>JAKSXM010000238.1:12568750-15137500 GCA_022575985.1 Anagrus nilaparvatae
TAATTTTTATGTAAACTTATATATAGCCTTAAGAACTCATTTCATTTGCGAGAAAAATTTTAATTTAACAACAGATTAACCAAATTTATGAATTTCTTGAAATTCAGAAGCTATAAAATGAGGAATTAGTGGTTTAGATTAATAAGTCCCTAAGTACTTAAAGAAATATTTAATCATCTCAGAATCCAATTAATCAATAATCTTCAAAAGCAATATTATACGGTCAAAGGTCATCTAAATAACTCGAGTAAGTAAATCTATAGAAAGTAGATGAAGAGTAAATAATATAAATCATAATAGAGAGTATATATCCAAGTAGTTCAAAGTACGTGTGGTCAGACATAACTAAAACTATTTCTATAAAAGTTCACTGATGCATGATAATCTTAAAGAGCATGAAAGACAAGGATAAAGTAAGATTTTATCGAAGAAAATATATTTTAAGAATAAAGCTTTCATCCGTCTTACTCAGCTGTTACTCTTTTGACTTTTTGGTTATATACTAATGGATCAAAAATAAAGAATCTTCTATGTAAAATGTCTGATTACGTATTTTAAAAAATAAAATTTTGATTCATTTTATGCAGATTTAGTAAGTTTTTTTTAATCATGACATATTATTTTGGGATTAAAAAGGATTATTTGTTATAATTTCTAATAACATACACGAAAACCTTTAATATTGTTATTACAAAAGTTTCTTTACGTTAATGAGTATTTCCAGGTAGAAAATATTCACTAGAGAGAAATCCGCTTATTATTACAGATATAACAATCGATATAATTTTGAGGTATTAAAAAGTTTTAATTATTTACAATAAAATAAATAAATGTAGGTATTAAAATATTTTTCATTTGTTTTAATATTTTAGTTTTATTTTTCAAGTTTTTGACATTAATATTAATACTTTTCGGGTTCGAAATTTATTAAATCCGAACTGCGAGTTTTGGCCATTAATTAAATCTTGTTCAAAAAGGAAACTCGAATATGTTACCTTAAAATTCAAGCCTAATTACAATAATTAAGTAAAAACAAAATTTTTTTTAAGGCCTAATTTTAATTTTTTATTTTTTGAATACTAAAAATCAATGTTCAATATTCAATAAAATAAATTATTGAATAAAAAATTTATATGTTTCATTTTCGTTACCATGGTAATTTATGATTAAAAGTTTTTTTTATTTTTTTATTTTGTACTATTATTACACTTCCCTGCATAACAAAAAATAGACGTTTTTATATGATAAATTCAAAATTTGAATTTAAATTTTCTAATTTGAAGTTGACTACTTAATTTATTTAACAAAATAAAGTCATTCTCTAAACTGCTTTTTGTTTTTATGTAAAATCTTCATTCGTTTTCTTTGTTTATTAAAGAACAGACATATAAAATTTATTTTTTCTTTAAAAATTAGTATTATTTTCTTTAAACGTAAAATCGATGATTTTTCGCGATGAGAAGAATTAATAGAACAATTGGAAATGATAAAAACAGGGTAATTTAATATGAAGAAGAAGATGATAGTTTAAATTACAAAGAATATTCTGAAAAAAAAGATGATGATGAGGAACTTAGAGCAATGGACGTAAAAGAAAAATCTAGTATGAAATCAGGTAAAAAAATATTTACAAAAGGTTAGCAAGGTGACTAACACCCATACACACCTATATTTACATATGAATAATATTTTTCCAAACCTAAAGAAAAATAATTTACCTAACCTTATCAACTGCCATTAGGATATATAACAATCTTATTATTTTTTAATTTTTAATTAAACAGATGAAGATTTAAGTGATTCGACAAAAATTACATAAATGCAAGTTTACATTCAAAATTAACTAAAATGTACAAACACTATATATGTTAAATGGTGGAGAAGAAAATGAGAGTAATAAATTATTAAACAAATATGATTCTAATCCAGAATTTTAACCACCTGAATTAAACTCTGAACTTGCTGCGAAAATGAACGAGAACGACAGAAAAAGAGATTTTTACAGATATGAAACTCAAAAATATCTTATGTCAGCATTAATATTTTATTATCTACAATCAAAATGCTAGATAAATCAGAATAAATGATTGATTTAGATGACATGTTTTGCAGACAATGTGACACTATATCTGCAACTGTAGTTTACAAAAAAACTGTTTCTAGAAAAGTTTTCATAACTAATAGGTTTAAACATCTTAAACGTATATTAGAAAAAGCCAAAACTAACAAATATCTATATGATGTGAAGATTGTATGTAATAAATTTATTTAAATTTTTAAGGTTAAAAATGAATTTGTCAGTGCCATTAGGTTTTGCCCTTAAAAAATATGGCGATAAAAATTGATCTTTTCAAATTTACATTTTTCTATTGCATCTTTTTCAATTAGTGCTTCAACAGTATTTTTTAATTGTTTAAATTCTTTTGTATCTTTAAAATAATTTTTAGGAATTACTTTTTGAACTACTTTTTTTCAGAAATTTAGTATGAAAATCAAATATGATCATCTACTATATTTATCTCCTCCCTGATCTTGATCTGTGTTTGGTTTGTACATTGGAATTTTGAGCTTGATTATTTCTTCTGGAATATAATCGATGTTGGTTCTGTCTGTTTGCATTTGAATTCCGTTGTAGGATTTTCTTTTTCGAGGCTCTTCTCCCTAAAATACCTTTTTTATTCCTATTTTCTTGTTCTTGTTGTTGTTGGATAGGTTTTTTATCTTTCATTGCTTCGTCGTAAAGATTTTATTAATTTGGAATAATAAAAAATTCTACTCTGCGATTCGGCATTTTCTGATCTTGGCTCTACTAAATTAGCCATTAGCTACTGTAATGAGGTCTTAAACGACGCTGCTTTTTTCGAAGATTCCCTCAGTTGAGCACTATAGGACATCTTGTTATCGAGCAAACTCTGTAAAATTAGTTAGTTGAATTATATTTCGACTGAGGTTTGGTTCAAGGTTTGGTTTGAATCATGATAGGATTCCTTTCGTCGTTGAAGTTTATCTTGGATTTGGTGAGAATCTTTCATTGTGTCAGAAAAACCACCTTGGTTTTTCGGATACCTAGTAGAACCTTTTGCTCTCTCATTCAGTTGTTTGCAACCTCATGGCTTAATTCAGCAACTGCTGATCCGTAGTTATCACTTATATTTCTTCAATTAATACAGAAAAAATAAATATTGTAATCTACATGACAGTTAAAATAATAAAAAGCTCACATATGTTACAATAAAAAAAAAAAATCTCAGATGTTAAATTAACATAATTCAATATGTACATTTACATCAACACCTTTTGTTATTTAAATAAATCAATATAAGATTTATACTATACATTATGTACACTCAAAAAAAAAAAAAATAGTAGGTACCCATACAAATACAAAAAAAAAGTTCTTTTGAATAATGTAACGTTGCTTTCTGTACAAAAAAAGTTTTCATTCAATATACGTAAAGAGAAGAAGAAAAAAAAGGTTTCTTTTTAAGTTTTTCCATGAAACTTATGTTTTTCCTTTGATAAATCGTCAAGATGTGTATATATATATATTTTTTTTTTACTTTAATATTTTTTTAAATGTATATATAATGCTTAAACTTCTCTCTATTTTAGTAATATCTCAAAAAGAGAATTTATTAAAGTAAATCTGCTTGATTTATAAAAAAAAAATTTTTACAATGCACATTTGTTGTTATAAATATTGTAAAATGCATATCAAAGAAAAATATATTTTTATATATTTATAAATTTAGTTTTAATGTAGGTATATAAGAAGCTTTTCTTTTATTGTTAATAAAATATTAGAGGTATTGAAAGGAAGTTACTTTTTAAAATTTTAACTTTTTTAATCAAAATTAAGCTTATTTAAAAAGTATAAAAAATTTTAGCTTTTAAAAATATTTAATATGAATTGTTATTTTCAAATACTATTTTTTGAACTGAAGATCTTTTACTGAAAAAAATATTTTCTGTGCTTTACTGCAGCTAAATTAAGGTAGAAATAACTGTGGTTGGCTTTCCAGCTAATTAATATTGTCCCTAAAACAAAATTATCCTAAATCCACCTACTCCTCCAATGTCAGGTACATCTGACCTCATCCCTAAATCTAAATACTATATAACCTCCCTTTCCCATAATTTCTATTTCCACTAACAATAAGTACTCCCCCTTGTTCAATTTAATAATATTTCCTTTTAAAAACATAAAAATGTCAAAATTTATTCCATACACAATAAAAAGTTGCATAAAATGAGCAAAGTTAAAAAGCATATTACACATGCATAAATAATTTAAACATAAAAGAAAAATATACCACGTTTAGTAGCTTTCTTTACTTATAAGACATAAAGATCTTAATGTATAAACAAAATGAAAAAAAAATTTTTTTAATATAAAAAAAAAAAGTGGTTTACTTAATAACGTTAAGTAATAAAATATGGTTAAAAATGTTGGTAAAGAAAAAAGGGGTGAAAAAAAAGTTCATATCTTGAGTAAAAAGGAAAAAGAATTTCTTTTATCATAAATAAGCAGCTTTTTATGTTAAAAAATATGTAAGTGGTGAATGAGGATAAGAAAGTAATTTTATTTTTGTACTTAAAGTTCAGGGTGTAAAAAATTTTAAATATTTAAGAAAAAAACGTTATCATTTTATTTCTTGTAATTAATTGTATTTCTTTTTTGAGCTTCAACTTGAATAATTTTATTCGCCTTAATCTCATTTAAGATTGAATAAATCTCTAAACTTTTATTTTTTAAGATTAGTAAAAATACAGAGTCAAACTTTATTTTTAAAGTTTTGATAAAAATTTACTGTACCAATTTTAAAGAGAAAACAAAAAGTGTGATAAAAATTCCTTAAAGAGTGTAAAAAAGTTCAATAAATCTTGTTTAAAAAAAAAGAAAAAAAAAAGTTTTTATTTTTTTGTCAATTTAATAGGAAATAAAGAATCTTTAGAAAGTTTATAACTTGAGTGTAATGTTACTCAAGTAGAAAGCTTTTTGATTTAGTTTGTTAATCCAAAATTACTGATTTCCAATAATAGATACTTATTATATCTTATAAAAGATTTTTATATTATTTTGTTTCAAGATACTTTTTGTATTGCAATTAGCAGATATTTTATAAGGTTTTCAAGAAATTTCTTTTAATAGAAAACTGATTATTTTTGGATTCTTAAATTTTAGTAAGATATAATTAAATTATTTATTAAAAATTTTTTTATTGAATTATAAGTAGCTATTTTAAAATTACACAGGTTATTGGAAATTTTAATTGTTTATGAACTTATTTTTAAAGATTTCATAATTTATTAAAACGGTCGGTAATACAGAAAACTTTTATTGGTTTAGAACCGTTCTAGCAATTTTACCTTCGTTATTGAGTCCGACCTTTCCCTACTCTAAGGAAATTTTTATCATTCTTTCACTGACAGTTTTAAATTACGGACCTAAAGATCCAGAAATTTCCGTTAATAGTGCCAATTTTTAACTTCTGTCATTTGCGCCGGACCTAAGTTTAGACAAGGCTCCATGCAGATGTGGGATAGGATCGGACTCAAAATGACGCCAGATTAGCAGAAAAAAGTTTAGGGAAGCTCTCTGCAGTCGATTTAAACTCAGGTTTAGTTTCTATAATAAATTATTCTTACTTAATTTTAACATATTTCAACCAAAGTAGTGAATTTTCTACTTTACCAACTCACTATGTAAACACCTTTGTAAACACCTTTCTTTAACCCCACTTAAAACAATAAATGATATTGTTTGATATTCATTTTTCCCCCATTTTTCAAAAAGTTACTTCTCAAAGTATTTGCATTATCGACCTCTTCAATCATTTTCTTCTTACATAAATTCTAAGAAATTGAAAAATATTCTTATATAAACATTCTTAAGAAGGATCTATCAAGTTTTTTTTAGAACTTGGGCGTATTTTTAAATGACAAAAGTGCAACAAGTTTTATCAAATTACATTTTTTTTTACATTTTGGATATACGCCAGTATTTTCCGAGTATTTTCTACAATACATAAGAAAAAGCTTTCGAGTACTTAATAAATAAGGAAACCACAAGATTACTATTTGCGTTTGTAAAAAAAAGTAAGAAATGATTTTGGTCAGAGTAAAAGAAATGTAACTTTCTTGTATTTTTTTTGTACTTTATCTTTTGATTTTTCTTTAGCTACCCTTATTTATTTTACTTCTCTCTATTTGCTTACTTTATATTCTCTAAGACTTTAACCGTACTTAAAAGTATTTTTATTCTTTTTTTATTTTATTTAAAGATTTACTATTAGTGGACAAAACGCCTTACAACTATAAATCAGCTTAAGAAAACGTACTTTACTATTATGTTTTACAAGGGTATTGATATTAATTCGGATTTGTCTGTGGTTTCTTAAGAATTATTCACTCTTTTATTTATTTAAAAGCAAATATAAAATAATGTTTAATCGTAGTTTTCAGTTGTTAAATCGAATTAAGAAGCTTTAGGAATCAATATAAGTATTCTTAAGTACGTAAATTTTCGTTTTATTACTCGGTCGGTAATTAATATCTTTGATACTCCCTTAAGAATATCTCAATCGGATGTAAAAATATAATCAATATCAAGCTATTTTATATTCAATTATATTTAGTTAAAAATAAATTCCTTTTTAAATAATTCAATGTAACTTATCGGATAATTTCTTTTGTGCTTTCAGGCGAAGCTGCGCGTGATGGTGGAAGATAATACGACAACGGGTACTCGCTTAGACAGCGAGCTCGAGAGGACCCGTGTCGAGAATGTCAGTTTGCGAAACACCGAGCCACATCACGATATGAAAAATGCCCTGAACCTTACAAACAATTACAATAATGTAACAACGAGTAATGGTAATGGGCCCAGTATCAACAGCAGTGGGACAACAAGCAGCGCCAGTAGCACAACAAGTAATGCGAGTTCAGTTAGTGGTTCAACACCAGCCAATAGTAGTGGTGCAATGGGTCCAAATTCCGTAAGTGGCCATGAAGTTAATACACCGCCTGAAGTGCCACCGAGAATTTGCGATATTCAAAATGCAAAATTAAAAAAGAATGAAATTAATAGGATAAGCAGTGGAAGCAGCCCAATTGATAAAAGAAGTTCCCAAAGTGATAATTCGGTTAGTCCAGTCGATAAAACGGATAGTTCTGTTGATAAAAAACGCGGATCGAGTCCGATTGATAGAAGAACAAGTCCAGTTGGTAAATACATTTTTTTATTATCTTAATTAATTACAAATATTATAGTTAGAGGAATCCAAAATTTACCCTGAATTTGAATTTTATTGATTGAAAATAAAAAATAATAACGCGAATGCGTATAATAGAAATCTACCTGCAGTGAATGAGGTTTTGGAAAGTTCAAAGGACGAGGTCCGAATACGAATCTTTTCGGCTGGTACTTGGCCCAAGTTCTCCCAAAACTTCATTTCTGCTCAGGTAGTCTTTTTAATAGAAATTTTTAAATTTATAATGAATTATCTAATTTTAAGTTCGATCTGGTAAATTTTGGATAATTAAGGATGACTTGTTCTATACAGGGCGAATGTTCAAATTCATAAGGATAATTTTTTCCCCTCTTGAAATCATCTTCAGAAATAGATTTAACGGATGAACGTAGTTTTACAGCAATGCATCGTTCGGCGATCCAAAACAGATCATTTTGACGCGATTTTGATAACACTGCTCCATTCCATTTACTTTCCCTGAAAAAATGCTGGTTTTTAGCGTGCCCAAAATAAATTTTTGTAATTCTTGGTCAAATTAATTAAAATATACCCTGGAATTTTGCATATCCAAGCTTCGAAATCTTTTAATTCTTTCGTATTATTTGAATTTTCCTGAATAATTAAATTTAAAAATTTGGCCCATTAAAATTGTTTGTTTTAGACTCGATATAATTAGGCTTAGAAAAAAAAATTCTAAAAAAGTTTAATGACGAAAAAATAATTTTAGAATTACCTCAATGTTAGCAAGTCCAGCAACTTTAACGTCAATCTTGACTTCTGGAATATAAACTTCATTTTTAATTTTTTCTTTCCCATCTCCTTCTAAAACTTGCACATCCAATAAATCTGCAAAAAAAAATTTAAAAACCTAAGTTAAAATTATTAAAAAATGATTTTGCTTTTTTTAAAGTTTTTTAATTACTTTCATATTTTATATTTATAAAGGGTATTAAGAAATTAACCGTTGGCGTGTTAGGATAATTATATAATGCTAAATTATCTCTTTCATATGTTAATTTTACAGTAGCTTTTTCTTTTTCTACATCTCCAGTTTCTTGTGGAATATCGCATTCTACGGGATAAAAAAATTTTTTTTGTACTTTTATTTTAATTTAACTAATTATGTGTTATACCAATAGATTCTTGTGAAGAAATAACAAAATTAATGTTAAAAATGAAAATTATTAAAAAATTTGCTAAATACATTTTTTTTAAATAACACATTTTTTTTAAATTATTGAACAAAAATTTTTTAGACACTAAATTATTTTAAAGCCACGTATTCGTATTTAAATTTAAATATTAAAATTCTGTTATCATATTTTCAGTCGTGATCAAAATGAAATCTTTTAAAAAACTTTGTTGTTAAATGATGGGTAATAAAATAAAATAATAAATTGAAATAATTTTTTTTTATTTAAAATTTTAAATAATAATTTTTTACAAAAGGTCAGAAAATAGTATTTTTTTGACCTAGATATATAAACTTCTTTGCATTATTTTAATAATTATCAACAAGATTATTAATAAAATTAGGGAAATTAACAATTTTATCTGAGTGTACTTTATTTGTATCTGAACAAAAATTAAAATTCAAGCAGAATTGTAAAAACATATTGAGCATATCCACAAATTCTTTTGGAAGTATTACATTTTGTATATCACTGTAAAACAAAAAACACATTAATCAACTAGAACAATGAAATGAGGGAAAAAAAGTAATGGAATTTTCAATGGAATTTTTAAAATTAATTAGCTTATAGCTAAATTTTTTTTTACTTACTTAAATTCTTCTACTTCTGTAAATTTACAATCTTTTAACTTCAATTCAGAAATTGTATTATTCTTACTGGTTTCTATTTTTATTGATTCTTCCTTTAAAATAATTATTTTTAGAATTAAAAAAAATATTTAAGAAATTATTAAATTAAAAAAACACCGTAAAAGATGCTAATCCTGACACTTCAGCAGTTATTATAAAATATGGATGATTTTCAGGTAGAATAAGATGATCTAAATTTTCTAAATAAAAAAAAGAAGTTTTTAATATTTTAAATAATTTTTCTTATCTTTATTTAGCTACCATTTATAAAAATATCGCCTATAAATTTCAAAATAATTATTTCTTTTGTTTCATTTTTCAATTCATCGAAAATCTCATCATAAAACATTTTTATATTATCATCATTATAAGCAAAGGAAAATTTTGTTTTAGGAAAAAATTCAAGTTTATCATCATGATTATTATATTGAAAGTCATCTGTTCTGCATACTAAAACGTTTAATTAAAAAGATTAATATTGTATAGTTTTAGGAAGCTATTTTCAAATACCAAAATTTAAATAAAGTAAAACTTAACTTACGTATAATTTTTTCTTCAGAATTGACAAATTTTTTATCAATTAAAATTAAAATTAAATTTATTAAAATCAAGATAAAATAATTTAATGAAACCATTGTAAATTATTTAAAATGAAATTGATTAAACAGTGATTACAAATTAACTAAATTTATTGTTTCATAAGAAATATAAAAGTATTTTACACACATGCATGACAAATAAAAAATTGCACGATGAATCATGTTTAATTATATTTAATTACAATATTTTTATAATCCTTGAATATTACTAAAATCAATAGGACCAAGATTTTTGCATAATTGTAAATCTAAACATTTATTTAATTGAAATTTAAGCATTTCATCGAAATCTTCATCCAGTATTATTCCCTTGCGTCCATTAAAACTGACAAATTTATCAACGTTAAATTTACAATTACTTAAGTTAACATGATTTTTTATGGATGATTGCTGAAAAATTTAATTTAAATCAATATTTTTAACATCAACAGTAATAATAATATTAAAACTTACCGATAACATTGAATATCCTTTAATATCAGCAGTAATTAATATAACTTTACTAAAATCAATTCCATTATTCATATAATTTGTATTACCTGCACAAAAAATAATAAATAATTAATTAATGCAGTGATTAATAAAATATTAATCATATTGTTTACCTTGTAGAAAAACTTTAGTATCATTTAAGGATAAATCACATGATGGCATTTTTTTTTGATTGTAACTCACATAAATTGAATCTTGATCATAAACAAATGCAAACTTTGTGCCTTTAAAATTTACTAAATTTCTGTTATAGTCATAAAATGAAAATATAAAATTTTTTGCATCACATTCTAAAAAAAAAATTATTCAATGTTTACAATTAGAATATCTATAAAAATTTATTTTATTAGAGAAAAACTTACCCATTCGAGTCTCGATGCCCTTAGGTACAACAAATTCTGATGTATTTAATACCAAAATTATTAGTAACATTAAATTTAAATAAAAATTCTTTAACCAAAACATATTATCTTATTCACTTATATTTTCAAAAAATATTTAATTAGTATTATTAAACTTTGTATTTAAATATCCTTTTAAAAAACAGAGAAAATCCAACTAAAAATTATAAACAAACTTGATGAAAATTTATAAAATAAATAAACTTTATATTTCATTGCATGACTTCATATAAAATTATAATATATAATGTAAAGCAGCGCCATTATAAAAGTTTAATGTCACTATAAAGTCACATTTTGTATTATAATTAGCTACTGCTTTATTATATATGTATAAGAATCCATTAATTCTCTTACATATACTAAAATTTTAATAAAAACAAATTTATATTTTATGTAAGTACACTGTCAATAAGTCAGTAGCAACCTTTACTATCTGGCTGTTAATAATTTTTTTATTTAAAAAAATGTGATACTTAAAAAATTTTATTGAAAAAGTTAAATTAAAATTAAAATTTTAAGACGTAACTCAGTTATTCAAGTGAATTTCTAAAATTCTTAAGTTAAATCCTTAAAGCAAATATTAAAATATTTAACCACATCATTCTAACAGTGTATTTAAAATATATGTCTATTTTCTGTCATAAATAAATAATAATTTACAATAATCGAGTTCAACGACTCAATGTATATTAGCAATATTACCTAACACAAATATCTACCTTGTTTAAATAAAAGATAAATTATTAATTCATAAAATTCAAATAATTAGTACTTATATAACTTATTTATATAAGATTCTACTAAAATATTATAAACCATAATTAATAAACCCCTATATAAATATAGCTCGTACTCAAGATTTTGATAAACTTTTGACATTACTCAAATTTAAAGTTACTTACAAAACACAAGTTTTTGAAAATAAGTATAAACTTAATATACAAATGATTTATTTAATGTTCTTAATATTGTTGCATTTAACATTTCATATATATAATGTTTAAGTTTAATCTTATCAAGTATATTTTAGAGTACATGTCATTATGCATTTTCTTGAGAGTACGCTCTTAGTTTTGAATTGTGTTAGACTTTTGGTTACTTCATTGAACTAATTAATTTTCTGAATAAATGAAAGCTTTATTATTTTAAGTGACTAAGCTTAAATATTTAAGATCTGATTTTTTTATAAACTCACCTCTAAAAATATATACCTGCGTTTTGCAAAAAAATTGCATTTTATTTTTTCAGTTTCTTTTCCATAATCTGCATTGTTGTTGAGGTTATAAATATTAAAATTCTAACCCTAAAAAAACAAAATTTTATATATAAAAATACTTTTGCATTTTAATCAAAACTACCTGTTTGCAATGTGTTTTTACAAATTATTTTAATTTATATAGACGAAGGGTTAACTAATTTCCTGAAAACAAAGTTTGTAAAATTAAACATTTGCTTTGCGCCTTGCCAGACTTATTACTTTTTAGTTCCGCTAAAAACCACTTCCTAAACTTTATATGTCGCCATATTGACGATCAATTGCAGTTTGTTTTGTTTTTGCAAAATTACCTCCTTTTTATTTCGTTTTCGTTATTTTATTAATTATTGCTCCAAATTTTATAAACTTTAAAATAATTAAAAAAACTATATTCATCAATTATTTTCTAATAATAAACAGTTTTTTCACGAACCTTCAAATAATTTCTTATAATCTTCGTGTTTTTAGGTGCAGCAAATTCAATTCATGATCACAGTCCACCATGTGCTAGTCCTGGTGATAAATCGCGTCGATGTTATTCATCAATATTAGAAAAAACTCGTATATGTGGTTCAGGAGGTAGTGGTGATTCACGTTCAGAAAGTGCAAGTCCAATTTCAAGAGGGTCTTTATATTTCCAAAGAAATGGCAACGAAAGGTCGAATTCTGATAGACTAAGAATATTTACACTTAAGGACAAAGATTTTCTTGATGGCGATGTACGAATAGATGACGATAATGAACCACCTGGTCCTGCACCTGGAAGTAGGCCTCATTCACCTGGAAGTTTGTTAGGTAAATTAAATAGAGAAATTATTTGTGCATTAAAATTTTATATAAATGAAAAACCTTTTATTAACAGGCCTTGGCGATCCATTATTAGCTTCAAGGTTAACAAATCTTCAAGGCACTGGTGGTCATGCTGTAGAATTAGCAAGTGTACGTCGTCTTCGTTTGGAAAACGAAAGGTTAGTTGCTGAAGTAGCAAGACTGCGAAGAATAGTATTAAGTGGTGCATCTCGAGGTGAAATTGGTAGCGATGATGCTGCACTAGATGAAGAAGCACGTTTTGTTGCATTAGAAGTTGAATTACAACATGCACGAGAAACGATACTTACATTAAAAGCAGATAAAAAAAGAGTTAAAGCTGAAAAATACGAATTATTAAGACAAATGAAAGCACTTTATGCAACATTAGATGATAAAGAAAAGGAATTGAGAGAATTTATAAGAAATTTTGAAAAGGTTAGTCAATTTATTTTTTTAAAAATTTACATTAAAAAAATATAAATATATGTTATTAATTTTTAAATTAATACTGTCACAGATTAAAATAGGTATTTTAATTATTCACTCGCTTTTTCATTTTTGAAATTCAAATAAAACTCATAAAAAAACATATAAATAATTAAAAGCTTTTAATTAATTCAAGAGTACATATATAGAATTTCTTTATTAAAAAATAACAATAAAACAAAAATTAGAGAAAGAGGATTTAAATATGCATGACAATAATAATATATTCAATAAAATTGAAGTTTATTAAAAAAGAATTCATCATTTAGAAACAAAAAAAATTTTTAATACTTGTCATTAAAAATAACAAAGAATTATTTCAGGTCTAAAAAAAAGCTTTTAATAATATAGGCTATGAAAAGCAATGTCAATCCCAAGCTATAAAGCTTTTTTTTTTTATAATATTTGAAAAAAAAAATAGAAAGACATTTTATCTTATTTAATTTTATATCAATATACACAATACAAGTTTTTTTATATGTATTGATAAAAAGTCTTGTCAATTTTATGTCAATTTTAATATAAAATTTTCTCTCTTGTCCTTTCTATTTTATTATTGTGCACTCTTACAAGTATAATGAAAAGGTATACGATAGTTTTTTTGCTTGCTTGTCACTTTAACGTAGAAATTCATTTTTGTTGATTCCTTTTTTTTTTATTAGTCACTTATTTTTCTTAAAAAATTAATTAAAATTGACATACAATTAATCGTATATTAAATAAAACTAAAAAAAAATTCTTAGTTCCAATATATTATATATTTTCTAAAGAAAAGAATATAGAAAATTCAAGAGAGAAAAAATCTTGAGGGTAAAAAAAAATCTATATATTCTCTTTAATATTATTATGTAGTATGGGTAGTGTAGTAATAGTAAATACAAAACGTGATGTAAAATTTCTCTCTATCTAGAAGTTCTTGTGGGAATTTTAAACTTTATATATATATAGAAAATACACCAACAAAATGAACAACTCGAAAGACCTTTTGGATTAGTATATAGTACTTGTATTATCCCTTTAGGCGATGAAAACCTATATATAATACTTTTTTTTTGGGTTAGTCATCACACATGCATTGAAGATTGTATATTTTTTTAAATATATAAAGAAAATTTATATTAATGATAAATTTTTATTGTTTTTATATTTATTTTGTTGATTTATTACAGAAATTTTCCTTACTGCGATTAAATAAAGATTTAAAATTGTAAGTTAATACTTGTATATAAAAAAGTTTCTTAATGCTTTTTCTTTATTACAAATAGTATTCCATAAAATACCATTAAAATGTACAAACTTCTTGGTAAATTAAATATGGAAATTTTTTTTAACCCATAATATATATGATTTATGTGAAAAAGTTATTTTTTTTATTACCTATAGTTTTTATTTGTTTTTTTTTTTGAAAATATATTTTATTTTAAAAATTATTTTTTTAATATAATTAAAAATACAAGAAAATTTCTGAATTTTATTATAAAATTTTGCAAGCTTCTTGATGTCATTTAACTTGCATACTACTGTAATAATAAAGGAATATAATTAATCGCATTTCCTTCAATATCACTCATGTTTTAGCTTTCGCTCTTTGCTTTTAAAATATATTTTACTATAACTTAAATCTCATCTTGAATATTTTAATACGATGACATAAAGAACATTGAGAAAAGGGTAAGAAAAATGAAGGTTTCTTTTACATTAAAATAAATTTTGAATTATGAATTTTATAAAACGACCTGAAAAATTTAATGATTTTAATTTATTTTATTTTATGTAAAAGGTATTATTATTATTATTAATTTTAAGGCTTTGAAATTTACTTGATTTTATTATCTTTTATTTGCATCATAATTGAAAATAACTTGTCTCTTAGAAATCCTGTTAATTTATTTTTACATGAAAATTCGATAGTTCATTTAAATTTTGATCAGGCAACAATTAGGTATTTATTGTTATTCAGTGAAAATTTTAAAGAAAAGGGAATTAACAAATGATTTCATTATATTAAATGAAGAACAGTATCTGTCTAAAATATTGTCAAATAAAGAAAAACTTGTTTAGAAGATATATCGTTCATTTGATATATAAAATTTCTATCAAGTGTGGATAATACCATATTTTAAAACAAATAATTTTAAAATATTTTCTCTATTATTTCAAATTGGTGAAGAAAACAACGCTCCGTTATCAATTTTTTCAAACTTTATTTAAGTCCCGCCCTATATAATAAATTATATCGATGTTGCCAATTTTTTGATTTCAAATGTATTATCTGACTTGTTACATACTATTTTATTAGTGAATAGTAAATTTATATAACTACCTATTAATTATTATTTCTATAAATGATTTCATGCAAAAATAATTAAAAGTAAATTCACTATTTGCACAAAAAAAAAATAATTATCCTAAGTATCGGCAACATTGCTTTTAACACATGGGCTTTGAAACAGCTGTTTCCCGCTTTTTTTTTTTACATATATTTTGCTTTATACCTATAAACAAATTATCAGTTTTCATTTTGGCTAAATTTTGACTGCATTTTGACTTGCAAAATAGTATTTGAAAATGGAATCATTTAATAATTTTACAAAGCTTAGTTTTGAAGAAATTAACTCCAATGAAAATGTTATTAAATGGAGAGAAAAAAATTTACAAGATCATTCTTCAATGTATAACGTTTCAATTAAATGGGTAATAAATAAGTTTGATGTAAATGAATTTACTACGCTTTTATCTCCAAATATTAGTATTGGTGAAAATAATTTTTGCAAATTTAATTTAAAACTACAATTAAATAAATCTCCCATTAATTTTTATTTTTACTCTATAACAGTACAGTTATGTTAAAAAATGAAAATTTTGCATATAAATTTTGCAAAGTTAGTATTTTAAATTTTAATTTTCATTCTTTAAAACCAGGAGTTAGTAAATTTAAATGTTGTGACACAATATCCTATTTGAGTTTTTATCATTTAAATGCTCATGAATATTTAAAAAAAAACTGCATTAAATTATTTTGCAATTTTGATATTTATGCCAAAAAGAATGATCTTGCTGTTAATTTGATACAACCAAAACTGGAAGATTCAGCAATACAAAATCTTGATGATGCAAATAGCAAAGAATATATAAAAATCCATATTAATAATCAAGTCCTAATGAATTATCAAGAACATGAGTCATTTTCTGACATAACGATTAAAGTTCAAAATCATGAACTAAAATTACATAAAATAATATTAGCTACTCGCAGTCCAACATTTAATAACATTTTAAAAAATTCAATTGTTAATGTTATTGAAGTAACTGATATCAGTTATCAAATAATGGAATTAATTATAGAATTTTTATATACTGGAAAAATGGAAAAAGTTAAAATTACAGAATTGACAGATATTTTGATTGCTGCGGATAAATATTTTTTAAAAGATTTGAAATTAAAATGCGAAGAAATTTTAACAACAAATATTAGAGATGATAATGCAATTGAAATTATTATGATTGCAAGTTCATGTAATGCAGAAAATTTAAAAAATGCTGCTCAAAATTATATAATTCAAAACATTAAAAAGTATCAAGGTTTTCAATTTCGTACTCTTATGATTGATTTTCCAATTATAATGGAAGAAATATTTGATGAAACAATGCTAAAATAAAATATATTTTTTTTTAATAACAATCTTTAGGTCACATTGGTTGGCCAAATTATTTAAATTGTATTTTTTATAAATTTTAAAATTATTTTATTTTTTTATAATAAAATTCTATTCAATTATAAAATTACACTGTTCTTTATTTCATTTTCTTCAATAATTACCTTTTTATAATAAAAATATTAAAAATAAGTTTTTAAATAGAGTCGTGTCTACAACATATTAATTTTTTTTTAATCCTTTGACTATAGCGCTGTGCAAAGGACTAAGTTAAGTTTAGACCAAGTAATTTTTTTTCAAGTAAAATTAAATTAATCTTCATTAAAAAAATTATTATTGTTTTGAGACAAAATCTTGTTTAAATTATACACTATTTACATTTGTATGTGTTCAAATCTATAAATAATAAATGTAAACAAATCCATATATATATGTTTATATACCTGTTTAATACATATATATCTATACATTCAAAAAATCATCCAGTATACGTTTCTTTGGCATTCAAAAGAGAAGATTCGTTACAGTATCAAAATGGCAGAATTAATTGTACCAGAAAATTTTGTAAAGTTAAATGAAGATGAATATTCATCATTTATGAATGTTATTAAGTGGAATAAATTAGAATTTTCAAAGAATTCGTTGACTTATAATGTTACATCAAAATGGATAATAAGAGATTTTCAATTACAAATGAAAAATATTGAGTCTGATGAATATATCATTCATGATGACAACTGCGAGTGGAAATTTACTTTCACAATTGTAAACAATATTTTGAACGACGATGCTTTTGATTTATGTTTGCATTTTAAAAATTCATCAAGTTCACAAATGTTTATGTCTTATGAAATTATTAGAACTGATTTAATCGGTTTAGACTTTCGTTCTCAAAATTCAAGTAGTTTCAAGTGCTGGGCTTCGCCGTTACCAGCCTGTTCATTGTCAATAAGATATTTCAAAATTAAAGACGTTTTAAGAGATGGTTACATAAAAATTTTATCTTATTTTAGATTGCAATTAATGGATGAGGAAGCAATAACTGAGAAAATCATAGCATCTAATATACAAAATAATATCACACTTAAACAAAATGATTCAAAAAATGATCAAGATAATGTTGTTTTTTCATGTAACTTTGATGTAGTTTTGCAAGTTAAAGAAAAAAAAATAGGATCACATAAGCATATTTTAAGTAGTAATAGCGAAGTGTTCTTTAAAATGTTTGAGAAAGATCCAGATATAAAAAATGTAGAAATAGTGGATGTTAATTTCGATATTATGGTACTTATGCTGAAATTTATTTATACGGGAAAGATTGAAGATGTCAGAAAAAGTGTGATTAAAGAACTTTTATTTGCATCAAAAAAATATTTAGTTGAAGAATTAACTGAAAACTGTGAGATGAACCTGGCAGAAGATATTAAAATAGAAAATGCGATTGACTTGTTAATATTTGCTGATGAAAATAATGTTGCTAGTTTGAAAGAAAAGACTATGAATTTTATTGTTAAAAATTTCAAATCATTCAAAAGTCAAGGGTTCAAGGAATTATTAAAAAAACCTATTTTACTTGCAGAAGTCATTGATAATTATTCTGATTTCTAATTTAAAAATTATAAACAATTTATACATATTATTTGAAACTATTTGTAAGTTTGATCAAATCCTCTTTCTTTGTAAATTAAAACTGCTTCAAGTAGTGAATGTTAAAATAAAAAAATGTAAAAAAGTAATTATTTTTAAAATAAATTCAAATAGATAAAACAATTTTGTATTTTATTTTATAAAAACTAAAAACAAAAAGATTCTGCTCCAAAAATATTTAACTAATTTGAAGTTATAAAAAGTATTATATTTACTTTATAATTTTATACTTATCATTTGTAAATGCTTTGTGAATTTATATATATAATAAAAAAATCTAAATTAATATAATTTAATTTATTTTGTTGCAGCAGATGCGAGAAAATGATCCAAATTTAAAAAGATTAAAATCAAACAACAGTAACAATAATGAAGAACTGGATAGAGAACGTTGGAGTTTAATGCGAGCAGCAAGGGAAGAAGCTGATCGAAGTCTTGCATTAGCAGCCAACCTTGCAGATAAAGAAGCAGCTCTTGCACATGCACATGCAACTATAAAGGAAGTAAGTTGTATTTATACCTGCATAAAATTAATTAAATAAACTGTATAATACATAACGTTGATTAAATTTTGAAACATAGTACTAAATTTATTCAAATGCACGAAGAAATTATTAATTTTAATTTAAGATGATGAATTGCTAAAATGTTGTGTTTTAGTTGCAAAGACAGTTAATTGATCGTGGTAGTGGAATCAGCGGTATATGCCTAAGCGATCAAGAATCATTAGTGTCATTTCCTCGAGGTAGTATAAATGGAGCTGCAACACCAGGTGCTGGAAGTTCAAGCGGATGTGTAGTTAGTCAATCTCAACAAAATAATAATAATAATCATGGTTCTATAAATGAATTATTAGCAGCCCCATCATTGAATTCTACATTAGGTACCACTTCATCAAACATAATAAATAATATGGGCCCTGGTCAAGCTGGGGATAGGGGTAGCTGTAGTGCTGATAGTGGTGTTGTTAGAGGTTCTAGCGATAGAGAAAGTGGTGGTGCAACCAGTGTTGGTGGTAACCTTTCAGATTCAACTACAGATGGTAAATTATTTTTTTACATTTTAAAAGATGAAAAGTACCTTTGTATAGTTAGCCGTACTTTTTACAAAAAAATTATAATTTTATTTTTTATTCTTTAAAGTTTTCAAATTCAAAAATTTGCTTTTTTTTTAATAGAAAAGTTGAAGAACATGAAATGACATATTAAATTTTGATTATAAAGAATACATAAAAATTTTTATTTTTTTACTATTTTTAAATATATAGGTATATATTTACATAAAATATTGACTAAAGAGGCACATATGTAATATCAGTTTTAATTTAAACATACCTATATAATATGTAAAATTTTTATCTCGATCATAGATACACACCTCTCCATACGATAAAGGTTTCCTCCATACACTTTGTATGTATGATATGTATCATATGCCTCTAAAATACATATTAGTATATATATATATATTTTACGATAAGGGTGTATGCATAATATACTACATATTTTACTGGAAACTTTCGACAGTTATGTTTAATTAAGGAATTTTCATATTCATATTTATATCTATATATAAATGTATCGTATGACACACATATATGAATTTTTTTTTTCTTCGACAAAATGATATATAAAGTGAGAAAAAAAGTTTTTGTATAGAAAAAAAATACATATCATAAATAAATAAAAAACTTTTTTTTTCATACTTATATGTAACTAGAGAATTCTTTACTTTTCTGTATATTATTTTTTTTTTTTGTATGGAAAAGAAGAAAAAAGTTAAAAGTATAAAAAAATAAAATTTCATATTTTTTAAAAAGGTTTCAATTTTATATTTTATATTTTTTGTGAGAAAATATATTAAATGTATAAAACCAACTTTTTTATTTAAAACTTTTGTAAGATTTGTATGTAATATATTTTACAGTTCATAGGATATAAACTCAATTTAACATAGTTGATATATTTAATATAATTTTTTACAACAAATTTATTTATGCAAATATTAAACCCAAAAAATATTTTATAAAAAATCAAATTTTTTAATTTTTACAACTGACTTGTCGTTTTTTTTTTATTACGTATTTTTGGGGAAAAAACAATTTTTTTTTTTTACATACAGTCAGCATTTATGTTTATGTATATAAATGTGTACTAATACTATATGTCACCGTCAAATAAAATAAAAATATATATATATTTTAGCTTAAAGCAATATTTTTTTTGTATGTGTATCAATCATATATATAACAACCTACGTCTAAAAACCAATAAAACCATTAAATCAAATATTTTTATTGATACAAAAAAAAAGCTCTCTCGATAATATACTGCACACATAAAATAGTATTTCTGTTTTGATCATCAAAAAAAATTTATAACAAAAATTTAATGCTTTTTTATTTATTATTTTTTTTTAGGAAAGAAAAAAACAGTATTTTATTTTATGTTTGGAAAAAGTATTTTTATTTTATTTTAATTTTAGAATAACCCAGACAGTTGATTATTTAATTATTAAATTTATAGTTTTAAATATTTAATAAATGCTTAAGCAGATAATTTATAATAATTTAATTAAATTGTTTTTATTATAAATTTTTTATTAATTTTAATTTTAGCCACAACACCAAAAGATTGTAGTCCAACGTTATCACCATTAAATGCATTTTCAAGATCAATAGATAATTCATCGTTATCACGTTCAGTCGAGCAATTATCGAGTCCACTTGATTCAGAACCAAAAAGAATAAATAATAAACAACCGATACAGTTACCACTAATACCACCAAATGTGCATTCGAGATCATCAGCAAACAGGGGTGGTACATGGGGTTCGATATCAAGGTACATATATATTTTATATATTTCTAACAATTATATCAAAATCTATTCATTGAAAATTTTCAAACACAATTGATTTATAACTTAACTTTCTATACATATGTCTCTTTGCTTCCATTTATCACTGAATTTAAATTCAAAACGATCTCTCCTTTCGTGTATAATAGAAACTATACTACAATACCCTTTTCAAGATTTTCAAAACTTTGTCTTTTCACTTACAAAGGACACGTACGATTCAATAATATTCAAAAAATAGACCAAGTTTTCAAATTTTCTCTCTCATATATTTAATAGGGTATTTGCAAGATCACGTCATAGGAAAACAACAAATGGTACTGGATTAATAAATAATAACGGAAGTAGTACAAATGGAGGTGCTGGTAGCGATTCGTCGCAAGAAACATTCGATCCATATCGTTCCTGGTCACCCTTAACTGAAGAGGGTTACGCCGAAAAATTAAGATTATTAAGAGAAGCTGCGTCGATACCAATGGAAAGATGGAGAGCGCCAACGGTATTAGCGTGGCTTGAAGTTGCTCTAGGTATGCCTCAATATGGTCCCAGATGCGCTGAAAATGTTAAATCTGGAAAGGTAAAAATAAATTATTTAAACTTTGAAAATAACTTTTTTTACTTCAAAGTATAGGTTTTGTGAAGTTTTATTAAAATTGATGGGTTGACTGATAAGAAAGATGTAAAACATAAGTCAAAAGATATATACTTCAACTTGTAATTTTATACATTTTCCTTGTTAACTTTTATAATTTATGTGCAGTACTACGTAATTTCAGTAAAAGTTTATAATTAATAATTATTTTCTTTGTATAATAAAAATTTTTTTCTTTTTGTTAAAAATATATTTTAATTTATGCTTTTATTTAAAATTAAATAGACTATTCTTACTAATAAAAGTTTATTTTAATTTATAAAGAAATATAAATTTTATTTAAAAGTGACTTTTATGTCTGACTAAATGCTGACTTTTACTACTGATTATTTAAATATAATATATAGTACTACTTAAAACTATAGAAAGTCATACTAAAAAGATAAAATAAATTATTTTTAGGTCTTATTAGAATTAAACGATGCTGAATTAGAAGCTGGTCTTGGTATCACACATCCATTACATCGTAAAAAATTACGTTTAGCTATAGAAGAACATCGTCATCCAAATTTAGTACGTTATCCATGCATAGGTCAATTAACACACACATGGGTTAGTTCCGAATGGTTGCCAGATTTAGGTTTATCACAATATTCTGATAATTTTGCAACAAATATGGTTGATGCTAGGATGTTAGATCATTTAAGTAAAAAAGAATTAGAAAAATTATTAAATGTTACGAGAAAATTTCACCAAGCTAGTATTGTACATGGTATTAATTTATTAAGAATGATTAATTATGATCGTCAGGTAAATTTCATTTTGTCGAGTGAGCAATTTTTGAATTTATTTTAACTTATAAAAATTTAATTAATAGGCTTTAGCTGTAAGAAGGCATAACTGTGAGCAAGTTGATACTGATCCTCTTGTATGGACAAACCAGAGGTTTATCAAATGGGCTCGTACTATAGATCTTGCTGAATACGCTGATAATTTAAAAGGTATTCAAAAAAAAAAATTATGTTTTGCTAACATTCATGTAAACACAAAAATATTATTAGATTCAGGCGTACACGGAGCATTAGTAGTATTGGAACCATCGTTTACTGGTGATACAATGGCCACAGCACTTGGAATACCACCAGCGAAACAAATGATAAGAAGACATTTAACTGCAGAACTTGAAGCTATTGTTTTACCTGCAAGGTATTCGGTTTATAGACACCCAGATGCTGTTATTGATACTACTAACCATATTAATTAATACATTAACATTTTTTTTTAAATATTTTTTTTAACTGTAAATAGAAATCCATAATTTTACTGATTCAAATTTTAAAAAATTTTCAATTTTCTTACTCGTGTCTTTAAATAAGTCAAAGTATTATCTCGTTTATACACAAACGATTTTTCTTTTCTTTTCTTCTTTGGGTTAATGCCAAAATACAAATAGTATGTATTATTTTATTTTGAAAGATACAAGAAAAAGTTTATATAAAGTAAATCTTTTTAACTTTTATTTTTTTTGTATATCAGATTAGAACCAATAAAAAAAAAACTACAGTAAAAAGAAATAATATTATATTATAAAAGACATTGAGCCAGTAACTTGATTTTATTTTCTTTTGTATTATTATTAAAAAAAAGAAAAATTTTTCTTATATACCTTCACTTGAATCTTAAAAGTAAGTCATATATACTATTTATCTTTTTTTTTTCTTACACTTTTTTTTTGATCTTTTAAGTATTATTAAACAAAATAATAAAAGACACGAGTTTATATAAAATTGAAAGAATAAAATTGTTATCTTATTTTTTTTTTTATTACTTTTTTTATAGTTTAAATTCAAACATTTATTTTTTTTAACACCTATCGTAAAAAAAAATCAATTTTTACTTTTTAAAAAATCTGTAGATATAAACTATTAACTATTAATTAACTAACTAATCCTTCCAAAAAAAAAACTTTGTTTATAACATATAAAAATAAGAAATAATTTTATTAAGTTTAAATGTAATTTAAAATATACGTTCTATACTTAAATATGATAAAAAACACGAGAATTTACACACACACGTAGTTTATTAAAAAAAACAAACTAAAAAAAATAATACGTTTTATATGGATACATAATAAAAATTAAAACAAAAATAATAGATGAGTTTAAATAAAATTTTTTTTTCTTTCGATTATTTATTTTTTAATACATTACACTTTTATATATACCAATCGAGTAATATTCACAAGCTGAAGCTATGCTGCTTGCATAATAATAAAAAAATAATTGCACTTATAATATATAAAATGCTATTATATATATTTCTAGCACTTCTTTATCTATTTTTTATCACTTAAATTACTTTCTTTTTTTAAATTATTTATTTATGTGGTGAATTTTTATGGAATAAAATGTAATTTAATATATATATACTGACAATAACTACTAAAAGACTTCTACATGATTATTAATTTTGTAAAAAATATATGATCCAAAAAAATCTACCACGTTTTTTTTAAATATTTATATATATAACATAAATGTGAATGCATATATAACAATTTTTTAATATTTTTACTTTTTAATATATATGTGTATAAGAATATTTATATCCGATAACAAAATTTTTGATGTAATACGAGGAAAAAGAAATTTAGATATTTTTTGTTTAGCTAAAAGAAAATTAAAAATAAATAAATTTTAAGTAAAATAGAAATAGAGATGCATGTAAAAGCTACACATTATTTTTTTTTTACTTAGGAATTTAAAAAAGGCGAATCAACCAAATATGTGAGTAAATCTATTACTAATTTTACAAATCGATAATACAATTCTTATTCAAATGTAATGGATTTATTCATATAATAAAAAAGTTATCACAATATAAAATTTTAATAAATGTATAGTTTCATAGATAATAGAATCATGCATATATAGAAAAAATAAAATTTGCTCTGGCCTCATTTTATTTTGTTAATTTTAAACAAAACAGAAACTGCAAATTATCGATAAAAAAAAAGTGTCAATATTTTTTATTTATTAATTAGTTAAATTATATAAAGCTTGTTAAATTTTTTAGTTTTATTTTATTTTATAATTATTGATGTTTTTTTATATACGTGTGTGTGTTTCTCTATCTCGGTGCTTTTTATTTATTTTTTGTTTCATATATAATAGGAAATTATAATAGGAAATTATTTTTTATTTTTCATTAGCTTATATTTATAATTTTAAAACTAAAGCTTGATGATTTTAATTAATATAAATCATCAAGCTAAATATAAAAATGCCAAATGCATAGAATTAAAAAAAAAAAATTAATTATTAATTAAATGCATGAAAAAATAAATAAACATTTATAGAAGTCAATTGGAAGTCGTACCAAGGAATGGTAATGGAATACCCAGGCCGATGAGTAGTATATTACCAGGATGTACTGGAAGTTTAGGACGTGGTATAAATAATAGAGGTTCATTAAATTTACAACATCAAAGTTCATTATCTGCATTACATATTGGACAAGCATCAACTATTGATCGACGTAGATCTAGTCTCAGGGTAAAGTATTAATTTTTTTTTTATTAATAATTGTTCGATGTTACTTAATTATTATTTTTTTGTATATCGCTATCATATTTATATATCACTTTGCTTTTATATGCTAAATACACAATATGTATGAAATTATACTACAAAAAATTTTTAATCAATTAATCATACAAGTTTTTTATAAAAGTTTTAACACACCATAAAACTTTATTATATTTATTTTATAAAATAAAAAATTTTATAACTTTAAAATCTCTGTATGTGATTAAATTCACTTAAAAGTTTTTAAATTTTACAGACTTTTTTGCATTTGATTGACATTATTACATAAAAAACTTTTATTTGTTTTTGACATGTTAAATTATTTTAAATAAAGTCTTTATCAGTATTACATGATTTTCATCGCATAATCAAAAAAAAAAACAAAAACCACATAAGAGTATTATTAAATATTCATACTTTACATGTTATCACGTACTATGTGCATGCAGCTACATTCTTTAAAATTCATAAAACAAATGTTACACAAGATAAAATTTTTTTAAAAACTTACTTCATGCGAATAAAAAAAAAAACATTTTTTTCTTCTAAACATTTTAACAAAATGTAAATTTATTAAACTCATCGTATCATCATTATCATCATAAAAATGTTAGATTATGCATATCAATAATAATAATAAAGAATTCATCATATCCATATAAAACGCAATATAATATATCATTGTAATAAGTCAGTTTTATGTAAAAGGCAAAAAAATATTAATCAATGTCATATTACTAACTTCTTCTTATTTTTTGCCTCTCGAATAATAATATTATATTATCAAATATTATGATAATCATAAATCTTCCATAAAAATAGGCATTTAAATATATAGATACTGTAAATATATATTTTTTCTTTCTTTTTTTTTTAATTTTGTTACAAGGCTTATTAAATAAATTACTGTATTTGTCTATTATATAGAAAATGAAATTTTTAATGTTCAAATGAATTTTATATATTTAAAAAGTAAATGAATATATTAAAATTAACTAATACTATTATATATATGAGAAATATTTAATTAACTCAATATGTATATTAGAGTGTCACTGATTTTCAAGAGTTGATGAGAAATATGTATCGGCCTGAAAAATTAAATTTCAGATTACAAATTTAAGTTTTGAAAACAAAATTCCTTTATTAAAGTTAATTAATTATTCAGTACAAAGATTGAATATATTTCAAGATTAAATTTAATTTCTCATTCCTGTTTACATATCAAAATAAAAAATTTTTTAGAAAGAAGTTACATTAAATTTTCAAGCCGCTATACTTAGTCTGTGTAACTCAATCAGAAACAATATAATATATATATAAAAGAAATTGCAATAAATTAAAAAAATATATGGATAATTTTTATTTTCAAAAATTTCCAAATATTTTAATTAATGAATCATTTATATAGAACTATCCATATATACGATAACATATGTGCTATGTGAGTCAATTTTACATTTAATGAAAAACTAATAAAAATAAATGTTAATCAAATTAGGTTTATAAAACATAAAAAGATCAAATTTATAAAATTATAAATGTGTACATAAAATTTGCATTTCATGTCATTATTTCATGCTTATATTTACTACGATAAAAAATTATTTGTAAAACAAGAAAAAAAATAAAGTCAAATTACATTAATTATCATTGTTCGCTACTGACCAAAAGAAAATATAAAAAACTATAATGAATGCAATTTATAATATGGGCCAACACACTATACAATTACATAAAAATAAATAATTAAAAAAAAAAAAATTATGTTGTAAATATATTATGTGATTTTAATGTGTATAAAAAATTGGTTTCATTTTTTAAAATCATTTCATTAGATTATTATCCATTTATCATCTCCTGTAAAATTATATACTATGCCCTATATTAACATTTTTGACTTCATTATATGTATATTTATGTATAGCAGAAACATCAAAGGTATATTAAATAATTTATCTTATTCTCTTTTTAAATTTTTTGTAGTAATAATTTCTTACTTATACATTTTAGTAATTCAGTTCATATAATCTATTAATATAATTTGTGTGGTTTTTTTGTTAATATAATTTAAAATTTAATCCAAGTATTTTTCATTATGATTATTTTATTTTTTAATTTTATATTCATTTTAACTAACAGAATAAAAACTAAATAGTTTTATTATCTAATTCTAGGGTTCTATAAGTCGAGCATTAGGTCTAAAGCCTCGAAATGAGAAAGCTTCACCGTCTTCATCATCGGACACAGGAAGTTTAAGTAGTCATCAAAGTCAATACATAAGTTACCTGCAGTGTAATTCACCACCACCACCACAGTTACCACCAAGACCAGCCACAATATCAGGAAGTTCAAAACGTCATAGAAGAGTCAAAAGTATTGGTGACATTAATTACATGCCTGGGGTCGCAGTAACGACACCAGTTTGACAAGAAACTAGGTCCCAAATACAACAGGGGCCTTTGTATCAATGTTTAAGTGAAAGAGGTTGTTCTCCATCAACTGCGATGCATTTGAACTCGTATTCAGGCTATAATATTGATAATCATAATAATTATTATCGTTATAGCAAATCTTTATCACAAGATAATAATTATTACCAACTAAAAGCTGGTTACTATTCACCACAAAATTCAAATAAATCATTCATCCACAGTTTAGCCGAAGAAGACTATATACCATCAAATAAAAAAGATGATAATAATTATAACGATGACTTAAATAAGAAATGATAATGTTATTATTAATTAATAGATATAATAATTATTATGTAGCTTACAAATATATATGAAATATTTTTAAACTGCATATATTGTAAAATAGATATTTATACATTTTAGCATTAATATTTAATTAATTTATTATGTTTATTTAAACAAAATGTACATAAATGTTAATTGTCTTTTTAATTATTATTGTTTAATTATTTATCAATCAAAAATCCATTTTTTATAAATAATTTATTATATTTCATTTTTATATTTATATAACTGCCAAATGAGACAAACAAAATATTTCATGATTTTTTACAGTAGAATATTTTATACATAAAATTTTTCTATATTTACATATACTATTCTAGTTTAATTAAAAAATTGTTCTTTTTTGATTATTATTAAAATAAAAAGACCATTTTTAATTGTTATAGATTTAGAATTAAGTATAATTATTAACAAAACAAAGAATATAAATATATATTGTAAAAAAATATCTTATAATTGTGAATAGATTATACTAGCTTTCGATTAAGAAAAAAGCTTCCTATAAAACAACATATCGGTGTACTACCATATCGATTAAATTTAATGGTTTAATTTGCAATAAAATAAAATAATGTAAAAATAAAGTAACTTAGTCATAATAAATAATAAAGTCAGTAAATAATATTAAGTTATATACAATTGATACAAAGATTTGTGTTTATCGATATATAAATTAAATATATATTATGCATAATTTTTAGTACGCATAAGTAATAAGTAGAATTCAGTATTAAATATAATTTATTTATGTTAAAAAACATATTTTTTTTTTGTAATTTATTATATTATGTACATTTCTTAATGTATTTATTTTAATATAGAATTTTAAATAGACTTTGTGAAAAGAAACAAAAATTGGAATAAATATTGATAAAAATGCAAAAGAAAAATACCTTTGAGTCGATATTAATATAATTATTGATAGGTATGCTTTTTTTATATGTATTTTAATATTTGTATTTCTGTGTAAACAATTTTTAATGTCTATTATTATTATTATATTGTATTAAAAATAAAATTATAATTAAAACGAGCACAAATTTTTTGATATTAACTAAAATCTGTCCAAATCTTATGTTAAATAAATTATGACCTTTCATCAAAAATATTTTAAGAGTTTTTATTTTATTTCCGTACCTAAAAATAATTGTTTAAAAAATTCTATTCTAAAAATAACCTTGTTTTGATTTTCCTACATTGTAATTTAGTGTTTCTTTCTGAAATAGTTTTAACTATGAATTAAAGAATTCCTTCAAACAGTATTTTTCATTTAAGTTTCAGTATTGATGTAAGTTTTCATGACCTAACTAATGAAATTCTCAGCATTTTAAAAAAATTATTTAATAATATTTTTTTTTTCTGTACTTTTATTTTCAAACTTTAATTTTGATTCTTTTTGGCACAACCAAAATATATATACTACTTTTTATTAAGATATTTCACAGTTAAGCTAATTTTTGCATTTTTTATTTAATTTTTTAATAAATGTGTTAATTAGAAAAAAAAACTTTTCCTCAGGAGCATTTTAAACTGCTATTTAAAAAAAAGACCTCCATAAGAATCACTAAAAATGCATGTTATTTTTTTTAAAATCGTGCAATTTTATTTTCTTTATATCATGGTAAATAACCAACCCAAGGTTCTGAAAATTTATCAGTAGTTTTATACAATTATAAACATCATTTTTGCCAAATATTATCAAATTCTTTTCCTTAAAAATTCGAACTGTCAAATACCTTTAAAAAAAAAAAGGTATTCTTTTATTTCAAAAATCCCGCTGCGTTCCGTATAGTAAATCCATTGAAAGAAACAAGAAAAATGGAACGGGCGGGAAATCTCGTTACTTCTTCCAGAGAGAGTATCATATTTTTACCGTTTTTTCATTTGAACAAGTTTGGGAAATATGAAATTAGCTAATACACATTATGATCATCTTGAAAATTGAAAAAATTTAGGTAATATATAATTAGTATAGGTAAATAGGTAGATGCTAAATATAAGCCGATGTGCAAAATCGCACCCTTGAAAACTTGATCCGAAAAAAGTTACGGCGGTCAATTTGAATTCGGTGTGATGTAGGCATTATTTTCCAGATTTAAGTTAAGCCACCGTAACTTTTTTCGGATGGATGCGATTTTGCACATCGGCAATATTTGGCATTCAGAAGCTCTACCTAGACCCTATCGGTTCTTCTACTACAAGTATTTTATATGCAAGTATAATACGTAAATAAAAATTGGGTTTTTAATGCAATAAAAAATAATTAGTTAAATTTTGCTCATTACTCCAGTCAAAATACGGGCTTGGGTGTACTTACGGTTGCGAATACGAGATTTCCTCTAGTATAGGTTTTTTGGGTCGCTGAACACGAAAATCGGGGTCTTTTGGTAAAGAAAATGGGGTTTCACCCTTAAATTTGCAAAAACTACCCCCAAAAGGGGTTTTTTTGAAGTATTCGCATTCTGAGTCGATAGGTTTGCCAAAGAATTGGTTTCTAAGGGTTTTTTGGGTTGCTAATTAAGAATTTCGATGATTTTTAAAGGTAACATTAATATTTCACCCCTAAATTAGCTAAAACTACCCCTATAATGGACGTTTTTGCTATTTCTGCATATAGTATGCCCAGATTAGGGTTTTTTGGATCGCAGATAACGAATTTTGCGGAATTTTTTATGAAATTTAAGGGTGAAATATTAATGTTACCTTTGAAAATCATTGAAATTCTTAATTAGCGTCCCAAAAAACCCTTAGAAACCAATTCTTTGGCCAATCTATCGACTCAGAACGCGAATACTTCAAAAATACCCCCTTTTAGGGGTAGTTTTTGCAAATTTAAGGGTGAAGCCCAATTTTCTTTACTAAAAGACCCCGATTTTCGTGTTCAGCGACCCAAAAAACCTATACTAGAGCAAATCTCGTATTCGCAACCGTAAGTATACCCAAACCCGTATTTTGACTGGAGTACATGCGAAGAAAGCATCAGGCTTTTTAATTCAATAAATTTGGTTCATTTTATTTTTTAACAGTTTCCAATTTGCATTAATATGCAAAAAACGAAAACGTTTTTAATGTCCTGTCACATTAAAAAATTATTTTTGGATTTGGTTCAGCCAGCTATAATTTAAATTTTTTATTATCTATTAACATATAGGTACTGTTTCTCAGGGGATTTTTCAGTTAAAAAACTAGATTTTACTCAGTTTAAAAAAAAAAATTTTATAAATCAATTGATTTTTAAAATAATCATCAATATTATAATAGTGAAAAAATGTTCTTATTGATGGCGCGTGTCAAATGAATTTATACATGCTGAATTCAAACGTAAATAAAATATCAAAATATTATCAGAATTACAAACTCATACATATAAACATGCTTTTCCTTAAAATAAAATTATTTATTTGCGTGTATAGGTGTAAGTTTCAGTCAGTTTCGTTATAGTTTTCTTGTTGACATCAAACCAAATTATCAGTTATTATTAAACTCTAAAATTTAGAATTTTAAATTTTTTATCAAAATGATTTTGTACCTTTTAATTGAAGCATCATTATTTCTTTTACTATTTAATTTTGCGTTTTTTGTTTTCGTATTATATAGAATTAAATTAGTTGAAATAAAAATAGACAAATATACAAAAGAAAGACCAGTTTACAAATCGACAAGAGAATTTAGACAGAAACAGACAAACAGAAAACGTAGAAAGTATGTGTTTGATTAAATTTGAAAATACATTTTTTTAAAATTAATTAAATAAAAAATTAACTATTTTATTTTTGTAGAAACTCAGAAAATAATAATATGTCAGATGAAGAAGCATCACCAAGTGAATCATCGAAACAAGAATCACCATCACCAATAACTAAAATGTTTAATAAATTGAAAGGAAAAAAATCTGATAATAATAGTGATTCCGATGATGAGACAAAAAGATATTCTAAAAAAAAATTATTTACACCAAGTTAATTTGAATTTTTTTATCATGTGTAAAAAATGTGCTCATTTTTAAGACTGTGTGTATTTATGCAAAAAAAAACGTTTTAATTAAAGAATTACGAATGATAAAATAAATAATTAAATACAATGTAATTTTAATAATACATAAATCAATTAAAATTTTTATGTTTGACAATGTAAAGTATAGTCTTTTGTTTATATATACTAGATTAAAGATAAAAGATAATGGTGACAATAAATCATAGTAAATATTTTTGTAACTTGGACTGTAAATTATTTAAGTAGTTATGATCTTTTGATAGGTAAATATTATTATTGTAAATAATTTTTGTTTCAACTAACTTTAAATAAAATTATGTAATTATTGTAATAAAGTATTTTTTTGAATTTGAAAAAATAAATGTTATTTATCTCAAAAAAGTAAGCTTCCTTACCGACTGCTAAATATTAAAAATTCAAATTTTCAAACTTTTTAAATTATCCTATAGATGTCGGAGCCTTTCTGTTTTATTTCGGAGTTTAGGACACGTCGTCAGCTTTGTTTTTGCGTGTGAAAGCATCAGGTGAGAAAGGATTCCTTGCCATTGACTCCAAAAAAGTTTTATTGGAGCTGTCAACGTGTAATTAAAATATTTTAAGTTCATTTTTCATAAATTAGCAATAAAAATGTCTGGAAAAACAAAATCATTTACTAAAGAAGAAGAGCTTTTGCTTCAAGATTTTTCAAGAAATGTATCAACAAAATCTTCAGCTCTTTTTTATGGAAATGCATTCATTGTTTCAGCAATACCAATGTGTAAGATAAATTTATTTTTTATAAAAAATTTCAATATTTTTATAATTTTGATAACTTAAATTACAAATATATTTAAGTTTTTTAAAATAACTGCATAAAGTTCTGTCATGTATTTGAAATACAAAATATTAGGTTAACCTAAATTTTGTTTGTGCCAACACATATGTTTTTGTAATGACTCAAAATCTATGGGAAAACATTTTTTTTAAATAATTATTTTATTACTTGGTCTTTTGTTTTTAAAACAAATAATTTAGCATAATTTGCTTTGTGTTAAATTGTCTCTTTTAATAATTATTAATAAGCATTCTTAAACCAAGTTCTTTTGTTAAACATGCTTAACTTAAGAAACTTTTAATGATTGGAAATGTATAAATATTTATGTAAATTCATTTTTTTTTTCAGGGCTTTTCTGGAGAATCCACATGATTGACATCTATTCAAACTTGATTACATTTTTACTTATTACATTGGTTAGCACATATGCTTTAGCGTTTGCTTATAAAAACACAAAGTATATATTGAAACATAAGGTAAAAAATATTTTATAAATGACCATAATTTTTTATTTACATTTTTCTAAACTAAAATCTGTTATACAGATAGCTGTAAAGAGAGAAGATGCCGTTACCAGGGAAATGAGTAGGAAACTCGCTGAAGATAAGAAAATGAGCAAAAAAGAAAAAGATGAAAGGTAAAAATTAGTAATAGTTAGTTTATTTGAAATGTTTTTGAATTGTTTAGCATAATTATTTTTAAATTAAAGAATCTTGTGGAAAAAAAATGAAGTAGCCGATTATGAAGCAACAACATTCTCTATCTTCTACAATAATGCTCTATTCTTAACGATTGTGATAGTGGCTTCATTCTACATTCTTAAAACATTTTCACCTGCTGTAAACTACACTTTCTCTGTTGGAACTGCAAGCGCTTTATTGGCTCTATTATCAACTGGATCGCAATAAATATAGTAATTTTTTTTTTTTATTTAAAATGAAAAAAAAATGTCCATAAAAAAAAATGTTAAATTATTTCATAAGACTTCTGCCCAATTAATTGTTTCTTTAGTGGGCAAATTTTTTATACAAAAAAATTTATTTAAAGATGAAATATAATTATTTATACAAAATTAAAAAATTTTTTACAATGCAAATTATAATTTCTTTATTTTAAATACGCAATCCATTTATTTGAACTAAATTTTTGAAACAAAAATTTCTTAAATAAATAATAGCAAGATTTAGTTAGCGCTTGAATGAATATAGATCAAAAAAATATTTTCGTTAAATTTATTAATAAAATGTTTATAAAATTATAGTATAATGCCAGAAATATGAAACAACTATTAAAGACCAAGACAAAGCTATAGAAATGATTGATGAATTATTGTGTTATTAAAATGTGTTTATTTTCATACAAAGATATTCAACCAAAAACAACTAATTTAATATTTATATATAATTTATTTAAGTCCACCCACATAATACGTGCCAAGAGGCATAACAAAGATTATTGTTTTGTCAGTTATTTTAAAATATAAATCATAATATTGCACCTGTTTTATAAGGGATGTATCAATTATTAAAATATATGGTTCAAGATCTTTATGCTTGTTTGCAAAATTTTTATCATTAAAAATCTAAAATATTCTTTTATGATACCGAATACTAATAGCTACAAATCTTAACAATTTGAAGTAAATGATTTTTTTACAAAATGTATGATAAATGACTTTTGGCAAAAAATAAAAAAGAAATTAGTAGGTGGGGCATTTAATGATGAAAATAGCAGTTATTAATGGGATACAGTAATTTTATACCGATTCAACAAGAAACTTTTCTCACTTTTCTATTTGGCATATTTCCAATATCTGTAGCTCTCTATGTCGCCTTTCATAATTTCATTTTTTTAAGGAGTTTTTTAATTTTCTGGCAACTAGTTTATAAGTTTATGACATTAAAAGAGAAGTATACATATATTTATTGGGCCAAACGTACTTTCTTAAAATTCTTGTAGATTACAAATTTTATCCTACTTGTATTATTTAGATAATATTAAATTTGGATACTTAAAGCTTATAATTGATGTCAACTCCTAATTTAATACGTATTATTAAAAGAATAAAAATTATTTACTTAATACTTATATAAAAATTAAACTTAATAATTGTAAATAATTTTAATTTTTTTTATAATTATTTATAAAATATCTAACAATACTGTACCATAAGAGCAAATACAGTTTTTATATAAAAATAATTTTTTCTTAACGAAGACTACCTATAAGAAAAATTTTATGAAATCTTTACTAAAAATTACAGTTGATTTTTTAAATATTTAACTTTTTGGTAAAATTGTAAATATAATTTTTTCTTATTATTAATTTCCAATCTTTCACATATACAATACACACATTTTAAAAATTATACAAAGTATAAATGCAACAAAAGAAACTTGAATTTGATATAATATATCAATTATTATAATCCTTAAAAATTCTTTATTGTTTAATAATTTATCAAAACAATATTGTTTTAGTCATTAGTTAAAACATCAATCAATTAATAAAGTTTACAATTATGCTTATAATTTTATTAAGTCTTTTTAATTTCAAGCTACAATTTTTTTAAAATCTCAGCTATTTTAGCAATCTCAGAAGCATTATCTTTTGGCAAATTTGAAACTTTGGGCTTCCAACTTACAGATGGAGAATTATTTTTAGGATTTTTATCTGTTGAAGTTGATAAAAACTCTTTAAATTTAACAGAATTATTATTAGAAAATAAAGGGTTGATTTGGTTGATTGACTTTGACGATGTATCATTATATTTATAAATTTCAAGTTGTGAAAATGAAATAGCTTCAAGAAGGTTTTTGCTTAATTGACTATATTTATCAATATTTTTGTGAATTTCTATCAACAAAAGCTCTAGCTCATAAAAAATTTCGATAACAATTTTTCTGTTAATATCTTTTGATTGATTAATCACTGTCTCAATCTTATAATTTAATTTACTTGTAAAATTTGCTTCAAATTTTCCTAAGTTCAGAACAAAGTGTATGTTTTTCAAAAGTTTTAATATTTTGACCTTATGTTTATTTTGTATTATGTAAATTTTATGAGATAAATCATGCCATTTATTTTTAAATTCTTGGCCTTGCACATGATTATCATCTTGTAATGATTTCATGCTTTTTAGCATCCAGTATGACATTTTCAAAATATCTAGAATTAAATCATCAACAATAGGCAGTAAATTGTTTCCTAAAATACCAGACTTGTACATTAATAAAAGTTCTTTAGCAGAATCAATATCGCCTTTTTTTTTTGCTTTTCTAAACCAAAATGCTGCATTTTGAATATCTGCTTCTTTTTTATTTTCTAAGTTTAAATAACTTTTTCCTAGTACGTAAATTTCTTCTTTTGTTTTTGGATAAATTACTAAATTTTTGTAAGGCTGAATACCAATTAATTTAGAATCTGGAACCTCAGATTGATATTTATATTTATCCAAAAAATTATTTAAATCAAATGTATTATTCTGCACTTCAGCTATACTTTTTAATTCCTCTAAAGCTTCTTCATTACCTTGTTGTATAGATATTTGGTACCATTTTATTGATGCATCAATATCTTTTTTATCAAATCGATATATTTTAGCAAGTTTATAAGAAGCTAGGCCATTATTATAATTGGAAGATTCTGAATACCACTTAATAGCTTCATCAATATTTTGATTTAAGAATTTATCATCATAAAAAATATCACCTAGCACCCTGCTTATTATTTTAAATTTAAGACAGTTAGCTAGTTTTATATTTTCGGCCAATTTTGTTACATCATTAACAATCTGTTCTTTCTGAATGTAATCTAATTTTGGTAATTTTTTTAAATAATACTCAATGTATTTTTTGTGAGGCGATTCATCCGATTGTTGAAAATATTCAGCCAATGTTAACCATTTAGTAGACTCTTTGATATTATACTGCAAAATGCTGTCATTTTGGTAACAAATTCCTAATATTAAAATACACTTAATAAAACAGAGAACATCAATTTTATCAGTTTTCAATAGTTCAGGAATTTGTCTGATAAAATTATTTATTGTTTCATGATACTCATTTGGCAAGTTATTATCGATGAATAGCCAGGCTAGTTCAATTCCTGCTGCAATACATTCATAGTCATTAAATAATGTAAAATTATATTCAGAAGCTAAAATGTAATTAATTTCTCCTAACTCTCCTGTTTTATAAGCTTTTGCTAAAATAGAAATAATATATTTTTTATATAAATACAATTTAGAATTTTTTTTTGGGCTCTTTATGTTATTTGCTATATTTTTAAGCACAGGTTCTGATTGTTTATTTACATCAAAACTCACAGAATCAAATGCTACTTTTGGAAGTACATTGTGTTCTAAAATAACTTTTTCTAAAATTTTCAGCCCAAGCGGTATATTTTTCTGAGGCAAACTGTCATTTAAGTATATTTCAGCTAAACATAATTGAGAATTTATATCTTTTTCATAAGACTTTGATAGATAGTATACAGCATGTTCATACAAATTATTTGATGAATATATATTACCCAAATTATAGTTTGCTTCTTTGATTCCTTGATTTAATTTATTTAGATTTATTTTTAATGATTCAATAATTAGTTGTACGCCATTATCAATTGAATTATTTCCCAATATTCCTTTTAAATAATATGTACCAAGCTTATGAATTTCAGCTAGATCATTTGATTTTTCTATGACCTGTTTGAAGCATGATTCAGCTTTCTTAAGGTCAATATTTCCAATGCATCCTTTCAAGTATAATTTACCCAACATCCAAAGAGAGTTGATATTACCTGACTTAGCGGAACCACTATACATATCATGTAATTTATTAAACCAATACTGAGCTAATTGAAGATGAGGGTTGCATACCAGTCCATCACGATAGCACTTAGCTAATTGAAGAATTGCTTTATCATATTCCTTAAAGGCTACTTGTTCAATCATCCTTAATCCTCTGAATTGATTATACCCAAGATTGCCAATTAATATTTCTTTGGCTATTTCAAGAGCCATTCCGATACTTGTCTTGGTTACAAATGTTGATGCAATATCTAATACTTTTTCAAATTCCAAGCAACTAAATTTACTTGTTCTAGTCATATTATGTAAAGAATCCAGTGATGCAGGACTTCCAATTTTTCCAGCTTCAACATAAAAATCTATAGCTTTGATTAAATCTTTTTCACCTAATAAGCCTTCTTCATAGATATTTCCCATTTGCCACATAGCTCTCGTGCTTCTTTTATTTACAGCTTTGTTCATATAAAATAAAATTTTAGTCTTTGAGTCAGAAGGTCTCAAAACATTTGAATCAACTGGATAACTTTCAAGATATTCTTGAAGTAACTTTTGACCAACCACTGCCAATGCATAAGTATTATTTTTATCCGCAGCCTTTTGCAACCACATATCTGCTAATTCTTGATTAGGTTCACCAAGTTCGCCATTTTTATAAATTTTAGATAAATTACACATAGCATGACTATTTCCTTTTTTGGCTGCTTTTTCATACAATTCTAATGCTTTTTTAACATTTTTTTCTCCTAATTCCCCATTCAAATATAAATTAGCCAATTCGCACATAGCATGATCATTATTCTTAACATTAGCTTGGTAAATTAAGGACTTTTTTTTACGATTTGTTTTTTGAGATAACTGAAACTTTGTATTTCGTGTGTTTTCATTTACAGTAATAACAGTTTTATTATCTTGAGTTGTAACAACTTTGGTATTTGCATCTGTATATACTATAGTATCTTTACCTTCAATTTTTTCACCTGATTTTATTGCTTCTTCAACAGAATCTTTTGTAATATTTCTTTGCTTTTGTCGAACTAAAGAATGATAAGTTGATTTTGCCATGATTAAAAATTATAATAAACTTCGTTAATATTTATTTTTTTCGTTCGTTATTTATTTTTTTTATATAGCAAAAGTTTTTAATATATTACATGGTAGACAGTTTATTTATAAAAGAGCAGTAATTTTACAATATGTTATTGATAACGTATTATCATACTTTGTTATTAAAGATTAATATGCAGTGATAATACATTTACGAGTTCAGCGTTAAATACTATAAACTTGTATGTGTCATGCTTGGAAAAATATCAGATTTTTTTTCATTTTGTGCGCTTTGTGCTGAAAAAGGTCTGAAACATTGAAAAACTTAAATTAATATGGTTCGTAGGGTCAGAGAGCTAAAAAAACCTGATATAAATGGATTTAAGTGAATTTAAAAATTTTTGGATTTTTTGAAATTTTGGTTTTTTTAGCATAAAACCCTTTTTATTGGCTCAAATTCCTTATAAACCAAGTTTTCTAATAAAAAAAGTGCTAATGAGATGAGGGAACTAGATTTTTTTGAAATTGGCCGATTTTTTGATTTTTCAGAAATTTCGTTTTTTAGTACTGAAAAAGGTTTGAAATGGTTAAAAACTTAAATCAATATGATAAACTGAGTCAGGGATACAAAAAAACCTGATATAAATGGATATAAGTGAGTTTAAAAATTTTTTCATTTTCAGAAATTTCGACTTTATTCACTTAAAACAATTTGAATTGGCCAAAATTCCTTATAAACCAAGTTTTCTAATAAAAAAAGTGCTGATAAGATGGGGGAACTAGATTTTTTTGAAAATTTTTATTTTGGCCAAAATCGAAAGGGGTATATATGGAAAATTGGCCGATTTTTTGATTTTTCAGAAATTTTGTTTTTTAGTACTGAAAAATGTTTGAAATAGTTAAAAACTTAAATCAATATGGTTCACTGGGCCAAAGAGCCCAAAAAACCTGATATAAGTGGATTTAAGTGAGTTTTAAAATTTTTTATTTTTTGAAATTTTGGTTTTTTTAGCATAAAACCCTTTGAATTGGCCAAAATTCCTTATAAACCAAGTTTTCTAATAAAAAAAGTGCTGATGAGATGGGGGAACTAGATTTTCTTGACAATTTTTATTTTGGCCAAAATCGAAGGGGGTATATATGGAAAATTGGCCGATTTTTTGATTTTTCATGCATCAGGAAGTGTAAAGTATGAGTGATTTAACAAATCTCAGGTAAAAAATGACCCAAAAAAAATATTTTAATTTTTTTTTTATTTTTCGGCTGGTCGTTCTTCCCTGGACGTGCCCATATATATATATATTTACCTACAAGCTGTACCTATAATAAATTTAAAAATACCTTTGTTGGTACACAGAAAAAAAATGTTCATCAAAATAACCAATGCCTTATCTGCAGAATTTATTTAGTTTTTGAATATAATTTTTTATTCATATAAAGAAAGTAAGTATCTAAAAATACATAAAAATAATTATCAAAATCTTTTAAAACTATAAAATCAATTAAAATAACTTATCCAATTAGTTTACCAAGAAAAATAAAATAAAAAAATTGTATTTTCATAAAAATTCATAATTAATATGATTTGTTTTTTAGAAGCTCTTTAGCTATTGGACTATATTTATCAATATTTACATTCACTTCTTCAAATAACAATTTTAATTCAGAAGATATCTTTATCATACATTTTCTATCAACATCTTTTAATTCAACATTTACTGCTTCTGATAAATTATTTGTATTTGGAAATTTATTATTTCTTGAATTTAATAAAAATTTAACATGTTCTAAACATTTAAATAAATTAGATTTATCTTGCTCCTGGCATTTACTTAATTTTTTTAATTTATGATAGCACATATTTAAAATATCAAGTTCTATTTCATCAGCAACAAATTTTAAATTATTTCCCAGCATACCAGTCTTGTACATTATCATGAGTTCTTTGGCAGCCTCGATATTACCATGTTTCTTAGCTTTTCTAAACCAAAATGCTGCGTTCTGTATGTCAGCATCTTGCTCGTCCTCTAAATCCATATAAGATTTACCTAATTCATACATTTCTTGCTCTGATTTTGGATGGGATTTCAAATTTTTGTAAGGGTTAATATTTAGCAATTCAGACTCTTTAACAGAAGGTTGATGTTGATATTTATCCAAAAAATCTATTATATCAGGCGAAGTGTTTCCTTTGGGAACTTTTTTTAATTCCTTTAAGGCTTCTTTGCTACCTTGTTGGGCTGATATTTTGTACCATTTAACTGATTCATCAATATTTTTTTTTTCAAATTGATACATATGAGCCAGAGCAAGAGAAGCATTTGAATTATTCAAACTGGAGGATTCCATATACCAAAATATAGCTTGATCAATATTTTGTTTTATAAATTTATTATCATAATAAATATCACCCATAATTCTACTCATTAATTTGTAATTTAAAGTATTCGACATTTTTAATATTTTAGTTAAATTTAGTAGTTCAGTAACAATTTGAACCTTATCATTAGAATTCATGGAGGCCAAATTTATTATTTTTGAAATAGTGATTTCGGGTTTATTTTTGTAAATTTCAATGTATGAAGCTAATATTAACCATTTAGCAGCTTTTTTTATATTACCCTTAAATATAAGTTTATTTTCGAATAATTTAACTAATAAGAAAATACAGTTTTTAAAATCTTCGTAATTTAGTTTCTTACTAGTTAAAAACCTAGGAATATTCAAAATCCAATTTTTTACAGGCTTATGATATTCTTCTGGTAAAGTGTCGTCTATAAAAAACAAAGCTAATTTACATGCTGCCAAAGTACTTTTAAATTCAAAAAATAATTTGTAGTAATATTTAGAAGTCAAAATGTAATTTACTTCTCCGAATTCACCTTGTTCATAGAACTGTGCTAATGTTAAACACGAGTATTTCAGAAAATTAAATAATTTTGAGTTCTCAATTATTGGTTTCTCAATATTTTCCACTTGGCTTTGTAGCCAAATGATAGTTTCATTGTTTGTTTTTAGATTAGCAAAGTTAAATGCTGCTTCTGGTGGTGTACCACATTCTAAAATGACCTTTTCTAATATTTCAAAACCAAGTGAAAAATTTTTTTTAGGAGAATTTTCGTTCAAATATATTTTAACTAAATACAAATTTGGGAAAATGTCTGTTTTAGGAAATTTAGATAAATAATTTACAGTATCTTCGAATAAGTCGTTTGCTAAATATTTAAGAGCCAAATGAATATTTGGTTCCAAAATTTCTTCTTCTAAATCATAATCCCATTTCATGACAGCTTGTAAATATCCATAATGAATAGGTGAATTTACTGATTTTGTATTACAGTTATTAGCCAAAGAATAACTTTTTTCCTCTCGTTCATCTTTTGCGAAAAACTTTGCTGAAAATAAATTATTAATTAGTACTAATGTTTTTTTAATACCCTATAATTTGTATTTAATTGGAGCAAACCGGAATTCCATCTTCCCAGGTTTATACAAAATTTTTTAAGTGTTCCATTTTAAAACTTATATGCGCAAAATTATATTCAATTTTATTTCGGGGCCTTAATTGTTTAAATAATAAACAGTTAGTTATTAAGAAAAATGCTGTATTTTAAAAATGAATCGTGTACACTGAGAAAATTATATAATTGTAACGATGGTATTATGCATATAATCAGGTAAAATACCCAATCAAACAGGCATGAGTCTCGTACACCCAAAAAATATATATTTTGAAAAAAACAATACAATTAAATATAATTACCATGATTACATAATATCATCAGAAGAATTATATGTATAATTGCCCCAATGATATGCATATAATTTTTCCCATCAGAGAATATTATCAGGGCGATTGTATGTATTGAGTCCAGGCTTTTTCATATTTCTCTTTCTCTTCTTACTGAATAGCGCCTCTCACGATGGTTATTACAACGGTGGATGCTCAGAAACTGAACAATACGACGAGAAAAATCATAGATTGTGAAAAATTCTAGTTACTCCGATTAAATTACGACGATAAAGTTAAAATTATTAAAATTAAACTATTTTACAAATAGTTTCGCTACTAAAAAGAGGGGAATTATCGAGAAAGCCTGCACTCAAATATGATTATATAATATCATTGTCACAATTATATAATTTTCTCAGTGTAATTACCTAAATGATAATAAGATTCTGTAATTCCTTCCCTTATTTGACTTCGCATTATGTTTAAGGACTGTTTTATGAGTTTAATTCCTTCATCTATTGGTTTATCACCCAACAGTCCTCTTAAATAAAACATACCCAAGTTGTACATGTAAGTAGGATTAGAAAAAGATTTTTCAACAACTTCTTTAAAGCACGATTCAGCTTTTCCAACATCTACATCACCCAAGTAACCTTTCATGTATAATTTTCCTAATTTCCAAAGAGAGTTAATATTACCTTCATTGGAAGAATACTGATAAATGTCACGCAGTCTATAATACCAATATTGGGTGATCCGAAAATTGGCTGAGCACAGTACACCATCTCGATAACACTTTGCTGTTTTTATTATAGCATTATCGTAAAATTGCTCATAGGCTAATTGTTCCATCATTTTTAAGCCTCTGGTTTGGTTATGTCCAAAGGTATCTGTGATTTGTTTTCTACTTATTTTATAAGAAAACCCTATATTTTTATCCGTCAAACTTAATAACTGATCCAGTATTTCTTCAAATTTTAGACAATCAAATTTACCTTTTAAAGTTAGATCATGAAGCGATTTTAATGACGCGAATTGTCCAATGCTTGCAGCTTTTTCATATGAATTTATAGCATTGGATAAATTTTTTTCTCCAAGTAAACCTTCTTCGTAGATATATCCTAAATGCCAAAATGCTTTCAAATTCCCCATATCTTTTCCATCGTTGAAGTATCTCAGTATTTGCAATTTTAATTTTTTTCTATTAAAATTATAATTAAAAGGTAAATTATTCACTTCAATGTACTGTTGTAATAAATTCTGGCCCAAAATGGTAATGGCTCTTGTATTTTTTCTCTCAGCAGCTTTTTGAATCCATTTATCTGCTAGTATCTGATCTGGAGCTCCATATTTACCACTTGAATATATTTGTGATAATTTGCACATAGCATAACTATTATTCAATTCAGCTGCTTTTTCATATAATTCAATAGCCTTTTTGATACTTTTTTCTCCTAATTCACCAGATAAAAAAAAATCTGCCAATTCAACCATTGCTGAATCGTTATTTTCTAAACGAACTTGATCAAATAATGACATTTGTCTTTTTAAAGTTCGTTCAATTAACTGAAATCTTCTGTTAAACATATTTCTATTAATAGAAATAATATTAATCTTCTTTTTATTATTCTCTAAAACTACTCTGATTTTATTGTCAAGAAAGATTCTACAATCAGTAAAATCAATTATTTTACCAAATTTAAGTGCTTTTAAAATCCAATCATCTCTAATACCCAACTGAGATTTACGAATTTCGGCATTTTTTGTGTAAAATATTAGTTTCATTTTTCAAAATAAAAATAAATTAAAAATTATATTGCTAATAATTTTTTTATAAACAGTGTTTTTTTATATTATACTTTAAAAGACAGTTTGTGAAAATAAAGAAAATTAAAAAATTGAATTTTATATAAACTTTGCAAAAATTATCTTTTATTTATAATATTTTTATATTACGTACTTTGTTACAATGTATTTTATTGTTATTTAAAAGATTATGGATAATCCTTATTATCTTTTCTGAAATATTATTGAGAACAGTCAATGTATGAATCAACTTATATTTGCACAAATCGCACAAATATCATTAAATATGTAAGGTACTCTTACCATTACATGAACGATCACCAGTTCAAATCAGATTTTGAATTTTTGCATATTATTTGTTAGCTTGAAATAAATATAAAGCTGGTGAATATTGAGGATGACACTAAAATGTATAATGTAAAAAAAAAGTTATAACTGGTTTGTGTCTTCACACAACCAACGATCATCCCTAATTATTATTAGCCCTAAAACCGAAATTACACTATAAATCCAGAAATATAAATTATCTTAAGACCATTAACCTGAAATATTCTAAGTTTTTGCTCTTATCAGGGCCTGATCAGGTCCTGACTCCCACTTCAAATTATTCTAAGTCCATTTCACCCCCCTCCCCCTGCCGAGCCAGATTTTTTTAAATCCCAATCCAATGAATATGTTCCATGTTAAAAATTAACCTATTATTAACATGGAACATGTTTATAGGAAGGAGGTACCTCAGAACTTGAAAATTAAGAGGGGGGGATAAAATGAAACTTAGAATAATTTCAATTCAGGGAATTTGAAAAATCTGGGTTCAGGGACTTAAAATAATACAGGTTTATGGACTTAGAATAATTTCGATTTAGGGACTTAGAATAATTCAGGTTTAGGCAGGGTTTAGGGACTTAGAATAATTTGGGTTTAAGGACTTAGAATAATTTTGATTTAAGGGGCTAGAATAATACTCGCTTAGGGAATCAGAATTGTTTGGGTTTAGAATCTTAACGTCTAGTAAGGTGATAATTACAAATTATAAAATTAGAAAATTGTATTATAACTTATTTGTAACGTTGCGTAACATTTGCATTATACCTAGCCCTCAGTTATAAGTAAAAATGTTCCATGCATTTAGGTTGTGTTTACACAAAAGTTTCTTAGAATTGACATTTCTAAGTCATTCAGGTACTGGAACATTTTCTTGTAACAAGAATTTCCATATAAAATTCGGTGTTTCATGTACTGGTGCATATTACACGTCACAAAGGGTGATTAACGGAAAACTTTAACCGTTTATGTACTGGTACGAGTACCTTATAACGATGAGAAAACAGTATAAAAACTCATTTTATTTATTTAAGTAAATAATGTGGATTATTTTTTTTTAATGTAATTTTGATGTTTTTTAATGGTTTTTGAAATATTGTAGTTAATAGAGGTTCAAATGATTTAAAAAAAAAAAACTACCCTTATTTTATTTAGTAAAAATTTATTATTCATTTTAAAAATTATTTATTAAAAAAATATTCTTTGCATTCTTACAAATTAATTCACGAAGTAAAATTAAGATTCTCATCATGTCTACAATTAAAAATTTTTTGTTCAGTTTTGGCATTTTTCTCGACATTTATTATAATTTCATAATTTTATAAATACAATATATGACCCAAAAAATCAATATTATTGCAATAATACTTAATATTTTCCAATTTTTAAGGGGTCTCACAATATTAATTTTTTTAGATATTTTCAACTGCTCAGAATATTTCAAAAGCTCCTTAGCTACGGTACTGTATTTACCAATATTTTTATGTATTTCTGATAACAGCAATTTTAGTTCAGAAGTTATGCTTAATAAATTCTGCTCATTAATATTTTTGAAATCAGCATTTAACATCACTCTTAAATTATTAAATTCTGAAAAATTCACATCTTCTGAATTTAAAACATATTTAACATTTTCTAAACATTTAGTTACTTTAAATTTATCTTGTTCTTTGCATTGACTCAATTTTTTTAATTCATTATAACAAATATTTAAAATTTCTAATTGGATTTCATCTGCCACAAATTTTAAATTACTTCCTAAAAAACCATATTTATACATGCGCATTAGGATTTGAGCAGCCTCGATATTACCACGGTTTTTCGCTGCTCTAAACCAAAATGCTGCATGTTGAAGATCAGCATCGTTTCTATTTTCTTTATACATATATGAATACCCTAAATCAAGCATTTCTAGTTCTGATTTTGGATAAGTAATTAAATTTTTTAAAGGTTTGATATTAATTAAGTCAGATTCATCAACTGTAGATTGATATTGATATTTATTTAAAAAAGATGTTAAATCCAGTGTAGGATTTAATTCAACCATTTTTTTTAAAACCTTTAAGGCTTCTTTGTTACCTTGTCGGGCTGATATTTTGTACCATTTAACTGATTGATTAATATCTTTTTTATTAAATTCATAAATTTTAGCTAGAGCAAAAGATGCTTTAGAGTTATTTAGATCAGAAGATTTAGAGTACCATTTAATAGCTTTATCAATGTTTTGGTATGTAAATTTATTATCATAAAAAATATCACCCAAAATTTTACTCATAAAATTATAAATTAAAAAATTTTTTTTTTCAATTTTTATTGTAAGATTTATTAATTCATTGATAGCAATTAGATTTTTAAAATTATTATTCATTTTAATATTAATTAGAGTTTGTTGACTCATTTTGATATCTTTATCATATTTATCTGGTGTGCCAAAGTATGAAGCTAATATAAACCATTTATTAGCCTCTCTAATATCGTATTTTACAATTAAATTATTTTTGTGCGAGTTTGCCTCGAAGTAGTTTGCCTCGAAGTTTGCCAACAACAGAACACATATCTTAAATTCTTGTAAGCTAATTTTTTCTTCTAATAACAGTTTAGGTATTTTTGTTACCCAATTTTTTACAAGCTCATGGTATTCTACCGGTAGATTTTGATTAATGTAAAACGAAACCAATTTAAATCCTGCAAATGCATCCTTAAAGTTAAGAAGTAATATATAATAATACTTTGAAGCCAAATCTACTAGCATTGGTTCATTTTGTTCATAAAACCGTGCTAAAATTAAACAACAGTATTTTTGAAAACTACGTAAATTAGGTTTCTGACGTCTTCTTTTTTTAATTTTATCTACTTTACTTTGCAGCCAATTTATTGTTTCATCACTTATTTTAAAATTAACAAAGTTGAATGCTGCTGCAGGTGGCGCTTCCCCTTTTATGATAACATCCTCTAATATTTTGAGGCCAAGTTTTTCATTTTTTTTTGGGGATCTATCACTCAAATATATTTTTGCTAAATATAAATGTGAAATAATATCTTTGACAGGAAATTTAGACAACCAATGTGCCAGATCTTCAAATGAATTATTTAAATAATATTTGCATGCTAAATGAATATTTTTATCAGAAATGATATTTGCTATTTGCCAATCCCAATATTTAATTGCGTTTGGATTTCTGGAATCAATACATCGATTTTCTAGGTGAACTTTCTTACAAGTTGGATCAAAATTGATTGGTAAATCTTCGTTCTGATATTTTTGAAGGAACCAATCATAATTATCTTCTACCATTTCATCTTTAGCAAAAAATTTTGCTGAAAATAAATATTGAATTTTTTAAAATAATTTAAAGTCAAATAAATTCAAATCATAATTACCCAGATAATAATAAGCTTCAGTTTCTCCATTTTCTATATTCGATTGCATTGTTTGTAATGACTGCAAAAAAAGCTGGAGCCCGATTTTTATTGGTTTATTACCCAGCATTCCTTTTAAATAATAAATCGCCAAATTGTAAGTATAAGTTGGATCATTAGATTTTTCAATTACTTCTTTAAAGCATGATTCAGCTTTTTCATAATTTATTTTTCCTTCTATGTAACCTTCCAAGTATAATTCACCCAATTTCCAAAGTGAATTTATATTACCATTTTTAGCAGATTCGTTATATAACTTATACAATTTGTTAAACCAGTATTGAGAAATTTGAAGATTTGCATCGCGATATGGCTTTGCTAACTTCAAAATTGCCTTATCATATCCTTTTTGCGCTAATTGTTCGATCAATCTTAGGCCCTTTTTTGTGTTATATCCGATGTTTCCAAACGATTCTTTTTTGAATAATTTATAAGCTTTTCCTATGTTGGTATTGGTTAAAAATTGGGATGCATTATCTAAAATATCTTCTAGTTGCAAGCAGCTGAACTCACATATTTTAGTCAAATTATGTAAAGCTATTAATGATGCAAGATTACCAATTTTTCCAGATTGAATATATAGTTTCGTAGCAATTGTTAAATTTTGGTTACCTAGTAGACCCTGTTCAAAAATGTTGGCTACTTGATACATAGCGGCCGAATTTCCTCTACTAATAGCATCATCTAAGCTGTCCATTATTTCTTCACTGATTTTTCTTTTATTCTCTCGAGTATTCCTTATGGTTCTGTAGTTGATCAGTGAACTATTAACTTCAGCTATTAATGCATAAGTGTTATTTTTATCAGCAGCATTTTGAATCCACCGATTGACTAACTCTTCATTGCATATTCCGTAAATTCCTTTTGCATGTAATTGTGACATTCTACACATGGCATGACTATTTCCCAAATTGGCTGCCTTTTCAAATAAATTCTGCGCTTTTTTAATATTTTTTTCACCTAGTTCTCCAGTCAAGAAAAGTTCAGCTAAATCGATCATTGCACAGTCGTCATTTTCGTTATCCTCGATTTTTTTAAATAAAAATTTTTGTTTTTTTATTGTACTTCCAGTTAGCAAAGATTTTGAACAGTAATTATTTTTGCAAACAGTTATTAATTTTTCAGCTTTTTTGTCGAGAACAACTTTTGTGTTTTGATCAATGTATATTTTCGTATCTGGAGATTCAATCGTATTTCCAAATTTAAAAGCACTTTTTATCGATTCTTCTGAAATATTTCGCTGATTTTGTCTCGCAAATGCATGCTTAGATTTCGTTAGATAGTATTTTTTATTTTCTCGTTTCATTTTAGACATAATTATCTAAAATGCATACAATCTTTATGCTTTCAAATAGTTTTATGGAGCATACTATCGGATTTATTGATATTTTAATTTTTTTGCCAGTTCAGTTTCTAAAATATATAAAAATAAACTAAATTTATTTTTACAAAACACCACTTAAAACTTTTGCTTTTTTTCTTAAATTTTTTAAATTTTTAAATCAAAAATTATTAATTAATCTTCGACAAATCAAAAAAAGCTCAAGTTTAAATTAGAATTAAATTATAATAATATAAAAATAAATACCTGTTTTTCGTATTTCTGATGCAATTTTAATGTTTTGTAACTTTATACTAACGCAGAATATAGCAAGGGCTTAGCTTTAAAATCGTATGCGTTATAAAATTCGCCGGGATTGAAAGAAAAACTTATTTAACAACGAGGGTAACTATAGAAGGGAAATAATGCTATCCTCTTCGCACTTATAATATGAAACTTATGGCATTGGTCGAAAACTTTAAGTTATTAAATGACGTGGCCTTACTTGATATGGTTGAAAGGCGGGATACATAAAAAAAGCGATTCGTAAAAAGGTGACAAAAGAAAAAAATCAGACACATAAAAACGAACTAAAAATATATATTTAATTAAACTTCAAACAGTGAATGGTTTTTAAAATATTGTTATACAAATCACTCCCCTATTGTTATGCAAAGACTTAAAATTCTTTAATATTTTAAAATAGTTTATATTATGCTGTAAAAATTTACCTACATGGGACCAGACATGGATACATAGGCTTAAAAATTGTTTTATAAAAAGTTGCTTCACGATTACCAAAGAAATTTTGCTGATTTATAAGTGTTCCCCTATTTTTCAAGTCTTTTGGATCTAGGATTCGAATTGGAACCAGGAATCGAAGTCTGGTTAACTATTTCAACCCCCCATGATACTCGAACCTGTTTTTGGATTCAGGTTAAGGCAAATAAAGTTGAGACATTTTTTATCTGAGATTAAAAAATATTATTTAAACTTTTTTTTTACCCAATCTCAAAAGAAATAAAAAAAATATAAAGAGAAATTATTTTTGCTATTTATTGTGTATAAAATAAAATTCATTAAGTAAATATAAGCAATAAAAATTCATAACAAAGTAGTACATACAATATAAAAATAAATAGTTCTCGCATTACATATGACATTGCATGAAATCGATTATAAAAAACAACTATAGTAAATAAAATGTTGTGTATATAATGTAAATTCATTGAATACAAATTTTCAGTCTTTAAAAACAATTATTGGCACTATGGTACCTCCATCAATAATAAAATATTCTTAATGGTCTATTTTTTTAATAAAGTATAATAATATAAAATAACTAAAAATGAGCTTTTCTTTGATATTGCTATTATAATCGATTAACTCCCATTGAAAAAATTATCTATCGTGTACTATACATCTGAAAAAGATTATAAATTACTATGTACACACCATACGTACTTTTTTTTTAAAACCAGTTTTTTTTGCTGGGGTCTAAAAACGTGCTTATTTGCAAAAAAATCAAAATTTCGCCTATCAAAAAGTTAAATTTAATTTGATAAAAAAGTTACAAAGCTTGTCATAAATATATTCAATATATAAAATTACAGTATATTACTTACTATTTTTTTAAAATTAAATATCTATTACTTATACCTATATCACAAATTTTTTAAAATTTCAGCTAATACTTTGCCTGCCTGAGAAGGATTTCGTTCATTTTTTTGCGAATTTGAAGAGATATTTTTTTTTATTACAGAAACCTTATTATCCTCCGTAACGACAGATAGATTAGTCCCTAATGCTACATCTTCCTCTTCAATAGAATAATTATCATCTTGCACAAATATAGAAAGCTCTTCCACAAGAAATTTAGATAATCTACTGTATTTACAAATATTAGTTTTTACTTCCAACACTAAAAGTTTTAATTCTGAAACTAAATCTGCTAAAATTTCTTTGTTTACGTTTTTTGACTCATTGATAACTATTTCTAAGGCTTGATTTAATTTACTGCTAAAGTGAAATAGAGAACACATTTTTATTACAGAGCATATTTCTTTAAATTCTAAAACTATTGGGGGTTTCTCTTTTTTTTTTGAATCTAAATATTCTTTAAAAAGTGATTTTAATTGGGTATAGCACATTTTTACAATATCTATTTGTAAATCATCAGCAACTGGTATTAAATTATTCCCTAACATTCCATTTTTGTACATTATCATTAGCTCTTTAGCAGCAAAAATATGGCCCCGATCTTTTGCATGTCTAAACCAATATGCTGCATTTTGCAAATCAGCTTCTTGTTTGTCCTCTTTTTCCAAATGAGATTTTCCTAATTCGTACATTACTTTCCCTGATTTTGGAAAAGATTTTAAATTTTTATAGGGCTTAATATTTACCAGCTCAGATTCTTGTACTGTAGATTGAAATTTATATTTATTTAAAAATGGTATCAAATTTTCCAACTTGTGTTCATTAACAATTTCAGTTAATATATTTAATGCCTTCTTATTCCCTAATTGCACAGACAAAGTATACCATTTGATGGATTCGTCCAAATTTTTTTTATCAAAATGATGTATTTTGGCTAGTGCAAGTGAAGCTCTGGAGTTATTTAGATTAGAAGACTCAGTATACCAGTGAATAGCTTTATCGATATTTTGATTTATAAACTTATTATCATAATAAATATCACCAAGAACTCTGCTCATTACTTTATAAATTAATAAGTTAACTAATTTTAAATTTTCAGTCATTTTAGATAATTCTATAATAATTTGTTCTTTTTGAAGATTTTCTAAGAGAATTAAATTTTTTAAATCATCTGAAATATCTTTGTTCAAAGGCTGACAATATGAAGCTATTATTAACCATTTTGTAGCTTCTTTTATGTCTTTTTTTACAAAGCTGTCCTTTGAGTATAATTTACTTAATAAAAATGCAGTTTTGCCATACTCTGCAAAATCAATTTTTTCAGCTTCAAATAAAGATTGCACTTTTAAGACCCAATCTTTTAAAGTATTGAAATATAATTTTGGCAAATGCCTATCAATATAAAATTGAAGTAGTTTATACCCTGCTAAATTTAATTCAAAATCAATGAGCAATTGATTGTAATATTTTGAAGCCAACGTTATATTACTTTTTCCAGAAACTCCTCTTTCATAAAATTGTGCTAAAATAAAATAACTTTCTTCTTTAAAACTATAAAATTTTGAATCTTCAGTATCTTCATTTTTAATGTCATCTAATTTTTTTTCGAGCCAACTTACAACAGTAATATCATCTTCTACATTAACAATATTTAAAGCATCTTTTATGGATAAATCACGTTCAAGAATATAACTTTCTAATACTTTAAAGCCCAATGATACATTTTTTTTTGGTGAAGTATCATCTAAATAAATTTTAGCTAAGTACATCTGTGAATCATGTATTGCATTTGAAAATTGAGATAAACAATTCAGAGCTTCTTCGTGTAAATCATTTTTAAGAAATTTATGAAATAACTTTACTTTTGCTGTCGATACCCCTTGAGTTGCCTGTGATTTCCATAATTTAAATGCTTGTGTAATAAATTGGTATCCAAAATTAATTGGTCTATTACCTAATTTTCCTTTTAAATATGACATACCTATTTCATCAAAATATAATGGATCAGAAAATTTTACAGCAGCTTCTTTAAAACATGATTCAGCTTTTTCAAGATTTATGTCACCAATATCACCGTTAAAATGTAGTTTACCAAGTTGCCAAAGAGATTGAATATTGCCTGCATTTGCAGATTTATTATATAAATCATATAATTTAAGGTTCCAATACTGAGCTAGCCTACAATCAATTTCACATCCAACCCCATTTTTATAACAATTTATGTACCAAGCAATATACAGTATCGCTCGGTCAAAATCTTTTGAAGCTACTTTTTCAATCATTTTAAAGCCTCTAGCTTCATTTATCCCAAGATCGCCATTTAATTGGTGTACACCTAATTTAAAAGCATTTCCAATGCTTGTATCACAATTATATGAAGCTACATAATCTAATATGTCTTCTAATTCCTTGACACTAAACTTACAATCCAAAGTTAATTCATTTAAAGACAGTAATGATGCTTCGCTACCAGTTTTTGCTGCTTTAACATAATACTCCAAAGCCTTATCCAAATTTGTTTCTCCAAGTAATCCTTTTTCATATATATTACCTATTTGCCAGGTTGCCCTTGAACTTCCCTTATCAACAGCTTTTTGTAAGTATGACAAAATTTCTTTTTTTGGAGCACTAGGCTTAAAAGTTTTTGAATCAACAGGGTAATTTTCCAAGTATTTTTTAAGTAGTCTTTGACCAACAAATGCTAATGCAAAAGTATTATTTTTATCAGCGGCTCTTTTTAGCCATGTATTAGCAGCATCAGTATCAGGTGTACCCATTGCTCCTGTTTCATATATTTCAAATATTTTAACCATAGCATGACTATTACCCATTTTTGCTGCTCTTTCATATAAATTTAATGCTTCTTTAACATTTTTTTTTCCTAAGTCACCATTATAGTATAATGCAGCCAAATCACACATAGCATGATCATTGTTCCTTACGTTTACTTGATATAGTAAGTTCTGTTCTTTTTTTTTTGTTCGTTCGGATAAATCAAATAAAGCATTTCGCTTGTTATTACATACAGTAATTACATTGTTATTATCAGTTAAGACTACTTTTGTTCCTTTGTCATAATATACAGCACCATTTTTACAACCAACTTTAATTCCAGATTTAATAACTTCAACGACAGAATCATCAGTAATGTTTCTTTGAGATTGTCTAATTCTAGCATGATGAGTAAATTTAGCCATAATTTAAAAAACTAAAGATTTTTATTGACATAAATCTCGATATAAATAATAATTTTTTTTAATATTATTATTTGTTGCATGTACTAACAAATAAGTATAGAATATTTCGGAGTTTTTACGTTTGGGCCACAAACTGGAATAATTATAAAAAATGTTACGAAATCTTATAAATGTTATTAAAAATACTTAAAAAATGAAAAGTATAAACTTTTTTTACCTTAACAGAAACTCCAATTTATATTTTATGTTTTTATTTTATCACATGTGTTTTGCATAAAATAAATTATTACTTGTATATAAAATTATTTCAGCTTCATTACTTGTTAATAAATTTTTTTTAAACAATATATAATTTTAAATTATAACAATAAATGTAAAAACTGATAAATATTTTAACAAATATATGCGTTAACATTCCAACAGGTGAATATTCACAAACAATAATAAACAAAGAAAACAACAGAATAGCAGAAAACATATACGTGGTGTTTCAAATGCAGATGGAATTGGAATTTACAGCACGGTGAACAATAATATAACGCGGTAATTTTAAAATATAAACTTTCTGATATAACTAAAATATACCTATTCCTTTATATTTTTGATATTATAATTTTTATTTTCATTTAACATGGGGTGATTACCAAATTTAGGACGCCAAATTTCGCTCTAAGTTATATATATTGATGAGTTTATTATCTTTAATTAATTTTTTTAAACATGCATTAAAATTTATAGCATTAATTTTTAATTAAGAAAAATTTAAAAACTCACATTGCAGATGCCAAAATCTCCAAGCCACATTTTAAAATCGACTTTTATAAGTTTCCATCTTCAACGAAGGTTTTTATAAAAGGGTCCCTTGTTGGCATGGTAGTTTCTGTCTGAAACAAACAAATTTTAAAATTAGAATTTTTTTTCCAGTTTTTCTTTTCGTTCTAAAATATAATTTTTATTATAATATATTTTGATAAGAAATTTGATGAAAATTTATCTCGAAATTTATTAAATATACTAAATTTTATAAGCCCTATTAATTGTTATTATTTTTAGTTTTTATATACTAAATGACAACGGAGATTTTCAAAAAATACCTTAAAATATTTGTAAAAAAAAAAAACTTTATTTCTATAAATACTAACATAATATAGGTACAGTATTGCAGAAAATCATTAAAATTAAAATAAGCTTAATTCCTACTATCTTAATTAGTTTCAATTAAAGCATCAATCTTAAAACCAATGAGGCACAGGTAACTCATAAGAGTCATATAAATAGGGATATAAAATTAAAAAGAAAAAATTATTTATCAAATTTTCAAATTCTTCAAAAACTCTTTAGCTATTGCGCTGTAATTATAAATATTTTTATGTACATTTAACAATAAAAGTTTTAGTTCAGAAATTATGTTAAATACGTTCTGTTTATTGATATTTCTGGAATCAACATTTAATATATTTTTTAAATTATTTAAATCTGAAAAATTAATATTTCCTGAATCTAACGCAAAGCTAACATTTTTCAAACATTTTTCTACTACTGGCTTATCTCGGTCTTCAAAATTTTTCAGTGTTTTTAATTCATGATAACACATATTTAAAATATCTAGTTGTATTTCATCTGCAACAAATTTTAAATTGTTTCCCAACATTCCTTTTTTGTACATTCTCATAAGCTCTTTAGCAGCCTCAATATTACCATGCTTCTTGGCTTTTCTGAACCAGAATGCTGCATTTTGGATGTCAGAATCTTGCTTGTCCTTTAAATCCAAATAAGATTTTCCTAATTTGTACATTTCTTGCTCTGTTTTTGGATAAGATTCTAAATTTTTGCAAGGCTTAATATTTAGCCATTCAGACTCTTTAATAGAAGGCTGATGTTGATATTTATTCAAAAAATCTGTCAACTCAGGAGTATCATATACTTCAGCAACTTTTGTTAATTCCTTTAAGGCTTCTTTGCTACCTTGTTGGGCCGATATTTTGTACCATTTAACTGATTCATCAATATTTTTTTTCTTCAAATTGATATATATGAGCCAGAGCAAGAGAAGCATTTGAATTATTCAAATTGGAGGATTCGATATACCAAAATATAGCTTGATCAATATTTGGGTTTACAAATTTATTATCATAATAAATATCACCCATAATTCCACTCATTAATTTATAATTTGATAAATTTTTTATACTATTAGTTAAATTTGATAATTCAGCTATAATCTGATCTTGATTATTACTACGCATAAAAAATTCTTTTAAATCTTGTATGTTGCTTTCTTTTTTGTAATCGTTATCAAATGCATTCAAGTATGAAATTAGTATAAGCCATTTATTTACATATTTAATATCAAACTCCAATATTGAATTATTTTTATAAGCCTTTACCAACAACAAAACACATTTTTAAAATTCTTCTGAATTAATTTCTTCAAGTACTAATAGATTAGGAATTTTTAATACCCAATCTTTGACTAATTTATGATATTCTCTTGGTAAATTCTGACTAATATACATTGAAACTAATTTGCATCCAGCAGAAATATCTTTAAAGATAAAAAGTAATGCAGAGTAATATTTTGAGGCTAAATAATTTACACCATTAAATCCACCTTGCTCATAATAATAGTCTGCTAAAAATAAACAAGCATATTTTTGAAAGCTAGACCATTCAGAAATTTCAAGTTTTGGTTCTTGAATATCATCTACTTTGGTTTCCAGCCAATTTATTGTTTCAGTATTTTTTTGTAAATTAACAAATTTGAATGCTATTTCAGGTGATACTCCACCTTTTAAAATAACTTTTTCTAATATTTTCAAGCCATATTCTTGATTTTTTATTGTAGAAATATCATTTAAAAATATTTTAGCTATAAATAGAAATGAAATAATATCTGTAACAGGAAATTGACATAACCAATGTATCATATCTTTCAAATCTTCACATGAATCAATGAAATAATATTTGCAAGCTAAATGAATGTTTGCGTTACGAATCTGAGATGCTATCTCCCAATCCCAAAATTTGTTTATGTAATATGCAGTTCTAATAATTGGCATTTTTCCCATATTTTCTATCATTTTGCTTTTAGCAAAAAATTTCACTGTAAGCAAATTATTAAATTTTTAATATATTTTGAATAATGAAGATACTTTTAAAGATATAAGTATTTAAAAATAAAGTTTAACTTTAGTTATATATAATAAGATTAATAAAATTAGATAAAAAATAACTAAGAAAAAGTAATATAATAATGCATATAATAGTAAAATCCTGAGTAAAATATAATATAATATTTAAGTATAATGTATATATATATAGAATTATAAAAAGTATATCATAATTACCTAGAAAGTAATAAGCTTCAGTTTGTCCATTTTTTATATCCAATTTCATTATTTTCAATGATTTCAAAAGAAGCTGAACTCCAATATCAATTGGGTTATCCCCTAACAATCCTTTCAAATAAAACATCGCCAAATTATAAGTATAAATTGGATTGTTAGATTTTTCTATAACTTCTTTAAAACATGATTCTGCTTTTTCATAATTTATTTTTCCATCTACATAACCTTTTAGGTACAATTTACCTAACTTCCAAAAAGAATTAATATTACCATTTTTGGCTGATGATTCATAGATGCTATGTAATTTAAGATACCAATACTGAGCGATTTGAAGATTTACATCACATGATAGCCCATCACGATAACACTTTGCTAACTTAAGAACTGCTTTATCATATTCTTTGAATGCAAATTCTTCTATAGCATTCAAGCCTATAGTTGGGTTGTAACCGATGCTACCATTTACTTCTTTTTCACTTAATTTGAAAGCTACTCCTATACTTTTATTTTTTAAGAATGATAATAAATTAGATAAGATTTCTTCAAGTTTTACAGAATTAAATTCACTTGATAAAGTTAATTTATATAATGATTCCGCAGCTTCAGGACTTCCTGCTGATGCTGCTTTAACGTAAAATTCTATGGCTTCCTTCAAATTTTTTTCACCAAGTAAACCGTATTCATAAATATTTGCTAAACGGGTCCATGCTTTAGAGTTTCCTTTATCTTTAGCTATATTTAAGTTCTGCATTATTTTATTTTTCAATTTTGATTTATTCTTTGATTCTTTTCCATACTGAACTAACAAGTTCTGGCTTTCTGCTATTAATGCATAAGTGTTATTTTTTTCTGCAGCTTTTCGAAGCCATTCATTGAATAACTGTTCATTGCATTTTCCATAATTCCCTTTTATGTATAATTGTGACAATTTAGACATTGCATGGCTATTTCCCATTTTAGCTGCTCTTTCAAAGAAATCATGAGCTTTTTTCATATTTTTTTCTCCTTTTAGTTTACCAGTTAAAAAAAATTCAGCCAAATCAATCAAAGCGTGCTCATCATTAGGGTTTATTTCAAGTTTTTTAAGTAACAATTCTTGTTTCTGTATTGTATTTTCAGACAGCAAAAACTTTTGGTAATGTTCGTTCTTTAAGACAGTGACAACTTTTTTGCTTCTTTTGGTACAAACTAACCTTATATTTTGATTAGTATATACATTAATTTTAGAGCAGTCAATTCTACTTCCAGATTTAATAACATTTTTGATTGAGTCTTCTGAAATACTATGCTGATTTTGTCTTGTAGATGCATGTTTAGATTTGAATTGATAAAGTTTAGGTTCCATTTTAAAGTTATAAATCAATAAATAATTTTATTTATTTATTTTTTAATGAAGATTATATATAATCTTATTATTTATAATTATTTATTACTATTGCTATTACTATATGTATACTTATTATTATATATAATCTTATGATTATAATCAGGTTATAATGCTCTGACATGTGATTCTACATAGATTCTACAGATTTCTTCTTATTTATAAGTAATGGCTGGTGGATTCTAATGTATAAAATTAAACAAATTATGTCTAAAATCTTTAAAAAAAATATAGTAAAATATAATTATTAAATATATACCTGCACGTTTTCGTTTCGATTTTTAGGCTATTAATTAATTAAATTCTTTTAGCTGATGCAATAATTTTATACCAAAGCAATAAACAGCTCGTCTCCTAACACTTTCAGAATTTATTAATTGGGAATCACTAGGTAGGATTCACATAATAAATTCAATACTAAAAAATTTATTATGATCGATGGCGCCGAGTATAACCTAACCTCCTGAATATATGCAACACAAACAAAATAGAATAACTAGAGGAACAACAAGAACGGAACATCAGAACCTTGGGACCCGCGTCATTTGAAATTTATTCTGTACCAAAAATGTAATTAGCAATTTTCGAGGCAATTTTGTAAATTTTATAAAATGATAGGATCTAAAATAAAATAACTGAAATGCATAATCAGAATCTAGGGCGTATTCAAAAACAATTTTCTGAAAAAGATTTAAATTGGTACTAAAAGGGGGAAAACGGATTTGGGCATTTGATCAAACTAGAGTCGAGTAAAATCGAAAATCTGTATTAGGTATTATTATTTTATTTACAATCTATTTATATCTTACATATCGCGAAATTAAATAATTACACAGCTTTTATATATTTTAATTATAAATAAACTTTATTAACAAAATTTTTATACTTATTTACAAATTACATAATACAAAATTTATTCTCCATTTCATTTACGCCTAAAATTAATAAATTATTAATAATAATAAAGAAATTAAATTTTCTACGTTGCATATTTATTTGCCATTTTGATTAATTCTTTCCTATCAATTTTTCCACTTGCTGTGAAAGGAAATTTATCCAAAAATTTAACACCACCATGTAAAGTTTTTAATTTACCAAGATCCGCAGTTATTTTAATTAGTTCTTCCTCATGTACCTAATTTATTAAAAATTAAGAATTATTTTTGTATAAAGAACCTTCAAATTTATATAATTGCTTTCGTACCTCTGCTCCAGGGTATTTTTCAACAAAAGCCATTGGTACTTCGATATCTTCAGGATGAGAAACTGGTACAACTGCAACATGTAATATTCCAGGATGTCTTTGTAATACACATTCTAATTCTGTTGGTGATATGTGATGAAGACGATATTTTATTAAATCCTTTTTTCTGCCTTCTATTATAAATTCTCCATTTGTCATATAAGATGCTAAATCACCAGTATGTAACCAACCTAACAAAAATGTTAAAAAAATTAAATACTTATTTAGGCTTACTAAATAATGATTATGTACCTTCATTATCCAAAGCACTTGCATTTTCTGGAGATTTATAGTATCCTAACATGGGTACTGGTATTCTAAGGCAAAGTTCTCCAGTTTGATTGGGCCCTAAATTTTCACCAGTTGTTTCATCAACTATTTTTGCTTCAGCATTTGGTTCTAAAAACCCAACTGAATTTAAAATTTTTTTATTCTTATTTTGAAAAAATATCGTTCGCCCTAATTCAGTCATACCTGCGTAATAAATAAATTTCAATTTATTGTCAAATATTTGAAATTTTATATTAAAAACAAATAAACTTACCAAAACAATTTGTAAGTAATACATGTGGTAAATATTTAGAATATACTCTTACTAAATCTTCGCTGATTTTTGCACCAGTTGATGCAATAACTTTTAATGATTTGAAAGAATATTTTTTTGATTCTAATAAACCTGATTTTTTATAAAGATATAGACGTATTGGTCCAAGGAAAGCCCAATTAATCTGTTGAATATAAAATCATTAATTTTTATGGCTAGTTTGAATTGAAAAATTTAATTTTAAATACCTGATATTTCTCAACAATTTCAGGAAACTTTCGAGGATGAAAATCAGCCACAACAACAACAGTAGCTTCATAAACTATAGCTCTAATAGCAAAGTCTATTTGTGGTCTCCAATATGGAGAAGAATAATATAAAACACGACAATTTTCACATGGATATTTATTAAAATTGATAACGTTTACTAAAAGTGATTCGTACGAATGCATAACACCTTTTGGTACGCCAGAAGAACCAGATGTAAAAAACATGTAACCAACATCTTTTAAGTCTTCAATTTCTTGAGGTACGTAATTTAGGACGTCATTATATGATTGAGCATATAAAATATCATCTAATGTGGTCGCATCTTCAACTTTATCAAAAACTACAAATTTTGTATTTACATTTTCTAGTTCTGCAGCTTTTAATAATGTATTTAATATACTTTCACAGCAAAACATAAATTTTGGTTTCGTTAAATTCATCAGATAACGAGCTGTTTCTGTAAGTAATAAAAAAATTAATGATATAGCATATTATTATTATTATTCTTATTATTAGGTATTCAGTTTATTTTTTCCGCGAAAAAAAATTAATACACTGTTTTGCAAGTCAATCGAGTAAATACAAGATAAGAGAAAAAAACAAAAAAGAATGTTTACAATTTGAAAAATTATTTGACGATACAATTTATCAAATTCAGAGGAAAAAAAATAATCATTAGGTACATATTTGCATTTTATTTTAAATATTATAAATCAAGGGCGTAAATTGCGTCGGAAATGACATTAAATTTTAAAAAACTGCTAAAAAGTATGAATTAATTTAAAGAAATTAATGCAAAAATGGACACATTGTGCTTACCTAAATCAAAATCATAATGCCAAGGAGAGTAAGTTGCACCTTCGTAAAATGCTGCTAACATTGGAACATAAGCATCTATGCGATTATAAGTACAAATTGTAACAAAATCATCTTTTTTTATATTTTGACTTTTTAACCAAAGTGCACATCTGATACTACGATCTTTCATTTTTTCATATGTTACTTTTTCGTTCGTTTCACCATCTATCTGAAAAAAAGTATTTGAAATTTTATCAGTCATTTAGAAACTATCAATTTAGCTTTTGATGAGATTATTAATATCCTAGTAAAAGAAAATAACATAAAATTTGGTTAATCAACCGTATTTTTGGGATCTGGGCAGATCCTGGCCAAAATTTATGGAGTTCGTTATTCTGTCACACAATTTTTGTAGGTATAGGTGCAAGTTCATTATTAGGGGGTTAATGGAGTAACAGGTATTAAATTGAAGGGTCGTTGTCCCGAACTCCCAAGGAGTTGTGGGTTGCACCCTGGGTGAATATTTGCTAGCAGGCACCTTTTAAAATTTGTTCAGCGAGGAGGACTTAAGTAAAATTTCTCAATGAATTGAAAATCGAATAAAAAATTTTAAAATTCGGATCTGAGGTCAAAAAATTGGGTTCGAGAAATTCTAGTTAAAATCTGCCCTGAAATTCTGTTGCCTTTATATTATTTTTTTTACTAGAGTAACTCTTACAGAAAAATCGTTAAAAAAAATAAATAAAACGCTGCCAAGTGATTGGCACTATGGTTCCTCATTAACAATAGCAAAATATTTATAATGGTCTATTTATCTAATAATAATTATAATTTGAGATATCAGTATTTCATAAAAAAAAAGTTAAATACCGTATTTTATAAGAAAAAAAATGTTGCTGTGATTTAATGTTTTTTATTTAACAAATTTTTAGAAAAAAATTTTCAATAAACTAGGTATTACACTTAAAAAAAAAACAATATTACAGATTTTTTAATTTTTATGTTTTATTAATATTGAGAAAAAAATTTTGAAAAAATTCGGTATCAGATCCAAAAAATTACTATGAATAAGTTTTCTAAAACTATTACTCTCATAGAAATTAATTAGGTACTACGTCCGAACAAAAAAAAAATTTGGTATTCTTTGTATTTTTTTGTGAAAAAAATTTTGGGAAAAAAATTTTCAAAAAATTAATTATCAGATTTGAGATATCGAGTAAAAACCATACTTTCAAATATAAGTACTTTTATGGAAATAAATGAGATATTACACCTAAATTTAAAAAAAAAAAAAGTATTTTGAAATCTCTTGATGAAAAAATTTTTGAAAAAAAAATTAGATCTTAATTCCATAATGGTTGTTAAATACCACCGATTGCAAAATTTTCAAATATTAGTACTTTCATGGAATTAAAGGAAGTATTACACTAAAAAAAAAAAAAATATTACAGATTTTTTAATTTTTTTGATTTTTTAATTTTGAGAAAAAAATTTTGGAAAAAATTAAGTTTCAGGTCCAAAAAATTACTATAAACGATATTTCTAAAACTAGTACTCTCATAGAAATCAATTAGGTACTACATCCAAAAATAAAAAAAAATTAAGTTTTTTTTGTATTTTTTTGTGAAAAAAATTTTGAGAAAAAAATTTTCAAAAAATTAGTTATCAGATTCGAGATATCGAGTAAAAATCGTACTTTCAAATATAAGTACTTTCATGGAAATAAATTAGGTATTACATCCAAATTAAAAAAAAAAAAAAATAGTTTGAGATTTTTTGATGAAAAAATTTTGGAAAAAAAAATTAGGTCTTAATTCCATAATGGTTGTGAAATATCACCGGTTACAATATTTTCAGATATTCGTACTTTCATAGAAAAAAATTAAGTATTACGTCCTAAAAAAAAAAAAATTTTGGCATTTTTTGTATTTTTTGGCAACAAAAATTTTGAGAAAAAAATTAAAAAAAAATTAAGTATCAGGTCCAAAAAAATGCTATAAACGATATTTCTAAAACTAGTACTTCCACAGAAATAAATTAAGTACCGCGTCCGTAAAGAAAAAAAAAATTGGTATTTTTTGTATTTTTTTGTGAAAAAAATTTTGGGAAAAAAATTTTCAAAAAATTAGTTATCAGATTGGAGATATCGAGTAAAAATCGTACTTTCAAATATAGGTACTTTCGTGGAAATAAATGAGGTATTACATCCAAATTAAAAAAAAAAAAAAGTAGTTTGAGATTTTTTGATGAAAAAATTTTTGAAAAAAAAATTAGGTCTTAATTCCATAATGGTTGTGAAATTTCACCGGTTACATACATACACACACACACACACATACATACTTTTTTTAAAAACCGGTTTTTTAGCTTCCTGAGGTCCCAAAACGTGCTTATATGCCAAAAAATCAAAAATCAAAATTTCATCTATCACAAAGGTTCCTCTATGAGGAACCAAAATGTTTACTTACCAAACCAACATGGTCAGGATTATTTTGAAAAATTTCTAAAAATAATTGACCAATTTTATTAGTTACAGGTGACGGTACAGTAATTCCCTTAACAATATTATTTTCAAATGTAAAATTTTCATTTTTCTGCAATTAAAATAATAAAATTGAAAATTAAAAAAAATAAAATTAATTAAATAAACTGAATTTACTTACATTAATAGTGTTCATTTTGAATATTTTAAAAATTATTTTATACAAATTGGGAAGCAATCTGTCCTTTAAATCAATTATTCTCAATAACATCCATCTATATATACTCTTATTTCTTATCAAAAAAAATATTTATTCAGAAACACATTTTTATAAAATAAAAATATTATTGCAGTTTATATAATGTGTACGTTTATTTATTTAATTTAATTTTTTTTCTTTTATTAATTAAAACTATTTTTATTTATACGAATAATATAATTTCATATTATAATATTTTAAATGATAATTATTTTTTGTAATTTATTTATATTTGTAATCTATTCTTATATATTATATATAGAATCAAATATTTTTTTAGTCTCCTATAGTTTTATTTAATTAGGCATTTTATTTCCTTATTACCTATATTTATTTAAGAGGCTCGACAGAAAAAAAGACAATCAGTAGTAAATTTTTTTTAAAGAATCATTGAAGGACAGATAATTCTGGGTTCGAGTTCTAGATCTAGAACAAAATCTACTGGAAAGATCTAAAAGTCCAAGGTTTTATTTAAATTCTGTGAGTTCTTAACCAAATATTAGAGAGAGAAGCCAAATTTTGATAATGTTTCATAAGCAGATTTTGATGATATAAAATGCGTTTTATTGGTAAAAGAAAGTACACAGTTGTATAATATTTACGTTTAAAAATTTTAAACTTTCATAAAAAAGAGCAATTTTAAGTAATAATTTAACTTTCCTATTACATATTAAGTTAAATATTATATAAGATATTAAAATTTTTTATTATTCTTAAAGTTATAATAGTGCAAGTGTGTTAATTAAAAATTTATTTTAACTTTTTCCTGTGAAATCTTCATTAAACTGTATATCGACTGTATAATATGTGCGTTGCGTTAGTATACTTATGCGATGTTAGGGGTGTTCAAAAAAATCAAAATATCGAATTTTTAGCTGGGTATCAAAAAAAAGTTTTGGATGCTAGAAGTACGAAAATATCAAAAACACCCCCTATTCGGGGGTAGTTTTAGCCAATTCAGGGGTAAATTTTTTTAATTATTTATGAAAAAGAAGTCGAAATACTTGATCAGCGACCCAAGAAACCAGTATGGTGCAAATCTGAGCGCTCAAAGTCCGAATACCCCTTTTTGGGGGTAGTTTTTGCAAATTTAAGGGTGAAGCCCCTATTTCTTTACGAAATGACCCCGATTTCGTTTTCAACTACCCAAAAAACCTATAATAAAGCAAATCCCGTGTTCACCAGTGAAAATACAACCAAACCCGTATTTTGACTGGAGTAGTAGAGAAATGTTAACATTTAAAGGTCAAGCAACAGCTAAATCCACTTTCTTTGACGTTATTTTACATACAAATAAATAAACTAAAATTAATAATAATTAATAATTATTTAGTTTGAAGCGACGAATCCTAAATACGCAATTAATAAATAATATTATTCTATTAATATTTTAAAATTAATTACTTCACACGACGATGCATAATAGAATTATTTATTGCTAAAACATTTATAATATAGCAGCTATTTTTTTTCAAATTTCATTAATAAAAACGTTTGCGTTGGTGTATTTTGATATATTGTAATAAAAAAATTTTTTTTTTCTTTTAAACATTGATTTATTACTTTTAATGCTCATTTCTTTCTTTTTAATGAACTATAAAAAAAGATTTTTTTTATTTGATTATAATAATTATTTTTTGTTTATATTTTTTCTATTTTTAGTATTTTTTATGTTGCAAATTAATGTGTAATTTAAAATCTAATAAATTTCTAAAATTCTTGGAAAACGTTTAAAAATTATAATACAGATTCCACGCTAACTGGTCCCTAGTTTGGCTAAAGGAACGCGGACGTAGGTCCAAAATATTTTTTGTCAACTAAAAGAAGTCCTCCCGCCAAGATTTCTGAAACCCAATTTTTGGAAGTCCTTCCGATCGTGTTTTTGGCAATTTTTTGTAAATTTCGAAAAATTTTCTTAGTGTTACCGCCAAATGCTTATTTTATAACGAAAAATATTTTCCATGAAGGTAGTTATATGAATTTTCCCGTAAAAGTTTATTTGGAAGACGCATACACGAGAAAATTATTTACCATTTAAAATTATTTACCATTATTTACCATTATTTACCATTTTTTTAAGCTTAAAAATCTCTAAATTTGCAAGCTCGATTTTTTTCTTCTTTGTCAATTTAAAAATTTGAAAAATTATTAATTTAAGAAATATAATTTTTGGATCTGGAGAAAAGGACAAAATTACGTAATTGGCTGAAAAAAATCGTATCTATCTAGACAGCTAAAACTGGGTCGAAGGATAAAGGAGAGGAATTACTTTTAGTTGCACTTTCGGAAACAAATTTTTTTTACGGATTTCCGCGACCCTTCAGTCAAATTTGGGCCCAGCTAGTGTGGAATCACTCATATATAATTTTAGTTTTATTTTTTTATTTTTTTACTTTCATCTGTAAGTATTAAATTATAAATATTTTAGACGAAGGTTATTTATAGGAGATTTTCATTATTTTTTGTTCATAAATTGTACCAAGAATTTTTAAAATATTCACCTACGCGACAATTATATCCATTATTATTAGTTCAAAGAACATTAAAATTTATATCCAATTTTTAAGAATGCAGTTTTCTTAATTTCCTAACTAAATTCTACGATGCGATTTATTACATATCAGTAATAAGCAGGGTAATAAGCTATAAATATATGTTTACATCAAAGCTGTTAAAAAGTTATCAATAAAACTGATGAAAAAATCGTTGCAAAAATTGGTTTAAAAGAGCTAAGAACTATACAGTATTTTGAGTTTTCCATATCAATCAACCCTATTTTTATAAAATTTTTTTATCCAAAACCTGTTGCTACCGTTAAAAAAAATAATATTAAATTTTACGCTTCAAAAAACTTTGGAAAACTCGAGAAATTTAGGAATCAGGTTAATTTCTCAGTTAATTTACAGTGCATATCAAACAATAACCCAAAAATATTTCAATAAATATTATTATCGTCAATTTTACCCAAAAAAGAATTTTTTTTTTCGTTAACTAAGAAAGAAAATGAAATTTTACAATTTGTCATATTTCCGATCCATAAAATTAAAAATGTTCCATTTAATCTTCAAAATGTTTCACGCCCTTGACTCAATTATAGATCATTTTTCAAAAAATATCGAAATATCAATTAAAAAATTCAAACGTCATAAAAAAGCTTTTAAACTCAATAAAAAAAAAAAAATGAAAAAGTAATTTTCTTATTCCAAACTACCGGAGAGTTAAAACAATCTTAAAATAACTTAACTTAAATATATACATTCTCTCTTTCTCTAAAAATCATTAAAAAAAATTTCTAATAACATTTGAATTAAAAAAAAAAAGGTTTTTTTAAAAATAAATTTTTATAATAAAAATAAAAGAAAGAAATCAACTATATTTAAATACAGAATGATGATGATGATGTTGTTTGAAATATTATTTAGTAGTTTAGAGAGATTTCTTATAATACTATTTTCAGTTCAGTTTCATTACTCGTGATACAAAGATCAGAATTACTAAATTTTTAATTTATATGGTTCTTTACATTTCATTACCATTGTTAATTTTAATTTTAATTTTTATTTATTTTTACTATTTTCATAATCATTTTTAAAAAAATCAAGTGTTAATTAGTTTATAAATATATTTTTTTAAAAAAAGTATAGAATTTAATTTCATCAAGATGGTATGTTCTATTGATGATATTGTAAGTTTACACATTTTTATGGTAAAGGAAAAAATATTAATTTATGTGTTTTTTCTTTGCAAGCAATTTTCTATTTTCTATTTTCTTGTAAATAAATTTTCTCTGGGTTAACAGGTAACTTTTTCTTTTCTAAGTTTTTTCCATTACCAACTTAATTAATGTCTGATTTTTGATTGGACGTTACTGCTTTACAAACAATCTATTTTTTTTTCACATTCTGTACTCTAATCTGTTATTTGATAAATGAATTTTATTGTAAATATTTCTTATTGGCTTACTGTGAAAGCTTTTAAAAATAATTTAATATTTTTATTGTTATATGTTAATTTCTTTAACTTTTATTGGGTTTTTGGTGAAATCTTGGAAATTTAAACAATTAATTGAGGTTGATTCCTTTTGTCATTTTGTTCAGATATTATTTTTCATTTGAATAAATATCCAAAGAGTTAATTTTTGGGTTGCTGGTTTTTAATTAAAAAAATCACTTCAAATTTGGAAAAATTAATAAATACTTTATTTACTTTAAAAAAATTTTTTGCTTTAAAATTTTTTTAATTTTGAATTTTTAGACAACCGAAACACTAAATAACAATTTTTTATTGTCTGCTTACTCTGCTTAAGTTTTGCCTTAAATTCAAGCAAATTCTTAAGTATTCAAGAAAATTTTTATCTTATCAAATTGAGCAAATTTTAGAAAATCCAATACTACCAAAGTAAATACTTGAATTTTTAAACAAATTTAGTAAAATTCAATTGAAGGCATGCTAGGCATTTTTGTTAATATTTTACCCTATAATTGTTTAAATTTCAAAAATTTCTGCCAAAAAATGATTAATTTATCTTGCAAGTACAATAAAAAGATGTAAATAAAATCTCTATAATTTTTTAACAAAATTTTAATTGGAATGAATTTTCGTAAATAAACAATCTGCACTTTTGATACATAAACACAAACCTAAATATACAAATTAACATAAATATTACAATTTGTCAATTTAGAATATTAATGTTGACATATTAATTAAATATTAAATTTTTGCTTTTTTTTTTTAATTTTCTTGACAGGCTGATGAATTGCCAGCGGAACAGATAGCTGGTAAGTTCAAATATTTTTTAATATTTCAATCTAAATTAAAAATCCAAGTATATTTTTAAATAACACAAACAGTAAAAAAAAACATCAATTTTACAAATTTTCTTAGAACACATAAAATTGAAGCCCTTTAAATACGTTTTATGTATAAATAAAACTAAATTTAGAGCAAAAATTTTCTTTAAATACGTGTTCCGGAAGAACGACGAAGATACAAAACTTAATAAAAATTTAAATATAGTACACGTTACTAATATTTAATAAATTTTTTAAAATATTTTTTTGCTTCATTGATTTCAATAATTTAAGAAACATTTATTTATTTATTTTTTGGCTCAATTATATTAAAAGGTGTTTTCAAGTAAATTTATATGATTTATGAGATTAACATATTTTTTTCTTCAATTAATATATTTTATTGAGAGCTTGCAAGCTCTTAAAAATTAAATTATATTCGTGTTTTTACTATTATTATTATTATTATTATTATTGATATTATAAGTTAAATAATTTTTTATATGGGCCAATTTATTAGAATTTCTAATTTTTAGTTCAAAATATCAAAAAATAACACACTTTTTCAACCTGAACTGATTAGTCAGTTGATTTTGAAACATCCTGTCAAAAATTTTTTGCTGCATAAATTAATATTTAATAATTATGCCATAATTGGATAAATGTTATAATAATGGTTAAACAACCGTATTTTCTGTGATTTTGCAAATTTTCGTTTTACTTATGATTCTCCGGACAAATTGACTTAAAACCAGTGTCACAATAAAGAAAATAAGTCAAAATATTGTCAAAATATATTGCTTGAAAATTCAAACATTCAAGCAAAACTTATATAGAATTATAAAATCAATTTTTCATATATATATTAGTTGTCTTCCAAAATTTCAAATCCTTGGGTTATGTGGGTGTAAGGCTTGTGTGTAGTTTTTTAATATACAACTTTCTTCGGTAATGACGGTCAATCTTCTGATATAGTTTGCTTTTATAAAGCATTTCCTGAGGCGATGCAGTTTACATCTGGGTATATCAAAAGTATTTTGAATTCGCTTTGTGATAACTGCGGGATTGATACTATTTCAGAATAATATACCAGCGTTTTAGTGTGGGAAATGCGTCGGATAAGTCTTAAAAATCGAAAAATAATAAATCTCTCAAAATTCTTTTATGTTTTTTCTTATTCCGGTGCGGATATATATTTTATATCCTTAAGCGATGTAAAATTTTTCCTAAAATTCGTCTTTTTCACTAAACTTGTATTTTTAATATTATTTTTTAGGAAAAATCGCAGGAAAAAAATAAAATAAGATAAAAACACTTTAAGAACTTCAATGACACAATTAAAATTTTCATAATTATAAATTCAATATTTCCACACACTAATAACCAATTAAATTTCATTTATTTACAATGGAATTTGATACGCTAAAAAAATATTTTAAAAGAAAAGTTTCATTCGCAAAATAACTAGAATTTGTATTTTATAATTCATGCATAAACATAAATGATATTTATAAAATGTTTTTTTAATAAACTATAAAATATATTTTAATAATCTTATACTTTTAAAATAGAAAAACATTCAAAACACACACAAAATTTTTTAATAGCATTTCTTTTTAAAATACACAAAGAAGAATAAAAGATATTTTTTGATGATTAAAAAAAACGCCTACACAAAACACAAAAATCTCTTGTTTAATTTTTTTTTAGTTATTTAAATAGTGAAAATATTTATTAAATAAATAAATAATGATTTTTAAAAATAAAATTATGAAAATTTTATATTTATTTATTTTAATAAAAGTATCTTTCAACAAATGTTTTTTTTTAGAAATTTAAGGCGTCAGAGAAAAATTATTAATTTTTTTTCTTCACCAGTGTATTAAATTGTTTTCATGCTAGACTAATAGATCATTTTAAATTATTTGTCAAAAATTGTCAACATTTATTTTTTTGACTCACTCACTTTCTAAAATGATAAATGGTTTTTAAATTTTGTTTAAAATAATATTTACATATTTAAATATGTGCGTATCAGAAGTTTTATGTAACCGAGTATGTGTAAAGTATTAATTTTATTTACTTAAAATATTAAAATAATTAATATTTTATAAAGGCAAATTTTGCAGAAGTGCAGTCATTGAACTTAATTTTGAATTAACGTTTCTTAACGAATTAGGTTGTTGACTAATTTTTTAAATATATCATTATACATATATATTTACTTCTGTAATTAATTAACTTATGTAAAACAGGAGTATATTTATTTTGCTGTTTATTGCAAATAAATTTCATATTAATAATAATAATAATAATAATTTCATTTTTTTTAGCACTTTTACCGAAAAAAATTATTTTGGGTTATAGCCCTGTCACCAGCAATGCTGTTTAATGCCATAAAACCCTAAAATACCATAAAAGCTCCATGGAAAAAATAGGTGGTATTTATGTATTTTGCAAAATTCATGTTTAGTGGGTCAAAAAACATAAATACCACCCATTTTTTTCCATGGAGCTTTTATGACATTTTAGGGCTTTAAATAGCATTGCTGGCGACAGGACTATTAGCCAAAATATTTTTTTTATCTAAACCTCCCCTCTTCAAAATATCATCTAAAATTTTCCAAAATATAAAAATTGTAGCCAAGGGAACCCATAAAAAAAATTAATGTTCGGTGAGGAATCTGCATAATGCCTTAAATTTAAAAAAAAAGTCATTGTCGTAGTAAATAGTAATAATTGAATTATTAATAAAAGCTCGACTCGATTACACATCGTGAAGCAAATTATAGTTCCTACTTGAGGCAAAACGCGATTGATTTGAGAAAAGTATCCAATCCAGGTCCCAAAGTCACTGGAAAATAGAAAACTCAAAATTCCTATTGTGAGCCAAATTTTTTGGACCAAGCATAAAAATAGTGACGACTGATACGAAATAGGTGTTCAGGCCTAAGGATACGAAGAAAAATAAACTTCATGAATGTAAATTTCTAATATTCAAATGAAATTAATATGGACTTAACATTCAATATTTAAATCAAGAGACTGTAATGACATTGTCACATCAATAAATTCACAATTAAAAAAATTTTATTATTTTTTGCTTTAATAGCAAAAGTTTTGTTAAAATTATATTTAAAATTAATTATCTGGTTAGTAAATTCAACAAGGAAAATTTTTTGCTCAATAAATGATAAAACAACTAAAAATAACTAATACTACATGACGTTGAACAATTTTTCTGGACAAATTTAAATTATCTTATCGTCGTTCTGATGTAAAATTTAATTTGAAAATAAAAATTTTGATAAAAATATTGAATAATTAAAAAAAAACAAAATCAAAACAGCATGACATTGTATATTTAAAAATAGCATAAATTTTATAGCAAACGATTGGAATTATAACTGATTTCTTTCATATGCATTAGGTATATACTTAAGGCTTATAAATTTAAAGTGTTGAAATGTTTACAAAAAGTGTAAATAAAAAAAATCTAATTTTTTTTTACAAATAAATCAATAAAATAAATATTTGAAGTCTATAAAATATTCAATAGCAATAACAATAAAAATAGTTGAATTTTGGTTATAGGGGAGACCAGGGTAAATCAGCGTACTATTTCCTATTTTTCATTCATTAAATTTTACCACATTTTGTAAACCTAAAATATTTAGCCAGGTAAATATTAAATTTACTCTGGTTCAAATTAAATTTTTTTCATTAAAAGACTTCCTACATGATCTCCTAAACAAATAAAATTGTAAAAGCTTTCTAAAAACATTGTATGAGCCAAAAAATAAATATCCCGTCATAAATTTTTTTTTTAAACAAGAAATTTAAGCGAACGAGAAACACTAAAGGAAGGGCATTAACATTGAGGGATCTAAATTCGATAGACTAAAACTTTGATGCTTTCTTATTTTTATTGATGAAGAATTGAAAGATGAATTATTTGAAGTAACAATTTTTTTTCTTTTTGTATATTTTTAGAGACTTACCAAATATTTTTAACTACGTAAAGAAACGAGTAAAATCTAAAAATATTTTTTAGTAAATTTTTCAAATATTTAAATTAAAAGGAAAATTTTTTTATTCAATTAGACTTAGATTCAAACTATTTAAAAAAAAGCTCATAAATAAACGTTAGACTGCAATAAGAAAAGAAAACTTGTAATCCATTGCATAGAGAAATAGTAGTATAGCATTTGAATCTTGTATAAAAAATTTTTATTTTGTTTTACTGTTAGATGTACTTATAGCATATATAATGTTTTAAATAAAGTAAATTTAATTATAAAAATACAATTTAGTACGATTAAGTTTCTCATAATGAGTGGTTTAACAATTGATTTTGGTCTTTCAGTACTGCGCAAGGCATTTGACAGTTTTGATAGAGAAAAAAGTGGCAGTATTCCAACTGATATGGTTGCTGATATCCTTAGATTAATGGGACAACCATTTAATAAAAAAATTTTGGACGAACTTATTGAAGAAGTTGACGCCGACAGTTAGTTTTACATTTTTATATAAAAAATTTTTCAATATTTTTATGTAACATGTTTTCTACTGTTTTACAGAATCTGGGAGATTAGAATTTGAAGAATTCGTAACACTTGCAGCTAAATTCATTGTAGAAGAAGACGCAGAAGCACTTGAAAAAGAACTTCGTGAAGCATTCAGACTTTATGACAAAGAAGGTAAATTATAAATTTTTCAACCAAATCAGTTTAAGAGTGTATTTTTAATAAATTATTGTTAAATTAAAGGAAACGGTTACATCCCAACGACGTGCTTAAGAGAAATTTTAAGAGAATTAGACGATCAACTCACAGACGAAGAACTCGATTTAATGATCGAAGAAATTGATTCTGATGGATCTGGCACAGTTGATTTTGATGGTAAAAATATTTTTCATCTAAATATCTTTTTTAATTATTTGAAAAAATATTTAAAATTAAAAAAAAAATTTATTTCATAGACGAGACTAAAAGAAAATGTCTCGAATTTTATTTTTGACATATTACAAGACTTAAAACATTTAGTTCACACTTTTGTTTTGTGAAAAATGAAAACAAATATATTGTCAGAACAAAGTCAGTCTTGATGACATCGCTGACAAGTTTTTAGTCTTCAAAAAAATTGTCATTTTTTGCATATATTTGTTATTTTTTTCTGGGGTATAGCTTTAAATTAATAAATTTTAATAAAATTCAGCTACTTAAACCCAAAATTTAATAAATTTTTGAAAATCATAGAAAAAATAAGATTAAATTTAAATTTTAAATCGAAAAATATTAAATCTAAAAAAGCTATATGCATAGAACATGCAAAAAACGTTAAATACTATATTCTAAATTTACTCACAACTAGTAAATTTAAATTTTATTTATAGAGAAGAAAAAGAAGAAGTAGTAGCAATATAACTTTTAAAACTAGCATAAAGGGGGGTAGATATTTTTTTGTAAATGATTAATCGAGAAAAATAAATATGTATAACATGTACACTCGCACGTATACATATAAAATTTTTAAAATATTATAATTATTTTGACCTAAATCTACTAAATTTATAAATCTAATAATTATGATTTTTTTATGTTACAGAATTTATGGAAATGATGACTGGAGAATAACAAATTTTTTTTTTTTTTTTTGATATTTGGACATAACTTTTTTTTTTTTAATTAATTAAAAAAGGATTTTATACTCCTTGGATATGTTGCACTACTTAATATTGCAAAGGCATTTGCAATTATTTTCTATACTAGTCAGACACACTTAAATTTTTAATCTATCTCTGTCTTCCTTACACAAACACTATCTCTCTATCTCTTTCTTATAAGTGCCTTAATATTAATTAAATTTTTCATACAGTATTTATTGTTATTAAAAAAAAATAAAAATTAATAAACTATTTTTAAGACATTGTTAGTTTAATAAATTAATTAGGCAAACAATTAACGTTAATCTACCCAATAAAAATATAATTAATGTACAGTGCATTACAGAAAAATATTATTTTATGATATTTTTAATAAATAAAATATTATCTGGATATTTTTATAAGTCTTTTAATTCCTTTCCTCGAATAAAAATAGGTAGAATTTTTTTAAAATTTTTTTATTCATTTTTTTTTTTGCTTGTAACAGTAAATTTAAAATCACATCACATAATTAAATAATAAATTATCTTATCACAAAATTTTACAATTCTAAATAAACCGATAGGTTGCTTTGCTTGAATTTTTAAGTAATTCAAGTAAAATTTAAGCGAAGCAATCTAACAGTGTACATTTTTTGGTTTCAGTGTGGTTTTAGTTTGTGAAAAATTTGTAGCTTATTAATATAATTAATTTTTACTTTCAATAAAGTATTATTTGGCATGAAGTAATATATTTAAAAAAATATAACAGATTATGGCATAGCATTTTTGAAATAATTTGTTTTAATATATATATAATTTTAGATGTGCAAATATAAATAAATTGATTGCAAAAGCAAACAATAACAAACTATATATATATAATATTTTTTAATTGTGATAATCTCGCTGTACTACAGAGAGAATATAAAGACTAGACTATAATATAATTTATGAAGTTTTCTTTTTTTTTTTTTACTTCATTTTAAGCTGCGTAACATATTTTTTCTAACATAATTTTAAGAAATTTATTTTCTAATAAATTTTAAAAATTCTAAATGCATATAAATATTTTAATTTTTTAAATTTTATTTTAAAAATATATAAATGAATTTAAAAAAATTACTGTGAAAAAAGTCTATTCAAAATTAATAATTAAAATGCTTTCAGTAAAAAACTCGCATTGTTAAATTTATAAAACTAAGAATTGAATTAATAATAAATTTAAGAATGATTAAAAATTGTATATACTTAACGTATCACAGGAATTTAAGATTAACTTTTTTTTTTCTGGAAGCGAAACTGTCTTTAGATTATTTTAATTTTAGGCTTTATAGAAGAATCGACATAATAATTTCCTAAAATTTAAATGGTCCTCAACTTAGATTAATTGAAATTCTTACGACATAAGGTATATTTACAATTTTATGCTATATTTTTAGATTGATAAGTCATAAAACTATGATGCAAATCACATTAAAAAAATGAAGAGGACGTATTTAAGATTATCATTTTTTTTTTAATATCACTATTTTAATTCTTAAATTTGAAGAATTACCTTGCATTCTTTGTTTTAAAATATATTATTAATTAATTAACCAACATTTTCATTGGTAGGTGTTGATTGTTTAGGTTGATTTGTAAATAAATGAGGAAACTCATTGCTAATATTTCTTAGAAATTCCTGATCTTCTTGACTTTCTGGCATTTCTTCACTGAATATTCTATAATTTTTAATTTATAGTTGTTTATTATAATTATAAATCTGTTAGACAATTAAGATAATTCAAATATAAATACCTTGTAAAACATTTTAAAACATCATCAACTCTGTGCTGATGTTCATTATAATTAGATGTTTGAAGAACTCGACGACACAGTTCTAAATATTGCCTCCTTCTTTCACCAGGTAAGATATCAAATAGTTGACGCAAAATTATATCAATTAATACTTTTACATCGTTTGTATAAAAAAGTGAAGCAGTTTCATCTACGCTAAACAGGTCAATAAAAAGTTTTAAAATTGAATCTGGAGGTGCAGGCTCATGGTCAAAAATTCTTACTGGATCAGCTAAAATGTAAGAAAAGTTCAAAATTTCTAATTTTTTAAATTTGTAAATACTGTACATACTTTCACGGTTTAAAAGGTACAAAATTTTTTCAGTAAATGATTTTGCGATGGTTCTTTGTTTTAAGGCTTCTAAAACGACATTTTCTGTATTGACAAATTGTAAATTATAAGAAAGAATTAGATTAATAAATAAATCTGGAATTTGATCATCCAAATCTGTGTCTGGAGGATTTTCAATTAGATCAAACAGAAATGAAATGAAATCAGGACCCAATTGCTCTAAAATAATAAATAATTAGTTTAATGAATAATCACATTTTTAATAGATTATCAGTTACGTTACCTAAATGAGTTATTGGCATTGGCTCACCCATGGAAAAAATCATTGTTAGTAATAAAGATGAATAATTTAACCGATTTACATTACAAGGATTACTTTTCATATCCCTGTAATAAATGCATTGAATATTATGATAAATCTAAAAATTTTATTTAAATTATAAGACATACCTGGCAAGTTCCATTGGTAAAATACTATTCAGCATTATTGTAACCACAACTGGATCAAGACTGCACATTACTCCAAATGATTGCAAAAGAAGTTGACGAATTGTCCATCTAGTTTCCATTTGGTAGTATTGAATTAAAGTAATAACACCATTGTACTCATCTTGTCTTAGAATGTGTCTTGATACATTTGCATCAGCATTAGTCTAAAATACAAATTTATTTATAAATATTAAACAGTCTAAATTTTATGATCTATAAATTATTTTTTTATAAAACCTACCAATATAGATGTAAGTTCTTTAATATATTCAATAATTACTTGCTCATCTTCATGAAGCATCCAGCTTCTTTGTTGAGAATCTTCTTTACAAGAAGTCAACTCTGTGAAAATAATTTTTAACCTAGTAGCATCATGAGTTTCCTCCATACTTAATTTTGATGCATTTAATGGCACTTGCAACTGTGTTAACAAAGCATCTAAATAGTGTGTAACACTAGAAGGTAAAATTTCTTGAAGTTCCGACAGTATTACCGTAACAGCTACTTTGGACATTTCATAACTAAGTTGAGTATTTGTACGAACTTGGTCCAAAAGTTTATATGCAGTTGCTGGATTTATATCAGCTAAACTTGTGGAATGGTTTTTCTTTGGAGATTCAGTTGGAGATTTTTTATTTTGGCAATTATTTTCAATTTCATAAGATTTTTTCACCAAATCATCAGGCTATAAAAAGAGAAAATGAACAATAAAAATAGAGTAATATTTAAAAAAAATTTATAATTAATTAAATTACCTCAATTTTTACTGTATTTAAAATATCTTTTTGTTTTTCTATAGATGTATTTTTAGTACATTCTTCTACTTTTTCTTTATTATTTATATTATTAGAATTAGGCAATGAATTTAGGTCATCTGTATTGTTAAAATCTATGGGCGAATCTTTTACTGGAGTAGTGCTTCCAAAATCTGGTGGTAAAGGTGCTTGCTTTTTTGTTTTTCTGCCTAACTCAGCTTGTCGTTTTCTTTCCACTAGCTTAAGTAATAAATCTTGTTTATCAACACTAGGAGAAACATTTTGTTTATCTCCAAGTTTATCTCCACCATCTCTTAAATTTTGAATAGCATCATCAATGAAGTCTATTAAAAATTGAGGATGAACCTTAATTGTTGTTACATAATTAGAAGGTATGTAACCAACATGACCTTTTCTGTTTACTATTTGCCACCAGTTCCTCTTTTTTGTATTACTTTGATGCAATATAAAATGGTCATTTTCTTTAAAACTTAAAGTCTTGGGAAATGTCGCTTTGAAATCATAAAGCGCTTTGAGCATTTCATAATTCTCTGGAAAAAAAAATTATTGGTTAGTATAAACTGAATGGCTTGTACCTATAAATATTCGTCACATATGCCAAAAAGATGCAAACTGAATTAAGGATATATATAACATAAATAAATAATATTTACTTTGAGTTTTTTTTCTTACTACTGAATTGTCTAACATGTTTAATATTATTAAAAATAAACTATTGAAAAAAAAAAACAAACAAATTAAATTGCAGAAAACCAAAATACAAAATGTATATTAATAAGGTGTATAGATATAAACAGAAAAACTAGTTCAAGGCCAAATTTATTTTATATAGTCCTTTCAATAATTGCAGCTTTTTCTCCCTCCCTTATTATTGGCAACATCAAAAATAAATGTTTATACTTACCTAACCTAATATCATTTTCATCCATTTTTTAATATAAAAAATAGTTTAACAATTATTAATTAATTAAACAAATATTTGTTTTTGCAATTTTCGAAGAACTACGCCCATTTAGAATCTTGTGATCAACAACTGAAAATTCGAGTATTCTTCATTTTAATTATTTTAAATTTGATATTAACCACTTTTTTTTTTATAATTAATTCATACTTTTAAAAAATTCTAATAATGTTTAATTTTTAAAACTTAATATTACTTCATTTTTTCTTGTATTTCTCTTTGCAAATACAAAAACAAAAAACACCGACTTGCGAATATACTCCAAAAGTATATATCTTCTTTACCACAAGCAAATAATAAAGATTTGTTACGAACGTCAAAATAATAAGACATTTTTTTTAATGAAGCAAAAAATTAATATAATAATTAATGCCATTAATAATAATCTTTATTTAAATCAAAAAAAAAAAAAAAAAATTGCTGCATCTAATTATAAAAAAGCAGACGACTTTTTAAAAATTAATTTATTTATCATTATGCGGTATAAAGAGGAAATTATAAATGATAGCAAAAATAAATTACCGCTCAAAGCTATATATATATATAATAATATATATAATATATATATAATATATATATTGTTAAAATTACAAAAAGTAAAAGAGCCCCAGGTAGAAACTACTTAAGCCATCCAGATCAAGATCTAGAAACTTAAATGGATTTCTACCTGGATGGATCTATGGATCGTTTGCAATAATTAAATTTTATAGCAGACGACTCTGCTTATGAAAATTAATTTTCTTTTATAGTTCTTTAGGTAAAAATTTTTCTTGTCTATCTAACTAATTTCAAAATTTCATTTTATAATAATATAATTTGAATCAAATAATTATTATCTAACTAAATTTGGCTGGTTTAGACTCTAAAGAGTTTGGTCTAGAGCGACTCTTTACGAGCTATTAAAAAATCTAAAATGGCGAGCATCAAACTTTTTCATATTTTTGATATAAGTTACAATATAACAATAAAATTAAAAGAATGAATATTCAAATACTAGTTAATAAAGTAAATAAAATTTTACTTTTATATTTGCAAAAATTATGAGATAATGTTGTAAATGATTATAATCTTGGAATTTGCATTTAAAAATAGCATTTAAGAAGAGGTTAAAAATTTTTGCAATTTGTGCATATTTCTTATAATAAGTAATATTTACTTATGCCATGTTATAATTCTTCAGACTATACTTTTAATTTATTTATAAGTATTAAATAAAAGACAATTTTAATAAAATGAGGGTCCGAAAAACTTTTGCTGCCCTTGGAGCCGGACTTATGTTGGCTTGCTGTGTTATGATTTACTTAATGCTTGATGTAACATTATTTCCACATGGACATGATTTAAAAAATTCTATTAACGAAGTAAGTCATTTTTACTGATTTTATAAATGTCATTACAAGTTAATACACTTTAATTTTTTTTTTCTAGAACCAATGGTTAAACATTCAAAACCGTTTAGAAAAACTAGAAAAAGATATGAATCGTCATTATCAAGTTGAAAATGCATTGCATGCTGCAGCTCAAGTGAAAATTGAATCTGGTATCCAGCCTAATTTAAACCACTCATTTCAAGCACATTCATTGTATGAGAAGCCAGTAGTTTGTGGTGTTAATTTTCGACAAATCCCAGAAGTAAATATTCAAATGCTTGACCTTTATAAACAATTAAGATTTGACAATCCTGATGGCGGAGTATGGAAACAAGGATGGAATATAAAATATGATGAAAAGCAGTGGCACCCTAATTCAAAATTGAAAGTTTTTGTTGTCCCACACTCTCATAACGATCCTGGCTGGTTAAATACTTTTGAAAAGTATTACTCCTTTCAAACAAAAGGAATCTTAGATAATTTGGTAACTAAATTATTGGAAGATAAAAGACGTAAATTTATTTGGGCAGAGATATCCTTTTTCAAACTTTGGTGGGATGAGCAATCAAAAAATACACAAGATTTAGTTAAAAAATTAGTTCATGATGGACAATTAGAAATGGTTGCTGGTGGTTACGTTATGCCAGATGAGTCTGTATCTCATTGGATGGCTCAATTAACTCAACTCACTGAAGGACATCAATGGTACCTTTAAAAAATATATTTTTAAGAGGACTTTTAATTTACTATCAATAATTTTATTAATTTTAGGTTGAAAGCTAATTTGGATTATGTCCCAAACACAGGTTGGGCTATTGATCCTTTTGGATTGTCTCCAACAATGCCTTTCCTTTTAAAAGAATCTGGCTTAGAAAATGTTGTCATCCAAAGAGTTCATTATTCAGTTAAAAAAAAATTAGCTCGAGACAAACATTTAGAATTTCGATGGCGCCAATTATGGGATAATGATGGTTCAACTGAAATATTTACTCATATGATGCCTTTTTATAGTTATGACGTTCCACATACTTGTGGACCTGATCCAAAAATCTGTTGCCAATTTGACTTTTATCGTTTACCTAATTTTGGTTTAAGTTGTCCTTGGAAAATTCCTCCAAGAGCTATAACAAAAGCTAATGTTGGAGAAAGAGCAGCTTTGTTATTAGATCAATATCGTAAAAAAGCTCAATTATTTAAGACAAACGTTCTTTTGGTGCCTCTTGGTGATGATTTTAGATATTCTCATGTAACTGAATGGGATGCTCAGTTTACTAACTACCAAAAATTATTTGATTATATGAATAAAGACCGGCAAATGAATGTTGAAATTCAATTTGGAACATTAAGTAATTATTTTGATGCTGTACGACTTCAAAAAAGTGTTGATGAATTTCCTAGTTTAAGTGGTGACTTCTTCACATATTCTGATAGAGATGATCATTATTGGAGTGGATATTATACTTCAAGACCATTCCATAAAAGACTCGACCGTGTACTTTTAGGTACCTTAAGAAGTGCTGAACTTTTAAATTCCTTAGCATGGATTAAAGGTAATGATCACTTGATTGAAGGAAATCAGACTAAAAGATTGGATGTGGCTAGAAGATGGCATTCTATTTTTCAACATCATGATGGTGTAACTGGGACTGCCAAAGATCATGTTGTAATTGATTATGCAAATAAAATGATTACTGCCTTAAAAAATTCAGCTCATATTTTACAACAAGCTTTAGCTCATTTGTTAAAAACACCACAAAAATCTCTAATTGATATAGAAGCCGAATATTTCTCATTAGATGAACACAGGTATATATTAATCAAAAAATTATTTTATAATTGTAATTAAAAATCAATTAAAAATTTCTCTTAGATCTTCACAAACAAGTCCTGGAGATAAATATGTGATATCTATTGGCGAAGATTCTCCAAAAAATAAAGTTATATTTTACAATTCATTGCCAAGAGCAAGGATAAAAGTTGTTAGCATTTATGTATCAAGTCCTTATGTAAGGGTAACAGATAAAGCAGGGCGTTCAGTAACGTGCCAAATTTCTCCAGTTTGGGTGAGCCCAGGTGCTATATCTGGTGCAAGATATGAGCTTTCTTTTTTGGTTAATGTTCCTGCGTTTGGTTTGACCACATATTTAGTTCATGCATTGCATGGAACTAATTTACCAGAGTAAGAAATAAACATTAAAAAATTCAATTTTAAATAATTAATTAATATTTTTTATGTATAAATTTTAGTGATGTTCATTTAGCAAATGTAACGGTGTATAACACAGGCATACCTATTTCTCCTGTAACTGGTTTTAGCAATGTTCCAACATACCCTCATGTTCAAGAATTTACTTTAAGTCAAAGGCCAGAATTTTCTGCAGCATTTGGTAAATCAGGATTACTAAAAGCTATCAGAATCCATGAAACAACATTCCCTGTACACTTGGAATTTGTCAAATATGGAACTCGTAGTATTAACCAAGACAGAAGCGGAGCCTACTTATTTTTACCTGATAAACCTGAGCCAGATCCAGTTTTAATGGGAAATGATAGAATAGTTCATTTAGTAACTGGACCTCTATATTCGCGTGTTTTTATTGATATTCCATATGTTAAACATTATTGTACCTTGTATAATTCACCTGGAAGTGATGGGCTTGGATTACATGTTAGAAACGATATTGATATTACAGAGACTGAGAATTTTGAACTAGCAATGAGATTAGATACTGATATTGTATCAAGAGAAACCTTTTACACAGATTTGAATGGATTAAATGTAAATTTTTGATTCACATAATTTAAATTTTAAATAGAAAATAAAATAATTTGAAATTTTATACAATTTTTTTGTTATAGATGATAAAACGTCAAAGATTTTCTAAAATACCTTTGCAAGGTAATTATTATCCACTTGCTTCAGCAGGGTACATTGAAGATGATAGAGTTAGAATGACAATTTTAAGTGGGCAACCTTTGGGAGCTGCTTCAATGGCTTCAGGACAATTTGAAGTAAGTTTTGAAATTGTATATTATAAGCTAATAGTATTTTAAATATTTTTTTTCTTCTTCAGATTATGCAAGATAGAAGGTTAATGCAAGATGATAATAGAGGGCTGTCTCAAGGAGTAACTGATAATTTATTAACTTATCATCAATTTACTTTGATGCTTGAGAAAAAGAAGGATTCTTGCGCTTTTCCAGTACCTCCAATTGAGCATCCTTCTGGCCTTCTTTCTGTCGGGGCCCATATTGCAATGGATGATTTATTACACCCAATAATAGCTGAACATCCAAAAAATCTACCATTTGAATTAAATGCCAGCTTTTCTCCCGTTGGTTTTAATTTGCCTGTTGATTTAAGCGTTGTTTCTTTTAGAGTAATTCCAATTCCTGAAGGAGCTGGTAATGGTATTGGAATTGTTTTACACAGACAGGCTTTAAATTTATGTTGGGGTGATTCTTCAGTGTTACAAAAGTTTCCAGTATCAAAAACTGGTGAAATTGATTTAAGTAAATTTTTTATAAATATGCAAGATTGGACAATTAGTGATACTCCTTTAACTTTTAATACCGTAGGACAGTCAAGAAGGTCTTCAAAAATTAATTTATGTCCTAATCAAATTTTATCACTTTTGTTTCATAAAACAGAATCTTAAGTTTTTCTTATTTAGTTTAGTTACCTTAAATTTAGGTTTAAATAAAAACTAACATATATTTTCTTAGATTAACATTAAGAGCTCAGGCAACAAAATAAAAATTTTGTTGTATTGCTGTGATAAATAATAAAATTAATGTTGATAGTGATATAGATTCAAAACCTATTAGAGATTCTAAGATTATACATATTTAATTTTTTACGTATATGAGAGCAAGTCTTATTATAATAAGGTATTTATTGTATTATTTTGACGGTAGCTTCCAATGTAAGTTAAATAACTGTTTATTATATATGTGTTATTGTGAAAATTAAGTGAATATTTTGCATTTAAAAAACATTAACAAAATTTTTGAATGAAAAAAGAAAGTAAAAAAAATATATTTTATAAAAATGATTATTTTTTAAAAAAAGAACTATTTAAAAATTTATTTCAGTCAATTTCTTACAAATAAAAATTTTTTGTACACTTTTTATAAAAAAAAAAATATTTTATCACGAATTACTTTTAGATTCACTTATTTTCTGTAATTTTTGTTTACTTAATATAATGTAGTCTACTGCTTCCGATGCTGGAGGATTAGTAATGTCAACTTTGAATCTGAAAAAATTATTTAATTATTAAATATATGATATATTTATAGTTCAATTATAAAAATTTTTTTAGTTAATAAAAAATTTGTAATATAGACATTATTTAATAAGTAGAAACAAAGCAGTGAAATACATTTTATAAAAAGGTTTAGCAATAGTATAATAACCTTTCAATATAAATTTTTAATAATAAGTTCAATTATAAAATTTTTTTTAGTTAATGAAAAATTTGTAATATAGATATTATTTAATAAGTAGAAACAAAGCAATGAAATACTTTTTATAAAAATGTTTAGCAATAGTATAATAACCTTTTAATGTAAATTTTTTACGATATTCATTAAAAAAAAATATAAATTACTAATTTGTATATTTTTTAACCTACCCTTGTTTATAAAAAAATTGGAGAGCTAAAGGATTTTTTTTCAAAACAGTCAAAACAATTTTTTGCATTTTGTTGGAAGCTGCCATTGATTCAAGAGCTTGCATCATAAAACTTCCTAAGCCTTTTTGTCTTTCATTTGGTTCTAATTGAATTTCATAACTGTAAAAGATGTAGATGTAATTAATGACATTTTAAGCATTTTTAATTTATAATTACCAATATAAAACTTCTATGTTATCGTCTAAATCAAATCTAAAGTGTGAAAAACCAATAAACCTATCCTGACAAGTTGCAATTAAGTAGCAAGCTTTTTCTTCTGTAAGCTCAGCCTTTTTTGCATCAAAATTCCATCCCCAACTTTCTTCATATAATTTTTTCATGTTTTTCTCCATTAAATTAAAAATACAATTCATTGTTTCGCTTGAAACATCTTTTACTCGTTTAACTGTAAGCTCTACCTCTTGTCCATCTTTGGTTTTAAATTTATGAAAATGAGTTAAATTTTCAAAAGGATCAATTATAGAATTAGCTTTAGCTACTAATTTTGTAGAAGCTGCCAGTTTTTCTGCTTGGATTTGTTTCCTGGTCTTATGAGGTTTTTTCTTAAAAATAAAAAATTATTTATATTATATTAAAATTAAACTTTAAAGCAATATTATATTTGTAATAACTGTATAATAAATTTACCGTCATTTTAAGCTGTATTGATTGATAATAATTTGTTATAATTGATAATGATTTTATTTATTATTTAGAAAATTTGTATTAAAATTTACACCAAGGTTTACACATTAACCTCTTCAAAAAAAGTGTATATTACAAAAGCGCGGGAAAATTTCGCGCCGAAAATTCAACATGCAATATTCAATGATGATCAGTAGATTATGGTATAATTTGCATATTTAGAGTGCCATAGCTAAGTCTAAACTAAATGCTCAAATAAAAATATGAATTTTTTTAAATTAAAAGCTATTTCAATATCATAAAATTCTCTTCTTTGAATATTTTCAAAATTTTTGTTTTATCTAAGCCAGCTCCATTTCAAGTTCATCATCAGCAGGCTGAACCACTTTTGGTGTTACACATTAAACTTCTATAATCCATGGATTAAGAAGCTAAAAATTTTAAACCCACACTTGCAATTAAGCACATAAGAAATTTACATTTAATGGCATCGGAGTAGAAAATTCGGGTAACAGTACATTCCTAGTAAATAGCCGATAAATAGCTTTTTATATAAATTGCTAAACAATTAAAAAAAAACAATTTTTAATTTATATCTTTATAAAAGTTTCTATTTCATAGTTTTTTTAATAACAAAAAAAACTGTTGTTGCAAGTTGAATACATTCAACGAATATGATCAAATTTTTTTTTAAATATTGAATTTTTGTTTTTTTTTTGTTATACTTACATTTTTTCATAACAAAAGTATATATATAACTTTCATTTTTTATTTAATTTTTTAAATTATTTTGCCCAAATTCGAAAGGGGAATGGAAAAATGTCACATTTTTTTTCTTAAAAATTTTCGGCGTTTTCTACTAAAAAAGGTCTGAAACAGTAAAAACCTATATCAATATGGTTTACTGGCACAAAGAGCTCAGAAAACCTCATATAAATGGATTTAAGTGAGTTTTAGAATTTTAGAATTTTTAGAAATTTTGGCTTTATTCGCATCAAACCATTTGAATCGGTATAAATTCCTTATAAACCAAGTTTTTTAATAAAAAAAGTGCCGATGAAATGGGCAAATCAGATTTTTTTGAAAATTTTTATTTTGGCCAAAATCGAAAGGGGTATGTATGGAAAAATGTTCGATTTTTTGATTTTTCAATTTTTTGGTTTTTTTGAACTGGAAATTGTCTGAAACAGTTAAAAACTTACATAAATATGGTTCACAGAGTCGGAGGGCCCAAAAAACCTGTTATAAATGGATATAAGTGAGTTTAAAAATTTTTGCATTTATAGGTATTTTGGCTTTATTCGCATAAAACCATTTGAATTGGTTCAAATTCATCATAAGCCAAGTTTTCTAATAAAAAAAGTGCTGATGAGATGGGGGAACTAGATTTTCTTGACAATTTTTATTTTGGTCAAAATTGAAAGGGGTATATATGGAAAATTGGTCAATTTTTTGATTTTTTAAATTTTTCGTTCCTTGGTACTGAAAAAGGCTTGAAATGGTTAAAAACTTAAATTAATACGGTTTACCAGGTCAGAGAACTCAAAAACCTGATATAAATGGATTTAAGTAAATTTTAAAATTTTTGAAATTTCGGAAATTTTGGTTTTATCCGCATATAAAAACCATTAATTAAGTAAAAAATATTTTAATCTTTATTTTTTATTCAAATTATATAAATAAATTAACAGGCAACCGGGTCGACCGCGATAAGAATCGGGTAAGAAACCATCAAAATTTTTTTGGGTTACGTAATTTTCTACCTTATCGACTTACAGATTTTCTCTTTGGTTATCTCTTTATTTATAAAAAAATCGCTCCAATCCAATAAGACATTGTATGTATATAAATAAATTAATTAAGAAACTTTAACTTGTCAGAGTCAGTGATCTTATTATATGAAATTTAATCGAGAAAATATTAGAATAAATTTTTGTTTGAATTCTATAACTTGTTTTTATAAAAATTATGTGATCAATAAAAAATTTAATTAATTTATAAAATTACAATTAGTTAATGAGTAATGATTAGAATTACTATATTGAAATAAAAGGTATTTTATTATTTATAATTTTTGATGTATATTTTGTTATACTTTGCTATAATAAGATAAGAATTAAAATTTGTGTCAAGCAATTTATAATTAAAAGTTGCATTGAAAATTAAAAATTGGAAAAAAAAGTTTATTTAATTTTAAATTATTATTTTCAGATTATAAAATTATAGATACTCATTAATTCATAATATATTTATCAAGTTTTCTAGTAATTTGCAACACAACAGGTAATTAACTTTAATATTAACTTTGTAAATTTTATTTTTATTGACCCATATTTTGATTATTTAATTTGTTATTTTATTATTAGAATGTCTGAAGCAGCAAGTATCTTAAGCTTAAATGTAAATAAAGAATCTATGTCTCAATGTTATGAAAACTATGTTCTGGTTGACGTTGGAGCAAATTTGACAAATAAAAAGTATGCTCGAGATTTAGATAGTGTAATCCAAAGAGCTAAAGATGCAGGAGTTCAAAAAATTATGGTGATAGGTGCTAGTATTCGTTCAAGTAAAGAAGCTTTGAGATTAACAAGATTATATCCAGGTACACTATATTCAACTGCTGGTATACATCCTCATGATGCAAAGTCTTGGGAAGATCCAGAAACACTTGAGGAATTAGAAAGTGCTGTAAATAATCCAGAGTGTGTTGCAATTGGGGAGTGTGGCTTAGATTACAATAGTAAGTAATTTTTACTGATTTTGTAAATGAAGTGAAAAATAATACTTTTATTATTTCAGGAGATTTTTCAGAACCTGAAACTCAAAAGTCTGTGTTTGAAAAGCAAGTAGAACTTGCATGTAGAGTAAATAAACCACTTATAATTCATGAAAGAGGTGCACAAAGTGATGTTTTGGAAGTTTTAGAAAAATACAAAGATCGTTTACCTCCAGTTTTAATACATTCCTTTATTGGAACAGCGCAAGAAGCAAAAATTTATTTTGACAAAGGTTTTTATTTGGGTATAACTGGATATTTATGTAAAGATAAATCTGACAGCGGAGTAAGGCAATTACTAGAAGGTGGTCAAGTTTGTTTAGAAAAAATACTTGTTGAATCTGATGCACCTTTTATGTATCCTAATACAAGAGCTAGCAAGTTACCACAGCATATAAAAGATGCATTAACAGAACGTTCAATGACATTCTTACAAAGGTATTGTACTTTTCAAAGAAATGAACCTTGCTCTTTACCAGCTATTGTTGAAATGTTAGCCGCTTTTATGAAAAAGACACCAGAAGAAATAGCACTTGCAACTGCATTTAATGCGCTTAAATTGTTTAGCTTAAGCCAATGATTTTTAGTTTTAACAACGTACTACTGAAATATAGGTGCTGAAATTAGTAGCTAATTAAATTGTAAATTTTTTTATCATTGATTTTATTGTTTGTAATTTGAGCTTATTTAAAAAATAATGCCAAGATTTTATAAATATACATTTATAAGACTTTAATGTAAAAAATATTTTAAAAAAATTTATATATACAAATATATATTTATACAAATAAAAATATATTTATATTTTAATGTTAACAAATAAAATATTTTGATATGAATTTTTATGAAGATGATTTTTCTTTATGTAATAATTATTCTTTTAATTATTTAACTATTTCAGGCTTATAATTTTTTTGTAAATCAGAAAATAAATGAACAAAAAATTATTTACAATATTTTACTAAAAAGATACGTATACAAATTAAATTTATACAAGTTATGTAAATAATATTAAGTTTTATTGCAATTTAGTTTTACTGCAAAAAAGCTCACAATAACAATATTTTTTATATATACAATATTTACAACAAAAAAATATGGTATTTACAATTAACAATTAATTTTTCGTTTTCAAGCCTGCAGCGCGTTTCAAATATGGAAGTTTTTCATAATCTTCTAATGCATTCCAAACATGTTCGGATATACAAATAACATTATGACCCATAGTTTGTAAAGATTTCATATGAAGCATATGTGGTCCTAAAATAATATCGGTATTTCTTCCGCATTTGTATTTTTCTATAAATAGTATTAGATACCTAAAAATCCAATTAAATTTTAGTAATAATAATTATTTATTTAAGTAATTTTTATTTTAATACTGGATAATATGGAATGATTTAGACTTACGCTTTGGCATCATCGGGTATTTTGATGTCCTCAAATTTAACAAAATCATTAGATTTTTTATACTCTACTTCTACAGGACTTTCATCTTTGAGGACTATTATGTGATCTGCAAAATAATAGTTAATTGATAGGAAAAAAATTTTAGAAATATAAAAAATTTGTTTTTTTTTTTTGCTAATTTTGTACTTTTTCTTACCAATTATGTGATTCAATTCTGTCAATACATTTGTTACCACATGAGATTTTCCAAAAATGTGTTCTAGAGCTGGAAGTAATGGGTAATCTTTAGCTTCTTCAGTAACCTGAACTGATAATATTGTATCTAATAAATCGTTTGATGGCCATGGGCCTGAATACTCGGGATGCAAGGTTTTAACACTTTGATATAACCGTTGAAAGGTCCATTTAATTCTTATTGAAAGAAATTCAATAATGTGTTTTTCAGTAAAAACCTTTTTAATTAAATTATTATCATAATAATCCAAGCAAGCTAAGTGGAAAGTAAAATACGTCAAATCAGCAAGATTAAATTTGTCTATATGTTCCTTGTGAGTAAGCAAATCTTTTAATTTGTCCCAATTTGAGGGTTTGTAATTTGCAAATGCTAATCCTGTTATTATTGTTTTTATAGTTATTGGAGAAGAGTTTTGAATAATAGAAGGATCTTTTTTTATATAATCAATTAGAAAATTAAGAATTTGTAAATTTATATGTTTAATTTTTATGATTTTATTTAAAATAAAAACACAACCTCTGAATTTAAAATGAGGTTCTTTAGCTTCGCCTGAAATAGTTCTTTCTATAAATTTATCAATAAGCCAACCGTCATAAAGTTCTTCTTGTCTATAAAAAAATATTTTTTATTGTAAACTTTGTACAGAATTAATTTTAAAAAACTTACCCTTCATCTATTTTTGTGCATATTACATCAATCATTTTAGTGGATAACTGCCCTGTGATAACATTTATATCATGTTGAATTATTTGACTTAGCTTGCATAAAATTTTAATATGATGAGTTTTTAAATCCTTAATATTAGAAATTGATCGAAGAATAGATACTGCACTTTTTGTATCTATAACATCATTGTATTCATGTATGGCTTGCGTAATAAAATTTATTGCTTTTTCATCTTTGATTTCTAGAGTCGCATATCTTAAAGCAAATGCAAGCTCTTTTATATCAGTTTTATCTAGCTGATCTTCTAACTGAATAATAAAAACTTTGGGTAAAGCCTCTAAAATAGCTTCGCTTAAATGAGTAGGTTTCATTTTTCTTAACACAAAAGTAAGAGAATATATTTGTTCCAGAAGTAAATCATTAATTGATACTCGTAATAGTTGTAAAAGTGATTGCATTATCACTGTTGAACTTTTGACCCCCATCATAGTTAACGTACTTAAAGCAATTGATATTTGAGATAACTCTAATTCTCTTAAATTTGAATTTAAAAGTTTTATTATTAATTTAAAACTCTCTTCCCCTTGAATAAGTGATGGATCTAATGATTGCGCTTTATATAATTTAGTCAAACTAACTAAAGTTGCTGTAATGTGCCGAGGTTCAATATCATTTTTGTTTGCATAAATACAATTTATAATATTATTTGGATTTGGTTCATTATTTATAATTTCAAATATTTCTGCTGATGATTTACGTGCTTGTAATTCATTAGGTAATTTGTTATTTTTAGATTCTGGATCATAATTAACTATAAAGAAAAAAAAAATTAATTTTGAAAAATTTAAAGGTTATGATTATATTTTAAATACTTACCTACTGGTATACTAGAATTATACGAATAATTAGCTTTTGAAATATTTCTTTGCATTAATAAAAATGAACGGGCTGACACAAATTTTCTAATCATAGTTGTCATTTCAAATAAATTAAAAATTAATTAATAACAAAATAAATCGTGACCTGATGAACAGGCCGGTATTCAAAACTGTTTCTTACTCCCTCTGTGTTTTTAGTATACACTAATGTTTTCTGCTTTACAAAGAACAGAAAGAAAATTACTTTTTTACGATGATGCGGAAAAAAGGAAAACTGTAGTAAATAATGGAAATAATTTTTAATATTTAAATTCGATTTTAAATTTGCAAATAAAATTTTGGATTCTGATTTCTGATATAGTAAATTAGAAAATTTGTCAGCTATATGAACAAAAGACCTTTTTCTACTTGAAATGTCCGTTTCTACTTAAAACGTCTGTTACTACTTAAAATGTCTGTATCTACTTATAGTGTCTGTTACTACTGATTTTTAAGATTTGCAATATTTTTTTCAAGTTTTAATTATTAAAAATTTAAATTAAATTTAATAATTTCTAAATTTAAAAGGAATCAAAGATAAAATTTTTTTTCAAAATTAATCATTTACTCGACCTGATTCTCACCTTTAATACTGTAAGCTTTAATTCATTAAAATTTTATCAATCTTTCAACGTACAATAATAACAATAATAATAATTTATTCAAAACACACATTAAAGTAAAAAATAAGAAATAAAGAGTATAGGTACAGTTCATTGAAAAAGCATGTGATTAAAAAGCTCTCTTTTTAAAAAATAGGTATTGTTAAAAAAAAAAATATTTTTTTTGGCGACAGTTTTATAAATGCTTTTAGAAAATTAAAATATATCCTTAATACTGGATAAAAGGGGCTCTATTTTTTATTAAAAATAATGAAATGTAAAATATTAATATTTTATAGATTTTATTTGAAAAATAATTTTTTTTATTTTAATTACTTTTTGCTAAGTTGGATAAAAAAAATCTATTTCTTTTTTACTAAAATAAAGTTATAAGAAAAGAAAAAAATTATTAAACTTAAATCCTTAAAAAACTGTAAAAATAAATAATTCAATAATAAAATAAAAATTTTTAATTGACATTCTCAAAACCGCACAATTTTTCAATGTCAATTTTTATTATATGTACATAAATAATCAAGTAATTAAATATAAATTATTAATTATCATTTTACGCTAATTAATTCTGAAAAAAAACACAAATAAAAAAAAATATAATTACATATACTGTGCTATAATCATCGTCACACTTATTTTTTATTTACTCAGAAAAAAAATTGTTTAAAAAACATAACCTAAAAAATAAAATAGCAGACGATAAATAATGATAAAAAATATTGCTAATCTTACACAACACATGTTTTAAATATTAAAAAAAATACAAAATGTAGCAGACGACATTTATATTTTTAATAAAAATTCATACGCATGCGCATTTAAAATAATGTGCAAAAACATAATTATTTAGTAAGCATAGCAGTAGAATATCATCAGTACCGAGAAATATACTCTATCAGCATACAGTCAAGTATTTTTCCTGATAACTAAAAATTGTGAAAATATTTTAAATAACAAAAACAATGACTAAATAAAATAAAATTTAAATAGTAAAAAAAAAATTTTTATTTTTATTCAAAATCAGTCTTAAATCGTGTGATACCAAGTTTAGTGTAAAAAATGTAGTATAACCTTTTATTTTTTTTTCTTCATGATTAATCATAATAAATAACAATAATAATAATAATAAGGTAGATAAGAATGAAAAAGTAACGTCATGCGTATTCGGTTAGAAAGAGAGAGATAGGGTCCCCTTATTTTATATGTGTATGTGATAAAATATACAAATACAATCATATGTTATGTACTATATATACAAGACGAGCCTGTTGATGCCAGTTATTGATCCTAAAACGTTAGATATATATTTAAATAAAAAAAAAAAAGCTATAACACTTTGCTGCATTGCCGTGTGTCGCGCTTTTTTTTTGGATTTATGTACGTGTAGGCCGACCGACAAAAACAGATTGACCAAAAAATAGTGTTTTATAGATTTTTTAACCACTTTTTTTTTAGCTGGGCATAGATAAGGGTTGAATTAAAAAATAATTTTTTTTAAAAAGTGTTTTTGGTTTTTTTAAGTGAGGGTTTAAACAGAGCTTTTTTATTTACTTTTTAATAATTAAAAAATTTTAAAATGTAAAAAAAGGACTCGCGCATGTAACAGAATATTCTCCTGGATTTTTCATATCATTTTTTTTTATTTTAGAGTTAAAATAAATAAGTTAAAAAAAAAGGGAGGGAAAAAAATTTAGCTAGAAGGGGTAAAAAAGTTGTAGTAGTAGTAAATTTAGTGAGTTAGAAAGAGATAGAAAGATATGAGATTTTTCTAATATTATTATTATTATTATTATATTTGAAAAATTTTTTTTTAGTAGTGCGTGTGTTAAGGCACGGTTTAGAGCCTAGAAAAATTTAGAAATTTTAATTTCAAATGAAAAAAGAAAATATGATGTGACAGTTTTTGATATTTAGAAAAATTGAATTTTAAAAAAAAATTAATAAACAAAAATGATATTTAAGTGAACTCGTCCTCTGTTTATTTGTTTAAATAATTAAATTAAGAGAAATTAAATAATTTTTTTTTTTTTTTTTTTTTTAATTTTTTATTTTTTTTTGAAAAATGTTAAAGTGAACAAGTGTTTGATTAACAAGTGAACAAAGAAAAATTACTGTGATTTTTAGTCAAATGTTAGATTAGAAAGAAAAAAAAATGAAGAAATTTACATTCAAAGGAGTTTTAGATGGTTTTAGATCATCAGTAACTCAACAGGTCAATAGGCCAGAGCAGGAAATAATCGAAAATTTAAGATCCGAACATTTTCAAGTCAAAAAGGTAAGTAGTACAAGTCCGAAAATTAAATTTCAGTAGTATAAGTCCGAGTTTAAAATGACTGATTTTTTTTTTCTTTCAGTGTAGATTTTTTTAATCTAAAAATTTTTTTATTTAAATAAAAACTAAAGTTAAATATGAATTATTTAATAAAGTTTTTATTTTTTATTACGTACTTGAAAAAACGAATTACGAGTTTAGGTACGTTTATTTTTTCAACTTTGTATCATAAAAAGTAAAGAGAATTTTATGTTTTAAAAATATCAGATTTTTTATGATATCAAATTTCAAGCAAAAAATGTTTATTTAATAATTGTGATTATTTTTTTCCTGGGTCATTAAAAGAAACTTGATACCTTGAGCTTTTAATTAGTAATATTTCAATTAACTAAAAAATTTTTTGAATTAATTAAGTACTAGTACATTAAAGGCAAATATACATAAATTTTTGTTGTTAATATTTTATGTTGAATTTCACTATCACTCGATTTGACACGATGAAAGCTTTGCCAACAAGAAACTCTTGAGAAATGTTTTTTTGCTTCAAAGAGCTTTTTAACTTCTTATATATACAATTTTTTTACTCAAAAAAAGTAAAGTAAGTTTGTGTACGTATAAACAAAGAGAAATTTTATTATTTTGATATATGGAAATACTTTTTCAATAATTTTTTATTTAATGATAAGATAGAAATTTATAGAATTTTTTGAATTTCTAGGAAAAAAATATTTAATTTTTAGCTGATAATACTTTTTTTCTAATTATTTGTAAGAATAAAAATTTGAGACTATGAGAACAGAAAGTTATTTTAAAAGTAAATAGAAATGGAGATTGATTTTAATTAATTCTGATGATAATGTTGGTTACAATGAGAAATAAGATTTTTTGGCTTCGAGGTTTTGAAAATTTTTGATATCCCAGGGAAAAAGATTACATTTTTGTGGATTTGAAATGATTATAAACAAAAATCAAGCACATAAATCTGACAGTATACTTTTAAGGGTAACCACTGAAATTTTCAGCCTGCAAAATTTAAATTTATTTCTAGGGAATCAGAAAAAAAATTTCTGTTCAATAAAATGTCCAGAATTTTCAGACCTAACAACCCAGAATACCAAATTCCCTAAAAACCCATAACAACCTCACTTCTAAAAACACACAAAGCACAAAAACGTGATATTCTCAGTATAGAAGCATGATAAATTTAATAAATTATTAAACAACATATTATAAAAAAAATATATACAAGGTACCTATTTTACGCGTTGTACAAAAAGTGTTAAAATATAAAAAAAATATCATAAAAATGTTAAATTAAGTGCATGCATGCATAAAAATGAAAAAAAAAATTATGTAATTTAAATTATTTGATAAAAATATGAGATGCACAATATTTTATGATATAACGCTTAATATGCATTACTATAAAAAAATGTGATACGATCTGTTAAATAAAAATTTTTTTTTTATATTTATTTATTTAGATGTTAATAATTTATATAGATACGAGTAATTTATTTTAGACCGTTTTAAATAATTTCTCTATATTTTATGTTGTGCACTACTGTAGTTTAGTGTTAGGAGATGAAATTTATTTTTGAGCTTGCGATATGAGAAAAAATTGTTGGAGTGATAAGGAAAGTTCGAGATCTATGGGTTTAAGTTTATTTTACTTGAGGTTTATTGTTGGTTTTAAGAACGAAATTTTTTAATAAGACCGTATAGAAGAAATTGAAAAAATGGAAAATATTTGACTAAAATTCAATTTTTTGAATTTTATTGGACTCTCCAGCTCAGGAAACTGGATATTCTTCAGTTTCTAACCCAATTAGTAGCTTTTTTGTCTAACTTCTTTCATTATTGTACAACGCCATACAACATGGTTAATGTCTTGACTTTCATAATGGCATTGGCATCTAGGATGCTGCTAAATTATAATGATTTGATTTGATTTTACTAATTGTGACTGTGAATTCTCTGTCTAATTTTTTATTACTAAGCCATGGAGTACGACACTGTGAATAGGAATATTGGAAATAATCTTTACCCGTGGTACTTAATTTATCTATTAATTTATTTGTTTGTGAGGTAGCTTCAATACTAAATTTTTCAAAAATGTCTCTCTGAGATATATGATGAATAATTAAATTCTAATTTTTTTGCTGACTTAGCCAAAGTATCTGCTTCTTCATTTCCTCCGATTTCTATGTAAGAAGGGATCCAGAAAAAGATTATTTTACAACTGTCATTTTTCATTATCTCTGTGTGTATTTTTATATTCTTTTTTATATTACATAGTTATTGAAATAATTTTAGGTTAATTTAACAAAGAATTTTAAAATACAAAATTTTTCTAATTGTTTCAATGTAAAAAAATTTATTTACATTTAAAATCCTTGAAACGTATTAAGAAAATTCTTTAAATTCTTCATGTATATAAAAAAATTTTTCAAAAAATACCAAACATAAAAAATATTTTTAGTTTCGATTTTTAAGTGTATTATTTCTTGTATTATCTTCAATTTTGAAAAAAAAATAATTTAACAAAATAATAAATATAAATTTAAAAAATTAATTAGTAAAGCCTGTGTGTGTGTATAAACTAAATCGAATAAATAAATAAGCATGGATTATTGAATACACAACATTTTTTTCTATAACATATAAAAAGCTTTGAAAAGTTTAAATACTCGTTTTTTTTCCTCTTATTTTCTTTATCCTATTTTTTATCCTATATCCATATAGTACATAATATATTGTATCGTTAAAACTTGTCACAATAGTCTTTTTTCACTTATTTTATATCAGACTGGACAGTATTTTGAAAATTGTTTTAGATGATCAGGAGATCTGGGTACGAAAATTAGATTCGTTTAATTGCAACCCTCTCTAAGGATATGTACGACCCAGTCCCTCTGTACAGTATCCCCCCTGTGTATGAAATATTTATTTATTAAAATAATAAGAGTTTAATGTATAAGACGAGGTATAAGATAAAATTTTAATAAAAAGAATAGAATTATAGCAAATTAATAAACGAAAGCGATGGGAACCTAAGGCTCCTGAGAAGACTCCGCAACAAAAAACTCTGAGACCCTCCACTTAATTCCTAAGGGCATACTTGAGGGTAGCCTTACGATAAGTTAAGTTAAAGGTAGTCGAAGGTGACGTAGCTCCCGAATAGGGGATCAAGGGGCAAAGCCCTTGCAATAGAAACCAGATACTCCATTTACCTTTAATTCTCATCTACCCCTAGGGTAACCTAGACCAAAGGGAGTCAAAATTTTTTAATTGCTTAGATTTTCAGGATGACAATTGCCTGCGTAGAAACTGTACAGGGGGGGGGGGGGAGGGGGCAGTTTTTGGTGGAGCACAGGGCTGCCATCCCTCTCGCATCCCTTTCTATGTTTCAAAATGTTCAATTTACCGAAAAATTTGATATTCTGAAAATTAAAACGATACTGACAGGAAGTTTTTTTGTAAACAAAAGCTTAAATAACATTTTTTCTCAAAAAAGCTCATTTCAATTATTGGCAGCTTTTCAGAATAAGGAACTGAACCTTTTATAATTTTATCACCGATTTTATTTTGTGACCAACCTTTTTAACTTCTTCAAATTGAAAAATAAAGTCATTTTTGAATTAAGTATCAGTCTAATATACGTTTTCGATTTTCGTGTGCTGATGGCATAAAGAAGTGAAGGTATATATAATCGATATATAGGATTTTTTTTAACGTATACGGAAATTCGTATTTTCTCTATCTTTTTTATTTTCTTTTTTATTATCAATATAAAACGAAAATCATTAATTAACGAGGCGAAAGAATTTTATACTCTTTGTTTCGCCTTGAGATATTTGTGAATTAAAATATTTAATCGGTGATCCGAATAATCCGTTTTTTATTTTATTTTTTTTTTTAAATTAATACCTTTGGCATTTTTTATAAATAGTGTATATACCTATTGCTGAATTTTCTAAATTATTTGATCTCGATATATAACCCAAAAATTTTTGATCTTTTATTGCAACCTTTAATTTGTAAAAATTGCAATTTAGTCTTGACAAAAGTTTTAAGTTTTTAATTAAAAAAAGGTACATAAGATGGTAATACGGCCCATTGACCCCTTTGCAATTACTATCCGATTGACGTTTTTTTCCTGAGGAAGTCCTATGACGATTGCCCCCAAAAAAGAGGGAGGTTTTTTAGAAAAAGGCAAAATTTCGAGTGGAAATTTATAATTTATCATCTAGCAAAATTTTGGGATACCTCTAAGGTTATTGTGTTCAATGATAAGCGATGATAACGATTTATAAATTTAAAATAAGCGACTCAATTAGATGGATTTCCAAACTAAAAATCTGTAAACCAAAGGGATATACCAAAATTTAGCCTAAACAGTATTTTTGAAAAAGAGCAATTTTTGAATAAATGCTATAATTTTTCTGGAAAATTTTTATAAATTATTTAAAAAAAGGATTAAAATAGATGTAAACAATAATCCTAACCTCAAAATTATGAATTCTTTTTGTAACATACAGCGAGGTTAAAATTTCTTTTGATAAAAAATTCCATTTTTCTTGAAAAAACAAAAACTTGTTTTTTAAACAAGTAACTCATTGTTTGTGAATTATTGTCATATAAAATAAAAAGAAAGAAATAACTTTTTGAGTGATGTTTAATTATTAACAAAAATAAAAAATGACAATTTTTTTGTATTATATTATTTAAAAAAATTTTTATTGTATACATTTTGACAGAAAAATAACAAAAAATTTCAATAATTAAATAACAGAAAGAAAGTACATAAAATGACAAGTTTCAATTAAACACACAACAAAAAAGAAAGAAAGAAAAATTTTTATATATTTGTAAATAATAAATATCAAAAAATAGTAATAATAATAAAAGCACAAAGCTTACAGAAAAATTTTTTTATTTAAAAATAGATGTTCACAGCAAGCAGTATTGCGAATAAGGCTATTTACATAACCACGTGACTTCCAAGATGGCGATTTTTTTTTGCCAAACATTGTGTTTATTTACATAGGGTTTATATGAGAGCTGTCCAAAAATGTATAATTAAAAAATGATTAAAGATGTTTTTTCAAAAAGCAAGTGAAAAAATAAATAAATAAATATTTAGTGCTTTTATTTTAAAAAAAATTATTGCCATAAATGTTTTAAAGTATAATGAAAATTAATAAAATTAAGAAAGTGTGATAGGTTATAATTTTAGAAATTAGTAATAAACTTAAAAATAATTAATTCTAAAGGAAATTAAACATAAAAAACAAGTTGTTAGTGAATATTTAATCATTAAAGTATTATTAAAATCATATTTTATAAAGTTTTGTGTCAGATTAGCTGTGTAATGTGGTAATGATTTAAAAAAACTTGGATCCTGAAAGAAGAATTTGCTAGTTGCTTATAATTTTCAGCATAATAGATACAAAGAAAAAACGTTATTGAATCATCAAAAACTTTATTTTTATGTTGTGACAATTTTTATTTAGCTCAAAAAGCTAAATTAAAAAATTAAAGATGTACCGTCCAGTAAAACTTTATTTCTTATTCTAAGGCAATAAGCCCAAAGTTTTTGACTTTAATGTATTTATTTAAATAAAAAGCTCTATAAATTTTATTTTTCACTTTAAACAAATCACCTAGATTTTTGATCAGGCATTCAATAATGTTTGCTCATAGGAAAATAATTTTTTTCAGGTCTTTAAGCTGCTTCAACTTAGACATAAAAATTTATCAAAAAATAGATCTGAAGACTGAAATACCCTATCAAAGATGTAAATGATTTATTTGAAGTGAAAAATAAAATTTATAGAGCTTTTTATTTAAATAAATACATTAAAGTCAAAAACTTTGGGCTTATTGCCTAGAATAAGAAATAAAGTTTTACTGGACGGTACATCTTTAATTTTTTAATTTAGCTTTTTGAGCTAAATAAAAATTGTCACAACATAAAAATAAAGTTTTTGATGATTCAATAACGTTTTTTCTTTGTATCTATTATGCTGAAAATTATAAGCAACTAGCAAATTCTTCTTTCAGGATCCAAGTTTTTTTAAATCATTACCACATTACACAGCTAATCTGACACAAAACTTTATAAAATATGATTTTAATAATACTTTAATGATTAAATATTCACTAACAACTTGTTTTTTATGTTTAATTTCCTTTAGAATTAATTATTTTTAAGTTTATTACTAATTTCTAAAATTATAACCTATCACACTTTCTTAATTTTATTAATTTTCATTATACTTTAAAACATTTATGGCAATAATTTTTTTTAAAATAAAAGCACTAAATATTTATTTATTTATTTTTTCACTTGCTTTTTGAAAAAGCATCTTTAATCATTTTTTAATTATATATTTGTGGACAGCTCTCATATAAACCCTATGTAAATAAACACAATGTTTGGCAAAAAAAAATCGCCATCTTGGAAGTCACGTGGTTATGTAAATAGCCTTATAGAGCTAGAAGCGCTTTTTTTGTAGAACAAAAAAAAATGAAGTAGTATAAATAAATAAATGTAAATACAAAACAACAAGTTTAAGTATTATAAATACACTCTGACATTATAAGGTCGACATTTTTTTTATTTAAATAAAAAGTAATAATAAAAAATCATGTTCATTTATGTTATAAACACGAATAGTGAAAATTCTCTCAGTTTTTTGTTTTTTCTATAAAATTTTTTAGAGGTTAGAATTTAACATGAACAATTATAGAATTAATTAACCGTGTAAAAAGCTCTTTTATTATTGTACTTTGCGTGTTATTTTATAAAATGTAATGTAATATTGTATAAAAAGGGTGTGTTGTGCTGTGATGATGGGACAATTAATAAAGTTTATTTTATATATATATGTGTATATAATATAACATTGATGAATATCTGTATAATTATGTTAGTAAATGTAATCAATCATTTCTGACATTTTATTATTGTTTTATATGGATATAATAATTTTCACAAAAAAAGGAGAATTTATTCTTGTTATTTATTGTTCTTCTTATTTTTGGGTTATTTGGTAATTTTTTTAGGTTAGTTTTTAAGCATACTGATTATACCTATATTGCGAATTATATTTTTAGGTTATGATGGGGAATTTTTCACAGGGAAATGGGAATTCCAATAATAATGAAATTTATTAAAACAGTTAAAACATTAAATTATGTTGATTTTTATCGTGGACCATTAAAAACTAATTGAAATAAAAAATTTAAAAAAAAAACGATAATGAACCCATATATACCTACTCCCGCGTTTTAAAATTTATACTTATATTTATACCTATATTTTTTTAAATCAAAAATATTTATAATTATATTCAATTCTAGTTAGGTAATGTTAATTTGCAGAATTTGATTTTCAAACAAAATTATAAATTAAAAGATAATTTATAGGTACCTATTTAAAAAAATTTATGCATTTATAACCGTTCTATACCTTTTATATCCCTGACGTTTTAATTCTCGGAAATGAATTTGATTCAGAGAAATGAAAACTATATAAAATCAATTAAATTCTAGATTAAATTTAAATTGATGAAGAATGTACTCATATTTTTTAAGTATGCAAATATTTATAAATTCTTACCTTTTTTATTTGAGTTCCTGGAATTTAGTAGGGGCTCACTTTAAGTATCTTTAATTTTCATTTAAAAAACACTTTATTAATTTAATATATAGTTTATTTTACAATTTAATTATCAGTCTTATTATTTATTTGAGTCCAATCACTCCACATTTTATAAGAAAAAAAGAAATTTAAATTTTTAAGAATTAATAATTGGCGCGCACTTTTTAATTATGGCGTCCTTTTTCGTATTTTTATAATTTTTATTATTTTAATTTAATTAGACATTTAATTAACCGTGAAATTTATTTAAATATTTATATTTTATTATTTATTTATGCACTTCACTTGTATTTTACACTATGCAAAGATTTTAAACGTAACGATCAAGCGTTGCTATGAGCAAAGGAGCAATGCTCCGATTTTTTAATACACGGCGTGCACTTTTATTTAAATTTTTCTTTACTTTTCTTAAAAATACATATTAATTCGAAATTAATCCACTAAAACTTTATTTTCACAATATATTTTACTATAAATCACTTTAAATGCTTTTAAAATATAAGCACGCATAAACCTAGCATAAACTAAACAAAATTTTAAAAATAACGATAAAAACGGTGTTTGAACCTGCGTACCTATATTGTATATTATCACTGCACTGTATTATACTAAATTTTAATAAAATATGGAAAAAAAGAATAATTTATTTATTAATATTAAATTTAATCACAATAAATTTTAAATAATTTATACTTTTCACTAAATAAAAAACTTTAAACGAGTGAGAAACTACCTGTGGACCCCGAGTGGACCCTGTGGACCACACGACTGTCTGAGACAGAATAAAGCGCACTGCGTTAACAAATTATATGCTCCGGTTTTAATTGTCTTTGATTGGTCAATAATCAAATACCATGAATTTGAATCAAATTTTTTTTCTATGTAATTAATTCATTTTTATTGTTTTATAAATAGAAAATAATAATTAAATTGCATATAATAATTCAACAATGCACAAGTTAATAAAAGCGCGGCAATTTGATTTAAATTTAAATTTTATAATTTCTTTAAATTAAATAATTTAATATTAAATGTAAAAGTAAAATAATTATTTAATAAATCAAACAAAGTTTGTTAATAATTTTAAGGTTATTAAATTAAATGATAAATTATAAATAATATTTAATAAAAAAAATAAAGAAAAATTTGTATTAAATAGGTATATAAATAAATAAAACTGAACTAAGGCAGCCATTATTATTGAAGTAGGTACACAAAAGAGAAAAAAATTGATGCAATTTTTCATAATAAAGAAATAAAACACGAAGAATTATTTTTTTTTTACTTAATTTTAATAACTAATTTTATTTTTAACTACAATGGCTTTGATATAAAAATAAAATTGTTTTTTTATTTATGAAAAGTAAGAGTAGGTATATAACGTGAATATTTATTTTTATCAGATTAAACTTTGTTGAAGAAACAATTATTATGCTTTATTTTACTTTTTTAAATTTTAATTATGAGAAAAATTCATTTTTTACTGATTTTTGTTAGGAAATTAAAAAATTTTGATAAAAAATAATGGTATTTATTTATAAAAACCATTGATGGCTAAAAATAAAATTAGTTATTAAAATTAACTAAAAAGAAACTATTATTTTCAACAAACTTTTGTATTTTATTATAAAAAGTTCTAACAATTGTTTCTCTTTTATATTTCAATAATACTGGACTTTTCTCAAACTCTCTTTACAAAAAACTATTTCTTTGTAAAATACAATACAAGAGTTAAAGTTTTTTATTTATCTTTTTTATGAAAAAAAAATTGTTTAGAATTATTCTATAAATTGATGAATTATTGATAGATACCTAAATTATTTGATTTGTCTGTTTATTTAGAGAAAAAATAAGGTCAATAATAAAGTATTTCCAATTTCTAATTTTAGATAAACATAAAAATTTAAATATCGTTTTTTTTAATAAAGGTTTTCTGTGGAAAGGCTTGTTGGCTTAGTTTAGTTTTATTAATAAATTTAATCTTTCTTCAATTTTTTTTATTGAATTTGTAGTTGCTTATTATTTTATGGTGAGTTGTAATTTATGTGTGCTTTTTTCTAATTTTTTTGCTATCAATCCAATCTCACTAACCACTAAAATCATTCTGATTAAATCAATTGATTTTTAAACATTTTAAAAAAATTCCTAATTTTTTGGGTATCAATCAATAAACTTACCTTTTAATCAATAAATATTTGAATAAAATAATTTACATGCATTTTTTTTTGGTTTTTATTAAATTTATCAATTATTGTAACAACATATTCTCTGACACACATAAACTGTAATCCAACAGATTAAATCAGCTAAAAAAATATACATTTTAATTCTGTTTTTTTTGAAATTTACATTTTATTGATAAATATCTTATATTGTATTTTAATTAAATTACTAATTAAATCATATTTTCTTTGTTTACAATATGAATATTTTTTTTACAATAATTAAATTTTTTTTCTCTCTTCAATACGTAGTAAGTAAAAAAATTTTATTCAAAATTGTATTTTATGTATGCTTGAAAAAATATATTAAATAAAATGTAATATTTATTTCATTTATGCAAAACAAAAAATGCAATAGTGCATACTTTTTTTTAGTTTAAACAATAAAATATTTATGAATTTTTTTTTATTTATTTACTAAATATCGATTTTAATAAAATTAAAATATTTGCATATTGTACCAATATTTAAATTTAAAAAATTTTTAATACTTTTTTATGAATTTATTTTATTTATTTCTTTCGAGGGTTTAAATTAGGTATTTGATTTATATGCGAATTTTTAATAATAAATGAAATTAAGTCAAATTTACCAAAAAATTCAGGTTCCCAAAACCATAGCTCATTCAATCACTTCCATATGTTTGCAATGCTTACGAATAATTAAATGAACTATAAATTTTGAAATCTGACTTATTTTTTAAATTCCCCCGGTAATCGGAAATCCGAACAATTTTTTATTTTAACTGTCAGGCTAATGTAGTGGATTATCTTGCAAAAGTATGAAGCTTTTGAATAAAGAATTTTTTTATTTGAAAAACGTTAATTAGAAATATCCTCTTTACATTGGAAAAAGGATAATCCCCAAAAAGTAGCAAATAATTAATCATCCTAATAATTATTTGATAAAAACATATACTGCAGCTTAGACAATGAAAAATTTCATAACCAATAATGGGCAGAAAGATACACAAATTCTTTTTACCTTCATACAGATAAATTACCATTTCCCTCGACATTTCTGTAATCAAAGAAAAATTTATACCTGAATTTCAAACTTGAAAGAATAATAAAATAAAAGACGTTGATGTATCAGCTAAAATAAATTTTTTCAAAAGTTATCTTAAATTTTATTATTGCCAGCTAAAAATCTAACAATAAAAAACTTTATTTTTTCTAAAGTTTTAACATATTTCAGACTTATTTTGTTGTGGGTATGCACAAAACTTTTTTTTTCTCTTATTACACCCTGAGGTTTTTTGCTCATATATAAAAATAAAGTTTTTTGTTTGAAAAAAAGGCTAGTCTTACTTACATCCATTGAATACATTTTGTGTATCGAAGGATTTTCCCAATGTATTAAAAGAATTTATACATTTTTTTTCGTTCGATACCTACACTTTATTTTACTTTTCAGCTAAAAAATAATAAAATTTAGATAAATTTCAATAGTTAAAAATAAAAGTTTGTTTTAATAAAAAAAAAAGGGTATAAATTTAATTTAATTTATTTATTGGAAAAAAAATAAAAAAAAAAGTATTTAATTAGAAAATAAATAAAATTAATGTTAATTTATATTCAAAAAGTGTAGTTTATTGTTTTAAAAGATAATTAAAATTTTAAGTACTTTTCATATAGTATATAATAATAATAAGCTTTTTTAAAATAAATAATTAAAAAAGTTTAAATTATTTAATTCAAAAAATATTAATTCTTAACAGTAAGAAAATATTTCTCTCAAAAAAATACTCAAGAGAATTGTAAAAATCTATATAAAAATTTTGAATTAGTTTTATAAACTATATTACTCACAAATAAATATTACTTATACTTTTATAGAGAGAAGTAAAAAAGTTTAAGTTGCCTAAAGGGAATTAATAAAAGTTAGTAAAAAAGTTTAAAGACTTAAATTCTTACTCAAAATTATATTAAATTTTTAAAATTTTACTTGTGTTGTAAGGGAGATTCTTAATTATTAGATCATTTAATAGAGAGTTGTGAGGAATTTCTATTTAAAATGGATTTAAAAATTTATTTGAAATATTAATTTAGGCGCAATTTTATACTAGTTAATCTAGGGTCTCTATTTTTAGTCATAATGCAACTGGTTATCTTATTGCGTCGTCTGCTGTTTTGTTTGCAATACGTTTTACAAATAAAACATACTTTTTGTATAGAATGTGCCAAACTTTTTGTAATACTACAAAATTAACATAATTAAAAGTTGTTTTTTTAAATTAATTATTATTGATTAAAAAATATTTTTTACTTACTTGAGGATGTTTCCAATCAGTGAAATTGAAATAAAATTCTTAAGGTTAAAATTTGCCATACAAACAAATTAACAATTCAATTAATTTTGTATAAAACTCAGAAAAAAATGAATTTAGGAGGTAATTATAATAATTATACCTATATTTACGATTAAAACAAGTGATATATTAATAATTAAATTATCAAATAATATATTTTTAGATTCTCAAAACACTTTGAAAAAAATTAGAATCATTCAAACTACAGATCATATTTCTTCACATTTCAATGACTTTAATATAAATCATTTGGATAATGATTCACTAAGTTATATTTTTTATTTATTGCCAACATCTGATAAATTTAGTTTTTCTGAAGTATGCAAAAGATGGGATTCTCTAAGTGAAAAGTTTTTCTCTGTATTAAAATCCGAATTAATGTGCTTTAAATTAAATAAAGAATTTGGACAAAAGTATTTAAGTAATTGCATTAACAATAAAGAAAGGACAATACTTTTATTAAAAATTATTGAAAAATTTGGAAGAGATATAAGGAATCTGGCAATTACCGATGAACTTGATGTTAATTATACGGATCTTTTAAAAAGCTTCTCAATATTTTGTGAGGCAATTCAAAAATTATCTCTAAAAGAAACTAAAAAAAATGTTTTCAACAATGAAAATCTTAAAGACTTATTTAGTAATAATGAAAGTTTACAAAGCATAATTTTGGAAGATCTGAATTTAAATGCTGCATATTTTTCAAGTATCAAAAATACGGATCGCATAAATGAATTATCGGTATCAAGATGTAAATTTGATTCAAAGAATAATTTTTATGAGTTATTAAAGCAGTTACATAATTTAAAAAAATTTCACATAAAAGATTATAGTGTAAATATTGTTGATGTTATAATAGCATTGCTGAAGAGTAAGAGTGAAGATTTATGTGAGTTGTCAATAGAGTCAATGGATCTAAGTTTGGCAACTGAAGAGATTGTATGTTTACTATCCAGACAAAAAAAATTACGTAAATTATCATTTTATAACAACTTCTTTCATCCCATTCATATTGAGTGCATTATGAGTAAAATTTCAGTTGAAAATCTTGAAGAAATATCTGATACCTGGTGTTATGAAGAATCTTTAAATTATCTGTATTTATTTAAAAATTTACAGGTACTTAGTTTCATTATTATTGATTTAACTGATAAATGTATTGAAAGTATAACAAAATGTAAAACTTTAAAAACTTTAGAAATAAATGTGAGACCATCTAGAGGAGTGTTAAAAAATTTTACTTTAGTTGGTGAAAATAATTTTAAAAATTTGAATAATATTGAAAAGTTTTCATTTAGAATTTTTAATAGAAATATTGATAACATTTTAATTGCTTTGACATCCGATAATAATGAAAATTTGAAAAATGTTAATATCAGTGAATGTGAATTTACAAAAATTGGAATTGAAAGCTTAAGTACTCTACCCAATTTAACAAGTTTAAATGTATCTAGAACATTAGTTACAAATAAAATTTTAATTGATTTAATAAAAGCATCAAAATCAGTTAATGAACTTGACGTTACTCGATGCTTTTATGTTACTAATGAATTCATTGAAACAATAAGTGAAATAAAAAATAATCGTTATGATCATGTTTTAAAAATTTATACTAACAAATCAAAAATTAATCTTAATAATTTAAAAATTATTTCACCATTGTTATCATTAATAGCTTAAAAATAAAAGTGAATGTAATTACTACATAAATATATTTTATTTATTTGTAAATTTTTACTAGAAATAAGTATCTTATACTTATATATATTGGCTTTACCTATATGGTATTAAAAAATTAAACAAATAATACTTTATTAACTGTCAGGCCTTAATGGTTACATGGGAAAATCTTTCTGAATTCAGTCATCCGTAGCTAAACAAAAAACAAATAAAAACTAAAACTAGAACCTTTTTCTGTTAATCCTATAAAAGAACTCCATTTAGATTGCAATTAGATGCCATTCTTGTTAGTTTGAAGCATTAAATTTGTAATCCCTGCCATTATAAAGAAGTAAAAAAAATTCCTGATCCTTTACAATGAGATGGAAATTTTTATACAATAAAGGGCTAGAGTTACAGCTGTCCAATTAAAATTTAAGTTAATCGACAAACCAAATAATGTGGTTTTTTATTAATTTAATTATTAAAAAACTTATTTTCTTTAATATTTAAAATATAAGTATATAAATTACTTTATTGTTAATTTTATAATATATATAAAATAATTATAGCCTTGAACTATTACAAAAAAAATCAATTTAACTTTTTCTTTTTTCTATTTGGTTACATTTTAATGATTATTAAACATAAAACTTTTATTATCTTATAATTTAAATAAAAGCTTTTTTTTAAATAAATATTATAAGAATTTTTATTCAATTAACATAAATTCCATTAAAATTTAAATTTATTTTTATTATCATAATCAGTACATTTAATCAAATAATTATATTCTTAGTAATTTTTTACAAAATTTAATCTTGATTAGTGTAAAGCCTATGGAAGATGTTCATATTTTTTTTGATATACTCTTGACGGATACCTACTTAAATCTTTGTAAAGTGGCTGAATGAATTATTGATTATAATTGTATCACTAGGAATAATCTACTTCTTAGCTTCTTATCTTATCAACTTTTCTTTTTTATGTATCAAATATAAATATTTCAAGAGCTTTTTTGTGTCAAATATATTTATGTGCATTTATCAAATATACTACATCCATTTATCTTCGTTTTGAGTCATCTGATATCATGGCCCTTTTGAAAAATTATCTGATTTTCAATACTTTAGTTATTTAAATTAGATATTTCGTTTGAATCTTCAAAACATTGATACTGAAAAATGGGTAGCTGAAATTTGGGCTGATCTAAAAACTCAAACAACAAACTATGGAAATGGGCTATTTTTAATTAGCAACTCAAAAAAACATAAAACCTTGAATTTCTTACAGTAATTCCATCAAAACTAGTTGTTAACAATATTCTCTAATTAAATGATTTTCAATCTGCTAATTCTGACTTATACCTGTGGGAATAGAAGACAAAATTAAATTATAGTGAACATCTAGTTTACTTGCTTATGTAAACAACAGTAATATTTTCTACAAAATTTGTTTAATTTTCTATATTTATCTTCCTTCAAAAAAACAATTCTCATTCAACTAAAATTTATCATCCCTTAATAACTCTGTTTCCTTGGTTACTCAAATTCATTAAATATTCCCCTAAATATATTTAATATTAATTTTTATCTCTATTTCCAAATATGAGGGTGTTCATTATTTTAATTCAGTATATTATTAATATTATATTTGTTTTTTCCCCATATTTTTTACACTAAGTACGTCAAATAATAATTTTTCATTTATCTTAAAAATTATCTTATAAATTGAATCTTATATCAAATATATATGCGCATCTTTATCTAAAATCAATAACATTTGTTGTGTACATTAATTAATTATCCATATATAATGTTTCTTATAATTATATTCCCTAAAGTATGAGAGAGATAGAAAATTTTATATTAATTAGTTGTACAAATTTTATACAAAACAAAATGTAATATTTTAATTTGAGATAAAATCATGACTAATTAAAATCTTTAATCAAATTAGAGAGTAGAATACTTTTATTTTAATGATGTCATTTTATTTTTAGGTTATCTTTTATATTTTCTTTATTTTTCTTTATAGTTTTCATATTGTAGAGATTACTACTTAATTATTAGATTTTTTTTTATTGCACTTTTTTTATTTCTTTTATTTTTACTTATTTTTATATCTTAAAATCGAGATTTTTATTATAGCAGTTAATGTAGTTTTTATATTGTGCAAATTGTTTACCAATATTTTAGTCAATATGTTTTTTTTAATAGTTATAAATAATTTTATTAGTTTTATAATAAAATATTTAATAATAATTGAGAAAATAATTTTAATTAATTAATTAAAATTAATAATAACATACAATTATTATTAATCATAAAGTTGAAAATTAATATTTTCAAAATGACAAATTTTTAAAAATCCCACGTAGGTATTTTATGACTTCGATTTATTTCGAGATAGGTAATTTCGAGTGCAAATTAATATGTCAGCAGTTCACTTTGGAAACCATTATCTCTCTTTAAATTAGATTGGTGGTCAATTTTATTTTATTTTCTATAACTAAAAATAAAAATAAATTATTTTTTTTTGTTTTAATGCTTACCAAAGATTTTTTTGTTAAATAATACTTGTTTTGTAATGAATACAAATCATAAGGAACTGATGAATAGAAAAAGAAGTCGACGATATGGCGAATAGGTATTATTTGTGGATTTTTAACAATGAGTTTTTTATAACGAATATCAGTATATTAACTTATGTTTTATTTATTAATTATTAATCACCATATATACAAAAAACTATTTTATAGTATTTATTATCCTTACAGATAAATTCAAATTGGAACTGTGTGTATAGGTCACGTATTCAACAAATATTTCAAGTGATTCTGAGAAAATAGCTGTAGTTTCATTACATATTGATAGATACTTTTTGAAGACATTTTTAGATTAAATTGTTATATTTTCATAATGAATACGAAAGTTGTTGCTCATGAATCATAAATGCGAAAATTGCAATAAATTTTATAAAAGTCGACAACACTTGAAGAGGCATAAAAAAATTCACACAGGCGAGAAACCGCATAAATGTAACGAATGTGAGAAAGCTTTTAAGGAATCAAATGAGCTTTCTATTCATAAAAGAGTTCACGTAGATGAAATGTCATTTAAATTTAAAGAATGTGGACAAACATTTAGACAATCAAGTGGTTTATTAGCCCATACCCAAATTTATACAAGTGAAAAACCTTTTGAATGTCAAGTATGTGGAAAAACTTATACTCAATCAAGTTCCTTATCGAGACATGAATCGATGCATACGGGTGAAAAACCTTACAAATGTAAAGAATGTGGAAAATCATTTCAGCGGTTGAGTTATTTGTCTACACATGAAAGAATTCACACAGGTGAAAAACCTTTCAAATGTGAAGAATGTGGAAAACATTTTAGACAAAGAATACATACTGCTGAAAAACCTTACAAATGCAAAATATGCGAAAAAACTTTTTGTTCTTTTAGTAATTTAAGAGTCCATAATAGAGTACATGCAGGTGAAAAACCTTACAAGTGCAAAATATGTGCCGCAAGTTTTAGCCATTCGAATGCCTTAACTGTACACGAAAGAACTCATACAGGGGAAAGGCCTTATAATGTAAGGAATGTAAAATGTCCTTTACTGGATCCAGCTTGCTTAGGCGACACTTAATGATTCATACTGGTGAAAAACCATATAAATGTATTGGATGTGGAAAAGCATTTGCTCAAAATAATAGATTAAAACGTCATATAGTTACGCATACTGGCTAAAAACCATATTAATGTAAGAAATGTGATAAAGCTTCGCTCAACCTGGAGGATTTATCAAAAACTTACATAAAAATCCACATAAATTAAAAAATTTTTTGTTATATATAACAAATAGTATCAATCGCTAAATAACAAATATTTTCTATAATTTTTTATTTTACAATAAAATCATAATTTATCATACGATAAAATGCTATTGATTTTCTTTAAATAATTGCAAGTAAGCAATTTAAAAAAAATTAATAAAATTTATATTTTATTTTGATAAGAAAAGAATTCATGCATGAATAAATATTAAATAATCATATTATAAAATGCACAAATAATTATGTGTCATAAAATATTATAGTTTGAAATTAATCATTTTTTACTTTAACTTTTATTTTCAAGATAAAGAAAGAATATTAATTTTTCTGATATACCTTAATTAAAATTCTTTACTGATGATCACAACTTAATTAATATTAAAAATAATTAATGAACAAAAAAATAAATTTTATTGGTTTTTGTTAATAATGTAAGGAAAAAAATGATGATACTTTTATTTATGAAAAAAAGGTATTTAATAAAAATTTTTTTAATTAAAATGTTATTAGGAATAAGAAATTTTTCATTATTTCAGGATAAAATTCTTTTAATTTAAATATTACAAATATTGATAAAAAATTTTTTAAATTAAATATGCATAAAATCAAAAAAAGTTTCAAATTTATAAAATCTAATTAAAAATTTGTAAAAAATTTTTTAAAACAAAAAATCAATCAAAAAAAACAAAAAAAAACTTTAATCAAAAATGTTTAAATTAGTTAACTTAACAATAAAACTTTTTGTAACCCAATTTATTTACAAATCTTTACATGTAAAAAAGAAGATTAATTAAAAAAAAAAAAAGAAATATTTTATTCAATAAAAAAAGATTATCATTTTATTATCCAATTTTTTCAACATCACACCATTTGCATATAATATTTTTTCAAGGAAAAACTCAGTAGTAAAAGGTGCCTTACAAAAAAGTTCATCTTTAGTATTAAACATGAAAAGCACGAATAATAAAAAGTCCATAAAAAATTTTTTTTTTATTTCTTATCACTTTTTTTTACTTCTACTTATAACGCGTTCAACCGTATTTTTTTATTATTATTATTGTTATATATATATATATAGTAGTTATGTGCTTTTAAATATAGAAACTTTTTTATAAAAAAGTTTTTATTTTTCAAACATTTGCGATTGTGCATATAAATCTTTATCAAATTTGTGCCATGATTTTAATACAGTTGAAGAAAATATACATGAAACTGCATAAATTTTATTATCTTTTATAAGTAATTGCAGTATAATTACGATTTTTTATTTTTCTTTTCCTGTGTATATCAGAAATAACCTATTTATTAAATTATAGTAGTTTGTGCAACAAGAGCGTAAAGCAGGAGATACTAGCTTTCAAGGGGAGTGTAAGAATTGCTAACCTCAAATATTGCTTGTACTTGTTAGTATTATCGAAAAGGCTTTTAAAGTCTGAATCAATTGGAATTATTTGCAAATTTGACAGCATATTAAAGGGCCAAAAAATAGTGTGCCTAGCATTGTCGTAACAAACGATTATTTAGGTTAGATTAGAAACAAATGCAGCAATAACAAAACAAAGTGTTAAATTATAAAGTAATTCATTTGCAAGAATATAATACAGCATTAAAATATTATACAATATATCTACAACAGGCTAATGTATATAAATAATATTTACTACTCGAACAAAATATGTATTAACAGTTCCTCTTTGACAAAGAGTAGTATAGTTTGTGTTTAAACATTGGCATTAAATTATGTATACGTTACTATCAGCTACTAATCCTGTTGTCGTGTTATAGGTTAGAATATATAGCTATGTGTCTTATAGGTTATAAATTAACTCGATATTTTGAATACGTATCAGTGGAAAATGTCAATAATGTCAATTTATATCAATTATCTTTTCAAATTTATTTAATTTTTCTATTTAGACATTGATATTTTAACTTTGGCTTTGCTTTTTATTTAATTTTTTGATCCTGGGATACTAGGAAAAAGCTTTTTATAACCACGAAAAAATATAAAACAGAGTATCAAAGTAAACTAAAGTAGGAGGTTTATATATAAAGTGTTTTAAACTACTTTTATTGATCACACGTGTTTGTATAACAGTTTTTTTAAAAAAAAAAGTTTATTCAGCTTTTAGTTTTAATGCGAAAAAGAAAATTCTGTATTTTTTATCTTCAATAACTATGTTTAACTGATAATAAAGAATATTTTATAAAATAATTAATGACAAAAAGTACCTAACAAGTTTTAATAATTATTTTGTATATTTCAAACTAAAAGTAATCAATCAAAGTTTATTTAGAGAAAAAAAAATCTCATTAATTTTATTGCCAAAACATGTAAGCAATAAATGTTTTTCTCAAAAAAATCCATTTATAATTTTTTTTATTTACTTTTTGTAGTTAAGTGTATTACCTACACTACTGAATTTAAAAGTAACTACGTTTTTGATGCTGTTAATGACTTTTTAGAAATTAATTTAGCTGTCAGAAGTATATATATTTTTCAACTTTCGTATATTTCTCATTTTTGCAAGTCAAATTTTATTAAATTTACATTTGGTATAAATTACAATTATTGTATATATTTCTCGAAAGAGAAATGAGTTTTTAGTTGTATATAATGCAAATGAAGAATGAGTCATAAAGTATCATATTTTAACAGTCCTTGTTTATTATTATTTGCTTGCCAAGAAATGAAGTAAATGTCTCTGATAAAAGTATATTTTCAGGAAAAACATAATGAAAAATAAAATTTTCTAGTATCAACAGCTTTTTATCAAGATGAAAGTTTTTAGTGTATATACGAATCGGAATGAGTCCTTTCATATTTCTATATTCAAGACTCAAGAGACAGGAGTCGGTGTATAATGCGAAAATTTAAAATAATGAATTGTATGAGCAGCATTGTTCTAAAAAATTTAAATTAAATATAATTCAACTTTCTGAAGTGCAAGGAATGATAAAAAGATGAAATGTTTTATAATTTTTGAATTTTCAGTTTCTGCTAAAGTGGCAAAAGCTCGGGTTATTTACACTGAAAAAAAATCCGCTAGCAGAATATTTCCGCCTGCAGCGAGTGAATTTTTTTTATCGGTGTACGAATTTGATCATTTTTTTAATTTTTTTTTTTTTATTTTGATAAATAAAAATGCTCAATTAAAAAATTTCCTTAGCGAAAATTCGAAAAAACCTTATCTATTCTAAATTTTGAGCTCGTTAAATTCGAATCTCTTTTATAGAGCTTAAAAATCTTTTCTTTTTTTTTTAAAATAGTTTATACATAATCAAACTTTTTTACAGCATGAGCGTAAAATCGAAGCGTAATTTTTTTCGTCAAATTTTGGTAGGCGTTGCACGTTCAGAAGGGCAAAAAATATGTATGCCTATCTCGGGCTTCACCCGGGCCTTCTTGCTCGTATATCACGTTAGTTTTAAAATTTTACGCCCATGAACCAAAATATAAAACCAAACCATTAACTTTGCTCGTAATACTGCAAAGATTGTTTAATAAATTAATTTTGGATTAGTAATTGTGGTATTGAAAATCCATATTACTTTCGAGATGAATGAGAAAATGAAAATTTTTAGTTAACAAAATATTAAGCAACTCTATTGAAGTGAAAATCCATGTTAATTCACATAATAATTAAGTAAAAATTCAGTGAAGCGAATTATACAAAATGAAACAGCTCTCTTAGCTCAAAAGTGAATTTACTTTGTTCAAAATTTCATACTATAAACCTCATTCATATATGAACATTAATCAACGTGAATTCAAGTAAAACAAGATTTACTATTTGAAGCTTGAATTTAATTATACGCAGTAGCTGTATATTTGTGCTTACAGTGTAATAAATTGATTGTTTTCATCTGACTTTCAAATCACCTACTATTTTATGTATATTAAGGTGTATATTATTACTTTTGTTAATAAAGTAATTGAATTAAACCAATAAGATCTAATCTTATTTGCATAAACTGTCAGATCTGATCACTCAGTTCGTAATTAAAGAAACTCTCGAATACACACAGTTTAAGATAAACATTTTGGTCGAAGGATACAATTAATCGATCTGACTTGCAAATACAATTAATTTTTGATACAAAAAAATCAAATATTTATTATCCTGTTACTTGAGCCTGATATAAAAAGTTATCTTGTATACAAACAGATGTCAATCTTAATAAATTACAAAGTGCATAAAAAGATAATGCTAGCACATCTTGTGTCATTAAATTTAATGTAATTTTATATTATGTACAAAATTTCTTCTTTATATATAACTAACTTTTCATTCATAAAATACATAGAAAAGCATGTTTACTTATAAATAATGCGAGTTTTAGACGATTAACACCGAAAGCTCCAGTATTTCTTTTTTAAAACCTTCTCCAATTTCTTTAAGGGTATCCTCTTACCTTATGAATTATTATTATTATATAATATTAGTTATATATGTGTGTGTGTGTTTGTGCTTATAAATAAAGCTCTTATATATATAATACGAATTTTTTCTTTGTAATTATTCAGTCAACCGCAAGCTCTCACTTCTCGCTTGTCAATTTAAAATCAAATGAAATAAATTGAAGGGCATTTAATTTATCGAAATATCCACGCGCGTCATTTTTCAATTTTATTTACCCAATTTTACAAATCTATAATCTTCGAAATTTTAAAAGCTTGAAATTTTCTTAAATTCAAAATTTCGATTAATTTCTGATATCTAAGTATGTAATAATGAGATAAAATCCTCGTGTGTAAAAAAAGAAAAAAAAATTAAACTAATGCGGGGGATGATGCCTATATATATGCCTTGGCTGTGCCTGCGCGTATCTAAGCACGTATATAAATGGACGAGTATATATACTTTTTTTTGTCCCAAGGCGATCTCGAACTAGGGCAGTCGATAAAAAATGCCGCGGCAAGATACTATTTCATATATATATATTTCTTTTGATCTTCCGTATTATATTTAGTATTTATATATATTATATATGAGGAATTTATATGAGGTTATTTTACTTCATTTTTTTTTACTTATTTTGGTTATTTTATGTATACACGTGGCGTGTTAGTATTTGTATAAAATTTTTTTTTTTGAAAAATTGCCCGAGGTATATATATACTAAGATGTATAACTTGGAAAATATATATGTTTTTAACGATCTTTAATATCTGACGTGTATGTTTATTTAGTAGAAAAGGGTTTTTTTGATGTATTACTTGCTTGTTATTTGGTTTTTTTTTGTATACAGATTATGTGGGTGTATATCATTAGAGCTAATGTATTCAATAGTGAAACGTGAGGTGAAAAACATTTTAAGGAGTTATTAGATTTTCATACCTTTTTTATGATTTTTTTATTTTTTGTTGGGGGTTTTTTTATGTATTTTTAGAGTAGTAAATCTTTGTTATCCTGTTCATAAATTAAATAGACTCCAGGGTCTGGATCAGTATGCCTTGGTCATCAAAAATTTTTTAGATTTTTATTAGGATAAACAGGTTTCTGATTTTTCAAAAAAAAATTTAATCTATCAAAATTTTTTATCTATGATATTATATGATTGCACTAATTTAAGATTTTCCAGATTTTATTTTATTATTTCTCAAAACTCGCCTTAGAAAAATGGATGAAACCTCTAAAATCGTTATTAGTGACCAAAAATACGTAAGCTCCACTGAGGTAGATTCATTTTACTCTAACAAATTATTTGAATGCATTGTTGGTGCATTGACTAAACTGAGTTTTAAAAGAAAATAGGGAGTTAATGATTAGACTAACTCATTATAGATTTGAAATGTAAAACTTAAAATTATAAGACAAAGGAAATAATTATTCAAAAAAATTTCAGAAAAAAATGTTTATTTACTTAAATTTTACAAGTTTATATACAATTTTTGAATCTAACTATTTATTATTATTATTATTATTAACTGAAAGTTTTATAAAATGCAAAAAACAAAAAGTATTAAAAAATTTTTAATAAAACTAAAAGGTATACTATTATCAAGTTTTAAATATTAAATTGTAACTGTTAAAGTTTAAATCTCCTATAGAAACTTTTAAAAAAGATAAATTAAAAAGATTGAACATTTAAAACATTTCTTATGTTGCTATGATTCGTACCAAAAAGGCTAAAAAATGTTAAAAACTTAAATAAATCAAATAACGTTTTTTTTTAATTCAAAATTAGTGTTTTTGTTTACGTTTAAACGTTTTTGAGCTTTCTTTATCTGATATATTTCAATTAGTTATATAATAAAAAAATTAATTTGATTTTTAAGCATGCACAATGAAGTTAAAATTTTAAAAAACTAGCAGTAAGAAATTAAGCAGAATTATAGTTATTTTCGTGAAATTTGGGCATCTTAAGGATAATGCCTACCAAGTTGGGGATAATAGAAATAAGAAACTATTACTCTCTCTTTCTATCATATTACTGTAGAAGCGAGAACCTTGCGCGCGCACAACTATACGATAGCATTGTTAAATAAATAAAATTTTCGTTATAAACAAACCACCCTAGTCTAAAATAAATTGAATAATTATATTCTACGATATGTTTTTTATATGTTATAATTTTTTCATCAAAAACTATACGCAAAAAGTATTAAAATTTTCTGTTACAAAATGCCGTCCCATAAGAATCACGTGTATAAGATGCTCGGAGAACCAAAATTATTTTTAATTATTTAATAATGAAGGAGTCACCCTAGGATCTTATAATTTTAAATTTGTATTTTTTAATATGATTTCTTGTTATATGCCAACTTTCATTAAAATCTATACGCAAACAAAAAAGGTGAGCAACATCCTTAATTGTAAGTCTGCTTTGTATAATAAAACCTCAATTTCCTGTAATGCTTCTAAGTTTAGGGAGTTAACTTAGTCACGCGCCCTAACGGGCGGCGTAATACCGTGATTTAAATATATATAGTGCTTCTAAGTTTAGGGACTTAACTTAGTCGCGCGCCCTAACAGGCGCCATAATACCATGGATTAAATATATAAGGTGATACATATTAGACTGTATAAAGTATTCCGTATGCTTATGGAATTCCAGAGGACAGTCTAATACATCTTATCTTTTCTTATTACTTGAGCAGCTCAAGAAGCTTAATACGAACATAATTATATCCTATAAAGATCTCTGATTCTGCAATACTTTTAAAGCAGTTTCCCTACCTCTAAATTTTAAGAATTATTTAGAAGATGCTGCAATACTTTTTTTAGATTTTTTATTATTTTTCGGTGCTACTATTTTTTTATGTATTCTTTGATGGCTCCTTAATTGATCTAACCGAGTACAACTTTTCCCACATTCCTTGCATTTATAAGGTTTTTCGCCCGTATGAATTCTCGTGTGTTTTCTTAAGTATCCTGCTTCTGAAAAAGAATTTCCACATTCTTTACATTTAAATGGTTTTTCTCCTGTATGAATTATTAAATGGTTTTTAAGCGAATCTGGCCGACTAAAACCTTTATTGCATTCTTTACATATGTACGGCTTTTCACCAGTATGAATTCTCACATGTCTTTTGAGTTTACTAGGTGTAAGAAATGATGTTTCACATTCTTTACACTTATATGGTTTCTCCCCCGAGTGAGTTTTTTTGTGATTTATAAGATTAGCTGGATTCATGAAATCTTTATCACATTTATCACATTTATAAGGTTTTTCTCCTGTGTGTTGTCTTCTGTGATAAATTAAGTGACTTGATACTGCAAAAGCTTTTCCGCATTCATCACACTTGAAAGGCTTTTCTTTTGTATGAATTTTTATATGAGATTTAATGGCACATTTACTACTTAATCCTTTTTTACAAAAATCACATTCAAAAAGTTTTGCTCCAGTGTGAGTTCTTTTATGAATATATAAATTAGACGGGGAGGTAAAACATTTATTACATTCTTCGCATTTATAAATCTTTTCACCCGTATGAATTGGCATATGTATTCTGATCCTTCGCAAGGTTTTGAAAGATTTCCCACATTCATCACACGTATAATGGTTTTCAGTTTTTTTTACTTCGTGTGATACCAGTGGCGCTACTCGGTGATTCATTTCATGACGTGAAAAAATTCTGTAATTAAAAATTAAAGAATAAATAAATTTACTAAAATTATTTAGAAACAAATTTTAACAACCTTTTTGCAAATTTAATTTTCTTGTCAGAAAGCACGTATTTCCCGGCCGCTACGCGACCGGAAAAGACGCGTTTTCTCGCCACTGACGAAGAAAAATCGTATACGACCCTTATCCATAAATAAAGAATGACCCAAATCACAGTTTACCGACCTCGGCTTCGCCTCGGACGGTAATTTACCTGCGATTTGGGCCGTTCGTTACTTTTCTGGACACGGGATCGTAATATACTAATTGTATGGATATTCTATTCCGATTACAACGTTGTTAATTAAGATGTTAAAAATTTATAGGTACAGTAAAATTTTATACAGTAAAATTTTTGTTGGACAAATTTAAACTAAATAGTTATTAAAGTTATCAAAAAACTGTTCTATGATTCTGTATTAAAAATTTTTTAAATAAAAATAAAAAAAGATTGCAACGCTGCGTGGATCTGCATTATACCGTAAATTCCAATTTTCTTGTGCAACTCCTGAGTCCTGATTAATATAAAATGCGCATAACGGTAAATAAATATATAAATATACGATGAAAAGTACTTCAATTTTCACATAAAATGATCAAATTATTAAATAAACATTATTGTTGTATCAATATATAACTAACTTACATTTTTTTCTTGAAGTTCGAAAGTTTAAAAAACAACTTATTAATTAATTAATTAAATGAACTTTTGATAAACGACGGAGTTAAATGAAGAAGCGTCAGTTTACTTCGCGAATCAAAGAAGCATTGCGAAATGAATACAAGATATGCTATATATGTACCCCACTCTTTAGTTGCCACTCTAATATTTCTTGAAGTTTTTTAAAATATTAAAGAATACTCTATCATATAGGAAAAATATTTGAAGATACAAACAAATTTTTGTACTTTTACGGGTGTTTTTTTGAAAATACATTTGGGTCATTGTTTGTGAAATCAGTTATCCCCCTTTGCACAACACAATTTTTGAGCTAAATTGATTCGTAATAGCTCATTTTTTCATGGAATCTTCTAGTTATACCTATGTTACTATTGTACTTTGAATATGACAGCTGCGAAATGGCAGCTGAACCATCGAGAGTTGGAATCAAAATATCAGTAAATTCCAAAAAAAAGCTAAAAAATGTTTTTTTATGAAGTTATAGGTTTCTAAAAATTTTTTATTTTTGAAAACAAAAAAATTTATACCTCCAAGGTACGAAGATTTCTCTAAAAATTTTGCGAAAGCTGAGAATTATAACTTTCACTGCTCATAACTTAGAAACTAGAGATCAAAAATAAAAAAGTAAAGGTGCAAAATTTACTGTTTTTTAGTGTAGAATAACTGAGGAAATTTTAAAGAAATTTCATCGAGACGTTTTGGATTTAGGAAATTTATGGTCACAAGCACTCAAAACCCAAAAATTGCTAAATCGAAAACTAGCTGCTAGGTGAATACTCTTAAAATTTACCTCAGTTACACTAAAAAACAGTCAATTTTGCACTTATACTTTTTTATTTTTGACCACTAAATTCTAAGTTACGAACAGTCAAAGTTAAATTCTCAACTTTTGCAAAATTTTTAGAGGAATCGTCGTATTAAAACACTTCTTATTTGTGATGTGATATTTTTATTAATTTAACCAATAAATTGGTTAATTTTTAACTAATAGTCACGTAATAGTGTTTCGCCATAGTGTATTAGGTTGGCTCGTCAGTAGACTCCTAAGACACCTTATCTAGGCACCGTTTAATTATTTAAAAAAACAAAAAATATTAAAAATATAAAATTTTTTTTTTTTTGAAATTTTGTGTAATTAAGTACTTGCCTTGCACATGTTTTCAAAACGACTAAAAATGTTTGCTTGTGTACACAGTTAGAAAGGAGAAGTTTTGATTTCTCTTTCTAATTTAAATACAGCTGGCTTTTTTATTCTATTAATAATAATTTTATAAAATTAAATTCAGTTTTATTAAATTTAATAAGGCTAAAAATAACTGATAAATCAGTATCAAAAAATGTCATAGCCTTAATTTTAAAAATAAATTTTCATCAAAATTTGCTTATGTTAAAGCTTCTAAATCAAATAAATAAAATTTCTGGTAAACTTCATTACTCAATATTTTCATGTATAAACATGAAAATATAGAAATTTTATTTTTTATGACCAATGTAACCCAATTAAATCTTCTTATTTACTTCTAATATTGCTGGTAATACCTAGATTTTTTTTTTCAAAAATAAAAAATTGTTAGAAAACTAACTTCATTAAAAAAACATATTTTTTAGCTTTTTTTGGATTTTACTAATTTTTATATTTCATCCCTCGATGGTTCAGCTGCCAAAAATATCATAAAATGTTCTGCCTGCATTCAACATTTTTTAAATTTAATAGGAGCTTTTCATGTTATTTTCTTAATAATTTTCAACAAATTAACATCGAGTTTAAAATATTATATGTTTTTTTCAAAAAGATTGATTTTTTTATCCGTTCGCTAATATTATGCGATCTTTATATATTATGATCCTAAAAAAACTTTGAACCTTTGTATAAAACATCTGCCAAGCCGCTTCAGGTTTGGTTTATCCGCTTATCCGTACTGAGAGTGCAATGTTGGTCCGAGAGTACTACTTTTACTGTAACGTTAGTAGATGTCCAATTTATCTTATCTATCTACTTTTATACACTAATTAGCTTTTTTAAATTTTTATATATACCCATAGATAAAAAATATCTAAATGTATCTATGTATATGTTGCCGTTAAAGTCCGCTCTCCTGATAATGTTAACATTAACCAGTTAAAGTTAACTTTAGCGAAGCGTTTTGGTTAAAGCCCACGAAAACGATTAAAATGAATAAAAATATAACATTAGCGGCTTCATGTTCGTTAAAGTTAACTTTTACCAAACCCAGTTAGTTAAAGTCCATGTAGAGAATAAAACACAAAAAACTTACTATAGTAAATGCTTCGACCTTGAGCTATAGCTTCAAATAAAAAATACTGAACAGATATATTTTTTTAAATAATTTTTATTTGAATATTAAATATCACGCAAATCTCATTGTTTTTTTAAAATTAAATTGTTTTATTTTATTATAACAATTCAAATTTATTATTGAATTTTTAATTTTTATAAAATTTTTTTTCAAAAAAAAAAATCAAAAATAAATATTTTTACACTATGATTTTTACTATATTTTTTAATTACTTTAATATTATTTATTGAAACATGGTAAACTTTGATGGCATTTAGAATTGCACAGAACACCTTTTGATTTGCATTTACATTTATTATACTTTCCTTATTTCTTTGAAAGTAATAACATTTTTTTTTCACTTAGTTTATAAAATATGTAAAACTAGTTAAAAAAAAAATTCTAAAAAAAACACACATTATCATTATTACTATTACGCAATACATTCCTAAAATTTGTTTCATGTAATAAAAAAAAAAAATGGGTCAACTCCCAAAATTTGAAATTTGATTTAATTTTTAATAGTATGTACTGTTGTACTAAGGGCAAGGGGGGCCGAAGGCCCCATGCGCCAATTTTTATGTTTTTTATAACCATCCTCGTTATAAGGCACCCCTAGGGTTAGGTTAGGTTAGATTAGACGGGGGGGGGGGGGGCGAGGATGGACTTAATTACGCTTTAAACCCATAAAAAATTTAAAGTTGGTATTGAATCTAACCATGTATTATACGTATTTTATTTAAAAAAATTAAATCTGTTCAGCATTTTTTATTTGAAGGTATAATTTATAGCAGCTGCATTTACTATAGTAAAATTTTTTGTTTTATTCCCTTCATGGACTTTAACTAACACGGCTTGGTTAAAGTTAACTTTAACGAACATGAAGCCGCTAATGTTATATTTTTATTCATTTTAATCGTTTTCGTGGGCTTTAACCAAAACGCTTCGCTAAAGTTAACTTTAACTGGTTAATGTTAACATTATCGGGAGAGCGGACTCTAACGGTAACATATATACATTCTAAATAAATGTATTCCTGTTTACAACCTTTGCCGTCCACGTGTTTAGTATATAGTATATCGTGGTTTTAACTAACTGTATTTTTTTATAAGATCGAAGTACACAAGCATAATAACCGAGAGGAGAAATGTTATTGTCTTCTCACTTTATTTTTTGAAACAGATGGGATTTTGAACTTGAAATGACAAAGCATTATAGAATTCTATAAAGCCCAAATAAAGCCATAATATTAAAATCAAAATCAAAATTGATTGTTCGGCGACCTTTTATTTATACTTTAATGACTTTTTAATTAAAAAAATTTTTGTTAGACTTTCATTAATTTTCAACCGGTTAATATTTTTGCAAAAAATTTTTTATTTGTAAAATTATTGATTTATTTTAATTGATCATATATTTATTACGATACTAGAAACTGATAGAAAAATAAAGCAAGTTATTTTAAAAAACCCGAAAACTATTTTGATAATTAACGGTACAAAAAATTAATTTTCATTATACGCTGCAAAAAAGATCTACTTTCTTACTTTCGGGCGATCTTTTTTTCGCTTTTAATGAAAAACCATGTGTTGAACACGGGAAAAAATGTAGGAAATTTTACTTTCAATGCTGTCTGCACTCGTTCACTACGCTCACTCGTGTATACAACTGCATTGAAAGCCAATTCCTATTTTTTTTCCCTTGTTGAACAAATAGATATTACGGTGTACATTTTTATCGCGCTTTCCAAAACATCCATGTTTTCTTCTAAGCAGGTTATCAATGCGTTCATTCTATTATTCACTCTATATTTTTATTAGTTTACATATTCTTCATTTTATTCTTATAAATTTATCAGCGGGATTTTAAAAAAATTTTATTTTTTTTTATAAATATTTTAAGAATATTTAATAACTTTTTTACTAATATTTTGTAATTTATTTTTTCTGTTTTAGGTAAGTTTCATCAACCTGTATATGTTAGGTGAAAAATTATTGCAAGTAACGACTATTTTAGTTTTATGACTTGGCAATAAATTAAATATTAAATCATCATTGGTATGAAATTTTTAAAAATAATTCTAAATTTCCTTAACATTAAAATTCACAAAAATCGATTTTATTATTTTCTAAACTGTAAACCACATCTAAAAATTATTTCAAATAATTATTTAAGCTCTAAAATTAATTAACTCCTAGAATTTTAAATATTATAAATAGAATAATTTATTTGTATGCTATCTTTGACACTTTTTACAATCACAAAAATCAAACATAAAAAGTTAAACGCTACACATAAAAATAAAACAGTTTATCTAAGGACATAAAGTTTGTCTTCCAGATACACTTAGTAACATACTTTTTAGACCCTATCTATCTTCACTATACACATTATTGTTTGGTACATAATATATATACATTGTGTAATTTATTTGGCAAAAATATCATTTAAAGTGAGTTATTTTTATCATTTAAAAGTTTTAGTTTATCGTTCTTACAGTAAATACTTTTTAAGTTTATAATGTACACTGATAAATTGATTTTCTTTAATTTTACTTTATATTTTATAAAATCCAGTAAAATTCAAGCATAAAAATCTGACAATGTACTTTTTTTGCCAATTATTAAAATTCAGTAAAATTAATAAATTTAAATTAATTTACAACATTTAAAAATTTATGAAATATTAACAATAATATTTTGGTTAATTTAATTTTAATTATAAGTGATCAATAATATCATGATCATTTTTTATAGGTACTTGAGGTTGAGTATCTTTCCAAGAATTATTATTTCTTTTTAATTCTTTGGTGAAATATTCTACAGTTTTCTTTAAACCTTCATTTAAGGATACTTTAGGCTCCCAGTTTAAATATTTTTTAGCTCTTGATATATCAGGTTTTCGCCTCTGCGGATCATCTTCAACAGCTGCTAATTCAATAATTTTACTTGAGCCACCAACTAAATCTTTAATTATACTTGCAAATTCTAAAAAATAAATAAACAATAAAAAATTTTATTAAAAAAAAAATATAATACTAATAATAGTAAAATGCAATATTTCAAACCTTCAATTGTATGTTCTACTGAATTACCAATATTGACAGGTTGTGTATAATTTGATGACATTAGTGCTATAAGCCCATCAACTAAATCTGATACATATTGAAATGATCTTGTTTGTTTACCGCTTCCATAAATAGTTATTGAATTATTTTGTAAAGCTTGAAGTATAAAATTAGAAACTACTCTTCCATCATTCATATGCATTCTTGGTCCATATGTATTAAATATACGAGCAACTCTTATGGATATATTTTCTTGTCTCATGTAAGCATAACTTAAAGTTTCAGCTATTCTTTTTCCTTCATCATAGCATGCTCTAGGACCTAAATAATTAAAAAAAAAATTATTTATTTATGAATTAAAAAATTATTAATAGTAAATTGTTTTTACCTATTGGGTTAACATGTCCCCAATATGTTTCTGATTGAGGATGTTCACTTGGATCCCCATAAACTTCAGATGTACTTGCAATTAGCACTTTGGCTCCAACTCTTTTAGCCAAACCTTTTGTATTAAATAAAATATTTTGTTTATTCTATTATATTTCAATTTGGTTAACATACTTTGATATAAAAACTCACCCAACATATTTATAGTGCCTAAAGTATTTGTTTTTATAGTTTTTACCGGATTTGACATATAATGAGGTGGGCTAGCTGGACTTGCCAAATGATATATTTCATCTACTTCCAAATAAAGAGGACGCACTACATCATGATGTACTAGTTCAAAATTTTCATGCCCAATCCAATGTTCAACATTTCTTTTACGTCCTGTTGAAAAATTATCCACTGCAATCACTTCGTGCCCAGCTATCATTAATCTATCTACTAAATGAGAACCAACAAAACCAGCTCCTCCCGTTATAAGAATTCTTTTTCGATGTTTGTAATTAAGAAATTTAACCAGTGGAAATTTTTTGTAGCCGTTATTTTCCAATTTTGTTTCAATGTATTTTAACTGTTCTTCTATTTCTAATATTCTAATTTTTGCTTTTTCAAGTTCATTAATATTTACATGCGGTTCTAAATTATTACCAATAGGATTTACTTTTTTTGACTTTTCAAAAATATTATGAAATAATCCACTTTTCATGTTACTGTCTTTTTCATTAGATGGCTTATCACTTTCATTTTTGAAAATTATCTTATAAATTCCTAAAACTATTGAATATTTATTTTAATAATTTGTCTATTACAAAAAAATATTTAAATAAAAATAACCTACCTAAAATAATGCCAATTATGATGATAACTATTTGTTTCATTTTTTTTGGAGTAATCATCTTGCTAGTATCGATTTACAATGTCTAAATAATTAAAATTTTGTAAGCCATCTACTGTTAGTGTACATTTTTCTTTTTTTCATTTTTTAAATGATCTAATTATATGAATTGGACTCCTTTGACAGGTAAATCTATAATATGCACAGCTTAAATAATATTTAAAAAGAATTTTATTTGTCTGATAAACACAAATTATAGCAAAAATATTTATCTGATAATTTCAAGATGAATATAGGCTTTTTTATAAGGATCAAATGAAAATATTAATTGCAAAATTTTAAATTACCTGACATAATTATCAATTGTTAAAAGTTAAATTAATAAACAAAATAATTATTGCTAATCATAATATACTTTTTACTTGTCTTATAACCAAACAATAACTGTTGTATACATAACAATGTCAATCTATTAATAGCACGTGTAACGTGTTTATGTTGGTTATTTATACATATGTCATATACGCATTTATTTACACAAAAAAGTACATGTGCTGCCAAATGAGAAATGGCGGGAATATATAATATTTTTGTTTGAAAAAGGTTTGAAATGGTTAAAAACTTACATCAATATGGTTTACCAGGTCAGAGAACACAAAAAACCTGATATAAATGGATTTAAGTGAATTCAAAAATTTTTGAAATTTCAGAAATTTTGGTTTTATTCGCACAAAACCATTTGAATTGGCCAAAATTCCTAATAAAACAAGTTTTCTAATAAAAAAAGTGCTAATGAGATGGGGGTGCTGGATTTTCTTGAAAATTTTTATTTTGGCCCAAATTGAAAGGGGTATATATGGAAAATTGTCCGATTTTTTGATTTTTCAAAATTTTTGTCTTTTGGACTGGAAATGGTTTGAAACAGTTACAAACTTATATAAATATGGTTTACCAGGTCAGAGAACTCAAAAAACCTGATATAAATGGATTTAAGTGAATTTAAAAATTTTTGAATTTTCAGAAATTTTGGTTTTATCCGCATATAAAAACCATTTGGACATGCAAAATTTTGTGTCCTTGAATCTGATGTACCATTTTTTTGTGAATTTAATTTATTCTCTTAAATTTTTAATTAATTTTTTTCATTAATTAAAATTTTACTTTTATATACCAGAAAAATAAAAAAACTGATTTGAATTTGCTTATAAAGAAAATAACTCTTGTATGTATGTGTAAATATATTTAAATAAAATATAAATAAAAATTTTTTATAAAAGTTTTTTTTATAGCTTAATTACGTGAAAATTAACCATCTCTTTGGCAAAACTTACAACTTTTTTTACTCTGAAACTTCAAATTACTTTTGGTTTATGTTTTCTATTTTAAATACAAACAGCGTAAGTTGAACACTTTTTTAAAATAAACATAATTAAAAATACATAATTTTTTATAGGACTAATTTAATAGTAAAATATATAAAAAGAAAACTTTGTTAATAGTTTATTTTAAAACAAAATAAAACAGTAAGAAAAATTCATTATTCAGACTACATAAAATAAATGAAGTGTATTTTATTTTCCTGCCTTTTTTTATAACAGAAAAATAAAAAATTGTATCGTAAATAAAAAAGATCGAGTAATTTCGATAATAGAACAAGTAAAAAACATAAGAGATAATGCACTTTTTTTTTTCTTTTTTTTTAGTACCAGTAAAACAAATTTGGTTAAAAAAAAAATAAATAAAAGTACACTGGGTAGGTAGTGTGACAAGTTGCACGTGTCATTTTATATTTTATTTTGTAATACGAATGAATAAAATGAACTAAAACGGAGATTGGTACTATCAAATTTTTTTTTTCTTTTTTTTTATCTTACAACTTTTATAAATTTGAACAAGTAGTAGTAAAAAATGTATAACTTTTTTTTTCATTCTCTAGTTTATCATTCTGATTTTCCGGTGACTTTTCAGACACCGAGAGCTTTTTCTAAACAACAAATTTATCTTTTTCTAAAAAAAAGTTAATGTGTAGTTTCCTTCTGTCGTTTCCAGTTTTAATCCAAAAAATGTGTGAAAATATAAATATATCATAAGCTAAAGGTCTTTATGCATCTTTTTATACTTCATATGTTATATGGGTGTGTATTTTTGAAATGAACTATTTTGAATTGTTAATAAGAACTTTGTAATTTAATCCTGTTCATTCTGTATCAGTTCCAAATTTAATGATACAAATTTAACCAAAGAAGATTTTGAACTTTTGGGTATTAGAAAAAACCTCCAGATTTTCTAAAAAATAAAAAAATATTGTTTTTCACTCCACCAGGTCTATAAAAGAAATTTAAGGATGGGATAATTTTTTTATATTCAAAAAACCGATTTTAAAAAATTAAAAATTGTATTTTAGGGTCTTGAATGGGCTTTGAAGGCCCAATAAAAATCTTTTCTTGGAAAGTAATGATATGTTAAGTTTTCCAGTCAATGTGCAGAGTGCTGTCTATTCATGAACCGTAAAACCGTATTTTTTGGGATTTTTTAAAGTTTTTGGGGGCCTATCCTGGGCCTGCCGTGTACCAACGGGATACAGCGAGTTATTTGACAATTTTTTGGATGCTTCTTCTTAGTCTAGGTTAAATTGGGGGAGGGGGGTAGCCTTTGCATTCATTTACAAAATTTAGCCAAAAAATTATGAATACTCAAAAAACAGTATTTGGCGAAAGGACTTTTTTTCAGTGTTATGAATCCAAAAAATATTTTATGCAAACTTCGTACGCCTAACGAATATCACCCCATATAAATTTTTCATTCCATTCACACTCTTTTTTATCAATCTATTTTTTTATGTATTTAAAATAATCGCATATATAAAATTTTTTTTTATTAAACACACTTATTGACTGCCTATATTGACAAAGTTTTTTTTTTTCCTTTTTCATTCAAATGAACACATACATACGTCATTTTACGTGGTACTAAATATTTGATAAATGAAAATTGCTCACTTTTATTTCTAAAAAAAAAAAACGATTTTTTTTTTTCAATTTACATTTTTTATTCAAACCAAAAAAATACACGCAAAAAAGAAAAGAAATTGATTTGATTAAATTTATCTTACTTTTTTTTTTGTTAATAAAAATTGAAATTGATTTAAGATGTAAGTCAAGGATATTATTTATAGCCGAAATAAGTTTTTTTTTTAATATTTTAAAAAATTATAATTTTCTACTCTTGATTAAAGCTTAAATCCAAAGTAATTTCGAGCTAAAAATAAATTACACGTAGTTATTTAAATACATTTTTAGGTTAATTTTCTTTAAAACAGGAAATTTTCAAATATCCTGTTACATAATAAAGTCAGAAATAAAAAAAAAAAAAAAATTTATTATTAAAAAGAGCCTTGAGTTATTATACCTTTTAAATCACTTAAAATAATATTTTTAATATACAGAAGAAAAACGTTGAAATGAAAATTTATTATTTTTAATTAAATCATACATTTAATACTAAATTATAAAATATAAACGATTTATTTTAGTTTAAGCTGCATCCTCTCCTTTTTTTCTCTACAAAATTAAATGTAAACTAAAGTTATCCTATATTTTATTAAATCACTTAAAGTAACTTTTGATAGACAGAAAAATTCAATTATGCAAAAGATAATTTGTATTAAAGAGAAAAAAAATTTATTTAGATTATCATAATAATAATGATTTAGCTTGAAAAAAATGAATATATTTGAATTTCAAATTAAAAAGTTTATTTATTGTGATTATGATAAACTTTAAGCGACTTCTAGTGTTTAAAATTGCAAATTACTATTTTCTGCTTGAAATATGAACTTGATAAATTATAGGAAGTTATTTTAGAGATTAGTTTTCATTTAAAAAATTTTTAAGAATTTATAATTTTAATATTTTTGGGTGTATGTACAGAAGTAAATACTTACAAGGGTAGACTGCTACACTGAGAAAATTATATTGTTGTAACAATGATATTATATAATTGTATTTGTAAGATTAGTTGGCAAAATACAGACAAGAAAGTTTTATTTAAAATAAGTTTATTAAATTAAAAAAATTTATCTTTTCTAAATGTTTAAAATGATGATATCTAATTTTAATTTGTTTATTATCCATAAAATATTTAGTGAAGTATATCAATTTTCAATTGTTAAAATTTTATTTACTTGTAACTAAAAATATTTTTTCGGCGTTCAAAATTATTTTAATTAAAAGAAATTAATACCAGTTTTTTAAAAATGATAAAAAATAGGATTAAAAATGTAAAAATAAAAATAGGTGTTTTTTAAAATAAAATCAAGAGTAATCATTCAAAAATAATATTTTATTATTAACAAAAGAAGAAAAAGAAATTATAAAATAAACAATTAAAAAAACAAATAAATTTTCAATCATCATTAATCATCTTGAACTGTGAAATAAACTTCCACAAGCGAATAGACCAATCTGGATTTTCTTTAACTAATTTTGTAAATTTATCATTTTTCATACATTTTTCTAAATTTCTTTTAATAAATTCCTGGACCTTTATCAGTAATTCGTTATTATCATAACTCATAGCCATTTTAAACATATCACCTACATTTTCAATCGAGATTTTGCTCAAATAATATTTCACGAATTCTTTATCATGAATTAATTCAGATTCATGCTCATGAATAAAATCTTCAATTTTTTCTTTAACTTCGTGGTTTAAATTATACAAATCGTTATCTGCTAATTTTAAAGTTTCAAGAGCATCTCTGATGTAAATATTGTTTAGTAAATAATCTTCGCACTCTTTTTTCAAATGCTCTATTTCGTACATGTCGGCAATTTTAAATAATTCATGCACGTGATCACTTATTTCACACTTTCTGGTGTAAATATATTTTATGAATTCTTTAACGACAGTAGGTTCAAAATTTGAAATATTCATGTTATTGGTTTTACTTTCTAACATATCTGATTCAATTGCTTCTTCAAACACTGGACTTGAGTAGTAAAGAACCAATTTATTGACGTTTATTATATCACCATCACTTAATGTTATTGTAAAATCACAGATTTTATTATCTGTAAATTCATTTTTTAATGCACTTTTCCATGATAATTCTGGCTTATATTGGACTAAAGAATAAAATATCTTTAGACGAAAATCAATTTCGTAAGCAGGAAACTTACGTATTTTAATTTCCTCGCTACGGGATGAAAATTCTTTTGGATTATCATCATCTTTTTTTAATTCAATGAAGTGGAAATCACGAGTCTGATGGTTAAGTTCATTTAAAGACACAAATAAAAATAAACTATTAAAATCGACATTTTTTTCGAAAACTAAACTTAATAGTGAAAGTTTTATATCAAATTCCTCCTTATCATCATCATCATCCTCGTCATCATCTAAATTAATTTCTGCATAAAATTCGAAAGAACATTTTATTTCGGAATCGAGGTAAAAAAATGGTGTTTTAAAATATTTTTCGCTATTTGGTTTAAAAGAAATCTCAAATTTAATTTCTCTACATTTTAATTTGTAATTTTTTTCTTCTTCTACTACAGTTACTGGTAAATGTTCAGCCATTTTGAATGTATTTAATTTTATAAAACTACTTATTATAGAACAATATTTAATTTAAATTATGACATTCTTCTATAACGACACTTTTATAACTGTATAAGTAAATAAACAAAATTCTTGCTCTATTCAGTTTTTGTTATCTTAGATATTTTAGGGGGGAGAAGTAGAGCTATTAAATTTAAAATTTTAAACGAATAATAAACGAAAAATATACAAATAATTTTTAAAAATTTAAATAAAAATTATTTTCTCCTAATAAAATACGAAATTTAAATTAAATTTACTTTTTTAAAAATATTTATTTTAAAAAATTTTATGTTTATAATATTCAAAAAAATTATTTATTCATTTTTAACTTCATTATTATATTCAAAAATACTGATAACTCTAGTAAAAATGCAAATGATCGCGGTTGATATTACCCTATCTGGTCACTGATAATAAATTTTTTGGCCCTGAGAATTTTTTTCAGAGTAAAACACCCCTAAATTAGCAAAAGTCCCCTTTTTGAGGGTTTTTTTAGAAAAATCTCAAAAAATAGCTATTTTTGGCTTACTGTTGGCCACTGTATATGAATTTTATGGTCTCGGGTGTTAAAAATGAATTTCGCACCCCTAAATATGCAAAAAACATCCAAAAAAAGGAATATTTTGCAAATTTGAAATACTTTGAGCCTCCAAAATCCATAATTAGCGACTAGAAATATGTATAGTTATCTAAAATTTGTTATTTTTTGGAAATGTTGCGCAAAAGTACCTCTTTTTTAAGGTTTAAAACATTTACAAAAATACCAAAGATAAAAAATAATAAAAATTCAAATCTTTAATAGAACTCATAATAAGTCAAGTAAAATAAACAATTGAACAGGTGTGAGTCTCATACACCCAAAAAATTAATATTTTGAAGAAGAAAAACATTAAAATTTAATATAATTACCATAATTGCATAACTCCAGCAGAAGTATTATATGTATAATTGCCTCAATGATATATAATATGACCTATAATTGCCACGATTACAGAATATTAATGTCCTGGTGATATAATATAATTAAGGTGATTATTTATATAATCGTACAAATATGATTATAAATATCATTGCCACAATTATATAATTTTCTCAGTGTACCTTTGGGAAACCAAATTACAATCTATCAGTTATATTATATGGATGTGGATGAATTTAATATATTGAAAACCACCACCCCATACTCTTTGTTTATTCCAATGGCCCCAAGTAATTTTCTTACCTTCATGGTCAATAAACCAAATAGTTTGGCCAAAAATACCAGTTATTAAATTGCTGCCGAAATTGTAATTTTTTACTAAAATTGATTTTATTGATCAGTTTATTGGACGAGTAAAAAATTTTTGGACATTTGGAGTTCACAAAAAATTTTAGCAATAAATAAATCAATATTTAATAATTATACCAAGTATGAGGGAAAAATGTCGGTCTTGCTTTTTTTTCTTCAACTTATTTTTGGGAAACATTGAAAGATAATTTTAATTTAGAAAAAAAGCTAGTAAATACCTACTAAAACAAGCGCAGAAAATTATATAATAAAAAATTAGCATTAAAAGTTTCATTAAATACTTTTGATATTAAAATTAAAAATTTATCTTTTGTAAATATTTAAAATGATTGATATCTAATTTTAATTAGTTTACTATCCATAAAAGATTTACTAAAGTATCAATTTTCAATAGTTAAAATTTTATTTACTTGTTATTGGTTTTTTAATATGAAATTATAATTAAAAATATTTTTTCGGCGTTCAAAATTATTTTAATTAAAAGAAATTAATACCAGTTTTTTAAAAATGATAAAAAATAGGATTAAAAATGTAAAAATGAAAATAGGTGTTTTTTAAAATAAAATCAAGAGCAATTATTCAAAAATAATATTTTATTATTTACAAAAGAAAAAAAATAATAAAATAAACAATTAATAAAATGAATAAATTTTCAATCATCATTAATTATCTTGAACTGCGAAATAAACTCCCACAATTGAATAGACCAATCTGGATTATCTTTAAGTAATTTTTTAAAATAATCATTTTTTATACATTTTTCTAAATTTCTTCTAATAAAGTTCTGGACCTGTACCAGTAATTCATCATTATCATAACTCATAGCCATTTTAAACATAACACCTACATTTTCAATTGAAATTTCAATATTATTTAATATATGATCTTCGCACTCTCTTTTCAAATGTTCTACTTCGTAAAAATCAGCAATTTTAAATAATTCATGCACGTGATCACTTATTTTACACTGTCTGGTGTAAATATATTTTATGAATTCTTTAACGACAGTAGGTTCAAAATTTGAAATATTTATATTATTTGTTTTATTTTCCAGCATATCTGATTGAATTGCTTTTTCAAATACTGGACTCGCAAAATTCAATACCAACTTATGAACTTTTATTTTTTCACCATCACTTAATGTTATTGTAAAATCACAAAATTTATTATCTGTAAATTCATTTTTTAATGCATTTTTCCATGATAATTCTGGCTTATATTGAACTAAAGAATAAAATATCTTAAGACGAAAATCAATTTCGAGTCCAGTACACGTACGTGCTTTAATTTTTTGGGTACTACCTGATGAAAATTTTTTTGAATTATCATCATATTTTTTTAATCCAATGAAGTTGAAAGAACGACCCATATACATAAATTGATTGAAAGACGCAATTAAAAATAAACTATTAAAATCAACATTTTTTTCGAAAAATAAACTTGGTAATAGTATTATATCAAATACTTCCAGTTCCTTGTCATCATCATAATCATCATCATCCGCGCATTCATAGTAGTATGCTTCAAATTCCAAATAACATTTTATTTCGGAATCAAGGATAAAAAAATCTGTTTTAAATTTTTTTTTTTTGCTATTTTTTTCAAAAGAAATATCAAATTTAATTTCTCTACATTTAAATTTAAAATTTTCTTCATCTTCTATTTCTGTTACTGGTATATTTTCAGCCATTTTGAATGTATTTAATGTTACAATTACTTATAGTAGAACAATATTTAATTTAAATCATGACATTATTCTATAACGACACTTTTATAACTGTATAAGTAAATAAACAAAATTCTTGCTCTATTCAGTTTTTGTTATCTTAGATATTTTAGGGGGGAGAAGTAGAGCTATTAAATTTTAAATTTTAAACGAATAATAAACGAAAAATCGAGCGAAAAATCCTATATATATATAAATCTTTAATTTTGTATGTTTGTTTGTTTGTTTGTCCGAAATGGATAAACTAGAAGACGATAAAAGGTAGAGACGCGGGTTTTACGGCAAAAGACGGCAAAAATTACGGGTCAAAACATAGGCTAGGTTTCGTTTCGATTGATAACGACAAAAATTTTTTATGTTGAAAAAACTGAATCTTCAAGAAAAAAATTATTATCAAATTTAAAAAAAAAAACCAAAAAAACAAAAAACCGAGGAAAAATTTTACTATCAAAAAGAATTTCATTCGATCCGGGTATATTTTTCCACCTAAATTTTCAAGGCGATCGGTTCGATCTGTCAAAAGATACAATAATTTTTCAAAAATTATAAAAGTTTAGGACTAATATAATATATATTTATAATTTTTATCAGTCACTGATGTAGGTAACTGAATATAGTAACTGAATATAGTAACTAAAAGAAACTTGAACAGCTTTTATCATCAAGCAGAACCCTAGAATGGATAGTCGAGGGACACAGCGACTGCTTGTGGATCCTATGAAAGGGTAGCGAAGCTTTGTATTGCTGATCACTAATTATTAGTCTGGGTTCGTATGCCCGTAATTTTTATGATCCAGTAAATTTTAGATAATACTTCGGGTAAAAACAGGGTTATTTTACAAAATGTTGAGTAACATAAATCAACATATTTTTGGAAAAATATAGTCGCAGGGGCCCAGGGGGGCGCAGCCCTTTCTGCCTACATTTTTTATTGGTTTTTAAATGTCGGCAGATCTTTCTGCCTACATTTTATATTGGATTTTTAAATGTCGGCAGATCTTTCTGCCTACATTTTATATTGGATTTTTAAATGTCGGCAGATGTTTCTGCCTACATTTTATATTGGATTTTTAAATGTAGGCAGAACTTTCTGCCTACATTTTATATTGGAATTTTAAATGTCGGCAGATCTTTCTGCCTACATTTTATATTGGATTTTTAAATGTCGGCAGATCTTTCTGCCTACATTTTATATTGGATTTTTAAATGTAGGCAGATCTTTCTGCCTACATTTTATATTGGATTTTTAAATGTCGGCAGATCTTTCTGCCTACATTTAATATTGGATTTTTAAATGTCGGCAGATCTTTCTGCCTACATTTTATATTGGATTTTTAAATGTAGGCAGATCTTTCTGCCTACATTTTATATTGGATTTTTAAATGTCGGCAGATCTTTCTGGCTACAGTTTATATTGGATTTTTAAATGTAGGCAGATCTTACTGCCTACATTTTATATTGGATTTTTAAATGTCGGCAGATCTTTCTGCCTACATTTTATATTGGAGTTTTAAATGTAGACAGATCTTTCTGCCTACATTTTATATTGGATTTTTAAATGTCGGCAGATCTTTCTGCCTACATTTTATATTGGATTTTTAAATGTCGGCAGATCTTTCTGCCTATATTTTTTATTGGATTTTTAAATGTCGGCAGATCTTTCTGCCTACATTTTACATTGGATTTTTAAATGTCGGCAGATCTTTCTGCCTACATTTTATATTGGATTTTTAAATGTAAGCAGATCTTTCTGCCTACATTTTACATTGGATTTTTAAATGTCGGCAGATCTTTCTGCCTACATTTTATATTGGATTTTTAAATGTAGGCAGATCTTTCTGCCTACATTTTATATTGGATTTTTAAATGTCGGCAGATCTTTCTGCCTACATTTTATATTGGATTTTTAAATGTCGGCAGATCTTTCTGCCTACATTTTTTATTGGATTTTTAAATGTCGGCAGATCTTTCTGCCTACATTTTATATTGGATTTTTAAATGTCGGCAGATCTTTCTGCCTACATTTTTTAAATGTCGGCAGATCTTTCTGCCTACATTTTATATTGGATTTTTAAATGTAGGCAGATCTATCTGCCTACATTTTATATTGGATTTTTAAATGTCGGCAGATCTTTCTGCCTACATTTTTTAAATGTCGGCAGATCTTTCTGCCTACATTTTATATTGGATTTTTAAATGTCGGCAGATCTTTCTGCCTACATTTTATATTGGATTTTTTAATGTAGGCAGATCTTTCTGCCTACATTTTATATTGGATTTTTAAATGTAGGCAGATCTTTCTGCCTACATTTTATATTGGATTTTTAAATGTCGGCAGATCTTTCTGCCTACATTTAATATTGGATTTTTAAATGTCGGCAGATCTTTCTGCCTACATTTTATATTGGATTTTTAAATGTAGGCAAATCTTTCTGCCTACATTTTATATTGGATTTTTAAATGTCGGCAGATCTTTCTGCCTACATTTTATATTGGATTTTTAAAAGTAGACAGATCTTTCTGCCTACATTTTATATTGGATTTTTAAATGTAGGCAGATCTTTCTGCCTACATTTTTTAAATGTCGGCAGAACTTTCTGCCTACATTTTATATTGGAATTTTAAATGTCGGCAGATCTTTCTGCCTACATTTTATATTGGATTTTTAAATGTCGGCAGATCTTTCTGCCTACATTTTATATTGGATTTTTAAATGTAGGCAGATCTTTCTGCCTACATTTTATATTGGATTTTTAAATGTCGGCAGATCTTTCTGCCTACATTTAATATTGGATTTTTAAATGTCGGCAGATCTTTCTGCCTACATTTTATATTGGATTTTTAAATGTAGGCAGATCTTTCTGCCTACATTTTATATTGGATTTTTAAATGTCGGCAGATCTTTCTGGCTACAGTTTATATTGGATTTTTAAATGTAGGCAGATCTTACTGCCTACATTTTATATTGGATTTTTAAATGTCGGCAGATCTTTCTGCCTACATTTTATATTGGAGTTTTAAATGTAGGCAGATCTTTCTGCCTACATTTTATATTGGATTTTTAAATGTAGACAGATCTTTCTGCCTACATTTTATATTGGATTTTTAAATGTAGGCAGATCTTTCTGCCTACATTTTATATTGGATTTTTAAATGTAGGCAGATCTTTCTGCCTACATTTTATATTGGATTTTTAAATGTAGGCAGATCTTTCTGCCTACATTTTATATTGGATTTTTAAATGTCGGCAGATCTTTCTGCCTACAGTTTATATTGGATTTTTAAATGTAGGCAGATCTTACTGCCTACATTTTATATTGGATTTTTAAATGTCGGCAGATCTTTCTGCCTACATTTTATATTGGATTTTTAAATGTAGGCAGATCTTTCTGCCTACATTTTTTAAATGTCGGCAGATCTTTCTGCCTACATTTTATATTGGATTTTTAAATGTCGGCAGATCTTTCTGCCTACATTTTATATTGGATTTTTAAAAGTAGACAGATCTTTCTGCCTACATTTTATATTGGATTTTTAAATGTAGGCAGATCTTTCTGCCTACATTTTATATTGGATTTTTAAATGTAGGCAGATCTTTCTGCCTACATTTTATATTGGAATTTTAAATGTCGGCAGATCTTTCTGCCTACATTTTATATTGGATTTTTAAATGTCGGCAGATCTTTCTGCCTACATTTTATATTGGATTTTTAAATGTAGGCAGATCTTTCTGCCTACATTTTATATTGGATTTTTAAACGTAGGCAGATCTTTCTGCCTACATTTTATATTGGATTTTTAAATGTCGGCAGATCTTTCTGCTTATATTTTATATTGGATTTTTAAATGTAGACAGATCTTTCTGCCTACATTTTATATTGGATTTTTAAATGTAGGCAGATCTTTCTGCCTACATTTTATATTGGATTTTTAAATGTAGGCAGATCTTTCTGCCTACATTTTATATTGGATTTTTAAATGTAGACAGATCTTTCTGCCTCCATTTTATATTGGATTTTTAAATGTAGGCAGATCTTTCTGCCTACATTTTATATTGGATTTTTAAATGTCGGCAGATCTTTCTGCCTACATTTTATATTGGATTTTTAAATGTAGGCAGATCTTTCTGCCTACATTTTATATTGGATTTTTAAATGTAGGCAGATCTTTCTGCCTACATTTTATATTGGAATTTTAAATGTCGGCAGATCTTTCTGCCTACATTTTATATTGGATTTTTAAATGTCGGCAGATCTTTCTGCCTACATTTTATATTGGATTTTTAAATGTAGGCAGATCTATCTGCCTACATTTTATATTGGATTTTTAAATGTCGGCAGATCTTTCTGCCTACATTTTATATTGGATTTTTAAATGTAGGCAGATCTTTCTGCCTACATTTTTTAAATGTCGGCAGATCTTTCTGCCTACATTTTATATTGGATTTTTAAATGTCGGCAGATCTTTCTGCCTACATTTTATATTGGATTTTTTAATGTAGGCAGATCTTTCTGCCTACATTTTATATTGGATTTTTAAATGTAGGCAGATCTTTCTGCCTACATTTTATATTGGATTTTTAAATGTCGGAAGATCTTTCTGCCTACATTTAATATTGGATTTTTAAATGTCGGCAGATCTTTCTGCCTACATTTTATATTGGATTTTTAAATGTAGGCAAATCTTTCTGCCTACATTTTATATTGGATTTTTAAATGTCGGCAGATCTTTCTGCCTACATTTTATATTGGATTTTTAAAAGTAGACAGATCTTTCTGCCTACATTTTATATTGGATTTTTAAATGTAGGCAGATCTTTCTGCCTACATTTTTTAAATGTCGGCAGAACTTTCTGCCTACATTTTATATTGGAATTTTAAATGTCGGCAGATCTTTCTGCCTACATTTTATATTGGATTTTTAAATGTCGGCAGATCTTTCTGCCTACATTTTATATTGGATTTTTAAATGTAGGCAGATCTTTCTGCCTACATTTTATATTGGATTTTTAAATGTCGGCAGATCTTTCTGCCTACATTTAATATTGGATTTTTAAATGTCGGCAGATCTTTCTGCCTACATTTTATATTGGATTTTTAAATGTAGGCAGATCTTTCTGCCTACATTTTATATTGGATTTTTAAATGTCGGCAGATCTTTCTGGCTACAGTTTATATTGGATTTTTAAATGTAGGCAGATCTTACTGCCTACATTTTATATTGGATTTTTAAATGTCGGCAGATCTTTCTGCCTACATTTTATATTGGAGTTTTAAATGTAGGCAGATCTTTCTGCCTACATTTTATATTGGATTTTTAAATGTAGACAGATCTTTCTGCCTACATTTTATATTGGATTTTTAAATGTAGGCAGATCTTTCTGCCTACATTTTATATTGGATTTTTAAATGTAGGCAGATCTTTCTGCCTACATTTTATATTGGATTTTTAAATGTAGGCAGATCTTTCTGCCTACATTTTATATTGGATTTTTAAATGTCGGCAGATCTTTCTGCCTACAGTTTATATTGGATTTTTAAATGTAGGCAGATCTTACTGCCTACATTTTATATTGGATTTTTAAATGTCGGCAGATCTTTCTGCCTACATTTTATATTGGATTTTTAAATGTAGGCAGATCTTTCTGCCTACATTTTTTAAATGTCGGCAGATCTTTCTGCCTACATTTTATATTGGATTTTTAAATGTCGGCAGATCTTTCTGCCTACATTTTATATTGGATTTTTAAAAGTAGACAGATCTTTCTGCCTACATTTTATATTGGATTTTTAAATGTAGGCAGATCTTTCTGCCTACATTTTATATTGGATTTTTAAATGTAGGCAGATCTTTCTGCCTACATTTTATATTGGAATTTTAAATGTCGGCAGATCTTTCTGCCTACATTTTATATTGGATTTTTAAATGTCGGCAGATCTTTCTGCCTACATTTTATATTGGATTTTTAAATGTCGGCAGATCTTTCTGCCTACATTTTATATTGGATTTTTAAACGTAGGCAGATCTTTCTGCCTACATTTTATATTGGATTTTTAAATGTCGGCAGATCTTTCTGCTTATATTTTATATTGGATTTTTAAATGTAGACAGATCTTTCTGCCTACATTTTATATTGGATTTTTAAATGTAGGCAGATCTTTCTGCCTACATTTTATATTGGATTTTTAAATGTAGGCAGATCTTTCTGCCTACATTTTATATTGGATTTTTAAATGTAGACAGATCTTTCTGCCTCCATTTTATATTGGATTTTTAAATGTAGGCAGATCTTTCTGCCTACATTTTATATTGGATTTTTAAATGTCGGCAGATCTTTCTGCCTACATTTTATATTGGATTTTTAAATGTAGACAGATCTTTCTGCCTACATTTTATATTGGATTTTTAAATGTAGACAGATCTTTCTGCCTACATTTTATATTGGATTTTTAAATGTCGGCAGATCTTTCTGCCTACATTTTATATTGGATTTTTAAATGTATGCAGTTCTTTCTGCCTACATTTTTTAAATGTCGGCAGATCTTTCTGCCTACATTTTATGTTGGATTTTTAAATGTCGGCAGATCTTTCTGCCTACATTTTATATTGGATTTTTAAATGTCGGCAGATCTTTCTGCCTACATTTTATATTTGATTTTTAAATGTCGGCAGATCTTTCTGCCTACATTTTTTATTCGATTTTTAAATGTCGGCAGATCTTTCTGCCTACATTTTTTATTGGATTTTTAAATGTCGTCAGTTCTTTCTACCTACATTTTTTATCAGTTTTTTATTGGATTTTTAAATGTCGGCAGATCTTTCTTCCCCAGCTAGCATCGCTATAAAGCAGAATTTTGCCTAAAGATTTTAGGAGGGAATTTTTCAAGGTATAGAGTTAGAAAAAAAATTTTTTAAAATTTTGAGATTTGGAAAAATCCAATTCGATCCCCTACCTTAACCGAAAATCAAAAATATTTTTCATAGCTCTATGAAATTTTATTTTTTTTTATAGCTCTATGTAATTTTATTTTATCGGCTATGAAAGAATTAAGGTAGGGGATCGAATTGGAAAGGCGTTTTTGAAGACATTTTTATTTATTTAATTTCTCAGCCCCTTTATTAGTTATCAGTTTGAAATTTTTTTTATGCATTAATATACATGAAAAATTTTTTTTTTAATTTTTATAATTAGTTACATTTATAGAGGTCGCCAAAGTACAGGTGTTGAAAATCCATTCCGTCCATTGTGGATAGTTAATCTCAGGATTGGCATGTCCGAATCAAAAAAATCAAAAAGATTCTTAATAAGTGATGAGTCTCACAGAACAATTTACCTAAAATAGAAAAAAAACCTAAAAAATAAAAAAATGGGGAAGCCGGAAAAAAAATTTTTAAAATGGACGTTTTTTTTTACCCTATTACGTTTGGTAAACATAAAACAACATATTTTTGGAAAAATAAAGTCGCAGGGGTCCAGAAAAATTATTTTCTCCTAATAAAATACAAAATTTAAATTAAATTTACTTTTAAAAATATTTATTTAAAAAAATTTTATGTTTATAATATTCAAAAAAATTATTTATTCAATTTTAACTTCATTATTATATTCAAAAATACTGATAACTCTAGTAATGCAAATGATCGCGGTTGATATTACCCTGTCTGGTCACTGATAATAAATTTTTTGGCCCTGAGAATTTTTTTCAGAGTACAACACCCCTAAATTAGCAAAAGTCCCCTTTTTGAGGGTTTTTTTAGAAAAATCTCAAAAAATAGCTATTTTTGGCTTACTATTGGCCACTGTATATGAATTTTATGGTCTCGGGTGTTAAAAATGAATTTCGCACCCTTAAATATGCAAAAAACATCCCAAAAAAGGAATATTTTGCAAATTTGAAATACTTTGAGCCTCCAAAATCCATAATTAGCGACTAGAAATATGTATAGTTACCTAAAATTTGTTATTTTTTGGAAATGTTGCGCAAAAGTACCTCTTTTTTAAGGTTTAAAACATTTACAAAAATACCAAAGATAAAAAATAATAAAAATTCAAATCTTTAATAGAACTCATAATAAGTCAAGTAAAATAAACAGTTGAACAGGTGTGAGTCTCATACACCCAAAAAATTAATATTTTGAAGAAGAAAAACATTAAAATTTAATATGATTACCATAATTGCATAACTCCAGCAGAAGTATTATATGTATAATTGCCTCAATGATATATAATATGACCTATAATTGCCACGATTACAGAATATTAATGTCCTGGTGATATAATATAATTTAGGTGATTATTTATATAATCGTACAAATATGATTATAAATATCATTGCCTTAATTATATAATTTTCTCAGTGTACCTTTGGGAAATCAAATTACAATCTATAGTTATATGGATGTGGATGACTTTTATATGTTGAAAAAGCATCCCCTATACTCTCTGTTTTTTCCGATGGCCCCAAGAAGGCCCTTCTAGAATAGAAATACTGGGAAAAATTTTATTACATAGGGTTTTTTTGGTACTTTTCAATATAACGCTACAACCTCGCAAGTTAACCAAAATACTTTTGGTAGGACGAATTTTTAGGATGAATGTTTCAGCTCTCAAACCCCGTAAACCACAATTATTTATTAGTAATTTTCTTACCTTCATGGTCAATAAACCAAATAGTTTGGCCAAAAATGCCAGTTATTAAATTGCTGCCGAAATTGTAATTTTTTACTAAAATTGATTTTATTGATCAGTTTATTGGACGAGTAAAAAATTTTTGAAAATTTGGAGCTCACAAAAATTTTTAGCAATAAATAAATCAATATTTAATAATTATACCAAGTATGAGGGAAAAATGCTATAAAAATGTCGGTGTTGCTTTTTTTTTTTCAACTTATTTTTGGGAAACATTGAAAGATATTTCTAATTTAGAAAAAAAGTTGTACCAAATTTAGTAAATACCTATTAAAGCCAGCGCAGAAAATTTGATAATAAAAAATTAGCATTAAAAGTTTCATTAAATACTTTTGATATTAAAATTAAAGAAGGTTGAATAGAGACAATAATTATTTTTAATAAAATATTTAAATTTAAAATTTCAAACCAACCGCATAATAATTGGGCTAAATGAGTTAATAATATGTTAAATATATTTAAATTTATTCCATTCAAGAAAATTAACTTTTTTTTTTATATTAATTAAATTTTCTAAAAAGAACATAAGTTTTAACAGCATTTTTCCTACTCTGCATAGAACAATTTTAAAATTTAATTATGTTAATTTCTTCACTTCAATTGTAATTAAAATTAAAATTAATAAATGAAAAATATTTTTTTTAAAAATTAATATTATTTTTTTTTATCAACGAGTTTAAAAATAAAAAACGTGACGAATTCCAATTACAATTTTCTATCCTTGAGATTCCACAATTATTCGTTTAATATATATTTTTATTAAGCTTTATACTCTATGCATGTGTGTGTGTGAGTATGAAAAACTGATATTTTATTCAGGAATCTGATTAAACGATTCTTGTAGAAAGAGATTTTTTTTATAAATTAAAGAGTTTTTTATGTATTTTTTGTAATCTGACTAATCGAAATAATACTGTCATAGTTAGCAAAAAATATCTTTGTGTGTGTGGGTGGGTTTGAGTGTGAATCTGTATTTTTAAAAAGAAAATCATCTAAGTGAAAATCTTACATCATTTTCTCATTTTACTTACTTTACTTACCCTCATGTTCAAAATGAAAAGAAGAATTTTATTCTTAAAGAATCTTTTTTAAATTTTTTTTTTCTTCTTGAATGATGAAAAAGAAAAAAAATTACAAATCGATACTTTTTTTCTAGCATATTCTTATTTTTTTAATTTATTTTTATAGTTGTTCATTAAATTAATGAAATCGTTGAAAAAAAAAATTAACACTTTTGAACAATTTTAATTTTCAGCTTGTGATTACTAAATTTAATTTTTTTTTTTTTATATCAGATGAATTAAGTTTGCAAAAAAATCTTTGTGTTTTTTGTTGTTTACAAAAAAAAATGTCAAGTTGATTTTTAATGCTTGTTGACAAAGCAAAATAATTTTTTTTTCAACTTTAAAGCTTTTTAAGAGAATTAAAATTTTTTTTTGTATACTTTTTTTATTTATTTACATCTTTTTTTTATGCTAAAAAAATTTAATTAATTATTCAGTGTATTTTATTATATTTTTTTTTCTAATTTATATTTTATGCAAGTCAATGTTTTAAATGTAAATTAAAAAAAAAAAGTTTCTATTTTTCCTTGTTCAATTATGACTAATTTATAATTAATGTAATCTTGTTGTTTTTTTTTTTTTTTTTTAATGAAAATAAGATTTTTTTTTATTAAGTTAGTTGTGCAAATTAAATTTCCTTGTTGTATTCAAGGTTTTCTTTGGGGTTTCTTGCTAGAATAGAAAATTTAAATATTTTGATTTCCTAAATTTCTTTTATTTAGTGAAGGCTTTGAGTAGTTAAAAATTAAAATGTACTGGGGTTTCTCAAGCTTTAATGGTCTGAGCTTAGTCCAAATTTTATGTAATTTTTTTTTTGAGTCAGAAAAAGATTAAAATAGTTAAAAACCGAAGTCAATGGCCCACAAAAGCTAAACCAATTTTCGTGAAATTTTTTAGACCATAAAAAAGGTCAAAAACCAAAATAAATCAAGTTTCCTAAATGCAAAAATAAAAAAATAATTTTTCAGTGAATCGATTCTAAATAATGTCCTAAATATTATACTCAAAGATTTTTAAAATCAGAAACTTTATAAAAAAGTCTTGTTTAATTTAGTAGCTCAAAAAACTCGATAAATGGCTATACAAATCAAGAATTCCCAAGTTTCGATCTCTAGAAATCTTGAAACAAAAAATGCTACTTTTATCCACCTGATTCAACCTTAAAAATGAAAAAACTATTTTCGCATTATAGCTTTCTTAATAGTATTAAAATTACTTTGACCAAATGTTGTTATCAGTTAGCACCTTCATTTATTGAATCGTCACTCCTTAGTTAAAAATTTCTTCGACATCCTTAGCATTTAAAACTTTATTATCTGCGGTTGACCAAGTTTTGTAAAATTTAATACTTGTGCATATCCATGAGACCCTTCTTCATTAACTTGTTTAGTCGAGTTTTATAAGAAGACTTCCAAGAACTTGTTGATAAACTATTTATTTGTTAAGTTTTGAGGCTATTCAAAAACTCTTGGATGTAGCTTATGTTATTCCAGTACTGCCCTTTATTGCCACAGGTCCTTAAAACTTTAAACTCCAATAAAATATCTTAGATTAATAGTTTTGATATTTAATTTTTGAAACAAACTTTATTTAGAAATTTAGATACTTACCAATTATTACAATATCTGCGTTTAAGGAAAGTTTTTAAAATAATCAATATTTCAATTTTAAAAAAATATTTTTTATATTTAACCTTGTGTTTTTTTTATAAAAATATTGGAAAAAAAAGGATTACTTAAAATTAGTAATAAAAGATTTGTAAAAAAAACTTATTGAAAAAGGATTTAATTTAAAAGGTTTGTTATATTTATGATGTAAACATAAATAAAATCGAAAATAATGATTTTTACTTTTTCATATCTAAATTAATTAAAATGAAAAAAATTTTAATCTAAAAAAAAGTAAATAAGCAGCTTAATAAAAAATTTTTTTTACTTTCATAACCAAGTATTTATTTTTTATAAATAGCAAAAAAAGGTTAAAAAGCGTAGGAAAAAAATTGAGATTAAGCTCAGTGCATAAATAATCTCGGTTTAAAAATTATAATGAAAAGCATTTTTTTCTTTTTTAAATTGAGGGCATTAATTTTTAATATGGATAATTTTTTAATCTAATAGAATTTTTTGTATGAATTTTCTTTTGATTTTTGATTTTTTTCTGTTTTTTACTGCATTATGCAAATATTAACTACCAAATAAGTAAAAATACTTGAAATTACAAATTTTAAATAATTTTGATCAGGGCTACGATTTTGGGATCATATCATGCTTATATATAAATTGTTACAGATTTTTTGGGTAAAAAATGTATCAAATAACATTTTTAAAATTACAAAAACACTTATTTTTAGGGGTGGATTTGAGGAATTTAGGCTATTTTTACAAATCATTAAAAAATTTGGCCTGTTGTATATTTTTTAGTTTGCTAATCATGAATTTTGGTGTGAAAAATTCTCAGAATACCCTTGCATTATGAAAATAATCCCAATAGGGAACATTTCTTGCAATTTTTACACTCAGGACCCAAAAATTCATAATCAGCAGCCTCAAAAATATGATACAGTAACCTAAATAAATGCCAACTTTCTTCCCTAGTCTAGAAATTTACTACTAAAATACAAAGAAATTATTTTACTATGTAATCTCATAGTAACGATCAATAGTAATTTTGATACGAGTACTAAAGTACATAGTACTGTTATAATAAGAAATTTATAATGATATACTATGTTCTCTAATTTCTATACAATTATATTTTATGCATGAATAATTTTCCAACAAAAATCAATATTTTATGAGAAATTTTTTATTATTAAAATATGTTAATTAAAGTACTCGAGTGAATTTTTATTTTACAGAGCTTTGAATCTTTTTTTTATTACAAAAGAGTAACAAGTTTTGTTTAGATCATTTTGGCACTTACTCTCCTCATTGTGTCAAAAAAACAACAGTTTTTATTTTATCGTATCTTTTAAGAAAAAAAAAAACTACGTGTTGCTTATATATTTTACACACACTCACACACATGCATAAATAAAAAATAAAATTTAGATCATGATCAATGTTTTATTATATATAAAAAGACAGTTTCACAGTAGTACGTAGTTTATAACTGATGTTTCAAAAGCATATTCTCTAGTAAATTGAAACTAACATTTGAGAATGTGATTTTGTTGGAATTTTCTCAACTCTTTGCTATATAATATATGTCGTATCCAGAAAATTGTCATGAATGTTAGACATAGACGATATGTTTCTCTCGTTTGTAAATGGGATTCGAGGAGTTTAGTACTTTCTTGGTTTATCTGTGTTTCTTACAAGATATATTCTTGAATAATTTATGCAACAGTGATAAATTAACTGTTTGAGTGATTGTTATTTTACTTATGTACTTAAGTCATTAAAATTGTTAAATTTAGGATTATTGTGTAAAGTTAGAAAATAGGCTTTTTGTCCTAGATATGAAAAAAAAATTTTGATGCTTTCATTTTATTTGCTTAGAAATATTTTTCTAGGAGCTTCATTGGCTTTGAATACTGAAAAAAAAGTTTTAAATCATACTTATAAGCACTGTTTTATATTCTGGGAATGATTTTTTAGCTATTTTTTAAAAACAGTTTTTCATATAGAAAAATTCATTTGTCCAAGTAATGTCAATTGGGTGTTAACCAATGCATTACCAAATACCACGTTCTAAATGACCAATAGTCAATTAATTTACTAATTCAGTACTCATTTATTATTTATTTTACTGTGTTGTTTTAATAGAATCTAAATTTTATTCCACAGTATAAAAATATTTATTTTAATAAATTATGAATATTTTGAAAATAAAATAAATTCTGATAAATTTTTGTACATTTTTATTCATAAATAAAAGCTTTGTCATTTTTATTAAACGTCAATTTAAATAGTTAACACATAATTTAACTAACTCAATGAAACAAGCTTCTTAAATTGGTTCAATAATAAAAAAAAATCTTATTCGATTATCACGCTTGAAAAAAATTAAATAAAAAATAGTACAAACTAAAAGTTTTTTTAAAATTTAAATGAGTTTAAAGTTATTATTACATATGTTCATTTTATTTAAACTTTTAAAAATAATTATGTAAAATAGAGAAATAATTTTAAAATATATATCAAAATATATGCACAATTAAATCTTTAAAATTTTCACGTACCATTTTCTAATATACGTGCAAATAGTTTAAACTCTATTTATTTGCACTGTTTTACTGCTTTTGAATTAGGAAAATGCATTAAGCTTTTATTTAAATAATTATTTTTATCAGTTTGTTTACTTTTACTCTCATTTGTTTTTTTAATTTAATGAAAATTAATTTTTTTTTAGTGTGTGGGTGTGTGACTAGAGATTTAACATGTAATTTACATGTAAAGTACTTGTATTTTTTTTTTGCATAATGACTTTTTTTTTTGAATAAAAATACTGTTGTGTCATGTATGAAAATTACCATACAAAAAATAAAATCAAGCTTGTTGAAAAAAGTATTATTTTGATAACATATGATATTAAAAAAAGGGATTTAATTCATATTAAGCTTTTGTCATCACCAAAAAAAAGTTAATAAAAAAAAGTTTTTTTTTAAAATAAAAATTTTTAAAACTGCAAAATAAAATGCTGCTGTTTTTTTATTTTTAAACTTTTAGCCTAAATTTTAAATTAAAAAATTTTATTTCATTGATATTTCAAAACTGCATTGTGTTTTGTAAGTTTAATTATACATATAAGTAATGTTTTTTAAAGCGTGATAACATTAAATTTTTTAAAATTACACTTTTGTGTTTTATATATAAAATTTATAAATAACGTGCATGTAATTGCAATAATATTATTTTAAAAAAAAATTGTAACAAAAATAAATAGAAAAACATAGTTTTATTTTATTTTTAAGTATGTGGCAAACATAATTAATTAAAGTATTTGAAGATTTTTTAAATTTATTGAGTAATTAATTTCCTAATTTTTTGATATTTTATTTTTTTAATTAATTTTCGTTCGGTAGATCTTGAGAAAAGATGGAAAAATTTTATTTTGATTGAACCAGTGAAATATCTATGCTTTCACAATTTTGCAGATTTTCTAAAAAATTGCAAATTTTGTTTCTCACCTCACCAGGGCTAAAAAACATTTTAGGATTAAGTACTTTTTTTATGCTCAAAAAATTGATTTTTGAAAATTTTAAAATTTTATTTTTGGGGCTTAAAGAAGTCCTAATGGCCTGAAAAAGTTTTCTAGACAAAGTGCAGAGTACTTGTTCATGAATCGGGAAATTTATATGAAGCCTAAAAAACCGTATTTTTGGAGTTATTTTAGGTTTTTGGGGACCTGTCGTGGTCTAGAAATCTATTTGCAACAGGATTATGTAAGTTTTTTGACAACTTTTTTAATGCTACTACTTAGTCAAGGTTCTGTTGTGGAAGCCAAATTACTATACTTACCAGGCAATAGCTTTTTGCTGAAAAGTAATAAATAACCCTATAATAAACCTTGAATACAGTATATTAAACCTTTTTATTGCCAATACAAAAAAGACCGTGTATAATATAAAATCGATATCAGTATTGTTATTTACAAATGCACTATGTTAAAGTAAAATATACTTTCTTTGATAATTTTCTGACCTTATAAATAAAAAATTTAAAAGATGTGAAAATTATTCTCTACTGCAGAGTTTATTTTTTAATTAATTTATTGTAACAGAAAATTTTAATCAAAATATGTTGGTACATAATTCTATTCATTAAAATAATTTGTTTGTGTTTTGTATTGCAATATGTTACTGTAAGCAAGTATAAAATGCATTCAATGTATACTCATGGATTATTCTATTATGTTAAACGTTTTCAATGTAAATAATTTATATCTATAGTCTTATTAAATACGAATTAATTTTCTGTATTTACATGCATGCTCAATTTTTGAGATTATTATGACATATTCTTAGAGTTTAGTTAATTTTTTTATTAAATTACTTTTGCAAGTGAAATAATTTCGCAAGACACTGGACTGTAACAAGGTGATCAGTCCGTTAAAACTAGATCACATTCATTCCAAATTCTGAGAATTTTTCAAAAATTGGCCAAAATATGAGGATTAATTATACTAATTTTAGTCCAATTAAATGCTCTATTAAAATAAAATTGGCTTGTACCCTAATATCAAGTGTAGTTTTTTCGACCTTAATAGATTATAGCGAATCAGCAAAGTTATTTTCACTTTAAAATACATAAGAATATATCTATCCTTCTAATTAAAAAAATTAATTAACTTTAAAATATTCAGGGGCTAATTTAAATAATATTGTTCTCTTACATTTAATCGAGGTCCCAAAGTACCAAAATACGCTTGGGGCTTTTTTGGAAAGCAATACTAACTAGAGTCCTAACTTTGTAACTTAATAATTCCCATTGTAACTATCGATTTAATCTCAAAATATAACCAATTCCTTAAATGTCCTTTAATAAACATGTTTACTTCGATAAAACAATAAAATAAAAGAATCTTAACATAATGCAAGTCATATAACATGAAATTTTATTGACATACATTTTATGTATTCTTTGATTTTTACGATTTTACATTGTCTGTTCTTTTTATCATAATGTAAAAAAAATTCGATTTCTTGTAATTTCCGATATAGAATGTGTTTGAATCCTGGAATAATAAATTATGGTATTAAAAAATAAAATATATATTTTTATACTCAATTTTTTTAACAATAGATAATAAAGGTCATGTAAAATAAAATAAATAAAAATAAAAAATCGCCCCAAAGGATTTGTTCTTAAATTTGTTTAAAATTTTATTTAGAAAATGTAAAATGTCATCCTTTATCATTAATTAACGTAAGGACAATTGTTAATTTAATGTCAAGTTATTTCATGAAAGAAATAAATGTCAAAAAAGTTTTCTACTCGAATACGCAATGTTTCTGAAACGCACAAAGGAAACATAACCTAGAATATATATAATGTAAACAACAGCGAGGAAAAGCATTGCACGTCAGATCAAACTTTTAAGACAAACAATGTTGACCTTAATATACCTTTAGGGTATTGTAAAATGTTTATATATAACATTCTAGTATCTTTATAAAATAAAATTGTAAATCTGTGCTTTTTATTTTACTAAATTTAACATAAAGAATTTTGAGTTTTTTTTTTTTTGAAAAAAAAGTCTTGGTATTATTTTAAACCTCTTTTTTTAAATTTTTGAAATATCTTTGATAAATTATTCAGAAAGTATATAAGAGTTTTTAAAAAAAATATGATATTTTATTTTCTGTTTGTAATTTTCCTTTTTATTTTTTCATGTAAAAAAAACTTGTTGAAATATAAGGTTAGAATATGATATCTTCTTTTAGTTTTAATTAAAAATATTTTAATCAAAGAACTTTTTTTCATTACTTCTTAGATGTTCTTATATTTTTAGTTTGCTTGTTCGAAGATATCTTATTACGTTTTTTTTTGACATAGAAATATAATTATTAGTGCTTTGGAAGAATAATTAATTTTCATTACATGGCAGTAACGAACTTTTTATTTCGGTAAATTATTTAGGATTTTTGATATTGCAACGTTCAGTTTTTCCATTTAGATGGTTACTTATATTATAAATATTCAGGAGCTGTAGGAAAAACTGCTTATTGAAATTGCAGAAAAAAAGGAGAATGTTCAGACGGAGCTATAACAAATTTGATTATTAAAAAGAAACCACTAGATAAAGATCATCCGAACTATGCTCCTAATATTGAAGAGTTGAAAGCTTTAAAAATTGTAAATAAATTAAAAAAGAAAGCCGTTGAAAATTCTTAACAGCCACATGCACAAATTAGCAGATATGCATGATAGATTGAGTTTAAAGAAAGGTATAGGGCAAGTAAGCATTCAGAATATGCTAGCAAATTCTAGACGAATGGAAGACGTAGAAAAAATTCCTGATGAATATAATTTTACACTAGGTGGAGATATCTAGGTAGAGCAAGGACTAATAATATCTCGGAGGGATACCACATTAGACTGCAAACAGTAATAGGTAAAAACCACCAGAGCATGTATACATTTTTAACTGAACTTCAAAAAGAACAAAGTGACGTAGAAATAATGAGTAGACAACTTCAGCTGAGGCAAAAAGTGAGAAAAACCTGTCAGGAAGCAGAAAGATGAAAGAATATTTAATATTGTCAACAATTGCCACAATTATGTTCAAAATAATTGTTTAAAAGTAATATAAGTTTTATAATTTATAGTTTGTTAATTAGTTTATTTTTTTTTTTACTTGAGAGATAGCTATGAATAAAACGTTTTAAATCTCGCAGAAATAATTTACACGCTTTAGAGTAAGGCTAGTTTTGATAATATCCGGAAGTCAAAGTAGAGGGACCCGTAATCTTACGTAATGATAAACTCTATAAATATACCCCGCGCGCGGCCCTTGCTCTCACTCGCCCACGATTTTTGCTGGAAGGAACTTCGTACACTCTGCTTGCTGTCAAAGTGCGTTTGTCTATCTTCGTCGCTCTTGCTGATCTTGTTGGCTGTGTGTTGGTTCAGAAGCTGAAAATACGTGCTGAAGCGATAGCTTTCAACGTCGGGGTTTGGCCAAACCAGAGACAGAAAAGTATGTCTGACAGCCACTGTAGCCTGTGGTCGGTTGTTCTGACAAGCCTGACCGCCAGTGCTTCTGAAAGATCTTCTACGAGTTTTGTCTATTTTATTTAAGGTATTTGTGATTTTGTTTGTATGTGTGTCTATGAGCAAATGTTGGTAAAGATTGTGTGTTTTAGGAAGTGACTAGCACAAAAATCGGCCACTAAAAAAAATACAACAACTATTCATACCGAAGCTCTTTCACCAGACAGTATAGTAATTAACAATAATGAAGTAATGATGTATTTAAATGGGGATGCATACCCAAAGCTAAAACAGAGGGCGCCGAAACCAATTGGTCCGAAAAACACATGTATTTTAAATGGGAAGAAATTGACCAATCACGTTCTGGTCCGTAAAATACATGGCAAAGATATATCTATATATATAACTTTCATCACTAGCGCCACCATGCAGTAAGCATCCCCATAATATTGGTCTCAATATTCGCTTAGAATTAATTTACATAAATTTACTGTTTTTATTTGTTTTTTTTTTATTTATTTTGGAAAAAAAGGATTTTTTATTTTTTATGGAAAATGTCCCTGGGAAAAAATTTCTTTGGGAAAAACGGATCGGGAAAAATATCCCCCCACCCTTTATAGAGCAGTAAACACAAAAAATAATAATTTCTAAAAGTATAAAAATAACTATTAGTTTAGTTCATAAAAAATTGCACCAGTTTTACAATAATTCTAAAAATAAAAAAAAAATTTGATTTTAAATTTTCTTGACACAGCACTTACTGAGTAAGTCAATAAAAATAAGTTTTTCATTGATGATAGAATCTTTATAACTTTTATTTATCAAATATGACAGAATATATATTTTTTTGTTCTAAAAAAGTATTAAAAAATAAAAAGTTAAGTTACTGCTGAAATTTAAAAATTAAAAGGAAATAAAAGTTTTAAAAAATATAATTAAAAAATTTAATATATATAAATAAACTCAAAATTACCTAATGAATTTCATGTTTTAAACAATTATCCAAACTGTATTATATATTTTTTTATTTAATTCAGGTTTCTAGGCTATATATACACTCAACTTTGTAACAAAAATTACTTATACTGTTTTATTTTAAAGTTTCTATTGTTATTGTTTTTATTTTATTTTTTTAATATTGATAAGTTAATTACACTGCAAAAGTAATTAATTTTTATAAAAATAGCTCACATTTTTTTTTATCATATTTAAAATAAAAAAATTTTACAGTTAAGTTAGTCTAGTGCAAAATGTATTATGAAAATTATATTTTAAAGAAAATATTAAAATTAAAAGTATGTATGAAAAATATTTTTCTATTTTCATTAATTTAAGTCTTTACAAATAATTTTTAAGTTTTACACTATTAAAATATCTAATTTCGATTTTAGTTTCCTTTAGTTTTTGCAGTTTTTTAGAGAACCACAAAATTGATAAGTGTAACTTTAGATCTAAAATTAAAATTAAAATTATTTTGTCCCATTTTTGTTATTAAGAAAATTTTTTTTGTTTCTTCCTAAGCTATTTAAGCTAAAGTAATTGACATTCACGATATCTTTATTGCAACACGCTTTGCCTTGGGCATCAGTTTTATTTTTCTGTTCATATGACTCATAATATCTATTTATTACGCCCTGAAACAATGATCAGAATTTGGTAAAATATAAAATTAAATTTCTATGAAAAAATGATTTCGTTTGAATTTCGCTCAGACTAGCAAATAATATTATATACATAAAATTACCTCGGTATTATTTTAATGTTTATATGGACGATGATTTCATGATATGTGGTTTTAATACATAATTCTAATTAAAAAACATGCATGAATTATTTCAATAATTATTAAATTAAACTACAATCTGTATTATGTGTGTTTTTATACATATACTTTAAATATAATAATATTATTATTAAAACTTTTTAATTAAAAAAATAAATAATATCATTGTTTTTATAAATCATAAATTTTCATTAAAACTAAAATTAATGAGAAAATATTATTCATAATAATTTGCTTATACATTGAAAATTTTTGATTATAATTATTTAACATGTTTATCTCTATCGATTATTATTGGAAATTATAAAACTTTTCATGTATGTGTATTATAGAAAGTTATTTATCAATTTTAATTAAATTTCTATAATTGTCATTTGTTATTATCATTATTATATCATTAATTCATAGTTTTTATCTATAATGATGTTTAATAATTTGTATATGCTTTTACCCCAGTTAATTACCCCGGGTTTAGGTGTATAATTCCTGGCCACCACCAGATTTGGTCTAGTATAGGTTTTTTGGGTTGCTGAATTCAAGTTTAGAAAAATCACCCATGATAAGGGAGCGAATCACCCTTAAATTAGCAAGTAACACCCCTAAAAAGGGATGTTTTTGCTATATTCTTACTATGAGTTTTAATTTTGTCATAATATAGTGTAATATTTTGGATGAAAATATTGAGGAAAATGTGGCAATTGGTTTTGAATAAATTCACATATGTTGTAATTAAAATAAAGTTAATTATTAAAGTTCACTTGTTGATTATATTATATTTAAATAAATAAATAGTAGGTCAGTGGACTGTATAAATAAAATGTAATTAATAAAAACTGGCGTTTCAGAATAAATAAATTAATGATTTAATTAAGTTTAAGCCCTGAATCTAGTTTGTTAAGAATTTAATTTTACACGTCAGGCGGCACATGTTTTTATTTGAATTGATTGACTTACGAGAATTGATGACCCATAAGGCGGATTCTCCAAACTCCGTATAAGTGAGTCGTAACCGCAAACGCAAACGTAGCGCGATGCGCACAGCACTGCGTATTGCATTGCGGCTGCGCTTTCGGTTAGGAATCACTTTTATAGAGTTTTGAGAACCAGCCTAAGAGAGAAGTCAGCGCCTTTTACATAAAAAGAAGGGTCTTTTCAAGGAAAAGAGGCCAATAAATCAAATAGTTACAAAAGCACCCTCTTTTAGGGGTTTTACTTGCTATTTTGCAGTCCCCGAGGTCGTGGTGCTCCTGTTGCACTAGGTGGTCCTGAAGAACATGGCGGAAATTTTGGTTCCCCCGCTGTTTGTATAGCTCGTGGAGCACCGCGCGGTGCCCTCGATCGCAGTGGATCTTTGCAAGGACTTGAAATTTTAATTCCCCCTAATGTAGAATTTAATCGTGATCGTGAAGTGGCCGTTATTAACCTCCTCGACGAGACCATGATCTCTTAGATGCGGATGTTGTTATTACTGATGATACACCCTTAAATGCAAACCAACCTAGAGATATTAATATTGGACATCTTAAAAATGTACCCTTACAAAATAATAACGATGCTCAGCCAGCATTCAAGCCTTGAACTTAAAAATATATTAGCTATAGAAAAAAGAGACTTAACCTTTGGTGGTGATATTTTTAATTGGTTACATTTCAAAAATAGCTTTGATCAGACAACCAAAGCTGGGTCTTATAGTGATTTAGATGACGCTATCTGTCTTCATAGGTGCCTTATGGGAAAAGGCTCTAAAACAAGTAAAAAGTCTAATGACGACAAGTATTAGTGGTCGCAAAATTATAAATGCCCTTGAGAGGCAATTTGGAAATACAGAAGAGGTTATCCTTAGATTGGTTTCTGCTATAAGATTCTTGCCTAGATTGACTTCTAATAAAATGAACATTGTACCCTTTGCCGCCACTGTCAAAAATAATATCAGGGCTATTATTAATCTTGGAAATAGAGGTTATTTTACTAATATAGATCTAATTAGGGAAACAGTAGATAAACTGCTCTTAGTAATGGGATCTCGATATAATGAATACGTAGTAATTACAAGTGAGGACCCATCTTTAGAAATTTTAGGGGAGTTTTTGGATAGAGGAGCTTCGATAGCTAGCATTGCTGGTACTGCTTCGGTGTTTGTTAATACTAATCGCAATTTTATTAAGTTGTTATACAAATAAAGGAAAATTATTGTTGAACAACCTTAATTTGTACTATTTCTAATTTTGGAGTCAATTTGAAATTATAAGTATAAACAGACTTTTGGAGTTGAATTTTAAATCAAAAAATATAACATCCTATAACCTCAAAATGAGGTTACAAAACGCTTTTTTTATCGTTTAATATTTTAATCAAAATGATTTTAATAACGACGCTCTAGCCATTGAGTTTCCGAATAATGGTATATGCAGTTTTTTAGAGGAAAATCTCAGAATCTATTGGGGTCTTTTAGCCGGTATATAATCGTGCAAAACTTATTGATATATACTCCAGTCAAAATATGGGTTTGGTTGTATTTTTACTGGCGAACGCGAGATTTGCTCTAGTATAGGTTTTTTGGGTCTCTGAACACGTCGTTTCTTAAAGAAATGGGGACTTAACCCTTAAATTTGCAAAAACTACCCCCAAAAAGCTGATCAACAATTTCGACTTCTTCCCGGGCGAGAATGTTTCACGAATTTTGATCGTACGTTTAATCTACGGTTGATTTTACATGTTAAAAAAAACGGTAAGACTAAACTGCGTGAAACATTCTCGACCGGGTTTTTCATAAATAATCAATATTTCACCCTTGAAAGAGCTACCCCTAAAAGGGGGTGCTTTTGCTATTTTTGCACTTTGAGCATCCAGGATATGCCCATATAGGTTTTTTTGGTCGCTAATCAAGAATTTCAACTTCTTTTTCATAAATAATTAAAATTTTAACCTTAAATTGGCTAAAACTATCCCCGAAAGTGGGATGTCTTTGATATTTTTATTCTTTTAGCATCCAGGATATACCCATATAGGTTTTTTGGGTCGCTAATCAAGAATTTCGACTGTTTTTTCATAAATAATCAATATTTCACCACAAAAAAGGAGTTAAAATTCTTGAATAGTGACCCAAAAAACCTATATGGGCATATCCTGGACGCTCAAAGTGCGAAAATAGCAAAAGCACCCCTTTTAGGGGTAGTTTTAGTTATTTTAGGGGTGAAATATTGATTATTTATGAAAAAGAAGTCAAAATTCTTGATCAGCAACTCAAAAAACACGTATGGTGCAAATCTGGTGAAGCCCCCATTTCTTTACGAAATGACCCCAAATTTTGTGTTCAGCGACCCAAAAAACCTATAGTGGAGCAAATCTCGTGTTCGCCAGTGAAAATACAGCCCCCCCCCCGTATTTTGACTGGAGTAATTTGCTTACAAAAGTGGGAAATTTAACGCAGGCTGTTATGGAGAATACATGTAATAAGTATGAAACTGAACTAACCTTACCTATCATACAGCCCGTGTTAAATTTTGCACGATTACCTACCAAAAGACACACACCATTTGATTTCTGAGAATTTCCTTTAAAAATTTTGTATATACCATTATCATTATTCGGAAACTCACTGGCCAGAGCGTCGTTAAGCTCGAAATTCAATACATTTAAATAACCTGCGTTTAAAGTATTTCGTATGCGACGTCACAGATGCTTTTTTGGATGGGGTTCTTAAGGGGAGTCCTCATCTTATACATTTTATTTTTTCCTATCACTTATAACCAGCCCAAAAAGCTTTATAATATATAGTTTACTATGGCCTCTTAAAATTATCCTTTCTATTTACACGTCCCGAGCCAATGACAATTCATATTTTCTAAAACAAAAATTAACTAAATATTTTGTCATATTTGCTATTCAGGGTATCCAAGTTTTATTGTTATTTTGTTAATTAAGGCTTAAGTATTTAATCGGTTTAGGAAATTTTAGAGCAAATTTTCTCATATAATTTTCAATGCTTTGAAAACTTTTAAAGCTTATTTATTTAATATTTTCTAGAAACGATTTAAACATAAATATTTCTAAAATTACGTATAGAAAATATTGAATTCATATTTAATACGCATTTATGTATTTATTTGAAATTTAATCCTTTTTTGATTAAAAATAATTTATTATACATAATATTCATAAAATTGAGTATCCGTATGTGCTACTAAAACAGATATTTATCTCTTCAATAGTTGCAGATATTTTAAAAATTTCTGTTTAATAAGCATATTATCTCCAGAGAGCTATTTAGTTTTAAAACAATAAATCAATTTTTATAAATAAAATATAATAACTAAAAAATATTTTTTTTTTTATGTTTCAGACATTCAAACATGGATTTCCACATCAACCATGTGCAATGGCATTTGATCCTGTTCAAAGGTTGCTTGCTATTGGTACTAAATCAGGTTCATTGCGGATGTATCCTTTGTCACTTAGCCAAAAACCCCAAAGCGTGAAACTGACTGAAATGGTTTTAAAGACAATTATTATTATCATTGTTATAATAGTAATTGTTAGAAAACCGTCAGGCGTGAGGACGTTGATGTGAAAAGGAAAATTATTCTATCTTTCTCTCTCTTATACGGTCCAGAGGGATTTATATATACACAATCTTTTCTATATGTATTTGTTTGAAAATCCAATTTACTTTGGTTAATACCACACGTGTTGAAAAGTCCTCTCACAGATATTATTTGGAAAATTGTGAACGTTTTTCTTTTTTGGTATAGTTTTCAGGGTATAATGGAATTTTATTTATCTTTTTTTTTTTTGGACATTATTACTGATTGAAATAGGAAGTGTCAGGAGGAAAAAAGGTTTTACTGGTTTATAAAGATTGATTTAATGAGATTATATTGAGAGAAAATGTTTTTCCCTTATATTTTTTAGCTTTTATCAAAATATAATTTTTTTTACAAATGTCCTATTTAATCCTTAAATAAATTTTTATGCAATTATACAAGATTTATGTAATGACACAATTTTAAACTCGTTGATTTTTTTATGCTACTTTTTTTTTTTACAAAAGATATATGAACATTTTTCATCGATTATTACTTAATTTATACTACTACTCCTACATTTTTTTACAAATGAATTATTACCATTTATTATTATATCAATAATTCATTGGTTTTTATCTTAAACAAAAAAAAAGTATATTGATTTTTTTACTTGGAATACTTTTGTAATATTTGTTGTTTGGATTTTCTTGCTTACAGAGGAAAAATAGGGAAGTAATAAATCTTTAAACTTTGTCTTGAATTTACAAAATATTTTTAAGAAAAAAAGTTGAATTAACGAGTGAATTCATTATTAAGATCCGGTTTGATTACCTTCCAATGTTTATTTTTTTTATGTATAAAAATTGATTTTCATGAAATTTTTAGTATTTTGGGTGCAAAACTGCTCAAATTAGACTTTTATTTTAGCCATTTTTTAGTAATAAATTTATAGAAACAGTGGATAAAAAAATAGTTTCCAAAAATTGTATGACGAAAAATTTCCTGCACTAAAAACTAAATATTATCGCTATAATTTACTTTCTTCCAAAATTTTTTAATTGTATAAACATAATATTTGATATAAAATTGAGTAATCTTTATTTAAATTGTACGTGAAATTAGGTAATCGTCAAAATAAATATAAAATTAATTATAACGATAAAAATTCTTGTTTGCAGACAGCAGAATAAATAATATCAACTATAATTAACCTCAATAAAAGTTTTAATAGTTAACAGAAATGTTTAAATTATTAATAATTATTTTTATTTAAATGATTTTTTTTATTGAAATTTTTGCCAAGGATACAAAAAATCGAATTGGTATTCGATTATATTAACTAATAATATTAACTAATAATATTTATTTATTTAGTAGCGAGCAATAATGACTATATTCAAAATTTGAGAGGCAGTCAATATTGCCCTTTGTAAAGAAAAAAACATTCATAACCTCATCTAGAAATATTTATTTTTACCAAATGCGATTACAGGACCTCGGCCCTACGCGCCTAGTCCATGAAAGTCAATTAAGTACTCATGAAAATACGCGTTCAATAGGCCTGGGGTTCAAATTTACAGCATGTTTGGAAATTTAAAATTCTTTCCTTTTAAAGTTAGTATTTGAAATAAAATTGAAAAATTAAGCAACGTTTTACTGAAATAAAAAACTTTCGTAATACTCTTTACGAGCCTTTTCCGCAAGGATTTTACGCAAAGTTCATTTCCCCAAAAATTTTTCATATAAAATGTACAATTACATTTACAAAAAAAAAAAAATATTTTGAACCTTAACTTGAAGTTTTTTGGTTCCTCAATGAGGAACCATTGTGATGGGTCAAATTTTTTTTTTTGATTTTTTGGCATATAAGCACGTTTTGAGACCTCAGGAAGCTAAAAAACTGGTTTTTAAAAAAAGTCTATACGTGTGTGTGTGAGTGTGTGTATGTATGTATGTAATCGGTTATATTTTACAAACATTATGGAATTAAGACCTAATTTTTTTTCAAAAATTCTTTTACCAAAAAATCTCGAGGTACTTTTTTTTTTTAACTTGAATGTAATACCTCATTTATTTCCATGAAAGTACTTATATTCGAAAGTATGATTTTTACTCGATATCTCGAATCTGATAATTAATTTTTTGAAAATTTTTTTTCCAAAATTTTCGTCACATAAAAATATAAAAAACACGAAATTTTTTTCTCTTTGAACGTTGTACCTAATTTATTTCTATGAGAGTACTAGTTTTAGAAAGTTCGTTTATAGTAATTTTTTGGATCTGATACCGAATTTTTTCAAAAATATTTTCCTCAAAATTAAAAAAACAAAAAAAATTAAAAATACTGCAATATTTCTTTTTTTATTTTGGGAGTAATACTTCATTTAGTTCCATGAAAGTACTTATATTTGAATATATGGTTTTTATTCGATATCTCGAATCTGATAATTAATTTTTTGAAAATTTGTTCAAAGTTAATGGAAATGTATGTATGATTGCATGGTTGTAATCGGTGATATTTGTGGCATATTGAAGTATTAAGCTCATTGTTTGAGGAACCTTAGTGCCAGCTAGTTGGCAGGATATTTTGCTTGCTTTTCTACACTCTGCACTGAATATTAAAAATTATAGATAAAGATTTATAAATAAAGATTTAAATACAATTTTTAAAAAATTTCTGAAATTTTAAGGTTATTTATCCAGAATTTCTGGTTAAATAGATGCCCTACATTTTTTAATACTTTAATTATATTCAAAATTAAAATATTTTTTATCAGAAATTAAAATATTTCAAATTTTTTCTGTATCTGCTTATATCTAAAGTAAATATTTTAGTATGATAAATTATTTTTTAGGGCTTCATTGAACAGACGTATAAAATGTTCGCTCCCCATAATTAGTTCATATTTCTTTCACAGTCTTTGGTACATAAAAAACGTTTGAATTAACTTTTGGAATAAAAATTTTGTGATGTTTAAAAGAATATTCATTATTTTTATTTTTTTGTTATTTATAATAACAGAAATTTTAGCAAAGCAAGTTGGAAAAGGGTCAGGAGCACCAGTAAGTTTTCATTTATAGACATTTTTTTTATTAACTATTGACTGTTTTTTAAATTATGTTATCAAATTTATTGTATTTGTATTTTTTAACTTGTAGTCTTCTCTTTTTTATTTGATATTTTAGTGCATTACAAAATTTGACTATTATCCTAGGAGACAATTTATCTTATTTTTGTTATTTTATTTTTAGTGTTCATGCAACTCTGATTGTGAATCCAGAAATTGCGTTCCTGACAAAGATGGAGAAATGAAATGTACTTGATATGTAATCTATTAATTTATTATAAATTCAAATAAAACGAAGTTTATTTACAAAAAAAGTAGTAATTATTATTAAAAAATTTTTTATTTCAAAAAGGATAACTTGTTGAATCTATTTGAACATGCGGTTCTCCAAAAATAATATTATATATTTTATTTTCAAGCTTTTAGCAGACATGCTGTTGATTTTTCATATGTTTTATTACATGGTATACTTTCTTTGCCAAAAATTTTAGTCATAACTTAAACTCACAAAATGTCAAAGTTTATAAACTTGAGAATATTTATTTTTTTAGTTCATCAGAAAATATTAATATTTAGAGGAATTAATCATTATTGCAATAGACAAATCCAATTTTTAAGACAAAAAATTAAAAATTAGCAAAAACATAGTTAGGTCAAATTTTAAAATTGGTGATTTGCCATAAACAACCCTCTTCCCCTCTTGACATTGAGTATACCTTCAACTGTTTCCATAAGAACCTCTAAAAAGTAATATTTTTTGGTGAAATTGAATAAAAAATTACAGTATATTTTTGATAACTCAATATTTTGAAAAATAGAATAACAATTTTTTAATAATTAAATTTACAATTCAAAAAACACTTGAACAATTTCATAAACTTAAAACGTATCAAATTTTAAATCAAACCACAGATAACTTTTGATTAATGTAACAAGAAAACTCTATTTTATAATTGTAAATTCCGAAATTCGGAAAACGCTGCTTAAAATTTTAATTTGCACTTAAACATTCAATTTTATTGAACGATTGATAATTTTTCTTATCAATAATAAATAATACAAAAATTCAAAAATAAATACAATAATCGATGAACTAACACCAAAAATCATTATATATTTAAGAGCTGAAATTAAACCAATATCATCGTTTTGTTGCATGATTTTTTGATCTTCGTTAACCTTGGTTTCTTCAATCCATTTTTTACCTAACCCTGTTTCATATATTCGATCTGTGATTTTCGAATATTTATTTAAGTACGGTGAATTATTTTCAAAAAATAACGCTGTTACAAATACTGGAAAATTGGTCTCAAGAATTATATATTTTTTTGATTTATCGCTTCTATTCTCTAGCATTGCATCCGCTAGTAAATTAGCTGTTACTAAAACAGAATTTTCAAGTTCTGTTATGTCTGCAAAAATACTGCATTCCTTAATTTTATTGATAATTTTGCTGGTGTTTTCATCAATATAATTAGTTTCTAACAATAGTTTTTTCATGCTCTCACTAATTGGAGCATACACAGATATGTTTTTTTCAAGCACTTCTTCAAATTCATTAATTAACGAACTTTCAGTTGAGACGTACTTCAATTTCGTCGCTTGTAAAATAATATCAGATGCAAAGAAAAATGAAAAAGAAACAATTGTTAAATAAAGAATTTTTAATTTTAAGGATTTATTTTTAATCTTTACTGAAAATCCTAAAATTAATTCAAAAATCATCAATGCTGACCATTCCTCATCTTTTGATTTCAACTTTTTCATGCTAGCATAGCAAATAATAAGAACTGCTGAAACTATTAAAAAGCAGTAAATAAAATCTTTCGAAAATATGATTTTTCTGGTATGATTTACTGGTACAATAGCTACTACTTTTTCAAAACTCAATAACTTTGTATTTTTGTAATTTTGCATATGATAAATGAAACTAATAGAAAGAAATAAACTTAAATTGTTTTTTGAAATTGTTTCATCACGAGGCATATTACTGATACCAAATGGTATAATTGCAGTTGATGCATTCACTGTTTTCTCAAACTGTCTATAATTTTCATAAAGGTAATTAAATTTATTTTTATTTGTTAGACCTAACAAACTTGAATCACACTCAGGCCAACAAAAACTACTTACACCTACTTTTAATTTATGCCCATTCATATTCTTCAACTTGTCCGGAAATAATTTAAATTTGTTATTTTGGTAATCAGTAATTTGAATAGAATCAAAATAAGGATTGTAAATTACAATTTTAAAATTTCCTTTGTTATCAATCAGTGCAATAGCGAAATCAAGCAGGTTATTTTTCCAAGCGAGTATGAGAATATTTTTTATATCTGCTTTAGAATAAGTATTTGCTTGTAAAATTAACAAATACTTTGGTCTTGACATGTAAAATATCGATGTATCGATAAGATTAAATGTACGTTGCAATTTATTCAAGACATTTTTTCTATCAGAATCCACCGAGATTAAATGTAGAGTGGAAGAAATTTTACTATTATACATTAAAGAACGACTTAGTTTTACCTTTTCTATATCTGAAGCATATTTTTCTCCAACTATGGTCACTGGTACATGTTTCATAAATTTGTCCAAAATGATTTGAGTTTTGGATGAAGCATTTCTTGAAGTGTAAGGAGTGTAAGCTGTTACATGATGAGGGTTTATTTCTTGAAGAACGTGTTGCACAAAATTATCAATAGGTGACATTGTAAAAACAAAATTTAATTTTTGCAATAGAATCATGATGATTATCAACTTCATTTTGGAAACACTGTGAAAACACTTTAAATAACTGAAAAGCTTTAAAACTATTTTTTCGTCAAAGAAAAATACACTTTCATGAAAAGTTAAAAACTTAATGATTATATGGTTTACACAATGTTGGTTTAAAACACGAATCAGTGTTTTTGCAAAAATTTCTATAGTAACAAAAAATTAACGTCAGCTAATAAAATATTTAAAACAAGGCCAATAATTTTTTGTGCTAAAATCATTGGTTACCATGGAATTGACTGCAAAACAATAAAAATAAATAATTGTAAATTTTTTGTTAATTATTGTTTTTTCATTTACAATACATTTTATTTAAAGGTCAAATTATTTTGTATTTTTAAAAATTATGAATAAATTTTTTAATGATTTTTATTTTTTCAGGAAATTATGTGTAATTGTTTCAAATAGCTTGTTTATACCATAAAATTTAAATAATTGTATAATTCTGCTGCAAAATGATAATATCTAACAATCAAGTTATTTAGTAAAAATAACTTGACTATTATAGATTGTTAGATTAAATAAAACCTTTTTTTATAAATTATGGCAATAAATAACAAAAATAAATAATTTATTTAAGCAACAAAAAAATATTTACTAAATCAATTTATTTTTTTTTGTGTGAATTATGGAAAAAAACATATAATAAAAAAGATTTTGCCAAAAAAATTGGTTAATTTTGGTTGAGATCTTTGCAACAAACAAATAACAAGGTTGACAAATAATACTCCAGTAAAAATACGAGTTTGCCTACACTTACGGTTGCGAATATGAGATTTGCTCTAGTATAGGTTTTTTGGGTCGCTGAACACGAAAATCGGGGTCATTTGTCAAAGAAAATTGCGCATCACCCTTAAATTTGCAAAAACTACCCCCAAAAGGGGGTATTTTTTATGTCATTACCTTCTGAGTTAATAGATTTATCCAAGAATTGGTTTCTAGGGGTTTTTTGGGTCGCTAATTAAGAATCTTGATCATTTTTTAAGGTAAAATTAATATTTCACCCCTAAATTAGCTAAAACTACCCCTCCAAAAGGGGTGTTTTCGGCATTTTCGCACTTTTTGCGGCCAAATTTGGCTCACAGGGTTTTTTTGGGTCGCTAATTAAGAATCTTGATGATTTTTTAAGGTAACATTAATATTTCACCCCTAAATTAGCTAAAACTACCCCCGAAAAGGGGTGTTTTCGCCATTTTCGCACTTTTTGCTGCCAGATTTGGTTCATAAGGGTTTTTTGGGTCGCTGAATAATTATATTGATAGTGAATTTATCAGTTTAAAATTTTTTTCAAATTTTATATATAATGAAATAATTTTATCAATAAATTATTTTTATTGAAATTAACTTTTTTTAATATTTTGATGTTATAAATAATATTTTAAATAAAAAAAATTTATTAATAAAATTATTTGATTATATAAAATTAAAAAAATTTTAAATCTGCTTGATACGTTAAAAATATAAAAAGTTATTGCAGATGGCACCCACGTATCATGTAGAGTTTAATAAATCATAGATTTATTTAATTAGCTTTCTAGGCCGATAAATTCATCATCAATATTTTTAGAAAATTATGATAGTCTTTAAGAAAAACGTTTTATGATTATTTTTACGTCAATATTTAACTCAATCCAATCATAACGTTCAAAGTCCTGAAATTAAAAAATTATTCAAACTTTTTTCTAACATGATCAGCTTCGCTCTACCCGTCATTGTCGATTTCGTAATTGCCTTAACTATTGTTTCTTATATGATCTCGTATATGACGCAATACGTAAATTACTTTTTTTATCGGTTACAAAATTTTTTTATCAATTTTAAAATTTTTTAATTTTGTTTTATTCTAGACAACTCGGAGTAAAGTGTTATATATATCTTATAATTTATAATTAAATTGTTATAATGTTTAAGAAAACATTAATAATTACTTCAATATTTTTATTGTTATTTATAATTGAAATTTATTCAAGAGTACCTATTAAAAAGGGTCCTGGAGAAGATGTAAGTTTTAATTATTTTATTGTCTAAATTAATTTTTTATTGAAAATAATTATTTTTTTAATTTTAGTGCACATCGAATGCTGATTGTGAATCAAATAGCTGTCTATATTGCTTAGATTGTCAAAGAAAAAAGTGTACGTAATATCTGGACAATCGTTTAAAATTATTTTTTACATAATTATAAATAATTCTATTATCCACTAGTAAAATAATGTTTAATTTTAGATAATAACCACTTTTAATTTATTTAATTATGTAAATATTTGATGTAATACAAATAAAATTAAAATTCAAAAAATATTCTATAAATTTATCTATTAATTTTTTTTATCTCATTGTTTCTAAATTACTAATATCTTAATATGATATTAAATAATTGAAGATTTAATTTTATTAAAAATTTTTATAATTTTTATTATGCTTAAAAAAACGTTAATTATTATATAATATCATAATTTATTTATTTTTAATTATTGAAATTTATTCAAAAGTTTATACACTTCTTGGGATCTACTCGGAACCTACACATTTCGAACCTGCACATCTATTTTCTTACACATTTTATTACATGAAAAAAATATTACACATTAAATAAATTACCAAAATAAATCTTACACAAGTGTAGGAAAATTAATAATTAAATATTTTGTATATTTTTATAATTTTCATATTGTTATGCAATTAAAATATATAAAATATTTAATTATTAATTTTCCTACACTTGTGTAAGATTTATTTTGGTAATTTATTTAATGTGTAATATTGGTTCCTCATAGAGGAACCTTTGTGATAGATGAAATTTTGATTTTTGATTTTTTGGCATATAAGCACGTTTTGGGACCTCAGGAAGCTAAAAAACCGGTTTTTAAAAAAAGTCTGTATGTGTGTGTGTGTGTGTGTGTGTGTGTGTATGTAACTGGTGAAATTTCACAACCATTATGGAATTAAGACCTAATTTTTTTTTCAAAAATTTTTTTATCAAAAAATCTCAAACTACTTTTTTTTTTTTTTAATTTGGATGTAATACCTCATTTATTTCCACGAAAGTACCTATATTTGAAAGTACGATTTTTACTCGATATCTCGAATCTGATAACTAATTTTTTGAAAATTTTTTTCTCAAAATTTTTTTCACAAAAAAATACAAAAAACACTAATTTTTTTTTTCTTTTTGGACGTAGTACCTAATTTATTTCTTTTAGAGTACTAGTTTTAGAACTATGGTTTATAGCATTTTTTTGGACCTGATACCTAATTTTTTCAAAATTTTTTTCTCAAAATTTTTGTTGCCAAAAAATACAAAAAATGCCAAAATTTTTTTTATTTTAGGACGTAATACTTAGTTTTTTTCTATGAAAGTACTAATATTTGAAAATTTTGCAATCGGTGGTATTTAACAACCATTATGGAATTAAGATCTAATTTTTTTTTCAAAAATTTTTTCATCAAAAAATCTCAAACTACTTTTTTTTTTTTTTTAATTTGGATGTAATACCTCATTTATTTCCATAAAAGTACTTATATTTGAAAGTACGATTTTTACTCGATATCTCGAATCTGATAACTAATTTTTTGAAAATTTTTTTCCCAAAATTTTTTTCACCAAAAAAATACAAAGAATACCAAATTTTTTTTTTGTTCGGACGTAGTACCTAATTAATTTCTATGAGAGTAATAGTTTTAGAAAACTTATTCATAGTAATTTTTTGGATCTGATACCGAATTTTTTCAAAATTTTTTTCTCAATATTAATAAAACATAAAAATTAAAAAATCTGTAATATTGTTTTTTTTTTAAGTGTAATACCTAGTTTATTGAAATTTTTTTCTAAAAATAAAAAACATTAAATCACAGCAACATTTTTTTTCTTTTAAAATACGGTATTTAACTTTTTTTTATGAAATACTGATATCTCAAATTATAATTTTTATTAGATAAAATAGACCATTATAAATATTTTGCTATTGTTAATGAGGAACCATAGTGCCAATCACTTGGCAGCGTTTTTTTTTCGTGTAATAAAATGTGTAAGAAAATAGATGTGCAAGTTCGAAATGTGTAGGTTCCGAGTAGATCCACTTCTTGTATTTGCTTCATTTAAAATATTTTTTAGTGCAGGGTCCATAGTGAATGTGCATCTGGTAATTGTATATTTAGAATTCTGCATTTACTTGTCTACTAATTAATTACTTTTAAATAGAAAATTTATACATAAATCTTGTATTAAGTTTTAAAATTATATCATAAACAGAGATAAGAAGATTTTATAATTAAAGTTATTTTATTAAGTTTATATCAACGTATGTTTATATGCATCATTCTATGAAATAATGAACCTCATTTTTTAAATACATTTTTCTTTAGTCCTTTTAGAGTAAGCTGAAGGTACAAAAAAATATTTTTAGATTCCAGGTCCAAAATTCTATTTTATCAAAATCTTACAATTCTATTAAAAGTATTTCTACCCTAAAACTTACCAAAATTCATAGACTGCTCCATATACAATTTAAAATCAATTTGTTAAAGTTATACCAAAACTTATTTCTTCAGCATATATAAAATTATTAAGCTGTTCAATTTTGCAAACTCTCTGTTTATAAACTTTTATATATAGCTATATATAAATCAGTATATATATTTCTTAAAACTTGCTAAAATATATTTCAATTATAAAATCTTTGTGTAACTTAATTAATTTATTACTTAAATTTCATCATTTTTCTTTTATTACAAAAATAAAAATACAATTTTCATGCTCTATAAAACAAAAATATTTTTTATTTATATATCTAAAAATCAAAGCACGAATTTTATATTTTTTATTCGACAAATTGAATTTTATGCTTATGTTTTGTTTATAGCATTTTTTATCATATATGAAATAACTCAATGTAACGAATTAACTTTTTATTATTAAAAAAAAAATTGGAAAAAATATTTCTGCATACAAAAATGGTAAGATAATGAAAAAACAGAATTATCGTAATAAAATTTTTTATGTACACTGTAAAAAGTGTTAGAACATTTTCGAAAAATTAGTAAATTTTCGAAAAAATTTGTAAATATTCGAAAAAAATCGTATAATTACTAAATTTAGTGTATTAACAAAATATTCGAGTACTCTTGATTTTTTTTTTGTGAATTCGCAAGAAAAATTGACAATTTATAATTTTTTTTCGAAAATTTTCAAAAAACAGTTGTAAATTTACGAAAAATAGTTGTGAATTTACAACATTTTTGGTAAATTTACAAAAAAAAAATCGAGAATTCTCGAATTTTTCGAGAATATACTAAATTTAGTAAATTTACGATTTTTATCGAATATTTACAAATTTTTTTGCAAATTTACCAATTTTTTTTGTTGATCTAACAAAGTTACTTTTTACAGTGTATAGAAAAACTTTTATATATGAACGTGTGATAGTTTTTTGTTGCTGAATTATAAATGCATCTCTTGTGAATTGTATGAAAGAAAAAATTTTCTTAATGGACCTAGTTATTGTGATTTTTATGGATATATAAAAAAGAATAATTATTTTTAAATGTTCAACTGTAAAGATAATTTTCATATTATTACTGTTGTTGGTATATTTCTTACTATTGTTAGAGTTTAAGTTTCTAGGTGCTTAAGATATAAATGATAAAATGTTTTATAGTTAGGATAGTTTTAATTAGAATATATTTGACATAATAATCTGTTTTTTTAATGCTTTTTCTTTTGTGAAAAGTATCAGTTATCTACTTTTTATTGGGTCTCTGGAGAAAACTAGTTACTTAAAATATAAGTTTGTAAAACTATGCCCCAAAAAGAAAATTTTCTCTGAAAATTCTACATTTATTCTTTAAATAGGTGCTAAATATGCTAAAATACACCTAGTATAGAATTTTTATGGGAGTTTTGCTCTTTTTCCGCAAAAAATAAAAAATTTCTCTTGTTACCAATTTAATTTAAGGAATGGTTTGAAAAGTTTGAAATATATAGAGCTTTTAAAGATCATACGCAAAGTCGAAAAATTTTAAATAACCAATTAAAATTTAATTCCCTTAGCTATAAAGACCTTAATCTATAATAATAATAATATATTAGGGAGGCATTAGGTCATAAAACAAGAACCAAAAAGACAAATAATTCTTCATTCCTATTCCCATATTATTTTCATCAACATTTTGAAATAAAATAATTAAAAAAGTTACTTAAAAATAAATTTTCGAATAAAGAACAAGATAAATATCAAGTTTCTCAAAATTATATATAGAAAACAACTCTATTCTTATTATAAAGTACAATTTCTATAAAGTTTCTACACAGAATACTATATTGTGTTTGTATGGAAAATTCATGAATAAAGATACGAAATTGATCTTTTTAATGCAATTTTCATTCGTTTTGAATTTATAATACACACAAACTAATATCTTATTTATATTATACACTTGTATTGCATTTCCAATTTATATTTATGATAATAAATCAAAATTTAATAATCCAATTAAATATTTTGCTTAATCATCTGACTTTTTTTTTCTGTTATTATTCAATTTTATATTGAAATGGATTTGAGTAAATTAATTTTAATTTTTCAAGCAAGCGATTCATCTTATGACCTTTTTATACAGAAAATGATATATCGATTATACAATTAGAGTGCAAAATTATCCTCATTCTCGTTGGTATAAACGAACCCTTAGATTATTCAAAATTATAATGAAAATTAAAACCAATAAAGAAATAAAATTTTTGTGTGGTACAAAGTAAAATAAATAAAAAAAATTGTCCTCACGTGTCCCAGTTAAAGAAATGAATATAAAAATGAATTTATTTTCCTTAACAGTATTTTAAATATAGTTTGGGAACACCAGGAGTCGATGCACACGTCAAACACGAAGGTGGTTGTGCAGTAACAAATATACAATTTTTAGTTAACGAAGGTGCATTAATATCATCGACAGCTGACGATGTCATTCATTTATGGAATTTAAGACAAAAAATACCACAAGTTGTACATAGTATCAAATTTCAAAGAGAAAGGTAAGATTTTTTTGATTACATGTGCTAAAATATCACTCGTAATATTCAAATTTTATGTTTTTTAAAAACTGTTATTAACTTCAAGATTTTTATTTTCTAAAGTACCACTTTAAAAAAATAATAATGTTTCAACTTTGCATATACTTTACAGTAAAAGAGCTTTTTCATGCTTTTCTAAAAAATTTTTTTTATATTTTAATTTTTGATTGATGTATTTTCATGCATGAAAAGTAAAATAAAATTATGATATTAAGAGAAAATTTCTTTCTGAATAAAGACGTCTATAATATCGAAAAAAATACTATTTAATTTCTTATCATTTAGCCTTCGAAAAAAAAGTATATATCACTTCTATTATTAGAAAAAAAACGTCATTTCATCGAATTTGCATCAATCAAAAAAAAAATATTTAAAACTAAAATCTTGATAAGAAAATGAAATATAAATAAATCAATTTGAAGACATAATAGATAAGAAAAACAAAAAATTTGGCTCATATAAAATGGGATATGCACATTTCCTTCCTTCCTTCTGTACTTTTTCATTCGTATTCATTGGTCCCATCTGGCACATTTACTGCAACAGGGATGTATAAATCAAAGTTAATATTATATCTTTTTAACATGTTATGACAAAAAATAAAGTAAAGAATTCATTGAAAGGTGTCATTTTCAAAGCTTTTACTCACTTTTATTACGAAAATTTATACTAAATATTCTGGCTAAAAGCCATCGTTACATATACTTTGTTTTTGCAAGGTAAAGGTCACTAGGTCACTAAGGATAATAAATTTTTTTTTTTTTTTTGTTGGCTCATACAAAATTTTTTTCTTCTCAATACGTAATTTTTGAAAATAATAATAGAAAAATTTTATAAAATAAAACAAAAGACCTAACAAGCTGAAAAAATCCTTGATGCTTTTTTGATTTGGATTTCGTGTCTGGAAGTACGATGAAGAATCTACAACTACTTATTTTCTCTTTTTTTGTGTATATTTTTTTTTTAGAAAGAAAAATATAAAGTATTTTGAATACATGTCTAGAATTTATATTTAAAAGTAGGATGTTAAAAAAAAATGTTATTTTTGTTGCGGAATTTTTTTTTTTTTTTTAGAATAGTAGGTTTAAAAAATTTGCATGAAAGTAATGTTAAGAATATTGTTATTTTTTATTCAGAAAAAAAAGCGATATATATATGTATTATAATAAATACGTGTAGAAACATGAATTTTTAGAATGATATAATTTTATATATGGGCTAATCTTGATGAATTTGACACAGGTCATTTTTTTAAGGATTTGTGTTTTATGAAAGTTTTGGAGTTTTTGTGTAAAGTGAAAAATGTTTGTTTTTAAGATCTTTTTTTATATTGGAGTTTATAGATTTTTCAGAATTAAAGGAAATTTATTTCACCCTCATGATTTTGACTTAAAAATGAATATTTGACCTTATTGAGTTTAAAAAAAAAAAGAAAACTTTTGAATAAATGGGGGTTCAAGAGAAGCTTATTCAAAGTTTTTTTTCTTCAAACGAGACTAAATAACTTGGATTAACCCATATATACTATTTTTTTTATTTAATTTTTGATTGAAAATTTAATGCAAAATTTATTCAAATATATCCAAGAAAATATAAATTTTAAGTTTTCTAAGATAAAATATTGATGATTTTTAAAGAAATAATAAAAAAAAAATTATTTCAACAAAGTAATTTTTTTTAGAATTATTAACATAAATATTGATTTTCAGCTATTTTAAAAATGCTTACATAATATTTTAAATTCTATTTAATTTTTTTTTTTAATAATAAATTTATTATTGAGCATTTTTTTAAAAAATAAATATTTATGCTATAAATTTTTGGCCTAGATAGAAAAATTGATAAAAATAAAATTTAATAAAAAATGATTTTTATAGCAAAAATTTATCATATTTTCAGTAACAGCTTTTTCACACATAAATTTTATTTTACTTTTCTCTATGCCTATTTTATGCATATATACTTGAATTTTATTTTATTTTTTTTGTACTCCAGTTTTTGGTTAGGATACCTGATATTTATGACGGTATAATTCAAAGAAAAATTTAAATTTTAGACCTAGTTGTTATTCAAATTATTTATGTTGGATTTAGTATATTTTTTGAAAGTAGCATTGGGGGATTTGCAAGGTAGATCTTAATCTAGCTGCCTTGCAGAATTTTAGAAAGATGTCCCTCTCAGGTTATTACAACCACACTGTAACAAAAGTAACTTTCTTATATTAACAAAAAAATTAGAACACTTTCGAAAAATTAGTAAATTTTCGAAAAAATTTGTAAATATTCGAAAAAAATCATGAATTTACTAAATTTAGTATAATAACAAAAAATTCGAGTATTCTCGATTTTTTTTTGTGAATTCGCAAGAAAAATTGATAATTTCCAAATTTTTTTTCGAAAATTTACAAAAAACAGTTGTAAATTTCCGAAAAATAGTTGTGAATTTACAACTTTTTTCGTAAAATCACAAAAAAAAATCAAGAATTCTCGAATTTTTCGAGAATATACTAAATTTAGTAAATTTACGATTTTTATCAAATATTTACAAAATTTTTTAATCCTATAAAACTTTTTTTCATCGAAAATTGCAATTTTAACAGCAATTTAAAAATTGTTCATATTGGGCTGAAAATTTTTCCAGAGTATAATCAAATAAATTCCTCCAAAGTTAATTTTCTAAAGTTTTTTGAGTCTATTTTCCAATGCATAAGCAATTTGGATAAACTCATTGCTTAGCATAATTGTTGTGCATCATAGCTATCTTTATTATCCATAAACCCGAGTTAATTTAGCATGTTATCTTAAAATATAATTAAACCCACCTCAAAATTATAAACAGTTATGACCCAAATAATTGTTAAATCCTCTTGTTCAGTGCAATAAAATAATTTATTTCTGTGTCAATCAAAATTATTACACATCCTTTATTTTATTATCTACTTAATTTATCTATCTGAAAAAATAAAACAGTTAACTAAACTTTCTAAAAATTCATGAATTTAGTAATAAAATTTTAATGTCTCTAATAAAATACAGAATTTTATTTTTAAACTGTCTTTAATATGTTTCACATACATAAAACCTTTATTTGACGTATAATTTCAGTGATTTTAATAACTATTTTAGCTTGAATTATTTTATTTAATTTTCTAAAATTTTCATTTGCTTTTCATGTTAGATAGTTTTACTAGTTTTGTAAAATTAAGAACCGAAGCAGAAAGATATTCGAGATATATTCATTTATTTTGAATATCAAAAGATTTTATGAATAATTTTAGAAATTTATAATTAATATTTTAAGGATAATTAGAAAATTTAATATAAAAACCACAAACACTTAATTGAAAAATTTTCTATTGTTTGTCAAGTTATCAAGATCGTACGCTCTATTGTTTTAAAATTCTAACAACATAATTCTGAAAAGCTTAAAATCTCTTTCATCCACCTACAAATTTTCATGCATTAAAAATATAATCTTTTAAGAAAATAAATTTAAAAAATTTTTTTTCAGAATAACATGTATGTATCTTCCGTTACAAAGCAAGTGGTTGTATATAGGAACAGATAGGGGTAACATACATGTACTTCATATTGAGACTTTTGTATTGTCAGGTTACGTTATTAACTGGAACAAGGCCATTGAAGTGTAAGTATTTATACTTATAATATGTAAATTTATATATATATATATTTAACTACTACGTAATTTATATTTTAATTTATATATATTGAAATTTTCAATTACTAGTTAAGACTTTTTACTTTCGTTTTAAGTAAATTAAAAAGAATTTTCATTTCTAAGGGTACAGTGAATAGCATTTGGGTCAATAAGTTTTACAGTACTTTCTTGTAATTTATCATTGATAATTGGTATTTTTTAAAATTTTGGGCTGAATATATTAAAAAATTTTGTACAGTCAGGCTGGAATTTAAAGGTGTACAAAAATTTTAATTCATTCCTCTCATTAGTAAAATGTTAGTTTAATAACCCAATGAATTTTCAAGCATCCATTAAAATTTAATTAGTACAATAAAACTTTAATATCAAATAAAGTTCAAAAATTCCTAACTGTTTTGCATAAAAGCTTCAAATTGAAGAAATTATTGGTTAAAATCTTAAAAATCAAATCGATTATAAATAACTTTGTATTATTGAATTTAAATTGAAAATATAAAGAGAAAATGAAACTAATAATATTTCAAGAATGATTTTCAAATACTTTCTAGTTTTGTATTGAAAATTTTGATTGGCATTTATCTAGCATTAAATAATTGAAATTTTCATTAAATGTGATTTATGTATGTGTGTGTGTTTTATTTGAGAAAAACAAAAATTGTTTTGTAAACTACTTATTTTAATAAGGCCTGAATGATTTTCATTTATTCGAACTAAAATTAATGTTTTAGTTTAACATTAATTTCAAATTGACACCAAAAACTTTTTCAATTCAAAATGCTTTTCAAAACTTTATATTCTACTCTTATTGATAAACATTTTAAACTCAAGATTATAAATATGCTTTTATTTAACTTTATTTATATTTTATATTAATTTTTTTTTTCTGTTCTATTTTATTTGTTATTAATTAAAAAGTTAGTTGGGTAGTTCTTTTTTAGTTATTAAATTCATTTTTTTTTTTCATTTAAAAAGTTTCAAGTTCGTTTTATTGTATATTGAACAGAAGATTAAATAGAAAAAAATAAAACTTATTTAAAAAAAAAATATTAATTTCTGTTTTAAAAAATTTTTTAACGAAGAAAATAACAAGTTTTTGTAATTGAAAAAATGTCAATACTTTTAAAAAGAAATACTTTTTCTTTAAATTTTAATAAAAAGCTGTGTTAATCTTTCTGAAACTGAAATGAAAGTTTGATGGATTTTTTCAATATGACTCAAATCATACAAAAGTATTTACTTGAATAAAATTTTAAAAATTAGTAAATTGTTTTAAAAATTTTAGAAAGGGGGTCAAATATTTGAGTAAAAAAAAAACAAACTTTTGCATTTAAAAAATTATTTTTAATCTGCATATAGATTTCTAACTGAATTTTTTTAGTCAAAGTAGTAGAGATCAATGTATAGGCAGACTCTGGGATTTAAATTAAAAAAAAATTTTTAGGTTTTCAGGGGTCTATCCAGGCCTAGAGGTCTAATTCTAACAGGAATTAGTGAGTTTTTTGACAACTTTTTGGGTGCTACTATTTCGGTTAGGTTAGGTTAGGTTAATTTTTAGGTTTTCAGGGGTCTATCGAGGTCTAGAGGTCTAATTCTAATAGGAATCAGAGAGTTTTTTGACAACTTATTGGGTGCTACTATTTCGGTTAGGTTAGGTTAGGTTAATTTTCAGGTTTTCAGGGGTCTATCGAGGTCTAGAGGTCTAATTCTAATAGGAAAAAAGTGAGTTTTTTGACAACTTATTGGGTGCTTCTTTTTCGGTTAGGTTAGGTTAGGTTAGGTTTGGGTTTTTTTTTATTTTCTATTTGGGCGCCAAATTACTACGCTTATACGGCAATAGCCTTTTAAAAATTTTAAACCCAAGAAAAGAATTTCTGGAAACTTATGACTCATATGAAAAATTAGGAAAATAGATATCTAGAATCAGCCCTTATGATTTCTCGCGCAAAAAAATCCATGATAGTTTACCAGATGGTTAACCACCAGGTATTTTAAAAAAAATAATAAGACCCCAGGATGAAAATGAATCTTGCAGGTAAAAGCGAATACCCTGGGGGTATAATTTTCAATTCTTCAACCCAAAATATTTTCCGATTTTCCAAGATGGCGGACCATAAAACTTAAAAATATTAACTTTTAACTTTACAAGGGGATTTTTTAGGGCGAAAAATATGAATTTAGGGTAGAAAATATTCATTTTTTCGACTCAACATATTTTCCGATTTTCCAAGATGGCGGATCATAAAAATTAAAAATAATGACTTTTAATTTACAAGGAGGTTTTTTAGGGCAAAAAATATGAATTTAGGGTGGAAAATATTCAATTTTTCGACTCAACATATTTTCCGATTTTCCAAGATGGCGGACCATAAAAATTAAAAATATTGACTTTTAACTTTACAAGGAGGTTTTCGAGGGTGAGAAAAATGAATTTTAGATGGAAAATATTCAATTTTTCGACCCAACATATTGTCCGATTTTCCGAGATGGCGGACCATAAAAATTAAAAATAATTACTTTTAACTTTACAAGTGGTTTTTATAGGGCAAGAAATATGAATTTAGGGTGGGAATCATGGTTTTTTTGCGCGAGTTTGCATATATTATTAAATACGATTCGTTTAGTCATAATTTTCCTTTATAAAATAAATTAATAAAATGAACCGTCATGAATTATTTAGCTTGGGATCATTTTAACATAGAATGATTCATATATCTACCTAATTTTAATTTTCTGAAAGTTTAATTATTATTATTTCTTTTTATTCTTTGAAAATTTATTTTAAAAGTTTTTTAAGGTGTCTCATTAATTATTATGTGTATGGAACTATTATTAAGTTTTATAAGAGAAATTCTCTGTTGTATTTTTGCATGTATTTAATTTTTAAAGAACTTTTTAAGAAACATATTTCTTTAAAATAGTATGTTATTATTCTTAATTATACTCATTTATTATATTGCTCTTTGTTTTATACCGATCGTAACTTTTGCCCTTATACAGGGTGATTCATTTTAAACGATACACTCAAATATCTTGAAAACAAAGCAAAATATTGAAAAATGTTTTATATAAATGTTGTTGGGGTAGGAGGGGGCCATTAGAGGGAATCAGATTTGGGTCTTAGGGCCCCATCGGGCCAAGCAGGACGCGACTTAGGAATTTTCAATAGAAAAGATACTTTTTTATTTCAAATTCAGATTCTAAAGCAAATTTTAGGTCCAAATAGGATTTTGGTATTAAAGAAATACAAGGCCCATTTTTTGGACCCAAAATAGCTTTTATACGGCCCAAATGGAAAAAAAAGATGCTTTTGGTAGCTACTACTATTTTTATTGTTGTTTGTTGTGGGGGAAAACTTTTGGTAATTATTTGAAATTTCGGGTCCTACGGACCTTGATGGGCCCAACTTTTTTAAAGCTCGAAATAAACAAAAAAGATATTTTTGGTAGGTACTACCATTTGTATTCAAAGTTTGTTGTGTTGAAAACTGTTGGTTATTATTTGAGATTTTGGGTCCTACAGACCTGAATGGGCCAATTGGGGCCGATTGTTTCTGGCTAATGCTAAAAGTAGATGCAAAATAGCTCTGCAGGACCCAAATAAGCACTAAAAGTCTTCCAACAGAACAAACTTGGAATAAAATTGGTAGTAACTACCAAAAAAATTTGTTTTTTATTCATTTTGAGCTTTAAAAAAAGTCTAATTGGGCCCATTAAGGTCTGTAGGGCCCAAAATTTTAAATAATCACTAACAGTTTTCACCCACAACAAAAATACAACAAAAATGATAGTACCTACCAAAAACATAATATATTTTTTTTTGTTTTGAGCTTTAAAGAAAGACAATTTGAGCCCATTAAGTTCTGTAGGTCCCAAAATTTCAAATAATCACCAAAAGTCTTCCCCCACAACAAACATACAATAAAAATGGTAGTAACTACCAAAAACATCTTGTTTTCATTTAGAGCTGCATAAAAGCTTTTTTGGGTCTAAAAAAAGGGCCTGATGTGTAATTAGGAAAAATTTTACATTAGGATTATTCTCGCAAGTAAAATGTATTACCAAGTCTATAAATGAATCTTGGGTATTACAGAAAATTTAAGTCCCTGAACTTAAGTCAATGACCCCCTCTCTAAAAATGTTAGTTTTTACCTCTTCCTCTTCTTCTCAGTTTTGGTGGTATTTTTCAAAAACTCCTTTTTTTACTTAAGCTAAAATTTTCGAGCTTTAATTTGTTTGGGTACCAGAAGATTTTAGGCTTCCCCAGATTTTCATAAAATTTTAAAAATAACTTGCAAGTCAATATTAAAAATTTCCTAAATTCGCAAAAAAAAGTAAAATTAAAAAATGATTCAGCATAAATCTAATATTACAAAAAATTAAATAAAACTATCTAAAATTTTCCATAGGATAATTATTCATGTCTATACCTAAAAAGTATAAAAGATTTTATCGTTAGTATAAGTAACTAGTAATTTATTAGATTTTATTTTCTAATTACACGAATTTATACTTAAAAAAATATTAATATCAGCTATTGATAATTAATGATCTAGTTTTAATTAAATAAAAAAAATTTTCTACGTACTTTAAATAAATGATTTATTATTATTATTTTTTAATCCCATAATATTCAATACTTTATTAACCTACATTTTGCACAAAAAGCTACAAAATTTCTCTATTAAATTATTATATTTTACAAAAAACCACAAGAAAAGGAAAGAGAGAAAATATCTAAATATTTCAAAAGAAGTTTTTTATAATATTTTAAGTGAAAATTACAAGCTTAGCTTTATATATCCTTTTCATTTTTTGACATTATCCCCGATTAACACACAATCTAGTTTTCTCTCTGTATATTTTAAGTATAAAATTCATTTTCTTTTTTTTTTCTAAAATAAATATTTAAAAAAAAGCTTATCTAAAAATAAAATATTTTTTTTTTGTTAATAGTAGTAATTTAATTTTTATTCATTTTCTCATGCAAAATAACGATTCCAACTCATTCTCACGGTTGATTTAACTTTTTTTTACGGACGACCGATATATCTATGAGAATTTATCTATTTTGAGTATTTTATGTATACTCGGTTTAAAACCATCAAATAAAAACTTTACCTTTTGACATTGAGCTTTTCTCTTATTCGAAATTTTCTTTTTGGTAAATTTTAATTTAAAATATGGATGAATAAATAGGTTTAAGTTTTTTTAATAATTTAGAGAAATATATATATGCATTTGAGATTTATACGTGCTTAAATCTTCAATAAATTGAATAAATTTTTGCAATGTCATGTCCTTCGATATTAAAACATATGTTTTTTATAAAATTGAGATTGATTTCTTACTTTTTCAATTTTATGTATAAACTTGTTATAAAAAGGAAAATTTAAGATATATCAATTTTATACTTTTTGTATCAGATGATATTAAACTTTTAGTCTTGCTTTTAGTTTTATAAATTTTCCAATTTAATAATCTGTCATGTCATAGTTTTAAAAACATTTATCTACTGAAATTGGATATTTAAAAAAATTAGATTTTCGTGCAGGAGACTTTTATACTGTTTTGCATGAAATGTAGAGATTTAAAATACAAGTAGTTAGGGCTTTACTTTAAAGTTGGAAATAGTTTTTTAAAGGGTATATTAGAAATAAAATGTATAGAGAATAATCACAAAAATTCACTTTTATTGTAAAAAGATAATTTCTAAACCACTTTACTAGTAAAAGGAGCTCCTTTATATTCATTTTCACAATTACTCCAGTCAAAATACGGGTTTGGGTGTACTTACGGTTGCGAATACAAGATTTGTTACAGTATAGGTTTTTTGGGTCGCTGAACACGAAAATCGGAGTCTTTTGGTAAAGAAAATGGGGCTTCGCCCTTAAATTTGCAAAAACTACCCCCAAAAGGGGGTATTTTTGAAGTATTCGCGTTCTGAATCGATAGATTTGCCAAACAATTGGTTTCTAAGGGTTTTTGGGACGCTAATTAAGGAATTTTATGATTTTTTAAGGTAACATTAATATTTTACCCTTAAATTAGCTAAAACTACCCCCCAAAAGGGGTGTTTTCGCTATTTTCGCACTTTTTGCGACCAGATTAGGTCCATAGGGTTTTTGGGTCACTGAAAACGAATTTAATGGATTTTTTTATGAATAATTAATTTAACACCCCTAAATTAGCTGAAACTACCCCTAAAATCTACGACCCAAAAAACCCTATGGACCTAATCTGGGCGTACAAAATGCAGAAATAGCAAAAACGTCCATTATAGGGGTAGTTTTAGCTAATTTAGGGGTGTTAAATTAATTATTCATAAAAAAATCCATGAAATTCGTTTTCAGTGACCCAAAAACCCTATGGACCTAATCTGGTCGCAAAAAGTGCGAAAATAGCGAAAACACCCCTTTTGGGGGGTAGTTTTAGCTAATTTAAGGGTGAAATATTAATGATACCTTAAAAAATCATTAAAATTCTTAATTAGCGACCCAAAAAACCCTTAGAAACCAATTCTCTGGTAAATCTGTCGACTCAGAACGCGAATACTTTAAAAATACCTCCTTTTGGGGGTAGTTTTTGCAAATTTAAGGGTGAAGCCCCATTTTCTTTACCAAAAGACCCCGATTTTCGTGTTCAGCGACTCAAAAAACCTATACTAGAGCAAATCTTGTATTCGCAACCGTAAGTGTACCCCCCCCCCCCGTATTTTGACTGGAGTAAATCATAAGTTTTCTGTAGTTCCAATAGGGGTACAATTTATTAAATTTTTGCATTACAGCCAAAAATTTCAAATACTTAAAAAATAATTAAATTCAATTCTTCTTAGCATAAAATAAAAATTAAAAAATATATAAATTAAATTATAAAAAATTCGTAGTAAACTAATTATTATTACATAATACAAATTAGGTCAAATTAATTATTCAAAAATAATTATATATTAACAAGCTTTTTAATTATTCGCTGTCAATTATTATTATTATTATTATTTACGTCATTTAAATATAAAGCTAAATTATTCTAATTTTTGGTTTTAATTAAAAAAAATTTTTATATTTCAGCTCGAGAAAAACACATCCTGGTTCAGTAGTTCACATAAGTGATAATCCACAAGACGTTAGTAAGGTAAATATATACATTTTGTCTCTCTACGTCACCGCATGGTACTTAAGTAAAAGGTTTATATGATCAGGAGCTTTTAGCAGCTTTCATGTTTTTGGCTAGAGAAATCACTCCCTTGAGCATTATATTTATATATAAAATCCATATAAACTAAACAACACTGCACAAAGTGGATATATCCTTTAACTTATAATATACCTAATTTTCTTCTTCAGGCTAAATTTTAATTGATTTTCTTCTTCTACCTACACATATATACCTATTTGGTATATCAAAACTTATTAAAAACTATCATTTACTTTAATATTAACTTGTAAATAATACTTAAACTTTTAATAAACGTACTCGACTTTCTAAATTTTCAAATTGATTAAATTCTTTAGAGATTTAGATAAAGCCTGGCGGTTACTTTAAAAACTTGCTCATTTTCGTAATTGTTCGACAGTAAATGGCACCCTTGTCACCATAAAACCTTTTCTTATAATTGGAGTAAACTGGTGCCTCAAGGAGAGTTAGTAGCTTCTTGGGAAGGGTAATTTTATCAGAGGCGACAATATTAAATTATCCTTTTTTAATAAACCTAAAACTATTTAAGATCGTGGTTTTTATGATCATGTGAATACAAACTTTTACGATAAAATACATTAATATAATTATAAAAGCTCCTCAATAAGCTCCTTAAAATTTTTCTAAAGAAATATCAAAGCTTATTAAGAAAATGCAATTAGATTCAGTTTAGTATGAAACGTCTAAAACATACGTCAAAAATAATTTGTCAATCATTAATCCAACGTATAAGCTTTTCTAAATGTAATTATTCTTGTAGTCACAACTGTTACATAAATAACATTAGTCACGTTTTTGGTTATATATATGTGTGTTTGTGTGTTATAGCTACTGATTGGCTATGAGACTGGACAAATAGTACTTTGGGACCTGAGAACAAAGACAGCTGATTATAGATGGCAAAGTGATGAACCTTTAAGGTCAATTTCATGGCATCATGAAGGTAAACAATTTATGGCATGTCATACTGATGGATCACTTACAACTTGGTATTCTAAACAAACGAAACCAGCAAATGTTACACATCCACATGGTAAATTTATTAAAATATTTTAATTTAAAAAATAATTTTTTTGCCACATCACATTTATCATTCTTACTATCTTGACTCTTTTTTTAAATCCGTTTATTTTAATCCTATATTTATTTATTTTATTCGTCCCAAGTGAGCTAAAAAATATATATATATAATTGAATAAATTTATTATAAACCTTGTACTATTTACGTGATTGCTAAATATGATAAAAAGGTCAATATTTATATTAAAGCATTTTTATTTTTAAAATATTAAACCCTTTTATTGTTAAAAATAAAAGAAATACGTATATAAATTAAGTTAAACCTGAATTATAAATAGTTCATTTAAAAGTAAATTTTATTTTATAATAAAAAAGTACTAGAAATTGCCAAGATAATCGTTATAAACTACTGAACCACAAAAAAAAAGTCATAGGAATAAAAAAAATAATGACTTTATTTAAATTTTACTACTTTATTTAAGGATGTAATTGAAAGATTGATATTTTTGATATGATAATTTTTATTTTTTTTATTTTATTAACTTTTAAATATAAATTTTTTTTGAAATTTAAAATTGTTTTTTTTTTTTAAATTAATAGGCATTAAATTTTCATTACAATTTGTCTAGACTTTTTTGACTGACAGTAACAATTTATTTTTAAATTTGTGTCTGGTTCAATTTGTAATTTAATTAAATAAGTCAATAAAATACAAAAATAACCTTTAAAACGATTAAGGAGCTTTAAAATATTCAAAAACCAACAGGTTTAAAATGATTTAGAAATATTTTTAAGCTCAAAATGCATAACTAGGGTGATTTGTCTAGACTTTTTTGAATGACAGTAACAATTTATTTTTAAATATATATCTGGTTTAATTTGTAATTTAATTAAGGAAGTCAATAAAATAATGAAAATGCAAAAATAACCTGTAACACGATTAAGGAGCTCTAAAATATTCAAAAGCCAATAATTTAAAAATGATTTAGAAATACTTTTGAGCTCAAAATACATAACTAGGGTTATAGTAGAATCAAAAAAATAAATTATTAATAGTATGGCTACATTTTTTCTCACAAATGAAATGGCTTTGCAACATTATAAATATATGAGACATCATATATTACGATTTTTAATGGTTTTTTCCCCACGTGGGGTTTTTCACCAATACTGTCATGTCTAATTGTCAAGCACACCTATTTTATCAGATATGTGGTCATGCTCATTCAAGTAATCTGCGTTACACCTTCACATCAAGTAAACGTCGTTTCAATTTGGAGAGGAGCAATGTGTTCGTATGCAAAGCATGCTTCTAGGTTTTTTTACGTTGTCTAACCTTGTTTAATCAAATATTTTATATTTTTTGTATTACTTTTCATTTTGATACATAAATGTTCAATTTGAACTAAATTTCTATGGAAAACATTTAAAAAAAAACCACATTTATTCTAAAAAGTTAAATATTGGTATAAAATTTTCTTATATTTATAATATTGCAAAGTCATTTTACTTGCGAGAAAAAATTTTATAAATTATTATATTACTTGAATATTTACTTACCTTTTCCTCTAAAAAAAACTTACGTATGATCAAATGATAAACGAGATGGACACATTAATAACCACAATATTACAAATGATTATTGAAATACAAAAAAAAGTAAATTATTTCCTTCATACAGTAAAAAACAAATAAATTTGATATAATATCAGTCAATATTTACAAAAAATTAACATATATATAAATTATATCTAAAAAGATAATAAAAATAAATTAAAATATAATAATAATGTAAATAAAATAAGAAAAGACAGGAAACGATGAGTTATTATGAAGGGTGTAAAAAAAAATAGTAAATAAAAATAAAAGAACATTCAGTTTATATATTTAATGTATGTTTACTAAAGTGGAAAAAAAAAATAATTCTAAAAATAGAAAAAATATAAAGTCGGTGACTCGAGAAAAAGGAAAAAAAGTGAAAATATTTTCTAAAGAAATTAATAAGGGGGTGTAAGAGTGAAAAATAAACAGGGGTTTTCTTAAAGATGTGAATGAAATTATTTATCTTATTTTTTTTAATTTAAAAAACATACACGATTATTATTATTATAAACCAAGCCCTTTTTAACCTCATAAGTATAATACAAACGTTTTAACATCGCGTGCCACATTATAAATACACTTTTTTGCTTTCTATTGTCTATATATGAACATTTCTATGTTGTTGACAGCAAAAAATACGAAAGATGGAGGAGAACTCGAGTCTTGCAAACCTATTCAAAAAGTTGAGTGGAAACTCTCTCGTTCAGGGTAAGTCAAATACTTTTCTTTTGTTTATAAAAAAAAAAATTTTCTTGATAAAATATTCAACGATTTAGACACGAAACATAACATCACAATCGATTCAATTTTAACGTTTTCATTTATTTATTTTTTTATGCATTCATGAGTTTATTTTCAATGAATTTTTTATTCTATTTAATTTTTTTTTTTGCTGGGTTTTATTGAATATTTTTTGAAGAATACTTTACATAATTTTTTTTTTTTGCACTGAAATATTGAAATGTCTGAGGGCTTGTTTTTTTTTATTGTTTTTTAAGAATACTTGATTTTTTAAGAGTTTTACTAAAATTTTTTTTCAATTCGGTTATCTTGAAAGCTCTTTTCAGCTTCTTCGACATTATCTTAATCGAAAGTTATTAAGCAAAAAATTTCCTCATTTTTACCTATAAAAACGTATTAATTGAAACAAACCGTAAAAATTTTGTTATAAAAACGTGATCAATAAAAAATGCAAGTTTATTACCGTAATAATATTTATTAATTTGGGTAAATTCAATTTAATGAACGTATTTTTAATACCTTTTTTTATTTAAAAATTTTTATTGATTTTTTTTGTAATAAAATTTTACAAAAAAGAAAAAGTTGTAAAATTTTTTACGATTTTATTTTTTTTACAGTGTATTTTCTAGTTAAATTTAACTCACGTTTGAAATACATTAATTATAAGCTTAGAGAAAGAGCTTTTATCTAGCAAGCATTAAAGTATTTTTTAAAAATTATAAAAAATGAAAACAATTTTTCAGATAAAAACTTGCACATCATCATTTTAAATAAAAAAAAAGTCTTAAAAAAAGTTTTTAATACAAAAACTATTATAAACTTTTTAAATTAAAATATAAAAAAAGCAAACAATAAAATTATGCAAAAGAAAATAAAAATTAAATGAGAAAAAATTTTTTTGTATTTCAGTGAATCTTATGTTATATTTTCTGGTGGTTTGACCTGCGATACTGGTCGAACACCGAGTATAACGGTGATACAGGGTAAAACAACGACAGTTTTAGAAATGGAACACAACGTCGTTGACTTTATCACACTTTGCGAAAATCCGTGGACCAGTGGTAAGAATAAAAAATAAATTAAAATCTCAAGGATTTATTTATTTGTCTTTTGAATTTTTTTAGATTACCAAGAACCCTACGCAGTAGTCGTGTTATTACAAAATGATTTGGTGATAATAGATTTATTAACAATGGGTTACCCATGTTTTGAAAATCCATATCCAATGGACATTCACGAATCACCGGTAACGTGTTGTGCCTATTTCGCTGATTGCCCATCTGATTTAGTACCAGCATTTTATTCGGTTGGTTCAAAATCACAAAAGAAAACTGGTTTCAGTGAAAAGGAATGGCCGTTGTCCGGTGGTGAATGGTCACCAAATTCTAGTAGTTATAATGAAATTATTTTAACTGGGCATTCTGATGGTAGTATTAAATTTTGGGATGCATCAGCTGGTACTTTACAAGTATTGTATAAATTAAAAACTGCAAAATTATTTGAAAAAAATCGTGGCAGAAGCACTGATAACGATAACGAAGATCCATTAGCTATTAATTTAATATTTTTATGTCCTGAAAGTAGAAAATTGGCTATCGCTGGTTCTGGTAGACATATTGTTTTATTTAAATTTAAAAAAGCTGAAAGTATGTCTGAAGTTGTGGTAAGTTTATTTTATACTTTACTCTTTTAATCAAATACCAACTAACGAAATTAATGTCGATTATATTTTCTCAAAATAAAAAAGTTATTTTACTACTTTTTGTTACTACTGCTATTATTTTTTTTTTTTTTTTTTATTAAAAAATGTTAAATATAAATAACAAATTTTTTATACTCTTTTTAAGTTTTAAAAAAAAAAAGAAAGTTTTATAATAAATTACTAAAATTTATGCTTTTTTTTTTGCTTTTTATTTTTTCTTATTTATAATTTAATAAAAAAAATGTGTTAAAAGCCCATTTAGTATTTTATTTATGTTATCTTTTAAAATTTTATAATTTTTATTTATGCTGCAGTTTAAGATATTTTATAATTATTTTACTGCTCTGTAACGTACTGTTAGTTATGGGAATTTTTTATTCATGGGTGCATTTTAATTAGGGTTGTGGGGGTACCCGAAATGTCGGGTATGTGATTAGGTTGGATCTACATTAATAAAAAAATTAACCCGCAAATTGATTACATAACTGCAGATTATAAAAATATGATTATTTCATTTCTAGACATTAGACGTAACATTAGCATCAGAATCATCAAAAGACACAGAAAGATCACCAGATTTTGATTTTTCGAATCCTGGTGACGATGCAAAAAGTTCAGCATCAGATAAAAATCAATTATTAAAAGTGAAAACAGGTTTAGTTAAAAGAGCTGTTGGTTATCAAGCAACGTTAATTTGTCTAACACATGGACCGAATGGTGAATTACCTGAAAGTATAACTGCCTTGAGCTTAAATTCTTCTTATGGATTGTAAGTTTCATTTTTTTAATTTATTCTGCTTTTATGTATATTTAAATACACTCTAGTTGTAGTTTAAGAGTTTTTTAACGGATTAAAAAAAAAGAGAGTGGATTATGAAAGATCAAATATTATCTCTCTTTTTCTTAGAACTAGACAGTCTTTAAAAGAGAATTAAATATGTTGAGAAATTTTTTTTTTATTCACGGTAATTAATCAATTTAGTAGAAAAATATAAAGCAGTAGTTATTTTATAAATAATAAATATTTTTTTAATTAAAAAACTTTTGACCAAAGCTTTTTTTATAAATAAAAATTAATTAATAAAGAATGGCCTACGGCAACGAGACTGGAATAGTACTAGTTGACATAGTCCAAAAAATAACATTATTGGTAATGGGAACATCAGAACTAGGTGGTACTAGTGATCCACATCAACGTGCATTGAGAAGTCCAAAAAGACAAGACGATCAACAATTATCATCATCAAAACGTGATAACAATGATGATAAAGCTAGAAGCCCTAGTCTTGATCAGGTAAAAAATTCATTTACTTTTTTTAACATTTATTTAACCCTTTGATTTTATATTATTTTATTTTATTATTTTTATTTTTTTTTAATTATTTATTTTTATTATTATTATTATTATTTTTTTATATGTAATTTTTTTTTGGAATATTTATACCTATGATAAATATTTATTCCTTTATCAATCGATTGTAAAAAGAGCTGATCGAATTTTTAGTACTGTTCCTTAATTATCATGTATGTAAAAAAGATAATCATTGAAACGTATTATCTTGAAATAAAAAATTGTCTTTCCTCCTCCTCTACCTTTTTTTTAATTATCCTGTAATTTATCTATAAAAAAGAAATGTAAGTTAATTGATAATTTTTTTTGTCTTATGTGTGATAAATCCTTATGTGTACGTGTATTGTATTACTTAATTAATATTATAAATAACCTGAGTAGTGAATTTTTTTTAATTGATTGATTGCTTGAAGAATTAATTTATGGCTATGATTTTTAATTAAGGATACTAAAAGTTGTGAATTATTTCTTTGAGTGCAAAAATTATGAAAATGTTATCATGTATATCAGCCTGGAATTTTTTTAATTTTTGATAACTACCAGGCTAATATATAAAAAAAGTATTTATGTATTTGAAGCAGTAAAAATTTAATTTATACTTTTATGATAAAAAATATTAAAACAAATTTACATTGTACAAGCAAGGGGCATGGAACATGTTTTGAATAAAAAATTTTGTTGGGGCTAATATATTTGTTTTCTAATAATTATGGGCCTTACTAACTTAAAAGAATTTTTATCAATTTTTCCATAAATATGACATGTTCCATGTTCAAATTTTTATTTTATTTCATATACAAAAATAAAATTATCACAAAAGTTTAAATTTTAATTTAGTTGATAAAAAAATATTATCATTTTGCAATTTTAAAAATTATATATGATTTTTGAAAAATGATTATATTTAGTACAAATAAGATTGTTATTTTAAAAACAAAATTACATAATTTAAGTAGGGTAGTTTAAAACATATATATATAACCTTTATACCTCATTTAATACCCTTTTATTTAAAAACGGAGTTTTGCATTAATTAAAAAATCAAATATGTATATTATTAGTAAATCCAAAATAATTATAAATATAAATGTAAAACAAAAACAAATTTTTCTCAAGTATAATTAACGTAATTATTAAGACAATTATTCTTGTTTTTAAATGCAAATTATGGGTTACAAGGAGAGTTCTTGATGTTTAGGTAGTCTAATAGATTATAGTGTTTAGAGAATGGTTTTGATAGGGTTAATGGACATAGAACAACAAATTTCAAATGATTAATTACTCGAAATGATGTTTACCAGAAAAATCTCAACTTTTATCCAAAACATTCTCAAAAAAATTGAAATTAAGAACTTTGGTACTTTTTTCAAAATCTAAAAGTCCCATTGTAATAGAAAACTGCACTGCAAAAAGTAACTTTCTTAGATTTACAAAAAAAAAAGAATTTTTTCGAAAAATTAGTGAATTTTCAAAAAATTTTATAAATATTCTATAAAAATTGTAAATTTACTAAATTTAGTATATCATCGAAAAATTCGAGAATACTCGATTTTTTTTTGTGATTTTACGAAAAAAGTTGTAAATTCACAACTATTTCTCGTAAATTTACAACTATTTTTTGTAAATTTTTGAATCAATTTTTCTTGCGAATTTACAAAAAAAAATCGAGTATACTCGAATTTTTCGTTAATATACTAAATTTAGTAAATATACGATTTTTGTCGAATATTTACAAAATTTTTTGAAAATTATTCACTAATTTTTTGAAAATTTTCTAATTTTTTTGTTAATATAAGAAAGTTACTTTTTACACTGTGGTACTATTTAAAACTATTCTCTAATTATTAACCAATTCGATGAGCCAAAAATCCTGTACTCTCCTTATTAAAATCTGAATATATTATTTTTCAAACATATATATACGGAAAATTAAAACTTTTGTTATACATTTATATTATTATAATCGTTGTATTATTATTATTGTTGAGGATTGTTGAGGAAAATATAATAATACATATTGTATATAAATATATATACACACTGCATGATAATTGCAGTTAATAATAATAATCATATATAAATATATAATGGGCAAAAATTTTATTTTATTTTATTTTTCATTTTATATATACTTAAATAATTAATATATGCATATTAATAAAAAATTCATATATGATATATATAATTAACTTATTACCTAATTATTCAGTAGTATAAATCCGAGTTTAGTCAGACACATAAAATGAAAAATATTTAAATTTTTATTCACCCAACACAAGAAGTGCCATCCATTTGGAATATTTTTAATAAGAGATAATATCATTTTACAATTGCAGGTCAATCTTGTCATTTTCCATAAATAAATTAGTCTTTATATATATACATCAATATATATATGTATTCGAATTTCTAATAAAATGATTTATCGTGCTTGATTTATTTAGGTCGAATTATTATATATATATTTATTTTATTTTAATGAATTTTCTGATCAACGGATTTAATGTATATATATTTTTATTGGATATAAATATTTTTCCAATTAAAATATATATAATGAAAATTTCTGACTTTTGCATGGTCAAATGTATAAAAAATTTTATGTTTTTAAATGTCTTTTTATTTTTATTTAAATCTGTTTTAAATTTTTTATGTTTTTTTGGGTGGTTATAAAAAATATATATGTATATTATAATATAAATCATTTCATGTCAATTTAAATATTATGAATAATGGATTTTTCATTTTATGACCAAAAAATATTTATACAATAATCATCAGATAGTATAATAATAATAATATAAAAAAGGATATTAAAGTTTATATTCATAAAATGAAGCAATTTTCATGGAATAATAAAAAATAAATATATATAAGGATTTTCTAGATATTTTTGTTGCATGATAAATATTTTATGTTTATGTGGGTGACATTGAAATTGGTATTAAAAGATCAAATTTATTTATTTGGCTTTTATTTAAGTCGATTCTGTGTAATAAACATTTATATGTATTTTTGTTTCATGCATATATTAACAACCACACATAAATATATTGGTTAAAATTTGTATTTGCATATTCAAATGATTTTTCGAATTACATCTATATATTTAAGTACACTGAGAAAGTTATATAATTATCACAATGATATTATATAGTCGTAGCAATTATACTTAATTTTGATGTTTTTTTTCTTCAAAATATTAATTTTTGACCCATAATTGTGTGTTTTAAATGACTTATTTAAGTCTTATTAAAAATTATAATTGTTATTTATTTTTTACCTTTAGCAAATTTTTTTAAAATTTTATTTCCGCATTCAAGCTTGAGTTACCAATTATCAAACCCTAATCTTGTCTAATCGCATATATCAAGAAATATCTAGACCTTGCCAATCATTATTCTTATAGTATATTAAATTTTTCTTGCTTATATACCAACTGAAATTAATTTTTAACACTTGCGAGAGAAAAATCTTCAGCACCTAGCGGGAGAAAATTAAAACAATGTATCGCGCAAAATTCAAATTCAACAAAAATTTTTAAACAATTATATAATTTTCTCAGTGTATACTTCAAAGCATTCTATGCTTCAAAACAAAAATAAATTACGTGTCGTAAGAAATTCAATTGTCAAAACATAAGCATTAAATTTCACAATATTACACTTAATATTATGAAAAAAAACAGACGAGGTTAAAATATTCAGAAATAATGATTTATTCTAGGCCTGACAGGTCCAATCATAAAAGAATCTCCGCGCGGTTCAGCGGGTGATCTAATATAACTGAAACCTGCTTAAAAAATTTGAAAATATTTGAGTCATTATACACCTTTTTTGTGCACCCGAAATGTTTTATTTATTGACTCATATCTAATAAATTCTGCGGGTTAAAACACTAGCCTTACGCTATGTTGTTGTCAAAAATTGGCTTCACAAATGTCATTGCGCACCGAGAACCACTTGACCAATTAGAAAAAAAGAAAGTTCGAAGGGCTAAGTACTCTAAAATACGGTTGACCTGAAAAAACCCGAAAATAAAATGGCGTTAACAAGCATTCTATAAATAATATAATCATATATGTGCAATTGTACATATAATATATTGTATCATCAGAACAATAATATTCTGTATGCGTGACAATTATATTCATATAATTAGGAAAATTATATATATAATTATTATCCTACTGTTTATATGATACAATAATGGATATTAAATTTTAATTTTTTTTTTTTTATTTTAATTTTTATAGATGTCCAGATGTTTAATTGTGTATTTTACCTGACTTGTTTTGATATTTTGAGTTCTACTAAAGATTAATTTTTTTTTTTATTTATTACTTATGGAATTTTTGTTAATTTTTTTTCGCTCATTATCAATTATCGAACCGTAACCTAATCTAATTTAATCGCATACATCCCAAAATACCGAACGCTCGCCAATAATTATTCTTCTTGTGTATCCTCGGTCCTTATATACTTAGTGGAATTTGTTTTTGACACTTGCGAGAGAAAAAACCATAGTACCTAGCGGGAGAAAATTGAAACAACATACCGCGAAAATTCAAAATCAAAAAAAGTTTTCAAACAAAATAATTTTTGTATTTGATTTTGGCGCCATACATGGTTTTAATTATCTACCGTTAGATGCTTTTTTTTCTCTCGCAAGTGTCAAAAACAAGTTTTACTTAGTATATAAGAACCGTCGGGTATATTAGATCTACCAACTGGATCGCGTGCGAGACTCCTCTATGGTTGAAATCTGTCAGGGCGGAATTCTTGCTTTCCGTTTTCTAGTATTTTGTGGTTTTCTGCCATAACGACGTAATTTTATTTAAATGGAGTTGGTATGACAGAAAGCTATAGAATACTAAAGAATACAAGAAAATGGAAAACAAGAATTACGCCCCAAAGCCTAGATTCTGCATTTATATCATCTATAACATATCACGTGAAAAACAGAAAAAGTACTAACTTTTAATAAAATATTGACTTTTATAACCAAACTACATCGCGAAAAGTACTACCATTTCTAAAAACATTTGTTTGCGCATGCGCTGTACCACATATTCTGGATGGTACGGCTGTTTATCATTGTGATATGAATGCTGAATCAGGTCCCAGGCCTGAAATAAATATGGTATTTATGAATATTTTAAGCGAAGCAAAATGAGCTACCTTAAAAGCTGGCTATGTAATTACAGAATTTCACATCGCAAGAAAATTGACTTCAAATTAAATTGAACTGAGATGATAAATATATTATTATGTATATATACGTGATAATACATACATTATTTTTAAATGTAATGAACTGTTTTACTTGTTTTAGTTTTGGTGTATTATTATAAAAATTAAAAAAAAAGTCACTAAACAAAAATAACAATCATTATATTTTTACACTACAATTAATGCGAATTTAAATATTAATCAGGATATCAATTTTTACAATAATTTCGTTCGAATGGATTGCACTTTTTATATTAAAAAAAAACGATATTAAATTTAAAATTATTTTTTTTTTTAAGTAATACATTTATTTAAAAAAAAATGTAAAACGCAGTGATCCAATTTATTTAACGAACAAAATTTTAATTTAATTGAATGTTTTTTTTTTATATTTTGTTTGTTCAATGTGCATCAATATTTTCAAAAATAAACATTAATTTAATTAATAAAAAAAATTGGATCAAAAATATTATTATTTTAGTTTCATTCGATTTTAAGTAAATATATATAGAAAAGGGATACAATACAAATTGAATAAAAACAAATAAAAAGACTGCATTTGTACGTAAATAGATATTGTCTTATATCGATTAGTGGTCCATTTTTCTATGTATGCATACAAAGTTACCTTTTTGTAAACATTGCATTTTTTATTTAGTTTTATTTGATTGTAACAAAAATATATGAGTAAATACACACATACAATCCAATCAAAAAATAAACATACATGCTCTTTTTATTTTATATATACATTTTTTTGTTGAAAAAATAAAGAAACAAAATCTTACTGAATATAGATGGCATGTTTGAAATGGATATATAATCGTAAAAGTATAAATAAAATTTTTTTTTTAATAAATGTGTCATAAATGTATTAAAAAATATCTAAATTTCCATGTTATATATAATTTTTTATTTTATTTATTTTTTTGATTTTTTGAGTTTAATTTTTTTTGGTTTTTAAAGCCCTTTTTTACTAATATAAATTTCAAAATTTTTCAAAAATTAATAAAAAATATTTTTCCTTTTTTTTAAACGTAAAATCTTTAAAAAAAAAAAATCTCATGGCATGCCAAAAAATAAATAATTTAGAGGAATACAATTGACAACGAGAGCAACGATAATGGTAACGGTTTTTTCGAGCAATAATTAATTTTCAATAAATTCCTTTATTAAAAATTAAAATTTTTTTATTTTTCTTAATTAATTAATTAAAATATTTTTCTATTATAAATCTAATTTTTTTATTAATGCACGTTAAAATTAATTTTTTAATAAATTATATATATATATATATAAAAATTGCATGTATTAATAAATTTAAAAATTTACGTTTTTTTCGAGCATGAATTGTTATTACTTTAGAATCAATAATTTGCACGAGAGTATTTTGTATTATTTAAAAAATTAAAAATTTATATTACCTGATATAATCAACCTTTTTTTCTGGGAAATTTCTATATCTATAAATGTTGTTTTATTGTATTGTAAATTTTGTAAATAAAAAAAATTTATTAAAATTCAATAATTGACCGAGTTTTTTAAAAGGAATATTCAAATATTCATTTGTATTTTAATATATAATTACCCCGTGGTTTTGCTTTTTATTGTACATAATAGATAATATATATATAACCAACAAAAGAGTGTTTATTCATGTGGATAATTTTATATACGATCTTAATTTATAATTCATTGATTTTTTGCTAAATTAATGTTTAATTAGAATTTAATTTTTTATTTTTTGGGTTTCGTGCATTTTTTATTTAATATTCGAGATAATTGAAGGAAACAAAAATAAATCAAGCTTTAAATAATTTATGAAAAATTAATTAACTTTTACTGGTATTTACTAACAGTGCCCAGTGCCCCCCTATAGAAAAATTAAGATAGAGTTTTATCAAAAAGAAAAATATTATGAAAAATTAATACAGATCAGATCAAATAGGGCCGAGGGGGCACAGGTCCCGTAGGAGTCAAGGGACAAAGTCCTCGCAATAAATAACTTGACATTCCACCTACTCCCTTGAAGTACTTGCACCTATCCCTACGGTTAAACAGACTGTAGAGGGTCAAGGGGCAAAGTTTTTGCAATAAAAAACTGCATACTCTACTTCCCCCCAAATGTTGTACCCGTACTTACCCTTAGGGTAAACTAGAGCAAAGAAGGTTGAGAAGAGCTCCCCTCGAGGGTTGGGGGCAAAGTCTCCCTAATAAAAAATCTATTTTCCACTTACGAAGAGATTTTCAAGGTGGCAATTCGTCAGGAGGCTATTGCCCTGTAGGCATTTGTAAAAGGGGCCACAATGCCGCCATTCTTATTAACTTCTATGAGCATCTTAGGTCAGATTTATATTAATTTTTATTATTAATTTTGGAAAGTGACAAGTTGACTCGATTATTAGGATGATATTATTTTAAACTTAAAAAATAAATACATCTATGACATTATTATTAATTTAAACGTTGTGGGCATCCATGTCAATTAGACTTTTTTGCACCATGAGATTCTCAGAAGAATAATCCACGATTTTTAACTTTTAAGCAATTATAAATGCGTTTTTGATATTTGGCTCGACGAAGGACCAAATGTTTCTAAAAAAGTCCTTTTTAGTGAAATATAAAATGCAATTCTTCTTTTCCTACAGCTAGAAAGGTATTATTTTAAGAATCAATGAAATATTTTTTGAATTACTAAAAAAACCAATTACCAATTTTGATTATTAATTTAGTAGCTTGAACCCCATATTTTTCTTTCAAACTCTCTTTATCAAAACAAATCATTATCAATCCTAAAAATTTCATGGTCAAAATTGAACTATTTGGCATGGATCCTTTCGTATACATAAAATTTAAGCATTATTATTTGTAAGTAGGTTATAAAAAAATAATAATAATATATTTTAAGACATTCAGGCATTTTATTTATTTTTTTTTAAAGCTCGGATTTAAAGACTAAATTTTTTATATACATAATAATAATACCAATGAAGTATAAAAAAAAGTCCAAGGTCATTTTTTAATTGACATTATCACTTATATTTTTTTTCTTAAATAAAATAATAATAATAATAATTTATGTATATTTAAACAATGGAAATATTAACATTTTTAACCATACAGTACGATCATTTATTTTTATTTTAATATAAAAATACACATTCTACACATGCAAGCTTTACAATTTTTTTTTTGTTTAAGGAAAATAAAAGAAAATGTGGTATTATTTATTATCAACTAAAATGTTTTTTCATTATTGCTAGGTTTTTTATTTTAATCATACATACAACACATGTAAATATAAATTATTGTTAACCACAACTGACCGTGAAAATATCTCTTTTAATAATCCTAACCTCAACAATAAATATAAATTTTTAAAATTGTTTTATAATTATTGAAAAAAAAAGATAGTAATAATAATTAAAAAAAAAAAAAAAATTGTAAAATACAAAAGATTATAAAATAATATGAGGACTTAAAAAACCATAAAGTTTGGTGGTCCTCAGTTACAACAACAGGTGCATCAGCAACATCAGGATAACGAAGAAACTGGTAAAAGTGAAGAACGTCATAAAACTTCACCAGGATGGAAAAGTTTCAAAAGGCAACTCAGTAAGGTTGACCTAAAAATCAAGAATACTTTCGGACCAACGACACCAACGCCACCTACTTCTCAAGATGCGGTACTTTTGTTGTTTTTATTTTATTTTAAGTTTTTATTTTTTAGTTTTTTCTGTTTTTCTTATGTTTATTTTCTTTTTATTTAAATTATTATTTTAAAAAATTAAATAATGCCTCTATCTCTCTCTAGTAAATGCTCTTTATACTATAACTATCTTTATCTATCTATTAAGAATGGTTATTTTTGAAGGTTATGTTGGTTTATACGATAAAATTACAATTTAACCTCAAAAACCAATGATCTTTATCCTCTTTTCTCTATTATTTTCTTATTTCTTATCTATAATCTTTGTTATTACAGAAAAAGCAAAAAAATAAAGACGCTTTATATACTTTTTTAATATGATACCCGCACTAAAAAATTTTTTTCTTATACTCTTTCTCATTTAACGGAAACCACTGGTAAAAAGTTTCTTTAAAAAAAAAAATCTTTCGTTAAATTGCTTTTTTTTAACGCGGAAACGTAGAAAGAAAAAAAAAAGTGTCTTTAAAAAAGTCACTTGTGAAAATATCTTCGTTATCAGTATTTTAATCAAGATTCGATTTGCAGACTAAATACTTTTACTGATAGTTTAAAAAAGAAAAAAAGTTTTATTCAGTTCTTTTTTTATCTACAAAGTTCCTCTCAATAACAATCACCTTTTCTCTTTAACGGATATCTTGTTTAGAAGTAATAATAATTTTCAAAACTATGTTAAAGAAACAAAAAATCATTACTATTTTTTCTTTTTTTTTCACATTTTTATTTTACTTTTTTTTTGAAACTTTTTAACCAGAAATGTAGTGTGTGAAAATTAAAATCTTAGTATATGGCATAAGAAAATTCTATAATAAAAATAGAAGAAAGTATCAGATAGATAAAAATAGATTAATTTTCTGAGCATTAAAAAAATAAAATAATAGGAAAAAAAAAATATTACAATTTTCTAAAAATTACTGGTCTCAGGCGTCTTCAAGTTCCTTTGATCAACAGCAACTGGATCATCAAAAATCCAGTAAGACAACACGATGTTCCTTATCTAGTGCCAGTGAAAATCCAAGGACGTTATCCCCAGTACAAAGTATTGACATTGAATCACCCCAAACCCCAATAAATAATAATAATAATAATGAATTATCATCAACAATAAGTTCAGAAAAATTACAAAAAACCCAAGTGCCAAAAAATGATGTTACTGAATCAAATGAAGCAACATCATCGTTATTAGGAAAATCTAATGATAAACAATTACGTGATATTATATCAAGACCAACAAATCTTGATTTAGCAGAAACTACCTCAAAACCACCAATGAGATTTAAAAGAGTTGTTAAAAGTTTACAAGCTAAAAGAGCTGAAGCTAGATTATTATCAGTACCAAATATTAAATATCAAAAATCAGCGGATGCACAAAAATCAGATCTCAGATATGAACATCAACAACAAGAATCATCGTCTGGAGGAAATTTTTTAAGAAGATTCAGTAAGTTTATATAATCATAGCCAAAAAAAAACAAACAAAACTTTCTAGTGAAAGAGTGTTACATCATTTTGTAATAACCAAAAACTTATATTGATTAATCATTATTATTTATTATTATTATTATTATGTTCGTTTTTGTGCATACAAATTATTTATTATTATATAGAAATAATATAAGGTTCGTTATTATTATATTTATATATAGACGCATTGATAAATGTTTTATTTACAAATATTGATAATTTTTTTTATACATACTTATCAAAAGACGTATCTTAACTATTAAAGTGAGTGCAAAGAAAATTACTAGCCTAAAATAGAAATCTTATGTTATACTCTAGCCAGGACATTTTCTTATCAACTTCTACCTATGATACGGAAGTAAAAATGATAATCAATAGTTTTGATTTATTAATCATCGGATTGTACCAAATTTAATATTAAAAACTTCTTCTTAAATCACATTTTTATGACATATATTTTTGTCGTCCAGGCAGTAATTCTGTTTAAAATAAATCATGCGCATTATCATAGATTATCAAAAATGGCACAAGTCGATGATAACGCTCTAAACTGATTCTGGTTGGAATTTCCGTGCAGGAAATGAAAATATATGTCACTAAAATGGGTTTAAAAAATAAAATTTTCTTATCACATAACATGCCGCGTAGTTATTTGCTAATCAAAATAAGGAATTTTAATTTTAATTTGCGATTTTTCGTAGTCAATTATAAAATGGAAATTTTCTACTGAAAACACAGTTTTATGACATATATTTGCATTACCTAGCCAGTGATTCCCTCTAAAATAATTCATGCGCATTATCATAGATTATCATAGATCTCAGCTACTGATGATAACGCCGATAACGGTCTAAAGTGATTGTAATTAAGAATTCCATCTGGTGAATGAAAATTTATGTCCCTTAACTAGCTTTGCAAAAATAAAAATTTCGTATCAGTTTACATGCCACGTAGTTATTCGCTAATATAAATGAAGAATTTTAATATTGATTTTCCAATTTTTGTAAAGAGTCAATTTTAAAATGGAAATTTTCTTTTGAAAACACAGTTTTATGACATATATTTTCATTACCTAGCCAGTGATTCCCTCTAAAATAATTTATGCACATTATCATAGATTATCATAAATCTCAGTTACCGATGATAACGGTCTAAAGTGAGTGTAATTGAGATTTCCGTCTGGGACATGAAAATTTATGTCACTAAACAAGGTTCAAAAAATAAAATTTTCTTATCAGACTATATACTGAGTACTTATTTGAAAAATCAATATGAAGAATTGTCGTTTTGATTTATCAATCAGCTTATGGCGTCAAATTTAATACGGAATTTCTTTTAATCCATAGATCTATGTAAAATATTTTTGTTTTTTGTATGATAATATTTTATGCAAGCTCTTGCGTGAATTATCACAAACTACCATAAACTAACTGGTATTAATTTTACTATAATCGATGATAATTCGCTAAAATGATTTCAGTTAATTTTTATGCAAATTGCTTCTTATTAAGTGAAACTTATAGCTTTGAAATTATCTTCTAAAGAGGAAATCCCCGATTTTGACATAGTAAAACATGTGGATTTGTAAATCAGATTTGAAAATTCACTTATTGATAATCAACAAATGAAATTAAGTATGATAAGCAAATTTTTTTAAATATTTTTATTTTTTGAAATTTCATTTTATGGCTAGTACATTTCTATACACCCACTTTTTTAAATAAGATACAGCCTAATTTTACATGATACAAAAAAAAATAAAACATGTTTGAAATTTTATATTGAAAGATGATATCTAAATAGGTGAGAATTAGTAGTTTATTTGTTATTTTTAATATTTTTTTTAAAACTTTTTTTTTTTGACTTGTATGTTTAATTTTTATGTGATTAAATAAAATTAATTGTTTTTTTATCGACTGAGTATCGAAAAAAAAAATTATTTGTTAGAGAATGTTTGTATTTATGTGTATAATAAATTTATTGATTAAGTGTCTTTTTGATAAATATATTTTAAGATACAATCATGTTATTATTCATATATTTATCATTCATTATTATATGAATAGAAAAATTATCATCGATACCTTACATACAATCTTGTCAAAATTATTAATCTTTTTGGAATGATAAGAGGAAAAAAAGTTTAAAAATTTTATTTATTTTTTATAGAGCTGCCGACACATCGTTAAAGAACAAGTGTCCCTGACTTAAAAAAAAGTTTTATACGAGGCACTTACTTTTTATTTCATTAAGTATTTGATTAAACTCTCGAGTTTTTAATGAATGGAAGAAACCACTCGTAGAATTTGCTTTATAATATTATCAATTTCTCTTTACGAAAAATTTTTCTTGTGTTTTTAAACAGTTAAAAATACTCGATTACCGAAATTTTCAGTCGATAAATAAAAATTAGATTTATTAAAATTTATTAAATTTTTGTTGACAAAAATAATTCTCACATGATATTTTCTTTCAATAGGTAGATTTCTTTTGGTAAACTTAAATACTCTAGGTACCAGAAATGTTTCATTTTTCCAAAAAGATTTCTAAATCAGTTAACATTACTGTTGCCTAGAGTAACAAACAGCTTTTTCACAAACACAAAAAATAGGGCTTAATACACTAAATTATTTAAAAAAATGGTGCTGGAATAAACAAAGGGGTTCTATGTCTCAAAAATTCATATAAACATACATTTTTAAAATAAAAATCATACTTTCAATTAATAATTAACAGCTGACATATAAAATAGCAAATTAAAGAAAATTTTTTTACGACAAAAATAATATAAAAATCATGTCATATAATATTTACTGAATTGTTTGTTTTGATAATAAAAAGTAACTTAGATTATGTTAATATAAGAAAATTATTCGTGATTATTTGTTTTTTGGATTATATATATTTATAGTTTGTTTACTTACAGCAATATGTATAGTATACATATTTAACATTAATTTATATATTAGGGTGTTTCTTATTTTGAAAATTTGCTTGAACTTTTTAAGGTTTTGTTGACAAAGGTTTACACTTACTCAAAAACAAAAATAACTTCACTGTAAAAAGTAATTTTCTTAGATTTACAAAAAAAAATAGAATTTTTTCGAAAAATTAGTGAATTTTCAAAAAATTTTGTAAATATTCGAAAAAAATAGTAAATTTACTAAATTTAGTATATTCTCGAAAAATTCGAGAATTCTCGATTTTTTTTTGGGAATTTACGAAAAAAGTTGTAAATTCACAACTATTTTTCGGAAATTTACAACTATTTTTTGTAAATTTTCGAAAAAAAATTGTAAATTATCAATTTTTCTTGCGAATTCACAAAAAAAAATCGAGAATACTCGAATTTTTTGTTAATATACTAAATTTAGTTTTACGATTATTTTTGAAAATTTACTAATTTTTCGAAAATGTTCTAATTTTTTTGTTAATATAAGAAAGTTACTTTTTACAGTGTTACTTTAAAACCATACTTAAATGGTGACCCTATTAAATAGTCAAAATTATTACGATTGTAAGTGACTACTTTTGGTACAAAAAAACTTAAAAAATAAGTAAATTTTAGAATAACAAAAATGTATGCATGTACAAATAATAAAATCATTCTTTGTATGTAAAGAAAAAGGTCTAGGATGCTCGTAGATCTAGTTATTAACCTTGTTTTTACTCATGTGTGTATGCATTTGGTTAAAAAACAAATACTAAAAATCAAGAGAAAATAGGGAAAAAATTTTTTTTATTACTGAATGATAGAATTTTTTTTTAATGATTGAAAAACAAACTAATGGTTGTGTGATAACAGATAAAAAAAATGTTTATTTGTGTTATAAGTACGTGTATTTGGTATCATTTAAGAACTTTTTTTATAAAACAATTTTTATTTGTTTGGAATAATATATGAAAAAAGCTTTTAAAAAAATGTATAAAATTTTATGTTGGTTTAACTAACACTTTATAATGTTGATATATACTGCAACGTTGAGAGGACAATACATGAATTATTTTATAGGTTAGATTGGATAATAGAATAACATTTTTTATTTTTAATTTCAAAAGCTGTTATTGTAATGTGTCAGGTACTTTATTTTTTTATATTTTTTTTAGAGGTTTCCATTTACTGAAAATAGACTAAAATGATTAAAAATACATGCTTGTAACACAAATACAAATTAATTTACCAAAAAAACACATACACAAATACTGATTGTATATTAAATTACAGTTCAATTACTGCTATGTCCAATCACCTTGGGAATTTATGGTGTCTGGTGGTTTTGTGGAACTTGTTTGAAGAATTTTTACTCTTTATTTAAATGTAAAAATAATATTAATTAACATTTTTTTTTAGACTGCTAGGAAAATTTTTTTTTTATACTGTAAAAAAGGAAAATAAGTAAATTCATATGCTTTTATACACAATTTAGAGAGTTGAGTCGTATAATTTTTTTTTTATGGTATGTTTTATATAAAATACACTTGACTTTTTATTTATCACTGGGTGTGATAAATTTTAAAGCTTTGTATAAACAAATTGATTAAAAAATTTATTTTCTGAACTTTTAAAATTTATTGTACTTAAAAAGTAGGTTAAAATACTTAATTAATTTATATTACAACTATAAAAGCGTAATAAATAAATACGTGTGTCTGTGTGTGTGTGAGTGCAGAGTCTAATGTATTTTAGTCAGTCATATTAAAATTTTAAAGAATTTTAATTCCATAGAGTTGAGGATTACGTGTTTTTAAAATAATAAATAACAACTCGGTCAATTATTAAATTAAATTTTTTAATTAAAAATAAAAGAATGGGTTGTGTAATTTTGTGCTTTTTCAGGCTTACTGTTTCAACTTCCCAGACCACAAGTTTGATTCAGGTAAAAAAGTAAGGTTTCATATGCGTTTTTTAAATGAGAGGGTACAGTAAAAAAAATATAAAAAAAATTCTCTTTTTATACGTTTTCCTAACCTAAAAAAAAAAGTATATTTAGTTAGAAAAATTAATTACTGTGTATATCTTCTTTTTTTTGTATACCCTCGTGTTTTGACGTCATGATTTTTTTATTTATATATAAAAAAGATATATAATTAAGTAAAAAAAAATTTTTTTTTTTTTATTTACACTTATTTTAACTTGTATTTTAATCCTTTTTTTATTTCGTAGAAATTAGTGAAATAATTAGGAAAATTGTAAATATATGATGTATGTGTGTGTATGCTTGTAGATGATTACGTATTTTTAGTTACAAAATCAAGAAAACGACTGGCTTTTGTAATAAAAAAGACTCTGCATAAAAGTATTTAATCGGTGTTTAGTAGAGAAATGCAAAGTATGTTTAAGCCCATGGGAGATTTTTAATTTTTAAGATTATTTTTGAAAAAAATAGGTTTGTTAGGAAAAAATATCAGAGAGTAAAGAAAGTTGTCAAGGCAGACAAAACTCCGTAAATAAAATTAAAAAACACATGTTTTTAGGTAAAATTTTCCCTCCCAAAAACCCCCTGAATAAATTAAAAAGGATCAGCTAAAAAATAAAAAAATAAATAAATAAAATTGAGTGTGCTGATAATTAGAAAGCAAAAAAAAAAACAAAAATTGTGCCTTTAGATGAACGGGACATGTGCATCACCAACATTGACAAGCAGCAAACTTGGTTCATCAGAAGAAGCTTCAGAAGAAGCACCGGAGGATAGTCCAACTCAATTAACCTCAGATCAGCACGAGAGTTCATCATCAACAACAACAGCATCAACAGCATCAACTTCGATATTTCGTAGATCAGAAGGAAAATCTGGAGGATTAGGAGGTGCACGTAGCCAAGGTATTAGAAAGCTCCAAAAGTGTTTGAGTACATCAGTTAGTCATTATGATATATCAACATCACCATCATCGACGAGTGGAACTGGGGATAATATTAATATTGGTCAAACATCCCCTAGTAATTTTCCATTTCATACTCAAAGAAGTGTTGATTTTCGTCAATATTCTGTTACCAGTTTACAACCAAATATGATGGGTTCTTCTTCTTCTACTTCTTTGACTGCTACTTCTCCTCGAAATACCAGACAGTATAGCAGCTTTGGTATATTTCAAATTCAAAAAAAATTCCAAAAAAAAAAAACTTATCAAAATATAACAGAAAATATTTTTTTTTTTATTCTTATTTTTACTTTTTTATTTAACTTTTTTGTTATTCTTGGTAATTAATGAATAATATTTTCTTTCTTTCATTTTTTTTTTTAATTAAATTTTTTATTTTTCTTGTAAATAATAATTTTTTCTGTTATATATTAAATTTTTGCAAGTTTTTCACAAGTAGGTATTCTCTCTCTCTAATTCACTTGTCTCTCTCTCTCTCTCTCTCTTTTGATATTACTTCCACTATATATAAATATTGTTTCGTCCAAAAAAAAAGAACAATGTGCATCTTGTACTTTGTAAATAAAGAAAAAAAAATGTATATTTAATGGAATGATTTTTAAAAAAATCATCATCTCTCTATTGAAATTAATTCATGTTTGTAGTTTACCAAAAAAATTGAATCAATTGTAAAAATTTTGTGTAGACTTCCTGAAAGAATGACAGTGTGTGATTAAATGATTAACATTTTTAGGGGCATGTGTTCAAAAAAAAAAAATTTTTTTAAATAATTAAACAGGTAAAATAATAAATAAATGAGGTAAGACATTTTTATAATGCACTTTGATATTTGTTTGTCTATGTAAAAAATTTGCTTGTTTCTATTCTGCCTTTAACAAAAAAATGAATTAAAAATTAGATTTTAACTGAACGATAATTTAAAATAATTGAAGCATCTATAAATTGAATGATTGATTAATATGTCAAAAGCACCAAAAAAAATATTTAGCTCACACACTGTCATTTATTAATCCATAAGTTCTTCTGTACCTTCTTCTATAATAAAATGTTCATAAACTATCTTCTGTATCTTTCTATCTCTTACTGCATAATGAATAAAAAAAAAAACACTTTAATAATTAAGCTGCATTAAAAAAAAATGAATTTTTCTATAGAATTAATTTTTTATTTTAGTGTAATCTTGTATAAAAAAAATTTATAAACAAAAATACTGTCTGGTTTGTATAGTTGCAAAGAAAATTATGAAAGGAAATTGTTATTGTGAAATTATTTTTTTAAAAAATGTCCAGCATTTTTTTTGTTTTTTGCATCTTTTTGTTCACACTGAAGCACTTAAAATTTTTTTTTTTGTATATAAAAATGAATAATTTTTGTTTTTATTGTCCTGTGTGCCTTTGCTGTAAGCAGAAAAAAAATATTTTTTTTTTTAAAAATGTGAAATTAAATTTCTGACTTTTTTTTTAATAAAAATTGCACTTGTCACGAAATATTAAAATCTTTTCCTGTATACACTGTAATGAAAAAATTTATTAAATTGTTAATAGATTTTTTAAAGGTTTTTCTGTAAATTTAGATTTTAAATAACAGAATTTTGAAATTAAAAAACACAGAATTTTCATTATCTGAATCTAAATTTACTAAAAACCCTTTAAAAAAAAAAATTATTAATTTCGAAAGATTATTTCTTACAGTGTACATAAATATAAATATTTCTATCCTCTCTTATTTCTATTATTATTTTTTAATATAGTGCTGCACAAATATGAGGTTATTAAAAAAAAAAATACACACTTTTGTCTGCCAAAAAAAAGAAATTTATTATTTTTTAATATAATAATATACACTGTAATAAAAAAATGTATATCCTTGGTTTTTTGAAATGGTAAAGTCAAGGGAATCATTTTTTTTTTTGTTATAAATGTTTATTAGGCTGGCACTTGTTTGAAAAATATTTTTATTTTTATTGAATTTTGAAGAAAATTTTGGGTCCACGAGTCCATTTTTGGTAAACTTTTGGTACCAAAAGTTAATTCAGAAGTTCAAAATTTTCTTAAAAACTAAAATATACAAAAAATAAAAATATTTCAAAATAACTAGCAGCCTAATACACCCATATTATTATATAATTTTATTATTTTTAATTTTTTGTCTGTTTTAGCAACTTTTTTATCTCTGCAGCTTTTATATATACAACAAAAAAATTGTATATATACAATGCTTACTGTAACTGTGTATAATCGTTCTATCTATCTCTCTCTATCTCTCTCTTTATTTATAAGCAAAAAAAAAAAGAAATAAATATATATAAAATAATGAGTCTTTTAAATGTATGTGTTTTATAAAGCAAAGCAAAAAAAAGTGTACGTATGTATGTATGTGTATCTTGCTTGAAAACTCTTTTACAATACTCACTCTCTATATACCTATATATATATATATATATTATATATATGCCTTAAAGCTTATTATTATAATAGAGTAATAAAGTAATTAATTGCAGAGAGAAATTATCTTGGGAAAACGTGAATATATATAATTTTAGGAAAAGGCATATTACGTTTGGGAAAACTATAGCTTTAGTATCTGTGTAAATCAAAATGAAAGTGATGATATCTTGTATTTTATATTATTTCTGGCTATTGTATATGAGGAGGTTCGTAATTATTGGGTTTGGTTTTACTAGGGGGATTTTCGTAGTGGTCGGTAAATACAGATATTTTGCCCAAAATTTTATTTATTGATGAAGTTTCTTATGAAATCTGAAATTAGCTTTTTGTTTAATTTAGTTTCGATTGAATATTTTTTAGCTTACCAGGGGGCTATTTTTTCAGTAGATTTTATTATATTATGACCAGCTACTCTCTTTTAGGAATATATTAACGTACTTATTGTAAGTAAAAATCTAGAAAAATGCCTAAATTTTAGTAAACCGTTGAAAGAAAATCATTTTTTGATTACTACTAAATTCCCACTTTTAAACTGAACTCAATTTACATAGAACTCCTCATATACATTCAGAATTGATTTTTTATAGTAATTATTAAAATAAAACTTTAATTACTGCTAATTGGCTATTAAAATCGTACTCAATGCGTAAAATTAGTTAGATAAATATTTTTTTTAATACTTCAGGCAGAAAAATAAAGCTTAATACCAAAAAATATTGTATGATTATGTCAGCTATCCATAAAATATCTTTTATCTATAAAAAAAAATTCTTCAAAAAAAATGTGTTTTTATATATAATTAAACATTTACTATTATTGTTGTGTTATTTATTATTGGGTAAAAATTAAAAAATTTTTTTTATTTGGTTTGGTTTGTTTATATATGTAATCACTTTATCATTTAATTGGTGTTATCTTCACTATGAAAATAAATATTCGATATATAAAATCACAATTATTACTAAATATATTTATTATGCTAGTTTAGATGTTATCACTTTAAATTTAAAATAAATGAAACAATTTTTTTATGCATGTAGTTTTTTATTGAGCAATAATTGTTTGGATATTTTTATTACAATATTTAAAAAAAAAAAAATTTATTTTTATAAATTAATTAAGATTTAATTGTAATATAAAAATGTTTTTTGTTTCCTGGTCGTGCAGATAAACTTGATAGTTCATTTCAACGATCTCGTAGTTCGAGTATGTCCTCTTTGGAAAACATTGTCACTGAAACCATCAGCTGCCTTACTTTTGCCGATTCCTATACGAAAAAGAGCGGTAAATTTATCAAAAAAAAAAAATTTAATGTCTGACCAAAATAATTTTTGACTACTTAAAATTTAAGATTCTAATGCCTTACCGACTTTATGGATTGGCACAACTTCGGGTTCCGTACAAACAATTGTATTCAATACACCTTCGTCTGGTGATAGACACTCTCAGCCTGTGATTATTTCTAGTTGTAATGGCTCTACTTTTAAATTAAAAGGATGTATTTTAACAATGTCTTTTCTCGATTGCAACGGAGCACTTATTCCTTACTCTTACGAACCTTGGAAAGACGAAAACGCAGATGCCAAAGATAGAAGTAGGATTTTATTTTATTAGTCTATAAAAAAAAAGAGCATCTATTAACTACTTTTATGCTTTTACTCTAGAAAACCAAGGAAAATTATCAAGTACAAGAACGTCACCGTCGATAAATTCTCAAGGATCAACAGCGGATGGTTACGAAGACAGACAATTCGTCGTATTAACATCGGAAAAACAAGCAAGAGTTATTGCGTTACCATCGCAAAACTGTGTTTACAAACAACAGTTAGCTGATACTAATATCGTTATTAAAGCTGAAATCACATCTTTAAAAGGTTTATATCGCCAAGTTTTTTTTTTATTGTCAGGGTCGTAATAATAAAAAAAAATTTTTATTTACAGATAGTGTTTGCTTAGCATGTTACGTATCTAATGGACATATTGTAACATACAGTCTACCAAGTTTAAGGCCATTAATCGATGTTGACTTTCTTCCAGTTTCAGAGTTAAGGTATGAAATTTTAAAAATATCAAATTTAAATAAAATAAAATATAAAAAAAAAAACGACTTTTATTTATTTTTTTGGCCTTGTTTAAGTGTTTATAATAAAAAAAATTATTATTATTCTTATATAACCACAATTTATATTACAATATGATGACGTATATACGCACTTAAATGACTGGCATTTTTTTTATTATTTTATAAGATAAAGCACAAAATATATATTTATTTTATTTATGCTTTTTTTTTTATATATAAAATTATAAATAATGTATAAAATAAAATTATACAATCGATTAATCACTTTTTTTTCATTTATTTATGTTAAAGAGTTATATATGAAATAAATTCAATTTTTTTTTTTTTGAATGTTAGTTTATTTTTTTTTATTTTTCACTGTTTTATTTGTGGTTTGGTGCTTGGAATTATAAAAAATATTAAAATCTAATGCTATGTCACTACTGTTTATATGAAGGCATAAAATAATTTTTTAATTAGAATTGCACAAATAAAAAAATATATCAACAGAAAAATAACATTTTTTTCATTCTATACATTTTTTTTATTTTCATTTATAAGAAAATAATAATTAAAAAAAATGAATTTCCTGCATTTCTTAGATTAAGTCTGTTTTTTTTATTCATTTGAATGACAAATATCTTTAAAAGAAAAATTAAATATTCGGCATGATTCTTCATATATAAATAAATTTAAATAAATAATTAAAAGTTTTTTTACTACTACTAATAAAAAAATTAACAATGTGCACTAAATATTTTATATTTCTTTATTTATATGTTATTTACTCAAAATAAGACATTAATGAAAGAAAGAAAAAATAAATAATAAATAATGCTAGAAGGCATGATCGATATAGATGTTTTTTATAATAATAATGCACTTAAGGCACAATTATTATGTTTTTTTTTCTCTTATATATACTTTTTTTTTTAATAATCGAAGAAAAAAAATGATTGCTTATGAATTGATAATTTGTTTATTTGGAAATTGAAAAATAAATTGTCGTGATTACGTTTTTTCTTATTATTAATTGGATTTTACAAAATTTTAAGTAGTTATAGTCAGTTTATAGTCAGACATTTACGAAATTGAATAATTTGAATTTCAAGAGATTTTTATTATTATTGTGTATATTTTCTACTTTAAAAATATATTTCTTAAGTAGAAAATACCGGGTTTAGTCAGACATGAATAAAAAATTCAAGTGTACTTGTTAAAAAAAAGATTCAGAAAATACAATTTAGTTTATGAATAAAAATATTTTAAGTAGATAATGACTAGGATGGTTAGAATATATTTAAGTAGAAACATACCACTTTAGACAAACAAGATTTTAAATAAAAAAACCATTTTTTAGCAATTTTAGTATAAAAAGAACATTTAACCTGATTATTTTTATTTAAGAAAAATGAATTTTAAGCCAGTTTGCAAAATTAGATTTGAAATTGGTTTAGGAAAAACATGGCAGGTACGAGCTTGCTTATTTAAAATAATATAATAAAAATAAATTTTAAGTAGATAATTCTGTGTATGATCAGACGAAAAAAAATTTCTGAGATAAAATACATAAAAGACTTTATATAATCCTTTTTGAAAATAAATTGAAATTTTTTAAGTAGATAATGCCAAGTAGAAAAAAATATATCTTTTTGATAAAAAAATACTGTTAGAGTAGTTAAGTAGTTAAGGGTGAGTTTAGTCAGACAAACAATTGCAAAGTTCTTATTACATAACTAGAAAACAGATTTCTGTGATAATTTAAAATATTTTAAGTAAACATTTCGGAGAATAATTAGACAAAAAAATTATTCAGCAGTTGTACCATTAAAGATAAAACAGATAACTTTTCAAAAAAATATAAGTAATTTAAGTAGTTACAGTCAATTATGGTCAGCCAACAAAAAGATAATAAGCCTAAAGAAAAAATATTTTCAGTAGAAAATTCTACGTATAGTCAGACAAAGAATTTTGAGAAAAGAAATTTTAACCATAAAAATGCAGCAGATAAATTTAAATCGTATAAAAAACAGAAATGTAGTGGAACAGTCAAAGCATAGTCAGACGAAATTTAAGATCAAAAGACATCATCTGGGTTCGTCCAACAAAAATAAAACAAATACAAATTTACTCTCTTTAGAGAAAATATCTAAAGTGGAAAATTCCGAGTTTTGTCAGACATTGAAATTTAAACTACAAAGAGAATGCAAAAGTTAAAAACAGTAAGCAAGACAGACATGATCACAAAAATCAGGAAGTAAAAGTAAAAATGATTGAAAATAAAATAAAATAAAATATTAAAATGACTGAAAGAAAAGATACAAAAGAATGATTAAACAAAAAGATTGTTAAGTAGATAATGACAAGTTCTGTCAGACAAAAAATAGTGAAAATTTATAGAAATACCAAAGTCAGAAAGTTAAGAATATCAGTAAAAACATACAATAAATTCAAAGTAAAAAAAACATATAAGTAGATAAAGGTGAGTTTGATCAGACAAGGAAAATTTAAAGTTTGAAATTTATAGCATACAGAAAGATTAGTATGTAATTCAAGTTTTTTTCTTTATTCAAACGAAATAAATTGTAGTTGAAAGAAAAATAATTACAGCACACATAAAACTTAAAAGAACATATGGGTCGAAAAAAAATTGAGATAAAGCTGTGTTTTGTCAAGTAACGAAAGAAATTGACGTTAAGAAAAAAAAATCGTGCTAGGAGATAATTTAGCAAAGCAATGTAGCTAAGAGAAAATTCAAGCAGACAAGATAGAAAATAGCCAGTTGTCATGAAATTATAAAAAAAAATAATAAATTTAATTTTTTGGTTAACCAGAAAAAACAGGAAATTAAAAATACAATTACGTAATGAAAATAAATTATTTAAAATGCAAATTTAATTAAAAATTACTTGAATAAAATTTTATAAAGCCGAAAATTAAATTTCTAAATGTTTAGTATGTAATCAAAGTTAAGTAAATAAAAGTCATGCATGATTAAGCAAAAAAAAAATCAGTGAATATAAAAGTTAATTAAGGTCATGTAATTAAATCGAAATTTTTTTTAAATAAAAGATAAAATCTTGTTTGGTCAATAATTTTATTAATTTTTAATGTGATTAAAACTAATAAAGTGTAACAAAAATAACGTAAATTATTAAGTCAATAATTTAGCTTAAAAAATTTCTATTTTACCAACTGCAGTTTAATTTTAAAAAATTGATTTTTTTTTTTTTGATAATTCATATGAAAAAGCAATCATTTTTTTTTTTATTTTTTCAATTTTAATAATTCTAAAACTAATTTTATAAAAAATATAATAATTAATTTTGAATGTACAGCCTCAATTAAATAACTAATAAATAAATTAAATATATTCTATCATTTCTCTAATATCTCATAAATGTTTAACAATTTCTTAAAACATAAAAACATAACATGAAACATAATAAAAATTTTTTTTTCATCAATTTTATAGCAGGAATTCAAATTTATAAAAATAAAAATGGAGAATCAAGAATATAATTTTAATTTTTATTAAATAAGCGGCTTACTAACTATAAGAGAACATAATTTTTTTTTTTTTAATTAAAATCTTGCTTTTTTTTTAAAAAAATTAATAATCATTCTTTTTTTTTATGCTTTGTATTTTCTACTAACAGTTTTCAGACTACTAAACATGGCATTGTAGACCCTATGTTGTCCATATGGGGTCATCAACTCTTTGTTAATGGTGACACTGATCAGTAAGTCGATTAACTAACCAAAAAAAAAAAAAAAAATCCAAAACCAAAAGATTTTAAAAGTATATGAAAATGTTAATTTTAATTTTTAACTGGCTATATGGGGCATTTCATGACAATTCAGTAGTTTGAAATTTTTGAATCTTTACTGAGTGGAAAAATTGTTTTCTAATTAGAAGGTACCTTCAGCATAAAGATACAAGTCAGGTAGTAAATTTTACAGCAGGAAATTGGCTTAAAGTAACTTCTGAAGTATTAGGAACCCTTTTTCCACAGTAACATTGAAATTTCAAGTACCCAAATTGACATAAAATGCTCCATAAAAAATTATTTTTGTATAATAAAATGTAAATAAATATATTATACAACTATTTTTTTAAAAATACCTACTATACTTTACACTCAATTATATTATACAAATCCAAAAAAAAAAATGAAAATATTCTATTAACACAAAAATAATTGTAGAAAATAATCTGTCTTCTATCTTCTACTTAAATTATCATAAACTTCACTTTCACTGTCTTCACTCGTCTCTATCTCTCAATCTCTCTCTATCTCTCTCTTTCTCTATCAAATCAAATTTTCAACTTCAAAAAAATCAAGCTTTACAGCTTCATATTCTTTTCTATATTAGCTAAATCACTTATTCTTTTTTTTTATAAAGCACTAATTTATACTAAGCATAAAAAATGAATTCTCTTCTACTTCTACTTCTTCTATTTTATTAATTAAATATTTTCTAACTGCTATCTTAGAAATTTTCTATTTTTTTTAATATTAGAAATAACACCAAAAAAATGCTACATTTTATTATATTTAATTAGAGAATTGTGTTGCATAAAATATACACACTTTTTTTATTAGCTGAATTAGATAATTTATGCTCGGTTTATACTATTTTTTTTTTAATAAAAAAAAAAAATTAATTTTAGGGTATACTTGATAATAAAAAAATTTTTTTTTTTTGTTTTGAATTATAAATTGAATTTTAATATGAAATTTTGTTTTTTGAAATAGAATTGCAAGGACTTTGTGTATTAGTAATAGAGGGCATGGTTTGTACTTAGCATCGCCAACTGAATTACAGCAATTTACAGTGTCTAATGAATTTTGGTGAGTTTTGAATTTTTAATTTTAAATATTGGTAATTAATGTGTTAATGTGTTTATTTTAATCAGTGGTGAGTTAACTGAAATGATGGGTGATCTATTCATAAGTCAAGAGATGCCAGAACAACCAAAAGAAGGTTTCTTCAAAGGTTTATTCGGTGGAGGTTCAAGAACAGTAGATCGTGAAGAAATATGTAAGTTAATTAATAAAACTTTGTAACTGAATTAAATATTAAAAAACTAATATTTGCAGTTGGTGAATCGAGTGGTCGTGCATCAAGATCAGTAGCCAATCGTATAACAGGTCCAAATTCAAGTGTCGAAGGTTTAAGAGAACGAGCAACAACAGCAAGTGGCGAAGTAGCACAAGCACATCAAATGATGGTCGAAAGAGGTGATAAATTATCACAATTAGAAGACAGAACAGCTAGAATGATGAATGAATCTGAAAATTTTGCACAATCTGCACATGGACTTATGCTTAAATACAAAGATAAAAAGTGGTATCAACTGTGAACTAATTATTATTATTATTATGAGATGAAAATCAAATTAATTTTTTTTGAAAATGTAATAAGATATTTGATGTGAAATAAAATAAATCTAATAAAATAGTCTCTCATACTTGCTAGGTGTTATGTAAAAAAAAATATCTCTCTTTTTAGCTCTCTTGTACTGAATTATTAAAATATGTCTATAGAATATAAGAAAATAAAAAAAAAACGACTTCATTCCTTGTATAAAAAAAAAATTTTCTATAGAATTTAAGAAATTTTAAACTTCACGCACATTATTCATAAAGATTAAAAAAAAAAACCAAAAAAAAAACTAAAAAAAAAAAAAACAAATTTTACACAATAAAAATGAGAGTCAAAATAATAAGAGAGAAAAAGGAATAAAGTAAAAAAATTTCTTACGCACAGATGATTAATTAATTAAAAATGCCAATGGCACTAAAAATAATAATAATAATAAAATGGTGCATTTTAATAAAATAAAATTATTCTCTTGAAGAGAAATATTAAGAGAGGCTGAGCCTCTTTTTTTTTTTAAATTTAAAAATATTAAATGTAACTTTTTTTTCAAGTGCAAGCTCACTGAAAAAATAAAAATATATCATTCATACTATGGTACCTTTTAATTCACAAAAAAAAAAAACACTTCATATACATAAAAAACTAAGCACATTTATAAATTTTAAACAAAAATATATAAAATTCCTTAAAAAAAAAAAAGTATGTATAAAATTTTAACAAAAAAAAAAAATGCCATATTTAACTAATAAATTATATAAGAATGTCAATAAAAAAAAAATTTTAAATATATAAAAAAAAAAATTGTTACTAATGTACTAAAAAAATTTTAATAAATAAGTGGAACGAATGATTGTGTAAAAAAAAGTAATTTTTAAAAATAACTCATTAAAAAAAAAAATGCACTCATTTATTGCTTGTAATATCAAATTATTGCAAATTTTATAAAGAAAAAAAAAACTTTTTGTGCATTTTTAAATAATACAAAAGAATTACACACACACACATACGAGAATAGTTGATTCATTCGGATAAGTCCTGATAAAATGAGTGTCGTTTAAAAGAAAAAAAAAACAGTAATGATAGTGTAGGCCTGAACCCCTATTTTGTAGTCACATTTTTTTGATGATAGGTTCATAAAATTTTTTAATGAAAACTTATGTTTTTTGGGTTACTGAATATGAATGTGAAATCTCTCTTCGCCTAAAATGGACCAGTTGCCCAAAATAGTAATTTTAAGGTTATGTTTTGTGGGTTTTTTTTAAAAATTTTAATCTGTTTTTGATGGTTTTTGAGTCCCTAAGCACAAACATGGTACCTATTTTTATCAAAAAACGACTTAGTTGCCCATAACAAATAATTTTAGGTTACTTTCTTTTAGTTCTTTAATATTTGCTTTTGTGGACAGCCAGAAAATTTTAAATAAAAATAGGTACCATATTCGTGTTCAGGAACCCAAAAAACAGAAGTAACCGATAGAAATTTTAAAAAACCCACAAAATATAATCTCGGAATTTCTGTCGTGGACGACAGGACCACTTTTGGTTCAAACGGATTTCACATTCGTATTCAGCATCCCAAAAAATGTAAATTCTAATTGCAAAACTTTATGGGCCTATTAGCAAAAAAAAAGTGACTGCTAAATTGGGGTTCAGACTTACACTACGAAGAATTTGTTGATTTAAAGAAAAGTTTTATTGATTGATAAAAATAAAAAAGGGAATTTTTTGAATTTTTGAAGAATAAACAATTTTTTAGTGATATAAAATTATATCAAAATTGTGTCAATTGGAGAATTTTTTATGATGATTTTTAGTTGAATTTTCTTAAGAGACCTTAAGAAAAATCTAGAAAAATCTTTATAAAAAATGTTCCATTCTGATAAAATTAATATTATTGTTATTATGCTAATCATTAATTAATTATTATAATTACTGTCATCAAAAAAAAAATAAATATATTTATGGTAAATTTAAGTCAAAACAAAATACTGTCATCTTGTATAATTTAAGTAATAAATGTTTTAAAAAAATGAATAAAAAAATATAAAAAAAAAATCGTAAAATACAAAATAAAATCAAAAAAATATTAATTAAGAGGCCTCAGCCAGTGACGCTACTCCGAATGTATTGACAATAAATCGACTTCCACAGCCAAATTTCAAAAGCAAAGATAAAAAAATAGAAATTCTGGCTGTTTAATTAAACAAAAAAGCGAAAAATAAAATTTGTGTTGTAAAAAAACTCTTCGTTCGACTTAAAAAAAAAATGTAAGAAACAAAGAACGTAAAAAAAAAAAAAATAAACAATAATAATAGAAAATAATTACAATAATTAAAAGATAAAAAAAAAACTTTTAAAAAAGTACCATACCTTGCTGAATAAAATAATGACTCGTTTAGCTTATTGTTACTATAACGAGATTAAAAAAAAAAAAGTAGATAAACTGATGCTAGACATGTTATGTACATTTATATAGCAGTCTATAATAATTATTTAGTAGAAGCAAAAAAAAAAAAAATATTTACATTTTAATTAAAAAAAAAAAAAATTTATGTAGTATATAAGAAAAAAAAAATTATATATAAAATCGTTTTACTATTTTGAATGTGTTATGTGAGTTATGTGCTATATAAATATATATAAATTCAGTATAAAATATCGTTAATGGTTAAAAAAAAAAATAATTTTTCAAATTATATATAAAAAAAAATAATAATCAGAAAAAAAAAAAAAAAAATTAAAGAAGATATCTCTTATTATTAAAAATAAAATTACTCTTTTGAAAAAAGAGTTCTCAAAAAATATCATAATTTTAACCCTTAAAAAAAATGTGCACGTAATATTATGTGTAAAATGACAATATTACGTACACATAAATGTGTTATATATATTTATTATTAGTGACAAAATAAAAAAATGACAAAAAATATGTATTTGTATTATGTAATATTGTATGAGCATTTTCTTTTCTTTCGTCAACAAAATAAAAGAATGCTGTAAACAAATTTTTGTTCTTGATGAATAAAAAGATATATAAAAAAAAAAGGAAAGATTATAATAAATAATAAATCGTCAGTTAAATATTAATTTTGTTTTTATTTACAATTTAGTTATATGTATAAAATTGATTTTTTGAGGTATCGAATTTCAGGAGGATCAAATAGAACAATTATAAATTTTTGAAATTTGATACATACTACTGTGTTTGATATCTAAATCAGAATTTTGTTTAAGATAATATTTCCCCTAGAGTGATTCTTAGTGAAATCATAGCAAAAATTTCCAAGTTTCCATTCTTTCTGGAAACGTTTAAAAATTATGGGAAATAAGAGACTTTTGTAATTTTTTCTCAGGAATTCAGTTCTGCAATTAATTTGGGAAAATTTCTACCCGAGGAGCTGGAAAATCGATAAATTCACAGAGTATTTTATAGAAAAATTGTATATTCGAGCTTTTTATTAAGCTTCTTAGAATAACCGTGTTTTTATATATATTTTCGGCTATTTTTGTATTCAGTTCATTACCAAAATTTCCAGAAGGAATGGCTTATTAAAGAAGAATGGGCGGCTGAGGAAATATTAAAACGTTTTTTTTTCTTCAAAAATTCACCCTGGGCTTAATTTTCAATATTAAAGACCAAAATTTGGGGACATAGTCCATTTTGGATAGCTAATTGGCAAAAAAAAGTTTTTAGCTGGTTCCAGAGACCCAATTTATACACTTTTGCTGCATTCACTAAGAATCTTTCCCTAACTTTTACTAAATTTCAAAACTAAGATACCTTTTTTTTTACTCAATTTTTTTCGTCGTTTTAATCTTTTGCCATTTTTTTATGCATAATCTTGATGTTACAAGGTAGTATATTTCGTTTTCTGTTTCCTGCCTTTTTGCTAATTTAAATTTTATTATCACTTTTTTTATTTCTTGAATTGTTATTTATTTTATAGGTAGAAAATGATTTAATATTTTTTACACTATAGTCATAATTTGATATTTCTATTTCTAATTCACTATAATCTAGTTTATCTGCTTTCATATTATTTTTATTGTCATTTTCTTGTTTCTTTGTTGCGGTATATTGTTCTTCATTTGTATCTTGTTTTTCATCTTTATTAAATTTCTCAAGAATCTATGTTAAAAGATTTGCTATATCTTTCATTGTTATTTGTTTTTCCATTTTAGTTGTTATTTTTTTTAAAATTCAATTAAGGAATTTCTTATAAAAAAAATTTCAACAATTTTATTGGCTAACTATATAATTTTGAGGTCAGAGAAATCAAATGTTATCTCTGGCTAGCTGGTTAGTGATTTGCTAGCTGTCAGAAGCTGTCAAAATATATTTTATTGATTATACCGAATACCGAACGTTACATTTTTTGGTATGTTTTAATAGCCTGATATCAAATTAATAATTAATATAATTGACCACTCATTTCAATTGCCAATAAAAGTTCTTTAGGTTTTTGAAAATTCTTTTGACAATTATGTAACGTAACGACATATTGACCCAAATAAAGGACGCAATATTTAAATAAAGAATCAAGAATGATTCATGTTAAACATATTATTTAATGGGACTTGGTTACAAGTTTTAGAAAAGGAACAAATTCGAAAGCTTGTGTAATCTGCTTATTAGCAGTTACCATTTTCTACAATTTTAAGAATAGGTCGAGTTCCCACCAGGTTTCTGGTTTTCGGACGTTTGTCCATGTAAACGATTGCAAAAAAGTTAGTTTCCTCCATACAAAGTTTAGGAGAATTTGATGAATTGTCAAATTCTAACGTCACTATATATTAGACTGGTTTTTTTTTCGAAGTTTCCGAGATTCCAAACGCGCCAGCAAAACTCGAAAATATAATTAAAAAAAATATAAGTTTCACGTTGGATTTAGACCAAAATATCGATTTTTGAGCCCACGATAGCTCTCGAAAGTTTTTTTTTTGACCTCCTTAAAATTGCAATTTTCTTAAAACTTTCAGTTTTTCTAATGGATTCAAATTGCGTTGAAGATTATGTTCCAATTGAAATACCTGAGTATTTTTCCCCCTGGAATCCGATGAAACCAATTATTTTAGCATTTGTCAACGTTTTATAGGAGAAAAATCGATTTTATTGGTTTTTAGGGTCCTAATTTTGAGAAAATCTATTATTATAAATGGTCAGCAGTTTTCAAAATAAGTCTTTCTGAATATTATTTACCAGAAACTCTTATATATTTTTTCCCCAGGAATCCGATGAAACCATTTATTTTCGCTTTTGACCACGTTTTAAAGGATAATAATCGATTTTGTTGGTTTTTAGGGTCCCAATTTTGAGAAAATCTATTATAAATGGTCAGCAGTTTTCAAAATAAGTCTTTGTGAATATTATTTACAAGAAAGTCTTATATATTTTTTCCCCAGGAATCCGATGAAACAATTTATTTTCATTTTTGACCACGTTTTAAAGGAGAATAATCGATTTTTTGGTTTTAAGGGTCCCAATTTTGAGAAAATCTATTATAAATGGTCAGCAGTTTTCAAAATAAGTGTTTATGAATATTATTTACCTGAAAGTCTTATATATTTTTTTCCCAGGAATCCGATGAAACAATTTATTTTCGCTTTTGACCACGTTTTAAAGGAGAATAATCGATTTTGTTGGTTTTTAGGGTCCCGATTTTGAGAAAATCTATTATTAATGGTCAGCAGTTTTCAAAATAAGTCTTTCTGAATATTATTTACAAGAAAGTCTTATATATTTATTCCCCAGCAATCCGATGAAACCATTTATTTTCGCTTTTGACCACGTTTTAAAGGATAATAATCGATTTTTTGGTTTTAAGGGTCCCAATTTTGAGAAAATCTATTATAAATGGTCAGCAGTTTTCAAAATAAGTGTTTATGAATATTATTTACCTGAAAGTCTTATATATTTTTTTCCCAGGAATCCGATGAAACAATTTATTTTCGCTTTTGACCACGTTTTAAAGGAGAATAATCGATTTTGTTGGTTTTTAGGGTCCCGATTTTGAGAAAATCTATTATTAATGGTCAGCAGTTTTCAAAATAAGTCTTTCTGAATATTATTTACAAGACAGTCTTATATATTTTTTCCCCAGGAATCCGATGAAACAATTTATTTTCATTTTTGACCACGTTTTAAAGGAGAATAATCGATTTTTTGGTTTTAAGAGTCCCAATTTTGAGAAAATCTGTTATAAATGGTCAGCAGTTTTCAAAATAAGTCTTTCTGAATATTATTTACCAGAAAGTCTTATATATTTTTTTCCCAGGAATCCGATGAAACAATTTATTTTCGCTTTTGACCACGTTTTAAAGGAGAATAATCGATTTTGTTGGTTTTTAGGGTCCCGATTTTGAGAAAATCTATTATTAATGGTCAGCAGTTTTCAAAATAAGTCTTTCTGAATATTATTTACAAGAAAGTCTTATATATTTTTTCCCCAGGAATCCGATGAAACAATTTATTTTCATTTTTGACCACGTTTTAAAGGAGTATAATCGATTATTTGGTTTTAAGGGTCCCAATTTTGAGAAAATCTATTATAAATGGTCAGCAGTTTTCAAAATAAGTCTTTCTGAATATTATTTACAAGAAAGTCTTATATATTTTTTCCCCAGGAATCCGATGAAACAATTTATTTTCATTTTTGACCACGTTTTAAAGGAGAATAATCGATTTTTTGGTTTTAAGGGTCCCAATTTTGAGAAAATCTATTATAAATGGTCAGCAGTTTTCAAAATAAGTCTTTCTGATTATTATTTACCAGAAAGTCTTATATATTTTTTTCCCAGGAATCCGAATAAACAATTTATTTTCGCTTTTGACCACGTTTTAAAAGAGAATAATCGATTATTTGGTTTTTAGGGTCCTAATTTTGAGAAAATCTATTATAAATGGTCAGCAGTTTTCAAAATAAGTCTTTCTGAATATTATTTACAAGAAAGTCTTATATATTTTTTCCCCAGGAATCCGATGAAACAATTTATTTTCATTTTTGACCACGTTTTAAAGGAGAATAATCGATTTTTTGGTTTTAAGGGTCCCAATTTTGAGAAAATCTATTATAAATGGTCAGCAGTTTTCAAAATAAGTGTTTATGAATATTATTTACCTGAAAGTCTTATATATTTTTTTCCCAGGAATCCGATGAAACAATTTATTTTCGCTTTTGACCACGTTTTAAAGGAGAATAATCGATTTTGTTGGTTTTTAGGGTCCCGATTTTGAGAAAATCTATTATTAATGGTCAGCAGTTTTCAAAATAAGTCTTTCTGAATATTATTTACAAGAAAGTCTTATATATTTATTCCCCAGCAATCCGATGAAACCATTTATTTTCGCTTTTGACCACGTTTTAAAGGATAATAATCGATTTTTTGGTTTTAAGGGTCCCAATTTTGAGAAAATCTATTATAAATGGTCAGCAGTTTTCAAAATAAGTGTTTATGAATATTATTTACCTGAAAGTCTTATATATTTTTTTCCCAGGAATCCGATGAAACAATTTATTTTCGCTTTTGACCACGTTTTAAAGGAGAATAATCGATTTTGTTGGTTTTTAGGGTCCCGATTTTGAGAAAATCTATTATTAATGGTCAGCAGTTTTCAAAATAAGTCTTTCTGAATATTATTTACAAGACAGTCTTATATATTTTTTCCCCAGGAATCCGATGAAACAATTTATTTTCATTTTTGACCACGTTTTAAAGGAGAATAATCGATTTTTTGGTTTTAAGAGTCCCAATTTTGAGAAAATCTGTTATAAATGGTCAGCAGTTTTCAAAATAAGTCTTTCTGAATATTATTTACCAGAAAGTCTTATATATTTTTTTCCCAGGAATCCGATGAAACAATTTATTTTCGCTTTTGACCACGTTTTAAAGGAGAATAATCGATTTTGTTGGTTTTTAGGGTCCCGATTTTGAGAAAATCTATTATTAATGGTCAGCAGTTTTCAAAATAAGTCTTTCTGAATATTATTTACAAGAAAGTCTTATATATTTTTTCCCCAGGAATCCGATGAAACAATTTATTTTCATTTTTGACCACGTTTTAAAGGAGTATAATCGATTATTTGGTTTTAAGGGTCCCAATTTTGAGAAAATCTATTATAAATGGTCAGCAGTTTTCAAAATAAGTCTTTCTGAATATTATTTACAAGAAAGTCTTATATATTTTTTCCCCAGGAATCCGATGAAACAATTTATTTTCATTTTTGACCACGTTTTAAAGGAGAATAATCGATTTTTTGGTTTTAAGGGTCCCAATTTTGAGAAAATCTATTATAAATGGTCAGCAGTTTTCAAAATAAGTCTTTCTGATTATTATTTACCAGAAAGTCTTATATATTTTTTTCCCAGGAATCCGAATAAACAATTTATTTTCGCTTTTGACCACGTTTTAAAAGAGAATAATCGATTATTTGGTTTTTAGGGTCCTAATTTTGAGAAAATCTATTATAAATGGTCAGCAGTTTTCAAAATAAGTCTTTCTGAATATTATTTACAAGAAAGTCTTATATATTTTTTCCCCAGGAATCCGATGAAACAATTTATTTTCATTTTTGACCACGTTTTAAAGGAGAATAATCGATTTTTTGGTTTTAAGGGTCCCAATTTTGAGAAAATCTATTATAAATGGTCAGCAGTTTTCAAAATAAGTGTTTATGAATATTATTTACCTGAAAGTCTTATATATTTTTTTCCCAGGAATCCGATGAAACAATTTATTTTCGCTTTTGACCACGTTTTAAAGGAGAATAATCGATTTTGTTGGTTTTTAGGGTCCCGATTTTGAGAAAATCTATTATTAATGGTCAGCAGTTTTCAAAATAAGTCTTTCTGAATATTATTTACAAGAAAGTCTTATATATTTATTCCCCAGCAATCCGATGAAACCATTTATTTTCGCTTTTGACCACGTTTTAAAGGATAATAATCGATTTTTTGGTTTTAAGGGTCCCAATTTTGAGAAAATCTATTATAAATGGTCAGCAGTTTTCAAAATAAGTGTTTATGAATATTATTTACCTGAAAGTCTTATATATTTTTTTCCCAGGAATCCGATGAAACAATTTATTTTCGCTTTTGACCACGTTTTAAAGGAGAATAATCGATTTTGTTGGTTTTTAGGGTCCCGATTTTGAGAAAATCTATTATTAATGGTCAGCAGTTTTCAAAATAAGTCTTTCTGAATATTATTTACCAGAAAGTCTTATATATTTTTTTCCCAGGAATCCGAATAAACAATTTATTTTCGCTTTTTACCACGTTTTAAAGGAGAATAATCGATTTTGTTGGTTTTTAGGGTCCCGATTTTGAGAAAATCTATTATTAATGGTCAGCAGTTTTCAAAATAAGTGTTTATGAATATTATTTACCTGAAAGTCTTATATATTTTTTTCCCAGGAATCCGATGAAACAATTTATTTTCGCTTTTGACCACGTTTTAAAGGAGAATAATCGATTTTGTTGGTTTTAAGGGTCCCGATTTTGAGAAAATCTATTATTAATGGTCAGCAGTTTTCAAAATAAGTCTTTCTGATTATTATTTACCAAAAAGTCTTATATATTTTTTTCCCAGGAATCCTATGAAACCATTTATTTTCGCTTTTGACCACGTTTTAAAGGAGAATAATCGATTTTGTTGGTTTTTAGGGTCCCGATTTTGAGAAAATCTATTATTAATGGTCAGCAGTTTTCAAAATAAGTCTTTCTGATCATTATTTACCAAAAAGTCTTATATATTTTTTTCCCAGGAATCCGATGAAACCATTTATTTTCGCTTTTGACCACGTTTTAAAGGAGAATAATCGATTTTGTTGGTTTTTAGGGTCCCAATTTTGAGAAAATCTATTATAAATGGTCAGCAGTTTTCAAAATAAGTCTTTCTGAATATTATTTACCAGAAACTCTTATATATTTATTCCCCAGCAATCCGATGAAACCATTTATTTTCGCTTTTGACCACGTTTTAAAGGATAATAATCTATTTTTTGGTTTTAAGGGTCCCAATTTAGAGAAAATCTATTATAAATGGTCAGCAGTTTTCAAAATAAGTCTTTCTGAATATTATTTACAAGAAAGTCTTATATATTTTTTCCCCAGGAATCCGATGAAACAATTTATTTTCATTTTTGACCACGTTTTAAAGGAGAATAATCGATTTTTTGGTTTTAAGGGTCCCAATTTTGAGAATATCTATTATAAATGGTCAGCAGTTTTCAAAATAAGTCTTTCTGAATATTATTTACCAGAAAGTCTTATATATTTTTTTCCCAGGAATCTGATGAAACAATTTATTTTCGCTTTTGACCACGTTTTAAAGGAGAATAATCGATTTTGTTGGTTTTAAGGGTCCCGATTTTGAGAAAATCTATTATTAATGGTCAGCAGTTTTCAAAATAAGTCTTTCTGATTATTATTTACCAAAAAGTCTTATATATTTTTTTCCCAGGAATCCTATGAAACCATTTATTTTCGCTTTTGACCACGTTTTAAAGGAGAATAATCGATTTTGTTGGTTTTTAGGGTCCCGATTTTGAGAAAATCTATTATTAATGGTCAGCAGTTTTCAAAATAAGTCTTTCTGATCATTATTTACCAAAAAGTCTTATATATTTTTTTCCCAGGAATCCGATGAAACCATTTATTTTCGCTTTTGACCACGTTTTAAAGGAGAATAATCGATTTTGTTGGTTTTTAGGGTCCCAATTTTGAGAAAATCTATTATAAATGGTCAGCAGTTTTCAAAATAAGTCTTTCTGAATATTATTTACCAGAAACTCTTATATATTTATTCCCCAGCAATCCGATGAAACCATTTATTTTCGCTTTTGACCACGTTTTAAAGGATAATAATCTATTTTTTGGTTTTAAGGGTCCCAATTTAGAGAAAATCTATTATAAATGGTCAGCAGTTTTCAAAATAAGTCTTTCTGAATATTATTTACAAGAAAGTCTTATATATTTTTTCCCCAGGAATCCGATGAAACAATTTATTTTCATTTTTGACCACGTTTTAAAGGAGAATAATCGATTTTTTGGTTTTAAGGGTCCCAATTTTGAGAATATCTATTATAAATGGTCAGCAGTTTTCAAAATAAGTCTTTCTGAATATTATTTACCAGAAAGTCTTATATATTTTTTTCCCAGGAATCTGATGAAACAATTTATTTTCGCTTTTGACCACGTTTTAAAAGAGAATAATCGATTTTGTTGGTTTTTAGGGTCCCAATTTTGAGAAAATCTATTATAAATGTTCAGCAGTTTTCAAAATAAGTCTTTCTGAATATTATTTACAAGAAAGTCTTATATATTTTTTCCCCAGGAATCCGATGATACCATTTATTTTAACTTTTGACCTCGTTTTATAGGAATGAAATCAATTTAAGCAAAGTAAATGGTTTCATCGGATTCCTTGGGAATAAATACTAAGGTACATAACATTTGGAACATAATCTTAAACGCGATTTGAATCCACTAGAAAAACTGAATGTTTTAAGAAAATCTTTTAAGGAGACCAAAAAAAAACTTTTGAGAGCTATCGTGGGCTTAAAAATCGATGTTTTGGTTTAAACCCAACGAGAAACTTATTTTTTTTACTTAGAATTTTGAGTTTTACCGGCGCGTTTGGAATCCCGGATACATCGAGAAAAAAAATATCAGTCTACATTATATATACTCGCGGATTTTGAAGGATCGGGACTCTTAGTTTGAGCTTTAATACGCGTAGTGCATTAACTTGTATTCAAAATGTAGTCTCCAGTTGGTTCTCAAATTCACTTACTTCTTAGTTTGGGCCTCAAGTCGTGAATTTCGTATAGTTTTCAAGTTTCCAGTAAAGCCAACTGCATTAGTTAAACCCATTTAGTAAAGTCGCTCACACTAATTATTTTGAGTTGTATATACAGTTTTAATCAGTAACATTCAACTCTTTATTTAAAGAACTTATAATTATATTAGCAATTACAAACTATCGGTTATCAAAATAAGCACGTTTTCTTTCTATTGCTGGTTACCAACATATGTTTTTTTTAGTAAAAATAAAAATTTTTCAATATAAAAATATTCACAGAGCCATAATGCTAGGAAAATTCCGATACCCGAAAACCAACCTGATCTGATCCAATAAAAAAGACCAAACTTTTGGGTTGGATACCCAGAAATTTCAATAACCGTACACCCCTAACTAACAATATGTTAAATTGTGTTTTTTAACTTCATAATTGTTTACATTTTTTATTTGTTTCAATAACCCTATTGGATATTTTCTCGTTACAATGCTAAGTATGTATTTTTTTTAACTTAAAAATAGAATAATTACGTCAGGAAATCATTAAAATTTTTACCAAAGGTTTTCGCTTCACAACAAAAAGGTTTTATCTAACCAAGTTGAAAATTGAATCAGCTTATCTTTTGCTCGTTTAGTGAAATTTTGAAGTAAATAAGATATAAACGAATGGTTCTATCATGCTTTTAAGAGTGTCATTGTGTCACGAGAATAGAATTGAGGTTTGCTCAATTAAATAGGGCCAAAGAAAGATTAATTTATATATAGCTTGAATGAATATTTAATACTGTCTGACTGAACCAGTACTTTTCTACTTAAATAAATGAAAATAAAATTTCTTTTGAATATTTAATATTTTTATAAAATTTTACTAAAAAGCTTAAATCCTAAATAATCTAATTTCAAAAATTAATTATAAAATATAAATTAACTTTAATTTACGTCTTGCAAAATTTTATAAAAAATAAAAAAATGAAGGTACTTAAAAAAAATTTTTTTAAATAAAAATAATAATGTTTGTAAATCCTGTCTTACATATATATATATATATATAACTTTTTCTCTCTTTCGAATCAATAAACTGGCATATATACATGACGTCATTAAATCCTATCTAAACCCATATCCTATACATAACACGCACAAAAAAAGCTATACGCAGTACTAATGAAATTCAAAACACGTTTTTTTTTTCAGAAAATTTTTTTATTTTATATATATAAATATTTATATATAAAGAAATAAGTATTATGTGAAAGTTGAGGAATAAAAATTTTTTAGCAGAAGACAAGGGGTTACGAAAGATTATTTTAGCATGAAATATTTTTTTCTTTTTCAAGGTCATCGACGCAAAAAAAAAGAATCTCAAAAATAAAATATTTCTATATAATACTGACGATTATAAAAGGACTATTTGATGTGAGCAGTAGTATTGGCGCATTATAGTCAGACCTGCGCTGTTTAGTCTGAAAGAAAAAAAAATAATAATAATAATAAACAACTAACATGATGAATAAAAAAAGTCGTCAGTCGGTTTTAAGCATCTTTATCTGTATTATATTTAAAAAAAAAAAATTATTATTTTTAATAAAGAACATTTAAAAAAATTTTAAAAAAACGAGAGAATTATTTCTCTCGTGTTAAATTTTCTAGCGCCATGGCGCACAGCTGAGTTAGTTAAAAAAAAAATTATTTCATTAGAATCGAAGTAGTTTTTTATTTAATTTTTATTTTTTTTTTATTTTTTAGTTTCTTTTAGTTTTTTTCTTATTTTAAAGTGTAGTAAAAGAAATGTGGGTAAAAATGGATGATAATTTTGTAAAAATACGTAATAATAATAATAATAGTAAGCAAACGCTGGCGTTTGTTATGATATTTATTGGTTTAATATCTATCGATAAAATAAATTGTGAAATATTTACTAATAGTTTTCTTGTTAAAATGAAAGAACCAATAAATATTAATTTAGCTAATAATATTGCTAAAAGAAATGGATTTCATAATTATGGACCGGTAAGTAAGATTTAATTATTTTTATTGATTTTTTTGGTAAAATTTTAATTTTTCAAGGTAATCATTTTTATTATACGCGTAAGCTCAATGAACGTATGTTAGATTAACATTTAAATTATTCGTTGGTAACGATGAGAGTCTCATTTTTTAAACATATGTTTAAGCCTTTGCTAGTTAAATTTTATTAAAAAATATAAATTTTTTATTGCAATACAATTTTTAATAGCAGTATTAAAGATTAATTATACAATTTCTATTCTCAAAAAAGACTTTTTATTACAGAAGATAAAAACCATATTTAAAAAAAATAATTAAAAAAAAATCAATAATAAAACATGATATAAGCTTCTACTACATTAAACAAGTAATTCTATATATATAAAAATTAATTTCTTTTCTCTTTAATGCAACATATCGACACCATATTTAAAAGCTCTCAACTCAATTTTACAACTTTTTTAACTTATCAACAGGTTTTTATACATTTTTTTTTTATAAAATAAAAGCATTAAAATAAATGAAAAAAAATTAAATAGCTTTAATACTCATGAGTATTAATATTTATTAAAAAGTCATTTTTTAAAATTGAAATTAATTTATAGCTATAAAATTTAATAGATAAAAAGTAAATAAAGCTATTAAGTTCTATAGAAAAATAAAACCTGAGTAATTTTATTCGAGCCAATTTTCTCAGTCAGTTTAAATTAGTTATTTACTTGGTTATTTATGCAGATAAAAGATATAAAAGAATTTAAATTACTTCCAATTTCTTTCAATTATAAATAAATGAAATGTATTTTCATGCTGTTTTTTTGTTATTAGTTTTTTTTAATACTTAAGAAATTAACTTTATTTTTTGCATAATAAGAAAGTAGGTTAATCACCCCAAATATTTGTTTACAATTTATGGAGGAGCAAATCCTTAAAATTTGTTTTAAGGCTGGATAAGTGTAGTAATTTGACCACGAAACCAAATCTAACCTAAGTAGTATTACCCGAAAATTTATCAAAAATCTCACTGATTTCTGTTGGAATTAAAACACTAGGCCACTTCAAGCCCCTATAAATTTAAATTATATTATATACCCATTAACAGAAAGTATTTTGCTCATAGGTTGGAAAACTTAAGCTATTTCACTACTTTCAAGAAAAAATTCTTTTTGGGCATTTAGAGCTTCTTTAAGACCCCGAAATATAAATTCAAATTTTTTAAAAATCGTTTTTTAAGCAAAAAAAATATACCATTCTTAATTTTTTTTAAGTCCTGAAGTGAAAAACCATATTTTTAATTTTTGTAAAATCAACTAGAGGGTGAACCATTTTCTAATTCCCAAAAATTCAAAATCTTCTATCACCGTTTACCAGCGCTTTTAAAACTACCATTCAAAATCGTTTAAAAAGTGGTACCACCTCCAGGAGATTTTTTAAAATATAGTTTTTTACCCCATCAGGACTATAAAATTATTGGGGTTTTAAAGGGGCCCTAAAGGCATAAAAAAAATTTTTCTTAAAAGTAGTGGAATGTTAAATTGAGTAAGTAATATCTATTTATAGGTCGAAGAAATTAAATAAAATCTAAGAAACCCCAAAAAACGTTTTTTTAAGTTTTTGGCTGCATGTGAGGTTTAATTCCAACAAGAATAAGTGAGTTTTTTCAAAACTTTTCGTATGCTATTTAGATTAGGTTTGGTTCCGGGGGTTAAAATACTATAATTATCCGGCAATAGCCATATGTTTGGTATTAAACTACCCCAAGCTAACCAATTGCCTTTGCTACAACTGATATTTGGAATTTGACCGTAGAATATCAAAAAATAATTTTAAAAAAATTTTATTCATCAAAATATCCTTACAGATGAATAAAACTACGTATATTTACTATTTATTTATTTTTAAATCCATATACCTCAAACATCAATTATACATTAGAAGCTATAATTAAATTATGATGATGTAGAAAGAAAAAAAAGGATAAAACATACAAATATCTAAAAATAAATTTACACTAAATTTTACTTAATTAATTAAATTAATTGATTAAAATAACACGAATTCAAAATATTTTATCAATAGATAAATTGAAATTGAAACCACAAAATTTTTTTATATTATTTATATTCGTTTAATCTATAAAAACTTTTTATTATTTTAATTAAATTATTCACATTGAATCAGGTTTGCCAATAGAGGATTTTCCTGTTTTAATGTGGTTTCCCTCTAGGGTAAACCTTTTGCTAACAAAAGTTTTACCTTTGCTAGTAATAAATTTAAAAGATAAAGAAACTGTTGTCTTATATTAGGTTACCGTATAGGATCGATTTATGTAGGATCACATTAAAATTTTTTTTTTTTAATTTGTATTCCGATATTTTGAAAATTGGAAATTCCATAATAATTCTATAAATTGCCTGATCAGAATCAAACTCGGCTTGCAGCCCAGCGTTAGCGAGGCCCTTCCTAGAACTAAGTAGAACTAGGAAAGGCTTCACAATAAGCCGAGTTTGAATCTGTTAAATATAAAATTTATCATAAATTAAAATAAAATTTTACTAATAATAATATTTAATTAATTAAAAATATGTAGGTTATCTGTAAAACAGATACACTAATATGATAGTTAAATTTATTGTAATGTATTTCTTTTTCTTTTGTTTGTATTATGTAAGCACGCAAATTAACTTTAGACAGTAAATAATGCTTACTAAATATTTTTAAAATATTTATTTGTCAGTCTTCCTTATATATATTATTTTTCAAACTTGCTGACATCTAATAATTCAACTTTATACACATAAGTTTGAAAAGATAAATATTTTCATTATTTTTTAGAAATAAAAAATTTTTTTTTATTTAGATGACGTCAATTTTAGTAAAAGATTTATAAGAATTTATAATAAATATATACTCGAGCATTAATTTTCTACTTTATTGTTATTTATATATGAAAAAGAATATAATGTAAGGGTGCTTTTTATATTTTTTTGTATTAAAAAAAGATTTATGTTGTGTGTGTGTGTGTTCCTTAATGTATAGAAAATATTTATGAATATCTGTGTAGGTAAATGAATGAAAATCTTGAAAAGGTTATTACCAGATAGGTATAGTGATTTATTTCCCCGCAACCAAACTTAGCCTAAGTAGTGGGATTCAAAAGATGTCAAAAAACTGATTGAATCCCGTTGGAATTAGATCTCTAGACCACGGCAGGTTTCCAAAAATCTATATAAACCTCAAAAATACGGTTTTTAGGTTTAATTTAATTTGCCAAATTACAAGCATGCTTGATTTCCATACTTGGAGTCACAATAGGGTCTTGGCTCGTAGCTTCTTCAATTGCACTTTGAACGAATTAATAGTTTTCATAACAGAATTGACTTTACAACAATATCCAAGACATTCCTTGCTTTTTATTTGGAGAATTTTTTGATTTATGAAGGAATACGTATAATAATTTTGATGGTCTGAAAGATAGTGGTGTTTAATAAACGAAGTTAATTGGTAATGTTACAAAACAATAAAAAAAGACAATTAGGAAAATTTTTTCATTTTTGTCCTGTATTCATAACACGCCTCTCCATGGCGTTATGTCAGCCTCCGCGTTAGCATGTATGGACCCATCACCATCCCCCACCTTTTCAACATCATATCAGTCATATGTTCTTTGACCCTCGTAATTTTATAAGGCTCAAAACTTCGAATCGCTAACTTCAAACATGGTTCCCATTGTTTTCTCGTGATGGCAACTACATCCCACCTGATACTTAATAGCTGGAACCCGATTTTCATAAAACTTTTGACGATTTTCTTCCTGAATTTTCTGAATCTGCTGCCAAGCTTTCTCTCAAATTTGATGTCAGACGTCTTGAAACCTATCATAGATCTCTGCATCTAACAAATTCATTAGGTCTTTATCTTCAGAAGTACGTATTTTTACACCAAAAATGAGCTGAAACAGACTCTTGCCAATCGACCACTGATGATGAGAGCCATTTATAGCTTTTTGTACCCTGTTGACCTTTTTATGCCATTTACCTGGATTCCCCGCGTCCAGTCTCCGAAAATACCCCTCCACAACACTGTTAACCTTATCTACCTGATCATTTACCCCTGGCACCCTATTGGTTATTTTATAGTGCTGCACCCTCTCCGAATTACAGTAATCCTCAAACTCCTCAGATGCAAACGCCATACCCCGATCAGAAATAAATCTTCTGAGATTCCCGGACACCTTTTGATGCTCCCTTAATTTCTTAATAACCTCCTCCGTGGTTGTCGACCTTGTTGGATAAATCCACAAAAATTTCGCAAAAGCGTCGACTAACACAAGTAAATGTTGGTACCCTTTTTCAGTTAAATAATCAATTTAATAATCAGTTTAATAATCAGTTTAGTAACTATGTCTTTAAATTTTTTTGGAAGTAAAAAAGCGCGAGTAAATGGCGGTAGAAAATATTGATTTTTTTTTTTTAGTTATATATATTTTTTACGGCTCAGAAACTATTAGCCCATATAATTTCCGGGCACTAAAAAATAATTCCCCCTCTAAGATATTTTCTAATAAATAAAAAAATATTGTTTTGAATATTGTTTTTTGTTGAACGATTAAACTTTTTTTATGCCCAAGAAACTGAACTTTTAGTGGTTTTTTGGTTTTGGAGGACCTGTATTGGCCCAAAGGTTTAATTTCAGCAGGATTCCTTGAGTTTTTTGACAACTTTTGTTGCTACTACTTAGGCTAAGTTTGGTTGCGGGTGCCAAATCACTATACTTATCCAGCAACATTCATTAAATTGTGCTGGCAGATTGTACAATGATCTTAAATATACTTATTAAAGTCTCTATCAAATTATAAATTCTACAATTTCCTGTATACAAAGAATATTAATTACTTTCTTTGAATAAGTCTTATTTGTTTTCGCAAAACAAAAAAATCAATTTGCTTATAGGATTGGCATATTTTTATTATATTATTGTCTGATTCGTTCTTTGAATAAATATTATTTATAATTGAAAATTTTCCCAGTAACGTAATAGTTCAGTGCGTAGTTTATTCATGTCATTTGCAGATTTAAAAGGTTTTTCAACCCAGTTTAGATTAAAGTTATTTTTTTATTTAACTTTGAATCTATTTATTGAAATTACGAATATTGAAATATAAGTAGATATTTAAAATTTTAATTCTAACTATTATAATCAATGACGAAACCCAACATATTTCAAAACAAAATTTACTGTAAATATTGTTTTTTAAATTGCCTAATAAAGTAAGTATTTTTTAAATATAAAACTAAAAATTTGGGTTGAATCACTTTCGACTTGAATTTAATACCATACAGAATCATATATAATCCTATTTCCGTAAAGTTAGTTAACAATTTTCTAATTACCTTACTTCCGGACCCTTGCAATAAAGCTCGCATGTTTCACCAACCATAAATTCTGAGACTCAGTTACATTATAAAGATAATTAGTACTTTCTTCTAATTTATATTATATTTATTATCTCATTAACCAATCTTTAAAATGAATTATTATCGTATTGTATTTATCGTAATTTCTATTTTTAAAGCCATTCGGCCTTAAATAGACTCACTATTTAATAGATTTTATATTTTCAATAGTTTCTGACTACGATGAATATGAATATTTTTGTAATAGATATCTTCATATCTCTTAAATATTTGTTTAATATAAAATTTTATAAAGTAAACTAATCTGTTGATATTAAACTAAGGAAAATAAATTATCTAGATTATTTATTTTGAACGACGTCTGAGTTATAAATAGAATTAAAATAAGGTTAAAAAACCTTATTTTAAGTCTGATGTTTAATTGTTTGACATCTTTAATCTCAAATTAATCAATTTCACCACCGTTTTTGTGACGAAGTTAATTTTTATAACGAAGAAGAAAAATAAATGAGGCTGGAGAACTCCAAACTTGTAGACGTATCGTATTAAAAGGTTTACGACCTTTGAAAACCAATTTTAGTTCATTATTAATAAAACGGATATAAAAAAAAGTCTCTTATTTCTTCTCAGCATGAAATCTAAATTTAGATTGTTCATTAAATTTTTTTTTTACAACGCAGTAATTTATTTTCAAAGACTTTTTTGATAAATTATATTATAATTTTCTCACTCTGTGTTCTTTGGGATAAAATTAATTACTATCTGATAATCTTCTCTTTTTTTTTAAACAGAGACAATAAGAACAGTGACAAAGGTGGGTAATTATGTGAGAAGCTTTATAAGAGATTTTCATAATTACTGCTTCAACTGTATTAGATTTCTTAATATCAGTTAATTATTTACTTTGCAATTAAATACACGTTAATTATATAAATTTTTTAAAAAATATTTTTAATATACAAGGGTTTTTCACTTAATTTGCAAAATTTTTAACAAAAAAAAAATTGGAAATTTGTAAAAATTTTAAATTTAGTTTGTATCGATGACAGTTCGATAGGAAAATAATAAATTCTATTAAACTTCCTGTCATACTATATTTTCTTAGAAAAATAAAATAACAAGTTTTTTTCGCATTTTAGTTACGCTATTTTTATAAATCAAGGAGTGACGCGAAATTGCTTACGTCTGAAGAACAAAAATTAATTGAAGTAGAAAAATAATTTTTAATTTTATTGTGATTTTCATGATAAAATTGATTTTCTTATTACGTAATTTTGAAATTTAACTGAAATAAGGAAGATGAGAGTATTTTTATTAGCATTTCAAGAGCATAACATAATTTGGGTTGGGTACCTAAAATTACGATTTTTTTCAGATAGATCGGTTCAAGCTTTGGGTAAATTACAAAGTTTTTCGAAAAAAAACTGCAGTTATGGAATTTGGCTAAAAATCAAAAAAATCCAAATCATACAGGTTTTCAGGTCTGTACCCAGATATTTTGGGTAACAGCACACTACTATAAAAACTTTCGCATCAACTGTTGCCGTAATCTGTCCAAAAAAACATCTTATTGGTTTATTAAACCATTTGAAAATAACTACTGTAAAATTACATTAGTTTTCAAGCAAAACTTGCATTATCAGTATAAAATGAATTTATGAAAATTTTATATTAATTGGCATATTATTTTTATATATTAATTAATTTTTGACTGCATAACAGCTGGACAGTTTTTCCTGTAAAATTTACAATTTTAACAATTCAGTGAACCTTAAATTTTAAATTGACTAATTAGGTATCTAAAAATATAAATAAAACACCTAATCTATAATAAATTTAAAAAACTCAATTTTTCATATTTTATATTTAAAAATAAAAAAATAAAAATGTCAAACATTATAACATGACGTAAAAATTTTCTATTAAATCAAGATATTTTTCTTTTATATATATAAAAAAAAAACACGTGATCTTTTGATATTCTCAAAGGAAAGTGCGTATCAAAGTATAAAAAATTTTTTTTTATTTATCATCACACGTGTTATATTATAAAAAAAAAAATCTATACGATATGAAATCAAATTTAATTGACAGTTATAAAGTAGGAATATTACACGTATAAAAAATTTATTATCAATTTTCTTCTTTATCTGTGTTATATTTATTTAATGTCACCATATGTTAGTAAAAAAATATACACTATGTATTAATCAATTTATTATATTTTTTTTTTCAATTACCTGCAAATATGAGATATTTATTTTTTTAATAAATAATTTAGTTATAAATAACAAATTTTTTTTAATTAAAATAACAATCGAGTATAATTAGAAAAGTTGAAATTCCATTTTCTTGTATATTATCATAAAAAGAACTTTTTATAACTTAGTTAAAATTCTTTTTTTTTTTTTTTGTTGGGTTATATTTTAAGTTATTCTAGCATATGATCTGTTTAGGAAAATAATAAGAAAAGAAATTTTATGAATAGAAAAGACGCTCGTGTTTAATTATACTTTTCTTTTTTATTTCTTTGACGTAGTAAAATAAGAAAAAAATATGCTTGGGTTAATCTAGGATAATTTTTTAAATTCTTTTGGTTTCTTTGTTCTTGAGTTTCTGAAATAGTTGGATAGAAATTAACAAGAATGGTGTTTTTCAACTTGATAAACCTAAAAAAAGTCTATACAATGCATTTCTGCAAAATTTTTAATTTTCTTGGTTTCTGACAAAGGGGGTTTACTAACGTTGAAACATCAAATTTTGAATGGTTATGGATGAGTTTATTGTGTCGAAAAAATATGCCGACCACTCTTCGTTCATGACAATAGGCCATTTGAACCAGGAACGCAGAGCTCAATATTATAAAATAGCAAGGCAATACCCAATTAACCAAATGGTCATTTTTGGCCAAAAATGGGAAATTTTTAAAGTCTATTGGCGGATAATTAAAGTGATTTGGCTCCCATCCAAATCTAGCCTAAGTTGTAGCATTCAAAAAGATATCAAAAAACCCACGGAATGCCTTTGAAATTAGACCTCTTGGCCACAACAGGCCCCCAATCTAAAAAAATCCCAAAAATACTTTTTTTTCAACTTAATTCAATTTCTTAATTCAAGTAATACTTACTTCAAGGAAATGAGATCAAGTAAAAGTGTTTTGGTTAATTTTTTAGGATGCAGCATTTTATTGAAAATTATCGAAAACCCCTATTTTAGGCCCAGGAAGCCCTAATATGTTGAAAAACTTATTTCGACTTATTTATTACTTATGTCGACCAATAAATTCATCCATAACCATTTGGTGTAATTTGTTGTTTCGAACTCTTTTTGTAATATTTTACATTTATTATATTCAGAATACTGTAAAATTGTTAAAAACTGATAGAAATAATAACTTCTTGTCAGCTTCCAGAAAGAACGTATTTCCCTTTGTATTTCCAGTCGATTAAATTCACGAACAGTAGCTCATTGAATATTTTTTATTAAATAAGTAAACAAAAAAACATATATTTTTCATATACCTTGTTTTACTCTTACACAAACATAAAATAAAAATATATTGAAGTTTTATTTGATTTCCCTTGTGATAAAAAAGGTACAAAATTACAGTCATTTAATTAAATAAAGCAAGAAAACTACAGTTTCTCCTAAAGCCATTAAGATTTTCTATCTTTATCTCTTGTATTTAGAAATTTGTATTTAGAGTATATGTAAATCTCAAGTAAAATCTCAAGGGTTATTAAGTTAACTTATATTAGTTTACGTATGGAATTACTACACGTTTAACAAGAAATATGTCTTTGATAACTTAATTATAATACTGTATAAGGTCACATAATCATTTTTTTAAAAAAACAGGACAAAAATTACACATTATAAAATAACCTTGAAAAATTATAATTCTCGTTATTTATTTTATGTCAATAAATTATTTACATTAATTAATGCAAACTTTTGTATATATATAAAATTTTTAATATTCATAACAGTTCATTAATTTTAAATGGATTATATATTCCATTTATTTATTTAATGCGTAGGGGTTTGTTTAATAATTCTCGTTGTTTACAGGTATTAGGTAGTCAAACAGAATATCATTTTGTACACAAAACATTACCTCATGCAAGAAGTAAAAGATCTTTACCACACACCAGAAAATTAAAAGTCGATCCATTGGTAAGTAGTTAAAACGTTGATTTAGTCAGACTTAAATTTATTAATAAACAATTTTTTTTTAAAGATACACACAGCAGTACAACAAACTGGTTTTAAACGTGTTAAACGTGGTTATAATCCATTAAGTTTAGATAAATTAATACCATTAGAAGATTTAAAAGAATTAACCAAAAATCAAGATCCAACAGATCCATATTTTCATTATCAATGGTATTTAAAAAATACTGGACAAAATGGTGGTAAACCAAAATTAGATTTAAATGTTGAAGCTGCTTGGGCACAAGGCATTACTGGAAAAAATGTTACTACTGCTATTATGGATGATGGTAATTTTTAACTTTTTTTATTTTTATAGACTTTTTATATAATATTGGCATTGTTAAATTTTAATTGCTGTTATATATAAAAAAAAATAAAATTTCTTTTTATTATATAATTACACTTTATTCGAAAATTTAATTATAAATTTAATTGAAAATGTATAAAATTTTAATTAAATTTTCTGATTGGTTACTTGGAAATTTTAGTAAGCAAAAAAGCTAATTAAATTTAAAGCTGATTATACTTAGTGAAAATAGATATTTATTATTATGAAAATTTATAAATTAGGGGGCTGCGACTCATTGGTTTACGTTTTTTTAAGAAAAAAGCTCCTTAGCTGCGAGGTATTTAATGCGTCACCGTATTTATACTCTATCAGAAAATAAAAAGACTTGAAATAATTATATGAATGTTTAATTAAGAAAAAACCCTACGTGGGAAAAGATCTGAAGAGAACTTTAATTTAAATTTAGGTAAAAGTATACTTTTAGAACCAATCCCAACCCTCCTATGGCGGATCTTATTTTCTTTATACAGTATGTAATTTTTTTTCAATTAAATTCTATGCCTATTACAAAATCCTGAACTAACCATAGTTCTATAACTAAATATCATTATTATTATTATTTTTTTTGATATTTAGTTATAACGAGGATTTGAACCCTTGACTCTGCGCTTGCAAAGCAAGAATGCTATTTACTGAGCTATGACTAGTTCGATTGCATGATGCATTTTTATTTAGGCTGAAAACAGCCCCTCCCTCTTTTCTATTAGAAACGGCCACTGGAGGTTCGGCAGGAGTTTTCCCTCTGATGAACTGGCGTATTGTATTGTTTTGGAGGTATTGAGTGCGTCACATAGTATTGCTTTTACACTCTATCATGAGGTTAGAAGTAATAGGACTTTTGATAGTGAACATATCATTTCAGGAGAAAACCCCACGTGGGAAAAAACTGGAAGGGAATTTTAATTGATAGTAGGTAGAAGTAAACTATAGATTTTGGTCTTTTCAGAACCTTTTCCCATCCCCCCAAGGTGGATCTTATTTTCTTCATAGTATTTACGTATTTTTTTTAATTTAAATTCTATGCCGGAAATAAGTTCCTAAGCCAGCGATAGTAATATAACAGAAGTTTTTCAGAAAAAAAATCTGCTATAACAGGAATTTGAACCCAGGACCTTGCGCTTACAAGGCACCAGCGCTACTCCCTGGACTACAGCGCCGGATTAAATTTATATATAGCCTTTGCAGTTCATTTTACTTGCGAGAAAAATTGATTTACAAACTTTTTATGAAAAAATAATTTCTTTATTTATATTTCATTGAAGTTTTGAAATTTCAACGAACTGTACCTAACCTAAATATGTAAAAAAAAGTGTTTTTATCCTACTTTATTTTTTTCCTGCAATTTTTTACAAAAATCGCTTTCAAAGACCTTATTATTTGCTTTACCATTATCGATAGTCAGTATTCCCTTACATAATTTTTAATTTAAAAAAGCTTATTAAAAAATTCTTATGAAAAAATAAAATCAAAAAATTATAAATTTTCTCTGAAATCCTATTAAAAAATAAATGAACTTTACCTCGAATAATAATTTCATAATAAATACATTTCCTGAACTCATATAATTTATTAACGTTATTTTATAACTTTGAAGTACTTATTACATTTAATAATAAAGCGTTATTATAACTTTTATATGTTAAAAAAGAAAAAGTTTTTATTTTACTTACTTAGTGCAGTTATGTCAAAGTTAAAAAGTTATATTTATAAGACTCATGTTGATTTATATGTATTTGTTTTAACGTTAACTTTCAATATTTTATAATGCTTGTAGGAGAGATTGTCGATATTGTTATTTTAATTTTAGAAAGAGCACACAATTTATTGTTTTGTAAAAATCTTGATTTTTCAGAGTAATTTTAATTTTTTTGGCACAATATTTAGTGGCTTAGTTTAGTAATTTATTAAATCTCCAAATTTAATCTTCAAAAGTGTGCTAAAATGCCTTAGTCTCCCCTATAAGACTAATAAAAGAAAATAACTTCTTTCTTACATAAATTATACTTTAAAAGAAATTTTTATCATACAATAAAATATTATGTACATTCAAACACCCACATATTTTTCTACCATATTGAATAAAAGCTAATTCTTTGTTTTTCAGGCTTCGACTACATGCATCCTGATTTAAAATACAATTATGTAAGTAAAAATCCGTAATTTAAAATAAAAACGTGACATTATTCATGTAAGAAAATTTAAAAATAATGAAATTCTAACAATAGCAACAATACGTAAATGAAATTATTATGCAATCTATCAAAGGAATATATTTTACTTGTCTATTTTTGCGTGTTTAGTTTTCTTATGAAAAAAATCTTAGACAGTAAAAAAAAATAATTGAATTATGGGGCGTGGTATAAATCTATTTTTTTATGTTTAAGATTCTGATTAGGATAATACGACAGACGGTTTTTTTATAAAAATATGTGACCTTTGAAAATTTTTATCCACGTGTAAATAATATTTATTTTACATATAATAAATTTTTAGTAATATAGTCGTCAAATGACTGGAAAAGCTCATAAATATTAAAAAGGATTCACAAAGCTTTGTATTTACGTTTCGAATGTTTGAATAGACAGAGATAACTGAATGATAAAATTTAATTATTGATTTCAATTACGTACATTTTATTAAAATTTAATTTTCCAATAAATATGATTAATTATAGTGCATAAAATATATTTTAATTATAATTAAATGTTCTCTATTTATGCATATTTATTCAGCATAAAATTTAAATTATTTGTAATAAATTGATTATAAAAAATTGGTTATCATAGAATGCAGAAGCTTCGTACGATTTCAGTAGCAACGATCCATATCCATATCCTAGGTATACCGATGATTGGTTCAATAGGTAATAATACCAATTTTTTTAATTTATGAACAAACGCTGATTTTTTTCAATTTAATATAGTCATGGTACAAGATGTGCTGGTGAAGTAGCAGCTGCTCGTGATAATGATATCTGCGGTGTTGGGGTAGCATACGATTCGAAAGTCGCTGGAATAAGAATGCTTGATCAACCATACATGACTGATCTTATTGAAGCTAATAGTATGGGACATAAGCCAGATTTAATTGATATTTATAGTGCCTCATGGGGACCTACTGATGATGGAAAAACCGTTGATGGACCACGGAATGCTACTATGAGAGCTATTGTTAAAGGAGTTAACGAGGTAAATGTTTTATCGAATTTAATTTAAATTTACGTTCAATAACAATTTTTACAATTATAGGGGAGAAAAGGATTAGGTAATATTTATGTTTGGGCTTCCGGTGATGGTGGTGAAGATGATGATTGCAATTGTGATGGGTATGCAGCTAGTATGTGGACTGTTAGTATCAATAGTGCGATTAATGACGGGCAAAATGCTCATTACGATGAAAGCTGTTCAAGTACTTTAGCATCAACATTTAGTAACGGTGCCAAAAATCCAAACACAGGAGTGGTAAGATTTCATTTTCATTCAAATTGATTTATCCCCCAAAAATTAAGTTCCAAGTTACAAAAAGAAATTTTAATTTCACTAATTTGCAAATCAATGTAAGAAATGATAATTTTGATCCACTGATAAGTTTATCAAATCTTATCTGTTATCAAAATTTGCTTTATAAAACTTATTTTACTGGTATATTTTTGCATTTTCTATACATTAATTTTAGCTATTATCATTTATGAGCATTATCATCGATATCTATAAAATCAGTATCAAGAATACTGCAAAATCATTTGATTATTCTTTATGATAATGTTCGTAAATAATTATAAAGAAAATTATCCGCCAAAAAATGAAAATATATTAATAAATAATATTATTTCAATGGTTTATCAGTGGATGCATGCTTGTATTAACATTTATCAAGGCGATATTTGAAGTTATTGCCCTATTTTTCTTTTTTAACAAAATAAAACTTACTGTCAAATTACCAGTCGAATAAGATATTTAATGATATTTTTATTATTTTCTAGGCAACGACTGATCTTTATGGAGGATGTACAACAACCCATAGTGGAACTTCTGCTGCAGCACCAGAAGCTGCTGGAGTATACGCACTTGCACTTGAAGCAAAGTAAATAGAAAAATATACTATCAAAAAATCAAACATTTAAAATAAAAATAATTTCTTATTTATAGCCCAACTTTAACCTGGAGAGACATTCAACATTTAACAGTATTAACATCAAAAAGAAATTCACTATTCGATGCCAAAGGAAGATTTCACTGGACAATGAATGGTGTTGGATTAGAATTTAACCATTTATTTGGTTACGGAGTTCTTGACGCTGGTGCTATGGTTGCTTTGGCCAAAAAATGGAAAACCGTACCAGCTCGATATCATTGTGAAGCTGGATCTATAAAAAAAACACAGTAAGCTTCAGTTTTATTTTTATCTTATTTTTTTAATATTTATATATGTCATGTTAAAAAATTGTAAACATTTATTATGTAACTTCATAAATAACAGAGTATTTCATAGAGTAAATAAATAAATCATCCAGTGAAAAAACCTTTTAATCAAACAAATTCATAAATCCTATTCATTAATTTCCATTTCTTTACGGTATTCATATTTTTTCAAGGCTAAAATAAATATTTTTTTCAAATCTTTATTGAAAAACATATAAATATTAAAAATTTTTATTTATTATAAAATTGTTACATAATTATTTTTATATTTTAGAATTATACCAAGTGATCGATCGATAATATTAAAAATTAAAACAGACGCTTGCGCTGGAACTGATTATGCTATAAATTATCTAGAACATGTTCAAGCTGTAATTACACTCAATTCAACTCGTAGAGGTGATGTTGAGCTTTTTTTGACATCACCAATGGGTACAAGGTAATGTTTACAATAAATTTAAATCTTTTGAAATTGCAAATTTTGACATTTAAATGCGTAATTTGAAGTATGTTGAAATATAAAATTAAATAATTATATATATGAAAATAATATTAATTACATCGTTGAAGAGAGTCTCCTTGATAACTTAGTAACAATGAGAAGTATTGCTAGCTACGTGAAAACTGAATAAATAAAGAAAAATTATTCAAGGAGATCCATTTTTTGAAAAATGTAGTTTTAAAAGATGTTCTCCTTGGATTATTTTTAAAAATGATTCTGCGAAATCCTTCAAATTACAAGCAAAAGAAAGTTTTTAATTATGTTAATTATTTTTAATTGTTTGTAACTCGGTTTGTAATTTAATTTTATTTTATTTTATGTAACATTTATATTTTACTACGCATGTAGATATCCGAATAATTACAATATTTAGTAACTATCTTTACAAAATTTTTAAAATTTCTAGGTCCCTGATACTGAGCAAAAGAGTTAATGACGATGATTTTAGAAACGGTTTTACAAAATGGCCATTTATGACCACCCATAGTTGGGGTGAATACCCTCAAGGAACTTGGGAATTAGAGGTAATGTATTTTTGTTACCCTAAACATTATCATTGGATGGATTCAGAGTTAACAATTTTTATTTTACAAATAAATTATTTTATTTTTTTAGATAAGGTTTAATTCTCAAACACCTCAAGTTGGATTTATTAAAGAATGGACACTTATGTTACATGGTACAACAGATCCACCTTATTTAAATTTGCCAGTTGCAGATCCACATTCAAAATTGGCAATTATTAAAAAAGCTCATGAAGAACGTTCATCGGCGATGTAAAATCCAAAAAATATAATTGGAAAAAAAATATTCATTCTCCAAACTGTTTATGCATTTAAAATTTTTATTTTATTAATGAATTTCAATTATTTTTATTCGATTACCTTTAAAAAAAAATTGTATACGAAAAAATTAAATTTATCATTTATTTTTGTCGTAGATTTTAAGAATGCATAATTATATGAAGAAAAAATCAACTTTTTGTACGGAGAGACCTTCCATTTATCTTTGTAATACTCAAAATAATTAATTTTTTTACAGAATAATTTCATACTGATTTAAAAAAAATATATATTAATTATAAAATTTGTATTTATTAAAATCATGTTCTTCTTAAGAGCGTTTATGACAACTTTAACAATTTTCTAAAATTTATAGCTACATTTGGCAACGCTGCAACGGCGCACAAATTAAATTTTAGCTCTAATGCGCAGTGTATTCAAAAAGACGTTGCCGAATCTTATAAAAATAATTGGTTTTTACAATTTTCGTCACGAAATTCTTTAAATTCTGAGTTTTTTCTTAAAAATTTGTTAAAAACCAATTGATTTGAGGCCATAAAATTTATATATAAAACGGCTAAAAGATTATTAAGAAAAGTATAATATTTTTAACCCGATTATTAAACCTTGAAAATGGTCTGCTTTTGAAAGTAGTTATGAATGTCCTCAAATTTAATAGTTAAAAAAATGATAAATATATCATAGAATGTATTATTAAAAACAGAAAAGAAAGTATAGATTTTATTCTAAAGATAAACTATAAAATATATATATTTTTCAAAAATGATTTTGATGTCTCTTAAACATAACCTTAAAATTATTTTTATTATTAATCTAAAGAATGTTTTTTAGATATATTATTTTTATAGGTATTAAAACTTTTATGGTTTTACTTTATTAAAGACATAAATTATTTTGTGATTCACAATTTCATTCTAAAAAAGAAAATATATACTTTTATTTTTTAAAAGATATATAAGAAAACTTTAAATCATATCATATATATTATAATAAATTATATCTGTATTTTTAGTATATTAAAAAAACAATTTAATGAAATGTTAAATTTCATATATAATTATATCAATGTTGTCCATACATAAAATTATATTAAAAGAAAATATGAAATTATTAAATTATTATGTGTTAATAAATAATTTTACCTACAGTCGGTATGTAAGAATTTTTTTAAATATTCATTTTGAATTATTTTAATAAATCTAAAGAAAGTTTTATGAAGTTAAAAAATTTAATGCTTTAAAATCATCGAAGAAAAAGTAATTCGATTAGTTGATAGTATGATTGTATTAAATATTATTAAGGCTCCATTGTTCTACACAATCTGTATAACCTAAAAATTGTATTACAGTTGACTTACATACCGACCGTTACGTAACAATGAGTCAAAATGTTCAAAATCTTGTTCTGCTTTTATTTGTTTATTTTTATTAATAAAAATTATTATTTTATATAATTTATAAAAGATATAGGGAACAATTAAAAAAGAAGTATTAGCTAAAAAAGTATACAGATAAGATTTAAAAAAAACTAAATTTTTCAATATATTTATTATAATAATTTGTGTCAATTTGCGTTTATATTAGAAAATGAATTCACTTTTTTCCAAGGGCTTAATTCACATATTATGTTTTACGTCTAATGGTCTAATTTTAACAAATGAAGCATATATATATATTGTGAATTAAGCCAAAATAGGAAATAGAACAGTTCTCGTCATACTATTAAAGCTATTCGAGGTTAGACAATATTTTCTGAAGTAATTTAAAATTAATTGCAAACAAATTATTTAAAAATAAAGTATTAAATTATTTTAAACTAAAATTTTTTTAATCAGTGTTCTGTTTTACCTACCGCGTAAATTTGTTGATAAGTATAATTTGCAGCTTCCTCTTAAATAATTTTATCAAATTATTTTTTTAATCAAAAAAAAAAATAAATAAATAAAAATAAAAAAAGCACAAAATCCATTTTTAGCTAAATTTAAAATAACTTGATGATTAAAATATATTTTTTCAAAAAAATAATAGTAACTTCTATTGAATAGATATAAAATAAAGCTGGACTTTTATTTAACTATATGAGAATTTTGAAAATTTATTTAATATATAATGTAAATATTATATATAATATTGCTTTTATTAAGTATAGTTTATTGCTAAAAAATTTAAAAAAAAATATTTTTAACAAAAAAAAAATGAAATATCTGTATGATTTATATTTATTATATTAAGAAATTAATAAATAATTTTAATTATAAACTGAGCTTATTTATTTTTGCCTAAAACTTTTTAATATCCTATTTCTCCTTGGGGCTATTTTGTCCTACAACGTCCTTAACTTTCATAAACAGCCTCTACTATAAATTTAATTACTAATTTAAATGCTTTTATGTGTTGCATTGTCTATATAAAACTAATTTATTGCAACATATAGATTTATAAAAAAAAGTTTTTCATTATTTATTCATAAATTAATAAAAAAACCCTTATGTAACTTTTTAAAATAAATGCCAGGCTAGTGTTTATTTATTATATATAGTTTATATTTTATAATTTGTACAATTTTCTCTATCTACAGTGTTTGAATTGAAATTCAAGGGAATTACATAAATTTTTGCTATTAAAACTACCTCGTTACTTTACCATGAAAAAAATATGTAACCTAATATTTTAAAAACTCAATTGCGTGAAAACCAAAACAGCAACTATAATTTTAAAATATTCTCAAACATAAATTTTTTCAGATGGTTATATTGAAGGTTCTTTTTTTCAAATTTTTGCCAAATTGGCTCTGTTTCTCATAACATTAAAAGTTGAGTAACAAAATTTTAATATCTATAATCAATAAATAATAAAAATGTTAAATTTTTAAAAAATTAGAATTTACTTAAAATTTCTTACTTTTATAAATAATTCCATTGATAATGTAACAAAAATCTTATCAGTTATTACAATCGGCTTCGATGATCTTTTCATAATAAATACTAAATTTTTCTGTGAAACTATTGATAATTCATAAAACTTTTTTTTAAAAAGGGTGGGACCAAAATTAGCACTCTGTAAGAAATTAATTACATTTAAAAATAATTTTTATTAATGATATTATAATTAACTCATTGTTCAACTAGAATTTCAATTAGAATTTATTATAACTTTCACTGAGTGAAAAATTCATTAATTTGTACTTAGCATTTGTACTTTGCTTCAAATCAAAGAAATCGGTTTCTTAACACTTGTGGGTCTCAAAATGTGTTTATATGCAAAAAAAAAATTTTTTTTAAACATTTTTGAATATTACAATAATATTATATCTCTCATCGGTAAATCAAAAGGGAATGCCAAATTTTAAAAAATAAAAATTTTACTTACTTGTAAAGTAACGTGATAGCCAAAATAACAATAAACACCTAATTGTAACAATGCACTAATAAGAACCATTAAGCTGTCTGCCACTTGAAAATTCATTTCAGAACTATTAAAAACTTGATAAGTCATAAGAGAAATCGTCGCATAACTTGCTGCAAATTGCAAGGACAAACAAATTTTATATGTACTAACAAATTGGTTCGAAAATCTGAAATATTTTTAAATATTTTTTTAATATTTACGCCTAATTGGTTCTTTGATTTATTCTATTCTTACTCATAAATAAATTGATGATCTCGTACAAATTTTTTAAAAAACATTCTTTCTTTTGCAATTATTTCTTCTTTAGCTACTTTATTTATTTTTAATGCTTTTATTTCATCAACAAATTCTGTAAATCTTATAACGAGTACATCAAATTGAAAACAATTGTTTAGCATGAATCCAATGAACAAGCAATCAAAAGTAAGTAAAAAACAGGCCATATAAATTATGGCTATTCCCTCTAAGATAAACACAATCCAATAAATGTTGCCATCGAGTTCAAATGGTAGCCAAATCTTGCACGGTAATTCTCTTTTATTTTGAAAAATTGGTATCATTGTTAATAGAATGGCTGTTAAACCCACCTGAATGTTGAATATAATTGTCATAGCTCTAAAAATGGTATAAATTTTCTAATAATAAGCCTCAGAATACTCATGTTATTTATTAGAAAGTGCAGTTACCTTATAAAGAAATCATATTTTTCTTGCCTAGCTAATTCTTTAGGATTTTTTAAGTTATTTGAATAATTTATCACGGTATTTATTAAATTATTAAAATAAGTTTTTTTAAACATTAAAAATAACATTCTAAAACAAGCAAAGAAAAAATTCTCACTTAACATAAATATTTCATTAAATTCAGCGATATTTGATACTTTCATCGATGCAATAAAACTAGTAATAAAAAATAAAAAATTTAATAAAAATAAAATTTTCGAATAAATTTTATAAGAATATTTCCAAAATTTTGTTAAATTTTTTGGTTCCCAAACACCGTAAAATAAAAAAAATTTTAATGGCGTTCTTAAACTATGCATTTTTGTAGAATAAATAAAAAAACAAATTTAAAATATTATTCTACTAAAGTTTTTGAAAACATTATTTATACTGAATGTAATTAATAATATTCAAAAGCATACATGCTATAACTAGGGTGTAATCCAAAGTGCAAAAGGATATTTCGAAAATAGTTTCATTTTCATTTGCTATTATTTTTAAAGAAGGGTTAGTTCTACCCTCTAAACTCTCCCACTTCAAGTAATTTTTTTAAAATGTCTTAAATTCGAACTCAGAGCGACCTGTGATAAAATTATAATAATTATTTTTTTTAAACTTTAAGGTTAAGAAAATTATTTACTAATGTCAGTAATGCTCCTGAATAGTTGAAGTTATTTTTAAAATATGTTATATGCTATCACCAAAATTAGGTCAACATTTTTTGTAGAATTTTTTAATCATCTTTGGCTGCCAAACTAAATAATATATTTGGATATTTGAAACTAAGAGCTTTTCGAGATTTTCGGCTGAGTACTACCTCAGATTTTATTTGATCATATTTCTTTTATCATGTGCCCTGAGAATTCTTCCTGTCGTGTATGAATTTGCGTTCCCTGACAAGAAGTTTAATTGGAATAATTCTGGCAATAACAAGAACTGCCGCTTCCGAGTCAGTCCTGTATGTGCAAGAAACCCTCAGAGCACCTTACCACTGCACTTTTATCATGTCTTTTACATAGATATCCTTGTCTAGTGACTCTACCCAGATTTCTGCTCCGTACAATAGGATGAAGTGAGTTACGGACATTAGTAGCTTCCTCTTACTGAACTTTGGACCATTCAGGTGCTTCGGACTATTCAGCCTGCTCAGGGCTAGTGTCGTGATGCCTGCCTTCTTGACCCTTTGAGAGATATGCTTCCAGTAATAAAGCTTCGTGTCCAGAATTATCCTATTTAACAAACCTTTTCGTCTCTATGACGGTATCCTCGTAGATTCGTATTAGGATGACGGTATCGATTTGCTTCCTCGTAAACATCACGATTACTAGACTCAATCCATGCTCTTCCATCCAGATGCATGTATTTAACATTCAGACGCTCAAGCTGTTCTGAGGCTGTTGCACGTTTCTTGCTCTGATCACGAAGGCAATATCATCTGCATAGCCTATAATAAAGCAGCCATCCGGTAGCTCCAGCCTCGTTAGTAACCCTTGTGCTCAGGCCTTTAGATGCGAAAGACAAGTCAATTATTGTTTGGGTGTTTTGAATTGGCCCTTCTGATGGTTGTGCTGTTACCCACATTTAGAACAACAATACCCAGCCTCTACACCATTTCAAGAATCGCCTCCTGCTTTTGAGTCAGTATAGAGCATGCCCCAGTCAACAGCTTTGGCATTAAAATCACCTGCAACAATTATGTTGCTACCCGCCTCTCTCGCAAAGTCTTCTATGTCTTCCAGTTTTGTATAGTAGTCTTGTATATGTCCATTCAGCGTTAGGTAGCAACTCACGTAAGTTATGGTTTTACTCCTAATCCACGCGAAGCCCCTGACCCTTCCTGATGCTTCTACTGAAACTTTTCCAGAATTCACAACCCAAATAGCTGCTGTTCCAAGTTCGTCGCCGAACCAGGTGGTTGGATTTGGATTGGCCATTGGGTACTGCTCACCGATGATCCACAGATCAGCATTGATCTCCCTCTAAATTTGATACTTGAGCCGATCAGTGGACCAGCTTCTATGCGTGTTTTCTTGGGCTACCTTGATCATTTCGTGATCGCTTTTTTGAACTCAGCGCACTTCATGGAACCCGGGAAGTTCTTAAGTTCTTTTTCCTTCATTTTGGCAGCTTTGCAGAGGAAGCATCGTATTTTCTTTCGACCATAAGTTACAACTTTAAATTTTTTTACTTTTAAAATTATACCATTATTTTTGCACCATTAATTAACTAAATAAGTGCATCAAAATAACTGTCAATGATTTTGAATAATTTTAGATCATCTGTTAAGAGCAAGAATCAGAAACAATTTATAGAAAATTTAATATTATTGATGTAAAATAAAAACAACAGAGGACCAAGATTTGACCCTAGTCCAACTCCAGAAGTAACAGCCATTTCTTCAGTAGAGATAATGTTCCCTATTATTGCTCTTTGAGTCCTATTTTTTAGCATGGTTGAAAACCACTTTAAGAGTGAACTATAAACACCATAATTATCTAATTTTTTTATTAGAATTCCAACATCAATTTTATTATCTGCTCTTTGCATAAAACATCTGAATTACGACCATTACAGAATACAAAAACAATATTGTCCAGAAAAACATTTAAAACTAAAGTAGATCTACCTGTAAAGAAACCATGCTGCTCCTCCTTGATATAACAAACCAAAAATTCATATAATTTGCTAAAGACAAACTTTTCAAATAATTTCGCTTAAATATTAATTTTTTACAATAGGTCTGTAATTAGCTGCATCATGAGAATCGCCACTATTACGGGAGATACAAAGCTTTGTTTAAAAAAATCCCAACTTTATTGACAATGACAAATTAAACAATTCTGTTATTTTGTTAATTGGAATCATAAGTATTTCTTTACATTTTTTTATAAAAAGAATATTGATTTTATCAGGACCCTCACTCAGTTTATTAGAAAGTACATAATGCATTTAGCTAACTCTTCAGGAGTAAATGTCATTGTACCAATACAGTCATTTGTTATACTAAGAATAAGCCTGCAGTGCAAATCACTAGAAGTATATTCCATTAAAATTAACATCAACAATTCCATTAAAATTAGCACCATCAAGATACATGGAGAGTGGACTAATATAAGAAAAGAATTTCATAGAATTATTTTTTTTTTTATTTTTTTTTTTAAGAGAAGAGTGTGAATCTTGCATTAGCCTTGCTTGTTAAGGTCGATCCACTAACATCCCATGACTAATGCAAATTTCACATATTTCCTCCGTAAAGCAAAAAAAAAAGGATTAAAAAACATAAATGACTTTAACTATACATTTAATTATCAAAGTAAATCCTTTTAAGTGTTACATTGGCTATAAAAATAATTACAACAAGGTATTAAAAAAAAAGTTTTTCATTATTTATTCATAAATTAATAATTTATATTTAAAAAATAACAAGGTCTGAGGTAATTTGAATAAATTTATATTTATTTTTTTCTATATAATTGCATTTCAATATGATTTCATTGAATAAATTATCAGTCTATAGCTTATGATTTTTTTCCACCCTTTTACATGAGCTATTACCTGATTGTTTAACACAAAAGCCTATTAATTATTTATCAATTAATTCGATTTTTATGGCACTTTTATTTATTCGATTTTTATTATAATTAATGGATATAAGCTTAAAAAAATGGTTTCCTAAAAAATCTATAGATTATGTTCTTAAACCGCAATCTAAAATAAAATTTTTATTTCAAATTTTACTTTTGTAAATCTGTCGAAAAATCGTTTTTTGCATTTAAACCAATATTTAAACTATATTAACTTAAAGATTTAGCTAAACTTTTTACGAGAAATAAATCAAATTAAAAAAAAAACTGTCATTAATATATAGTCCAAAAGCCGTAAATATTAGATTTATGCAATTTTTTCCTAAGCTTTGTGCAAAGCTACTTCTATGCCATATATAATATGCTATTTCCAAATTATTAAATCCTGACTCAGAAAAATAAGCCCTAACACCGAAAAACTATATTTTTCGGCCAATTTTCAAGGTTATTATGACATATTTCATAAGAAACATTTATTAATGTCCTTGAATAAGAATATTTAGGTCCTGTCCTTAAAAACATATTAACCATCACATGAAGTGTTTCTTATGAAATAAGTCAAAATAATCTCTCAAAATTGACCAAAAGATGCGGTTTTTCGGTATTAGGGCTAATTTAGCATAGGCATTTTTAGGCAAATTAGATACATATCTTATATTTTTAAAATAAAATAACTGTTGTGTTATCAGAATCTGTTCCTCGATTTATTATCATTTAGATTAGTCGCTCTGAATTTGACATGCACGAGATTCATATTTTTTATTGGCTAGTGGTGTAAAATGCAAGAAGATCTTCAGCCACATACGCTCAAGCATTATTTAATTTTTATTATCTTTCAAAATACTTCATTATTAATAAAATTTTTTATATTTACAATCATAACTAAATATATTTTAAGAAAAACGCTGCCAAGTAATTGGCACTATGGTTCCTCATTAACAATAACAAAATGTTATCCGATTTTTTCAAAAATTCAAATTTTTCAACTTAAATCAATATATTTCATCAGGTCAGAGGGTCCAAAAAACCTGATATAACTAAATGAATTAAGATATAAAAAATTTTGGATGTTTAGAAATTTTGGTTTTATTCGCATATAAAACCATTTGAATTGGTTGAAATTCATTATAAATCAAGTTTTCTAATAAAAAAAGTACTGATCAAACAGGGAATCTGGACTTCTTTAACAATTTTTATTTTTGCCAAAATTGAAAGGGTATGGAAAGTGTATATGGAAAATTGTCCGATTTTTTGATTTTTCAAATTTCTTGTTTTTTTGGACTGGAAAAGGTTTGAAACAGTTAAAAACTTATATTTATATCCTTCAAGGGGTCGAAGAGCTCAAAAAAGCTGATCTAAATGAATTTAAATGAGTTTTAAAATTTTTGGATTTTTAGATTTTTTGGTTTTATTCGCTTCAAACCATTCGGATGGGTTAAAATTCCTCATAAATCAAGTTTTCTAATAAAAAAAGTGCTCTTGAGATGGGGGAAATAGATTTTCTTGAGAATTTTTATTTTTGCAAAAATCGAAAGGGGTATATATGGGAAATTGGCCAATTTTTTGATTTTTCAAATTTTTTGTTTTTTTGGACTGAAAAAGGTTTGGAACAGTTAAAAACTTATATTTATATCCTTCAAGGGGTTGGGGAGCTCAAAAAAGCTGATATAAGTGGATTTAAGTGAGTTTTAAAATTTTTGGATTTTTAGATTTTTTGGTTTTATTCGCTTCAAACCATTCGGATTGGTTCAAATTCCTAATAAATCAAGTTTTTTAACAAAAAAAAGTGCTCTTGAGATGGGGGAAATAGATTTTCTTGAGAATTTTTATTTTTGCAAAAATCGAAAGGGGTATATATGGGAAATTGGCCGATTTTTTGATTTTTCAAATTTTTTGTTTTTTTGGACTGAAAAAGGTTTGGAACAGTTAAAAACTTATATTTGTATCCTTCAAGGGGTTGGGGAGCTCAAAAAAGCTGATATAAGTGGATTTAAGTGAGTTTGAAAATTTTTGGATTTTTAGATTTTTTGGTTTTATTCGCTTCAAACCATTCGGATTGGTTCAAATTCCTAATAAATCAAGTTTTTTAACAAAAAAAAGTGCTCTTGAGATGGGGGAAATAGATTTTCTTGAGAATTTTTATTTTTGCAAAAATCGAAAGGGGTATATATGGGAAATTGGCCGATTTTTTGATTTTTCAAATGTTTTGTTTTTTTGGACTGAAAAAGGTTTGGAACAGTTAAAAACTTATATTTATATCCTTCAAGGGGTTGGGGAGCTCAAAAAAACTGATATAAGTGGATTTAAGTGAGTTTTAAAATTTTTGGATTTTTAGATTTTTTGGTTTTATTCGCTTCAAACCATTCGGATGGGTTAAAATTCCTCATAAATCAAGTTTTCTAATAAAAAAAGTGCTCTTGAGATGGGGGAAATAGATTTTCTTGAGAATTTTTATTTTTGCAAAAATCGAAAGGGGTATATATGGGAAATTGGCCGATTTTTTGATTTTTCAAATTTTTTGTTTTTTTGGACTGAAAAAGGTTTGGAACAGTTAAAAACTTATATTTATATCCTTCAAGGGGTTGGGGAGCTCAAAAAAGCTGATATAAGTGGATTTAAGTGAGTTTGAAAATTTTTGGATTTTTAGATTTTTTGGTTTTATTCGCTTCAAACCATTCGGATTGGTTCAAATTCCTAATAAATCAAGTTTTTTAACAAAAAAAGTGCTCTTGAGATGGGGGAAATAGGTTTTCTTGAGATTTATTTTTGCAAAAATCGAAAGGGGTAAATGGAAAATTAGAATATATGGAAAATTGGCCGATTTTTTGATTTTTCAAAAATTTCGTTTTTTAGTACCGAAAAAGGTTTGAAATTTAAAAACTTAAATCAATATGGTTTATCAGGTAAGAGAACTCAAAAAACCTAATATAAATGGATTTAAATGGGTTTTAAAAATTTTTCATTTTCAGAAATTTTGGCTTTAATCGCATAAAACCAAAAAAGGAACAAGCAGATACGGAGATTACGGCAATTACAATTAGATCAACACTCCAGAGCGAGGATTAATAGAACAAAGGCTCATGTTCATTGTTCTACAAGATACTGATTACTTGGATAGAAATGATGTTACAACGTATTTGAGAAATATATCAGCTATTAAATAAATTTTTGAAAAAATAATTCTTTGGTAAAATATATTTTGGAAAAAATATAATTGGAAATAAATTGTTTAAGTAAAAATATTTTTGTTTCTAAAATAAATTGTTTATTTTTGTTATTCTATTTATTATCTAAAAATCTATAATAATCAAGTTATTTTTACTAAATAACTTGATTGTTAGATATTATCATTTTACAGCACAATTATACAATAATTTAAATATTATTGTATAAGCAAGTTATTTCAAACAATTACACAATTTACCGAAAAAATAAAAATATAAAGCATTAAAAAATTTGTTCATAGATTTTAAAAATACAAAATAGTTTGACCTTTAAACAAAATGTTTTGTAAATGAAAAAACAATAATTAACAATGTAAATTCCATGGCAACCAATGATTTTTGCATAAAAAATTATTGGCCTTGTTTTAAATATTATATTAGCTGACGTTAATTTTTTGTTACTATAGAAATTTTTGCAAAAACATTGATTCATGTTTGAAACCAACATTGTGTAAACCATATAATCATTAAGTTTTTAACTGTTCATGAAAGCGCATTTTTCTTTGACGAATTTACAGTGTTTCCAAAATGAAGTTGATAATCATCATGATTCTATTGCAAAAATTAAATTTTGTTTTTACTACCTCACCTATTGATAATTTTGTGCAACACGTTCTTCAAGAAATAAACCCTCATCATGTAACCGCTTACACTCCTTACACTTCAAAAAACGCTTCATCTAAAACTCAAATCATTTTGGACAAATTTATGAAATAAGTACCAGTGACTGTAGTTGGAGAAAAATATTCTTCAGATATAGAAAAGGTTAAACTAAGTCGTTCTTTAATGTACAAGAGTGAAATTTCTTCCACTTTACATTTAATCTTGGTGGATTCTGACAGAAAAAATGTCTTGAATAAATTGCAACGTACATTTAATCTTATCGATACATCGATATTTTACATGTCAAGACCAAAGTATTTGTTAATTTTACAAGCAAATACTTATTCTAAAGCAGACATAAAAAATATTCTCTTACTCGCTTGGAAAAATCACCTGCTTGATTTCGCTATTGCACTGATTGATAACAAAGGAAATTTTAAAATTGTAATTTACAATCCTTATTTTGATTCTATTCAAATTACTGATTACCAAAATACCAAATTTAAATTATTTCCGGACAAGTTGAAGAATATGAATGGGCATAAATTAAAAGTAGGTGTAAGTAGTTTTTGTTGGCCTGAATGTGATTCAAGTTTGGTAGGTCTAACAAATAAAAATAAATTTAATTACCTTTACGAAAAATATAGACAGTTTAAGAAAACAGTGAATGCGTCAACTGCAATTATACCATTTGGTGTCAGTAATAAGCCTCGTGATGAAACAATTTCAAAAAACAATTTAAGTTTATTTCTTTCTATTAGTTTCATTTATCATATGCAAAATTACAAAAATACAAAGTTATTGAGTTTTGAAAAAGTAGTAGCTATTGTACCAGTAAATTATACCAGAAAAATTATATTTTCGAAAGATTTTATGTACTGCTTTTTAATAGTTTCAGCAGTTCTTATTATTTCCTATGCTAGCATGAAAAAGTTGAAATCAAAAGATGAGGAATGGTCAGCATTGATGATTTTTGAATTAATTTTAGGATTTTCAGTAAAGATTAAAAATAAATCCTTAAAATTAAAAATTCTTTATTTAACAATTGTTTCTTTTTCATTTTTCTTTGCATCTGATATTATTTTACAAGCGACGAAATTGAAGTACATCTCAACTGAAAGTCCGTTAATTAATGAATTCGAAGAAGTGCTTGAAAAAAACATTATTTATTATTGATAAGAAAAATTATCAATCGTTCAATAAAATTGAATGTTTAAAGGCATATTAAAATTTTAAGCAGCGTTTTCCAAATTTTCGGAATTTGCAATTATAAAATACCTTGCCAACTAGCTGGCACTAAGGTTCCTCAAACAATGAGCTTAATACACTGAGATAAAATGTAGAGGAAAATGTACATTTGCAACTGGAAGATTTTGAGTAAAACTGGAAATCCAGAGGGGAAAGAAAAAAATAATGATTGATTCTTCTAAATATTAATATTTTCTGATGAACTAAAAAAATAAATATTCTCAAGTTTATATACTTTGACATTTTGTGAGTTATTTTATGACTAAAATTTTTGGCAAAGAGAGTATACCATGTAATAAAACATATGAAAAATCAACAGCATGTCTGCTAAAAGCTTGAAAATAAAATATATAATATTATTTTTGGAGAACCGCATGTTCAAATAGATTCAACAAGTTATCCTTTTTGAAATGAAAAGTTTTTTATTAATAATTAATACTTTTTTTTGTATAAATAAACTTCATTTTATTTGAATTTATAATAAATTAATAGATTACATATCAAGTACATTTCTTTTCTCCATTTTTGTCAGGCATGCACTTTCTGGAAATACACTCATAATCGAAGATACACTAAAAATGAAATTAGAAAAACAAGATAAAATAACTCCTTGGCTAATAGTCAAATTTTGTAATGAACTGAAAGATTAAATAAAAAAAAAAAGACTACAAGTTAAAAAATACAAATACAATAAATTTGATAACATAATTTAAAAAACAGTCAATAGTTAATTTGAAAAAAATGTCTATAAATGAAAACTTACTGCTTCTTCAGGCCTTTTTCCAATTTGCTTTGCTAAAATTTCTGTTATTATAAATAACAAAAAAATAAAAATAATGAATATTCTTTTAAACATCACAAAAATTTTATTCAAAAAGTTAATTCAAAAGTTTTTTATGTACCAAAGACTGTGAACGAAATAAGAATTTAATTGTGTGAAGCGAACATTTTATACACCTGTTCAATGAAGCCCTAAGAAATAATTTAATTATTTCAAAATATTTACTTTAGATATAAACGGATAATACAGTAAAATTTTGAAAAAGCATTGTGATTTCTGATAAAAAATATTTTAATTTTGAATATAATCGAAGAGCAATAAAATGTTGCGTTAAAGGCTCGTAAAATGTATTACGAAAGTTTTTTATTTCATTAAAGCGTTGCATTGGTTTTTATTCAAAAACGTTACACGTGGCTATTCTAAAGAATTTATAAAGTAAGTTCCCTTTTAACACATTTTCACGAAAATTTAAAAAAGTCCCGCAAATATTTCTTTAAGAACTTTAATATTATATTTATATGCCTTGCTTTTACTGTTCCACACATTTAAACTGAAAAAATTTTATTTTTGAGTTCTAATTTAAGTTGATAATTGCTATGTTTGAAAAGCGATATTTTGGAAACTGTTTAAAGAAAATAGACGAGTTAAGAAATTTTGCAAACTTGAAGCTTGTAAAAAATTATTGAGACTTATAAAATTCATTTTTGTGAAAAATTACAATTTTGGAAGCAATTTAAAAATTGGTCATTTTGGGCCAAAAACCACCATTTAGTTATATAAAATATAGTGATATAAAATTGAGGTTCACGAGGACTGATAGGTAACCCAGAAATTATCCTTTGTACTAAAAAAAAAAGAGAACGTTTTTCATTTGTATCGGTTCCTAGGTATCAAAATTTTTTAGAAAATAGTCCAAAGGTAGCGGTCTCTCCATATCAATGTAATGAAAATTGGAATAACCAATCAATGAGCTGAATTGAAAATGTTTTTCGATAAAAATACAACGCGGGGTGTAAGTTAAAAACTATGGAATATCAGGACTGAGGGAAGATTATTTATGCAAGAAGATAAATAAAAAAAATGCGCAACAAAAAATACAAATTTAAAAATTAATAACATTATATTATCAAATAATTATGTACAAATTAATATAATTATTATAATTTTTTTTATATAAATAAATATATAATTTTATTTTTCAACATGAATTTTTAAAATTACTTAATTAAATGGTGCTACCAAATAATACAACACTTTTTCCAGCGAATATTTTGTAGCAGCATTTATCGTAAATGGGCTTAGCAAAAATTTATATGAACTATTTTTTTTTTTAATTTTCAACAAAACACTATAAATTTGATTCTTTAAGACAACAATACCTGCAAATTTGCATGTTTTGTAGAACCAGCCTATAAATTTTTTAAAATTCACTATGGTAAAATAAATTTTAATTATTTATCAATTATTTTTATACGAAGCAAAAATAAAAAATTAATAAAATTGAGCTACCTAAATATTAAAAATTATAGCTAAAATATAACAATTATGGCACTTTTTAACGCTAACTAATTGGATTACAAATGCACCAAGGTGTCGATTGTTGATTACAATTTAGCAAAATATTTAAAATTGTTATCGGCGTACCCGAAATAGTAGCATTAACGATATTTTTTATTTTATATGAAACGTTATTCAATCCAGTTTTTCTGTCTCTTCTCCTGGTGATTTTTTCTTGTCCAAAACATTTATCCATATCTCGTTTACGAAATCTGCTGTGTTTATGTTTAAATGTTCCATTGACACCAGTTGTTATATTCGTTGGTCTATCAACTACAAATCCAGCTTCTTTGAGTCTTAAATAAAATTCATCATCTTCTAATCCCCAACCCCAATAATTATTGGACATACCGTTAACTAATATGAATTGTTCTTTGATTAATAATAAAATACCACCAATAAATGTTTTATAATGATACCTTGGATGATAATCTGGTGATGATATATGTATTGGATTTTTATCTGGATAATTATATTTCAAATTATCATTTAATGGCAATAAATCAACATCGTGCATCGCAATGTAATCAAATTTATTTTTTAATTCTATAAAACCAACATTTATCAACGATGCACGATTAAATCTATAATTATCAACTTGATTTAAAATATAAATGTCATAATTTAAATTTTGTTTGTCCAAAAATAATTTCATGTGTGGTGCAAATTCTAATAATTCTTCGAAACGATCACGATATGGCACTAATATTGCTAATTTATGTTTTGAATTATTTATTTTTAAATTTTTGTATCCAATTGTTGTTTCTGTATTTTCGTTAATTTTGCAATTACACTTGTCCACTTTTACTAACAATGAATTAATACATAAAAAATAAATAATTATAAATACAATCACTATAATAATAAATATTATTTTATATTTAAATTTTTTTCGAACCATTTTTTATTAATTAATATAATTTATTTGATAATTTAAAAAACCGGTCAACTGTACATGTTTGTTAATAACAATACTGTACTGTTATTTGTTCTGCTTGTAAATCGCCATTATGAAATTCCTACAGTAAAAAATTTATTGTTATCTTGCTTTGATAAAATATTTTTCTTCGAAAACGCAGCTGATATTGCAGAAATCTATTATACCCCGTGTTTCGGAAAAGGATGCCATGTTAGTAGATACACCGTGTTTTAGAATGGGGCCCTAGAAATATACAAGGTGTTTTTGAAAGAGATATTTTGGTCATATACGGTGTTTAGAATTAAATTTTTTTTATAATTTTTTTTGCTTTTCCGAATTTTTAGAGGGGATAAGGCATGGAAATAGGGAAATTTAGCCCTTCCCTCCCAAAAATTCAAAAAAATCCAAAAACAACTGGCCTAGCTTCAGACGAAAAATACCATATATTAAATTACTAATAAACTCTGATAATTCGCCTAAATAAAATGTATAATCCATTAACTTATCCAACCGTCAAAAAAATATTTATTGATTAACAAAGAAAAAAATTATTTGATTTATTCAGGCACTATTTCAAATATTTGATCAAGTAATTTTTTAGCTTGCATACTTTATACGTTTACGCGATATTTTTTACAAGTTCAGGTTTTAGTCTAGTTAAATAAAATTATATCATAATAAAAATTGATGCTCAATTTGTACTTTTGAGATTTTTGAACTCACGTGGATAAAAATTATAGTCTAAATGAATAAATGCATTGAATTAAAATTTAAGCTAAAAGAGGTGCCAAGCTTTTTTTATTTTAGCTAAAGAATGTCCTTAAATAAACTTGCAATACTGCATGGGCATTTTGTAGAAGGAAAAAAGCTTTGACAGATAATACGCTTATTTGTAGATAATTATGAATACTCCGTTTAAATTTATTTTATTTTATTTGATTAGCTTTGCAAAAATAATTTATAAAATATTGTATAATTAAATAATTTTCGCAATACAGTAAACAATCTAGATATGCAATGAACTAATTAATAAAAAAAAAGCTGCTTGTATTTGCAAAAATTTATAAAATAAAAAAGCATCAGAAAAAAATCAATATTGAATTAAAATTAAGAACAGAATTTAAATTAAAAAAATAAAAATCTGAAAAATTAACTTGACCCAATTGGCTATTTTGATTAATAAGTTAATGCAACAGATAATTTTACTTGATAAGATTTATATGCAATCAGGAAAATTAGAATTTTAGTATGAATTACAAAAATGTCCAAAATATACCACAAGATAGAAACTGAAATTCTAATTTTTGTTTAAATATTACATTCATGAAAAATGGTTTTTTCTCTATTGCATTCCTATATAGATTGCAGTTTATATTATAAATTTTACTGCTCTTTATATTATGTTTATTCAAAAATTTCGTCGATATTTACAGCTTTTATTTATTCATTTTTTTTAACTAAAAAATCTTTTATTTTAAAACTTCCTCTTCCAAAAAAAATCCAAAAATGCTATTTCTATCTTGAAAATATGATATAAGGTATACCTTTTTATATAAAAGTTATAACTTTTTAATTGTATTATCACATAGCCATAGATCGATTTAATATTGTGATTTAAATGATCCTAATTTATCAAAAACATTGCCAACAGCGGATCCAAAGGAAGAGCAGTAGGGGCTATCGATATCGCCTCCCCACTCCTGAGCTCCAAAAAATTTGCATGTTTTTTGTTAATTTTTTTGTTTTTTTTATGGGCAAACATACAAAATTTTGCTTGAGCTTCCTCCCTGAGATACTTATGGATCCGCTACTGAACAACTTAAAGGGTTGTAGCGATCAGCGAGGCGATCAGAAGCTTCTCATGATTCCCAGGAAAATTAAAAGTAGAGCAAAATTTGGACATTCCTTACTGGCTAAAGTACGTATAATTACATAAACGCGTTAAATGCGCTATTTAATTTTGATAACGTCATTTATGAAAATGATACCCTAATATATAATGACATAAACAATTGAAATACAACCCGGTTAGACCCGGTTTTTATTAAATTATAACTAAATAAGTCTTGATATTAAATTAACGGAAGTTCCTTTACAAAGCTCTTTTTGTTAATTCTATTTGATATAGTATATTATAAACCATTTCGTTGTAAATTAATTTTTTTCATTTTTAACACATCTTTTAATTCAATTACATAAAATGATAATTTTACCAAAAACTTTAAAATATATCTAAGTATTCATAAAACAAAAAAAAAATCAGGGGTTCTTCTCTAACATAGAAAATTTTTATGTCCTTCATCGTGCTTTAACATCCGGAGAAACAGTAGGTATGTAACAAAGTGGGAAATTAATCATTGGAGGCTAAGGTCAGTCAATCTGGTCATCATTTCGCGCGTGTTTTAGTTTAATACTTTTGGTATATATTAAAGTTACAGACACATTTATATACGCATGTGACAAAAAAAAAGACGATATACAATTTTTATACAATATAAGTTGTCATTTTATATAATATGACGTCTGATAATGCACTATATAAACAATATATTTATATATCAAATGATGTGATTCACGCGCTTACATGTATACTAGTGTTGATCCGAATTGGACACATCCTGTACTTACTTTCGCAGATTTTTAATTTATCAAGTTGGGCTTTTTTTTAATGTATAGATGCATTTGCAAAAAACAAATTCAGTAACATATTCCCAAGATCCTGTAAATGAATTATGTAAATAATTATATGAATTATAGAAATAATTCTTTAGCAGATTTAAGAGGAACAGTTTTTCCTTGAGCTTTTTTTTATAATTGGAAAAATGTGTGAAAACAAAACTATATGACAAGATATTATTTTATTTTTTTAACTGCTTTATACTAGCTTGTAAATTTATAATACAATTAGCCTGGCAACTATTTAAAAAGTTGCTTGGAGTGAAACTCCATTGCCGAATGAAATTAGGCAGCAGCGGATCCAGAGATATCTCCTAAGAACCAAAAACGTACATGCTTTTAATAAAATTTTGTATAATTTTAAAAACTTTCATAAAAACTCATAAATATTTACTGAATTCAACCCCCTAAGAAAGTTTCTGGATCCTCAGCTGGATGATTCTGGAATTCTCTCAAACAATAAATTAAATTTTATAATCTTTGATTTGGTACTCTGACTTCAGATTTAGTGACTTCTGGAAGCTCTTATCGTCAAGTTTTATTTTTATGAATCAATTTTTAATAATTATATCCTAATTTAAAGATATGGTTGTGGTATAATTTGAATCGAGGGTCTAATTCCTAGAGTACTCCAAAAGACCTGATCTGAGGAGGGGAGGGAGATTTTTTGGGTTTTTTTTGCAAAAAATAAGACATTTTGTAAATGTTTGCCATTCCTAAAATAAAAAAGGTTTTTCATTTTATAAAAATCACTCCGCCCTGAATTTTCGATCTCATTTGTAAATTCAAAGAATCAAATTTGGCCTGTATTATATATTATATATGGATCAGTCATATTTGAATCTGAATATTTTCTAACCTAAAAAAAGCTTAAAATCATTTTCATCATACCTTACGTAATTGGCATCAATTTAATTATTTTTTAAATGGGTTCCCAAAAAGAAATGTTAAAACTGCGTACTTTTTTTAGACAGGGATAAATATAAAATAAAAAAAAAAATTGTTGAATCATACACAAATATTGTCAGATGCTTATTAGCTGTTATCTGATTAATTGGATTGACAATGTTAGTTACCCCTTGAAATAAATTTTTAATTAAAAAAAAAATTAGGAGACGATACTGAGGTAAAAATTTGTCTGCTTTTGAACTAAAAAAACCAATAATTTGATTTATGCATACTCATATATAAGTACCTTATAAATTATTTAAATATAGTAGGGTGGATTCACCACTAAATGGCTGCTCTTTTCAGCAGTTATTCATTGGCTAATGGCACTTTATAATTTTATAAAGAATTTTTTAAATTAATTTTTTTTTAATTTTAATTTTGAAGAAAAGGGTCTTATTCTGCATCCGAAACTAGGCATATACTGGTGGATACCAGTCTTCTAATACCTGTAAAGCTCCAGGACCAGTTCGAGACAGTTGCAAGGCGTGCTGTACCATACTAAATTTTATTTTCTTGTTACTCTTTACTTAAATCTTTCAAAGCTTTTCAAAAGTTATATGCATTTGTAAAATTTCCCGAGGAATCCGAATTTCTGGTCAGATTTTCATTTGGTGACATGACTTGGTGGTCAAAAATTTGAAAAAATAGTAATTCAAAAAATATCATTTAGATTAATGTGCCCCACAGATTTTTTTTAGAGGATGAAAGTCAATTATAAAACAGAAAACTTCAATACATAATTTCTCACGCATACTCCGTCCAAATCAAATTTTTAAACTCAGAATCAAAGTCTGCGAGAATAGGAAAACAATTAGGAAAACAATTTTAACCAGAAAATTTGGCAGCAAAAATAAGAATATTTAAAGTTAATTTACCAAAGTAGACAAAAAACATAAAAATGGCTACTAAAAGTAACTTTCTTATATTAACAGAAAAATTAGAACATTTTCGAAAAATTAGTAAATTTTCGAAAAAATTTGTAAATATTCGAAAAAAATCGTATAATTGATAATTTACAATTTTTTTTCGAAAATTTTCAAAAAATAGTTGTAAATTTACGAAAAATAGTTGTGAATTTACAACTTTTTTGGTAAATTTACAAAAAAAAATCGAGAATTCTCGAATTTTTCGAGAATATACTAAATTTAGTAAATTTACTATTTTTATCGAATATTTACAAAATTTTTTGAAAATTTGCTAATTTTTCGAAAAAATTCTATTTTTTTGTAAATCTAAGAAAGTTACTTTTTACAGTGTGAGTGATAACCCGAGTTATTCCAAGTCCCCAAGTCGAAATTGATCTAAGTCCCTAAACCTGAATTATTCTAAATCCCAAAATTGAAATTATTCTAAATCCCTTTTGACCCCTCCCCCTTAAATCGGACATATTTGACCCTTCCTTAATTTTCAAGATCTTAAGGTACCCCCTCCCTAAACATGTCTCATGTTAAAATTTTGTAAAGTTACCTACTCAAGTTGCAGTAAGAAAAGATCAAACCCCATTACATTTTGAATACTGTCCATATTTTAATTCAATTTACCCGCAATATAAATAATTTTATAAATTATAATTTAAATGATTACTATTGCATAATTTGATAAGAAAATATTAGCTGATAATATTTTTGTTCAGTAAATAATAAAGTGCAAGTGCGTTTTATTTGAAGTAAGCTATAAAATTCCTTGTTCTTGCATTCCTTTGCAAAAATATTAAAATTTCATGTTCCATATAATTAAAAATGCAATAAAACTGTATTTACACCTATATAGTTAAGGAGCGATAATATTGGTGTACACCTGCTTAACTACCGTTCGCGAATATCCATCATATTACCTATAGAATATAAAACAAAAATAAGCATTGTCCATGGTAGCATGGTTGTAATATTTTTTATGAAAAGAGATATGTAACTTTTATTAATTTAACATTTTATTATTGTTTCAGGCCCCTTGTAGTGTAATTTATTAAAGAGAAAGAAGGAAAGAGAACGGATTGAAAAACGTGTGTGTAGGCAGGACGAGAGGAGAGGGATAACGTCAACGCCTTTCCATGCCTCTCTGGCCACGGTTGCTACTGATGTCCCCCCAGTTAACCTGGTGTCTCGATGAGAATCGAAACAATCCAGGATTCGGTTCACATAAAATTCGAATAATAAATTAAAACAATATTTTTGATAGTTTAGTTTTTATATTTAAATTCAGTTAAAATTCAAAAACAATAAAAGTAGAACCAGTGATTTTTCAAAAAAAAACCGGTCCAGGAGACCATTAGTCAAAATGGTTGCGAAGGACGCGAGAGTCGCGACCTTCGAACTTATGAATCGTTATGAAAAACCACCGGTTTACACGAAAAATGAAAGAGCCAAAAGATTTTTCTACAATCGTGAAACAGGAGCTATTTTGGGCAGAACCCCGTCAAGTTGGGGTACGTAATTATCAAATTGTTGAACGATTTTTTGAAATATCCTTTTTTTTATTTCAAAAAAACTTTCTATTTTTTTAAATTATTCATATTTAATTAAGTGAATTAAATGTAAAAATATTTCTACAAATGTGATTTTACTTTTGCTAATTAATTAAAATTATAAAATTACCATAAATAAGTATGCAAAAAAAAGTTTATTAACATAAAAATATGTAAAAATTATAAAACTTTAAAAGGGCGCTGCCCAGTTAATCGCGCCACGCCGTGAATTATTTGTTGATGTTTAATAAACAAAAGTGTTTACCGCGTTTTGTAAATAAAAATTAAAAACTGTGACCGGTAAAAAATAAATTTATTAGTAAATAATAAAAAAAGTATAACAGATTAGTTAAAATTTTTTTTAAAATTACTAACTTGTAACGGTAATTTGCAAAAAATTATTTAGAGGTTAGGTAAGGTGTGCTATGTATAACATACCGATTTCTTGGTACCCATAGAGTGCGTATTGCACACCTTGTTTATTTTTTAAATTCTGCTTTTATTTTTTAAAAATGAAATTATTTTATTTAATAATTATTATTGTTTGAATATTAAACTATAAAAATATAAATTTAAAAATATATATATAACATATAGGATACCGGCCATTAAATAAAATAAAATATAATAAAATACTGTATTATGCAGAATATAATAATATCATGATTTGTAATGATGATTAATCTAGCAATCGAGACTGCTATATGCTCTAAAGGTTACAAAAAAAGTATAACAAATCAAAGCTTATCATATAATTTACTGTTTTAAATTTTATTATATTTTATTTTTAAAAAAAATTTATAATTATAAGCCATTCTTTATAATTTTAATAAAAATATTTGATTATGAAATATGCAAAGAAAAAAGCAGATATTCAGGCACGCGACCCGACGAAAGAGTGATTCACCGGATAAATAAATTATATATGTGTGTGTTTGTGTCTAATAATAAGTAATAAATGAATAATGAAAAAATTCCATAACTTTATTGAGCTTTCATTCTTTTATTTATATATTTATAAGTCTTAATAAAAAATTTAAATAACTGATTTGGTATAATTTCTGATTATTTAATTAATTAAGTTTAAATGTTATCATATTATCTCATTATCTTTATTTTGATTTATTAGTTTATTAAATAAGATCATTAAATTGTTGTATTTATTTTTAGGATCATTAGAGGTTATTTTTAAGGCCAAAACATGCACGCTATTAGTAAAATAATTGGAAAATTGCTCATGTTTACAATATTATCCCTTAAAAAAATATGTTTTTCTGCTTTTTTCTTATTTATTTATTGACAATCATCAATTAGCCCTAAAAAATATGTTTTTTTTATTTTATTTATAAATTATCAATAATTAGTAACAGGAAACACACAAATAGATCATGCACAATTTTTATTAACAATAATTACTAGAAAAATCAATGTTTCTAAAAAATACAGTGTAGATCAAATTAAATTACACGCTCTTTTTAATTGATAAGAAAAGATTTTGCATTATTTTAATTAATTAAGTATAGTAATTAAATAGTATTTAAAATAAATTGTGTAATAAATATTGAAAACACGTGTAAAAGGTATATTATGAATTTATAGAGGTGCTTTTTAATAAAAAACAATTATTTGTTATTACCTATTATACCTATTGTTAAAAGCTGACTTGTTTATAAATGCATATTTATTTTAGTTAAAAATACAAGTTTTTTTTTTTTTTTTTTTTTAATTTTTATTTATGCAAATAAGAGTTAAGAAATTGTTTAATCCATTTATTTTTTTGTCAAATTTGAAAAAATTAAAACTGCGTAATATCAGACATCTCTTTAATCCAGATACATTATCATCAATCTACCTGTTTGAAGCATGACATTGAATTTTCGTTAATTCATCAGACGTTTTTACAATAAAAGCCTGAAAACAAAAGACTTAAATTTTTTTTTTTTTTTTGGCTGATAATAAATGCGGAAGCTTTATAATACATCTAAATAAATACAATTTATATAAAAAAAAAATATTGCGACTATTATAAAAGTCTACTCACACATAAAAAAGGCAATTACCTATGTTACGAACTTTTTTATAGTAAAAAAAAAACGTGCCACAACGAGGTCAATTGAAATTAAGCGCTTTTATAAATATATTTATATTATGTAACCTAGGGCCATATTTTATATCTTCGAAGGGTAAACACCTACACATTTACACAAAATATTAATAAAAATTATCTTTTTTTTTTTCTTAAAATTGTTCATTTTTTTTTTAACTTTAATTGCTTTATCGCAATACACGCGTTTAAAGTAGTTTTATGGCAAAACATTAATTTGATTAATTGGTTCTTAATTGAAATTAAAAAATTACTGCAAAAATTTATATTTTTTATTATTTATTTTTTAGGTAAAATTGGACTTTTTTATCTAGTTTTTTATGGTATATTGGCAGCATTAGTGGCTATTTGTTTTTGGATATTTTTTCGAACGATCGATCCTAGAACACCAAAATGGCAACTTGAACGTTCAATAATTGGCACAAATCCTGGTAAAAAATTTAAATAAATTTCACTTTATATATTTTCATATATATAAATTATTCTTATTATCTTTTTTAGGTCTAGGATTTAGGCCATTGCCACCAGAGGCTAATGTTGAGAGTACACTTATATGGTATACTAATACAAATAAAACAAATTATCAATTTTGGGTCAATTCGCTTAAATTATTTTTAGAAGGTATGATAATTTAAAATATAACTTTTTTTTATTTTACTTTTTGGTTCCTCGTTTAAAGGAACCATTGTTATAGGTAAAAATTTAATTCGGATTTGATACCTAATTTTTTGAAAATTTTTGTATATAATAAATTCTAATAAGTAAAGAAATAAAAAATAAACTAAAAAATAATTTTCTAGACTATAGAAAACCTGGTTCAAAACCTGGTCAAGGTGCAAATATTTTTAACTGTGACTACGATAGATTACCTAATCCTGGACAAGTATGCGCTGTTGATTTAAAAGATTGGTTTCCTTGTACAGAAGAGAACAATTATGGTTATCACAAATCATCACCATGTATATTTCTTAAATTAAATAAGGTATTTTTTAAATATATTTTTCTGCAAATAATTATTTACTTTCAATATTTAGCTATAAAAAACAATTTTTTTTATAGATATATGGTTGGAGACCAGAATATTACAATGATACTAACAACCTTCCAGATAATATGCCAAATCATTTAAAAGAATATATTAAAACGTTAAGACCACAAGAAAGAAATACCATTTGGGTTTCCTGCGAGGGTGAAAACCCTGCTGATAAAGAATTTGTTGGGCCAATTAATATTTATCCTAGGCCTGGATTCCCTGGTTATTATTACCCTTATGAAAATTCTGAAGGTTACTTCAGTCCGTTAGTTGCTGTTCATTTCGAAAGACCAAAACGTAAAAATTGAATCTTTTAATCACTTAATCTTTTGATTAATCATTTACATTAATATTGCCTTTTCTTTCAGCTGGTAATCTAATAAACGTAGAATGCAAAGCATGGGCTAAAAATATCATTCACAATAGAAATGATAAACTTGGATCTGTGCATTTTGAACTTCTAATTGATTAAAAAAGCAAATATCTTAAAGACAAAATCTTTATAGTATTATCGTCTTTCAAAACTTGTATTCATCAATAATCATCATTATATAAATATTAAAAATAAGTGTGTGTACAATTTTGAACTCAAATATTTAAGAAGTATAGGAAAAAAAAGTGATGTGCTGTGCTCGAAAATTTTATTTGCTAAAAAGTTATATATAAACTCTTAGGTGTTAAAAAATAAAGCATTAATCATTGCAACTTCTTAATTTCTCAAATACTGTACACTCATTTAAGTAAATTCTTCTAAGACTATTATGAATCTCACGTTAGGAAAGAAGTTGTTAATAGATATCATTTGCCGTCCGTATAACTTACTGTTTCATCTCAAAAAAATATTTGAATGAAAAATTGTAAGTCAAAGAAACAAAAAAGTATTTTTTTTTTTTTTTTTTTATATATATTTATATATTTTAAAATTGTTTTAATTATTAATTTTTTTTTTTTAATCGTTTTTAAAATTATGAATCTCAATTATCGATATACCATAAATACATATCATCGAATACAATCATAGTTTAAGACTTTTTATTAGTAGTTGTATTATAATTATAGTGCTTATATTTCACAAGTGCGATTTATATATGTGTATGAAAATTTTACATTTTTATTTAATTTTATTTTTTAATGTATAGATTGTAAATTATCAAATTCAAATTATATGTTAATTATTTTTTTTCTTTTTTTTTTTTTTTTTTTTTTAATAACTTATTTAATTGTAAAGTTCTTATTTAGCGTAATTTTAATGTAAACAAATTTTTTAAATTATGACAAAACATACTTGCGCTTGTGAGTTATTGTACAAATTTTGAAATATTTATAAAAAAAGTATTAAAAAAATTTTGAATCAATAACAAGTAGCATTCATAGTTTATGTAATTTAATTGGAAAATTATAAAATTTTAAACTTTTTTAGAAAATATTCTTGTAATTGTGTGTAAGTTTAAAAAAAGTTGATTTTATACTATAAAGAATTTATATTTTTTCAATGATAAATATGTAAAATAGATTATATTCTAAGAGTTCTAATATCCCATCAACAGTCTAATTTTTTTAAATAATAAATTTTAAATATTTAATCTTCTAATGTTATCACCTACTACTACGATACAAAAAAATAGTCTTTATAGAAAATTATTTATTACTAATAAGCAATTTTGTAAACTTCAAAAAGATAAAAAAGCATATATTTTTGTGCAAAAAAAATAAATCATTTTAATTTTTATTTGTCTTGTTTTTTTAGTTTTAGTGCAATATTCTACAAATCCTTTATTATGATGTTTTTTCCTCAAATAATTATATTTTGATTTCTAATTAATAACTTGAGTCATCCATGTATCATTAAATAATTTTAATCATAGTATCATACGTACTGATATATAAAAAAAATTCAATTTGTCACCCAGAACAATTGCAATAAGATAAAATTTTTCTAAAAATTTTCAATTTTTGACCAGAAAAAATTATATTAAGCACAAATATTGATATTTTTGGATGTAATATAGAGTAATTGTGCCAAATTATAAAAAATATCAAGTTTAGTAATCATAGGCTGGATTCCGGGAGGATGGGGGGCGCTTCTCCCCCAATATTTCTGGATTACCATATAAAATACATGTAAATTTATTTGTATATATAATTGTTTTGCCCCCAAAAAACGTGTTTTGTCACCCCAAAAAATTTTCTGAAATCCCCCGCATAAAAAAATTTAATTAAATAAAAAATCAATCAATTGTTTTAACTTCAAAAAATAAATAATTTTATTATGAGCCTTCCTCATTCTTCAATTTAACAGTGAACTGTATAAATCCTTTATACTTACGCTTTTCTTTCCAAATATTTTTAGCCCATAAGCGACATGTAATGTACAATTTTTCACCAGCTAAAAAAATTTTATTTGATCAAATTAAAAATTATTTAAGTTTTGGTAAATTAACTTTGAATTACGTTTTATATTTTGAAATTTTACAGCTACAATAGGATTAAGGTAGCCAGATTGTTTTTTAAATGGGTAATAGTAGCCAGGAAACCCACGTTCTTTGGGAAAATATAATAAATTTTGAATAAATTCTGTTGTCCCTACATATTGACCTCTGCAAGATATCCAAATTTGATTTAATTGCTTTGGATCCTAAATAATAATTTTTGATATTTTATACAAAATATTGTAAAAAGTATTTTTTTAATAATTTACTATTTTTTGTATGGTAGCAATCAAATCAGCTGGCATAGTTGTTGGTAATCTCTTTGGATTGTTATAAAATCTAGGTTCCCAAGCATATATCTTAAAAAACCAATTAAATTATTAGCAAAATATTTTTTTTTTTTTTTTTTTTTTTTTTTTTTTTTTTTTCGGATAAAACTTTAAAACTTACTCTGTTAAGTTTAATAAAAAGACAATAGGATGTATTAGTTAAGCCATAATTATTTTCAGCTGTACAATCTCCTAAATTTTGTAATTCAAAATTACAAGCTTCTCCTAAATCTGGAGGATCTTCCCAATCACAGTAGACTGGAGTGTCACCGGTATTTGGTAAATTTGATGAATTTTTATAATAACCTAAAATTTAAGCTGTATTTTTGTACAATTACTTTTATATATAAAAATCAACTGCTTTATTACTTTTAAAAAAATCATTTAACTCTTTTATCATTATTGGTATTTCAGTTGGATCGTAAATAACATTTTCTTTTTCATCGATGTCGTTAGCAGTTTGATAAAATGGTCGAACAGTTATTCCTTATTATTTTTTTAATTAAATATTTGAATGCTTAATTATAATTAACTCTGAATTTATTTTACCTGGGTTAATTCCAATATCACTATCAGTTAGTATGTACGTTGGAACCTCATAGTCTACTGACATCATAAGACCTGCAGCACAAATTGCTATTAATAACGCTAAAATTGCGTAAAAAACTAAATAAAAATAAAAAGTTCTACCTATAAAATAAAAAAATACAATTAAAATTAATAAAAAATAAATCATTATTTACTATTCACTCACGCCATTGCTGTAAGCTACGAGTCAATATGTATTTCGTTTCTGGATCATAAATATATTGAAAACATTTTCTTTTTTTAACTCTTGCTCTATTTATTGATCTACGAACATTTTCACGAAGAGTCATGTCATTTTATTTTCTATTTTTTAAAAAAAATGTTTAATATTTTGTCTATTAAATTTTTATATATTTAATTACTTATCAACGTTTCTTTTTGAAAATAAGCTAAATTCAGATTATAACATTTTATTGGGCACATAAATAAAAAATCGTTTAAGTTGTTTACATTAAACCTAAAAGAATTTAATTAAATTGTATAAATTTAATTAATTAAAACTGTAATCCAAATTTAAACTTTTTCACTTAATTTAAATAAAGCGCGTCGGTCTATAAAGTTATAACCATAGTTACTAGAGGCGCTAAAATATAAAAAATGTAAATGTTGCATTTTTTGCATTTGTGTTTTCATTTTACAGTATAGAAAAAGTAACCTTAGTTTTATAATAATTAAATTATTTATTTATTTTATATAAATTTTTATATTTTTTACACGTGCAATTAAATAATTAATATAAGAAATAAAAATTTTATAAATATGTCGTCAAAAAATACTAATAATGACATTACATTTGATCCAAATATTAAAATAAAACCAGATCCTGAAGGGATTTCATCAGAAAATTCAGAAATTCCAATTTTAGCAAATATTAAAACTGAACCAGGATTACCTACTAATGCTATTAATACTACTAGCACAACCAGATTGTTAACATTAAAAAAACCAAGAGATTTGACACTGGGTGGCAATTTAATTAAAATTGAAAAGCCAAAAAAACTTTATGTTCCAAATTTAAATGCACAAAGACTTAAAAATAAAGAGTAACTATTTATTTATTTAACTTTTTAGTATTTTAAACAAATTATTTTAATAGTATATAATTTACAGAGAGACTACCTCATTAAATAAAACTGATGTTAAACCTAATCTTAAAGCAAATAATCGAAATAGATCACAAAGAGGAGACAAAAATAAAAATCGAGACAAATCTGGAAGTAATTTAGTTCAGGTAACTATTTATTTGTTAATAAAAATCTATCAATTATAGAATTTTGTTGAAGTAAAATTTTAATTTAATTATAGTCGTCTGGAATATTTTCTGAAGGTTTAGCTAATAGCCCTAGAGATGCTTCCAGAAGGCATGGCGGAGGATTTGGAAGAGATAGAGAGTCTGGGAATAGAAGAGAGTTAATAGCTGCGCTTCAAAAACCAAAACTTAACATGTCTCAAAATATTGATAAAACAGCAGAAAATGAAAAAATCAAAGAATTATTGAGAGATGATTTTGTAGATGAAGATTTTGATGCCGATTCTATAAATTCACCTATTGCATTACCAATGTACAAAGAGGGTAAATGTTTATGTTTAATTTTAATTTCGTTTTATTAATTAATTAATAAATTTTTAGTAAAAGTATTCAAAAATAAAATCAAAAGTAACCGAGAAATTGATTTATCAGCTAAAAACAATGAAAAATCAACTATACTACAAAATGGAAAAGGTAATAACTTTTTTTAACTTTTCCTTTAAAAATTTCTTAATTATCAAAATCTAACTTTTTTATTCAGAAAAAAATTTGAATAACATAGGCATAAATTCAAATAATATAGATTTAATTTCACAAGAAAACAAAATTCCACTTACTGTTTCTCAAGTCATTGAAAATAAATCTAGCACATATACTTTATTTCAGGTAGGTAAAATCTACTTTTCAAGATATTAATTTCCGAAAATCTGTAAAATAATATATTCATATTTATAGTTACCCGATTGTTTACCTGGTCTTGCTGCAGATGATAATCAAACTGATATAAAGAACAAAGAATCAGAAATTCACAACGATAATTCAATTAAATTTGCAACTCTTACAAATTTAAAAGAAGGTGCATTGGGAAAATTACAAATTTTAAAATCAGGAAAAGCACGATTAGTTTTAGGTGAAAATAATCTTATTGTTGATGTTGGTTCAAATGTTACTTTCCGTCAAGTAAGTATATTTATTAAAATTTTTTTTGCAGGAAAAAATTTAAATATTTAAAATTTTTTTAGGATATAATGGCTGCTTTAATAAACGATGATTTAAAAAGTGGAGATTTGGTAAATCTTGGATCAGTAAATAATACATTAGTTTGTTCACCTGATTGGGAATCAATGCTATTAAAAATATAAATGTAAATAAAAGTAAAAAAAAAAAAAGAAAATGTAAATAAATCCTTTAAAAAATTAATTTTAATGTAATTAAATATATATATATATATTTTAATAATTATTTTTAAATGTTACCATTTATAATTGAAACGGAGAATTTTCTTTTTGTTTCAAGCAAAAATTAAAAATTTTATAATTACAATTGTTTATCTTTACTCATATAAAAAATACATGAATGATTTTTTTATATAAGACTAGTTACAATTTTTTATACAACTTTGTTTTTCATTTCATTAAATTGTATTTTTTTTAAAGTTATAAATAAAAAATGCAACTAAAATTTATTACAATTAAAAAAACTTAAAACTACTGTTTTTTTTTTTTAAATGATTATCATATGTAGTTAAACTCAAAAATTAAATTACATAGTTTTGTATGTAAAGTATATTATAATTAAATAATTATCAATATTATTTTCCTTGTTGAATTACAGGAACGGTAAAATTCATTTTTTTTTGTTTAAAATATTATTTAAGTAAAATTGTTTTAATGCATGTACATCTTAGCGATATATGTATTTTACGTAAAATAAGTGTTAATTTCATAAAATTAGTTAGATACAATATTCAAATCTTTACAGTTTTTTTTGGAGGGGAATTATTAGTCACTATTTTCAACACTATGTCCTTTTTTTGATCCAATAGATTTAAGAGCCTTTTCTCTTAACTTTTCTTCTGTTATACCTTCGCTAGCTTCCGATTCATCACTCTCCACAGCCTTTTTTTTCTTATGTTTTCTGTGTTTTTTATGTTTTTTATGCTTTTTATGTTTTTTATCCTTTTTCTTTTTCTTTTCTTCTACTTCGCTATCCTAAAATTTTTTTATATTTAAAACTCATGATATAAATAGATGTAACTTAATTATAATTAATTTTATTATATTTACCTCAGAATCGCTAGATGTACTAGTTTTTGTTTTCTTCTTACGTTTCTTTTTAACTTTTTCTTCTTCACTACTTTCTTCAACTTTTCTTTTCTTTTTGACTTCTTTTTCTACAACCTCTTCATCAGAGCTTGAGTCACGTTTTGATTTTTTTGATTTTGTTTTTGTCACTTCTTCTTCGCTACTTGATTCTTTTTTTGCTTTTTTCCCTTTAGGTTTATCATCCTCAGATGAACTATCTTTTCTTTTACGGCTCTTCTTAGGTTCATCATCAGAACTAGAATCTTTTTTTGATTTTTTAACTCGTGAACGTTCTTCTTCTTTGCTAGACTTTTTGGGACGCTGATCTTCTGAAGATGATGAATTTTTTCGACTTCTCTTTGATTTTTTAGGTTCTTCTTCAATTTTATCTTTTGAACGTTTCTTTACTTCACTATCAGCTACATCTCGTTTTTTTACATCTTTTTTATCTTTTGATCGAGATTCAATGATTTCTAAAATTTCAAATTAATATTTAAAACTAATGTCTATTATTTTTTAAATTAACGTAAGTATGATTTTAGTAATAGCCAGAACAGTGAAAAAGATTAAAAGTAAAGTTTCACAAACTCAGTTTTATACAACTAAAAGATCTGCATTAATATTTTATTTAAAAGTTTCCTCAAATATTTTTTTAAAAACTATTAAGATCTCTTCAGTAAATTGTAAAACTTTATAATTTCATAGTTTACTAATTAAGCCTAAGACCATATTAAACAAAATGCTCAAGATATTAATCAAAATCTTTTGCATAAAAATAAGTACAGTAATATATACAGTAATTTAAATTAATAAATAAAAATAGCAAAATAAAAAAATTAAATTAAATTTAAAAAAATACCTGTTTTTGAATCACGGGTTTTTTTTCTTTTATCAGAAATTTTCTTTTCATCCTCAGATGCTGAACTAGAAGCTGCTCGACTCTTTCCTGATTTTTCATCATCTGTTGATCTCTTTCTAGATCTCCTTGACTTTTCATTTTTCCTTGATTTTTTTTTATCTAAAAATTGTTTAATAAAATGATATGATGTACAATAAAATAGTATAATATTAAAATTTTAACAAAATACCTTTCTCACTATCATCAGTTTCACAAGATTGATCGCGCTTATCCCTTTTAGCTTTTTTTAACGCCTCTAAAGATTTTTTTGTTGCAACAGCATCTAAAATCTTCTGAGTATTATTTTTTTTCTCTTCAACTAAAGGTTTGATTGGTTTAAATAATTTACTAGTATCATCTTTTTTTAATGGAAAACTTTCTATTGTTGCGACGGTAATTTCTGTTGCTTTTGAAATATTTTCTTTTTCTTCTCTGTAAAAAGTAAATAAATTTTTTTTAAATTATTTCATATTATAAAATTATAAAAGTGCGTAATTACTTTGCCGATTGTTGTTTTAATTTATTGGCAGCAATCATATCTTCCGTTTTTTTAAATGGAGAAGGTGTACGAGATAAACTCTTTGAATACTGTTAAGTGAATTTTTCATTAAAAATTATAAATTAAAATTTGCATCCAAAAACTAAAATAAAATTGTACATTACCCTATATCTGTTTGCAGGAAGAGCAGAAATTGGAATTTTTTTAGGTGAAATATTAGTTTCTATTTTCTTTTGAACAGGAAGTTCAATTTTCTTAACTTCTTTTTCAGCGGCTTTTTTTAAAGCTTCTTCTTTTGCTAATCTTTCCCTTTCTTTGCGTTTTAATTCTTCTGCTAATTCTTGTTCTTTTTTCTCTAGCAATCTCTTTTGCTCAAGAACTTTACTGTAATTTTTATTTTTTCGTCATTAAAAACAAGTCATTAATTTATATTTTATAATAAGTTAATTTGCATCTTTACCTAGCTTCAACTTCTGATTCAACAGCTTCCTCATCGCTAGAACTGCTCTCAGTGAATGTACTGTTTGATCTTGATCTTCCATTCCTTAAATCTTTACGAAGAGTAGGTTCAACAATAGCAGATGGTTTCTTAGCTTTTTCATCAATTTCTGGTTTTTTGGGAATATCTTTAATTTTAATGTCTTTGACTTCAATTTTTTCTTTCTCATCTTTTAGACGATCAAGTGAAACGCGACGTTCCTTAGATTTAGATCTGCGGTCTTTAGATTTAGATGCACGATCTTTTGACCTTGATTTACGATCTTTTGATTTTGAAATTCTTTCTGCGGACTTAGATTTACGATCTCTCTCGCGTTCACGATCACGATTTCGACGATTAGAACGATCACGTGAAGATGATCTGTCAAATCTAGAAGATTTTTCTCTATCTGTTGATCGACGCCAACTGTCACGATGCTCTGGGGATCTTCGTCGAGAACTCCTTTCAGATGAAAGACGTCTTCGATCTCCTGAACGGCGCCGCCTTGGACTGGGAGAACGACGTCGATAACGGGCAGGGCTTCTACGAGGTGGACTCCTAAAAATAATATTATTATTTAAAAATTTATTTTATTGTAAAACAATTTGAATGTCCAGTAAATTTACTAATTTACCTTCTTCTGCTGGGTGCTCTTCTTACAGATGGGGGTCTCATTGTCCGGCTTCCACTGTAACGATCACGTCGATCAACGTCACGATCTCTCCTCCTATCCCGGTCTCTATCAATGGATGATTTTCTAAACAAACAAACAAAAATTGTAATCTTCTCTTTTATCATTAGAAAATTTTTTTAAATTTCAAAATGAATAATTTTTAAAGCACCAAGGACCAACCTTCTGTTCCTATCACGAGATCTGTCCCTAGATTTATCACGTGATCTTTCTCTGTCTTTGGATCTATCCCTGTTCTTTCTTGGCGAAGCACTTCTTCTCTTTGCAGCTGATTTCCTATCATGACTTGAATCAGAATCACTTCCACTGTCATCTTTATTAGTTTTCCTGTAAGACCTTTTTGATTGTACTCCATCTTTTTTCTTACGTATTTCAAAATCAGTCTTTTCCTTTTCTTTTTTTCTATCATCACCAGAATCACTACTACTGCTGCTCAAACTTACACTCCTTTTTCTAATTTTATTACTTTCTTTTCTTTTTTCAAATGATTTGGATCGAGATTTTGAACGCGTTTTAGATCGTGATTTGGATCGAGATTTTGAGCGAGACTTTGATCTCGACTTTGTAGAACTTGAATTAGTAGAGGCTGATCTTGATTTTCTTGATTTTATTTTGCTTACACTCTTTGATCTTGATTTTTTATTTCTCGAAGCTGAAACCGATCGCAATCGTTTAGATTTTAAAGATCTTGATCTGGACCTTGATTTAGAGCGTCGTGACCTTAAACGATCATTTGATCGTGATTTCGACCGTGATTTTGATTTAGATCTTGACCTTGCTCGCCTCAATTTTGAATTTGATTTTGACCGAGATCTTCTAGATTTTGAAATTGATCTGGCATTGCGATTTTTAGATTTTGACCTACGAGATTTTGATCTTGACCTAGATGATTTTCGCGGTTTTGATTTCGAACGAGACCTCCTTGATCTTGAACGTGATCTTCTTAATTTGAAGGTAGGAGATCGAGATCTAGGCTTAAAAACTGGAGATTTAATCCTTGATTCTTTAGGTTTAATAGCTGGTGAATTTGAACGTGACTTTGATTTTGCTTTTTCTGAATTTTCTTTTGATGGCGATCGGTTATTTTTCTTTTTGCCATCAGCTATACTCATTAATTTTGCCTGTAATCTTGATATGGCTACAACTGCTTCCCTAAAAATAATTTATTTAATGAGTATTGAATGTAATGAGAAACTTTGAGGTACATCATAAAATCAGAGGTAAACAATTATGCAACTGCAGAAAATGGAACTTACGGTTTTGGTTTAAGAGGAATTTGAGAAATAATGTTTTCGTTTAAAGGTGAATCTTCTATTTCTAATTTTATATTTACTAAATCTTTAGTTTCTTTACTATTCGTTTTACCAGGGGAATTAGAAACTCGTTTACGACTTGATCGATCACGATCTCTGTGTCGGTCCTTAGATCTACTTCGCTTACTGCAAAATAAAATAATAAATTATTTAAAAAATCATTTACAATTTGATGAGAAATATTTAATTGCATTAATAATATTATTACCGATCTCTATCTCTATCTCTGTCCCTACTCCTATCGCGACTGCGATCTCTTCTATGTTCTTTGGAACTACTTCGATCCTTCTCTTCTTTTTTAATTTTAATTTCAATATCATCCTTGTCTTTTTCCTTATCTTTTTCAGATAGCGATGCTTGTAGTTTTTCTTGCTCTTCCTGAAAAATTTTTAAATTTTCATATTAGTTTCTTCAGTTATTTAAGATAATTAAATATAAAATGATTATAATTTTAAAAAATGTTTGATTTATAGAAATTATAAGCATAAACTTTTATTCAGAAAATTAAAACTTCTGATATTATTCAGATGATTAGGTATTAAAAAATTAATATTTTGTCTTTTTATTGTGGAAGTAAAAAAATATAAAAATGAATTACCAATCGTCTTTTAATTTGATCTTTTTTTTGTTGCAGAAAAGCTTCAGGAATGCCAGTATCATTTTCTTGTGCTGAAACAAGTAGATCCCAAAGTTCACCCATAAACGAGCGAGCATTTTTCCCATTTAAAAATCCAGTTAAATTAATTTGCATTTTTCGAGGATCAGGATACTGAAAAACAAAATACAAAAAAAATTTTATTTATTTAGTCTTATTAAACTTGTGTTATATTTTTATTTTACATAAATGCATTTTTGTATAAAAGCTTAAATAAATAAAAACATTTTCATTATTTCCTGTGACTGCTTTTCCCCCTCAAAAAGGCAGATTTATAAATATAATAGCATCTTACCAAAACGATTGTTCAAACTATAAAAATATTTATTATATTATAAAAATTAATAGATTAATAAATTTGCATTTAATTAATCACGTAGTTCAGACTTCCTTGAACTACTTTACCTTTAAATCTGGAACTGATGTTATAAAAATCTCTGTTCTAAACCTGAAAGATTAATTATGGGCAAGGGAAAAATTATTATTGAATTTTTTTTATTGTAAAAATATTATTTATGAGCTTTTATAAATTAAATAAATCTTAGTTGTTCAGGATCCAAATACACTCAAAGAATAAATTATACCTCCTGATACAAGATAGTCACTTCCTCCAATGTTCAGCAATGTTAGGGGTACGGTTGATATCAACATGGCAGCAAGTTGAACCAATGGCTGGATCTCAAAAGATGATCTTGACTGCTATGACAGTTGTTGAATTAGCTGCATGCAAGCACAGTGAACAGCTGAAGTGTAGTTGCTGCTGCAATGAAGTATGTGCAGATGAAAAACTGCATTCTCAGGAAGAAGATTATGTTGTTTTGTCGAAGTTCAAATCGATGATCAGACCTTGATTAACAAGGCCACAGCATATTGCAGATGATTGATAGTTGTTGATAGTTGTTGAACTAATGATGAATTGTTGAAGAAGATCCCAGGTATCATGGAGTTGTTACCAGGTCACCAATATTAAATGTTGTAACTGCTGATGTTAGAAAGGCGGCCAAACGGATGAGGTGAAGAGAACATCCAATTGCCATTTGGAAAAAAGGTTCGGAACCAAAGGCCTTGGATCTTCTAAACTTATACTAATGAGGAATTCAAATGTAAATATAAAAATAATAATTTAAAAAAAAAAAATTTTTTTTTTATCTGGATCATCACTTCTCTTTAAATATTTTTTTTTTTTTTTCTCTACACATTATTATTATCATTAACTCAACAATATCATAGTAAATAAACAAAATTAAAAATCACTAAGAAAAAAAATGTACTTATTTATTTTTTTAAATCTTTGTTTTTACAGTTAAAATATTGTTTTAATTTAACAATAGCTCAATATAATTTCAAAGATTAATTTGATATTTTACTTACCCCATTTTAATAATGATACATAAGCATAAAATAAATATTATTTAATCACTTAAAAATTATAGTTTTAAATTATTTGAACTGCGCCTACTCATTAGTTTAAAAAAATTAGAAAAAAAAAGTTCAAAAGTACCAATATTTATTAAATTTTCAGTTAAAATATGAATAAAAGTATTTTTATTAGATTTTTTATAAATTATTTAATACTTGCAAAAATTATTTAGCAATAAAAGAAATACCCAAGTTTTATTCTTTTTTCACGAAAAAAAAAAAATTTTAATACTTTTTTTAAATAATTAAATTAGATGTTGTAAGCTGAAATAATAGGCGTTAAGAACAATGTTGTAAGATGAGGGGAAAAAGCTTTATAAATGCAAATTGATTTATTTTTTTACCAGGATTAGTAAAATACCATCTTGTTTTTACCTTTTCTTCCAGTTGATTAATTACAAACTCCACAACAACATCATCCTCCATCCCTAAAATTTGTGTAATTTTCGTTGTGATCCATGGTTTGATAACATCAAGTTTCACTTTTTGCATATCAACCTGAAAAACAGGAATATTTAAATAAAAATTATCGGTTGAAATTATAATCCACGTACCTTTTGTGTCAAAGAATCTCCAAACTTCATTTGTTTAAGCAATTTTTTTTCTTTGTCACTGAATCTTGAATCCTGTCCAGAATTAGTCCCCTAGAAATATTAGAAAAATAAGTTCTAAAAAATAACAGAAAAAAAAAAAATTTTGTCTTGTTGAAATTTTTGAAGTAAAAAAATGTTTAGATTAATGAGTTTTTTAATTGACAATCTAACCAAAAAAAGGGCAAATAAGTTTACCGTGTACATCATCTTGGCGTTTTAACCCAAGACTTCTTTCAAGTAAAAAATAAATGTCGTTGGATTCCCGTCATCAGCAATCTTCTCAATGGAAGATCGACGTGTCAGCAAGTTTTCTTGTTGTTTTCTGATCACAATGACCTATACAATGGAGGCAGCAAAGGCGTCGAAGACCCTATGTGTGATGTAATTAATCAATAACCCCGTAAAAAAAAGTATTACACAGCCGTGTGCTTTTATAATTCCAGAAGACTACTTGTCCTGCGTCAATATTTGAAGATATACGGTTGGCTTGAAACGCGCGACACTGCAATGGATTCACCGGTATTATCGAAGAAGTTAGGTTATGAAGAAATGCTGTTGAATAAAATCAAATATCGAAATAATGAAAAATAATGAATCAGCTCATTTAATCTTGTAAAAATGGTTCTATCCAAAGTTCAAAAATATACCTTAAAATTAAGAAACACAGTATTTCTATTTATGGAGAACTATTTTTAGAAACTTCATGCAAAACTTATTTTTCACTTAAGTTTAATATCAAGTAATTTTTTAACTGTTTATTATTTAAAGTACAAAAATAATTTTTAATCTCTTATTCGTTGACTTAAAAAAAAATGATAAAATTTAATTATAAAAGTATATTTTTTCAATAATTATAATCTTGTGGAAATTTTATAACAATATGGAGTCCATCAAATGCGTGTGCCTCTAATATTTGAGCGTCAGTGCAAATTATTGGTTATGAAGTAACCAATGATAATTTTTAAAAAAATTAGCGGTAAATTTAAATTTGTTTCTTTTTTTTTCGGAACCTGCGATGTACATCAAAAAATAAAAAAAAAAAACTGATTATATATGCCTAATTCGTTAATGTTTAGAAAATATTTTTTTTTTAATATTTTGAACAATTTCGTAGTTGAATGATTTTTTTAAAAATAAATAATTATAATCATTGCTTGCTTCAATAATAAAATTAAATTAAAGACATTTTTTAAATATTAAAAACTTTTTTTTACAACTAATAGTGTAATTTTTTTAAATACTTTTTATATAGTATAGTAGGTCTTTCTATTTAAACATAATAATATGTAATTTTTTTAACTAAGGTCACGATAATGAAGCGCTCTTTCACCTCTTTTACTTAGAAAGTTAAAAAAACCAATATACAGTTTTTTTTTTATATATTTACAATGAGAAATAGGGAATAATATATTATTGAATAAAAATTGAGTTAAAAAAAACCCATATACATACATAGCTTAAAAAAAAAAGAGTTAAAAATCTTTAAAGTCGGTGAATCCCGTAAAGAAATAACGGTAAAATTTTTCTTGTGTCGTCGTAATAATATGTATGCTTATATTTAACACATATATAAAAAACATTCACTTTGGAATTCGCGCGACGGTCCATTGGGTCAGCGGCCGTCGCGAGTTCTACATATTATACTTCCGTCTTAAGGTGGGCCGAGGTCGTTCAGGGGTATTAGTTACATTACATGAATTATTTATTATTATTTCTTGTTCCCAATTTATTATTCTCATCTTTTTTATTAGATATATTTTTAAAATTGTTTTTTATCCATGAAACATTCTACTTTATTCAGTTTTTTTATGTTTCAAAGGGTGCAATAATACTTGTTATATATATGGCCTATTTTCAATTTCTTTGCAATTCAGTAATTTAATTTTAATTATTGCTAGGGGAAAACCAAAAAATGCAATTTTTGTGAAATTGTAGCACATTTTTCCTCCATAATATTTAGAATTGAATTTAAATTTTATTGAATAATTTATGTCAATTCATATAAAAAGTAATCAATCTTATATTATATATTATTCTCCCTTGTTTAGCATTATTGAGTTTCATGCCCTTTCACTAAATTATAGGCTAAATTATATAAAAAAAAGTAGGCACAATTTAAACCTATTACGAAGAACCATTTAAAACCAACCAAATAACAAAAATTTTAAATAATTGCAAAAATTTTGAAAATTAGCCATATAATACACAACAATAATTTTGATTATTTTTACAATATTATATATTATTTATAATTAATTTATTTTTTACATGTATTCATTTGAAATATAATATTTATTTGTATTATTTACATGTACAAGAAAATTAAAACCTAAATAATTATAAGTGTAATAATGATAATAATCATAATAATAGATTATAAGTATATATAATTATGTACCAATAAAAATTGATTTACAAAATACAATATTTTACATATTTTAAATAAATAATTATAATATGACGTTGGTACATTTAAAAAAAAATTTTAAATATATAAATAAAATCTTTCATACACATTAAACATTATCATTATTATAATTAATTAATTGACCTATATAAACTATACATTTAAAAATTATAAATTAAAAAAAAAAATTAAATATATTATCTTAATATCTTGTACAATTTAATTATTATTTATTTCAAAGGAAAAAAAAAATTATAAATAAAACTTAAATAAAATGTACTACTTTTTTTAAAGAATTTTTTTTTCTAATAAAATATTTTTAATTTTTTTAAATATTTTATTTCAGTTTATTGATTATAACGACTTTTTAAATTAAACTATGTAAGTAGGTACATGTATTAGTCGTTATAATAAAACATTCTTTCAGTCATATTAAAAAAAAAAAAAAAAAAACATAAAAAAAGAAAATAACGTCAAAAACGACCTGCATGTTTGACGTTAACATTTAAATGCATAAATATAAATATCAGACTTTATGAATTGAATAAAATTACTTTTTTAAACTAAAAAATGTGACCATCAGATAATGAATTATCGCTTGTTTTAGGTTTACAAACACAACCACTTTCAACGAGTACATAATCTTGTCCAGTTAATGTAACTGGACCAAGTGGTATGACCAAAAATAAATAAGGCACATAAGTTTGTGTGCATTCACCATGAATAACTCCACATTCTTTTGATCTAAAAATAAATTTTAATAAATTATTAATAATTCATATAAAAAAAATGCTCTGATAATTTAATAAATTATTCAATAATACTTACTCGCATACTTCAAAAACTACTTGTTGTAATAAATCTGGAAATTTTTGTACTATTGTTACTGGCTGTCCACTTGTTAAACTAACTCCATACATTGGTGCTGTTGTATTGTAACGTGTTTTACATAATCTTCCTGGACTACATGTATCCTTAAATGATGATCGTGCTAGAATAAACAAAAATTTTTTTTGTTCTAATAAAAAACTTAATCATTTCCTTATTTTACAGTCTATATAAAATAATTTTTTTGAAATTATAATTCTTTCATCCATAAAAAAAAACATTATTATGCATAATATTAATAAAAAGATGATTTTTCAAAAAAAAATTACAGTTAACAAAAAAAATAAACAATGATAATTATTAAAAAAAAAAAAAACAGGTGGCATATACTTAATATTTTAATAATTATCTCATAAAAGGTACTCATTACAAAAAACCTGACTTGAAATTAACCGTTATAAGGTATATATATATATAATAATAATAACAGTATTGGTTTTTTTAAGCAAAACAAAAATAATAAGGAAAATTTATGTATTTATTGAATAATATTCGAGGTCAATGAAATTTATCTATTAGAAGAAAAAGGACTATATACTGTGAATCGGGTTTTTGTGTTAAGTATGTAAACCAGGAAAAATTTATATGTCCTAGTTAAAAATTAAAAAAAAGTATTTTTACCATTTCTTGAATTAGTTGATAAACTATCATGATGTACAGCTTTGTAATTATTCAACAATGCTTTTCTTGTTAATTCTGGATCAATCGTTTGTGGTTGGTAATAACGTGCCATTCTATTGCTACCAGTCCATAAATTTTTGAATGTACGTGATATTTGTCCTGTTGGATACTGCATGTTATTTGGTCCTAAGCAATCTTTTGAATCTCTCAATGCATCACCCCATACGTATTTTAAATCTAATCCTGTACCTTCACATTTTTTTGCTCCATTTATTTTTGTTATGTTTAATAATACTAATATTAACCAATGGTACTGTAACAATAAATAAAATTATGTAATTTTTTTATTATTATTTCTTTCATTATTATAGAGAGTAACAGTTAAATTGCTATTTTTATTATCTCATGATCATTCAATTAGAAATAAAAAAGTGTATTTTAAGATTATTTTTTTTTGATAGCTAATAAAAATAATTCATAAAATTTTTAGCATCTTTTTTACTGTTATTTATTATTAGATTTAATTTTTATTTATCCTTTAATTTACTAGAAAAAATGAGATAAACTTACATTTTTTTTTAGTTTATTGAAAAATATACAGTTAAATTATATAGATTTTTTATGGCTTAATGTGGGAAAAAACAGATAATGAAATATGGGTAAGGGGTTATAAATTCCATCTGGATTTTTTTGATTTACAAGAAAAAATGTTGATTTTATTTCTTCCTGAGTTTCAATGATTTATTAAGGAAGGTTACAACCTTTTGACCTTTACCTTGAACTGAATTAAATTCAAAAGATGGATAAATCAGTAATCAACTTCAAGATTCAATTTCATAAAATATATCAGCAAATTGCAAATTAAAATTAAACTAAAATTAAATCACATAATTCATTGCTGAATATTTTTTTCTGAAATTTATAATTCAAAACCTACTTTATGGTAATATTTTTTGTAATTAATTTAATTCTAAAGAGTGTAAACATAAATTTTTAATATTGTAAACAAAATTCAACAAGCCATAAAGTTTCTTCCTCAACCAGAAAACTCTAATTCTTTAGCATTTAATTTTTTTAATGAACATAATATTTTTTAAGAATTGTAATTTTCTAGTTAGCATGGATTCACAAAATAATAATTTGCATAACAAAATAAGGTCAAAAATTAGGTAAATATTTTAGGTATTTTAAAAAAGACAGTTTAAAAAAAGAACAAAAAATTATATTGTATGTCATTATGGGGTTTGTGGGTTGCGTGAACTTTTTTTTCTTCATGAATTCCGTTAGCTTTTGTGTATTATTTATTTTTTCTTTCATGCATCATCATCATTTATTATTATTATATTGAATAACTTGATAATGAAGTGAAAGCTAAAAAAAAAAACAAATATTTATTTTACACGATTATTATTTATTGATGTTTTTTTTAAAAAATAATAGATGTAACTAATTTTATATAAAAGAATCTATCGATGAAAATTGTTTATAGGTATGGTAAGAGTTCACCTAAATTTCACTCAACGTTTTATATTAAAAGAAATATACATTTCACTCCTTTTTTGAAAAATATTTTTTAAAAAACTTTCTTTTATTTTCACTTATAGATAAATGCCAACCTTAATTTTAATTTAATCATTTGTTTCTGTTTGATGATAAAAAGTGTGTTTATTATCACTTTTAGTGTTTTAGCAAAGAGCTGGTGAAGAGCTATTAATTTCAATTTTACTTTTTAAAATAAAGATTGAAACTGCAAATTCTGTAAAATATTGTTTACTTCTCATGTCATTTAAATTTATAGGTATTTGCTCTTTGAACAAGTGGTCAGATCTGTGAGCAACACTTTCAAGTGAAACTTAACCTCCTTAAGTACATTTTCACTCCAAAAAAGTGAAAATTCACTCATTAATATACCTATATAAATTATTCAATCCTAACCAATCTTTAAGGTTAAAATTCACTCCAAAAATAATCTAGAGCACTAAAAATACCTACACAACAATAAAGTGTAAACACAAATAAAAATTTTCACACGAAACCAAGTAATACAACAGCAGTAAATCGTGTATTAAATCTTTTTTATATACTTCATAAAAATAAATGACTTGTATATAAAAATTCAATTTTTTCTTCATTTATTTTATACCTATTATTTAAAATTGTTTGAGTTTTTATTCACGGTTATCAAACTTTATTACATCACCTTTTTTTTTTAATTTATAAACTCGTTACACTATAATACTTTAATGCATACAGACTTTTAATATAACAAATATCTTATTTTATAAATAAACAAGAGTTACTTATTTTTATAAAAAAATTTACTCGATAATTTATTGTAGATACTTATAAACTTTATTACAACGATATTTATTGTTTATATCTATAATTGTTATAATTGCAGTACACCGGAAACAGTTTGAAGGTTTTGAGTACTCCGGTAGTCAAAAAAAGCGCGGGAGATTTATAGGACTCAGTATTAATTTATTAAATAGAGAGCAATAATTATTCAATATAACGGTATCATCTTTTCGGTAGAAGACTCACATTTTTTTTTCTTTTTAGTAAAATAATAATAATAATATACACACTGAATAAATTATATTATTGCAATAGAGCACGTTGACTTTTCACGCGCCAGCTGATGTCCGAGAGGAAGAGATATTATTGTTTTTTTTCCCACAAAAGTTATTATAATATTAAGTATATTACTTATTATTATTACTACCTTGCGTAATGGTTATTCAACTTCTCAGTCAAATCCCTTTTTTTCACATAGCAATCATTATTATTATTTTTTTCAATTACGAATACTTATATATTCTTTAATTAAAAAAGAGAAGAGAATTCTTTTTTCTAAGAAAAATAATCTTAAAGCGCGAAATTTAAAATATTATTTATTACTTCTATACAGGAAGTTGAAAATTTTATCTTTCTTTCATAATTTTATATATTATCGTACAGTTGCAAAATATAAAGATGCATTTTTTTTTTTTTTTTAAGAATCTATGTAACTTGCATACCTGTTTAAGAATTCCGATCTTAATACATATATAAGTATCCTATATATAGATATAAAAGGTACCAAGAATAAGAGAAGGCACCGCCTTGTGTATCTTATAATATTGAACGCTTCGTTGATCTTCTCTTCTTGTTGTCTCCCGGCGATTTTACGGATTTTCAATGTATATATTTCTTATTTTTTTATTATTTTTCTTTTCTTTAACTTGCCCTCGTGTTGCATGCGGTGCATAAATATATAATATGTGAATTTTTTATTTACCTGAGGTTTTTATCGGACATTTCTTCTGTATACTTATTTATTTTTTCTTTTATTTTTATCACGAAAATTATGAAGAAAATATTTATCTTAGATCTACTTATAGTTTATTATGTGGAATTATGTAATTATTTGAAGATTGGTCTTTTTTTTTTAATTATTTATATATACCTATATTATTTCCGTCAAAACAAGAGTGTACCTATATAGTAATATTTTTTTATAAAAATTAAGTAAAAAGATGATAGAAAATCTATATGTTTAACTGTATATCTTGAAAAACAAGTTTTCACGTATCAATCTTTTAAACTTGTATAAATTATTATTACATCCTTATTTATATACTCCGGTTTTGCACTTTTTTATTCAAAAAAAAAATTCATAACGGTAGCTAAAGCAAATATTTAAATTTTAAGAAATATATATTTTCAAATGCTAATTCTTATTGCGTTTAATTAAAATTTTTGACTATTTTACTTACCCCAGAAAATCGAATTCTCGACATTTTTAATCTTGCGTCACAAAAACTCCAAAATTAAAAAAAAAAAAAATTTAATTGTCAAGAATAGAATTTCATGTATAATTTAATTTAAAACTTTTTAGACAATAAATCAAAATTTAAAAGATAAAAGAAAAACTTGAAATTTAAATTAAATATGAAATTAGGTCAAAGTTAGGCTTGTTTCTTGCCATGTAATTTGTGTAGACCTCTGAGATCTTTGCAGGTGACTGTACAGAGGTTGACTGGCGAAGAACAGAAGTCACGGTCAGGGTTGGAGAACCGGCCTTTCGTTTCTTAGGTTTTTACTGGTTTTTAATAATATGCGGGTAACAAGAGGTGGTGGAGGGATATTCTCTACTCCCGTTGTGGAACTCTATATTCTTTCCTCCAATCTTTCTCTATTTAAACACATCATCATTTTTATTTTTTTTACTTCTTTCTTTTTTGTAATTATTTGTGCACGGAAATCGAAGGTAATTGAGTGCAAGAAAATAAATGATTTAATTAACAAAATACAAATAAAATTTATAAAAAAATGTATATTTTTTATTAATAATTTTTTATAATATACATTATAAAAAGTATTTGATATAATTTATTATTATTGAACAATTAAAAAAAAATCGTTTCTGTTAATATACACTCTTATTTTCTGAAAAAATACATTTTTTATAATTATAAATTTACAAAAGAATAATTCTTTTATTGCCAAATTAATGGAAACAATTTTTTTTTTCTTTTCTCATCATTGTTTATTATTTTTTTTTTTAATAAAAAAAATTATTAATATTACTATACGTAACATATCGTACATATATATTTTTTTAATTCTATTTTTTATCAGTACAAATATATAAATTTCATTACAAAAAAATTACGGGCGAGGATAATTAGTAAATTGCTATAGACAAATATAAAATATCAAAAATGAAAAACTACAAATTCTTACAAATATAGTTATCAAATCACCAAATAATAATTAAATCAGTAGTGATTATCGTTTTACAACAAAAAAAATTTGTTTATATTGTACGAATATAAACTATAAAATTATAAGGTAATTTAACTAAAAAAATGGATCATATATCCTAGATAATACTCTGAATTTTAAATTTTATACATTTAAAATAAAAATAATTGCATAATATTTAAAAATCATCAAACTTAATAGAGTTGACGCTTGTATCTATTTGCCCACCCCTGTAACTGCCTCGTTTCTTTTTTGTTTTTTCATGTCGGAAAGACTTGCCTCTAGTGTGTTTTAAGTCATAGTTTGCCTTTTCTCCCCATGAACCTCTTGCGCCTCTCTGTAAATATAGGATAGATAAATTTAGATAAGATTTTTCCAATAATAAAGATAATTATAATAAAAAATATCAAAACTGCAAAAAAAAAAAAAAAAAAAAAATGTAAATAAAAAAAAAATTTTTCTTACCACTTTTTAAAATCTTTCAATCGTCAAAAGTTATTTTTTTATTTTGTGGCTTTGAGTCATTCCCAAAAGATTTATTCTGATCAAACCCTCCGCGGCCTCCTCTACCACCCCCCCTATTACTGTCTCCACCCCACGATTTTCTAAATCCATCTCCTCTGCCTCTTGATCCTTTGTCTCCTCCATCCCATGATCTTCTATTGTCAAACCCACCTCCTCCTCTACCTCCACGTCCTCCTCTACCTCCAAATCCTCCTCGATCACCTCCTCTTCCCCCTCTATCACCTCCTCGCCCACCTCTACCTCTAAAACCTCCACCCCTGTCACCTCCTCGGCCTCTAAAACCATCCCCCCTTCCTCGGAATCCTCCTCTTCCACCCCTAAATCCATCCCTGTCATGTTTTTTAAAGCTTTCGTCATGTTCAGATTCCTACAACAAATTAGAGAAACATCAAGTCAGTTATTAAATTATGAAAGTTAAAATATAATTAGTCTTAAAATTAAATAACATTAAAAGCTTAATTCTTAATTTCAGTCATAAACTTTTAATTAAAAATCGGTGAATGCAAGGAAACTAGATAAATTTTATTGAATTGAATTTTTATGATTTATTTAGAGGTCGAAATTTTTTTTCGAATCTTCTAACTTTCATATTTTTAATAAATGACTTGAGTTTCTCATCTGTTTCCTAGCATTTACCTTTGCCTCAAAAGAGTTATCTGCCATTTTGGGATGTAATTCTACTTCATCATCATTTACTCTTCTAAATGGCGTTTTTTTCTACAAATATCAAATATTTATCAATTTTTACTCAACAGGATAATTTTTTTTTTTTTGTAATTTATTAGTAGAAACTAGAATTCTTTTACTAAAAATTAAAATGTATGTGGTATTTTTATTACCTTTTCAGCATTGCCATCTTGGCCAGCTTTAACGAAATTGCTGTAATTATTTTTCTTTGCAATTTTTTGAGGTTGATTTTCAGATTCATCATCTTCGTGTTTTCTCTTTAAAGATTTATTTGCATTATTGACTTTCGACGAAGCTTCTTCTGCATCACTTGAATCTTCATCTGAGCTAGATTCATCTTTTTTTGTATTTGTTTGTTGAGCCTTAGCAGTTTTTGGCTTTTCTTCTTCACTATCAGATGAATCATCGCTTGAAGATTGTTTTTTTCCATTAGATTTTAACTATTATTATAAAAATTCATTAGAATGTTGAAAAATTTTTTTGAAAAAATAAACTATTAAATTTATATTTATATTACATTATTTGCAGGAGTTGATTTTGCTAGTGGTTGTCCATTTAGCTTAGCTGGAGTTTTTGCAACAGGTTTTTTTCCACTATCAGAATCACTAGAATCTTCAGAAGAAGAATCTTTTGTCTTTTTCTAAATAAAAAGTGAAAATTATTTTTTTTTAATCTACTTTAAAAAACTTCAATCAGAAATTAAAATTTTGAAACTTACAGCTGCAGTTGATTTGTTATTTTGAACAGGGGTCTTAGCGGGTGAATCATCTTCACTATCCGAATCCGAGTCCTCGCTAGAAGATTTACTTTTTTTGGCTGGTTTTACCTAAAATAAGTAAGAAATGTTTTAAAATACAAAAAAATTTAAAAAAAACTTTATTCTAGAAATATTTCAAAATTTTTTTAAAAAAATTTATCAGTTAAATTTTAATTTATATAAAGTATAAAATAAAATTTATCTTTTATTTATTTCGTACCTTATAATAATTATAAATAAAATAATTGAAATCAAATTATCAGTTAACTTAAAGCATTTTACCTGAGCATTTGGCTTTGCCGGTGTTGCTTTTGATACTTTTTGGGCAGCTGGTTTTGTCTCTTCTTCATCAGAATCACTATCACTAGATGATTCTTGTTTTTTAACAGCTGCTGTTTTAGTTGCAATAGTAGGCTTAGCTGCAACTTTTTTAACTGTATCATCATCACTGCTATCTTCACTTGAAGATTCAGCTTTTTTTGTTACAGGTTTAGCAGCAGCTTTTACTACTTTACTTTTAGGATCATCTTCTTCACTACTATCGTCTTCGCTTGAAGAGGGTTGCTTTTGAACTGGAACTGGTTTTGTAGCTGGTTTAACAATGGTAGTAGCAGTAATTTTTGGAACTGCTTTTTTAATTGCTGGTTTTGTTTCTGATGAGTCATCTGAATCATCACTAGATGATTCTTGAGCTTTAGGAGCAGGCTTTACAGCTGATTTTGCTGGTACAGCAACTGGTTTTTTTGTTTTTTCTTCCTCGCTACTACTATCATCACTACTGGATTCCTGCTGTTTTTTGGCAGCTGGTGTTTTTACTGATTGTTTCACAGTTGAGTTTTTGCTTTTATTGTTACTATCAGAATCAGAATCAGAATCGTCACTGGATGAAGCTTTTTTTGTAGCCACTGGCTTTGCTTTTGTTTGAGCTGCAACTGCAGGCTTGGAGACGGGAACTGGTTTTTTAGTTACTTTAGAAGGCTGCTCTTCTTCACTGCTATCACTGTCACTACTAGATTCTGCTTTTTTATTTGTGGCAGCAACTGCCTTATTTGATGATGCTTTACCATTAACTTGAGGTACTTTTTGTACCTTTTTTGTATTATCTTCTTCATCACTGCTATCTTCATCACTACTTGAGTCCTTACTTGTAGCTTTTGATTTATTCAATGGAGCAGCATTTCCATTAACTTGTGCAACTTTCTGAACTTTCTTGGGTGGTTCTTCATCACTATCTGAACTTGAATCTGAACTATCGCTTTTTTTTATATTTTTAAAAGCAAGTTTGTTTGGTGATGTTTTTAGAAAATGTTTATAAATGTCTTGTAGGCTTGGGCAACCTTTAACTATTGCAGGCTGAAAAAATTTTAATTTTATTGTTAGTTGAATGGTTAATTAAATATTTTAATTTTAAATATTTAACGCAAATACAATTAAAATCATTAATTAATTATAATAAATAAAGAAATTGTATTTCTCAATCATAGCCACGTGGTCCCGGCATGTTCGGTGTTTTAAAAATTGATTAACACGATGTTCATAGTAATAATTTATATAAAATATATTTTGCATAATTTTTACTTACCGCATTTTTCTTTTTTTGAAATACTTTTGCCAAAGAAATATCTGTTTTTAATAAATAATCGTACACAAGGGCAGAAAGACCCTCTAACTCTTTGGAGGCCATGATAGAAAAGGCCTGTAAATTGCAACCGCGTGGTTCTGCAGGAAGAAAAAAAAGAAATAATATGTTAACGCACGCGCAAGAACAATCTGCTAGGGTCTTAAGTTTTTGTAGATAACGCAACGATTGGAAAAAAAAATTTTCATTGACAAGTAGCGACAATGGACAAATTATTAACATTTAAAGCCACCGACAGAAAACTCGATTTAAATTTTGCTATTAAAATTTTGATTTTGTACAAAATCAAACAGGTAAATTATATGTACATGCATGCAAAAAAAAAAATTATTATGTATATTATATTGAAGTTTCAAGTTTAATTTTTGCATGTAAAAATGTTGATCTTATCATTAGAACCATGACAATATCTATTATTTCTTTAACATGTACTTAAATGCAATTTTTTTGTACTAAAATTAGCATAACTGCTTAACTTTAAAGTTAGAATTTTTAATATTTAAATTTTTATAAACCTATTTTAAAACTTTGCCTAAAGTTTATGAATAAACAAGCAAAAATAAGAATTCAATTATTATTGTGTTTTTATTAGATATATTTTTCAATTACAAGCAAATGAAATATAAGCAATTTCATAATCAACTCGATAATCAATAAATTTATTAAACTACATAACATTAACACAATAAAAATAAACAAAAAATTTAAATATTTCATCAAAAAAATTAAGATTTATATAAAAGGAGATAAATAAATAATAAGTAAAAAAATACTTTTTTTTGATAAACTTTTTTTTTTATTTATTTTGTTCACAACAATAATTTCAGGCATTTGAGCCTTTATATAAATAAGTTTTAAACGTTTACAAAGAAAAAAACATCGAAATACAGAAATATTTAAAAATATTAAATTATTGATTATTTTAGACAATAAATTAAAAAAAAAAAAAATGGTTTTTCGTACCACTTTCTTCTTTTTCTCTAAAATTAAATATTTAAAAATATTTACATAATAATATATAAGTGACATTAAATATTATTTAAAAACAGTAATAATCTTATTTATATAATGAATATTAGTTTAGCTTTGCATATTTTAATTTTACAATGAGTTTATTTCGAACTTAATGATCAAGCTATTAAATTACAGACGGCATAAATATATACTGCTTTTATTCAAAAAATGCAAACAGGTTTATTATTAATATTTTTTTTACAATACTTTCAACATTTATTATTAATTTATACAAAATTTATATTAGCGCTTATTATTCTTATACATTTTCACAAAGTCAAAAACATTTGAGTGCTATTACAAATAGCTTTATTATTTATAACGAAATATTACATTTTTTAAAAGTATTTAACAAAAGAAGTTAACAGTCCTTTTTATTTTGTAATATACCTTATAGTTAATTGTATATTTGGTGAAGAAAAAAAAAGAAAAACATTTCAGTCAATTTAAAAAGTATTAAAAAAATATAAAGGAATGATTATAATTTTAAATTTACTTATTAATTTATTCATATAAAAAAATCATAAAAAATTAATTTCAGTAAAGTTAAAGAATTTTCAAAAAAAAAATGTTTTCCATTAAAAAATAATGTTAATTTTTTTAATAAATGAATCGCAAACTTTGGTTCATTATTTTTACATATCTAATCTCTTGAATCTCCAAGTATTGCCAAGACGTACATGAAAATTTGAATAATATCAAGGTATAAATTCAAAGCTGCAAAAATGTATTCTTCTGGTGAAATAGCAACCTTATGTTTACCTCCAAGCATTATTTGTGTATCGTAAACTAAATAAGCTGAGAATAGAAGAACTCCAATGGAACTGAATACCATTCGTACACTTCTTGTTTGAGGAAAGAACATCATAATAAAACCTGCTAACATGAATACAATAACTGCTACGAATAAATATGTTCCCATTCCTGTAAAATCAATCTTGGTTTGTAATGAAAAAAGTGTCAGCGCAAAGCATATTCCAACTGTTATTGCAGCTGCAGCTAACACTATACTTGGATCAAATCGAACCGACATTACAGATAATAAAAATGATTCAGCAATAGTAAATATAAACAAGAAAATAAAATTCATTGGGGCTTTACGTCTAACATCCCCGCAGCAAGCCATACATATCATTGTGGCAAATGTGGTTATAAGACTCACTATTAATAATGGTCCTGCATTTTCTCTCAAAAGTTTGTTAGCACTTGGATTTAGTGAAGTTAACGCAACAATTGCTGTTGTTATAGATAACTGAATCATAAGAATTCCATAGACTTTTCTGACAAACCCTCGTCTGACTGTTGCATCATCAAACTCAAAACCTTTAACTTCATCATTAGCATCATAATTTGCTCCATAAGAACCTGGTTGCCCAGGTGCAAATCCGTGCCCTCCAATTCCAGGATTTACAAATCCTATTCCAGGACCAGGTTGACCTGGTGCTGGATACCCGCCTTGAGGAGGATATCCACCTGGTGCTGGATAACCACCTTGTGGTGGATATCCACCTTGAGGGTATCCTCCAGGGGGTGGATAACCTCCACCTGGATAACCCGAATTAAAACCACCTCCAGGATACGACATTATTTACGTTGCCTAACGTCACTAACGACACAAAAATCCTTGTTAACCACTAATTAAAAAAAAAATGAAGAATATTAATTTAACATGTACGCAATAAATTTATGTGTTTTCAAGTATAACAAGTATAGGTAATATAATAAGTACTTACATATACGAAAAAGGAGGTGGGACAATGTACTTCTTTTTTATACTCAAATATGTAAAGTAAAAATATTTATGTTAATATACACTGCAACTATTCACTATATATTATGATTTGTTTTACACTAATTACTTAAAACTTTTTATTATTATTAATACCAAATTTATATAAATAATTATTAATATTAAATAATTATATGATTCAAAATGAGTTAATATTTCTCAAGTCACCGCAAAACTGATAACAAACGATGTGTCACCACAGAAAGCTCTCGATTCCGGTTTACCCCCTCTTATTAAAGTAAATTTGTTACGTCACATTCCCTTTATTTTTTTTTAGGAGGGACTGGACGCGGCGGACGCATCTGCTTGGTATTGGCTGGTATAAATTCCGAGTTTGCGCTCCAGATTTTTCGAAAATGTGTACCTGATGATTCATTAAATGTTATCAAGCTTTTATTATGATTTTAAAGATTAGGATATATTAATATAGATATGACTATTAGTATTTTGATAAAATCACAATATTTTTAAAACTTAACTTTACTTATCAAATTTTGAAGCACAATATTTAACTCAAATTGCATAAGTTATATACCTATTACCATTATTATGGATTTAATAATAGCAAGAAAAAGTCGCATATAATATAAAAAAATTGGTTGTGGGACGAAATTCAACCAGTTGCAATTGCAACAATAACAGATGCCATAAAAATTATGTAATTAAAATTAACGTTTTACAAATCTTGCAATCTAAATTACCGTATTCGGTATTACCAAAGAATATATATTATATATTCTTTGGTATTACGCCTAAAAAATATACACATAAATATAATATAATTACATGTATAATGTATTTACATGTAAAATCTAAAATGTAAACAGACGTTACAAAATATGAAGGTCAACAAAAATTTTGCGCCTTTTTTAGATGTCGCTACTTTAGCTCTTATTGTTGTCTTTGTTATTGACTATTGTTCTAATTAAAAATTACGTTACGATCAGTCGGTTATATATTGTTCTGCTTTATATTTTTGCAGTAGAAATAATTCTTTTGTAAATATTTAATTATTATCTGTTATTATAAAAGAAGTATAATAATATATTTAAATTAGTATAAACCAAAATTATAATAGTGCGCGAATTCATTAGTTTTGTTTATATTACTATTAATATTCAAACAAAATAAAAAATTATATTTTTAAGGTTAAATTATAGCTTATTCCACTTGTTAGATTTTCTCATTAAAGTAAAACAGAAATTATTTTTTTTTTATTTTATTCCAGAATTTCGCACAAAAATATTTAATATTCAAAATGAGTGATGAAGTTAAAAACGATACAACACCAAGTGCAGAGGTAAAGTTATTAACATTGTTGTCATAGATTATATATTTGCACAAATCATTGTTAGGCTTAAATTGGCTGAAAAAATAAAAGAAATTTAAAATGATTTTTTTGTTTAATGTTAAAAGTAAAATGTTTGTTTATTTGTAGCCTTCAGCAAATGATATTGAAAGACTAGAAGAAGCAAAGCTTAAAGCTAAATTTCCAGGTGTAGGCCCTAGACCAATAACAGGTCATTCATCATTTCTTCAAAAAAGGCTAGCTAAAGGAGTAAAGTTTATATTTAATTAAATAGTCTTTTTATCTTAAATTTATGCCTAATTAATGCCTTATAACGACATTTTTATAGCAAAAATATTTTGACTCTGGTGATTATCAAATGGCTAAGCAAAAACCTACCGCTAAACCTAAAACAGCTGGAGTATTACCTACGGGTGATGCAATACCAACACCAGAAACTGTACCACAGCGTAAAACTTCAATAATACAACAAAAATTTAATACATCAACAAGTACTTCATGAAGAATTTTTTTCAATTGTTTCCATACTTTTTTTTTTTTTTTGAAAAAGTTGGTAGACTCAGTGTGCCTAAACATGAAAATCAGAGACAAAAGCTTCCATATTTATAGTGATTTTCAGTAAATGTTTTGTAAATTTATTTGATATTAAAATAGTCCATCTAAATTAATTTTTTATAAATAAGTAGGTCCTTAGTTTTTTTTATTAAAAAGTTTTGAAGTACAATATAATATTACACAAATTTAAAGTTTATGTCAATCAAGTTTTTGTTAATATTGCCAAATGACAAAAATTGACAAGTAGGAATTTAAATACATCAAAATAGCAGCTTTAAAAAAAGTAATATTCCTAATTCTCTCAAATTACGTAAGCATTTTGAAATTCGCTGTGATTACTTTTTTTGTGAATTTAGTAAATATATCTGTTAAGATCAAGCTTGCAAATAAAACATAGAGAATAACATTTTCCAAAAGAATCATATTAAAAACTAATTAAGTTTTATGTAAAATTAATTGATAGAATATAAAAAGTTTATTTTAATCAAGCATCATTATTTTTACCTATAATGTACATTTTTTTTCTGAAAAATTAAATTAAAATTTTCAGCGTCTTTAAAATAAAATTAATTATGAATATCAAAGATATTTTTGGGTTGATAAGGAGCTGAATACGCCTATGTTCCTTTTCAACAAAAAGTATAACAAGATAACTGGTCCAATTCATAGAAAAATTTTTTTTTCTTAATGGAATAAAAATAACGAAAAAAATCAAATCGCACACAGAACATGTTAAACATGGGCGAATTTTTTTTTAAGGTATTACTTGAGTAGTGTATAAAAATATAAGCAAATTTTACTCAATAAAAGGTCAGTTTATTTGTAATTTAGAAGTTTTTTAAATTTCACTGGTTTTCTTTTTAATTTATCAATAAGCTTATAAGATTAAAACGTAAAAAGCGCATTAAAAAATTTTAAGCACCTGAGAGATGATTAAATTCATTAAATTTACCTATATGCATTGTTTCTTATAAAAAGAAAAGGTAATAAATAAATAAAAAAATTTAGGCCTATAAAATTTATTATTAAATTCAATATTTTTTTACATATAAATATTAGCAATTGCAATATTTTATCATTACATATAAATTTTTACAATATGTATAATCAAATAAGTTATTAGAATACAATATAAAAAAAAAAAATTTAATTCTGTAAGTTTTATAAATTCATTCAGTCTTACTTTTATTTTCTAATTCTTAACATTGCAGTATGTAAGACTTAAAATCAAAACGGAAATTTTTTTTTATACAATATACAATTTATTATAAAACTTACTTAATATATAGTTTCAAATAGGCACTTTTGATTAATTATTCATTTTCACAATATATACAATTTCTTTTTTATTTTGCACACTTAATAAATATATAAATACCCTTAATAATATAACATTTTTTTAAATTAAACAGTACTTTGAAGACTTAGTTTTCACTATTTAATAAACAATATTTTTGTTAAATAGGTTTAAATAAGAATTTTATTTTATTATATAAAAAAAATTCATTTCCTAATTAAAAAATATTATAAAATAGTGATTAATTATATGTACCAATATCTTCTTAGTTAGACAAAAATTACACGAATAAATATTAATTATGTATACATTTCCCAGAAAAATTTATCTAACATTTTTTTATTTTGCTAAATGCATATATATATATATATATATAATCACCCGATATAAAAATTGGCAAGTAACTTACTAAATATATTATTTACACACAAAAAATTACTTTTTCCATGCCATAATTTAAAAAAATGATTATTGTTTACTATAGATAAGTGAATGCACCATAGCAGTTTTTATATTTTTCACTTTTATTTTTATTCGTTGTACATATCTTCTATTAAATTTTCATATTTTTTAACTACTACGTTACGTTTTAATTTTAATGTTGGTCCTAATTCTCCAGTTGGTACTGAAAAATCATGAGGAAGAATTCTGAATTTTTGAACTTTTTGAGCATTACTTATTGCCTTTGTATTTGCTCTGTTTATTCCATCTTGAATTGCTTTATAAATCTAAATCATAAAAAATAATGAAGTTAAATTATTATACGAATTTAAATTTATTTCTTAAATTTTCTATTACTTTTATACTTACTAATTTATCTTGTGTGTTTAATACTTCCTTTAAAGATTTTGCTTTACTACCCAAAGATTTTGCCCATTTTTGTGTTGTTTCAGTAAGTTCATCTTTTGGTTCTCCAGAATCTGGATTCATCTCAGTCTATAATAAAATTTTTGAAATTTTAATATGTATTTAAATTACTATTTGCATTTTATAAATGAATCTACCTTCAATGTGACTAGCATCGTCAAATATTTTCTTCTATCACCTATAAGCATAGCATTACTAATACCTGGGCATTCTTTTATAACTAATTGTTCTATTAGAACAGGAGGGATATTTTCTCCTCCAGCAGTAATGATAAGTTCTTTTATTCTTCCTGTGATATAAAGAAAACCATTATTATCAAGTTTTCCAAGATCTCCTGAATGCAACCAATTGTTATCGTCTTTGGCTTCTTTTGTTTTATCAGGATCATTTAAGTATCCCATAAATATGTGCCTTCCACTCAAACAAATTTCACCTTCTCCAGTGTTATCCATGTTGTCAAGTTTAGTGTAACAACTAATTAATGTTCTTCCAACGCTTCCTAATTGAAAAGTATCATTCGAACTTATAGTATGTGCACCAGCAGTTTCTGACATTCCATAAGCATCTACAATAACTATGTCAAGACTCATGAAATATTTTTTAACATCTGTACTAAGAGGAGCTGCCGCAGAAACAAATGTATGACACCTATCTAATCCTAAAGTTGCTTTCACTTTGTTAAATATAAAGAATTTTGCAATTAAGTAACTCCAAGATTTATAGTTTATACCATTCATACGATCAAGATTATATTTTAAGCCATGAGCTTTAGCCCAAGTAGCTATCATTGTTTTTATACGACCATTACTAAGTGCAACAGCTTGCATTTTTTCATAAATTTTTTCCCACACTCGTGGAACACCTATAAAAGCTGTTGGTCTTGCAACAGTTAAAGTATTCAATAAGCTTCCTTTTAAGGCATTTTCATCAGCAAAATATACTGTACCAGCTATAGCTAGGCAGATAAATATATCGATAACCTTGAATAAAGATTTTTAAATTTTTCATTAAAATTTATTTTTCTAAATTTTATCTTAATAAAAAAATTATTTTAAATACCTGTGCTGCTACATGAGAAAGAGGCAAAAAACTTATTATTACCTCTTGACCTAATTTTAGGGTTCCTAAAGAATCTATAATTGCCCTGCAGTCTGTTAAAAGATTGTCATGACTTAACATTACTGCTTTGGGATTACCTACTGTACCTGACTGTAAATTAATTATTAAATAGTAAACTTCTGTTGTATAAAATTTGTTATAAATAAAATTTTACCGTGTAAACTAAAGTACAGCATTCATTTATTCCAATAGTTTTTAAAACATTATCTAACTTATCATCTGATTCTTTACGTCCAATCTCTAATACATCTGACCACTATAAAAAAAAATATTGTCTATTTATTTTTCTTTAAATTAATTTTATAAAATTAAAGAACTTACACTTAAAACATCCTTTGATTTAGGATTTCCTTGATATTGTATAATAGCTTTGAGTTCAGGAAGATTATTTTTGATTTCTAAAATTTTGTCTAATTGTTTTTCATCTTCAACGACAATAATGTTTGCTTTGCTACTCTCTGCACAGTATTGACAAGCTGACGGTGAATTTGTTGTATAAATACCAGCAGCAAATCCTCTTTAAAAAAAAAATTTTTTTTTTTTTATTAATGTAAAAATTAATAATTAAGTTTAAAATTCAAAATAACAATTACCCAGCATAAATTGCAGCTAGATCAGAAATAAACCATTGAGGACAGTTAAATCCAATTATACCAACACTGTGATGTCTTTTTAAACCTAACTTTATGAAAGCTTTGGCTACAGTTCTTATTTCTTGTTCGTACTCCTTATAAGTGATAGTTCTTCTTTGTCCATCCAATCCTGGTTTCGTTACTAAAGCAGGATGATCTGGATATTCTTTTGCAATTTTAGACACAAAACCAGGAACAGAATAAGGTTTATAATGCTTATTTGGGTCTATTTTAATTCTAACTCTTCCATCCGCATCCCAAGTCGAATCTGTATCAGCTGGTAATATTTGATCCGGGCCTTAAAATTTATTTTACATAAATATAGAATCTAATTAAAAATAAAAATTTTTATAATATAATATCTACCATCTAATCCTGTACTACTCGGCACTAAGTATTCAGGTGTTTTATACAACGATGCATTCTACAAAATTAATAAATATATCATAATTAATTAAAAGATTTAAGGAGAACAAAGTATAATTCTCATACCTTATCAGATTTTCCAATACCATTTGATATACCATTTGAATGAACTACAAGTGTTGAATTCATATCTGCAAATAAAATAAATAGTTTTTTTTATTCAATATCGAAAGAAAAAAAACAAAAAAAAAAAAAAAAAAATACAAAAATACAAAAATATATATAAATATTAATACTTTTTTTTTCTTTGTTTTGGCTACTGTATTTTTATTTAAAAAAGTAGTGTTTTACATTAATTTTTAATTTTCCAAGGATTTTCCTGTATTAATTATTGATAATATATAAAAAATTAAAAAAAAAAACAGAAAAAAACTTTTTTTTTTGTAATACAATTATACAAATTTTAGAAAAAAAAGGCAATTTAAAAATTATTATTATTTTGAATAACAAAAAAAAAAAGAGCTAATTATAACAGCCAATACATTTCTGATTGCATAAAATATAAATATTACATAAAAAAGACATGCAATTTAATCATTATAGTCTCTAATCTAAAAAAAAAAATCCATTTATAGATAATTTTCTATTATCAAAAAAAAAAGATATAATTAATTTGTAAATAAACATAGAAATGAGATCATTTAATTACACAAAAAGTACTGATAAAATTACTATGATGTTTTGTTAATAATACTACTTGACTTCCAAGTGTTTAAATATTTATTTAGGTATCATACGTTTTAAAAAAAAATTCTACGCATGAATAATATATGAAATAATTAGTTGATTTAAATATGAATAATTCATTAGTTATGACGTTTTGAAAAAAAAAAGAAAATATGCATTAAAAAAAAAAAAAAAAAAAACGGTCAAATATTTCTAATAAGTTTGTTATAATTAAATTATAAATGTTAATATTTAATTTGATTAACAGGTAAGAGTTAAGTTCAATGGCATTCATAATAAAGCAAATGACTACATGCAAAAAAGTTTTTGTTTTTTTAATATATACCTCGATGATTATTATTACAATTGTGCAAATTATTATCTTCGTTAATCCAAAATTTCTGAAGATATTTTATAAAATGTGAAAACATTTTGCTTTCTTGTCGGTATTTTTTTTATTTCCTTTCAAAAAGTATAAAACAAAAGAAAAGTTTTTTTTTTATAAGTACTTTTAATAAATAAAATTATTGTATTAATTTTCACGTTTTTTAAGTTAAGAAAACTATCATGCGAGGAGTCTATAGAACAAGGCGGGTCACAGTACTATAACTAACCCCTATTAAATATAGGTATAGTTCACCCTCAAGTTTATACCGGTCATATGAAAATCAATAGCATTACGCATATCACGCCACTTTTAGAGGGAATTTCAAAAAAAAGGGCTAAACGCATGCGTATTTTAATTATTTTTAATTGTTTTTTTAACATAAGGGTATGGACATAAAGTTAACCTTGATTTTGTTTTATCTACATTTTTAAAATATGTGAATCAACAATATTGGTATTTTTTTTTAAAAACCGGTTTTATTTTTGTACAAGTTGTGCAAAACATGTGAAAATTGGTATAATTAGCAAATATTTTTGCGAATTCCATTCTTGGAATTAGTTTTAGGTAGATCAGAAAAAATTAAATTTAATGTCTGATTCTTAGAACATAGTAGTTTGTCTAACTGGGGTGTAAAATAAGCCCTTTACCCTTCAAGACAGCAATTTTTGTGCGTTAAATTCTGCAAGCTATAATGATGAGATGTATATGATCAAGAATATTGCATTAAAATTTATCTCGAAAGTGAAATGACATAATAACGAGCATTATAAATAAAACATCCCCTTTGCATGCACAATTTGATGTATGAAATGTGAATGTGAATTAAATTTTGTTAACATTAGAAAGATTTATCCATATAGATCGATAATCTCATTAAAATTATGCGATTATTCAATAAATACTTTACATAACAAATCGCAGATAAATTTATTAAATGACATATTAAAATTGCATTATCATCTCTTCCTTATCAAATCATTTATGATACAAACATGTTATCTAATTATAATTATCTAGATTCAAAAGTTATGCAAAAATAATTTTTAATAAATGAACACACAAAAATAAATTTATAAATAAAAGTCATCCTGTTATTATTTATTATGACAAAATTTTGTTAAAAAAGATATCAATTTGCATAAGTTTCGTTCCTCGGTTATTTAGCTACGCAATTATGTTAAGTGTTTAAAGACAAATTATACCTATGCTTTTTTTTTTAATTCTTAATTACGCCAATTAATTTTTTGTCCATAAAAAAAATTGTAATTTAATTTTTTTGCAATTTATATTACTTGATAACTATATTTCTTTAATCATTATTATGTTTTTATAGTTTAATTGCAAAAAATTAAATAAAATGTTATTAGTTTTTATTTTTAAATACCTAAATGTAAAAAAAATTGTTTAAATTAACATGTTATTAAAATGTTAATTAAAAAAAAAAAAAAAATGTAAATTAGAAAAATAAAAAATTTTTTAATTATTAATTTTATTTTGTAAGTCATAAAAATTTCAATTCATAAATTTCTTATCTTTATCTTAATTTTAAAATACTACAGTATTTACCTGCTAAAAAATTTAGGTCAATGAACTTTTTTTATTCTGATTTTTTGCTTCATTAATTAAAAATAATGTCATTAATTTTTATTTTATTAATTTTTATCTATTTCCAATACTTTTTTTAAATTATGCAAGATATCTAGGAAAAAGATTTTATTTTATTTAAAATTCATGATAAACAAAATCAAAAAAAAAAAAAAAAAAAAGAAATTTTTAAAAAATTTTTCCTTAAACCCAAGGAAACACGTGAGTATATTTTAATGGATTTGGTATGAAAAATTGCAAATATTTACGTATTTATAGATTTGTAACATATTATGAACTAAAATTTGAATGATTATTCAATTTTGATCTTTTGTTTTTGAACATTCTCTCAAATACATTTTAAAACAATAAAAACTTGTTTTTTAAAAAAAATATCGCGTTTTTTACTAGTTTTTTTTTATATTAAAATTTGCATAATACAATAAATAAACAAATACGTGTTTTAAATAATTTAAATTTTAATAATATAAAAAAACACTTGTTTCAGCAAACTGCTCACTCATACCTACATAAACATAACTCATACACGTGTATGCACGAATATTTTAATAATTACTAAACACGTATACATTTTTATTTAAATCGCACCCTTATACACATTTAAATTAGGTTATGTTTTAGGGCTAATTTGTTTTTTGTTTATAATAAAAAATTTATATTTACCTTTAGTTTTATGTGTCTATCCAGCTATATGATGACGCGCCGTGATGGTCGAATAGCGGTTTGTTCTTTTTAACAGTTATGCACCAAACTTATCTTCAATCGCCAAAAGTTGCATACGTAAAGGGCCTTTTGCAAGCAAAGACTCCGATTTTTGTTTTAATGGTGGACGCCGAAGCACCTATAAATACTTGTGTAAAAAAAAAACACCGCGTGGCAATTTGAAATACCAGAAATTGCACTTTATTTTTACCTTACGTACAAAAGAAAACTATTTATTTTATTTTTTTCATGAATGAAATTTTCTTTGTTATTATCTTTAATTACAAAACAAATATTAAACAACCACTTATTAATATTAATTTATTGAAAGTTTTATTTTTATAAAAATTTAGGTTGAATATTTTTTAACTGTGACGATCAATTTTATTTAAAACAGACTTGTCTGAGAGCTGTGCAAATCGTTTTTGAATATATGAATCATGAAGTCACGCCACCCGATTTCTCCAAATGTAGCATGCACAAAAAACCACGCGAGCAACCTGAGCGCATGAGCAATAGAAAGTTTCTATTTCCCTCCTATTTTTATTTCTTTTTTATCCCTTCTTTCTTATGCATTTTGCATTTGTAAAAGTAGAATAATTGCAACGATACTCTTTAAGATTGTAATTTTTAGGATAGGTACCCATTACAAAGTTTGTTTTAATATTACTTCATATTTTAATGTTAAATATTCGTATTAGTCGCATTCAAAATTCGCCCTTTTTTTATTTTTGTTTCATATTATTTGTCCCTTGATTTTCTTTTGTGTATTTTTATTGGTATACCTATATTGATAATTCTTTCAGATTTTAATTATTGTAACATAGCATAAATTAACATTTATTGCATATATTATTTGCATGATTAAAATTAGTTTTTTTTTACATATTGATACATTGATATTTACCAAATATTCGTTGATTACCTACCCTTTTTTGATAAGATTATTATCAGCCTATAAAAAAATAATAATATTTCAATAAAATAATACTTTGAATAATACCACAGTATACTGTGATAATACTGCTAAAACAACAAATTTAAAAAGCGCGCCATGCATCATGAAAAGGTAAAGAAATCTTTTTTATCGACAAACAAATTCTTATCTCGTGTTGTTTTCGATAATTGATCTCAATATATTTTAATTAAATTAAATAATTAGTACCTGCATAAATTCTTTTGAGATTATTAAATACTAGTTCAGTATTTTATGCATTACCGTATATTAAATATTTTAAAATATTTTAATAAGCTGAAAAATATAGTGTTAAAAAATGCCATCAGGTATACCAAATAATAATATTGATACTAATGAAAATAGTAAACAAAAGAATGATAACAAGGCAGAAAATGCTCCAGTTCGAGAATTAACTCAAACTGATCATTTGAATAAAAAGTTATTGGTTTCTTTTTTGAACAGAATTAACAAAGCAGATGGTAAAATTGAAAATAATCAACAGTAGAGTATAGCTTCTTGATTAATAATGATAGAAATTTCAAAAATAATTTTACGATTAATTATTTTGGCAGTTTAATTAAATTTAGAAAATAAAATATAATTACTTAATTTCTTTAAAAGTAAAAGGGATTTGATTATAATTTGGCGAAAAGCAATTTAACATTTGGTAAATTTTTTAAAATATTAACCTAAACTTAAATGTTTAAACTCAGCTGATGAAAACACGTTTTCTAAATTGGCGGGAAATCAACTTTAATGAAAAATATATATTGTAGTCTTGTAAAACGTTTATTTGTGACAAATTTAAATCTGAAATCATAAGAAAATGTCCCGGCGTATCAGAGTAATAGATTCAGATAGTGAACATTCAGGAGTAGAAGATAATGATGACATTGTTCGAGCTCATGAAAATGAAAATTCTTTATCAGAAAATGAAAATCAATCAGGAAGTGAGCATAGTGAAAGAGAAGATACAAATTTAGAAAATCAAAATGTAGATAATGATGGAACTGAAACAAAAGATGATAAAAATGACGAAGATGGTGAAAAAAAACCTGTAAAAAAACGTACTGGCGTCAAACGTGTTGTTTTAAATACCGAAAGATTAAAGGGCCCAAAAGGTGTACATACTATTGAAAAATTATATGAAGGTTTCAAATTTAAAGGCAAAGGTCATGAGCAAGAAGATCTTAACAGAGTTATGAAAAGATTAGAATATTGGGCATACAGAGTTTTTCCAAGATTAAGTTTTGATGATTTCATCGAAAAATTAGAACAATTAGGTCATAAAAAAGATCTTCAAGCTCATATTAAAAAGTATCGCTTGGGAATGATATCAGCTGATGAATTTGTTGGAACCGAAGAAAATATAGAAGAAGAAGAAAGAAATGATGAACCAGAAATTGCTACTAGACAAAATGAATTATTAGAACAAATACAAAATGAAAATTTTGATGCTTTACTAAATGAACCTTTTTTTAACAACTGATAAAAATTTATTATATAGAATTTAAATTTGTTTTTAGTTTTATTTTATTATATAAATACAGTTAAAAAATATTTTTAAAGAAACTTACAAAATAATAATTTAATAAAATAAATATGTAATTTATTAATTTGTTCTTCTTTTTTGTGTACTTATATACAGTACGTTATTTCCTCTAATAAATGCATCTCCATATTTATCTTTTAGTTGTCCGTTAACATATTCTTCAGTTTGCTCTAACGCTATATTCATGTAACCATCTAGACAAGCTAATACTCCTATGAAACAACAAAGATATTTTATTTTAAATAGTTCTGGTAAATTTGTTAGAATAAATTATATATACCTCTGTAATCCACTCCGCTGTTCAATTTTACTACTACAGGTCGACCATGAATTTGTTGGATAAATTGTGACAAAGCTTCTTTGCGACTCATCTAAATCATAAATATTATTTTATTTTCTTTTAATGTATGAATAAATATATTAACAATTAATAAAATAAATTAAAAAATACATATTACTTTTTACTTTGAGGTTATAATACTAATACTTTAAATTTTATATCGAATTATTTAAATATTTTGCTGTTTATATATACCTTAAATCCTTAAATTAATTTTTATCTAATTTTTTATTCAAATGTTATGAAATAAAATTATTAAAATAAGTTAATATTTTTTGATAAACAACAATAACAGTCACTACAATCAGTTATTAGCCCTCTATATTAAAGTAAACAAGCCGGAAGAAAACTAACCAAGTTTTTCCTGAGCAGACAGGACAGAGCAGAAAAGAATGTTAAATTTTTTTTCATTTAATATTTATTTGGCATAAAATTTAATTGTAAAATAAAATAAGAATTGCTGCTTTTGCAGCAAATTACAACAAAATTTATCATTTTACATTTAAGTGATTAAGTGCATTTAAAATTTCTAAAAATGGCAGCTTTTGAAGGTAAATTGCAAAAAATAAAATATTAATATTATTTATTAATTGATTCATATAATTTTAATTAAAACATTTTTTCTAAGAAATGGGTGTGCAACCAGAAATTGCAAAAGCATTGGAAGAAATGGAGTGGATGTAAGTTTTTTTTAAGATAAATACAAATTAGATGTCAAGTTGTATTATTTTTCAACAATATTTCTATTTTAATTAATTGTAGGCTTCCGACAGATGTTCAAGCAGAAGCTATTCCATTGATTTTAGGTGGAGGTGATGTCTTGATGGCAGCAGAAACTGGAAGTGGAAAAACTGGAGCTTTTTGTATTCCGATATTACAAATTGTTTGGGAAACTCTAAAAGATTTAGAGTCAGGAAAATCTACAAAAAGCGAAGTTTCAGTTTGTAAATAGACTTTTATTTTTTTAATATGATAATTCTTTATATTTAGTAAATTTTTTTTTATATTGAATAGCACCAAATTGGAGCTTAAGTTTATATGATAGAACAGCTGCATTAGCTGTTAATCCTGAAGGACTTACTTGCCAAAGTCGAGAATTTAAAGAGTGGCATGGTTGCAGAGCTAATAAAGGAGTTCTTGGTCCTGGAAAATTTTATTTTGAATCGGCAGTTACTGATGAAGGATTATGTAGAGTTGGTTGGTCAACTTCACAGGTAAAGAAATGAAAAATATTCAAATAATATCAGGTATATTTAACTCTGTAATGAATACTATTTTTCTATTCAAAATTAGGCTTCTTTAGATTTAGGGACAGATAAATTTGGCTGGGGTTTTGGGGGAACTGGTAAAAAATCAAATAACAAACAATTTGATAATTACGGTGAACCATTTGGTAAAAATGATGTAATTGGATGCCTTCTTGATCTTGAAAAAGGAGAAATAAGCTACTTGAAAAATGGCACTGATTTAGGACCTGCTTTTTATTTACAACCTCATCAAAAATCTCAAACATTTTACCCAGCTGTTGTTTTAAAAAATGCTGAAATGTCATTTAATTTTGGTGTGCAACCGTTTAAACATTCCCCACCACATGGATTTGTTGCAGTATCCTTAGCACCAAGGCAAAATGTTCAAGTAAATCCAGTGCATAGTAATCAAACAAAATCAGTAATAGAAAAACCTGCAAAAAACGCCCCTAAAGCTATTATTTTAGAGCCATCCAGAGAGCTTGCTGAACAAACTTACAATCAGATACAAAAGGTACTTTAATCAAATTTTTTATTTAATTTATTACCTTAATGTATATGTAAAATAAATAAGTATATGTTTAGTTCAAAAAATATATAAAAGATCCAGAAATTCGCGAATTATTGGTAGTAGGTGGCCAAAGTATTAAAGAGCAAATTATAGTTATTAATAATGGCATTGACATTATTGTTGGAACACCAGGAAGATTAGAGGCCCTTATAGATGATGGGTACATATCGTTATCTCAATGCAGGTATAATAAATTTTTAATAATTTTTTTAATTTTCATGTATGAAATAAAACATATTTGCTATTTTTGTTTCTTTTGATAGATTTTTTGTTCTTGATGAAGCTGATGGATTATTAAAACAAAATTATGGAGATATGATTGAAAAATTGCATAGAAATATGCCAAAATATACTGGTGGTGGTAATAGATTACAAATGATGGTTTGTTCAGCCACCTTGCACGATTTTGACGTGAAAAAAATGGCAGTGAGTACTCTTATATTAATTTTTTTTCAATTTAATTAAAAGTTATTTTTTCTCTTTTTAATCATAATTTATTTTGCAAGGATCGTTTAATGCATTTTCCAACATGGGTTGATTTAAAAGGTGAAGATGCGGTTCCTGAAACAGTTCATCATGTTGTTGTTAAAGTAGATCCACAAAAAGATTTATCTTGGCAAAACATAAGAAGACCTATTCAAACTGATGGAGTCCATGCTAGAGATAATATTAGAGCCGGAAATACAGCTGGTAATTATACATATAAAAAAATATTTAATTAAATTTATAACTAAATTATTTTCTAATCATAAATTTTTAGAGGCTTTATCTGAAGCAGTAAAAATACTTAAAGGAGAATATTGTCTTAAAGCAATTAAAGAACATAAAATGGATAGAGCAATAATATTTTGCAGAACTAAACTTGATTGTGATAATTTAGAACGGTTTCTAAGGCAAGTTGGAGACAGGGAATTAACTTGCGTATGTTTACACGGCGATCGCAAACCAAATGAACGTAAAAGTAATTTAGAAAAATTTAAACGTCAGGAGGCAAGATTTTTAATTTGTACTGATGTTGCTGCTAGGGGATTAGATATAACGGGATTACCTTACAGTAATGTTTATTTAATTGTGTTGGAAATTTTTGTAATTTAAAAAGCTCATTAACTTAATATTTGCTATTTTAACAGTGATAAATATGACTTTACCTGATGAAAAGTCCAATTATGTTCATCGAATAGGTAGAGTTGGTAGAGCTGAAAGAATGGGTTTAGCTATTTCATTAGTTGCAAGCAATCCTGAAAAGGTGTGGTATCATGGAGAATGGTGCCCTTCAAGAGGTCGTAATTGCCATAATACAAATCTTACTGAACAAAGTGGTTGTTGCATCTGGTATAATGAACCTCGCGTAAGTGAATAAAAGTTTACAAAAATAATAAATCATTTTCTCACATAAAACATGTAACTGAGTAAATAAAATTCAAAAACTCAGGCATAGAAAAAAAATTTAATATTAGCGTGTTTTGCATAGTATTCAAAAGAAAAAGCATGGCTTTGGTTTCTTTCAATTCGTCTGTCCCAGCCATTAAAAGCTCAAAAATGTATTATAAAACATAAATATTTTTGCTTTGTTAATGGATATTTCTTATATTTATAAGACTATATTTGACAATTTTTAAATTTTAAATTTTGTAGTTTTTAGCAGATATTGAAGATCACTTAAATATTACTATCCAACAAATTGGAAATGATATGAAGGTTCCAATGAATGATTTTGATGGCAAAGTTGTATATGGAGAAGCACGAAAAAATATAGGTTTGTATAAAAAATACTTGTACATTTTTAATAAAAAATTGATATTAATTTTCTTTGTTTTCATTTTTAATTTAAGGATCAAATTACGAAGATCACGTGCAAGAAATGGCTCCAATCGTAAGAGAATTAGCAACTCTTGAATCTCAAGCACAGCTTACATATTTGAGACGTCATCAAATGGTACATTAAAAACAAAAATAATTGTATAGAATAAAAAATTAAATCTTATATATATGTAATAATAATTTTTTATATTTATAAAATGAAACTATTTATTTTGAAATTTCAATAAAATTGATTTTAAATCAATTCTAGTTATATTATTTTACCTTGAAAATTGTGTAAGGTATAAAAGAAAAATGCTGAACCATATTAAAGTTATTAAAGACAGATTTTATTATTATTGGCATATGTAATGACTTTTTAAATGTTTTGTTTTATCTCTTGCATTATTTTTATTTGATACACAGCTATCCTGAAGGAGACACATTTAATTATAAATATATGGGAAGATTCATCTTGACATTTATGGTGTTTTAATTATAATATATCTATATGTATACTTATATAATATGTTTCTAATTAAAAAAATCTTTTGTTTTTCGAATTAAAATTATAATGATATTTTTTATTTTTTTAAATATATTTTGCTCTTTTTTATGTTACTTTTTTTTTTAAATATATATATATGCAGACAATCATCACAGAATTATGAGAATGAAAATATTATATTCGCAGGCATACTCATAAATTTTATATATATTTTCAATACTTCATAGAAACATGTTTCTTTATTTTATTTATTTATGACTTTTCTTTTGCTAAAATTAATTATATTTTCTTTGTGTACACTTATGTAATATTATTTTTATTAAAATCATACACAGATAATAAAATTCATAACATTCATTTTATTTTATTTTTTAAAACTTGCATACATTTTATTTAATTGCACCAATTTTATTTTAAGAAGAAGAAAATTATAAAATTATTTTAGAAATAGCTTTAATCTCTCATTCTCTTTCTTTCCTTAAATAGTAATCATTTACAATAATTCTAATAGTGAATTTTAGTTAACGGATAGTATAAAATTCATCGTTACATGATTATTGAGAATGTAATTTTCAATTATCGCATACTTTTTTGTCATATTTAACATTCTTTTATTGTTTCGATATAAAGTCATTACACAGTTAATCTAATATTTATTTGGACAAATGATATATTTTTTTTATCTAAACACATAGTTTTATAGAATATCACAAAAAAAAAAAAATTAAATTAAATTTTTAAAATCTTTTATTTTTTCATATCTAAATTTACATATTTTTTGATTTGCACTATTTTTTTGAAATGTACATTATGTATTTTATTCGATAGTAGCTTAATTATTATATAGCGCAAAATAAAATAAATAAAATGTTGAGCTTTATAACAATATTTATGCATTTATAAATTTTTCAAATACAGTCTCAAAATATTTTCATATATTTTTTTTATTTAACTTAAAAAAATTAAAATAACAAAAAATTTAAGGATGTGTGCATTTATATAATTTTTCTAAATTTCATAAATCAAACATCCATGTATAAGAATGAAAAAAATAAAAATTGATAAAATAAATAGGTATATATATATATTAAAATTAATTCTGTAAAAAATCTGTATAAATATATAATTAAATAATAAAAATAACAGATAATAAAAATCTATTTGTACCAAAAAAAAAAAAATTTATTACTTTTTAGTTTAAAAACGATATCGATGATAAATATATGGAAAAAAAAATATAAATTAACAATTTGATTAAAATAATATTAAAATCGATTGTCAAAATTTGCTTTTTATCGACATCGTTTAAAATAAAAATAAAAAAAAAATAATAAAATTACTTTCATATATATATCTTATTTTGTAATCAAGCTATTACAAAGCTTTTAATTAAAAAATTTTTTTCTTTCTCAAAAAATACTGTAAAATTTCACAAAATACTCATTTTTTCTTATGTGTCTGTGTCTGTCTATGTATGTTTAATATGTGTTAATTTAAAATGTGATATTTTCTTGCTTTTTTTATTTTACTCGTGGTATTGTGTTTTTGGACAAACAATATCAGGTTTAAATTGTAAAAAAGTATATAAGACATATTCGCGATATTTATTAGCCACGAGACAGATTTTTTGTGGACAGAAAAAGTTTTTTAAATATTTATTTATTATTTTTTTTTATTATTTTTTATACTTTTTTTTTTGACTCGATAAAGGAGAAGAAAGATTAAAAATTAACAAATAATCTTGGGTCCGAGAGTAAAAAAAAATGATTATTTTAAAAATTTCATCATTCGCATAGTTTAGCTCATTCATACCTTAAGTAAAATAGAATATTGTGATGCTTTGGATATATTTCTTCTTCTTCGCATTAACAAATCACATTAAACAAAAAGAAAAAAAAAGAAAAAAAAAATTAATATAATTAACAAATATATATATATATATCTATATTTATTTACTTATTCCCTACAGTCCCAAGTAGTTTAAAAAGATCTATACCTTCTTCCATTTCTTCGATAAACATTCATTTATATATAATTATTTTGTTTATACGTACACATAGCTTTGTTTTTTAAAATGATTTGTTTTTTTTTTCTTTTTTTGAGATCATATATATTAATAATTTATATTTTTTTTTCTACTCATTCATCGAGTATTCTTCTTCGAGTGATCTCTCTTTAATAATTTAGCAATGATTATACAATAATTTTTTGTTGCTGATAAATAATTATAACAATAATAATAGCAATAGTAATAATAATAATAATGATAACAATAATAAGAATAATAATAATGGTGATGATATTGATATAATTAAATTGCCTCTGTTTTTTTATTTTCTCAAATATAAAAATAAAAAAGAAAACTAATAATTGAATAATGATTATAAATTATTTGGGCAGTATCATCGTCATTGTTATTATTATTATTATTAAGAGCAGTTATAATAAAGGCGAAAAATTCGTAGCGAATAAACGTTCGCTTTTCTTCATTTTTAATATTAAAATTATCAAGTCACAAAAGTTCATATTGACGTAGATGCATACGTTGAATAATATCTCGACAATCGTTAAAAACTCTTTTTATATTTTCTGTGTCGACTGCACAAGTAAAGTGTGGATAACAGTAGTGTTTTCCATCGCCACTCGCTGTGCTTATACGCTAAAAAATGAAAAAAAAAAATATTAATTAAATGTAAATTAAATTTTAAATTGAGTTTAATTAACTTACAAGAAATTCATCTCTGATAAAGTACTTTGCTCGAATAACATCTGGTGGTTCTGTTGGATCTGTGACTACTCCTGGCTCTATTGGAGTTTGATACCTTAAAAATTCAGGAAAATAATCTTCTAATTTGTGCTTTCCTGCTTTTATTTTTTCTGCTAATAGATCTTGCTTATTTAAAAATAATATTACTGATATTGTGCGAAGCCATCTGCAAAAATTAATTTTTTTTTTTTTTTTTTATTAACTCATATTGAACAGTTTTTCTTTTTTGTTCTTATATTTTATTAATATGTTACATAAAAATAGGTCAAAAGACACTTAAAAGAGATACATTTTTTTATGTTGAATCCTTGGATTTTTTTTTTCTTTATAAAGTACCACTTAAATGAATTAATTAAATCGCCACTCCTAGTAAAACAAGTATACAGTTTTTTTTTTTTTTTTTTTTTTTTTTGAAAAAAAAATAATAAAATAAATAAAAAATAAAAAAAAGTGTGTTTTATAATATTGTTAAATTAACTCTTAATTAATGCAAGCATGTAAGATAATAATCATAAAATTTTTTTTTTTACTTGGAAGGTTAATATTTAATTTCTTTTAATAAATTTTTTTCTTTCATTAATTGCAAGTTTAATTTGTTTTTGCTGCATAAAATTTATATTGCGAAATAATAAAAAAATATAGTTTTGTCAAGTCATGTTTGTTTTTTTGTTTTTAAAAGCTCAAAAAAGTCTAGAAATTTTTTTTTTTTTTTTTTTTTTTTTTTTTTTTTTTTTTCTAGCTTAGTATTGAGAAAATGATAATATTAAACTTTTCTATTTTTTGTCCAAAAATAAGGTCTATTTGAAGTTTAACCAGTCTGGTGTGACTTACAAAGATCTTAAAAAACTTGAGGAAATTGAATTTTGCGAAATTTTTAATACAAGTTAATAGAAAATTGTTAGATTTTTTTATTTTGAAAAATTTTATTTTTTTGGGTCAAAACAGATTGGAAATAGTTGAAAATCGAAAAAAAATTAAAAGCTTCTTTTTAAGAGCCCAAAAAACCAGTGGAAATGGATTTTGGTCCAGAAAAGATTGGAAGCAATTAGAAACTGCAAGAAATCAAGTTTCAAGTGTCAAGCAGCCCAAAAAAGTTCCAAAAAATAAAATTTTCAATTTGGAAAGGAGGCTGGCAAAGAATAAGAATTAAAAATTTAGTCCAAATTAATTTCTAAAATAGGAAAAAAAAAGAATTACCGATTATTCCAAATACTTTTAAACAAATCAAGACTTTCACGTAATCTTAATTTAGTTGGATCTTCTCGAAGTACCATATTATAACTACTAGATGCTGTTACATAAATAATTGCTGTTACATCATTAAAACATTGTATCCATTTTCTTCTTTCGTCTCTTTGTCCACCAACGTCAAACATGCTAAAATAAAATGTCGTTTGTTATTGACATATTTTAATTCCTAGAATTACACTTAATTATTTATTCATGTAATTAAAATAAATACTCACTGAAAATTAACTTTATCCACTTGGAACCGTGTTTCAAATATACCGGAAGTTAGAACACGACACCTTAAAATATCCTGTTAAAAAAAATTGAATTTTAGCAAAAAAATAAAATTTTCAATAAAAATTTGATAAAATTTACCTGTTCGGTGGGCGAGTAATCTGGCTGTTTAATTATGCTTACTTTATCTAGGAAACTAGAACAGAAAAAATAACGTTGATTATTAAGAATTCTTTTTTTTTTACCTTTTAAATAAAATTTTTTTAGAAGAAGACGTTTTTATTTTATTTTATTTTTAATCAGAGCTAATTTTAATTTAAATTTTCTTGTTAAATATACATAATTTTTAATTTAAAAAAAAAATGCGAACAAACAATAAAAAAAGTTAATTAATTTGGTAGAATAAATGATTTTTCATAAAATCTGGCAAATGAAAATTATATTTTTCTTGTGTTTATTAGAACCTTGATGGTTAAATTTTTCTTAATTAATCATTTTATTTTTTTAAAAATTTCCTCAAAATTTTTTAATAACTACAAAACGTTAGGAACCGGTCAATTAAATCCCAAATAATTACAACAAAGGTACTTTTATAAACAGCGATAATAAAGTTGTTATAAAAACAATTAATTATATTTAAAGAAAAAAAAAAAGTACATAAAATATATATAAAATAAACTTTTTTTTTTTTAGAAACATAAAAATTTTTTATGCTTGCATAAGTTTTATGTACTGATATTATAATATAAAATAACCTAAAGCTTGATGAATCGTTGATCGTAAAACTAAAAAAGTAACTATGATAAACATAAAATACAACAATAAATTATCAAATAAAACAACAAAGTATTAAATAAAGAGATCTATATGGCTTGTTCTTTGTTAATTGGGACTTTTCTTACTTATTTTTATGGGATTTAAAAAGAGAGCCAGGGGTGAAAAAATAAAAGCTTGAATGTCACCAAATAGGGAAGGACCTGATTTCATCAATTCCCCATTTAATAACATTTTTAGCCTAAAATAATGATTTTTTCATTAAAAAGTATTCAAGTGCTTAAATTGGGCGTTTTAAAATCTCAAATTTATAGAAAAGCAAGCTACTTTAAAAAGAACAGTTCATATAAGCTCATATTTTAATTTTTATCAAACAAACTAAATATAATTTCTTTGTAAATAATCCAAGCACAATCTACATTGCAACAATATAATAATTTTCATTCGTTTGTCAAAAGCGTTATTATTCCATTAATTAATATAATTAAATGTCAAACATCATTCCAAATTCAAACTAAAAAAAGCTTATTATTTTGACACATAAATAGAAAACTATTAAAATTACATTAAATATGTACTTTGGTGTTAACAAGCATCTACAAGTAATGGCAGTTAATTACAGAGATTATCGATTAAACTATATAAAAGCTTTGAATGTATGTGTGCTCTAAATATATTTAATATACATTTAGAGTGCTTTTACCTATCGAATCTAAAAGACGTTTTATCATTTTAATAATGTCAAATCTTTTTTTTATTGCTTGTAACTGTCATGCTTAAGCTGGGGGTCTGAAAGGACTTGAAAAGAGCTTTTTATTTGTTGGAAATCTATTTGAGGATTTTTAGGGATTTGTCATAAAATGAGATTTTAGTTGGATATAATTTTATTAGCTTGGTAAATAATTTTCAGGCAAGATTTGGCTGATTAACTAAAATATTTATTTCTTTTGTAAAAAAAGCTCGAAACATGCAAAACACTTTTCATTTTTAACAAGATTTTATATAAAAAATTATTATTAACGACGTTTCACACTTTACCATAAATTTTTTTTTAAACCACAAAAACCACAACGTTTTATAACAGTGAGAGGGCAAGGAGAAAAACAAAGAGAACGTAATTAAAATTTATTTTGCCTTTGAGTAAATAAAACAAGTTTGTAACAACGTGAAAATTAAAAATAGAATTTTTTATATAATTAATAATTGTAAACGTAAATATACAAAGTTTTACGTGTGAAATGTAAATATGATGAATGTGAAAAAGGTAGTTTTTAATTTACTTGTTAAATACTGAATTTTTAATTAATTTTTGTTATCAAAAGGGGTGAATTGGATGCTTTTGTGTTATCGAAATTTTGATTAAAATTTGATACTTGATTCTATACTCTCATTTTGAATCCTAAAAAAACCATTTGACCCCTTAAGCTCTTTCTAGACCTAATTAATTTTTTTTTATCTCCAATACTTTGACTATACTCTTTGGTATAGTAAAAGCACAAATTTATTTAGGTCTAGAAAGGGCTTTATAAATAAAGCGAAGGATAATAAATTCTAAAATATTTTTCTGAAATAACTACGAATTTTTATTCAAAAAAATTTGTTATTTAAGCACCACTTGTTATTTACTCAAATACACAAAACACACAAACACAGTTTATTTACGATATTCATTTATCAAATAAACTATTTTTCTTTTATAAAAAAAATCATAAATAACAAAATCCTTGCTATTAATTGTCCTTATTGTTATATTTTCAAGCGATTCAATAATTTTTTTATTTTTTTTATATGGGTAGATTTAAATGAAGTGAGTGTGACTTACATGGTCGGGTCTTCAAAACTGCCCCAAAGTGTTTTTTTCTGAAAGTACTACCAAAAATAAGTAACCAGCCCAATTTTTAGCCTCCCAGAGCGAAATCTCGATTTTTGGCAGCCATTTTAGTGTTTTTGACTGTCGTAAATAAAGTAAGAAAAATGAGTCATAATTTTTTTTATTATTGCTGTAAAAAACTCACATTAGCATGAAAAATTTTTTCTCTTTAGGTCCGGATAGGAAATTTCCCTGGCTATCCGATTCCGGGGTCAAAAATTTTTTTTGAGTAGCGCATGCGCGTAGAATCGCTAAGATAGGCTGTTTTTTTTCAAAAGTCGATTTCTCAAATGCCTATTAGTGAAAAATCTTGTAACCAGGCTTAAAATTTTCGTTAAACCTTATATTTTTTGGCAAAAAAAACATTTCGATGGGACACTTCTTTTTGGGAGCTCTAGATAAAAAAATAGCAGCTTTCAAAACCTCATTTTTTACAAATTTCAAATTTCCCGCCAAGTCACGTGACCAATCAAAAATCTGACCAAAAATTTGGATTCCGCGGGAAATTTTACATAAGTGTATATCTTTTCATGTTTTTAAGAGCGTTTATGTTAAAGCAGCGAAATTTTAAATTGAAAGATTAAAATATCTCATTTATTAAGGAATTTTTTTATTTTTTAAATTATTCCAAATTATTCAAAATTATTCAGAAAATTCTTTATTATTTCACTGTTTTTCGCCGCTTTAACATAAACGCTCTTAAAAACATGAAAAGATATATCCTTATGTAAAATTTCCCGCGGAATCCAAATTTTTGGTCAGATTTTTGATTGGTCACGTGACTTGGCGGGAAATTTGAAATTTGTAAAAAATGAGGTTTTGAAAGCTGCTATTTTTTTATCTAGAGCTCCCAAAAAGCAGTGTCCCATAGAAATTTTTTTTTTTCCAAAAAATATAAGGTTTAACGAAAATTTTAAGCCTGGTTACAAGATTTTTCACTAATAGGCATTTGAGAAATCGACTTTTGAAAAAAAACATCCTATCTTAGCGATTCTACGCGCATGCGCTACTCAAAAAAAATTTTTGACCCCGGAATCGGATAGCCAGGGAAATTTCCTATCCGGACCTAAAGAGAAAAAATTTTTCATGCTAATGTGAGTTTTTTACAGCAATAATAAAAAAAATTATGACTCATTTTTCTTACTTTTTTTACGACAGTCAAAAACACTAAAATGGCTGCCAAAAATCGAGATTTCGCTCTGGGAGGCTAAAAATTGGGCTGGTTACTTATTTTTGGTAGTGCTTTCAGAAAAAAACACTTTGGGGCAGTTTTGAAGACCCGACCATGTAAGTCGCACTCACTTCATTTAAATCTACCCATATATAAAAAAAATTTTTTTTATTTTTTCTTTAAATTCAAACTAGTTTTATTTTTATTAAAATAGAATCTCACCTTTATTTTTTTTATTTATACAGTAAAAATGAAAATTAAATTTTGTAAAAAAAATTTTTTTTTTTATTTACATAAATGGATTTTCAATAAAGTAATGTTGACAGTGATAAAAAAAAAAATTTATCGTGAATTTTAATGCATAAAAAATTTTAATTTCAAATTTATTTCACGTAGATTTATATAAGAAAATTTTTTTTTTATCTTTGAATTATATTTTTTAAAGAAAAAAAGGATTTTTTTTTTTAAAAAATGGTAAGAATTTTTATTTAAAAACTATCTTTTCATTAAATTTTAATGAAAACTACTAACAGAAAAATCCAAAGAAAATTTTTTTTCAATTTATTTGTACATTTTTTTTTCTATATCGTTTTTATCAATAAAAAAAAAAAAAAAAAAAAAAAAAAATCCTGTGATTCATTCACGTGATAAATAGTAAAGTAAGTGTTTCTTTTTTTGGGGTGGTTTCTTTGGCCGGGTAATCCGGGTCACATGGTTAAGAGTGAGAGAGGGCGTTTTGTAAATCCTTCTCTAAGGAAAGCTTTAGCAGGTCGCATGCGATAAAAGGGAATATTATTATTATTAAAGTTTTAAGCAATAATAATAAAAAAAAAAACGATGCCAACGACCTCTACGTAATTTTTTTATTTAGTCAAAAAAAAGGGGTCATGACCCAGGGAAAAATTTTCTGGCTTTTTTGGCACGACCTTGTGCCTTGATATGAAATTTCTTTTGATATATATTAAAGATTAAGAGACACACACACATACACACTCAGTCTTTAAAGATTTTTTAAAAGACACGCGCGTGGCCTAGGGCTTTTTTTTTTCAGTATCCAAATTCAAGTGCGTGTTTTTATCGACTAAATTTTATTAAAATCCAAAAATGTTTTTAAAACAAAATTTCTATAAAAATAAAATCTACAACACCGGTCAATAAAATTTTAATGGGCTTATTCATGTAAAAAAAAAGCTCTCAAAAGTTTTCTGACACAAAAGACAATAAAGAAGCTTTATATATATATTTTTTCAATATTATATCAGCAATCTGCCGCGTGCTCTAGTTTTTCTACTCTTTTAGTAAATCGATTTTTATTTCTTTTTTTTTACAAGTTTTACTTACTCTCTCTTTCTTTCTGTTACTATTAAAAGATAATAATGTATCCTTATGCCAGTCAGGACTCTTGTCCATTTTTTTTTTGATTTTTTGCTACATCAAGCTAAATTTATGTATTGTCTTATTTTATAGATTTTTCTTTTATGTAAAAATCCAGTTTATTAAGCTTTTTTTAAAAGAGCTTTTTCTGACATTTCAAGCAAATTTTTATTGGATTTTATGTAAGAAATAATAAAGCATGAGATTTATATCTGCAGTATATATTTTTTTATATATGAGAGATGAGATAAAAATAAATGAAAAATTGAATACATGATAAGCTGTTATCAAAAACTTTTTTTTTTAGTATCATCACTTTTTTGAAATAAAAATTTGTAGGTAATTTATTTATTAATTAAATTTTCATTAAAAATTTTAAAAAAATACTGACATTTATATCAGATACACTTAATTTATTAACACTTAAGTAGATAAAGGTCGAGTTAGGTCAGACATTAAAAACTATTCAAATAAAATTAAACTAATTGTATTTTTTTTAATACAAAAATAAAATAAAGATAGAAATAAATCTTTTACACTCATAAAGTATAAAAAAAAATTTCAAGGTTTGAATTTTTGTGTATATGAAAGAAGTGGTGCTATCAAATACACCCACGCAAATGTAAACTCTCTTTTTTCTATCTCTGTTTTGAATTTTAAAAAAAACTTTGGAATTTATCATTTATTTGATATTTTTTTTTTAAATTATTATAATTAAGTAATAAATTATTAATTATGTATTGCTGTGTGAAGGCCTTGTCGAAAAATTGGTAATTATTAATAAACAAAGGAGCATTTGTAAATGGTAATTTATTATTTATGTTTAAAAAGTAAATATTCGAATTCTGATTTTTTTTTATAAAAATTATGTATATGTTAGGCTGGCTGCTATTATTTTTAAAGTTTTAATGTTTTTTTTGTGAAATTGATATTAAACAAATTTTAAATTTAGGAATAACCAATTTTTGGAGTACTTTTGAGCTAAAAATTAAATTTAAAATGATTTTGACGATGGTAACGAATGGCGAATCTGTGCTCCCCCAACAATTGCTGCCTTGGATAAATGCTCTCTCCTCTAGATAATTTCCAACCTTAAAATCTAAGCAAATAAATAACTCTAGGGTACTAAGTACCAGAGGGTAAGTGAAGTATTGTTTAGTCTAAATTATTTCTGTCAAAAGTTAATTTTGTTTGCAAAAGCTCTGTAATCTTCAGTAATTGATCTTTTTGACCTACATTAAACTGATAGATAAAATTTTAGTGGATTATCCTGATTAACCAAGCCAAACCCAGCTCCATTCATACTTTAACCACAAATTTTAAAAATTCTAAAAACACAAAACAGTGGACAGCCTAATATGCAAATAAACTAAAATTGCATTACATAAATTTTAATCTTTGTTTATAAAGTAAAATTATTTATTATATATATATATATATGTATATATATGGAGTGTATTAAAAGTTATATTATTTATAAACTTCCTTCTTCTTCTTTATTAAATTGATAATGAATTTTAAAACTATTATAAACTCTCTCTATAAATTTCACTAATATTATTATTATTTTTTTCGAACTGAAACTTTAAATAAATAAATAAAAACTTTTTTAGAAATTATCATCATAAAATATTAAACAATTAATATAAAAGTTTAGTTAAAAACAGGAAATTTTATAATTTTATTTGAAATATTAATTTTTTTTTTTTTTTTTTGTAAAATTATCTAATTTAATTTTTATACTTTATTTTTAGGAATAAGTTTTGGATCAACTATTTTTTCTTTTGACAGTATTTTTTTTCCGGTTTATCATAAGTGATATACTCAAAAATGGGATTGTGGGTGTGTAGCTATCGAAATTTTGGGTTATACTTGGGTTTTTACTAAAACTTTTTCCACTTTGACCCGATTTGAAAAAATGACGAACTTTCAGGTTAGGTCACCCCTAAATGAAATCTTATCATAAAAATGAGTTAGTCATCGATACGGTAACTATGTACATTGTCATCGCTAAAGGACTTAAGGAGTCATTCTGATTGGTTTTCGCAATAATGTTTTGCAGTAATATTCTGAAACGTTTAAAGAATTTTTAAAAATGTACAATATTGTTCTGAAACGTTTAACCGATTTTTTTGGGTCTGGACTTAAATTAATACATAATTTAAAGAAGTACATTCTCTGCGCGAAGCGCAGTTGAGTCTAGTGCATTAAATATTTAAAATAAAAAAATTTATTAAAAAATAAAACTATAAAATCAATAATCTTCAAAAATATGTAATCCCTAAATTTTCTAACCCTTAACACTACCAAACCCAATATATATATTTACAAAGCTAAAAAAATATTAAGAGTAAAAAAAAAATTCCTGCTAAAAAAACACCCCATTTTATTTACTGAAGCCAGTAGTAGCACATTAAAAAAAAAAAAAAAAAAAAATTCAATAAATATTTATTTAGGATAGAAACAGAAGAGAGAGCTAAACATTTAAATAAACGAGAGATAATCTTTTCACATTATTATTTAATTAAAAAACAAGCTATAGAGTCAAATGAAAAAGTATAATTAAGAGTAATTTAATAAAAAAACTTTATATATTTATAAGAATTTTTTATTTATCAGTACAAATTGATGTAATAAAAATATCTAAAAAAAAAAATGAGATCAGTCTATCCTGTTTTTCCTCCCTTTTATTTTCTCCTACATAATAATAATACCTTTTTTTATTTATCAATGTTTACATGAGCGCTAAGCCATAAACAATGCCTTTTTTTTTAATATGTGTGTACGTTTAAAGTTTATAGACTGACATGACGGATAGAAGTTTATTGAGCAGTGTATTATATTTTTTCCTTCTCTTCCGTCGGATGAAAAATATTTACCTGATAATTCAAGCAAAAGATTTTTACTTCCATGTGTGCGTGTGTGTGTGTGTATTAATTGTGTTTGTTTTTTTATTTTTTATTAGTAAATGAAACATGAAATCGACTTTTTTTTTATTTAGTTTACATGGATTTTACTAACGAAGGTTCATTGGGGTCTTTTTTGGTGATGTCAATTTCAGGTGTTTTTAAATATTTGTTTATGGCATAATTTAGCAAATTTTGATAAGTTAAATAAATATTTTTAATTGTAAAAATTCTGCAAAACTCATTAGCAAAAAAAATTCTAACGAATTAGAAAACAGGCAATTCTTAAGCCAAGAAATTCAAAGAAGAAAGAACCAGTTAAACAAGGAATATTATTGTTAAACTAAGGAATTTACAAGGTGAAGAAGATTCATTAAGTGTACTAAATCAAGGAATGCATTTTCATCACTTTAATGAAAAACCAGTTGTATTTTAATACAAAGAAACTCCAGAGCACCTAAAATAGAAAAAATTAACATACTCACTAAAAACTCATATATTTAGACTATAAGCTGACTAACCCTGGATTTTTCGTTTAAAAAAAATCATGCGCAGGCTAAAAATTTATTTATCGGGGGATAAAACTACTTAGTTATATATAGTTCCATAAAAGCAATGCATTTTTAAAAGCATTTTTATCCTTTAAAGAAAAATACAAGTTTATAAAATTTAACGGCTATTACAGACACATTAAAAAGTTACAGGGGTTTTCCGGGATCCATATCGGAAAGGTCATATATAAATGCAAGTCTTCTGCACATGTACAATATTATATTTATGCTATTACTCTTTGCTTATTCCGAAGCTATTCCCTAGCTGGTTTAATGTATGTGCAGGGAATTACTATGTAAGTAGTGTGCTGTATGTGTAGGGTGTTTCACGTTAATGTAGTTTACTGAATGAATTTTAATTTTTTATTTAGGGTACTTGGTGTTCTTAAGTGATCGACAAATATCTCAAATTATATTTTGTTGATACAGCTAATCCTGGGTTTGAAAAATCGTTTACAGAAAATATTTTCAGTCCCGAGCTAAAATTTGAAAAATGGACTCTTTTTAGCAGCACATATATTCCGTTTTCATCAAAAGAGCTTTTCCCATATTCTTTATAAAACTTGAAGTATCTCCTCGAAAATTCGATCAATAAAATAAATGAAAAAAAAAAATAACTGAAATATCACGAAGAAAATCTTCTATTTATTTTCATTAAAAAACAGAAACGTTCAAAAAAATTTTTTTATTTACTCAAATACACATACAACACGTATCTTAACTATTTCCTGTTAATTTTAATTAAGACAATATATATATAATAATAAAGCACGTATAATACATAATAAAAAAAATAAAGTAGGTCATAAAATTGGTTTTGAAAGGCGATTCCCTTAAGGGTATATATTCAGTAATAATATCAAAACTATTAAATGTAACCAATAATAGAATTAATGTTAATCAATAAAATCTACTAAATATTTATAAATATATCAAATTTACATAATTTTATTTTTATATATTCCTAAATTAAAAAAAAGTTTATTTATAAACACACACACACAAAGAAAGTCTATTACCTTAATATTCCAGTGACTTATATTATGTAAATGAAAAACTGTTGTAATTATAACAGACGTGATATATTTTATGTATGAATAGAAGCGTGTTACATAAAGTACAAGTTTTTAAATTAAAATTTCGTCTTTTTTTTTACTGCTTAGAGAGGAAGAAAGTTTTTAAAAATGTGTAATTATATTTATATTTTTAAATTTCAGTTTTATGTAGGGTAGACTGGGCGTTATTTTTGGGATTTTTTGTTGTAAGAACGATGTTTTCAATTATTTAGGACAGTTTTTGATGTGGATATGCCTTAAAATAGTCATGGATTTGTTTAAAACTGACTTTATGAGCCCTAATTTACAAAATTATGTCTCAAAAATCCATAATTTACGTAATAACGACCGGTCTAATATACCCACTTAAAAATATCGATCAAAAAATAATTGTGATAAAAAACTTTTAAAAATACTACTAAATTGTCCTTTTTTTTTTATTTAATCAGGAGTAGCAATTAGCTATCGCGAAGGACAAAAATATACAAGACTCGGCACTAAAAAATTTTATTTTCGCGTGTTACTATAACTTTTTATAACTACTACTACTATAACACACATACAATAAAGAAATTTAAGCTCGTGCCGGAGATATCGTCGAGTCTTAAGGTTATATCGATATAAAGTAACTTTATATATATTTTTTTTTTGAACTTTGAAGAGGTTATGTATCTTGTGTCAACACACACTAAGGGAAGAAAATTTAATATACACTACTGACAGAGGTATTTTGTGCTTTTATAATATTATCTGTCGACTTTTCTTAAAATATAAAATGCCTATTTATAACTTTTAGTACACAAAAGAGGCAAGCAAGATAAAGCGAAACAAAAAAGATTATTAAAATACATGCACATATTTTTCATAAAGTTTAATATTTATATTAAAAGCAATGATATTTTTTTATTTTATGAATATTTTATTTATATAAGCTAACTCGCTAAAATTTCTATAGCTGTATATATAGATACTGCGAGTCATTTCACTTTCGAGAAAAAAATTAAATTTTAAACTAATATGGTAAATATAGTATTAGGTCTATAGTTGACTGGTAAATGGTCATATATCATTTTGTTAAGCTTTTGACCTATTTAATTTTTATGATAATTTAATGGTAACAAAAGTCAATTGCCACGTCTACGGTTGCTGCGGTTGTGTTTGGTAGTGGTATGGTGTCAAGCATGTCAAAAAATGGGCAAACTTATATCAATTTGTCAAAGTTGATTTTTTGGGGATATGTTCCCCTTACTCTGGATACAAAAAAAAGCAACCTTTCAGGCAGCTACACGTTGTTTTGCCATTTTACGTAGCATGCCAATTTTTATATGTTTAAGGTCGTCTGGTGCTATCAAAACAACCTGAGAACTGTCTGGCAATTGCATTTCTGATGTCTAAATATCAAAAGCAACCTATTCCCAAAAAATCAAATTTGAAAAAATGTTATAAATTTAATTTATAAATTAATGTTTTATATGCTATTTTAGTTTAAAATATGGCCAATTTTCTTATTTATTCACAAAATTATACAAAGCATATACTTTTAGGCACAACAATCAAATATTTTCAAATTCACCAAGTTTATAATATGACAATAACAAGTTGATCCTTTAATAAAAAAACTTTTATTTTATGTATTCAAAAAATTACATCACTAAAACAAGATTTTCATATTATTTTTTTTAAACCTATTTTTGCAAAAAAAATGAAAATAAGCCATATATAATAAAATTTTAAATAATATACTTGACTATCTAAAATTTTATTGTTTATACAAGTAAGACATGCATATATATATATATGTCATTGTCATAGTTATTTTTATAGGGATTCCATAAATACATAAAGTACATAGAAAATTATTGATTACCAATACACATATATATATGTTTTAGCAGATAATAAAAATCCATAATAAAAAATATACACATTTTTGCAAAATCATTATTAATAATTGACAATAATAGAATTTTTAAAATAAAAACATAAACAAACAAGACATTAAATTTCTATTATACCTCGGTATATATAAAATTTCATTTTATAGTATGACACGTTGTCATCATCATCATAATTATTATTATATATATAAAGACTGGTTATTATTCATATATATAAGGTTTTAAATTACTCATGTTTTTTTAATATACCAAAACTATAAATATTTTATTAATTTAACAGACGATCAATTACAAGTATGATTAAATTTTTAAATATATATGTGAGAATTGACAAGTCATCTTTGTTAATATAATATGAGCTTGTTCGAATGTTTGTTTAATTTTTTCTTGATTTTTGTTATGTCTTCTGTCTTGTTGGTTTATTTTAGGTGATAAGAGATTGTTTTATGGGGTTTTTAGATGTTTATGGCTTTATATTATTTGAATTTAATTTTTGAGGAGTTAAGGAGTTTTTCATTTTAGCTATTTTTAATCCAATGTACATTGGATGGGAAAATATTTTTAAATTATGACGCCAACCCTAAGAAACTATGCAACTTTTTCGTAGTTCTTGGTTGCAAATAGTTTAAAACATCTGCTGCCTTACTCGGCGATGGCCTGATTGCCCCATATTCCACCTCATATCCAAGAAATTCAACTTTTCTGGATAAAAATGTGCTCTTTGACCATTCAATTATGATGCCATAACGAGCTGCTCGCTCCAACACCTCTTTTAGTTCTTCAAAACCCTCCTCCTTATTTTTCGCCATAATGATCCTATCATCGATATACATTCGCATTTTCTTTGCTTGATTAGACTTAGAGGTGCGAATACATAAGAAACAAACTCCGAAAACACAGTTGGAAAATTACAATATCCGAACGGAACAAAATTAAATTCCCAATGATAGTCGGTGTAATAAAAGCTAAATATTTTTTGGACTCCTCATTGACCTCAACATGGAAAAATCAGTCCCTCATGTCGATAGTGCAAAAAACTTTTGCTTCCGCTAAATCGTCCAGCACGTCTTCCACCAGCGGTGCTGGAAAATGTTGCTTTTCCACCTTCGCGTTAAGTCTTTTAAAATTTATGCATACCCTGGGAGACCCATTCTGATTTCTCGCTACTAAAGCTGGGCTTGCATTATACTCCGAATGACTTGGCCTTATAATTCCCCTATTATGTCAGTCTCTCAATTGGTCGTCCATCTCCTTTTGCTTAAAATTCAAAGGGTTTTGGTCACATTTCAATGGTCAAAAACCAGTCAAAATTCATTCATTAAAAATTTAGGAGTTCAAACCTGCTTTCAAACCAGTTGACTCATATTCACAAACCAGATAAAACACTGATCTATATTTACAAAAAACCTCCTGAACAGTCTCAAATAAAAAAAACCGTATTTTTATATGTATCATATCGATAAATTTAGATATTTTTATTTTAAAATATTCAACAACAAAAAAAAACACGACACTTGTGAGTAGCTAAAAATAAAAATTCTTTACTTTTTTTTTGATACCCACACACAAAAAAAAAAAAAAAAAAGAATGTGTCTGAATACAAAAAAAAAAAACTCTTTTTTTAGAGTCAATAACATTTGATTCATCAAAGTCAACAAAAAAAAAAGTTTATAGAATTTTAATCCACGTGTTCAAGAACTAAAAATTTCTGTACGTACGTGAAGTCTATTATTTTATTCAACAGAAATTTTACTACAAAAAAAATATATATAAAAGTTGAATGAAATGTTTAATTTACACACACACACACATAAATATGTACTAAATTAAACTTGGAATAATAATAATAAAAGAAAGGAAAATACAAAAGTTATAACCGAGTTACTAAAAATAGAAGAAAAAAATTCTAAAAATAATTTTTTTTGGATTATTTATAGGATATTCTAATTAAAATTTGTCACTATTTATCAGGATATATGATTAAAATCTTTTATTTATAAAATTGTCCTTGAATTTTTCAAAAAATTAACAATTCAATTAATCTTTTGATAAATTTCTTTTTTTTTTTAAACAAAACGCGATTTATTTTTATTTAAGTGTAAATTACAAAATTAACATTTTAATATTATTAACTCTCGAATTATTATTTATATTTAGAAGAAAAAATTAATATAACACGCGAATAAAAATTTTTTAAATATTTTAATGACACGCGATTAATTATAATTGTTTTATTTTTAAATATTTTTTATTTATGAATAATTAACGGGTTTTTTAAGTATTAAATTTCGAAAATGAGTAATCAATTATTTTAATTCAATTTTTTTCTCAAAATTTAATCTAAAGTTGTATAAATTTAATCTCTGTTTAAGTTTAGAGTCTCGACTAACACATGCTGTTTTACTTAGTTGATCCAAGTTAAATTATGTATCCTATAAACAAGTTGTTTAGTGACACATCTATCTATGGTTGTACCTTAAGTTTTAACCATTACGTAAGATAAATACTAAACAAACAGCTAATTTATCTTGAAGAAGAATCGTATAACACCCGGGCTACATAAGTTTAATTTTAAGGTAATAGTTTTTTTATCACTAATTAAGCCCTAGGGATTTTTCTTTGATATTTGATTACTGAAATTGCAGCTTGAATTTGAATGCTAATTAACAATAAATATTTAGTTTAGTTTTTGATGATAAAATTATGCTTTTTACTCAGTTTTTTATCTCATGCATGAATTTTAATTTTCAGCTTTTTGGTAGTAAATTATACTTAAAAGTTACTATTTTTCTAATAAAGTTCATTCAGAAAAGAGTGTGTGTGTGTGAAGGGTGTACAGAGTCTTAGATAACCTGGAAATGAAATTTTATTCTAAAACTCAGCTCAATTCGTATTGGTAAGTTACATCTTTACCACATTACGTCATCCTAACCACAAGAAAATTTCTACAGCTTCTCAAAGCAACTCAACGTACCTCAGAATACAATATATAAGTTAAAGAACTTTAAATATAAAAAGCTTTTCCTATGAAAAAAGAACAATACAAAAAAAATTAATAATACTTTCGTTTTTTTTGTTAAAAGTAATTAAAATAAATAAAAATAAAATATTTAAGTAGATTATTAAATAAAAATTTAACTCAAAAAAATAACTCACACACATAAAAGAGATATTATTTATATAAAACAGAATTTAAAAGCCCTTCAATGTATCAAAGTAGAGAATTTTCTCTGTAACTGAAACCTGCAATATTCTCTCTCTGATATATTTTTCTGAACAAGAAGAAAACCAAGTAGTTCAATTAAATAAAAAAAGTTTTTTTTCTAGAGAGCATTTTTATTTATACTTTTCTTTTCAATTAAAACTGTAATTTTTCTTATAACGTTAATATTAAAAGCTCAAATATATATATATTTTTAATTAAAATATATCAAGAAAAAATTGGTTATTTAAAAAATGAAAAAAAAAAAATTTGTATTACAGAAGATTGAACTTCCTACTTTTGAATATGTGCATCTTCTTATATGTGAAAACGATTAGCTTGTTAAGGCATTATTTCCGCTGACAAATACACAACAAGATGAATACTACTACTTGTCTACTCTTATATATGCATATTATAAAAGACACTTGAATGCGTTGCCATTTTCAACGTACTTATTATTATTATTATTATCATTATTATTGTTATTGTTATTACGTAATTATGTGTTTGTTTATGCAATAATTATTATACTTTATCAAAAATTTTTTCTGTGTTTGTGTATACTACTACTTTTTTAAAGAATATTTTTTATTTTAATTTGCAGGATGAGATTGTCGTGAAGGGAAATATAAAAATTATGAAAGGCTGTTATAAGTTTTTTGAAAATGTAGGAAAATTTTGAGGAAATTTGTGTGAATAAAGCCAAAACTTCTAAAAACCAAAAATTTTAAGATTAAGTCTATTTATACCTGGTATTTTGAGCTCCCTGACCCAGTAAAACCATATTGATTTAAGTATTTAACTGTTTTAAGCCCTTTTCAGTACTAAAAAGAGAAAATTTTGAAAAATCAACAATTTTTCCTTTCGATTTTGGCCAAAATAAAAATTTGTAAGAAAATCTAATTCCCCCATCTCATCAGCACTTTTTTTATTAGAAAACTTGGTTTATAAGGAATTTTAACCAATTCAAATAGTTTTATGTGAATAAAACCAAAAAATCTAAAAATCCAAAAATTTTCAAACTTACTTAAATCCGTTTATATCAGGTTTTTTGAGCTCCCCGACCCCTTGAAGGATATAAATATAAGTTTTTAACTGTTTCAGACCATTTCCAGTACAAAGAAACAAAAAATTTGAAAAATCAAAAAATCGGCCAATTTCCCATATATACCCCTTTCGATTTTGGCCAAAATAAAAATTTTCAAAAAAATCTAGTTCCCCCATCTTATCAGCACTTTTTTTTTTAGAAAACTTGGTTTATAAGGAATTTTAACCAATCCGAATGGTTTGAAGCGAATAAAACCAAAAAATCTAAAAATCCAAAAATTTTAAAACTCACTTAAATCCATTTATATCAGGTTTTTTGAGCTCCCCGACCCCCTGAAGGATATAAATATAAGTTTTTAACTTTTCAAAACCTTATCCAGTCCAAAAAAACAAGAAATTTGAAAAATCAAAAAATCGGCCAATTTCCCATATATACCCCTTACGATTTTTGCCAAAATAAAAATTTTCAAAAAAATCTAGTTCCCCCATCTTATCAGCACTTTTTTTTTTAGAAAACTTGGTTTACAAGGAATTTTAACCAATTCAAATAGTTTTATGTGAATAAAACCAAAAAATCTAAAAATCCAAAAATTTTCAAACTTACTTAAATCCGTTTATATCAGGTTTTTTGAGCTCCCCGACCCCTTGAAGGATATAAATATAAGTTTTTAACTGTTTCAGACCATTTCCAGTACAAAGAAACAAAAAATTTGAAAAATCAAAAAATCGGCCAATTTCCCATATATACCCCTTTCGATTTTGGCCAAAATAAAAATTTTCAAAAAAATCTAGTTCCCCCATCTTATCAGCACTTTTTTTTTAGAAAACTTGGTTTATAAGGAATTTTAACCAATCCGAATGGTTTGAAGCGAATAAAACCAAAAAATCTAAAAATCCAAAAATTTTAAAACTCACTTAAATCCATTTATATCAGGTTTTTTGAGCTCCCCGACCCCCTGAAGGATATAAATATAAGTTTTTAACTTTTCAAAACCTTATCCAGTCCAAAAAAACAAGAAATTTGAAAAATCAAAAAATCGGCCAATTTCCCATATATACCCCTTACGATTTTTGCCAAAATAAAAATTTTCAAAAAAATCTAGTTCCCCCATCTTATCAGCACTTTTTTTTTTAGAAAACTTGGTTAATAAGGAATTTTAACCGATTCGAATGGTTTTAAGCGAATGAATCCAAAATTTCTAAAAATGAAAAAATTCTTAAATTCCCATAAATCCATTTTTATCAGGTTTTTTGGGCTCTCGGACCCGGTAAACCATATTCATATAAGTTTTTAACTGTTTCAAACCTTTTTCGGTACCAAACAACGAAAAATTTAAAGAAAAATAAATCTCTTATTTTTCTAGAATTTTGATTTTTGGGAAAATAAATTTTTGTGAAATAAATTTTTTTAATTTTTTTGTGCGAGTAAGACTTAAAGTATGTAAAATTTTCATATATAAGTATTATTTACTTCTTTCGTTCTTTATAAAAAAACTTTGTAACAAAAATTTAAATTCAAATTTTAAAGCTACTTTTAACAAAATAAATTTTAGTTTAAAATGTCAACTAAAAAACTTTAAATTCCAAATCCTATTATAAACAATAAATTAAATTATTTTTTAAAACCTTAAAACTTTAAATAAAATAGCAACTAAAACTATATATTTTTTAAAAATTTTAACAAAAAAAAAAAGCTTTTTACCAAGTCTAAAAGAGAATTTTATATAAAATATTATTAAATATGCATGCTCTGAAGATATTTTAGCTTAATATCATAGTGTAGAATATTATTACAGTATATATATTTCATTATATTAAATCTTTTAAGAATTTATCTCATGTGTGTATAAACATCAACTAAAATTTTAATACACCTACAGAATGTAATATCAAAATTTTACATTTATAGGATAATAAAATCTGGTGATTGCCAGAAACTAAAAGATCAAAACAGATATCCAAGCCACATAAGGAGAAATGATAATATTCCAAAAGCTTAATGTAATTCAGAAATAAAAATTCAAACAGTAATCAAAATAGACAATTTAGAAATAAAAGTAAACATTATAATTAATGTAAAAATTTTATATTATAGACAAATTCAACTATGATTCAATTGAGCGCTCGTATATATAGTCTTTAAAAGTCATTTCTATTGCGAGAAACTTTTGAAACAAATGTACCTAACATAAATTTTATATTATCAGGTAGTTTTTAGTCTTTAGTTTTTTGACTGCTGATAGCAGAGATACCAAAATTACATGCATGTATCTTTTAGTCCCAGCCAATGTAGTTCTTGTAATCAGATTAAAACGTATATAATTTCCTTGGTATAATAAATCGCATTAAGTTACAGCTTTTCGTTAAATAATTTTGAAGACATTTTCCAATATATGTACTAGGGGTGTGCGGTTATCCGAAATATCGAACATAAATCGAACATTTTGGGTGTTTAATGTTTATTACAATAATTTTTTTGTATATAATAAAGTAAGAACGTCTTCTTAGATATATATATAAAATGACTTACTATTTGGCGCAGTCTATGAGCTGATACTCGTTACTTCTTTCGAAGGATTGTTGTACACCTCGATCACTCCAAAGTTTTTCAACACGTTCGTAAAACTCCTAAAAAAAAAGAAAAATATAAAAAAAAAAATTAATTACATCTCATTTTATTTTTTGCTCTATATTTTCCAACAAGATTAATATTTATTCCAATACAATAATTACTATTACTTTATAGAGCTTTTATAGATGAAAAAAAGGGTAATAAGCTTTTTTTTATGTGTGTGCAACTGTGTACGTGTGCTATAGTTAAAGCTTACTGTATATGGCTTTTTTTTCTTTTTCATTTATTTTCACGTTTAATAGTTGCGTGTTTATTGATTATATATATTTTCATCAAAGAAAACTTGGAAAATTCAATTAGTTATATAAGTTTCTATTTAATATTTTGCTGTGTGTGTGTGTAAGAAAATTACACCTATCAGTTTATATATGGGTTTTTCTTTATCGAGTTAAATTTATACCCTTGCTTTTAGTTGGTGACTCCCCAGGTGCATTCCCAAATTATTCAATATCAGAAAAATTTAATGGGAAATTATTATGCTTTTCGGACAGTTCCCCATCCTTCCTGAATCTTTCTCACGAAAAAATATTTTTTGGAAATAACTACACTAAAAAATAAATTCAATTGTCACAAGCTAGTGGCTAGTAGAATTTTTCTCATGGAAGATGTTCATATGATGGGGTATTTGAATAATACCCCCAATTCAGGGTTAAAATTGGACATTTTTAGGTAAGTGTGGGAGTGAAAAATTGGCCTTTTTTAGGGGGTGGGGTCAAATTAACTTAGAATATTATTATTTTCTGAGGAATTCTCACGTAATTTATTTTCCATCGGACGTTCATTAGGAGCACCCGAAGAGGGAAACGTCCCAGAGGATAAATATACCAAGGGGGGTACAGGCTAGTCAGCATTTTCACAACTCGAACCCAGGAAAGAATTTTCCAGACACAACTAATAAGTAGTTTAACATATAATACATAATGTAATTATTTAAAAATAACAATAATAATAATAATAGCTAGTACTAAAAGGAAAATTTTATTGTGAAAAATTCTTCTTATTTATCAAAGCAAAATGTTTTTATATATACCTTTACTTTCCTTTTTTTTTATAATTTAAGTTTATTTTTCATTATAACTATTGTTATTATTATTATTATTATTATTATTATTGCTATTTTTCTTTTAATAATAAAAAAAAATTTTCTTTTATATATATAGAAAATTTTCTTTTTTATTGTCCTTTAATATTATTGATTTTTTTATTTAAAAAAAGAAAAAACTTTTTTTTTTCTTTCTTTTATATAGTATGTACTTATTTGAAAAAAAAAGTAATTTAAAAATAAAATAAAAAATAAAGGGAAAAATTGTTAAATAATTTTATTTAGCAACAAAAAAGTCATTAATTTTTAAGTATAAACAGAGAATGTAATTAGTTTATAGTAGTAATATTTAATTTTTTAAATGAAAATTATTTTCTTTTTTTAATAGAGCAACATCTTGAAGCTTTATTTTTTATTGTAAATTAAATTTTTTTATGTTCGAGTTTGTAATTTCTTTTTGATATATGACTGGAGTTTTTTTTTATATTAGATTTGTAGCAAAGGTATGTTTGATGGTAGGTTTTCTAGGACAGATATTTTTTTTGCTCATAGGAGGGCATCGGACTTTGGGTCTTTAAATTGCCTTGGGGTTTTAGGGTAGGGTAATATTGATCAAATATTTCTTATACTTTTAGGTCAGCTAAATGGGCCACTTGAACCTGGAAGAATGATTCCTATTGGTCTCAATTTTTTCATTCAGGGGCCTTTTTTCAAGTCTCATACTACATTCAGTTACATCTTCTTCAAAGTCAATAAATTGTTGAAAGTGACCTATTTTTAAATTTCTGTCACAATCGCAATTTTTTAAAATTTCCCTTCGAATTTCCAAATATTTTTTTCTCACGTGTTTACTTTCAACTGTTTAGGGTCATTTTAATTACAAATTACATTTTAGTCCCAAAAATCCCAAAATCTTAATTTTCAATAAAAAAAAAAGATTATAAAATGTAGGTTAACCATAATTATAATTCTATAAATCTATGGTTAATATTGTGCAGTGAGATGCAAGTGAGATGAAGACTTATATAGAATAAATTGAAACGATAGTAGAGATTATGGTAATTCAGTTAAGTTATTTATATTATAGATAGATAAAGCCTGATTCGAATCTATTTTAGTATTAATTTACACAGTATAGAATATTAATTACCTATAGATTATTATTATCTTGTAATTAACACGTTTGATAATAATTTTAAAATTAACTAGAGCAAAAAAAAAAAATATTAATTTGTACTTGAAAAAAAAAAATTTTTTTTATAGAATAAAATCTTGTAAAATTGGCAAAATTCGTGTAAAAAATGTTTTTCAAACACAAGTTTTGTCATTAAATATACGAGGTGAAGCGTATCATCGTTAGACACACACACACGTAAGAGCTGAAGAACAAATAAATAATTATAATAACTTGGACATTTCATCTCTAGCAGACTTATTTAAATAAAAAAAAGCACGTGTGATTATTATATATATCTCGTCGGAGCAGACAGACGCGACGTTATAAAAAAATTAAATATTTTATTTGCCAAATAAAAAAAATCTCATTTTTATAATAAATAAAATTTTTTATTTGACTAATTCGATATATCGATTTATATATAAAAATTTATTGTATAAATTTTGTTATCAGTTTCGAAGAAAATCGATCTGATTATTATACGTCATAAATACAATTGGTTTCGTTATATTGGAAATCGAAGTAAAAAGTCAATATTGCATTTAAGAATTGACAAGAAAATTTGATATTAAATTTTTTTTTTACAATCATGTCAATTTATCAACAAAAAATATTTTTTTAATTAAAAATCTAGTTTTTGCATATTTTATGTTTTTTTAGAAAGAAGATAAAATAATCAAATATTAAAATCTGTATTAATTAAAATTATTTGATAATAAAAGCACTCGTTTTTATCATGAAAAAAAAAACAGGATAAATCCTTTTAAGGTTAATATAAAATTTTTTTAAATATTTAATTAATTAAAAATAGTTTTTATCAAAAATGTCAATTTTAATACTGTTTGAAATTATTTTGTATTGTCACGTAGTTTTTTTACATCATTTTTTTAAGTTGTTTAACTGTTTAGTTACATAATTTTTATATATAAGTCTTTGTTTTGACGAATTTATCTAATTCGAGCTCTTATTTCATATTTTTTGAGATTATTTTTTTTTTAATTTCGTTAGTTTACTGAAAATTCAAAAATTAACCTATAAAAGCTAAAGAATTTTATCTCAAAAGACTAAATAGTCTTTCAAAATTTAGCTTTTCCACCAATTTGAAAATTTTACCCTTTTTACAGGTTTTTTTGTTATGTTGATTTTTATATTTAGTAAGTTTAATAACCCTTGGGTATATAAAAACTTATTTTAAGTACAAAATTAATATTCATTTTCTGAAGGGTTGTGTTAAAATTAACTATTTCATAAACCTAAAACAGTTGCCAGATGAGTACCAGCAACGCTTTATTACTTTAGATAATTAAAATCGACATCTCAAAACTAGAGCTACAAATATTGACATACATATAAATAATAATAATAAAAGCACGTAATAATAAAAAATATCGTTAATTGAAAGATATAAATATATATGAGAAAAAGATTGATTACATAGTATGTTATGCACATTATTTGCTCTATTTAAAATGATTTAAAAACTCGATTGATTTAAATCTATACATTTTATATGCAAGTAATAAAATTCTTGGTAATAAAAAGCTCTTTTCAATGTACATTAATGTTAAATGCATATAAGAATTTCAAATGGAGTTTAATAGGTCTGCCTGCTTTTGGTTACTTGGATTTTGAAGGTTTCGTCCATTTTCCAAAGGACAGTTTTCAGTAATTAATAATATTTTGTCCAAAATAAACAAAAAATTTCGAAAAATATTATTGATTTAGCTAAATTTTGCAAGTATCAAGTTTTCGGTACCATTGAGCATGATACTGATATTAAATTTTTAAAATTCAAAATGATGATTTCAAATTGACGAGTTTCTAAACCCAAAATTGGTAACTTAGGTTATTTTAAGCAGTTTTTGAGGTCATTCTGAGTTCATGAAATGAAATTTTTTGAATATATTAGTAATAATGCTTGAAGTAACTTAAATTAATGATTATGTGATTCAAAATTTAGAGTCCACCAGTTTAAATTTCAAGAATCTGATCGTCTTAACCTCAAAAATCTAAAAGTTGTACCAAATTTGTCTGAATGAGCAATATTTTTTAATAATTAACAATTCTGTGCACATATTTTATTTATTTTGGGTTACATAGATATAAAATTACTAAACCACCACGAATTGATGAAACCTTCAAAAAATTGTTTTTAGTCACCAAAAATACGTATGACCCAATGAGGCCCCTTCACTATTTAAACATTTGAACACATTTAAGATTGCTACAGTGCCTTGACTAATAATACAAATTAACAAGTATAATAATAATTGTTATACATAAAAAAATAAATTATTTATCAAAAATAAAAAAAAATAAAAAATAAAAAAATTTTTTTTGACGTCAGTATATTATAATAAATTATTAAATATTGACGTATGTATGAGTGAATAAACTAATAATAAATTATTTTATGCATTTATATATATACATAATAATAATAATTATGACGTGAATTATCTAATTAACTTTTTTTCTCAGCCTAGAGGGCATAGAGAATATCGAATATTTTGTAATCCTATTATTTGATATTTAAAAAAATGGTATTTATGGAGGTAAAAAAATGTATATTTATTTTTTAAAAAAAAGCGGCCCTTCTGATAAGTTATAAACGTGTATTATGTAATATAAATCGGATTATAATGTACATGTTGCATGAAAATAACTATAATAATAAATTGAATGGTATATCATGTTGAGGAGAGGATATAAAATATAATCAGTGTTATATATGCTATTTATTTTGTAAAAAGACAAAAAAAGCAATTTTTTAGTCATTTTCGATTTAAAATGTTAAAATATATTTTCTCTAATACTCGAAATTGTAACGACGATTAAAGAGTTAAAAGAAACAGGGCTAACCTGATACAAAACACTTGTAATTACTTGAATGGAGACATTCAATAAACTCAATCTCAATAACCACAAACACTTTTAAGTCAAAGTCAAGGTCAAAACTCCGGAAATATTAATAATGACACCACCAAAAACAATTTCTAAAAATTCCAGAACAAATTATACGATTTGTACTGGGCGTTTAGAAACCTACCTTAAATTCTCTAGTTTGACTTAAAAACTACTTGTTCAATTAAATTTCAATCATTGCAAACGTTACCAATAAAATAACGATTTATCATTGTGTACTATTTTTTAAAATATACGTAAGGTTAAAACTCTTTTGTTTATTATTCCTAATTAATTATTAAAAAAATAAAGGTATAACTTATAATTTTTTTTTTTCTAAATAACAAACACAGTTCGTTACGTTCTGCTAATTTTTTTAATCTTTATTGTTTATTTATTTTTTCAATGTTTTTTACTTACACATTTTTTTTTTAATTACATAAATAGACATTTTTTTTGTTATTTGTAGGTAGGTTAACATTTTTTTACGTAATTAATCATTTTTATAGGGCACTTAAAAAGTCATAATTTTTCAATTTGAGTTTCAGTGAATTTGTTCGAATACACTTTTTTTAGTTATTGATCGAAAATTTTCAATATTTCATACACATTTATCTCCGGAGATTTGTTTTATTAACAAAAATTAAAAATCGTTTTTTTTCCCTCGTATTTATCCGATTACTCTGCTATTGATTAAAAAATATGTACGTGTGTGTATAAAAAACAATTAAATAGTGAAATGAGAAAAAAATATTAAAAAATTTAATTCAACTTTGAATAATTAGTTAAAAAAATTGAAAATAAAAATTGATTTTAATGAAATGTAAATTTTCGAATGACCGAATCTTTTAAATTTCTCACATTCTATTAAACTTTGTGCCTTAATTATTTCCAATTACTTCTTCCATACACGTGAGATAAAATAATTTTTTATTTATGAATTTAAAAGCTTAATTAAAATTAATATTTTTTTTATTGTAAAAATTTTTTTATTGCAAGTTTTGTACTTTTTTTTAAAACTTTTTTAACGATCCAACTTTTTCCAGTAATTTATCTGTATACTAAAATTTAGACGTTTTTAATGAAATAAAAAAACTCACTGGGGTTTAATCTAGTTCCCAGTGGAAAATAAAGGTTGGACTTGTGTAATTTATCACTTTAAAAATGGTTTGGTAAGTAAGGAGTTTAGGACACAGATGCAAAGTGCATGGTCTATTAAGCTAAGTGCATATCAGGATGGACCTTTGACTGTCGTTTTTGTAATAATCATTTTTAATAATATTTTTCTACCATTTATTCTCTAGAGCCCACGTTTCTCTACAAGCCAAATAATTTTGATAATTAAAGTAAACAAAACATGCATTAATTTCTATTGAACCTTTCTACTATTCATTCAAATGTAATTAAAGCCTTTGAGTTCCACCAACCTATTAAACTTAAACAATCACTGACTATTTCAAAAAGCCCTTGATATTCCATTAAGGAAATGAATAATATTAATTAGGAAAAATTGGGAAAAATTTTATATTTAAAATAATAAATCAGTCTATGTCTATGAAAATACATATTTTTGATTAATTCTATTGAATAAAAGGTAAGTTTTTAATTACTTTGTCAAATATCAAGTTTTATAATCAGAAAATTTGATCATATCACTGCAAACACAAAAGGAAGCATATACAGAGAACCAATGGCCTCCAGGCTTGGAAGGACGGTTATAGAAATACGATAATTTATATGTGAGAGCATTTTTTTTGCTCATTCGTGTTTTTAAAAATATTTTTATAAAAAATATTTTTAGTACTGGAACTGTGGCATCGTCTTTAAAATTTACTTTTTATTGGTTAACAACACTGTAAAAAGTAACTTTCTTATATTAACAAAAAAATTAGAACATTTTCGAAAAATTGGTAAATTTTCAAAAAAATTTGTAAATATTCGAAAAAAATCGTATATTTAAATTTTTTTAATTTAATTTAAAATTGATAATTTACCATTTTTTTCCGAAAATTTCCGAAAAATAGTTGTCAATTTACAATTTCATTTACAAGATTTACAAAATCACAAAAAAATCGAGAATACTCGAATTTTTCGATAATATACTAAATTTAGTAAATTTACGATTTTTATCGAATATTTACAAAATTTTTTGAAAATTCACTAATTTTTCGAAAAAATTCTATTTTTTTGTAAATCTAAGAAAGTTACTTTTTACAGTGAAGTAGTACAAGTCACTTATTCGTTCGACTAAATGGATTTTAGGGTTCAAAAATCTCTTATAATTGATTTTGCTTATGAACTTTTCTAGTTTTTCTGGAGCATTTGTGAACTTTCAATATAAGCTTGCAACATAATCTCAGAGCCTAAATAAAAAAGAATACAAAATATTTTATTCTTAGAATAAATCGCTAAAATTTATTTTTAGCCATTAAATAATCATTTATCTTACATAAATATTTTCCTCAATAAATCTAAATGAATAAATTACAAATACAATTTTTAATAATAAAATTCTAATTAAAACTGACTCAAAGAAAATAATTTCATTCAATTGAAAAATTATTACGATTTAAATTGATTGAATTCCAAGTAAAAAATAATTATCAATCAATATCATGTAATATTTAAAAAAAAAATTATATATGAGCATACTTTAAGTGAATATTAAATAATTTTATGGATACATAAACTTTTACTTTATAAACCGCCTCTATTGAATAATGAAATAATATTATTTCCTTAGGGCACATAATAATAATAACAATAATATGGAAAATCTAACATTATTAAAACAAGGAAAGATAATTAAACTACACGTATAAGTACGTTTACTTATTTTACTAATACATGCATATTCTCTATTTGCACGTTTCTCTCTTGATTATTGTTATATTAAATTATATTTAAGTTGTAATCTTAAAGCAAAGTTTTTAACTTTAAATTTTACTTTTTTATTGTTGTGTATGTAAACAGTTTGTTTTAAATTTAAGTTTTAATTAAAATTATTTTTTATTGCATGTTTAGATTAGTTTAGTAAACTAGATGTTTAATTTATCAAATTTTGTGCAAAATATTGCTTGGATGATACTGGTGTGGTAATTATTTTAAAAATATAAGAATTCTGAGACTTTTTTTTAAATAGTAAATCTAATTAAAGTTGGTGTAATTGTGTTGATGGTGCTTAAAGTCGTTTTCCTAGCAGATATTAGGATTCAATTTTTATCTTGAACTGAATTATAGTTTAATTTACTTTTCATTAATTACAAAATTTTCTACATGGCAATAAACTTTATTGGAAAACTTCATTTTTTGAATCCTCATAAAGCTGAAGCAATGTATCAATCTTTAGTCAGACGTTTAGCCAATCAGAAAAATTTTTTTCAGGCGAATTGCCTACTGAATAAAGACTTTTCCAGTAGGTTTAGGTTATCAAATGTTTATCAATGATATTTCTATAATTTAAAAAATGTATTATAACCTTCAAGCCACTAAAATTAATTACAGAACTCTAATTTAGAAGTCTATTTAATGGAACACGTATTTTTAGGCAGAATCCCTCAGTAGTACCAAGTTTTCAGTGGGTTCAGATGGATTATTTGTACAATTGTTTAACCAATTTGCTCGAAAAATCAAATGAGTTAAACTATTATAATGGATTGCTATTAAATTACTGTTGCTTAGGTATTGATTTTACACCTATCGATGATAATTCTTATAATTGATAGATGTTAAAATTATCATCTGGAAAATAAGATATTTGGACTAGAAAACATGTTCTAAAAAGGAAATTTTAATATCAGAGATAAATTTATCAGATAATTTGCAAATCAAAGTTTTAATTGATTATATTGATTTGTGTCTATTTACATAGGATCATAGCTGATATAGAAATTTCCCCAATTAACCTAACTTTATGAGCTGATAATTAACTTGTTGATATTTTTAAAATAATTATCACTCTAATATATCATCCATTAAATTCCTAAACATGCAAACATTTAATACAAAAACAAACAAAAACCCCATTTTTTTAATATGAAAAAATTCTGTTTTTATTCTACACAAGTATTCGTATATACAAAATATACACATAAATATCAACTACTATAACTTCAAATAAAAAAAATGTTACAATAGTATACACACATACACATAACCGGAAGTTGTATTTTTTTAAATAATATATACAAACACAGCATATATATGAAGTTAAATTAATTTCCTGATCACTTCTTTTTCAGTATATATGTATATTATTAAAGTTACTTAAGAATTTAATACTTAAATAAATGAGAAGATGAGTATCAATGATTCAAAAGATAATATCAGTGTTAACTAACTTTATGTAATGATAATAATTATTTTTTGTTTACATAATAATAATTATTATTTATTATAAATTGACATACTTTTTTTTTAATTTTTATATAAATTGATTTTATTCTATATTTATATTATCATAATATGCTTGATAATTATCATTATCATGCATTCATTGTATTTTTTATTACGTAAAATAATGATAATATTATCATAAGAATTTTGATGAACGTTAATTTTTATTAATAAATTTAAAAAGAAGTTAGAATTAGTATTATCAATGCATGATATTTTATTGATTTAAAAAAAAATTGAGTTTATTACGTAATGATAATGAATAGTATGTAATCTTTTTATAAAATAGAAACTAAGTATTTTATTTTTAAATTATATATTCAGTAATATTTAATGATCATATTGATTGATGAGGTATCACGATATATCATTAGTGTTTTTTTTATTTATATTTGTTGATATAAAGAGTCTGCAGAAAATGATAATTAATTGAGTATTGAAATTTTTGATGGAAAATTGTTTTATTAAGAGAAATTTTCATGTTAGACTTAAATTTTAAATTTTAATAGTCTTATCAATATCATCGTGTATTATCAGATACCGATGATTATCTGCAATAGTGTTTTTAAAGATAATTACAAGCTGGAAAATGAATTTGCGTAGCCTAAAAATATGTTTTAAAAGAAAAGTTTCCAGGTGGAATTCAATCCCTCGTGTTGATTTGCTTATCAATATAGAGAAATCAATAATGAATTGCTAATTGATACATGGGATCCCATGTAATAATACTTTTTTTTTATAACAATTATATAAATTTATTTTGTATATTTTTATTTTTTAAGTACCAATTTTTTTATTAACTTCTTTAAGCGCATTATCATATACTAGCGTCAATATGTCTACACTTATTAATAGCAGTTTTAATTAAGTGAAAAATTAACAAGTCTAGCATGTAATTTTAATTTAGTTTTTAAAATTTTTGCCTCAGGCATTTCTAGGAACGGTATAACCTAACCGTATTTTTTTCTGGGACCATTAAAACAAAATTATCCTAACCTTATCTAACCTAATCAGTAAATTTAGCGAATTCAATAATTTAACAAGTCTAGCATGTAATTTTAATTTAGTTTTTAAAATTTTTGCCTAAAGCATTTCTAGGAACGGTATAACCTAACCGTATTTTTTTCTGGGACCATTTTTATAAATTTTAGGTTAAGTGGAAGAAAGAATACCGGAAAAGTGACAAAGAAACGTTCAGAAGTAGGATGTTTATATTGAAAACAATAAAACTTTTTTACTAATATTGAATGTGTCGATTTTTGCTTTTTTTGAAAATTTTTCAACTTTGACCGGCCATACTGATTATACAAATATATGAATCAAAAATCTGACCTGAAACTTGAAAAAGTCATTTTTTCATGCGATTTTCAAATCGACACGTAATTAGCTGCTTCGGACTTAATGAGTTAATTATTATTTAATTAAGTTTCACTCACTTTTAATTTAAAGGAGAACAATATATTAATTCATAAATTTGTACTCATTGGAACTCTTTAAGGAGCAGCTCAAAGAGCAGAGAAAATTTCTTTATTTCCTAAAAAAACAACGACAACAAAGAATGTACTAATCAGGGCACTAATCGTAGGTACTAATTTCTGTTCCATTCGAACATCACAAATAGGAAAATAATATTGGTATAAAATACAATTTAAAAAAAAATATTATTCACTAAAAGGAAAAGCAATTTTATTATTCAAGTACTGCACATGATTAAATTCATTAAGCATAATTATGGCATTATAAATATTCATATTCTTTAAAATCATTTGTATATGAATATCTATTTCAAGAGAATAAAATAATTCGCATAATTTTATCGTTTATATATGGATGAAAATCAGGATTATTCGATTATTTTCAAAATATTTTATATTAAGTATATATTAAAACTGATGATTCATCCTCAATTTTTCATCAAATCATAAAATTTAAAAGAATTCTTGTATAATAACTGCCCAAAAATTTAAGTAACCTTATTAGTTTGGAATTTGTTCTTAGGGTTTTTAGGCCTCCTTCAAATTTCTTTTACTAGGACTCTACTCTTTTTTGGAAAAACCCACCTCCCAAAACTATAATCCCATTTTCAAGATTCCAAATCTTTCTTAAAAAACCAATCCAAGATCATTAAAATTTCTACCCATATACATTAAAATATTAAAGTTATATTAATACCAATAATATAAAACACAGCATCAAGAACAAATCTAACATATATATAAATTTCAAACAAATAATAATAATAACCACAAATACCACGAAATAATTCGACTATAAATGTCCATAGAGTAATATCAGTTATTGATATTGAATATGAGAGAATGAATCTATACTTGACTTTGTTGTATTGTATTATAATTATATAGACAAGTTAATACATATTGAAAATAATTTCTTTCAATATATATTTTAATTAACTGTATTGTATAAATATCATTTCGATTTAAAATATATATTACTATTAAAAAAACTTACCGAAGGATAATCGAAGTCTGGGGAAGACGCGACGTCGAGTACGTAATCGACATTGCTTTTGTTACTAGGATTCTCTAACGCCACTGGAGGTTCTAATGTGTTCATAGCACCTACTATCGTCTATAATTAAACAAGACAAATTATTTACATATTATTTATTTTTAATTATAACAGTTTATCAGATATTTATTTACTTACCACAATGGCGTCTCTGATATTCTTCTTAATATCTTCGATTTTTTGCTTTTTTTCACTGAAAAATAAATAAATCATTTATAAATTTCTATTCAAGCTAATAATCTCTCTTTTATAGAAATTTAGTTTAATCTAGTCAATTAACTTAAATTGTTTTCTAAAGCTATTGTTTAAATTTAGTAATCTCCTAGTTTTTTTTTTGTTTAACTTTTTCAAAGTTACTGCGAGTTATTTATTTTGAATTTTACGAGGAATTTTATGGCTTTTTTTGGTAGTTAAGGATTGTTTTAATATATTATTTTTTTTTCTATTGATTTTTTTTTCAGGCGAATTGAGAGATTTTTTTAATTTAATCAAGGCACCAGCAATGTGCCAAATTTAAATGCATCCAAAAATTTTACTGAAAATTGTTTTTCTGGTCATTTTGAAGGTTTTATACGATTTTGAATCCCAGGTTTGAGTGTATAACGGTTTACCACCCAAAATAAGCAAAAAATTTGTATAAAACACAAATTTTGATGCATCTATAAATTTTTCGGAGTCGTTGAGCACGTTTCTGAAATCATAACCTTAAAATTCAAAATGGCGGTCTTAAAATGGCAGATTTGTAACCTCGAAATCGGCAAGTTAAGTTTTTCAATTATTTTAAAGATGATTTAGAGTTTTTGGGGTCATTAATCACGATTTGGAAATGAGATTTTTGACTTAAACACGTTTGAAATAGCTTAAACTACTGATTACTATTCTAAAATGTTAGATGCATTTAAAATTGCTGATGCATTGACTATTTGAAGGCACCAAGATACTTTGAAAATTTATTTTTTTTAATTATTTATGAGCAATTTCGTTTGAAATAAAGGAAAAAATAAGAATCCAGCAATAAAATTAAAATTTAGTTCTACGAAAGAAAAGAAAAAAATGGAAAAGACAATTACGAGATTATTTTATTTGAGAATAGACATCAAAGAGATAAAAGTTCAATTGTAAAATTCCATAAAACTTTGACAAAAAAATCTCTAATAGTTCTATTAAATTTTTTAACAATTAAGAAGCTTTTTTTTTCTTCCATTTTTCCTGTTCAAAGCAAGTTTAACAATTTATTATATTTGTTAAGTTTAAAAAGGTACAAAAAGATTCGTATTAAAATGAAGGATAAGCCAGTCTTTGTAAGAATTAATTCAAAGAAGGAGCTTTTGTTTATCAGTTAGAATACAAGTAAGAAATAAACTAAAGAATTTTACTGAATAAAATGAAATAGAAAAGCTATCTCTTCAGCACCATCTCGGCTCGACTTCCATAAGCAATGTAACAAAACAATAATTATATGAGAACTTTTTTTTTTAGGAATTTCTTCATAGAACTATAAAATCTATAAATAAATATTTAATGTCTTTCGCAAAAGTAAAACGTCTTTCTTTTGAGATATCGAGTACAATGAAAAACTATGAGGAAGTTTATCTAATAGTAACTAGTTTTCTGTACGTCATCAAATTTAAGATCAAACTTTAAACAATGGAGTTAATAAAAGATTTAAAATTTATTGAGATTCTATAAACGCAATTTTAACGATTGCTTAAGTAAAAAGTCTTGTTTTAAAAAATCTAATCACTATCATCTCAGTTACAGGTTAAATGATAAGATAAATGTGTCAGTTGTGTCTTGCATTAATGTGCATTAATGTGTAAATACGTAGAACTGATAAGAGTCATACAGAATTAACAGAGCTTAAATACCAAAAAAATCCAGAGTTTAAATGATCAATCGACTAATTGACTATTAAAATCTCAAACAAGAATATCTAAAAATAAAAATCAATTTTAAAAAAAAGTTAAAAATAAAATCGAAAAATCCAAAAATACACGTACACATAAATCTCTTTTTTAAAAAAAATGTTATTAAAAAAGAAAAAAATTTTTTTTAAAAATATATTAGAGAGAGAATGTAAAAGATAAAAAGCTTGTGTATATTGGATCTGGGATGATTTAAAAGAGAAAACTGTCGAGAATATACTTACGGTTCGCTGAATCCATTGACGTGCAATATCCTCATCTGTTTGACGATTGTGCTTTTGCCAGATTCACCCGCCCCTAAAGAAAAACGAAAAATATTTTTTAAGTATTAATTAAAATGAATTTAATTTTAATGAAACGAGCTTTTATCATTTTACATAACTCGCTTTGAACTGCCTTTGAGAAATGCAACAATTATGCATTGAAATTTTATCATTTTGGATTTTCTTAGTAAAATGAATAAGCTTTATTTTTGGATATTTTATAATTTGATTAAATTATATCATAAAAAAAAATTGATAGAAATAATCATTAAAAAAATATAAAAGTAATAAATATTATATAAAATACTATAAATAAATTTTAAAAAAATAATAATTACCAGAACATTTTGCATTACGTCACTTCTTTTTTATAATAATAAATAAATAATGAATTATGTTATATACAAATTAAATAAAAATTATTTTTTTAATGAAATATTTTTTTATTTTTTTATTTAATTACATTTTTTCTGATATTGTTAAATTTCTAAATTTTAATGATATACTTTTTTTTTTACAGTAAATAATTGTCGGTTTTTTAGGTTAGAAAAATATATTTCTTTTCGTTTTTATTAAAGCTTGAAATTTTAATGATGATTTCTTTTCTTTTGTTTAATTTAAATTTTGGTTTTATTTTACTGGGGAATTTTACAGTAATTAATTTTCTACTTTCTTACAAAGGATAGTTTTAAGTACATTTTTAGCTTTGATCCTTTACAAAGAATAGTTATCTGAGTGGTAGTTGAATTGATAACAAAGAGCCAGTAGTTTTAACATTTAGAACGTGTTCACATATTTTTTTATAGCTGAAAATTCCCAGCTTATTTAAATCAACAGGAAATTCTTTACTGAAGGTTATATGAAATTCCTAAAAAGCTCCTGAGTAATCTACTGAAATTCGGTATCCAAACTAATTTTTTTAAGTAAATTCATTAAATCTGTATCTGCAAATTACTCCAGGATGTGAGGGTGCCTAAAAAATAGGGCAAGGGATCTGATCAACACAAAATTATTCGACACATCAATGATTCTACACAAAAAAGTTTTGCGGAATCGTTCTACACCAAAAATCGTTGTGCTGAAAAGTTCAACACAAATTTTTTTTAGTCAAAGTATTCAACACGCCATTTTAAATATTAAATAACTTATTTCTTTCATATACTAGCATAATTAAATATCACTTAACACAGTGTGTTGAATATTTTAATTAGAAAAAATTTGTGTTGATCTTTTCGACACAAGGATTTTCGGTATAGAACAATTCCGCTAAACTTTTTTGTGTAGAATTATTGATGTGTTGAATAATTTTGTGTTGGACAGATCCCTTGCCAAAAATAGACCCTAGCACGCCAAAATTAAGATCCGCCATTAGTTGTTTGGTGAAAAAATAAAGTAGCAGTGTTAATATCTTATTACATGATATCATTGTATCATGAATTCATTTCACTTGCAAGAGTATTATTCAAACAAAATTTTTATTAAAAATCATGAAATAAAAAATTCCGGAAATCAATTAATTTTAAATAAAATTTTACTTTTCATAGTGCATAGTTAGTCGAGAAGCTAGCGTATCAGATCGATTCTTTAATTAAAAAGCACCAAGCGGATTATAGTTTTTTGACCCGCTGATTCCGAATCTGCAGTTATTTTTTAGCTAAAACTGGGGCGTTCGCCGCTAGAGGGCGTTTAGGGGGGTAAAAACGCTATTTTTCGCAGATATCTTGGAAGCTATGCACCCTAAGATGCTTAAATCCACGTAACATATAGTTTTTTGACCCTCTGATTCCAAATCTGAAGCTATTTTTTCTCTAGAACTCAGGCGTTCGGCACTAGAGGGCATTTAGGGGGTAAAAACGCTATTTTTCACAGATATCTTGGAAGCTACGTGTCCTAAGATGCTTAAATCCACGTAACACATAGTTTTTCGACCCACTGATTCCAAATCTGCAGCTAAATTTTCTCTAAAATGACAGCCTTTGCCAATAGAGGTCGCTTGATAGATAAAAATGCCAAAGAATATAAATCAAGTCAATTAAGGTGTTCTTAACACTAAGGGACTTATTAGATAGAACAAAATTATTTGCTTTATTTTAATTTTGCTTAATAAAAGAATATTTTAAGCACTAAAATAAGGTAGGGTCAATAGTTTTATTTTTAAGAAAATTTAAAGTTGATAATAAATTATGTTATATATCTGGGGATTTAGAAAAATCTGTTTTAAAGTGGGTCGAAAAACTATATGCTACTTGATTTTAACTATCTTAGGACGCGTAGCTTCCAAGATATCTGTGAAAAATAGCGTTTTTACCCCCCTAAACGCCCTCTAGCGGTGAACGCCTGAGTTTTAGAGAAAAAATAGCTACAGAATTGGAGTCAGTGGGTCAAAAAACTATATGCTACTTGATTTTAACTATCTTAGGACGCGCAGGATCCAAGATATCTGCGAAAAATAGCGTTTTTACCCCCTAAACGCCATCTAGCGGCGAACGCCCCAGTTTTAGCTAAAAAATAACTGCAGATTCGGAATCAGCGGGTCAAAAAACTATAATCCGCTTGGTGCTTTTTAATTAAAGAATGAATCTAATTTTTTGCATACGGAATGATACGCTAGCTTCTCGACTAAGTGACTTGTAAATAATCAAATAATTTCCTAGAAACCGAACCCAAATGTGGTTCGAACAAATTGATGCACATCTAGAATGCAAAGGTATAAAAACACCCGAAGAAAAGTTCAAAATACTGCATGCCATTGGGGGAGTAACAGTAGTCAAATTTACGTACAGGTTTATAAAGAACAAAATGCAAGAACCAGATGTCTATTCAGCCTATATCACTGTTCCTCTCATTTTTGCCTACCGAAGTCAGAAAAATACTACATTTCCAAAATCGAAGACTTGGACAAATTAGCAGCAATGGCCATGCGAATATTAGTTAATTCCCCTGTAACATCAGTCGCCGCGAAGAAAATAGAACAGACATTCTGAATTTAGTGCAGCTAGGTGATCCTTGTAAAATGTAACACCTTCATTGATAGATAACTGTGATCAACTATTTATTCAAACCTGTCAAACCATATTTTAGCTTCTGTTCTCGTTTCGATCCATCCAAAACTTGTACAATATTTTAAAAAAATTCTAAAGGCTTTTTTCTGGTTGACTTACACCTTTTTTCCATAAATGTATAGATTAATTTGAAAATGTTTAAATTTGCGGGAAATCCGCGTCGATATGATTCTTGATACAATAGCACAAACTTTATATGCAGAAATTTTTATTATTCTGTTAGTTTTATTGTTTAATGCAATTGTAGTCCTTCGTTTTGTATCCTATTGTACGAGTTTTGGTGCTAATGAAAAAGTAGGCTTCCCTTTTTTATACATGATGTATTAAATTTCATATTTTCCAGGATCAAATGGATTTACTAGTAACATTTGTAGGCTTCTCCATACATATTTCAAGAGCTTTTACATCTTTTGACATTAATTACTTAAAAAACTGATAAAAAAAAAAAAATTGAATTAAAATTAAATTTCTAATTAAAAGCTCTTATCGTAAATTTATAAAATATCTCAAAATATATACCATTAAAGATAATTAAATTAATAAACGTATGCAGTACGTCGCATATGACATAATATTATGCATCTACATAAAGGTTACCAAAAATTAACAAGCATAAAATTAATTTTACAAGTTGTTATATATATTTTATCATAGTATAATTTGTAAATCCTTTTAAAAGATAATTCAAAAATTTAATTTTCTAAAAAATAAGAATTTAGAGAGTTAAGAGTTTATACATAAAATATAAATTGAACGAATTTATATATATAAATTTCAAAGGATATATATAAAAGTCAAGAGAAGAAAATTTTGAAAAGATAGAAAATTGTGCTGACATAGAGTTGGGATATCTATCCTTTTTTTAACTTGAATAATTCAAAAGAGATACTTTTTTTTTTCTATGAAATTCTCTCATGAAAAAACATTAAAATACTCCTCTCCTCCACCTCTTACTTGAGACACAAGTTGATTGCATTTAAATTTGTTTATTCTGTATATAATAAATATAAAAAGTTAATTAAATATTTCTTTGTATTTTAATGAATAAATTTTTTATTTAAAAGAGCTTTTTTATTTAATAAAAGTATTCGTTTACAGAAAATAATTGATAATTAAATGAATAATTTATAATCTATTAATGAAATATGATAAATTGCAAGGCTTGCGTCTCTGGTGCTATTGATAGATACAGTCTGATATTTATAAAAATTAAATTTAACATATTTTTTAAAATTGACATTTCTAAATAAAAATAAAATTTAAATTGAAGTTTAAGTTTATTTAAGTCAATATAATTTGGTAAATTAGTAAATTGATAATAGTCAAGAGTAATAAACATTGTTAATATTTTAAATATTTTAAATATTAAATATAATTTGATAAATTTATCTAATGTATATTTTTTGGTAATTGATTATAAAATAAAATGGCGATAATAATACTGATTTGATTATTAATATGTAACTTCGTTAACTTTATATGTACAATTCTGAACATGGTTAACATGGCAAAGTAGTTACGACGGGTGTCTGTAAGTAGCCACTTTAGTCTTTTCCTGTAAAGGTGTTATATGATCATTCCACTTTACATTGTAAATGTACCTTATCACTGAATTGGCTAGACGTTGTACTTGTGTGCGCAGTTGAAGATTAGCATCAATATATAAAACTGTGCAGTAATCAAGGTGAAGAAGTATCAGGGATTCAACTAAACTCTTTCGTAACGACTGAGATGTGCATGATTTTATGAATTTTAGGCCAAAAAGACCTCGGTTAACTTTCTTGGAAACGTACTGCATATGCTGTTTCCATGACAAAGTATTATCTAGGATTATACCAAGGCTGGTGACTTCATCTACAAATGGAACCGAATCACCATTGTTATTTATTGCAATAGAAGAAATATTTAATTTGTTTAGTTGATCAAAAAAATATGGATTTAGTCTTCTTAACATTAAGCGAGAGTCCAGTAAGTTCTGAACATGCTGATGCTTTGTGTGCTAAATCAATCAAAAGCTGGATACCCCTTTTTCGACCCTTTTTTCATTATTAAGCGTTATTTGAAAAAATACTTATAATCAAATTTAGCTTTAGCAATGAAATAAAGTAAATTACAGTGCTTTTATAAATGATGCAATTTAAAAATGTAAAATATAATCTTCAAAGTAAATTACAGTACTTTTTTATAAGTAAAAATATTTTTTTAAATATCCATTAACACTGAAAAACAGAATAAGAAAATACTGGAAGTAATAAATATCTTAATTTCCAACGATAGTACATATTAAGCTTTTAAACATTTAATAAATTCAAATCAGATTGTTATATTTCTTCGATGTCTTATATACTCTTGTAAAGTCATTTCTCTTTCGAGAATAAAATTATACGTACATGAACCACTTTGAAGTGTTGAGTGTTATAAATAGAAAAAAATTTTTTATAAGCAAAAATTGACCTAAAATTGACCTAAACAAAAAAGAATGCCCCATATCGCAATTTACCGCAGATTCATTAAATTTTATTTTTTAAATTAATAACAGCAAAACTAATGTTTGACTAATGTTGCATGATGTTTTATCGATTTAATTGTCCAAATTATTTTTGAATGACACTGTACTATAATGTTTTGTTAAGTGAAATTAATCGATGTATATTTTTACTCCCAGACTGTCAGATAGTAAAATTCATTAAAACATTATTTTGAGTGTAGTTACAAGTATTATTAAAATTCAATTGTTTTAAATTTTGTTGATTAAATTCTTGATACTTTATGCATATCCATCAGAGTAGAAAATCTTCAGAAATATCAATACATTAAATTCTAAAATACCTTATCTAAGTATGTGCATGCAAATGTAACATGTATTATAGGAATTCAATTGTTGCCATAAACTAAAACACACACAGATATACATAATAGCTTTGTTGAATATTTTTACAGAGAAAATTGTATTCTCAATGTTTGAAATAAGATGACAGGAGCTTCATCGAGCTTTTATTCTGCACTGTTGTTGAGATACTGTTTGATATCAACAAATTTGATCGTTGGTGGTAGTTGAAAACAAAAGTGTATTTTTTCTAGTAAAACTAAAATACTTGGTTGTAGCATAGTTTAATGTGAAATTGATGTTCAACACTTTGAAACAAATCTAGTCTCGAGCATGGCTTGAAGCAATATTTCCATTTTTATATAAATTGATACTATGTTTTGAATAAATCAAAAACTACAAATTTAATTTTCTGATCGAACCAAAATATTAGAGTTGCTAAAAAATTTTACTTTTTTAACAATTTTTTAAAGTTTAATGCATCACTAATGCATATATTATCATTGATTACGTCCTCGATAACCATAAAATCAATACCAAGACTGTAATAGTTATTTTATAGTAACTTATATAGCAGTTTGTGTAAAAGATACCTTCCTTAATTGATAAACAAGGAGACTCTATTGTATTTGGGTCCCTAAATCTCTCCAAGTTATGAGGGTTGGTTTATTATGTCGAAAAAACATCCCCAGAAATAGGGGTATTTCTATAACTTGGTTGAATGGGATTGCTGAGCCAAAAAACAGAACTTTTATTTAAAATTACACTACACTGAGAAAAAATGTAGAGGAAAATGTACATTTGCAACTGGAAGATTTTACTATTAATTTTAGTAAAGTTATCCGAAGAATTGAAAATAGTACATTTTACTATAATTAAGGGTAATTTTTCTTGAGTAAGATTTTCTACAAAATATTATTATACTCTCACTCTCTCACATGTGTATCTTTTATTTTTTTTTTTTTTTTTTTAATTTTTTTTTATTTTTTTATTTATTTTTTTTTTTTTAATTTATTTTTTTAATTTATTTTTTTTTTTAATTTTTTTTTATAATTTATATTTTATAATTTATACAATTTTCATTCCTTATATAGTATCTGAAATCAAATTTTGTCACTTGCGAGAAAAAATATGTAAAATAAATTCTACTAAAATTAAGGGTAATTTTTTTTTCCTTTACGGGTGGTTTATAAAATACATGTTGGTAAAAAATAACATAAAACGCCATTTTGACAACTTCAAATTACTTTACTAATCAAAAGGGTAATTTTTACCAATACAATTTTGTGAGTGTACTGCCTTGTATTTTTAATATATAGGTAACTTGATGAGTAACTTCAGGTAACAAGTAATTAGCTTCAAATTGCACGTGTAAAGGTATATTTTAAACTCCCTTAAAACACTTTGTCTTTATATTCAGTTGTTTTTATGTCATAGTCAATGAACCAAATACCCATTTTCAGCAGAAGTTACTGCTAAAATTACAATTTTTTACTATCTTATAGGTTTGAAGGTCTCAAAAATTTTGAATTTTCTTTAAATTAGCAAATATTTTTTACTCATCTCTCTAACATTTTAAAGATCCTGAACCTTTTTATACAAAATAAATAGTCCTAATTTAAAGCTAAAAAAACCTACATGAATCTGGAAATTTTCTAAATAATCTTTGTGACTTTAAGTTTCATTTTCATACTGTCTATTGTCTAAATATTTACTTTTGGAAGTAAGTATAAAAAATATTCATTTATGCAAATCTTCAAAACTATCAAAATCTTCAAACCCATTACTTCAAGTGCGTTTTTATTAACTACTCCTTAGTATTAAATTCTCAATCATCACTTCAAAATCTTAATAAAATTTATCATTTTAAATCTACATCCATAAAACCCTCTATGAAAATTTCAATTTTCCAATTATTAATTAAATCACATATAAAAAAAAAAATTAAAATACACAAAACGAAGTTAAACATTGAATAATTAAAATGTAAAATAACTGATTCAAAAACTAAAAATATAAATTAATTTTATTATTTACTTTTATAGGTACATATTATATATAAATTTTAATTTTATTTCATTTAGTTATATAACTTATCTGATAACTGTATAAATACTCTATATATTAATTAATATGTAAATTTTTATTTTTTACATTTTTTTTTTTTTACTTACACAATTTGCATTTATTCAATGTTTTACATTATGTAATTTTTTTAGTATGAGAAACTTTCTAGAATTTTTAATTTTTACATTTTTTTGGTTTAATTTTTTTTATTAAAATATATTTTTTGTTTTATTTTTAATTTCAATTATTTTATATACATTTTTTTTTTCTAAGGGCTTAAAATAATAAATTTTTAGGTTATTTAGTAAAGGCCAAGGACAATAAATATCGAGATAAATATAAATACACAGTTAGGTTGATTTACTTAAAAATTCAAACAAACCATCTGGTTTAAAATTCCTGTTAAAAATACTATTTTATAGACTAATAAGTTTTATTTAACTTGCAAATTAAAATGAAGGGTTCTAATTATGCTAAAAAAGAAACCGAATCACTTAAAGAAACAGTCCTGATCTTGGTATCGATACCCCTCGCGACACCCTCTGTTTATTTCAACGGGCTTTCTAGGTTCAGAATTCTTGAAAACTTGAAAATTGAAGCTCGTCAAAAGTTTTTGAAATCTACAAAGCCCATTTTCGTCAAAAACTACAACTTTGACACCAATTTAAAATTTGGTCGATTTAGACCACAAATGGTCATTTGGTAAATTGACCAATAATAAAAAATTGCAATTTACGGGGCTGGAGAGGTAACTTTTTCACTAAAAAAATGAGATCAACTAAAAGTTTTATAGGTAACTAGCAAAGTTACAGCATTACATTAAAAACGACTAAAAAACCCTAAAACATTAAACCCCCTGCGTTCAAGAATAAAAACTCAACTCCTCGTTCCATTAAATTTTCAAAAAATCTAAAATATATAATAATGCTAATAAAATATAGACAAAGTACATTTAGAAAGAATTCACCTTGTCTATATGAATAATCAATCCTCTAGGTAATAATGAATTACCCTGACCCTTTACATCCCACAGCACTAAAAGGGCTCTATTAATAAATTTAATAAAAATAAAGTTTTTATAAGTTTTAGCCAAATAAAAAATACTTTTTACTCTAATATATCTCATATTTTATTTTATACATTTTGTATAATAAAAAAAAAATTAATTAAATAAAAATATATAAGTACACTTATAAAAAACTTTTTTATATTAATAAAATTTTCTATATCATTCGATAATAAAAAAAAGTATTTACTTGAAATAAGTTATTCAAATTAAAAATATCCACTAATAAAACCTTTTTTTTATGTTTATTAAAAAAAGTTGTTATTTTTCTTTAACCGGTCTGTGACCTCAAATAAATCAATAAAGTAATAATATCTTCATTTTTTTTTCGTTCGAAATATTCGCATGAAAAAGTTTTTTTTTAAAAAAAAGTTGGAAATAATTACCCAATAATAAAAGCCTGTGTGTGGCTCTGTAAAGTTGCTTATCCTTTTGTAATTGTTTATTAATAGCTTCTGAACGTCTTTTTTGATTTTTGCTATCATCCTGGCCGGCTTTACTGCTTTGGCTACCAAAGCACCCCATGACCAAAATTAAAACTTTTATTTTTTTAAAAAAAAGCGCCTTTTTTATATTTGGACGCTTCTTTGCTTTATTTTCTAGTTTTTTTTTTATTATATTTTTCACAATATCACCCTGGAGAGTCTCACGTAGACTCCAACCGCGTTCTGCACCATTTTATCTGATAAATTCATCTGTAAATATAAATTAAACTGTGTTTTATATACAAAAAACTTTAATTAATTGATAGTTTATTGCATGGCTAATTTTACCTTGTAAAAAAAATTTTTTTTCCATTTAACTACAAATATTAATCAAATTATGTCTTAAAAATTACCTTCACAATAAATGCCAAAAAAATATTCGGATTTCCCATTTTTTATAAAAAAAAATTTGCTATTATGACTAACAAAAACAATAATAGAAATATAAAACAGCCGAAAAAAAAAAAATTATGTATTTAGAGGACAATAAAAAAAAAAAGAGAGAGAGAAAGAGAGAAGGGGTACAACACGTGCACGCAATTGAATGATTATTATTACATGTTAAAGTAAAAATTCTTTTGTTTTTAATGTTTGTATTATTGGTCAAAATGTCTATGCGTGTGTATTTTTGTTTGTACGATAATATACACTGCGGCTTTTCCTGAATGGCGTAAGAATTATTATTATTGTTATTTTATTTTTATACCTATACATATTTTTTAATATTAATTATTTTTATTATAATTTTTTTTTTCTGATGACGTTTGTTTTCTTTTTTGATATTAAAAAAAATTTTTTCAAAAAAATAAATAATAAATTTAAAATAAAAAAAACCGACGTAAGTGTGTGTATTTATTTTTATATTGACGATATTCATCATCATAAGTTTTATTTTAATTAAAGTATACACTACTTGAGTGACAAATTTTTAAATATTAAATTTTTGTTGAGGTTTTTTTTTAATTTGCAAAAAAGAGAGTAGGTATATAAATGTGTTTTTTCGTTACATAATCTTATCATAACACCATTTTTTTTTTTTTTTTTATATTAATTAAAAAAAAAAAAAAAAAAAGTTTTATCGAAAATATTAATACACACCCTTTCGGGTACTTTACCGAAGACGAAGGGGTAAGTAACATAATACGCGCAGTCTCGTTAAAAAACACTCTCTTTCTCTCTCTCTTTTATATTTTGTGTTCAGTTCATCAATTTTTATATTCTTCAAAAAAAAAGAAACTCAAAAAATAAACTATATCTTTTCTTTATTATCAGTTAAAAAATTTTTATTTATTTATTTATGTATACTACTATAAATATACTTGAGAATTGTATACAACTAGTATAAACAGTATTTTTGTTTGAATAAAAAAATAACATGCAATAAATTTGATAAGAAGAATATTTTTATTTTTTCAAGAAGAAATAAAAAAACTTACTAAAGAATCTTCGTGGAAATTCTTAATAATAAGTTTTCATGTATTATTTGATATTTTATATACAATTTACTTATTCCTTCATCAGCCAACATTATCGTCTGCTATATACACGATTATAAAAAAGCGGCGAATTGCGCGCGCGCGCTCCAATTTTTTATCTTTCTTCTTTAAAAACTCCACCTATCTCTGTTTTTCGTATACTTTATTTTTTTTTTATTTCTAATTTATAATCAAAAAAAAAAAAAAAAAGAAAAGAAAAAAAAAAAATTTATTTATATTTTATATTCATTTAAGTAACTTCTTGTATTTTAATGTATTCAAAATAATAAATTTTTTGGTTGTTTGTCAATTATTATTATTGTCGATGAAGTATACTTTATTGATATTTTTTTTATTATTTTTTTTTCTAGAGTACGATGATGATGATTATTAGTTGTATATGCTCTAGGAGTCGAGAAAACACGCTTCGATCACGCGTACATGCACTCTTAACACACACTTTTATTCTGTCACTTTTTTTTAATTATTATTTTTCACCTGTATTATTAAAACACTCTCACTGATAACAAATTATATATATTTTATATGGTTTTATTTAAACAAGTTTTATGATAATTAACTTATTTAATATTCTATAATTAATGCGAAAATAAACACTTTTAACACTCACGTTCACGCACATTAAATTTTTGATTTATTTAAAAATTATTTTTACAAGTATTATGGAAGAAAAAGTTGTATAAAAGCAATTGATAACAGAATTTAAAAGCACCGATCACTCGCCCCTTCGATGAGCGACTGCCGTGCTTTAGTTTAATTTTCCTTGCTACCTCACTCTCTCGTATATCTTTCGCGCACACAGCACATGCGAATCACACGATTTATCTTTGTATTTGTAAGATATTAACGATTAAAGCGCCTCTATTATTTTATAGATTTTTATGATTTTTTATAAAATTTTTTTATTCGGAACACATAAAAAACAATTAAGTTTAATATATTTGATTAAAAAATCAAGTTTTTCAAATACTATACCTAATCTGTACAAACAATATTTTATGTAATGCAATACTGTAATTTCAAATTTCCCAGAAATTACAGAACAGTTACGAAATGCAATTAACTTTAACATTGAATAAAATCGTGTATTGAATTAATAAATTTTCATTAAGTATTTTTTATCAAAAAAATTAAAAATTGTAAAAAAAACTTAATATTTTTAATAATTCATATTTTAACCGCCATAAAATTAATAACCTGCGCTTAAAAGCGATATCACCGCGCCCACAATTTACATTATCACACTTGCAAAAATTATGTTTTTATTTTTTTTATTTATTGGTATTTAAGGAAGTACAATTGCACATGGAATAAAATGTGTTGTAATTAAAAAAAAAAAACAAATTCTTTGATTTCTTAAAAAATATATTTTATAAAAAAAATTAATTTGACATTTTTGACGCTAACTTTTATATAACACAGCGCTTAAACTAAATTGTATCCTATAATATGTCTAAAATATTCTTATATTAACATAAATTTATTTAACCTAATAGATAAATATCTTATTGAATATATAAAACATATAAATGTATGTAATAGTTAAAAAATAATACATGTTTTTTATTCCATACTTTACATAAGAATATTAAATATATTTACAAGCATTGTAATAACTAGTTTATGTACGAATGCAAAAATAGTAGTTTTATATTAAAAATACATTTTATAAAATTTGATTACAGTATAGATTAGTTAATTAAAAACTAAATAAAGCTCAATTTTTCATTAAATATTTGACATTCATTCACTTCAGCCATCCAAAACAATCTTTTGCATCAATTGAGGATCAAGGAATGTATTTGTCATTACGATGGCCTTAAATTACTTTCTGGCTTTGGATCTTCAGCAAGAAGAGCGTTCAGATCTATATCTTGTAAATTTGCTGAATGTTGATTTGATCCTAAAATTTATTTATTAATTATTATAAAGAAAATAATAATTACTTTAATACAAATTATTCAAACTTTACCTGCATGAGCCAAAAATAAATCTTTTAAGAATCCTAATTCCTTATGAAGCATTTTTATTTTTTCTTCCAACAATTCATTTTCAAGTTTTAATTGATTTACTCTTTCAAGAGTTTGCTGTGTACGTATTTTACTTTTGACTCTAGATTTCTTTACAGCCTGAAGTAACAAACAAAATTATTAGTAACAAGTTACGATAAAAACTTTATGATTAATAATACTAACTTGATTATTTCTGTCTCTTCGTTTTCTGTAATCTTCATTATCATCATCATCGGAATAGCTCTTTCTCTTTTTTCCTGCACTTTCTTTATTTTTAGGAGCCATCTGATAAGAAATGTAAATAAATTTAAATTATATTATATAGTTCATTGGCGATACTTGAATAAGTAAATATGTTAATCTAAATCCAATTGTAAATAACTTTATTTTAACTTAATGTTTTACTTTTTATAACTGAGATGCTAATATTCATTCAGATATATATATTTATTATTAATTATGCAATGCATTATTTAATGCACAAAAGTAAACCAATTTTTAATTCATTTAAGAAAATTGCATACTACTAATCATTTACAAAACTTTAAACCTTAAAAATATTCAAAGAAACAGATAACTAATAAATAATAACTTAATTGAAGTAAAAAATTCTTGAATAACATTATTTGTGAAAATTTAGAAAAATAAATGAAACAATTTTACTCACGTGTTTTTTGTCTATACACTTTGATGAATTTCAAATTTAAGTAAGTACACACATCTAAATGTGCATATGTGTAAGACGTATATATGTACACAGTTTCGTAAAATGAATGACGCAATATATTTATTCAGGAAAATTTCATAAATAACCTTATGATATCAACACTTGTTTAGGTATGCAAGCTGTCTGTATAATTTGTGCTCCAAAATTTCATCAACCTTAAACCTTATTAAACCTGAAGAAATAAATACATAATTAATTAGAGAAAGATGTCGCGATTATCAAGTTCACATTGTGTTTTAAATTTATTTCACTTAGCAAATAAAACGATTACCTTAAAATTATTAATGTAAGATTTTTACATTGCTGATAGAGAAATGAAAAAATGAAGCGTAGAATTTTTCTTTAATAAGAATCAAAAAGATTATTTGCTGCTTAATTAAAATACTAATTATCTACATGTGATATAGACACGGTAAATGCAAAAATTTTAGCACACACTATTAGCACTATTGCAAACTGCTACTTGTATCGTAAGATTGCAACTGCGACCTCGTCAAAGTTTGCCGATAGTTTGCTGTGATAAATGACGTGTTTGTTAGTCGAACTCAAATGGTATTACAGAATTCTGTAATTACCAATATTTTCTAGGGGAAATCTAGGGAAAGTAACTATATTTCTTATATATTATAATTTTGTTTTTTTGAATATTAATATTGTTAATTTTATAATGAAAATATGAACAAATTGTTAATGTTTTATTTTCTTTAACTTTTCTAAATTATTAATTTGGATACTTTTCTTCAATCTGTTGTAACATGCAACAATAATAATGATAATAAATGCTCAGCATTTATTAGTGGATATTTATTCGTGGATACATTTGGATGGCTTTCCCGATCGTTTTTTGATTTTACTTAGCAATAAAAATTTTTAGGTATATATATATTAATCATTTTATTTCTGTTAATAACAATAAAGTGTAAAAAATTTTAGGAAATCAAAACTTATAGCAATCATAAAAATTATGACATATTAGGCCCTCTCTACACCAGCACATAATCATGTTTTATGATAATCATGTTTGTTGGATATTTTTTTCCCAGCTACACTGTACTAAAAACATAACCTCAAAATTACATATTTAAATGATTATAACCCACTAAAAACTTGTTAGTTATATAAATTGTTTATAATTTTTATAATAAATAACTTAATCTACAATTAAAATACCAGTTAATTACATTTTATTGTTTAATTTTTATTAAAAATATTTACTAATACTACTAGTGGCGCCTCTTTGTAATAACTTTAATTTCGAATATCCCAGCTACAAAACAAAATATCTAACAAACATGATTATCATAAAATATAATTATGTTCTGGTGTAGAGAGGGCCTTAGCCCATTTAAAAAAAAAAACTTAAGTAAATTTGATGATATAGCAAAAAAATTTTAGTTTTATTTAAATTATAATATTAGACATTTTATCAAGAAAACTAGCAAAAGTACTAGCAATAAAATAAAAATAAAAAAAAACATTCATTTATTTAAATATATTTGATAAACTAAGTCTGAAAATTTATATAAATAATTTAAAAAAAAAAAACTTTTAGACTCCATCAAAAGGTAAAAATAAATTAAAAGACAAAATAATGGAAACGTTCATAAATAGAAATTTTAAAAGATTTTATTATGGCGGTCAGAGAGAGAGAGAACTAGATCTTAAAAATTGCTTGCGTCCGTAAACAGCTGATGTTCCTGTTTTATCAACAAAAATTTATGCTTGCCGAAATAAATTTAACGTGTCGTATGCTTTACTCTATACTTTTATCACGACGTACATTCAGTACTGCGTACATTACACATTCATGTGTGGACATTTTTATTCGTTCATCTATTATCATAATGAATCAAGTTATCTACCATTTTTTGTCGATAAACAAATAATAACCTTTTTTTAATTGAATATTGCTTTTTTTATTAATAACGCGACACGTCCGATGTAGCTCTCGAGCATAATATTTTTGTTGATAAAAAAGATCATCAGCTGTTTACGGACGTAGACAATTTTTAAGATCTAGCTTCTCTCTCTCTTTGATCGCCATATTAAAATCTTTTAAAATTTCTATTTATGAACTTATCCAATCATTTTTTAAAGAAATAATATTTTTTTCCATTTAAAATAATTAAAAGAAATTTTTTTTAAAACTCATATATAAAACAATATAACAACATTTTCATTATTAATTAATTTATAATTTATAATTAATATGAAAAATATATCTAAAACAATGTAATACTTTTAAACTGAATACATGTTTCAAACTAAAAAATTTAATAACAATTTAAAAAAAAATTGAAAAAAGTCTTATACTAATATTTGTAATATATAATATATCATAAGACTTAATTAATTATATCTCAACCAAATATATATTAAAATTTTAACATTACAAAATAACTTATATTCAATATTTCATAAAACTAAAATAATAATATTTGAATATAAAAAAATCTTAATTATAGGATTAATAATAAATATACAAAATAATTTACAAAATTAACAAACATACAAAACTACAAATATACAAAACTAATAAGACTTAAGATTTCAGAAACTAAATTATATTAATTATTTATTAAAAATTGATTTACAATTTTGCCTGCTTAAAAAATTTAGATACAAATTTTTCTAAATTATTATATTACCCATGTATATGATAAAAATATGAAAGAATGTCATCGACTGCATCAGGATACTGTGACCTTGAAGTTTTATAAGATTCAGATGCAATTACTTGTTTGAAATTTGAATAGATAAAATTTAATGCCGCATCTTTCAAGTTTTCAGCCTCTGAAAACTTAGCCCAAACAAGACAAATAAATGCATTATTTATATCTATACTTTTAATCAGATAATTTTCATGAAATGATTTTCTGGTGAAAATTTTATACTTATTGTATAAACACAACAATTCAGTTCTGATATTGTAATCTATAGATTCTGGCTCCTGGTTAATGTATAAATATTGGAGAAAGGCATCTACTGCTGATTTGGTAATTGCATTTTCTGTTATTTCATTTTTTTTCTGCTCCAAAATTATATTTTCTAATACAGGAGATTTTCCTGCTAATATTATTTTATGGGCCTTTGATACCCCTCTATTATTATCAGAATATATTACAAAATCAGTCAGACATTCTTCCTTTGCAAATTTGTAGCAGACGTTATTAAATACATTATTAGATGTTGAATCTGAAACAAAAATTAATTTATTGTGAATATATTTTGTACAATATTTAGGGAAAATAAAAAGAGCTTACCAATTGTATCTATACAGCTTTGATCTTTATCACTTCCATCATCAACTAAAAATTCGCTTTCATCACTGCTAACATCTTGGATTAAATTTTTTGAGCAAAGTCTTTTATTTCTTTTTAATGGAGGTTCTTCATCTTAAAAATAAAAAAATGCGTATTTAAATCTAGATTTAAAAATTATTTATAATTTATATTAGTTACCTTCATCTGATGTATCTGATGTTAAATTTTCATATTTGATTGTTGCTGTAACATAAAAAAAATTATAATAAAAAAAAAAATGATTTAATCAAATGAATATTTTATTTTACTTTGAAAAAAAAAATTATGATTTAATTGAAAAACCTTTTTTAATACTAGTTGTATTAAGAAAATATTAAAATTTATTTAAGCATAAAATTAATAATCTGCCTTTTTTCAGTGTTGGAATTATAAAATTCGTTTTAAAATAGATTTAAAAAAGTACAAAGTAGGTATATATATGTACCTTTACTTTTTTCCTGATTATTTTGCTCTTTGGCTGCTCTTTCCTGAATACCTAATAAGAAAATAAAAAAACGATAAATATAATATTTATGTATTTTAAGAAAGAAAATTTTTAATTTAAATGTTAAATATAATTTTTGTTCCCAAATTCTAATTTAGTGGCCTAGGTAACCACCTAGCATCATTAAAAAGTCTACAAAAACATTTTTCACTACATTTCAATATTGGAGCGGTAAAGGGGTGAAAAATGGGTGGGGAAATCACCCCTTGACATTGCCCACAATTTTCCGATTGGATGTTTTATAAGCATTATTTTTCTGAGGCGAATGCAGAAGGTTTCACCTGGATTCATGCACTTTCACAGGTAGTTATAGGTGAAAAACACTATTCCCCTGACTTTAAAAAACTTTAAAAAATGATTAATAAATAAAGTGTTTTACCTTTGGACCGTGATGAAGATCTGGTATTACTTGACGAAGCTTCATGCTGTTGACTTTTATCTGCCAAACTAAAGTTTTGTTTCCTTTTATTTCCATTCACACTGCGTGTACCTTTACTTTTAGAATTTTTATTATGATCAGCCTCCATCTCTGTAAACAATAAATAATACTAATAAATTAAATGTCAATAAAATTACATTTTTTTTTGCCAAACACAATTGCAAATGGATAGAACTACTTATGTTAGGATGCCCACTGAGTCATTTGTTAAGAGCCTTGGCTAGCTAACTAAAAATCACCCAGGTGAAAATTTTCCCGGCTAAAAATTTAGGATATCTTTAAATACACCTCCCTAGAATCTAATTTCAAATGATTTTGTAAAAAAACCTGATCCGACCTGAAGGGGGAGGAGATAAAAAATTTTAGCACCTAGATGAAAAATTCGTAACCACACAGGAATTAGGCTAACAAATAAATATAGATGCAAAATATAGCCAATATGCAAAATCGCACCCTTGAAAAATTGATCCGAAAAAAGTTACGACTGTTTAACTATTAATTAATAGTTAAACTAAGTTAATTTAAATTTGAAAAATAGTGCCTGCGCTACAGTGATCTAAAAAAGGGTGAAAAACATGTGGTAAAAAATTTTCTTAATAACATAATTTTTACCAGATAATGTATATGCCACAGTAAAATACCAATCAAAATTTGAACAAGAATTTAAATTATTTTTAAAAAACGAGATATGTTTTTTAATAATAAATAAAAATAATTAATAAAATTAAGTATATAGCACAGTGCATCGATTATTTAATTTAATTAATTAAAATCTATATTTTCATTTTCAAAATTAATTATAAAAATTGTACACATGCTGTATATTTATTAAAAGACCGCGAATGTAAAATTAGATGTAAACAAGAAACATAACGTATCTCACTCAAAAATGTTGCAAAAATGATTACTTTTAGTGAAATAAATGAAAAGAGTAATAAAATAATAATTTTTACCTTAATATTATTGTTAAATAATTAATGTTTAAATACTAAAAATATATTCTGATGATATTAAAAACCGTTAATATATTTAATTAATACTGCTTCACACAGCGAAATACACTCCGTACATTTAAAAAAAATAATTACTATTATAAATTTTTTTTAACTAACAAATAATTTTTAATATTTATTTTCACTTAATATTTTAAAAATTAATTAATCAGATAAGCAAAATCAAGTTATTTTAGACAATTTAAATTTTTTTAAAAACTTAATAACTTTATTTGGAAAAGCACATGGGGTGAAAAGCTGATCTTGGTGAACGATATACTAAGAAACCCTCTCTTTGTTCTAAGAAGAATATATATATATATATATATATATATATATATATATATTAATTAAATTATTACGCATGATCATTAAAATGTGCGGGAATCAATTTTTACACACTCAAAAATTAGAAAAAATAATGTGTTTTGGTTAATTATCGAAATCCGTTTCTTTACGAATTTTAAAATGATATGATAAAAATATTAATAAAAATCATAATTTTTTATCGTCGTTATCCTCTTCTTACCTTGAATTTTCCAAGAAAATTTTTCAGTTAATTAAATTTTTCTTGATTTTTATCCAAGCAAAAAAAATGCCAGTATATTTGAATTGAAAAATTTATTAATTGTTAAACGAATTTACTAATCACCAATCATGTTTATTAGCAAGTTAATATAATATTAATTGATAAATATATTTTTTTTACATAACATTTTTTATCTATATTGAGTTTTATTATTGAACTGATTGTTAAATCAATTTTTTTATAGAATCAAAAGTAAAAAAACTTTTTCTTAATTACCTTGTTTATAAACAAAAATTAAATTTAAAAAATTTAATAGGGTTCTTAAAAATATTCTATATGCAAATTTTAAAATATAATTTAAAATTAATTTATTATTCATGTGTAGTAATACAAATAATACTGCAAACAGAGCAGAAAAAAAGTAGCAGTTAAACAAAAATTACATATTTTTATATTGATTTTTTTTAACATAATTTTTAAATTTTTTAAATTTATATAAATATACAAATTGTTTCATTTATTAAGTATTTATTATTACGTTTTTTCAATTTATGTAATAATTATTACTCTTGTGCATTATTTTTTACATAGAAACTCTTATATTAAATAATTTTTACAAAAATTATTCGTCTTGTAATTTGTATTAAATTATGTCTAAATATTTATTCACTCTCAGAACCACTTCCACTGCCACTTCCAGAACCACTACCACTGGCACTTCCACTTCTTTCACTTCCACTACCATTTGGTGACTGTGATCGTGATCGAGATTTTGATTTAGATACTGAACGCGATCTTGACCTTGAGGTCTTAGAGTTTGCAGATCCAGAGCGGGATCTGGACTTAGATGAAGCTGCCGATTTTGGAGAACCAGAACGAGACCTGCTTGATGATTTGCTTCGTGATCTGCTACGTGATTTACTTCTAGATTTACTGCGTGATTTGCTTCTAGATTTGCTCCGTGATTTACTTCGAGATCTACTACGAGATGAACGAGCTTTTGAGGATGATCTTGAAGCAGATCGAGAATGAGAACGAGATTTGGACCTTGATTTTCTACTTGAGGATGCTCGAGATGAGGCCCTTGAACCTTCTTGCTCTTCATTTTCAGATTCTTCTGAAATTAACAAAATAGTTATTTATTAATTTTTATTAGTTTAAAAATAAATAAGACCTTGCAAGTTTGCTAGACATTTCAAAGAAAAAAAAGTCAAAAATAAAATATACCTTTATCATCTTCTTTTTCTTTATCTTCCTTGTCAGAAGCACCTTTCTTTTGAGTTTCTTGAACCTCCAATTCTTCTTCTTCCTCTTCTTCTTCTTCTTCTTCCTCATCTTCATCATTTGGAGGTTCTAATTGTTTTTCACGAACTCGCTGCATTTTAAATTCAACAGCATTCATTGGTCGATGTTGTACAACAAGTCGAGTATTATTAGTTGGTTGACCAACTTTTTGTCTACGTTTGCTAAGTCTAACTCTTGTTTCTAACTCATTGTAAAATACCTAAACAATTAAAATTTTGATAAAAATCCTACAAATTTATAATAAAAGATAATTAAAATTGTAAAAGAATGTTTTACTCACTCCATCTTCTCTCATAACCAAGAAATAATTTTCTTCGTATCCTTTAGATGCTTTACTTTTAACATTCCAATTGTACTCTCGGGCCATTTTGTATTCATATTCATCTTCGTCAGCATATTCAATTCCTGCAAGAAAATCTCTTTTTCTTTTCTCAAGTGTTTCTTCTGTTGGTAAGAAGTAAGCAACAAATTGTTCTCCACTCTCATATTTCACACCCCTTAAAAAATCATTTTGAGCTTAGCAATGTATTTATTTGTTAATTAAAAATATAAAACTAACCGAATTAATGCTTGTGACATTTCTTCAATTTGAGCAGGTAATGAATGTCCCACTGGGGCTGGATCAGAATCAAAAATGACTTGAGCACATGGGTATTTCCAAATCTAAAATAGTAATATAAAAGTTTGATAAATAAATACATGTTAAAACAAAAAAACTTTTTGTGTCATAACACAATAACATACTTTGAAATCAGGAAAGAATGGTAAGACTTCAACAGGAACAACATTGGGTTTGCTATAATGCTTCTCAATAACTTTTTTACTATCTTCAAAAGTTTTTTCAATAGCTCTTATTTGTGAGTCTCTGTCCATGTAAAGAGTATCTTCCTAAAAATAAAAAAAATAAAAATTTTAACATTCAAACAAATATTTAAAGTGAAGAAAAAGCTATGAAAAAAGTACGTTAAAGAATTTTTTGATGTTATGTCCAACTTTAGCTTCAGCCTTGTCTGATGTTGTCTGAGGTTGAAATCTAGTTTGTTCGGTAGATATATATTCAGTTCTTCTAAGCCATGATACACTGCGTGCATGATGCCTTGATCTTTTAGAATCCTGTGGAGTAAGAATATCTTCTTCTAATAATCTTTCATCGGCAGGATCCAATTGAGCATTTTGATCACACGCATAAGTATCTTTATCTATAAGGTCAATCTCTACTCCAAGATCATGTTCCGTTAATACCTCATATTTAGAATTTCTTTCCAATGATGTTGGGTTATATTGTATAAATCTAAATTTAATGTTAAATTTTCAAATTATTGCAGTTATTGCAAAAAATAAATAAGAATGTTATAACAAACCTAGTGCTTTCAAAAGGATATGCTAAAAATTTTGGATCAAAAGCAATATCTGGTAAAGTATTACAATATTTTACTTTGCATAATAATTCTAATCTGCAAATTACATGTTAACAATTAATTTAATTCTTATGAGATAACTTATGGTAGATGAAACTTGTAATTTTTAAAATACTTACTTTTTTTCTTGACCTCTTGCTCCACGTTTATCCCTATCAGCAGCCCCATTTTGTATTGTTGGAGGCATTTTAAAGCAATTTTTATAAAATTTAACTCACATGGATTAAAAATAAAACTGGAGTTTAATAATAAATAATTAACCTACAAATGCAAAAATTTACGATATTGAAAATTTTACATCGAATTTTAGCATTCAAGTCCATGTAAACATTTTATAATGTTTTAATACTAGATTTTTTAAATTATTTTTAGTTTAAATAATTAAATAAGCAAATTTCCATGGTTAAGCAATTTTTGGTAAACATAATAAATACACTGTACACAAGGGAACCATACTTTTTACTTGTCTGCTGTGTACACACGGAAAAAACACGCCGGGATAAGGGAAAATCAGTATTTTATACCAACATTCAAAAAAATAAAAAAAAAACATAAAAAAATAATAAAAAGTAAATAATAAAAAATTATTCTATCCAACAGATGTAAAAAAACATAAAAAAATTTATTTTTAATAAGTTTTTAAGTTTTAAATAATAAAATATAAATTATTTGTAAAATGCATTGTTAGTTGGTAACATTTTCAAAAAACAAGCGCGTATATTTAAATATCATAAATATGATAAAACAAACAAAGGGTTTAGTAATTAAAATTCAAATAATATGCAACTATTTTATTTATTTAAACTTTATGAAGTTTTTTATTTACAAATATATCATAATTTATATTACCATGTACATTTATGAATACCAGCGCATTAAAAATACGATGTCGTGCGTAAAATAATATTATGCAAAAAAAAAAATTGAAATAATGATAAAACAATTGTTGTTATTACATAAAGTAAGCATTTTTTTTTTTTTAGATTTTTATTTATATTATTTTTACATTTTTTATAAGTAAATATAATAGGCAATATTTTTATTTTTGCATTGATAAAATTTATGATTTTTTTTTTATTTATTTTATCACACCAGGTGATTAAAAAAAATATATATATGGGCAAGTCCAGGTAATATTGTAAAATTTTTTATCTTTCATTTATTGATTTGGCTTTAAGTGTTAGTTTGAAACTAAAATTATAAAAAATATCTATAATTGATACCTGAACTAGCCTTTTTTAAATATCTATGATAAATTTACATAAATTGCTATTTTACAAAATACAAGTTCATTGTTATTGATATTTAAAAAAAGAAAAGATGACAATATATAAAATCATAATAATAAAATAATAATTATAATTTATTAACAAGGATCGTTACAGTTTTTTGCAAGCGATTTGCAAAAACTATATTTACAAATAATAAAAAAAATTTTTTAATAAATTGGTAAGAATTGATAAAAATTTTAACATTTTTATAACTGATTATAGAAAATTCCAAGAACTTCATATGTTTTAAGATAAAAAATTTAAGTACATGAGTTTATTTTAGTAAAAAATGCATCAGTTTTAAAATAACATAGGAAATTCTTAATAAGTACAAATAAATCACTATTTTAACTGATAAAAAGAAAAAAACAAGTTAAACTTAAAGAATAATGGATCTCCTTTGGAGCTATAATGATAAAACAAAGTACACTTGAGTATACATAATAACAGATTAAATTAATTTTTGTGCTAGATAATCGAAGTATGGAACAGTAATGTTTGAAAATTTATTTAACCATCCATTAATAATTTAATATTTTTTAACATTTATTTGATTATGTAAGATTTAAAAAAATTATATTAGATTGAAAAATTGAAATATTTTATCTGAACTCAACCTAAAACTCAAACTAAATAATCACAAAAAATTGATATAAAATAGTTAAAAATTTTAGATTCAACGGTGCTAATTTGTGCCAAGCATTAAAAATTATTTACTAAAATATTTCTATAATGACAATTCATTTTCCCAATGATCTAAAAATCACTAAAAAAAAATTTAATTCGATACTTTCGACATTGCACATGTACTAAACTAACGTACATAACTTTCTCTACATTTTTTACCCTAAATGTAATTTTTTGCTATTTTAAAGTAAAATAGTTTTTTTTTTTTTTTTTTTTTCTTTTTTTTTTTTTTAAATTTTAAATTAATAAATTTTTAAAAAATAATTAGACTTTACATTTATGTAACGTGATACAATATATTACAATCAATAATCAATAAAATTCACAATAAAACTTCTCAGGAAAAAAGGCATAATTTTTTTTTTTAAATAGCTGATTTTTCATAATCACAATTGTTTTTTCAACACACTGTTAATAATAGTGTCTTTATAAAAATTAACTTGATTCATAAATCAGTCTTGTTTTTATAGAATCTAAGATTTTTCTTCTGGTGGTTTATTATCAACTTGAATTTCAAAATGAACCATACCCGTTCTTTCTCTGATTGATTTATTGTATTTAATATTTTTTGCCCAAGCCCTGCATTCAATATTGATAATAATATTTTCTGAAAATAATGCAGTAAAATAATTAGCAAAAAAAAAATATTTAAATTTTAGTTTAGAAATTCGAACTTACTTGCTGGACGTTTGAAATTTACAGCTACTATAGGACTTAAATAACCTGGTACATTTTTGTACGGAAAATAATAACTAGGAAATCCTCTGATTGGATAATATTCAACTAGTCCAATATTTTCTTTATCATGAGGATTTTCGCCTGTGCAGGATACCCAAACTGTATTTAACTTTTCTGGACTCTGTTTGAAAAAATTTTTCATCATTATTATGTCAAGTGAAATTTTATTTAACAATGATAATTACCGATTTTGCTACTGCTTGAATGTGTTCGACAAGATCTTCTGGCATATCAGATGGCAAATTATTTGTATCGTTATAATACTCAGGTATCCATCCATATATCTGTGAAAAAAAATATACTTTTAAAAATGTACACATTACGAATCATTTGGGGTTAGTGGTCACCCGAATATATCCGGTTTTTTGGTACCTGACCCGAAAATTTAGCTTTTGAACATGGAACATGTTCATTGGAGGGGTATTTGAAAAAGTTTGGCTCAGCAGGGGGGGATGTGAAAAAGTGACGTTTTTAGGGGGGGGGGGGGTGAAATGGACTTAGGGAGCATTGAGCATTCAGACGAGAAAAAAAATTTTAACCACCACCTCCAAAATTTACTCCCACTTTTTATTATTTAACATGCAAGAAAGGGTCAAGAGGGGGTAAACATCGAAGGTGGGGGCTATAATTTTTTTCTTGTTTGAATGCTCCCTTAGAATATTTTCGATTTTCGATTTAGGGAATAATTTGAAGTTGGAGTTAGGGCCTGATCAAACATAAGAACAAGAACTTAGAATACTTTAAGTTTATGGACCTAGGATAATTTATATTTCAGGATTTATTATAATTTCGGTTTTTGGATTTATTATAATTTCGGTTTTTGGATTTATTACTGTTATGAGTGAAAATGTTCCATTCTCGTTGTTTGTGTAGTTACACATATCAGTTATAAATTTTTTGACAAGTCAGATTACATGCAAGGCTCGAAATTTCTCGAAAAAGGTCTGCAGTTTAAGTTTTGAATCGAAAGCTTTCTTGGCTATATTTATATGAAAACTAATCCAACTTGAAGCAAAAAACCCCAAATTTCAGGTATCTACCACACACCCCTAGTATACAGAAAAGGCCCAAATAGCAGTACTCGGTGATTCCGAGCGGGACGTGTTGTTGTTTTTCAAAGCGGTGACCGTCAAAAAGCAAACAATACGTCCCGCTCGGAATCACCGTGTATAAATATTCAACAAATTATTTTGACTCCACCACCCCCCCCCCCTCAAATTTATCTAATCCATATGAAAATTTGCATTATTTTGGTCAGATTAAACATTTTTTTTAAAAATAGGCAATTTTTTGAGTTTCGGCCAAAATGAAAATAAACAATTTTACGAAAAATTGTATTTCAATTTATCGTTTTTTAATAAACTCAAAAGGATATTATTAAAAATTGGCAATATTTTGCATTTTTTCGATGATTTTCAAGTAAATTTTCTCTGAAAATATGCAATTTTATGGAAAATAGTATACCACCATTTTTGTTTAGAATAAAAAAATACCTTTTCTTGTCAGCGGCCAGAAAGCACGTATTTCCCACCGGAAAAGACGCGTTTTCTCGCCACTGACGAAGAAAAATCGTATATGACCCTTCTCCATAAATAAAGAATGACCCAAATCACAGTTTAATTTACGTGCGATTTGGGCGATTCTTTCCTTTTCTGGACACGGGATCGTAATATACTAATAATTTTGTAAAATATAAATAAATTTACCCCTTTAATGGATTAAGGGGTTGGTGGTAATTTCCATGGGAAAATGGTGGGCATTGGAGGGGGCAGATTTTTTTTGTGCAAACTGAAGTTAGGAATATCCTCAATAGAATTTTTTACTTTATTTGCATATTCATTTTTCGTCTATTTACTACTCGAAGGTCGATTTACTTTATTGACTGTACTAATAATATTTAATTAAACAATTTATAAAATAATTGGTAATAAATTATAATTCAAACATTGATAATGAAATTAGGAATGAGCGTGTCCAGTAGACTAATATTTATTTTATTTGCTTAAGAAATTAAGGTAAACGAGAACATAAAATTAATATCATAAATTAAATACAAAGTTTTTTCTTCGATAAAATTGATAATGAATGAAAAAGGCACTCCCAATTCGAAATTAGTGGAATAAAATATTTATTTATGATAAGACAAATACGCACTTATTATAATCAGAATACTGAAACTTTTTTTAATCCAAGGGTAATCGATATTTAATATCATTTAAAATAAAATTTATTTACCCTGTTAAGTTTGATAAAAACGCATGGAGCTGAATTATGATATCCATAATTTTGAGTTGGTGAACAAATTCCTAAGTTATTTAGAAATACAGAGCAGACATTTCCTTCTTTTGGTAATTTACCATAATCACATACTTCTTGGTTTCTACCACCTTGTGGTAATGACCTTGAATCGATGTATTCTATAAAAATATACATAAAATTAATGTTTATTCAAATTTTTCAAATAAAATAAAAACTTACTCTCGAGAAATTTATTTATTCGATTGATCCAACCTGTTATTTCTGTTGTATTTGCTGTATTATACCATATTAATGATTCAGATGCAAGATCAGGTGACGGCCTGAATCCTAATCCTAAATAAATGAAAAAAAAAACTTTAATTTGAGCCAAAAATGTTGTTATTCTTAGTTAAATAAATTCTTACCTGGATTTGTTCCTATTAAACTTTCTTCTAAAATATATTTTGGTTGATGTTCATCTATCGTTGCCATTAAACCCATTCCGCAGAGTGCACATAATATCGCTAATACAGTGTAAAATATTAGGTAAAAAATTCCTGACATTCCTGTAATAATAGAAAATATATTAAATTTAATGAAAATCTTGGCTTATAAAAAAATAATTCTTAAATAGTCTCGTGTACTGATTGGGTTCAGAATACTTGGGGAGTTTTAACAAGAAAAACAAGATAATGTTTTTTGTACTATTTTAAATTAGAATATTTTATTAAAGTACATGTAGGTATAGAGTTGACTGGTTTTTTCTGGTATTTTTTAGGAAATAATATCGCAATTATAAATACGAAATTATATCGCAAAAGTCACGTATAACACCTTTATGAAATTCCAAATTAAAACAAATTAACAAAAATATATTTTAGTAAAGTTAACAAGTTATATATCTATAATTAATAATTATTGCGTACATAAAATATACAGATATGACATAGTAGTACAGTAGCTAATTTATGAAAAACTCCAAGGAGCAAACATAATATCATTTTAATAAATAAGCTCAAAATAATCTTAAAAATGTCTATTTACTTTTAAAAAAAAAATTTTTTTTTGTCACTATAAATAAAAATTAGGGCTTTAAAAAAATATAAAATTTTTGTTTATTTAAAACTAAATAAATTTAAGTAACCCAAATTTTCAAGTTAAAAAAAAAGTAATTTCTCCAGAAATAAAATTAACGTAGATTGACTCATATACACTTTATGCTAATTGGAAAAATTCAATACAAGTAAGAGTAACCCCATCTGCTCCAAATTTTCCCTAAAAATCTCATTTTTTTTTTGTTTCATAAATACAATTTTTTTTAGGGTCTAAATATTGCTTTACAAAAATAGATTTTATGTTTACTTTATGAGATTTACTAAGAAAAATTTATGTACATAAAAAGATATTTTTGGTTTTTCTTTTAAAGCTTTTATCTGAAAAGATATTTTTTTTAATTTAATATTTTCATGAAATTTATTGTTTTATTAATAAATTATTTTTTACGATTATTTATCATTCTGATGTTTTTAAGACGTTTAAGTAATTAAAAATTAATTTAATGAAATTTCAGTGAATATTATTTAACAATAATTAATTTATTGTTGTTATAAATAATGTTAAGCTGACAGTTTCAAGTGTGCTAATCTTTCGTTTGTCAGGATTTATGCACCTATAAGTATTGTTGTTGAGTTATTAAATTATTAATAAATTAAACTTTGATTTAATTTTCTAAAAAAAATTGATTTTCAGCAAAAGAAAAAATCTATTTTTCCGGTTTTCAGCATGAGATAAATATGTTATGTCATATTACAGCTTTATTCCTATTACATCATTCAATTATTTAGGAAATAAGTATCATTCACAATTTTTTATAATATGCCAAATAATTATATATGCATCATTTCACGTCAAATGTGAAAATTGCTAATCTAAACGAAATGACTTTTTTTCAACATGACAACAGAATTTTTTCAGAAATCCTTTTAATAAAAATTTTTAACAATTTAACTAAAAATTATTTTTGCAATTGTATTAGTTGATGAATCATATAGTACTTTATTAATAAGAAATTTTAGTAACGTTATACTTGATTTAAAAATGACGATTATGCTTAAATTATTTATCTTCATATTTAAGTGCTTGTATTTACAAATATTTTTAAAAATATTTTGATTAAATTTTTGTAAGCAATGCAGTTTAAACAAGATTTTATTATTAAGATTTTATCACAAGATCAATGATTAAGAGTATTTTGGTAATTTTTCCAATAAATGTTTAAATTAATAATTTTACTGAGTCATTTGACCAAAAATAAATAAAATCAAAAGTAAACAATTTTTGAAAAAGGGACTAAAATATTCGAAATTATTAAATATTTTATGAATAATTCTTCCTAAATTTGACTAGAGTTAGGCAATAAATAATTTAGTAACTCTAAGCACCAAAAAACGTCTAAATAATAAATAAATGATGTAATTTGCCTTTTGTTATCAGTTTCAAAATAATATCATCAGTATAAATAAATCAATTGACATAAATATTTTAAATAATAAAAAAAAAAAAAAAAAAATCAAAAAAATATACAGCAGCATGTATTACGAAAATTCTTGTTAAAAAAAATCGTAAAAAAAGTACACAATGTGATTTAAAAAATAGGAATAATAAAAAAAAAAATAAATAATAATTTTTCATCTGATTATAATTATACTATAATAAATTATATTATTCAATATAAATCTTTGTGCAATTATATTCAAACTATATATCATATTAATTGTTGCTTTTATGTATATGGGTTAATCCAGTCGATTTTTGAGGAAATTTGAAAAATTTTAAATTTTAGTCGCTGCCCAGTAGCTAATTTTGTGTTTATCAACCTTTCGAATTGGCATTAAAAAATAATTCTTTTTTAAATTCTTTTTATTAATTAATTTTGATTACTCAATAGGCTGATTCTCAATGCTATAAACCAATTAGTAGATTCTGTCTCTTTTACCAGCTTTTACCCATTGCAATAGGTAAATTTTATGTAATTTACTGATTTTACTAAATACCTAATGGGTAAATTACTGATCTATACTGAGGTACCAGTTCCAACTGACGATTTTACTCATTCAGGTTTAGTGGGTAACTCATAAAAAAAAGTAATATAAAAGCAGCAGAATTTTTGACTTTTTTTGACAAATTTCCAAAATTTTATTTTTCAATTATTTTGACGCCTTAAAATAAACTGTCAATGATCCTTGGAAATAAAAGAATGTTTTGTAAAGTATAAAAAAAAAACCTGTAACAATGAAAACTTTCAAAAATTACCTTGCAAAAACTACCTGAATCAAACCATATAAAAAAAACATATATACACACGTCGTAATTTACAATAAGAAAACAAGATAAAAAAATCATTGACTAGTTTTTTTCTTAAAAAAAAAAATTATCATAATAATGTCTCTCTTACAAGAAGTATCAATTGAACGATTTTTTGCATAAAAAATCGAAAAAAAAAAAAATATTATTATTTGACCCAATTTCCTCGCAGAACGAGAAATTATATATTATTGATTTTTGCAAAAAATATAATTAATTGTTTACTCAAGTAATTTATAACCTACATCTCGTTAAAAAAAAAAAAAAAAAAAATGATAATTTGCTTATTTACATGTGTAATTAGCCGAGTTATTTTTTTCTTTTTTCAAATTATTAAATTAAGCAAAAAAAAAATCAAAAAAAAAAAAATGTACTTTAACGTACATAGTAAAGTTTTATAATGTTGTTATAAATATAAATGAAATACAATTAATCCGGTAAAATCCAGTATATGATCATTAGGTGAAGGTGTTTCGAGATTATTTCAAGATGTAATTTATAGATATTTAATTGCGTAAAAATAGAAAATTTTTTTTTTTTGTCTTATATATAAAAAAAATTTTTACCAGTAAAATCCAGATTAAAATTTTGCTTATATAAAATTTAATTTAATAATATCAACAACAATGTACATTTAAAACCAGTTTGCGTTTTTATTGTTAATTAAATAATACCTAAATCTAGAAACACCTTTTTTTTTTATGAATAATAAGATTTTTATTTAAACACACGCACGTGTTTTAATAAAATCATTATTATTTTTATTATTAATCGATAAGTAATACCACAAACATATGTAGATTTTTTTTTTTTTAAGACGGGTTTTTTTTATACAAAAATATGCTAATTTATTACGTAGAGAAGGTTGCCTACATGTAACCGGTTATTTTTATGTATATGGGTTTTTTCGCGATGATTGATTCGTTTACTCGGATTGCGAATGGATTTTTTGAATTTTCTGGGTAGGGCTCGGGCTAGTAGGAAAAATTTTGGGCTTGTGGTTCAGGATTTGGTCAAAAAATTTTTACTAGAGGAGTTGATATTTTTGCATTTGTGGCAAAATTTTGGGAAAAATTTTACAATTTTCAAAAAATTTAAAATAAGTTTCAATCTACTCTAAAAACCTACGAGTCTAAAGTAAAAACAGTAATTCGGAAAATTCAATTTTACCATAAAAGAAACTCAATTCCCACGAAATAACTCATATACACCCATATGTACTTTTGCTATTAGTATATTAAAAAATGTTTACATAGCAAATTTCGTATATTTTTTTTAAAATTTCTTGAAAAAAAAAAAAAAAAAATTATCTTTTTTGTTAAAATTTTAATTTATTATCTATTAAGGTCTAATAATTATAAAACGATAAATATCAGGAAATAAAACTTTTTTCTTATCTAATAATATTTTATAAGAAATAGAATACTTTTTTTTAATAAATTTATCATTTTTGTATACTAAGGAGTAAAAAAAAGCTTTTTAATTCAAAAAAAACTTTTTTTTCAAAGTTTAACCTTCAGACGACAAATAAAACAAAAAATCCCATCACATGTGTGTTAAATCATATTTAAAAAAAATAGTCCGTAATAGGTGTTTTTTTTGGCAATGAATCAAAAATTAAAAAAAAATTTTTTTCTTTTGAATTACAAGAAGAAAGTTTTATTTATATTTTTTTAGGGGGATCATTTCTTTAGATATACAAGAATTCTTAATTTTTTGATAAAAAATGTGAAAAATTTAAATGAAAAATTCTTTGATGGTAAAAAAGATATTCTAAAATAAAATATTTGATTGTGTTTATTTGGCAATAAATAAATAATAATTCAAGGTTTATAAAAACTCACCCCATAACTTTTTAGATCTTCCTAAAACTTCACCAGTTTCCGGATTATAAATAGCTTCTTTAAATTTGACCCAACCACTACGTTTATCAGGTACTCTTAATCTCGAGTCCATAAAATAATCATTAGGATTGTCATTTTTAACACCCATAATTAAAAAAAAAACAAACACACACACACTTTTTTAAACAACAAAAACAAAAAATTTTTTTATAATTAAAAAAAAAAAAAAAAATTGAGCAGGCGCGCTATTGGCGACGTTGCCGAGCGCCGACTGATTCGTTTTCTTTTAAAATAATATTATAATACACGAAACTCAAACATTTATATTTTATTTTGAAGGAGAGAGATAAAAATGTAAGTAGAAAAAAAAATGAGCTCCTGAGATCTTGCCAACGCACAATATCTTATTTTTATTAAAAATTACTGATAAAAAAAATTATATATGTGTAAATTATTTCACCTATACACGTATACACGTTAACAAGTAGTTTATATGTAATGGCAAAATTTTTTTTATCTTCTATTTTTTTAAAATCAAAATTTAAGTCTAATAATAGATAAAAATTAAACTATTGTTTTAGACAATGCGATTTGTGTATTTTAAACCTTCACACACACAAACATAATTGCACAATACAGGTATCAGACATTAATAATATGAATTTTTAATTTTGAAAAATTACACAATTTTAAAATTTATATTAAACACGTGACGATATTTAAATAATTAAAATAAATTTTCTCTCTCCAATAACCACACCGTTCAGCAATAACTAAACTACTAAGTTTTAAGAACAAATAAAAGTTTTATTAATGTAAAATTTTATCAAACATTTCTTGATAAAACGTACACACAACAAAATATATATGATTTGTCATTATATTTATCTCACGTTTACACACAAAACTTTGATATAGGTAATTTATATATTGGCAACTCTGGCTAATTTACAATACTATCAAATTTTTTTGATGATTATGTACATTCTTTTATTTTTCTTTCATATTTGCACTAAATGTCAGCTGATACGTTTGTAAATATACAATGTGTTGTTATTCAATTAAAATTTTTTTTTTCTTAGAATTTTTTGAAGAATTTTGATAAGAATTGTTTGGATCAGTTTAATTATTATTTGAATACTCGTGATTTTAGTCTTATGATCAAAAAGATTTTTTTTTGTTAGGTGCTTATGGATACCTAAATCTAGACCTTAACTACTTGTTGCTCTATGTATAAAAATTCTCTATACTGACACTTTTACAATTTTTATTAGATAGGTTTTCGTTTTTATATTAAAATGAAAACAAAAAAAATTAACGAGTATAAAAATTAATTTTCCCTTGAGATTTTCGGCGAAAAAATGGAAAATTTTGAAAACCGAAAAATTTTTTTCACGAAAATCCTTATTTTAGGGCTTTATTGGACTGCTTAATACGGTAAACTTATTTTTTTTTCAGTTTCTAGTTGTTTCCAATCTTTTCCGGCTCAAAAAAAATAAAATTTTGTTAAAAATCAAAAAATTTGACAATTGGCCATATATTCCTTTCAGTTTTTAAGGCTTTTTGGACACGGGAAATTTGAATTTTTACAATTTCTAACTCTTTTCAATCCTTCCCCGCACAAAAAAAGAAAAATTTTTTAAATATCGAAAATTTGCCAATTGTTCATATACACTCAAAATTAAAAATTTCGCAAAAAAATAGATTTTGTCTACTTTTTCGGATGTCTTAGTTAACCAAATTAAACTTATCGTAATATTCAATTACTTTGAAGCCTTTTAGCTCCAAAAATGAAAAATTCAAACAAAATAAATCAAATTTTCACAAAAATTCGTATTTTCGGACTTTCAGGATTCACTAAAAATACATACTTATCTAAACTTATAAATAATTTCTCAACTAAAAAATTTACTAACGGATTCTCGAATAAATTTATAAATTTACATTTTTCATACCAATAATGCAATTTTAACATTTAAGAAGATGCAAACCTTTTTTTCAATTTGAATTTAATCTCTTAAGTGTATTATTATTATGCAACCTTTTTTAACCAGAATATATTTTTTTTTAAATTGTCTTTTTTTATATTTCTTTTTAAATTTTAAATATATTTTTATATATTAAGTATTAGATAAAAATATATATAGTATTTCACTCTTTATCTAAAAGCTTTTATAAAAAATATGATAATTCTCATAAATATTTAATACTTTTTTAAAATAATTATCTTTTAAGTCTATCTTTTTTCTTAAAAAAAAAAAAAACATTACTTTTTTTAAATTTTTTATTTTTATATAATTATTTACAGTTAATAATACTATTGTTATTATGATTTAATTAATATTCGAAATTTCAAACTTCTATTGTCTTCAATATTTTTTGCCCAAATTTTACATTCAATATTAACGACATTATTAGCTGGAACAAAATTCAATTTATATTAAAAAATTTTTGTATATGAGGGATTCCACGATAACTGGGCCCAAGTTGGTCTGAAGAGTCGGGGAGATCAGACAAAATAATTAAAAATAAGTCTTCCCAGCTATTTTTAACTTTCTAAATCCAATTTTTTACAATCATTTTGTTGTTTTTCACATTTTTTTGTAAATTGACGTGAAATTTTCTTATTATTGCTCCAAATGATTGCTTTATACATTGAAAAATATTTTAGTTTTGGGTACCTACACAAATTTCGATTCAGGAGAAAATAATTATTTGCAATTTTATCTTTGAACTTAAATATTTCAAAATGGTCAGGTTTCATTTCCTACTGATTGAAATAAATTTCTTGTTTTATGACCTATTTTAATCCCCTTAAAGGAAATTCGTGAGATGACCCGATCTGAACTTTCTGCCAAGTCAAGTGACTAATTGAAAATCTGACCACAAACTCGGAATCCTCAAAATAAGTTTTTGTAACCATTAAAGGGTTGTGAGAATGATAAACTTTTAAAATTAAAAGTCATAATGTAATATGTATTTTTAAGCTCGAATATATAATTGTAAATAATTATTTTTTTGCACATGCGGAGCCCAAATCAAATTTTGAACCACGGAATCGAATCTACAGAAAATTTTGTTTTTTCAATGCAAAATTACTCCAGTCAAAATACGGGGGGGGGGGGGGTGTACTTACGGTTGCGAATACGAGATTTGCTCTAGTATAGGTTTTTTGGGTTGCTGAACACGAAAATCGGGATCATTTGGTAAAGAAAAACAACCCCCCAAAAGAAGTGTTTTCGCTAATTTCGCACTTTTCGCGACCAGATTAGGTCCACAAGGGTTTTTTGGGTCACTGAAAAAGAATTTCATGAATTTTTTTATGAATAATTAATATATCACCCCTAAATTAGCTAAAACTACCCCTAAAATGGATGTTTTTGCTATTTCTGCATTTTGAACGCCCAGATAAGGTCCATAATTACATTAACTAAATCATCCAATTTTCGGGTCGTAGATTTTAGGGGTAGTTTTAGTTTTATTAGTTTTATTAGCTAATTTAGGGGTGGTATATTAATTGTTCATAAAAAAATCCATGAAATTCGTTTTCAGCAACCCAAAAAACCCTACGAACCTAATCTTGGCGTAGAAAATGCAGAAATAGCAAAAACGTCCATTTTAGGGGTAGTTTTAGCTAATTTAGGGGTGTTATAATTATTAATCATTAAAAAATCCATGAAATTCGTTTTCAGCGACCCAAAAAACCCTGCGGACCTAATCTGGTCGCGAAAAGTGCAAAAATAGCGAAAACACCCCTTTTGGAGGGTAGTTTTAGCTAATTTAAGGGTGAAATATTAATGTTACCTTAAAAAATAATCGAGATTCTTAATTAGAGACCCAAAAAACCCCTTAGAAACCAATTCTTTGACAAATCTATCGACTCAGAACGCGAATACTTCAAAAATACCCCCTTTTAGGGGTAGTTTCTGCAAATTTAAGGGTAAAGCCACATTTTCTTTACCAAAAGACCCCGATTTTCGTGTTCAGTGACCCAAAAAACCTTTACTAAAGCAAATCTCGTATTCGCAACCGTATAAAGTACACCCAAGCTCGTATTTTGACTGGAGTAATAAGCATTTGGTAGCAATAATAAGAAAGCTGAGAATTAATGAGAGGATGATTATTTTTATAGCACTTTCGAAAAAAAATAGCTGAATCGATCTCCGCGATCTTTCAGCTTTAACCTATTTACCTATTTAGCGCGGAATCCCTCAAATATTTATTATCAAATAAATTACTTTTTAAATATTTAAAATTTAATGCTACAATTGGTGGCAAATAATTCTCTTGACCATTAAATGGAAAATATTCAACTGGAAAACCAGGATATGGTAAATAATTTATTTTACCAATTAGTTCTTCATCCCTACTTGTTGATCCTTTACATGAAATCCATACATAAAACTGTAATTTTAAAATAAAAAATTTTTTATTTAATTTTTTTAATTACCTAAATAAAAATTTTAGTAATTTTAGGAATTAACCTTATCTTCTTTTTGTACGATTTCTTGTAACCATGATGGCATATTATATGGTAACATCGATGCTCTGCTATAGTAAATTGGTATCCAACCAAATCTCTGTAAATGAAAATTTTAATTATTTTTTTTTTGTAGTATGAAGCATAAAATTAATATAAAATAATTTGTTAACTGATAATAGATCCCTAAATAAATCATATTGCAATTTCATTTCGCTTTCGAGAAAAAATTTCCCAACAAAAATACTCGAATATTTGAATATACAAAAATTAATTACAAATTAATTCGATTTACCTTATTCATTTGGATATAAGTACAAGGTTCTAAATTACTAATACTATAACCATAAGGCGACTTTGAACAAACATCAAGTTTTTTTATATCAAAATAACATGACTTTAAATCAACATTATCTCTTAATACATTATTGTTACAATTAATTGCATAATTTTTTTTATCTGCAAATTCATAATCTGCAAAAATAAAAAAATAATTTATTTAATAAATATTTTTCAAAATTTTAGCAATAATGACCTTGTAAAGTATTTTTAATAGAATCGATATATTTTTGAGTTCCATTAATGCCTTCTCTCTTATCTATGATAATAAGTGGAGGCGATTGGCGTACATCAATTTTTGGCTTAAAATCAATTCCTGTTTTAAAGTTATTTAATTATCTAATAAAATTTAGTTTTTTTAAAAAATTGGTGCTTTACCTGGGCCATGAGAAGTTAATTCAGTCATAGGATTTCTTTTATTTGGATCTAACCAAATTCTGTAACCAAGTTTATCTGGTTGGAATGGTGGTTTTTTTAAAGAAGTTACATATTTGTAATTAATCCACATTAAAAATGTAAATAACGAAAATAAAACACCGTAAAATGCTAAATAAAATAAACCAACTCTACCTGTTTTAAAAATGAATGAATTCATTAATTTTTATCAGTAATTGAGGTTAGACAAATTTCATTTTTTACCCCATTCGTGAGAAGTTCTATCCAAAAAAGCTCTAGTTTCTGGATTCCATACAAATCTTTTGAACGAATCAAACGCTTTTAATTCTGGCTTTGGTTTTCTACGTCTATAATATTCTTCATCGTGCCTAAATAACATTTTTTATTTAATTTTAATTATTCACAAGAAAAATCAGTTACTTTTTTTTGATATTCAATTATTTATTGTACTATAAAGTCATAATAATTTATCTTCTGGTACTGATTTTAAATAAACAAAAATTTTCTTTTTCACTTTAAATTGATGCATTTTATGAAATTTTTTAAACATTGCTTTTTATTTATTTATAGATTTTTCTAAAAAAATATAGCAATAAAAATTACAATTTTAAATATAAAACAGATTTAAATTTTACTTTTTGGTTATTTTTTTAATTTTAGTAATTTTATTTAAAAATAGATAATTTTTTATTAGATTCTAATTTAATTTTATTTAATGATTAATAAAACGTTAAATTAAATTACGTGTGTAATTAGCAGGTTTTATAGTTTTTTAAATAAACATTTTTCTGAGACAAAGTTTTAAGCTTTCATTTTATTATTTAGTAGTTTTTAAAACTTTGGGTTGGCGAAAATTTTTTAATAATTAATTCCATTGTAAATAAAAAATTTATTTTTACAGAAATCAGAAAAAAAAATTTTAAATAAATAAAAAAAAAAAAAAACCAACATCACGCGGTGTTCCCAAGCGGTCACCCATCCAAGTACTAACCGCGCTCAACTTTGCTTAACTTCCGGGGTCGGACGAGACCGGGTGTGTTCAAAGTGATATGAATGTTGGACGAATGTATGTAAACTTAAGGTGGCTAGTCGTTTTACGTATATAATACTAATTTTAATTTGGAACTACTGGCCATTTTATCAGAAAATTGAATAAAAACTTAATTTTCATGAATCTTTCAAAAGACGTTAACACAAATATATTTGAAAATAATTTTCAAATCAAAAATTTTTTTTAAATTATCTCCTTTACAATTTTAGAAAATTTTTTTTTGTGCAAAAAAAAAATCGTATGATACCAAAATATTTTACAAAAATTAGCTAAATTTTGAAAATAAAGACCACCCTAATATAAAAATTAGGTAAGAATATAATATTTATCACACATACACGTATAAACAAATAAATACGATTGTTTAAATTTATTTCTCTGATCCCACTGTTTGTTTAATAAAGATATATAAAGTAATAATCTTTATTTTTATGTCACCCACAAAAAAAATAGAATAAAACAAAAAAAAAAAAAGATAATTTATCATAATATAAATGCGTGAATAGGTATTTTAAGCTTTGTAACATTTTTTTATAAAAAATTTTCTTAGAAATCAAATTTTTTTCATTTTTTTTAGATTAGATAATATAAGTATCAAAATTTTTCTAATTTGAAGCATGTATTTTTTTTTTAAATTAGTCAATTGATTAAATAACATTCAATATTTACTGATTCAGAATTAATTAATTTTTGTGGTACTAATTTACATTTGAATTGCTTTATTTTATGTACTCATATAAAAATATTAAAAAATCTATTAATTATTCAATACGAATGATTGATTTTATTCAAAATAATTATCTATAATTATCATCAAAATTTTTGACATTATTTATCCAATTACATTATAAATGCACTTTGGTTGACCACAAGATTAAATCGGAATAAATTAACATTAATTTTTATTTAAATATTATCTATTCAAAAGATTTTTAAAAAATAATTTTGTTTTTTTATTTTATCGAGCTCCATTATTTTTTTATTAAATAATTAGATTTTGCCTTTTAATTCTCTAATTAAAGTAATTAAAAAAGAAGCCGCACATTTATACAGATTACATTAAATCTGGTCATTCGAATATCGCGGCTGTCCATCGCGCAGTCGCATGTCCGCGAGAATAAAGACAAAGAGGTCACGTTGGTTATTAATGTTTGTTAAAAAAAGAGAATAATAAACACAAATCTGTTTCCCCCCTCAGTCATATCTGTCCTGTGTTAGCTCGCACGTCGCTTTTATGCCAGGCGTGCAGATTCCACTATAACGAGGCTCCGATTTACGCTCGTTTGTGAATTATTCTTCCGAGGTACCAATTAAAATTTATATATATTGCAAACCATCTCTCTTTTAAACTCTAAATATCAGTGATTTTGCGCTCTGTGTGCGAATTAAAATTAAAAGAAAATCAACTGGAGTGTGTGTCTTGCATTTGATTAAATTTTATTTTGACAACAACAACAACGAAGCACCAGGAGCTGATTTTTAAAATTTTCAAGATTCCAGTTAACAAAGCAAAGGTAAGAAGACAATAAAAACGTCGACACTATTTTATATACACGGAAGAAGGAAGAACACGAGAGAAAACATAATAGGCAAATGCAAGAGGGCCCGTGATTTTTTATATATATTTCTGTGTAGTACACGAGTCTCGTGACATTTTGTGTGGGAGAAGAAATTTTTGTTGTTATTTTGTTGTTTTTATTGCTTATTATACGTAAAATTAGGACAAGTTTTTTTGCAATCATGTTAAAATTTTTATAAGTGTATGTGTGTGTGTGTGTGCGCGCGCGCTGCAAAGACGTTCGCACAAACTGAATTCTATAGCCGACGAAGACGACGTTCCTAAAGTACCTACCACAAAGATGTCCGGAGCTTTGTTAAAAAAAATTACCCTCACACGTTAATTTTTTTTCTTATTAAAAACCAGTGTTTTGCTTTTTATTTATTAATTCAATAAATCAAAGAATGTGAAGCTCTAATCTTATTATTTATTCAAGTTTCTAAATTAAGAATATAAATATAAAGAAAAGTTAACCGTGGGAGGAAAAATATTTTTGACAACTTTATAATACAAAACTATCGATCGCATGATAAGTCTTTGTAATGGTATCATACAATATAATTCATGTTTTAACAAACTCCAAACTACTGATAGTGCGAGATAAAAGCCGCAATTTTATTATCATCAGAAAGGGAGAGAATGATACCAGAAAAGTACCTATACATATAATATACACTTGTTGGTCTCTTCTTATATGACTACGCCCTAGAAAAAATAAAATTTTTTTTTATCTCATGTGCCCTTATTATTAAATTTATGTGTATGAAAAGAAGACGTAGAAAAGTTTTGGGGTGAGAACACCCACAATATCTTGAAAAATAAAAGTGAGGGTGACGCGCGCAATTACCATTCTTTTTTTCTTTTTTCTTATTTTTACATTTTGGCTCGTTATAGATAATAAACAATCGATCAATTTTCATAAATGTAGTAAAAGTTGATGACTTAGGGTAAAACTTCTTGACATACAAAATTAATATTTTATTTATTTTCTAATTTTTTAATGAAATGTTTATTAGCTTTTATTTTCACAAATAATAAATGGTTTTTAATCTACATAAAATATTTATAAATCATTAAATTTTTGTTTACAATTAATTTTTTTTTCTTTCTTATTATTAAATTAATGATTATTGTTCTTATTATTGAAAGAGTAGGTATAACTTATTTATTTTAAGAAATTTTTTTTTTAAGGAATTTTAAACTATAAGGAAGAGTATTAAAAATGTTTAGTTATTGTGAAAAAAACATTATATTAAAAAAGCTTTTTAAGATTATATATATATGCATCATGTGATTTGGAAATTTGCCATTTAAACAACTGATCTTTTTTCTTCTTAAAAATGTATTATTTTGTACGTTATTACATATATATTTTTTTGAAATTATAAAATTTTATATTGTAAATATATAATTTTATATAATTCTTAAATTAGTAGAAAATAACATATTTATTATATAAGTTTTTTTAAGTTTTTCTTCTCTTTTTTTAAAATAAAAAGTTAATTAATTCATATTTATTATTATTAAAAATAAATGTATATTATTTTCAAGTGGATTTTAAATAGCTTTCTGGTTTTGTTAATGATAAAATATTTTTTATCTGTTTTTTTTATACATTATAAATTACAATATTAAATATTAATTCAATCGATCAGATCTTAGAACCTAAATATAAACGCTTTAAAAATATATTTGAGGAAAATTTTAATCAGACAATTATATCGAGTAAATACTAGCTGCTTATCATTTTAAAGGATTAATTTAATTGCATTTACTTTTTTATTACATTTAATCTTTTAAATAATACAAGGATATGTGTTAATTTTAATTAATTAATTTTTTTGTTTTTATTTAGATGAATACTGAATCTTCAAAGGAGATAACATAAATAAATAAAGAAAATGCCTCCGATAATAAGTATGGAGGTTCTTTCACCGTAGTTATTTTATAAATAATGTCATGCTGGTTACTCAATCAAATTCCAGCGGCACCATGGACAATCCTTCAACAAATATTCCAGAAAGTAATGGAGCAGAGTTGCAACAAAATAATACATCATCAAGTGACATTGATGATGTTTTTCCACCTCATGTAGATACAACTAATATTATTTATCAAGTTGAATCACCTACACCTAATAAAAAACAGGCACTCAAGACTTTTAAAGAGATCAATCAATTATTACAAACCGATAAAAAACGTGAAGTTAAATTATTATTAAGGGAAAATGCATGGCCTTTAAATAACGGAATAAGATCACAATTATGGCCTGCTCTTTGCAATCAACATTCACAAGGAAAGGGTATGATGGAAGGATTTTATTGGGATATGGTTGGACAAGTTTTAGGCACTACAGGTACCTCTCATTTTTTAAAACTTACATTAGTAATTGTTTAACTGTATTTGCATTGTGCAATTATGTTAAAATAGAAATTGAATGAATCATTACATTAACTGTTTTTTTTTTTATAATATATTATTACATATATATATTATTACATATTCTTTGTAAAAATGGAATAATTTATTTTTTTGTTTTTAATTTCAGAATTACCTGAAGTATCAATAATGCTGCCAGCTTTTGTTGATAGTACTCATTGCTTGTCGTATAACTTAACTCGTAAAGGCAGATGCGTTGCTGATAGAATAGTAACTGTGCTTGGATATGCCTGTCCAGACATAACTTATAGCCCTTCACTTTATCCTATAACAGCATTACTGCTCCATTTTATGCCAGGTTAGTTACTATTTAATAAAATTTCAAAAGTTACGTAAATACTAAATTTTATCTCAATATTTGTAGAAGAACAATGTTATCACTGTATAGCAAGCTTAGTAGCAGCGAAGAAGAAAACCTTTATTACGCAAACAAAATTGTTATATGAGGTAACATGGAAAACAGTTGAACAAATTACAAAAAAACATGTTGTAAGTAATAGAAACTAGTTAATTTTAATGCCCAAATTTTATTATAATTAAATTTTTCTAGAAATCTGCTGCTGTGCATTTGGCTAGACATTGTTCAGCCTCAAGGGCAGAAAGAATTTACATGGATTGGATATGGTGGATTTTACAACTATTACCTTTTCAACATCTAGTCAGAGTTTTGGACTGCTTTTTACATGAAGGCATTAAAGTAAAAATTGCAACAAATCTAATAGATTTATTAAAATTACGATTAAAATTTAATTTTCTAAAAATTTTTCACAGGTTTTTTATAGGGTAGCTATGGCTATTGTATTATTATTCTATAAACATTCATCATCTCAAACTTCAGAGTGGATGGCAGAAATTACAAAAAATGGAATTGATGCAGCTCTTTCAAAATTTTGCAGACAAATACCTGTAAAACATACTATTGATTTTTTTTATTTGAATATTTTGGGTAATTTAAAATTTTATATCTATTTTGAAGGTCACTCCAGCCAAATTCCTTCGAACTGCATTTGGTATACGGGGATTAAGCTCAGCCTACATATCAAGGGTTTTTTTAAGCATTGAGATAAATTTAAAAAGCAGAAGTGTATTAACAGGATCTAAGCCAATGTGTAAATCACGATCAACTGATAATCTTCCAACAAGTCAATCTCAAGTTAACATACAAATGATGTCTCATACACTTACGATAAGGGAGGTAAGTAATATATCGTTAAAGTATAATATATTATTAATGTGTAATATATACATGTTCTTTTGAATACTGTAAACGTATTTTATTGAACAAAAATTAAAATTATAAATATAAATAATACTAACGTGAAATATCTTATATTTTGTTTTTTATTATTTAAATATTTCTTTTATTAACATTTTCTTTTCTTTTTTTTCTTTTTCTTTATTTGTTTTTTTTCTTTTGATTTTAAGAAAATATAACCAAAAAAGGTGAAGGGTTTCTTTAAAATAATTTTTTTTTTTATTTATTTAATATGTGACCTCAAAAAAGTCGTCAATATTTTTACGAAAAATTTATATTTTGTGTAAGATCTATATACCGTATAGCTTGTATATGTCATTATATCATTATAAAAATTATTAAATGTTTTTTTAGATTCTATCAAATAATAAGTATAGAAGAACACAGAGAGGATCATTTTTTTTAAATATTCAATTTTAAAATTTTTGATTAAAAATACCTATTTACATGCATTTTCAAAAAATAAAATTTCTTTTCAGAAAGAATGTGAAGATACGTACAAAGACAGGGTATCGTATTATAATTTATTTTTTTTTTTTTTTTAACTGGAAAATGTGCCGTTTCGTTTCATTGTGCTACCTTTTTTTTTAATTTTTATTTTTCCTTTTTAAAACTTATTCAAAAATTACACCACTTACATTATATTCATATTTCATATATCTAAAAAAAAGGCACTAAAATTAAAACCGTCGGCTTCATAATCGCAAAATAAAAATGCAATTGCTAATTTTTTTTTTTTTTTTTTTTTTTTTTTTTTTTTTTTAGAGTGGATTGAGTTTTAATTGAATTAGTTAAATACATAGGGATTGTTATTTTTAACAATTTTTTTTTTGCATTATAATCATAATATACGTTCCATATTAAAAAGACAGAATACAAGACTGTCGAAAACTCAAACTTCTATTGTAAATTTGGATGCAGTTTTCTTCTTTTTTTGTTTAAAAGCATATACACAAAATACACAATTAGAAATATACCTACTTTATGAGTAGCAGTTATTTGTAAATACATAAATTTTTTCTTGCAATAATTTTTTTTATAGTGTGCATTTTATATTTACACACATTTATGTATTATTTGTCTTCTGTTTTTTAATTTATGATTTAAAAAAAATAAAAAGCAAATACTGTATATGCTGTTTATTAATTCTTTTTATTACATGAAACAGAGATCATTTTTAAAATATTAGGTTGGTTCTATATTTATAATATTTGCCGACGTCTGATTTGAGGCTCATGAATGTTTGATATCTTTCGTATACTTTTAATATTACATAAGAACTAAATCCTTTATTTTACAATAATGACGAATCATTATCATTTTTATCTCCTATCTACTCATTCATGTTTAAATTTATCAAATTCAATCATGCTCATTTAATAGCTATGATATGCCTGAGGCATGCAAAATGGTTTTCATCAATTGACAATTTTTTTTTTAAATTGAGGTGCATGAAATATTACTTTTGATAAATAAAAACTAACAAAAATTATAAAATGATTGCCAATTTTATTTGAACATTTTTTTTCAAGAATCTTGAGGCAGAGTTTTAGGAAAATTAATTAATTAGGATACTATAACATTTTCATTAAAACAAAAATAGATTTTACACAAAAAAATCAATTAATAAAAAGTTATATTTCTTTTTGTTTTATGATTTTGCTCTATTTTTCATTTGCAGGTGATTATTATGATATTACTTAAAATTATTAAGATTTATAAGTAATATCATTTTGTGATTAAAATAAATAGCCAAAAAAATCACAAATCACCTATTTTTTATTTTATTTTTTCTTGTTAATTAAATTCTTATTTAAACCAAAAGGAGCATGCTATTATTAATTCATAGCTCCATGTTGTCTTTGTGTTTCGCTGCAAAAAAATATCTTGGAACGAAAAATAAAAATTGAATGGACATTATAAAAAAAATATGATGATGGGTCCTAGGGTGCACACAGTCCTGGACCGCGTGCTCTTTCAATGGGTGTTTACCCAATCCAAACCATTCAGTCTCAGATTCTTGATATGCAGGATGTAAGTAACCATAAAACATATGGTTAAATTTAAATATTTTTCTTTTTTAGTAAAAATTAAAATGTATATCCATTATTGTAGGTTTATGAATATTATTCGTCGTGCCTGTGGCATGTTTATATTATATATATTATATATTTTGTCATTTTTTAGTAAGGAGCGCTTACATATAATTTTTATTATTAAAATCCCTTTTTTTGATTTAAGATTCTGCTCTTTGTTGTTGTTGATGTTGTGATAATTTTGTATTTCAATCTCTATCTTTATGCCAGTGTCGCTTAAAAGAATTTTTAATTTGGACTTCCAATTTTTTATTTGATTACCTGCTCTAATTTTATGAGAGTACGAAGTTAATTTTCTTTTTCATCGTAGTTATTTACATCAGTAAATAATTGAATTTATCATTTGAAATCAAAAATTTCTTATGTAACATGAGTATTTTATTTTAGATTAATAATGCTTTTATTTTTTTTTCTGTAACTCAAACATGCACTACAAAGATATGAAGCATGACAAAAAGCTTATATTATTCACCTATTAGGTAATATCTACACTTATATATTTTTAAGATTTTTATTTTTTTACTATGATTTTTTATTGAATAAAAAATATATGATTAATAAATACTGCAAAATTTTCTTTTTTAGTTATTGTGTATTTTATTAATAAATTATTACAGTTCACCTGAAATAATTTTAATTAAGCACTACATAGAAAAAAAAATTAGTATTTTTTATAATTTTTTTTAGGTATTTAGATTTTTATAATTTTTTTTTTTCCAGAATTCTGTGCTCAAGCGCATGTTTTATTTTAATATTTAATATTTTGTAACTTGACTGGAAGTTTTTTTAATAATTTTATTAAAACTATTAATTAAATAATAAATTGGGGAAGAAATTTTATCATTTTTACTTTTAACAGTTGTTCACACTGTGGTCATGGTTGCCAGTAAGGATAACGATGTATCAACCAATCTTGCTTTATACAACAGAAGAGCACGGCTGTTCGTTAACAACATTTTATGTACGAGTGGAAAAATATGAACCAACTCTACTTATGATAAAAACTTGCAATAACGAGGTAAATATTTAATAAAATTTTTAAAATACTGAACATAAAGTTAATTTTGTTTATTAAAATAGGTATTTGGAGCATATTGTTCTACCAGATGGTGTGAGAGAAACTTGAAAGATGATAAGGGACATAGGCAAGCTTATTTTGGGACAGGAGAAACATTCTTATTTAGCTTATACCCGGAACGAGCAAAATATCCTTGGGTTGGAATGGATACTACTCATAATGATTCAAAAGTTCACCATTCTGCAGAGCTTTTTATGGCAGCTGATTCCAAGATGATAACTATTGGTGGAGGGTAAATATAAAATTTATAAATTATTTTAACTCTTAATTCAAATTAAAATTTTATTATCTGTAGTGACGGGCAGGCGATTTGGATGGATGAAAATATTCGGTATGGAAAAACTGATCATTGTTCAACTTTTAATAATCCACCATTATGTGCCAGTGGAGATTTTGAAATTAGGGTATTAGAAGTCTATGGGTTTCATGGAGCTTAATTGACAGAATGCGTTGTTAAAAAGATTCAATTTTCCTATACTGCCATTGACAGCGTCTCTCTATTTGTCTCTCTTTTATTGTCAAATTATTCTGTCGGTAGTAAAAATCGCTATTTACACTCGAGTATAATTATTCAAATACTCTAATATAATTAATGCTTAAAAATAAAAATTTATCAACACATGCATGACTGGCATATTAATCAATATATATGTGCATATAACATTTAAAATCAAGACTTTTTCACTAATCTCACAAATTTGTAAGATCTCGTTAAAAAACTTTTCTTTTTTTAGTGTTCTATACATAAATATTAAAAAAGAAAATTCAGGTTACATTTATTTATCATGTCAGAAGATAGCGTTTCATTTTATTTTATAATAAGGCCTAGTTTTTCATAATAATTATGTAAAAAATAATTTTCTACACTTTAATACCCATTAAAAAAAAATTAATATTTTTTTTTTAATTACAAGTACAGACTTAAGCACAATATTGTAGTAAAAAATTTGCTTAGCTTGACTAATACAGGGACACACAATCTATTGAAATTCTTGACAATAAAAAAATAAATTTCTTTAATAATCAAAACGCTCAGCCACAAATTGCTTTTCTATATATATTTATATATATGTTAATTTATAATTTTCGTTATCGTGATTATTAATACTTAAGATTTCATTGGACCACATTTAAAGTATATATAAATTTTGTAAATATTTATTTAGACTTTTTTTTTAATCGTAAGATTCATAACTTTTTTTGTATAAATCTGTTGTTTCATATAACATTATTTATTAAGTTTAATATAATTATAGTAGTTTTTGTTTTTATATCATAGCGCACTATCATATGTGTAAATAATATTACAATGAAAAATATAGTCAAATAATTTATATAAACTAAATCGAACAAATTGTGATCGTCAGCCGGTGCTTGCAAATTGTTATATAAATCTTTCTAACATCCATAAAAGTTCTATTTTTACATTCTTTTAATTTTATTTTCATTAATTAATTTATTAATTTCTTCAAGTGGTCAGAGATACAATAAAATATCTTTTGTATTACAGAAAATGAAAATTTGGTATAATCTTCTGTAAAAAAACAAAATGCAATTTACAAAAATTTGCTAAGAATTAATGAAAAAATTAAATTTAATTACAATGAACATATGCTTCAAAAAACATTGCATTCATTTACACTATTCCATTGTTTAAAATTATTTGTTTGAAAATTAAGGTCTTATTTCTAAGAGTTTTCTAGCTTATAAATAGCCCAGATAAAATTTTTTAAAAATAATTTTTCCAAGGAATATCTATAATACGTATGTATGGCTGAGATATTTATACAAAATAAACATTATAAAACTCTATTTAAGATTTTCACATATTCATGTTCAAATTTATGAAAGTATAATAGTATTTAAAAAATCATGTTAGAAAAAAATCTTTACAGTTAAGCGTAATAATTATAGAATATCACATGGGAAAATATTAATGCATATCACATAGAAACAAATGAATTGAAAAAAAAAACTTATTAAAATCATAATAGTTTAGCATACTCAAAAAATACAAGTGCCCTACAAAAATTAATTAATAATTTTGATTTATAAAAAAAAACAGAATTAATTTATGTTTCGTTGAATATTTTGTATATACGTAATTTTATTAATAGGCACCAAAAAGTAAATAAGCAAACAGTACCATTGATATTCATTAAAAAAAAAATCTGTTTGAGTACAATATTATTATAAAAAATAAAATAAAAGTACCGCAGGTCTGTACAATTTTATTAAGATATTATATCTTGCAAGCAAGAAATATATATAATATATATATTTTAAAGATCTAAAAAAAAAAGAAAATAAAAGTAGTCTGTTGTTATTAGATTTAGGAATGTGTGTCTATATAGGTATATTATTTTGGTTATTAAAAAAAATATTGAATGTTAAGAATTCTAAAATGTTTAAATGTATTATATAAATATGTAAAATATTAGTTGTATATATATATACTCAAAGAGAGACGCTAAAAATTATAAGTGATGATACGTTATATACTCAATAAAATTAAACGAAACATTTATTATTATTTTTTTATTTTAATTTGGTTTAAATTAATTATTATTAGCGTTCTCAATCTTTGTATAGAAATATTTAAACAAATTATATATATATATATATAGAATGTTAATAAGTACAAGACGTAAAAAGATTATTATTTATGAATGTATATAAACCAGTTAAAAAAAAAGGAAGTATATTACTTCCGAGTAATAGTGCAAAAAAAAAATTTACATAGCCTATTTATTTAAAAAATAATAAATATGACATACTCACAAGGTATTATTATTTTATATCGGAATCGTTTGATAATTAAAAAAGCTTTATTACACTATTGCTATTATACATATATATTCACTGATCAAAAAATTGTTGCCTGATTATTATTATTATTATTATTATTTTTAAATTATTATTATGTAAACTATTTATAGTATACATATATATTTAATTAATACTATTTAAGACAATTATATATATAATTATATACATTACCATATCATATTTTGTCGTTGTCAAATATATAAATATATATATATATATATTTAATTTATATATATAAAATGCAATTAATCAATTAAAATAAAAATTCTTGTTACATCATATATATTTTAGTTATTATTTATAACCAGGTCTTTATAAAAATTTATTATCACAGAAAAAATGAATCTTATTCATTTTCTTTATTTATTTTGCTGTTAATTGTTGCACAGTTCCTCATATTTCACAAATTATTTTAATTATTTATTTTTTCTGATTTATAATTTCCATTTTTATAGCACCTTAATAAGTGATTTTTCTTTCAAATCTGCCATCATAGGCATTCTGGATTACATTCTAATTTGCCAACTTTTATAATTTTTCTCTTTATAATACCAAATAAAACGCTTATTTTATAAAATTTATTTAAATTTACAATTTTTCTCAAACAGAGAGGAAAAGTTGGATTTAATTTTCAGTAAAATTTTTAAATTTATAATTTTTTTATTTCATCAACAAGTAGATCAACAAGTTTTGAAGTCAAATCGATTTCACAACCAGAAGCAAACAGAATTTTTAGATGTTTAATTCCCTATACGCATATCTTTATTTATTTATTTATTTTTTATTATTATTTAAGCTTTGAGCCTTCTTCGAGGCTATGCAGCTACGTATAACTCCAGTCAAATCGCGGTTTACCGTTTAGGGTGTATTTTCACTGGCCAACATGAGATTTGCTCTGCTATATGTTTTTTGGGTCGCTGATCACGAAAATCGGGGTATTTTCCAGGAGATATTTTCGGAACACGCTTAAATTTCCAAAACCACCCCCAAAAAGGGGTTTTTTTGATATATTAGCAAGCTGAGTTTCTAGAGTTAGCCAAGAATTTGTATAAGAGAGTTTTGTGGGTCGGTGATTAAGAATTTGAGGTATTTTTTTATGAATAATAAATATTTCACCCTTAAATTAGCAAAAACATAACCCTAAAAGGGGTGTTTTGGCTATATTCGCACTTTGTGCTATCAGATTAGGTCGTTTTGGGTCGCTGATCAAGAATTAGGGGGAATTTTTTATGAATAGTTAATATGTCATCCTTAAATTAGCAAAAACAACCCCTAAAAAGAATATTTGCAATAAATACACCCCTTTTAGGGTTTTTTTTTGCTAATTTAAGGGTGAAATATTAATTATTTATAAAAAATTTCCCTAAATTTTTGATCAGTGACCCAAAAAACCCTTAAGGACCTAATTTAGTCGCTCAAAATGCAAAAATTGCAAATGCACCCCTTTTAGGGGTTGTAAAGAATATTTGTTAAAAAAAAAAAAAAAAAAACTTGAAATGAAAATGTCAAAAAGTATGTAAAATAATGTTAAGTTAATACTCCAGTCAAATCGCGGGGGGAGGGGGGTGTATTTTCACTGACCAACATGATATTTGCTCTCTATATGATTTTTGGGTCGCTGATCAGGAATTTGAGGTAATTTTTTATAAATAATTAATATTTCACCCTTAAAATAGCTAAAACTACCCCTAAAATAGCTAAAACTACCCCTTCGCACTTTGAGCATCCAGGATATGCCCATATAGATTTTTCGGGTCACTAATTAAGAATTTCGACTTCTTTTTCATAAATAATATATAATTTTATTTAACATTCTTATTTTCTATAAATAAGAAAATAATAAAAAAATAATTTTCTACATTAAATAAATATTTCAACCTTAAAATAACTAAAACTATCCAAAAAGGAGTGTTTTTGTTATTTTCGCACATTGAGCGTCCAGGATATGCCCATATAGGTTTTTTGGGTCGCTATTCAAGAACTTCGACTCCTTTTTTGTGGTGAAATATTGATTATTTATGAAAAAGAAGTAGAAATTCTTGATCAGCAACCCAAAAAACCCGTATGGTGCAAATCTGAGCGCTCAAAGTGCGAATATGTAAAAAAAACCCTTTTTTGGGGGTAGTTTTTTCAAATTTAAGGGTGAAGCCCCCATTTCTTTACGAAATGACCCCGATTTTCGTGTTCAGCGACCCAAAAAACCTGTAGTATAGCAAATCTCCAGTTCGTCAGTGAAAATACAACCAACCCCGTATTTTGCCTGGAGTATATTGGAAATATTCATTTTTTCAATAAATCAAGGAATATATATTCCTTGTTATAATTATGTCAAATTGCAATTGTCGTCGATATTTGATTTGTAGACGACTGTAGATTTTCAATTAAGTTCAAATATAATACTATATGTTATAATTTACAATTTTTTTTAGACATATATTGTTACTAAAAAGCTTTTAGTTACTTTTGTAGTAAAAAGTTCTTTATTAAGTTAACTATTTTCCTTTACGGCCAATTTGGAAAATAAGAAATACCCTAACGTATATGTAACCGGTGATACTTTTACAACCCCTCTTGATTTTTTGGATCTTTAATACCTAATTATTTGTAAATTTTTTTCTCACAATTTTTATCCAAAAAAACGCACTAAAATTTTTTTTCTTTTTGGACGTAGTAACAAATTTTATCATTTGGAAGTACTAATTTTAGAAATTTCGTGTTAATTCGATTTTTCAAATTTAATACCTAGTTTTTTGAAAAATTTTTTTGTATTTATTCATTTTTTTTTTCACGTATAATACCTAATTTTTTCCACTTCTGAATTTTTTTTGAATTCTAGTTTTAATAAATTTGGTGTCACTTTATTTCTCTAGTAAAAATTTTCAACTCATATTATGAATATTTGTCATTCCTGGTCATTGCTTGGAAACCGTGGTGCCAATAATCAGGCAGCGTTTATATATATCATATAATCATTTATCAGGATGTTATTAAATTAAATAAAATATAATGATCAATTTTTAATGAAAAAAACAGTTAATTATAATTAAATTACAAAATAAATATGACTTTCTATTTTATTTTCCTATATTTATCTTAAAAATTAATAAAAAGCAGAAAATAAGATTTTCCCAGTATAAAACTATATTTTTTTTTTATTATGCAATGTAAGTGATATAAAATCTTATTAAAAAATTTTTTTAAACAAGCATATATACAAAATACAAAGTATTTTTTTTTCCTTATCTCATCATCATTTTACTGATTCTGTATTTTTTTTATATAATAATAAAGCAAATGTTTTTATTAGCCTTGTAATATTTAATGTATTTTTTATCATAGATCGCCTAAAAATTGTTTATATAAAAGAAAAACTGCAATTTAAAAAAAAAAAAAATATCTTTGTTTTATGATAAAACTCTATAATTTCGCATATTCGACATAATAAAAAAGTAAGATAAAACTTACAAATAGTTTCCTCGTGTGTCTCTTGAAACTCTGTAAAAAACAGGTAAACCAAGAGAGTGCGAGACGATTATAAAAAAAATTTATAGAAGAGAGGGAGAGTGTTTTTACAATGTCGAGGATATTTGCAAAAAAAGTCTCTCTTATATAGTATGCGAATTCATCAAACAGTCAGTTATAGAGACTTATGGATGTTTGATCAAGTTGTTTTATAAGACATTGTAAGTTTTTTTTTTTTTTTTTAATTATAACTTCTTTTTTTTTTATGTATTTACTCTAGTTTTTTTAGAAGGTCAGTGAACTTTTTTTGTGCTATTAATGTAGAAAAAATGTTAATTTTGTGATAGTTTCTATATTTTTAAATTTGAATATAATCGAATCTATTTTTTTTTTTTTTTGATAGTGTTGTGTTTCTTTTTTATAACAAGTGTTTTAATAAATTAAGATAAAAAAAAAATATTCAAAACTAATTCAATGTTAAATTAAAAATTAACAAAATTTTCTCAATATTAACGTACGTGAATAAATTTATTCATATATCAAATATAATTTTAATATTAACCTTAAAAAATTTTTTTTTGAAACATAAGGCAATATACAAAAGTTATACCGGTTTTTTTTTTTTTAATTTTTTATCAATACATAAATTATAGTGAACAAAAAAAAAATATTATATTATTGTTATAAGCAATTAAAAGATAAATAAATAATTTTTTTTTTTTTAATGTGCATGTATAAATAAAAATGAAAAGTTCATGGTTTTGACATCGTTATCAATTTAGAATATGTAAAATATCTTTAATATACATTGAATATATTATTTTATAACATTTTTTTATGCCAACTGTCGTGTTTGTTGAAAAAAAATAGCGCGATTTTTTTTTTTTTTAACAAAAGTATAAAAGAAAAAGCACGCGCGATTTACACCTTCTGAATTTAATGAGTTTTATTTATTTTTTTTTTTTCATCGTAGTTTATTATTATTAAACAGAGAATTTTTTTTTTTTTCTTAACATATTTTTTGTATTACTGTAAAAATAATGTCGCTATTTCCGTGTGTATATGTTATTGGACAGTTCTGAACTGGGTATTTTATAATACTCAAAGACTGGTCTTATTGAATGCTTGTTGAAAGTTCAAACAGGAAACAGTGCAAATTGTATTCCATTTTTTTTTTTTTTTTTTTTTTTTTTTTTTTTTTTTTTTTTTCAAGCTTGAAAAATTTGATAAATCATTTTTTAGATCAGTAGAAACTGTAAATCAGAATGTTGAATATTGCTGTGCACTGTAGAAAACTGTTTAAAATAAAAAGCGCGGGTAAACGGCAGTACATGGTTTTGAATTTTCGGGTATTAGAAAATGGTTCAACCTCCAGGAGATTTTCTAAAAAGTTTTAGTTTTTTACCCCATCAGGACTAAAAAAAATTAAGGATGGTTTTTTTTGCTCAAAAAACCGATTTTTGGAAAACTCAAAATTGTATTTCGGAGTCTTAAACGGATCTTTAAGGCCTACAAAAATTTTTTGATAAACGACGAAGCTTTCAAATTAATGTGTCGAAAATTATTTTTTCTTGGGTCGCAGAAATTAAATTAAGTCTAAAAAACCTTATTTTTTTGGAATTTTTTTAGATTTTTGGGGGCCTGTCGTGGCCTAAAGGTCTAACTCCAACGGTATTCGTGCGATTTTTGAAAAAATTTTTGGATACTACTATTAAGCTAGATTTATTTACTGGTGTCAAATCACTATACTCATCCAGCAATGGCCTTTCAGAATTGTTCAATAACATATACAATTTGAATTATTTATAAAATGTTTAAAAAAAAAAAAGAAAAAAATATATAGGCAGCAGTTGTCAATTATACATGTTCTGTGTTGTTAGTTTTGCGTGTGATAAATATATCAACACCTCTCATTATTATACAGTAAATAATTTTATTATATAACAATAATTATTTTTTATTCTTTAACAACAACAAAAAAAAATATATAAGTTCACTGATTTTTATTTGTCATTGTAAACAAAAAATTAAATAAATACCAACCTACACAAAAAAATATACTCTAATTATGTTAATTTATTATAGATAGAGAATAATCTCTGGATAGAATTCTACTTATTTATTGAATTTTTTTATATTTTTTATTTGCAATTAATAAATAATATGTCAATCGTCTTGTTTTTTTAAAAGATTTATGTTTATTAAAAATATAAATTATGTAACAATTATTTATATAAACTTTGTTTTAATTATTCTGTACAAGAGTAAAAAAACTGATAATTATCGATATTTCATTATAAAAGTACATAAAATAATAAGCATTTTCTATTTTACATTTTCTTTTTATAAAGTTGAACGAACTTGTAAAAACATTATAAAAAAATTAGGACACTAACGACAAAAAACAAAGTTTGTTCGTAGTTTTTATTGTTTTATAAACTTTTAAAGAAGTATAGGTATATATAACAAATTCAATATTAAACTTTGTAAGAATTTTTTTTCGCACTTTGTTTTTTTTTACTCTATGGTACACTGTAAAAAGTAACTTTCTTAGATTTACAAAAAAAATATAATTTTTTCGAAAAATTAGTGAATTTTCAAAAATTTTTGTAAATATTCTATAAAAATCGTAAATTTACTAAATTTAGTATATTCTCGAAAAATTCGAGAATTCTCGATTTTTTTTTTGTGATTTTACGAAAAAAGTTGTAAATTCACAACTATTTTGCAGAAATTTACAACTATTTTTTGTTAATTTTCGAAAAAAAATGGTAAATTATCAATTTTTCTTGCGAATTCACAAAAAAAATCAAGAATTCTCGAATTTTTTGTTAATATACTAAATTTAGTAAATATACCATTTTTTTCGAATATTTACAAATTTTTTCAAAAATTTTCTAATTTTTTTGTTAATGAAAGAAAGTTACTTTTTACAGTGTATACTTAAGAGGGTTCTAAACTTTTATTGGTGCATTTTTTATGATTAATATATGGGTTTGTTGATTTTAGCGAAAATTTCAAAAATATTCATAAGATTTACTGTAAAGATAAAGATTTTATTTGATTTTTCATACATTTTTTTGTGTATAGGTACTCATTGTCAGTTTTTTTTTTTTTTTTTTGGATTTATTTATTTTTTTAAATTTTTACTATAGAATAAATTCACTTTAAAAAATTTAGAGTATTAAATGCATTTATTTTTTTTAAACAGGTATTGGCGTATAACATGAAAGCTCAAATGAATCTCAGCTGAACAAGAAAAATGAAATAAAAATTCAAATTACTTCTAGCGGTTTACGTCGATTAAAAAAAAAAAAAAATTTAATTCGCTAATCTAACATAAATAATAATAATCGCGACATGTTATACTTAGTTATCAGGGTCAATAATTGACTTTTTAATATAGTATATTTTAAAGGCCCGCGGCTTGATCATCTAACATCAAAACGCATACATATGAAGATTGAAGGTTTTATACATAAATATTGTATAGTTTTTTATAACCCGCCCGCATCTCTTTGATCGTGTCACATATATTATGTATCACGATTTATTATTAACTAGTAAATATAGACATAAAAATTAATTAATATAGACCAATGGCAATAAATTGATAGCTAAATATAAATTTTCCATTTTTATACCTATATTAAAAACATAAAAAAAATGTAAATTATACGCGAGGATGTCAGATGTTAATAATGTTGAAAAAAAAGCAGACGAATTACCAACACAAGTACCGATAAATTTAAAAAAAAGAGTAAACAATAATAATTATCGTAGAGGAAGTTTAGCTGCTACTTTACATTCTAATATTAAAAATTTTAGTAATAATAATTCTGATGCATTCGATAATGCCAAAAGACGTTTTAGTAATGTTAGTGATGTTGTATCAAGAAAAATATCTAAAACTATTGGTTGGAGAATACCATCTGTATCATTAGAAAATACTATTTCATTGGTAAAAATTTTTATTATTATTTTAATTAAAACTTGTTTCACATAATAATAATAATAATAAAGCGTTGTACGTGTTTTGAAAATAAATGTAAATATCGAATATTAAATTGACCGTTTATTAATAAAGTTTAAGTTAAAAGTATATATTTTATGTAAGAGAAAATAAATAATGAAAAAAAGTAATAATAAATGGAGTAAATTAGTACGTGAAAAACTATTAAAATCAACAACTTTTTGTAACAAAAATGCTGATGAAGAAGCAAAAAAAGTTGAACAGGAAATTTATAATAATCAAATTAAAAATATAATTAAAACTGTATGAAATATACAATTATTTTACTATATAACAAGATAAAATATAAACATTAATTAATAAAAAAATTTTACTCTTTTTTTACAGGGAACTTCATTATGTGCAGTTTATATGAGAAACCGAATAAAACAATCAGGTTTATTACAAAGAAAATTAGGTTTAGAACGTGCAATAAGTACAAAATTATTATATCCAGCTGATAGTATATTAGTTAACGACATTTATGGAGAATTTTATTTAGCAACATCATATTTAGAGAAAACATATCCAAAAGTATTTGAACGCATTGATCGTAAATTGGGTAGTGGTGCATTTTCATCAGAAGAAAGATTTAAAAAAACATTAATTCATTTAGCTAAAGATATTATTAAAAATGGACCATGTACATGGGCTAAAGTTATTGCTATTTATACATTGTATGGTTCGTTAGCTGTTGATTGTGCTAGAAAAGGAAAATTAGATTTATTGATTATTATACAAAATTCTGTTACTGAAGTCTTGGAAGATGATTTAGCTAGTTGGATACACTCTAACGGAGGATGGGTAACTTGGCTATTTATATTATTTTGCTATATATATTTTAAATCATTATTCACTTGTGTTCTTGTTTCAGATGGCATTAGTTGCAAAATATAGACCGCATCAAGAATCATTAAGATGGAAAAAAGTTAAAATGATTCTTGCGTTAATATCATCTGGGATCATCATATTTATAGTTTTTATTATATTAATAAAATTAATATTTCTGTGATATATTAAATTTATGCAATTAAAAGTGAACCTTTATTGTAAATAAAGACTGTTCTATTAAATAGGTATATATATATATTTTTTTTTTGAATTTTATTATGAATGTTCTATCTGGAAATTCCTATTAAAAATCCAGGATTAAATTGTGTAAATAAAATATAAAATTATTATCAAACTTGGTTTTACTTTTATTTAAACACAAATTAATATTAACACCAACTTACATATATATAAAATATAATTTTTTAAAAGCTTCGTCAAATAGGTATTGTAATTATCATCTTTATTTTTAATTTTTTCTACTTCATCAACAGGCATTTTAAGCACTTTAGCAATATTTTCTAATAATCTTATGAAATCTTAATATCTCACACCAGCTGAGATTTCATAATAAATACCAAAAAATTCATTATTTTGAAATTTAACCAGCATGGCCATATATTATATATTAAATTATCAAAAAAATTTGTTTAAATCAAAAGCAAGAATATAAATTAGTGATTTATTTTATAAACTATTGTATTACATATAATTAAAAACTAAAAATAATGGACTTACATATATATATGAAGCTTATAAATAAAAAAAAAAATGCAATTAAAAAAAAAGTGAAATAATTAAAAAGTGAATTTCTTTTATAAGATACTTTAATAACCAATAATGTTTTTTATAATAACTTTTAATTTATTAATTTATATTTTATTAACTTATTGTTAAATTTAATTATATTTAATATTTATTATTTCTTATCAGGATTTATAAAAGCCTGAAAAAAACCAATGGCTGCATCTTTTATGGCTTCACCAAATACTTGCCTCATTTCATCTTTAACAGTATTTTTAATTATAGAAGTTATATTACTTACTGTTGGATTTTCTTCATTTTTAATATTTAAATTTTTATTTTCTTTTCCAATTTCTTTAATTAAAAATATTTCTGATGAATCTCTTTCATTACTTTCTTTTTTTACATATTTTGTTTCATTTTCTTCATCGCTATCATCAATACTAATTTCTTCTATATCTTCATGAATTTTACTTAAAGCGTTTACTTTTTCTTCAATAGTATTATTATCTATTGCCAAATTCATTGCAGTATTTTTAATTATTGAAGTTATATCAACTACTGTTGGATTTTCATCATTTTTAACATTTAAATTTTTATTTTCTTTTCCAATTTCTTTAATTAAAAATATTTCTGGTGAATCATTTTCATTACTTTCTTTTTTTACATATTTTGTTTCATTTACTTCATCGCTATCATCAATACTAATTATTTCTATATCTTTATCAATTTTACTTAAAGCGTTTACTTTTTCTGCAACAGTATTATTATCTATTGCAGAATTCATTTCACCAAATGCTGAATTTTCAATGCTTGAATCAATTTCTGTACTTGTTTCAATAATAACATTATTGAAAGTAACATTTTGATCTTGATCAGGTGGTGAATTTATTCTGATTAAACTATCACATCTATCTAAAGAAACTATTAGGGTCTTAAATAAGTGACTATTTCTGTTATCCCTCAAACTGCAGCATTTTTGTAAATGACTTATAAGTATAGATTTTAGAACAAATTTTTTCTTGCAATTTTCACATTCAAAAAATTTTTTTCTTGATGTATGAATTTTTTCATGCCTAGTATGAATTTCAATATGACGTATTAAACTAAATTTCTTTGTGAAATTCTGCTTGCAATGTTCGCATCCAAATTTTTTGCCACAGTAATATTTTTTATGAGCTCGAAGATTATGCGATAGACTAAAACTTTTTTTGCAAATTTTACATTTATATGGTTTTTCTCCAGTAAACCGTTTTTTGCAGAAATCGCATTTGGATTCTTTTGTGCCAGCGTGAATTTTTTCATGATCTCGAAGATGATGTAAATGTTTATAACTTTTTTTGCAAATTTCGCATTTATAAGGTCTTTCTCCAGTATGAACTCGTAAATGTATTTGTAAAGTAAACTTTCTACCAAACACCTTTTTGCAGAAATCGCATTTGAATTCCTTTGTGCCAGCGTGAATTTTTTCATGATCTCGAAGATGATGTAAATTTTTATAACTTTTTTTGCAAATTCCGCATTTATAAGGTCTTTCTCCAGTATGAACTCGTAAATGTATTTGTAAAGTACACTTTCTACCAAACACCTTTTTGCAAATTTCGCATTTATAAGGTCTTTCTCCAGTATGAACTCGTAAATGTATTTTTAAAGTAAACTTTCTACCAAACACCTTTTTGCAGAAATCACATTCGAATTTCTGTAATCCAGTGTGAATTTTTTTATGTCTTTGAAGCTGTTTTATTTTCTTGAAAGTTTTATTACAACTTTCACATTTGTAAGGCCTTTCTTCCCTGTGAATTCGAGGATGCATTTTAATTGACCCTTGTACACAAAATCTTTTTTTGCAAATTTCACATTTATAAGGTTCTTCACCTGCATGAACTTGAATATATGTACTTGTAGTTTTTCTTTAGTGATAAATTTTTGTTTACAGTAATCACATTTAAACTTCTTCAATAAGAGTCCACAATATAGTTACTATTCATATTTACAAATTTTTTAAAATAAGCGCGACCTATATATTCCGTAAAAAATAAAAAATATGTATTTAAATACATATATAATTAAAGTTTAAATTATTAGTAATTGTTGTTTAAACAAATATATATATATATACCTATGTAGTGCTTATTCACCTAGAGATAAAATTTAGCTTCGGTGATCGGTTATTTATTACTGATCTGTTCTGTTCGGTAGCGGTAAACGAATTAAATTTGTTAGGTTAGTTTCATTCCATAATTTTTTCCATCATTTTGTCGAAGTCGAACACGTAAATAAATTATATTCATAAGAACTTTTTAATAGTACATATTATTTATTTTTTTATCTTAAATATTTTTATGTATTTTATTTGTACCTACAAATTATATTGAAAAGAATATCTATATACTCATTAGCCGACACAAACACACAGTATTCAAAATTGTTAAAATGAATAGAGAATTTAAGAATTTTTTAAGTTAATAGATTTTAATTATTGTGTAAACAAAAAAAAATTAATATTAATATTGTAGTAATTAATCAGAATTTTGCACTAACAATACCCAATCAGATCTGTACTAATTTTCTCGGGCGGTTAAAAATAGTTTAATGCCGCGCGGCATTTCGCGCGAAATTGAAAATTAGATAAGTATATATCTATTAAAAAAAATAAATAGGTATACGCTTTAAATAATCTATTTTTTTTTAAATTTAGGATGACCTATTAACATATATTTTATAAAAGGCTATAAGGATCATATAATTATAAACATGTATAAAAAAGAAGTAAAAATTTTTAGTTTTTTCGAAATATTTATGAATAAAAAAGTGGATTATAGTATTGAGTCTGACCCTTCCCCACTCCTTGTTTAAATTTAGGTCCGGCACCAATGACAGAAGTTAAAAATTAGCGCTGTTAGCGGAAATTTCTGTAACTTTAGGTCCGGAATTCAAATCTGCCAATCAGAGAATGATAAAAATTTCTTTAGAGTGGGGAAGGGTCGGACTCAATAAACATACGAAATAATATCAAAATATTTTTTTATTTCCTGCAGATTATTTATTGTACATGTTTCATTAAAATTTAAAAATTTGCTTTAAAAATAGTACTGAATAATTAAATAACACTACAATATTCTTTCATATGTATATGCTGATAAAATGCTCTATTTCAAAAATAGACAACATGAAAAGTTCAGAAATAAGTTCTGAGTTTTTGACTCCAAAGGCAAGTGAATTCATTAACTTTATAAAGTTTGTTTATCTGATAATTATAGAATGCGATTGGCATCGGGTTTTGCTTGGATCCTATTTCTCAAATCGTTAGGATACCTGTTTATGAAATAAAAAAAATTTTGAAAATGATTCACTTAATTTCTTTAATTTCTAAACTGGGTTTATTTTGAATTTCCATTTGGGATTCTTCAGCATAATCTTCTTTGTCCTAATTAGAATAATTAATAAATATTAATTTTCTCAAAAAAATTGCTTAAAAAACTTACCTTTGAATTTGGTCTACTCAAATTTGATTGTAATGCCAAAAAATTTGGTTTAACTTCATCTTGTTCAATAGCAATTAAAAAATTTCTACGCGTTTCAAGTACTTCATCTATCATTAAATTGTGTTTCAAAGCTAATTCTAACGCTCAATTCCAATTGAACATATCAAGATTTATTTTAAGGGCGCTCTGTCCAGCTCGGGATGTTTTTTGCGAAGCATATTTGTAACTAAAATATTTTAACCATACATTTATTTATAATAAGTTTTTAATGAAAGAATCAATACTTTTCAGTGTTTAGTACAAGAATTTAAAAAAAAAAATTAAAAATGTTTATTTGTTTAAAAAAAATACGACCTGTTAAAATTTTGAAATTTTTGGGGCAAAAAAGCCTGAGTTCCCAGATCTCTGTTTCATCACTTTTATACTTTTTGCAAGCTCCAATAAATAAGAATTCCCATAAGAGCAATGTTAAGTTGCCGATTTTTATTTGTCAATTAAAAAAAAATTAATGTGGTAATGTACATAATAAAACTAAGTTTAATTGAACTTTACAAATGTTTAGCTTTAATAATTTTCCTCTTTTATTGAGCTATACATCATTTTTATTTACAATGGTATAACTCCTTAAAACAAAATCGAAATTTTTTTTTTCAAAATTTTTTGTATAAAAAAATTAAAAAAACAATAATTTTTTTTCTTTTTGGACGTAGTACTTAATTTATTTCTATGAAAGTACTAATATCCAGAATTATGGTTTAAAAGGATTTCTCCATCTTATATGTAATTTTTCGAAATAGAAAAATTATATAATTTTTTATTTTAAGATTTGAAAAAATCATTGCCAGTTAATAATATTAATTTTATAACCAATCAGAGACTAACCAATTTTAGAGACCCTAGATAAACTAGAGACGACGTGCAGAGATTTTATTTTTGGTTTTTTGAGTTTTGTGATTTTTAATAAGCGTGATCGTATTTTATTATTTAACAGAATTATATTAAAAAATTTTTATTTAAATTAAAATTTTTGTGTTTGTCCTCATATTTAGGTAAGTAATTCATCTGCATCCTAATAGTGCATGAGTCATTTCTAGTAAACCTAACCTCAAAGTCCTTTCTACTTTTGTTCCCACTATACTGATCGTTACTCCGTTATACTCCAGCTAATATGTATATACCTACGTGTGGCTATACCCTAGCAAATTCCAATTAGAAAAACTTAAAATTGAATTTATGTCCTTCGTCATGCTAATAAACCCATACTTTGTAATTTTAACTTTAAGATTAGGTTTTTTTGACAACTAGTTTCCATAATTGTATTTCCTAAATTGAATTACTATTTCAGTATAAAAAAACTGGACAACTCTAAATTTTTAAATAAAAGTTAAATTCATAAATAATTATGGGAGACTGGCAAAACATAAACATCGATAATTTTAAAGAAGGCATAGATGCTCTTGTGGAGAAGGAGCTACAAAATTGGATTGAGGAAGATGCAAATATTGATGAAGAAAGGTGTAGAAAGAAGCTTAACACATTTGCTTATAAGGCTGCGAAGAAATTAATAATGGCCCATAAAAAAAAAGTTATAAACAAATGGCTTTCTGCAGGATTAACCGCTGATGATATTTCTAAATTGTTTATTATAAGTATCGATCAAATAAATAAAATAAAGGATCAAAATTTTGGTAATAATAACTATTGATATATTAAATACTAATATATTTATATACTAATATACTTATTTATTTAAATTTAGATATTAAAATTGAAGACTTATTAAAAATAAACGAAATGGAAACAGCTGAACAAAATTAGGCCAATAAGAATTTGTTGCAAGAATGACATTTATAGACGTTAATTTGCTAGGTTCGTAACTTTTAAAAAAGCTATGCCAGTGAGAGCATGTAAAATGCAAATTTAAATATCAATCATTGTTCATCTCATGTTAATTTTGAAATTTAATAAATATAGCGGTAGTTTATTTAAGTATGGAGACCATAAGACAATAAAAGTATTGTTCAAAGTTTTAAGAAAATTTTATTTTTAATTATTTAATATTGAAAAGTTTATTCATACATTTTCATTTTCAATTTATTTTAATTTATATGATTCGATTTGCATCGGGTGTTGCTTAGATCTTATTTCTCAAGTCGTTAGGATACCTGTTTATGAAATAAATAAATTAAAAAAATTTTGAATTTGTTAAATATTCTATTTACAATAACATGGGTAACCAAATACATCAAACTTAAAAGATTATTTACCCTGATTCACTTGATTTCTTTAATTTCTAAACTGGGATAATTTTGAATTTCCATTTGGGTTTCTTCGGCATAATCTTCTTTGTCCTAATTAAAATAAGTAATAAACATAAATTTTTTCAAAAAAATTTCTAAAAAAACGTACCTTTGAATTTGGTTTACTCAAATTTGGTTGTAATGCTAAAAAATTTTGTTTAACTTCATCTTGTTCAATAGCAATTAAAAAATTTCTACGAGTTTCAAGTACTTCATCGACCATTAAATTGTGTTTTAATGCTAATTCTAACGCTCTATTCCAATTGAACATATCAAGATTTATTTTAATTGCTTGATTTATCATACCATTTTGTAATAATATACCTTCAGCACCTAATAAATCACCAGATAAAAGTGTTGTGTATGCAAATTTTTCAGTTTCACTTGGTAATGACTATAAAAAAATATTTTTAATTAACTAAAGAGGACTACAACTCATTATTTTAAATTTGAAAAAACAAACCTTTATATAAAGTATGTATTCAACTTTATCATATCTTGCAATGGCAGCGCAAGCTTCTTCGGCAACATCGAGCTTTTTATTATCAATTGATATAACTGCCATACAAGTCCATAAAATTTCATCCTAACTCATAATTAAATTAGGTATTTTTTAAATTAAAAAAAAAAAAATACAAACCTGGGCTACACGACATAATGAAACAGCTTTTTTCCAATTGTTATTAACAATATGTTCGTGTAAACTGGTAAAATATCTGTAAAATGATGAAACAACCAATGCACCATCACCTCTCCTTACTGTCGCCATACCATTTTCCAGACTAACGATTCTTGGATGTTTTCCGAATTCTCTAAAATAAAAGTCATTTTAATTTTTTTAAAATTTAAATTAAAATAAAAAAATTAAAATTCACGTGTTTTCTTTATCAATTCTGGTCTTTTTAATAGTTCTTTTTTCACTGTAATGAACGCAACTTGGACACAGCCATACAGATAAAGTTGTTTCTAACATTGCAGCTAACACATTACAGTCTGTTGCCCAGCAAATATTTTGTGCCATAACAGCTAATAAATAAATGAGTTAAGAAAATAAATAAGTAGTTCTCAAAAAAAATTAAAATGTAATACCTATTTTGCAAACACGACTAAAACCACTAGATCTTATAGAAATTAAAAATAATTCACGATTTGTATCGATCAAAGCTAGTTGACGATCTGGTAAGCTGCCTTTATGATTCAATGATAATTGAGTAACTTTTTCAAGATGCGTATACGATGGGGCTTCACTTATTGGCTTTTTATTTGATACATCTAACACACGAATAACTGAAAATTTATAAGAAAAAAATTCAAATCAATTTTTAATTAAATACAAATTATTTTATTTAAAAATTTACGGGTTGAGTCATTTTGATCTTTGATAACAATTGTGTCAGAACATATTGAAATACATGGAGAATACAGAGGCTCTTGGGTCATCCCTTTCCATTTTGGTACACCAAGAGATCTGCCTTGATAAGTATGGACCGATATTACGTTCCATTCAACAAGTAAAAAATGGCTAAAAATAAATGAAAATTTATATTTTTGAAATAAAAAAATTTCAAAAAATTACTTTTCTGCTAAATGTACAGCTGAGACTGAACCACTTTTTAAATCAAATATTGCTGGTGTATTCCAATTAGAAGTTGAATAGATATGGCATTGGGTTGGTGTTATAACAATCAAATGATCAAAACCAAATTCCAATTGTACAACACGATCAGCGATATCAAGACTTTCGTCAAGATCACTGCCAATTTCAGTTACTCGTATTAATTTACGTTTTACCAATGTTGCTTCGTATCTACCATATTCTAATTTCCTACACAAATAATTCAAATTCAAGTTAAATTAGCTTTTTTTAATTGGTTCAATTATATTATTTAAAATTTACATACTTTTCGATTGTGTGAGCAACTAACACTTTGCCATTGCCACATGCTAAAGCTACTTGAGTTCCATCATTAGACCATGCGATATTATAAATGCTACCAGAATTTAATTTTTCTAACGAATGAGACCACTGTAATAAATTTTTATTAAAAAATAAATAAATCCAAGGAATTTTATTAAAAATTAATAAAAATCATACTCCAGTTTTATCACAGAGTTTAAGTGTATTAAATGACCCAACAGCAAAATGGCTACCAGAAAAACACCAATTTATGGCTGTTAATGGGTAATCAGAAGTTGCACTTGTATATAAAAGACTTCCATTTGGATCCCAGACCTGAATTAGTTTCAAATAATTGATTATCATAAAAATGCTATTAAATTTTTTTATACCTTATAACGACAATCTTCTGCACCTGAAATAATCAATCCATTACATTGATTCCATGCTACAGTTAATATTAAGCCATCATGAGCTTGCCACTGAAAAAACATATTTAAAAAAAAGAAAATTAAAAAATTTTTTTGCAATAATAAAATAATGAAAATTAAACAAACTTGTTGAGGCTTAGTATTTGAATCCATTGATTGAATCAGCAAATTTGAACCTTGAGTATATAAAATTTCTGCATCATTGGGGCTCCAGTCTATAGCCAAAGCTGCTTGATTACCTCGTACAACTGTTGATCTTAACATTCCAGTTCGAGACCAAATTTTTATGGTACCATCTTCTCCAGCTAAAAATTATAGGGAAATTTAATTTTATACTTAAAATTGATCAAACATTTTTTTTAAATTACCAGAAGCTAAGGCAGTCCCATCATGACTCCACTTTGCTCGAATGGTTGCCCCTGTATGAGCAGGTATAGATTTCTCAATCCTGCCATTTCGATTTACTAAATGAAATTTACCTGAAGCATACCAAAAATTTTAGATATATTAATTTTCTTCAAAATAAATAATCGATAAGCGTACCATCAGCAGTTGAAATTAATAAAAAATCTAAGGATTGTTTCGTTACACTAGTTGACTGTCCAGATTTTGGATGTACTTGCATGTCTGTCGGATAAAAATCTTCAGGAAATTCTGTCATTATCTTTGAATGTATAATTCCACCCTCAAAATACCAATTAACTAATAAGCGATCTTCACTATTAAACAAAATTTTAGGATAAAATTTGGATGTTAAAAAATTTTTTAACTAGTAGGTATATGAATATGAATTTTGTTCGGAAAAAAGAAGCAAATTGTATTTAAGTATTAAAATTTTTTACTTTAAAAAAGATTATTGCATTTTTTTGGAATAAATTTCCAAAATTTAAAATTTGATTTACAGACAAAGCAGCAAAATGGAATTTCATGCCTTTTACAATCTAAAATAAAATAACTGATGTGTGATCAGAATCTGTTTATGAGGAAAAATGTCAGATTTGTTATTCTTCAAATTTTTCTAAAATTGTACTGCAAAAGGTTTGAAATAGTTAAAAACTTAAATCAATATAGTTTACCGGGAAAGAGAGCTCAAAAAACCTGATAAAAATGAATTCAAGGAAAATTACAAATTTTTGGATTTTAAAAAATTTTTGCTTTATTCGCATAAAACCATTCGAATCGGTTAAAATTACTTATAAACCAAGTTTTTTAATAAAAAAAGTGCTAATGAGATGGGGGAGCTGGATTTTCTTGACAATTTTTATTTTGGCCAAAATCGAAAGGGGTATGTATGGAAAATTGTCCGATTTTTTGATTTTTCAAAAATTTTGTTTTTTAGTACTGAAAAAGGTGTAAAATGGTTAAAAACTTAAAACAATATGGTTCACTGGGTCAGAGATTCCTAAAAACTTGATATAAGTGGATTTAAGTGAATTTTAAAATTTGTTCGTTTTCAGAAATTTTGGATTTATTCGCTTAAACCATTTGAATCGGTTAAAATTATTTATAAACCAAGTTTTCTAATAAAAAAAGTGCTGATGAAATAGAGGAAGAGGATTTTCTTGAAAATTTTTATTTTTGCAAAAATCGAAAGGGGTATGTATATATGGAAAATTGGCCGATTTTTTGATTTTTCAAATTTTTTGTTTTTTTGGACTGGAAATGGTCTGAAACAGTTAAAAGCTTATATTTATATCCTTCAAGGGGTCGAAGAGCTCAATAAAGCTGATTTAAATGGATTTAATCGAGTTTTAAAATTTTTGGATCTTTAGATTTTTTGGTTTTATTCGCTTCAAGCCATTTGAATCGGTTAAAATTCCTTATAAACCAAGTTTTCTAATAAAAAAAATGTTGATAAAATGGGGGAATAGGATTTTTTCGACAATTTTTATTTTGGCCAAAATCGAAAGGGGTATATATGGAAAATTGGCCGATTTTTTGATTTTTCAAAAATTTCGTTTTTTAGTACTGAAAAAGGTGTAAAATGGTTAAAAACTTAAAACAATATGGTTCACTGGGTCAGAGATCCCAAAAAAGCTGATATAAATGGATTTAAGTGAGTTTGAATATATTTTCATTTTTAGATATTTTGGATTTATTCGCATAAAACCATTCGAATCGGTTAAAATTCCTTATAAACCAAGTTTTCTAATTAAAAAAGTACTAATGATATGGGGGAGCTGGATTTTCTTGACAATTTTTATTTTGGCCGAAATCGAAAGGGGTATGTATGGAAAATTGTCCGATTTTTTGTTTTTTCAATGGTTAAAAAGTTAAATCAGTGTAGTTCATTGTTAAAAAGTTAAATCAATAGAGACAGAGAGCTCAAAAAACTTGATAAATATTTTTTCTTGAGATACATTTTGAAAATTTATATAATAATAAGTTTATTAAAATTATGAAAAAAGTTCAGTTTTTGCAATTGACATCTTCCTGTATGTACAATTGTTTTTAATAATGAATTATGCCACAGTTGTATTGCAATTAAACATGAAATGTGATCTGATGGCGCGCTTCAGCGCGCAGGCAGATTGCCCCTTTGTTGTTTTAAATTTTAAATAATTCCGCGCCAATTTTTTCAGGTTTGTAAACTTTTTAACTACTTCCGGTTCGCACTTTAATGCAAAAAATTAGCTAAATCTTTTATTATTTAAAATAAATAATTTTTTATAAAGATCGAAGAACCAGAAAACTTATATATTTTAATTATAATACTAACCCGCATGAATAAATCTCATCAGAAGTACCCCAAGCTACACAAGTAACCATTTTTTTATGAAGATTAACACTTTGTTGAGATATTTTAAACCTCATTTTTGCAAAAATATTTTTTAAAATACTAATCAGAAAAAATCTTAAATTTTTTTTAAATATCACAATATACAACATGCAGTGGGTCAAGCAATGAATTATCTACTGTGCGATATCCATAGTAACAGCATGTAAACAATAGACGATATTTAAACTTTGTAAAGTATAAATGTAAATAAATCAACTGCTCTTTTGGATTGGACTAAAAAAGAACAATTTTTCAGATCTTATGAACTTTGGAGAGATAGCAAGATAAATAAAAAATTCCTGAAAAATTACTTACTTAAAAATTTGTTATATTTGTAAATTTAGATAATATTTGTATTATTTAGAGAATTTATAAATACCCGCGAGTCCAGAAAATCAAAATTCTAGGGTCTCTAGAAAATCAATACTTTACCGCCCTCTGTGTCCGAAAAAGTAACAAAAAATATAGCAGAAGTAAATTTTTACCACATTTTTATACTTTCGCGAATTAAATATATAAAAATAGTAAATAAAATAATTTTGTTTCTTCATTTCATTAAAATATTGATTTTATTGTACCAAAAAAATATTAACAAGGTAATTTAAATATTTATTATATAATTTGCTTAGAAAATTAAATTATATCTTTCTCCTATTATTATCAAAAAGTTATTATTTACTCTTCATTTGATTAATATTTGTTGAAAAGATCTTTTTATTATTTGCATTTTACAAGTTAAAATTATTAAATTATTTCGATAAATAATTATTGTAAATATTAAAATTATGCTGTTTTTTTACTCATAAAAATTCTTTTCTTAAGACAATCATTATATGATTGTAAGTTTAATATTAAACTTTTTGATTATCGAATTTTTAGTTCATATTAAAAAATGGGACGCAATCGAGGACGTAATAAGAAAAAAAATAGAGAGTTGAAAAAAAATACAGAAGATCCAAGTCAAGGTAATTATTTAAAATTTTAAAATAATCTTATGTTTGTGCTAGTACAAACTTCTTGTAAAATTGTTATAGAAGCTCCTGGCTGTAGCAACAGTAATAGTTCAAAAAAGACTGATAAAAAATGGAAGAAAAATGGTCATACACATCCACCTCATTTAAAAGGAAAAGAAATTGGTTTATTTTACAGAGACAAAAATATTAAAAATAATGTCAATAAGAAAAAAATAGAGCAAAGAGTAAACCTTATTAAAATAAGTAAGCCAACGGAACAAAGAATTTCAAATTTAATTGGAATTCCTGATACAGATTCCTTAAAAATTATAAAACCAAACACTTTTGCTGGTCAAGACTTTATTTCTTTACGCAGTCCACTTTTAGATAAAATAAAACTAAAAGGTGACACAATTAGCGATGATCCAGCTCAAGATATTGAGTCTAAATATATGCATATGAATGATTCTCAATTTAAAAAGAAATTTTTGAAAATCATTTCTGGGAATCTAGAAGAAAATTTACAAATGTGCTTGCTTACTAATAAAAGGTTAAAAAGGGATGATATTTTGGATAGATCTTTATTAGAAGATTTAAACCAGAAAAAAAATTCAAGAGAGTATAAAAATATTTTGAGATTTCGAGAAAAATTACCAGCATTTAAAAGAAGACATGAAATTTTAGAATCAGTTAATAATAATCAAGTAATAGTTATAAGTGGGGAAACAGGTACATTTAAAAAATTTACTTATTATAACAATTTACTCAAGTTTTAAAGTATATATTATTCTAGGCTGTGGAAAGACAACTCAGGTTGCTCAATTCATTCTTGATAATGAAATAGAAGAAAATAAAGGAAGTGTAACTAATATTATTTGCACGCAACCAAGGCGAATATCAGCTGTCTCAGTTGCAGAAAGGGTAGCTTCAGAAAGGGCAGAAAAAATTGGAGATTCTGTAGGGTTTCAGATTCGTTTAGAAAAGTACGATATTTTAAAAATTATTAATGATACAGTAGTTATCAGTACCCAAATACTGTGAGATAAAGTAAATAATAATATACATTTCTTAAATATTCTTTATTAGAGTTCTTCCAAGAGGACGAGGGTCTATTTTATTTTGTACAACTGCTATGCTATTACAATTCATGCAATCCGATGCAGCTTTACTAAATTATTCGCATATTATTATAGATGAAATTCACGAGAGAAGTACTCACAGTGATTTTATAATCACGTTATTGAAACAAATCGCGCCAAAGGTAAAAATAAAAAATTTAACACTAAAAAGTATTTTTAAAAAATTTTGTACCTATTTCAGAGACCAAATTTGAAAATAATTTTAATGAGTGCAACTTTAAATTCAGAACAATTTTCTAAGTATTTTAATAATTGTCCCATGATGCATATACCAGGTTTCACATATCCTGTTGAAGAACTGTATTTAGAAGATGTACTTGCAATTACTAAGTACTTAAATTATTTAATAGTTAAAAATTTATTTTATTAATATTGTTGTTGTTTATATCGCCCATAGTTTATTGAAACCAATAGATATATATTATAATTTTATTTTAATTGTTGAATTACTAATATTTAAATTAAATAGTTTTAGATTTCCGGAATCTAATGCTCAGAAAGTAGTTACAGCTAAAGGTAACAGAAAAAAATTGCGTAAAGAGGAACAAAAAGCTATTGAATTTGAAGAATATATTGGGCCATACATAAGAAATTTAAGACATACGGTTTGTATTGAATAAATTTTTGTTAATAATAATAGTACCAATGAAATTTTATTCTACTTTTATCAGGGAGCCTACGCAGAAGATGTTTTATATCAATTATTTAATCCAAAAAGTGAAGAACTTTCAACAGATTTAATTTGTGCCTTATTAAAACATATTTGTTTCACAAAAGGTCCAGGAGCAGTTTTGATTTTTTTGCCAGGAATGATGGACATTTCAAAATTACATAGAATGATATTAGATTGTGGCGCATTTCCTTCAGGTAAGCTAATATTTAAAGTAATCTGTTTAAATTTAAAGTTGTTTACATTAAAAAATGTTTATTTATTATTTATTCACAGATAGATATATAATTCATCCTTTGCATTCACGAATGCCTACAGTAGATCAAAAATCAATTTTTACTAGACCACCTCATGGAGTGCGTAAAATAATAATTGCCACGTCCATTGCAGAAACGTCAATTACTATTGAAGACGTTGTTTATGTTATAGATTGTGGAAAAACAAAATTATCAAGATTTGATACTTTAACTAATATGGAGACTTTGGAACCAGAGTGGGAAACGGAAGCTAATGCTAAACAACGAAGAGGGAGAGCTGGCCGGTAAAAATTTGATTACTTAAAATATTAATTTATCAATAAGATTAAAAATTGCACATTAAATAAATTTAATCAATTATTTTAAGTGTTCAACCAGGAATATGCTATCATTTATTTACAAAAGCTAGAGCTTATACTTTTGAAAAATTCCCTGTACCAGAAATGCTAATTACTAGATTAGAAGAAGTAATTTTACAATTAAAAATTTTACAGTTAGGGAAAGCTCAAGATTTTTTGAGCAACGTTATGGATCCTCCAGCTCAAAAAGCTATTGAAATATCCTTAGACTTGTTACTAAAATTAAATGCTTTGGATAAAAATGAAAATTTAACACCATTAGGTTACCATTTAGCTCAATTACCGTTAGATCCCAGAACAGGTAATTAAATTAAGTGTAATTAAATATCTGATAGATAAATTATTAAATTTTCATTTGCACAGGTAAAATGATATTATGGGCAGCTATGTTTTCTTGTGTTGATCCAGTCTTTTCTATTGCTGCAAGTCTTGCATTTAAAGATGCATTCTATTGTCCTTTAGGAATGGAAAATGTAGCTCAAAAAAAAAAAGAAGAACTAGGGATGAATAAGTTTAGCGATCATTTAGCTTTAGCGGAAGCATTAAAACGTTTTGAACAATTTAGGAATAATGGTCAAGCTTGGCAATTTTGTAGAAATTATTTTCTTTCATTTAATACTTTAAAATTATTATCACAAATGAAAAGTCAATTCACTCGTTATTTATATGATATGAAATTTTTAAATAGTTTAAGCACTAAAGATGACTCATCTAACATAAATTCAAATAACACAGCTCTTGTAAAAGCAATTGTTTGTGCTGGATTGTATCCAAATGTTGCAATAGTCAAGTAATTTAAAAATTATAATAAATTTTTTGATAAATTTTATTAAATTTTTAATGAACATAATTTTTTTTTTTTTTTTTTTTCTTTCAGAAAAGCAAAAAAAAGCGGAGTAACTGCAATAACCATAGAAAAAGAAAAAGTTAAACTTCATCCTAGCAGTATAAATAGTAAAGCTACAGATTTTCCAAGTCCTTATTTAACTTACTTTGTTAAAAGGAAATCTTCTGCGATATATATTTTAGATTCGACTAGTGTGAGTCCATTAACACTTCTTTTTGCATCGCCAACTAGTTCTATATGTAAGTGATCAAACTTATTGAGTTTAACATTTTATGTATTTTTGATTTCTTAACATTTTATGTATTTATTAACGTTTTATATATTTTTGTAGACGTCGAAAAAGATAAGTTTACAATAAAATTAGGTAGTGATTTAAGCTTTGGCTGTGAAATGGAGACTGCTTTAATTATACAGGTAATTTTTTTTTTTTTTTTTTTTTTTTTTTTTTTTGAGCTAATGAATCTTATTATTAATATTTTTATTGCAGAAATTGAATGAGAAACTTGATAATATATTAGAATCAAAGATTTCTCACCCAGGAATAATAAGTTGGAATGATTACGAAGGAAAAGTATTAAGGTATGTTCAAGACTATATTAAAACTACTATATTAAATTAAAAAAAAAAAAATTATATTTTTGATTATTTATTTTTAGAGCTATAATGATTTTATTATCTGAAGGTGATGAAAACTTAGGATTTAAATCAGAAAATCCAATCAATCCACGTTTTCATACATGGGATAATTTTGACGAAGATGATATCGAAATTAATGACGATTAAAAATATACTTTTACTAGCTACCTGATGCTTGCCTTTGGTACCCAGTCAGGAGGCTCCAAAAAGGAGAAAAGGTGTATTGCCTGCATTAATAAAATTTTAGTAATTATTTATTTGAGAGTTCTTACCAGAAATCATATTTTATATGACCTAAAAATGAACTGTTGGTTAAAAACCCTATAAAATTCAAAAAAATATGAATATGAAATCAAATGATGGATGCTAAAGAGATTTTTCCTCTTTGATATTAAAAATCGGGTTTTTTTGAGCTACCCAAAAATTTTAAAATTTCTCTTTGTAAATATAATTTAAAAAAATAGATGTAAAATTCCCATTATCAGGGAAAAACTACTCCTCAAAAAAAACTTTTATGATAAAAACTATCCCGGCTATCGTCAAATTAATATTCGATAAAAATCAGTCTTAAAAAAATTGGGATTCTATAAAAAAGACGGCGTTTCAAATATGAAAATGTATGTAATTAGCTTACTTTATTTTATTTTATTTTTATTACATTTTGAAAAAATGTAAGCTTAATTTAAAAAGAAAAAAAAAATTATTTCAAAATTGAGTTTTTAGGTCTAGAATTGTTTAAAAAAAAAAGGTAAAAATGCTCTAAAATTTATAAACAAATAGGTATAACTTTTGAACCAGAATATGCACGGTCTACTTGCACTCAGCTTTGTGTAAAACCACTTATAAAAAAAGTTTGGAATGAAGTATGAAGTTTTTAAATGAAACAATTCATTGTCAAACTATAATTTGTTATTTACTTGTTATTCTTGGTATTTAGTATCCTGTATTTTTAAAATGGCATGTATTTAATTAATATGCATATTTAATTAAAATTTCAATGAAGAAAAACAAAATTATAAAATTATAAGACAATGCATATACTTTATTATTAATTTAGCAATTTTATAGCAAATATAACTTTTTTGTTGCAATATTTTGCAGAAAAGATTTTTATAATTTTTTTAATTAATTATTATGTCAATCGAGGCTTAAAAGAACAAATTAATGGTAGTGTTTTCAATAAAAGTAACTAAAATGAAACTATGAAATTGAAATTTTAAAGTTAACAGGTAGCCTCTGACTTTTTTGGGTTTATTAATCAATCCTTTTGATAGTTGTACCCAGTTTATTTTAAAAAAATTATAAAATTTTTTGCATTAAGTGTATACTTTTATTAATAATTATAGTTCTATTAATATATATTAATAAATTTAACATGTTTATTAATAAAAGATACACTGTAAAAAGTAACTTTCTTAAATTAACAAAAAAATTAGAAGATTTTCGCAAAATTAGTAAATTTTCAAAAAAATTTGCAAATATTCGAAAAAAATCGTATAATTACTAAATTTAGTATATCAACAAAAAATTCGAGTATTCTCGATTTTTTTTTTGTGAATTCGCAAGAAAAATTGATAATTTACATTTTTTTTTTCAAAAATTTTCAAAAAATAGTTGTAAATTTTCGAAAAATAGTTGTGAATTTAAAACTTTTTTCGTAAAATCCCAAAAAAAAATCGAGAATTCTCGAATTTTTCGATAGTATACTAAATTTAGTAAATTTACGATTTTTATCGAATATTTACAAAATTTTTTGAAAATTCACTAATTTTTCGAAAAAATTCTATTTTTTTTGTAAATTTAAGAAAGTTACTTTTTACAGTGTACATCTCATTCATCTGAAATTAGCTTTAATAAAAGACTAAATTAGGAGAATTAAAAATATAATATTACTAATTATTTTAAGAAACATGTATATAAACTTGCACGTTCCAATATAAATTATTAGAGAATTTTATTTATTATTATTTGGTGAATAAAAATAAAAGTTATCAAAAATTTATATAGCTATTAAAAATTAAAAGCTATCGAAACTTTGAAATAAATTAATATAATAATTAATAATAAGGTATTTCTAATTTTTTTAAAATTTTTGATCGCTTTTATGAATACTTACCTAATAACAATAAATGAAATTCTCTAATAATATTACTCAGTCAATTTTTTTAATGATAATTAAAAAATTTTATATTTGTAAATTTATTACTATTTTTGTAAAATATTGTAAAATTGTTTATCCTTTTAATTCGTTTAATAAAAAAAAAAAAAAAAAAAAAACATTTTAGTAATGTAGGCTTTTTACCAAATTAAAAATTATTTCTGTATTATAATAATTTTATATATTTGCTATATTATTTTTAGCTAGGTGTTAGTTTATTCTGAAATTTTAATTCAGATTAGGTAAAATATACTGACGATAATTAATTTAAAATTACATAGTTTTAAAAAGTTCAATTGTAAATTGAATCCTTTCATAGTTAAGTTTCTTTCAAAGCTTAATGTAAAACTAATTTAGCATCTAATAATTTGTATAACTCAGAAAAGAATAAACACTGGGCCACCCTAATCTATACACACTACGTTGGTTCAAAAAAAGTATATTAATTGGATGCATTAAGCCCTTACGTAAGAAATGGATTTAAATTTCATAAGAGTAACCAAGGTCTTAAATAAAATTTATTCGAATGCACAAAAAAAAAATCAATTTAATTCTTTCATTTTTCTGCACTACCTTAATATACACTAATATTTACACTTGATAAGAAAAGTAAAATAAAAAATTAAATTCATGTAAAATCGTCATTTATTGTCAAACACATAAAGAATAATAAAAAAAAATTGATAACAGCTACACTGCAATAAAAAAAAAATCGTGCAAAAAAAAAGTTAGATAACCTTTTGTGTGTAAAAGATCGTTAAAATAATTTTTTATTATTTTAAAGATAGAAAAATAAATAAATTTATTATTAAATAGCAAAAAAAAGGGTTGATCATATAATATTGCGTTTCCTGCCTCTTGTTTATTAAAATTAAAGAGAGTCTGTAATAACCAAACGGAAGATGCATTTCGTTTTGTTATTTAAAATAATAACAATAATTTATATAGGCTAAACTATAATTTTTTTTTTTTAAATTAACATAAAAGTGAGAGAATGAGACAACCTTGAGAAATTAAAAAATTAATGTCCCAAAAACCTCGTTTTATATTATTTTATATGAAATTGACCATGAATTTCAAGGATTATATTTTTAAAAAATCCCTTTTTTTATAATAATAATAATTTAATTATTTTATTCGTTAAAAGTATTTTATAATATCCTGTTATCGTGATTTGCATTTTTTATTTATCATTTTTTTTTTTTTTTAAGTCATTTATGATTCTTCTCTCGACGTTACAATATTTCTCTCTTTGTGTGTATTCTGATAGTTCAAGAACCTCTCTCTATATTATAAGACTTTTTTTTTTATAATTATTTAGAGTACATAGTAATTATTTTTGTAAATTATTTGTTTATAATATGATGCTTTTTTTTTTATTAAAAAAAATAAGTAGTTCAAGGGGTACAATTTGCTTCTTTGTTTTTCTTTTTTAAATCATGCATTGTCACGATCAAATAATAATGTAATTTCAATCAACTTTTCTTGGCTTATATTATTTTCCTGCTTTTTTTAAGAGCTGAAATTATACAGGGCTGAGATAGATTTTAATGTAATGTCGCCGCTGCAGCTAGTGGGTCGAATGAGTCTAAAAAACTTTAAAATATTTCTTCTCCAGCAATCTATTCAGCCTAAAAAGATCCAAATTAATAAACTCATCCATAACCATTTGGTGTAATTTGGTGTTCCAAAAGTATTGAACTCCCCTTGTCAATCTGAAAATAAACCAGTTACTTAGTCAAAATTAGCAAAATTATCAATTTTTAGATAATACAAAATTTAAGTTTCACTGGTTTTCATCTTTTGCACGTATATCCGTGTGACTTACAAATAAGCCAAACATCTGCCGTGTCTAGCCGCATAAAAATTTGTTTTACATTTTCCGCCGTTTTTAGCCGTGTCAATATAATAAAATGAGCTCAGCCGTGTGTAACCGTATGAAAAATGAATTTACAGTTGCAGCCGTGTAGAACCGTACCAGTAAGTATGCGGTTAAAAACGGCAGAAGTTGTAAATTAATTTTTTATACGGTTGTAAATGGTTGGGCTCTTATTTATTATATTAAAACGGTTAAACACGGTGGATTCTTTAAATTTATTTTTCACACGGTTAAACACGGTGGATTCTTCAAATTTATTTTTCATACGGTTAAACACGGTGGATTCTTTAAATTTATTTTTCATACGGTTAAACACGGTGGATTCTTTAAATTTATTTTTCACACGGTTAAACACGGTGGATTCTTTAAATTTATTTTTCACACGGTTAAACACGGTGGATTCTTTAAATTTATTTTTCATACGGTTAAACACGGTGGATTTTTTAAAATTAATTTTCATACGGCTAGACACGGTTTATTTCTTTATTGTTAATTTTGATACGGTCCAACACGGCAGCAGCTATAAATTCATTTTTTATACGGTTACACATGGCTGAGCTCTTCCTTATTGTATTGGTACGGTTAAACACGGTTGATTTTTTAAATGAATTTTTCATACGGATGGACACGGCATTCCTTTTTAATTATTTATAATGACACGATTATACATGGTTGGGGTATTTGAATTTTTTTTCACACGGTTTTTTACGGTAGATATATAATTAAACCTGCGAGTCACACGGTTGTGCACGGCAAATAAGTTAATGCTAATATTGTACGTTTACATACGAAAAAGATGAAAAACTGTGAATTTTATTTAAAGAACGGAACAACCGTGTGGAAACGGTAAGTGTAAATAGACACCGTCCACATTTTGACAATTTTTTTTCTGAAACCTATAACTCATTGCATTAAATTTTCCGTTACATAGAAAATTTTCTTTATATTTTACTTATCAGGAAGTGAAAAAACATTGATTATGTATGTACAGAAATTATATAGAATTTGTAACACTTGATCATTCTAATGCACTACAAATTATGATTATCATAAATAATCCTAGACAGAATTTTTTATAAAAGACTTTTTTTTAAATAACTTCAATAATTCAATGTAAATTATAAGTTATAAGGCAATTGATATTACAAAATTAAAGGATTATCTAGTCTAAGCCACCTGGAGCCACTATAAATTAATGTCCAATTTACCTAGATTTTCTTTCTAATAAATAAAAACTCTTTCATGTTATTTTATCTTTTTTTTTTTAAATTATAAACATTTATTATTCTTACATAAAATTTATAAACTATTTATTACAAGAAATTGTTAGATCTATCTTTTATGTACACTGAAAAAAATGAGAATTGATTACAATATAATAATCAAATTTTGAACCCCAGACTTGAATTTTCAGCCTGTGAATTCGATTTTCACTCCAAAAACTCAAGTCCAGAAATTTTTTCCAGTGTACTCGTTTTTATTATACTCCATAAATTTCGCATACATAATTAGAAAAAAGCTTAAATAATAAACTCTAATTAAAAGACACGGCAACAACCTGTTACGTAATTTAGTAATATAATTTCTAATCAAAAAGCTCTTTTTATAATTACAACAAATAACTTATAATTCACGCTGTTTTTATTATAAAATTAATTACATAAAAATTAAAATATTTTTTTACACACATACAACTAAATAAATATATTTTTATTAATGTAAATATGACGAGAAAGTTAAGAAACAAAATAAATAAAAGTTTTTAAATAATATTTTATCAGTTTTTATGATACATAAGCGATTATTTATTTATTTGTTAAATAAATTTCATATTAAATAAAGAAAATAAGATCGAATGCGTTAGTTTTTTCTATACTACACTAAAAATCTATAGTATACTAGTAGATAAGTTCCGGGTTTACTTAGACAAAAAATTTCAGTAGTAACAGACTCGTTCCGTATTGAACAAGTGTGTATATTAAAAGCTTTCTCTCCCTCTATATAAATTTTCTATATTATGCAACCCTGTATACATTCGAGATTTTTAATACCTTCGTTTAGTGTGTTTTTTATTTAAAATTAATATTTTTCTTACATATAAATATTTTTAAATCTTACAAAATATTAAATTTTAATTATGTAAGAAATAAAAAAGTATTATAAGAAAATAGTAGCGGTAGGTCGTCCCCTGTTTATTTAGTAAATAAATTGAGTCTGCGCCGTTGAGTATGGTCGTTTGGCGGCGCTCGGGAGCCGGTTAATCAGTTCAGTTTGCGTTCAAGCGCCGCCCATGTCGGCCGTTAGCTGGGTGCCTTCTGTTTTTTCGTACGCTATTTTCTTATTATTTTTTTTTTTTTTTTGATTCTTATTTCTTTTCTTCTCTTATTCGCTAAATAACAATAATAATCGTTTCGTACTACAAGAATTGCAACTAAAAAGAAGAAGTAAAAAAATATATAGTACACTATAAGCTGTAACAAAAAAAAAAAAAAAAAAAAAAAAAACGTAATATAAAACTGTTTTATTTATTTTTTTTTTTCGTTTTATCTTTTTTACCGTTTTATATAAATAAAAAAGAGAATAATGAATAGAAAATTGTTGTCAGTATTTATCAATTACAATTCGGAGTAAAGTTTTAAATAAGACACTAAATTGAGAAAATCGTTACTTTTATCCGAAGAAAATTTTTTTTATTTTCGTAAAAATAGAGAAAGAGAGAGATAGTCGAGGAGTGGCCAATTTTTTTTATCAGGAACAAGCAGAAGCAGCGTCAGCTGGCTAAACCAACCGGCCGGCCGGCCGCGACCCGCTCACCGGCGCTTGTTTGTATTTGACACAGATTGTTGAACCCGAAGTCGTCTAAGCGTATTTAATAAAAAAAAATATATCCCACTCTCTTTTTTATCAATCTATCTCTCTCTTTCTTTTTTCTATAATAATAATGTATCTTTAAATGAAAAAAAAAAAAATTTTTTTTTTTTTTTTTTTGCTACTGCATACACAATATATTATAATAATATACTATAATGCAGGATGCTGATATAAATTTTAAAGAGGGGTAAAGTTGTGATTAAATAAATACATTAATAAAAAAAAAAATTAAAAAAAAAAAAACTTGACAACAAATAAAGAAGATAACGATGGTGATAATAAGGATGACAACAAAATTATGTGATTTTTCCTTAAAGAAGATGGACGACGATAATAGTGACAGAAGGTCTTTTTGGTTCTGAAAACTGTATCGTTGAGAGAAAAAGAGTGACATTATAAATTTAAATTTTCTGTTTTATGCATTCATAAGATTAAAAAAAAAAAAAAACTACTTTTTATGAAAAAAAAAAAATTAGATTAAATGTTTCTTAAAAAATTAAAGTGCAAGTAGAGAAAGAGAGGGTGGTTAGTGTTAATTAGTGGTTTTGGTGGTGGACATGATTATTTCAAAGGATTTGTTCCTTCTGGGTGACCAAGACTACCTGCGTTTACCCAGCAACGATAAGCGTCAGCAACAGCAACCGCCTCGGGCAATGGGACGCCCGGTCATCAATGCTCCCAGGTAAATGTGAAAGGTGATCCGGTTCTTTTTATCTCTCCTCTCTCTTTCTCTCTCTCTCTCTTTTTCATTATCTCTTATATACAAGTCTGCAATGAGAGTACTGCATTCTCAAAGAAGAGAGACAGGGAGAGAAAAAGAAATAAAAAGAAAAAAGACGTAAATGTGTCAGAGTTTTAAGTTTTTTAAATTTATTCTCTTCTCTTAAAAAATAATAAAATCTTTAAGGGGTTGATTTTTTTGCAAACTTTTATGCACATAATAATAATAATTGGTTCTTCTTGTTAATATGAAAAAGGGTAAAAAGGAAGAATAATAAGGAAGGAGGGGTCAATTTTTTTTTTTTTTTTTGTGGGTGGATTTTTTTTATGTACTTAACAAGAGGGGGATGCTTATGCAGAACCGGTTAAACTCAACGACAAAGACAGAGATAAAAGTGGTTGGCTCGTGCGCCGGACCAAAAACTTTTTTTTCTCCTTTTTATTTTTTTGTTGCTTTTAAAATATGTAATAATGCGCATGTGCATTTTATCTTTTGTATTGGGAATTCGCATTTCGCATATTTATGTATATTAGGGTGGACCCTACAACATTAAAAAATTTCTTATCAGCAATGTTCATTAAACATTGGATCCTGCAAGTTTGAAGCCAATGATTCATTTCGTACTACTTGCAGAAAAAACAGGTCTCCTAATCTCCCTGGTTATTAATTCCAGCACCCAAAAACAAAGCTTAATTTTTACACCAAAAATTGCAAAATTTTTTAATTCACTACCAGTCTAATATATACTTTTAATGTATTAATGTTATGGTACGACGATGGTATAGACGACAAGTGCGTATAAAGACACACATACATACACACTCACACAAAATCAAAACTTTTATGTAAATATTTATGCAATATTAACTCTTTTTTCGTTTAATAAAAAAATTTAATTTTAAACATTTTTTCTATAATTTATAAATAAAATAATTTTATGTTATTATATACAAATTGAATGTTTTTCTTTATTTCTTTAAATACATACGGAAATTTATACATAAGTAAATAATTTATATTTTTTTTCTATTTTTCAATTTTTTTTTTTTTTTTTTTTTTTTTTGAATTTCCGTCATTTTTATGAAAAATTATTATTCAAAAAAAGTAATTATTTTTTATGAATCTTTATGATGACATTTTTTAAATATGCAGAAAATAAATTATAGAAAAAAAAAAAAAAATGTAAATTTTGTGTAGAATAAATAACCTCGAAAACGAAAGTTTTAAAATGTCATAATTTAAAATTTTAAAATTTCGTATGGTGATAAAAAGATAAATAAAATAAAAATAATTAAGTTAAGGCCAAATTTAAAACTTATATGACACTCTCCCTTTCAATCAAGGTCGCGACCGGATTTTTTTTTAAATTCAACTGAATGTACCTTTCTATTTTTTTAAAAAAAAGCTTATTTTTCATATTTAAAAAATATTTTTCTACAAAGTACGTGCGAAAAGCTCGCATGAAAGAAAAATAAAAAAAGCTTCATCAGTCAGTGTACTCATGAAGCGGACAGACAGGGAAAGATAGGGAAGGTTCGTGAATACTTGATGTCAAAAAGGATGCCTTTAGGCTTTACATTCATTTTATTACTCTAAAAAACTTTTTTTTTTTTAATCGATCGTTTCGTATTTAAAAAAAATTTTAGTATTTTAGTTTAAGCAAATAGTTTTTTATCTAATTTAATGGCTTTTCAAGAGCTTTCATATTTTAGTTTGTTTAAAATTTTGTTTTAACTTTCACTTATACAACCGTAATCTTTTATTTATTTAAAATAATGCATTGCAATGACACTCGAGAATATTTCATAAAGTTTACGTTTGCAAGGATTGCTTTATTTTTTGAATAATATTTTCAAAGCTTTTATAAAATATGTGCTTTTATTCTTGATTTTTATTAACATCAAAGACAGAGAAATTTTTGTTTTATAAACTTTTGAAATAGTACACAAAAATTTATGTAACTGCTAAAAACTATTCGGTATATACATGGATCATTTCACGAAAAATTTTAAATTTGGTAATCGAGAGTAAGTATTTATCGCAAATTTTTTGAATGCTGCAAGCTCCTACCAGATTTTTTATTTCTCAAGAATAAATTTTTGAAAGTCACACCAGTGCAACCCACCTTTTAAAAAAATTTAAACAAAATCCATGAAACGTTCCATATAGATAAATTTTCTAATACAAAATAAAGTAACGCTTTTAAAAGCATAATTTAATTTTTCATCATAAAGTATTTTTATTGTTAAGTTTATGTTGTGTAAATGTAGTTGAAAAACGTGAAAAATTAAAGAAAATGCATGCATAAAAAAATATTTACTTAAGATACATAATGAATAAAAAATATTGCGACATTACTTAAAAATATTACCATATGAAAAAAAAAAAAATAAATTAATTTTAATACTTAAAATGATACTTAACTCATTTTAGTGCTCGTTATATTTGGCTTTAATTAAAATGATAATGTGCAGGATAGCAATATTCTTACGAAAATTTGTCGAGACTCTTAGGTTGTTAGAAAGTATGTTTATTTTATCAGTACATCGTAATCAGGACCAAACATAATGTTTAACATTTAGATTCTTATTTCTTTTATACGTGCTCTTACATCACGAGTTTTTTTGCATTTATAAATTGAAGCTTTTTTGGACTGCATGGTTTGATAGGGGAACATTTACTGAGGGTTTTTTAGATCGTTCATTCCAAAAATCGAGGTTTTGCTCATGTTAAATCTATCTAACAACCTTAAATTATCAAAATACACCCCAATAGTATGTTTTTGTAGCTACTAATTACGAATTTAGAGGTACCTTGCATGGGAAATGAGTCTACCATTCTTAAATTATAAAAACATACCTCACTAACAAATTGTAGCTAAAAATTATGGGGTATTTGTTAACCTGCATTTAATTGAAAATTATTCTCATAATCTGTACAGTAGTACACTGTAAAAAGTGGTAAAATGTAACTTTCTTAGATTTACAAAAAAAAATAGAATTTTTTCGAAAAATTAGTGAATTTTCAAAAAATTTTGTAAATATTCGAAAAAAATTGTAAATTTACTAAATTTAGTACATTATCAAAAAAATCGAGAATTCTCAATTTTTTATTGTGAATTTACGAAAAAAGTTGTAAATTCACAACTATTTTTCATAAATTTACAACTTTTTTTTGAAAATTTTCGAAAAAAAATTGTAAATTATCAATTTTTCTTGCGAATTCACAAAAAAAATCGAGAATACTCGAATTTTTTGTTAATATACTAAATTTAGTAAATATACGATTTTTTTAGAATATTTACAATATTTTCATATATTTTTTGTTTTTCGGTCAATATTGTAAAAAATTTTAAATTTCAAGATTAATTTTTCATGTCATTTGATTGTCAGACTTTTATATAAAACTGAAGTAAAATAATGCAGTTAACATGTCCAGTTAATAAATTTTGCCTTTAAATATAACACGTCACATAACAGTTGATAAATTTTTTTTATTTTATGAAACTGAATATTTTAAGTCCAGATGGACGTGCTAAATGGTTTAGAAACAAAAAAATTTATAAACATGAAAATAATTATTCATCTATATGGAGCATACTTTTATATTTTTTTAGATAGTTTGGGTAATTTGTCAAATTTAAAAAAAAAAATTTATAATAAGTTTTTTTACTGATGCCAGAGCCATTTGAAATCGGATTATTCGAAGTCCCTAAATCAAAATTATTTTAGGTCCCATTTGACCCTCCCCCATCAATTTTTAGGCCTTCTTGGATACTCTACCCTATAAACATGCCCGTTGTTGAAATTAATTGACTCAAATTTTTTTATTTATTTTTAAATTATGTGAACTGTCAGCTCATGGAGTAAAGTGAGTATATTTAAAAAATATAAATTACACCTCAAATTACACTGCAAAATACTTACCAAGGGGTATCTGCAGATTAAGAATTATTAGGATTTTTTTATAAATTGGAGATTTCGAGAGCTTTTTTAAAGCAAAACAACAAAGGTTTAATGAGTTAATCAAGACCCAATCCCAATCATCCTTAAATCCTCCATTTTGCATAATTATTAAAAGCAATCAAATTACAATATTCATAAGCCACTGATAACGTCATAAAAATCTAAATAACTGTAAATACCAATCAGACTCTCATTCATACGATTCGTCAGATAAACTAAATTCGTCCATTTAAAAAAACACAGTAAAAATTGACTCGTAAGAATAGAAAACCAGAACAAAGAAATAAATTCACAGGTACTCTAAACAAGCCTTCTTTTTTATCAAAGTTGTAAACAAATATTAATAAAAAATTATTGGTGTCATTCACATTATACAAAAAAGTAATATCGATTTAAAAAAAAAAAGTTAATAAATATACGCGTAAATTCACCGTTAATCGCGCTAGATATATATAAAAAGTATCTCCTTCTCTCTCATAGAACTTTTTTTTTGATGCGTTAGATTTAAATGAAATAAATATGCATCATAAGATAAACTAATCGTTGTAACACGATGTTATTATTTTTTTTTTCTTCTTCTTCTTATAAATCCTGCCCACACGTATGGCTAACTATTACAAGTCATATATTTATTAAAACGATCCTTTATCTTTTTATAATAGTTTTCAAGGTATTTACTACACGAAATAAAACGGTATATTTTTTTTTTTTGGTTTTATAAAAGTCTATTGTCTCTCATTTTTTTTTTTTTTTTTTTTTGCATCTCTTTTTTTTTTCGTCCTCCTTACAGTCTTCTGACCTCTTCACGCGATTTATATATATAAAATTTTATGATTTTTTTTTTTTTAAATGGAAAAAAAATTATTTTTTTTTTGTATTGTTAGGCTTTTTGTTCGAGTAACGAAATGAGATTTTTTTAATATTTTTATTTTTTAATATGCAACGGTTTTTTTTAAAAATTATATAAGAATGTGTGGTAATAATTTTTGAATGAAAAATTTGATGATTTTTTATAGTTCTGGGAATTCCCAAATTTTTTTTCAAAATTTGATTAATAACTTTTTTTGTGGGGTTTTTAGTTTATGGTTAAAATACCTGTAGATTGATTAGAATGACAGAAATTTTTTTTTGAATTATCGCAGTAATAAAATATTCTGGAATTAATTTTCTCGTATCACGAGAATGCTTATCAAAAAAGTTAGTAATCAAGTAACCAAAATTTATTTCTCTAATTTATCAAAAAACATTTTTATTATTAATGAAATCCTAGATAAAAAAATATTCTGCGCACTTTTAATAAAACAATATTTTTAAAAAAATCTCTGACAATATATCTTGCACCTTATAACTTATATCAAATATTTAAAAAAAGGGGGGAGGGAGGGTAGGGGAAGGGCAAAAAAAGTAATAAATAAAAAAAAAAAATGAGAAAACCGGTCAACCAAGTATACAGTCTAGACGACAGTGCACACTCTTTTATAACATGCCCGTGACACCACGTCAATAATATTATCAGGACTCTTTAAAAATTATAAATTTTTGATTGATAAACCGAGAGATATTAAAGAAATCAACCTCGGGCAATGACACTTGATTTTTTTATATAAAAATTCTTATCTATAACGTTTTGATATAAAATTAATTTCATTTTTTTTAACTAATAAAAAAAATAGCGAATATAAATTGTATAAATTATAGGCTATTTAAAGCCAACGTATGTCAATAGTCACGTACTCTATTTTTTCTTTCTCTCTCTATTTTTTTAAAAAAATTATTAATCAATCAAATTTATGCAATATTTAGCACGGCAAATTATTTTCTACAAAATAGTCTGAAAATAAAGCTTTTTTATTATAAAATAAAAAAATTATAATAATAATAATAAAACAAGCAACAAGTTTATATAGAAATATGAGGCAGGAAGTTTAGAAAGGCCCATTGAGTGCATTGGGTTCCCCTGTAAAGTGTTATCGCTCTCGTTGCGTCCCAGTTTCTTCGCTTCGCCAACCACACACTCACACATTTTTATTTTTACTAAAAAATCTCCAAGACATCGATGTGATTGAAAAAATAAATATATTTTTTTTTTTTTTTTTTTTTTTGTTATTTTTATTATTATTACCGTTGATGATGATGTGCTTTCTTTTTCTTTTGCAAATAATAATAATTTATTATTATACATTTTTTTTTCAGATAAAAACAGTTCAATGAACTCTTTTTAAACACTATATAACTCTTTAGTGTCGAGAGAAGCGGTAAAATTATTCTAATTTCTTTTCTTTTTTTTTTGCGATGTTTTTTTTTTTCTTCTGTGACTCTCTCGTCAGTAGGTTTCGCGGTCTTCGTACGGTTGTTTCAAAAAAATTTTTTTAAAGCGCTCGTAAAAAAATGTATATAAATATATATATTGAAATATTTTTTTAAACTGATCTCTTTTTTTTTTTTGCTATATGTTACGGTACATATCCGAATTTTTAAATTCCTAAGATAATGACTAATTTTCTTTTTTTTTAAGCTTTATGTAAATATTTTAGGATCTGATTAATTAGGTTCAAAAATAAGAGACGAAATCTGCATCAGTTATCATGCATATGGAAATTAGAAAAGCTTAATTCCATTAATATATACTTGCATATAGAACTGTGCTATTAATTCTTTGTTAACATCCGGGGTTTCGTACAGTAGAAGTTTCAATATTAATACTCTACTTAAACTATTAAAAAATTAAAAAATAATAGCCCGTTTACCTGACCGGCAGTTGAGACAATTATATTTATTTCATCTCATGGGTTTCAAGACTAAATCAGAAAAAAAGTATATATATTCATGAGTTACACCCCCAAAAGCGTAATGAACCAATTTGTGAAATGGTCAAGGGCATTGACTAGCACCTGAAGTCAATTCTGTGGTCAACCATTTCATGAATTGGGCGAAAATATTTGATTTTTTTACTTAAATTGGTCAATAATATCTTAGATACTTAAATATAACGTTACTTGTTCACGATGTGAAACTCATATATTATTTCATTGACACAACCAACAATTATTATTTTTTAGATAACAAAAATTAATTCATTTATATAAATAATTTTTAATGATTTCATCAAATAATGATTATTTATCAATATAATGATAATTCGAAATTTTAAAAATATTAAAGATGCTCTGTCATACTCTGTATGCGTATTTGCTTAGCACATTTTGAAACAGATACTTCAACCATATTTTAATAATCTTGTAATAAATCCGTGACGCCGATGCTTTTCTGAATTTGGTATTAGAAAGAAAAAAGAAAAAAAAAAAAAAAAAAAAAAAAAAAAAAAATCTAAATTAATGATTATTTAACAATAAATCGATTTACCCCTCCCCCCAGCAAAAATAACCCGAATTTTATACGATATTTCTTTGTTCTTGGTAAAAACACCTGCTTACCTGCCCTACAATGTGTGAAAAATGCGTGCTTTGTAGCCACTTGCAAAATAATAATATCTAAACCACCATATTGGCAAAAAATTTTACTAACTTTTAAAACAATCAAAACCACTGCATTAACCAATTTATGCAAAAAAAATCGAATATTCCCTATACCAATTCACAAAATGGTCAAAAAATTGACCATTTGAAAAATTGGTCAAAAATCTGACCAATTGCTACATTACGCTTATGAGCTGCAACACATATACTTACACGAATAAAAAACGCTCTACACAAATTCGCACTGAAATATAAATAGAGGCCAAAAATCTGTTAAAATAAATAATTAGCATTTTTAAAATATTAAAATAATCATTTAATTTATTATTATATATTTATTAAATCATTAATAATAAAAGAGTCACTAGTAGTATAGGATCGAAAGTTATATATGTATATATATACCTATATATGACTGTGCGACCCCTCTCAGATATATATATATATATATATTATATATATATATGTATACTTTATTTATAAGATCATTGAACCTATACAACACACTCAGTTTCTGTGCGTATATTAGATGTAAATTGCAAAAAAAAAAAAAAAGAAAATATATATATATATGTTTATATGCGTCTTTGACACGCTGCGATTTTTTGTCTTACTTCACATATACACACATACCATTTTATATAATGACTTAGCGTTTAAATATATATATTCACGTAATCAGAAGAGATGATACCGAAAGAGAAAGTTATTCTATTTTTATTATTTATTTTTATTACTCTTTTTTCTATTTTTCATTTATTGGAAAATAAATTTAGTTTTCCAAATTTTTTTTCTATTTAAATTAATGTGTGATTTCTGAATGTAAGCGAATTATTTTAAAAAATATTTTTGCAAATGTATGTGTGTGTGATTTTATCTAAGATATGCGTTATCTATTGAATGTGTGTACTTAATATTTATATCTCGTTTACGTTTTTTTTTTTTTGTTGAGCTAAAGATTTTTAATTTACAATGTATTTGATATTTATTCAATATTAAATAAATATATATATATATTGATTCGTGATTAAACATTTTTTTTAATACAAATAAAAAAATTTTTGCTTCTGCATATATATCGTTGAGTATTCTGAGGTTTTGAGGAATACGCAACTATAAATGTAAATATAAATGGAGAATAGTATATAAAGGCCCCAGGGGTTTATATATGTTGATATGTAGATCTTGCTTGGTTCGGTGAAGCTGGATAAACTTAATTGTGGAAGGAATTGTGTCACGTAAATAACTGATCGGTATTATAGTTTGAATCTTGAACTTTATAAATCACTAATTATAAATATGTCTAAGTCAGTAAGTCAAGACTTGTCTAACCAGTCTGATGGTATCGACGGTTCTAGTGGTATAACGGTAGCCTGAGCCTTGGGGCAGTTGAGGGGCAATATATAATCTAATTTGTACGTCTGCCCATATTATAAACTTTTGGGGGAGACGTCTAATATAAAAAAGCGTCGGTCCCTAGAAGTTCATAGTTATTACTAAGAATCGCGAGCAGGGATCTATGCAACTTATTCTCTTAATTAACGTCATAGCTGATCTTCGTTCTCACGCTTTTGTGCTAGGTCAGCGTCGGCGGAAATGCACTTGCTGGATCGTATGTCGTCTATGACGTTCATGTAAATATCGGGTGTAGGATTAATATATATATCAAAAATGACCCATCACACAAAAATATTTTGTGATTTCAAAAAATAAAATTAATCCTCCGTGGGTCCTCTGTGTTTTTGGCCTACGCGCTGGGTCCTCTATGACGATATATGGTCAGGGCCAATTTTAAACCCTTTAAAAAATAATTTTTTGCCAAAATTTTGTTTAAGCTTTTAGATGCACGTCTCAACTAAAGATAAAAAAAGGTTTTTGGCTAAAATGTCCGCTCAGTTTTGCGCCAAAAAATCCGGAGCAGCGGAAAACGAGCAATTTTTCGATTTTTGGTTTAAAATTCATAGCTCCGGCCCTAATGGATATTAAGGAAAAATATTTTAGGGTTTTAAGCTTCACATATATATCTTCAAAAAAAATCTACCCAGATTTGGATCCCTTGCAAAAACCATAATTATTTCACAACCTGAAAATTGGCCTTTTTTCGAGTAAAAAAATTTTTTAAAATTGAAGGTTTTTTGGGTTAAAAACCCACTTAGGGGCATTAAATGTTCAAAAAAGTTATTTAAAGATATATTTTAACCTTTGTATAAGTAAAGAAAAAAAAATTTGCAAAAAAAATTAAGTTTGTTGGTCGAAATACAATTAAATTTTGGAAAAGTAAAAAAATGAATTTTTTTAGTAAAAACGGGTCAAAAACAAGTGTTTTTTGAAAATTAAGTTGAAAATTAATTCTAATATGGTAATTTATAATGATATACTAATATAATTTCAAAGAAAATCATCTCCAGAGAAATGAAAATATACATCATAAAATCATGCTTTGTAAAATAAAAATTTTTGATCAGATTGAATTTTGCCATTTGACCCCCTGAATATTGTTGCCATCCTGGAATGCAAAAATTGGTTTTAAAAACAAATCCCTCCGAGACCTGCAGCTTCTTCAAGAAGTAGAAATAAGTGAACTTTGATTTTATTTTACTGCAAAGGATTTTCCCTTTGGCTATCTGAAATTTGAATTTTTTATATCGATTTTTAAATCAGCTTGATAATAAAATTTTATATTTGAAACCTCATATTCTTTCAATTAATTAATTACAAGTTTTACATTAAAAAATGTAGGTGCACCTAGAATTTGATTAATTTCTGTAAAATTCTTTGTAAAAGATATTTTTAATTTTTTGAATTTTCAGTTTAAAATAAAAACCAATTTTATTTTTAGATTCAGATGGTATATTTTTTTAGCAAAACTTTTTTCTCATAAAACCGTTTCGGAGATATTTTACAAATATTTTATTTTCAACTTGCAAATTGTAAAAAAATTCTAGTGATTATTTTTTTAATATAAACGGATTAATTTAATTATCCTAATTGTTTTATAATAAACTCAATGCAAATAAAAACTTAATTAAATTCATAGAAATGCTAATAAGTAAGATTAGTAACTCCAAGATTCATCAATAGCCTTGTGTATACCAAGACCCAGAAATTAATTACACTAGTTTCTAAAAGTTACAAGCTTTACTTAATCAAACTCAAATCAAATAAAACTTACGCCAATAAAACAAAAACTCATACCATCTCAGTGATATTAATTACGATTAAAAAATTAACCTTTGCACAAAATACCTTCTAAAAAATTCATTTTTTATTACATACTCTATAATTTAAAAAAAAATGAAAAATATTTTATTAATTTTTATTAAAAAAAAAAATTTTTAAGAATCCTGACAGTTGAAGGTTACTTTTTTATAATAATAATCAAGATAATAATAATAATAAAAAATAATGTAAAAAAAAATGGCAAAGTACTCATAAAAAAAAAAAAAAAACTTGTCGGTTAAAAATTTCCTTATCGCCACATAAGATAAGATTTTTTATTATGCATTATTTATGTGAAACAAAAAATTTTTTTATGTGTGTGGGTAAGGTTTTGTATATCTTGAGGTTCGATACATTATTGTATAATTTTAGCAAGTACATTAAAGAAGAAGAATTGGCAGGTGAAAAGAAGTTTATTCTTAAAAAAAAAAAAAAAAAATGGGACAGTAGTGTGTTGTAATTTAAACTTATCATTATAAATCCGAAACCTTTCTTTTGTTAAAACGATTCTTTTAAAACTCTGTATTGTTATTACAGCTCTACTTAATAAAAAATCTGTCATAATTTCTAATAAAAATATTTATCTCCGAGTAGTAAAAGTCCAAGTTATTTCAGACAAAATATGTATTTTTATAATTTTTTTTAAAAACATTTTCTGAAGATGGAGTGTATTATATATGAACACGACCTTGAGCCTGGTATCTTTCGACCTTGGTAGGTTATACTTTTTTGCATTGGAATGTTCATTCTCTCTTTCTCTCTTTTATCACTCTCCACACACACAATTACAAATATGTCACATATGTATCCTAATATATTTAATAAGAGAATTGAGATAGAAAATGATTGTCCATAACCTTGACACTGTAATGCATTTTCAGAGAGAGATCTGAAGAAGTATCAATAATTTTCTAAAAATTAAAAAATCTTTTTATATAATAATAAAAACAATGATAATAATCAAACAGGTCATTGGTTGTCATGTCCTCGATTCGGTTCACCAGCTTTGTTAATTATCAATTTTACTCGCAGGGCAACGCCTTCCTTTTCCACATAATAATGACCTTAATAACTATCGTTAATACACACACACACACACACATTTAATAAGTTGCATATATTTATATATTTTAACCTACTGCGCCTGTTAATTCGTTAGCGTTTAGGGCTTTTTTTTCTTATTTGTTTATTTATTATTGTTATTTTAATAGAGCGTGAGCGAAAAGAGTACCGTTATCAATAATTGGAAAATTGATAATTCGATGTCAGGGCATAGAGTAACTTGAGGAGGGTCTTACATCAGATTTTTACCTTAAGTATCCTAATTAATTAATCAAGTTCAAGGTTAAGTTTAGAAGGAATTGGCCTGGTAAACTATTACCAGATTGTGTAACTTTCCATGATTGGAAAATCAAAGTACCAGAAGAATTTTAGTACCAAAATGAATTGTTAAGGTCAAAAATGATAATTTACATATTACAAAATATAAAAGAAATTTATGCTTATTACGAGCTTTTACTTAAGTTAGTTAATGCGTGTATCCATTTATTTTGAAAAGGTCAAATTTTGAAATATAATTTATGAAACGTTAATATCAAAGTCTTTGAAAAAAAAAAAAACATTCTTTTACGGTTGAATTTGCCGGATTTTACTTAATAATATTGAGATTCGACCTTGGAAAAAGTGACTTTTATACAAAAAAAGAGAAATTTATGCAGGTCGCATTAAAAAAGTTTTTTTTTTTTTTTAATTTTTGTGTGCGTAAATATAAAAAAATTAATGATATTACGTTCGTTTTTAGTATAAATAAAAGCGGATAGCCTCGAACTTGACGGAATAATAAGCGATATTTCATAAATAATTTTTTTTTTATCTCAACTTTTTTTATGTATTCAAGAATACTAATTTACAAAAAAAGCTTAAATTATCTAATAAATCATATTTAAAAAATATATTTTTAAAATATCGAAGAAATTCCATTTCTTTTGTGTTTAAATTTATCTTTAATTTTGACCCTTTTTGAAGATTTTTTTTTGTTGAAATTTTCATTTATGTCAAATTTTAATGAAATATAAATAATCTGATCTGAAAATTAAAAAAAGTTATTTTTAGAATTTTCGCCACATGATCAAGAACAGAAATAAATTTTTTTAAGTTTCAGAGCAATTTCACATAATTCGATTTTACAGCTGCAAAAATAATTTCAAAAAATATTACTTTATCTTAAATTTACATCTGCAGTTTGAAAATTATTTTAAATTTCACTTGAAAATGCTCAAATTGTAACGTAATTTTAGATAAATTTAAATTATCAAACAATTATCTTGTTTATCCTACTCGAAGGACCAACCGTTTAAATGTAAAAAAAATTAGAGTAAAACGTGATTTAGAAATATTTCTAAGTTTTGAATTCAGTGCACAAAAAAGGCCTTACATTAAAAATTATATAAAAAAAACGACCTTTAAAAGTATAATATCGAATTTCATACTCGATTCATACTTAAATAATTTTTCAATGATAAAAAAATTACGAAAAATTAACCTTAATGACTTTATTTTTATAAATTATTATCAAAAAAAAAAAAATTATTTTTAATGTTGTCTCGAGTTGTATAAAAGAAGTTTATAAAACCTGTCATATTAAATATTTTTGTATGTATAAAAAAATGAGAGAGAGAGAGAGAGGGATGAGAGAAAATTTTTATAATGAAATAATTATTTCATAACAGTTGAGTATATTAGCTTGGACGATAATTTTTTTAAGATTGAACCCCCCAAAAATAAATTTAATTTTAGGCTAATGTAAAATAATCTATTTTAATATTAAAACGTATTATTTACCTTAGAATAATAAATTTTTCGTTGGTTATAAAGACACTTTGCTCGACTTATTTTTTAATTTATTGTTATTATTATTAGAAAATTTAATGTGTTATAATAACAAATTTTCGTTTTAAAATTATTAAGAAATGGCCGCGACCCTGGTATTTTGAATGTTGAATTGGAGTTTTTTTTAAAAATGCATTTTTTTATATTAAAAAGTCTGGTAAGAAGGCGCCAAAGTTATAAATATCAAAGTGAAAATATAATAATAAGGAGAAAGCACTAAGAGAAAAAGAAGAAAATAATTCAAAAAATTTTATTCTTTTCAGCTGTACTTAATTTAATTTCAAAAAAGTTATTATTATCATTAATTAACTATTGGAATTTAATTATTTTAGTTAGTCATCTAATCAAAAATGCATTGTTGACATTTAACGCGAGAATGCGTGAGATTTTTCCTATAAAATTGGCAAATATTCAAATAAACAATAATAGTAGTCTAATATTTTTCTTAGATTTTATTATTATTTTATGTATATTAGACTGGTCGTTAATTTTTTTTTAAATTCAATGCTAAGAACTGACATTCACTAAAAAATACAAAAAAAAGATTCAAAAACTTCGCACCAATAACAGAAATTTCCTTATCAACCCCATTTTCACATACCAATTGTCACAACAATGTTAAACGACTAAATTTTTCTGATAATGACCAGCCTAATATACACATCTAAAAATACATTTTAAATACTCTTTAAGCTCATGCATATTAAAATACTTTTTTGCAAAAATAATAATAATAATAATAACCTGCAATTTGTCTTATCAATTTGGTAATTTTCTACTTAAAACGAATATAGATAATAAATTAATTAAACGTTATTAACAATAATTAATAAATAATTTGTCGATATTAATCAATGTCACAATTATTTATCGAGTAATTTCTGTTACTTACGATAAAAAGTTTAAAAAATTTATATTTTTAATATAAAATTAAAATTTCGTAAATAAAAACTTGAAAATTCACATGTCTTACCAACCTGGACTTTATCTACTTAATTTTTAAATCCGTGATATCGAAATTATAAGACAAGTTTTGGGTATGTTATTAATTACACAATAATAATATTTCTGTCTTACCAACTCGACCTCTTACTACTTAAATCTTTTTTTTTTTTTGAATTAAAAGAAAAATAAGGATTTTAATTAAATAATTAAGTAAATAATGTAAGGATTAGAAAATATTATCTAATTAAAACTTTTTCCATTTATACTTTAATCTTAATTAATTGTTTTTCTTTTTTAATTACTTTTTATTTTATTTATTTATTTATCATTCAATTTAAATAAATCTTTTTTTATGTACACGGAGAAAATTGCGTCGTTTTAATTATATTTTTTTGATATTTTTTAGGTGGGTTTTAGTAAATGTTTTATATTTTTTTAGTTGCTTGAAGGATTTTTCGTCATAATAACATTATTTGTTACAGTTTTTAATCTTATCGCCAAAATAGTCAAATTCCAAAAATTAAAAAATTGAAAATTGATAAAAACCGATAAAAATAATTTTATTTTTGCAAATATAATTCAATAGACTCCCATAAATTAGACAATTGCAAATATTTTACAATAAATACAAACCTAACATCTAAAAACAAAATTTGCAGGAACCGTTTTTTCCGTGTACATCAGCTGATAAAGAATATATATAATTTACATTAATCTTTTATCACCCTGTGAGCTTACAACGTTTGAATTATCAATGAAACTCTGTATTTGTATAATTAAAAATAAAATAAATTAATATTTGTCTTGCCAACTCAACCTTATACTACTTAATTATTAGAATACACGTATTTTAAATATTTAATTCGATTTTAAGAAAAAATTTATTTTATAAATTAAAATTAAATGAAATTTAAAATTAATTATTACCTTCAGAAACTTAAAAAAAAGTAAAATATTATATTGTCTTACCAAACACGGCCCTTATCTACTTACGATAGCTAGTTTGTGTAGTTTCCTAATAACTACAGAATTTTTAAAATTGATAAAAAAATATTTTATAACTGTCCTAGATATAATAAAATTTACAATCCTAAAAATACGTCTTACCATACTCGTCTTTTTCTACTTGTAGATATAAAGAAATAAAAAATTTCCAATAGATAAATAAAGATAGCATAGAAAAGTCATTTAATAAAAATTGATAAGAAAAATTTTCGTGATTCCTTCTCAACTATAAATAAGAAGATAAGGAGTGGTTGGGCACCCCTGGCCTGGATACCTAAGCGTGTTGTTCACCTCCGCGTGAAAGTATGCACACGTTCGAAAGAGCAAGAAGGCGGGGACTTTATATAAAGTTTTTTTTTCCCTACTTTTTTATTATTTATTTTCAATTCAGAAAAAAAAATGTCTAAATTTTTTATCTAATTGTAAATAAATTGCAAAAAAAAATGAATAGATCGAAGGTCGTTACGCTTCTATGAGGAAGTATAAAAGGTCCCTTTAAGGCCCATTATTGTCGTTTTGTCGGTCAGCAAGGCACTATGCTAGTCGGATTAGAACAGGTTTCTTCGTCTCGGATGGCTTCTTTTATATATTCTTCTTCTTACACACAACTAGAATAATTCAATAGCGGTTTAATTTAAACTAAATTACAGTTAATATTTTTTTTTTTGTGGTTTCGACACTTTATAGAAAACTTGAGAAATTTTTTATTTATTTATTATTTAAAGCAAGATTTACAGGTAATTCTTGTTTATGCTTTCTTGTACATGTGACATATATCACCGGTCATTTCATCCAGCATGAAAAAAAAAAAAGAAAAGAACATCTAAATATAATCTTCTTTATTCATAAATTTTAAAGTGAAAATCTTCTTATAAATAAATTATAAAATACAGGAAAAAAGAAGATTTTTCTCTTTTATAGAAATTCCAGATTATTACGCAGTTTTTTTTTTTAGAAATCTTAATATTTTAATCCCAGTACTGAAAAAAGCTTTAATTACGTGTGTGTGTGCTCTTTTATAATAAGCTTTTTTTTTAATAAGTAAATATTTATGTTAAAGTTTAATAAAATACGAGAGGCGCCACTATGCAACTGAATAATCAAGCGCGCGCATCAGCCCAATCGATTAAATTGAAGAAGATAAATAAAAAAATGTATTTTCTGTAATTTATTATTAAACAATGGACATAATTTATTTATTTAATTAATTCTATTGTTTATTGTTTATTTATTATTAACCTCGTTTTTTTTTTTTTTTTTTTTTTTTTTTTGATCGATACTAGAACGAAAAAGCTCCACCTTCTTCTCGCGTATCGACCATTTTCTCAAATTTTCTTTTATTCACCGGCCGGCTTATGCATGCGCCAAATCCTTGTAGAAATAAAAAAAATTAAATTTACTTATTAATAAAAAGTAGAACAGAAACCTCTCACTCAAAAAAAAGAAGAGTTTTTTAATTTTTTAAACGAAAGATTAATTAAACGTCATAGTTTTTTTTTAGAAATTTTACTTGTTTTGCGTTCTCTCTAATATTATCGTAACAAAAAAGTAGGACTTTGGTGTTTTTAATTTAAGAGAGACAGGAAAATTTCTTGTACGATGACCAACGAGTAAAATAATAATAATAATCGTCCGCGATTTCACTGGAAATTTAAATATCTCATTCCCCTTGTATTTATATGTGTAGAGTAAACGTCAACAAATTACGCAAGGGTTCAACGGCACCTAGAGAGATTTGTTTTTCCTGCGCGTATATGCTAATGAATACACGGAGAGAAATCGCGAGCACGTGAGTCGTCGATTTATTATAGATAAAAATATCCGAGAGAGCTGAAAAGACCGTTATTATATTAACGTCTCTTTTTTACATAAGGGAAATCGAGAAAATCGACTTTTTTATTATTACATTATTTTTTAAAGAAAAACGTTAATTTTCTTTCTATTTAACCCTATTTTTTTCAGTTTGTCCTATAAAATATTTTATTGCCAGTGTAAGGAGATATCAGCTTTATTATTGCTTAAAGAAACAAATTTATATGGTTTCTCTTAATTTTCTTTTGTACAGTAAATTTATTGTTTAGTTTAGCGTGTAATTATTTTTATTACAGAGTCAATGCAATCTCGTGTTGGTTATTCAGCTTTTTAATCAGGTTTTCATTTATTAAATAATCTAAATTGACAGGAAAATCTTCTTTTCAAACGCATCCTTTTTTGATATTCTTCAGGGTATAAATAAATACTTGTTGCCATATAAAAATATGATGAAACTTAAGCTTTCTCTAAGCCATAACTTCTCTTTTTTTTTTCAAAAAATTTATTATTTATGAAAATTTATGTATCGTCCCAGTACTGCAGTCTAATAAAATAGACTGTTTTATGGAAAAAAAGTTTTAGTTTAGTTAATAGAAAACTGGGTTTTGATAATACCTTGGTTAAGCTTATTAGTAAGAATATTCAGATATCTTTTCAATTAACTTTGAGTCTTCAAGAAGATGGTTTAATTTTTTTTTTTTTTTTTTAGATATAATTTTAATTAATTTTGAGCCTTACTAGAAAAGGATTGAATTTTTTTTCCAAAAAATGTTAAATCTTCAAAGATAATTTAATTTTTTTCTCTTTTTAGTTTAAACGTGCCCTATTCGCTCATTTTCGTGAGAGCAGTGGCCAACAATAAAGGTCCAGTCCAAATTTCTTCCCCAATTGAAACGACGTGACTTTAATTTTTTTTTTTTTTTTTTTTTTTTCAGTCATGATAGGGAGTTAAATTCTTGGCCCCACATTTACACAGCCAGGGGGCCCCTCGGATTGCAACTAGGTTTTCATAATTATCTCAAGAATTATCTGACTTTGACATAATTGAACCAAATTTTTTGAAAATTTGTAAAAATATTTACTTAATAATTTTTTTAATATTTTTAGAGACAGAGATAATTGCTAAAACCAATAGCACCGTTTATAAAATTAGACAGTATTATGTACCAATAGCCCCAGGTTTTCAAAATAGGTTAGAAAGATTTATTTATTCGAATCAAAGGGAGACAAGGAAGTTAGTTTTTTTCTATAAATTTGCAAAAGTGACCTGAGTAATACAATGTTAGAAAATAAGGCAATTCTAAAGATTTAAATAAAAGTAAAATACGAACAGCACTACAATACAAAATTCAACAATTTAGCATCATCTTTAGGTCCACCTTTCAAAAGAATATCGCAATTTTTGCGGTTTACGGTATTTTTTTTCCTTTTACATAACAAAAAAAAAAGTAACTGAAATTTGAAATCCGTCTTTTTGAAAATAAAATTAATACATATTATATTATTAATAAAAAAAAAAAAAAATATGTTGATTTTCGTAATCTTTCAAGGTCTTTTTTTTATTACAATTTTTTGTTCTTTTTTTTTATAATAAAAAAATATATATAATATATTTATTTAATATTTATATCTAAAGCATCAATTTTTTTTGTAATAAAAGAACAATATCTACGGTTTACCGCAAAAAATTCGTTTTTTTTTTTTTCTTTATATTGTCATTATTGACCAATAAATAAGATCATATAAAGTTTCATATAACAAAAGGAGCAAAAAAAAAAAGAGAGTAAGAAAATACAATACATATTTTTTTTTAATCTTAAAAAAGGTATAAATGTCGGGTGTGGCGAATAAAGAATAGAATTTTTTTTGCAAAGAGAGAGCTTTTCTGGACAGATCAGTTTATAATGTAAATTAAAAAAAGAAGAAAAGAAAAATAAGGGGGTCAAGGCCGTGACCTACTCTCAGTTCATTGATCTTTGATAATAATAATAATTTTCTAATTTATAAAAAAAAAATTTTCTTTATATGCATAATTCATAAAAAAATTTAACTCTCGCCAAATACTCGTAAGATTGTACACTTTCTTTGCGTATTTAGAATTCTTGTAATAAAAAAATAATTGAAATTAAATTATTAGTAGAAAAAAAAATGCAGAAGAAGGTTAATAGAACGAAAAAAAAAAAAAAAAATTGCATGTAGGAAGAAAGTTTTTGATGAAGAAAACGAAGAAAAATCTATGGGGATATTATAAATATATATGAGTGAAAGGACCAAATTAACGTTGATGGAGAAAGCACTCGATCATCATCATAATCAAGAAAGTCCCTTTTTGGGGGAGTTTTTTTTTTAGTCTTAGATTGATATGGTAGAGAGGAAAGCGAATGAATAAAATTGCGCGGGAGTAGTGTAAAATTGAGAGAGAAGGGGGTTGAGAAGTGCGCGTGTCCCCGGCCGGCACGCTTCCACGCAAAAGCAGTCCGTACACGAATACGAACGCGCGACCATATAAATATTACTTTTTTTTTTTATGTGTTTTTGAAAAATGGGGTTTAATGATACGATTAGTGATATGGATAAGGATGAAGATGTTAAAATACCAACACTTTTACAACCAATTTTTTATCATCACAATCACAATTATTGGCAACCTAGGTACCATTTTTTTTAAATATTAATTTTTTTTTTTATTTACTTAAGATTATAAGAAAAAAACACTTACTATCAATATTTGATCAATTTTTTATTTCGTTATTCTAAATTTGTTTCTCTTCCAAGTACACAATTTGCTTAGAGAATTTTTTACTGTAACAGAATGTGGCATAAAATCTCGGAAAAAAGGGAGAGCTCAAAAAAAAAGACAAAACATTACAGAGAAAGCGATATTTAAAAAAAATCCTTAAAAGACACGTGCAAAAATTTTATCTAAAAACGTACAAGCAATCGATGAATGAAATAATAAAAAAAAAAGATACGTTTCATTTTCATTAGAACGCATTCTTTGTTAAATGTCAATGTACGTTTTTATAAGGAAGCTTTTTAATTATGTAGTAAATAAAAAAAAAAATTGTATTTTCCCTTTTATTTAATTACTTACCACTATTTTATTAAATGAACGAACTAAATGAAATTGTTTAAAAAATGTTTTTTTTATTAAGGTCAATGTTAGGAAAATTGAGTGAGCGTTAGGAATTTTTGTTGAAATTTTTTTTAATACATTTTTTGACCACAAAAATTTTTTCATTTATACTTTGAGTACTGAATTGTCAAAAAAAACTGTGGTTAAGGTACAGAAATTGCAAATAATTTTTTGGTAAAATAAAAATTAGCCATAAATCTGTTTTTGCATTATTGACTAAAGAGAAAAAGTCTCAAATATCACGAAATTCTTAAGAAGAGTCCGATGCCTCCAAAATAATCTCTAGATTGATACCCAGACAAATATTTGAGTAAACAAAATGAATCATTTAAAATTTTGAATTGAAATACAAAACCCTTAATAAAAAAGCAATAAACACGTGCAGTTGAAAAGAGCTAAGCCCAAAGTTCAATGTCTCGTAAACTAAGATAAATTAAAATATAATAATAACAACAATTGAGAAGAATTAAAAGATACTAAAAAAAGAATTTTTTATTTTTAATTGACAATATAAAGTTTAACGAACCTTATCATAAAACCCCATAATTTATTTCTATTAATCATAAAAACTAATCGATAAAAACGTCAATGACACTTTGTTTAAAATAAATATTTTTCTCGGTTTTTTAGGTCAATAGTATGGTTTTTATCAAAAAATTTTGTTTGTTATGTCAATGTAAAGAGTTACACGCGTATTTGAGAGTAAATAATGGATTACGTTACATTATATAAAAATAAATGACAAAAGACGTGTTCATTGATTATCTAGAACGAGTAATAAAGCTTTTTTATTTAATGTGAAATGTAAATAAATATTTTATAAATCCAGAGCAAATCTCTAAAAGTTCGTTAACATTTTGGAAAGTTCGCTTTTTAAATAGATAAATTCTACATGTAGGTTACAAAAAAAAAAACACAATCAAGACATTTTCAGGACGAAAAAAAAAGCGGAACCTTATTTTAATAAAAAATTTTTTTTACCTACTTAGAATAAAATATCATAAGGAAAAATCTCTTGTAACGAAAGTAAGCGTAACACATTTTATAAGAATGGATAACCTCATTTTTTTTATCTCTCTCTTTCTCTCTCTAGCTCTTCTGATGCAAAAAGTAAGAAAAAATAAAAAGATGTTATTACTTTTTATATTATAAACAATTTTTTTTTTTTTCTTTTGTAATAATAGATATGGTGAAAGTATCGGTATTTAGAAAGATGAAATTGAAATGTTCTGGTGGTTCTAGAAATGTTTTTAAGCACGTACGCCAATTTTTTGAGGTGTTGTGGGTTTTTTTTGGAAATTTTGATAATAAATTTAGCAAATTTTTTGAAAAAAACAAATTTTGAGAATATTACACAATTAAAAATTTTGATTAATATCCCATGATTGATTTCCAAATAAAATTATTCAACTTCCTCAAAACAACGTATTTCGTAATATCCGGAATTGAATAATTGCCAAAAATATAATTTTTATTTAATGACCATGTTAACGACAAAATGGATTAAATATTTCTAAATATTTGGACGTTTTAATCTTTTTACCTGTAAAATGAGTTTGTTTAATGTTTTTTATCAAATAAATTGAATTTCAAAAATTATTTTTTCATAAAAATACATTGAACCTCTGCCAAAACCATCATTTGCAGATTTAATCACAAGGTCACAAACGAATTTCCTCTTATCATATTTCTAAAAATTAAGCTTTTCAAAACTTCTCATGCTTATAATTTTTATTTAATTTCTTTATAAAATTTAAATGTTATCAATCAATCAACCCAAAAAATATTTGACAAATGTCTACTAACGTAAATTAAAAAATTGTCTTATCATCAAAATAAATGAAAAAAATTAAAATAATAATTAAGCTTCCTAGAAAAATTCAGAAATTGAATTAGTATTTGAATAAATAATTACAAAAGGTTAATTTTAAATTAGGTTGTTTAATAGAATTTTTTTTGAAAAAATAATTATACTCAAACAATAATAATGATTATGTAATTTTTCTATATTTGTTTAACAACTATTAAAAAAATATTTTTAAACGTTTAATATAATCTAATGTTTAATTATCAAGGTCATGATTAATTCAATATATATATATATATGAGGTAATCTATGCCATTTGGGCTCAGAATACAATTGTACACTGTAAAAAGTAACTTTCTTAGATTCAAAAAAATGAGAACATTTTCGAAAAATTAGTAAATTTTCGAAAAAATTTGTAAATATTCGAAAAAAATCGAGAATTCTCGAATTTTTCGATAATATACTAAATTTAGTAAATTTACGATTATTTTCGAAAAATTACTAATTTTTCGAAAATATTCTATATTATTTGTGAATCTAAGAAAGTTACTTTTTACAGTGTACTATTTTAAATTATTGGAACTGAAATTCCGATGCCCAAAATGAATGTAAATTATCCAAACTAAAAATGCAATTCATTTTTCTATGGGCTCTAAAAAAATTGTCTGCAGAATCTTAGAATAATTTTGAAATTTCGTGGATTGTCCTATATAGATAGTCATATAATAATTTAAATTACATAAGTTACAGTAAAAAATAAATGATAATAATAAATTCAAATTAACATGTGATATCACCTAAATATCTAAGCAATATTTTTTATTACGAATTTTTTAACTATTACCGCTCCTTAATAGCCATTTAGAAAAATAAAATCACTAAATGTAGGTTACAAGCCGAGCATTTGACTTTCTTTAGAAACAAGATTATTATAAATGATAAATTAATAAATTTTGCAATTTTACATAATAAAAACAGAAAGATCTAATTTTCATTTAACAAAAAAGTAGGTAAAACTAGTTTAGGCGAAAGGAATTTAATGTAAGACAGCAGGAAGTTTACTAGTTTTCTGTATTTTTATTTATTTTAAAGAATTGGATCTGAACTCATTTTTATGTTATCTTGATTGTTTTCAGTAGATCCTCTTTAATATCTTGGCTTCGGTGTACTAAATCAATAATATCTGCGAATTTATCCTTAAATTCTTCTTGACTTCTGCGTATTATCTTTATTACAAAATCAATACAACTTTTGTGACAAGAAAATTACAAAAATAAGGCTAATTAAAAAAAATACGCATTTATTGTTCTATCAATCTTGTACGATCTTTCGCAATTTCAAAAATAAAAAAAAATCAAAATCCGTTATAACAATTGAATGACTTTGCAATTTATCACATACAACAAAGATTAAGTATCACACCCGCAGACTGCATGTATGGTTTATTTTTGGCTCCTGTGTGTAGTAAATCGAGAGAGAGTGCGTTGACCCTTTTCTTTATATATAATATTTAAAGAGAATAATACATGCTAAATAATAATTTAACAAAAATTTTTTTTATGATTTCAGAGTGGAAAGTTCAGCGTTGCAATTAGTGTGTCCATTGGATTCACGACCAGTACAATTAATATTTCGTAATTTACAAGTTATTAAAGACAAACGTATATTATTAAGAGATGTATCGGGTATTGTCAAACCTGGTGAATTATTGGCTGTTATGGGACCATCTGGTTGTGGGAAAACAACTTTATTGGACTGTTTATCCGGCAGGGTGATATTAAATACTGGTGAAATATATTTAAATCGTGAAAGATTAAGCAAAAGATGGAGACGTAGAATATGTTACGTACAACAGCAAGATGTTTTCTTTCCAGATCTTACCTTAAGACAAACTTTAGAGGTAATAACTGTTTTTTTTTTATTTTTGGATGAAAAACTGGTTCTTACCGTTTCGACCTTGAATTCCACGAATTTCAACAAGGTCGATCATTATATATATGCAAATTATTATTACACGAGTTCAATAACCGATTTATTGTTTTTGCTAATAACGCATTTTTTTGGTCACTATAACAGTAAATTTACAAAATTAAATATAAATAAAAGCTTTTCTCTACGAGCTTTTATTTCTAAGAGGTCAATGAACTTTTTTTATTATACTCTTCGGTATATATAATATAATAACTAATGAAATATGTATACAGTTTCTCTTCTCTCGAATAAATTGTTATTTATTCTAAAATTAATATTTAATAAAAATACTAGAGAGAAATTTTTTTTTTATTGAGTTTCTTTTTTTTTTTTGTTCAATTTTAATGACAATCATATATTTCTTTTTAATCGTGTTCAAGTTTCACCAAAAATATCTGTCATAATATACCAAATTTTTGACATTATTTTATTATGTAACCATAACCTTATATATAGTTACGTCAAGTCAATTCACTTGCGAGAAAAAATTTTTTAAATTAAAATACATCAATTTGTGAATAAAATATTAAAGTGTACATCTTTTCTTAGAAAGTACGTGAAAGATTATAAATAATACGTAAAAAAACGTGTAAATAATAATTAGATATATATATAGTTGATCAAGAATTGCGGAAACGAGGGCACGTTCGCAATAATAAGCGCCGCACTCTCGCTTCACGACAGTAAAAGTCCCCATGATTTCCAATGTACAAAAAAAAAACAACAACAACAACATAAAAAAAAAAAGAAATTCTAATAAATAACTAATTTCATATAATTTTTTTTTCTTTTCAGTATCAAGCACGTTTAAGACTCCCGGATAGTTTATCTCATTCACAAAAAATGCAATGTGTAGATCACATAATCGAAGTTTTAGATCTTGGTGGATGTCAAGATACAATTGTTGGTGATTATACAAAAAGAGGATTATCAGGTGGTGAAAAGAAAAGGACGAGTATTGCTTGTGAATTGTTAACAAATCCTTCGATAATGTTACTCGATGAACCAACAAGTGGACTCGATTCTCATTCGGCACAAGCTTTAATTACGCGTCTAAAAAAATATGCAGAACAAGAAGGCAAAAGTATCATTGTCACGGTTCACCAACCCAGTTCCAGAATGTTCCACAGTTTCAATAAACTTTTACTTCTAAGCAGAGGTCAAGTTGCGTATTACGGTGCAACGAGCAATATCGCAAGATTCTTTTCGACGATCGGTCTCACATTATTGCCACATTACAATCCAGCTGATTTCATCCTCGAACAAATCAAAGGACCAGAAGAAGTCAGAGAAAGAATCGTCGCAGCAGCTAGGGCAGCTAGGCTAGGTCCAGATTGTCCTCCAGAATTACGTCCCGATTGGAATCCCGGTCAACAAGCTTTATGCGAGCATTTAATTCATTATCACAATCACAATCATCATCATCATCACAATCACAATCACAATCATCAAGATCAACATCACATTAGTACAAAAGACGAAGAGGGAAGAACTTTATGGTTAGATACACAAAGTCACGCTTCGAGTAATTCCAGTTCCGCAGCGGACGAAGAATACAATTGGCATTGGCCAACGAGTTTTTGGTCCCAGTTCAAAGTTCTTTCCGAGAGAAATTTCCAAGAAGCCAGACCTAGAATGTTGTCGAGGCTGAATTGGCTTCAAACCATAGCTTTAGGTCTTTTGGCAGGTTTACTTTGGTTCAGGTTACCTAGGACAGAAGCAGCTCTTCACGACATTCAAGGTTGGATGTTCTTCAGTACGACCTACTGGATGCTCTTTGCACACTTCGGAGCACTATCCAGTTTTCCACCGGAACGCGAAGTCATAAACAAAGAAAGACTCTCCGGTTCTTATAGATTATCAGCATATTACCTAGCAAAAATGGTGGGTGAATTACCATTAACGATAACATTACCAGCAGTTTACCATATAATTAGTTACCCAATGTTGGGCTTTCATAGTCCATCAGTATTCGTAACGTTATTGGGCTTCCTATTGCTCAATACGATCGTAGCTCAAAGTGTAGGTTTTTTCGTTGGAGCGTGTTGTTTAGATTTACAAGTAAGCATAACTGCATCAGCATTATATACATTAGCAACTCAATTATTAGGAGGTTATTTAGCCACGTCGGTACCACCTTGGTTAGCGTGGGCCAGATATGCCAGTATGGTACATTACGCTTATCAAAACATGCAAATATTGGAATTCGGAGTTGGTGACCCAATTTTGTGAGTTTTCTAAATTCAAATTATTATTTCTTATGATTAACATTCTTTTCTTTTCCTTTTTTCTTCAGATGTTCACAACCAAGCAAATTTCCTGAATGTATCAATGGCACAACGATACCAGTGAGTGCAATACTCGAAAGCAACGCTAAAGGACTCGGATTACCATTATGGGCAAATACTGCTGTATTAATAGCTTTTCTTGTTATATTTAGAACGATGGGTTATCTTGTATTAAGATATTATCGTATACCCAAGTGAATGTAATTTTTTTTTTTATATAAGACATTTTTTTTTTTTTTTTTTTTTTTTTTTTTTGTTATCAATTATTAATTTTTAATTATATTTTTCTTCTTTTATTTTCTATTTATTATAAAAAAATTACCATTTAATTTGTCGTATAATTACCATTTTTTTCATAATTTTTCTAGTTTATAATCGAAATAAAAAAAAAAGCGAAAATATATTTATAATGTATAAAAAAAAAAAAAAGAATATTATTTAATTTAATTTTTAAATAATTTTTATCATAATAGGTATATATAGATAGTATTTTTAAATAAATTTTTTTATATATTTTACTGATATAAAAAAAAAACGCACATTAAATGATGCGAATGAAAAAGAATTTTTAATACTCAAAATTTTCCTTCATTTTTTTTTTTTTTTTTTTTTTTTTTTTAATTAGATTGTAAGTGAGAAATAAGAGACTTGTCAAATATAAAATAATGTAAAAGACTAAAAATAATAATTAAAAAAAAAAAATTAACTTTTATCATTGTTATTATTATTGAAAAAACGTGTAATTTAATATAAATGACTGATAAACGATAATTAATAGACTCTGATTTTTATACTGTGAAAATTTTCTATTTACACAAAAATTGGTGTAATTTAAAAATTTAACAATCTTCCATAAAATACGTTTTAATTAATTAATACTGATAAATAATAATAATAATGATAAAATTTTTAAACAATTTTTTTTTATCTGTTTTTTTTTTTATACAAAAATATTTAAAAAAAAAAAAAAAAAAAAATTTCTTACATAAACGTCTCTATTAATAAAAAATTGTAAATATTATTGTATACTCTAGTTTCGTAAGTTTTTATATATATTGATTGTAAGTAAGTGCTTCGATTTATAAATTTTTTTTTTTTTTTTAATTTGGTTATTTATAATTAAAAAAAAAAAAAAAAAAAAGAAATGGTATTATTAAAAATATTGTAATTTTTTTTTTTTTTTTTTTTTTTTTTTTGATGATCATGGACTGAATGAATATTATTTAGCTTGTAATTATTTATAGTAAGGCAGATTTAATATATATCAACTTTTTTTATTGTAAACTTAATTAAGAGACAAACGATAACTGCCAAAAAAAAAAAGAAAATTAAAAATTGTTTTTTTATATATAAAAATGCATTTCTTTGATTAAAAAAATCTCTCTTTTTTTGTATAAAGTTAATTAATTTTAGATAAAAAAGTAAATTTTGAAAAAAAATACTGTTCTATTAAAAAAAAATGTATATTTATAAGTGTGTTAAAGAAAAATTCACATTCTCTCCTTGTTATAATTTAATTATTATTATTTTTCTCATCTACGCAGGTGTACGATGAAAATTTCTATTAATTAATGTGTAGTAAAAAATTAAAAATGTCAAACGGAGGAAAATAAAATTTGTTTATATATATTCCATCATAAAAACGAGTCGATATTAAATATTGTTACCTTTTATATATAAAAATATAAATTATGGTGGATTTTATTATTTTTAAAATCTATATTAGATAAGAAATTGTTCGAGTAAAAAAGAAATTTTTAGGCAACAAATTTTATTATTATTATTAATTCTGTGTATTTTATATGCATCCACCGAGTGTTCAAAAATAAATAAATTGAATTTATGTTGTAATTTTATTAGTCAAATTTTGTTAAGAAAAATAAACGGTATGTTTAAAAAAATGCTTTTCATTGTGTAACGGCTCAGTGTTTTAAAAAAAAGATTTGGCTGTGTTAAAAGTCGTAAAATTATGCTTTTGAATTTTTAATAACACACTTTTTTAAGTTCGATATAAGACTTTTACATGCAAAATGTGTCCTTAATAATAATGACTGCTGATTAAAATAAACGCAATTTTTCCATAATAAATAAAAATTTGTAATAAAAAAAACAAAATCAAAAAAAAAAAAAATGACTGTCAATTTTTTTACCAAAAAAGTTTTTTACCGTTATTCTCTTTTAGCAAAAAAATAATCTGCTGATTGTGTATAATCTAAAAAAAAACTAGACTGTAATATGCTAAAATTTAGACTAAAATAGTAAGTAAGCAAATATTTGTACGTTTTTACATAAAGACACTTTTTTGCAGCCAAAACTTTTGTATTATTCAAAATATTTAATGGAATTATTAAAATAGTAGAATTTTTAATATAAAAAATTAGAAGAAAAAAAAATATTTGTACATATCGCATACCGTAAATTTGAACCAATTTTTAAATAAAAAATATTCTCACAAGTGAAGAGTACAGGAGGAATTTTTCGAGAGAATTCTTCATTAAAATATCGTCTTAATAAAAAAAAAACCAAAGGATTATGTAAAAAAAAAATTCCTCTGTTTTTTCTGTACAATAAATAAAAAAATCTTTACATTATTTATAAAAAAAAAGAATTAATACACGCATAAAAAAATATATCATTAATTTATTAATTAAAAACAATCTTTTATAGTATAATTAATTGTATCATCATCTTCCATAAATTTTTTTTTTTTTTTTATGATAATGTAAGAAAAAAAAAATAATATTAAATTTATGATAAATAACTTTGTTAAACAAAAAATTGATTTTTGTTTTTTTTTTTAACCAAAATAAGTGATTCTGAAGGTTTTGGGTTTGCTGAAATTGATACGGTTAGATGATTTTTTCTAATATGTCACTGTTTTAAGAAGAAATATTCAGATATTTCTTAGCAATATTTACTTAGAAATTGGTGAATAATTTAATAATTTTTTAATGCCTTACATTACTGAATTTAATGATCAAGTCCGTTTTACCATACGAGGATAAATACGGTCAAAGAGCGACCAAAAATGACAAAAAAAGGCCAACCACATCGTTTTCAGCACATCAAAAACCTTCAGATTTATTAATTTTAGTTTTAAAAAAAAATCCTCGTTTAACTGTGTAATTTTTACTTTGGTATATTAAAAGAAATATAATGCCTTTGTAAAATCTCTCGAAATAAATAAAAAAAAAAAAAAATGATCTTGTGATAGTTAAAAAATGAAAAAAGGAGTACTTTATTTCAAAAAAATCCTTTATTTTTTTATAGTTGGTTCGACAAAATATTTATTTAAATTTTTCCAGCATTTACTGTAGTCTTTATCCAATTTACCAGAGTCGTTAAGTGCCCAATTAGTGACACTGAGACCGTAATAAGTTTCGAACATAAATGCCATTGTATTTTCAGCAATTTTTTCACATTTTAATTCTTGATTTACAGATTGTTCGTAACATAATTTATCTGGTCCATGAGATGACATTATTGAATGCAAAGATGCACCGCCTGGTTGAAAACCTTCTTCTTTAGCTTCGTATTTGCCTTTTATCAAACCCATGAATTCGCTCATGCAATTTCCTACAAGGAAGTTATTTTATTTATTTTATTTATTTATACACACGTGTTTATTTTTATTAATACTTACGATGATAATACGGAGGACGGAATGTATTTTCTTGTACAGACCATCTTGGTGGAAATATGACGAAATCGGCTATTGGGATTCCTGGTTTTTCCGAAGGGCATGTTAAAACTGTAAAAATTGAAGGGTCCTGTTCGAGAATTCCAAAAAAACTTATTAAAATTGATAATAATAATTTTATTAAGAAAATAAATAAAAACCACTTACGCAGTGATCGAAAGATACAGAGTTGATGACCATGAAACGTTCAAGATTATATTTATAAGGTACGTAATTACCATGCCAAGCAACAACGTCGTATGGACTATGATCCATATTAGTTTCAAATAATTTTCCTTGATATTTATTTATTAATTTGTATTCGATATTCTCACGATCTTCGTAATTGGCTGTTGGTGTTAAAAAATCACGTGGGTTCGCTAAGCCATTCGAACCAATTGGTCCTAAATTTGGTAACTGAAAATGATTATCGAATACTTCTAAGATGTATCCTCTGGATGGACCAAATACTGTTATTGAAAATTTCATTCCACGTTCAATTACACAGATTTCGTTTGGCTCTATTCTCATTTTACCGAATTCTGTTGTTATTTGTAATGGACCGAGTTGTGGAACTGTAAATTTCATTTAATTTTATTTACGCTTGTTATCATCAATTATTAACGAGTGTTTTTATTACCGATTAAGAAATCTCCATCTGAATTATAAAACGATTTATCTTTCATCGAAGCATTACAAAGATAAACATAAATCGAAACACCAGATTTTAAACGAGAATCACCAGAACCACATATTGTATGTAAACCTTCTATAAAATCAACTTCCGGTTCTTGACGTTTTGGTACATCAAATGGTTTCCATCTTAACTGTAAACAAAAAAGAATTTTTAAATTATACAAACAATAAAAATTTTAGTCTAAATTTAAAATTATTTTATTTATACAAAACTTACTTGATTTGGATTCGGTGGTATTTCGTTCCATTCGTTTGTAAAATGATTCCCTGTTTTTAATAATTCAAATTTATCGTGGATCACGGATGGTCGAATACGATAGAACCAAGTTTTTTTGTTTTCTAATCGAAGTGCTGTGGGTGTAATTTAATAATTAATTATTGTATTTTTTTTTCTTTTTTTTTTTTAAATTAATTTACCAGAAAAAGCTGTTCCCGATAATTGTTCAGCATACAATCCATAAGGACACTTTTGTGGATTATTTTGTCCAACTGGTAAGGAACCAGGGCACCGTTCATCCTCGCTACTAAATTCATTACCGAAACCAGATAAATACTAAAATAAAAAGTTGCAATTTTCTTAATCAAACAAAAAAATTTTTTTTTTTTAAACGCTTTTTTACCTGAAATTCGTCTTTCATTGTGCTTTAAAAGTTAAAACGTAACTAAAACGATAATCTTGAAAATGAAGAAGAAACTTGTAAGATATTAAAAAAAAAAAAAAAATTCCATTAGCCAATGTTATCTGGGACCAGTAATATATGACATTTTATGTAAATCTTTTAATATATTTATCATTTCTAATTAACCAATCAGAATTCATTAACTTGGGGGACTGGTTTTTAAAATTAATTTATTCAATAAAAAAGTGTCTTTTAAAAATATATAAACTGGATTTTTAAAAAAAATAAACAACAACAAGTTATTTTTTTTTTGATAATTTTAATTGATAAGAAAAAAATGTTTGATTTCTTTTTTTTTTTTAATCATAATGATAATAAAATTAAGAGTGTCCCTGTATTTGTAAAAAAAATAATTACAAATAATAAATCAATTACATAAAAAAATTAAATAATAACAATAAAAAAAATTAGTATGTAACAATACAATAGATAATGCACGGCACACAGTGTATGTATAACATGACTAACATTTTCCGGTTTTTGATTATTATTATTATTATAGTTTAATTGCTTTAAATTATAGTGTTAATAAATTTTATCTTTTCATATTAGTTTAAATGATTTTATTGTGTTTTTTAAATCAAGCAATTACATTTTTTTTTTTTTTTTTTTTTTTTTTTTTACAGTAGAGAAAGGATGGTATTAGTAAGACAGATAAATATTTTTGGAGGGGTACGTGTCTGATACGATTTATAATAATTTTAATTAATGATTCATAATATTATTAATAAACTGTCAACGTATTTGATAAGTTTTTCTTAATTTCTCTCAATTAATAATTCGTGTTATGAATTTTATTTCCCACGTTTATTTTATATGAAAAAAAAGCTTTTGTTTATAAAATATGCTAATTTTTAATTAAATATTTGCACGTACGCTAAATTTATTTTAAATCCATTTTCATAATTAAATTATTAGTTTAAATAAAAATTTATTCAATAAAAAAAAAAATTATATACTTTTGCATTTATAACACAATGTTAAGTACTGTTAAACATGAAAAAGGGAGTGGTATATATAAAAATATAATATTTAACATTGTTCATCTTATATGATAATATACCTAACTGTTTGTATGCGCGCCAAGTGATACGATTGGATAAAAAATGAGATAAAAAATCAGGTCTCTTTTTTATGCGCTTTTATAACACCTGTCTTTGTTCGCTATATTTTGCTATCTTTTGTGACGCATACGAATTTCCAAAGCTTGACTGCTTGAGTCTGCGTTGTGTATTGTTTGTTGTTTTCACTGAGTTTGAATGAGATTTTTCATCAAGTCTTTTAGTTCCTCATCTGCTTTTAAATCGGAATCAACGCACAAATATTTTTTTATTTTTATATTAATGTTTTAGTTTACGTAAGTTATTTATTTTCATTTGCACATTTTTCAGTCAGCATCTTGTGTATTGAATCTGTAGACTAATGAGATGCCCGATTCAAGGTATTTGTAATAAATTTTATTTTAAAATACTTGATCAAAATAGGTAATTTAATATTAAATATTCAATTCCAATATTCAGAATGAATAAAATTAATTATGATCCTACACACAAAGGACCATTGCGAAAAAGATCATGTACTGATACATTTTGGCTTCTTATTTTCATGACTTTTTTGGCTTGTTGGGGAGCTGTTTCAAAATATGGTATGTAAACATTTTTTTTGACCAAAACACGTAGTTTTTTAATATATAAATATTATGTCATAATTTTTTAGGCATTAAAAATGGAAACATCAAGAATTTATACCTACCAACAGATACTGAAGGTCGACAATGCGGGGAAGACTCAGAAGTAAGGAATAAACCCAACTTATTATTTTTTGATCTCTCAAAGTGCATTGGAGTAAAAACACATTGTCCTACAACGCAAGTTTGTGTTGAAAAATGTCCTTCAGAAACTTTCTTTTACAGTATTTTTAAAATATACAACAGCGTTAACGAAATAAAAAAAAAACTTATCTGCAAAATTGAAGTTAATAAAAATAATATAAACTCTCAGGATGATATTGACATGTTAATTCAAGATGAGCTATGTGCAGCTTGGTATTTAAACAGTACTAGTATAACAGGTCGTTGTATTCCAACTGAGGGTAATTTCACTAATACAATTATGACTTATGATGAATTACAAAATGTATCAAAGTACATCAGATCTTTAGCTGATGCTGAAGAGAATATTAAAATAATTTTAAAAGATTTTTGGATTTCAATGTAAAAAAAGCTTTTATTTTTAATTTGATAAAATTAATTTAGAAATTATTTAATTTTGTGTTGCATTTCAGTTACCATGTGGCAGTGATTGCGGGAATAAGTGCATTTGCTTCTTTATTTTACATCATACTATTAAGATGGTTTGCTACACCATGTGTATATACGACACTTTTTACAGTCACAGGAGCTTCAGCATATGGCACTTATCGAATGATACATTTATACATTCAAAATAAAACAGAATGGCAATATTTAGCAGTACTGATATTATGTGCATTAATCACTTCTATTCTACTATTATCAATATTATTTTGCCACAAAAGAATTTTCCTTGCCTGTCAAATCATTAAGGAGGCTAGCAAGTATAAAAATTCAAGTTAATTTATTTTTAGTTAAATTAATATATATTTTTTTTTTATTTCATTGAAGAGCCGTAACATATATAATGTCAACTTTAATCTTTCCAATTCTTCCTTGGATACTGCATATAGTTGTTATAATTTTTGGTGTATATATTGGATTAATGCTTCGTACAATTTATGAACCAGTTTATAGAGTTCAAAAATTGAACGATGATTGTGAATGTTTATCTTCACTTAATTACTCAAATAATTCTGATTGCGATCCAGAAAAATTTCTTTTAAATTGCAAAGAATCTGGAAGAGACACGTGTGTTTCATCAGGATGCCATTTAGTTAGTAAAGTTCGGCCATGGTTTATTAATTATTTTCATGCAGTAAATGTTTTTGGATTTTACTGGCTTTACTTTTTTATATCCGCATTTGGGGAAATGGTATTAGCAGCAACATTTGCAACATGGTATTGGACATTCAAAAAAGAAAAAGTTCCTTTCTTTACAATTACAGTGAGCTTTTACAGAACTATCAGGTTTGTTATTAACTGTTCCCTTTGCAAATATTTTTTTTGTCTTTAAAAACTAATTGTTTTTAATAATTTTAGGTATCATCTTGGAACCTTAGCATTTGGTGCTCTCATTTTAACTGTGTGTAGAATAATACGAATTTTCCTTGAATATTTGAATGCAAAAGTAAAAAAAGCAAATAATAGCTTTGCAACGGCTATTATGTGCTGCTGTAGATGGTTATTCTATGTTTTAGAAAATTTCTTAAAATATATAAATAACAATGCTTACATAATGTGTGCTATTCATGGTAAATCCTTTTGTCGATCAGCACAAGACGCATTTAGTTTATTAATGCGAAATATTGTACGAGTGATTGTAATCACCAGGGTAAGAATTAACATACATTATAATAAATCTTTAGAGATTTTATGTTAAATTGAATTATTTTTTCAGATAAGTAATTTGTTGCTACTTACTGGTAAAATTGTAATAACAACAATGTCAGTTGTTGTGAGTTATTGGTATTTCACTGTTAAGAAACCTGGAATGGTTACTTATTGGTATGTTCCTGCTACTATGACCGGAATTTCCTCATTTTTAATAACAAGTGTATTCTTCAAAGTTGTAACAGCAGCAATTGATACACTCTTCCTATGCTTTCTCGAAGACTGTGATCGAAATGATGGATCTTCTGAAAGACCTTACTTTATGAGTAAAAGACTGAAAAAATTATTGCGCAAATAATTTTTTTTTATTTTATAAATTATTTTAAGAAAAAAAATTATTTCTATCAAATTTAAGTATTATATTATATAACAGAGTTCAGTATTAAAATAAATATTTTTGTATCGACAAGGCTGTTAGTTATATAAATTCAAGAAATTGAACTCGAAAAAAACTATTATAAAAAACTATTATACATAAAATGCTAGTAAATACTCTTAGGATTAAGAAAAATGTGTCTTATACAGTATTTTTTATTTTAATTATAACTTTTAAAATAAAACTGAAAAATAATTATAATTATTTTAATTCTTTTTTCCCAAAAAAAAAAAAAAAAACAAATTAGCAGTTAGTAGTATTATAAATTATTTTTTCAACAGTTCACTTTGCTATGTATATTTTGAAGGCTTTTAAAAATAACTAATTAAAACAGAAGATGAAGAAAGTCTATATAGAATGCAATTTAATAAATAGAATTTTTTTAACAAAAATGTAAAATTACTCTAATGTAAGCCAGACAGAAGTTAATGTTTTTCATATTGATTTTTACCCAAAAATTTATTTTTCTAAATACAATCAGTAAAAGTAGTAATTCATCAAACTTTTTAGGTCGTTAATTATAAAAAAAGCGAAGAAAAATATATACTTGAATTTGCTGTACAAAATCGTATTTTTACGGTGAGTAATTAACCTTATTAACATAATTATATGTAATTAATATGAAAAGCTACAAATAAAAAATTAAATAACTTTTATTACTATATTATTTATTATTTTCTTAAAAGCAATAATATAATATTTACACTAAGATATTTTTTATAAAACTCTTGATATATAAATTTAAAAAAGAAATTATTAAAATTGGAAAGACAATTCTTATACTATTTTCTATATACTTTGGACAAAATTCTATAGAATCAAGACAGACAATTAAAAATAACAATTTATATATTATCTATATTTGAACAATTAAATAAGAAGTATAATATAAAATAATTTAATTGTTTATTACAATGTTTTAAATATTAAAAGCTAAAAAAAAATGTATTTTATTACATTAGTTTTGGAAAAGCGTATTTGTGAATTCAATATAATCTAATGCTCCTGTTATCGGCCTTTCGGTTTTTGGATCAACGTAAGGTTTCATCCTTGCTACACAGTAGTCAGCCATTTCTTTTGTAAGGTTCTAAAATAAAATAAAAGTTTTAATAAAACTCCTCATTAATTTACTTTGTTTTGCCGTAAAATTGTAAAACTTACAGCATATAATTCCTCTTTCGTGACATAAGGACGGTCTGCAGCTGTGATAGCTCGGAAAGCGTTTTCAATTTCTTGAGAACTTTGAACATTTTCAGTTTCTTTGCTAATCATGAAGGCCATGTGATCTTGTAACGATATAAAACCATCCCTATTTGGATCCACAATATCTGAAAAAAATTATTAAGACAATATTAGAGACGTGTATAATAACGAATTTAAATTAACTACTTTATAAAAATAAAATTAAATTACAAAAATAAAATATAAAATAGATTATTCTGCTTACAGAAATTATTGTAATAAATTAATAACATAGTTTTCATGTAATGATTTTTGTAGAATTGTTTAAACCCTGTGTACTACTTTATAAAGAAAAGAAAAAAAAAAAAAAAAATAAATAATTAAATAGATACCTAATATATTTTCGAATTCAGGATCTGGTTGTCCCTCTTCCACCATTGGTAAATCATAACCCAAAGCTCTTAAGCACGATTTGAACTCTTGGTGATTTAATCGACCACTCTTATCCTTATCATAATGTTTAAACATCATAGAGAATTCTTTAAGGGCTCCTTCTGAAACTCCAGACTGGTTACGAGCTTGGATTTGTTGTTCCAAATTATGCTGCATTCTCATTCCCAACTGATCTAACTGATCCCATTGTTGTGCTAAACCTACAGTACTATGCTCCGTGTACCTGTTGTCAAGAATTAGATGCTCTTCTAAAATAGCACCTAAATCTTCTATTTTCTTTAGGTCTTGCCGACGTGCTCGAACTTCTTGAGTTTTTCGCTGAAAATAAATAATAAATAATTTTTTTTTTCTTCAAACAACAAATTGAACTTTGATTATGTAAATTTTTAAATAAACTTACTTTTGTAGCTTCTAATTGTTGTTCTAATGAACCTGAGCCTTCCATCATGGAGGTTCTGAAAATTATATATGTAATTATAAATTATTTATACACATATGATTTTAACTAAGGAAAAAGATTTAATTACCTTGTGTCAGCAAGCCATTGATGGAAAGCATTAGCATGCTTAGCAAATTCTTTTCTTAATTTATCATTTTCTTCTTGTCGTTGGGCTTCTTTTGCTAACTCAACATCTCTTTCTTTAATAATCTTTTGCAAATTTCGCCAAGTATCTTCTAATGCTTCCATAGTGAACCAAGTGTAAGGATTAGGTCCAACATTAAAACTTTTGATTTGTTGATCTAAAGCACCTAGAGCTTGGAAATCTGCTTCTGCTGATGAAAGACTTGCTTGGAATTGTGCATGAGCTTCTCGTAAGGCACGAATTTCCTCTATACTATTACAACGCACTGGATCAGTTAAATCTTCTTCAGCATTTTCAAACCATGAATTAAATGCAGATGCTTTCTTTGCAAATGTTAGATATAATTCTTCAATTTGTCGGAACTGTTCCTGCATTTGTAACAAACGCTGTTTCCTGTTATGTGAATCAGCTAAAAGTTTTTGCCATCTTGTTATTACATCTGCATGTCGTTTTTCAATATTTGGTGTCTGTTCATGCCCTGTTTCTATTAACATTTCTTTTAAAAGAGTTATATTTTGAATTCCTTCATGCTCAAATGCATGTAAACCTGCATCAAATGTTTCTTGTTTGGTTAATAATGTTTGAACAGTTGATAAATCTCTTCCAAATTCTTCTGATCTTACATGAGTTTCTTTATCAGCAATCCATGATTCAACAACATCAGCTTTCCACATAAATTGCAAATATGCTGAATTATCATTTAGCCTGGTTTTTCTTAGTGCTGCTAGAGAGCCAAGTTGTTCCAATTTATTACGTAATTGACTACATCTCTGAGAAATTGAGTCAGCTCGATGATTACCAGCTTTAATTAAAGCTTCACCAGCTTCACAAATATCTTTACACCTTTCTCCGTGTGCTGCAAAATCTGTCTCAAATGCATCATGCTTTTTCAAAAGACCTTGAACTGCAGCCATTGTATCTCCATAATCTTCTACAGATAAAAGTTGATGTTTTTCAGTTATCCATGCTTCTTCTTCTTCTATTTTAGCTAGGAACTGTTGGTATGTTAAGGATTCATCTAATTTTTGACCTCTGTTAGCCGCCAATTGTTTTAATTCTGCCCATACTTGATTTAATGTTTTTAGTCTCTGTTCAATTTCAGGTACACCTAAATTAGACACATCCATTAATTTCTCTCCAGCTTCTTGGACAGCTTGAATTGCTGGCTCATGACTAGCAAGTTCTGCCTCCAATCTCTTATGTTTCTTTTTAAGATTTTGAACTCCAGTAAGATCACGTCCATAATCATCAGAACCTACTAAAAGTTTCTTTTCTTTAATCCAAGATTCTTCATCAGCTATATCTCGGAAGAATTGATGTAAAGTATTGGCTTCGTTTAATCTTGCTTGCCTGTGTGCAGCCAAATTTCTTATACGTTCGTAACGTTCATTAATACTTTGACGTTTTTCTTGAATACTAGAAGCATCAAATTGACCACTTTCAATAAGTGAGTCAGCCTGGGAATTCATGTCTTTAATTCTATCTTCATGGGCTTGAATATCAGCTTCAACCAATTGATGTTTCTTCATTAGGTTTTGTGCTGAAGCTAAATCTTTGCCAGCATCTTCTGATGTTAGTAAACTTTCAACTTCTCCAAGCCAGAAATCTAAATCTTTTACAGCAGCAATATATGTACGTTGTTTATTTGCTTCCTTTAATTTAATAGATTTTTCAGTAGTCTTTTGAGTTAAATTTTCCCACTGATCTGCAATTGATGCTAGTCTTTTTTGTACAGCATCTTCAGAACCAGCGCATTGATGCTTGTCAATTAAGTTACCACCCATAGCAAGAACTGATTGAATTCTATCAGCATTTGCTGCTAATTCAGCTTCAAAGGCTTGATGTTTCTGATGTTTTGATTGAATATTTGCTGGATCTTTATAATTTTCTTCAGTAGCTAATTGTAATTTTTCTGCTATCCAGTTTTCAATTTCATCAGCATCTCTTGAAAATTGTTGTAAAGTCTGTGATTCTCCTAATCTGGAACGTTTTTCAATTAAAGCATCTTTTAAGTGCCTCCAACGATCCCATACTTGGCATCGTTTTTCATCAATGGGTTTAGCTGCATAATGTTCAGCTGCAATTAATTGATCAGCTAAAGTTTGTAAAGCTGCAATTTTTTCTTCATGGGCATTTATAGCTTTATCAAAATCTTCATGTTTTTTAATGAGAGCTTCTACATTATCACTACTGTCTACAGCATCTGCACTGCTGAGGAATGCTTCTCGAGCACTCATCCAGTTTTCTGCCTGTTCACAATCTCTGCAAAACAGTTGAAGTTCTAAATTTTGATCTAATTGCATTCTGCGTTGAATCCATGCCTTTTCTAATTCTTGTCTAGCTTCAGACATCAATTCTAACTTTTCTTGGATTTCTAAGCTTGCATAATGATTGGATTGTAATAACTGTTGTCCAAAAAGTTCAAATGCTTGGAAAGTTCCAGCTCTTGCATCAACTTCCATACGGTGTTCCTAATAAAATATTTAATAATTTATTATAAATGCAAAAAATATTTAAAAAATACTTTTAAAGCTCCAAAAGTTTTCAGAAAAATTTGTTCACAAATGTAGCTATTTTAACAAGACAAAAAATGCACACTGTCAATTTTTCAATAATAATTTTTTATTTTTAATAAGCAATATTAAGTAATTAAAGCATTAAAAATTTTATTAATTTCTTTAAATCTCAAAAAACTTCAAAAATTCAAAAAATTCTCAAAAATATATTTAATTTATTTTTAAAGCAATTTTTTTTTTATTTTCAGCACACAGTAATTCACACTTTTAAATTATACCTGTCCAACAATACCATATCGCGCATCGATCTCTGACCTGTGATTCTACAATTTAAATGTTTTTTTTTTTGACAAAATTTTTTATTTAAAATTATTAATATTAAAAAATCAATTTTTAATTTTACAGCAGAACTTTATGCCTTTTAAAAAATAATTTTTATTATTTATTATTGTTATTGTTACTGAGAAGATATTATTTTAATATTTTTATATGGGACTTCTTAAAAAAAAAAAAATAAAAAAAAAAAGATTTATTTAAAAATCTTTTATTATATTTGAAAAATGTGGGTTATGATAATAAAATTAAATAAATTAGGACAACTATTTCTCAATAACAATAAAAATCATTGTTATACTTAAAATTATTTCTTAAATTTACTGCAAATCTATATGCAGTTAAATATTAAAATAACTGATTTACTAAATTAGGTAATTAGATTCTTATATATAATCTTTAAAAAAAATAATAAATACTTTACCTGGTGGCGTTCAAGAAGAGCCTCAGCACCAGTAACATCATTCGCCAATTCTTCTGAAGCAACAAGTCCCATCATAGAGTTAATCCATGCCATCAAATCTCTGTAATCACTTAAGAACCTTTGTAAATCATAAGAGTCAAGTAACTTTTCTTTTCTTGAGTTAGCTTTTGCAGTCAACTGCGTCCATTCTTCATTAATTTCCTTTTGCTTTGCATAAGTTTGTTCTGCAGTATCAGGATGAGATTGCATTAATCTATTAGCAATTTCATCTAATTGCTTAATTTTATCTCCCAATGCTGCTAAGTCTCTTTCTAAACCTTCATGCTTTCTTTGTAAAGCTTGTACACTTCGCAAGTCTTTTCCAAGATCGTCATTGTTTAAAGCAGCATCTTTTTCCCGAATCCAATCTTTAGTCTCATCAACATCTCTATGGAAACGTTGAACTTCATGAGCTGATCCAAGTTGACTAGCTCTTTCAGCTGTCAATGTTTGTAAACTAGTCCATTTTTCATTAAGGTCTTGAATTTGCGTTTGAATCTTCAAAGCAGCTTCAGTTTGGCCTAAGCTCATTAATTGTACAGCTATTTCGTTCATCTCAGCAAGTCTTACTTCATTAGCTTTAAGGTCAGCTTGGAAATCATCAAATTTCTTCTGCATTACTTCTACTTGCTCTAAATCTTCCCCTACATCTTGAACTTGAGCATGATTTTCTTTATCCTTGATCCAAGTAGCAAGTTCAGCAGCTTCTCTTACGAGAACATAGGCCTTAGCAGTTTCATTTAATTTATTCTGTCTTTCTCTGGCTAAATGAAGCAAATCGTCATATTGAGCTTCAATTTGAGATTGTCTAGCAGCAATAGAGCTTTGTTCTCTTGCGAGATTTTGCTGAGACGCAGTTAAACCAGCTTCTGGCTCAACCCGCTTTACATAAGCTGCTGGTACAAAACCTTGTCTGTCATTAACTTCAACTTTCCACCAATCTTTGTTGTTAGAATTAAGAAGTGTCAATGTATCTCCTTTTTTCATTGAAACTTCTCTAGGTGATTTTTCTGCATAATCATAAAGTGCTATAACACACTCTTTACCAGCAATATCAATGGTTGGAGTTTCTTGTTGTCTACAAGCAGCAGCCTGTTCTTTCAAAGCTGAAATAGTACTAGCAAAAGCTTCTAGGTCACTAACTAATGCTTCATGTTTTTTTAGAAGTGCTTCAGAGCTATCTTCATCTTTACCATAGTCATTGTTCATTACTATTGGTCTTTTTTCTTTCATCCAAGACTCAGCTTCATTAGCATCTGCAAAGTATTGATGAGCTTGAAGGGAATCATCCAAATCATTTTTTCTCTGTCTTGCTTTTTCTTTTAATTGTCCCCAATGTTCATCTAATTGATTGAGTTTTACAGTTATCTCTTCTGCTGCAAAATGACCATCTTGTACCATTTTTGATCCAGATCTACAAACTGCAACTACTCTTGGTTCATGATTATTTATTTCAGCCATTACAGCTTGATGTTTCTTTTGTAGATTTTGCACTCCAATCAAATCACGACCTCTATTAGTACTTGCTGCCACTGGCTCTTTTTCTCTAATCCATGCTTCTTCATCTTCAATATCTCTGTATAATTGCTGGACTTGTAGAGAATCTAAAAGCCTTTTCTTTCTATTAGACATTGGGCTTTCTAAAGCTGTATAACGAGCTTGCAATTGCTCTTGCTTGGCCTTGATATTTTCAGCATCAAAATGACCTGATTCAATAAACTTTTCAGCAACTTGAGTTATACTTTCAATTCTATCAGAATGTGAAGTAACATCAGCATCCAATAAAGCATGTTTTTTTAAAAGGTTTTGCACACTTGTTAAATCTTTTCCATAATCTTCAGACATAAGTTGACCTTCAACTTCTGATAACCAAAGTTCAATATCTTCAACAGTGCGGTTAAATTGTTGTTGTTGAGATGCTTCCTGTAATTTTGCACCTTTTTTCTCAGTAGCATGAGTTAAACTATCCCATAAAGTTACAATTTCATCAATTCGTGACTTGATGCGATCACTAGCATAATGCTTGCTATTTATTAATTCTTGACCAGTAGATACCATTTCATCCATACGAGTCTTGTTAGCATTTAATTCTTGTTCAAAATTCTGATGTTTTTGAACTTTTCCATTTAAATTTGTGGGATCAAGATAACTGTCATCTGTAGCAAATTTAAGTTTTTCGTTAACCCAACCCTTTGTTTCATCACAATCGCGTTCAAATTGTTGTAATTTATAAGAATCTTCCAAATTTTGTCTTCTTTGGGATGATTTTTCCAAGAGAACAGACCTTCTCTGTAATAATAGATGTCGTCGTTGAGCAACATCTTCAGCAGCATAATGTTCTCCTTCTATTAATTTACTTGCGAATTCATCAAGCACCTTGATTTTTTCTTCTTGTGCTGCAAGTGATTTATCAAAATCTTCATGTTTTTTAATTAAAGCTTCAACACTATCTAATGAGTCACCAAGATCTTCATTAGCCAAAAATGCTTCTTGCTTAGCCATCCAAGCATCAGCTTGTTCAGTATCTCGATAAAACAATTGAAGATCCATACATTGTTCATATAAAATTCGTCTTTTTTCCCACAATTCAAGCAATGACGTTCTATCTTCAGAAAGAGACTGCAATTTCTTTTCAATTTCTTCAGCAGCATAATGTTTTCTAGATAAAAGTCTCATTCCAGCTGCTGTAGTTGATTCAAAACTATCAGTACGAGCATCAATTTCACCTTTATGTTCTTGGTGTCTTTCTAATAAAGCTTCTGCACCAGCAACATCTTTAGCTAATTCATCAGCTGAAATAATAGCTCTCATATTATTCATCCAAGAAACCAAATCTCTATAATCAGCTAAAAATCTATGCAAATAGTAAGATTCATCAAGTTTAAACCGACGTTCTTTAGCTTTGGCAGTTAAACTTTCCCATAATTGAACGATTTCTGATCGTTTGGTTTGAATTTGATTTGAATGATCAACTTGATGTATAGCTGCTAATCTGTCAGCTTCAGTACTTAGAGTGGCTACTTTATCTTCAAGTGCAGCCAAGTCACGTTCAATATTTTCATGTGTACGCTGCAATAACTGTACACTAGCAAGATCTCGTCCAAAATCATCAGATGACAGAACTGCGTCTTTTTCTGCAATCCAAGCCATAGTTTCATCAGCATCTCTATTAAATCGTTGAATTTCATGGGCTCCAAATAACTTCTCTTGTCTTAAAATAGCTAATTGTTTTAATCTTTGCCAAGATTCATTTAATTCTTCTTTACGACGCAAAATAGTATCTCTTTCTGGATGACCATCAAGTAATAATTTATCAGCAAGTTCATTAACTTCAGTAACTCTGTATTCTTGACTTGTCATATCTTTCTGAAATTCATCAAATTTTCTTTGAAGAACTTCAACATGTTCTAAATCATGACCATATTCATCAGTCGTCACAAATGCTTCCTTATCATGAATCCAAAACATAACTTCATCGCAGTGGCGGATGAATTGTACCAATACAAGAGCTTGTTGTAATTTAAGACCTTTGTCAGCTAATCTTGATAATAAAAGTTCCCATAAGCGATGTAATTCCTCTGAAGAAATATAATTTTTACTTAATAAAAGTTATTCACTAGTTTAAAATAAAAGAAAATTTTATTTAAGGTTTTTAATAATCATTAATAGACAGTAATAATAAAATAAAATTAATCAAATAATGAAAATTGACAAAATAATGTCTACAGAATAATTTTATTCTTGAATTTATTTGTACAAAATTTATTCTTTAAAAATGAAAATATTAATGGATAATAGTAAAATTTGGCATGAACTGTTATAAACTTACCAAGTCTTTTACGTATAACATCACTAGCAAAATGGTGCTGAGCTATCATTTCCGATCCAGTATTATCTAATGATACAATAGCATTAGAATGAGCAGCAACCTCAGCTTCGAATGCTTGATGTTTTTGTATTTTTGCTTGTAAATTTGTTGGGTCTTTATAACTTTCATCAGAAGCAGCTTGTAATTTTTCATAAATCCATCCTTCAAGTTCATCAGCATCTCGTTTAAAGTACTATGGATATAAATTTGAATTTATTATGATATGAATTTTGTAAACAAAATAAGTAAACAGTTCATTAAACTCACTTGAAAACGACGAGAATCTTCAAGTTTGTCGCGTTTGGTACGAGCTTCTTGTTTGAAGTTATTGTAGCGTCCTAACACCTGTTCTCTTCTTTCTTGTATGTCCTCAGGATTTTCGAGGATTTTCACCTCTTTTGGAGTAATTTGTTGATCCATTTTATCTCTTTTCTTTAAACTAAATTAAAATTAGTTGACGCCCTAGTCGGCCCAAAATGGCCGTATGCGGGTGTGGCAGAATTCACTCCAAAATCTATAAAGTATTATATTTACATGTAAGTAACCACAGAATTTCTTGATTTTTATAAATGAATTTGATGACTAAAATAAACTTAGTTAACAATCCCATAAAAATACTTACTTATTTAATATTTCCACACAATATCAGAAAATTATAAAGCTTCTTCCTTTTATCGTAAACTGTAAAATTTCACAAGCGATACTGCCGACATGACGTCATGTTCCAATAATACCGCAAATTCTTGCAGCGCTCGACAACCAGAGTGCGCTTTTGTCGCAAAAATGACTCCGGTATCGGTATAAAAAACATAAAAAAAAACTCGATCAGTACTCTCTGTGTGCTGATGGTTCATGTACTTATTTGTTTTGCTGCAAAAAAAGTTTTAGAAGCAATAACAATAAATTGTGGTCTTATTATCAGTAACATCAGTTGTGTTTTGTGCCAAATAAGGTTTAATCAAATCACTACAGTGAAAAATGGATTTTAAGAAAAATATCATCTTTTGTTTGTTTCTATTTTTAAATGGAGTGAATACCAATTAATTAAGATCTTTTACAAATATTTTAATTAAAAAACTATTCTCATAAATGAACATGAAATTGCAAACACATCAATTCAATTGAAAAAAAAAAAGAAAAAAAAAGGCAATGCGCGAGTGCATCAAAGGATTATTAAAATCTGATCTTAATAAAAAAAAGATTAATATCGTCATGACAAAAATATTTAAAAAATGTGTAAGTTGAATAAAAAACGATGAACCGTTATTCTAATTTTTAGGTACGTTTATTGACTAACAATTAATATATTTTAATTTGATGCATGAACATTTATTACTTTCTTTTTCTCTTTCAAAGGATAAAAAAAAAAAAAAAATTGGAGTTTGTTGTATTATTACGCTTATAAGTCGCCAGCTTATTTAACAATAATATATTATATGTTGCGTGTGCATAATGCATGTGTATGTGTGTTTATAATATAAATCAATCAATGAGTTCATGTGTACAGTTAAAAAAAAAAAATATTATGATTGAAAATTATTATAGGAAAATTTTTGCAAACATAAATAATTAATAAACTTATGCGTGCTTGTTTATACGTATAGAAACGTATAGGTTATGTAAAACTCTTTTGATAAAAAAGTCTTTATTTTTGAAAATTTAAAAATAACATTTTTTTATCAAAAAATAAAGAAAATATATAAATAAAACAGTAGTTGCATAAGTAAAAACGTTATGAATACATGAAAACTTTGATAAAAAGCACGTGTATGTGCAGATGATATTAATAATTTTATTTATATGTAAATATTTTTATTTGTCTGATGAGAAAAATATTTTTTTTTGTATATGACTGCTGGCGTTTAGTATATTTTAATAAAATGTATTAAAGTATACCTGTGATGCATTTTCGTCCTTGCTCTGAATCTATATTTGTAAGCATCTCTTTTTTTTAATTCATTGAATTGTTAAAAAAAAATCCTATTAATTTAAAAAAAAAATAAAAATTTTTTTATTAAAAAATATTATTGTAGTATAATTGCTGAGTAGGTATTAATATTATTCATGAATTTTTTTTTTTATTAATATTTGTGCTTGTCATTTTATTTTTCCTTTAGTAAGCAATTTGTTATTATTATACAAAAATTATATAATTTTTTAATGTACATAAAGACAATTTTGAAGCAATAGCTAATAATGAGTAGGAAAATTTTTTTTTATACCTACAAAATACAATTTATTCATGTATTTTAAGATAATTTTATGATTTTTAAATAAAAATATTTAGGTCTTTACCAATAAAATTGAAAGTTAAATTTGAAAGAGGAAATTGAAAACGAAAGTGGTCCTTTTTTTGTACATAACATAACCTATATTTTTTGAATAGTACTACTGGCCCAAACTCCCCACTCAAAAATTTCATTGATTAGTTGCGCGGTCATTCACCCTTATCGAGTTAGAAACTAGAAACGTTGACCCAACATACAACCTGTTTGTTTTTATTTGACATAGAAATAAAGGGCAACCAAAAAATAGACACTTTTGAACTTTCTCTTCTCATTCATCGACTTGAATATAAAATATTCAAAAAATTAATATGCCATAAATGCAACAAATGCTTGTTTAAATAATTCATTTAATAAAATACTTTCTAAATAAAAAAAATTATTGTAATGAATATAAAAGATTTATTAGTAGGTCAAGATTTTAATTAAAATTGGCAATTGTTTTTATTATATTTGAATAAAATTATTCTTACAAGTCCTTTTTTTTTTTGACTTATATAACATCTTTATTTTATTATAAGGTCATAAAAAATAAAAGACTATGCTATTAATTTTTCCTGTGCAAATTTTCAAGGAAATTTTTTAGTGTCTTATTAAACGTTTTGCTGTATACATCCTTTTTTTTCTACTCTTCTGAAGGTAAATTTTATTTTGGGTATTTCAGTTTTAGAAAAAAATTCTCAAAATTTTGTGTACTAAAATAACTACTTGGGTTTTTTCTTTTGATCTACAGCAATAACCATTAATTTTTAGTATCCAAAATGATGTATAAAAAAAGTTAAAAGTTTAGTGACCTTCTCTCTTAAGCGACTATTCAATTAAAAAAAAAGAAAATCACTTGCCAATTAAATCTAGAGCTATATATAAAATGATTAATTCATAGAATCAATTAAAATAAAAAATTATAAAATCTTGGTAAAGAATCAATTTTTTGCATATTTATAAATTTAAATAAATTTTGACAAATTTTCTAACAAGGGCTTTTAGAATTATAATTTAGCCAAAAACGAGGCCAAAAAAAACAAAATTTAATTAAATTTTTATCATAAATTACGTATTTTAAAAAATATCTAATCTTTTTTACAATTAAATTAAACACAATAATTTAAAGTAATAAAAAAAAACTTATGATTTATATCTCAAATTAAAAACTCATATAATAATTAACAATAATAATTTTTTTTTTTATGTAACTGAAATAAGTATAATTAACTCTTTAACTCTTTAAAATAAAATTTATTTCTCATAATTTATTTATTTATTTTTTAGTACAAGAAAAAGATAGACGTAATTCCGCCCTAATGTCTGTATGGTCAACAAGTACAGGTCGTAATAGTTTATATACAAAAGAAATTGGACGTCAACAAAAATATCATCAACCATCAGTAAATCCAAATTCAATAACCCCAAACCATCATCACAATCATTATTTGCATGGACTTGATGGACACTGTTTTGATAAAAGATTTCATCCATATCAGGTAAAATTTTTAATATTTTCAATTTTTTTTTTTTTGACTTTATTTTTGTAATTTTTTCTCTATATGTCTTTTTTATTTTGCACGTTTAAATTAACGCTTAAGAGAGAGAAATAAATATCACCTTTTTTTAAAGCACCTCTCTGGTTTACTTTACACCCTCTACGGGATACTTGCAAGCTCTTCTCTCTTGGCACTGACAAAAATTATAAAATAGTTGGTATGTTTTTCTTTACTATTAAAACACTTCTCACATTTATATTTTATCATATTATTTCTTTTTCTCTCTTAGAATTCAACTTTTTTTTTTTTTTTTTATTCTGATTCATTAATTTTTTTATTATGTATTTTAATTTAGCAGGCCTTGTTACATGTTATAAAGTCTATAAAGTCTACTTTTTTTATTTATAATCAATGTCAATTATTTTTTTAATATATATTTTGTTTTAATAATATGCAAACAGGATGTTACACATTTTTTTGATGGTTGCACGCGAAAATATACATTTTTTATATTTTTGCACGTTTTTTTTTGAGCATGTCAAATTATTTATTTACTTAAACTCTTTTGATCTACATATTTTTTTCAAAATAAATATTTTAATCATACAAAAAATTTTTTTATTTTTACTTTTTTTTAAAAATAACATTTACTTTGTAGCAAAAAATGTCTCAAGCCGGTGATGATCTGCACACACCAGGTCATTTGGCTTGGAAAAAGCTCCAGCTCAGTAGAGCTAAATTAAAGGCATCAAGTAAGACTTCTGCGTTGCTCTCTGGATTTGCCATGGTAAATGACTTTACACTTAATCTAAATTAGTAAAAAATTAATTAAATTAAATATTTTTAGGTTGCCATGGTGGAAGTACAATTAAATCAAGATACAACAGTTCCTAAAGAAATGTTAGTACTTTTTGCAATATGTACAACGTTATTAGTTGCAGTTCACATGCTCGCATTAATGATATCAACTTGTATATTACCAAATATTGAAGCAGTATGTAATTTACATAGTATAAGTTTAGTACATGAATCACCACACGAAAGATTACATTGGTACATTGAAGTAGCCTGGGCATTTTCAACTTTACTTGGTTTAATATTATTTTTAATAGAGATAGCGATATTATGTTGGGTTAAATTTTATGACATATCAAAAACAGCTGCTTGGTCAGCATGTATTGTTCTTATACCAGTGTTAATTATATTTTTAATATTCGCAATACATTTTTATAGAAGTTTAGTTACACATAAATACGAAGTTACTGTATCGGGTATTAGAGAACTCGAATTATTAAAAGAGCAAATTGAACAATCAGCTGATGCAGAAGCTAGAAATGGTGGTAACTCTACATTTCATGGTAGTGTACAAATTGTGTGATTTATTTTGTCTTAAAAAGACATTAAATAATTGTACATATTTTTTCAATTGTAAATAATCCGTCCTTTTGTTTAAAAAAAATTAATTTCATGATAAAAATGATTTTTTGTATATGCGTATACATTTAATATCTTATGTAGTTTTTTTATAAAAGAATCTCATTTAATTCTATTAAAAAATTTAATCTTATATGATTAAATTTACTGTACTTTACTATCTAGGGCAAGAATAGCCTATTTTCTTAGGGAGGCGGCTTTTTGCCTATTATATGTAACAAAACTGTGTTTTAAGCAAGGGACAAAAATGGTTTTCGATTTTTGCATTCTGTTAGGACTCGCTCGTGCATACGATTGCATGCAAAGCCAAAACTAATATTTTGTCCCTTGTTTAAAAAATAGCTATTTTATTACCAAAGTTATGTTTTAAAATAAAGTCATTGAAAATGTGACCTCTTTAATTATTAAAAAAAGGTTCTTATGTATTTTTCCCTTATCACGAAAATTGCTTAAAATCAATTGCAAATTATATATATTGATGAAAAAACATGTAAAAGTATATATAAAGATTTATAATTTTTTGTTTGTTTAATGCATATCAAATGCACGTACTCGCAGGCAGACCCTGGGGTCTATGGGACAAGGTCCCCGTGAGAGTTTGGGGCCAAAGCCCTCGCAGAAAGACAGAAATATTTAGGATTCATTTAATTAACATATAATTTATATATTATGAATTTTAATATTTTTGATTATTAAGGGGGCGGGGGTTAAAAAGTGGTGGAGGGTTTTTGAGTATTTTTTCCTCGATAAAATAATATGTTAAATAAATTATATTTAGTTATTTTGAAACATTTGGTGGTAATTTTAAGCGATTTTCGTAATGGGAAAAATGCATAATAAGTACCAAATAAACATTCCTTTAAAAGCTGTACTTATTTAAGTATATTTAGAAATAAAAATTATATTTTATGAGTACTTGTTCAAATAGTATTAGAAATTAATCTTTATTATCTTGCTATTTAGACGTTTTAAGTTATGAAATAAAAAAATAATTACATTGTTATTCAATATTAAATAATTAAAAATAAAACTTTTTTAAAACTTTGAACAATACTTTTATTGTCTCATGGTCTCTATACTTGAATAAAACTAATGCATATTTATTGATTAATTTTTATTAACAAATTTCAGAATTAACATGAAATGAACAATAATTAAAATTGACGTTTAATAACAGATTAACTATTGCTAAAAGTGTAATAATTTTCATAAATAACTAAATTGAACCAGCATTTATTTCTATTTTATATTTTTATATATATTTACATAAATTATTAATAATTCAAATAATTATTTTAATGCTTCGTAAGTTAAGTTGTAAGAATCAGATTATGCTTGATTATTTGATTTAAAATTATTGATTAATTTTTATAAGTACTTTAGGAATTTGGTTAACATAAAGAATTCAAAATTTTTTAATTAATTATAAAATGGATTTATTTATTCTGGTAAAATTTGATAATATTAATAATTAAATTTGTATTGTACATGCTTCTCACTATTTTAGTACAAGTCAATTATTCCAACTACTCAACATCGTTTTTAGTTTTTTTTTAAAGTTATGAACCCATCAATTAAATACTTCGTGACAGGAAGGTTTTCTGTCACATTAATAAAAATTTAAAATAAAATTAATTTTTAAATTTTAGATTTTTAAGCGCTGTTTTTAGCAATTATCCCTTTTATTCCTTCTGAAAGTTTTCGATTTCGGACTTTAGTAGAGAGGAACTAAAATCGAACCACATCAGTGCATGCTTGGTCACGAGCCGCAATACATGCTTTTGTTATAAGCTCTCTGTGTTTTTGTTAAAAAATGGCTTTTATTCACTATTTTTAGTTTGAATATCAGTCAAAAATATAATTTTTTTAGATTGCGATTTTTGTGAACATTAAATTCAAATTTACCAAGGCTTGCTATATCACAAAAATTGACAACCAAAAAGCGTTTCACCAAATTGAGATTGACGAGGAATACCGAGATATTACGGCTTTCGCAGTTTTTGTTATTTTTCAATAAAATACAACCTTACCAAGGCACCTGTTTTAATAAGACCCCATTTTTCGGAAAGATTTTATTTGCAATGCGATGCTAGTGATCAGGCAATCGGGATATTTGACATCGACAAAACGTAAGTGGACTACTACGGAAGAAGAATGCCTTGCTGTCCTTTGGGGAATTAGGAAATTACGCCCTTACGTCGAATGTTATGAATTTACGGTCATTACCGACTATTCAAATCTCAATGGCTTAAAAACATTAAGGACCCTACAGGCAAATTAGGTCGTTGGGCTTTGGAACTTTTGGCATATCAACCCGAAATCGTACATAGAGCCGGAATGGATCATCATGTAGCCGATGCTCTCTCTCGATCTTTTGAAAATCAGGTTGCTTCTTTGGTTGATAATCCCGTTCAGCATCCTTGGTACCAGAATAAAATGAATTTAGTCAAATCCCACCCTGACAAGTACCCAGACTGGCAAATAAAAGATAATAAGTTTTACTTTCATAAACCACATCCCTGGATAGACCCACTTATGAAAGATTTGGATAGTTGGAAACTTGTCTTACCACATAAAAGGACAAGAGATATAATCTCTGAATGTCACGAGCCTCCACAGTCTGGTTACTTAGGTCGGGATAAAATTTTAGTACTAGTTTCAAGGCATTATTACTGGCCTGGCATGTCTGTTGATGTAGCGCGATACGTAGAAAATTGTAAAATCTGCCAGGAAAGTAAAGTGCCGAGAACTGGTCCTACTGGAGTTATGGGAATACGTGAACAAAATGAACCCTGGAGTATTATAGCTACGGATATAATGGGCCCATTGCCTTTAACTAAAAATAGGTTTCAGCATGTCCTAGTTGTTCAGGACTTGTTCACAATATTCGTCATTACTAGGCCTCTACGGGTAGTTGATGGTCCCCGTATCTGGAAAGTCCTTGAACAAGACGTATTTGCGGTATATGTATTTCCTTCCACGGTACATACGGATAATGATACGGAATTCCTAAATATGTATATTGACAGTCGTCTCGAAAGCTATGGCATAAAACACACCACAATACCAGCATATCACGCACAGGGGAATGCCGTGGAACGTGTGAATAGCCAGATTCGGCTCGTTTCTCGCCGTTTTTCTTGAATTATGGTAGGAATTTCTAACCTCCCATTTCATCAAAGCTGGCTGACATTTCAAGTCGCAAAAATGTCAACTTTGAACCAAATAAATAGGGGGACCGTATGGCACGGCTTGAAGCCTATCATGATCTGATAAAAAGATTTTTGTTTAAAGCCTCGGCTAGGCAGGCTAAAAATTACAATAAAGGCCGTAAGAAAGCCAAATTTAACGTGGGTGATCTATGTAGGGTAAAAGTTTCCCATCTCTTCAAAAATTAAGATTTTTGGCAAAATTAGTAAGACCTTTCTCTAAACCATACCGTATTATGGAAGTGACGACCCAAATCATCCCCTGCTCTCTCTTTAATATATAATATTTAGATCATTAACCTTTTTAGCATTAACTTCACCCTTTTTGATTTTTTGGTTATAATTTCCGGTTTTATTAAGCCGGTGGCGCTCAACTTTATTTTGTAAATAATTTCTTATAAATAAATATAAATTCTTTTTGTTCTTTAATTAAATTTGCCTATTAAAATATTCATTTTTACCTCCCCTCCAAATACTTTATTTTTAGGGTCTTCTAGCAATAACAACGATAAAAGGTAGGTCTAATATGGCTGTTGTTGAACAGAATCGTAATGATGATATTTATTTAATTCCCGGCTTAAATATTTTTAAATTAAATTATTGGTCTCATATGACCCCTGTTATATTTTTGGCACCCCACGTTGGGCGCCAAAAATATGACCGGGGTCATATAAAAAATAAGAAAATAATAATAGGTTGAAAATTTAGAGAAAAATAAAAATTCTTAAATAAATTTTTAGAGCAACGAGCGGCGCTTTGAACCTACCAAGCTTCGCTCATTGCCGGCTACGTGACCGGATGTGACCCTGAAAATAAAATATTTTAAGGGGCGGTAAATAATTGTATAAACGAAGTTAACTAAACAATGATGATTTATTTAATTTATTAAAAATAAAAGATTTATTATATTACAAAATTATGTTAAGTTTAAGCACTTTATCTTCCTTGCCGTAAGTGCCTCCCGATAACACTTACATGCTCCGCATCCTGGAAGGTGGTCGGTCTTGACCTTGTCAGCTCTTTCCCTGCAGAGGAAGCATTCTGCTTTTTCCACAGGACATTTTTCTGACTTGTGGCCTTGAACGCCACATTTAAAACAAGCAAATTTTCGGTCCATTCCCTTACATGACCACTGGTTGTGGCCGAAACCAAGACACTTAAAGCACCGTGTAACCTCGGCTCTTAAGCGCACTTGCCAATTAGACCAGCCATTATTTAGCCGGCCTTTTTTGGCCAATTTTAGTGCGGCGGCTTCTGGTAGGACTACGACCGCCATATCCGCCTTAGTGCCCTTAGCCTTGAAGATGGCGACTTTTATGTCGTCATCGTTCTGCAGCTTAGTTGCCTCCTTTATCACCTGCCTCACTTCGTCGCTACCAGTAGTACCATCTAGGCTTCTGATCTCCACGGTTAGGTGGGGAATCAGTTCCTTGACTGTACTTTCTGGGCCTGCGACCGTCTTCACAGCGTCTAATAGTTTTTGCCGGTCTTTCGACGAGCTCAGCTCTATTAGGACGCTGCCATCCTGGGTTTTCTGGATTCGGTGAACCTCAGTCCCCGAATCCTTTAGTTGGAAACCTCTTTTGATCTCCAGCAGGGCTGTTGCATAAGACTTCCCTTCAGGAGGCTTTATTATTAGAGCCTCCTTACGCTTAGAGATCCTTATGCGCCGGTTCTGGCGCTTCTTTCTCCTGCCTTTTTCTGTCGCCTCGGAAGGAGGAGATACGCCATCTCCTTCCTTCTTCTGCGGCTTTTTCTTTTTGCTTCTTTTATTCTCTGCCCCCTGCCGCAGGTTTGCTGCCGCTGCAGTTATTTTTGGCTGCTGCTTCTCCTGCTGCTTCTTCTGTTCCTGCTCTTGGTTTTTACGAGCCTCTGCCTCCTTTCTTTCAAACTCTTTTTTCTTTTTCTTCTTTTCCTTTTTTCTTTGACCTTTGCTTTTCACAGCGACGAAATCATCCTCGTCTGGAGGGGAGGTATCTGTAGCTACATCCTTTGGCTGCGTTTGCTGGCCAGAAACTAACTGATTCACCTCCTGAACCATGTCTTTCGGAGGAGACATCACTGCATTAGCGAAGGTCTTCCTTAGAGGGAGTTCCGGGGACGTTTTCTGCGCCGGTCTCTTTTTTGTATTCTCCTTTCCGGGTGGGCTTCGGGACGCAGTCCGAGCCCTCTTCTTTCCTTTTCCAGTCATAGCCCCTGATGCTTCGTCTATAGGAATATCGGGTTTTTGTTTTCCATTTAAAAGCTCCTGCTGCAGTTCAAAAATTGTCTTAAGCCTGGCTAAATATTTTTCAAACTCAGCTATGCCTTTTTTGACAGTCATATTACAGTTCTTCTGTACTTTGACTGAATCTCTCATCTGAGTAATATCTCTCTCCATGTTTGAGTGGATTTCAATGCACGCCTTGTTATAGTCCTTTGATTCTCGGAGATATCTTTCTATATTTTCTTTCCTCTTACCTTCGTCGTCAAGCCCAACTTCGCTAACATTAGGCAACGAATATGACCTCTGGTCCTTCAGAATAGAAGGCCGTATCAAGCTGTTGCTTGAACCTTTTTGGGCGCCACATTTTGCGCATATGTCACCTTCCATTGAGGATTTGCGGGAGGAATCCTCGACCTCTAGCCTAGTTAAGACTACCTTTGCCGTCTTTTTTTCAGCAGTAATTAGAGCTAGATGTTGTTGCTCTGTGGGTGTGGTGTTCTGCCCTTGCTGCTGAGAAATGCTAAATTGGAGACCCCCAGAATCCATGTCTCCGGCTCTGACCATCAAGGCTTTCACTTGATCGGAATCAGAGGTTGAATTATCCTCTGTAAGAGGGGTATCAACCTGGGGTAATTCACTGTATTTATTTAGCATTGTTCATAAAATAAGCCTGTGTCCCTGGACAAAGGGCCCTTAGTTGGGTAAGAGTACCCTTCAGAGTATTATTGAAGGATTTACGTTAGTCGCTGACAGAGGGTATCTATCAGCTTCCAGCGTCCATCCAGTAATAATAGTCCTACAGATCGGGGGGTTTTCACCACCATGTCTGATGACATCACATACGATTATTAATCCGGCATGTAACAGACTTCGATTGAGAGGCGGTGACGCGAGGGAACACCAATCCTCAATCTAACAGGTGAAGTGTTTCCACCTCTATGTTTGCTACCATTCCACAATGTTTTATACCTGTCATGGAACAGGTCAGGCATCTACCAGTGGAATCATGAGGGCTGATGTCAGATTTTACTCTGGAACCAGACGGCATTGATTCCATAGATAGATCCCCTACAGAATGGAGGATTGCTCCTCCTTGTCTGATGACAATGCCACTTCCCAATAACCCAATAACCCATCACCTTCACACATTACTAAACCAGAAAATACAACCTGCAGTCATGATTTAGCGGGACTCGCGACTACCTTTAATCGACTACGTCGCTGTGCTCGAGGCAGAATTCTACCATGCTAAGATCCAATACGTCAGGTCTAAGGCAACCCTGTATGTGGCTTATATCGCACTTAGGTTGGAGAAAACCTTGGAGCCCCTTTAATATGCCTCTTCCTCAAGGATAGTTTAAGGATAGCAGTCTGCGGCTGCATGCTTGTCAAGAATGCTCGAGGGAAAGACAAGGCATAAGACCCGGTTTATAGGGCAGCCTCAGTTATTCAAGAACCACTTATAAACAAACTATGAGCAGTCTGCGGCATTCCTAACGTGCTCACATGGGATAAAGCATAGAGCATGTCCCCGGAGAAATGCAAGGCATGAGACCCGATTTATAGGGCAGCCTCAGTTGTTCCAGAGAGCTATATCCTATATCCTTGATTCTAGTTCAACCTTGAAAAAGGCGGCCTGAACCACCCTCCTCCTTCCTCAGCCTTATGAGGCTCCGGGCTTGGGACCGGTACAGCGGAGTTAACAGTTAATCCTATAGAAAGCAGATTATTAACAATTATTGTTTTTCGAGCCTCATTTTTGGAGGCCGGAAGGAGTCGTCCCGGAAATGCTGCGCAGTACCGTGAACTGGTACAGTGTGGCAGAGTACGTACGGGCGACACTAAAAAGGGGGAAGGTTTCCTCTTGTAGGAAACTCTCCTCCTTTATTGACAGGGTATGGCGAAAAATGCCTAGGCTGCATTTTTTCCGGACCGAAGTAATAACTAAACTGGGAGTACCGGTCCGGATTCTATGATATTATCATAAATGCAGGAGGGTGGGGAGTTTAGTGGGTATTAGCCCGAATTTGAGGTTGAGTCCTACATAACCATACAGAACGCGGTGTATGAAGGAACCAAAAAAAAAAAAATTTTGAGCTACTACTACTTTCTTTACAACTTTATCAGCATATGATTTGAATTTCTTTCTGTAAATTTTTTCATCAATGTTTCCATTTTTTAAATTATTCCATCTTCAAATTTATCAATATTTATGTTTTGCCAATTATCCATAATTATTTTAGAATTTTTTTATATTGAAATAGTCATTTAATTTAGAAAATACAATTATAGAAGACTGTTGAAAAAAACCTAATCTAAAAGTTAAAATTACATAGCCTATTATTAGTAAATTCAGGATTTCTAGGACTGTGAACTCAAAAGTAAATTAACTTATGGGTTTATAAGCATGATGTTGGATCAATTGAATTTTAGGTTTTTGAAAATAATTATCATATATTTAAGTTATGGCAAATAAAAAAAAATAGTACCCTAATGGAATATCATGCTTATTATGAGGAGTTGTACTCAATTGACATCCACTTATTTTACAAGACCTGGATAATACAAAATTTTATACGAATAATTAACTGAAAAATTTTTTAAAAATAAATAAAATATAACTTACTCTGAATTGTCAATCTCTGTATTAAAACTTTTTTTACTTATAATTCTTTTAGCGAAGTTATCTGTATTATCAATTTGAATATTGTTTGAAATATTTATGTTAATTGAATGCCCATTGATAGGGATCTCAAAGTAGATTCACTTTTCTTTTTTGTCAATATACATTCATTCTTTAAACTATGTATTGCATTGTATTTACTAATTCTAAATTTTCTAAAATTTTTTTAAGATTAACAATATCATCTTTTGTAGAATTTTCATTTAAAAATTTTTCTGTAATTGTGGAATCAAATTTTGAAAGCATACTGAGCATTAAATTGATGCACCTAATACTTTCAATTTTGAAAACATTTCCAGCTTCTTCCATTTTTTTGTACACTTAAAATTTCTTTTTGAAATTGAGAATGTTCAACCAATGAATCATTTTTAAAATCTGTCGAGTCAAAAAGGCTGCAATCAATTTCTGAAATTATAATTTGAATTTTATTGTAATTTATCTACTGTGCATTAAATTTTTTAACTAGAACTTAGATCTTACTATCTATTGATGAATTGTTTATACTATCATGTATATTCTCAACTCTTTCAATGGTTTAATTTAGTAAATCCAGTTCAAAATTTTCAAATGCAGTCTTAAAAATTGGAGTCGAATAATTACTCCAATTTTTCTTGTTCTGCGAACAAGACGCATTTACAACCTTTTCATTATTTTCGTTAATGCGAGAGTTGACCAAATTATTGGTTAATAATTCTATTCTAGTTTTTAGTAAATTGTTTATTTCCTCTTTTTCTTTCAGTTCTTCTTGTAACGATATCACTTGCTTCTTCATTTTTTTTATTAAAACCTCGTTGGTCATAACTTCATTTACAATAGGTTTATTTTTTATTTTTGTGGCTCTTGAAGCAAATGATAACGTGTTTTTAGTTTCATGATATTCAGAAGGTGTTCCCATACATATTAGAACGGTCTCGGAATTACCGCCAAACGACGATTTCAGCAATCTGGTTAGATTACAGTTACGTAAACTCAGGTGAGACTGGGTTGTCTCAACCTGATTTAAAAGTAGCTCTAGGTATGATAGACTTTTATTTATATAATTGGCTTCTTGAAGCCTTTCTCCAGTACTGTTGGTTTGCTTGGCCCTTTCTGATCCTGCAAGATCCACAATATTTAATTGGGAAAAAAGTACTGAATCATCATTTCCGCTTCTACTTTCAATAGTCACTCTGAAAGAAAAAAAAAATTACTTTTTGTTAGATTAACTTACTACTCCAGTCAATATACGGGGGAGGGGGTGGACTTACGGTTGCTACTACGAGATTTGCTCTAGTATAGGTTTTTTGGGTCGCTGAACACGAAAATCGGGGTCATTTAAATTATTATATAGTTTTTACAGTGATATATTAATATTAAAAAAATAAAAAATTCAGTGTTTCAAGAAATTATATTTTTTGTGCCAATTTTTTAGCGGTTTTTATGGAGGTTTTATTAAATTACAAAATTTTATTACAAAGTAGGTATAATAAATTTATTATTTATTTGCATGCCTAAATTTTATTTGCTTATTTATACGAACTATTTAAAATATTTTAGACACATTAAAAATTTATTGCTTTACAACGGTCTTATGTAATTCGTTCACTAATTTGAGCTTTTAAGGTTTCTATTTTTAAAATTTGAGTAACAATCCTCGTAACAATCATTACATTTATAAGGTTTTTTATTAAATTTTTAGTAACAATCATTGCATCTCTTTGAAACAAAAAAAAATACTTTATTTTACTAGAAGAGTTATATGCGTTAATTTTTTTATTCTATCTCCTTATGAAATTTAAAATTTTTATTTTTTTAGTCTTTTATTTCTTTTTACGAACCTATTTGATCATGGACTTTTTTACTTAGTTTTTTATGCAAAAGAAAAAATTTTTATTATTTTATATTTTCATTTTTTTAAAAAAATATGTTACACTTTAATATTGATTATGTAAGATTTAAAGATCACATTAGTTTCTTTTCTTATTATAATTATATTCCTTACAGGGAGAAAGGAGATAAGAAGTATAAGAGGGCTGGTACCCTAAGGCTTGCTAAAAATTTAGAAATTCAGCTGACACATTAAACATGGCAAAAATTAAAAGTTTCATTAGATTCAGGCCGGAAAAAAAAGGAAAGCATAAAAGTCAATGGGTGATAAACGGAAATAATGTGCAATCAATTGAACAAAAATCAAACAAGGCCTTAATTGAATATAATTTTGGTAATTATTTTTATTTTTTTTAAATTTTAAATTATTAAGAATTTTTAAATTAATTTTTTGATTATAACCAAAAATTAGATATGGTATTCGATACAGACAAGAAGAATATTGATGTGTTTAAGTCAGTACAATATTTAATAAAGAAGGTTGTGGATGGTTTCCACAGTACAATATTGGCTTACGGACCTACGTCATCAGGTAAAACATATACAATAAAAGGAACAGAACAAGAACCAGGAATTATAGGGGAAGCTATAAAGTATCTCTTCGAAGAAATTAAAGCAAAAACATCCAGAGAGTTTCTCATCAGAATCTCGTCATTTGAAATATATAATGACAAGATATATGATTTATTGGATTCAGAAAACAAGCAGAATCTCAAACTTGCTGATAATAAAAAAGTTGGCTCTGTTTCAGTATTAAACGTCAAGGAAGAAATCGTTAATAATCCCAATGACTTAAGCGACATATTAGAAAGTTCCCAGAAAAATCGTCGAACTGGAGCAACCAATATGAATCAAAACAATTCAATTTTTTTGATCAGTATATATGATTATGTAATATCCTGATTAATAATGGTAAAGAGAGGGAGAACTGGGGAGAAATTATTGTCAAATTTTAAACGTTATGTACCTGTCCTGTGTACCGTAGTCGTGTAGTAAGTATCATGCTGTACGCCTGTACGGCTTTTGCGGTTTAAATTATTATATAGTTTTTACAGTGATATATTAAAATTAAATACAAAAAAATAAAAAATTCAGTGTTTAAAGAAATTTTTTAGCAGTTTTTATGGAGGTTTTATTAAATTACAAAATTTTATTACAAAGTAGGTATAATAAATTTATTATTTATTTGCATGCCTATATTTTAAGGTTTCTATTTTTAAAATTTTAGTAACAATCCTCGTAACAATCATTACATTTATAAGGTTTTTTATTAAATTTTTAGTAACAATCATTGCATCTCTTTGAAACAAAAAAAATACTTTATTTTACTAGAAGAGTTATATGCGTTAATTTTTTTTAATTCTATCTCCTTATGAAATTTAAAATTTTTATTTTTTTTTAGTCTTTTATTTCTTTTTAGGAACCTATTTGATCATGGACTTTTTTACTTAGTTTTTTATGCAAAAGAAAAAATTTTTATTATTTTATATTTTCATTTTTAAAAAAAAATATGTTACACTTTAATATTGATTATGTAAGATTTAAAGATCACATTAGTTTCTTTTCTTATTATAATTATATTTCTTACAGGCAGAAAGGTGATGTCTCTTTGTTTTTATATAAGTTCAAGTGCTTGGCCTTGAACTTATGTTATATTCTTTGATTTTACTTTTATTTCATCGAATAATTAAATTATCTATTTCTTTGGTCATTAAAATTTCAAGAGACATCTCCTTTCTCCCTGTAAGGAATGTCGTTATATAATAAGAAAAGAATCTAATTTGATCTTTAATAAAATGTAACATAATATTTTTTTTAAAAAATGAAATTTTAAAATAATAAAAATTTTTTCTTTTTCATAAAAAACTAAGTAAAAAAGTCCATGATCAAATAGGTTCCTAAAAAGAAATAAAAGACTGAAAAAATAAAAATTTTAAATTTTATAAGGAGATAGAATTAAAAAAAATTAACGCATATAACTCTTCTAGTAAAATAAAGTATTTTTTTTGTTGCTAAGAGATATTTCTTGAAGGATATATGAGTAAAAATATCTCAAAACGTATTTTTTGTTTAAAATTTTAAAAATACTCATGTACCTCAAGAAAACCTTATAAATGCAATGATTGTTACTAAAAATTTAATAAAAAACCTTATAAATGTAATGCTTGTTACTAAAAATTTAATAAAAAACCTTATAAATGTAATGATTGTTTCTAAAATTTTAAAAAAACTTATAAATTTAATGATTGTTTCTAAAATTTTAAAAAAGACAAAATTAAATTTTGAATTTTAGCACTGAGCATAAAGATAAGCAATAAAGAGGGCTGGTACCCTAAGGCTTGCTGAAAATTAAGAAATTTAGCTGACATAAACATGGGAAAAATTAAATGTTTAGTTAGATTCCGGCCGGAAAAAAAAGGGAAACATAAAAGTCAATGGGTGATTAACGGAAATAATGTTCAATCAATTGAACAAACATCAAACAAGGCCTTAAATGAATATAATTTTGGTAATTATTTTTATTTTTTTTAAATTTTAAATTATTAAGAATTTTTAAATTAATTTTTTGATTATAACCAAAAATTAGATATGGTATTCGATACAGACAAGAAGAATATTGATGTGTTTAAGTCAGTACAATATTTAATAAAGAAGGTTGTGGATGGTTTCCACAGTACAATATTGGCTTACGGACCTACGTCATCAGGTAAAACATATACAATAAAAGGAACAGAACAAGAACCAGGAATTATAGGGGAAGCTATAAAGTATCTCTTCGAAGAAATTAAAGCAAAAACATCCAGAGAGTTTCTCATCAGAATCTCGTCATTTGAAATATATAATGACAAGATATATGATTTATTGGATTCAGAAAACAAGCAGAATCTCAAACTTGCTAATAATAAAAAAGATGGCTCTGTTTCAGTATTAAACGTCAAGGAAGAAATCGTTAATAATCCCTATGACTTAAGCGACATATTAGAAAGTTCCCAGAAAAATCGTCGAACTGGAGCAACCAATATGAATCAAAACAGCTCGAGAAGTCATTCATTTTTCAGGTATAGTGAATATATTTTTTGATTTTTAGAAAAAGTAAAGGAAAATATATAAAAAGGCAAATGAAATAACAACACATTGCAAACAATAAGGTAAAAGGAAAGGTTAATCTAATTTGTATAGATAAAAAATTTCCTTTAATTTTTTGAAAATTTTAATCTGATTTTATCTTAAAAAGTCTAAATACTTTTGAACTTACCTAATCCTTGGATTTTCTTGATGAGATTTTTCATCTGTGGATCGAGGATTGATATGAGCCAGATTTATTACTATCTCCACATTTTAAAAAAGAATCTGCGGTAAAAATTATTAATTAAAATTTTGGTTGAAAATAAAATTAAAATTTAAAAATTTAAAATTTTTAACTAACCTTGTTAGGGCTTGACCCATATTGAAAAAAATTAGCATTGTTAGAACAGCTAAACTCAAACCTCTGAACACCCAAAACATTTGTATTTGATCTGCTCCATGTATTATTTAAGGATAATCAAATAATTCTGCAAAAAAAAAATAAATAATTTTTAATTGTATTTTGCATGACAATAAACAAATTAAAATGTAAAATAATGTTTCTATTTATTCATAAAATTTTTGCATTATTCTAATTTAGGTTAAATTTTTAAATTATTGTAATTTTTATGAATAATAAAAAAAATTAAATTTTAATTTCATTAATTAGAAAAATTTAAGCTAACAATTTTTTTTACAAACATCAAACAAGGCCTTAAATGAATATAATTTTGGTAATTATTTTTATTTTTTTTAAATTTTAAATTATTAAGAATTTTTAAATTAATTTTTTGATTAAAACCAAAAATTAGATATGGTATTCAATACTAACATGAAGAATATTGATGTTTTTAAGTCAGTAAAATATTTAATAAAGAAGGTTGTGGATGGATTCCACAGCACTATATTGGCTTACGGGCCTACGTCATCAGGTAAAACATATACCATCAAAGGCACAAAACAAAAACCAGGAATTATAGAGGAAGCTGTAAAGTATCTCTTCGAAGCAATTAAGGCAACAACATCAAGAGAGTTTCTCATCAGAATCTCGTCATTTGAAATATATAATGACAAGATATATGACCTATTAGATTCAGAAAATAAGCAGAATCTCAAACTTGCTGAAAATAAAAAAGATGGCTCTGTTTTAGTATTAAACAGCAAAGAAGAAATTGTTAATAATCCCAATGACATAAGCGACATATTAGAACGTTCCCAGCAAAATCGTCAACTGGAGCAACCAATATGAATGAAAATAGCTCGAGAAGTCATTTATTTTTCAGGTATAATTATTGGTATATTTAATTATTAAATAACAATTAAAAAATGGCCTAAAGTAGAATAATAATATAAAATAATAATAAGGTGATTCAAAAAAAGAAAATTAATGGTTTGAAATACCTACTTTTTTGTGGGGTCTGCAAATTATTTTGGTAATTTTTTTTTTTTTTAATTTGGAATGGGTAGTTCAAGAATTGAAGTAGGTTGTTGAACTAAAAAAATAATTAAAATTTATAAATAGATTAATAAAAATATACCTGTGTACTGCTTTTGGATTAATGGTGTTTGAATGTCAAAGGCCTCCGATGCAGAATTAAGATCATAATTTTTGGTAACATCATCACCCATATATTTTCATCTTCAATATGAAAATATTGTTGTTTGAATTCTTCGCTCTCATTTTGTTTACAAATAGTTTGAGGATTTAAATTTTTTTTAGCTATGACAAATTATTAAACGTTAATTTCAATTAGATCTGCTGATCTTTCATAACTTTAATATAATACTTCAATTATAAGATATAAAAAAAAAATTTTTACCTGGTAGGTTGAAGATTTTCATATTCTTTCACTGATCGTAAGACAATGTTGGATACAATTATCCAGAAGCTGTTTTTAAAATTTTCATCTCTTTATTACATTATATTTAGGAATATAATTTTGAGAATTTTGACTTTCTCTAGCCATGGAAGCTAAAAAATATTATTATAAATATTTTAAAAATATACATTTTAAAATTTATAACTAATTGTTGGATACTTACTGGGAACCAATATAATCATTTTATATGGATGATATTTTTTTGGAAAAAGAGTCTTCTTTGACTGACTACAAGACATTTTTTATTAGTAATAATATTTTTTTTAATATCTTTTATAAAATAAAAAACTGTTTTTAATTTATTTTAACAGTACTGTCTGTTTTAATCAACAAAATTACAATGAGTTAAAAATTTTTTTTGACTTTATAAAACCTTATTTTCTTATGTTAGGTTTTCAGGAGGGGAAATTTTAAGTGGGCAAAATGGGCGTAAACTCGTATATATTTTCGAAAAATCTTTATTTAACGATAACTGGGTAAATTTTTTATGTTTATAGAAAAAAAAGTTCACATTTTTTTCGCATTCTATATAGTTCTTTAATCGAATTAAGTAAAAATTTAAATTGAACATTATAAAAAAAAATTTTTTTTTTATATAAAAATTTATGTATAACAATAATGTTTATAATGTAAAAAAAATAAAAAAAAAATAAAATAGGACTAAAAAGTCATGAAAATCGGATATAACCACGGAACTATACCGTGGAATCGCGTTTTTCAATTTTTTTGATCAGTATATGATTATGTAATATATTATACAATATCCTGATTAATAGTGGTAAAGAGAGGGAGAACTGGGGAGCAATTATTGTCAAATTTTTATAAACGTTATGTACCTGTCCTGTGTACTGCAGTTGTGTATCAAGTATGCTCTACGGCTTATGCGGCATCAACGGTTTAAATAAAAAATTAAAATAAAATTCAGATAATTTCTATTGTTGTTGTAGGTGATTAGAGTAATTTTTTTTTTGTGCCAATTAAATATTATAAAGTCTTCACGTGGTTTATTCAAAGCAGAAGCGGAAATGATGATTCAGTACTTTTTAATATTAAAAAATTAAAATAAAATTCAGATATATCTCATTCAAATATAGACAATTATATAAATAAAAGTCTGTCGTACCTCGAGTTACTTTTAAATTAGGTTGAGACAATTCAGCCTCACCTGAGTTTATGTAACTGCAATCTAACCAGATTGCTGAAATCGCGTTTGGCGGTAATTCCGAGACCGTTCTAATTTGCACAGGAAGACCTTCTGAATATTATGAAGCAAAAAACACATTATCATCGTGTATCAAGTATGCTGTACGCCTGTACGGCTTATGCGGCATCAACGGTGTAAATTATTATATAGTGTCTTTTATTACAGTGTTTAATTATTACAGTGCTATTAATATTAAAAAAATAAAATAAAATTCGTGTGAGTGATTAAAGTACTTTTTTTTCTGCCAATTTTTTAGCGGTTTTTATGGAGGTCTTTTTTTTAAATAGCAGTTGAAAATACTTCTAATGAAAAGTTTTAAAACCCTGAGTTTATGAAACTGCAATCTAACCAGATTGCTGAAATTATCGTTTGGCGGTAATTCCGAGACCGTTCTAATTTGCACAGGAAGACCTTCTGAATATTATGTAGCAAAAAACACTTGAATTTTACAGGCGTATAGCGTGTTCAACGAGAACGGACTCTGGGCCTCGAACGAACTTGCGTTTCACAATAATTGTTAATAATCTGCTTTCTATAGGATTCACTGTTGATGATGTTGCTGAATTGCTTACTTTGAGTATTGATCAAATAAATAAAATACGGGATAATAACAACTATTAATATATAAAATACTAATTTATTCATACTAATATACTTATTTATTTAATTTAGGTAATGCATCTAAAGATTTTTTAAAAATTAATGAAATATCAATTAAAGAAATCGAAACAATTAAAAAAAATGATGACAATAAGAATTTGTTAAAAGAATGACATCTATAAGTTGTAACAGGAATATTAAATTAAAAAAAAAAAATTTTTTTTTAATTATATTCAAATAATTTAATATTTAAGTAAATTATTTTTTCGACTTTTTATCGTCAAAAATAATCGCATGCTTCCGTCGGAACGTGAACGTGGACTTCCGAAAAAGAAGGAACGCGTCACGAACCGACGCGAGTGCACGCCAATCTCGTGCGAGAACAACACGTCTTTTATAGTACTTGTACATATGTTTAAAATTTATAGACAGTTATTACATTAAAGTAAATAAAATTAATTTAATTTTCTCAATCTATGAATAATTATTAACTTCAGGTGGACTAATGAATTTTTGCTTTTTGCTTAATTTTCGTAAAGTGAAAAATTGTGTGATATTTCGTTAATTCTGGAGTCGAAGCACGCAGTCGCTGAGACTCCATTTTCGATAAATATTCTGGCTCGGAATTTATCGATAGATAATATCTCGTTCATATAAATTTGGTCTGCAGTAGCAATTAACCAGGAGGTTCTAGTCAAAGAGTATCTCTTCGGCAAGGTAAAAAGAAGACATTTCATTTTATACGCGAATGTGCTCCGCGACGATTAGTTAGGTTATTTATAGAATATAGCTAAATTTTTGTATACGGAATGACGCCCTTATTTTATTTTGACGCTCTTTTCCCTTTTATTTTTACGGTTTCTTTTTGTTGTGAAATTCAACCCTTTTATTTTGATTAATTAATTAATTCTGGTTTAAGAAATGGTGGCGCTTAACATAATTTTGTAATATAATAAATCTTTTATTTTTAATAAATTAAATAAATCATTATTGTTTAGTTAACTTCGTTTATACAATTATTTACCGCCCCTAAAAATATTTTATTTTCAGGGTCACATCCGGTCACGTAGCCGGCAATGAGCGAAGCTTGGTAGGTTCAAAGAGCCGCTCGTTCCTCTAAAAATTTATTTAAGAATTTTTATTTTTCTCTAAATTTTCAACCTATTATTTTCTTATTTTTTATATGACCCCCGTTATATTTTTGGCGCCCAACGTGGGGTGCCAAAAATATAACCGGGGTCATATGAGACCAATAATTTAATTTTAAAATATTTAAGCCGGGAATTAAATAAATATCATCATTACGATTCTGTTCAACAACAGCCATATTAGACCTACCTTTTATCGTTGTTATTGCCAGAAGACCCTGAAAATAAAGTATTTGGAGGGGAGGTAAAAATGAATATTTTAATAGGCAAATTTAATTAAAGAACAAAAAGAATTTATATTTATTTATAAGAAATTATTTACAAAATAAAGTTGAGCGCCACCGGCTTAATAAAACCGGAAATTATAACCAAAAAATCAAAAAGGGTGAAGTTAATGCTAAAAAGGTTAATGATCTAAATATTATATATTAAGGGTCGTCACTTCCATAATACGGTATGGTTTAGAGAAAGGTCTTACTAATTTTGCCAAAAACCTTAATTTTTGAAGAGATGGGAAACTTTTACCCTAATTAGATCACCCACGTTAAATTTGGCTTTCTTACGGCCTTTATTGTAATTTTTAGCCTGCCTAGCCGAGGCTTTAAACAAAAATCTTTTTATCAGATCATGATAGGCTTCAAGCCGTGCCATACGGTCCCCCTATTTATTTGGTTCAAAGTTGACATTTTTGCGACTTGAAATGTCAGCCAGCTTTGATGAATTGGGAGGTTAGACATTCCTACCATAATTCAAGAAAAACGGCGAGAAACGAGCCGAATCTGGCTATTCACACGTTCCACGGCATTCCCCTGTGCGTGATATGCTGGTATTGTGGTGTGTTTTATGCCATAGCTTTCGAGACGACTGTCAATATACATATTTAGGAATTCCGTATCATTATCCGTATGTACCGTGGAAGGAAATACATATACCGCAAATACGTCTTGTTCAAGGACTTTCCAGATACGGGGACCATCAGCCACCCTTCGAGGCCTAGTAATGACGAATTTTGTGAACAAGTTCTGAACAACTAGGACATACTGCAACCTATTTTTAGTTAAAGGCAATGGACCCATTATATCCGTAGCTATAATACTCCAGGGTTCATTTTGTTCTCGTATTTCCATAACTCCAGTAGGACCAGTTCTCGGCACTTTACCTTCCTGGCAGATTTCACAATTTTCTAAGTATCGCGCTACATCAACAGACATGCCAGGCCAGTAATAATGCCTTGAAACTAGTTCTAAAATTTTATCCCGACCTAAGTAACCAGACTGTGGAGGATCGTGACATTCAGAGATTATATCTCTAGTCCTTTTATATGGTAAGACAAGTTTCCAACTATCCAAATCTATCATAAGTGGGTCTATCCAGGGATGTGCTTTATGAAAGTATAACTTATTATCTTTTATTTGCAAGTCTGGGTACTTGTCAGGATGGGATTCGACTATTCATTTTATTCTGGTACCAAGGATCCTGAACAAGATCATCAACCAAAGAAGCAACCTGATTTTCAAAAGCTCGAGAGAGAGCATCGGGTACATGAAGATCCGTTCCGGCTATATGTACGATTTCGGGTTGATATGCCAAAAGTTCCAAAGCCCAACGACCTAATCTGCCCGTAGGGTCCTTAATTTTTGTAAGCCATTGAGATTTGAATAATCGGTAATGACCGTCAATTCATAACCTTCGACGTAAGGTCGTAATTTCCTAATTCCCTAAAGGACGGCAAGGCATTCTTCTTCCGTGGTAGTCCACTTACGTTCTGTCGATGTCAAATATCCATTTGAATAGAATTATTGAGCAATAATTTAGTAAATTCTGGACAAAATAAAAATATTCAAAAGGTTTCAAATTCGTCTTGAGTAATTAAGTACACTTAAAAAAAATATTTTTTTTTATTTTATGAATTATATTAGGACGTCCTCAAAGCCGTCCTAAAGCTCTCATAAATGAATGTCCTGCAGTACGTCTTTAGTTTTATGTGGGAATACTATCGAATTCGAATCCAGTTTTAGAATCAAAAAAATAAATTCGATTAGAATTTAATTTTAGTGACATTTAAATTCTTATAGAATTCGATCTAGGATTTTTTCCAATCAATTATCAAACTCGTTTCGAACTAAGGGTATTTTTTTCGAATTCGATTCTAATTTGAATTGAATTTGAATACAAAAATAATTTTTTTCTTGGAGAAATGAATGGTCAGAGGAAAAATAACTAATTAAAAAACAAATTTATTATTTTACGATAAAAATTGATTGATTTATAAAATTTTTAAGTACAAAAACCGTCTTTTTTAAATAGAATCCCAATTTTTTTAAATATGATTTTCGAAAAAGCTTTATTTAACGATAAGTGGGTAATTTTTTTATGTTTATAGGAAAATTTTTTTTTTCAAGTTCACGTTTTTTTCGCATTCTATATGGTTCATTAGTCGAAGTAAGTAAAAATTTAAATTGAACATTATAAAAAAAAATTTTTTTTAATATAAAAATTTATGTATAACAATAATGTTAAAATAAAAATTCAATAAAAATGTAAAAAAAATAAAAAAAGTAAAATAGGACTAAAAAGTCATGAAAATCGGATATAACCACGGAACTATACCGTGGAATCGTGTTTTTCAATTTTTTTGATCAGTATATATGATTACGTAATATCCGCCTGATCAATAATGGTAAAGAGAGGGAGAACTGGGGAGAAATTTTTTGTGCTTTTTTTTTGTGCCAATTTTTTAGCGGTTTTTATGGAGGTCTTTTTTTTAAATAGCAGTTAAAAGTGAATAAATATTTTTTTTACAATTCGAGGTTGGTTTTGAGCTTCAATATTTATCAATTTATAAGAATTTAAGAATAATAAGAAAAAATAATAGACTTTTAGCGAATACAGGTTGGTTAATCATCATAATAATCATAATTATATATAGTAAACACATATCAAAAAATTCAAATATAATGAAAGAATAACGATCAAAATATTATCGACTGCTCAAGTCAAATCAGTTTAACAATTTTTTTTTAAATATTTAAAATCCTTGTTATTATTTATACAGAACTCTTAATTGTACTTGAAAACAATTTTTATACACATACACAAATTTATAATTATTTAATTAATATAATTATTTATTTAATTTATGTTATTTAATTAAGTAATATAATTAATTAAAAGTAGGCTCAATATATAAAATAAAATGTATGAGTCGTAATAATCGTCAATAAAATATTGCTGTGAAATAAAATAATTATGTACACTGAAAAAAAATCCGCTTGTCACTGAAGGATTTTTGTTTGCAGCTAGTGAGATTCCGCGTGGGATGATAAACGGAATGATTTTTGCAATAATTGATACGATTGATGCGGCATCAACGGTTTAAATTATTCAGTGTTTATATAATATTAAAAAATTAAAATAAAATTCAGATAATTTCTATAGTTGTTGTAAGTGATTAAAGTAATTTTTTTTTGTGCCAATTAAATATTATAAAGTCTTCACGTGGTTTATTCAAAGCAGAAGCGGAAATGACGATTCAGTTGTTTATTCCTGTTTTTTTGGTGCGCCATCTTGGAAAATCAGAAATATGCTGGAGTGAAAAAAAGAAAATTTTCATTTATAAATTCGTTTTTCTCAACCTCGAAAACTCCCAGGTAACGTAGAAAGTCGTTTTTTCCTGTTTTTTTTTGGTCCGCCATCTTGGAAAATCGGAAAACATGTTGTGGTGAAAAATTGAAAATTTTCATTCAGAAAATCGTTTTTCTCAACCTCGAAAACCCCCAGGTAATGTAGAAAGTTGTTTTTTCCTGTTTTTTTGGTCCGCCATCTTGGAAAATCGGAAAACATGTTGGAGTGAAAAAATGAAAATTTTCATTAAGAAAATCGTTTTTCTCAACCTCGAAAACCCCCAGGTAACGTAGAAAGTTCCTTTTTTTCAGTTTGTAGATCCGCCATCTTGGAAAATGGGAAAATATGCTGGGGTAAAAAAATGAAAATTTTCTTTAATAAAAATGTTTTTCTCAACCTTGAAAACCCCCAGGTAATGTGGAAAGTTTCTTTTTTCATGTTTTTAATTTATTTTATTCAGGGAGTCGGACTCCCTGATTTAGGGAGTCGGACTACGTGGTTATTTTTGTTAGAGCTGGCACATCTTTAGCCATGCTACTTGGCGAAAGTTCAACTGCCTCAACAACTAGCGAATTTACAGCTGCTCCTTCAATACCAGATGCCACTTTTCAATTATTGACAACTCTTGCCAAAAAGGCTAGTAATTCTGGTCTAATTTTAAATCCCTCATATCAGTACCCTTCTTTGTAACTGTTTTTACTATAAAAGTTTCTCATAAAATAATAGAAAATTAATAAAAAGTAACTATTTTTAGCTGGTAGGCAGCAAAGTATTTCAGATTGTCCAATTGACACAATGCAATTATCTGAACCACTTTTGTGGTACATATTTTGAGTTTTGGATAATCATTCAGTATTAACAATATTTACTTTAATGGGTGGTGTAAAAACACTTTGTGAAAATTTAGTCAAGTCAGACAAATTTCAAAGCATTAACAGTTCAACAACTCCAGGAGTTTAGCTTTAGTGATGCAACATTTATCAAATGCTTCAAATTTAGCTCCTGTTGCCTCAATTACTAGGAGTAGCAGTAATAAAAAGTCATCAAGTAATACAGAAACATCTATTGATGAAGGCCTTATGAACTTCGCACCATTGGGTACGGTTTCATGGTTGCATCCAACTGCTCAACCAGCTGATGTACTTATTAACAGTTCAGCTCCACATATAGAAGAGCTAGAAGGCCGCTTAGTCTTATCATTTTTATCCAGATGAAACTTGAGTTGATTTAATAATTACTTTGCCTTGTGCTATTTTGTTAAAAGAAGTAGAACTTCATCCTCATTTAAATTCTTTATCAAGTAAATTTTTCTTTTCATATTAAAAGTACCTATTTTTACAAATAAATTAATGTTGAAATTTAAAATATTATTTTAGCTTGTCCATCAGCAGTTGCTTTAGAGGTCTCACGAAAAGCAAATACATCATTGACTCATACAACCCCTAGAAAATGTTCTATCATCCCCTAAGTATGGGGTAAATTTTAAACATTTTTTAGTCGCTATATAAATTGATACTATGCACAAAAAAAGATCAACAGGCTTTAAAGACACTAAGTGGGACTATTAGAAATACAAAAAAAATAAATTTATACCGATTTGGCATATTTAACCCCTTCAGTGGGGTAGGGGGTACATTTTTAGCACAATATAGAAAACGAATATTTTGGGCTAAAATTATCATCTAGTAGGTATTTTTGCCCACTATTTTCATTTCTGAGGTCTATTTTTACATACCACCCCTAAAAAATAAGATATCATCTCCTAAAAATAATTTAAAATTTACCCCATGTTTAGGGGATGATATCTTATTTTCTAAGGGTTGTAAAAACAGACCTCAGAAATGAAAATAGTGGAAAAAAATACCTATTAAATGATAATTTTAGCCCAAAATATTCGATTTCTATATTGTGCTAAAAATCTACCCTCCATTGAAGGGGTTAAATATGCCAAATCGGTATAAATTTATTTTTTTTTTTATTTCTAATAGTCCCACTTAGTGTCTTTAAAGCCTGGAGATCTTTTTTTGTGCATAGTATTAATTTATATAGCGATCAATTCATTTTTCCCTGGAAATTCATTTCTTTAAGAAAAAAATCATTTCTACTGACCAAATGTCAATTTTTAGGTCAAATGCCTTTGAAAACTGTAAGTAGCAAGATTTACTTGTCCTTTTTTGACAATTTTCTTGAATAATTTATGAAAACAACATCATTTAGGAAGTTGTTTTTTCGACCAAAAGATAGCAATCGTTTACGACGTTGTATTTAGAGAATATCATTTATTATATTGTAAACGATTTTGTATTTCACGTTGTATTTTTTCCCCCGGGAAAAATCATCAATTTTAAAAATTTTTACAAAAAAAAAAAACACAGGTATTTATATATATATTTTTTTTTTATTATTTTCATTATTTAAATTTCACCTACAAACAACGAATCACAGAACGTTACATTAGAATTTTTTCTTATATAATGTCATAAAATATCCATTTTTTCATTTCATTTCATTTCTAAAAAACTATTTCTTTTTTTTTTTAAATAAAAAATTTTTTATTCAAGAAATATGTAAAATTTGTTTTTTTTTTTGTTTTTCTTATATAAAAAATAGGACATTGTAATGGATATAATATAATGTAAATTATATTTTGTGTATATCGTCGTGTTAAATATACAATAATTAACGTAAAATATACAAGAATTTTTATTATTTTTTTTACTTTTTTCTTTTTAATATATAAGTAATAATAATAATGATAATAATAATTAATAATATACATTAAAATTTCTATATATACTCTGTTTTTATTAAAAATAATAATGTCCAAACATTTTCACATTATCGATATACATACTCAGAAACAAACAAACACACATTGACAAAAATTTTCTTTAATTATAATAAAAAACATTCAACATAAAATTCATAATGTAATTAAAAACTAGAGCACAAAAAATTTACAGATCAACATTCATTCAACTCTCTTTCGAAGCATTTATTTTGTCTTACAGGGCGGATTATCCTTTTATTCGGGAAAACATTTTTCTTTTTTTACACAATAATTAATGAATCGTCTACTAGTTTTATATTTGTTCCCTTAAGTACCAGTTGGCTAGTTTATACTTTTTCAATACACAAAATAATATTTTTATATATAATATTGGAACTATTGACTTTTAAAGGCATTTTTTAGATTCTTTTACCTAAATATATTTTATTTAATTATTTATAAAGGCAAATTTTTTATTTACTTTGTATATCAACAGTTTTTTTCAGGATATTATCAAGTGCGCTGAATATTTAAAAATATACATATTTATATTTAATCGACGATTCATATATAATATTTACACAATTTATGGAACCTTAAATTTTTTTAAAAACATTTTTTAATAATTGGCAGCACTTTATCACTTTTATTTATACTTTACTTCGTTTCTTAAAAAAAAAAAAAATTGTATATTCTTCCAACAAAAAAGTCAAAGGCTTTTTTCGTAAAATAGTTTTAAAACTTTCAATAATTATATAAGAGAGCACTGCATTTATTTAATATCTTAAAAATTAACATTTTTCATTCATAACAAAAAGCACTTATTAATATAAAATTTATTTCCCGTCAATTATAATTAAATTACTTTTATTTATTTTTTTTTTTTTTTATTTTTTCATTTTTCTCTTAAAATTTAAAATTTACTTAATTAATTATATTTTATATATTAAAACATAACGTATATTATATACTTTATTTAATAATAAACGGATTTATATATATTTATACTTTATATTAATTATTTACAAAAGAAAAAATATTTTTCTTTTCTTTCTTATATAAAATCACAAGCGTTTTTTTTTTTTATTTTTTTTTTTATTTTAGCAATTTTTCATAATCACCAGATACTCTGGTGAATAAATTTTGAAAGAACAAATATAATTAAAATAAAAGCGTATTAGCCTGATGTCTCAAATCGATGATAATAATTTGTCTAAATTTAACAATTTATAAATTTTTTTAAAAAGAATTTTTCAGCTAAGTGACCTGCTCAGCTTACAAATAATAATAATTTTTCTTAACATTAGCCAAAAAACAAAAAATATTCCTAAACAATAAAATAACACAGAATTTTTTTTTCTCCAACATGAGACAAAAGTACTAATTTTAATATATACAACAAATAAATCAGTCCTAATCAAAAAAAAAAAAAAAAAAAAAAAAACATTCTTATAATCCAGAAAAGTATAATAGAGAGAGATAATAAAGTGAATAATTTACATTTAATTATAATCTCACATTTAGACACAATTGTTTTATACAACGCTCGTTATAAATTGTTCTTTTTTTAAAATCTTAAAACGTATACAACAATTAATATATTTACAAAAATTATATATAATATTGTGTCTTTAGGCACAATCGACAATTATATATGTGTGTGAAAGCGTGTCCATATATATTTAAATCATCATCATATTTTTAACTAATAATTAAAAAATTACCAAGCACCACAATAAAAAAAAAAGTAATAGTAAAAGTAGGTATTTATAATTGGACATTATCATGGTCCAGAACAATCAATTTCGATAATATCTTTAGGTACATCAACAAATTGATAAACTAATCTTTGACCATCAACTTTAGCTAATATACCTCTTTGATAATAATATCTTAATGCCCTACCCATTGTTTCATAATTCATATCAGGTTTATTTTTATGTAAACCCCATAATCTAGATACAGCTTTTGAATCAACTAATTTAAATACACCACGTTCACGATTAGTCCATTTAATGTATCTAGGACAATATTCTCTGTCTTGTAATAATTTTAACAAAAATTCCCATAAATACGTTGTTGAACCTTCTCGTGATTTTCTTTTAATACCAGTTGTCGTTGTTGTTGTTGTATTGTTGTTTTGATGATTTTGTGAATTATTGTTATTATGATGATGATGATGATGATTTGTACTACCATCAGGCGTACGAGATTTTTTAGCTTTTGATTTTTTAGGTCTTGGTGGAAAACCTAATTCTAATAAATAGAGATCATCCGATACAGAACTCGTTGCTGCTTGGATAACACTTGTTGGTACACACGTGTTATTTAAATTTGTACTTGAAGATGATATTTGACTCGATATTTGACGTTGCTGCGTCGTATCGTTACCAGATAAATATTGACCGTTGTTCAATGGATTACCAGGATTACCATACATCGAATTTACGTAACTGCTGTAGGTTTCTGATACTGCAATTAAAAAAAATAATTATTAATTCATATTGACTTATCAACTGATAAAAGTTCATTTCGTTAATCAACACTGCAATCGGAAGTGATTAATAAGTGACTTAAGAACCCGGATTTCGCATATTGACCTAAACCAAGGTTAAGGGATACTCTTAACTCTTCTCGAATAATTAACGATCCAAAAATAGAAAAAAAAAAAACGGAAATTTGCAAGATTTTTTCACCCATTAAAAAATAAAGTATATAATAATATGACCTTGAGTCGCGCCAAGAAAGTCATATAGCCAGTCACTGACCGGAATATCTTTTTTTTTATTCTCTATAATAATAATGATAATAATATAATATTTTATTTCTTCTTCATCATCTTCATCTTTATCTCACCTACTTATGCAATTTTTCTCTCTTTATATCATATAATAATTATTATAAAGTTAAAATAATAATTTTAACATTTTTTTTTTTAATTTGAAGTCTAAAGGAAAAGAAGCAAGTTTTAAAATATTTCATAGTTTAATAAAATATATTATCTGTTGTAGACCTTGATGCTTTTTTTTTTTGCAAAAGTATTTTATACATGTATGTGTGTGTGTTGTATGCATTCCTCTTCTTCAAAAGCAAAAAGGGGGCAGAGACCCAGGAAGGACAAGCGACTTCTTCTTCTTCCCCTTTTTCTTAACTTCTTTTTTTATTATCATCGTATTGACTATTTTCAAACCTTTTTTTTTTTATTCGCAATATTATTATCGTATCTCCCTTTAATACAAATTAAATTATTTCCTGTTAAATTAAAAAAGATGTTTCAAAAGTTACTAATAATAATTTTTTAAAAAATGTTATTTAAGAGAGTCAGTCCGTTACCAAATCATGAAAAAAAAAATAAAATGAGATGTTGTAACCTTTTATATTCACGTTATTTTATTTTTTTCGATTATACAATCCACCATATATATATACTACTATATTATAACACTTTTACTTTACATACAGCACGACATTGCAATATTTTTCGTATTATAAAAAGTTTTAAAATGCAAAGAGAAGGGGTAAATGAGGCCGGTAAAACATGAAAAATAATTTTTTTTTTGGTTCTAAAATACCTTCACTGAGTGAAAATCTTTTTGATTAACGAAATTTTTTTTTAAAGAAATTTTATAGAAATAGTACTTACACGTAGGTGGTTGCCTGTAATGTAATTGATGTAAATTTGTAGTTTGATGTAAATGATGATGATGTGGTGGACCCATACTGGTTGGCATTGTATGTTGCGGATGTTGGTGTGGATTGTGATGTGGTGAGTTCCCTCTGTGAGGATTATGATGATGATGTGTTTGTTGATGTGGATGTTGCTGTTGTTGTTGTAATTGTTGATGATGATATTGCGTTGGATGGTGTGTCGTTTGATGTGGATGATGTGGATGAAATTGTGGAGGTAAAAAACCTTGTGTCGTTTGATATATATTTGGACTGTGACACGAGGAAGACGACGAGGATGTGGATGAAGATCTTCCTAATGCTGCTGTTAAATGTTGATGTTGTTGTTGATGTATGTGATGTTGCTGCTGTTGCTGTTGTTGGTTGTGATGTGCTATCGCAGCTGCTGCTGCCACAGTCAAGCCACCGGGTGTTACTTGCAAAGATGAATTTGGATTTAATCTTGCTTTTAATAATAAATTTGCATCTTCGTTTCCACCTGACGATGTACTCGATTCAACGTCACTAACACCGCTATCGGCAGGACTTGCTGGCAGTGATCCACTTCCTACAATATTAATTAAATGAGAAAAATCGAATTATTAAATTGCCTTTTGCAGAAAATAACAATAACGGATGTGTTAGTAAAAAAAAAAAAAATAAAAAAACTCGTTGGACAAGATCTATCAAGTGTATTTAGGAAGAGAGGACACCTTTTTGTAAAAGGAATTCCTGTTTCCCGTTGCAAAACGATGACAAAGGAAAGACACCTTATATACAGGTTTTTTTTTTTTGAGAAGATTCGCTGGGGGTCTATTTTTAGTTGCATTTCTAATTAAAGGTTTAGCTTTATGCAGATTTTTAATTTTTCTCATGCTTCTTTTATAAATAAAAAAATAGGGATCATCTTCATTTTTTAGCTGCGGAAAAAAAAATTGTTATGCAAGAATGACGAACAGGTCCTTGCAAAAATGTCGTTAATGTTACCGGATTTTTTATTTTTTTTTTTCGCAAGGGTTATTTAATTTTAATTTATTCGGTTTTTAGTTTTATGCACTTGTTTATTATAAAAAGTAATTTTTTAAAAATAAAATAAGAATTAAAGAGATAAATGAGAATTTTAAAGAATTTACGATAAAAACGTTATAAATTGTTGAGGAAATGAAATAAATTTAATGTAAATTATGCAAATATACACTGAAAGACTGTTGCGAGTAAAAGAAAGGGTGTGAAAATTCTTACGAGATTAAAATAATTTTAAAGATTAAAGCTAATTTCTAAAATAAGTAAAAGTAAAATTTCCGGGGTAATTATAAAAAAAATGGGTTACTCACCAGGGTTACTATTAGTGGCAGTACTGTAAGACTGTTGGGGATGTCTAATATATGCATTTTGCATTTGTGAGGCATGATGTTGTTGATGGTGTTGTTGCTGTTGTTGTTGTTGCGATAAAATACCATGTAACAATCTATTTGGATTTGAATTTTCTGTTTTAATACCATTAACTACTAAATCTGTCGTATCTCGCACTGTTGATTGCACCACATCTCTCGTATCAACTAAAAAATTAAACATTTTTTTGTTATTTAATATTTTAGCGGATAAGAAATTTCGTTAGAATTAAAAACGATATTTGAAAGATGATATGTTGTATATTTAAATTGATTAGTTTTGTTTTATTCCAGACTTAAATTCAACCTTGAATTATTAATACTCGTAGGGAAGAAAGAAACAGTTATAATACGAGTCTAGTCAAATCGACCCGTTTTTGCATTAGGTATTTATCATAATTTACCGTAATTATTCGACTTTTTTCTCTCTAATAAAAATTATATAATAAAAGAAGAACCTTCGATAAAAAAAAGTGACTTTTTCGAAAGTCACTTTCGCTTTTTAATAACCTCAAAAAAATAAGATGTTATGTCATATTATCGGTACATCATTTTTGTATATTTCTTTTTTTAGTCTTTTATAGAGTAAGGTCAGCATGTTTTTAAAAAAATTAATACCATCAAAAAATAACTTTCTCGTATCAATTTTATTATTGCGTAATTTTTTTTCTCTTCTTCTTTTTTTTAACAGATAATATACAGTTTGAGTGTGTGTGTGTTACTCTTACTTTCATATATAAATGTATTGTCATTATATGTTTTATTTTTAAATTTTACAAAAAATGAGATAATGCGAATATTTTACTTTGTACTTTTTTTGCCAATATGTTTTAACAATGAATACCGGAAATTTTTTTACAAAACATATTTTTTTAAGGATGTCCGTTAGCTTTTTTTGTTATTTTACGGTTTGTTTAATTATTGAAATTTTCGGTTATAGTTTAAGTACTGTTGGGTTTTTTAAAGAGTACGTTTAATTTTTAAATCGTTGGTGGTTTTAAATTTATGGCTTTTTTTCATTCATTTTTTATGGGTTAAAATTTTAATTCTCGACTGACTTAAGAGTTCTTATGGAGATGCAAATTTCTGTAAATCTCTGCAACTCAGTTTCAACTTTTAAGTTGGTTGAGGAATGCCAAAATTAAATCTAATTTTTTTAAGTACAGGCACTAGTAATCAAAAAAAATTAAAGTGCAAATATTCCTTAAGAGTTAACAGTTAATTATTCTTATTCTACTAAATTAAAAAGTAAAATTTTATTAGCTCAAATCACGCACATGATAAAAATGCTCTATTAAAGATTCTTTATAAAAAAAGCCTCAAAAAGATATTTAATATTTTTATCCTTTACAGACTAAACGTCCAGAATAAGAGAGTAAATAAACAAGTTATAATTTTAGTTTGAAACAAAAGTTTAAAGAGAGATGTGTGTTGGACTAAAATAATTTTAATTATACGTTTCATTTGATAAAGAGGATTACAAGTACAGTCATATTTATTAGAAGGCAGTTCATTTGTTCGTTAAAACTTTTGAATTTAATTATTTATAATTATTTGTATTTTATTTAATAATTCTGACAGAGTGACCAAGATATTTACCAATGCTTTGTTCGAAGAAATAATAACTGCATTGTAAAAAGTAACTTTCTGGGATTTACAAAAAAAATAGAATTTTTTCGAAAAATTAGTGAATTTTCAAAACATTTTGTAAATATTCGATAAAAATCGTAAATTTACTAAATTTAGTATATTATCGAAAAATTTGAGAATTTCCGATTTTTTTTGTGAATTTACGAAAAAAGTTACAAATTCACAATTATTTTTCGGAAATTTACAACTATTTTTTGAAAATTTTCGAAAAAAAATTGTAAATTATCAATTTTTTTCGTAAATTTACAAAAAAAAATTGAAAATTCTCGAATTTTTCGATAATGTACTAAATTTAGTAAATTTACAAATTTTTTCGAAAATTTACCAATTTTTCGAAAAAGTTCTAATTTTTTTGTTAATATAAGAAAGTTACTTTTTACAGCGTGAATTTAATATCAAAGCAATTATTGAGAAAAAAAATACAATTTTTTACATCTGTAGACTGCTCAGATATGAAAATGCTAACGAAGCACATATTGAAATACCGTGACTAGAGGTATTTTCTCGTAAGTGAAATGAGTTCAGGAATTTTCTCGAAAGTGAAATGAGTTTGTAAATCAATAATCAGAAATCCCCAAAAACTGTAAATCTTACTTTTTCTAATAAAATTGTAAAGTCGTGCTTTTTTATTTATATTTACAAGCAATCAATAAAATAATTTAAAATTTTGACCTATATAAACAATAGAAAATGTTCAAAAAACTTATTTTAAAATCAGTACTAAAAAATTGAATATAACACGTACCCACAAGAATCTTAAAAAAAATGAGCCTTATTATTTTTGGCATAGATAAAGCTAATGCTCTGAATTAATAAAATAATAACGTCTTTTAAATTTACAAATATAAATACTAGTATAAAACGTAATAATAGTCGTAGGTGTCTGCATAAACGTTTTATAATAATAATAACGACACTACCTGAACGGAAGCCAGTGTATTTTTGTCCCTGACCTATTTTAAATTGAGAACAAAATTTTTATATATTACTTACAATTAATTTTTTATTTTTTTGATTTTCCCGCCTAAATAAAGAAAATTTTCTATTTCCTTAATAATTAATGTAGGTCATGGATTTATTAAAGCTTCTTTGTTTCTGTAATTATTTCGGTGTCTTAAAAAATGAAAGCTCAAAATTTCCGTGTTTTTTATTATTATATAAAAAAAAGTTTATGTAGAACGAACTGGTTAGAGCAAGGACGCGATAGCCCAGTTTCTCCCATGTTACTAGTTTTATAAAAAGCTTTAGCAACAAAAAAAAGAAAAATAAATAATATATTGATTAGTTCTTTTTTTTTTCAAACTCTATAGTTAAACTTTTTTTTAAAAAAAGACCTTGACATATTACGGTGCTTGACACGAAAAAAAGTGCTTGTTGTGTTTTTTTTTTTTTTATTTGACAGTCAAAACAAATGCGATAGTCTATGATTTTATTTTCATTTCTTTGTAATATAAAAAAATTTAAATATCCCAGACTTTTATTGTGTAACCTTACCGGAAGTAACCTTAAATTATTGAGGTAGGTCAACGAAAAATTAATTTTTTTTTGGATGTAAAAACGTACTTTGTATTTCGGATAAAAAGAACTTTTGCGAAAATTAACTAATGACCTAGTCTTCCTCTCTCTGTTTCTCAAAAAAAATTAATAAAAAAATTGACCTTCATTTATATATTTTTGTTTATTCTTCTTTAACAAAATAATATTCGCAAAAAGTAGGAATTTTTTTACAAAAATAGCACGGAAAAAAAAAGACACTTTGACTCACGATAACGTCTGATGAGATTTTTTTTGTACGGTTTGGTTCCTGGTTTTCTAGTACTCGAGCAAGAATCATCAGAATCATCAGAGCAACTGATATCATGATTGTTAATTATTTCTTCTTCATCGTTATTAAAATCACTTATTTTAACACTCAGATCTAACGGTTGCTCTTCAAGCATATTTAAATATCTTTTTAACGATAACCAAACATAAAAACAATTTTTTTTTTATCAATAAACAATCACTATTTCATTATAAAAAAATAAAAAACACGCTTTGTAAAAAATAACAAAAAAAAAAAACAACACCAAAAAACTTAAAAATAAATACAAGTGAGAGTAACGTCTTTGCAACCGGTGGCACACTGACTGAGACCGGCCTCTATAGCCGCTATACTCGTCCAGTAATAATATACCATGTAGTAAAATCTATATAGGAATAGTTCCAGTGTAAGAGAGAGCAAGATATATGCGAACCCCGCCAAACTTTATATTTCTTTGCAGAAAAACCTAAAGAAAGCAAGAGTGACGAGGAGAACGCAAGCGCTCTTTGAGTTACAATTTTTTTTTTAATAACATTTTTTTTTTTCTTTATATAAACGTAACCAAAATTTTGTGCAAAAATTATCATTTATTTAAAAATTAAATATTCTTCTTTATCTTTACGTAATTTAAAAATGATAACACAAAGTACGATAGCACTCGAACTTAACGTTTCGCATGCTTTTTTTTTTAGAATTTATCAACGTTCGTAAAAAAATTAAATTTTATTTTTATAGAACTCACATTACTCAAGGTTACTTTTATGCTAAAATTTTCGCAAAAAATATTAGCAACCTGAATAAATAAATTTCTGTTTAGAAAATTTTCAAGTACATAAACAAACCAACGTTCGATGCAAACCGGAAATGCGAAAGTTTTTTTTTCTGAAATGATTACTTAATTTAAGAAAAAAAAAAAAATCTATAAAGAAAGTTTTTATTATTTTTTAAAGAGAAATTTTTTTTTCAGTAAAAAAAAAATCATCTTCAATAATAATAATAACTACAACTGCTGGTGTTGCAAAAAAAAGAGAGAAAAAGAGAGGAAAAGAATCCATTACCAGGTTATTTAGGCCGAGACTAAAACGCGTGGTAAAAAAAAAACTTTTCCTTTTTCTATAAATAATAGACGTTCAACAATTTAATTGAAAATTATTATGTTTTGAGTGAAAGCATAATCTAATTTTTTAAAAAAGAAAAATTCTCTATTCAAGGACAGAAAACACTTTTTTCAAAGTGGGAATAACCGGAAAGATTCTCTCGCTGGCTTTTTCAAGGTTGATTCGGTTTTTCTCAAATTTTTCTCTCTTAAAAATACGTTAAAAAAATATTCGCGGAAGGATTTTTTTCTTACAAATCTACCCCCCTCTGTGTTTTGTTATTTGTTTGTTGCATAGCGTTCAAAAAAAAAAAAAAAAAAACAGGTTTTCGCCTAATCTTTTTATATGCAACTTTTTGAATATGTGCAACAAAAAAAAAAAAAGTTCAAAGTGCTTCTTTCTCTTTCTAATCCTATATTATGTTCTCTCCTCCCGAGTATTAAAAAAGTTCTTTAACCTTTTTAAAAAAAAAAAAAAAATGACCAAAAAATTCCCTATATATAATAATAAAAGGCTTTTTTTTTTTTATTCGAGACCGACCTTCGAGAACTAAAAGAATTGTACATTATAGTAGATATATCGCATGTTTGGCGCGACTACGAAAGGGGAAGTCGGTTAAAATGAGGAGGTTGTTTATAACATATTAGTGTTAGTATAAAGAAGAGAAGCAGAAGAGAGAAGTTACAAAGAGGGAGGTGGAGGGACGCGAACATTTTGCGGTGCACCGAACTCTCCCAAGGTTTCGCATTATTATTATATACGTCGACGACGACTTAGACGACGAAAAAAGCTCGATGGATTTTTCTCTCTTCTGTGTGTGGACTTGGTTATATACACACTACACTACTATTAAAAAAAAATAACTAATACTCTTCCTGTTCTTTGGCTCTCCCATAGAGAGCTCAAGAAGAATCCAAGGTCAAAAAATATTCTTTTTTGCAACAAAATAAACGAGACAGCACGAGAAGCGCAGAAGAAGAAGAATTCTTAACTTTTTTTTTTTTATAGAAAAAATTAAAATATTTAATAAATATCAACCGTGGCCTAGATTAAAATGCATCTTTAATAAACCTTTTTCTAATCTCTAAGTCTTAATTTAGCAAAAAAAATTTTTATTTCAAATTTCCAAGATAATAAAAAACTTCCTGTAAAATAAAATTGTGTGTATTTAAAAAAAAAAAAAAAAAAAATTATTTTTAATGATAAGTACTTTATATATGACAGGTATTATAATAATAATAAGTCAGAGAAGGAGAAGAAAATTCAGGTCGCGCCTTGACATACTTGCTCTCTCTCTCTTACTCTCTGTACGCAAGCGTTTATTTATTTATTTTTAATATTAAATTTATTTAATAACTTTTTTTTTTTTGGATTTTTATATACTTTAAGTAAATTTAATTTAATCAAACACAAATAAGGAAAAAAATTAATTTTAATATCAAAAAAATGTTACGTAAGAATTTAATTTAAAAAAAGGTAAATATTTACAATTTGTAAAAAAATGATTGCAGTTTTTAGTAGAGCGAGTTTTTGATGGTACTTTCGATTATAATTTTATAAAAAAAAAGTGAGAAAATTATAGCTAATTAATTTTTATGCTCAAAAGTTGGAAAGGAGAGATTTCACTAGATTTTTTACGTATAGAAATCGTCAGTGTGTTCTTTTTATTGATTTTTCACGCAAAAAATATTGTTTTATTGACCTAAGTAAATAAAAAGGGTTGATTTTTAAAAGTAAAAAAATTGTTTTCTTCATACACACACGTCAATTTTTATTGGCTTTGTTTTTCGATATAAAAATTATGGCACATAAAAATAATTCAAAAAAAAACGTACTGTAAGCCATAACTGCAATAATAATAAAAAGCGAAATTAAATTACTTAAAAAATTCTATGTTCCATGAAACACGCGATAGAAAAGAGAGATATCTTAAAAAAAAAAACTCTCAAGAAAAAAAAAAAGTGGAACAAACTTTTATTAACACGCAGATTTCAATTTCTTTTATTTTTATAATAAAAAAAAAAGTAATTTCCGCTGTGCAGCGCTTTCATTGTCATGCGCATGTCTTTCCGGTTTTCCTTTTCTTGTTAAACGACTTGAAACTTTTATAAGAAAAATTTTTTTTATGTAAAAATATTTAAAATATTTATTCGTTTTTAATTAAAAGGTATTTGTGTACTGTAAGTACTGAAGAGCGTAGAGAGATGTGAGCGAAAATACTTTAGGTTGGTTCTAGTAGTACCTGCATCTACAAATAAGCTTGCAAACGTTTGGATTGTCAGGTAATTGCAAATACAAATTTTCTTTGTTTGTTAGGTAAATCATAGTTGAAAACAAGTTAAAAAACATAATTTTTTGAAATCGCCTATTTATTGGTACCACGGGTGGATGAATCAATAAAATAAAGTTTTAAAAAACAATAATTTTGTTCTAATAACTTTGAAATTTTCAGTGCGCACTGTACAATAAAGGTGATGGTAAGGTTTTATAAAAGGTAACATAAATATTCAGAGAAAAATTGGGGAAAAAACGAATTTATTTGAAAGTTACATTTTACTATCAGTACTCGTCATGCTTCCAAAAACACTTAATTAGATTGTTTTTGCATGCTTCACAAATCCCCGCCTCACATGCTGGATCTTATACTTTTTTTTTTAGCTATATAATATGGGACCTTGCAGTTAGAAAACAAGAATGCTACCACTGTACTATTTTAATTAAACAACCTTCTACCAACTGAAATTGCAAAATTATTTACAATAAAGTTGCAAAAAGTTTTGGGATTTTTTACTTTTTAAAGTTTCTTTATTGATAATATTTTAGACATAAATACAAAATTAGTTTACATATTTTAGATATATTTTTTATGTTACGTTTCCTAGCCTATATATAAGCTATATACGTATTTTAATATATATTTAGTAATTATTACATTTATTATAAGATTTTTAATAGTAAAATTTGGAAAAACCATTTTTTTTTTCAATTCACTTGCGAGAAAATTTTGGTATCAGAAAAACTTGGAACTAGTTTAAAAAAAATTAAAACTCATAATTTTTTTTTTTTTTTTTTTTTTTTTTTTTGTGACATTTCACTTGCGAGAAAATTTTTTTATCAAAAAAACTTGGAATTAGTTTTAAAAAAATTAAGACTTGGTCATAAAGACATCATTTTATTCTTTTTGACTTTTCTGTAACAAATTAGGTAAGAGAAGAATCTTAGCTGCTATTCTAACTAAACAAGCGCAGTTGAAATGAACTAAAACTGTTAATTAAAGCTTATCAGTCTCAGAATAATTAAACCTGATGCTAATTTTAACAGACAGGACAAGCGTTTAATATATAAATTACAAAAATGTGTTTATAGGATCACATAAGGATCAGTTGTACAGAACAGTTAAAAAATTCTAAGAATCTCATATGCATGAATCAGAAACATTACGGATGCTTGCCGCAGTCTCTTTTTTCAACTTTGTCATCAAAAAAATTGCACTCAAGCTATAAACTTTTGAATACTAGATAATCTGATAAAGATAAGCTACCTTGCTTATTAGTACATAAAATACTCAATCCAAATAAATTTCAGATAGACAATTTTTATATCGAAACTTTTTTGCACAACTAGCAGTTTAATATCTCCAATTCTCAATATTTTTCTATCTACACTAAATTTACCTATTAAAAATTCTTTGTGAAAAATTCATACACTCAAAAAATATAAAAAAACAAAAAGGTACGTTCGTTCACACGACATAATACCAAAAAGTATATTAGTTTTGTATTTCTAGTTAAAATGTATCCGATATAAATACGATACTTTCTTATAAAAAAAATTAAATCCGAGCCACCCGCACTTTGTAAATAAAAAAAAAAAAGCCATTGAACTTCTCAGTTATATAAAATCAAAAAAGGGAAGACGAGAAGATCTGGTGTATCTAATGACCAAAGATTAAAAAAAAAAAGCTAACGTCAGTCAAAAAAAAAAAAAAAAGGAATTCGAGGGCATCGTTCTTTTATAGCAAAGCGCGTGTGTGTTTTTTGTAAAAAAAAAATGGGATTTTAAGGGATGAAAAATTACTTTACAGGTCTATGAATTTTTATAATAGAAAAGGTCAAGGTTAATACACCTGCTATATCAAATTTTTTTTGTATCAAAAAAAATTCTTTTCATATATAAAAACACTTTTTATCTCGAAAAGGATAACCTTTGTATAAAATTTACGTACGTCAAAAAAAGATACAATTTAAATAATCTTTTTTTAAAACCAATAAAAATGAATCTTTCGATACGCAACGAGGAAGGCTGATAAACGTAAATTTATAACAGTCACGTAATTTCAAGTATAAAAATGCAAAAAAAGATATTTTTTTTTTTTAAAAGAATGAAACGTCTAGAATAATAAACAAGGGTTGTTTTTATGTATTTGACCTTGACTGTTAAGGGTTATCAATGTTATATATCATCATCTTTTTTATGTCTATGACGTCATTCAGTGCGTATAGAGTGAAAAATTTTTTTTTTTTTTTATAATTAGATTACAATTTTTTTGTTGTGTCGTTTTTAAATTTGAAATTAATTGTTTTGTTGACCTTGAAATTTAAACTGGCATAAAATTTTATATGAATCATTTTTTTTTTGTATTAATAAATAAATAAAAAATGGAGGAATAGAAAACTTTCATTTGAAGAAAGTTTTTGCTTAACGGAAATGAAATGAAAATATAATTACATAATTATTATCAATCAAATTGAAGAGAAAAAAAATTTTCATTTTTCTCTTTAATATTATATGAATTAGAGTCTGGAAAAATTGATTTTCTCCTATATTTAAACTTCTCTAAATTATTAATTAATTAACGTCTGACCTTATTAACGAGAAAATTAAATAAAAAAGGTCGTGCAGTTTAACGAACTTTTCGACTAAACTTTACAGACACATAATTTTTCGCAAAAAAAAAGGTCGAGGGCCTGCCTGATAAATCAGTAGCAAAAAAAAAAAACAAATACATAAAAGAGAAAAAATCAATTGTTCAAGCTTTATTTTGACCCAGACGACCTTTTTTTTAAGGACTTTAACCTCAGATATTTTAATAAAAAGGAAAAAAAAAATCTTTCATAATTTAAAAAATTATTTATTCTCCCCTTACACAGACTTTTTTAAAGGAAAAACTTATTTTACCCCAAGTTTTACACATCAGGTGGATTTTTATTGCGTGCTGAATATTATCATGTCTGTTATTATTATTTCTTTCAATGTCAAAATTATATGTAAAGGGAATTTTTTTTTGCTTTACAATTATTAGTTTAAGTATAACTTATCACATTGTTTTTTTTTAATATAAGTAATGGAAAAACTTTGGGTTCGAGGGGATAACTTCACCAGACGTAGGTAATTCGTTTTTATTTTTCTTCGTGAATTTAATATTTTTTGCTGTTTTTCCTGTTCAAATAACTGGCTTTCTTTCTTATTAGTAAATTGAGTATCGAAAATTTTTTAAATAAAGATCAAGAAAGCAATGAGAATTTTTAATTATCAGTAATTTAATCGTGATTAATGTATTATTAATTTGTGCAAAAATGCAAAATTTAAAAAATAATAAATATTATTAGATAAAATTATAATTAATCAAAGGATTATATAATCCTTTCTTTTTTTCCTTATTTATTTTTCAAAAATATCAGTGTAAATAAAAAATCTTGATTTTTTGATTTAACCAATTTTCTTTATTCACTGATTTTTATATTCGAATTAAAAATCAATTATTTTTTTTTATATGGGCACATTTTTCAGATTTTAGGATAAAATTATAAAATTAAACCAATTCGTTATGAAAAAATTTTCACTAATTCAGAAAATTATCTTAAAAACCTATCATGAAAAAAAAGCAAATTTTCTTGCTTTCTAAACTAAAAAATTTTTGTTTACATGCTCTAAAAATAATGGATCTGCTAGTACACGTACACCTGTTAAAAATTTCTTATTAAAAAAATTTTGTATTAACTAGAGGAGTGTGGTTATCAGAAATTACGAATACCCAATTCTGAATATTTTAAAGGTCTATAGGTGCAGTTTTGAATCGGAAATTTCAACGGTATAAGTGTAAATAGATACCATCTGTGATTTTTCTTTACCTTCTGGTAGTTAAATAGTTCTATTACCCTAAAACCACTCCAACCCAAAGCGAAAAATCTAAGACCGACACAACAATTAAAATATTTTTTAAATAAAAAATAAATTTTCTTGTCTGCATAAAATTATTGTTTATTTTAAGAAATTGACAAGTTAATAAAATTGCAATTGTTGAGTAATATAGAGAGAACCTGATGTTGAAGTTGATAACTTTGAAACTCGTCAATTTATAATTAACATTTAATTATAAACTTGATTAAATTTTTCAACGATAAATTTACTATCATAAAAACAAATAATTCGGCCAAACTGAATGAAAACCTATTTCCAGAGAGCGAGTTTATGAATGAAAGCATAAAATTTTCTCTCAACGAATGCATCGGTAAAGAACAAAAAAAAGTTGATATCAAAAAAAGGAAACTGGATATGAAAATGCAAAGAGAAACAAACTCTCTCCTTGAATTATGCAAAAGATAAAACATATAGGGAAATAAATTATTTCCTCGTACGATTTTTCACTTTGAACTTTAAAAGTAACAACGAAATACTGATAAGATTTCTATTTATTTGTTTTTGCTCTGAAATGATAAATTTTAATCTTGTAAAAAGATTTTTTTTTTCTGCTGTTTCTTCTCTTTTTAAATTAAAATTTATAGTTATAGGACAAAAATATCATGATAATAGAAATCCTAAGTTAGCGTTCTAGAGAATAATATGATTCTAATTATTATCTTAAATAATATGACCAACTTTTCTGTATTATTTAAATTATGTAACGTCTTGTATTGGAATACTGTTATGTTTTATTAACAGTTTTTTTCAACTATATGAGGTTATTTATGATAAATTTTTTAAATTTTTAATAAAATTTTTCTCGCAAGTGAAATGTCACTACTAAAAAAAGTTGAAAAACTAAAACCCATATTATGTTTAGTCCTATCTTACAAAATAATCAACTCCAGACTCTTAAAATTTTTTTTTTATTCAAAATCATCAAACTTAGGTTTCTGGTCATTTCACTTGCGAGAAAAATTTGTTCACATGATTCATTATACTTGCAAAACTAGTCTCATTCTTCATGGATCAGTTCATATACCCGAAAGATTAAATCCGATTATTATATATAAAATTAAGTCATAAAAAGCGAGATAGAAATTGACTAATACCAATATATACAAGAAATTTTGTTACATAGCCTTAAGACATATTATAAAAATTTTCTTTACAGGTGTGTTACCTACTTACATTAAAAAAAACAAAAGGCAATGTTGATGTAATAATATATTTTAATATTTTTTCCTTATTTCCTTATAAAAGCATTTAAATTTTTTAGAAGGGATAATAATGACGAAATTTTTTGTTATATAAATTTATTATATTTTAAACTTGACTTAAAATTACATAAAAACGTGATTCTGTATTTTTTTTCTATAAAAAACCCTTTTAATATTTCACAATTAAAGATTTTTCTTGCGATATTTTTTTTATATTTTACTTAGATCTAGGTCGTGGTCGTCAGAAAATTACAAAGATTCTGATCTTAAACAACAACAAGTTATAAGTTCTTTGACTCGAATTTTATATTAGTCCTTCGAACTTGTTTTTATTCATCCTCTCTACTATTACTTTACGCATATTTAAATAAATATTCAAGGAAATCCTCGTATATATATTTTTTTTTCTTGCATTAAATATTATTCGTTACGTCACCTTTTTTTTTCGGTCGCGGTTAACCACATTTATATAGGAAAAAAATCTCATGGCGATTTATTAAAACGGGATAAATTAATTTTGAAGAAAAAAATTTCCTCAATTATTAGTCAAACGCGTATTTATACTGTGTCAAGGCTTTTTTATTTTATCGACCTATAAAATCCTTAAAAAGATTCTTTACTTTCAAAATTTTTCACGCGGCTCTCGATACTACTTCAGAAGTTTACAATAGATTTTTTTTAGCCAAATGAAAGTTTTGATTTTTCTTTTAAAGTTTTCGCTTTCGTGATTTTTAAAATTTAACAAATTTAATGAAAGTGTAATATATATTTTTTTAAATATTGATTTCTTATCAGTTTTTTTTTTCTTGAACATACAAAATAATCTATTACATATTTTTGCAAAAATATATCAAAGACTGATTAAAAAAGAAGGCCAAAAATAGTACTTTTCTTATCAGAGATAAGCCGAGTCTTTTATTATCTCTTCATATCTAAGAAGAAGAAATGAAAAAATAATAATTTTATTAAGTTTTGCACGGATGTAAATCAGACATAAATTCATGAATTAATAAGAAAATTCAATAATTTAAATCCTTTTACTCTTCGTTTAAACTTTTGACTCTTTAGTATTAGAAAAATGGCACACCTTTATTGCGAAAAATATAATACAAGGAAAACCAGATAGATTCATCTGCGTCCTCGATAAATAAAATGAGTAAATAAATAAATAAGATTTGCCCTTTTGACTTTTTTTTTTTGCAAATTTTTATTTTTTGAGATTCTTTCACGTACTTCCGTTTCCCTTTGTTTTTTGTTAAATAAAAAATTTAGCCTTCGGACAAGATAATTTTTTTTAAAAAGAAAAAATATTTTATTTATTTACTTTAATTACATTATAAATGGAGGTTAGCCTCGGCCCAGATCGGTTATAACACTTTCACTGACGTAACAGACAGTTCATGGATAGATTATAATTTTTTAACTGTGGCTGTAGATGGGTAGTTTTTTAGCGCACCTGATGCGAAAGTGTAATCGGGACAGTATTTTTTTTTTTTAAATTATGTATTTTTTTTTTTGTTTCCTTTCATTATTCTTAAGCATGTGTATGTATGTGTGTGTCGCGGAATGCAATTGAATTACGAAATATTATTATTTTTGTCGACGAATTATTACTCTGTACGATGCAGCACGATTTTTCTCTTTGTTTAAAAATTTATTTATGCTCGCTGCAATAGGGCAATATTAAAAACTTTGTTTTTTCTATCTTATGAGAAAATTCTTTTTTTTTTATTTATGTAAATTATGTTTATGTGTGAGAAATTACTTTTTTTTATTTTGCAAAATTTATATACAAGCTTTTATTCGTATTGGTGTACGAGTTTTTTTAGATTCTTATCGGAAAATTACTCAATTTGTAAATTATTTGAAATTATGGTATTGAAAATGATAAATTGATGAAAAACAAAACCTACCCTCGTCAAATTTCCATTTTCAATAAAAAAAATTACCATTATTTTCCTATCAAGCAAGCTCGAATGCTCGTTAAAATTCAATTAGTTATCTGAAAGTTAACTACTTCTAAAATTTCAATAATTGCTTCCAACAATTAACAAATCATAAAAAAATTGTTTACCAACGCAATAAAAATAAATTTGTGTTCTAAATAAAAAAAAATTCAAAGAAATCTTAAAAAATCGAGGACAAAAATTATTTACAATCCACAAAAAATCGACATAGTTTAAATAACAAAATTACATAATTAAATTTTAACAGCACACATAAAATTTCAATTACCACGGAATCCCTCATATAAAAAAAGGTAGCAAGTAAATGAATAAAAATTTTGCAATAATTTCGTCACCAAGCTAATAGTAGTAGATAATTAATAAATTAGCAATAAAAAAAAAAAAAATAACCTAATTTTTTTATAGTTCCTTCTTCCTGCAACGGAATTAGCCATATAGACACGAATGAATTGCAAAATCACACATGCACGCAGGTTATTTTTTATGTATTTAATACGCACATCTCGAAAGAACACCAAGGATAAAGGATTAAAAAAAAAAGCGAACATGTATTTTTTTTTTTTTTCAAAACAAACTGATTATCATCGCTACTATATAGTCAATTAACTTCCGAGCATTATATTATTATTATATTTAATTATGTGATCTTCCCATTATTATTATTATTATTATTATTTTTTTATGTGAATACGATAATAATCAATATACGTGTGTCTTACCATACTCGTCTGTTACTACTAGAAATAAATTTATTTAATCCTTCGATTATTAAATTTTAAAAAAAAGTAACAAAATGCAAAAATTTATTTATTTAAAAGACCAATAGAGAGAAAAGAATGTTAATTTTTGAGTTAAAAAATTTTATTATAAAAATTACAAGTTATTTTTTTTTTCTTATACAACTAGACTTGTTTGCTAGTGTATTATGCTCGCATAATATCAGCCCTGACCCGATTTTCAGGAAAATGTCAACATCGCCTCCGTATTATTATTATTATTATTATATACCTGCATTAAACATAAAAAATTTGTTATTTACAGGAAAAAATAAATAAAATATTTAACTTTTTTTTTCTCCCCTAGTTTTATACACAAAACATTAAATTACAGCTTATATAGACGAGTAGTGTCTGTGTGTTTTATATACACCAAACCACAAAAATCTATTTCCGTAAAGCTTCTTTTCACTCCCTTTTTTTTGCAAGCTCATTTTCTATATTTACTTTGTACATAAACTCTGACTGTGTAAGGGTCAAGGGAACCAGGGCAGTTTTATATATGTGTTTGTGACTTTTTTTTACTCCTCAAACTTTTCAATATTTTTTAGACACACTACCTTGACATATAGAATCTACGGCTAATTATTAATATAATGAAAGTGAAAATTTTTAAATTAAATTATTCGCGTGCTGATTTTTTTTTTTCTTAACACTTTTTCTTTAAAAATAAAATTAGTAGAGCAAAATCCGCGAGAGTTTTTATAAATAATTATTATTTTTTTGCTGTTACTCTTGTTGTTTGTTATTATAGTAAGAGAAAATGCGAGTGAATTTATGTTTTTATGTGTGAGTGCGAGGCTTCCGTAGAGTTTACACGCAAAAAAGAAAACGTCTTTTTTTTTTATACTCAAATAAAAAAAAAATCAAATGCTCTGATAATCAACGATTCATTGTTTTCTAATTTTTAAACTATTTTTTTTTTATATAAAGATAATTTATTAATTAAGAAAGAAAAAAAAAATATATTTAATTAGATAATTATTTGAAGAAGAAAAAATCATTCTTGGAATAATTTCACTTAAAAAAAGAGCTAAAACTTTTCCTTTTTTATAAAAATTATTTTTCATCTTATACGAAGACGAAAACCTTGTAATAAATTTTAAAAAAATGATAATATTCAATGAATCGAACACAGCAACAACAATATAATTTTTTTTTTTATTTTTAACTAAGAATTTCCAATAATAGTCATTTCCTGCATATATAAATAAAGATAAATACAATATTTCTAAACAAGGTCCGATCTTTGAACGGAATGATGGTCATCTTTTTCTATATATACTTATCATCATCGTAAAATACAGTCAATAATTATAATTGTGTGTGTGTAGTCTTTTTAAAACTGTCCTAGAAAAGTTCGTTAACACCGCGTAATTTAAAAAAAGCGATCCTCCTTGACGCTTTTATTCAACTATGCACACACATTTATATATATATAATTTATTTCCGTGCAGCCTGATGCCGATCGAAAGATTGCGACAGATGCATATATATATATATATATATAAATAATTACGCGAATTGGGTTACGTTGAGACAAAGATAAAAAATAATAAATAAATTGTTCATGTATATATCCACATATACAAACAATAGAAGGAAAGAAAATAACGAACATCAATTATTATTGCCTACGCGGATGTTCGCAGTATAAAAAATAAAAAAAAAAAAGCTATGCTGGTGAATGGCAACACATTATTATTATATTATGTACTCAAGACCTTGGCCGGTTTCCCTTTCGATATATACGTGCATTTATATTATATTATTATTTGTAGTGAGAGGTTTTTACATTCGACTTGTCTTACTTTATTATATGCAAGTATAATCTCTTGCTTATGGAAGTTTCCCACTGAATTTTTATTACTATTCAAATATTTTTATCTTTTCAGCATGGAAAATTCTTTTATACCGATATTTTATTACTTTTTTACATCTACTTTTGATAAATTCACTTTTTTGCGAATTTTAAAAAAATTTAAAGATTTTTGCAAAAATAATTTCTTCTATACCGACCGATGGTAAGCCATTACCGACAGAGAAGAAAATCAAATTACAGGAATCATTTTTATCAATTTATGTGAAAACTACTTTATCAACTGTTATTTGTTACCGTCACAAGACAATACAGTGATCTGCCATTACCGACGCGTCGGTAAAACAGTTTTGTGAAAATTTGAATTTGAAATTTTCTGAAAAACAAAAATTTGTTGTAATTTACCTTTACTTTGTTCTGGATGTATGCTTTCTGTTTTAATATCCGCCCTCGAAGCATAAGATATTAAACCTTGAGGTGTTTGTGTTGTCGGAGTTGCCAATTTTTCTAAAAAAAGAAACATCAACTATTCATTAAACAATCTTTTCTAATTTCATAAACAATATAATTCAAGGAAGAGTATAAACATTATATAATTAATAATTAAAAAAAAAAAAGATGCCATTGATATTTAAATCCTTGAACGTGACAATGTAAAAAAAAAAAAGAGAAACTAAATATATTGAATAATAAAACATCAGTTATTTGAGAAATGCCACTCCCATGTAACTAGTAGTAGTAGTAAATATAACTTTTGTAATAAATAAATAAATAAATAAAAAATAATCTTGATCTAAAACACACGATCGTCGTCGTGTTAAAAAAAAAAAATTTTTTTTAACTTCAGACGGAATTTTATTTAATGCTACTATCATGTATGTAATTAGTTTTAATACGATATGATAAAAATACTTTTGATAATAATTAATTTTTCTTTTTTCATATTATTATTATAGTCTAATGAGGTATAGGTACATATTTTTTTAATTTTTTACATAGCTATTTTTTTTTTCACATATTTAATTTAATTTGATAAGAAAAAAAGAATTTTTTTTTTATGTAACATCGTATAAAAATAATTAAAAAATTGACTTCTTCCTTTTATTATATTTAGAAGAAAAAAAAATCTCACGTTTATTATTACTACACACACACACACATACGAAATCATACATACCTGCCAATAATGGATTAGCTGCAGCGATGTTATACCTTTGTCTTTTGCTATTATTATTATTATTGTTATTTGTAGTTGAAGAAGGTATTTGATTATTAGTTTGTTCAACTAAGTCAGCTTGTAGTTCTCTTAAAAAAGTATCCAAAGTATCGTAAGGTTCGTTATCATTATTACCAACGATATTGTTATCATCAACTTGTTGTAAACAATTGTTATTGTTATTTCCATTAACTAAAGACGTTAAATCCATTGAAGAAAATTCAACGGAGGATTGTCCTGTGTTGTTATCATTTTGATTTTCTTGTAAACATTGATTTAAATCAACCATTTTACCATCATTATCTGGACACCAAAGTAATTCATCATCTATAAAAGGCATATTGTTGTTGTTGTTTGTTGCAACTGTCGTTGTTGGATTTGTATCTAATTCGTCCTCTTCTTTTATTAACAAGCTTGTCGATGTTATTGATAAAGTTTGTGATATAGGGACCGGCATTAGGATATAGAGTCAGCGAAGGGGCTACTTTAGCCACCCTCGCCAACTCAAACATTTACAATTCAGATTAACTTTTTTATATATTTACAAATTATCTCTTGATTTGCCTTTCGCCTTTTTATATTTCGATTAAATTCTTCTGAAACAGAAAAAAAAAAATTAAACGTTATTAGGTATTTCAATGAAAGTGAAAACGTATCAAAAAAAAAAAACTTTCTTTTATTTCACTTCCTGCATATAAAAAAAGTCTGTATATACGTTATTATTATTATTATTGCTACTGCGCTACCGCTGCTGGTTAGATTTTTACGTAATAGAACGTCAGCCCCTACTCGAGAAAGAAAGTTTTTTTATAATTTTTCTTAAAGGTTAACATCCTTTTAAAATACCATGAAATTCTTGATTTTTTTAAATGTCTTACTAAACTCATCCTTTATCTACTTAAAAAAAATTATTTGTGATGTCTTACTAAACTCGTCCTTTATCTACTTAAAATTTTTAAATTTAGCGCCTAAAATCAGCTGTTTTTTGTTTAGTTATGGCGGAATCAAACGACGAAAGTTCATCAAACGACAGTACTTTGGACATAAAAAGTGAAAAATTTGATTGTTTAAAAGCACTTTATTCGGAAAAATTACGGATACCAAATCCAGATGCACCGATCTTCGATAATATCAATAAATTCGAGTCATGCATTTTCAAAGGAATGCCATTAAAAACAATGCCGGTAAACAATATTATTTTGTTTAATTTTTGAATGTTTTTTAATTAACGAAAGAATAAAAATTAATTAACAGAAAGAAAAATCAGAAAACGACGAAGCAGGAACATCGAAAAGAAGATTTTTACCTCATCAAGGTATTTATATTATTATAGATGAGTCATTGTCAGGGTTGAGAGAGTGTAAGGTTATGTTTGACATTCGCGCTCTCGTCATACAACACACGTGTGTTTACACTAAAAATGAAGGGCAAATTTAATAGAAAAAAAAAGTTTGTTCTTTTATTATTAAAAAAAAATAGTTGCTGTATAAAATAAAATAATTATAATAAAAAGTCAACGTCCTCAAAGACGAGCTTTATAGTATAAAGTAAGTTTTTAAAATATCCCTGACCTAGTTCACCAAACGTCGTTTAATAAATCTTTTCCTTTCTTTCATTCTTTCTGTATTCTCTTTTTTATCGAATTCGGAAGTGAGAGCTTGATTATCATTTTTTTTTTTATTGTTATTATTGCATCTCTTTTATAAATAAAAAAAACCATAGAAAAAGTAAGTTTAAAAAATGTAACTATCTCACTTACTCTTATTAAAACAGATAGTGGGGATATTATTGTAAGCACTTGTTGCGCCCGGGCGTCGACCTCTCAAGTCTTTTAACCCGAGAATAGTTGTTGTATTATAGCAGAGGTACTACAATTTACTATAAATTTTTACTGCATTGAAATTTTTTTTAAGATTTTTCTTTTTTTATTGATGATAATTACTTATGAGATAATAAAATTGAAATTAATCATTTTATTACATGTTTTTATTGTTTTGCATCTCATAAAGCAGGAAGAGCAGTTTTGATATTTGTTTATTTGTTTTATGATGAATTGGAAATTATCAATCAAATTTATAAATGATTAATTTTTTTTTTTTTTTTTTTTTTTTTTTTTTTTGTAAAAATATTAAATCAGTCAAGTTATATGAGTTTATTGATAAATTTTTAGAGAAAGTTGTAGAATTAATGTAAATTTAAAAATAGTAAGAGAGTTTTTACTAAGCAAGATCAATTAATGAAAAATTAACTCAAGGTACAGTTAAATTTTGGGTTTAAATTAATTTCATCATTAAATTGTTTCCACTTAAAATCCCAATTTTCAATTTAATTCTATTTTTTCATATTAAATTACAAGTCTTTGGTTATTACAGTTCCAAGCCTATGAGACATATTCACATACCCAAATTACAATTATTCTTTCAATATTCAAGAAAATTATAGCAATCCTAAAAGTTTTAGCAAATTCAAGATCCATATATCTTGCACTACCCTTGTTAATAATTAACTGATAATATTTATGAATTAATTTTTTTAAAACAAAAGAATTTTAGTTTGATTGATAAAAGAAATTGCTTTTGTTTTGCTATTAATGAAATACTTAATTTTCTGCTCTAATTTTAAAATAATTTTTTATAACAAAAGTTTCATTTAATTTTCTTGATAATTTTCTATTACAAATCCCTTAGGAGCAAAGTTCGACGAAAGTAGCTACTTATCAAGTACATGAAAAAAATCAAAACCAGAAAATTAGGCCTGATAATCTACGCACTGTAAAAAGTAACTTCCTTATATTAACAAAAAAATTAGAAAATTTTCGAAAAATTAGTAAATTTTCAAAAAAATTTGTAAATATTCGAAAATAATCGTAAATTTACTAAATTTAGTATATTATCGAAAAATTCGAGAATTTCCGATTTTTTTTGTGAATTTACGGAAAAAGTTGCAAATTCACAATTATTTTTCGGAAATTTACAACTATTTTTTGTAAATTTTCGAAAAAAAATTGTAAATTATAAATTTTTCTCGTGAATTTACAAAAAAAAATCGAGAATTCTCGAATTTTTTGATAATATACTAAATTTAGTAAATTTACGATTTTTTTCGAATATTTTAAAATTTTTTCGAAAATTTTCTAATTTTTTTGTTAATATAAGGAAGTTACTTTTTACAGTCCGCGATTAAAGTCGACTTGAATATCTTTAACTTCTTTTTTAAGAACCTTATGACAATAGCTATATGGATAATTGGTTAAAATAGGTCAAACATAACTTGAAAGCCACACCAAAGGTCCTCAAAATAGTAATTTTTGAGATGTTTAAAATTATAAAATAGCATCCCAAAGCCTTATTTATATCATTACAAAGGCATTTCGCTTGCGAGAAAAAAATTACAATAATTACATAGCAAGAAATTAAAAAAATTTTCAACCACATTAAACGCAAGTAAAGAATTCAGTAATGAACTTCACTTTTTATAATAAATAACATCGGAAAATTTTAAAAATACATAACCAACACGTAATATAAAAATTTTTTTTATCTTTCAATAACTCTTAAAATTCAATTGCTCTAAAAATTAGCATTACATTAAAAAGCACTAAAAATCATTCTAACAGAACTAAAAAAATTGAAAATTCAAATTAGTTGTGCATTACCCAAGAAACCATTTTTTAAAAAAGTAAAAATCAATCAACTAAAAAATGTATTAAAATGTAAATTATTAAAATATGTTATAAATTGAAATCCATATAAATACTTATAATACTTGTTGTTGGCACGAAGAGGCCATGTACAGAAGGCACTTGTTGCGCCCGGACATCGACCTCTCTGTACATATCGTATCCATCCCTTCTCCCTTTTCTCTTCTTTCTTTATTCTCTTTTTTTTTCATGCAAGTATTATAAAACTGGCATATTTTTGCCTTAAGAAATGTTCCCTTTTTTTAGTATACAAAAAAAGCACCTATAAAATAACACCTTTCATGCAAATATTTCATTTTTTTTAGGTTATGAAAAACATGATTCAGAATTTTATAGAAAAATATAATAAAAATTCATTTGATATTAAATGTGACCTACTTATCTCTGTATTCTATCTCTGCGCAAAAAATAAAACAATGTGTTTTAGATAGGAAAAGAATTTTTCTCTATAATTAAACAAATTTAAGTTAATTAACCTAATTTAACGCATTTTATTAACAAAAAAAGCTGTTACTTAAAAATATTATGCATTCGAATAAATAGTAAAATTTTTTCTAAAAAATTATCTTCACTAAAACACGCAATTCTACATTTATTTCTCGTGTTTTATGTAATAACATTAAAGAAAAAAAGGTTTTATTTTTATAGGTTAACCCTTATAACACAGGTTATTATTGATGCAATAAATATTATTAACTACTAGTTCGAAACGAATGGAAGAAGAAATATATGTAACGGAATATTTTTTATTTTTCTTACGAAATTATTGTTTATGCATATAATATTTTGTAATTTTTGTTCGCTATGCAGTGAATTCATAACACGGAAATTTTAAAAACGAGTTTTAAGTACCTACATGCTTTTTTTTGTTTTTTTAAGAGTAAATATTTTTTGTATGTTAAATGAAAATATATTTAATTCAACAATAATGAGTCATTATTTAAGGATGTCAGATTGTTTTGGGTTTTAAATTAGGAGTTTTTAGTTTTTTAAGCATTGGCCGGATATATACCCTTGCGAAGGCATTTCACTTGTGAGAAAAATTTGGATTATAAAATAAATTGAATTGTTTGAAAATTTGACTGAAAGAAAAAATTAAATAAAATTTAATTTCCATTCAATTAATGCAAGATAAATAGATTACAAAATTCATAGAATCGTAAATCGTTTCTTCAAAATATTCTCAAAATTTTCCTATGAATTTATTCATACCAAACAAATCAATTAACTTATATAACACAAAATAACATTTGAATATTCATTTAATTTTAATAATTATGTCATCATGTTTATTTTTGCCTATTTTATATACACTGTAAAATTGCGTTGCTTGAATTTTAAAGCAATTTTTTGGATTTTTAGAATGGACAAATTTGCATAATTTGAATAATACCGAATATAAATTTGCTTGTATCTCAAAATATCAGGCACCACGACCTAACAGTGTATTTAAAATTAATAAATATTTATTTACATTTTTTTAACCATGAATTTTAACATAAAAAATAAATTTCGCATACAAATATGTATTTTATCATGGTCAAACACACACACGATTTTTTTTTGTAATTCCAACTTGTTTTTTGGAGGTTAACAATTAAATTGATTCTTGGAGAATGCGATATCAGTATAATTAAGTTAAAGAATATTCGATAAATAAAAAAAATGCTTGATTAATTTACAGAATAATGTATGGGTGCTAAAACTGGCGAATTAGAACGAAATAAAGGTGTTAGAAATACATAATTATCTAGACACTGTAAATAAAAGGTTTCTTTAGTACTTATTTATGTATTTTGCTGTGTCTCATATTTTTCAATCGATACTTTACAAAGTATGGAGTAATTTAATATGTGGTTCTAGATTTTGTTTTATTAGGTTAAACATAAGTATGAGGGAATTTGACTTGCAAATTAATCATAAGATTCATATTTTTAATAAATATACGAATTTTAAAAATTTTCTATTTTTAGGTCTAAATATAGTTAAATAAATTTTCCGGGTCTAGGGGCCTAAAAAAGTTCAGAAACTGATTTTTTGTAAAATTAAAACTTTTTTTCCTGTTTTTTCTGACCCTTAAACTGAATTCTTAATCAGTTAAAAGCTTACCTACACTGTAAATTCTTGCATCAATAAGTTATTAAAAAAAAAAAATCAGAATTAAGAAGACAAAAGAAAATATTTTTCATACAATTTATTAATAGTTTCGAAAGACAATAAAGTACAGGAGGGCCTTAAGGGCCTACAAGTCTCTTTTTTTTTGCTCGAGTAACTGTATAAAATATAGTGTATAAACAGAGAAAGAGAATAAAAGTATGTGTGTATAAATAAAAAAAAAAAAAAAAAAAAAAAAAAAAAGCCGGCTTTGGTTGCACATGTAGCTATTGAGTATAAAGCATGTACAAAGCTGGAAAATTCACTATGGAGAAAGGTATAGATTATGTGTATAATATAGTTGAAGGTGCGCTGCCCGGCAGGCCAATGAACTTTTAGTTTATGTTCTGCACTTCACGGGCGTGATGCACCTCGGGTCATTACACGAATAGAAGCTTTCTCTTCTCTTTCAAAGAGGACCAAAGGAAAAACGCTCTCGTTTTTTTTTTTATTTTCATTACGCGTCGATGATTCCATATTATATACTTGCGGAAGACTGATTAATTGATTCAATGATATGGTTCTATTATGTATGTATGCGTTTAAAAAATGTATGATACTACATAAATTGGATTTGTCTCGTATATTTTTTTTTTTTTTATTACTTGGCTTGGTTTATAATTAAATAATAGAAAATTACTTGTGCATTGATTTTTTAAGTTTTAATAAATTTAAATTATATTTCATTGATAAACTGTATACGTAGTTTCGATTAAAATGAATTGAGATAAATTATTTAAGATTTTCTTTTATTTACGATCGTTTTGTTACAATGTTTCAATTCTATTTTAATGATTTTTTTTTTTTTTTAGTTTGTAATAAATATTTATTGATGTTCATTAAATTTTAATAGACCATTAAATTAGGGAGCCTTTATGGATGGTACTATATGGAGTTTTTCATAGAATGAAAGTTAAAGATATATTCTTTTTTTTTTTTTTTTTTTTTTTTTTTGCAATCTAGGAAGGTTTGCTTTTATTTTTTTAGTGTAGTTAATTACATAATTTAATGGGCTGCATCAAATTAGTGAGCTTAAACAGAAAAACAAACTATATATATGGAGCTTTCCAAAAAATAATTAAAAATTATGCACGGACAAGTTGCTTGTTTAAAATATTTTAAAGTTCCATTACCCGAGAAGAAATTAAGTTTCAAAAAGTACCGGATCACATTTGGCCCAGATGCCATTTTTATCCAATTTCAAACAATATTTCTGTTTAGATTGGGTATGCCAAAAAAATCTATATGGAGCTTTCTACAAAATAGCCACACTACAAAAAAAAATCAGCAGTAAAAAAAAGATTATTATTTAAAACATAAAAAAAATGCAATTAGTTTTAAATTTTCTGAAAATTGTATCCATAAAAGCTTTTTTTAATACTCTTAAACATTCTTTAAGGTTTTAATTTATATTGCGCAATATATAAATACACTTTCTTTGACGATTACGCACCCGCTACGAAGATGATGCTGCATGCACACATACACACAAACATAAAACATTTTCCTTTTTTTTATATACTGTAATTTTCTCTTTCCTTCGATTCTTGTAAATTTAAAAAAGAAAAAAAAAATACACAAGCTTTAAGTACCAAGTATTATAAATTTAAAAAATATTTTTCTATTCTTTTGTATTTACCACAATACATAGATATAAAAGAACAGAAAACAAAACCTACAACATTTTCGCTCTCGAATGTTTAAAAAGACGCAATGGGTATTATTGTATACACATAGAAATAGAGAGAAACATCGTATCTAATAAAATAGAGTTTGAGTTCAATGACCGGTTTGCGTTTCCCTCGAAGCATGCTTGTAAATATATTTATTGTGGCTTTTTTGCATACACACACACATTTATTTACTTTTATTTTATTTAATAATAATAATAAACAAAAATTAACCTGCAAATTAAAAAAATTCTATCTTTTGCGCGGGAATTCGATGTAATTAATGCGTGCGCATCATTACTCATACATAACCTATAATAAATTAAAATAATTATTAATATAAAATATTAAATAATAAAAAGAAAATAAATAATAAATCGTTGATAGTCATTTCCATGAAATGAACACGAGAGTGAAAGTCATTTTTATTCAAGTTTTAGAAGAAAAAAAAAAATAAATAAAATGTTTGAATCATAACAGCTTTTAAAAGAAAGAGAAAAATATATACATTTTATAAAGTGTTATAAACACCGATGAAAGTTTAGGATAGGAGAAAGCCGATTGCCATCAAAATTGCAAAGAAAAAAATGATCTTTTTTTAAATTAACTATTTTTTAAAAACATGCGTGTTTAATATGAATTACATTTTTTTTTTTAAATTTCCGCATATCATTTATTAGTTAATTATTTTTTTTTTGTTCTTAATGATATAATTGGATAGTATTATAATTTAGTTCCGAAAAAAATTATTATAATTTTTAATTGCTTAATTATACGTTTGGGTAATTTTTTAAATACAGCGTGTTTTGTTAATTTATTTAAAGCAATTTTCTGTAACAAGTTTTGCTTGTTTTTATTTATCTAATTCTGAAGTGTTAAAATAGCTAAAGTTGCAATTTTCATATTGAATTATTTTGTAGGATATGAGAGATTTCATTTTCTAGAAGCAATAAAAGAATTATTGGATAAATTAATCGTAATCAAATTAAATTAAATGAGGTAATAAAAGAACTTGGTATGCTAACAATTAAACTCGTGAAAACAATTAGATGATTATTAAAAAGTATGCAAATATTAATTTAAACTGAATTTTCAGTAGTTTTTTTAAAAACAAACTATTTAACGATTTCACGAGTTTTTTGACACACAAAAATTGTTAATAGTTTCTTTTTTTTCCCTTGCATTTTTTTACTAAATTATTCTCACAAGTGAAATGATTTCTAAAATATTTTATTTATGATTGTTAAAAAATGGTAAAGAGCTAGTGGTTTATCAGTAAGAAATGCCGTTTCTCCATATAATTGAGGGGTCCACGATTCAATCCTCTGCTACGGCTGAATTTTTCTCAAAAAAAAAAAAATACCGTTTCTGCTAAGACTTAACGTTGACTGTAATAAAAAAAAAAATTAAATCCTTTTCTAAAATCTTAATAAGACTCAAAATCAATTAAAAAGATATCTGAAGAAAAAAAAAAAAAAAAAAAAAAAAAAAAAGGATTTTAAGCAATCAAAAATAGTCCTCCATGAGAGCTTCAAAAGGCTTTAAAAAAGTTTTAGCCCAAGTTTTTTCAAAAAATTGCTTAAATTATTAAGTTTTTTTAAGTTAATTAAGTTTCCGAGTAATCTTACTGGTAAGCTTACTCTTTTTACGTGGGAGGATTAAACAGTTTTTTGAATCTTTTAATATTTTATGAATGACCATAGGATTTGTTATGACGGTTCGGAACATTTGTAAATTACAAGACACCTATTTTAATCTTTCTGTAGCTTCTCCATAAACAAATCCGAGCTAATTATGGAAAAATTTTAAAATCTAAAAACAAGCAAATATTACAAAGCTGAGAAAATCAGATAAACAAATCTAATTAGCTTAAACGTATCATATTACTTTTGCTCTAATTATACTCCCTCACAAACTCGTATGATAAAAACCAAAATATAAAAAATACTTTATTAATCATAATTAAATATAAAAAATTAAAAATTCACCAGCAATAAAATTTCATATATAAATTAGAAAATGCTCATAGATAATATTTATTAAATTATATATATTTTTAATGCACTAAATACACTTCCAGTAATTTGTCAGTCTAGCCTTAAAAAAGAACTAAAACTAAAATAAGAATTACCAAGAAAATTAAAAGAGAGTCTCTAAAAGAAAATTATGGTTTAAATTTTAATCTAAAAAAAGCTTTATATACATTTACGTAATAAATTTTTATTAACTACTGGCCTATATATTTTCAGAACCAATAAAAATTGATAATACAAAACGTCATGAAAGATATAATCAAAAAAATGTTTTACATAAAATGGAAAACTCTTATGGTCCACTTAATGCTTTGTATAAATATATGGAAAACAAGATTAGAGTTAAGGTACGTATAAAAGATTAATTCCTATATTATTGTAATAAACACACATACATACACGTGTCGATAAGTATTATACAGTTTGACACACTTTTTTTTTTTTGAACCCTAACGCGTAATATTATTTCATACGTGAAAGGGTCAATACTCGTAACTATGGTGATCGCTAATCGCCCTTTCCCGTGTGTATTTTATTATAACTAACATCTTTTTATTTGATTGTATTTTAATTTTTTTTCTTCTTAAATATTATAATTGAAAACTTCCTATTAAATAGTTAAATATCATTAAACTTAATTAATTCAATTATAAATTTATATTTCTTTGAATTCAGTTTTTTTTTCTCGCAAGCGAAATGACTCGGCTTGCATATATATAAAGCTATTGTTTCGCGCCGATTTACCCCGTTACGCTCCCCTTTTCTTTTAATTTTATTTAAACACGCGATATAGATTACTTTTGTAAATTAAATTTGTACAAAATAATAAAACTAAATAAAAAAAGCTATTGAAAATAAATAAAAGATTAAATTAAATAATAAATAATTCAATGTCATAATTAACGTACATAAAAAATTACATTATCTGTATTTAATGACGTTAATGCACTTATTTTTATTTATAAATTTTTTTTTATAACCTTAAAATATCATTTTTTTGAATCATACATAATTCGTCCTTTTTTTAAAAATTAACGATATATAAATTTTTGTTGGTTAGCCTTGTTTATAATACAAAATTTAATTTATTATCAATGTACATGATGCAACAAAATAAAAATTCTTATCAAAAATAGTCAAGGTCATGATAAATAATTTTTTTAGGTATACACTCGAGATGCATGCGGTATTAGAGGTTATGTCGAAGCTTACATCGCAGCGTTCGACAAACATTGGAATTTAGCATTAGAAGATTGTTACGAAGTGTGGAGTAGAAAAATAAAAAGAAAAACTCCAGCTTCTTTAGGTAAAAAATAAACGATTAAATATTTTAAATTCAAGGTAAAAAAATGAGTTTTTATTCATATATTCTGGCATTGAATAACCGTTATAATCGATATATTTATATCCTTTTCTATAAAATTGCATTTCCTTGTTCTTACTCAGTTTTAATCCTACGCACTCTATAACACACTGGTCTGACCATGAGCTTACTCCTACTACTGGACTCGTACAACATACACGGAACTACTCTTCTTTTTATAGAAAAAAAATTAATTTTTTGTACAGTTTGTGTTCAAGAACCCCTAAAATTATTCTGTAAATCCTTGAATAATATACGGAACGTATCGAATTCAATTTTTTTATTATTTAATCCAAATACCTAATTTTTATAATATTGTTTATATTAATAAACTCGAAAAAAAAATTAGTGTCTCGACATGTCCTTCTCGTTAATTTCCGTCCATTTTTATACATTAAACAATGATTTTTTAAATAAGAATTAACGCTCTAATTAAAAATAATGTCTTATTATATTCTGAATTTTTTTCTTGCCCTCAATTTGTATTTCCCTAAAAATTTTTTATTGATTTTTTTTTTACTTCGTTATTAATATACGAAAAAAAGGGAGGAGCTTTTAATACCCAAGCATAAATTTATGAAGTATTCGAAGTTATGAGAGAGCAAGGACCGTCCTTGACTAATTTATAATTTCCACGTGTGTATCAAATTTTTCTATTAATTAAATAATTTTTCTATTACGTAAATAAGGTCAATGTTTCTTCGACACTTATTATCAAACTTTCTATTTTTTGTTGCAGGTAACTTAATAGAAAAAACCGAAGAATTAAGCATAAAAGCTGATATCGAAGAGCCTAAATTACTAATAACAAAAGATACGAAAAATAAAAAAAGGGAAACCTTGCAAAGGCACGTGTCTCAATTATTGTTAAGAGGTGAACAAGTTGTTTTAGTTGTAAAAATCAATTGACTTTATAATTGTATGTTCTTCTTCGCTTTTTTTTTTATTTATTTATTTATTTGCCTTTTTTTCGTATGTAATTATGACGAAATAGATAAAAAAAAATAGATTATTATCAAAAAGTCCTTGAAAATAGTTTTTTTTTTAATGCGAATAAGAAAATTTGTAATACTTTTTTATACTAGTTTTTTAAAATATATCGACTTACGTAAATATTTTTTTAGTTTTAATTTTTATGTATTTTAAGTTTAATAAACTTACTTTTTTAATGGTTTAATTAAAATAATTTTAATTTGTTATCTTCCTAGTAAGTACTTGAAACCACGCAAATTAGTAGCTTCGAGTTTTATTTATCTGGAAAATTCTAGTATTATAAGTTGCTTATGAGTTACTAAATACTCGAATAATCTGCCTTATCACATTGAAACAGCTAATAATTAATGTTAATACTTTCAAATCGCTTTTTAAGTCTATTATTTACTGGTCGCTTATTTACAAGGATAGTGCTGGATAAGTTGCTCATTAAGCTTACAGTTCTGATGAGAAAATTCAGGGATTTTTTTTGAATGTAAAATGAGTTTTGAACTGAAAAATTGGTAAATTAAAGAAACTATCGTAAAAGTTTTTTAGGAGTTCGTGATGATGACCCAAAAACTGAAAAAATTGGAATTTTCTGACCACGTATTAGCTTTCTAGGAACTAAAACTTCACCATCTTTATCATGGATTTCCAATGTCTTCTATTCATAAAAATACTTTTTTGGGGTCAAAAAAATAAAATTTAAGCTGAATTTCATTTTTATTGACCCCTAATAATCATGACAAGATGGTCAAATTTGAAATCAGCGATTTGATAACAACTTAATATTATCAGATTTTATAGCATTTGCGCATACGTTATCAAAAATTAGTCAATTGCATATCAATATTATCCAAAACTATGAACTTTTTTCAAATATGCTTTTTCTTAAGAGAATATAACCAAGTAGAATAAATCGTAGCTTTTCTTTAAAAAATCAAAGAAGAAAGTATTTCACTTAAAATTTTCAAAGTAGTTTTTGAACATTTCTAACAACAGAAGATAAAAAGTTACACTTCCGGTTATTGTAAAGTCAGATTTTGAATTAGCAATTTTCGAGATAATCGTCAATGTCTCCGAGAAAAAAAATATCCAAAATAAATCTTTCCAATAAAAATCGATTCAAAGAAATCCTTTGTTCGTTTCTGCTTGTAAATTAAAAAAGAAAACAACAAGCAACAATTAAATATATAAATTACATCATTGTTATTAGAAAATTTCAACAATAACTGTTAGATAATAAAATACATAAATAACAATTTGATAATTATATTAAAATACTTGAAAGTTCAAGCTCGAGTTCAATAAATAGAAAATTTAGAGGTCAAAAATATAAAGACATTCAGCAATAATTTCTTATATTACAAAACTTTTATACTATCGTCATATTATAAATATTTTTTTTTCTCGCAAGAGAAATGCCACGCGTATACTATATATACGTCTAAGGTAAAAATACTTAACGATTAAAATCAATGATTTACTATCGAATAGGTCAATATCTCTAACACACGAATACATAAAATCAAGATTTATAAAGATTCTTCTCCTTTTGTTGTTAATAAATATAAAAAATAATAAAAACGTGCAATGTTTTAAAGATAAAAAAAATTTTTTTATAATAATAAAGAAAAAAAAGATAATCACACGATGTCGATGCACTCTTACATGCGGTTCCTATATATATTCTAGTGAAACGACAAAAATCCAGGTGTAAAACTCAGAGTACGTATTGGGAAAAACCTCTTACTTTCGCTTCTACATAAAGGAGAAAGTTTTTCTTTCTTTATCTTTCTTTTTTTTTTTTTAATATAAAAGATACTTTTTTTTTTTACTATTACTACTATAAATATCCTTATATATAGATATTTTGTTCCGCACGTTTATAAAAGGGTTAATGCACTTCTTTTTTTTGCCGTAACCTTAAAGAGCGAGAAAGAAAAAAAAACACTCACAGGTCGATGCCTTCTTTATATATAACATGATGTCTTGTATACAATTATTCTAAACTCTCATTTTTTTTTTATTTTCACTAAAAAAAAAAGTAATTCATTTTTCTTAAAAATAAATTCTGAAAAAAATGAGGTGTTATTGTAATATCTCAAATTACGTAATAATAAAGTTAAAAAAAAAAAAAAATTCTTTATCTTATTTTTAATTTTTTTGCATAATATTATTTTTAATATATTTATTATTAGAGATGAAAATATTGGCGAGACTTTAGTTTGTGTGTGTGAGTAATATGTTGATTATTATTTATAGACAATCCGGGGACAATGCGCGCGCGTGTCGAGGCCAAAATGAAACTTTTTTTATTTGTTATGATTAAATTTTATTAATAAATGCGTATAAATATTGAATTTTTTTTTTTTTTTTTTGAATTTCGCGCCCTTTTTTTTTTAAACAAATTTTATTTAGTTTAATTAGAATATTAAAACGCTTAGATATTTTAATTTCGCATTATCTGTTTTTATTGAACTTGCTCTTTTAACAACAATAATAATAAAACCTTGTTTTAAAAAAACCGGCACGCGCGCATGTATTTTTTTAAATTTTCGCGGCCTTTTGATTAATAAATAAAATGATATATATATCACATTTTATTATCAACAAGTGTGCAAATATATGATAAATTTTTTGAAAAAAGCGCGGGAAATTTTTTTTTTTGAATTTATATAATAACAAAATTAGAAAAAAATAGAAAAACGAACGTTACAACGATGCATACAGTAGGATGTCCCTGAATATTAAAAAAAAAAAAACGCATAGTGCAGCTCGTGATTTTTTACTTCCTGTTAGATGCGACGTTTGCTTATCACGTGCGAAATATATTAGTTTTTTTTTTTTTTTAATAAATTTTATTCGATGTAATTAATTAATACTTGTTTGTATTTTTGTTTGTTTTAAGTAAAAGATAATAAAAATTTGTAGAAGTGGGGAGAGGAGATAAAATTGTCAAGGTTTCGTAAGTTGATTTAAAAAAATTTCTCATTTAACGTGCATAAAATTATAATGCGTTACCTTGGTAGGATAATCGCTACTGTGATGTTTCCCCGTGTATGTCTTATTTCATTATCATTTTTATATAAAAAAAACGAGTTTTAATATAAATGTTTATTTAAATCCCCCTTTTTTTTAAAAAGTAATTTCAATTTTTTTACCTAAATTTACGCGTAAGCCGAAATAATTTCGACGAGAGAAGCGCGTGTAGACCTTCAAATGAGTCATGCATAAATGCGTTTTTTTTTTATATATAAATGAAAAAACCTTGAATTAAAAAAAAATTATTTGCCCCCCAGGCTTCCATAGAGAGACCCTTAAAATTAACCTTCAAATTTTTACAACTTATTCTTACGTTATTAACATTTGACATTGTTGTTCAACTAAAATAATTATTAAAAAAAAAAAAACTTGAGATTTTTAGTTATTACGTTATATTTGAGTGATGACCTTCTTTAAGAGAATTTTTATACACAAAGTCAACGAAAGGAATGATTGACTCTCGTGAATGACTTATAGTATTCGCTAATTATTTAGTGTGTTCTTGATACCCGCTCTTTTAAAAATTATTTACTATAAAAATTGAAAGCTTTTGCGACTAACTGCACAAGCACAGACTTTTCTATTTTTGTACGACTCGGAATGTTAATTTAGTGTTATCAATTTTTAGTTAGAAAATAACTTTTTAATTGATAGTAAAATGCATTTAATGATATTTAATAATTTTGCATTATCAGCAAAAAAAAATTGTAGATAATTGAATAATAAAAAATAGTAATTTATATTTTTAATCTTTTTAGATTATAGTCAGTTTATAAATACATAAACTGTAAATGTCAATTGTGGGTCATTTTTATATTGTTTTTGCAAAAATCGATTTTAAGTTAAAGCTATAATTCTTGTTGTTTTTATAATTTTTCAGCTCTTTTGTCGTTATTTTTGAATGTCAAGGTTTTTAGACATCAATAATGTGTGGCTCATTGATTCTGAGGAAATGTAAACATATATGGAGCTTTTTTTATTTAGTGGTGTTTGTTTGAGTTTTTTAATTTTAAATGGCTGTTGTACTGAGAAAAATTTTTGATTTTATACGAAATTATATTTTTTTTCAAGTGGAATTGGAAATGGAATCTAATATAAGTTAGGGCTTGCAGTATTGACCGACAAAGCTTGAAATTGCATGATAAACATGGGGTTTCATTTTCGCATACCAATTCGACAATTCCATTAAAAAATAATGCTAATAATTAGGGGTGTGCGGTTACCAGAATTTTAGGGTCGGTCTTCAGGTACACCGGAAAAGTATCAGTGGTACGAAGGTACAGGTCATTTTTGGTCATTTTTGCAAAAATATAAATTGGCCAGGAAATTGGGATATATTACTATTTTTTAAGAAAACCAAAAACTGAAAACAGTAAGTTTAATACTAAGTATAAATGTTAAAAAAAATACAAATTTATTTATTATCTTGTTTAATTTAAATGGAAAAATAAATAATTACTTATTGATAATAAAAATTATAATATTTTTTCTGGTACGCTTTTTGTTGACTATTTTTTCTTTTTTTTAAGCGTTAATGGAAAATTTTCGGAAAAATATTCATGGATTCGTAATGCCAGGGAAATTTCAGATGAAAAAACTGTACTTTCGGACCTTTGAAACTTTTTGGGTATACCCGAAGACCGACCCGACCCGACCCGGAAAAATCCAAGACCGACCCGAAGCTTCAGGTAACCGCACACCCCTAATAATAATAATGTCAGATATTCTTCTTTAAATACACTCGTTATATTATCAATGAAATACAAATGAAAATTTTAATTTTATAGAACCTTTACATCAAGAAATTGGAATTTAATTTACTCCAAACACCTTTGCTCACGTCATTTGAAGTAGACTGCTTTTCAAGATTTATGAATTTTAATTGTTGAACAAATAAGAAAAACAAAACCTGCCAAATAATCAAGTCTAATTTATGAAATATAATAGTGCTTTTAAAAATCTAGAGTTACAATACGATTAATCATTAAATAACTTTAAAAAAACTGCCAAAATTAAAGAAAAACTGAATAAAAAAAAAATCAAGGCTGCTCATTGATGCGAATGATAGTAAATTATTATTAAATTAATATAATTTTGCGTGTTATTAGCCTTTGAAATTCAGGGAAATGACTCACGTGCAGGCATAATTTTTGGCATTTAAATGGTCATGGGTAAACGAGTACAATAGTAGAGTGGCCTACTGTATCAATGAATCATAATCACGTGAGTATTTTTTGGATAAACGAGTACTTAACGAGTGAATTATTTGCTTCAAAAAACAATTCGATTAAATTCTAAAGATAGGGGAGCCAAAAAATGCATAATCGAATAACCTTGCTTGCATTAATTGGCGTAGATAACACGTAGCCGGTTTAATTGCATAATTTTTAATTTTTTTTTTCGAGTGTTTACTTTCATAAAATTTTGGGGCTTTCTTTGTCGAAATCCAATAAAAATTAATTCAATGCCATTCCAGTGCGTTTGAATTTTCTAATATCGATTAACGATTCGCAATCGCATTAATAGAGTGAGTAATGGAAAATCTATATCTTATCAAATTTTTAAAACAATTTTTTTTGTACGACAATGACACCTTTAACTAATCAATTATTTCTGGAAAATTTAATGGAAAACTGTTTTCTAATTAAATTGGCAAGTGAAATTTTATTTTAAGTAGCAAGGGATGCCAATTTTTTTTTTTATTCAATTTTATCCAATGAATTTAAAATAAATTTCTTTTAAACAAACAAAACGCTGCTTGAATTTTAAAATATCGCAAAAATTACATAACCTTTTTCTCAAAAAATCTCTAAAAATCTACAATTTTTACCAAAAATTACCATAAAATTAACCTTGAAAAAAAAAATACACAAACGTAACCTTCTTTTTATTAAATTTAATTATTACATAAATTGCCAAATAAGCATAAAAATAATATAATATTTATTATTATTACTATTGAAAAAAAAACGTTGATCAATCAAATTGACCTTCCAAAACACACTACAAACATATTTTTATTTATTCTTCAAAAAAAAATAATTGAATGTGAAAAAATAATAATAATTTTATTTGAAGATCATGTACTTGAAAAAAAAAATACACGTCATTTTTTTTTTTTTAGTTTAATGACCTCGAGAAAAATAACAAAAATTTTTGCTCTTCTGTGCAAAAAAAAAAAATGTTTAATAAATTTTGTTTTATTATTAAAAAAAAACGCATTTTTTTAGATAAAAAAATAATTCAAGGATTTTCTAAAATAGTAAATAAAGTTTTTTAAGATACCGGGTACTTTTTTTAAAGAACTGCGCGTGCATACAATACAAGGTCAATACATCATTGCATTTATGCATTTTTTAAACAAAAATACACACACACACACATGTGTACCGGTAAAATATTAAAAATTGATAAAACCCAAAAAAATTGTATCAAAAAAGATTTTTCTTGAATAACAAAAAAAAAAATTGTAATTAAAAAATATTGGCAAAAAAAAATTCATTAAACGAAGGCCGATATTAACTGAGTCCTTGACACTGGCAAAGAAAAAAAAAACCTTTTATAAATACACGTGTGCGAGCATAGTACATTAAAATAATAACAAATTTTTTTTTTTTTACCTTTTTAATGAAATTTTTTTTGATTTTTTTCTGTTAATTAATTAAAGATAAATAATTAATTATTTTCACCACTTAGTTTTTTTTTCTCAAATTTTCTTTTATTGAAAGAACACACACGTTGTTTTGTTAATGCACATCAAATGACAACTAAATGAAAATTTTTTTTTTTTTGTTATTAAATATTCACTTTTTTTATTATTATTTAATAATAAACTTTTATGTTGCTGTTTCTCTCATGCTAAAACACTAAAAGATATTCAAAAACAAAAAAAATTGTTTATAAAAAAAAAAAAATAAAATACACTTTTTATTTAAAAAACAAAAAAAAAAAAAAAAAAAAGTTACACAATAATAAAATTTCTTCACTTTTTATTATTTTAATTAATAACGATCCGGAAGAATAATAAAAAATTAAAATTAACGTACAGAACGTTAAGAGTATAAAACTGAACTATCCTAGAGTTAAAAACTATGCGCACTCTATATGATATCGTTGAATAACAACAAACACAACAAAATGCATGCTAGCCCTCTCTCTCTCTTGATTGCAAAAAAAAAAAAAAATTGTGTATAAAATAAAAAAAAACCCCTTCTTCTTACAGAACTAAAGCTTTACTATAATCAAAAGATGAAGAGAAGGAAGGGGTTAACTTTAAGGCCATAGCCACGGCCACACAACTATCGTGCTGTCTCTCTCTTTCTGCAAGGTGAATAATAAACTTTTTTAGTTAACAACAAAAAAAAATTTTTTATCTATTTTTTTTTTATTTTCTATTATCAAAACGCGTGTACTCTTTTTTTTTTTGATTTTTATCTTGGAAAAATTGGAACTTTTTTTTTTTTTTTTTTGTTTTTGAACTTGATCTTGTTTAACATTTTACTCGATTATTATATTTAAAAAAGAAAAATATTGCAAAATTTTCAAGGTTTATTTAATTCATTATTTTTGTAAATAATAAAATTCAAAAGCTCATCACTTTTATTTAAATAAAAATAATTTCCTTATTTTTTTTTTCTTTAAATTTCTTAGAAAATCATAATTACTTTCACTTATTTACTTTCTTTTAAATTTATAACAATAAAAATTAATTTTGTCACTTTTTGATAAATTTCCCCCTTTACTCTTTTTTCAATGTCGATCGTTGCACCTTTTTTAAGTACTTTTAAGCGCGAAAAATTTTTTTAAGGATTTAACGAAATGGCAATGAAAGGTTCTTTTTTAACGTACACAAGGTGGTCCAGTATTTTATATTTAAAATTGACCCTGAGACAAGACTTTTTTTATTCTTATATTTTTTGATTTTTTTTAATTAAGAATAAATTGAGCCTCGAATTAAAATTAATTTTTGAATTAATTAATTAATTAATTTAATTAACGTTAATTATTTTACAAAATTTCGAGGTTTTCTATTATCATTTTTTTAAAAAAAAGTGAAAGGTTCACATTATTAAAAAAAATCAAGTTAGCCATGCACCTTGAAAAAAAAATTATAAACAAATTTTATTTAAGAAAAGGTTAAAATAATATAAAACATAATTATTTTAAAAAAATAAGGAAGCAGAATTAAAAATTGTTATTATTATTAATTATAATGCAAAAAAAAAAAAAGAAAAATTGACGCTTTAGTTGAACGGTAGTGCGTGAAAAAAAAAACTTTCTTTTTCTATTAAAAAATTTTGTAAATATTTCGTAACAATAATAAAAAGTTTTTAAATTTATTAATCTAAATTAAGAAAAAAAAATCATAATTTTAATTAAGAAATAATTAAAAAAAAAAATTATTAATTGATTATAAAAAAAAAAAAAAAAAAATAAATAAAAATAAAGTTAACTTTTTTTTAGAGAGAAAGGCCGATGGCCTTTAATATTACTAGTCAAGTCTTCTCATTTTATACAAGAGAAAGTTTTTTTTTTGCAATTTAAACATTGCCCTCGACTTTCTCGATTCAATGCAATACGCTTTTATAGAGTTTGTATTTGCAATCATAATTTTTTAGAAGAAAAACTTGATTTTTTTTTTTTTTTTTTTTTGGTCTCTAATGCATATCAGCTAATTAAGATTCTTAAAAGATTATTTCATTATTGGGATTAAAAAATGAAATTTTTATCAAAAAATTGCCCAAAATTTAAAGGGTTGATAAGAAAACGATGATGATCACTAGAGGATAAGAATTAGAATGAAGAAGAATTAAGAAGAAGAAACAGCATGCAGACGTCACTCAGTCGATGACGCGTGGTCAACCGCGGTCAATGCACCAAAGCATTTGATCCCTCAAAGAGAACACCACATAAGAGAAATCTTTTCTTTCTCTCTTTTATTATTGCGTAATATTCGTTTCTATTCTTTCTTTTTATTTTTCTTTTAAATTCACTTCTTTTTTTTTTTTTTTTTTTTTTTTAATTTTTTTTTTGCAATTTACACGCAATCTGATGCATAAAATATATGATTTTTTTTTCGTATTGTAAAAAGATAATAAAATCTAATCTCTTGTTAATAAAAAAGAAAATTTTTCTAAAGGGAAATCTTATAGTCGAGAATCACCCACGCTTTAGTTAGAATCGCCTACACGCTCACTCCTCTCTCTAAAAACTTGTACATGTCATTTAACACCATATCTCAAAAGGAGCTTTCTAGCTTTCTACAAAGGTAAAAAAAATGTTATTTTTTAAGCCTACTGTGCTTATACTCCTGTAAGCAAAATTTAATTATAAAAAATAATGATAGCCCTTAGAGATATTACATAGTTGACTTTGTAATAAATACCGTTGGAAGAAAAAGAAATAATAAAAAAGTTCTTGGGCCTGAACCCTTTGGAATGCACTTGCGAGTTTTCCCGCGAAGAGAACTAACAATATGTATCTATGGTTGCAGCGAATTGAGAGGTGCGGACGTTAGCGGTCATTTACCCCGCAGGGCCGAGCAAATGCCCCGCGCTTTCCCGCTCTGGCTCATACCAACAATACACAATACAATGCAAAGGTGCACCGACCCCAAAGCCGTTCACCGCCCCCGACTAGAAAATATATAACAAAAACAACACTTACCAGTTTTTTCTTTTTATCTCTAATTTTTCATCATTTTACACTTTACACCGATTTCTTGCACACTTAAAATTATTGACACTTTGTAATTTTCTTTTTTTCAATTTACAGGCACGTGTTTATGTTTTGCACTTTATGATAAAATTCAAAAATATATATTTTTAAAATTAACCGGGCGGATATGTTATGTGTATAATGTATGTCGCGTGCTTGGTGACCGCGCGCTTTCGACTGATGAGAGAAAACCGGGCCGAAAACCCCCGCCGACTGTTCAAACTGCTTGTATTATAACTCCCAACAACCCGTAAAGGTCGGAGCCGCGCGCAAGCCCTATTACAAAAATCTCTCTTATCATTTAATTATTTTCTTATTTTTTTCGATTTTCTTACCCCAAAAATAGTTCAAATTTAGTTTCCCCCACCCTAGTATCTATTATCCAAAATTAATTTTTATTAAACATGTTTTGTACAAGGATAATTCCAGAGTAAATTTCAGTTTCAAAAAAAGCCCAAAAATTTTTGCAAAATTAAAATTTGCAAAATTTTTTTTCTTTAATTTTATTTATTTATAAAAATAATCCTTTTTTCAAGTATTTTCTCTACCCATTATTTTACGCACGTATTTTTGCTTATTTCGCGCGCGTGTTACGATATTGAGAAAGGTCAAGATTAGCATTAAATTTCCAAAAACGTATTTTAAAAAAACTCTTTAAATTATCGTTTTTGCTGACATTTAAAATTTTATAAAATACATTTGTTTGCATTTATATTTTAATAAAAATTTTATAGTGGAAGTAATAGACATTAGAAAGTTTTATAGTATCCCACAAAACTTTCAACTTCATTCTTAATCTGTAAAATCATTCCTTTTTCTTATCAATGTCATCATAGGTCATGACTTTTTCAGTCGTGTTACACGCCAAGAAGAGATAATATATTTACCTATCCTCCTATGCTATATTATAAGTGCAGTGTAGGAAAGATGCTATTGGTATATGTGATTCGTTTAAGGCACACGAAGCGCGTTCATTCACCCTCAAAGGGGCACCAACCTAATGCGTTAATCCTGGGTCTTATCAGCAATAGTTAAGATAAAAATTTGGTATCAAGCATTTATTTTTAAAGTTCATCATTATTTTTAATAAATTTTTAATTAATTCAGACAATTTTCAATTTTCATCTAAATTTTGTAGATATATATATACTATAGATTAGTTAATATACCCAAATAAAATAGCATAGGTATTATAGTCCTGAAATGAAAAGTATTTATCTGAGTTATTGCTTTATCTTAAACTTTTATTATAAAAAATATTGTACAAAGTTATAAATTAATTACTTATAAATAAATTTATTAAATAATTTTGGCTTTATGTTATGAAGACCTCAATGCATCCTAAAAAAATAAAGGCATAGAAATAAAATCTTTCGAAATAGAAAATATATGTTGTTTGATTGTATATGAGATCCTTACCATTCCAGCGTGGACAGCTTCTATAATAATATCAGAAGGGCTTGATCTCTGTTGTTGAGGAAAAGTAGAATCCATGTCAATATCATCTAATTCTTCTTCTTCTTCTTCATGACTGTCTGATTCTTCTTCTTCTTCTCCTTCACCCTCTTCCTCTTCTTCTTCTTCTTCTTCCTCGCCTTCTGGAGTTCTCAACTAAAATATTTTTAGAAGGAAATGAATATTTTATTTGAATTCTTTTAAATATCATTTACTGATAAATAATCATGTAGGTAAATGGCTAATAATTAGAAAAATAATATGGTTAACTCACATCACTCGCTAATTTACCAACTGGAACATGTTCACTTCCTTCCGTTTTAATTTGATCTCTCTAAATTGAGAAAATAATTAATCAAAAAATTTAAGTAAAAATACAAATTTTTTAATTTTACCCATTTTTGGTGTTCTGCTTCCAAGGCAGCTACTTCACTTTCATCATCAACAGGTCTATCCGCATTAAACCATAAAGGATCAGTAGCTCTTGGTTGTAAATTTGGCCACAAAGGCATGAAAGACATTGTTTTATAAAAACTTATTCAATTTATTTTTTTAAAACTCTATTTAATAGATATTAAATAATCATAACATTTTTTTAGCACTTCTCATTTTTGAGCAGCTGATTGCACCACAGTATACATATTTTCAGTATATTCAGTCAGGGGGGTTATTCTCTTAAGTCAAGTTTTTCTTTCTCTTCCTCTTCACGTTTTTGTCGGTAAAACAGCGAGGTCTTGAAAAACAATTAATGATTTTTCCGGAAAAATCGGGCTAGATTTTCATAAACTAATCAAAATTATAGTTGATTTAATTGATTCAATGAAAATCAGCCCTAATTTTTTCCGGAAAAATGATTCAAATTTTTCTTTCTCTTTCTCTTACACAGTTTTGTCGGTAAGACAGCGAGGTCTCGGGAAACAATTAGTGATTTTTCCGGAAAAAACTGGGATTAATTTTCATTAAATCAATTAAATCAACTATAATTTTGATTAGTTTATGAAAATCAAGCCCGATTTTTCCGGAAAAATCATTAATTGTTTCTCGAGACCTCGCTGTTTTACCGACAAAAACGTGAAGAGGAAGAGAAACAAAAATTTGACTTAAGAGAATAACCCCCCAGTATACACTGACTGATATTATGTTAACTGTTGGACGGTAAAACAGATTTCTTGATTTATTTATCTTCAGATAACTTAACGGATTTTTTAAAAATAATAAATAAATAATTTTAAATATTTCAATAATAAATATAAATAATTTAATTATCCCATAAAATTAAAATTTTTGATAAAATAAATTTATTTGTTATAAAAAAAAAAAAAAAAATTAATGAAAGTTAAAGGTACGAACATAAACTTTTTTCTACTCTTCTACTATGTATGACATAGTAAATTTGAATGGAGATAGTCTATAAATATGATAATTCAAACCAGAGGTTATCTCTGTTCAAACCATTCAAATTTACTATGTCATACATAGTAGAAAAAAGTTTATGTTCGTACCTTAAAGGTTCATTGGACGAAAGTTAAAATAAAAATTATACACACAATGTTTATTACAATAAAATCTTTATTAATATTATTTTAATATCACCTTCTTATGTCATTATAAAAATAAAATTTACTTAGCATGTAAGAACACATTGTTTTAATAAATTTTTTTCTGTGCGGAATGGAAGTAAAGATATAAAAATTTATTTTAAACATATTTGCTTATATAATTATAAATATATTTTAATTTTTTAAATATCAAGATAGCCTACATTTGCCTTTTGTACTATTCCAAGATGCAGAAGGTTGCTCTGTTTGATTTTTATAAGTTTCTTCTTGAGAAGCTTGTAAAGCTCTAGCTAAGGCTTCATCTTCGCTAATAGTTCCTTGAAGATTTCTAAACTTTTGTGAATTTCCATCATTTGTATTATTAGATCTACTTAAAGCATTCAGTCTTTTCTGCCTAACAGAATCTTTACCCATGCAATCATGGTCTGCAGGATGTCTATGTTTTAAACAATAATTTTGTCTGCAATCTGAACAGTTTATTGGTACAATTTCTTTTGTCTTACATCCTTTGTGCGAGCATCTATTAGAGAAAACTTTTTTACGATTTTTGACATCTATTTTACAATCGTTATCCATATGTAATCCTACAGCTAAATCTGGTGGATCCCCACGCTTTGAAGGAATTGGTACATTACACAATGGGCAAGTAGGTACTTGCACATCTTTCTTGTAGGAACTAGGACATGCATGTCCATCGTAAGATATGTGGTCAGTGCAGAAAATTGCTTCACAAGCATCACATTTAAGAATTAAGAAGTCTAAACGATTACATGATTTTTCTGAACAATGCTCTCCAATGTGCGGTAACTCCATATTTTATACCTAAGGATAATAATAAAAAATTATATTACTCTGATACGATTGAAAAAATCATTTCTAAATATAATATAGTATATCTTACCATGAGATTTTAAAACTTTTTTGATGTTTTCAAAATTTGAATATGCTTTGAATAAAATAAAAAAAATGAAATTTTATTTGGTAATTGTAAACTTGCTTTGATAGATGTCTACAGTCTAACTGAAATTTATTTCGTCACTCCATGATAAATATATATGCGACACGTGTGAATCAGAAAATAATGACTTGCTAAAATTCTAATATGATGTAGGTGTAATCCATTCAATGTAAAAAAATCAATAAACATTTCATTCACCATGCAATATCACAATAAATTATTATTATAATTACAAATATTCAAAAAGATTTTATACACTAACAAAAAAAACTAAAAATATTGATAAAACATGTTGAGTTAAAATAAAATCGTCCATTCAAGTGAATTTCCAAATATTGCAAACAAAGTCCTGCGGAGATTGCTCGCCTAAGTTGATAAAAATGGTAACTGAAATATCTTCAATTTTTTCCTTTGAGGTTACTGTTAAATATTTTTAATTTCGTGATCATCTAATTATACATTTTATATTATTATTAATGAAATGGTATGTCCGTATGTACAAAAATCAGCTACTAATTTTAATCACGAGAGAATTGACGTTGAAAAGGAGGTAGATCAAATATCCTCGCAGTACCAAGCCCAACAAATGCTGCAAGATCAAGCAATTTAATTTTGTGAAAGAATAATACATTTTTGCTAACATCGATACATACCTCCACCCAAAATATACATAATTGATTTTCCAGTGTTTTTTTGAAATTTCTTTGAATGATAAAAAATGTATAAACCAGCTCCAACTAGACCAGTTCCACTTGTTAATCTACATCCTAAACAGTCTCTGTCTCTGTTACTGATAAAACTAGACATTATTTGAAACAATTGGGTATATATTCTTAATTTATTGTAATATTAAAATTTATTAATAATTTTATAATTCTGATAGGAGCCAGTGCCCCAGTTGAAATTTAACAACGCAAAGAGACCCTATTTACTATTATATTCATGATCCAAAATTTTTTTAAATTAAGTTGGCAGTAAATAGAATTTTGTGTTCATCATGTTTTTTTTAATTAAGTTGGTAGTACAATAAATTTTGTGTTCATAAATGATCACATGGTTTAAATACATAAAATAAATACATCTTTCTATTAAATCTAATATTTTTATATAAAATAGGTACTTAGCATAATTTGCAGGAACATTATATATAAAATTGCAAAATGTTAATTAATTTAATCCACATTTACCAATATTAGCCATAAATTCCAAATTTTTGCTTGGGAAATAATTCTTATAAGAAATTAATTTAAAAAAATATTTGAGTATCAATTGTGAGAAAAAAAAACATAAGGTGTGATAAATTAATTTTGTAATCATTAGAGATAATTGTTTTCCTAACAGTATTAGATAAGTATAAAAACATTTTTGGTTATTTTATAAATATTTGATTTGGAATAAATACAAAATAGTAATCATAATGAACAAAACGTAACTTTTCATGCTACTTTATAGACTTAATAACTTTTTCTACGTCAGAAATTGGTATGTTCAAAATTACAGCCATTATCTCTTTTTCTAAATTCACTTCAAGCATACTTTCTACCATTATTGTTATAAATTCGCTTTTCGCCATTCTCTTTGCTTCCTCTGTAACTTCTCTTAAATTTTCTTTCATTTCCTCATCTGTTATAATTGTTGGTTTGGTAGCTTTCCAATCATTAAATGCTCTGTCTATTATAGGATTGATAATATGAGAATAATCTTTATTATAATCCATGACTGGTAACGTTTGCTTTAAGTAATGAGGATTATTTTCCCAAAAATTTAAAAATCTTTCACTAGAAAAAACCTGGAATGCAAATTACCAACAAATTATATACTTTTCTAATTATATTTAATATAATTTAAACCACAGAATAAAATAAAATAATCTGAGGAAAGAATGCACGGCGGATTATTAAATAGTAAAATTTATGCACTTCAGACAATTTCCTATTTTTTTCCACATATTCTTTGAAAAGTTATTCAAAATAACTACACAGGTAAACAGGTTTTGAAAAATACTGTGCGGTTAGGTTGTCAGGTATATTTTAAAAGAAATAAATTTAATTAACACAATATAAAAAATTCTAGAATATAAAATAATTTATAGACGTTTAATTTTGTTTAAATTACCTTCAGAATATCTTGCAACAAAATATAATCTTTTCTTTTGATGTTGTCATTTTAAACTCCCAATTAGAAATTGTTTAAGCAATCGTCTACCTATATAATTTTTCATGCATTCAGGACATAAAAAAATATATAGAACTTATAGTGTCGCACTTAATTAATTTAAATTAATTTAATAAAAAAATTAATTTGATAAAAAAAGTAATTAACAGTTTTTAGCTGTTTTTATTTGGTATTCGAAAAACATCGGTAAAGTAGAAAATTATACAGAATATTTATTTTAAAAACTATTTTGCAATTTTTATTTGAAGAATAAATTCATATTATATTTAATTAAAACAAATATTTAATTTATTTTAATCTTGTGCATATTAAGTTTGTATAACAAAATAAATTAAATAACAAAATAATTGAATCACGTAAAAATATATCAAGTTTTTTCATTATTCAAACTTATTGTTGATATTTTGGGAAGTTCTTCTTTTTCTGATTCATTTGGTTCTAATTCAATCCCTTGTAAAACTTCTGTTATTGTAGAATGAATTTCTTTGGAAACTTTTTGTATTGACAAATGTTTATTTTTAATTTCTATTGCACATTCTTTCAAGCCATTCCATGGAGCTGCATTTGTATGAGATAAATATAATTCTCTCCATAATACAATACTCACAGGAGCCACACTCGGCCAAATTATATTTGGATTAGGATCATATAGAGGATTTGTATATTTTTTTATATTTTCTGGTAGAGATAAGTAATCCCATAAGCTATATGTTCTATCTGCCAATTTCAATCGTTTTCTTTCAGCCTCTGAATCTCCTATAATAAAAAGAAATAATTTAGCTAGCTTTAAGCTAATATTCTAAAAAAAGAAAATTATAATTATACCTAAAAATGTTCCATAGTTAGAAGAATAAGCATGTTTAAAAATTTCGATAAGGTATTCTGTTGTGAATTCGAAACTTAACTGAAACTGGTAATTTAATTGATGCAAGCAGTCTAAAAATAGAAGAAATGTTGGTGCATGTAAACTATTTTGAGTATTGCTACAATAAGCTCCATGTTTTGTTCTTGAAAAAAATGGATGACCAGCTTCTAACCATTCCCGTTTAATTACATTTTGTAAGCCTTTCATTGTTCGAAATTTTGGATTCAAAATTATTTGAACTAAACTAGTAACTATAAGAGTTATATCCCGACCATTTCCCCCTAAAAAATTTGTTTGAATATTTTAGAATTAAATTTTATTAAAACTACCAGAGGATAATTAAAAATTTTTTTATTTACCATGTACTAAAACAGCAGTTTGTTCTTGTTCAAGACACTGTGCCGCAACACATGCAGCATTCATTGCATCTTGAACATTTGACAACCATTTACTACTATCTAATCTCGATAACCACTGAGAGGTTGAAGAATTTAAATCATTACAGGCCTCTATTAATTTATATAGGCTGTCAGTTAATTCTAAAGGACGGGATACTGATTTATGTGATTTAAGCCATTGAGGATAAGTTGAATCTATTTCTGTACCACCACCTTTAGTTTTTGCATGTTGCACACTTGTTAAAGATCTGGTGTCAATAATGTGCCTGCCAAAAAAATATAAATTAATTATTTTTGTTTTTCAAAATAGCAGAAATAGATACCCTCTTTTTCCTGGCCTTAAATATGAATTTAAAAGCATTTCATCTCCTTTACAACGCTTTCCTATGGTACCACACATTGGTTGACTACTTCGTATTAATAATCCCTAAAATTTCATTTGCAGTTAATTTTTTTTTATCAAAAGAATAAATTAGTTCATGTATTTACCCCTTTATGATAATAACACAGGATAGGAAATCTTCCACCATCTCTAAAATTGGCAGAAGAAACTATAATCTCATCTTGAATACTCTTAGGTACAATTAAATCTGCTGGATAAGAACTACATGTTTTAAAATCATGATTTAAATTGCTTATCCGCCATTCATCTTCAGGAAATACAAATGTTTCTCCAGTATGAGATGATGGATTGGATTCATCAACTTTTTGATTTTTTGAATTACTAAGAATTTGTGGTCTGTAGAAAAAAGGGTATTGGGATGTTTGATCTATAGAAATATAAAATAATACATTAAAAAAATTAATTAATTACATTTATTGCAATTTGATAAATCACCTAAGGAAGATAATTTTTCAACAGATTGAGCTACTTTATACAATGCCTCTGTAGATCCAATATCCAAATGCAGAACACGAAAGTCCTTACATTTTAAAATTATAGTACCTCCAGGACCTTGATTATTTGCTTTTCTTTCTATTACATCAATGTTTCGATGAAGTAGCTGTTAATTATTAAATGACAAGTAGAATAAAAATATTAAACTTAAAAATCAAGCAGCAATTTTTACCCATAGTTCTTGCAAATTATCTTTTTGCCTCGAAGAAAGAATTAAATGGTGACTGCTGATACATAAAGTACCTTCTAATTTATTAGTTACACTCTTTTCTTTACATTTTTCAGTCAAAATCACATTATCCACTTTGGATATTAAAATGTAGTCAACAAATGCCATTATTAATACTTTTTTGACGATAAAAAAATTAACTTTTGTATCTACTATTGTTGTAAAAATTTGTAATTAAAATAAAACTATTGTTGTTTAAAAATATAACCTAAATTTTAAAATTTATTTTCAATTAAGAACGACTCCGAAACTTTGTTTATGTAAAATGAATTTTATTATATGCAAATTTTAAATATTTTTATCATTTAAAATAAAATTAATAACTTTTTTTTGTGTAATTTCTTAAAAATAAACTTGTATTTTGTATGTCAGTAACAAATTTAGTACTTATACTTTTATTTTATATTATTGCACTGTTCACTTATTTGGTCAATTTAAATAAAAAAATAAATAAACTTTATTCTTATTTAAACTAACTTTTTTTCATGTTAAAAATCACATATTGATATTCGAATTTCTTTTATGGATGGAGTAAATTATATATAATATATAATAATTGCATTCGGGTTAGTGCAGCAAAAAATTCACATTAACCTTACCTTAATCAGATGATCATTATTATTCACGTGCGGGATACAGCGCAGGTATACGAAAGTCAAAGTGTCTGGTATATTATTCGAGGTTTGAATAGTTTTTAAAGTCAAATTAATTTTTATAACAAAACTTAATTTATTGTTTTTTATATTCTTTTTTAAAAAAAAGCTTATTACAATAATGTTTTGATGTAACAATAAGCAAAATATACACAAATATTATAAATATTTGAATATCGTTGTTTATAAAAAAAAAAAAAACAATTCACAACTATTTACATATTATTATTTTAACTACAAATTACTTATATCAGAAATTTGCCATTAAAATATTAACAATTAACAATATTGATATTTTTCTAAATAAAAAAAGAGTAAATTTAATGTGCAAATTTATGACTTAAAATTAATAAATTTACTTTTTTACATAGGTTTTTTCAAATGATAGTCAAATACTTTTTACTAATTATTTTTACAATTTAATTAATTCGTAAAAAGTTTTGTTTTTTAATATACAAGAAATAAAAATAAAATAATTTTTAAAAACTCAAAAATCTAACTACTGGTAATATTTTGGTCATGGGTCGATGTAGGTGCTGGTTCAATTGCTGGTATAGATTTAGACATTTGATCTTTTTCACTTTCATAAATGGATTTTGATTTAGATCTTTCCTGTTCACTTTGCCATTTTACCTGTAAAAAAATAAATTTTTAATAAACTAGACCTATAAAAATTGTAAGGTAAAACTTACTTTTTGTGAATGTTGCTTAACAGCTTCTTGCGCCTTGTCAATAACCATTTGCTCAGTAAGAACTCCATCTTGAGATGCATAAGCTGCTGCCTGCCAAGCTACTCCTAATTTTGCTAATTCTCTTCCTGACATGCCTTCTGTTATTTCTGCAACTTTGCTGCAGACAGAAGTGTAATCAAATTGTGCTAATTTAAGTCTTCTTTTTCCTTCAGTTGCTGGTTGTAACACAAATTTGTCAAAATATAATCTAACCAATCTTTCTCTTTCTTCCCGACCAGGTAATGTAAATTCAACCATTTCATCCATTCTGTCATTAACAGCCCAATCAAATTGTTCAGGTGTATTTGAAGCAAGTACCAGCATGAATTTACTACTTTGTTCTCCTGTTCTATAAAGAAAAGCATTTAACATAGATCTTAAGTCTTCTGATATATGTTCACTTGATCTTTTCCTTAAAAATGCATCAGCTTCATCAATAAAAAGTATCAATCCTTTTCTTGATGTTAATGCCCAATCAAAGACTTTATGAATAGCACTTACTCCATCTCTACCTAATGGTGCAAGATCACCACCAGTTAAAATTGCGTAGTCCATACTAGAATGTTTAGCTAACTTTTTAGCAAACATTGTTTTACCAGTCCCAGGGGGGCCATGCATTGAAATATTTCTATACATGCCCCTATTTTGCTTTGTATTTTTTGTTGCAATGGCTATATCTCTTAATCTTTCTTCTAATTTTGGAGCTAAAACTACACCAGATAAAGCATCTGCATTTTTACTTCTTAAACTTTTTACGGCTTGTATTGGGTGCTTAAGGGCATCTAAGGCAGAGAATCGAGATGTTTCTCTTACTAAAGATGGTTTTCCTAATCTGGCTTCAATATAACGAGCAGCAATACCAGTTGATCCTTTGGCAGTATATATACCTAATGCTACTAAGGATAATCCACCAGCAGCTGCAAGAATTTTGTCCCAATCTTGAAGCAATGCATTAGCACCAGAACCTAAGACTGATCCAGCAGTCCTGAAAGTTTTAATGCATAAAAAAATATTTCAGTTTAAAAGTAAAATAATTTTAACTTACTTTATAGACTCCAAAACAGTAATTCTTTTTTCAGATGCTTTGAGTCTAATTTTTTCTAAGTTTAAATCTTGATTTTCTCTATCAACTTTAGCTTTGGCTTTCAATTCCGCCTCTAGCTTCCTCATTTCATTTTTATGCCTAAGTTCCATTTCATGTTCAATAGTTGCTTTTCTCATTGCTTCTTGTTTAGCTACTGATTCTTCTTGTTTTCTAAGATTTTCTTCATTCATTCTCTGCTGTTGAGCTAACTGTTCATCATATCTCTTTCTGGACAACTGATCTTGGTACTGAGCTCGCATTTGATGTTGCTTTGTTTCTTCTTGTAATGTTTTTCTGCGTTCTTCACCTTCAACTTGCTTTTGTTGTGCTTTCATTTGTTCAATTCCAGCTTCATATTTCTTTAGCTCAGCTTGCATTTCAGTTTGTCTAGTTTGTTCTTGCAATTTTGATAGTTCTAATGCTTCTTTGGCATGAGCTTTAAGTAAAAATTAATGTTAATTTTTGCAATAAAAATATTTTATCATTCATTGAAAAAATTAAAAATTGCGCAAATTAAAGTAAAATGAATTTATAAGCTACTTTTTCACATAATGTTTTAGTTGTTATATTAATTTATAAAAATAAGATTATTTTATAAAACAAAAATTTAACTAGTCATTTTTGAAAAAATAATTTTTATATTTCAAAATAATAGTAATAATGTTTGTTATGAATATGTAATTACTTTAAATAAAAAACATGAATGAAAATAATTGTCCCAAGAAGATTAAGTCTGATTTTGATTTAAAAAATTAAAATTTAAATCATTAACTTTAAAAAATATCTGAAAATAAAAAAATCATTTGAAGAGCATCCATTAAGCCACATGGTATAACTATAACCTCAAATGCTTATCTTACGTAAGCTTATATAATCATTAAATTTTTATAAATTTTTTAATGAAAAAAATAAAAACTAACGTGATCTTTCAAGTTCTTTAGCAGCATTAGCTGCTCTTTCAAGGGCACTTGAATCAAATCTATATGCATCCATTTGAGGTTTTTTTGGAGGATTTTTATCTCCGGTATCATCTCCGCTACCACCTCCGGCAGCCGGTGGTACAAATTGTTGAAAATCTTGTTGCTGTTTATAACGTGAACCAAGAAGCCAAGACATCTTTTATTAATAAATTACTCTTCGATATTTTTTAAAAACTTAATTATAAATACACTAATTTAAGCAATGTTCAATGAAACGTTTTGAATGAATATCAGAAAAAGCACATGTGTAAAAGTGTAGAAACTGCACGCTCGCAAGTGAGAATCACGTGGGGTCGATCCGCGATCGTCTGCAAGCAATAACGAAAGATATTTACGATTTCTTATCACAAAATGTTATAATATAAATTAAATTAAAAATATTTTAAAGTGTAATAATTAATTAAATTTTATGATAGTTCATGAGCAGTTTTATACAAAAATAGAAAATAAAAATGAAATAGTAAAATTTATAATAATTGCGTAAGCTTTTTAAATTACACTTTTAAAAAAATATTTTTACTTTAAATTACTGTTGGATATCATAAAACAATTTTATGAAGATAAGTAATTATAAAAATTGTTTTAAAAAAATGATAAAATGCATTTTACAAAATTAAAATAAACACTTTAAAATTTTGCAATTTAATATAATCAACCAATCAAATGAAAATACTCCTCTCTCTCTTGTCATTCCAACCCCCCACTCCATCAATTATCAGTTGATTGTGTTAGCGCAGAAAATTACAATTTCTCCATCAGTATCCATACTGTTTCCTACCACTGTTCATTCGATATAGTTAACGCAACTAAATAAAATTTTGTGCTTGATAATTCTTATCTGAAAAAAAAAAACAAATAATAAATCAAGCTGCAATTATTATGGTAGATATTATATTATCTGCTTAAAATAATTATCAAAGCAATTTTTTTTGCATATGGTATCTGTTTATGCATGTATAAATATACATTTTTAATAAACCGGGATGAAATTTATAAGTGTGTAGAAAAAGTGCTGGAAAATAAAATTTATATAAATAATTGATTTATATAAAATATAAGTTTTAAAGAAAAAGTAACAAAAGGAGTTTTATAACCTAAGAAAAAAAAAGAACAAAAATAAGGTTAGTTATAGGCCTAGTTAGTTATTACATGTGATCTTCTGCTTTGCTTTGTACCTATTTGCAAAAATATTCTTTAGGTGCGTGCTCCAAAATAAAATTTAATAAAGTGTTTTTAATTATTTTTATTTTTCTATTAAATTTTGAAGGAAATTGCGGTAAGAATTTTAGTATTTAATAGTTAATTTTAAAAGCATTCTAAAAATTGAAAACATACTTTCACTATTCAATGGAATAGAATACAAGGCGTGTATATAATATTTGTTATTACGTGATGAATTGCGGTTTACAATATATATATTTATTTAATTTCTATTAAACCAAGATCTTTGACCGATTAATAAAAAATAAGTAATATCTTTTTAAGCGTTATTTTACTTTTAATATTATTATCATTATTTGCCTTGAGGGTTAATTTATAATAGAGTTTAATAATTTGCAATTTATTAAAATTTTTTCAGGTTATAGCTAAATGGGATTTTAAACGATTACGTAAATCATGTATAAATTCCCTTATGTTTCATATAAAAATATAAAAATACCTATTTAGTAATACCTTGTTTAAACAAGTTTTTTGTTTTTTTTTCCTGGTTTTTAATTTATTTATTAGTAATTTTTGCATATGAATAAACTAATTGCGTCAGTATTTTAAATTCATATTAATCAAAATGTCATTAATTATAGGATTGCTCGATGATTGAATTCTTTTTTATTTTTTATTGAAAAACATATGATTAAATTCAATAATTATTTATTGTTTCTGAATCATGGGATAATGCTTGAGAATAATTTTTTTTCTTCTTAAAATACGTTGTTAACAAGCAAATAATAAAGTTTAATTAAAATCAATATTATAGAAATTTGATATAGTTTTTTATTATACTCATATCTTATTATGATACACCCTTCTTCCAGTGCATTTAAATTCAAAAAATTATTATTTTTTATACAATTATTGATTTTTTATATAACTTTAATCAGATTAGGTATCTAAAAAATAATAATTCTTCTTTAATTAAAAAAATAAGAAAAAAATTTATGTAACATAAAACTTCTCGAAGAGTGTAATTATAAAAATTTTAATTGCAAAAAATAAATAATTATAAATAATTTATTATCATGTAATAAAATAATAATAATAACAATAATAATAATTTTCCTTTCATTTACAGTTTTATTGTTTGAATGAAAAGACACTTTTTCTTAGTATAGAATATTTTACTCGATGCTTTTCTTCTTAAAGAATTTTAATATTGAAATTCCAATAGAAATTTTTAGAATTATTATATTCAAGTATATCTACTTACTTTTTGTATTTGGAATATAAATTTATTATTATTATTATTAAAACTTGACATAATTTTTTTTATTATTTATTTCTCTTTGATGTCTATCAATTATACAATATAAATAGAGTTTTGCAATTTTATATATTTGTGAGTGTAAAACAAGCTGTTGATAAATTTTCTATTAAAATTTACTTTGTTATATGGGCAGGTCTGTTGAATTTGTTTAACTAAACATTTTTCTTTTGCATTTGTAATTTTGTTTTAATAAAGAAAGCTAAGTATTTTTAAATCTATATTTATTCCTCTGTATATTTTGGGAACTTTCTGACAAAGGATAAACTTTTCATATAAATACTGTATTAATTTATTAAAATGAAAACCCTGAGACCCCAAAACAACGGTCACAATGTAAAATTAAGTATAAATTTAGTATAATTAACCAATTTTTAAAAATAGCACCACACATCTGTTGTTTGACCTAATTCATTTTGTTTTGGTGAAATTACTTAGAACAACTCACATATTTGTTTTTTCATTTTAATTTTTCCTGTTTTTTTGGTAAAAATTTAATTATTTTTTTGACTGTGTGGTATTTACACATTTAAATACTTATCTATAATAATTATTATTATTTTATCATATTTAACACACGTGCCTGCCAATATAATATTTTCAACAAACGTAATTCCAGCATATCAGCTTACTGAATAAAATTTCAAATAGAGGAAAAATATACAAACCTTTTGATTGAACAAGCAATTTTTCTAATATTTTTTCTTTATTTTATTAAAATAAAAATATAAAAATAAATCTCTTTGCTGACCTTTTAAAACTTATTATTTTATTATAACATTGTTTGCTGATTATAATTTTATCAACATTAACAGTTATTATTATTATTGTTTTATTCTGTGTTTACGTTATTTCTAGAAACAGTAACGTTATGATAAATATGAGAAATTTAATGTGAATACTAAGTCAGTTGCTTTAAGGTACTTTTTTCTTTGAAAAACTAATCACAAAATGAAAAAAAAAATTTATTAGGCTTTTTTTTCAAGTTTTTTTAAGGCCTGATCTAAAGCAAATTCATTAACATAAAAAATGCATTATTTTTGATAAGTAAATATTAAATTTTTGTAAAATCCAAAACATTGCGTTAACTTGGGTAACTTGGTAACTTTGAAAAATTTGTTCTAAATGAATTCAAATTTAGCCCAGAATTCAGTTGAACCTAAATTTAGATTAAAATTTTTTCATTTTATAGGTAACTCATAAGTCAGAATTTAGCTTAGAATTACCCAAATCATTATTATTATTATTAATTATAAAAAATTACTCTATATAAAAATTAAATAAATGGAATAGCATAACGGCACCCATCTACTTTTTTCTTATACTCCTGTAAGCCTATAAATTTAATCACTTATATATTACAACATACCCTCACAACTCAATCCTGTAATTCTTGGGGTCTAATCAAGAAAACGGGTCGATTTCTTGATTGAAAACTAGAAACTGTTATATCTCTTGTTTACAAAACAGAAATCTACTTTTTCCTGGTTTCGAATCCAGAAATCCGTAAACTCCAATATTTAAATTACAATTTCAGGATTCAAAACTAGAAATAAATCATTAACTTGTTTATAAAACAGAAATCAATTATTTTCTGGTTTCGAATCCAGGAATTAGTAAGTTACAATTTTTAAATTACAATTTCAGGATTCAAAACCAGAAATAAATCATTAACTTGTTTATAAAACAGAAATCTACATTTTTCTGGTTTCGAATCCAGGAATTCGTAAGCTCCAATATTTAAATTACAATTTCAGGATTCAAAACCAGAAATAAATAGTTATCTTGTTTAGAAAAAAGGATTTCCCTTTTTAATAGTTTTAAATAACTATTTCAGCGGTATTAATGAGATATAATGGCCAAAATGTTTGTAATATCAATCAAATCAATAATTTAAACTATTAGAACATTAATAATTATGATAATAGCATAAAATACAGAAATTTTATCGGGTAGAGAATAAGCGGGAAGACGAGTTTATATGCAGTTTTGCTCGTGTATTACAAATGCTCTCGTGGTTGAATGGGCAAACGCGTATCATATGAAGGGAAAGGTCTCGGGATCGAATTCGATAGTTTAACTTTCCTTTTTTTTTTTTTTAATTTATTAATTTTTTTTTTTACTTTAATAATGTAATTAATATTTTTTTCATAATTAGTTCATGAAATAATTTGTTTTTGAACATCAAAAATTTCTTAATTTTTTTAAAATTAAAAATGAACTTTAATTTGAAAATGAAATTTAATTTTTTAATTATTCCATTGAAATAGCAACAAAATTTTTTTCGCTTTTTAAAATAAATTATAGAATTCTTTAGAAAATTTTTCTCCAGAGAATGTTTTTTTAAGCCTCGTATTAATTGTTTTGCTAATAATTCATAATTTTTTAGTCAATGCAGAAATTACATTTTTTAAATAAAATATTCTAATAGGTTTCAAAAATGTTGTTCCATAAGTTTCCAAAAATTCTTTACTCGTCTCATTTCCTTCAGTTGTTTTTAAGATATAGCTGCAAATATGGTGTTTAAAATTAGCATTTTGGGACTCTGATTTTAGTCTCTCTCTAACTCTAATGATCACATCTCGCAAATGGTTCAAGAATGAGAGACGAGTAATAAATTTGTGGAACTTTGAATATATAAATCTTTTGAGACGAAAATCTATTTTAGTCTAAAATTGTCATTTTGGCATTAACTTAAAAATCGGTCATTTTTAACCAAAAATGGGCATTTAGTTTAGTGACTTTCACGAAGAAGTAGATCTTTATATGAAAAAAGTGAGACCAATTTGAATTGGTGTTTGGTTAATTTAATAGGTAGCAATGTTTTTGGGAAGTTATCCAAACCCCATGTTATATTATTTAAACCCTTAGTTTACCTGGATGAGCCTCCAGCAGGGCCGTCTTAAGAACTATAGGGCTCATAGATGGAAACCTGGTGGGGGCCCACATAAGGTGAGCGAAAATAAAGAATATAACAACAATTTCAAATTTTACTAATGCATATAACTAAAAACTACAAAATCGGTATGAGTCATTCTAGATACCATGTCATAACTTTGCCATGTCATGTCTCCCGATTCACAGTGTGGCAAAATGGACAAAAATCGCTCTTGGACTGAGTTTTTGAGCTATCGACTTGAAACCTATTTTGAACGACTTTAAAATAAGCCTGCTTTCGTGTCTCACTGCAGATTTTTCGAATTTTTTATTTTTAATTATCCTATTTACTAAAAATGCATTTTATGCGTGATTCGAAAATATGCAAAAATTATGATTTAAAATTTTTTGACTTAAAAGTGTTTATTAATTTTCATGTATATAATGCAGGATTAACACAAAAAAATTTCCCGTTTGTTTTAGAGTGCAAAAAATGTAGGAAGTGAAAATTTCGATAAATGAATATAGGTTGAGGTCGCGTAAATAGGCTAATTAAAAATAAAAAATTAAAAAAATCCGCAGTGAGGCACAAAACATGGCTTGTTTTAAAGGATTTCCCTTTTTAATAGTTTTAAATAACTATTTCAGCGGTATTAATGAGATATAATGGCCAAAATGTTTGTAATATCAATCAAATCAATAATTTAAACTATTAGAACATTAATAATTATGATAATAGCATAAAATACAGAAATTTTATCGGGTAGAGAATAAGCGGGAAGACGAGTTTATATGCAGTTTTGCTCATGTATTACAAATGCTCTCGTGGTTGAATGGGCAAACGCGTATCATATGAAGGGAAAGGTCTCGGGATCGAATTCGATAGTTTAACTTTCCTTTTTTTTTTTTTATTTAATTTATTAATTTTTTTTTTTACTTTAATAATGTAATTAATATTTTTTTTCATAAATATTTGTTGTTGCAAAAAATGTTGGAAAAGAATTTTAAATCTTAAGTCTAATCCGAGACTTCGGTTAGAAAACGATATTCCTAAAATTAGTGCTTCGAAATAAAAAAGTTTTTGGTGATAAATGAAAAATTATGGTTTTTTTTGTAAGTTTTAATGCAAAAAAATTTTTCGTAACTTAATTATCAGATGAGTTATATTGAGAAAAGACGATATTTCCAGATATCAATCCTTTCAGAGAAAAAAATGAGGTAGTAGCATCACAAAAAGATAAAAAATACTGATTTATTTCTATTTTTTTATGTAAAAAATTTTCAGAAATTAAGTGTTAGATCCAAGAAATTGAGCAGGGCTGAACTTACTAAAATTTAATTAGAAATATTATTCTAATGCTCGTTATTTTTTAATAATGATTAATTGATGAAAATAGTCTCTTCACGAACTTAGAGATCTTATTAGCTTAAAAATTTTCATTTTATATTAAATTACTAAAATTATATTTATTGAAAGTTGAAACCACTTTTTTTCAATTAATTTATGTTTAAATAACACCATTACACAATTTTCAGATAAATAAAATTATTGTAAAGTCGATAACAAAATTTTTCAATAATTTTTTATAATATAATTTCTGATATTATTACTAAGTGAGTATTTAAATGTATACCACGATTATAGTTCGGATTAGTAATATAATAAAATGAAAATTTTTCAGCTATTAAGATCTCTAAGATCATGAATAGACCATTTTCATCAATTAATCATTATTAAAATATTACGAGCATTAAAATGATGTTTCGACCCCTTAAGGTCAGCGAATCTTGACCTTTTCTGATTGAAAAAAAAAATAAATACATTTAAAAAAACCATATTATATTTAAAAATTTTTTAAATAGTTTTTCAAGGGAAGTTTTTGAGAAGCCATTTTGCTTCTAAATTTCAGTAAAGGTTGAGTTAGTTATAAAATTTCTCTAATACCCTCAGTTTACGTGAATGGAAATTCTAGAGAATAGACCTCTGCATTTCTAGGCCCTGGAAGGCCCAGAGCCGCTTCATCCAGTAGGCACTTGAGGTGGCCGCCTAGAGGCGTCCACCAATTTGAAAAATATAACAAAACATTTTTTTTTCTAAATATTTTGAAAATATTTTCCTTAAAATATTAATTATTGTTATTAATTTAGAAACTTTAAAACCTACTACACCAGCCATTCTGGATACTCTGTCATAACCTTGCCAGTAGGTCAGGTGTCTCCCGATCAGGCTGATTTCATCACCTTTTTATATATGTAAAATATGTTTTCTGTGAAATTTTCAATGCCCTAGGTACTCAGGAAGCCGAATTATACCAAAAAGAAGCTTTTTAGATTTCCTCGGATTTTCAACCACTTTTGTAAATCAATTTTTAAAATTGATGACTATAATAGATCAGGATTGGGAATACGGGGCGCGCATCATATCCGTATATGTTATAGATCTATATTGAAAAATGCCTGTTTCTGAACTTTAAACATGCATTACTCGCTTGATTTTCATCGTAAAATAATAATTTATTTTTTTTAAATTCGATGCACTTTTCCCTGGCAATTCATTTCTTTATGAAAAAAATCATTTTTATGTACCAAATTTCAATTTTTAGGTCAAAAGGCTTTGAAAACTGTAAGTAGCAAAATTTACTTAACACAGTTTTTGACCTAAAAATTGAAATTTGGTCAATAAAAATGATTTCTTTCTTGAAGAAATGAATACTCAGGGAAAAATTAATTGATTTAAAAAAAAAAAATTATTATTTTACGATGAAAATCAAGCTAGTAATGCATTTTTAAAGTTCAGAAACAGGCATTTTTCAATATAGAATTTCAATCTTTTTTAAGACAAATTTGAGTAAAATCTTAAATAGACGATAAGTTGGCTAAATTTCATCGGAAAAAGAAAAGTTTTCTTTTCCTCTGGAGTGATTTTTACCTGGAAATCAGATTTTTTACCTATTTTTAAAAAATTTTATTTACCTAAAAAGTTATTTTGAAAATTTGGGGTAGCTCAGATACGAAAAACACGGTTTTTGATATAAAAGTGGCAAAATCTTTTTGGCATCCATCGCCGATTACGTGTTCACGCTTTTTTTTTGCGTGGGGCATTCTATAGGGTTCAAACTACCAGAAAATCATAGTGGCAGTCGCGGCCTCGTAAATTTTTTTTTCTTCATTTTTGGTGCTCATAAAAAGTATTTTCTCGTAGAAATGCACATATACAGAAATGAGATTTTTGAATTTTGATTTTTTGCCGTATATAAAGTTTATTTAATATGGAATTTGTATGAAAAATACCGTATATATGGTTCTAGAAATGTACGGACCAGTATTTTCAAAACCGTACATACAGATAAATTTGTACGGGACCCGTATTTTGTAAACCTTATATACGGTTCTCAAAATTTTTCTACCATATATACGGTTGACAGAAATACGGGCCCATATATCACTCATCCGTATTTTTCTGTTCCCGTATATACGGCATACGGTTAATGCGAGTCAGAATCACCCGTATTTCCCAACCCTGCTATAGATAATTGAAAAAAACTTATAACCAGTTTGTGTAAACACAACCTAAATGCATGGAACATGTTTACTTCCATCTGAGTGCTACGTATAATGCAAATGTTAAGCAACGTTACAATACAATTTTCTAAATTTATAATTCGTAATTATCACCTTACTAGATGTTAAGATTCTAAACCCAAACTATTCTGATTCCCTAAACGTGTATTATTCTAGGTCCCTAAATTTAAAATTATTCCAAGTCCCTAAACCTAAATTATTCTTAGTCCCTAAATCGATATTATTTTAAGTCTCATTTGGCTTAAATCGGACAAATTTGACCCCCACCCCTTAATTTTCAAGTTCTGAGGTACTCCCCCCTATAAATATGCTCCATCTTAAAATAGTATCAAGACATAAAAAGTTGTAAAATTTCTCGCTAAATCCGATTCTGAGGTTAGTTTTTTGAAATTTTGCCCCTAGGCGGCTAAAATTGCTATTTTAGGCTGAGAACGGGAGAATTTGAATTGCTAAAATGCAGCTTTTATAGGGCTCAAACCTTGATAGAATTGGTCTAATTACTATGTATTTTTATAGTCTCTTGTAATTGTGGGATTTCACGCCAATTGGGCCCAAGTTGAACTGAAGGGTCGCAGAAATAGGTCCAAACTATTTTTTTTCCGAAATTATTTTATTAATTTTACCTGAAGAGGCTTCCTAGGCAAAGAAATTAGATCCCCTAGCAGGGTTCTATGCTATAAGATAGGGTGTTTTATCTTCTAAATGACGCTGGCACCTTTTAGCTCAACTAAATACCTTTCATTTAGTTTTATTTTTTTCGTGCAAATGTCAGCTTTTAATCCCCGTAAACCTTATCATGAATTCTCTTGCCTTTAGTCAGTAAACCAAACGACTATATTAAAAAATATAAATTTTTAAATTGCTGCCAAAATTAAAATTTTTAACTAAAATGGGTTTATAGCTCTCAAAATTATTGTACAAGCTCTTAGTTTTAAAAAGTTTTTTACTCGTTCCTTTTGCTCCAGTAGTTTTTATTATATGGCTCTATAAAAATGGTGTTTAAAATTAGCGTTTATTAAAAAATAATAAAGCGGGATTCTGACTTTAAAATTTCATATGTCGCCAAAAAATGATCGAAAATAGACGAGTAAAGAATTTTTGAAAATTCAGAGCTTTAAAAAAATTTTTTAGACCTATAAAACCCATTTTAGTTACCAATTTAAAAAAATTTGATTTTAACGTGTTGAAATTTGGATTAAAAAACCATTATTATGCTATTAACGCTTTTTAAAGGGAAAATAACCACCCAGCGACATTTACCATATCAAAATATATAGTATTTAGACCAACCCTATCAAGGTTTGAGTCCTATAAAAGTTGTTGTATTTTAGCAATTCAAATTCTCCCATTCTTAGCCTAAAACTGCAATTTGAGCTGCCTAGGGGCGAAATTAAAAAAAAATAACCTTAGATCCGGATTTAGCGAGAAATTTTACAAGTTTTTATGCCATGGTTCTATATTTTTTTAATCATCTAATCATTTTTTAAAAATTGATTTACAATACCTAAAAGTGGATGAAAAAACAAAAGAAATCTAAAAAGTTTCTTATTGGTATAATTCGGCTTCCTAAGCACATAGAGGACTCAAATTTCTCAGAACACATATTTTATATATAAAAAAAAGGTGGTGTAAAATTTAGCCCAATGGCACAGTGTGTTAAAATAGACAAAAATTGCTCTTGGACTGAATTTTGGAACTATCGACTTGAAACTTGTTTTGAACGGCTTTAAAACAAGCCATGTTTTGTGCCTCACTGCGGATTTTTTTAATTTTTTATTTTTAATTAGCCTATTTACGCGACCTCAACCTATATTCATTTATCGAAATTTTCACTTCCTACATTTTTTGCACTCTAAAACAAACGGGAAATTTTTTTGTGTTAATCCTGCATTATATACATGAAAATTAATAAACACTTTTAAGTCAAAAAATTTTAAATCATAATTTTTGCAGATTTTCGAATCACGCATAAAATGCATTTTTAGTAAATAGGATAATTAAAAATAAAAAATTCGAAAAATCTGCAGTGAGACACGAAAGCAGGCTTATTTTAAAGTCGTTCAAAATAGGTTTCAAGTCGATAGCTCAAAAACTCAGTCCAAGAGCGATTTTTGTCCATTTTGCCACACTGTGAATCGGGAGACATGACATGGCAAAGTTATGACATGGTATCTAGAATGACTCATACCGATTTTGTAGTTTTTAGTTATATGCATTAGTAAAATTTGAAATTGTTGTTATATTCTTTATTTTCGCTCACCTTATGTGGGCCCCCACCAGGTTTCCATCTATGAGCCCTATAGTTCTTAAGACGGCCCTGCTGGAGGCTCATCCAGGTAAACTAAGGGTTTAAATAATATAACATGGGGTTTGGATAACTTCCCAAAAACATTGCTACCTATTAAATTAACCAAACACCAATTCAAATTGGTCTCACTTTTTTCATATAAAGATCTACTTCTTCGTGAAAGTCACTAAACTAAATGCCCATTTTTGGTTAAAAATGACCGATTTTTAAGTTAATGCCAAAATGACAATTTTAGACTAAAATAGATTTTCGTCTCAAAAGATTTATATATTCAAAGTTCCACAAATTTATTACTCGTCTCTCATTCTTGAACCATTTGCGAGATGTGATCATTAGAGTTAGAGAGAGACTAAAATCAGAGTCCCAAAATGCTAATTTTAAACACCATATTTGCAGCTATATCTTAAAAACAACTGAAGGAAATGAGACGAGTAAAGAATTTTTGGAAACTTATGGAACAACATTTTTGAAACCTATTAGAATATTTTATTTAAAAAATGTAATTTCTGCATTGACTAAAAAATTATGAATTATTAGCAAAACAATTAATACGAGGCTTAAAAAAACATTCTCTGGAGAAAAATTTTCTAAAGAATTCTATAATTTATTTTAAAAAGCGAAAAAAATTTTGTTGCTATTTCAATGGAATAATTAAAAAATTAAATTTCATTTTCAAATTAAAGTTCATTTTTAATTTTAAAAAAATTAAGAAATTTTTGATGTTCAAAAACAAATTATTTCATGAACTAATTATGAAAAAAATATTAATTACATTATTAAAGTAAAAAAAAAAATTAATAAATTAAAAAAAAAAAAAAGGAAAGTTAAACTATCGAATTCGATCCCGAGACCTTTCCCTTCATATGATACGCGTTTGCCCATTCAACCACGAGAGCATTTGTAATACACGAGCAAAACTGCATATAAACTCGTCTTCCCGCTTATTCTCTACCCGATAAAATTTCTGTATTTTATGCTATTATCATAATTATTAATGTTCTAATAGTTTAAATTATTGATTTGATTGATATTACAAACATTTTGGCCATTATATCTCATTAATACCGCTGAAATAGTTATTTAAAACTATTAAAAAGGGAAATCCTTTTTTCTAAACAAGATAACTATTTATTTCTGGTTTTGAATCCTGAAATTGTAATTTAAATATTGGAGCTTACGAATTCCTGGATTCGAAACCAGAAAAATGTAGATTTCTGTTTTATAAACAAGTTAATGATTTATTTCTGGTTTTGAATCCTGAAATTGTAATTTAAAAATTGTAACTTACTAATTCCTGGATTCGAAACCAGAAAATAATTGATTTCTGTTTTATAAACAAGTTAATGATTTATTTCTAGTTTTGAATCCTGAAATTGTAATTTAAATATTGGAGTTTACGGATTTCTGGATTCGAAACCAGGAAAAAGTAGATTTCTGTTTTGTAAACAAGAGATATAACAGTTTCTAGTTTTCAATCAAGAAATCGACCCGTTTTCTTGATTAGACCCCAAGAATTACAGGATTGAGTTGTGAGGGTAACTTTAGAAAGTATGCATTCATGTATGTAACACTACTGTGAACTCTGTGTTATATTTTTGCTTTATCATATTTATTTTACATTCGCCATTCTATACTTATAACGCGTTTATAAATTATTTTATTTATAAATATTTTTAAAGGATGGAGCATCACGATCATTTTGGTCATATGATCAATAGTTCAGAGACTCCTATGACACATGATCATCATGCAGGAACAAATCATCACATGGACCATGGGAACACAGGGCATGGAAATATGGATCATTCTGGACATATGATGCCAGCAGATAATTCAAATTGTCCTGCCAGTTCACATTCTATGCATGGCATGTCGGTTAGTATAAATCTTTTATAAATTTAATTTTAAAATCAAAATTAAGCGTTAATTTTATTATAGATGGCTTTTCATGGTGGTTTTTGTGAAACAATTTTATTCGAAGGCTGGAAAACAACATCCATGGCTAGTTTAATTGGATCAATATTAGGAATAATTATAATGGCTGCACTTTATGAGGGCCTAAAGTATTACAGAGAATATTTATTTTGGAAGACTTATAATGCCTTACAATATAGAAGTGTCACTGTGCCTCAAGAAAAAAATGTTGTTAACGAAGAAAATAGAGTTGTACAGTTAGTATATTATTTTCTATATTTATTTTTCTAAGAATTTAATGCAACTTTTTTTTTAACGCTATAATTTTTATAGTATGGTTGGTGAAGTTATCCACAAGCAGCCGTAAGTGAAATTTTAGAAATTGAAATAATTAGAATTTCTTTTTCTTTATAAAACTCTTCTTTATGTGTAGTTTTTCTTTCTCTAAAATTTCTTTCAAGTTTTAAAGGCTCATTTATGATTTGGATTTTATAATGCTTGTGGTAAATTTACTTCTTCCATTTCATTAATGAGTCTTAGATTTATGTTTTTATTTTAATATTGTTTTGTTTCGTTTATCACTTACAATGCTTATTGTTTTTTAGTAATAAAATTTTTACTGTGCTGTTTATTTAGATTTGTATAATATGATAAATGATAATAATAATAACAATGTAATTGACCTCAATTTTTCCTATTCGTTTCATATACAATTTATTAATTAAATAAAATATTTGTAAATGGCTATTCTCTTTATAAAGCGTACATATACTTTTTAATTTAGAATTTATGTTAATACTTGTTATGCTTAAAAATTTATCCAGAATATATTAATTAATAAATATAAACTGGTTTCTCTAGATAAAATTTCTTAACAGTAGTTTACTTAAGTTGCATACATGCAATTGTAAATTATTATTATTATCATAGAATATCAAAATATTTTTTAAATCTTCAAGGTTCTGTGTGGTTGTAGATGTACATTTGACTTGTTATTAAATTTAAAGTTTAAATAAGCAATTTTTTAATTAAAAAAATTTTATTTTTTAGGCCAACAATGTTTTCTTGGATGCACTGTTTCCAGACAATTCTGCATATCGTACAAATAGTACTATCGTATTTTCTTATGTTAATATTTATGACGTATAATATTTGGTTGTGTTTAGCAGTAGTATTTGGTGCTGCAATAGGATATTTTTTATTTGGTTGGAAAAAATCAGTTATCGTTGATGTTACTGAACATTGTCATTAACAATTGTTTCGTCGGAAAACTTCCGGCGACTCATTATCAAAACAAGATATTGATTCATAAGAACTATTTATACATAAGCTTCCTATATGTTAACCACTAAATTTCGGTGGTTAGATTTTTTTTTCTCGCATAAATGTACATAGAATGTAAAAAAAAAATTCAAGTGAAATCGTTGGTATTGTAAAAAATGAAGACTGGAATATTTAAGATTTTACATATTAATTGTTAAAAGTTTATAAAAATATATTTAGTTGTGTATTATAGATAGTGAATGAAAATGTGTAAAAAAAAAAAGTATTCTTTTTTAGTATAACGTAAAGAACATTTTTTTATAATACGTTGAGAATTTTTCAAACGCACATTATTAGAGATGAATGATGTTATTTGATCAATTGTTTAATTTTGATTTTTAAAATTATTCGTAAATTAAAATTATTTTTAAGAAAAATTTAAAATATATGTTATTTATATTTGTAAATAATAAATATTATTATATAATAAAGCAGACAATATTGTAATAAAATCAGTTTCTTTTATTTATTTCTCTGATAAACATATATAATATAAATTACAAAAAATCATTAGTGAAAATTATTGCTTTTTAAAACTTATATATATAAATATTACATAAATAATTTGTTTTTGATTTAAAAATATTTTTGATGTTAATGTAACATCAAGTTATAATTATACTTGCCTTGATTGGCACAATATATGACATGTAAAAATAGAATTATTTCTAAATATATATATAATTTAAATTTAATACTTTGAATTGATATATATATATTTACATTATTAAAGTGTAGCTAAAATATTAATAATCATTTTTGTCATGGAATTTAAATAACATTAAAAATTCAGAAAATCCTTTTAAATGATTCAAAAGATAAATATTATTTTCAAGATAAAAAAAGTAATCGATTAATTTTCTGTTTCATAAAAACATATAGTTATTTGATAAAATTTAATTAAGTATATAAGTATGACTTTTTCTTATTTATAAATATACTAATTATTTTACAATACGAAGCAAAATTTATAAATTATTTCTATTAAAAAGCTTTAGCAACACCTAATACATTTTACTAAAATTCAACAATCATTCTTATTCTATTAAATGCTAATTTACTTATACAGCTTAGATAAATAATTATAATACTTAAAATTTTGAAATTATCATTGGTGTTTCACAGCATAATATTTGAGGCAACATATGGTTTAATTAAAGCTTAAAATCATAAATGCTTTTTTTATTAAATATTTAATTTGATCCTGATGGCATGCAACAATTAGTACGTTGAGTTGATTTTTGTTTAGATAAATCCACTGTATCCTCCACCATAGGTCGTTCCATTCTAGCTTCAAATTTCAACCAAGCAGCAACTGCTGTTCCAAAAGCAGTTTCTACATTTGTAGCATCCTTAGCAGATGTTTCAATTAACGATAAATTACCATTTTCTAAACACCAAGCTTTTGCTTCATCTAATGATACTTGTCTTTCTGAATCCAATACATCTACCTACATATTAGAAGTAAAATAAATGTAAGAATAAGAAATAATAAGAAATGTTAATATGACTAATATTTTACATAAAAAATCATATCATACCTTGTTACCAATTATGATAAAAGGAAATGCAGATTGTTCTTGAACATCAGCATAATATAAAAATTCTTTTTTCCAAACTGATAAATTCTGGAAACTATTCCTATCGTTAACTGCATAAGTCAATAAACAAATATCTGAACCTCGATAAAAAGGAGTCCTGAGAGTTTTAAATCTTTCTTGTCCAGCGGTATCCCATATTTGCAATGTATATGATTCTCCATCTATTTCGATATCTTTGTTTAAAAATTCTACACCGATTGTGTGAAAGCTTTGTTCATCAAAATGGTTAGACACAAATCTATTCATAAGACATGATTTGCCTACACCACCATCACCTAATATTACTACTTTTAAAAGTGTTGACCTTTGAGAGTTTCGGTTTGAAGTAGTTGGAGTTTTTGCCTTGGACGTCATTATGATTTGCAAAAAATAATCAAAATCCCTAATAATCTATACTTTTTATTATTTTTACACTAATTCTTGATTATCATTCTACCCTAAATTTTGTAACTTTTATACTATAAATCTGTGTCAAGAATAATTTAACATTTGCTTCTACTATTTATTCATGCAAATGGTTTATTCCATTAGAATAAAAATTAATATGTAAATATTTTTGTAACTTGAAACTTATAAGAAATTACACTGTTTATCATATTATAATTCATGCTCTTCTAGGTAAAATAAATTTTTAACAAATAATATTTTATACACAAAGGTAGTTAATTGATGTAACCTTGACTTTATAACAATAATATATCTTATAACAACTAAAAAATAATTTATCAATAATACTTATGATAACGTCGTTTCTATTTATTAAAATCCTTAAGTACCTATACTTCTTATAACGTAAAAAACAAATAGAAATTATAATACTGATAATTCTTACATTTTTGTATATAACTTTTAATGAATCATTTTTTATACTGTTGATTCAATTGCTTATTTGCAAACTCAGGTATAGTACTCACACCCATGTGGTATGAGAATGTAGTAGTTTTGCAAAAGAGAAGGGGATTTTGAGCTGATTACAATTTTTTTTAAAGTTGGTATAACTCACAATCACGTGGTGTTTTGTGACATCGAATTTGCAAAATTTTTCTAATTATATTTGCAAATTTGTTAGCACTGTTTCAAAAAAATGTAACAAAAAAAAAAGCAGTAAGTAAAAATGAAAGAACTTTATTAAAATCTTATTTATTAATGGTTCTTATTAATTAAAAATCTTGAGTTTTTATAAATAATAATTAGCGAATACTAAAATCTGAGTCAGTAAGTTTTTTTAATGTTATTATTAACTCTAGCAGACGACAAATAATTTTTTAAAGCTTTCACTATCTCTTTTTAGGTAATTTAAATCCCACATAAGAATTTACATACACATGGATAAAAAATACATCAATATTGTCATAAATCGATATGAAAAAGAAGGGATATGTATATCAAGTGAATGTACGAGACTACGAGAGTACCCCAAAGCATAAAAGGGGCCGCTAGTCTACAAGCAAGATTCAGTTGTATGTATCATCCTTGTCAATGCAACGTGATATTGTTCGTCTGCTTTTTTTACAAGATATTTGTTATTAATTTTTAATTGTTTAAACATCTTCAAAGAAAACAGTAAATAATTCAATTTTGTCCATTTTTAAACAACGTCATCATGTGCGGTAAGTTTATATAATTTAAAACACTGTGTTTCACATTAAAAAGTTCATTTTTTTTTTTTTGCAAAGAGAGTTTATACACATAAAACGCAGCTTTCACCGGGATTGACATTTTTTAACCTAGTTATAATAATTTTTTTTAATAATAATAATTATTTTTATTACTTATTTACAGTAAAACAGGTTTCAATTTTCTTGTATTAAATTTCCCTAGCTCAATAAAATTATCCATAATTTAGTACCAGCTGCCGGTTCTTTTTACGCTTGTTTATTTATTTATAGCAGAGTACCTATATTTTGTTTATAATTTTCCGCGCAAATTTTAAATAAATTAAAAGTCTTTTTACAATTTCTCAGAAAAAACGGAGTCATCTATCATTCTACAATTCTAAAAATTAATTATCAATTATTAAATATGCAAATTTTAACACACATATTTTTATTAATTTAAATTATCATGAAAAATATATTTTTAAATTAACATTTTTTTTACAAATTTCATAGAATTTATACTTTATCAGATTATTCTGTTTGAAAAAAATAGTTAATCGTAATCGTAAATCGCAACTATTTTATATCATCGATAAGATTAAACAATTTATTTATTATTTTTTTTTTTTATTTATAATTATTAACGGGACTAACCCTTTGATTATTTAGTAATATTTACACATAAAAAAAAAGGAGAACCAATTATTAATTTTTACGCAAATTAATTAGAAATATTTTTGTTACTGACGTAAATGAAATTTTTTTTATCAAAATAATAATAAGTTACTTTTACAGTGTCTTAAGCTATTACGAAATACCAAATAATTTACAAAAAAAATTTCCATTTTTGCTAATATGGACCAATATGTGAAAGTTACCTTCATTTATATTATAATAAAATGGGCGAGACCGGTTTTGTTATTTTTAATATTTTTTTATCTCGTTTAATAGATTTTTCTTATAAAATGCTGAAATTTCATTAATTTAAATTGCTTTTTTTTTTTTTTGTTTCTTAATTTCCAAAAACAATATTATTTTTGAGTAAATAAAGTACCTATTTTACATAATTTTTTGATTTAATATTTATTATTCTCATTGGTCTTACATGTTATAATAAATACTTATGTAACCAGTTTTATTTCAATGAAAGTAAAAAAACAACAAAAAAAAAGACAATTTTTATCCTTTCACTTTTATTTTTATCTACCCACGAAAATAACAAAAATTATTACGAATCATAGTTTATTGAACTAAATGCCTAAATTATTTAAATTTGCATAAATAAATAACTTTTTTTTTTTTAGAGGTACCTATTTAATTTTTTTAGTTCATGTACATAAAAAATGTAGAATTTAGTTTTTTTATTGCTTTTTTTTAGCAAAATGGAAAGTAGTTTTATGAGAAAGTAAGATGATTTCTTTCTTGACATAAAATTAATTAATCTATTAATTTCGTAAGAATGGTCATATTTTTTTGGTACATATATATTTAATTTAAATTTAATTTATTCAGATAACATCAAAAAATAGTAATTAAGATTTAATAAAAAAAATTAAATTTTGTAATTTTAATTTTTATTTAAAATAGGTAATAATTATTTATTTATTTTATTTTTATTCAGGAATTTTCGCCTATTTAAATCACTTGACTCCAAAAACAAGGAAAGAAATATTGGATTTGTTAGTTGGTGGGCTTAAAAGATTAGAATACAGAGGATATGATTCTGCAGGTACAAAATTGATTAACTCATTATAATTTTATAAATTATTTTTAAATTTTAATTTCATTTTCAGGCGTTGCCCTTGACTCACCAGATGGTAAAGACATTTCCATTATTAAGAAGCAAGGGAAAGTTAAAGCCCTTGAAGAGGAAATATTCTTGCGTAAGTTTCTTGTATGCATTAAAAAAAGTTATCAAATTTTGTATCATTTTACATTTTATTACAGGTAAAGAATTGGAATTTGATACCAATTCAGATTGCCATGTAGGAATAGCTCATACTCGTTGGGCTACTCATGGTTCGCCATCAGAAGTTAATTCTCATCCTCAAAGATCTGACGAGGAACATTCATTTGTTGTTGTACATAATGGTACATGATTAATTAGCAATATTGTTAAAATCGTTTATTCAATTATTAATTAAATAAATGTTTTAGGAATTATTACAAATTATAAAGATATAAAAATCTTGTTGGAAAATCGTGGTTACCATTTTGAAAGTGAAACCGATACTGAAGTTATAGCAAAACTTATCCATCATTTATGGGTGCAACATCCAAATTATTCATTCCGTGAACTTGTCGAACAAGTTGTTCAACAATTGGTAATTTTTTAATTTAATAAAATAAAATAATTTTTTATTGAATGAATATTGAATGAAAAATATTTTACTAGGAAGGAGCCTTTGCCCTCTGCTTTAAAAGTAAACATTTCCCAGATGAATGTGTTGCAACAAGAAGAGGTTCTCCATTATTAGTTGCTATTAAGACTAAAACAAGATTAGCAACAGATCATGTGCCTATTTTATATGGAAAAGGTATAAACTAAATGTCTTTTATTGTTACATTTAATTTAATTCAAATTAAATTTTTTTTCCTTTAAATCATTTTTTTTTATCAATATTCAGCAACGAGGTATATTGATTTTGGACTCAAAATGATAAAAAACTAACTATTTTTCATTTGTTAATTAATTACATAAATGTATAATCATCAATGGTTCATTAAAATAATTTTTTAGTGTGATTTTTGTGACTAATTTACGAAATGCACATGCAATATCAAAATTTCGTTAATTTTCACAGTAAGCTTTCATAAAAATTAAACATATTTATAGATAAAAATTATCATTCATTTATCACTATGTGCCATATCACCATATTCAGCACTACATAATAAAATAAAATTTTCTGTTATAAAGGAAAATAATTAGCAAACATAATTAATTATCAAACTTAGGAATTTTTTGCATAAAAAAAATTCTACTAATAAATTAAAATTCCATTTATTTTTTTATTGTTTCGCATGATACCATCAAATTCCAATACAATCACTCGAATAGATGAGTTACCGCATATTTTTAAAGGTATATTAAAAAAATAAACAGATTTAATCTATAAATAAACATTAATTAATCATTCTAATAAATTTCACACATGTCTGTTCTACTAACAAGTTATTTGTATAAAAATGCATGCTTTTTTTCCTTAATAAAATTTGCATATAAGTCAAATTATTATTCTTAATCTATATTTTTAAAAATGTTTTTTTTTTTTTGTTTAGAAACAAAAAAAAGCTTTTTCTGTAATTTTTTTATTTTATTTCATTATAATAATGTTTAATGTTTCTTGTCCACTTTCATGTCAATTCATATGAAAACCAACAGAAAGCGATGCAGTAAAAAAAGGTATCGTCAAAAATACAAGTATCATTTTTTTAAAAAATGAGCATACATAATTTTGGGTACAAAGGTTTTTTAGCTTGATAGCCAATAATATCTAAATATGCTTTTTCAATTTTCATCGTCATTAATTATCAAAAAAAAAAAATGATAAATCAAATGATACTAATTATTATATTCATTAATCATAATTAAGCAAAATAATTAATTTCAATTTGGAATTAGGTGGCACATCATTTTTGAAGCAGACTCACTGGGATAAAATGATTTTAATTTTTTTTTTTTTTTTTTTTTTTTTTTTGTTTCTGGTGTATGTAATCCTTTAATTTGGTGTAGGTTACCTTATGCAATAAATGGTTTAAGTTTTCAGCAAAACTATTTTGTTTATGGATGCAGATACATAACAAGAACTGTAGATTATTTAACACCAAATTGTACATAAAAATATTAACCAGGGTATTTGAATAACATAAAAATACAAAGTAAATAATAAGAATATACAATTTTCAGAACATCGCCCACACCCAAGAAGTACCGAATACCCAACAATTCCAAGAAATGATAGTACTTCTGAATTTCAACCACTTGAAAATAAACAAGTTGAATACTTCTTTGCATCAGATGCTAGTGCAGTTATTGAGCATACTAACCGAGTTATTTTCCTTGAGGTATAATAAATATTTAGTAAGGTATGATATAAATTTTTCTGAAATATTTTATAACAATTTACCTTTTATCATCAGGATGATGATGTAGCAGCTGTAAAAGAAGGGTCTTTAAGTATTCATCGCTTACGTCGAGGACAAGATGATGCTCATGAACGTGAAATTCATACCTTAAAAATGGAAATCCAACAGATAATGAAAGGAAACTATGAATATTTTATGCAGAAAGAAATATTTGAACAACCAGAATCTGTAGTTAATACTATGAGAGGTCGTTTGAATTTCCGTGATAATTCTGTTACTTTAGGTGGAATTAAAGTAATTTAAAATAATATTTAATTAAAAATTACTTCATAATGATTGTATTTATTTTAATAAAAAATATTTTCAACTTTTAGGACTATATACCCGAAATCAAAAGATGCAGACGTTTAATGTTAATTGGTTGTGGAACAAGTTATCATTCTGCAGTTGCCACCAGACAACTTCTTGAAGAACTTACCGAACTGCCAGTAATGGTAGAATTGGCTTCAGACTTTTTGGATAGAAATACTCCAGTATTCCGTGACGATGTCTGTTTCTTTATTTCTCAATCAGGTAATTTTTTGAAAAGTTAAAAAAAAAATATAAAAAATATAAAATATATAAAGTCATTTTTCTTATTTTAAAAATTATTAATTTTAAAAGGAGAAACAGCTGATACTTTAATGGCATTGAGGTACTGTAAGGGACGTGGGGCCTTGATTGTTGGAGTTACAAATACTGTAGGCAGTAGCATCTGTCGAGAATCACATTGCGGGGTTCACATCAATGCTGGTCCTGAAATTGGTGTTGCAAGTACTAAAGCTTACACTTCTCAATTTATTTCTTTAGTTATGTTTGCACTTGTTATGAGTGAAGACAGAATCTCACATGGTGCCAGAAGACTGGAGGTATGATATTTCATTTTTTATATATTTTTTTTATTAACTGATAAACTATTTGTATTGTAATTTACAATATATATTTTTACATTTAATATTTTGTTAAATTAATTAATTTTTTATATTTTATTTTTAAAATTTTATTTTAGATCATTGAAGGTCTCAAGAATTTAGACAACTTAATTCGCGAGGTTTTAAAACTTGATGACAAAGTGAAGGAATTAGCAAAATCTCTATTTCAGCACAAGTCATTACTTATTATGGGCAGGGGATATAATTTTGCCACTTGTTTAGAGGGAGCACTTGTAAGAAAATCTACTTTCTAAAAGTGAACTTCTATTATTCTATTTTTAATTTAATACATTTTTTTGTAGAAAGTAAAAGAATTGACATATATGCACAGTGAAGGAATTATGGCTGGCGAGTTAAAACATGGTCCCTTAGCACTTGTTGATGGTTCAATGCCTGTCATTATGATTGTCATGAGGGACCCAGTTTATGTTGTAAGTAAAAATAATAAATAATTAAATAAATGTTTATACGATTACTAATAATAAACTAAATTTTTTAGAAATGTATGAATGCCTTACAACAAGTAACAGCCAGAGAAGGAAGGCCGATAGTTATTTGCGAAGAAGGAGACAAAGAAACAAAAGGTTTTGCATCTCGAGTACTTGAAATTCCTAAAACAGTTGATTGTTTACAAGGAATCCTAACTGTTATACCAATGCAGTTATTATCATTTCATATTGCTGTATTAAGAGGATGTAACGTTGATTGTCCAAGAAATTTAGCTAAATCAGTTACAGTCGAATAATATTATTCTTAAATATATTTTATTTTTCTCTAAAAAAATATAATAATTTTCTGTTTTATTAAATAACAAATTTTTATTTTTATATTGGCTGTGCGAAAAAAATTGTTTATTTCGTGGATGAATATTTTATTTTCTATAATAGCATAAAAAAAATTTAAAGTGCTGTTAAATTTGTTGATATAATTGTCTGAAAAAAAAAAAAAAATAACAAAGTGATTATTATCATGACTATTGAATATACTTTTGTTAATTTTCAAATTTTTTTATGTGTCATATTATTATTATTTTTATTATTATTACTACTTTTGTATACTCAAAATAATTAACATATGTTCGCTTTTTTATAAATACAAAAGATATAACGCAACTATTAAGTATTAGATTAAAATATTATTATATTTTAAATAACTATAAAAAAAATTATGCAATTTTTTATATATACAAGGAAAAAAAAACATTTTTTTAAAAATGTAACAAAAAAATTATAGATAATGTATTAGTACACCTTGCATTTTTTAGTCATTCCTCAAAAAAAAAAAAAAGAAATATTTTGTATACATGAGATATTTTTTTATAAACATTAAAAATTACATAGATGAAAGTATTTTGCGCAATGATTTTACTATTTTGTACATAAAAAAACATTGTTTCTGTTTTTTATAAATAAACACAAAAAGAAAAATTTTATTTTAAAAATGTAATTAAAAAAAAAGTTTTAATAAAAATAAAAAAACATAATTATTTTTATTAGAAAAAAAAAGTGTAATTAATTTGATTCCTTAAATGCACGTTTAAGTAGTAACAGACAGGATATGAAAGTTAAGTAGTAACAGACAAGTTTTTTAGGAAGTTACATGAGTAAGTAGTAACAGACAAAAAAAAGGATATTTTAAGAAGTCAAGTAGTAAACAATTTTTTAAACTAATTTTTTTTTTTAATTCCATAAAAAATATATTACCGGCATGCGTGGGAGCCTTTAGTTTTTTTTTTTATTATATTCCCGTAATATGCCTTGGCTTCTAATTTTAAATCCCACCCCTCTATCTTTCTCCCTCGGATCGTTCAGAACGCGCAGAGCGTTCATCATCAAGCACAACTATTACTACGTTAGTCAGTCTCAGTGCCGGTTAAAGAACGCAGTGTCGCTCCGTCAAAAATTGAATAATAAAAAAATTTTGAAAAAAAAGCTTTTTTTTCTGTATTACCAAATTTGAGCTTATTATAGAATAAGTTAAGTTTTATACATAAAAACTCTTTGAGCGAAAATTCAAGATACTTAAAAAACATTTTTCCGTGTGTGTTTTAATATTTAAATATTTAAACATTTTTCGTTTAATAATTAAAAAAAAAAATTAGTTAAATTATTAAAACTTATTTTCACTTGTGCAAAAAGAAAAAAAAGAGTAATATTTATAGAAAAAGAATTAAAAAAAAAGAAAGAAGGATAGAAAGAAAGTAAAAGAGAGAAAGAAAGAGGTATGTTGAAGAGCGCCTCTTTCTCGTCTTATTGATCGTGCTTTTCAGCAGTATAGTTGCAGCAAGCAACTATTACTAATACTAATATTACCGTTAAATAATAATAACAATAAATATATGGAAAGACTCAGATGCATTCCAATACAGTGCTTTTTTTTATTAAATGATAATTAAAATTTGTTTCTTTCATTTTTTCTTTTAGTTTTTGATTTTTTTTTTTAATTTTAAAAAAAAGTGGTTAATGATAAAGTGTAAATAAAAAAAAGGGATTTTTTTTATTAAAAAATAAAGGGTTCCCTACTTTAATTCAAAAGTGGGGATCCTTTCGTTATCAGCAATTATGTCCGCACCGGGCGCTTGCACAAGGTTCAGTGATAATTACGATTTAAAAGAAGAACTTGGAAAGTAAGTTTTTTCTACATTTTTATTAAAACTACCCATATAGCTATAAACATGGATGACGAAATTTCTAAGGGATGAATACGAAGAGCTTTTATTATTTTATGCTTAAAAAACGTATTTTTTTACAGAAATTTTTGAAAATTCAAGTTTTATTTAAACAATTTTCGAATTTTCAGCAGGGTATGTTGTTGAAAATTTAGACAAAGTGTGAAAAACGTGTATTATACAGAACCACACCCTGAATTATTGTATATCTGAAAAAATATACGAAGAGGGTAGTACAGAAAAATCCGAAAGCACACTTTTTCACCCAAAAAATCTTAAATTAACAATTTTGCATTATTATTTGAATATAATTTATGCTTTACGAGTGAAAGCTCGTCAAGCACAAAAGGGCTTCACTATAAAAAGGGCTTTGAAAGAAAACTGTAAGGTTAGAAATTTTCCAATTAAAAAAAAAAAAAAAAATTAATTTTTTTCAATTAAATAAAAATATATATAAAAAAGAACATTATTTTTCGTTATATATGGTATAGACTAAACAAGTTTTGAAAAAATAAAGATTGATTGATCGAGTATATAGAGACAAGTTAGTAGAAAAAAAGTTAAATATAATTGCAAAATAAGTAGAATTTTTATTTATTTTTTTTCAAAATATAACAAAACAACATACCCTATAAGATGTGAATCAATATAATATTGAACTGGTAGAAGAGGTTTCGTGTAACAATAAATATATATATATATATATAGTAACCAGGTCAACAACAGTTATATATATTTTTAACAAATATACCTTTAATTTTTTGTTTAATATTATTATGACGTATATATTTTTTGTGTAATTAAAGTTTTTGATTAAATAACATATATTTAAGTTTCAGTTACTTGTCATGCAGGTAATTGAAGTATAAAGTATATATTTGTTTAATTACTTTATTTATACAACTTTTATGTATCGTTTTCTGCGAATTAACGTTTGTTTTTTATTTTTTACGGTGGTTCTTATTTTATTTGTAGCTGTGGAATTTTTTATTCATTTAGTATAATTCAGTAGGGGCGAAATTTGATAACACTATAATTTTATACTTGGTTTAGAATTTGGGTTCCAAAAAGTGGTAATTGTATTTATCATTTTATACTGGAATGATAAAAAATGTGCAAACTATCAGGGTAATTTTTTCATAAAAATTTAACCACAGAAATAAAATTTAGTGAAAAGTTACATAAAATCATTTGCCACTGTTAAATTTCTGAATAATTTTGAAAAATATCAATTTAGCGAATTAGAAAACGCTAAAAATTGAATATAATCAAATCTACATTAGTTGAATGAAAAATTTATAGATTATTTTGGCCGCAGATTAAGTTTCTTCATTTTGATACCGGTTTCAAGATATTTAGTTGTGGGGAAAATATATAAATCTGGGAAAAGTACACGAAAATTAATTAATTTTGCATAAGCGACCTATTCAGCCAAGAATCGTTACTGAGAGGTTAAAAAAACAGAAATCAGAGTAAAAATCACGCGAGTATTTATTGAATTTGTTGATTTTTTGTTTGCAGTTTTATAAAAAAGAATCTTGTGGGGCCACACCTATGATTATAACCGAAAGTTTATGGTAAAACCCACTGAATTAAACCTTTCAAATATTGTAATATCATTAAAAACCTGAAAACTGCCCTTTTTCCTACTCTATATACACTGTAAAAAGTAACTTTCTTATATTCACAAAAAAATTAGAACATTTTCGAAAAATTAGTAAATTTTCGACAAAAATTTGTAAATATTCGAAAAAATCGTACATTTACTAAATTTAGTATATTAACAAAAAATTCGAGTATTCTCGATTTTTTTTGTGATTTCGCAAGAAAAATTGATATTTTACCAATTTTTTTGGAAAAGTTACAAAAAATAGTTGTAAATTTACGAAAAATAGTTGTGAATTTACAATTTTTTTCGTAAATTCACAAAAAAAATCCAAAAATTTTCGAATTTTTCGATAATGTACTAAATTTAGTAAATTTACGATTTTTATCGAATATTTACAAAAATTTTTGAAAATTCGCTAATTTTTCGAAAAAATTCTATTTTTTTTGTAAATCTAAGAAAGTTACTTTTTACAGTGTACCACAAGTAGTACAAAACTGTCTTTTTTTTTTGTTTAATTTTAATGTATTCTACGCATACCCTGATAATTAAAATAATAGAATTATTTTTTTTGCATACCAGCAAAATTTTTAAAATACTTAGTCATACTAAAACCGGAATAATAATCAGTCAATGACTTAATATTAAAAAAGAAAAACTTGAATTGCTAGAGTAATAAAAATTATTTAGAAGAAATTTAATTTTTAAATGTTAGTGTCAGCAATAAATCGATTACCTTTAAATGCAAAATTTAAACTAATTAGATTTAAACTAACAATTAAATATTTTAAAAGCCTTGAACTTAAACGATTTAAAAATGAATCAGTAATTTTTTAATACTGTTAAAATTCACGCTTTAAAAATGTACTTATAAGGTATTAAATATTGCATGAATTTTTAATATCATAACCTTTAAAAGACTTTAATTTCTAACATTTATATCCGGAAATAATATATTTTTTATAAAAAATAGAAAATTTATTTTCAAGTTGAATAATTTTAAGGTTATGTAACGACTTAAAACTTTTATTTTACTCAAAACTTTTTGCTTTCTAAATTTTCTGAATTATGAATATTCTAATGTTTTAGAAGCATTCGTATGGAAAGAAAGCCAACTTTGAATTAACATATAAAAAAAAGTTTGAAAATTTATTTCTATATTATTTTAAAGACAAATATCGAGAAAATAAATATTTATGTGTCTTGAAAAAAGTAATAAATATTTTTTTCAACTACCCAAATACTAAGTCCTATCCTTATAAAAATAGAAAAAAAAAATTTATCGACTGTATCAATTACATCTCAATTGATACAATCATTTATCATCATTAATTGATCTGTCTCGATGACTTTTTAATAATTACTCGTTATCGATAGACACAGCTCAATAAAATAATAATAATAACGAATAACGAAGAAGAAAAATGTGCCAATTGACTAATAATCTAGAAAAAAACATGAAAAATGACCTTTAAGACAGTAAAAAAGGGGCTTCTTACAAATTCTTATTCAACTTCTTTTTTAGACAAAAGTTATAATATTTTCAATACATCCAAGGCACTAAAAAACGTTAAGTGTTGAGCAATTAGACTGATGACAATTGGCAAACGATAAAAAAACTTGAATATACTTTTTTTTTTTATTCTAGACTTTTTTTTTAGAGATATAAAACTTTGCAGTATTATATATCTTAAGTTAATCCATATATAAAAAACTACTTTTTTTTTTGCTCTAACTTTGTGTAACACACATACTTTTTAGTAAGGAAGCCCATTCAATGCCACTGATATAAATATGTATGTGTGTACTATAATACTTTGACTTGATATATATTTTTTTTTTCTTTTGAAAAAGAAAAAACTTGGATTTATTTATATCTAATATACACCTTTTGGATTCCCTTATTTAGTTTTTTTTTTTTTTTTTTTTTTATGAGAAATTTTTATTAAAAATAAGTTTTAATTACTAGAGTTTGGAACGTAGTTTGTAAAGAAGTTGTCCTTGTTTTTATCCCTAGTGCTTTTGACCAAAATTTTTAGATGGATTTTAGTGCTGATATCACTCGTTATCAAATATTAAATATGCAAAAATTGTAAAAAGATTAATGCTAATCTAATAAATGTATTACAAAATTTAAGCAAAAAAAAAAATAAAATAAGTCTATAATTCTTATCATAAAAATTAAAATATAATATTGATAAGAAAATAAATAAAAACTTTTATTTTATTTTACAAGGACTTTTAAAATTTATGTGTGTAGAACACAGCAACGACGAAAATATTATAAAACTTAAATATAAACTTTTGTTTATCATTTGTATTTATTAAACAAAAACAGCCAAAAGTTAATTAAAACTTTTATTAATATAATAATAAATTTTTATACTTTTATTTTCATTTATTTAAATATTTATATAACCGAGCTTAAATATGTGACGTGAATTTTTAATTTATTTTAATTTTTTTCATTTCAATCTTGATAATCCATGATAAACGTTTTTAGAGAGTTTTTAGAACTGACAAAAATTATTCTTTATCAATACATAATAGCTAAATAAAATGAAAAATTTGAGATTTTATTAGCCAATTACTTGTCAAGTTGAATCTGATATAAAAATTTTCTTTAAAAAACAGTTTTATGATAAAATAGTTTAGGTGATTATTTTTTTCATTTGTTGAAAAAATGAGGTGCCTAAATTTTCGTAGAGAAATTTTAATATTTAAAGGTCGCGCAAGAGTTAGATCCACTTTTTTTAACGTTATTTTGAAAAAGATTAATTTTTTATATTAATCTCTGTATCTGCTTGTTCTTTTTTTATTTCCTTCAGGGCTGTGTACAGGCCAGGATGGTGTTTTTCCACTGCCAACCTAAACCTGTTATTCCAATCTTCGTTACTATTATTGGTTTTTTGCGAGTCGTTTAATACAGCAAGTAGATTCAGCCTCGGGACAAACTTGGAGGCATGCAATAATTATAGATTTTTCAAAGTCAATCATAACTTTTCTGGGGTTTAAATTATTAATGTGTACTTTATTAAACACAGTTTGAATGGCTTCTGAAACTGTACGATACTGTATGCTTTCCTTAGAGAAGAGTAGTGCATATATTAATGGTAATGCCAAAAAGCATAAAAAAGCGCAAAAATAAAATCAATAAAAATATAAAAGTTTAATTTATTTTAACCCTGAAGGTTATTTTTATTACCTTGAATGTACCATTCATGAACCCGGTTTCACTCCTGCTTAATAATTCCAAATTTCTTTTTATACCAAGTACAAGAATTCAACGTTCAAATGCAATATTTTAGTCCCTGGAGTCAAACAATAAGAAATTTTTACCTGTTAGTGTATTTTTATATAATTCTGGTAACTCTGATTTAAGCTTTTCGGGTTTGGTGGCAAGTTTTGTCTTCTTTTCTAAGATTCTGCCTTTCCAGCAATTGAATTAAAACTCCTTCATCTAATTCTGCCAACTGAGTTCTGAGAATTCTAGTAGAAAGTTTATTTAGGGTGCTCATCAGCACGTCTTTTTAAATTCAATTGGATAACCGTAGCTTGGCACTCTTCTCTGTTAAAAGAATGTTCATGAGGAGATTCGACACCTCGTATAATAATCACATCGTTACCTGATGCAAATGAAATGGTAATAGCTCGAGCTGTACATTCTTTAAGCTTCTTGAAAATCTGCACAGGAATCCATTTATTATTAATTTTTTTCCAATCACTTGTATCCAATTTTCCATTTTAAGTCATAAAAATTTCTTTTAATTTTCTCTAAATCCACTTTCTCAAATGCATAAAAATTGATAAATAAAATACCACATTCTAAAACAGCAAAAAGTATTAAAATTCTTTTAAAAATTATGTAACCATCCTTGTAAAAAATTTCCATTATAAAAGAAAATCTAATAAAACCATATTTTCTTTATTAAACTCGAGAAAATAGTAAAAATAATTTTCTTAAAAGCAGATTTTCAGAAAAACGTATAAATAAAAAATCAAGTAAAGTGTATTATATAAAAAATTGTAAAAGATATTATACATAACGAAACAAAAAATTCATTTCCTAATATTCAAAGCACGTGCTCGGAGGCTTATATACGGAAAGGAGATTAGATAGAAAAAATATAAGAAAATCCTACTACTATATAGGATAAAGAAAGTTAAAAAGGGGAAATTGCTAGTTCATTTGAAAAAATATATATATATATACCCTTTTTTTCAATTTATAGAAGAAAAATCGGGATTATATGGGTTATTACACGTAACTTGTAAATCAGTTAAATAAAATGGAATTGGGTCAAATAAAAAAAAAGTAGGTTTTGGAATATAAATTAATTTTTATTTATTTTTTCTATATTAGGTTTTTTGTATTTTGGATTTAGTTTTGGAGTGTACATAGAGAATTAATTAATAGAATTAAAAGTTTGGGATAACTGGAAAACCAAATGAAAAAAGGAGGAAATTGAATTTTTTTCTCGGTAACCTCAAAGTTTTAGTCTTTTGGTTCAGGGTAGGGCAGATTGTTTGAATTATTTGGACTTGAATCATCTTACTGTAATACGATTAAGCATTGAAAAGCCCATTTTTAAACTTAAAATCCAAAATCACAGGAACCTTTTACAACAATAACTAGCCAGTCTAATATTCACGAATCGTATGAATTCATTAGAATACAAAATTATATACAGTAGACTACTTTTGTGTCTCATTCAATTTGCGTGTTTAAATACTCTAATAAAACTTTATTTATAAATTTATACATCACTTACAATACAGTAATACGAGTTTTTAGTTTGGTAATATTGGGATTTTACATTAAAATATATGAAATATAGGTATAATCAAATGATAATATAAATAATATTAAAATTTTTATGACTTTTTTGATAAAAAAAATAACATTATTTATTTATGAGCTTTTTTTTGTATATGAGCAAGTCTCTTAAAGTTTCTTACCATGTGAAATTTTTAATTTTTGAAGCTTACAAGGATGAAGCGAGTAGGGTACATAAAGCTCTAGAAAAAAAATTATCAATGAGAATAGTCGCAGTTCTGAAATTTCAAGTAAAAATTAAACGAAGGTTCGCCTTGCATTGAAACATGTCACACGTGTAAGTAAACTAACATCAAGAACTTTTAGGGATTGACTCATATAACCAGAAAGTCTACCTACGTGGTTAATAAAAATTTTATATACACAATATAATTCTAAGAAAATTAAAAATAGTATAGAGAAAAAAAAATTTCAATTTAATTAACTATACCTATAAAGAAGGGAAAAAAAGAGTATAGTAATAGTCAACGCATTATTACGTTAAAGCCCATAATACCTTAATGCGATTGAATTTTCTTTCTTTCTCTCTTTTTTTTTTGGTCTGCAATGCAGAAAACTTAAAGGTATATATATATATATATCATTGATTAACATCGCGTGCAAGTTTCGTTATATATATATAAAATAAAAGTAAATCTTCTTTTGTCGTTTCTAATATAAATGTATGTTATTGTAATATACCAATGTCGTTTTCGACAGGTTAAATCCTATGAACAACAGGAACAAATGATTTTAATGGAATACTATCAGTCAAATGCTTCTTTCTTTCAAGTAGCAACGAAATATTTTCTGTACCAGCTGAGCTTTTACTAAATTTCTTTGGTTTTTGTAAATCTGGAAATATTAAATACTTTGTAGAGTAGCTATGAAATTCAGAAAATACAGGTACTCGAAATGCTGGGTACCTGATTATAAAATTTGGGCTTTTTTGGGTTTTTTAGAATTTTAGTCAGAAAAATTTTCGATTATATAAAAAAAAATTTCGATTCTCTCTGTACCTACAGGTCTTTTTGAAAAATTTTGGATTTTATTCGAACTTGATTCGATTAAATCTGATCTAAATAAAAGCTCGAGGGTTGAGTACCCTTCATTTTGGATAACCACCCATTTCTAGCAAATATACTTCAATGACCTTTTGAAATCTGAAATTTATTAAAATATGTTCTCTTGTCAGATCTTATAGAACATGATAAACTTGAATTTGATTAAAATTTTATCAAAATACTGTCATTTTAAGATATCTCAAATATTTTTTCGGTCTTTTAAAACAGTATATAAAAAAAAATTTATTACGAAAGAAACAGTGACAAGAAAAACAATAAATTTTTAAAATACGTACATATGCAAGAAATTTATGTTGAGAAATAGAAAAACATGCATTTGATAAGAGAAAATATAATTTTGACATGGATAAATAATTTTTCTTTACTATAAAAGTACCCTTTTATCTTTTAAATTATGTATTTCGTATTATTTTTCTTATCTTTATTTAACTATTTCCTGTTTGAATAATAAAATATGCAGATAATCGATAATTTAATAAGTTAGCATATTTTTCTTTGCTTTTTTCCTTTAAATAAATTCAAGATAAGCAGATATTTTTTGACATTTTTTTATTTCAATTCAGGGTAGCCTTCAAATTTGAAAAACTTGCATTTTGTATTCTTTTCCAAAGATTTTTTCAGAATTAAGCAAAAGCTTAATTTCATTTCTGTTGGAAACATTTTTAAAAACTAGCTTAAAAATTATTTTTTTTATTCTGCACTGTAAAAAGTAACTTTCTTAGATTCACAAAAAAAAAATAGAATATTTTCGAAAAATTAGTAAATTTTTGAAAATAATCGTAAATTTACTAAATTTAGTATATTAACAACAAATTCGAGAATTCTCGATTTTTTCTTGTGAATTTACAAAAAAATTTGTAAATTATCAATTTTCTCGTGAATACTCAAATTTTAAATTAATATACTAAATTTAGTAAATTTATGATTTTTTTCCAAAAATTACTAATTTTTCGAAAATATTCAAAAAATATTCTATTTTTTTTGAATCTAAGAAAGTTACTTTTTACAGTGTGGCTAAATAGTCGTTGAATGTGCAATTTTTGTAATATTAAAAAACTGTGATGGAACGATTCATATACATAGATCTGAAATACATAATTTATAATTTACATGCATCAATTAAATTATAAGGATTCCAACTTAAGGTTAATCTAATCTAACATTATTAAAGTGTTAAAATTTCGATTTCCAATTAAACCAATTACTCCATTTTAACCAATTTCTAAAATTACAAACAAAATTGATTACTTAAAATAAAAAAATTTTCTTAACAATATAATTAACTTATAATGTAATTGTGTAGAAAAGATAAGTAATCAGTGTGTTATCACATAAAAAGTTTTTTCTGAATATGTAAATTAACCTGCTTCCTTAATTAAATTAAACTCCTTACTCGTTGTTCATTTATCTACTTTAAACTTCCCCTTTGTTATTTCTAACAAAATATTTTCTTGTTATATTTAATTTATAAAATGCATATAAATAACCTTGAGTTTATTTCGAAGTCTAGTGCAACGGAGGGTAGTAAAATTAAAACGCACGCTGAATAAAACCTTCGAATCTAAATATTAATAAAATACTTGCACTGTTGCATACACACGTGAGATGAAAGCATAAATATGGGAAATAAAATTAATTAAATTATTTATGCATTTTATTTTTATATCGTTTGATAATCAATTATTTCAATATCATTCTGTTTATTTATAATTAGAGGAAATATTCTCTGTTAAAAGGTTATCATTTATCAATCAGAATTTCAAAATATTGTTGTATATTAAACTCTGCAATTATTTTTGAGATAAAAATTTATTTGAAAGGTTCTGATCTACTTTGAAATTAAATATTTTTTAATTATCAGCCAGTCTAATATAGAATTTTCTGTATAATCATAACAAGAATTTAAACGTTTTAAAATATTTATAAATAAATTCTATTATTATATGCACGAGTATTTTATAGCTTTAAAAAATATAAAAAAACGTGATTTTATTATTTAAAAAAACTTTTTTATTATTATTAAAAAAAATAAATTTCATTAAATCAATATCTAAAAAAAATTTCACGTGTCTTACCAAACACGTCTTTATCTACTGATTAAAAAAAATAAATCATCTCTAAAATTAGAGTAAAAGAAAAATCCCATCTATTTTTGATTTACCTATTTAAAAAAAATTATTTTTACAAAATTTAGGGGGCATTGATCGTTTAATAAATACCACGTGGTCTACTAAAAATATTCATAAAGAAAGAATGACAAATATTTGATATGTAAGTTAAATAATTGAAATATCTAATGATTATTTTTTTTTGGATAATTTAAAAGAAAATTTTTTTTATTATTATTATTAAAGTCTAGATGCCATTCCATTAATAGACACAAAGACATACGAGATGATAACTATTTTTGGGGTTTCCTATCCTCTTCTACTTTAACTGACTTAATTATTATTACACATGAAATATTATTACAGAAATATGAGTCATTCTACCTTAAATTAGTATTATTTTGTTATTTTATTATTTTCTCTTTTGAGATAATAAAAAGATTAGTGACGAACGTGATAAAATTTCTAGTGGCTTTTGTGGTTTTTTATTATTTTTCTCGTCTTTCTTTTCTCTATGTATTTTCAGTTTTAGATATTTTTGGAATCTAGGACATTTAAAGATTTAAAAAATTTATATGACTTAAGTACTAAATCCTTTTGTATTCATACAAAGAATTTTTGAATACATAAATATTTATAAACAAATCATATAATAAAGTATACAAAGGATGTTATTCAATTTTTTTTAGTCTGAGTGAAGTGTAAGAAATTGAACTTTTTAAAAAATTTTTTTATTTATCTTTTACTAGAAATTTGTTGAGGATAAATTAACTTTTAAGTACTATTTTTTCATCTAGAATTTCCCTGGCTACACGATAAACACATTTATTTTAATCGCTCGTTAAATGAAAAAAAATTCAGAAATTCAAAAATTTTTTTAATTTTATTTTTACAACCTTATTTTTGCAAAGAAAGCATTTCAAAACAGTTTTTAAAATACTTTAGGCTAAAAAAATTCTGGTTGGAAAGTTATAATTTTAAAGAATACAGCAACTTCACTCAGACTATTAATAATTTGCAAATAATCGCTAGTAGAAATAAAACGATTTTTAAAAAGCCAATTTACAGCTTTAATTTTACTTTTAAGCTCTTAATACGAATTAAATAATAAATTACAAATTCGAAGATAAATACACGATATTAATTGAAGCCTCACATTTGTTATTAAAGAATTTTTTATTTAAACTAATAATTTAAAAATTAAAACAAAAATTATATCTTTTTCATTGTTATTAATATTTTAAATGAATCATTATATTTTTAATTAAAATAATTTAATGTCCATGAAAAAATTAATAAAATTTATTAGTTTTTGAATAAGGTTCATAAAAAATGTCATTTTAAAATTTTTATATTGGGTAATCCAGGTGATTTTATGTATTTTTTGCTAAATTAACTTAATTTTTAAAAACTTGTATCAAAAAAAAAAAATGAAAATGAAAATATTCTCAACACATTTGGTGCCTACAGAGTAATCTAAAAGTATAAGAAATTTTTTTTTTGCCTGATTTGATTTGATCTGAAATTTTCAAATTAGGTAGTTGAAATTTTCAAAAAAAAAAAAAAATATTTCCTTCCAAAATTACCTGAATCATCCCATATAGAATGAAAGATACCTGATAATAAACATTAACGACATTAATTTAGCCAAAGAGATAAATTAAACTCGAATTAAACCAAAATCCAGTATAATCTGAGTAATATTTTTGGGTATATTATGTAAACACATTTACAAGTTTATAATTACCCAAGATTAAATATTTAAAATATTAAAAAATTTATAAAAGTAATAAAAATTACAAAAATTTTTCTATAGTAACCAATAACGCATCGTTGATTTCAAAATTATTGGCAAATTTATTATAAAATACGTAAATATAAGATAGATTATTATAGAGTACATAATAATTACGACACGTGTTTTCTAAGAAAAATAGGTAAAATTATATGATCGATTGATATAATAATGATAATAATAACTAAGACATTCTCGTGATTACTATGATGACAGAGAAATTCCCTAAAGAGATTTCCTAAGGTACGAGTACATATAGACCAATCTTGAGGGAATATTTTTTATATTATGAGATTATTTTATTTTTGCGTTACGAGATATAAATTATGTCATTTTTATAAATATTAATATAAAAAGTAATAAGAAAAGGATAGATGGAAAAATAGATTGTTGCTGCTGTGTTTTTTGTGCGTGGGGTTGTTCCTGGGCAGGACTCGAATATAATATCGACCCGCGCGGTACATTTTACCATGTTCCTTCTTTAACGCTCTTTGAGCATGTACCCGTTTTATTATATACAAGGTGACACTTTTTTCAAGCTTTATCATGAAATTAAAAATTTTTTTAGCTACAATTCAGTGAAGTCTGACTGATAATAAATATTTGGGTTTGATGGTTACGTAAAAATTTTTTTTTATTTATTATTTTCGTGGTTAATCCAGGCACTGTTTTACAGATGGAGTAAAATTAATGACGTAAAAATATTATATAATTTTTAATCCTGGGATAAAGGACTTTAATTAAAAAAAATAAAAAATTATTATTTCAAAAACAACGTGTATGACCTTTATAAATAATTAAATCGAGTATTTACAAAAAAAAAATAATTAACTTTAAAAAAATATATGAATTATTCATAATATATTTTGAAATACAAGACTTTTTGAGATTAAAAATATCATAAATAATAGGATTAATTAAGCAACTGTATAACCTAACGAACGGTTCATTACGTATTGTTTTTACGAAAAAACAAGTAAACAGAAAACAAGCCTATTATAATTAGTTTGGACGTCATGAACCTGTAAATTTTTTAAAAATATTTTAAATTCAGGTAGAGATTGTACGTTTTAGTGCTTCTCTTGCTGAAATCTGTCTAATTTTTGAAGAGGGCCTATTTATAAGAGGGGTACCAACTGTTTGGGGTCTCTAAATTACAAATCATTGGCAGGGATCGAAAAAATATCCTTCATATTTGCGGATTACCTAAATGTGTACCTGAGCTTAAAACAGCCAGCCTAAATGCTCGATAATAAAGTTTTTTAGACTATTTATTTCAAAGAACTTTGTTACCTTACAAGTCAACCAAAAAGCAAATATTTGCTCTCTTTTTCGTCTAATAGTAAATATTTTAATTTATCGTGTATTCTTTTGCTGTAATAAGTAGGGATCTGCGGCTACCTGAATTTTTTTATTAACCCGAAATAATCCAAAAATTTCTAAAAATGTTTTTTTTTGCAAAACTATGCAATTTCAAGCATAAAAATAAACAAAAAAATTTAAATTGTTGTATTTTACAAAAAAATGAAAAATAAATGGCACTATCATATAGCCAAGGAAATTGCACCCCTTAAATCAATACTTAAAAGTTATTTTATATTAAAAAGAACCCGAGAAATATTAAAAAATGTATTGCCACCCAATGTACATTACAATGTACATTGTTAGTGTTGTATTGTCAAAGATCAAATAAGTTAAACTTATTACTTATAAATACCCAGTTAGTTACATGATGAGTCACAAATTATAAAATTCTTTTGAAACAATCTCAAAGCTTTTTATGACTTTTTAAAGGTTCAATAAACTCAAATTTACTCAGCTTGATATTTAATGGACCGCGTCTTACACTGTAAAAAGTAACTTTCTTAGATTTATAAAGAAAATAGAATTTTTTCAAAAAATTAGCGATTTTTCAAAAAATTTAGTATATTCGAAAAATTCGAAAATTTTTTTTGTGATTTTACGAAAAAAGTTGTAAATTTACAACTATTTTTCGGAAATTTTCTGAAAAAAATGGTAAATTATCAATTTTTTTCGTAAATTTACAAAAAAAAATTGAGAATTCTAGAATTTTTCAATAATGTACTAAATTTAGTAAATATACGATTTTTTTCGAATATTTACAAATTTTTTCGAAAATTTACTAATTTTTCGAAAATGTTCTAATTTTTTTGTTAATATAAGAAAGTTACCTTTTACAGTGTACTTATTTAATAATGAAAGAATGTATTTTGATTTATTTGTCAAATAATTTCAAGTTTGATTAACCCATTAATGTCTGAGCGGACATAACATGCTTGCACTTTGATAGCTATTTTCCACAAAACTTATAAAAGTTCAGAATTACCTTCTAAACCTTAAATTTCCCCAATAAAATAAAATAATTAAAAAAAAAAATAAGATTAAAAACTAAAATACGCAGATAGAGAGAATAATTATAATGAAGAACTCATTTGAATTTTATTAATTTGAAGAAAAATAAAGTAAAATTTTAATAACCTTTCTCGTCGTCGTCAATATAATATAATTTATATATTGAGACTCATCGATAAAATGAAAAAAAAAAATAACGTATTTTGATTTTATTGAAAAAAATAAAAAGAATTTATTCGACGTTGAATAACAACGTTAATTAATCTCCAATTTTTATTTCCACTGAATAAAATGAATGAAAGATAAAAAATTACAGTCAAATTTAATTACTAATACTTTTTCGTTATATAAAAGAAAATAAAATTAATAATTTTTTTTAAACACATGTTTTTTTTTTTTATTAATACATAAAATAGAAAACTTGTAATAAACTTTAACTTTGACATAAAAAAAATTGTCTAAAACTCTTTTTTTTATTCATATGAACTTGTGTAAAAAAAAAGTAAACTAAAATATTTTTCAAGTACACATGATGTACAACAACAATAAAAAAAATTCAGCACATAAAAATAGTGTCTTTGTAACTTTTTTTTATCTCTGTACGCCTCAATGCTTTTCTTTAACTTTTTCAATTGTGCATAAAACTGCTATTCAATTTTTTTTAATATGTCTAGAGTTCACTAAGTTGTGTGGTTTTATGTATTTTTTTGAAGGTTAGGGACAGTAAATTGGTAAAATTTAAAGAAAATTTATTTTATGCGTGAAATTTAATTGTATTTTTTTACGATTGGGTTCTTACTAAATAATGGAGACAAATTTTTTGGAAATTCAGAAATTAATTTACAAAATTCAATTTTTAGGTGGGTAAAAATAACCCTTAGGTAGTTAAAATAATTTTTATTGTCTCGAGTAGACCAAAACGTCAATTTACACTAAAAAAGTTCATTTTTACAGCTAGCCAAAACGAATACACGTGTAAAGCAACACCTAATTAATGCAACACAAGTGTAAAATACAAGAGCATTGTTAACAAGAGTAAGGGTGTCATTGAGTAAATTTTCTGCTTCTTCGTATTATTATTTAGGTCATTATTTCTTAACACAAAATTAGAATATCCAATAACGAAATTTGTAATTCAAAAAAAAAAAAAAAAATGACAATAGAAAAAAAAATGTGAATTACAAAAATAATTTTACACGACACGAGAGATATGAAATTCTAAATAGAAATCAGAAACTATTCATTATAACATCAGCAGAATTTAATATTTTAAACATTGTATAATCTTTTATGTTCATGATATATATAGTTGACATATTTAATGGTTTATGTACATTATAAAATATATTCTCTCTTTTTTCTTTTTTTTTTTTTTTAATATTCAATGTTTTATGTATCGTTTAATTTTAATGATAAAATGTGTTTAATTTGTCTGAAAGATTAAAATGTAATTTAAGCTTGGAAATAATTCATAGTTTAAATTATTTAATTCTTTGCGCACTTATTTGAAGCTGATTTAAAATGCTTTTTGCCTCTTCAAAAAAGTCTGCGAGAGTATGAAAAATTTTTTTCTCAGAAAGTTAGTTTTTAAATTATTTAGCTGGTATTCGGAATCTTAGAGACTTCTGCATTTATGTTTTGAGTTAGAGTATTGGTGATTCTACACTGTAAAAAGTAACTTTCTTATATTAACAAAAAAATGAGAACATTTTCGAAAAATTAGTAAATTTTCAAAAAAATTTCAAAAAAAATTACGAAATTTAGTATATTAACAAAAAATTCGAGTATTCTCGATTTTTTTTTTGAATTCGCAAAAAAAATTGATAATTTATAATTTTTTTTCGAAAATTTTCAAAAAATAGTTGTAAATTTCCGAAAAATATTTGTGAATTTACAACTTTTTTCGTAAAATCACAAAAAAAGTCGAGAATTCTCGAATTTATCGATAAAATTTACGATTTTTATCGAACATTTACAAAATTTTTTGAAAATTCGCTAATTTTTCGAAAAAATTCTATTTTTTTTGTAAATCCTAGAAAGTTACTTTTTACAGTGTAGATATCCAATGTTTTCATAAGCTTTGGATCCATCCATAGAAGATTTTCTTGCTTAGTTAACCAAAGAACTATTATTTAGAATAATTCAATACCTTTTTAAATCAGAGCTTGCAGGCAATCCTAGTTCTTGTTGCTCCAAATATGAACCTGCGTTTATTTTACTAGCCTAGGGTTTTTTGCATTTGTTTTTTAATACATATATTTTAATATGTTTGACCGTTTGATAAGAAAATAAACAATCTTTTAATAGGATGGTCGTTTGTGTGTAAGCATATGCGTTTAGTGTTTATAAAAGCGCAATTTAGACTCTAGATCCCCTTGTAAATCTTTTTTCAAAATTTAATTTATTTTACTTTCAATGCCTTTAATTTTAAAGAAATTACTCACTTATCTGCTTGTATAAAATGTAATTATAGAGCAAGCTTATGGTTAAAAATGTCATTAAAATTCTAACATACACTGTAAAAGATAACTTCCTTGTATTAACCAAAAAATTAAAACATTTTCGAAAATAATCGTAAATTTGCTAAACTTAGTATATTAACGAAAAATTCGACTATTTTCGATTTTTTTTTTGTGAATTCGCAAGAAAAATTGTAAATTATCAATAGTTGCCAATATACAACTTGTTTCATAAATTCAGAACAACAAAAAATCGATAATTCTCGAATTTTTCGATAATATACTGAATTTCGTGAATTTAAGATTTTCATCGAATATTTAAAAAATTTTCGAAAATTTTTTTTGTTAATCTAAGGAAGTTACTTTTTACAGTGTACATAAATTACAAACTTTTTCATCCAGTACATAATGACAAAGTAATGTACATTCGATTACAATGTGATTTACAAGTCAATATTAAATATCTATTTATAAAACTGTGTAAGGTAAAAAGTCGATAAATAATCGTTAAGTTAATTAGATTTTTTTATATATATATAGAATAAAAAGAAATTAAACGAATGTTATATATAAAAACTTTATTTTCTATTTATTTTTAGAGTACGGAAAATATATATATATAAACACGTGCATAAATGTGTGCATAATAAAAATTTAAAATAATAAAAGCCTTCAAAATTGTTTTTTAATATACGCAATAATATTCTAAATATAAAATTATTAATTAAATTTATTTTTTTTTTTTTCAGGGGAGCTTTTTCAGTTGTTCGTAGATGCGTACAAAAAAGCACAGGCAATGAATTTGCAGCTAAAATTATTAACACTAAAAAATTATCCTCCAGAGGTAAGTTCTTTCGTCGTAAGATAATCAATTTTAGAAAAATTTTAATTATTTTAAATTCTCTTGATTTAAGAAAAGCAATCAAGGCAGGTTTATCGATTCATTTTAGTTTTAAAGTAAAATTGATGCATGGATAAACATAAATTTTCTTTTGATTTAAATGAAAATTATATATGATAATGTTTAACTTTAATAAAATTAAGCTTTGGTTTCGGGAAAGCAATCAGTAAATGTTTACCAATGCATTTAAGTTTGAAACTTAATCACGACACGGATAATAAAACAAACTGACACTGTTTGTTACATAATCCTTAGAAATCATGTAACTTACAAAAATAACTTTTTTTGAAAAACAACCTCATTTTCCAAATGCTATTTAATTTAATCTTGCAATTAACTCCCAATAAACTATTAAAGCTATAATAAGCCTATGTGTATTAGCATTCACTCACAAAGGGGAGACCAGAACATTTGTGTTGCCAAATTACAATTTGCAGTTATGGATGACTTTATTATGTTGAAAATGACTGAAGATAGTCTGCGTTTATTCCAACGCGCCTTCTGGGTCTGTAAACGCAGAGATCAATATTACGACAATGTTATAAAATAGGGATTTTAGGCAATTTTTCAATTAAACGCTGTCAAATTGCATTTCAAGTACAATACTTCCGGTTGGTCTCATTTTTTAAATATAATTGCTACCTTTAAATCCTCGTGAACCGCAATTTTTTGTCACCGATTGTCAATTGTTAGCACATATTGCAATTTTCATTAAAAATAGGTCCTAAAAATTTTTTATAAGCTGTAAATTTCCAAAAATTCTCGATTCGTTCCTTTTTGATTATTAATTTAGCAGATATGGCAGTTTGAAGAAAACAAGATCTGCTACAAGGAGATAGGAATAAGGGTTTCTTTTATACTCCAGTCAAATCGCGGAGGGGGGTGTATTTTCACTGGCCAACATGAGTTTTGCTCTACTATATGTTTTTAGGGTAGCGTATCAGAAAATCGGGGTATTTTCCGGGAAATATTTTCGGAACACCCTTAAATTTGCAAAAACTACCTCCAAAAAATGTTTTTTTTTATATATTAGCAAACTGAACTTCTAGATTTAGCCAAAAATTGGTCTAAAAGAGTTTTTTGGAATGCTAATCAAGAATTTTAGATAATTTTTTATGAATTATCAATATTTTACCCTTAAATTAGCAAAAAAAACCCTAATAAGGGTGCATTTGCAATTTTTGCACTTTGAGCGACCAAATTAGGTCCCTAAAGGTTTTTTTGGGTCACTGATCAAGAATTCGGGGGAATTTTTTGTGAATAATTAATATTTCAACCTTCAATTAGCAAAATCAACCCCTAAAAGGGGTGCATTTATAGCAGTCACTCCTTTTAGGGGTTGTTTTTGCTAATTCAAGGGTGAGATACTAATTATTCACAAAAAATTCCCCCAAATTCTGTATTAGCGACCCAAAAAATCCGTATGGACTTAATTTGGGTGCTCAAAGTTTAAAAATAGCAAAAACATACCTTTTAGGGGTTGTTTTTGCTAATTTGAGGGTGACATATTAACAATTCATAAAAAATTTCCCTAAATTCTTGATTAGCGACCCAAAATACACATATGGACCTAATCTGATCTCACAAAATGCGCAAATATTAAAAACACCCCCATTTTAAGGGTAATTTTTGCTAATTTAAGGGTGAAATATTAATTATTCATAAAAAATTACCTCAAATTCTTGAACAGGGACCCAAAAAACTATCTTTTACCAATCCTTTGCTAAATCTAGAAACTCAGTTTGCTAATATATCAAAAAAGCCCTTTTTGGGGGTAGTTTTTGCAAATTTAAGGGTCTTCCAAAAATGTCTCCCGGAAAAGACCCCGATTTTTGTGATCAGCGACCCAAAAATATATAGTAGAGCAAATCTCATGTTGGCCAGTGTAAATACAGCCTAAACCGCGATTTGACTGGAGTAGTAGGGGTGTACGGTGTTTATTTTTCACCCGAAAAATCGACTAGGTTTTGGATTTTCTAGTCCGCAGGTATACAGTTTTGAATCAGAAATTTCCCTAACTTTACGATTCTATGAGTATATTTACTAAAATTATAGGTAATAAACTAATATTTTTTTAAAATAGGAATGGTTTTCCTCTTCTTTTATAAGCATAAGCAAAATATTTTAAAAATAAAAATATTTAATACAGTCGTAAAGCCAGTAAAAATTTATATACGAGATTCAAAAACGTACTTGCAGACCTGTGAGACTTTTTGGGTTTAACCGAAAACTAACCTGAAAAAAAAAACCGATCTTTCGTTTAATTTCACCTCAGTAGTTTCTTTGTTCTTTTACTTCCAAGTAAACCTCAATTTAACTTGAATTCAAATTTCCTTTAGGTTTTTCTCCAAATCATATCTTTCTGCTTAAAAAAAAAAAAAAAACTCATTCTGAAAAAAAGGAGCTTTTGAACTTTCAGGATTTAAAATATATAGTAAAAGTAAATAGAAATTAATGAGCAGCTTCTGTGTACTTAAAACTCTAACATTACAAAAAGTACAAGATATTATTTAAATTACATAAGTAATAGAGTATATAATTTAGTTGTTACATTAAAGCTTAAGAGAAACAGGTGTTGTAAAAAGCTGAAAGAATTTAAATAAATTAAAAACACAAAAGAAAACTAATAAGCGTAATAAAAAAATTTTATTATATGTCAAAAAATTATTAATAAAATTATGACCTAAGAAGAGAAAACCTATCGAAGCATACATACTGCTAAAGACTAATCGAATCAAGTTAGATAAGTTAAACGATATCACGTTATAAATTGAATTAAATTTCATATTATTAGAATCTTTAATACAATAATAAAAAAAATTAATAATAACTTTCAAGCACACACACATATAAATCAAGAAAAAAAAACTTTTTTTCTGTCTCTGTAGTATAAATAAATTAATAATTAAATTCATGATAAAAGACAGTTTTTATTTCGAGTCATATATTCTAGTTTAAAAAATAAAAGTTTTGACATTTAATTTTACTTTATATTCTTTTAAATTAACACTTTTTTATATTTATACTAAGGCAGGATTTTTAGGAGAGGGTTTTTTAAAGCTCATCGTCATCGAGGATTTTATATATATGCTTGTGTATATATTAAAGAATACACAATTATGTCCTTGCTCTAGTAAACTCTTGACCTGTCTGAAATACCTGTAATAATAAAAATTATTTCTTTTTTTGTGTGTGTATATGGGCATGATTTTTAATTATTTTTTTTGTAATTTTTGGGAAAAATTGGGAAACGATCTTTTTGATGCTTTAAGCTCTAAAACTTAACCCATATATATATAATAAACAATAAATAGTAATAAAAATTTACATTAGCATGTCAAAAAAAGATAAAATATTCGAACAATTAAGAATATTAATTAATAACATTTGATTATTTCAAAAAAATTTTAATTACAATAAAAAAAATTTTCATTAAACAAACGCAGTTAGTAGGTAGTAAAAAGCTCTTATCATTTGATTTTGATAACGTGTCGCATAAAAATTTCAAATATATGTAAAACATAATATAGCCTAGTTAAGAGAAAATTTTATGTAAATCAGAAAAAAACAGTTTTCGTGTCTAACCTCTACTTAACCTAAAGTGTAATAAACTTCACGGTTCTGCTTTTATAATATAAGTTTCTTTTCCTTTTTTCTCCTTTTTTTCGGTGCAAATCACGCATGCATGTTTTATGTATTTATTTATAATAACAAAAATATATTATTTTGGTATCTACCGTTTGGCTTACAGTTTTTGGTCGAATTGAATTTTTTTTAAGGTAGGGAGAAGCTTGCGAGAGCTTTTATGTTTACGGTGGAGTAATCTGATTTCAAAATCATGAAAATGAGAAAAATTTTATTTTTTAGTATTGGAACTGGTTTAGTACTTATTTAAATTATCAGAAACTGTAAGTCGTACGGTATTCAGTTTATTTCCTTTTTTCCATTAACTTTTTTATTTTCGAAAAGTAATAATTTTGATATTTATTTTATGTTCGACCTTAAAAACTATTGATTTCTTACAAAAAAAATCTTATTTTTGGAAAAAGAGTAAAACTGTAGAGCAAAAGTTTAACAAACATTTGCAAAATTACATATTTTCTAAATGTAAAGTTTCGAAGGGTTTCATACATGTAAAATAATAAGATAAAGTCGGAAATTAAAGGACAGTTAGGTATCTGATTTTCTCTTTTAAAACGTCTATTGAAAACTTTGTTATCGGGTCCATCACATCTCGAGCTTGCACGTAGTTCCTAAAAACCTACCAGAAACTAAAATAAAATAAAAATACATTGAGCTTGCGTAAATAAGTCGTTTTTACGGTTACATAAATCCTGTCTTTTGAGTGGATGTATAAAAAAAATCCTATAAACCGCAAGCACAAACCATAAAGCAACATGAAAATTTTCAATACCTCAAATTATTTCTGTAAAGGTTTATTCATATAATTTTCTTTTGTCAGTAAAACTGATAATCTTACAAAAAATAAATATTTTGTGACAAAATATTTAATTGTCAAAACAGCGTGATAAAAATTTGAACCAACATACATCTGTCACTGTCCGACATTAATAAATACCAGTTCATCAAACTCGAAAAACTAATCAATGTTGCGGTTCGTTATGTACTTGACGTTTCATAGATACAAACCTAAAGCTCATCACGATGACCACACCTCAATCTTTCGGCTGGTTAAATATTCAATTTTAGTATATGAAATTGTCCTTTACACTCTGCAGAGTACAAAAATTATTTGATAATTTTAAATAATTATTGGCTCTAATTTAGCAAATTATCAGATTCAATTTATTTTATCTTTAATCTATTTATAAAAAATGGGGGTAAAAAGAAAATAAATACACGTGGATATTGTAAAAAGAAGCATTTTCAACAACCGGAAATAACGAGCTGTCGCTTTTAAAACACAAAAAAGAGAGTGTATAGGCTTGACATTAGATATCTGTGTGCGAGTTTGCGGAAAATAAGAAAAACTGTTTCAATTATATCAAGAGACGTCAAGTAAAAAAAGCTTTTTTTACTTTATACTTTGTCTGATGATGTTGTACAACCAGAGTTCTACCCCCCTTTGCTATTATACCGACGACCTTAATGTTATCTTATATGTTTATAAATTTTTAATGAGAAAAATCTAATTTATCTTGTTTGAAATTTAATACTGAATAAATTATTTTTTTTTCTCTGAAGGATTGTTACATTACTTCCGATTGAAGCTTTTTTTCTTTCGTGTTTCAATGATTTTATTTGTTGCTGTTATTCACTTTTTTAAATTCAAATACTCAATAAAGTATATTTTTCATCTGATAAAAAAATATTTTATTTATTTGAAAGAAAAATATTTCAATTTTTGTATTTTATGTTTACTTTTTAACTTTGAAAAACTAAGTTATTTAAATAAAATAAAAAGGTTTTTTTGTTAACAAAGTAAAATATAGCTCAGTTATATAAGCTTTTATGATTTTTATTTAATTTAAAATATTTATGACTTTTTACATTTCTGAGTTATTTAAAATTACTTTTTTTATTTTATGAACTTGTAAGTTAATTGCATGGAATCACCTGCTCGAAGAGAATTTATGAAAGTAAAATAGGATTTACAAGTATATTAAGAATAGCTAGTTTTAGTACAAGGAGCAAGAATTAACAACTACTTCATGAGTTGAAAAAATAATTTTATGCTTCCACTCAATGATTAGCACTGAGTTTTTTATTCTTGGGTAAAAAATTACTCTATTTTATGGCAGTTTTAATTTAATTTTATCAGAACCAGAAGGATTTTTTTTTTTCAAAATATACGGACATATTCTGAAATTGTAGGATTGAGAGTTCGATTCCCTGATATTACTAAAATTTTTTTCACGTAGTAATCAAGATGAGAAAAGGTCTACCAATGGTTTTTTGGGTCGCTTATTCCGAAAATCTAGGTTTCGCTAATGCAAAATTTGTCTAACGTCATTAAATTTGTAAAAATCGTCCCTAAAACGTTTAAAACTGATAACTCAAACGATTAAAGTTTTATAATACTGCAAATGTATAAATTTTATTAGAATTATCCATACATAAAATATTTTTGTACCAGATGTGCAAAAAAAATTTTAATAACCGTAAATTTTTTAATTTCAGACTTCCAAAAGCTCGAACGCGAGGCTCGGATATGCAGAAAATTACAGCACACAAATATCGGTAAGTTTTTTTTAAAAAACTACTTTTTTATCGTTCGATTATTCAATATGCTCCATAAAATAAAATTGAAAAATTAACTTACCGTAATTCATCTTGAATTACAGTTGACTTTATTAATTATTTACCAGCAACTTCTATTTTAAAAACTGTAGATGCCAGCAAAATAAAATTTAATTTCTTTATTTTATATTAAGACATTAAGTAATCTTATTTTTTTTAAACTATACTCTATTTAAGAACCTAAAAGGTAATAAAATAAAGTTTAGTACATAAGACCCTTAACACACACACACGTAATATTTCTTTATACATAGCAGAAAATAATAAAATAAAGGATAATCCAATCTATATAAAAAATAAAAAAAAAAATCCATTTATAACATATTGTGTATTTAATACAATGAAAAAAAAATTTAATCTCTATTTTACTCCTTTTTTTATTTTAGTAATGTGGCATTGTAAAAAAAGGAAATTTAAAATTTTATTTTTATATGTTATTATACAAAATGCTATTTAAAATATATAATACCTTTTGAATAAAAAATTGTAGTAGAATTTTAAAAAAAGTTGAATTTAATGTAATTTATATGAAACCAATAAATTTAATAAAAAAAAGTAAAGGAAATTATTATTCCAAGAGCCGAAAGTTATTTCGTTAATATATTATGTGCGTTTAAAAAATTTTTTAATTAAAAAAGAAGGTGTAACTGGTTGTAAAAATTTTTTATATATATATATATATTTTTTATCACATAGTTTTGTTTTTTATGAATGTGGTCTAATTTCTACTACTGTTTGGTAGGGTTAATGATCGAAGACAAGGGTTTATTTTATTTATCTATTTTATATTTAGATTTTATAGGCCTAATAAATAACTTGGAGTTATTAATTTACGATTCTTGTTTGCATACTGATTTTGTTTTAGAGCTTTTCTGCAATAGGGTTCAAAATTTATTTATAAGACTTATCTCCGAAAAAGGTAAACTTTTGGATTGAGGAAATAAAATTTCTTACTGGAAAATTAAAAACTGCAAATTTTCGTGATTTCTATCAAAATTTATGATTTACTTGTTCCCAAAAAAGGTTTCATGTTGCCTTCTATACTAAAATCCGAAAAATTACCGCTAGATATTGTGGAAATGAACATTTTTACAATTTTTCTTTGTAACTCCGTTTCAGTATTATATCAAAAAGTCTATCAAAATATTTTTTTTAGTCAAGAAGCTAGCTTATAATTCCGTATGCAGAAAATCCGATCGAGTGTTTAATTAAAAGACACCAAGCAGATTATAGTTTTTTGACCCGCTAATTCCGAATCTGCAGTTATTTTTTCATTAAAACTGGGGCGTTTGCCACTAGAGGGCATTTAGGGGGGTAAAAATTCTAATTTTTGCAAATCTCTTGGAAGCTAGGCGTCCTAAGATACTTAAAACCAAGTAACTTAACATTTTTTGACCCGCTGATTCCAAATCTGCAGCTATTTTTTCTCTAAAACTCAGGCGTTCGCTACTAGAGGGCGTTTCGGGGGGGAGGGGTGAAAAGGTATTTTTCGCAAATATCTTGAAAGCTACGTGTACAAAGATACTTAAAACCAAGCAGATTGGAACCACGTGCGTTTCTGGAAGTGAAAAACAGCGTTTTTACCCTCTAAATGCCATCTAGCGGCGAACACCCCAGTTACTCCAGTCAAATCGCGGTTTAGGGTGTATTTTCACTGGCCAACATGAGATTTGCTCTACAATATGTTTCTTGGGTCACTGATCACGAACATCGGGGCCTTTTCCGGGAGATATTTTCAGAACTCCCTTAAATTCGCAAAAAGTACCCCCAAAAAAGGTTTTTTTTTTATGTATTAGCAAGCTGAGTTTCTAGATTTAGCCAAGAATTGGTATGAGAGGGTTTTTGGTTCGCTGATCAAGAATTTGAGGTAATTTTTTATGAATAATTAATATTTCACCCTTAAATTAGCAAAAACAACCCCTAAAAGGGGATGTTTTGGCTATTTTCGCACTATGTGCGATCAGATTAGGTTCATACAGGTTTTTTGAGTCGCTAATCCAGAATTCGGGGGAATTTTTTATTAATAGTTAATATTTCACCCTTAAATTAGCAAAAACAACCCCCTAAAAGGAGTATTTTCAATAAATGCACCAGTTATAGGGGTTGTTTTTGCTAATTTAAGGGTCAAATATAAATTATTCATGAAAAATTTCCCCAAATTCTTGATCACTGACCCAAAAAACCCTTAAGGACCTAATTTAGTTGCTCAAAATGCTAAATTGCAAATGCACCCCTTTTAGGGGTTGTTTTTGCTAATTTAAGGCTGATATATTAATTATTTATAAAAAAATTACCTCAAATTCTTGATCAGTGACCCAAAAAACCCTCTTATACTAATTCTTGGCTAAATCTAGAAACTCAGCTTGTTAATATATCAAAAAACCCCTTTTTGGGGTACTTTTTGCAAATTTAAGAGTGTTCCGAAAATATCTCCCGGAAAAGGCCCCGACGTTCGTGATCAGTGACCCAAGAAACATATAGTAGAGCAAATCTCATGTTAGCCAGTGAAAATACACCCCACCCTCCTCCACGATTTGACTGGAGTAAGTTTTAGAGAAAAAATTGAGAAAAAATAATTGCAGATTCGGAATCAGCGGGTCAAAAACAATAATCCGCTTGGTGCCTTTCAATTAAACACTCGATGGGATTTTTGGCATACGGAATGATACGCTAGCTTCTCGACTATTCAGGGTTTTGAAAAATCCTTAAAAAAAAAAACTTACAAACGGTTTGTGAACTCACAAACAACAAACATGGAACATATATCAGAACTTATAACAGTTTTATTTAAGATGTACTCCCTAATTATCTTAAGTCCATAAACCTAAGATATTATCCTAAGCCCCTAAATAAAAAATTTTCAAAGTGCATTTGACCACCCCCCTATTCTCCTCTCAACAAAGCAAACTCATTACTAAATCCAACCATGAAAGCTCTATCTAGTAATTTTAGCCTCAAAATTTCCTTGCATATAATAACAATAAAAATAATCATAAAAATAATAATTTTAATTATTATTAGTATTATCAAAACGTGTATCTAAAATCTTTCATTAAAAAAAAAAACTTTTTATTTTTAAAAATGATATTTAATAAAATCACGTACTATACTTTTTGCATACAAAAGCTTTTATATACACTTTATAAAATATCTTTTATATATACAAGTCTGACTATATCGTTTATATAACTACTTTGATCAATAATTTTATGCAAATACTCTTTTTTTTTAGTGTAGGTTAATAGATAATGCTGATAGTATTTTTTTTTTTTGAATTTTATTAATATTTTATCGCATATATATTAAAATTTTTTAAATTTATACGATTTAGGTTATATTATGTACTTAGTAACACAATATAAAAATTGTAACAATAAGTTATCGATTACTTTAAAAGATACACTCTGCACTTCTGAACCAAAAAAAAAAAAAAAATGTTTATCCTTGCAGTTTGATACTTAAAATTTAGCCTAAAGTAATGCAGATAAAAGAAATTTTTTAGTAAGTAGTTAAAAGTCTAAAAATAATCCAATGATGTGTATTGGCACATCTTTCATTTTATTTGTTTCCTTTTTAACTTTTATAATACCAACTATCGATAGTTTAAAAAAAAAAAATAGGTATTCAAGTATATTATTATTGGTTTTATTGCAATTTTATTGATGCGAAAAATCGTTTGTGTTGTTATTATTATTGATATTATTATTAGGCTAATAAAAATCATAGATTTCAAATAACTTTTTATTATTTTACTTTTTTTTTAAATTGGATTCAAGAATTAATTTAGTTTTTTGTTAATTAGTTTTTTTATTACTGCATAAGAAAAATTATTGTTCCAAATTAAGAATACGATTTAACAGTGGTTTTAGAGACAGAGTTTTACTTGTCAGGATATTCGTAACTTTGTTAAACTACAACTCAAATTATAAAGCTCAAGTTTTCCTTAGACTGTCCTAAACATCAAAATTAATTTTCTGGACACACAAACAGAAAATACTCGAAAGTTTAAATAGCTTCATTGTTAAATTTCATTCTGCAGTCTCTAAAATATCGACCTTCCCTTACGTCATTTTTTCGTAATTCAACCTTTCTCTGTTGTAACAATAAATGAAGTGAAAATTTTGATAGAATTATCAAACAGGTGACCTTTTCCACACAAATAGAGTTTATTTTTATATTTTACATGGCAATTATTTACTTTTTTATCAATTTTTATTTTAAAAACCAATAATTTAATGCACAATTATTATTATATCGACCTTCTTTAATTTACTGTCCTTAACCTTAACACGTTGTATTTAAATATTGTTCTATAATTATTTACATTGTCAATTAGCCTTGTTTACATCACACTTGACTTAAATCATTTCAGTATTTTACTAAAATTTAATATTTGATGCTCTTGTTTTCTTACTTGTGTTTTCATTATAGTTATCTTTAGGTGATAAAGGCTGAATTTAAATTAAAAAATTTTTTAAAAGCACATTTTTAATTACCATCAAAAGCTTGATATTTATTGATAATAATTTAGGTACTCAAAAAAGTTAATCCAGGATTTTGTACCTTAACTCTAACTTATTAAATATTAATTTTAATACCTGGGATGATCGATAAAACATTTTAAAAAGCTCAAAAAAGCTCATTTATGATCTCGTTTTTGTATTAAACCAACATACTTTATTATTTTGATACGAGGGATTGACAAAAAAAATATTAATCGAGCATCAGTTACTAAGCTACTGTATAATCCATCATAATACATTATCCTTTTTTTTCTTCTTCAGTATTAAATATTTACTTGAACTACTTACTTTTTGACTCAAAAATTACGTTTTTTGTATTAAATCTCATTTTTCTAGATTAAATGCAACATTTGACATTTAACTAAAAAATTTTCTGCTACAAAATAATTTTATTTAATTATGTGGTAAATAAATATTTAAAAAGTAAACAATTTATTTTTTTTTAAAAGGGAGTTTAAATTGTAAATGTAAATAAAATAGTTGGAAAAAACATACATTTTTAAATAAATAACATACACATTTAAGTATGTGTATTTACATATTTTCTCGGGTCATAAAATTCACTTAGTTTTTTCAAATACGTATAATATAAAAGGCTTTAAATTTTAAACCTTTTTATCGACCCCAAAGGACGTGTTAAAGTTATATTTACGTATGGTAAAATGCAACTACGTTTAGAGTATTGTATAATATTCAAAAATTATCTTAAAAATATACGTTTAAATAAAATTCTACATAAATTTTATTTTATATTTTTAGTGAGATTACACGATAGCATACAAGAAGAAAATTATCACTACCTCGTATTCGACTTGTAAGTAAATAAAATAAATTTTTTAAATTAGATTTTGAATAACAAAAAATAAATAAATTTTTTAGAGTAACTGGTGGAGAACTGTTTGAAGATATTGTTGCTCGTGAATTTTATAGTGAAGCTGATGCTTCTCATTGCATACAACAGATTCTTGAAAGTGTTCATCACTGCCACCATAATGGAGTCGTACACAGAGATCTCAAGCCAGAAAATTTGCTTTTAGCAAGCAAAGCAAAAGGAGCGGCTGTGAAATTAGCAGATTTTGGTTTAGCGATAGAAGTACAAGGTGATACGCAAGCGTGGTATGGTAAGTTTCATTCAAAATTAATCAAATATTCCTATATTTCATAAATCTTCAAAGTATTTTAAATATTTTTATACTGCAGGTTTTGCGGGTACACCTGGTTATTTAAGTCCTGAAGTTTTGAAAAAAGAACCTTACGGTAAACCAGTAGACATTTGGGCATGTGGTGTTATTCTCTATATTCTCTTGGTCGGTTACCCTCCATTTTGGGACGAGGATCAAAACCGATTGTATGCACAGATAAAGGCGGGATCTTACGATGTAAGTTTCTTGCATCATTAGCGTGCTTAAAGCTCTAATTTTTTTTAATTCTAAAGTCTCTTGTATCGATTAAAAAATATTATTAAATTTAAGTATATTCCATTTTAATAAAAACAATTTTTCATAGTAAATGTATCGATTTTTAGTACCCAACGCCAGAATGGGACACTGTTACACCAGAAGCAAAAAATTTAATCAACCAAATGTTAACGGTTAATCCAACAAAAAGGATCACCGCTAGCGAAGCTCTCAAGCACCCATGGATTTGCGTAAGCAGAATTATAATTTTTTGTTTAAAAATCTGTCTCAAGAAACTATTAAACAATCGTTTTTTTTTCTTTTTCTTCTTACAGCAACGAGAACGTGTTGCTGCTATGGTCCACAGGCAACAGACTGTCGACTGTTTGAAAAAATTCAACGCAAGGCGCAAATTAAAAGTAAGATTCACAATACTATTAACTAATCTACCAAATAAAATAATTCTAATAATTATTAGCTACATTTTTGGAAATGTCTCTGGTGAACAATTGAATTATCTTAGCTACTGTTTTAATTAAAAACTTATTTGAATTGAAATTATTTTCTAACAATTTAGTTAAGACAATAAAAAGTTAAAAATTTAATTACAGGGCGCCATTTTAACAACAATGTTGGCGACAAGGAACTTTTCCAGTAAGTATGATGTACATGGTAAGTACCTCCGGCCCTCAACAGCACAATTCATCAATAAAATAAATAATTTTATTTTATTTTCACATTAATTAAGTAAAAAAAATTTAATTTTTCTTTTTAATTTTCTTTTCATTTTCATCATTTCATATAAAATTCACGTATTTTGCAAAATAATTAAAAATAAACAAATATCCTAACTGTAAAAGTAGTAATTCTATAATTTTCTATAACTTTTGCCAAAGTTTCTAAAAAAGATTTAGAAAAAAAAAGCTATTCAGTGTTTACTAACATAATATTCTACATGCCTGAAGCTACTGTTTATTAAATATAAAATTAACTAATAAGAAACTATAAGGCAACTGAAAAAATTAACAATATTAAATAAATAAATATAAATAATTAACAAAAAAAAAAAAGAATACGTAGATAATTTTTTCGATAAAATATAGAATTTATATTGTCTGTGATATGAGTAGTGCATAATGTAAATAATAAAGAGCATTATTATTTTATATATATAAGCTCACTAAAGCACGATAATATATATAATGTGTTATCATTGCATTAATGCACTTAAAAAAAATGAGATTAAAAAACAATTAAAAAAAAAAACAATTATCATATATCCTAAAAAATTAATTAACCCTAATTATTTGCATTGAATTAATTTAAAAGTGTATTAAGAATATTAGAATTCAATTTAAAGTAAAATTAAGACTTAATCCACTTAATAATTATTGCAAATAGTAATGGAATGATATATGTGTAACTTTTTTGTTGGTATTTGCTGATGACTACCTGTGTGTATTGACAAATATTTATATTTTTATATATATATATACCTTTGAATAAAAAATCAAGATTATTTTTAATTTGTATGTATCTTTTTAGTTTGTACATATTCTGTACAGTATTTATTTATTATTTAACCAACGTAATTTATTTTAAATATTATTTTGCTTTATTTCTTTGGCTTATGCTTATTGTTTTATAAAGGAAAAAAAGTTTTATAACTAAACAATGAAACGGAAGATATTAATTATGTTATTTATCTACCAATTAACTTTGATATATAAACTTGAAAAATCAAATGAATTTAAAACAATTATATATTTTTTTAAATGCTTTATTTTCTTAATTTAAAATGTGATTTCTTACACGCGATAATTTAAATATTAATTCATTTGGAAAATTAATAAGTTACGGGATAAATACATAAGTTAATATAAAAAGATTTATTAGTACATTAAATATATTTAAAAGACAGATTAAAAAGATATTTTTACTATTTTTAAATTTATGCCTTTTTCATTTTAATTCTAAATATAGAGATTTTTTAATAAAATTTTCTTGGCAAATATTTAACATTTTCTATGATTTGCCAGTAACATATATATAAATTATATATTTTTATTAAATAAATAAGTTTTAATTAATTAAATATTTTATTTGTAATGAGATGAATTTATTTTTCTTTACGTATAAATGACGATAAATAAAAAGTTTAAGGTGATAAGGTCGTCTACTACGAAATACGTTACGCTATGAAAAAATAGAAACAATTTATTCGTTATAATCAGGGGAATTACCACATACTCCAAGCTATATCCCTATTGGTAATTTATTTATCTTAAAAAAACATGCCCAATGCCTCCCATTGACCTAGCTTCTTGTTAAAAATTAAAAATTCTGTGTCTATTTTTGAAAAATTGAAATTACCTTATTCATCAATCTAAACACTTCCGATTTGTTTCATATTTTGTGCAAGTGTAACCATTTAAGACCTTTAAACTCCAATTTTTTATCAAAATCTCTCTCGATAACTCTTGATTTTATAGTCAATTAACCAGATGCCCATTTTTGGCACAAAATGATCAATTTTTAAATTTCTGCTAAAATTACATTATTTGATCAAAAATCTATCCTTACTGATAGTTAAAATCTATTTTGGATGGATTTATTTACAAGACTAAGCTATTAGATTATTTTCTCCTCACTGAAAGGTTTTTTTAATGTATTTTAATTCTTTCTGATATAATTTGTGAAAATTATTATGTTGTAGCACTTTACGTTTCGACAATTTATTGTTTCAAAAATGTATTTATTATAAATATTCAATTTTTTCTCAGAGAGCAAATGAATTTTTCAATTGCATTGTATTTTTTGTACCTTTTAAAAAGTACAGTTGTATTTTTATGTTATACACCACAGTAAATTCTATTCACTTGATTATGTAACTATATCCAGAATATATCAAGCTTCAATCAATATTTCTGTTCATGTTCATCAAATTAATTAAAAAAAGATAGCATGATGGATATAAGTATGATCAATCCAATATTGCTTCTTAAACTTTCCATCTACTTTAATCAAGAGTTCACTTTTCTGATATACTTACATTTTACATAAGGGTTGATTAAAAGTTTTTGGTGCCGAAACCCGGTAAAATTTTCAGAAACTCCTTGCTGCAAACAAATAAGATATTTATAATTAAAAAAATGCTGTTTCTGTAAAATAGTGTGACGTATTTTAAAGGTAAAGATTCAAATAAAGTATAAAATTCTCTTTATGATAAAGTAAAAATATAAAACTATTTAATTAAACATTTAAAAAGTGAAAATTAAAGTTTTTTAACAATATCATAAAATTTATTATATATTTCTTTTTTAATATATATTAAAATTTAAAAATATTCAAGTTGACCTAAATTCTTAACAATACTTAATTTTCTAACGAAAATTTTAATTAAAATTTACTTTTATACAATATATAAATAAATAATTAAAACGTTAAGTAATTGTTTTAGTTAAAAATAAACTGTTTTATTAAAAAAAAATTATTTTATACCTAATAAAAAGGATAAAAAAAGACGTAAAGATGACTTGTCCAATATATTAATAATATTTACAATCTCATTAAAGTTTAAACAAAGTAATTGCATAGTCGTGTACATGATAATTAAACTTAACATGATTAAACTATACCAGAAATGATGATATATATTGTTTGGTATAGACACTTTATAACAGTTTCTAATTAAATAAATAAAATTAATTTTTAATTAAAAAAATTTCTTTGTTATTTTTGTTGACAGCTTAGATAAATATAAGAAATAACTTGATTTAGAGAGAAAAAAATATTTATTATTTGTCAGAATATAAGAACCTAACTGTCATCAGTTTCAGAATGACTATTTTTATTGTGTTTTTATTGAATAAAACATACAATATAGAAAATTTGTATCGTTAAATATTCTACGATTTCTTTAATATAATTTTTCATATTTTATTACATTTTTACAGTAAAAAAAATTTGGGTCGGAGGTACTTATTTAATATAAAATTTTTTTTTTCAAATGATAATTATTTTTTTTATATATATAAACTTTCATGATAATTATAAGAGTAAAGAAAATATCGTTACAAAAAATTGAGACACTTGACACAAAAAAATTAAAACAAGAAAATATTACTCAAAAAAAAAATAAAAAAGTTATTTTTGTTATATTTTACTTTTTTTAGTTTTGATTTTTTAGATTTTATTTTAATATAAATACACAAATAAATGTTTTTAGACTATATAAATAAAATGAATGTGTAGGAATATTTTTTTTTTTTGCATCTTATTAAAGTTTCAATTAACGATTTATTACTTAAAAGATTTTTATTCTCTATTTTTTAGTATAAAATAAAATCAAAAACCATTAAGTACATAAAAAGAGAAAAGTACTGATAATGAAAAGACTTTTATCTTTCTAACAATTTCTTCTTTTTTCCAATACTTTGACAGATATTTACAAGTATTTAACTTCTTATATTGTAAAACTCAAGTTATTGAAAAATAAGAAGAAATGAGATTTTTTAATTAATTTTTTACAGCTAAAATTACGTTCTATTGAAACTTTAATTAGTATTTTAATTTTCTGTTAGTTATATAGAATTATTGCTTAAAAATGATAATTTAAAAAAAAAGAAAAGTAAAATTGATGTTTTAGTTTGGTATTTTTTGTTGTAATTGATTGTGTAAATAATTCAATTTAATTTAGTTTTTCTATTTTAAAAGTTTAATGAAAAAAAATCATAATTTTTAAATGTGTTTAATTTTAGTATTATTTTAATAATGTTTAAAAAAGAAAATTTATTTTTATTATTCTTTGATGACCCCAATTTAAATGCATATCAACGATATCGATTCGATCAATATTTACAACAAAAATATTTCAACGACAAAATTTCTATTCTACAATATCTCAAGAATATATGGTAAGAAATTTATTTGTCCCAAATTTATTTTTATGTTTTTATAGATTTATTTCTTTTATTTTCAATTAAAATGGGTCTACGAAAAATTTTTATTTATTAATTTTACTTTTTTAATATATTATCATTAAACTTTAAATAAATGATGACGAGAAAAAAATGGAAAAATTCGTATTTCGGTTAATTTATGCATGATAATAAACTTTGCACGAAAAGAATATGTTCGAAAATTGAATGATTGTTTATGGCATTAATGTCTTGTTAATTAACACGATTAAAAAAGTAAATATGCAGAATGTTTCACATATTCATTTTATCACACTTCATTTTACAACTTAATTATTTTCTTCTGTTTTTTTCTTTTTTTTTTTTTTAATATTATCTTAAGAATTATTATTATGCATATATATTTCTTATGTATTTATTATGTGCAAGAAAAAAGTTAGCTATAAAATGAAGAAGCCTTCAGGTTTATTGTAGTATAATTAAGGAAACGAAAAAAAATCAGATCATATCGGCCTAGAAAATAAAATTTATTATGATTCTATACATACCTACTTGAACAATTCATAAACGGTTCTTAAAAAGATTTATTTTGGAAAATGACGCATTACAGGCCCAAGATGCGAACCGCTGCAGCTCATGAGGGACTACAGTCGTATTTGGTATAATGAATATTTCTAGTACGCGAGTTTCAAAATGTTTTTTATTTTCAAAGGGTAATGCTGACGGCCTATCAAAATTGGAATTAATAAATTATTGTTCGCTAGTAGAAAAAAAACGCCGGATTTAACTTTACTGGCGAAATTTCGAGTTTTCAACACCTTTATTTTTTTTCTAGATTTTCGTCATAATCGCCACACTATAGAAAATTTAAATTGCTCTCCACTTGAGAGCAATTCTCGCGATTTGGTTGGCGGGAATCGTAAATTTTTATCCTAGGCCGCGAAAATAAAGAATGGCCCTGATGCACGCAAATTGAAATCCAAGGCGAAGCCGAGGATGGAAAAATACGATCTGGAACGTTCTTTTTTTACAGCCAAGGGCAAAAAATAATTTTATAACCATGCAAAAATATAAAATAAAGCAAACTTTTTACTTGCATATAAATAATAGTCAAGGTACCGGCAATGTTAAATGCATCAAAAAATTCTTATTAGAGTAAAATGGATCCAACACAATAGGTCGTGCATATATTTGGTCGCTAAAAACGATTTTGAAGGTCTCATCTATTATCTGATTGCTAGTTTTGAGTAATTGACGATTTATCGCCCAAAATAACCAAAAAAAATACAATTTTTGACAAATATTGATGATTAAGCCAAATTTTGGTGTACCTATAGGTTTCAGGGTGACTGATGACGATTCTAAAATCAGGTTTTCAAATTCAAATGACGGACACGTTATCTCAGATTGCTAAAATCGGTAATTTAAGTTATTTCAAGCATTTTGAAGATGATTTACAGTTTTTGTAAATATATATGTATATATAGAGGCAGATTCAAGGGGGGCATTGCCCCCCCCCCAAATAGTCAAGTCAGCTTATATTTTGAATAGGATTCTAGTTTTTATGTAGCTTATATGGTTGCTTGTTGCTTATACATATAATTATGTTGGTCAAAATATCGTCAATTACTTAAAACTAGCAACCGCAAAACGGATGAAACCTTCAAAATCGTTTTTAGTGACTAAAAATATACAGAGTATTCCAAAATTCGTGCGCACGACCAGAAGGTGTTCCGTTTTAAATTTGTTTTCTGTCCGACTATTGCGACTTTAATTTAGTATACGTATAAACTTAAGTTTAATTCTGATTTCTGTTACATCCTGGACGTAAATACTAAAAATACTGAACTTTCTTTCTTAATTTATTCTAATATTTTCTTTTTAGCAAATTGGAGTTATAAAACTTGTCATTTGAGGCTAATATGTGTTAATTGCTTATCTTTCATAACCTGAGTTACACAAAACTAAACTTAAGTTAGGGTAATTTTCTCGCGAATTTCTGAATACTCTCATACATGAAGCACTCAATTGGATCCATTTTTTGGATGCATTTAACAATGCCGGCAACTTGAGTGTAACAAAAAACTAATTCTAATTATTTCTAATTTTCTAAATCATTAAAGTAACTTTTTCAAATAATTACAATTTGCATAAATATAATATATACATAATAATAAAAATTAATTTTTATATTAGATATAATTTTGCATAAAATTTAAATAAATAATGATCAAATAGAACATCGTTACTATGTGTTCTCTATAATCTATTATATAAAACATTACACAGATACACATAAAATCATATCGATTGTTTTGTCTTTCTTATAATTGATATAATAATAAGAAAACCTACTTATATAAATAAAAAAATATAAGTTAATAAAAAAAAAATTTACATTTATTCATTTTAAATTAATATTCGTTCACTACATACCAAACCTAAAAGAATTTTTTGTTACTCAGAGAAGAATGAATGTTTATTTAATTCTTTAGTTAAAGAGGAATTATTTTGAGGTTAATCATTTTAAAATACATTATTTTTGTTGTAATACTGTTCAAAAAGAATTAAATTGAAAATAATTCCTCAAAATAATTTCTCTCTAACTAAAGAATTAAATGAACATTAATTCTTCTCTGGGTAGCAAAAAATTGTTTTAGGTTAAGTGTGTACTTTTTGTTTAATAAATATTACATCAACTCACAAAATAAATAAACAAATGACGATAAAAATGTAAGGTTATATATATAAAAAGACTAAAAAACTAAATAAAAATGCAAAAAAAATTATCCTTTTATAACGTACCTTTAGGTAAAAGTATCGTCACAAAGAAAGGTGATGGATCGACGGTCAAAGAATCAACAGACAGTAGTACAACACTTGAGGATGATGAAATTAAAGGTAAGAGTTTTGTTATTATTTAAATTTCTTTTTATTTTTTTTTATTTTTATATCTTTTACTGCTAAAATATAAGTTAATTATACTATATAAATAGAATAATTGTTAGATAAAGCAATTTAATTAATGTCAACTTGTCGATTCTACAAAAAACTTTATACCGCGCAAAACAAGGATTGCTTAACCTAAATATTCTAACGCTGTCGATAATACAGTTAACTACATTACCGATAGTAAACAAATAATAAATTTTTGGATTTAAATTTGTAAAAACGACAAGTTAAATAATTGTAAAAAGTAATATAAATATTATTCACATTTAATAATAATTTTAAAAAAATATATCACGTAAAATAATAAAAAATAATTTAGAGTAAAATATATATAATTTTTTGGTGCCTTTTTTTTAAAAATATATATAAAAATTTTTTTTTTTATAATAATGTAAATAATATAATAAATAATATATACATTAAAATAGTATAATAATCGTGTAAAAAAACGAAATAAATTTTTTATGCCTTAATTTCTATTTTTTTATTATTTTGTTAATTTAATAAATGAGAAGTAAAATATTAAAAAAAAACCCTGTTATCATTAATTTAATGTATTATATAAATAAAAAAAAACTATAATTAAATATCTATTTGACATATCCTATATATACTTTCGTAAATATATTCTTTATCTTATTTCATAATATTTCTTTTATCTATAGAGAGGTTTTATAACCATAAAAAACTGATCCACCACTGTATAATAGTTCATAAATAACTCTTTTCTATCAATCATAGTATTATTATTATATATACACTCTAAAAATAATATACACACTTGGATTATAAATAAAAAAAAAGACTTTTTCTCTGTTATTATTTCTTTGAATAAAAACCACATTTTTCATCCTTTTCAGTACAAAGTCTCATATATACAGATAGAATTTTCTGTTACGTGACCAATTCAACCTGTCTTTAAATGTCAAATTAATCTATGTCACGTCTTATTATTGTTTCTTATACAGTGTAATGTAAACGCACACATGATTTAGAAGACCAAAAATTATTTTTATCATGACAATTTCTATTTTAGGTCAAAATATAGAGGGTACATTTTTTACAGGATATTTTCTTATGATTTTGTTCTAATTTTATGGTTTTCATAGATTTAGAGTCTTTCTAAAATTGTACAATCCATAAAGAAAGCTAGCTCTTGATTCTGAATACTAGCTGAGACGATTGAAGCCCAAACAAAATTGTTGATAATGTTTGCTTAATTTTCTCAAATTTTGATTAATATCTATGGGTTAGACCCATATATACATTTGTAATTTAAAAATCTAAATTAGTTATTTTTCTTTGAATTTAAACAATTTATTAGGCCCACTTTTTAAAAAGTCTCAATATTTAAAACATCATAAGATATCTCTGTAAGAACTGTATCCCATAACTCCTCACCCAAAAAAGTACTCAAAATTTACCTTTAATTTTACCTTAAAAAAAAAAAAAAAAAAGTAAAAAACTCACCAGTAGAAACCACTAAAAATTAGAATAGAAAAAAGAAAAATTATTTAGGCACATGTACAGGGTGATGTAAAAATAATTAGAAACTGTATTGTCGTATTATTGCTAAAAATTGTGTACAATTAATCATAGTTAGTTAGTAATTATAACTGTAAATAGTGTATTAATTAAATATCACCCTGTAGATTAGATAATATAAAATGATGCTCACAAATCCATAACACGTAGTAATATATGCGATAAATATCACTTAAGTTATATGTTATATATAATAAAATAATAAATTAATTGACCACCTACCATTATCTCTATATACCAATATAATAATCCTAAAAATAAAATATTTTTTTTTTTTTTAAGTGTAAGCACTCATAAAATTAGGTAAATTAAAATTTCTACATCCAAGTAATTTTAGATGTACGAATATTTAGGCACGATCCACAGGAATGGTGAAAAATAATATAGAATTATTGCACATTATTAATTATTTATAGAAATAACGTCCCTTTTGTTAAATTAATAAATGGCATTTTAAAAAGGACAATAAATAAGCTGTCGGATATAAATACTGTTTCTAAACTGTTTAAAAAAGGTCAGAAAATACAGTATAAATTTTATTTTCTTATAGATTTTTTTTTTTTTTTTTTTTTAATTAATTAATTAATTATTATTGCTTTAAAGAAGGTTTTTAATACTATAGTTACATGTGACCTTCTTTACTGCTATTAATTTTTATTGTAACTAATCACAAATTAAATAATTTTTTGCATATATTTTATTTTTTACTTAATTTTTACGTCTTATATTAAGTATATTATACACTATAATTAGATAATTATTATATAATGCAATTAATTATTATTATTATTATTACTACTATTATTATTATTTTATCCACAATAATTCTTGCACATTAAAAATTTATTAATAGCATGAATTATATACAATAAAAAATTTTCTTTTTTTTTTTTTCTTTTAAATTAATAATTTTTTGAATAAAAAATTAATTTAATTATAGCCTATAATAACTAGTTTTAATAATGAATTTTTCAGAAATTTAATTAATTCTCTGAGCTAACCAAAAAAGGTTTTTTTTTTAATTTTAACCTCCTATTTGTAAATTTAAAAACTACAGGATTTTACTAACTGCGCTATTTTTTCTAACAAAATTTTAAAACACTAAAATACTTCCGCTTCCGGCGAGTGGATTTTTTCCTTTTGCCGTAAGCGGATTTCTCTTGGGGCTAGAGGATGGTTTTATTTATTATAGTATTATTAAAGAGTTAAATTTGAATAAAAGCAACATCAATATAAGTGTAACATCGAGTCAGACAAAAAAATCCAAAGTTATGCTAGTTTCAAAAAAAAAAATTCCTTATTAATAAATTAAAAATTTCTTAGAGAAGTCCGGAGAACTTATCAAGTTAAAGAAAATATTATTGATTCTGAAAAGTCAGATGAATCAAACAAGAATTAAGTATTTGATGCAAGGTAGTTTATTGATAGATATTAAAAAAGTCTTTCAAGGGAAAAATGTTTTGACGATTGCAGCATATGATGATGACTTCAAAATTGGTAATGGCATTGGTCCCCATAAGAAAAATAATAAACTAGGAGCAGTTTATTACACTCTGCTTTACTTCCCACCAAAACTATAAATGTTACCCGATTTAATTTTTACTGCCAGGACATTTGAATCTAAAATTAGAGAAGTCAACTCAAGCAAAAAGATACTTCTACCATTTGTTGAAGAACTTTTAGATCTGCAAAGTAAAGGCATTAATATTGAAGTTGAGGTTGGTAAAAATGAAACAATAGTTTGTTTTAATAGTCTTTGTCGGTGATAATTTGGGAGTTCCTGTGCATGGCTTTACTGAGGGTTTTACGGCAAATTATCCATGTAGAATTTGTAAAATTAATAAAAAATCCTTTAAATTATATTGAAGATGTTATTAAAAATGATCCATCAAGTACAGGAATTAAGGAAGATTGTTCATATAATTAATTGAAATATTTTAATCCAGTAGTTAACTCGAATGAAGATGTGCCGCACAATTGGTATTTGGGAATAGATAGATATGATATACCTATATTTATAAACAACTGGATATCTAAAAGAATGATAGACTTAGACTTTTTAAAATGAAGAGTTTTAATATTAATTATGTAGAGGAAGAGGGGGATAAGCCACCTAAAATTAGTGAAAAGGCCTTAAAAAAAAGACCTTAAAGACCCTGTTAGCCGACGAATGTTAGGCATACTTGTTGAAGTCATTACAATATGCTGTAATCGGCCAAACATTTTTTCCTTGAAAGGCTTTTTTAATCAATAAACTACCTTGCATCAAATGCTTAATTCTTGTTTCATCTGAGCTTTCAAGATCAATAATATACTCTTTAACTTGCTTTAGTATTCAAGGCTTCTCTGAGAAATTGAATTAATAAAAGAATATAAAAAACTTAAAAGCGAATCTATAGTTTCTATCCAGGCAGCAAATTTAATTGATAACTAATTTATATTTGCTGTCAAGGCAGTGAATTCCCTTTATACCTTATTTATTGTTGATTTCCAGGCAGTGAATTTACTTTTCATGTCTACTATGGAGGACAAACGCCCCTGCCGGATAAGCGATTGTCAAGCCATTGTAATTCTAACATAGGATTTAACCCACCCTCAAAGCCGTATCCTTTAGTTAAATTGGCTGCACACAATTAAGTTTCTATTAGTACCTCTAAAATTTTCTTTACTCTCAAATAACTGATCTAAGGAATCTAGTACTTTGGTAAACTATCTAGCCAATTAAATTAGTTTATTTACGGCTCGTCTAGAAAATTAAAGAATGACCCAAATCACAAGGAGAAGTTACCTTCCAAGGCGAAGCCGAGGATGGTAAACTACGATTTGGGGCATTCTTTATTTGTGGCATGGGTCGTATACGATTTTTCTTCGCTAGGAAAAAATTTTTTTTCCCTGCTCTTGCTTCCTTCAACGATGAGGACTCTAATAATATAATTTTTACATCTGTAGATGTGAATTAACAAACAACCAATTAAAATTTAAATATATTTTTAGTACAAAAAAACCTGCACTAAGTATAATTTAAATTTAGATAATAATAACTTACACTGAATTTCATTGCTGCATAGATGAATAAAATTAAACTTACAAATGTAAAAAAAGCTTTATTAGATTTTTTTATTCTTTTAGCACAGATATTTTTATAAGTTAAACAAAATAGTAAAAAAAATATAATTAAAAAAGTTAGTTTAAAATTAAAAAACATTATTTTTTATGTTTTTCTTTCATTTGTATATAAAGAAAGTTTGCATTAACTACGTTCTTTATTGTAAAACCCTGTAAAATTTTTAGATTAAAATTTTGACTCTAATTTACATTTATAGACAATAAAGCCATATCATGAAGGTAAATTGGTTATTATTTCTGGTTATTGTCTGTAGCCAAATTATTGTCAAAATTTTTCACAGGGAACTTATGTGTGTATTTGATTTTAAACAAAAATTTAACATTAAAAAAGTTTATTAATGAGTGACAAAATGTAATAAGATTTTTATTACTAATTATTATTTTTGGTATATAATAGAAATTTTTAATTATAATAAAAACGTGTTTAATACGGTGTTATGGATTTCTGAACACCAAAAATATTTTATTTTTTCAATAATACATTATATCTGTGTGAAAAATGTATTTTTTTAAATAAATTAGACTGTTTGTTATTTATTTTACACTAATTTATAATATTTTAGCAAAGATCACTTTAATAATTCCTAATAAAACACTAAAATTATTTTATTTTTTCATACATATATAATAATTTTTTTATTTTTATTTGAAATTTGATTTTTATTTTCTGATTGTGCACTAATCTTAAAAATTATTTTTTATTTTAAATCACGCTTCAATAGTATATTTAAAAAAAAATCAATTTATTTTCAATCAAATATATCACTAAATTTTTCAAATTCAAAGCATAATTCATTCTCATACATCTAAAAAACGGTAAAATATTAAATAATACTAAAATTTAGAGTAAGTGGAATTATCTAGAACCCTAAAATATACAGTGGTAAAGCTTGCATGTGATAGAAATGGCGCGAAATATAACGCAAACATACAGTATGCGCACTAAACTGCTGCGCATTGAGTAATGTAAACATTGAGTAATGTGAACTACAGAGGGCGTTATTATATCGAAAATTTATATGTTCTAGAACGTGCCTATCAGTGGTGCTGCTGGTAGGGTTCGGAGTTCACTGTTATAACCCGTCAATCCAGTAACCGTATGAGAAAAAAATATGGTGTTTATTTTAATTTTTTGCTCGGTTGATATTTAGATGAATGAATATGTTTTAAATTTTAAATATTAGTTTTAAGCTTATTACACAGTCAGAAAAAAAAAATTAAAATTATAAATGATTTTTGAGATCAAAAAATTTCTTATTAATTTAGAAATAAATTTTTTAAAGCGATCGCTTTTTTTAAAATATTTAATTTGTAAAATTTAACAACCACTCTAATACACATAACTCATAAACATGTATAGCTTCTATTTTAATTACCTTTGACTAACTTTATCCAAAATAGTTTCTATAGATTAGTGATTTTTTTTTAAACCATAGAACATATGGAGTCAATTCTTTTAAATTTGATGTTTTTTAGGATAAAGTTCTTATAGTGCTTTCGTATTTAAATATGAAAATGATTTTTTATCATTTAATTAAATTTTTAGCTCTATGCAGTTACAGGTTTGCTTATAATCTGACTTTAGTTCAAGTTTTTTGGGGACAAATATGATTTATGAGTCTTAAGTACTATCTCTTAAAATCCATTTAGTATTGACTGATCATTTTTAACTATTCTGCATAGATTAATTTAATAAACATATCCTTCTTGAGAAAGGATTATTGAAATTTTCGTTAAATTGGGTGTGCGGAATGTTAATTCTTCTCTATACTTCAGTCAATATGTGGTTTTGGATGTACTCTTTACGTCCACCAGATTTGGTATAATATAGGTTTTTTTGGGTCGCTGATCACGAAAATATGGATCCTTTCTATGATAAATATGTGGAACACCCTTAAATTTGCAAAAACTACCCCTATAAAGGGGTATTTTTGATGTATTCGAATTTCGGGCGATCAAAGTTGGTCCATAAAAGTTATTTTAAACGCTAATCAAGAATCTCGAGGAGTTTTCTATGAAAAATTAATATTTCACTCCTTAATTAGCAAAAAATACCCCTAAAAAAGGGTTGTTTTTGCTATTTTTGCACTTTACGTGTTCAGATTAGATTCACATGGGTTTTTGAGGTCACTGAACAAGAATTTTGGGGAATTTTTCGTTAAAAATTAATTGTAATCCTTAAATTAGCAAAAACTACCCCTAAAAAGGGTGTTTTAGCTATTTTTGCACTGTCAGGTTTGTATGGGTTTTTTGGGTCGCTGATCACGAGCTTCGAAGAATTTTTTATTATAAATTGATTTCTCACCCTTAAATTAGCAAAACTACCCCTAAAAAGTAAAAACCCATATAAACCGAAACTTAACACTGACAGTGCGAAAATAGCTAAAAAAACCCCTTTTAGGGGTAGTTTTTGCTAATTTAAGAGTTAGAAATTCATTTTTAAGAAAAAATTCCCCAAAATTTTAGGGGTGTTTATTGCTAATAAAGGAGTAAAATATTAAATTTTCATAGAAAACTCTTCGAAATTCTTTACCAGCGACCAAAAAAAACCTTGTGGACCAACTCTGACCGCCCAAAACTCGAATTCATCAAAAATACCCCTTGTTAAGGGTATTTTTTGAAAATTTAAGGGTTTTCCGCACTTTTTTCCCAAAAAACCTATAGTAGACCAAATCTGGTAGTGGCAGCAAGAATATCAACCCCCCGCATATTGACTGGAGTACTACAAGAAAATAATGATCTACAAGATAGTGCTCAACATACATTTTCACATACAATCCTAAAGTTTAAATTATTTAAAAAAAAAACTTTATCAGGCTTTAATTAGCAATCAATGAAATCTTAGCTAAAAACTTTTAGCAATTTAATATAATTAAATAACTTTATAAAATTACAACACACAGTTAAGAAACCTTAGTTTTTCATTGAATTCGCAGTAATATTACAAACCTGTAATTGCTGAGAGAAAAAAACTCTAATTAATTTTCAATTAATAAATAAAATCGCTTTCATATTAAATATTAGTTGCATTTTTCAATACAAAAAAGTAGTGCATGCATTTTCTTTTTTTTTATCGTAGAGTCATTTAAAAAATTAATTTAATTTTAGTTTTGAATATGTATAAAATTTCCCTATATTTTCTTTAGTCTACTATATTCTTTACTAAAGTCATAAGCATGAATTTAATATTTGCTTTGTCACTTATATTTCTTTTATCAAATAAAAAAAAAATTTTTTTTTTCTTTTTTTTTTTCTTTCTATAATTAAATAAATTAATTACTAATTAAATTTTTTTTTTTAATTATTATTTTGTACATTATTTAAAAAAAAAGAAATTCAAGGCTTTTAATAATAAATAAGAAAAAAAAACTATTATGATATGCAGCATAAAAATTCTTAGCTACTATATATAAATATATATAGGTATATAAATATTAATGTGTATAATAAAAATAAAATAATACAGAAAATAAAGTTGTCTTAAGACTTGGATTGATTTAATTGAATTGTATAAGGTTCAGATGGTATGTTTGAGAATCTTGTCAAAAATGTTTTTGGTAAATTATGTCTTATTTTGGGTTTAAAAAATTTTGAATTTTTCTCGCAAGTGAATTGTCTTGGGAAAATTATATATAGGTTGCTCATAATGATAAAAACAAATTTTATTAATTTTTTATTCAATTTTAAAAAGTTTCGAAATGATCAATCAGCATGGTACCTATGAAACAATATAGTAGTGTAGTTCTTATATATTGATTTTAGAAATCATTTTCATCATTTCTATTGCGAGAATATTTTCTTCAAAAAATTTTTATAAAAAAGTACCTGCTTAGGAATAAGGCATAATTTTTTCATGTCAATATTTGAGGGATGCATGAAAATTTTGTGGAAAAATAATTCTCACAAGTGAAATGAGTTTCAAAGTTTATATAAGATTTTTATATAAGTCTAGGTATTTCATTTTTTTTTGGGTTAAAGTAATACATTCACCTTGAATATTTTGAAACTGACTCTTACCCTAACCCACCAAAACCTCGTTCAATCCAATAAAATCAATTCATAAAAATAAATACACTGAGCAAAAAATGTATACAATTGTATCTTTTTTCTCAGTGTATTTAAAAATAAAAAATAAAATTAATATATATTATTTATTAGTTTTTTATTATTTATTTATTGTAAACGTGATGTGTATGTGTATATGTTGTACAGACGAAAAAAAAGGAACTGTCGACCGATGCTGCACAGTTATAGCCAAAGAACCTGAAGGTAAAATATAGAAAAAAAAGCAACCATTTTTTTTTGCGTTTTGTGTGTATTATAAATAAATAAAATTACATACACTAACATATTTTTTTGTTGTATTAAACATTTAAAATAACAATACGTTTTTTTTTTTTTTTTTTTTTTTTTTTTTTTTTTTTTTTTTTTTTTTTTTTAGTTAATTAATAACAATATGTACATTTATGCATGGAATAAAAAAATTTTGTTTTATTTTATTTGTTAATTAAAAAAAAAAAAAAATAGTATGAAATAAACGTAGAAATAAAAATATATATTCATTAAATTTTATTATTATTTTTTTTTCTTCAAAAAAGTAAGGTGTGATTCGTGCCTAACATTAAATTAAGGAAATTATATCAAAATTTTTTAGATATTCAATTTTTCTCATTAATTAAAAAAAAATTTTTTAATTAAAACTTTTATTAAGAAAAATTCAATAATTAGATAACCTTAAAATAAATGAAGCATTAAAAAAAAATATTTGCATCAATAATTATTGCAGTGTACATAAAATAAAATCCGTCACTTTTTCAAAAAGTTATATTTTCGTCTTTTTATAATACGAAAATAACTTTTATGTGTAAATTTTTCCTCTTCTCTCTGTGTTTATTAATTTTCTATCTTTGTCTATCTTTCATTAATGTTTTTTTTTATTAATAAAAAACTGACTTTATTCAAATTATTTAAAAAAAAAAGTTTTAGTTTTACTAGTTTTTTTTTTCTCTGCTGTTAATTTAAATATCTTGTGTGATTGTGTAAATGTGTGAGTGTATCGATTGTTAATTCAAGTGTCCTTAAATCAATCCATTCAATAAAAAATGTCTCTAACACCAATAAATTCAAATTTTATCGATAACAGTAAGTTTAATCTGTGTCTTTTGAAGGATAAATTTCTGAAAAATTAAAAAACAAAACTAATGAATAGCAGGTTATTCTTCACAAGGAACACCGCCGAGTAGTCCTGCAACAAATTCAGCATTTTCAAAATTAGTTGGGGCAGCAAACTCATCAAAATCATCTGTCCCAGCAAGTCCTCTAGGTCTAAATGCTACCAATTTTATTCATAATATCCAAGGTAGGAATTATTTCTTATCAAAATCTCAAAAATAACATCCCCAAAATATTCAGCATGTTATTTTTTCTCTCAGAAACTCAATTCTTTGTCTTCTTACTATTGAATTTAATTTTTTACTTCCTACCTGTTTTATATCCAATAAAAAACTTTAAAAATTCAATCCAATACTAAAAAGCAAGAGTTTGTTAATGTACTTTTTTTTATTGGTCTTCATCCAAAATTTTCAATGTCTGTGTGTGTGTACGTACGTGTGTGTTTGAGTATATATGCAATTTTCTAAATTAAAAAAAAAGCTTTTAAATTATATAATTTATCTATAAACGGTGTATAGGAAAAACGCGAAAAAAAATTTATTTATTTTTTAAGAAAATAAAAATATAAATATTGGACTTTTAATTCTGGATTATATCCCAGGTAAAAAAACAACAATAATAATAATAATAGTAATAATAATAAAAATATAATATATATATGCTCAGCAGAAAATAAAAACAGAAAAAACTTCAAATAAAATGGTAAGCTAAAAATATTTTGTGTTTATTTTACAATTTGCATTAACAAAAAAAAAAAAAGCTTCTTTATATTTATTAAAAAATTTGTTTATAAATATTGCATGTGCACTTATGAGCTTTAATTAACAATTTTTTGTTATTTCACAACCCATTTTTCACAGATAAAAAATTGCACTAAAAAAAAATTCACTTAAAATTAAACAAAAAAAAAATAAATAAAAATTATGCATTACATATTACGCAGCGCTTTTACAAATTTTTTGTTTTTTGGCTTTATATATTATTTATATATATTTATTTTTTAATTTACTACTATATTATAATTAAATCGACTAAAAAATCATATAAAATTATAGCAATATGATAAATAAATTAATCACCAATAATAATATAATATTTATTAATAACAACAAAATTTATTATATTAGTAAACTAAAAAAATAATTAAAAAAAAAATTTAATTAAAAAAAAAAACAACGAAAAAAATGGAAAGCTTTTTATTTCGGGAAATTATGTGCATTGGTTGGTTGCATGATTTAGCTGGAAATGGAAGTGGAAGCAGTTCAAGCAGCAGTAGTAACAGCCAAAACAGTCAGGGTGGTGCTTCTCCCTCTTCTGTTGCTACAATTTTCTTCAATACTCCTTTAAATCAAGGAAATGGACCTACAGCTAGACGGCAAAGTTCTGCAGCTACTGGTTTGTACTTACACTGATTTATTTTTTATTTATTATAAATTGTGCATTATGTGTTTAAATTATATATTATTTTTTATACACTGTTTTAAATTTTAGTTATTCGAATTTAGTTATTTTTGTATACTCTTTGCCTTTATTGTTACTTTAAATAACGTATTGACGAAATAATAAGTTACTTTAAAAAAAAAATTAGTTTACTTCTTTGATCATAGGTGGCGTAAATTATGAATTTCATTTCTCACAAATGAAACGCCACCCTAAAAGTATATAAATCAGCTGCGGTAAAATATTCATTTTTTGATATTTTATTTTTAATTAATGATTCAGGCAAAAATACTCTTAACACTGTCAGAAATTACATGGTCAATAATTTTCAAGCTCGCTATGAAGTTTGTCGCTTCGCAGGATTCATAAATAAATCTCAAATTTTTATTAAAAAGACAAAAAAATTAGAAAATGAATTTTATTGATTTACAAATTTAATGTAAGACAAAAACTTCTCAAAAGATTATTGGCCTCGTAGCATCTGTTAGTCTGTACATAAAATTTTAAATACAAGTACTTAGTAAACCTTTTAAATTTATGAAGTGCACGTTAAAAATAAAAAAAAAGGTTTTTATGATAAATATATTCTTTTTAGCCTTTTTGCACAGTAGAAATTTTTTATGAGCTTCTGCGATGCATGAAGCCTTACGATATTTATATTTAATGTGGTATACACTTAGATTAAAGTTCTAAATATTTTACCTTTCTAGAAACTTAGAAAATACTCTAAAATTCAATTTTTTTTAACAGTAAATCCTATAAAGACTTAAATTAAAAATAATTATGAAGATATTATTTTTAAATTTGATTAATTTGTTTCAGATATTAGGATGCTTTAAATATTAAATTCAAAATAAGAACTATAATTTTTAAGGAATCTAAATTTTAAAAAAATACCTAAAACTTTAGACCTTATTTTGATAACTATTAAATCATAAAATTTTAAGACCCTCAAATCTACTTTTCTGATTAAGACTTTACTGTAAAAATTTCAAATACCTATTAGAACATTAAAAATATTTCACACGTCTTTACATTTTGCCCAATATTGTCAGTGTCTCAATTTTTATAGTCACAAATACACGCGTTCACAAAACACCAACATTCACTCACCACCGATTTAAAAATATTATAATATTATAAATTACAGTAACAAATTCAGAATAGAATAAAATTGGTTTTAAAAAAATGTCAGCTATATTGAATTTGTTACTGAAACACAATGCATTTAATTATAATTTTTTAATTTAAATTGTGATGTTTATTTTATGCATGTTTTTTATGGTGTGTTTGCGCTTGTACATACACATTGCATGTGCATCCAAACTTCAACTCACAGAGATCGAAGGGACCCGTCAAATTGGAGGTTACATTCAACTAGGAGTTGATCCTGAAGATGGTAAGAAAGCTGCTGGAGCTGGTAAGAAAATTGCCAACTTAAAAGCAACGTCGAAGAACGATAACGCTTGCTTTGATTGTAGCCGATGTAGTTTGTCGTAAAAAAACTACTTAAAGTTAAAAAAACGTCACAGAATTATAATTGATTCGCTGAATAAGTTTTTAGGTTATAAATATTCAGTTACCGACTGAGTTTTATTTTTAAAAAAAGTTGACTGCTCTTTGGACTGCTCAACTATTGAACGTTTATACTTTGTAGCTCTGCGCAATGTATTATTTTAGTGTAAATGCGCAATTGTTGCAGTAGTACAAACGTTAAAATGCCAAAAGTAAAATCAACCTTTAAATATTATAATTTTGTTACTCTTCGGTCGGTAATATTTCAATTTTGCAATAATTATATGAAAAACAAACGGTTTTATTTTATTAACAGTATTATAATTATGCACATTATCCTGTTTGGTAATTAGTATAGAATAAACAAAGTATATTTATGTTTGATTAATAATTTCAAAAAATAATATATATCTATAATATATAGCTTTTTTAACCAAATATGAGCGTGAAACTCATATGTGTCGATAAAACAGTTTTTTAAACGTTCCTCTTAAATGACAGGACAGAATGATAAAAAATATTAAATATTTTATTAAAAAATCGTTAATTATTGAATAAATTGTAAAATATATATTATTATCAATACGTATATGTAAAATTTAATTTGTAAATATAAATTATAGTTTAAAAAAAAATTAGTTTATCTTTGAATAAAAAATAAATAAATTATAATTTTTTTTGTGTAGTTTTTATTGTTGATTTAAATTATGTGTTTGTTAAGTTTATTTTTTTTTTTTGTATAATTATCTGAATAAATTAAAAAAAAAAAACAATGAAATTTAAAAATTTGTTTAAAGTATTTTTTATTATAACGCGCTAGTTACTACGCTTATTTGTTTTTATTTTTTATAGTCGTTTAGAAAAGTTTTTTAAGCCCTTAATAATTTGAAAAATTTTAATGATAAAATATAAAATGCAGTATTTTGTGAAAAGAAAATTTATTTTTTTTTTTTATTATTTTTCTTTTTAATGGTACTAAAAAAATATAAAAATAGTTTTAAAATGCTGTATAGGCACGCCTTACACCTTAATTTTACAAAAAATGGGAATTTTCTTTAATTTTTTTTTTAATTTTAATTTATTTAAACTACAAATACAACAAATACAACAACAAAAACATACACGTACTAAATAATTAAGTACTTAATTTATCGCGCTTAATTAAAAAAAAAAAAAAAAAAAAAAAAAAAAATGCATATTTATTATAGACATACGAATCGTCTGTCCTATCAAGACCTGCAATCAAGTATCAAGCAACTCTCAGGCATCAGGTAATGCGATAATTAAATAACTTATAGAGATGCAGTTATGCTGTCCAAAAATAAATAATTTCGCGAATAAAAAATCATAGATCATTTAGAAAATAATTCTGTGTTTATCCCAATGTTTTCAATTATGATTTTTCAATTTGATTTTGTTTCTATTAGAAAAAGAATTCAATGTTTAAATTAGATTTTTTTTTGTTTAGTTTAGTTTTTTGGTTATTATTAGAGAAAATAAATATATTTACATTAAATATATATAAATACACTACATAAAATGGTATTAGAAACATGGTGGTGGTCAAAAAAATAAAAGAAAAATAAATTATTTTCAGTTTATAGAATTCAGTTCTTTTATTTATAATTTTTTTAATTTTAAAGTGAAGAATAGATAAATAGAAATCAAAATACTGCTTTTAATTAAATTCAAAAATGTTAAACATTTTTAGCTATTTATTTTATTAGAAAGTTAGGCTTAAAACGATCGTGGATTACCAAAAAAAAATAAAAGTGGGCTTAATACACAGTAGTGAATTTAAAAAGCACATTTATAATTAAAATTATAATTAAAAATTAATTTTAAAAAATTGCTTATACTACAATGTCAATTAATTCACCGAGTAGTTGTTAATTTTTAATTAGAAATAGTCACAAAAAAATAAATTTTATCCACGATCAATAATTTATAAATAGTTTTTAATTTAATTAAAAAAAAAAAAAAAAAAAAAAATTAGCACCAAAAAAAAAATGTAGATTAATTTTTTATTAGATTTTAAAAAATAGGCTAATTATAATTTTATTTTTATTTAAAATAATGTAAAAAACTTAGAACATAAAAAAGTTTTAAAAGAAAAAAAAATTTACTAGGAATTTTGTTTCATATATTAAATTAACTTACTTTAAGATTCGTGCATGTTTCACTGTTGTGTTGTAAAATTGTTTAATATCGAGAGAGAAAAAAAATGACAACAGTTAAAATAATTTTTTTTTTTTTTAATATTATTGATTGTTTTTTATTTTTTTAATTAATAATTACAGCACGTCGACAAGAAATCATCAAAATGACAGAACAACTAATTGAAAGCATCAATACTGGTGATTTTGAAGCTTTCACGTAAGTTTTAATTAACAAAAATTGTTATTTTTTGAGTAAAAATTAAATAATTTTTTTTTTTTTAGAAAAATTTGTGATCCACATATTACTGCATTTGAACCTGAAGCTTTGGGTAATTTAGTCGAAGGGATGGAATTTCACAAATTTTATTTCGATAATGGTAATTATAAACTTAATTAATAACATTTTTAAAAAAAAACCAATGAAATTAAATTTTTTCATATGTTTTGAATCGTTTATTAAAAAAACCGTTTTTCAGTCCTCACGAATTTAAAAATACGTTCAGTTAAATCAGGTGCAAGTACGTAAAAAATAAAAATAAAAAACTACAAAAAATACCAATAAAATTCTCTATAATTTTCAATTAATATATCTATATATATATATATTAGCATGAACAAAATATACAAAATAAAAAATATTTGAGCTTTTTTGTCACTGATTCACAATAAATAAAACTTCAATAAGAAAACTCCTAGCAAAAGAATTTTTTATTAATTAAAGTACCAGGAGATTTATAATTAAAAAAAAAAAAATAAAAGTTTTTTCATAATTTTTAAAAATTATTTTGTAGAGAGTGGGTTTTAGCACGCGAAAGCACGAAAAGGGGCTAAAGCTTACATTATTTTATAAAGCACCTTTTTTTCCCTTTATATATACATACAGCTAAATTTTTTGACAGTGTATGTGCTTTTCAAAATTATTTATTACTTTACATATATATATTTTTTTGCATATTAAATTTATTTCTTTTTTTACTATATATGGCACTTTTTTTTTTTTTTTTTTTTTTTTTTTTTTTTTCTTTTTACAAATGTGTGCTGCACATAAAAAGTTAGGTTATGAGAAAAAAAAAGAACGGAAAAAAATTATTTAAGTTTCGAAGAAAGATTATAACAATGCTTATGTACTTTTATATTAGAAAAGAAAGTATAAAAGGCTCAAAGAAGAAGTATGTTCCTAAAAGTTTCTTCATTAATTCTTTCTGCTTCAATCTCGTGTCTTACTTACACTATATACAGAATAATTTTTTAATAAATCAAAATGCACTGATTTTTCTTCATAACTTTTATATTAATATTTATCAAAAAGTTAATTATTTCATTTTTTCTTTCAAGTGGTCATTGGGAAAAATTGCAAAGCCGTTAATACGACTATACTCAATCCTCACGTTCATCTTCTTGGCGAGGATGCAGCTTGCATTGCTTACGTCAGACTTACTCAATATATGGATAAGTAAGTGTATTTATTTTTTAAATAATTTTTAAAAGAAAGATTTCTTAGCCTCTAGGATCCAATTTATGAAAAAATATATTTATTGGGCCACAAATTGGATACTAGTGGTTGATAAAGCTTCTGGATCCTCGCTAAAATTGTAGGTGTCTTAAAAAAAAATACTGATTAAGGCAGAAAATTTTCGTAGTAAAATGCCAAAATGTCTATAGTTTTATAACAGTCTCAATCAATTAAAATAATTATGCTCATTAATTTTCAAGAGTTATCAGTTCTTCGGTAAAAGCTATGACTTTTGGCTATGAGTAGAGTACAAATAAAGACCCTTAGATATTTAAAAGTTTTGCAAGCTATGAGAAAATCCAGTGGCATTTATAAGCTGTTGAATATCAGCTTTTTTGAGCTTCCCGATCCCTTGAAGGATATAAATATAAGTTTTTAACTGTTTCGAACCTTTTCCAGTCCAAAAAAACAAGAAATTCGAAAAATTAAAAAATCGTCCAATTATATATGGAAAATTGGACGATTTTTTGATTTTTCGAATTTTTCGAACTTTTGCAAAAATAAAAATTGTCAAGAAAATCCTCTTCCCCTACTTCATCAGCACTTTTTTTATTAGAAAACTTGATTTATGAGGAATTTTAACCAATCTGAATCATTTGAAGCGAATAAAACCAAAAAATCTAAAAATCCAAAAATTTTAAAACTCACTTAAATCCATTTATATCAGCTTTTTTTAGCTTCCCGACCCCTTGTAGGATATAAATATAAGTTTTTGACTGTTTCGAACCTTTTCCAGTCCAAAAAAACAAGAAATTCGAAAAATCAAAAAATCGTCCAATTTTCCATATATACCCCTTTGGATTTTTGCAAAAATAAAAATTGTCAATAAAATGCTCTTCCCCTATTTCATCAGCACTTTTTTTATTAGAAAACTTGATTTATGAGGAATTTTAACCAATCCGAACGGTTTGAAGCGAATAAAACCAAAAAATCTAAAAATCCAAAAATTTTTAAACTCACTTAAATCCATTTATATCAGCTTTTTTAAGATTCCCGACCCCTTGTAGGATATAAATATAAGTTTTTGACTGTTTCGAACCTTTTCCAGTCCAAAAAAACAAGAAAGTCGAAAAATCAAAAAATCGGCCAATTTTCCATATATACCCCTTCCGATTTTTGCAAAAATAAAAATTGTCAAGAAAATCCTCTTCCCCTATTTCATCAGCACTTTTTTAATTAGAAAACTTGATTTATTAGGTCTTTTAACTAATTCAAGTCGTTTAATGCCAAAAAAACCATAATTTCTAAAAATCCAAAAATTTTTAAATTCACTTAAATCCATATATACCAGGTTTTTTGAGACCCCTGACCCGGTAAACCATATTGATCTAAGTTTTTAACTGTTTCAAGCCTTTTTCGTACAAAACAACGTATAATTTGAAGAAAAAAAATCTATATCAAACAAAAATTTAATTAAAAAAAATAAAAAAGATTGAATAGATAATGGAATAAAAATATATTGCACGAAAAATTTAATATTAACTAAAAAGTAAATAATGCATTTATTGATTTTTTCTTCTTTTAACTTTTTAATTACAGACTAGGCGTAGCGCATACTCAACAAACAGAAGAAAGTCGAGTTTGGCATAAAAAAGATAATAAGTGGCAAAATGTACATTATCATCGCAGTGCAGTAACAGGTCCATCGCCTTTTGTCAATAAATAAAAAAAAATTTTTTTATAAAATTTATTTATGTATTTAATATATATATTTATATTAATATATATAATATATATATATATTTACAAAAATAAATTTTTTCTATAAAAAAATATTCAAAGCGGCAATGAAATTAATAATAATATGAGAAAGATCGTTCAAGGATCTAAAAAAATTAAGCAAAATAATGTTAAATTAAAACAATTTAATTTTGCTTGAATAAAATATATATTATAGAAAATGGTCAATTTTGTTTGTTTGTTTGTTTTAGTGTACTTATTAATAATTTGCACTTTCTATACGTAAATTAATACCATGAAAATTGAGAGTGATAATGTTAGATAAAAAATTGTAATTGAAAAAAGAGTGTACTTAATTATACACATAGGGCAAGGTACGAATTTGTCTTTTTTGCTTAAAAAACCAAAAAAACTGTACTGTTTAGTTAAAACTTAGTTAAAAAATAAAAAGAATAAAAAGCGAGAATGAAAATAAATGTGTGTCGTTAATTAATTCTCGATTATTTCGAGCCTTAAAATCGACCAACGTGCCACTCAAAAAATAAATGCTATAATAAAAAAATAAAAAATAAATTGAGTCTATAAGACTCTATGAACAAGACTGCTGTTCGAAAACGATAGGGCCAGAAATTCATGTGTTTACTATTATCAATTCTGCAGCTACTGTTGAAAGAATAAATTGAGCATAGCTAAAAAATAATTAGATAAAAAAAATGATAAGAAATATTAGAACAGGTCGAATTAATTAATAGAAATTGAGATTTTGAAATAGGACCAATCGTATATCGCCTCAGATAAATTATTAAAGAATGGTGATTTAGAAAAAGAGAGATAGAGAGAGAGTTAAGAAATAAAATAATAGACAAGATGAGAAAAAATCTTACAAATAATTAATAATTTAAAACTTTTTAATGTTGCTCGGATTAATCCTAAAAAATTTTTCAGTCTTGTTAACTGTATATGTCCATATTGCAACTCTTTAAAGAAAAAATAAAAAAATATAAAAATATATACTATTATAAATATTAATAAAAAAACGAATTTTTCCTATAATAATATAAAAATATGCTTTTTTTCAATTAATTAAAAATTAAATAAGCTTAAGCTTATAATAAAAAACGCCTGACAAAATTTATCTTTTTTCTATATCTTTTTAGAGTTGTTAAACAAAAGCAAAATTGTGTTATACTCAATAAATAAAAAAAAAAAAAAAAAAAAAAAAAAAAAAAAATTTAATGCACTGATTAATTAAAAAAAAAAAAAAAAAAAAAAAAAAATTAATAATGAATTTCTGTAAACTATTAAAAAAATTTGGTATATAAAATTAAATGTGTATGAATGAATGTATAAGAAAAAAAAAAGTAAATTTATTAATGATTTATATATATATATTTAAAAAAATAAAAAATTTAAAAAAAAAATTAAAAACTAATAAGATTTTTTAAAAATAAAAACTTTTCTTATTATATATATATATAACATATATATATATGAACTTATTAAATATTTATAAAAAATATAGAATTTTTAATATAAATTTAGCTTTAAAAAAATTTTATGTTTTTTTGTTATTATTATATTTATTTATTAATTTTATAATATTATATATGAAAAGTGTTTTTAAGTCTAAGTAAAAAAGTAAGCTTTGCACAGAAAATTTTTTTTTTTATTTATCTTAAATAAAAGTTTATATAATTGTATTTAATGTATATTAGACTGTTCGTTAAATTTGGATATAATAAGCAGTCTAATATACATAAAAGACAAAATAGTTGTTATAAATATATATAAAATAAATAAATATATTCTAGTCGCAGTGCGTAAATAAAAAAAATGAAAGTATATATAAAAATTTGTTTTTTTTTTCTTAGATACTCAAAAAAATAAATAAATAAAATTGTGATGTTTTATATATATATATAATATATATATATGTACACTGTAAAAATTAACTTTCTTTAATTTACAAAAAAAATAGAACATTTTCGAAAAATTAGTAAATTTTCGAAAAAAATTGTAAATTTACTAAATTTAGTACATTATCGAAAAATTCTGGAATTCTCGATTTTTTTTTGTAAATTTACGAAAAAAATTGATAATTTACAATTTTTTTCCGAAAATTTACAAAAAATAGTTGTGAATTTACAACTTTTTTCGTAAAATTGAGAATTCTCGAATTTTTCGATAATATACTAAATTTAGTAAATTTACAATTTTTATCGAATATTTACAACATTTTTTGAAAATTCGCTAATTTTTTTTGTAAATTTAAGAAAGTTTTTTTTTACAGTGTATGTATATTAATTAATTTGAAAATTATAAATTTTTCTCTTACTGTATATCGATGGTGAATTGATTTCATTCATGTAATATCTCTAATTCTTAAATAAAAATCTGTTACTTAGTCAAAAAACAAAAATTTTAAATATATATATTATATATATATGAATATTGTTCATGTTATAGCATAATGAATGTATAATAATCATCTTTTTAAAACATCATAATCTCTCTTAAATTTTTTGCTGTACAGATTTAATAAATTAGATTGAAGTAATAATCTTCCAATTTAATAACCAAAGAATAATAAAAATTTTCTTGTATAATAATTGAGTTGATTGTTTAAAAAATTCTATTCTTCATCTGTCATGTATTCACTAAATAAAATATATATTAGCTCTGTAAATATTTTTCTTCGATTAATAATTGTAATTTGTATAAATGAAATAAAATAATGCACTTTTAAATAATCTCATTTTATTTAATTGAGATTTTATTATGAATGAAAGAAAAAAAAAATCAATTACTATAAACTGATAATTATTATTATTATTAAATATTAATAATAGAAAAAAAATAAAATAAAATAAAGACTTAACACATGTAGATAAAATGAATTTTTAAGAAAAACAAAATATGCCCTTTTTTTGCGCTCTCAATTTTAATAAACGATCTTTCTACACAAAACTTTTGCTAATTAAAAATTAATCTTCAGCTGCATCTTTTTTAAATAATTTAGTCTTTCATATATATAAATGTATATTTGTACCTTAAAAAAGTACAAAAAACTATTTCTACATAAATATATATATATATATAATTGTAAAACGCCTTCTCATACACATAAAGAACGATATTAGTCAAAAATTTCATTATCAAACATCGAGTAGATTATTTTGTTTCATACTCATATATATATAAATATATATGGCTTGGCCTAATTTTTTCTATATATAAATAATATTAATATAAATTACGAATTTCTGGAATTACTTAAATTTTATAGTGCGATACAATCGGAATAAAAGGGTATAAATATTTAAAAACGAATAAGGAAAGTAAATTTTTAAGTGTTAAAAAAAAATAAAACTTTAGTTCGATATTTATCGAGCTGTATTTATACTATGAGGAATTAAAATTGTACTAGCTAATGTCGTTCAACAATCATTTTGTTATTTTTTAAGAGCGCAGAATGAGCTTAATATAATCTCTATGTTTTACCAAAAAAGCAACCAAAAATTCTTGAATATTAATAAACTTTTTTCAATAAATCAATACCATATCAAATAAATCTAAATTTCTTAAAATTTATCCTCTGCGTGCAAGCACATTTTACTGACTTTGATATTAAAATAGGGTGTTAAAGAATTTTTGGATGTTACTAATTTTTTTTAATCTTAAGAGCTCGTCTGATTAATTTTACAAATTCTGCTTTTTTACTGAAATGGGCTTATGATGGTAGAGTCAAAATTAATACTTACGAGTAAAAATGACTAACTGATTGAACACAAGAGAGTAAAAAAATGATTAATTTAATAGACAAATTTAATAAATTTTAATTAATTATCAAAGACTTAAATAAAATTTTTCTTTTCGTCACAAAATTAACATAAGACTATATCTTTATAATAAAAATTCTATCAGAAATTTTTTCTATTATAAAAATTTTAAGCTTTTTAACCAAAAATAAATAAAAACTGAAAATTTAAATAAATAATCATAAATGCTATCTTTGATATATATAATAGTACAATTTCATAAAAAAAAGATTCAAGAAAAAAAAAAGGTTTTATATAAATAATAGAAAAAAATTGTAATATATATAATTATAGTCGCTATAAATAATAATAATAATAATTTTTCTTTATCTTAAACTAAAATATGATAAAAAAGACTTGAGAATAATTTTTTATTTTTTAAAAATATCCTTTTTTTTCTTCGAAAATTTATAAATATTACTTAAAAATTTTGACCCTACACTGTTAGATTAAGATGCTTAATTCAGTGTAATCTAACAGTGTTAATAATATTAAGTATTAATCCGTAAATAAGCGTTTTCAATATTTTTACACGTTTCTACGGACATAATTCTCGCTATATATAAATATAATTAAAAAGGCGTTAAAAAATTATGGCATTTAAAAAAAAAATAAACTTATAAGTGTAGAAAAAAAAGAAATAAAAAAAAAAAAAAAAAAAAAAAAAAAAAATTTCACATTATAAGAATTTAAGGTGCAAATTAATCGATATTGATATTTAATGATAATGTAATTGTTTTATATATATTTATGGCTGTTTATTCATTTTTGAATTATTTTTTAAAAACTAGTCATATATATATATATATATTAATGCAGCAAATGAATTTTTTTTTATTTAATAAAGCAAAGGAAAAATGTGTAGAAAGAGTGCAATTTCAATGGCAACTTATATATTATATATATAAAGCTTTATATCGAATTTTAATCTTTATGTTATTATGTATCATATATATATATATATATATATATTTCTCATCTCTCTCGTTGCACTATTGTCAAAAGTTGCCATATAAATATGAAAAAATAACAATAATTGCGCCAATTATTTATTGAACGCTATATATATATATATTTACATACATATATATATATATATTATTTATTATTAAAAGATTAATTCATTGATTATATAAAAATTTTGTCCTATAATGTTCGAAAAATATTAATAAAAATCTACGTAAAAAAAAGTTCAAACTATTTTATTTTTAAACAAATTCCTTTTAATTTATGCAAGCACTTATTGAGCAAAAACTAAATTTATTGCTTTCTAAGAAAATTATGACTCATTTTTTACTTCAACTCTTTAAAATATTAATATATGGGTCGAAAAAATAATATTTTTAAACAAACATAAATTATTATTTTACAGTTTTTTTTTTTTACACAGCAGAAAAAAAAATTATGCAATAAACGTCTATTAAAATAATGAATAGTTTATTTTTTTTTTTTTTTTTTTTTTTTTTGAATAACAATAAATAAAATATTATTTATAAAAAATTTCAAGCCCACAAAATATAATATTACAAAATTAAAAAAAAACCTATTTACAATATTACATTATTTTTACAATTATTTTACAAATTTAAGTACTGGTTTTTACATTTTAAAATCACAAAAAATTATAAAAAAAGATACTTTTAAAAAATAATTATTCCAGAGTTTTTTTGTAACCATAATTAAGGTTTTTCTATTGATTCTTCTAATTCACCAGGTGGCAGTACCCTGACAGCGTATGATATTTTTTTGTTCTTTGTAAGGCTGTCGTTATCGAAGATGATTGAATCTGAAAATCACAACAAATTATATTAATTTTACTTCACATAAACATTTTTAAAGGGGTACGATCTCAAAATCAATAGCTAGGTCATAGGTGATTTTTTTCTGAACAATTGCCTCACTGGATAATTGCCCTCTGTAGGTTTAATTTCTTTGAATTAGTGCTTTCTTTGGGGTATTGATTTTTAGAAATAAGTCTGTTTCGGAGATCTTCGCTAGATTGGGATTAGAGAGATGGGTACGTAGTTTGTTGTGAGATATTTGTCACCTTGTTTATAAATAGGGACAAAATCAGCAGACTTTATGTGGATGGGCTATTTATTAAGCATAATACATTCAAAATGTAGCTTAAATGACTACATATTAATTTAGAAATACTTTTAATAAATGTTATTTTAGATGCCAAATCATGACCAACATTACCAAAAAAATCATTGAATTCATTTGCCATTCCATGCTTATCGTTTATTATATTCTTATTTGTACTTAAGTAACCAATATCAAAAGGTTTAGGTTTAGAATTTTTAATTTTAGAATTAATATATTTCTATAATTTACGAGCATGATTCATTTTAATTTTAATTTGTTCACTATTATGATTGAGAACTTTTTTATAAGTTTTTAAATACGCAAAATATTTATTTTTTGCTGCCTAATCATGTCTGTTGTTATTATATTCATTATAAAGTTTATTTTTAGTAATTCATGATGTAATCCCAGTTATTTTTTTTAACTTTATTTGAAAATCTAGCTCTTATTGTATTTTGCCTATCTTATCCCGGGAGACCCTTTTCTGTATTTAGCACTGGTGAGTTTATTTTGTGACTAATAAACAAATGAAATATAAATTTTTCAAAATAATTCCCCGAAACTCGTGATCATCGACCCAAGAAATCTATAGTAGACCAAATCTGATGAAATAGTTGCAGAAGGCAATTGTTCAGCTAGAAGTATAATTCTAATTTTCTTTAAATAATTTCAACTTACAAGTGGCTGGAATTTCACAGTTAACAAGTCCCATTTCATCTTTCTGGCCAGCTGAAACTTTATGAATTGGAATAATTTCGTTACTGCTACCATCTTTATTTTGCATTATAACACCAAATTTAATATCATTTTCTTCAGGTTTTAGTTCCCAGCTTAAAAATTAAAATTATATATCAATGAAATAAATTTTATAATTATTCACTTTGTTAGCCTACCTTATTATTGAACCAACTTGAGGTTGGAAATCAAGTTTCAGCTTATCACCTTTCTTCACCGTTGCTGATACAAATTCACTAGTTTTATTTTCTTTCTCATTTTTCTTTGTAAACAAATGTTTTGGGACTTTTCCTCCTTGGCAAATCTGTAAGATATTTAAAATTATATAAAATTCCTCGGTGAAAAATGCAATTAGTATTTTACCTTTGTTGTATACTTTGGATTTCCATCAGCATCTTTTAATTTTCCTCCGTAATGAGCAGGCAATTGATCTTCAGAAATAACTTGCAATAAAGCAGGTTTCCATTTTCGAGGATCAGTTTTGAATATTTGTATTTTAGATATTGTATAATCATTCATAAATTTTTTAGCTATAGAAAATGCTACAGAAAAGACTTTTGGTGCTGAAAAATTTTTTAAACATATTTTTATTAAAATTGTATTAAATATTTAAAATTTGCTTATTCTGTTTGAATATCTAATTAAATACAAAATCCTGACAAAAACTTTATACAAAAATATTTTTTCTCTATATTCAATATTCCCCTTACAATGAAATTTAAAAAGCTTAAATCGATTAACTTATACAAACCAAGTATTTTACCCCAATTTTACTTTTAGGCAAATGCTATTTTCAAAATCCATTCTTATGCTAATTTTGTGTATTACAAACTTATAATGTAATACAAATTTATTAACCAAAGTAAAATTATTACCGCCGACTATGAAACATAAAAAAATTTATAACCGGTTTGTGTAACTCCACAACCAACGAGCATGGAACATGTTCACTTATAACATTGATAATAAAGTATCTATTGTGTTCATAATATAAATATTTATATTTTATATTTAGATTTTTATTATAGAAATCATGCTGCTTAGACATCAAAGTGAACAAAATTAATTAAATTTTCAAATTATTATAGTTTTTTAAATAATATGAATTTATTTTTATTAATTTTTACAATAAATTCTTAAAAATTCTGCACCAATAGTCCCTAGGTACTTCTGCATCAATAGTCCCTAGGTACTTCTACACCAAAGGTCCCTGAATTGAAAATATTCTAAGTCCATTTCACCCCCCCACCCCACCTTCCGAGCTGGACTTTTTCAAATACTCCATCCAGTGAACATGTTCCATGTTAACATACCACTATGTGAAACCTTAACTTTCATAGAATTTCAAATCTAACACATTATTCAGAACTAAAAGATAATCATTATTTCAGTTTTATAGACAATTTTAACCTGTAACCCTTCAGAAAACCTACAGGGTGAGTCATTTTAAACAATTCACTTAAAAATCTCGAAAATAACATTTTCTAAAGTAGATGATTGATGAATTTTTTTTATGAGAATAAAAATGAGGTCTAAAAGATCCAAATTTGTCTTTATTACTGTAACAGTATTTCGGATCCAATGTTTTAATAAATTTTACACCGAAAAAATCCAATTGCAAAAATGTTCAGTTACCAAAACCATATTTTCTTTATTATACATTTTAAGTAAAATTATATCAGCTAGTTAGGAGCTTTTATTTAAAATAAGAAACTAATTAAATATTTTAAAAAATTTTTTAACGTTTGCTATACTTTGCTAACTATAATAATATTTATTTTTTTCTAAAAAATATTGTTAAAATCGAAAAAAGGAAAGGTTACAGAGGGTGGTTATTTTAACTGACCTCTTTAATTTTGTTCATTCTATCTATATAAGTAGCTCCTGTAGCTCTATAAATTGACACGTTAACAGAAAAATACTGGCGTTCATAAGCATATATATAAATATAAACATGTATACAGCGTACTTTTTCCAGATGACCTTTTAAAAACCATTAAAATGAGAATAAATTATTAATTAGTCTCTTTTTAATGAATGTTAAAAGGACGAATTTTGGCATCCGTGGGTGAAACGCGTTGTATATACATATATGTGAGTATGAGAATGTTAATATTTGCATCTGTGATTACTTTATTTATATTTTTAAATAATAAATCCATCTGAAAATGATTTATGCAAAAGAAAATCAAAAGATTATTTCTGACACAGAAAAATTTTTAGTTCAGGCAAAATTTTATATTTGTTATTAGGAAACTCATTAATTTCAATAATTAGTTAATTAAATAATTCAAAAATCTCACCATTAATGATGTAACAAATTTTTAAAATTTCTGGATAATTAGCTTCATAAATTTGAATCAACGCAATAACCAATTCACCAGCTGGTCTCCACATGTATTGCTTAAGACTAAAATTTTCCATATCAAAAATAACAGTGCATTGTCCAGCAGCTAAACCAAATTTTTCTCTTTGTTCTTGACAAAGTTTTATATAATTTTCTAAGCTTTGTAAAGTTCCCTTAATCATATCACGCCGAGATATAACATGAAGAATTCCATATAAATCCAAACCTTGAAATGGAACTACTATGACTGGAAAATAAAAACTTATTCAAGTAGCTATTCACTTGTTTTGACATTTTAACTAATCGAACCTGGTGCTCCCTCCTTATCAAATCCACTAACACCGTGCGGTAAATAATCTTTTAAAAGTTGAGGCATTTCCCATTTAGTTAAATTATCGATATCGTAACGCTTTCGCCATTCTAGTGACTAAAATAAAAAAAATTATTAATTTTTATTATATATTTTTGATCCAAATAAAAAATTTTTTAATTATTTTATTATAAGATTACAAAATTTATTTACGAAATCTTATAAATAATTTATAAGTAATTTTACTATTTATTTAAATAAAATATATTTAATAATATGATATTTTAAACATAAACAGAATTATTATGGAAAAATACTGAAAGACTTTCACGCGACACTGCCTAGCATAAAAAATCTCTGCTCTACTTGCTGATAAATATATTATATTAAAAAAATAAATAAATAAATAAAAAATAATAATCCGAACACATTTATTAAAAAAATTTCTAATTATACAAATTAATTTAAAACATTTTTTTTTACCTCTCTTAACATTTTTTCTGCTGCTGTTGGATCCCATTTTCTTGCTGTAAATTATTGAATATCGTGTTATTAATAAATAATAATTAATTATTTTATGTTCAAGTCTATAAGTAATTTCACTGCCATAACTTTTTTTTAATATTCTTTTTTTGATTGGCCTATTAGTTCTTGGATTTGCATTTTTACAGGAATTTTTAGAAAGCGTTGAATTTAACAAAAAAACCATGATTTTTGACCATTACGGTTTCATTTCTAGCGGTTTAAATGTTCAAATTAGCCAAAAATCCAGTTCATCATAGTTAAATTTGTTCAAATTTTCCCAAAAGATTGATTTATTAGTCAATTCAATGCAAAAAATTTTTTGAAATTTGAGCCGAAATACATAAATTTTGCTCAATACTACAATACAATTTGCTATTTTTACAATTTCTAATTATCACCTTTACTCGACGTTTTTTAGATTTTAAGATTCTAAACCCAAACTATTCTGATTACCTAAACCTGAATTCTTCTCTAAATCGAAAATATTTTAAATCTTGACCCAAATTATTATAAGTCTCTAAACCCAGATTATTTTAAACTTGAATTATTCTTATTAAGCCCCTGAATCCAATTTATTTTAAGTCCCATTCGAACTTTAAAAATTATTGGTTCGAGTTTAATTATCTGCACTTGCTTTGAATTATACATTTATGTTTTGTTTACCTTTCAACCAGCGAACCAGAAATTCATCATCATGATGAGGCTGCTGCACATCCTTGACATTTCGCCTGAGCTATAAAAAAAATAAAATGAAATGAACAAAAAAATTATTAATTCATAAACAAGGTGATTAAAATTTTATTTTTAATTACAGAGTTAAGAAAATATCAATTAATAATGTAATTATTGAACCATAAATTTATAAAAACAAATAAAAATTATTATTTATTGCATATTAAATACGTTTTATAGACAGTAAAAAATTTGTCAAATATTAATTACAAGATTTATAGCTAAAATATAAAATTTCGTAATTAAAATATGAATTCGCCTATTGTCTAACAGCCCATAATCAGAAAAGTGAAGAATTTCCAAGACACTCTAAAATTACTGTTTGAAATGAAGCCGAGGTTTTGAGCTGAAGGATTTTTTAGGACCAATAGGTTCATCTACCATTTTTCCATGTCAATGGTAGAAAATACTCATCTTTCCTGGAAAATTGTACTTTTTGCCCTCTAGCAAGAAAAATTTGTTAAAAATAAATAAGTAAGAAATAATTACTTTAAGTTATTTTTCTGTCTACAAAGCGTTTTCAAGTCGGATGCTCTTTCAATTCAGGATAATTTTTTTTTTTCTTAATTTGAATTGAAAAAAGAAGACATGTGTTTGTGGTCAGTCAAAAATTAAAAAACAAATTTTTTTTCATCATTTATTACATCATATTATACTCATGTCATCAATTTTTTTCTTAGTTGTTAATTACAATATATAATTTTCATCATTAAAAAGAAAAAAAAATTAAAATAAAAACCACCAAAACATAAAACATATTATAACAGGCATAAAGAATATTGCATACTTTTGCATAATTTGAATAATAAATATTTTTCATTTTCAAAATATAAGCAAAGCCAGTAAAAATTTTTCATAATTTCTAAATTAAAATAAATAAATTTAATATTATAAATTTTAATTTTAAATCCTGGCTGGAAACATATATATTAGAATATGTATAATTCTAATTTTAGCAACAATTTAAAATTTCAAATTAAAATTGATTATTTCTTTCCAAAAATGGTTATTTTGTTTATTAAATAAAGTGGTAAAAGCATCAGTGATCCAGAAAAGTGTCTCAGAGGGGGTGCCCAAGCAAAATTTTGTATGTTAACATGGAACATGTTTATAGGGAGGGGGTACTTCAGAACTTAAATATTAAGGGGGGGGGGGGGTCAAATAAGACTTCGAATAATTAGGAGACTTTGAAAAATCTGGTCTTAGGGATAATACAGGTTTATGGACTTAGAATAATATCGATTTAGGGACTTGGAATAATTCAGGTTTAGAGATTCAAAATAGTTTGGGTTTAGAATCTTAACAGCTAGTAAGGTTATAATTACAAATTATAAAATTAGAAAATTGTATTGTAATGTGGAGTAACATTTGTATTATACCTAGTCCTCAGCTGGAAGTAAACATGTTCCATGTATTTAGGTTTTGTTTACACAAACCGGTTATAAGTTTTTTTCTAATGAAAATTGTAAAAAAAACAAAAAAATTTACAAAAAAAATGCAAAAAATCTGCTCTAAAATTTGCTATTTGATAATAACAATTCTTTAAAATTTTTATAGTTATGATAGTAAATTGGCTGCCATGATAGTAAATTGAGGACAATTTTGTTACAGTGTATTTTTGTATTATCAGCATCTATTTGTGTTTGGAATGCATTTTCTCTGTCTGTTTATAATCGAACTTTTTCATTACTTGTTAACCATAAGTCAAGTATGCGTTATTTTAAAAATTATGCTATCTACAGTACAAAACCGTTACTTTTAATTTAAATAAAATAAGTTTCCCTTTTTCTTTAACGCATATAAATATTCTGATAATCTTGGAGAAATTTTTCTTCTAATAAATATATTTGAAAAATTTCATTCTTTATTACTTTGGTATTACATCGACATCGTTCTCTATGTTAATTAAGATCAAACTTGTACGAAGAAAAATTTTCTAATTACAATTATTGCATAAATTTTTTAAAACGATGACTGTAAAAATTATATTGAACTCTTTCGCAAGATTTAGTGCGGTTCTCAAGGTAACATTGATCTATAAATTTTCTTGTTTTTATATAATTGAAAAACTTGAAAGCATTTGTAGTTAATCGAGTTTCGTAAAAATTCCAATGATTTCCTGTACTTTTTTGGTAAACGTAATAGTGATCTATTGCACTTAACCAGTCAAAAACAACATTTTTTTGGTCAGGGTCAATTCTTTACTTTCCATTAAATGTCACAATTACAGCTAAATGGCAAGATCGATTTGAAATAAATCAAGGGGCGGTTCCATTAATGCACAGTCACAGTAAACTAAGTGGACTGCCCCTTGAAAAAATTAAGTCTTATTTTTTCAAAAGATTCTCTATTAACACAAAGGAATTAGTCAGATATTTAAATATGTATTAAACATAAATTATTGCAAAACGCGTTAAGTTAATATTTATTTTAATATTTTTTCTAGATGACATTTATTTTATTTACTTAACATTAAAAAAATATGATATTCACATATAAGTTAATGCTTTTTTTATTATTTATTTAAGTTTTATTCGCACTTAAATTTATATAAGCGACCAATTAATTGAAAATTTAGAATAAATTTCCGGATTCCTCGTAAAATTTTAGCTACCTTAATGGTACTTTTAACATGGGACATTTTTGTAGGAAGAGACCCAAAATCTAGGGGGTCAAAAATTGACGTTTTTAGGGGAAGGGTCGAATGGACTTATAATTTTTTGATTTAGGGACTTATTATAATTTTGGTTCTTATGATAGTTCAAATCCCATTCTCATTGGATTTGCTAATATTAAAATCAGTTATAAATTTTTATTTTACGATGTTTCAGAAATAAATAAGGTTTGCATACAGTGCATAGAATCTCCCATATATTAGAATTTTACAAAATCAAATAAAAAGGGATAAATCTTTAGTTAAATAATAACTCATATTTATTTTGTAATCTACATTAAATTATATTTTTAAAATATTTGTAATTATTAATAATAAATTACAGGTCAGTCGAACCAATTGCAAAATAAAAATTTATGCATAAAGTCATAAATTAATTACGAAAACTACTTTAAAAAAAAAAAAAAAATTATTTTTTCACATAAAAAAAAAAATACTATGCAATTGTAGTTTTTTTCCTATCGGAAACTCAAGTTTAAAATAGTTTGATATACAAAACACAAGCTTTCACTTTTTTGCTAAATAAATCGGTCGTCGCGAAATACATTAGAGTGCGTAAAAATATCAGTGCATTTTAAAAAATACTGGTTTCTTTTTATTATTATTACAACAGATTTTGTAATATCATATATAAATAACTGGACTATAAACAAATGTACATGTACACTTCTTTTTTTTTTTTACTTGCAAAATATACCAATATATTTTTCATTTATTTTTTAAGTGACATTTATTTATTTTTTTTTCTGACAGTATAATTAATTTTTTTTTTTGCTGTTAATAACAAGATGTTTAAATGAATAGAAAAATCTATTAGAGAGTGGCATTGAATTATAGAGAAAAATTAATTAACGTTTTCTGTTAATGATGTTATGTATTTTATTAATATTAATGATATTATATGTTTTATTAGTATTATCTAACGCACGTGTTTGCAATTAAATCTAAATATTTGGTGTTAAAAATTTTGATGCTGGAAGATAAATCCTTTTTTTGGTGCTCACTGAAGTTTTAGGGCATAGGAACTTGATTTATAAAGTTGAGATCTTTTCAGGCAAAAAATATGAAAAAACTTTAAAAAATCCATATGTATTTAAAATTTTAGAAAAAATTAATTTCAGAACTTTTTATAGGCTATTCAAATATATTTATTTCAGTTTTTAACATCCTAAAAGTTGTCGAAAAATCACGGAATCCCAATGAAATTAGACCTCTAAGCCATGACAGGCCCCCAAAAACTTATGTATTAAACAAAAGTCTTACCATACCATCATTTTTTTAGAAAACATTTTTTTTGACTTTTAGGACCCCTTTAAGGCCTTAATTTAGAATTTTCAAAAATCGGTTTTTTGAGCACATAAAAAATATATTATTCTTAAAATCTTTTTTATAGTCCTATTAGTACGAGAAATATTATTTTTTAATATTTTAGAAAATCTCCTAAAAGGAGATCAATTTTTAATACCCGAAAATTCAAAATCTTCTACCACCGTTTACCCGCGCTTTTCTATTTATTATAGCAAGAAGCACAGTCAAAACGCACAGAATTAAAATAATTAATCTACACTGTAAAATGTAACTTTCTTATATTAACAAAAAAATTAGAACATTTTCGAAAAATTAGTAAATTTTCAAAAAAATTTGCAAATATTCGAAAAAAAACGTATATTTACTAAATTTAGTATATTAACAAAAAATTCGAGTATTCTCGATTTTTTTTTGTGAATTTGCAAAAACAATTGATAATTTACAATTTTTTTTCAAAAATTTACAAAAAATAGTTGTAAATTGTAAATTTCCGAAAAATAATTGCGAATTTACAACTTTTTTCGGAAAATCACAAAAAAAATTTTCGAATTTTTCGATAATATACTAAATTTATTAAGTTTACGATTTATATCGAATATTTACAAATACTTTGAAAATTTACTAATTTTTCGAAAAAATTCTATTTTTTTTTTTAAACCTAAGTAAGTTACTTTTTACAGTGTAGTCAAGAAAGGGTAATAGTATTTTTTTTTTAATTTTTATCAATAACCATTATTCTACAGCCCTAATCGTCGCAAGCAGTTAAAAAATGATGGTATGGTAAGTTTTGTTTTTTTCATAGGTTTTTGGAGGCCTGTCGTGGCAGACGGTGTCTATTTACACTTACCGTTTCCACACGACATTCCGTTTCTCAGATAATATCCACGGGTTTTCATCTTTTCCGTGTATATCTTTTACTAAAATTTTGTTTTTTGAAATTTCCTGCTTTTTTGAACTTAGAAAAAAAAATGAATTTCAGTTTTTACGTGTTTTTAGATTATAACTGTTTTCTGACACTTTTCTGGCACGGAAAATTACAATTTTTATAAGATTTCGGGAAATTGATTTTTTTTTTAGAATGCGCATTTTTGCGTGATTAAGTTCGAGAAACTGAGTGTTTTGAAACTTTTTGGATAAAAAAATAAATGATTAGAAAAAAAAATTGAAAGTTATCTGAAAATATGCTTTTAGTTATTAATCATCAATAAATTATAAATAAAAAGAAATTGATTTATCAGAGTAGTCTCCCCTCTTAATAAAACTCATCGTCTTATCTCTTATTATAATTATTTATGTATCTCAAAAATTTAATCGAGACCGAATAAAAAAATGCCAAGATAAATAACTTTTTTTTAAAAACATGCAAATTGATAATTAATACTATTTAAAAATAAACGAACGTATTTAAAACGATATTAGTTAATAAGTACTTTAAATTTAACAAATATTACATTCTCATCGCACGTACAAATAATATTTATTTCATTACATTACGTTTTTGAAAACGACATGCTCTGTTAATTCAACTAACTTTTTTTTACATGTATTTAACAGTTTTGGTTGCGACATTTTTTTTTTAAATTAAAAATCATATTGTAAAAAAATTAGTTACTAGTATTATTTAGCACTTTTTTTAATAACACGATATGTAATAATAAATAAATATATTGCTTTCTGTTTTTTAATTATTTATTTTGCAATATTTCGGATGTTACCTTGAAAATTTTTAAAAGTTAAATAAACGTGATATTTCCTGTACCAAGTAAACAAGTAACAAAAAATTTACAGTTTTTTTTTTTGGTCAATGGAATTTTTTATTTTTGATAGGCCAAAACAGATTGCGTTAATCTTCTTAAATGTTTTTTATTGAATAAATAATTATCTTGTTTATTAAATTTTTTATCCAAATATCTTTTATTGAAACTGTAAACGAAATTTTTTTTTTCTCGAAAGTGAATTGCCATAACCGTATTATAAATATGGCTATGGGAAAATTGCATTAAGAAATAAAGGAAATCAAAATCTAATTGTTTATGAAGAAAAATGTGAAATCATCACCCAGAACGTCACATAAAATAAATATCAATCATACAAAAAGGAAACGACAAAAGTAATTACAGCCTTAAAATTTTCAACTTGAAGGAAAAAGCAAGAAAATCTTTTGTTAAATCTTGTTTATTATAGTGAAGTAAAAAAAGATTTTTATTTAGATCACAAGATTCATCAACCTGCTACGATTCGCGTTACGTCTAGACTATTAAAACGGTAAATACCGTAATAAACTTTTTATCTCTGTAATAACAAAAAAATAAAACAAAATTTTTAAAAATTATTGAATCCAGGAAGATTTTCTTATAATTATTTATTTCAACATTGACCTTGCATTATGTAAAACAAGAAGAAAATTAAAATTAATTATTGTGTTGACAATAACAACCTTCTTTATTTGAAATTAGAAATTCTGTAATTGCAACATATTCATAAATCATATATAAATTATTGAAAAACTTCTTTAGATTTGACAAGTTTATTATTTTTATGGGATTTGATAAATGAAATTTTAGAATAAACATTACTCTAATTATTATTAATTATTATTTAATTTTTCTTCCATTCTCATTTTTTAAATTAGATAATTTTTTTTATTAATTATTCCCTGTATAAATATTGAAAATTTCCTCTTACGTGATAATTAAAATCTAATGAGATTGGTTTTTTGCTGATTATTTTTAATGAATTTTTAAATTTTTATTTTCCTTTTCAATTCCAAATAACTATTAGATGACAAGTAATATCAAATGACTCAATGTCCAATATTTTACTGTAACTCATCATCTTTAAAAATACAGTCTTTTTTTTTATAAAAAATTTAAAAAAATTAAGTTGGTTCATTATTTCCTAATGGTAAAGAAAAATTGTATAAAGTTTCTGAGATCTGGAAGATTATGCGAATAGAATCTGTTCACATTAGAAAAGCTACACGTAAAAAAAATATAAGACAAACTAAACGTATTACGTTACTGAAATATGATTAGTATTGTAAGTTTATTGAATGGAAAGATTAAACGTTGAATTGTCAAATAAAAACATTAGACCAACAAATACTTTGTTGATTCAAGCAAAATTAAAATCGTTAAGTTAACCACTTAAATCTTTGTTGAATCAACATAGTGTTAGATAAACCAACAACCTACAACATTAATATGATTAATTTTTATAGTTAGGTCAATGCTTTTTCTTTTATATTAAAATATTTATTCATTCTTTCTCTTTCTATCCTTTTATGTATTTAACACCGCGGCCGGCGACAAGTCGAAACTTGTTCTTCAGCAGCGCGCTTTTGTTTATATTATTATTCATTATTATTATAATAAAGAAATGGAATTTCCTAAAAATTATTTATGATAGTTTTAACTATTATTTTTAAATAATAAGCATTTCGCTGGGTATGCATAATTTACTCTGCATATAATTTCGAAAATTATTATCTGTAACATATAGTACTTAAAATTTTTTTATTAAATACAACTGTCCTGTTAGCAGAATGGATAATCACGCTGTCTCGGAAGCCGGCGGACTCAGTTCGATCCCAGTAGCAGTCAAAATTTTTCTTCGGTTTTTTTTAACAGATTTTAAATTAATAAATATATAAGTACATAAATAAATATAAAAAAAATAATTAACAAAAAAAAAAATTATTAATAAAAAAAAATACCCTAAATAAATATAAAAAAAATAATTATCAAAAATAAATAATCAATAGAAAAAAAAAAAATAATAATAAAAAAATAATTTTTTTTAAACAAAATTTTCACTCTGTTTGAATCAACTAAGTAACTATGACAATTCAACAAATACTTTGTTGGCATATTTCAACAAAGTTATTTGTCAATACAACTTAGAATTTTTTTCCGTGTACGAGCAAACAAGGATTAGTTTTTGAAATTCAGTCAAAAATTATTGCAAAAGGAAAATACGAGATTTTGTAACAAAGAGTTTGACCACTAAAATCTTTTATCACATGCAGACTCCCATGAGATTTTTACATGGATATTTCCAATTTCAAGTTTTGATATAAAAAATTTAACCAAAGTTTGGCACCAAAATTATTTTATGTTTTATTCTTTGACACTGCATTTTTTAATAAAAATCTTTAACATTTAATTTGACCACAGAAGAGTTAAAAAAAACAATTTTTTTTTTACTTTAATGACAAAACCTTTTGATGGTAAACTCTTTGTGGTTTACTATATGATCTCAATCTTCGATGCGTAACTCATATTTTCCTTGCAAAATTACATTATTTTCATTGTATTTATTAGATGGCGTAAAAAAAAAACTTTCACAATAAATTATAATCCTTGAATTAATTTTTTTTGTGTAAAAAAAAAAATTACACGATAATTTAAAACAGTTTATTAACTTCATAATTAATCAATTTAGTAAAAACTGATAAAAACAAAATTTATTGAAATTTTCTTTTGATTTGCAAAAACATATGATTCTTTTTGTTTTTTTAGCTGCACGTACAAAAAAAAAAAAATATAATTTTGAAACATTGTTTGTGTGGTTTAGTGAAAGTTTTATTATTACTATTATTAATATAATTTGTTTTTTAATCATAACTTTTTCAATGGATTTGTTTTTCTTAAGAAAATTAAAGGATATTAGAAATTATGTTGGTTTAAATGCATCCTTTTATTAAAATGTTTGAACGGTTCTTTAATTTTTACTATGAACCTAGTCTGGACTTTACGAATCAATTGCATTTTTAATGGTTCGACAAAATTACTTAATTTTCTAGATTTCTTGAGAAAAACTTATACAGTTTCCAGTTATTTATTACAAAATATTAATATTCCACTTGCATACAATAATAATAAAAAAAATTATTAAAAAAAATAACAGCATTTACATATTAATAATAGCATTTAATTTGCATTAATTTTTTTTATCTGATAATAAAGAAAAAAAACAAATAAAGTTCGTTAAACCAATAAAATATAATAATTACCTTCATAAGCGCAAATCTTTGATCATCAGCAAGTTTCAGCGACATTATTAATTTTTCACAATGATTCTTCTAATAAAATTATTATTAACCTTGAAACACTTTACTTTTTTTCAACAAGCAAAAAAAAAATTATCGTACAAAAATAAAAAAAATTACTTAATTTTGCGCAATTTTTCAAATTTTTGTACAATAAAATTTTTTAAAATTTGTGAAAAATCACAAAAAAAAAAAATTTATTTGCACTTTAAGTTAACTCGAGTACTCCCGGTGTTCTCGTCGAAAGTTACTTGTCGACTAAGACATATCAGCAACAGTTTATACTACAAATATAGCAATATAAATATATATCAAAAAAAAATACACACCACGCGGATAAAAAAGAGAGAATGCGTTTTATATTCACTGATAGTATTACACTCTTTATTTTAATGTTATTATGTGCAAGTAGTTACTTACTTATTTCTTATTACCTACCTAACTCTGGGTCAAATCTAATCGAAAAACTATAATTTTCTTAACGGTTCGCATTGATTTTACGTATGATTTTCTTACTTTGCAAGAGCGGAAAATTTTTTTTCTTATTAAAAAACATATCGGATTTATACTATAAATTGCAGGATTCGATTTCGAAATATTTACTGAATAATATAATTTTTTATCGGAGATTACTGTCGACTTCAAAAATTTCGACTTCTTTTTCATAAATAATTAAAATTTTACCCCTAAATTGGCCAAAACTACCCCCAAATACGGGGTGTTTTTGATATTTTCGCACTTTGAGCATCCAGGATATAGGTTTTTAGGGTCATATAGGTTTTTTGGGTCACTAATCAAGAATTCCGACTTATTTTTCATAAATAATCAATATTTCACCACAAAAAAGGAGTCGAAGTTCTTTAATAGCAACCCAAAAAACCTATTTGGGCATATCCTGGACGCTCAAAGTGCGAAAATAACAAAAACACTTCTTTTAGGGGTATTTTTAGCTATTTTAAGGGTAAAATAATGATTATTTATGAGAAATAAGGCCAAATTCTTGATCAGCAATCCAAAAAACCCCTTATGGTGCAAATCTGAGAGCTCAAAGTGCGAATATGTAAAAAAAAACCTTTTTGGGGGCAGTTTTTGTACATTTAAGGGTGAAGCCCCCATTTCTTTACGAAAAGGCCCCGATTTTCATGTTCAGCGACCCAAAAAACCTACAGTAGAGCAAATCTCGTGTTCGCCAGTGAAAATACAATCCCCCCCCCCCGTATTTTGACTGGAGTATCTTTCAAGTCCTGTAATCGTTGACTGGAAATAATTCAATTAAAAAAAATGCCCAAAATACGATTAAATATTTAATCAATTTATAATTTTCATAGGTATATTAAAAATTTTACACATTATTCAAATTTTCTTTTTAAGCTTACGAGATACAACATTAACAAAAGGGAGATAGGGATACCCCAAAAACTCTGAAAATCGAGAGGGAAAATGCCAAATGGTCACAGATGGGAAGGCAAAATGGAACTCAGAATAATTTTGATTTAAGGACTTTGAATAATTCAGGTTTAGGTACTTTCAAAGAATTTAGCTTTGAGCAAGGAATGCAATAACAATTTGATTCAGAGATAATCCGTAATTAGTAAGCATGTTCGATGTATCAGTATCTGTATATCAGGCAAATAGATTAAGATTTTTAAATTTTTTTTAGTTTTTTGGTTTTATGGAATGCAACAATTTAAACATATAAAAAAATCCGGTTGCGACAACAGAATTTTTTTTTCAATGTAAAGTAAATATCTGAACCCAGCGCCCTAGCGTGCTTCTGAATAGGCTTTTGGGAATATACTCCCTTACGAAGTCTTAAGGCTTCAAATTTGTATACAGTACAGTATAATAAACGTATATTATACGTACGTAAATGGATCCTTTGGAGCGAAAATTAAATTTTGATACAAAAGACTCTCGAAGGACTAAAAAGGTAGCGCGTGATAAATTTAGCTTCGCGCTAAACAGGTACTCCAGTTAAAATGGGGGGGGGTCAAATCCGTTGACAGGCTAAAATTTGATCTTCTATAGGTTTTTTGGGTCGAAAAATCCGAATCCAGTGTCCAATAGGGCTCGAAAATAGGGGAAAATCCTTAAATCAGAAAAAACTACCCCTATTTAGGGATTTTTTTGCAAAATTTCGAAAGTAAAGCTAATATGGTCAAATAAATTTTATTTTTTGATGCTGGATTAACAAGATATTGCGATTTTTTTATTAGTGACCAAAATTAGGATATATGGGATAATTATAAAGGGTGAAAACTACCCCCAAAATTTAAAAAAATAGAGAAAACATGATAAAAGTTTATTTTTTTACTATTTTTTTGTGGAGTTAAGTATTTGTAAATATTTTATGCTATTTAACCATCATAAAATGTGTTCACCCACACCCAGGGGTTAAAACCACCCCAAAATTTATACGTACATAAAAACCATGATATAATTTTATTTTTTTTAACATGGTTTTTATGTATTTATAAATTTAGGGGTTGTTTTAACCCCCAAGGGGGAGGGGGATGAATACATTTTATGATGGTTAAATAGCATAAAACATTTTAAATACTTGATCACAAAAAATGTAAAAAAAATAAAATTTTATCGTGCTTTTTATGTACGTATAAATTTAGGGGTTGTTTTAACCCCCCCGGAGGGATGTTAAAAAAATCGAAATATTTTCTTAATCCAGAATCAAAATATAAAATATATCTTACTAAATTAGCCTTACTTTTGAAATTTTGCAAAACAAAACCCTAAATGGGGTCGTTTTTGCTGATTTAAGGGTGTTCCCCTATTTTCCAGCCATATTGGACACCGGATTCGGATTCAGCAACCCAAAAAACATATAGTAAAATAAATCTCATCCTGTCAACAGATTTCCACCCCAAATCCGCATTTTGACTGGAGTATTTACATGTATTTAGGCTCAAGCAAACAAAGCAATTGCTTCAGGTGGCAAAGTTTAGGGGTGGTAAAATATTCAATTTTTATGAGGACAAACAAATTTTTTTTTAATTAATTTAAATTGTAAAATACCTTAATAAAAAAAAAATCCTCTGCAGTTTACCTAAAGAAGCCTCCTGGACCAAGAAATACGGGGATCAATTCTTAAGGTAATATTTTTCAGGCCAACTTCTAAAATAACGTTGCTTTACCGAATACTTTCCATTTGGATTCTTTTTTTTCATCTTATTAAGCTTTGCAAATTTCGCATTTTTAAAGTTAATTGACTCTACAAAAATGCTTAATTTTTTATACAATACAAAAATTACAATTATTACAAGTAAAATAGAATTATTATAAATTATAAATTTTAAATTCATTATAGAACCCATTTTGCGTCTCTAGAATCCAATTTCACTCCCGAGGGTCTATATTAGAATTTCATTGTACCCTCAAAGGGTAAATTTTTAAGATAAAGGGCAATTTGTTCCTCTGAATAATTTATTGTGCCACTAAATTTATTTTGCACCCAAAGGATTCATTTACTAAGTGCTAATTAAGGATTTTCTTGAAAAAAAATTTTTTTTTCTTTGCTCAATTTTTCCAATTCTACAGAATACTTGTAGAAGATTTTATACTTTAAATTGTTTGAATTTCAAAACGGTTTCGTTAAATATTTGAAAAGATTCAAGCAACGCAGTCTAACAGTGTATATATTATTTATATATACCTTTAAAAAATCATAAAATAAAGATATTTTCTTAACCGTTATTTTGTAATCCTCTAACAAAAATTACTTTTAAAGATAAAATCTCAACAAAGCTGATTTTGAACATTATTATCTAAGTATGAGATACTTTGTCTGCAGACAATTATTTTTGAAAATGAATCCATCAAAAATTTTTGAAGATATCAATTGATAAAATACCCAATAGAATAACACATCCAGATAAAAATTGATAATTTTTATACTCTGAGAATAAATAAATTGAGACATCTTAAAAAAAAATAATCTTATTCTTTAAAAAAATATATCAGAAGACGTCATCATCTGTGAGATTATTATAAAATTAAATAAATTATTTTTAAAGATAGATAATTAGATAATATAAACTTTATTTGATTTCTTAGATAATTTAAATTTTTGACCTTCTAAAATATAAATTTGTATTCAGCCTTGTTAAAATTTATCATCCATGAATGGCTTAAATTCTATTAATATTATATAATACCCATTGGAGCATATATGCATTGCATGGAGTAATAAATTATGCATTTTTAGAAAACTTAAAACTTTATTTAAATATTACTTAATCAATTTTTATCAAATGTAAAGATGCTAAATTAGTAAAAACCTAAAAAATTAGCTTTTTGTTCATTATAAAAATATTTAAATTTTCCCGCAGTTTGTAGATATTATATCTAAAATTTATTTTGTTATTTTTTAATGCTCATTTTTAAAATTTTTTTCATATCAAATTAATTGAATTAAGTAAACATAATAAATGAATTTAAATTAATGAAAACAATTTAAAGATAAAAAAACTTCAAATAAAAAACAAAAAAGATCTACATTGTTTATCATTTATTATGGTTTCCGGTATTCCCGTTGGTGATAGCATTTTATTTTATTTTTTCCCAAGAAAATTGGATTATTATTGTTATTATAATCTTTCAAAATTTTCTGCGTTATAAGCGCCCTCTAACGCTGAATCATAAACAACAAAGAGTCTCCATCTTACAGACAGTATAAATATCTACGTATACATTACTCATCGTTGGTGACTTGGTATGTCGCTGTGTGTGTGTTCGAGTCTCCTTTCTTCTTCTTCCCTCCATATAGTGAGGAGATAATCGTCAGAAAGAACTTTAATTTTTCTTTATTGAAGTATCACGGACTTAATTAGTTATATTTTTTCGTTTCATTAACTTTGTTTTTAACCGTAATTCGTTTAAGGTATGAAATTTTAAAATAAAGCAAAATTAAAAAGAAAATTTTTCTGAAACAAATTTCTCGTAATACTTCAAGTTTTTGCGACTTCCTTGGAAAAACCATCTTTAGGGTTTTTTTTTTGTGATTCATGATTACTTGAACTTATAAATAAATATAATCCATGTACTCTGTTTTTAGTTTATTATTAATTTTGTGACTTACGACATCTTCATGACTCTCGATTCCTAGTGCATGAGGTATTAAACGAGTAGTTAAAAAACGCTTTTCCACAATGTCGACATATAGAGGTAATCAAAGTAATAACCACCAAAGTGGACCTCCAGGTCTAAAAAATATTGATTTAGATCAAATTTGGGGTGACTTAAAAGAGGGTATTGAACAAGTTTATAGCAGGCAATGCATGTCCAAACCTCGTTATATAGAACTTTACACGTAAGTTTTAACCATTTATATTATCTAGATATTTTAAAAATTTTATTTTTTAACGTTTTTTATATCATTTCAGTCATGTTTATAATTATTGCACAAGTGTACATCAGCAACTAAATTCAAGACAGTCCTCTTCGAAAAGTAAAAAAGGGGCAAGTTCTGGTGGTGCACAATTAGTCGGTTTGGAACTGTACAAACGTTTAAGGGAATTCCTAAAGAATTACCTGATAACGTTATTGAAGGTTATTTTTTATTTAACATTAAAAACTTCTTAAATGATTATTTGCATGTCCAATTTATATTGTTATTAAATTTCAGCAAGGGGTTGATCTTATGGATGAAGATGTTCTTACATTTTATACAAGACAATGGGAAGAATATCAGTTTAGTAGCAAAGTATTAAATGGTGTCTGTGCATATTTAAATCGTCACTGGGTTCGAAGAGAATGCGAAGAAGGTCGCAAAGGAATATATGAAATCTATCAATTGGCTTTAGTCACATGGCGAGACAACTTATTCAAGCAATTAAATAGACCGGTATGTTTAAAATTTTTTTTAAAATTAATATAACGTAATCAAATCCCATATTTAATTTGGATATTGTTAAAAAAACGATATAATAAGTTGTTATTAAAAAATACTGTTTGCTTTCATAAAAACCAATCATTTTAAACAAACTTAAAATAAAGCCATACCAACTATATGAAGCGAAACAATTAATTTCATTTATTTCCATGTAATTGGTAGTCATTAAAAATATTTTTTTTTTATTATTAAATTTTCAGAATTTTATTTTTTCATAAAACAGCTTTTTCTGTCTTGACGTGTTAAACAAAATTATTATTTTAAAATAAAGTCCAGATTAATTAACCTGTAGGTACTAAAAAAAAAAATTCAAATAATAGAAAATTACTCAAAAACAAAGTTAAAATTATGATGAAATAAACCTAAAATAAATGTAATCAATTTCAATGTTTATTATATGAAGTTTAGGTATGGAAAGTCGCAGCGTATGCTTTATTTTGCTTGGTCCATTTTTTAATTTTTAAAATTTTAGCTGCATATACTATTTTTTTGTAAACAAAAATTTTTATATTTGATATAAATATTAGCCCAAATATTCTTTAGATGGAGTTTCTGCATCCAAAGTAATTATATCATTCAATCTAGTAGGAGCTTATTTAATCCATATTCAATAATAAAATATGTCCACAAAAATAAAATCTTTTATTTTAGATAAATGTTTTTCTACTTTTTTTTATTATAACACAGATTAGAAATAATCCTTTAAAAGTACCTAGAAAATTTAAGTTCAGCAAATCTAAATAAAGCGCTAGAAAAGTTTTTGAATAATAAAAAAAAATTTTAAGTTATTATTAACTTTAAAAATTTATTTTGCATTTAAGGTTACTAATGCAGTTTTAAAATTAATTGAACGAGAGAGAAACGGAGAAACAATAAATACAAGATTAGTTAGTGGAGTTATAAACTGTTATGTAGAGTTAGGCCTAAATGAAGAAGATCCAGGTGCTAGAGGACAAACTCTTAATGTTTACAAAGATTCATTTGAAAATCAATTCCTTGAAGATACTGAGAGATTTTATAACCGTGAAAGCGATGAATTCCTACGACATAATCCTGTTACAGAATATATGAAAAAGGTAAAAAAAAAAACAAACAATAAAATTAAATTAAACCTTTATCCAAAAATTTGAAATTTAATTTCTAGGTTGAACAAAGATTACAAGAAGAAACCAAACGTGTTCAAGTCTATTTACATCAAACTACAAATGAGAGATTAGCTAAGACTTGTGAAAAAGTACTAATTGAAAAACATCTTGATATTTTCCATTCAGAATTTCAAAATTTATTGGATTCTGATAAAAATTTAGATTTAGGAAGAATGTACCAATTAGTAGCCAGAATACTAAATGGTCTTGGAGAATTAAAATCATTACTTGAATCCCACATAGCTAGCCAAGGCCTTGCTGCTATTGATAAATGTGGTGATTCCGCAGCTAATGTAAGCACTAACTTTCTTTTATTTGTGTAAATTATTAATTAAAAATATCTAAAAGCAGATTTAATTATAATAAATTTTTTTTTCTAAGTATATATCTAATTTTTATTTTTTAATGATCTATACTGGGCATAATTGTAAATAAAATTTTTTTTAATTTTGCAGCAGGATCCAAAAGTTTATGTTAACACTATCTTAGAAGTTCATAAAAAATATAATGCTTTGGTATTGGTCGCATTTAACAACGACAGTGGTTTTGTAGCAGCCTTAGATAAGGCTTGTGGACGTTTTATAAACACAAATTCTGTCACTAAAGCTGCAAATACAAGCAGCAAATCTCCTGAATTATTAGCTAAATACTGTGATTTGCTGTTGAAAAAAAGCAGTAAAAATCCTGAAGAAGCAGAACTTGAAGATACACTTAATCAAGTTGTAAGTATAATCTTAAAAAGTATCCATAAAACTTAATAAACTTAATTTAACTAAACTTGATATTTTTTTAAGATGGTAGTATTTAAATACATAGAAGACAAAGATGTCTTCCAAAAGTTTTACAGTAAAATGCTTGCTAAACGTTTAGTCCAGCATATGTCAGCTAGTGATGACGCAGAAGCTTCAATGATTTCAAAACTTAAACAAGCTTGTGGGTTTGAATATACTTCAAAACTTCAAAGAATGTTCCAAGATATTGGAGTCTCTAAAGATTTGAATGAACATTTCCGAAGACATTTAACTAATTCAAATGAACCACTGGATATAGATTTTAGTATACAAGTTTTATCATCAGGCTCATGGCCTTTTCAACAATCATTTACATTTTCATTGCCAAGTGAAGTAAGTTATTCAATACGTTTTTTAAATCTGTTTTTAATTATCCTGGATAAAAAACAATTTTTGTTTTTCAGTTGGAAAAATCTGTGCATAGATTCACAACTTTTTACAGTTCTCAGCATAGTGGTAGAAAACTAAATTGGTTATATAATATGTCTAAAGGAGAACTTCATACAAATTGTTTTAAGAATCGGTAAGATTGTATTTATATTGACAAATACAAAAGAATTCAAGGTAATTTTTAATTTTCAATTAGGTACACATTACAAGCTTCAACATTTCAAATGGCAGTCCTTTTGCAATACAATGTCCAAACGTCTTGGACTGTGCAACAATTGCATGATGCAACCCAAGTTAAGATGGACTTTCTTTTGCAGGTAAAGAATTATGAGATAATAAAAATATCATTTTTGGCATCTTGATTTGTTAATAGAGGTTTGGGTGAGGTTTTTTCATTAAAAGTAGCGCGAAAATTTTACATAGATACTCTTATCAGATCGAATTTCACTATATTCTATACTTTTTATCTTTTTTTAATAAAAAGGATTCTCTAATTTAAGTATATTTAATAAGTCTTCTTTAATTTTATAGGTTATTCAAATTTTGTTAAAAGCCAAGTTGCTTGTAACAACTGAAGAAGAAGCTGAAGTTACTGCATCTACCAGAGTAGACCTTTTCACAGCATACAAAAAGTAATATATTTGAAATATTATTTTTAAAATATTTTTTGCCTGTTCAGGGGTAAAACCCATGTTTAAATTTTTTATAGCTGGCAAAAGATATCATTGCACTAGAACGTAAGATTTTAAACAGTGTGATCACATTCCATTCATGACCAAATATACATTGCACTAGGCCTTTATTCTTGTGATCATGATTATTTTAATGTTTTACGCCTTTGATGCAAAATACAATTAGTTACTTATGTACAATTACTAAACATAATTGCTATTTTTTTCAGCAAAAAATTAAGAGTTAATATTAATATACCAATGAAAACAGAACTGAAGATAGAACAAGAAATTACGCATAAACATATAGAAGAAGACAGGAAACTTCTTATACAAGCAGCTATTGTAAGAATCATGAAAATGAGAAAAGTTTTAAAACATCAGTCACTTGTTGCTGAAGTTTTAAATCAGTTAAGCTCTAGGTTTAAGCCAAGAGTACATATTATAAAAGTAAGTTTTTTTTAAAAATAATTTATTTTTCATTTATTTAATTTTATTACTTAAATTTACAGAAATGTATAGATATTTTAATCGAAAAAGAATACCTTGATCGCGCAGACGGACAAAAGGATACATACAGCTACCTAGCGTGATCTCCTGGCTCTTGGAATATACAGTTGGTTAGTCATAAATATGAGAGAATTTTTAGCATAAATTTGCTAATTAAAGACACTTATTCAAAATACGTATTTATTTACATCATTTATTTTATCGATCTAAATTTACAGTGTCTTTAATCGGCATTATGATTCTCCCTCTGATTGCATTTACAAATGGTTTCTTTATAATTAAATATGTTATATTAAAATTCAAAAAATTATCTCAGTCATGTTAAAGACGTTACCTGCGCAATTTATAGTTAAAAGTGACATAAAGCATCTTTACTAATAAATTAGGTAATTTAATGTTAACTCATTAAAAAAAAAAATATTTTGCTATGAAAATCTGAATATTGGTTAGTACACATTAAAGATGCGCAAATTAAAAAAAAAATCCGTTACATTTTATATTACTATATTTTCATTTTTTAAGTTTTATGTTTTTTTGTTCTAATTTTACTGTGTGTACATTGTAATTAAAAATTGAAAGAAAAAAAAATATGCATAAGATTTTTCAGTGAAATAAGTAAGAAATATATTAAAAATGAAATGCGTCACCATTAATTAGAAAATTTTGAAAGGTGCAATTTGGGTAATTTCAAGGATGAAAGTGATAATTTAAGATATTAAATATTATTCAATTTAAATGTTGCCTTGAGTTCTTAAAACTGCTAAAGATATAAGCATGTCCAATTTAAAAAAAAATGTCTCCGTTAGGTTTCCACAAAAATTAGTTTTTAAAAAAAAGTACAAATATTTTAATTTTTCTTTTTCTTTCTTGGATATATAATAACTTTTCTTATTTATTTTCTTTTTTAAATTTTATTCTTATAAAATTTCAAACACTTTGCAAAATTAGAATTAAATTATTTTTTTATTAGCTATAAATTGTTAAATTAATTTCATCTATCTCTAAAAATAAATTTTCCTTAGTACAGCAAAGAATTTTCAAATTAAATAATTATTGCATCATCATCGTCATAATTTACATAAGAATTATTTTTATTAAAAAAAAAAAAAACAAAAAAACAAAAAAAAAGCAATTATTTTTTAAATATAAATCAGTAATTAATTATTATTAAATAAGTTTAATGCGCCAACATATCAAAAAGACTTTTATTTTGATAACAACAAACAAACAAAACCATTTTCTTCTTTTTCTTTTTTTACTTAAAACGATTTTTTATTATGAAAATAAAAATATTTTTGTTGGCAACAATAAATAAAACAAATAATATTTAAAGCATTTTAGAATAATTATTGAAAAAAAAAAACTTTTTAGTGATATTAATTAATGGAGTTAATGTTAGTTGTAATAATAATACTTTAAAGAAAAAATCAATTAAAAAAAAAAAAATGTAAATATTTTAATTGATTTTAAGATCTATCACGAAAAATGAGTATAAACCGCATAAATATGTGAAAATTATTATTTTTTTTTCCCAATTATTCATGATGTAAATATTATTCATGTTTTATCCTTTATGCAATAATAAAAATAATACTATAAAAAATATTATTTAGATTTATTTTATCACAGATAACAAAGCCTTAATTAAGTTGATCCTTTAAATAACTAACTGTTAGGTTTCCATTCTAAAAGTTTTAAAAAATCGGCCTCAAGTAACTGAACTTGTTTCCCTGTCTCTAAAATTATCAATTGCTTTTTTAAATTATCTACGAGTTCTGTTTGCTTTTTAAAAGCAAGGAATAATTCTGTACGCTGTTTTTGTAAATTTTTTAAAGCTAAGTTTCTGTCCTGCTGCAGTTTTCTTAGTTGATCTCTTAATTCCTATAATAATTACAATTTTTTAGATTTGAAAAAATAATAATTGTGTCTAAATTTACTTACTCTTTCTTCTGCTTGACTTAATTTCAAAGCTGCTTTTAGTTTTTCAATTTCTTCTTGACTTCTATTTAATTTTAAATCATTTGTGGATGATGATTGATTAAGGGATTTTAATTCTCTTTTTAAATTTTCTATTTCCTGTAGGTTTGAATATTTTACTTTTAAATTGGAGTACTAAAATTCAATTTCAATAATTACCTTTTTTAATAAACTCATTTCTGTATTTAGAGAATCTATCTTTATTTTTAGTCCAGCATTTGTTTCTTCAGACTTCAGCAACAAATCTTTTTGAGAACTTAATTGATTTATTAATTTTTCGTTTTTTTCATCTTTCTTTTCAATTGTATGTTCTAATTCTTTAGTATGTTGAGTCTAGTAAATATAAAATATATATAGAAATCAGTTTTTGAAGAATTGTAAACTACAAAGTATTACCTTTTTCTTAATTTCAAGTTGAGCAGTTTCTAGATCACTTTGTAATTTAGTGATTTGTGTTTTTAATAAATTAATTACCGTTTGATTTGCATTTAATTTTTTTTTTTTATTTGTATTTGCTTTCTCTTCAAAACTATCATCTGAGCTGTTATCCAGATCTCTAAAAATATAAAAAATTTAACTTTTGTTATCAGAAATAAAATTTTAATATTACTTACACTTTTTTTGGTTTTTTTGAAACTTTTTTTGAAAAAGGGGCTTGCTTATTTGGAGGATCATTTTTTTGATTTTCTAAATGAAAATTTTTTGCTATTTGAAGAGTTCCGTTGTCTTGATAGCGTACAATAGAATCTACATCTAGCATTAAGCTTCTTATTCGCTCTTCGAGTTGCATATTTAAATGATAAAATTCTCTTTCTTTAGCCGTTATTACTTGATTAAGAGCCATATTTTAAGAATTTCTTAATTAAAAATAATTCAAGTTAATTACTAATTAGTAAATTTAATTAAATTAAGTAAAAATGATAGTTTAATATGAATGCATACAATTGCATATTGTGCTGCTGTCTCTCTTTATGTTGCCCCTGGTAGCTAATTTACAACAAACAGGTAAGTACCTACGTTTAAATTGCTTATACTACCGGAACTTGTATAGTTTAAAAATTTTTCTCTTATATTTCTCAGTATATTTTAAAAAATATACCTTTATATCGTGTAATTATAATTAATAATAATAAATTAATGAAAATAGGTTAATTTTTTATTAAAAAAAAAAATAATTATCAAGTATTTTAGTAAATGATTGAGTAAATAATTGAAAAACAAAAAGGAAATTCTAATTTTACATTCTACAGTGCAGCATGCATAATTTAAATAATCAAAAAGTTAAAAAAATTTTTTTTTTCAATTTTTTTAAAAAATTTTTTATTAAATAAAGTATAACAAAAATAATTAAAAAAGTTTTTAACTATAATAAATAACAAAAATAATAATTTAATCAAATTTCGGAAATGATGGATGTTTTAAATAACTGAGTATTCTTGCTTTTTCTTCAAAAGAATCATCAATTGATCGTTTCCTTCTTCCAAATACCATTTTAGTTGTCGTGGTATTCGTTTTCTTTTTAGCTTGAAAAAGTAACTGAAAGACAATTAAAATCTTAATCTTAAGTTTAAATATTTTTTAATTACATATATGTTAAATTTAATACATACAATAACTAATCTAATTAAATAAACAGCAAAAGTTAAAAATGAAATGGCTAATAAAGCACCTTCCACAGAAGGAAATGCCATACTATCTTCATCGCGCCATCCTTCCATGCTTGCAGATCTTGTTTTTCTTGAAGGCAATAATGTTTTGCTCACTCGATCTTCTGTAAATTTAAATTTAATTAATAATTTTTCTCTTGTACAAGAACATTTTTAAATACAGCATAATATACCCAATTCTATAGGACTTGAAAAATTTATGTTCCCAATTGGATTAATTAGAAACAATTAAACATTTTTGTCGAAAAAATTTTTTATTTTATTTATGAAATTGGAAAAATTGTTTTGAAAGTTATTTAAAAGATTCGTCCATTAGATTTGGGTGTGCTTCATTTAAAAATGCCCATTTGAAAATATAAAACAATATAAAACATACCAATTTCAAGCAATAAAGTTTTTTCAAAAGTTTTTAAAAACTTTATTTTTCCTGCTAAAGTTGGAGGATGAGATTTTAACTTCGTATAAACTCTTTTTAAAAGTTCAACTGGTAAGAAATCAAGAAAAGATTTATCATGTTTTTCATTGTTTTTTGTTGAGTTAGAAGAAGTAAATTCAGCCTGTTCAGATGATTCTTCTTGGGTATCATCATGTCCTTCTGTAGTTACTGTTAAAATTTCTTCTTCACTTTCATACTGCAGTGAAAAAAGAAATATTCAAATTAATTCTTTTAAAAAATTATACCCTTCTCAGGTATAGGCAAGTTTTTAAAAATTTCTTTTTGGATCCTCTATCACAATAAAAAATAAATAAAATTAAAAAATACCTGATTTTCTTCACTATCATCCTCAACTGTAGCATCAGAGTCATCAATATCAGCCTTATCATTATTAAATTTATTTACATTTTTAAAAAATTCATCAGAATTTATTAATTCAGATGGTTTTTTATCATTATTATTTTCCATCGAATGAAAATATTGTTCTTCATAAAAACGACTATTATTTCCTAATGAATGACTAGGTAACTAAAAATTCAAACTAATTATTTATTCGATCAATGAATAAGTTTTTGTCAAAACTTACAATTTTCACCAATTTATAATAATTATCTTCATTATCATTAAAACCAGCATCGATACTGTGAAAATTATTTTGTTTATTATATTTCATGATAATTGGCTCCTTATAAACTTTATCACGATTTGAAAATTGTGGTATTTCAATCCATTCGCTATCAATTATTTTAATGTAAATACAAAGGATTAAAATCCAAAAAATTTTTATTATATAAATTAACTTCATAATTTTAATTTATAATTTTTAAACACTTTTATCAAATATTTTTTCTTCATCCTTTAAAATCAGTAAATTCCTTTTTTTTTTAAACAATGTAGATCAATGTTCTCATCAAAACTGAAGTAAAAAAATTTTAGTCTTTTTTAAATAAACTAAATAATTGTCATATACAATTTTTTAAAGGAAAAAGAGACTCTTCTCTCATTATTTACGGTAGGATTTTTTTTTTAACATAATCGTAAAATAAATAAATATGTTGTACTTGTTTCTTAAAAAAAAATTAACTTACATTCTGAAAAGAGAACTTGAAAATCAGAGAGCCATGCAAATGAGAATTTTCATGTGCATATATTATAATTAAAATGAAAATATTAAACAAATTTTTATGTTTAATTGAATTTTTTTTAAACAATAAAGCCATTATTTACATATGGTAAGTATAATTTTTAATTAATTTTATATTACAATTATTAGGCACGAGCACATTGTGTATGCAATATATAGATGAAATCGTGCCTTTAAATAATTAAGAAAAATATTTTTATGTGAGCCCAGATAAAAGAAATTTTTTTTCCAATTTATGAGGGTGTGGATCCCATCAAGGTTTTGTGAAGAAAAAATACTCAATAAATATGTGACCATGTCTAAAATAGCTTTTTTATCATTTTTTTTTTTTATTTTGTACAAATTTTTGTAATAATTTAGAACAATCCATTTATATAAAAAATGGATTTACAGAGAAACAAGTGTATACTAATTATTATTGCAAAAAAAATTTTTCTCGCAAGTGAAATGTTGAAAGAAAATAATTTTTCTGAAACATTTCACTTGCGAGAAAAATTTTATTACAATATTAATTAATATAAATGTTTTCTATGTTTGCCCAATTCTAAGTGATCATTTACTCTCTCGTCTTCTTGATTAATTAGGTAAATAATTAATAACTTAATTTGCAAAAAATGTTATCGAGATATTGCATCCTTAAAAAAAGATAACCATTATTTTGGGTTATCCTTGGCTACCAGAAATAAAACAATTCTAAAATAATTTTTTGCATTTGATTATTTCAACTTGACCTACTTTAAACCATAAATTAAATTCTTTCTGAAAACAAAATTTTTATAATGACGATAATTTAATTTTTTTTATATTAAAAGTGATTTCACCAAGATAATATTTTGAAAACTTTCTAATTATGTTATTAGGATATCTAAAAACCTATTTTCCGACAGTATGTACAGAGACAAATATTATTTTTCATACATACTTTTGACATTTAGCGAGACATTTAGTCACGGCATAAAAATTTTAAGGAAACGAGACCTCATGTTTCTTTACCACGCAAATGCTATATCGATATAACTGTTTTCATTTTTAACTTATTTTTATTTTTAAAAAAATAATTTTTTTTTTTTTAGATAAACAAAAATTTAGAAAAATTAAGTATGTGTTACACCTATTCTCAGGTTACACATTAAATACAACTAATTTTCGTGATTACTGGGCAGAAAAAAGTGGCTTTTAACTAAATTAATTAAATTTTAATAATGTTCTGAAAAATAAAAAATCCAATTTTTACATATAAAATTATTTTATTCATACAAGAAAAAAAATGAATACATATTTTATTATAATTTAATACTGAAATGTTTATTATTATTATAAAATTATTTTGAATTTTAATGTCCATATTATAATAATAAAAATTACAATGGACAAATATTTTTAATTATATTTTTAAACTAATTAGGCCTTTTCCCCTATTATAATTATTATATGAAATAACAATTCTTATAACTTTTTAAATATACATTTACATAGAGCAAGCACAATATATTTTTTAATAATAGGCAATATTGCACTCTATATGTATAACATTTAATAATTTATTAATTGGCCAAATTCATGTCTAATTTACAGGGTTTTTTTTAAAAGAAATTAAGAGTTTCAATTTATTACAGATAATAATTTAAATTATCCTCCAGTTATTAATTATAAATTTTTAAATATTAAGACAAAGAATGTGGCTTAGAGAGCTTAAAATTTTGGGGCTCTCAGATTTTTAATTGTAGATTAAGGAGTTTTTTTAATAGTTTGTGCGAATCACTTCGTAGGAACCCTGCACATTTGACACAAATTTGCCTATTTATCAACAATGAATTTATTTATATTGCATTTAATATAAATATTAAAATAAAAAATATAAAATATATTGTCTAAATAATTATTAATTAATTAATTGGTAAAATTAATAATCATTCGTTCAAAATTATATATAGGATTTATTAAACAATAATTTGCTCGCTATGTTTAATTATACAATTTATTAATTATAATAAATCAAGTAGGTAAAAAATATATATTTTTACGACCTTCACCAACAAAAAAATCACATATTTTTATTAACATATCACGCTTAAAGAGATTCAAAATCAGGCTAAAAATATCATTAAAAAATAAATTTTAGATAAGATCAAAATTTTTTAACTTTATTATTATGCTAAGATAAACTTAAATATAGCCTATTCTATACGCTATAAATATAAAATATTTTAAAATAAATTTCAGATCTTAGAATCAGATCTCTAACAATTGCATTTAAATTATTACCTGTATTTAAATTTACATATTTTTAACGATTTAATTATTGCATTTTATTTTAATCTCATAAATTTTCAACAATTGTTATATAAATATTGTTTATGGTCTTTTATCAGTTTGATTTGTGTCAAATATTAAAAATTTATTTATTAGGGATAAATCGATAATCAAAACTTTAGGCAATAAACGTAAAGTATTTAAAAAATGTTAGCGGAATGTAAATTTTAATCAATATCAATCAGTCGCTTGAAATGCATTATGCAAATAAATACTTTATTATCACGATCTATTGCAGGTTTTCCAACTTATAAAACTAAAATCAATCAGTTAAATGAATAAAATATGTATGAATGCTACTTTATATTTTATGGAATGTATATAATAACTTTTATTGTTTATCACTGCTTTTTTTTCAAATTATTTAAAGACCCAGAAAATCAACAGCGAAAATGCACATAATTTAACAAAATTTTTGGAAATAATTAGTATAAAGACCATTTAAAACATCATTTATTCCCAAAATATCATGCAGTTAATGTAAGTTTATGCCGTTGATTTTTAAAATCCTTAAAGATATATTTTAATTGTTTTTTTTTTTTTCAATCCTTTTTAAACACACATATTACCTTATTAATGAATATAAATAGGATGTATTATATTTCTATTAAAAATATTAAATATTTTTATATATTTACTTTTCAAAGCTGTAACATGCAGCAATATATGGATATATCGCATTTAATATATAATCTTGAAAAAAGTTTCTGCGCTTATTATTTATTTTTAGAATTAAATACAAAAAAATTGTATAATATTGTAAACAGAACCCAACTTTTACCTAATGGGGCAGCATCATTTAATGGTGTATCGTTGTTCATAGTTATTGCTGAACAGCTATGTCATGCATTTGTTTTTGCAAATTCTTCCCATCGAGCATCATCGCTTTCATGAGTCAAGTAACGATTTCCAACTTGTTTTTCCAACTCTTTGAGATCACACCATGTTTGATAATCCTTGAAAAAAAAAATATTATTATAGTTACAATTAAATATATTAACAAAATTAAATTAATACATACTTGTAACCATATGTGTTGCAAGCTTTTATCAACTGAAAATCTCTTACGCTGCTTAACTTGTAGCAAATTATTGATTATGTCAATAGCTAAACAAAAATTATATTTTATATAAATTTTTCTTATTTTTAAATCAGGCAAATTAGTTTTTAATATTTTTTATTACCTTCAGATGAGACTTCTTTCCATGGGTTTGGTGGGTACATGAAGGCAGCATTTTGTATTTGTTCATTAATGTCTTCATCTTCATTAAATGGGAAAGTTCCACTTAACGAAACGTAAATAATAACTCCAACACTCCACATATCTAATGACCGATTATAACCTTTATTTCTTAATACTTCGGGGGCTAAATAAGCAGGAGTTCCAACAACACTTCTTCTAAAACTCTTCTCTCCAATTATTCTTGCGAATCCAAAATCACATAGCTTAACTTGTGGGAATTCATTATTACTACTTAACAATACATTTTCTGGTTTTAAATCACAATGAACAATATTTTTATTATGTAAGTGTTTTAAAGCCATTAGAATTTGTGTTATTAAAAACTTTGTTATTCTTTCACTTAATCGTCCTTTTTCAGAACTTAAGATCATCTCCAACATGTCGCCTTTTAATTTTTCCATTACAACAAATATTCTTTCTGGAGTCTCAAACATTCTTTCTAAATTTACGACACCGCTGTGAGAAAGATTTTGCAAGATTGAAACTTCATTTTTTAATTGAGCTTCTTGTTTAGTAGGAAATCGCAATTTATCTATTACTTTTATAGCAACTGCTCGCTCACTTTTACGATGAAAACCTCCATATACAATACCAAACTGTCCAGATCCTAAAACTTCATCTGGATAAATTTGATACAGTTGGGAAATATCTGTAATATTTTCTTCAGATTCTGTTGAATCTTCTTGATCTGAGAAAATTAAATGTCAATATATTATTATTTTGAAATAAATGAATTTTATTAAATTAATTTATTATTTACTTGATGCTGCTCCTGTCAATGGCATAAGGGCTTGTCGAATACTAGTTTCCCATGACTTTGCAATATGAGCTCCAATTCCACTTTCTGGAGCTGGTAATGGTGCACGATCGTTACCATACATCAGATCTTCTCCAACATAATAATCTACATTAGCTGTTCTTAATTCAAAGCAATGCATGATTTCTAGAATTGACATTTATAAAAATAATAAAATTTAAAAAAAAAATAAAATGATTTGTTTTAAAATTTAAAAAGTCTCACCGCCATGAGCAGCTTTAGCACTTTCAATAGCCAATATATCTAATAATGGAATTTCTTTAAAATACTTAGAACCTGAATCACTTTGAAAAAGAGTTATTGACTTGGAATCCATGCGCCAGAAGTGTCTTTTTACCTATAATTCAGAGAATATATAAAAATTAATTTTACTGGCTTCATAAATTTTTTATTTTAATATGAATAGCATACTTGTGGATCTCTGTTTGTAAAATGAACCATCCAACTTTCTTTTAGTACGTTTGATCCGCGTTTTTTAGTGTGCTTTATACTTTGAACTATTCTCATCAATGGTATATTATTACTTAAAGTTGAACTGCAACTAATAATTTATTATATTTTAAGTTTTGACTCTAATTTTAATTTTCTTTTTTAAGTTTTATGAAACTTACCTAGATGGTCTTGATTTTTCAAGATCTTCTGAGTTAGTATCTCGAGAAGGTTTATTGTCCTACAAAATAAATTATATTAATATTTAAATTTTAAATTATACTTAAAAAATTGTTACAGTATGATCCCCATTTAAATTATTTTCTTCAGGTGAATTTTTTAAATCAGAAGACAATGGTGGTGAGTCTGGATCACTATCATTATCTACTTCATTTTTATCATCAGATTTTCCTTCCGGTTCACTACCCACACCACTGTCTGGATATTCAGAGCCTACATTAAATTAGAATTTTTTAGAAAATTAAAAAATAAAATGCAATCTTAAGAATATAATTTATACCTGTTTGATCAGGAGGATTTTCTCCTGAACAGTCTTTTGGTATTTTTTCAATGCATTTTTTATGTGCATTATATTGACAATCCTTACATTGAAAACCCTGCTTAAAAAAACCACGCAATAATTTTTTACAATATACACAAACTGTTGGTCTAGTGTAGGAATGTATAACAAAAGTATGTGGAATTTTTACACGGTTTGCCAATTCTCTTTCAACCCAAGCTGGTCTACCCCCAAGAGAAGGAGAACGTGACTGTTTTGGAGTTATTATTGTTGGTATAGTCTGAGAAAAAATAAATTCGATGCTTATTACTTGTGAAAAAAATAAATTTATTTATTCAATTATTTATTTTATTTTTACCAAAGTACTGTTATTTTGACTCGAAACATTACTATGATTATCATCACTTGCACTTGTTAAACTACTAGTAGATCCCTGACTTGGAGATCTAGGAATGCTTAAGAAAGTTGAGCTACGACGTCTTTGAATATTATGTGAGCAATTGTTTGGAGCTTTAACAACACATCGCTTATGAAAGTTCATACTACAGCCTAAAATTAACAGCAATTTTGACAAACTATGTTTTAGTTAATAATAAAAAAATATTATAATACCTTCACATTTGAGACCTTGTCTAACAAGACCAAATAGCATTTCTCCACAAAAATCACAAAATGTGGGTGCTTTATACGAATGAACAGATAATGCATGCGGTCTAATAGTAATTTGTTCACTTGGTACTTGACCTAGTACAAAATTAACATAACGGAATAAAATTAAAATAATTTAATTCATCACTAAATAATTTACATACCTGAAAGTACAATTTCCACTAAAGTTTCATCAATAACTTGTGTTGTATTAACAATCAGTTGAAGAATATTTGTAGAATTATAATCATGTTTAAAAAGAAGTAATCTTTCAAATAGTTGACTTAATCCATGATCCGGACACTTACTATTTATGAAATCACAGGCAAATTCTTTTAAAGTTTTTAATGTTAATAAACTGGAGTCAACAGTCACCGTATCTCTGATCAATCCAAATTGAAAAATAAAAGTTACTTCAGGATTATCCATAGTGAAGTTAATTTACTGAAAATAAAAATTTTTTATTTGCAAAACATATTACGTTGTGATTATAAATCTCGACGTGTTTATATAGTTCACTCACCTTATAAAAACTACAAGCAGATAGAAGAAATGTATCAAACGATGAGAAATACATACGTGAAAATTTCGTTTTTTTTTTTTTTTTGTTTTTAGAAAAACAATTTATTAACTTGTTTGATGAAAGAATTCAAGTCTAAGACCATCCCGGCTTGTGACATACATACTTTCTACGTAGCCGATGATGATATTTTACAGTTATTTTTCATGGAGAGAGTATTTATAGAGAGATACTACAGGTAAGTGTATTCACAGTTGTAATAAAAACAGGAAAAAGAGCCAATGCCTCTCTCGCGCTTTACTCTTCTTTCTTTTTATTTCTTTCATTATATTCGTGAATGTACAGTAATAATACACCTCCACTAGTTCATTATTGTAATTACTTTTTTGTTTCTTTTCAATATTTTCATCCGAAAAAAGAGATAGGTAAAGGAGCTGAAAAAAGAAAAAAGAATATAGGATATATTATACTGTATATAGATTATTGAGAAAAAAAAAAAAGAAAAAAAAAATGTTTTTATATAAAACTCACTGATTTTAAAAATTTCAAAATTACATTAAAAACAAACAATTTCTAAAAATAACAGACTTAAATTTAAGAGAAAGTTTAACTACATTCTATCTAAAAAAAAATAAATTTTTTATAAAAAAAACAATATGCATATAGAGCATTATCCTGATGAACACACGCGCAGATCTTATTTGACTCCCTGAGTTTTGAGTCGAGAGAAAATGAGAATCAAAGTTCCACTATAATCAGTTTGTAAATATACTGTTACATAATATATAGCTATATCAGTATCAGATAAAAAATTCGCCAAGATGAAAGATAAGAATTAATTTGCAAAAATTAAGACACATACAATTATTTACAAGCTTAAGCTACTCGGAGAGGGTCATTTATTAATAATTAATATTTTAGCAAAAATTTTGTTGATTTCGAAACTGAAATTATCATTATTGGATATTTTTAATAGGAATAAGATAAACGGAATTATTTACTAAATTTACCCTGAATTATTTATTATATTATATAGGTCAATCCATGTCAAATGATTCGGAAGAATAAATTTGTCTCTTTATGAAGAAAAAATATTCTACAAGTGGCCAAAAATCACTTTAAACTTACTCTATTACCATAAAATAAAAATGGTTTTAGGCAATTTTAAGTAATTTAAGTAACATTTTTTCAAAAAAAAATGAAGCACTTTATAACTGGATCAATTGGTGTGAAATGATTCATATGTACATGATACTTAATATTTTGACTCCATTTCTCAGTTCAGATGGACTTATTTTATTTTTTTCATTTTAATCATTTTTATGTACGTGATAACAATTCCAAAATAAAAATTTTTATTTTAATACAATAAAGAAATATATTTATGAATTCTTTTTACAGAAACACTTTATCTTTTTTTCAATTTTTTTTGTGTATTTTAATGTTTTCCAAGGTCCAAATACCTAAAATTTCAAATGGTACTGCTACAAATGTAAAAATAAATTGTACGTATTATTCTTATGGGGTTTTTTTTTATATTGCATACCTGGATGTTGAGCATTTTAAAAATTTAAAATTTAAAATTTTCTTTGATAAACTTTTTATTATCAAAATTTTAAGTTTTCCACCGTTCATATAATTAAGTAAAAAAAATGCAGTCAGAGCCACCAAGCATATAAATATGGACTGCGCACTATCAAAAGTGCAAAAGAGCTTTTGTTTTGAATTTAAGTGAAAAAGGCACTAAGTTTTCTTTTCCTGTGAAAAGCACCCATATAATATAAATAATATATTTTTTTCATTATACGTTGCAAAAATAATCTACCTTCTTACTTTCTGGCGATTATTTTTTCGCTTTTAATGAAAATCTATGTGTTGAACGCGGGAAATATGTAGGAAATTTTTCTGCTGCATCCTATTCTTTCCCCTTTTTGAACAAATAAATGTTAAAAAAAATTAAATTAATTAAATTCGAAATCAAAATAGAACAATACTACATGAAACAATATTTTTTTTCCAAATAAAAATAAATAGGTATACCTATATAGGTACGATTTTTAAATTTAGTATTAGGAGATTCAGTGTTTCTCAATTTCGTAAATTTAATTCCGTTAAATCTGGACCATCTGGCGCTTGAATTTCAAATTCCATATTCCTTTTGTTACAAATAATCAAAAATATTTATTTAGTTGTATAATTACAATTTACCCCTCTCTTGTATTATTATCATACACCCGATTATCTACTCATAAAATTAGTAATATACCTACCTCTATAATCAACAATAAAATTTTTTATTTACTAAAATAAGTATTTAAAAACACTCTTTTTTACAAATAATTTTTTTATAAAAACCTTTAGCTTTCATTTTTACTTTACCTATGTTATTTGTTAATGTAATCATTTATATAATTTGTTATTCCATATTTAAATATTTACTGTCTTTTATTGGGTTACAATACAAAATTTACTTAAACATAATATACCGAAGCGCGGTGCCCGACCGCTAAAAGTGTTGCAGTTTAACTGTTTATTGTTTATTCAGTCACAAAAAAGTTGAAGGATTTATAGTATTATTATTTGATAAAAAACCAAAAAAAGGTTTTTATTATTGTCATATGTCAATAAAATAAGTAAGTTACCTAATGATTTGGCTGTGAAAACTACTTTTAATTAAACGCTTAAACGAAAATACAAGGAAATTTGAAATTGGGCCAGCTAAAAACTTGTTATAATTTGTAATATTTTATCAACACTTTTTTTTAACCAAAAGTTTTCTATACTAAAAGACATATAGGTAAATATGCATTTTATAAATATTATTACAAAGATTAAGTTAGTGATTAAGTTATTTATAAATAAATATAGCAGAAGAGATACTCATTGCGATAAAGAAAAACTAACCTCTAAATTTTTAATTTTAATGAATTGCTGCATATAGTTTCAACCAGTTGATTTTTTTATTTCACTATTTAATAAAAATACTTCTATTAATATCCCTCAATAAATTTTTTCTTATTTTATTATGAATAATTCAAAGAATTTTCCACAAAAACTATTATTGCTATTTATTACATTTCACTGCGATTTTTTGGCGTGCAGCGTTGGGTCACGTGAACCCAATCAGCTGAAACGGAAATACGTTAGTAATTATGAGATAAAATTTAAATTTTAATAACAAATTCTAAAAGTGTATAACATATATTAAAAAAAGTGTTAATTTTGTTAATAAATTTTAGAAAATCACTTTAAAGATATATTATTTACTTATTTTTCGATTTTTTCAGCTTCATAAGATTTCCATTTACAATAGACCAAGCAGATTTATTTTCTAAAGAAAAATTAGAATAAAGCTATATGAATCCTAACAATGAAAAAAGTTTATCAATTTCTACAGAAGCTAGAAAGATTGGGAATAAACTTTCCCAGTCTGGAAATCATTCAAAAGAAGTTCACAAAACCATGTTATTTCAATATAACAAAAGTATAGCTTATGCACCAACTGAATCTAGAGAATTCATTTTTGCATTATATAATCGAGCACTATTACTCTTACATCTAAAAAAATACAATCAATGTATCGCTGACATTGATTATGCTCTAAAAAAATTTGCTTTCTTCTTTTATGATTTAGAATTCTATAAGTCAAAATTACTTTGTCAAAAAGTATTATGTTTAAGATTAATGAATAACAAAATTGAAGCTCAATTAGTTTTGAAAGAAGCAAGAAATGCAATTAATAAAATAAGTAACAAATACAATAAAATTAAAAAAAATTTATCAAACGAATTACATGCAATTGTCGATACAGATTATGATCTTAGTTTTAAGAAAGAAGAAATTATTGCAGAAATAAATCCTTCATTAAAAATGCCATATGTATCAAAAGCAGTATCTATAAAATATAATGAAAAGTATGGAAGGCATTTTGTAGCAAATCGAAACATAAAACCAGGTGAATTAATTCTTGTTGAAAAGTCTTACTGTGCTCATCCAAATTTAAATCAGCTGTATAGTGTTTGTTCCCATTGTTTAAAACAAACTTGGAGCAGCATACCTTGTCCAAATTGTGTCTATGCTTTATATTGTTCAGAAAAATGTAAATCCATTGCTTGGAAAGAATACCATGATATCGAATGTTTAATGTATCCTTATTTATGTTCAGAGAAGTTTCATGATCATCATTTTTTACTTTCAAGACTATTTATAAAAGCCATTAAGGAAAATGGAATTAAAGAATTAATATTTCAAGCAAAAATTATTGACAAATTTATAGGTAAATTAAAATTTTATTTAAATTTTGTAAATTTGTATGATAATTTAAACAAATAATGATTTTTTTTCTTCAGATAAACATGTTTTTTATAATTTAAAAGCTACTGAAAGTTGCAAATTTACATTTTATTATAACCTTCTACATCATTCTGGAAAAGTAAAATCAAATTTTCAAGATATCGATAAATATTTCATTGAATATTTCATATCAAAATTAGACAAATTAGAATACTTTTCTAATGAAATAATTACAGAACACAATATAGAACTACAGAATATACTTTTTAAATTACTTGATATTATAACAATAAATTCGTTTTATGTAAGTAAACTAAAATAAAAAATAATAAAGGCGACTAATATTTTTAACACATAGCTACTTATTCAGTTCCAGATACCTGACTTAAACTGCGAAGAAGTAGAATATGAAAATGTTGATATTGGCAATGTATTAAATCCTCTCTCTAGTTTCTTTAATCATAGTTGCTATTCGAATATAGATTATATAAATCTAGATGGACCTAGGATTGCATTTTACTCAACTAAACCTATAAAAAAAGATGAGCAGGTAGAGAACACTAATATTAAACCACCATATAAATTTTTTAAAACTTTGCATATAATTAATTTTTTTTTTTCATTTCCTTGAATCATAAACAACAGCTATGCTGTTCCTACGGGCCAACAGTGAAGAAAGATAAATTAGAAAGAAATTTATTTTTAAAAGAAAATTATAACTTTAGTTGTGATTGTAGAGCTTGCAAAGAAGACTGGCCACCATTTGAAGAGGTACATTTTTTTTTTTTTTTTTAATTTTTGTAAAAAATATATTAATTTGATTTTATTATTTTAGAAATTGAATCACTACTATAACGAAATACCTCAGGAAAAACATGAAAAAATACTTAGTGTTTTTAAAGATTCAAATTTCTTTTACACTTTTCAGCCATTTAATGAATGGAGTTATGATAAAAATTCTATAAAAATTTTATGCGAGAATATTGAAATTTGTTATTCAAATCTTTCAACTTTTGAAGCTGCTGTATTATCGTTTTCTTATAAATGCGATTTATGGAAACTTTTTTATAAAGTTTATACTAAAGAATTTCAAATACCAAATTATTGCTGTAAATAGTATTTTATTTATATACTGCAGATTAATATTTTTAATACTTCAATTGACGCATATTTTAAATAGCTAAAAAATTTGAATTTTATTTTAGATAATTTTTAATTATAATAAATAGAACTAATAAATAGGTAATTATTTAAAGGTTTTTTAATGTACAGTACAAATTGTAAAAAAAATATATTTTTTATTAATGTTTTTAAAGTCTATAAAAGATGCAGTTAATTTAAAATCTGTACATGTAATTTAATGAATAATCTGAAATTTTATTAATTATTTTAACGTTCAATTAGTAATATTTTAGCTGTTTTAATTAATTGTAAAAATAATAATATATTAATGTACATAATAATATAAACAAAAAGGCAAAATTTAATAGTTATAATATTTTATATAGGTATTATGTAATAATCATTGACATAAATATGTAGGTATAGGTATATCATAGTATTTTATATAGTATTTTCCACATATTTATATTACTGACAAATATTAAAATATAAATTTTAACACTTAAACAAATAATTATTTTTGGCCTATTAATCCTATACTCAATGTGTATAAATGAAATCATGCATGCCTTACATTAATAAATGTCCAATTTCTTGAAAAATTATCTCCTCAGGTTAATTCGATGCCTTAAAAAATTACAGTATGGAATTATTTAAATAATACGACCTTTTCAGAAAATTATTAAAGAACCAGTTCTAAAATACTCGTCCTGATATAAGGTGTGTAATATTTATACACTTTAAATATATCAGGTAGTGTAGTATCAAATTAATAAAATTCTTTGAGATGTTAGTTTAAAATTTTTTTGTATTGGGAAACGTATTATTTAATAATCGAATTATCTAAAATTATTAGCTACTCATATTTTCAGAATTTCAGTCAGCTTTAAAAACATTCATGGGATTTTAGATCTTTTTTTGGAGTGGAAGCACGTTGGGTGGAATAAGGCAGAACAGTATATTTAATAAATATAAAATATTAAACAAATCATTTTATCATTAATTTTATTATTAAAATTTTAAACCTTTACTACAGTGAACTAACGTTTTTTTTTAATCTTAAAAATGCCTATGATTTGGCCTTTATCCAAGAAAGTAAACAAAATTTTGTATAAAATGATGCCGCAAGATAAACATATTCTTAAAAATTCGAGACAATGCGTAAATCAATAATACAGAAGATTTTACTCTAAAACACGCCTTTTTGGCCTAAAATAAATTTCTTTTTATTGCTGCATGTCATTAAAATGACATACTTAATTTCATTTTTATTTATAATGCAATGATATATCTAAAATGTGTTTCTCTTCACTAGATACTAAAAGTTGTATGTTAGGTAATTTTAAATAAACAAAGTTTTTTCGTAAAACAGCTATTTTTTTAAAATTTGTAAAATTTTTAAAATCCCTCAAAAAAATGTATAATCAAAATTTACGAACAATATAAATAATAAAATCTTTTTTACTTAAATATAATTATAAGGACTTACCTATTTACTATTTTTTTCTTTTTTATAAATAATTTTTTTGAACTATCATTATAAAAAATTTATTTTTTGAATTTAAATTTTGGTAAAAATTCTAATTTATTAAAATAAAAAAATTATTTCTATATATTTATTACCCATGAATTTAAAAGCTTTATTAATTTAAAAGCCACAGAATATCTCTGACATCGAACAAGTTCTAACTGATACTGTAGTATAACATGTACATAAGTACATATACTTGTACTATCTATATATTGATAAAAAAAAAAAAAAAACGTGATCAATTTCTGCACATACAGAAGAAAAGATAGAGCATAAAGCACCTATATCTATTGTATAAAACTTTATAAAGTAATGCAATCTTCGAAATAAATGTGATTTTTTTATACCTATCATGTAAATGACAAGAAATAGTTTAAAAAATAGTATTCATTTTTTAGATGACCAAATAAAAATGGTAATAACGTCCCTGCATTTAATATTTATAAACATAAAATTTTTATAATGCTTTTGTTATATATAGACTTTTGAACAATAAAATAAATGACATTTTCTAAATAAAGGAAAGATCAATATTTACTTACACGATAGAAATTTTTATATCCATTGACACTTATCAAATAAATGAAATGCTTGTACAAAGAAACATTGTTTTTCATCTTATTTATTTATATTATGAATTAGCTATTATTTATTTGAAAAGAAGAGTTTTTGTAAAAAAATATCAAAGTATGAATAGAATAAAAAAAAATTAACAATATACATTTTACATATATAAATATCATAATAAGAGTATAACAGTTATTCATTGTTTTAAATGAGCAAATAAAATTCTTACTTATTAATTTATTCGGTGGATGATTTAGAAACTTTATCAATAAATGTTGCCAATTTAACATCTCTTTGAGACAATCCATTAACATCATGCGAGGATAAAGTAACATTTACTTTGTTATAAACATTAAACCATTCAGGATGATGATCCATTTTTTCAGCTTGCATTGCTACTCTAGTCATGAATCCAAAGGCCTGTAATAAAATTATGGTTTTGTAAATATATTTTTTATTTGCTATTTTAAAATTAAATGTTACCTGGTTAAAATTAGTAAAAGTAAATTCTTTGTAAATTGCATCTCTATTTGGCTGAATTGTCCAACCAGTTGATAATAATGGGTTAAGTTGTTTTTCTCTTTCTTCTGCGCTAAGTTTAGGCTATGAATCATTATAGAAAAATTATTAATTAATTAGTAAATAAAAAATGATATTTTCTTTTACCAAATATTGCAAAAATCAAAATTTTTTTTGTTTTTCTCGTAATTAAATGCAACTTTGTAATTATATAATATATGTACTTCTGCAAAGTTATTTCGTTTTTGCGAGAAAAATATTTTTACAACTTTGTTTATCCCTTTGTTTATTTATTTATGTGACTCGCAATCTATAAGGTATTTAATTTACATATAAATTAGCAGCCTCTAACTGTTTATCTTGTCACTTTTCATTCCAATACAAATAAGTTAGGCACTTTACACCCTTGTTAGAAAAATGTCTATTTTCCAATTGCGTATACTGATTTTAAAAAAGGGTTGTAATAACTAATTCATAAGTTTTAAAATAATTAATTAAATTGATTTAACTTTAAGTATTTCTTTTTTTTTTAATTATTTATAATTTTATTGCATATTGCAAAATACTTCACTTATCGATTGCAAAATAAATAATAAATTAAACCACTTGCTAGACCACTTGTTGAAAGGTAAGGATTTCAAAACACCGGTATAAATTCATATAAAATAAAAAAATTAAAACAAAATGTTTAATACTTTAATAAAATAAAATTTTCTTGAATTTTATCTTAATTATTTTAAGCTGAAATTGATAAATGAAAAATTTTATTGAACCTACCATTTTTAATTTTTTCGCAGCAACTGTTGATTGTTCAAACAGCTGGACCGACTGTAAAACTTGCAAACGTTTCAATCGATTGAAGTTTCTTCCCACCAAAGATAAATTTTTAAACATGGCTATCAGAAACTTAACCTTACTTTAGATTATGAAATCTTTTATTAATGAAATTATATTTTTATATTAAAATAAAAGCAAACAATTATATCTTATTAAAAATCCTTTTATTCAAAATTCTTTTCTTTTACTGATTAAATTAAATACTAGCAAAAAAGCATTACTTTAAAAAGGAAAAAAAGGACGACGATTTAACGTGATTATCTATTTTTGTAAACATAAATTAAACTAACAAAATTTTCATTTTTTATACCAGAACTCGTATTTTGTTTTATTTCAAAAATATTTTTTTATTTATCATGTAACATAATGTTTTTTTTATTAATAAATATGTACATATATATTTAATAATAATTTCAAATTTTTAGTCATAATATAAGTGTACATACACATACATAATTTCTGTATTCGCGTTTATAAAAAATAATTGTAGCTCATTGCAGCTATAGTCTCTGCAACTACTTGAAGTAAATGTTACTTTAATTCATATAGTTACTTTACTTTCTTTTAATTTTTTTGGTTTTTGGATTCAATATAATAGGCATTGCTGCTGGTAAGGGTATTTTCAAGCAAACATAATTTGGTTTACCCGAAACTGGTACTGCACAAGCATACCTTGCTAGATCATTTAATTTTTTCATTCCAATTTTCATTTTAAATAACGAAGTAAATGATTCCAAGCTGAGCGTATAATTACATATTATAAGTGCTAAAATTAGGCAATGTAATATCGCTTTGTCTCTAATGGAATTTGGTCTCAACCTAAACATATAACTTTATAAGTATTAAATTTTTTGTTATTATTAATATTTTTTACCTGTGATTAACACTGCCTGTACTGTAACTTTTAATAATTAAATCACGAACTTCTTCAGAATGTTTGCAGATCTGCATTTTTTTCCAATTCTTAATTGGCTCATTAAACCATCTTGCAATAGTTTCTATATATAATAAGATTGCCATTTTAAATATTTTATCTGGATCATGTTTCAATGACTCAAGAACTTGAGTAATGAATTCTGATTTACTTGTAAATGCATTTTCAGTTTTTACAGCATCGTATAAAGTTTCTAATGTTTTTATTGGAACAATATCTTCAATATTGAAAACATCTGAAAGATTAGTTGCATCTCGATTACATTCAGGAATATCAAAGTCTTCTAAAAATGAATCCTTGATTTCAGGTGCTAATTCGGATCTTTCAATTTCTATATGAGAAACAGTTTGTTCTAATTGTTCTTTCATATTTTCTACATTAGTTTTCATTTTTTCATATTGTTCGGTTCTTCTCTTAACTTTTTTTGAACCAAATTGTTTGTTCAATTTATTCAACATATTTTCACCAATTTCTTCATCAGCTACATGCTTGTCAAGAACAGCAGAAACATCCCACCGTTCAGCTTGCACTAATCTTATTTTACCAGTTTTTTTATTATGAATGGCTAGCATGGTATATGTTGCTTCTTCTGACAAATCTGGTCTATATCCCTTATACACAATATGATCATTTGATAAAGCTAAAACTGTTTTCTTCTGCCTGTCATCAACAAATAATCCACATTTCAAATTGCTAGCTTCTTCATCTTTGAGTTCACCGTTTTGAAAGTTTACTGAGGTAATAAATAAGTTTTCAAATTATATAAAAATAATTGTTTGATAAAATAAAATGTTTATTACCGATTATTGGTTGAATTTTGTCTCGATTTATGACAACTTCTTCTATAACTGCTTCTATTGGTCTCTTCATTTTAACTTTATTTGTTTTATTTGTAAAATATTTTAATTCATATAATCAAAAATAAAATTCGTAATGATATAATTTAAGCCGCACTACATGCATATGCATATGGCTTTTGTTAAATTACATAACCTATTTTTGGTAAACACTAACTAAACCCGTAATTTAATAAATAAAATGTAATAAAATTTAATTTTTTTTATTAATAATAATTTAATAATGTATATTGCAATAATTTAATTTATAATCTCTTTATTTATATAAAAAAAAATATCAAAATAAAAAAAAAATTATCAATTGCAGTGGGACTCTGATGGTAAATAACTACAGTTGGTCCCGTGTTTAAAAAAAAAATCAAAAAATAACAATAGGACAGGTATTGTTGAGAGATTTGAGCCATTCTTTATTATTCCCACAATATTTAAGAGTTTAAATTTATTTTTTTCAATATGATAAAACAAAATGGGTTTTGATCAAAAGGAAAAACATGATTGTATGCTTATTTTATTAGTGTATTTAATTTTTATAATATATACATTTGATAAACAATTTAAAATTGTCTATTACCAATTAGGATTTACCATTAGGATAATTCAGATTAAGAAAATGAAACAAGTTTATATAAAATAAATGCATACTTTATTTATTTATTTGTTTTTGTTATAAAAATTAACATTTTTACACCTTCACTTAACTTTTTAACCACCTTAACTGGGTATCTATGCTTGAATTAATTTTTCAAAACCATTACTTATAATTTAAAAGCAAATCCATTCCTTCATCCTGGTTGTGCTTGAGACCTAATGCAAAATTAAAAATTTACTTTAAGAAATTTATTTAAAATATATAATTTTGTTTTTTTCATACTACTATGGTTAGATTGTAAAACTTTTTTTTTAAATACTTTATATTTTAAAATTTATACGTTGAATAAAAGGAAATGTTAATTTTTCGTTCGCTGTAATATAAACGTCAAGTGAAAGTACCTATTTTAAGTAATTTTTAATAAAATTAATATGAAATTTTTTTGTATCGATGCCTAGAAATCAATTATTTCGCTTTCGAAAAAGGTAAATTACAAATCGCTTAAGTTTTTTATTGAAAAGCATTTTTGTAAAAATTAAAAAATAAAATACATAATATATACTTATATTGCTCACATTAAATACTTAAAAATAAATTTTTTAATAAATTAATAAAAAAAAATAACAAAAAATGAATAATATATTAGTATTATAATCACAAGATAGCGATAGCGTATTCAAAACAACGCACGCCTAAAATTTGTCAAACATACCTTCAAAGAATTCAAAGTCACTCTGACTTTAGACGCAAACGCAAGATTGTTGAAGAACAAGCCCCAGCTTCAATCGCATTAAGATTTTTCGTCGATTATGCTTTTTGCTCTAATTAAGTGGAGTATGGTCAATAGAACGTTGATTGATTATATTTGCGCTAGAGATAAACTGTTAAAATACGCTTTCGCAAATATCTAAACGCTCAAAAAACTTTAATACTTCGCATCCATTTTCCTAAATATAAGTCTAATGAAATTTTTACCTTTAAATTTATTAGAAGGATTGGAAACAGCAATATTGAGTTGAAATTTAAAAGAGGATACAGGAATTAAATAGTATACATACATAAATAATAACATAAATAATAATAGTCTGTTTTAAAAAAAAGCTGTTACAAGCTTTTCTCCCTTTATTTAGGAATATTAAAAAACATTATTTTTTACATGTAAAAAAAAGAAATTTCACAAACATTTTTTTGTCTTATGCGTAATAAATTTATCTGTTTTAATTAACAGAAATGTAAAAAAAAGAAATTACAAATTAAATAATCTATTAATACTTAATGAATAACGAGAAAAATTGAGATAATCTAATCACTATAAATTAATCATTTTTGTTATTCTAATTTTAAAATTATTTTAAAATAACCTAGTCATGTATGAAATTGTTTTAAAAATTGTCCTTTTTTATAATATACAAAATTACAACCTTTGAAATATTGACTCAAGGACAGAAACATTTTTATATAAATTTTCTTAGTATTTTACATTATAAAAATGTATATCATTAATTAGCAAAAGGTATATGATATTTTCGCGAATTTAAAATTGACAATGAAATTTTCCATTGTGCGTTCAATGAATTTGCGGTTTTTTAAAAGTTTATTTATTTTTTAGTATCTCGGTGGTATCGCTTCTGCCGGACCTGGGAGGCTAAAATTTTAAATAAAAAAAAAATCAGATATCGCAATTAATTTAACGAAATGTCATTTTCGTCATAAAAAAAATTCTTTTTTAAGTGTAAGATATAACCATCGATATATTAATTTAATTATTTGTATCATGTTTAATTTATAAGCGAAAAAAACAATACACAATTCAAAGCCTAGTTTTAAAAACTTTATATTGTTTAAAGATTTATTTAAGAATAACGCACAAATTAAAAATTAAACAATAATCGCAATTTTTTTATGCAGAAAGTCATTAAAAAAATTATTTTATTATTGTAATCCAAAATTTTTTTAAAAATTTAATTAGTATGAAATATTTTGTAATGTAATTTGGAATAATTGACATGAGCACGCAAGATACCTTATTTTTATACAATTTTTATAAGCATATATTAGACATAACTTTCTAAACAAATAATTTGCAAGATTTATTAGTTTTTTAATAGATCACTAAGATTTTAGTGTTATCTTTTATGAGATTCAAATTGTTATACCTTACACTACCATAAATATCTATGTATCGCTTAACGCAATTTATTTGTTTCAGTAGACGCTACTTATATAATTAGTTTATTTCATAAAATTATACAAAATAATGTCGTACAATCATAGTAACAAATGATTTAACGCAATAGAACAAGATTGCAAAGTCAATTTTTTTGCTCATCGTTCGTTATTTTATATATTCATGTTTCATCAATTTGGGGATCTTAAAATTAAAATTCTAAAGATAAAACTTACCGTGCTCCACCGCGAGGTCCATAAGGATCTGCTCTTTCATAACCTGCATCAGCATATCTAAAGTTGGAAACAAATAAAATGTAGCACTCGGTGTTATTTTTTAATTAAATAAATACTTACCCTTGATACCCTCCTGCAGGTGGAACTGCACCTCCTGGTCGTCTACTGAACATATCTGCTTGTGGTCCTGGTCCTGAATTATATGCTGGACCACCGGCGTTATAGTTTGCTGCAGGTCTATCATAATATGAATTAGTTAACATAAGATAAAAAATATTTTAAAAACTTTAAGGTGACTTACCCAGTATCACCATATCCACTTCCATAACCACCGCCAACTGTACCATTATTACCATTTCTCATTGGTGCTGCCCCTCTGTCATAATCTGCTCTTGGACCATATCCATCAGCTCTTGCAGGCCCAAAATTATCAGCTCGTCCATAATCTGCTGGACCTGGTGCTGGCCTATTGTAATCACCTCCTATCCAACCAAACATTGAATAATCACATATGGATAAATATTTATATAAAGTATAATTTACAGTCTTTTTTTTTTATATACATATTAATATTTTCACACATAAGCAGTCAATCCTTATCTTGCAAAATTTTTACTTGAATTTTAACATATAAAAACCATATAAAAAAAAAAATAAGAACAGTATCAATGTACTTATTTGGAAATAAAAATAAATTTACTTTGAAATTCTCTGTTTCCATAATCTTGTCTTCCTCCAAAATCGCCACCGCGGCCATATTCATTTCTACCATAGTCGGCTCCTCCTCCATATCCTCCAGCAGGTCCACCTCCAGGACCATAACCTCCCATATTAGCATTTCCTGATCCATATCCACCACCAGCATTTTGTCCATAACCACCTCTGTCATTGTATCCTCCACCAAAATCTCCTCTTCCTCCAAAATCACCACCTCCCCTATTGTAATCGTTATAACCCATATTTCCATCATAACCACCATTAGGATGGGACATTGGCGCATGTCCTAAAGTTTTAAATATTATTAAATTTAAAAATTTTTCCTAATTAAAACTTGTATATTTATTTAAAAAATAATAACCTCTTCTGTCATTATACGGTCCAGGACGACCATCGCGTCCTCCATCTCGTCCTCCGCGACCACCTCTCATAGGTCCACCCCTTCTGTCATCTCTTCTTCCGCCTCCTCCACCACCCCCTCCTCCTCCTCTAGATTTGCCAGTTGAGTGTTCAACATTAATTGTGGCTCCTTTAAAAACTGAATTATGAAGAGCCTTAATTGCTGAGACTGCATCTTCTTCTCTTGCCATATGAACGAATCCATATCGTTTCATAACATCGCATTCTGTGACTTCTCCAAATCGAACAAATAGGCTTCTTAGTTCATCATTTCGACAATTTTCTGGTAGTCGCCCCACAAAAATTTTTGTCTTTCTCTGCTTCGCAAAAGTAATAATTAATTAATTAATGGTTTATTTTACAAACTAATTAAACATGATTTTCAAGATTATTAATTAAATGAACTATGAAAAGATAAAGTAATTTCTGTATCTTTGAAATCGACCATGTTTATTACAGGTAACAATAATCATGGTGTCTGTTCAAGATTATTAATATGGCTCATCATTTCATTATATTAATAACATTTATAAGTTCAAATATATAGAAAGAAATTGAGCCTTTAATTTTACTCTTTTGGATTAAATATAGCAAAATCAAAAGCAAGAAAATATCTTAAAGAGGCAATTATTTTACATTTTGAATTTGCTATAAATTAAAATTAAAAATTTGCTCCTTAAGGCCCATATTAATTAACCGAATAAAGTATTCTATTGAATTGAAAATATATGAATCTATTTTTTTTCCATGAAAGGTATAACTACTTAGTTTTGTGTACATATTTTGTATTAAACTTACCGGTGCTCCTGGAGAAACCATTTTCTGAAAAAAATAATAAAATGGTTTTTAATTTGTATATCACATTATTTTCAATAAATTACATCTATGAAATAAATACTAAGATTTGTATGTATTAATACTTAGCATCTTCTTATTGTACTAACAGTACTCGAAGTAGAAAGTTCTTTTACCCATTGAAAATTTAATATTTTAGCTCTAATAATATTTGTTTGCTTTTGTATAAAGTAATTTAACACATAAATATATTATTAAAGTGAATATACACTGAATGCAATAAAAATACAAAGAGATAAATTAAACTAACGAAGTCCGAAAAATGCTTTCAATATAAATGTATTTAAATTGAGCTATATATATATTATTGAAATATACTTTAAAAAGATATTTGAATTCTATTTCATACTATGAAATAACTTTAAGTTTATATACCAAAATTAATTTAAGAAATCAACGTTTATGGAAGAGTATATTAACAGAAAAATTAATAAAAATTTTAACTGTTGACCTCAGCAGCGTCTACTAGGGTCATGTATTATTAAATAACATTGTAAAATTAAATAACCCTCAAAATTTAATATAAAAAATATTTACAATATATAATTGCTAAAATAGCTTTTTATTAAACACTTACATATATGAAAAAAAGTTTCAAAGGAACAAAGTAACTTCTACAATAATAGAGGAATTAAAGATGCCACAAGAAATAAACGACCTTTTCAGTCCCGCAAAATAACGTAATGGCGTCAAAAGATAAATCCAAATGTAAAACTGGTAAAAACTGCAGAGGGGAAGATCCAGTGTTGACAGTACGGGCACCACCACGCGCTACTTATACTGCGCCGATTCCGGTGCTATATTATAATACTCCGCGCGCTATTTAAAAGTATAATAATTATATTTATTAAAAAGTAAAATAATTAAATAATTAATAATTAATTAATAATAATATTATTATTATTTTTAATAATTAATTAATAATTATTAAATAATTATATTTATTATTTATTAATAATTAATTTTAATAAATTTTTTTACAAAATTAAAATCAATACACATGGATAACAGTATTGTAAAAATTAATTTAAACATTCGTTACTGTCTATACACTTTTTTATAAATAAGCACATTTTTTTTAAAAATAGTAATTGCAAGTTTAATTTTAATAATTTATTTATTTAATTTATTTATTTATTATTTTTTTAAATTTGTAAATATGTAAATCACAAAATATGAGCGAAAAGTTCAAAAAAAAAGAGTAAATACCTACAATAATAACTAAACATAGTCATTATTAATTTTTTTCTATTAACTTTTGCTTGAAATGTAACTGTTTTTGTAATAAAATGTTTTTTGTTAATTTTTAAGTTTTTTTTTTTTAATAAAAATCAAATTAAATCACATAAAACAGTATTTTAAGTACGTATACTTAAAATACTGTTTTATGTGATTTTTTTTAGAAAAAATGAATTAAATTAGTAATTTTGTACAATGTTTTTTTGTAATTACATTTTACGATTAAAAAAAAAATGATGTTGAAAATGTGTTTATTTTTAATGTAATAATTATTTTAGTATAGTATAAAAATTTTAAATAATTGTTTTAATTTAACAAACCTCGGATTAACTGTTAAAAAAAATAATTTGAATGAAGAGGGTTTAAATAAAATTTCTTTACTTTTCCAGAGACTTGAATCTTTTAAATTTTATTCTTTTTTTTATAATTGCATAGACAGTATATTAAAAGCGATATCTTTAAGTGAAAATTTAAAAGACTTAGATATTGAATATAGCGAATTTACTGATGAAGGTATAGAAAGTATTTGCTTATTGAAAAATTTAACTTCGTTAAATGTATCTGAAACCAAAATAACAAATAATCAGTTGATTCGTATTATAGAAAAATTAGGAAATTTAAGAAAAATTGACATAAAAATGTGTCGTGATTTAAATAGTAATTTCATTACAATGATAAATGAAATAAAAATCAATCGTGGAGATGAAAATGTTTTAACATTGTTCATCGATGATTGGTCAGATATTACAAAAAATTTGATTGAAAAAAAAGAAAAGTTGAAAAACTCCAAATTAGTATCATTAAATTATTATGAAACAATAAAATTATAAAATTAATTAATTGAATTGATTTATGGCTCATGGTATAATTATTTTTTTTAAATTCAAAGCAAAGCCTTTTTATGATTTTGTAAATAAATAAATTTTGGCCATATTTAAAAATTAAAATAGCATCTAAAGTATTAATTTTAAATAACTGCTGCAATATTAAGTGAAATACAAACTTAAAAAAAAAGAAAATAAAAATCTATGCACTTCTTTTTCTTAAAAGGCCAAGTTTTTGATAGGATCGGTAAAAGCTTTTAGGGGAAACGTTAAAGACTTTTTTGACAAATTTTAGCAAAAAAATTTTTTTTCAACTTTAAATTTTGTTAATTTTTATGGTGTATAGTCAAAAACTTTTTGAAATGCAAATTTTTAGACAAAAAATTTTGCAAATTCTTACTTCAATCAGTAAAAATGACAACGTGACACTATTTTTGAAAAAAAAAAATGAAAAAGAGCGATATATCTTTAATTTATTAATTCTTATGCTAATTGTAAGTAAATTTATAAGATAAAAATAAAATTGAATATTTTCAGTATATCAAATTTAAGTATTCTTATTTTTTACAAGAAGTAAAATTAAATTATTACATTATTGAATTATAGCAAAAATGTTATAGTTTAAATTCATTAGACTTTATAATATGCTCAGGAATATGCTTACTAGAATTAAATAAAATTATTTTTTATTTTTAAATTTGTGAATCAAAACTTTAAATTATAATAAATAAAACTTTTTCCAAATTATAAGTATAATTTAAATTTACTAAGAAGAAAATTTCACCTTTCCTTACTTAGGATCTTTTGATTGATATAAAAATCTTAAATTTTTTTGATATTAAAAAAGAATTTTTTAAATTCAAATTATCATAAAGTAATTTCCCACCTTACCCCTTTCGTAATTCTCTGCTCAGCTGTTTTTGGATAAAAAAGAAACCCAGATGAATATCTAGGCAATTGCCTATATAAACTCTTCAATTATTTGATTCATTCAGACGTGAAATTTATTTAAGTTAAGCTTTTTAGAATTTTTTTTCAGTGTATGCATGGAAATTTAAGAGACTTTTGGGTGTCACATAACAATTTGATGTTTTTTTAAAAGAATATAATCAAAATTTAGGAAAACCTTATTTTGCTAAAACGAAATTTTTTATGTGTAATTTTGGTAACGTCTTGGTTAAACATGAGGAATTAAAGGATTTATCATTAATTTTATTAACTTATTTGAATGATTATATTTTGTATTAAAGATTACTGTATTATTTCATTTAATGTTAATTTAATTAATTAAAAACAGTTTATACGTTTTAATTTTAATAAAATTTTGTGTAGCTATGAAAAATTTTTAAATATTTTGTTCTGAACTGAAGCGACAGATAAAAATATACATATTTGTAATCATTGAAAATAATATATATTAATTATTTGCTCTTATTTACATTTATATTTTTGAAATCAAAAATGAATTCAAAAATGAAAAGATTTTTCAATTTATTTTGATCAAATGCTATTTCCTGCATTTTTCAATTTCATTGAAGCTTCAAGATTGTTTAAAAATAAATATAAAAAATAAATATAAATATATTGAGCCTCACCTTATTGATGAATGAAATCAGTGTAATTGTAGTAAAAGCTTCAAGATTGTTTAAAAATAAATATAAAAAATAACATCGATATGACCCGTGTTTTCGGGTAGTTTGAACCTTCAGAAAACCGAAAAAAATCGTGAACAAGAAATCCGTGATAGGTGCCAAAAATATTTTTTCACTTTTATGTCAGAAACCGTGTTTTTGGTATCTGAGCTACCCCAAATTTTCAAAATAACTTTTTAGGTAAATAGGATTTTAAAAAATAGATAAAAAAAATCTGATTGCCAGGGAAAAACCACTCCAGAAGAAACAAAACTTATCTTTTTACGATAAAATTTTGCCAAGTTATCGTCAATTTAAGATTTTGCTGAAATTCGTCTTAAAGAAGATTGAAATTTTATTGAAAAAAGCCTGTTTCTGAACTTTAAACATGCATTATTCGCTTGATTTTCATCGTAAAATTATATTTTTTTTTTTTTAATCGATTAATTTTTCCCTGGCAATTCATTTCTTTAAGAAAGAAATCATTTTTATTGACCATATTTCAATTTTTAGGTCAAAAACTGTCTTAAGTAAATCTTGCTACTTACAGTTTTCAAAGGCTTTTGACCTGAAAATTGAAATTTGGTCAATAAAAATGACTTTTTTCTTAAAGAAATGAATTGCCAGGAAAAAATTAATCGATTTAAACAAAAAAAATTTTTATTTTACGATGAAAATCAAGCGAGTAATGCATGTTTAAAGTTCAAAAACAGGCTTTTTTCAATAAAATTTCAAACTTTTTTTTGACGAATTTGAGCAAAATCTTAAATTGACGATAGCTTGGCTAAATTTCATCGTAAAAAGATAAGTTTTTTTTTCTTCTGGAGTAGTTTTTCCCTGGCAATCAGATTTTTTTATCTATTTTTTAAAATTTTATTTACCTAAAAATTCCTTTTCTAGAATATAGGTAAAATATCTTTTTTCTTTTTTGGAGAAAATAAAAGAAAAACGCAAAAGAGACCATGCAAAAGATAATTCAAGATTAAAAACCAAATTTTTTTTTATTTTTTTAAAAGCCTTAAAAGCATCGTTTTTACTCGATTTCTTGGATCTGATTGTTAATTTTTTAAGACATTTTTCTTTAACAATTTTTTAAATAAAAAAATAAATTAATTTTTTTTCTTTTTAGATATAGTAACACATTTGCTTTTTATCAAACTTTTAATTTTAGAAACATCGCTTTTAATCGATTTCCTGGACCTGATACTTAATTAAAATGTTTAAAATCAGTCGGGTTGCTAATAGACAGGCTCAAATTTGATCGATTAATATTATTTGTATTAAAAATATAAATATTTATTAATTTTTTTTTAATATAAAATTAAATTAAAATAATAACCAGAAATATTATGAAAACTTTGTTTTGGCGCGGAAAATTTATATAAATATACTTAACATAGTGTGCGTATTTATATATTGTTGAAGTCAGCCTGTTGTTGACATTCATGAGACTTTTGTTTATAAGCACAAATTTTACTTGTCTTTAGAACGTTAATTAGCATAATTCAGGTACATTTATTAATTATTAATAATAATTATTTAAAAAAATATATTAATTTATAATAATTATTTTTACTTTTAATTTTTGTGTGAGTGTTATATTAATTAAGAAGAAAAGTTGCTGATACAAGGTAAGTTTCTTCTTTGTTTACTAATTTTATATAATTCTATTTATTTTTAAATCCACAATTATTTTAATTTCTTTAATTCCGATTAAATTACAATGCAATTAATTGTTCTGTAAACTTTAAAATCATCATGAAATTTATTGAATGAGATTTATATGTCTCTAATTTCACTAAAATTTTGAAATTAAAATTTCTTTTGTTTTGATTACGCCCAATCAACATTCCTAAAAAAAACTAATTTTTCTGTAATAAAATTATGTCACTGAATGTTTAGCTGAAAATATACTTATGGTCTACCAAAATCACCCAATTTTCCTCAATTTTCATCCTTATTAAAGGTTTAATCGTGTTAAATACATATGTTTACTACATTGAGTTTAAGGTTTTAAGTTATTGTACCTCATAAGCTTTGGTCTTATAGAGGTTTGTTAGGGTTGCTAACAACGAATTCAGAGGTTTTTTTCGGAAGGTATTGGGGGAAAACACTTAAATTTGAAAAACCTACCCCTAACAGAAGCAACTTTTTAATATTAACCCTTAGATTAACGTTAGGCGCATATAGGCTTTTTGGGTCGCTGAACAAGGCTTTGGGGGTCTTTTTCGGGAGAAATTAGGGATATACCCTTAAATTTGCAAAAACTTCCGCTAAAAGGGGTATTTTTTTAATATTTAAACTTTCAATATTTATATTAGATGCATTTGGGTTTCTTTAGTTGCTGATCAAGAATTTCGGGAGAAATTGGTGAAATAACCTTACATTTGTAAAAACTAACTCTAAAATGGGTATTCTTTTAATATCTACACTTTGATTATTTATATTATATCCATACGGGTTTTTTTGTATTGCTGGTCTACAATTTCGGGGTATTTTTCAGAAAGCATTGGGGGAACACCCTTAAATTTGAAAAAACTACCCCTAAAAGAGGTAACTTTTTAATATTAACACTTAGAATTGTAAAGTTAGGTGCATATAGGTTTTGGGGGTCGCTAATCAAGAATTTCGGGGTCTTTTTCGGAAGAAATTGAGCGAATACCCTTAAATTTGCAAAAACTAACTCTAAAATGGGTATTCTTTTAATATCTACACTTTGATTATTTATATTATATCCATACGGGTTTTTTTGTATTGCTGGTCTACAATTTCGGGGTCTTTTTCAGAAAGCATTGGGGGAACACCCTTAAATTTGAAAAAACTACCCCTAAAAGAGGTAACTTTTTAATATTAACACTTAGAATTGTAACGTTAGGTGCATATAGGTTTTGGGGGTCGCTAATCAAGAATTTCGGGGCCTTTTTCGGAAGAAATTGAGCGAATACCCTTAAATTTGCAAAAATTAACTCTAAAATGGGTATTCTTTTAATATCTACACTTTGTTTATTTATATTATATCCATACGGGTTTTTTTGTATTGCTGGTCTACAATTTCGGGGTCTTTTTCAGAAAGCATTGGGGGAACACCCTTAAATTTGAAAAAACTACCCATAAAAGAGGTTACTTTTTAATATTAACACTTAGAATTTTAACGTTAGGTGCATATAGGTTTTTTGGATCGCTAATCAAGAATTTCGGAGTCTTTTTCGGGAGAAATTGGGGGTACACTCTTAAATTTGCAAAAACTTTCTCTAAAAGGGGTATTTTTTTAATATTTACACTTTGAAAATTTATATTAGGTCTGTATGAGTTGTTTGAATTGCTTTTTAAGAATTTCAGAGATTTTTTCAGGAGACATTGGGGGAATGTCCTTAAATTTGCAAAAAATATTCCTACATTTAGTGTTTTTCCTACTTTCAAACTATTAGGGGTTTATATCTGATCGATATGGGTTTTTTGGTTTGCCAACAAAGAAATTTGGGTACTTTTTAACAAAAAGTTCGTGTGAAACCTTTTAATTAAGAAAACTGCCTACTAGGTAATATTTTTTGCCCAAAATAGTTATTTTCCTATAAATGTCGATTGGGCGCTGATCGGTTTACAATATTTTTTATTTTGTATGGTCTTTATTTTTCGTTTAATAGAATAAGAAAGAAAATGGAAAACGTAGAGGACGTAATTCAAGATGAATTGGAAAATGAAGAAGTACGCCAATACCAAAGACATTTTAGATACGAGTGGTTCGGTGAGGTTCAACTTTCTGCGTGGCTTGAAGTTAGAGGCCCTCCAGGTGATGAATATCCTTATTGCCCACTTTGCGAAATGAGATTCACCAACAGGCTTCATATTTTAAAAAATCACGGTAATCGAAATCATGCTAATTTACAACCTCGTGAACGCGAAGAAAGATTTTATCCCGACTTGGCTAGAGAACTTGAAATTGTGATTTGTCTCTTTGCGGTAGAAAATAATGTGTCCTTAAAAACTATAGATAAAGTAGTTGCCTTAACTAAAGTACGAAATATGAAACCCGAGGTGACTAAGCTAGTTAAAATGGGTCGTACCAAAGCCACTGCAATAATTAAAAATGTTTTAGCTAAAACAGAAAAAGAGCTTTTAATCAATATCTTACGAGATCAATTTTTTTGCATTTTAGTCGATGAAAGCACGGACATAAGTTCTATTAAGAAATTAGTTATTTTAGTTCAATACAGATGCAAACAAACTGGCCTTGTTAAGATACAAGTTTTTGATTTAATAGACATAGATCCTCTTCGCAGTAGTGGTGAAGAAATTTTTGATCAAGTAGAAGCAGCTTTTACTAGGAATGAAATTCCATTTAATAATTGCATTGGATTTGTGAGCGATAATGCCTCGGTTATGATAGGCTGCAATACGTCATTTTATATAGCATTGTCACGTAGAGCTCCTTTTGCTGTTTCGCTACCTTGTATATGTCATACTTCAGCATTAGCATGCAAAGATACATTTGCTGAAAAGAAAGATATGCTGAAATTAGTTCGGTTTTGTTATTCGTACGTTAATGCTAGTTCAAAAAGGCGCGCGGATTACATGCAATACCAATGGCATTATAATGTTACTCCGAATGAAATATTAAAATTATGCAACACGCGTTGGTTAGAGCTATTTAAATGCATAAAAAGGATGTTGGAAAATCGGGAACCATTAACTCATTACTTCACAGTTGAGTATGTTTTACATTTAGTTCACGAAGCTCGTAGAAGAAGAGCAGGACAAAATGTTGAGCCAGATAGACAGCAAGAGGTAATTGCTAACGATCTACTACGTCTTCATGAATTCCCAGACGACGTTGCTGAATTTAATGTAGATTACGTTGATGAAGGAAATGATATCAATGTTAATAATAATAACAATAATAATAATAATAATAATAATAATAATAATAATAATAATAATAATAATAATAACGACAATAATAATGATAATAACGACAATAATAATGATAATAATGTTTATGAACATAATGTTAGGCGCGGAAGAAGAAGAAGAGATTTATTAGGTGAGATGACTCTTATGTTACAGGAATTAGATACTTGGGCATTCCTGTATTTTATGAAGTCTGTGTTAGAAAAATTTAATAAATTTAACGCTTTCTTTCAGTCCAACGAAGTGCGGATTCATAAACTGGCTGGTTATTGTAAAACCACTCTAACTCGGTTTGCTGAGAAATTCATCAGACCCGAGTTACTTGCAAATATTTTTAATATTGATTTCTTTGACGAAGATAATTACCTTCATTTTGAATTAATTAATCTCGGGGAGGAGTGTCATAATTTCTTTGCTACTAATCCCTATCATTTTACAGCTGATAAAATTCAAGAACTAAAAAGAGATTATGCGTATTATTACGCAACAGCTTGTACGGAAATAAAAGAACGTTTCTTTGATTCTGCTCCTATGTTAACTGCTTTTACTTTTCTAGATAATAAAATAATCTTAAGTGTTGAAGAGGAAAACAGATTAAATGTATTAGAAAATGTGTGCACTCTTTGCACAGATTTTTTTCCATTTATAGATGTTGAAGCTCTATGCGTAGAATGGAATGATCTGCTAACCAACATTAACGGAGATGATCTTCAAGAATTTCGAAACCTCGAAAGTGTTGAGGAGTTCTGGCTTCAGATTAGCAACTATGAAGATCCTGATGGGCGTAAGTTATTTCCCCAGTTAATAGGGTTAGCAGATATAGTCATGTGTTTACCTAATTCAAATGCTGAGTGCGAAAGACAATTTGCTGTGATGACGGATGTTAAAAGAATAAAGAGAAATCGAATGGAATATCCGCTTTTATCTGCTATTGTTATAATCAAATCTGCCTTAAAAGCACGTAAAGAGACGTTTTTGACTTTTCAAGTAACAGAAGAGCATATCCGAAAAATGCGAGAGACGAATATTTATGCAAATGAAGTTTAGGGTTGATAAACAATTTTTTAACTTCATTACAGCAAATTGTCTTTCCATTTTTTTCAATATTTTACAGGATTAAAAAAAGGTTTAAAAAACGTTTATCTAAGCAAATCGTAAAAAAATTTTTAAGATTCTATAATTTGTACAATGCGTTTATCAGTTTGCTATGCTTTAAAAAATTTTTATGTAACAAAATCTTAACAAAATTAAATTAATAAGGAACAAGTACTTCAAATGTATTTGATTGGATAAGCTTTTTTTAATAATTTATGTATTTTTTGTAAACCTAGTTGTCAAAAATTTGAATGCAATGTAATTCTTATGGAGGTTCAATTATTAAAGTTTTATAAATATATATAATTACAGCTTGTGTAAAAAAGGTTTATTAAAATTTATACATAAATTGATGAAATTTTTTCTTATCTTTGCATTAATATCTTCCAATTTCTTTATATATAAACGTTGATTGCATCATTTTTTTGATAATATAATCTAATTGTTAACATTTCCTTCATCATTCTTATTTAATATTGTATTTCCTCAGGCTAAATTTTAAGTGCAATGTTATAATGCTGAAACTTACAAAGAATTCATTATTATATACATTTTCTTTAAACTATTTAATCCAGCTTATGAAAAAGCTTGACTCTTAATGTGTTGAAAATACGCTTAATTGAGAAATTAAAATATTATTTTAAAAACATAATAGTAAATAAAGTGTAAGTTTCAGAAAGATTTTTCACGGCCATTTATTGTTCATAAGTGTTTATGGCACTTCGGGTCCAAATTTCGAATTTAAAAGAACAGAAACGTTTTTTTTTCTAATCAATTATTATACGTACCAAAATTTTGTAACATTACAAAAATATTTTTAAGAAATCTGTACAAATGGGAGTAAGTAATTTTAAAAAGAGCGTCTTGTAAAAGTCCTAAAGGAAAAATTTATTTTTTTGTAATTTATTTTTCGAATTCGTATAAATAAAGCTTTACATTTCATCAACGCTTATGGACAATGAACAGTCGCCATATTTTTATTTTAAAAAATAGTGTAAAGAGGGTGAAGGCAAGAATGAAATATAAGTATGGAATTTCAAAAAAGAAATTTAAACAGAAGTCTTCGGGTACTTTATTTGTTGCTTTAAAATTTTTGTTTAATAAATTATTAAAAATAAACCCTAGGAAGAGGGCTTTTTTGCCCGTTATGTATAAAACTGTGTTTGAAATCTTGGAAAAAAATATGGGGTTCGACTTTTGCATGCTGTTTTCAACTGCATGAAAAGTAAAATCAAATAATTTGTTCCTTGTTTAAAATATATGTATTTCTTTTTTGAACGAATCCAAAAGCAGAGTGAATGGGGATGGATGAATGGTGGCTCGCAAAAGTCCAGAACCAGGCGTCCGAGTCGCGCGAGCTGGGAAACGCTTGTAGCAACCTTAGAGCAACTACAAGTAGGCCAACGTGGTCTGGCACATGAGAATATACTAAATTTTCGTAGACTACCTTGACTCACATGGGTAAAGCTTTGGGAAACCAAATAACAAAGTATACATAACATTTTAATTAAGTATCAGGTCCAGGAAATCGATTAAACGCGATATTTCTAATATTAAAAGTTTGATAAAAATAAATGAGTTACTATATCTAAAAAGAAAAAAAAATTAATTTATTTTTTTATTTAAAAAATTTTTATAGAAAAATGTCTAAAAAATTAACAATCAGATCCAAGAAATCGAGTAAAAACGATGCTTTTAAGGCTTTTAAAAAAATAAAAAAAAATTTGGTTTTTAATCTTGAATTATCTTTTGCATGGTCTCTTTTGCGTTTTTCTTTTATTTTCTCCAAAAAAGAAAAAAGATATTTTACCTATATTCTAGAAAAGGAATTTTTAGGTAAATAAAATTTTAAAAAATAGATAAAAAAATCTGATTGCCAGGGAAAAACTACTCCAGAAGAAAAAAAAACTTATCTTTTTACGATGAAATTTAGCCAAGCTATCGTCAATTTAAGATTTTGCTCAAATTCGTCAAAAAAAAGTTTGAAATTTTATTGAAAAAAGCTTGTTTTTGAACTTTAAACATGCATTACTCGCTTGATTTTCATCGTAAAATAAAAATTTTTTTTGTTTAAATCGATTAATTTTTTCCTGGCAATTCATTTCTTTAAGAAAAAAGTCATTTTTATTGACCAAATTTCAATTTTCAGGTCAAAAGCCTTTGAAAACTGTAAGTAGCAAGATTTACTTAAGACAGTTTTTGACCTAAAAATTGAAATATGGTCAATAAAAATGATTTCTTTCTTAAAGAAATGAATTGCCAGGGAAAAATTAATCGATTAAAAAAAAAAAAATATAATTTTACGATGAAAATCAAGCGAATAATGCATGTTTAAAGTTCAGAAACAGGCTTTTTTCAATAAAATTTCAATCTTCTTTAAGACGAATTTCAGCAAAATCTTAAATTGACGATAACTTGGCAAAATTTTATCGTAAAAAGATAAGTTTTGTTTCTTCTGGAGTGGTTTTTCCCTGGCAATCAGATTTTTTTTATCTATTTTTTAAAATCCTATTTACCTAAAAAGTTATTTTGAAAATTTGGGGTAGCTCAGATACCAAAAACACGGTTTCTGACATAAAAGTGAAAAAATATTTTTGGCACCTATCACGGATTTCTTGTTCACGATTTTTTTCGGTTTTCTGAAGGTTCAAACTACCCGAAAACACGGGTCATATCGATGTTATTTTTTATATTTATTTTTAAACAATCTTGAAGCTTTTACTACAATTACACTGATTTCATTCATCAATAAGGTGAGGCTCAATATATTTATATTTATTTTTTATATTTATTTTTAAACAATCTTGAAGCTTCAATGAAATTGAAAAATGCAGGAAATAGCATTTGATCAAAATAAATTGAAAAATCTTTTCATTTTTGAATTCATTTTTGATTTCAAAAATATAAATGTAAATAAGAGCAAATAATTAATATATATTATTTTCAATGATTACAAATATGTATATTTTTATCTGTCGCTTCAGTTCAGAACAAAATATTTAAAAATTTTTCATAGCTACACAAAATTTTATTAAAATTAAAACGTATAAACTGTTTTTAATTAATTAAATTAACATTAAATGAAATAATACAGTAATCTTTAATACAAAATATAATCATTCAAATAAGTTAATAAAATTAATGATAAATCCTTTAATTCCTCATGTTTAACCAAGACGTTACCAAAATTACACATAAAAAATTTCGTTTTAGCAAAATAAGGTTTTCCTAAATTTTGATTATATTCTTTTAAAAAAACATCAAATTGTTATGTGACACCCAAAAGTCTCTTAAATTTCCATGCATACACTGAAAAAAAATTCTAAAAAGCTTAACTTAAATAAATTTCACGTCTGAATGAATCAAATAATTGAAGAGTTTATATAGGCAATTGCCTAGATATTCATCTGGGTTTCTTTTTTATCCAAAAACAGCTGAGCAGAGAATTACGAAAGGGGTAAGGTGGGAAATTACTTTATGATAATTTGAATTTAAAAAATTCTTTTTTAATATCAAAAAAATTTAAGATTTTTATATCAATCAAAAGATCCTAAGTAAGGAAAGGTGAAATTTTCTTCTTAGTAAATTTAAATTATACTTATAATTTGGAAAAAGTTTTATTTATTATAATTTAAAGTTTTGATTCACAAATTTAAAAATAAAAAATAATTTTATTTAATTCTAGTAAGCATATTCCTGAGCATATTATAAAGTCTAATGAATTTAAACTATAACATTTTTGCTATAATTCAATAATGTAATAATTTAATTTTACTTCTTGTAAAAAATAAGAATACTTAAATTTGATATACTGAAAATATTCAATTTTATTTTTATCTTATAAATTTACTTACAATTAGCATAAGAATTAATAAATTAAAGATATATCGCTCTTTTTCATTTTTTTTTTTCAAAAATAGTGTCACGTTGTCATTTTTACTGATTGAAGTAAGAATTTGCAAAATTTTTTGTCTAAAAATTTGCATTTCAAAAAGTTTTTGACTATACACCATAAAAATTAACAAAATTTAAAGTTGAAAAAAAATTTTTTTGCTAAAATTTGTCAAAAAAGTCTTTAACGTTTCCCCTAAAAGCTTTTACCGATCCTATCAAAAACTTGGCCTTTTAAGAAAAAGAAGTGCATAGATTTTTATTTTCTTTTTTTTTAAGTTTGTATTTCACTTAATATTGCAGCAGTTATTTAAAATTAATACTTTAGATGCTATTTTAATTTTTAAATATGGCCAAAATTTATTTATTTACAAAATCATAAAAAGGCTTTGCTTTGAATTTAAAAAAAATAATTATACCATGAGCCATAAATCAATTCAATTAATTAATTTTATAATTTTATTGTTTCATAATAATTTAATGATACTAATTTGGAGTTTTTCAACTTTTCTTTTTTTTCAATCAAATTTTTTGTAATATCTGACCAATCATCGATGAACAATGTTAAAACATTTTCATCTCCACGATTGATTTTTATTTCATTTATCATTGTAATGAAATTACTATTTAAATCACGACACATTTTTATGTCAATTTTTCTTAAATTTCCTAATTTTTCTATAATACGAATCAACTGATTATTTGTTATTTTGGTTTCAGATACATTTAACGAAGTTAAATTTTTCAATAAGCAAATACTTTCTATACCTTCATCAGTAAATTCGCTATATTCAATATCTAAGTCTTTTAAATTTTCACTTAAAGATATCGCTTTTAATATACTGTCTATGCAATTATAAAAAAAAGAATAAAATTTAAAAGATTCAAGTCTCTGGAAAAGTAAAGAAATTTTATTTAAACCCTCTTCATTCAAATTATTTTTTTTAACAGTTAATCCGAGGTTTGTTAAATTAAAACAATTATTTAAAATTTTTATACTATACTAAAATAATTATTACATTAAAAATAAACACATTTTCAACATCATTTTTTTTTTAATCGTAAAATGTAATTACAAAAAAACATTGTACAAAATTACTAATTTAATTCATTTTTTCTAAAAAAAATCACATAAAACAGTATTTTAAGTATACGTACTTAAAATACTGTTTTATGTGATTTAATTTGATTTTTATTAAAAAAAAAAAACTTAAAAATTAACAAAAAACATTTTATTACAAAAACAGTTACATTTCAAGCAAAAGTTAATAGAAAAAAATTAATAATGACTATGTTTAGTTATTATTGTAGGTATTTACTCTTTTTTTTTGAACTTTTCGCTCATATTTTGTGATTTACATATTTACAAATTTAAAAAAATAATAAATAAATAAATTAAATAAATAAATTATTAAAATTAAACTTGCAATTACTATTTTTAAAAAAAATGTGCTTATTTATAAAAAAGTGTATAGACAGTAACGAATGTTTAAATTAATTTTTACAATACTGTTATCCATGTGTATTGATTTTAATTTTGTAAAAAAATTTATTAAAATTAATTATTAATAAATAATAAATATAATTATTTAATAATTATTAATTAATTATTAAAAATAATAATAATATTATTATTAATTAATTATTAATTATTTAATTATTTTACTTTTTAATAAATATAATTATTATACTTTTAAATAGCGCGCGGAGTATTATAATATAGCACCGGAATCGGCGCAGTATAAGTAGCGCGTGGTGGTGCCCGTACTGTCAACACTGGGAAGATCACGATGGTGATTTATACAGAAGTAGGGGCCCGGAAAATCACTATACCGGAAGTAACTATAGTACTAGAATTCCTGTCCAATCAGAATTTAAGTTTTGTACATCTAACCAATCATGTAATCCTAGTGGGAAATTAACCTTATTGTTACTAGAAAAAAATTTTAAGTCAAGTTTTTAAAAGTAAAAAATGTATGAAAAACCAAAATTTATAAAACTTTATCATTAATCGTGTATTATAGTGTTTTAAAGTTAAAATTTATCTTTTTTTTTTAAGTAATACAAATTTTATTGATACTGTTTAAAAAGCTAACAAAAAAGTATCAGTTCAGGTAAAAAATAATGGACCAGGAAATGTTAAGGATTTGAAAAATAAAATATAGATGAATAATTTAAAACAATCTTTTATTAAAAAACATAATTATTCATAATATACAAATCATATCTAGTCATCTGCAGATCTATCATCCATTAGAAAGTACACTGTAAAATAAAAAACAATATTCTTGGAAAAAAGTTTTCAAAATAATAAATAAATAATTTTGTACATAGAATTTTTCAGTAAAAAAGAATATTTCATTGTATATCATAGCGTATATTAAAGCATCATAACATTACATTTTCAGAAAAATAATTTGTCTTGATAAATATATTATGTACCTGAATAGAATGAATATTTCTTGTTCGTAGTGTTAAATCCTGTTAGTGAAAATAATTGGGGATCTGAAAAATAAAGTTATTTTATGAATAAGTAAATCATTATATTTATACAAATAAAATGTTAAGTATAACAACACTCAGTGAGGGCAAGTACTAATCAGACAAATTCATATTAGCGTATATTATATATTTAACATCATCGAATAAATTTACATCATCGTAAAAAAATGAATTTAATAATAAAATACTTACATAAGATTGAATCCTATTATTCATTGAATCCTATTTTTCAGACTTTCTGAAATAAAAAATATAAATATTTTAGAAGTTTTGAAATTTCGAAGTTTTAGTTTCATATTTTATAAAAATTAATATATTCAGTTAAAATTGACATCAAAAATTTTGATTCAGTTATATGCTTGTAAAAAACATCATGTTAAAAGTAATATGTAATAAATTAAATTTTATAGCAAATCTTTAAATATGAAGTCAATATTATCGATTAATATATTTCCTTACCTAATTTTGATTGACATTTTGTAACCTAGCTCCTGTCTACCAGCAAGAATGAGATTCTGAAAAATTAAAGAAATATATTGTAAAAAAACTATCAAAAATAAGAATATACTTTTAATTTTTTATTAGCTTCAGTATATTAATTATCACCACATTTTCGTAAGACAGGGATAACTTTATATCATCATGACAAATTAAAAAAATTTAAATAAAAAGCATCTTTTTTCAATAAATGAGAATCATAAAATATCGGAAATAACTGGCTTTTACAGTGAACCAATGAAATGAATTTTAAACTAATGAAATAAACTTACCTAATTTAATAAAAAAATCTTCTGACATTGAAGCAAACGAATTTTTGGAGAAACTGCTGGACCATCTGAAAAATTGAATAAAGTTTATTGTTAAAGAAAATTAATTAATAATAATTTGTAATAAAACTAAATCATTTAATATCAGAAAAATCGAATCAGTCACAGAACTCAGGCTGGGGCGATAACTAAATTCATCATTTTAAAATTGACAATTTTCTATGATTTATAGGAAAGAATTTACTAGTCTAATTTTTATAATAAACTAACAAATATATTTAACTTTATTTACCTCAAATAGTTTTATAAGCCATATTACTCCTAATGTCCATAAAAGACCCTTGAAAATTCATGGTGCAATTGAATCAATCTGAAAAAATTATCATTTATTTAAAACTCTTGTAAATACTTTTTAACTATTATATGTCTAAAATAATATTAATCAGAATATCCAATCATTCATATTATTCAGCCTGGGGCGGTTATGTTATTCATCATTTGAAACTATGAAAATATAAGTTAAAATTAATTAAAAAAATTAATTACCTAAGATTCAAATTTTGAGTTTGACCAACTATTCAAGGACTGAAGTCTTGAAAATTTTTCTGAATGGACATGTGGAAATCATCACAACCAAGGTTTAACATTTTGTAACGCCTAGAAACTTTCTGAAATAAAAAAAAAATAAAAATTAAATTAAAATAAAATAAAACAATTTTACTTATATTTATCAATTTACTTCAGACTTTAATTTTGATAATTATAATCATAAATGTCATACGAACGAGACAAAATGAATCATCATGAAAATACTTTACAAGCATTAAATTTACAATTTTATTAATTATAAATAAATATTAAAGTTTTCAGTTATTTTCAGTACAAATGTCTAATGAAAACCACTTTAAACTTAAAAATAATTTGTATCTAAGGCCGATGTTTAAGGATTTAGTTTATTTTAATTTCTTACCAGTTTTGAATTGCTATGCTGTTTCACGTGGAGCTGATTCGAAACCATTTCTTCCCTTCTGGTATTTCAGTCTTTACCAAACTGGAGTTCAGAGTAAAATGAACGAGACGATGACCAGAATCCAGAAAGCAGCAAGTCTGCGGATATACCCCACTTAAGGCGTTGCAAAACCTTTTTTTATTGGACAATATATTAGTAGGGGGGGAAAAATGCGGCTTTTTTATTATTGGTTAAAATATTTAATCACGTGATTAATGTTTTTGCTATAGTATGTTGGTGCATGTATGAAACTATTGAATTATATTTCAATTATTATTGTTGTTACTATTTTCAATAATAAATTTTTTTTTATTAATTTTTGAATATATAATTAGTAAAATAATCATTTTGTATTTAAAATAATAAGTAGTATAATATTATATGTTTAATATTAAATGTTTATAATAATATCTTATTTAAATTAATAAATTAGTACCCAAAATGAAACACCAAATTTAAATTTTATTTAGGTTATAGATGTTTTTATTTATTTTCGGTAAATAATATACATTCAACAATTTACCTTATAAATTTATATACTTATTTTATTATTTACTTTTATTTGTTTATAAAAATGTTAAAAAGGTTTTGTTTTGAAACAACATCTTATGTTTTTTTTTAAGACTCTTATATTTTTACACAGGTGTTATTTTACAATAAGGCTGTTAGTTGGTTTGTTTATTTGCTTTTTCTAAAAAAAATTTTGCAATGACATCAATTATAAAATTGCATGCCATTTCTGGAGCATTAGATGAATCACCTCCTTGTTATATTTTACAAGTAGATGAATTACGTATTTTGTTAGATTGTGGATGGGATGAAAAATTTGATGAATCTTTTATAAGAGAATTAAAACGGTATAAATATTTTTCTTTAATTTTATTCAGGCACAAATTTTAGAAAAGTTTTATAATTTTAGTCATGTTAACCAAATCGATGCAGTTTTATTATCTTATCCAGATCCGCTTCATTTAGGAGCATTACCATATTTAGTAGGAAAATGTGGTTTGAGTTGTCCAATTTATGCAACAATTCCAGTTTACAAAATGGGTCAAATGTTTATGTATGATATATACCAGGTTTGTTTTTTAAATTAGAACAATTTATTTCTATTCAAAACTCAAAATCAATAACATTTTTAGTCTCGACACAACATGGAAGATTTTGATTTATTTACCCTTGACGATGTTGATGCTGCCTTTGATAGAATTGTACAATTAAAATATAATCAAAGTATTTCAATGAAAGGAAAAGGTTATGGAGTGACGTTAACCCCTTTACCTGCTGGTCATATGATTGGTGGAACAATTTGGAAAATTGTTAAAGTTGGTGAAGAAGATATTATTTATGCAGTTGATTTCAATCATAAAAAAGAAAGGCATTTAAATGGTTGTGAATTAGAGAGGTTACAAAGACCATCGTTATTAATAACAGATACATTTAATGCCACTTATCAACAAGCCAGGCGGAGAACAAGGGATGAAAAATTAATGAGTAAAGTTATTGTTTATTATTTGTTACTAAAAGTCAATATTATTAAATTAATTAATGTATTTTAGCTAACATTCTTCAGACACTTCGAGGTGGTGGAAACGTTCTTGTAAGTGTAGACACTGCTGGAAGAGTTCTTGAACTTGCCCATATGTTGGATCAACTGTGGAGGAATAAAGAATCTGGTTTATTAGCCTATAGTTTAGCACTTTTGAATAACGTCAGTTATAATGTTGTAGAATTTGCAAAATCTCAAATTGAATGGATGAGCGATAAGTTAATGAAAAGTTTTGAAGGCGCTAGAAATAATCCTTTTCAATTCAAGCATTTGCAATTATGCCATAGTATGGCCGAGTTAAACCAAGTTCCTAATCCTAAGGTAATGAAGTAAATACTACAAAATATACTAAAAACACAATAAGGAAAATTTTATGTCACACAATAGGTGGTCTTAGCCAGTACATCAGATATGGAATGTGGTTTTTCACGAGATTTGTTTTTGCAATGGTGTACTAATCCTCAAAATAGTATTATAATAACAAGTAGAACTTCTCCTGGTACCCTTGCAAGAGATCTTGTTGAAAATGGAGGTAATCGAAGCATTACCTTAGACATAAAAAAAAGAGTAAGATTAGAAGGTGCTGAGCTAGAAGAGTATCAAAAAAAAGAAAAATTAAAACAAGAACAATTAAAGTTAGAAAAAATGTTAGTCAATAAAATATTTTAAAAAATTTTTTTATAATTTAATATTTACTAAATAAAAGTTTACCTTTAATTTCAGGGAAACTGCGGACGTAAGTTCAGAGTCGGATGATGAAATAGAAGTTGGTGGAACAAAGCACGACTTGCTTGTAAAAACAGAAAGTAAAAAAAGTTTTTTCAAACAAAGTAAAAAACAGCATCCTATGTTTCCATTTAGCGAGGAAAAAATTAAAATTGATGAATATGGAGAAATAATAAAGTATATTTTTGAAGAAAAAAAAAATATTTTCGTAATTTTTATCAATAATTTTATGCTTTTAATAGGCCAGAAGATTATAAAATAGCAGAAGTAATACCAGAGGCAGAAGATACTAAAGAAAATATAGAAAATAAAATTGAGGATTCAGTACCAACTACTGAAAATGCTAGTGATGTTCCAACTAAATGTGTGACAGTTACTCGTTCTGTACCAGTTAATGCGTCAATCACATTTATTGATTTTGAAGGGAGATCAGATGGTGAATCTTTGCAAAAAATTTTAGCCCAGCTTCGACCACGAAGGGTTATTTTAGTCAGAGGCACTCCAAAAGATACAGAAGTATTATCTCAACAAGCACAAAGTATCGGGGCTCGAGTATTTATTCCTTCTAGAGGTGAAACTATAGATGCTACCACTGAGACACACATTTATCAAGTTTGTATAACTTTTTTAAAAGTATTATATTTTTTGTTAACAAACAGTAAAAAATTTTATCTTCATTATGCAGGTTCGTTTGACAGATGCATTAGTTAGTAATCTAAGGTTCTCAAAAGGAAAAGGTGATTCAGAGGTTGCTTGGATAGATGCTTTAATATCAACCAGAGATCAAATTTGTCGAGATACAGTAACAGAAAATGATGCAGAATTAGTTAATGGAATGGATAAAATATTAACTTTGGAGCCATTACCTTTGAATGAAGTATTTAAATTCACACCATCTTTTGTTAAATTTCTACATTTGTACTAAATATTAAAATTATTATAGGTTCCAGGACACAATACAACTTTCATCAACGAATTAAAACTATCTGATTTCAAACAAATTCTCACAAAAGCTAATATACCTTCAGAATTCAGTGGTGGTGTATTATGGTGTTGTAACAATACAATAGCTGTTCGCAGGGTACTTTTATTTATTTTGTCATAAAATTATAGTTATTTTTTTTTTTTTTAATTTTTAATTAATTTTAGCATGAAGCTGGTAAAGTTATTTTGGAAGGATGTCTGTCCGAAGATTATTATAAAGTAAGAGAACTACTTTATGATCAATATGCGATAGTTTAATTTCTTTATTTTTATTATTATTGTATGTGTAAATATATATATTTGAATTTACTTTGATGTACAGATAAAAATAATTTAAAAAATGAATTTATTTATAAATAATAAAATTGTATTTCTTAATTTGAATGAATGCTATTAAATTATACAAAAAAATTGTTCACATATTTTAATAAATATTTATTAATCAATTTTATTTTATATTATTTCCAACGAGTTATCTTTTTTTTAAAATACCAAATCAGCCTAAAATTTGAATTATCTGCCATATTTTGGTCAGGTGATAGGAAAAAAAGCCTGAAGGGTGAAGAAGAGAGAAGAGATCCCCCTACCCTATTACCTAGTATTTTTTGTTTTGATTAATTAAATTATTGCGCATATACAAAAAGATATAATTTGGCAAACAAAATACAATTAATTAAAACTTGTCTACAAATATGTAAACAGTATTTTAACAGAAAATAAAGGTAATATTTTTGTTATAATTATGCATAAAATATGCAATACTTCTGGTATATTTATATTTTTTATAATTTGCATAATGCTTATCTTATCAGTCTATGCTTAGATTTTGAATTTCCTTAACCTAACAAATATAAATAAATGCATATAAGGTACGGAAATTTCAAATAAAACGTAACATTCAAAAAAACAAAATGTATAATTAAATAAATTTTAAAGAAAAAGTGATTCTTTTTTTCATTTTATTTTAAAAAATAATTATTATTTATTATTCTCACAGAACATATTTATTCTACGTTTAATTGAAATGTTTATTAGACATAATGGAGGAAAATGTTGAAAATATTGATAATAAACCAAACCACGAAGATAAAATTGCAGAAAATGAAAAGCAAGCAAATCCAAATACTAATAATTCCAATTCAGTGGCAGTAGTAGATCATAATGATTTACCTCAAACATCGCAGAATGGAAAAAGATCTAAAGGTTTTTATTTTTTCGTTATAATTCTAAGATTTGAATAACATCTTTGTTTAAATGATAAGGCAAATCGTTTTTACTTTACAAAATTTAGTTTTTAATTTAATAAATTTTTTGCAATGTTTTTAGAAAATTCTGATGTAAAAGATGAAAAAACTTGTGTTACAATAAATGAAAATTGTGAAGGTGAATCTAGTAAACGACCAAAATTGAATGAGACTTTTAATAAGTTACAAACTAGAGTTAAAAATCGAAATTATCGTAAACAAAGTAGTGATTTAAGTAACAATGATGATGTTTCAAGTCAAGAAACAAATAAATCAAATGAAGAAAAAAATGTAGAAGAACCAATGGAGTCAAAAATACATAAAGACCAAGATGATCAAAATTCTTCAAGCGAAAGTGACCAAGATATAGGTATTTTATTTTATTTTATTTTTATTTTATTTATTTATTAATATAAACAGGATTTAAAATTCTTTAAATACACTTTTTATAAAGATAAGAAATAATAATATTATAAGAAAAATATTTTAATCAGTATAGTACCCACAAAAATACAAAAATAATCATTAATAATTTAGTTGAATAAATTAGTAAACATATAAAGCTTCTATTCCATCTCTATATCCCACAAGTAACATTATATATCAATTTTAACCAAGGTAAAATGAGCCAAATTACTAAAAGATTAAAGGATAACTATAGATTTAGATAAATAGAATTCAAGAAATGACAGAATTCATTTGAAATAAATTATTTTATTTATTTTATACGTTTGAGTAATATGCCCTTTAACAACAAGTAATATATAAAAATTCATGTTTCTTTTTATTTTTTGTATTATTTAAAAATAATTAACAGCAAAACAGAAAAAAAAATGTAAGCTAAAAAGAATATTTATTTATAGAAGATGGCGAGTGTAATGATTGGTCGTCAGCTTCTGCAGAAGAAGTAGATGAAATTCTATCTGTTTTACAAAAAAAACCATCTAAATCTTCATGGTCTCTTCTCAAAGAACTAAACAAACGACAAATAGATTGTGAAAATAGGGTTTTTCAAAATAATTTTTATGGCTCTCTTTATGCAGTTCAACATTTAGAACTTTTGCATAAAATGGAAGGGCATGATGTAAGATTTTTTAATTTTATTTTATTTAAAAAAAAACATCTTTTAATAAAAAAATTACCATTTTGATAGGGTTGCGTTAATTCATTAGGATTCAATAGTAAAGGAAATTTATTATTAAGTGCCTCAGATGATTTGTCGCTAATAATATGGGATTGGACTGTTGGAAAAAAATTAATATCTTTAAAGAGTGGTCATAAAAGCAATGTTTTTCAATCAAAATGGTTACCATTAGATCCAGAGAATTTTGTTGTAACATCTGCTCGTGATGGACAAATACGGTTAATGAATGTACATACACGTGATACTCGTAAATTAGCATGTCATACGCAAGCTTGTCATAAAATTTCAACACATACAGATTATCCATACAACGTTCTTTCTGCTGGCGAAGATGCAAAAGTTTTTTCTATTGATATTCGTGAAAAAATACCCACAAAGTAAAAGCGAAAATCATGAAAAACAGAAGAAAAAAAATTTTCTTCTTATTACTTTTTATAATTGTTTTGCAGATTATTGACTGTTACTGAAAAAGATGAGGAAGTTCAATTATATAGTATACATTCGAATCCTTTAAATAGTAATGAGTTTTGTGTTTGCGGTCACAGTTCTTCTGTACGTTTATATGATAGAAGAAATGTTAAAAATTTGTTACATATATTATATCCAGAACATTTGGTACATAAAAATTATTTTGTTTAAATTTAGGTATTTTACTTATTTTTATTGTACTTTTTTAGTTAGAAAATAAAATTGCACATGTTACAAGTGCTATTTATAATCATAATGGAACAGAAATCGTTGCTTCATATAATAATGATGACATTTATTTATTTGATACAACGACATCTCTTCCTAGTGGAAATTATGCACATAGGTATCAAGGTCATCGAAACAATGCCACAGGTATTTTAATAATTTTTCCTTCAAATTTTATTTTCAGTTCTAAAATAAAAATTTTCTTTTCCAGTTAAGGGAGTAAACTTTTTTGGGCCTTATAGTGAATTCATAATATCTGGTTCAGATTGTGGGCATATTTATATTTGGGATAAAAAAACAGAAGCAATTGTTCAATGGTTACCTGGAGATGATCAGGGAATAGTAAGTCATTTATTTTAAAATATGATATTAAAATTTGAATTTTTCATGCTAAATTGGCTCAACCTTAATTTTACTTTTTTTTAAAATATTTTTGTAAATAAATTGCATTCATTCCATCAGCTTTGTTATCAATAAAATCGTCAATTTTAAAATAAATTCTGGCCAATAATTCAAAGCTGCTTGATAAACAATATCAACTAAATTTTAATTATAATAAATTTTTTATTTTATAGGTATTTTTGGAAAAAAATTATAATTAATAAATATATATTTTAATAGGTTAATGTATTGGAACCACATCCTCATATTCCTATTTTAGCCACTTGTGGCCTTGATTCTGAAGTAAAAGTTTGGATACCTTCAAGTGAAAAGACTTTTACAAATTCAGAAACTTTAAATTTGGTAAGTCAATTTCAATACAAAGTTTTAAAATGTAACCTTGTTAGTCAAGTTTTATTATATTATAAACCATTCTATTTTTTGAGTATTAATCTATTGTTACCAATTTACTGTACCAATATTATTTTATTTATTTTTAGTGCGTCAAACGTAATTTAGGAGCAAGATTAAAAAATAATGGAATGGACCCTAACAATGCATTTGATGGACATGTATTATGGTACATGTTACGACACTTGGATCGTACCAACAGAATGGTAATACAAGAATTAAAAAAATTTATACTTTTAGAAAATTTATTTAAATAATTTATTTTAGAGACTGAGAAGCAGCAGTGAAGAAAGCAATAGCAGTCCTGAAGAAACATCTGAGGATGAAAATAGTTCAGATTTGAATGAATTCAGTTATAATCATGAAACAAGTGATGATAATGATGATAATGTAAATATTGATGAAAATCTATAATATCCTAGTCTTACAAAGTTATAAAAATAACTAAGCTGAAGATTTTAATTTCAATCCAAATATATTGGTATTAATAGTTTTTCTGTAATTTAAAAAAATTAATCAGGAATGCAAAAAAAAATTTTGGCTTACGTTCTTTATTTTACTCATTTTAAGAAAATGAAATTTTTTATTTTATTTAAATATATATTAAACATGCCATTTTTGTAAAATAACAACAATAAATATAAAGTGATAAAAAAAGAAATTAAAATTTTAACTATTTATAATTTGCACAGTGTAAAGTTTACATTTATCCTCAAAATTTTAAGAGAATAATATATAGGTATTAAAAAATACCAATTGATTGAGCAAGAGCAGCATATATGTGTAAAGTTATGATTCCCATGGTAATAGAAGAAACAGCTCTTACAAATAAAATAGACCATGAACCAAGTACAAATGACTGTACTAATAAGTCATTTAATAATGGCCTATAAACAGTTAACAATAACATACTAATAACAATAGGTACTAAACTTCTTTTTAAATCATGCCTTGACCACAACCACACTAATGTTGCCGTTGTGATATGTTGGACCTTTAAAAATATATAAATGAAAATTTTGCTTCAAATATGTAAAAAATTATGATATTTACCAAACTTATGTTAGATTCTAAACTATTTTGAATATATTTCCAATCAAACTCAGCCCCTCTGGCACCAACCCAAAGCAACAGAAATCTTGTTAAGATAACTTCAGCCCCTGCCCAACCAATGCCAGCAGTTAATACTTTAGCATGACCTTTTCCAGGAATACTATTTAAAACAAGATATACTCCGACTAAATCAGCTAGATCAATGGAACATTTAAAAAATTCCTAGTACAAAAGAAAATTCTATAATACAAATAATAATTAATCATTGAGATAACTTAAGTTTCTTACTCCAAACAAATCAAATCCTTTATATCCAAAATGATCGGCTGTAGGGAAAAAAGTAGCTAAAACAAGCATTTTAATTAACTGGGTAAAAATGTATAATCCTCCTGCTTGAATGCATTTCCAAAATGCGCCATATTCAGAGCTAAAGATTACAAATAAGTTACTAAATAAATTCATTAAAAGTTTATTTTAATTCTACTTACAGTCCGGAATATTTGTAGGTTAAATAATATGGAACGTATACTAAAGATAGGCAATTACCAAAGTGATATAAAGTCATGACTAATTTAATTCCGAAGTTTTTTTCAGTACTTAAAATTTTAATAACGTTGAATCTATCACGAAAAATAGAAATTTTCTGTCAAAAATTTGTTGTAATCCATTCACAATATTAAAAAATTGCCATTGCATACGGAGCAGACCGATTTTTTGATACAAATCTTTGAGTCCTGCACTCACGCCATTTTTTTTTTTCAAAAATTTTATTTCTTTTTCGTTTTTTTATAAAATTAGAAATTTTTCTTGCATCTTATCAGAGTAGTATTGCATTCTTTATTCAATTTAGAAAATTTTGTCATAAATACTTTTTTAATTTAATCAAAAATAAGTTTGTCAGAAAAATTTTGTGTCAATAAAAGGTGATAAAAGTTTACTCCAAATTTTTCTGACAAACTCATGTCCTATAAATATAAAGCTGGATGCATAAATTATTTGTATCCGATGTATAATGACATTTTCCGTATGCGGATTGAAGTAAAAAAGTGGCCCTATTATCAAAAAATGCCCAAAAAACTTAGCCCACCCAAAGCCCACCACGTAATTTATTTGAAAATTACCTCTATGCGCATGCGTACTTAATTTGCGATTATCACGACCCCTAGTTTGATCAAATCGGAAAATATAGATTCAGAAGTGGAGCCAGATGGGGTGAATTTGAGACAGGGTGTACATCTGATTACTCTCAAGTTTTTGTTGTATAAAAATAGAAATTTACCTTTTAATTTTTAAAATTATAAATAAAAGTAGAGCTTATAAATATATAAAACATGGATAATAAATCAAAAGAAAAAACTACCATGCTTGCACTTCTGCAAATTCTTCGAAAATACAATTTTAAAGTAATAAATAAATACAATTTTAAAAGATTAAAAATAAATTTTTACATCCTTCTGAATAAATTATATAGGAAACTGAAGAACTATTCAGAAAAGAAGCTAATCTTGAAAACGTCTCAATTGAAGATGTTCAACATTGTGAATCTGAAGTTAACAGTGTATTATCTGCTTATAAAAGCGAAGGAGATCCAACTTTGTATGAAAAATCTTATGGAGAACTCAAAAAATTTGTTGAGAGTTCCTTGGATATCTATAAAGTAAAACTAATTTAATATTATAATCATTTTAATATAGGTTTATTTCTAATTCAAGTTTCAATTTTTAGCATGAACTTGGAACTATCTTATACCCTGTATTAGTTCATATGTACTTAGAGTTAGTTTATAATAATCATCCCAATGAAGCAAAGCAACTATTAGAAACTTATAGCAAATATTTAGAAGACTATTATCAAAATGACATAAAAAGAATTGCAAATGTAACTAGAAGAGAACAAATGGCCGGCAACGAATTGACCGATACATTTAAGTAAGCCAATGAATTATCAATATTATTAATAAAGCATAAAATTTACATATATATATTTTTGTCCTATTAGGTCTAACCAATTTACAATTAGAATATCCAGAGATACATTATCAATTTTAAAACGTTATTTACAAGAAAAGAAACCTAGTACCTTATATAATATTATAATGGAGCATCTTTACTTTGACATGTATGAGGGTGTTGCTAGAAATAAACAACAGATTGAGGCAACTTCTGGAGCATTAGTTGGTGAAGCTGCAAGACAAGGTGCTTTTTTCTTTTTTATTCTTAATAGAAAAAGTTTCTACTAATATTTTTTTGTTAAATTCAGATAATAAAGTCAAGGTATATTATGGGCTTCTTAAAGAGCCAGATATTCAACCACCAGCAAATGAAGAAGAGGAAGAAGATAATGGAGGAGATGTGGATAAGCCAAAGAAAAAAAAACCAAAAAAAGATCCACTATTTTCAAAGAAAACTAAATCAGATCCTAATGCTCCACCGATCGGAAGAATGCCTTTGCCAAATTTGTATGTCTACCTGATTTCAATTTTTTATGTTTTGTTTAATTTTTTTTATTTTTTGTTATTTAGAAAAGATATTGATAAATTGGAAAAAATTAAAGCATTAAGAGAAGCATCTAAAAGAGTTCAACTTGGTCCTGAATCTCTTCCTTCTATTTGTTTTTATACATTGCTGAATTCTGTAAATACGTAAGCATTCTTTATTATTTATTTGCTTTTTTTTCTAATTATTCAAATTCCATCTTTACTTAGTGTAATAGCTGCTGAAATATCAGAGGATTCTAGTTTATTAGCAGTTGGTTTCAGTGATTCGTCAATTAAAGTTTGGAGCTTAGTACCACAAAAATTAAGGCTAATGAAATCTGGTGAAGAATTAGCAGATGTTCGCCATGAAGCTGGTACGTTGTTTATTTATATTAATTACAAAAAAAAGTAATAATGATATATATTTTTTCAAATAGAGGATGTTTTGGTGCGAATGATGGATGATAAAGGAGCGGAAACTGTAAGGTCTTTATATGGACACAGTGGACCAGTGTACAGTTTATCTTTTAGTCCAGATAGAAATTTATTGCTTTCATGTTCTGAAGATGCCTCTAGTAAGATTAATCAATAATCACTTTGAAAGAATTGTTGAATAAATTTTTTAACTTTCAGTAAGATTATGGTCACTTCATACATGGACTTGTGTAGTTTGTTATAAGGGTCATTTATTTCCTATTTGGTCAGTTAGATTTTCTCCTCATGGTTATTATTTTGCAACTGGATCACACGATAAAACTGCCAGACTTTGGACAACAGACAGTCAGCAACCACTTAGAGTATTTTCAGGGCATTATGCAGATGTTGATGTATAAAAAGAAATCTTAAAGTTTACTTAAAATTGTAAAATTATTTAACAATCAAAATTTTGTAGGTTGTACAATTTCATCCAAATTCAAATTATATTGCAACTGGTTCAAGTGACATAACTGTTCGTTTGTGGGATTGTGTCACAGGCAGCCAAGTTAGATTAATGACAGGTCATAAAGCACCTATTTATTCATTAGCTTTTTCTATTGATGGGCGGTTTTTAGCCTCCGCTGGAGCAGACTGTAGAGTATTAGTGTGGGATCTGGCTCATGGCCATTTAGTTGCTGCATTACCAAACCATACAGCTACCATATATTGCTTATCATTTAGTAGAGATGGAACAATTTTAGTTTCAGGTATTAAATAATAACTTTTAGTCAATCGCTTAATTCATTTGACAAAAAAAATAATAAAATTTATTTTAAAATTTAGGTTCTTTAGATTGTACCATAAAACTTTGGGACTTTACAAAATTAACAGAGGAAATGAATTTAGAAGATGTTAATGTATCTCATAACCCTGATGTAGCAACAAATAGTGAAACATTTTTACTAAGAAGCTTTGCAACAAAAAGCACTTCTATTTTAGCTGTGCATTTTACTAGAAGAAACTTGTTGTACGGTATCGGAAGGTTTGAATCTAGTTGAAATTGTCAAGATTTATGTAAATAATTATATTTAATTATCGTTCTCATCGTAAAATAAATTTGATTCATATTAATCAGATTTGGTCATTTTTCAAATTCATATCAAAACATTTATGTTGTAAAAATATTCACTTACGTTTAATGATTAAAATTTAAAATTTATGAACGGTTCATTGCATATGATTCATAACAAAAGCTCTGATTATGAATTTCTTTTAAAAATGGACATACGTTCGCGTGGCACTGGTCAATTGTGTAATATATATATTCATACATATATAGATATAATTTGTTGCTTTTTTTTCTTTATTATATATTTTACATTTTGAAAATAAGAAACAAGAAGAGTCCAATAGTTGAACAAAAGAAGAAAAAAAAGGTAGGAGGAGTAAAGTCAAAATGTGGTTGTTAATGAAAAATAAAAAAATGGGCACATTATACATAAGTTTGACCAGGTGCGCCTTATCTAAGGGATGAGCTCTAAACTCTTTATAGGAAGAGACAGATGTTGATGTAATATATTTACTAATGTACCTACTTATATGAATGTATGTGTGTATATGCATAATTTTTAATACAAAAAATGGTGAAACGACCGGCACGCGCCAACATTCGAGTGTAAGTCGTTTTCAGAAGTACTTATTCAGAAGAAGAAGTATTTTTTTTTTTGTTTACAAACAATTTTTTATAGCTTAAGTGATAAGTAGTTTATAATGCCAGTGGTCAGTTTCTTATAATATAAAATATATAAATATTTATTTTATAAGATTTTCTTATATAATTTTTGTAAATGATTATATATAAAATAAAAAGTGATAATATATAAAAAAAAAAGGATTTAATTATTGTAATGGCATTAATTACAAGTAATCATAATAATTATAAGTCATCGTCAGCAACAATACTTACAATGAATTATACATTAACCGAAAAACCATATGTAGTTTATTCATCGTCACCATATTCACCATCAAAATATGATAAATTTAAAAATAATCGAGATTTTTCAGATGATAGTGACTTCATGGATAATCGTGATTTTAACAATCGACAAGATTATCAAGCAATTAATAATAGCTATGATAGATCTTATGAATTAATAAATCAACAAAGGTAATTTATTAATTATTTATAGATATATGGCAAAAATAAAACATTTTTTTGTACATGTTTTTAAATTTCTAATCTTACCAAAGTTGAAAAAAAATTTTTTTTTTGACTACAGAAATGTTTTTCTAAAAAGTAAATATTTTTATCAAAAATTTTTAAATATTTTATTAGATATGACGTACATCCTTTAACAGAATATGGAAATTCAGGGCGAAATGTTATTTACGATGAAAATTCAATAGATTATAATTCAAGTTGGAATAAAAGTTTTGATAATGCACAAGAAATACAAATGAGATCACATCATTTAATTAACATTAAAGAAGAAGCAGATTCATCGATAGAAACAAATACATCATGTTGGGATTGCACAATTTCAACACCAACCAACGTGAGTACAAAAATAAAGTTTTATTTTTTAAATGCCATCGATATAAGCACAATTTTGTACCCTTATTTCTGAAGATTCGTCAAATTTTCTCTCATTTTTTTAATATCAAGGATCTTAAGAAAAATTAATCTCTTTAAATTACATAAAAATTTTAAATAGCTAAAAATTATCTAATTTTTAAATAGCAATTTAAATTAATTAAAATTAAATATTTCGAAGGAGACAAAATATTTTGTCAAATTCCAATAGAATTTAGAAAATGAGACTTTTTTAGGATTCGTACCGAATTCGGTTAAATTTTTTTTAATATTATCAAGAAAACTTAATAATTTAGTGTTTATTAAATTCAAAAATAATTTTATTGCCTTAAATAACTAGAAAAAAAATAGAAAAAAAAAAATTGTTACATCCAAATATAATCAAACTCCGTACAATTTTATTCAAATTCGGCGAATGTGTTTTAAATTCGAGCAAATCCGGGTTAAATTTGATTAAGGTTTACTGCCCAACTTAAGTCTCAAGTACAATAAAATTAAAAAAAAATTAATTTGTTTACAGAAAATATCTAGTAACAATAATTTGCAAACACCACGGAAAAATAGACGAAGAACTCGCGATGTACCAGCATCACCAAATGTATTAAAACGTCGTCGTTTAGCAGCAAACGCAAGAGAACGCCGCCGTATGAATGGTTTAAACGATGCATTTGATAAATTAAGAGAAGTTGTACCAAATTTAGGTAATGATCATAAATTAAGTAAATTTGAAACATTGCAAATGGCACAAACTTATATTGCAACCCTATGTGATTTATTAAAACAACATGATGCTAAAAGATGAAAATTAATATAACTACAGTAAACTCGCGATATAACGAACAACTATATAACGAATTGCTCAATATACCGAACCAATCTGCCGGTCCCGGCAGATTTCTTAAAGGTCTTATGGGATTTTTAAACCGTATAACGAATTTTCGATATAACGAATTACGAACTGGTTTTTGACCCCACCACGAAAAATTTATTTTATATAGCGAACTATTTATTCATATTTATTTAAATTTTGAGTAAAATAACAGTATTGAAAAAACTATTGCCTATAAAGTATCTTTTATTTTACAATTTATTTACAATATATCTTTAAATATGCCTAAAAGAAAGTGTTTAGATCTTAATACTATATTAAAAATTCTCGAAGAAGTTGATAAAAATTTAAAAACAGAAACTGAAATCGCAAGCTTCTTTTTATTTACCAAAATCTTCATTATCAACAATAATTAAAGACAGAGAAAAGATTTATGAAGCTTTAGCTGAGGAAAATCATACTTCGAAAAAAAAGAAAATGTGTACAGCTAAATTTGAAGATTTAGAAGAATTGTTATTTGTATTGTTTAAAGAAGTCCGACAATCTAAAGTTCCACTTGATGGAAAAATTATTAATGATAAGGCTTTTAGAATCGCACAGGAAGTTGGACTATGATGGTTTTAAAGCGTCTGATGGCTGGTTACAGAAATTTTTTACCCGGTTTCATATTAGTCAACATGTTATTTGTGGTGAATAAGAAAAAGTGAAGGAAACAGATATTTATGATTTTTTAACATATTTTGATAGTCTTAAATCAAAATTTAGTCCAAGAGATATTTTTAATTTAGATGAAACAGGTGTGTTTTTTCAGAAACATATAAATGATTTTTTCCCTCAGCTTATTAAGTTTATATCATATTTTTCTAAACAAATATCATGTAAATAAAGTTAAATTAACACCTGAATGTAATGTAAATAAATGCATTAAATAATTTAAAATAAATGCATGAATAAAAATAAATAAAAGATAAAATTTTATATAACGAACAAATTTCGTTATATTAAGAGACCCTCGGTCGCTCGTTATTACGAAATCGCGATATACCGAACTAGAATCGCGGTCCCTTTGAGTTCGTTATATCGCGAGTTTACTGTAGTTTTTAATTATTTATTGTTAAATTAATATTTATTTAAAGTAATTTTGTACTTAGTATGCCAAAGAAATGACAAAATGTATAAATTAGACACTGTATTAATTGTGGCAAAAAATAATTTTGTAATTTTGATACTAAAGATATTTTTTTATAAGTCATTGTTTTTTATATTAAAAAAAATATGTGTAAATAAAATGAAATTTTAAAAACTTAATCTTACATTTACATGCTAAAAATTAAAATTCAATAAGATAAAAATCACCTTTACCCCCTTGTGAGAGCGAGGGTTAAAAATATAAAAATCGCATGATGTTCCGTTACGCAAGCTTGGTTTTTTGGATGAATGTATAAATTATTGTACGTAGGGGGTGACTTATAAAATTGTCTTACTATATTAAACTGCTTTTTTTTGTAAATTAAATATTATAACGTTTAACTGTTAAAAAAAATTTAATAAGGGGTGGAATGCAAAAAAAGAGATGGATATCGCAAGGATGCCACGTGTGATGGTCGCGTGCCCAGTATGAAAAATAAAAAAAATTGGAATCCTGAAGAACCACAATTCCTTTTGTTAAATTTAAACTTTTTTTTTTCATTATTAGGGCACTTCCTCGGAATATTTACTTCCTTTGAGTTTCGCAAAATGTTACTTTTTTCAGTTATGTTCTGGACTTTTGAATTTTATTATGAATTAAATACACTGTAAAAAGTAACTTTCTTAGATTTACAAAAAAAATAGAATTTTTTCGAAAAATTAGTGAATTTTCAAAAAATTTTGTAAATATTCTAAAAAATTCGTAAATTTACTAAATTTAGTATGTTATCGAAAAATTCAAGAATTTTTGATTTTTGTTCTGAATTCGCAAGAAAAATTGATAATTTACAATTTTTATTCGAAAATTTACAAAAATTAGTTGTAAATTTCCGATAAATAGTTGTGAATTTACAACTTAGATGTTATGTAGATACCTATACTGCCGAAAAATTGCAATTGTTGCAATGAATTAATTGTTTTAATATTAATGCATACCTATAATTTTTTATTTTTTATTAATAAAAATTCAATTTGAATCGCTTTTAGTATTACAAACTGATTTAGCAAATTTTGAGGAAAAAAAGCGTTAATAAATAAAGTTAATCCCATCGTTTTATATAATTATAAAATCAATAAATATATATAAAAAAAGTCGATATTCTATTATCTCAAATTTTAGCACCCTCGTAATAAAAATAAAAAAATTTTTTAAAAACAGAGGGGGTGTATAATTGTTTCAAGGACTGATGATTTTCTATGGATATCAAATTAATTTGGTGTAAATATACATTTAGAGGTGAAGAACGCACTAATGGAAATCGAAATTAGTTTATTTTTGAAAATTATTTTTTTTAAATCTAATAAAATATCAAATTTATAAAAAACTCAGAAATAAAACCAAAAGACATGGATTTTTGATGAAAACTTAATAATTTAGTAAATGTAAGTTTATTATATGTAAACAAAATTAGGCCATCAGAAATGAAAGAATCAAAAACGGAATACAAGAAAGGAAATGCACAGGATGGATATATTTGTTGCACATATTTATTGGAACCACATATTTATATATTATGGAAATGCATATGCATAATTTCTTTTGTTATTTTTGTAAGAATTTTTTTTTGCAATATATTGAACTTTCTGAAAAAATATTTTTTTCTGCCAAATATAATATATGGCATCTTTTGTCTGCAAAAAAGGAAGTAGTTCCCTATAATAAGTACAATTCGTTGTATTATGAATTATTTTTTAATTCTCCAGAAATCATGCTTTAGAATTATATATAATTTTTTGAAAAATTTTAATTGAATTTAAATTAATTACAGCTGAAAAATTAATTTAAAATAAAAATAATAAATTAATCCTATATTTATTAGTCATTAAAAACAATAAAAAAGTTGACATTCTATCATATCTCATCTTTTAGCACCCTCTCATTATAAAAAAAAAAGGTAAAAAAACCAGGGGGGTGCTGTGAATTATATTTCAAGGACTGATGATTTTCTGGATATTTATATACTCTTATAATAAATAAAGTGAGAAATAACTACATATGGCGCGTGGCCCAACTCTCCATTATAATGATGTACATCTAATAATTACACATACACATTTAATGTGGGGGTTGGTATACATTTTTTAATACAGGTATGCAAAAAAATGATTCTACTTTTTTATAATGTCATCTGTTGCTTCAGTTAGAATAAATAATTAGAGGGTTTCCAAGCATGACAGATAACGCACAAATTCACCTACTTTGTTCATTTATTATTTTATCCTGACTTGGTAATTTTTTTTTTTATACCTATAATAGTAGATATACTCCTTTTAATTTTATTGTGAAGGATAATTGATAAAAAAAATGGGGTAAATTAAGCGTAGCTAAATACTGAATTTTATTATGAAAAAGAAATTTTTTTTCAACTAAACAATGTAATATTCTATCAACTGAAAATTATTTATCTGTTAATAAAGTTGAAAAAACAATTATCTAAGAAAATTTTTTTTTTACATTATTTTTCAATTTATTAATAAAATTAATTTATTTAATTTTACAAGAAATTCCTACTCGTTTTCATTATTATTATTATTTTTTTAATTTAATGTTTTTATTTGACTAAATAATGAAATTTTTAATTAATTATTTATAAAAATTTTAGCCCAAAATATTAGGGGAATCACATAATAAATTAAGAATTTAAAAAAATAATCGATTAATCGATATTAAAAATTAAAATAAAGTATATATCGCTATTATCGATTGTTGATAAATCAGTGCGCAGTAGAATTTTTCTCGAAGCAAATTTCAGTTTCATTCCGTCTCTTTTTGAGTCTTTATAACCTGACAACATGGGTCGTATGCACGCTCCTGGGTAATTTATTTATTATTTTTTATATAAAATTAATAATTTAACAAATAATTTTACTTTTAAAATATTTAAAAAAAATTTAACTTCATATTAAAATATAAATTTTTGCTTTTTTTCAAAGTTTTTAATAAAAAAAATGCATTTATTTAAACTTACTATCGCGACCATGTGTTTAAGCTGTGATATTTACAATGTAATGTTTAACCTATTTGAGTGGCATCAACTTTATTTTAAATTTTTTAATTACCAATTTAACTAATTAAAAATTTTTTTTAAATTAAATAATTAGTTTTAAATATTTTATTACTTACTGTTATTAAAATTTAATTTCTTTTTCAGTAAGGGTATATCCCAATCAGCACTTCCATACAGACGTTCAGTGCCAACATGGTTGAAACTGACACCAGAAGATTGTAAAGAATTGATATACAAACTAGCAAAAAAAGGACACACTCCTTCACAAATTGGTAATTGATCTTATTTATTTTATTTAAAATTGCAAACTACCAGCTTAGATATAATGAATAATTATTAAATCTTTTCCTAATTGTTTGCTAAATTAAAAAATGACATTTGAGATGAATTAGAACATTTTTTCTTATTCAAAATAGGTAGTCCTTTAACAATTTAAAAGAAAAAATAAACTTAACTTTTCATTAAGACCAAAAGTAAACTCTTCATTAACGAATAAATCTTTTTTTTAGGTGTTATCTTAAGGGACTCTCATGGAGTAGCCCAGGTACGATTTCGTACAGGAAATAAGATCTTGAGGATCGTAAAGAGTATGGGATTGGCTCCAGACCTTCCAGAAGATCTTTATTATCTTATCAAAAAGGCTGTTGCTATCCGCAAACACTTGGAACGTAATCGTAAGGATAAAGATAGCAAGTTTCGTTTGATTTTAGTAGAATCAAGAATCCACAGGCTTGCTAGATACTACAAATCAAAGGGTTCTCTTCCACCTACATGGAAATATGAAAGCTCAACTGCAAGTGCTCTTGTATCGTAATTTGTAATAAAATTCTTTATAAATAACAAATAAACATGTTTTATTATTTCTTTAATGAAAATATATTTTTTCATATTCTGCAAGTTTTTATTTGTATTACAAAAATATTAATAAAAAATAAAACTTTTACTTATTAAAACACAAAATAAAAACACATTTTTTAAAAATCTTTTTTACAACAAAATGTTTATAAATGCTTTTTTATCTTATTAATTTATTTAAATTAAAGTATAATAATCTTTTGAGCAGTGATTTTTTAAATCAATTAAGCTTGAGATAATTTTGTAATCTCATCCGATCTATTTACAGCTGCTTCTACAGCATTAATTAAAGAGGCTCTGAAAAAATTTTAGCATTTATTAGTCTAAATTAATTAAGAATTAAATTTTATTAATTTTAATTTAAAAAGTTTACATTAAAATGTTTATAAAGATAAAATATATTTCAAAAATATACCTGATTGCTCCTTTTTCCATCTGATGAATCCCAGCAATAGTTGAACCGCCTGGAGAACATACTTCATCTTTTAACTGTCCAGGATGTTTTCCTGTTTCTAGAAACATTTTTCCAGCACCTATTAAAACTTGGGCTGCAAATTTATTGGCTAAAACCCGAGGAATGCCTTTTCTCACTGCTCCATCAGCCAAAGCTTCTATCATCAAGTACCCCTAATAAGTAATTTATATTAAAACATTTTACAACATAAGATTAAAAAAAAAGATTAAACATAAAGAAAAATACAAACATATGCAGGTCCTGATCCTGAAAGTCCTCCAGCGCTGTTCATTAAGGATTCTGGAATCTTTTCACATAATCCTAACTGTGAGAATATATATTTAGTTATGTCATTGGCTATTTTGTAGTCTTCACAATCGCTACTGCAAAATACTAAATAAACAAAATCTTATGACTAATCTTTTTATCCTTGTTGATAAAAAATAGTATTTGCCTACCACTGATTCCTTCAGATACCATCATAGGAGTATTTGGCATGCACCTAATAATTTTTCCATTCATACTTGATTTGTTATTGTAAACTGAAGAAACTATTTTCTAAAATACGTTTTTTTAATTAACATAAAATTAATAAAATTGAAATGTAAGATTACTTTTTCTAATGTATCCAAAGGAACTCCAACTAAAATAGATATAAAAGTTTTATAGGGAGTAGTGTCACTTATTTGACAATCTATTAACGCTTCATCCAAATTTTGTGGTTTTACAGCTATGATTACAACGTTACATGCTTCTATTATTTCCTTATTACTTTTTGTCGTATGAACTTGCATATATTTCCATACATTTAATGTTTTATCAGTTCGACTAGAAACATATACTTGTTTACTTTTTAATACATCTGTAAATCGAAGAAAAAATAAATTAAGTTCATAGAATTTTGAGTCTAAAAATGACAAATAAACGTATACTTTTGTTAATTAAACCAAAACCAATTGCTTGAGCCATATTTCCTCCACCAATAAAACCAAGATTTATGTCTTGAATGTGAGGTTTTTTAGTTTCTTCGTCCATTATTATTCAAATGTAATTTTTTGTAAGTTAAAATTAAATTTTATGTTCAGCCAAAAACTGTGCTGATTGAAAAGATACAGAAATTTGTACTCTACTGAGGATTCTATCTAAACAAAAATATACGTGATACCATTGCGTGATACCGGGGTATAATATATTATATGAAGGTAAAGTAAGTATTAGTGTTAATCTGGTAGTCTATTTTTAGGAGCATATACTAATTTTATAAATTATGAAGGTATAATATAAATAATATGTTTAATGTTAAGCTTATATCATTGAAACTTTATTAGTTGATAATAATTTATAAATAATATTGTACATAAAATATAGATAACATATTTCAAAAAATTTTCAAAAAAAAAACAATATTTTTCTATAAATGCGATTATTTACTTATATGTACAGTAAGTGAATATAACTATAATTCTTATATATGGTATCAATGTATGATATTATATTTATATTTTATAGTTTTATTAAACAAAGATTTATTTTAATATTTAATTACAAAAAATTATGCTATATTTACCATATACAGCAATAACTTTGAAAAAAAAAAAAATAATTATTCTTCTATTTTTTGACGCTTCAATTGAGGTTCTTCTTTCGATTCTTTTACTGATGAATCATTGGTACTAATAGATTTATGATGTTTAAAATTTCTTCTAGAAATAAAATCATTAGTATATATCAATTGGGCATTTTTTAAATTATTTAAATCATCGTTGCTTAAATATTTAAAAATTTCTTCGTAACAAATTAGTGGTAAATCTATTTTAATTAAAAGTCTTAATGAAACTTTAGCATTTTGTTTTTTAAGATGTCGAACAGTAGCTCTTTTAATTTGTAAATTAATCATATTGATATACAAAGGAAATTCTTGATTTAATTTTTTCAAAGTTACATTATCTTGTAATAATTCTTCAACATTAGAGCCAGCTAATTTATTATAATCCATATGTAAAATATTAAATATTTTAAAATTTTTACCGAATGTCATTTCTTTCATTTTATTAATTTCTAGAATTAAATTATTTTCATAAACTTTCATCGAATCCAAAAATTTTAAACAATTGTATTCGGATAATATATTATCTAATAAATTGAAACATTCTAAATTATTTTTATCAATATGATATCCTAGCATTTCCCATTTTTTAATATATTCAAAAAATATTTGTATTACTGGTAACATATGATCGATATTTTCTAGTTTTTCATTTTTAACCAATAACCCGTAAAATATTTCAAATGCTGTATTGTCATTATTATCTTTAATATTAATGTTTGCTCCTTCTTGTAAAAGCGAAATCAAATAATTTCTACATTCTATAAAGTTATTTCCTTGAATGCAGTTTTGAATACTATAGCCATAAGAATATAAAGCTTGTTTTTGTGCTACAAGATGTAAAGATGTACATCCATTTGTGTCTTGAATATCTATGTTCACTTTTTTAGCAAAATCATCAAAGTATTTAGATTGCATATTTTTTTCAATCGCTATGTGTAATAGTGTCTGATTATTTTGATTTTTTCTTTCAGGACTTGCTTCATTTTTTATTAAAATAACGACAAATTTTTCTAAAATATTTACATCATAATTTAAATAATTATGCAATAATAAATCCAACGGCGTTTGTCCTATTTTGTTTTCAAAATTTACTTGAATATTTTTTCTATACTTTAACAACATTTTTGTTACTGTTATAAATTTATTTAGAATAGCTAAATGTAAGGCTGTATTTCCAAAAATATTTCTAGCGCTAGTATCATTTAGTTTTCTAATTAGCATATGACTTATATGTAAATATCCATTTTGACAAGTCAAGTGTAATATTGTGTCTAAATTGTCATCATATCTATAATGTATATTTACAGAGTGATTTAGGAGAACTTCTACAATTTTGTGACAATTGTTACTTGCAGCTATATATATAGGTGTATGATTCATTATGTCTCTTCCATTTAAATAAGCCTTAGCTTTTAAAAGTTTATCAACTATCAAAAAATTTTCATTTCGGTCAGCTGCAACATGTATAGGTAATAAGCCTGCTTTAGTTCTAAAATTTACTTTAGCTTTGTTGTCTAAAAGTATATCAACAATTTCTTCATAGGGATTGTAAACATCAGCTTCATTTATACACTTTTGATCTAACAAATTTTTAAGACAACAATATTCACAACAAGTGCAATACATTGAACAAGAAGTACAATCTTTCACTGTACATTTGCCATCCAAGGACTTAGTCCATGCTTTAGATATGGTAATCTGTTCATCTTTATTTAATAAATTGTAATGTCTATCTGAGCTGGACCATGCAGCTAAATGTAAAGGAGTTTCACCATGATCATTCTTGGCATTAATATTGCACTTTAAGTTTATGAAGTAACGCACTAAATTTGCATGTCCAAACATTGCTGCAACATGAAGAGGTGTATTTTTATTTTTAAATTTTAAATGCCCTTGTTTAAGATACTTTAAGAGCAAATCAACTATTTCTAAAGATCCAATTTTTATTGCAGTAAATAATGGTGGTTCTAAATCCTCTTCATTCGTCAATTTTGCTCCTTTTCGCAAAAGTACATTTACAAAATAAACGCATTTACATAGAATTGCAGTTTTTAAAACTGAATCATCAAATTGAAATTTATAATCTCTCATAGAATATAAATTTAATAAGTTATCTACAAATGGAACTTCTCCAAATAAGTTAATAGCATAAGTTAATGGAGTTTCTTCATTTATATTTTTTGCATCTGAATAAGCATTATGATTAAGTAATAATGCGCATATTTCTAATGACTGGGACTTTACTGCATAATGCAAGGCTGTTTCATTTTGTGCACATCTAGCATTAACATCTACATTATAATTTAGCAAAGATTGTACGTAAGATAGTAAATTCATTGCAGACGCAAGATGTAATGGTGTCTGACCAAAAATATTTTGAATGTTAGGATCAGCACCCTGCATTAAAAGATAATCAAAAATTTCTTTACGATTATACCTTACAGCTAAATGAAGAGCCGTATCAAGATTTACTTCTGTGTAAAAAAAGCAATGTAATTTATCAAGTTATGTAATTATAAAATTAAAAAAATGATATATACCAACCTAAATCTGGATTATCAGTTGGATTAGATATTTGAGCATTTATATTAGCATTATATTTTAAAAGACTGTCTACAATTGGTAAATGTCCAAACTTGACAGCTATGTGAATTGGAGTTTCTCCATCGGTTGTGATAACATTAATATCTTGTGTTGTATTTATTAATTGCTCAATAAAACGTAAGCAAGTCTGAAGATCTACAAAATTTTCTGCTTGTATCAAAAATGTTCCTTCTTCAACTTCATCTGCCATTTCAATGCTGAAATATTGATTTTATATTGAATAATTGATTTTATTTTTTTTAATCTTATTCGTTAAAATTAATTTTCTGTGTATGTGCATAAAAAATCAAATTATTTATTTAATAAATAATTATGGATTCATAAACTGATTATAATACAACGTAATATTATCTATTAAGACGCACAATAAAAACTATACTATAGCAGGTACTTTACTTCATGTTTGTAAACAAAAAAACACACGACCTGTAAAAAGTCAAAGACTTTTGATTGATTATTACCGGTTAATATCATAAACCATAAATAAATTAAATTATTTTAAATCATAATAATTAATTTTTATTTAATACACGATGTTATATTTTAATATTTAATTAATAAATTTATACCCAACAAAAAAAAACAGTACTGGTTACATATATATATTAACTGCAAACGTTTAGAGACTGGCTGTTCGGCTTAGGCGCGCATTAGCCAATATTCTAAGAAATTAATAAACATAATAAGAGTTATTAAAACGTTATACAATTCATCAATACAAAAATAATTAAAACTTTTATTTTCACCATCATTTTTAAAATTAATTCCTTTACTAAACATTTATTACTTTCGTAAAAATTCAATTCATTTAAAATTACGCTTCATTTAAAATCACACATTAAAATTTAATTTATTTTCCGAATAAATAAATTTAAAAATTATGTATACACATACTTTATTGTTACTATTTCCGAATAGTTGAATTTCCGTTTACCGCCAAATTTTCAGAGTCATGAGAACGTGCGCAGCCGCAGATTAATTATTTATTTTTTTTCAATTTATTTCTTTTGTTTATACTGCGCAAAATCAAGTGCAATGCAAAATGAAAAAGTTGTTTTGAAAAAGCGCATGCTTGACCCATATATTTTTGCACTTTTCTGAAGGTTCATGTTTTGACTAATATAAAATGCGACGGATCATTTTTGAGATAAAATTAGTAAAAAAATTTTTTATTTAGATATATTGTGATCCATCACTAATAAAAAATTTTCTTTTTAATTATTAATTTTAAAAATAAGTACAAATTACACTTTTAATAATAAAAATAACAACCTATTTTTTTTTAAATTATTTCTTTTAAATCTATATAATTCTGGCGCTAAATTATTTAGCCAATCAAAATGCAAAATGATTAAATGATGTCATGAGAAATTAGAGTGGGAGATTCCCAGTTCGCCAGTTGATTGAGCGTCTTCTGCTCCTTTGGCCTACTTTCAGTTTGTTTTATAATTAAAATACCATCTTTATTTTTTCGAGTGCTGTATCCTGATAATGTTAAGATTTGATATAGTTATTAATATTATTATTTTTCGTTTTGTTGTTTAAATATTTTAGAGTTTAAAAATTATTTTAGGCTGTTTATATGTTTGATAATTTTTTGCATTAACAGTTAGAAAGTTTTATTGATAAACAATGGATAAAAGGGGCCCTCTTGAGGGGGCCCCAATAGCTTCTTCGGGTACAATGGATATTATTACTGTTGATAAGGCATACACAAATGAAATACTTGAGTCTTCTTGGCCTGATGATAATATAGTGTCATCGTCAACATTTGAAAACCCTAAGAAAATCAACAATAAATTATTGTTTTTGACTGTAAGTAATAATTAAATCTAATTTTTATTACTCCAACAAAAATTTAATTTGAAATACATTATAGGTGGAGTATGTTGAAGATCAAATTCAAGACTATGGACGCTTGCATCCATCATATGAACAAATATTTTCAAGACCTGATTCTCCTTTATCTGAATTAGAACATCATGTCAGTGCTTATGATCCAAATATGAGTTCTGCTGCTAGATATTCGCCAACTCCAGTTTCTTTATCTGCATCACCTTTTCCATCTTCTCCATTGATAACGACAACAGAAACTGTAACACTGATTAATACAAATTATGATTCAGAATTGACTGATCAGTCAACTTCTCAAAGTATTTGTCACAGTGAAAATTCTTCTGATTTTACTGATAGTGCCAGTGAAGACTTGGTTTCTAGTGTTGAAAATGATATGATATTAATGCCAGGTAAATTTTTATACAGTAACTTTTATGTTAACAATAGAAGATTTCTTAATTATTAAAATACTTTGACAGGTACTAATTCTGAAATTGAATCTAATTCAGCTTCCATAATAATACCTGAAATGCAAGAAAGTGATTTGAATTTGGCTAGAGATTTATTAACTATTCCAGATGATCATATGAATGGAATAAAAATAATTTCAAATTCTGATATTATTTCTGAGCATATTCCTGATTCATTTTTGTCTCAAGGAATAAACGTTATTACAAGTTCACAAAATTTTTTAACAAAAGATAACCAATCAGAACAAATGTTTAAAATTGAAAATAATTTATGTGAGTTTTTAAATATAAAAAAAATTGTTTACAAAATTTCTTAATATTTATTTTTAATTTGTAATAGGGAATGAAAATTGTGACAGTACATGCATAGACATTACAGACTGTACTTTTGATGGTGTATGTACTATCTCTGATCAACCTGTTCCATCTAGAGCAATTGCAACTTTGCCAGACCAATATTTGTCTATTGACAAACTTGTAGATCATAAAATTTTATCAACAGGATCATTAATGTATGGTGTTTTTGCAAAACAAAATATCCGACAGAGAACTCAATTTGGACCAGTTGAAGGAATTGTTCGTCCTTATGATGGTTCACTTATTCAAGGCTTACCATTTTTATTTAAAATAAAAAATGAAAATAAATTTTTACACATTGATATTTCAGATGAAAGTAGGCAAACATTTTTTTTATTTTAAGCATTATTTTTTTTCTTTAACTAGGTATTTATTTAAAGTTATATTTTTTAAGATCATTCTAACTGGATGCGTTTTGTGAGACCTGCAAAGACTTATGAAGAACAAAATATTAATATTTGTCAACAAAAACTGGGAATAATTTTTTTAACAACGAGAAACATTTTATCCGGGGAAGAATTAAAATGTGGACCTAGTTTAGAATATGCTATCGAAAGGAATCTTCCAATTCTAAAACCATTAAATAAAATTGGTATTTTAAATATTTATAAACAAAAAAAAATTTGTACTTAATTTTATTTTTTAATTTTTCAGATACAAATATTTTTAATGAAAAATTTAAAGAAAAATGTGAAAATCTTAAAAATCCTTTAAAAAATACTTGCTTAAATATTGTTAAAAAATCACAAAAAAGACATAAAAATACTAATAATTCTTTACAGTTAGTAAATTTTATTATTTTTAAAGAATAGAATTTTAAATAATTCAAATAATTAATAATTTTAATTTTAATTAATAGTGATTACAAAAGGGTGGATATAAAAGAATTTTTAAGCATGAATACCATCAATCAAAATAACAATTCCGTTAATTTTTACAAAGAAGAAAAAGAAAAAGAAAATACCATTTGTGATTCTTCAGATAATAAATTAAATTTAATTAAACAAGAAACCACTCAATTGGATGAAATGAATGAATCTTTTAATATATTAATGAATGCTGTTACAAGCAGCAATTATACCTGTACAATTTGCTCAAAACAATTTTTGTCAAAATTAAAATTTGAACAACACTGCCTCTTACATGGTGTAAATAAGCAAAATTCTGTAAATTCTAATAATTTATCTTTGATTCACCATTTGAAAACGGATGAAAGTAAGATTAAAAACGATTTTTTTATTCTTAAATAATTAGATTTCTATAGTGATAATGTTTTTTTTTTTTTTTTTTAGAGTACAAAGCTATATCAGAATGTTCAGATTGTATGGAAACATTAGCTAATGTTATTAAAAAAGTAGATATAGGTGATTTGGAACAATCTCAGAATAAATCTTTGAAATGTCCACACTGCCCAAAAATAATTATTAACGAACATTTATTTCAAAAACATGCAAAAAATCATCATATCGATCGGAGACATAAATGCTCCATTTGTTTAAAAAATTTTTCAGCTTCAGATAAATTAAAAATGCATTTATTAACTCACTCAGATCATAGGTATAATAAAATTTTGTACTAACAATATGTTTTAAAATTTTTACAAAATAATTTTTTTTAGGGAATTTCAATGTGCTAATTGTGATAAGCAATTTAAACGAAAAGATAAGCTCAAAGAACATGTAACTCGAATACATCGAGTAGACAAAAGTATTAAAGGACCAATGCAACAAAATGAATGTGCCAAAAAATCAATACAAAAGGTAATTTACATTTATTTTATTATTTATTATTATTAATACAAAAATTAATTTTTTATCAAATTTTCGCAGACTAATTCAGCTGATTGTGATAGATTCATATATAAATGTAGAAGGTGCCAAATAGGTTTTAAAAGAAGAGGAATGCTAGTTAATCATTTAGCTAAACGGCATCCAGATGTACAGCCGGAATCAGTACCTGAACTTTGTTTGCCAATATTACGTCAAACAAGAGATTATTATTGTCAATATTGTGACAAAGTAATTAACATAAATTAAAATTCATTTTTAAACTTGAATGAAACTTTAAAAAAAATAATTATTCTCAGGTGTATAAAAGTAGCAGTAAAAGAAAAGCTCACATTATGAAAAATCATCCTGGTGCAGCTCTACCACCAAGTAATCGGTGCAAGGATTATGATACTCTTGGACTGCCAAATCCTACATTTAGTCAAGCAGCAGGAAGTATTAAAACTATTCCTCAAGCTTGCTGTTGGTGCCACAAACAGTATGCAAGTAAAGTAAGTATTTTTTAAAACCTATATTTAACTCTGCAAAAATTTCTTGCCTTTTTTTGTGGGGGAAATTAATAGATTTCAGGGGGCTCTATTCTTCCTGCCCCCAATGGTAAATTATTTTTTAGTTACATAAATTTACTATTATTTTACAAATTAAATGGAAACTATGATACATAATTAGATAAAATAATTAGTTATTGTGATATTTAATACTACATGTTTTTGAAACATTTTAATTTTGCTCAAAAATTCAAAAATATTCAAATTCAAATATTATAGTCAATTTGATGTGACTTTCTTCTCTCTTAAATTCATGCACAAACCCTAGTATATTTAAATAAAATTTAATTCTGATTCCCTGATTTCCCATTAAGCAGTAAATTTAAAAAAAAAATCTTCCTTTTTGATGTAATCAACTAAAGATTTTTAAATATGTATTCCCAAATTAAAAAAAAAATAGTAGACACAGACGTTTTTACCTCATTCAAATAATGATTATGTGTCAATATATTATTTTATTTGAATTTGGCATTGTAAATATGAGCATATAATTATTTTTATGTTTCTTAATTTAATTATTCAAAAATGTAGGCTAAGCTTTTGCAACATCAACGCAAGAAACACGCAAATTTAATGGAGCCAGCTGATCAAATACCAAGACCAAGGAACCGTCCACCTCAAAATCAAAATCAACCACCAGCAACAAATGATGCTACATTTAATTTAAAATTAAATCAAAATCTTAAAAAATCAGATTCTGAATTCACAAAACCAAAAGTAATTCGTGTGGCTGCTGGAAACAGTCAAACAATAACAATAAACAAATTTGAATTGTTAAATCCGCAATTTGCTTGCGTTCGAGATTTACGTTGAAAAAAAAACTTGAAAAGCCATGTGGCAGTGGCGTAGGTTTTGAAAAAAATTTCAGGATTTTGGAAATAAATTTTGAATAGCAAAAGGCTATATGATTTTTAGTTCCACTTCTATTTGGTGGAAAGGCGTTTATTGAAAAAAAATGTGAATGTGAAAGAATATATAAAATCATTTTTTGAATCAGGCTCAAATATATATTTAATACTTTCACAATATATTTAAATTTTAGCAAAATGCATAAATTTTGTTGGCGCACATAAAGCGCTCACTCATATTTCAGAGTGCTATGTATAATATTGATTTGTCAAATGAAAAAATAATTTTTGAAATTGTTTAACTGTCAATAAATACTCAATATTTTCTTAAAAATTGTCATGGTAAGAAATTACTTAGAAATGTTTGGAATGTAAATATCTTCAAATTCTTAAGTGATGTTTGAAGATCTTGAAAAAATAAAATGGAGCGAATAAAACATATTTTCAGATTTAAATACTTATATATTTGAAACATAAAATATTATTTAGTTTTTGAAAATTAACAATAGAATTGCTGGATAATTCATATGTAAAAAAAAAAAATTACAGTAGTATGAAAAAAATAAAATAATTGTGATTGTAAAATTAGTCGCTTATCAAAATAAGCTAAAAAAATAAACCATACTTATAAAATAATTCTATTGTTTAAATATGATTCTTCACATAAATAGATAAATAGCTTTATTGCTTGTATAAAATATAGATTATAATCATTATAAAAATTTATGCATGTTTTTTGGTCAAAATGTATATTATTCAAATGTTATAACTAAAGAGTATTACAAATGTCTAATTATAAATATAAAATAATATTATAAGTACAAATAATTAAGACGTTGTGAAGTTCACAATAAATATTGTATATTTTAAGTAATTTATTCCAAAAAAAATATGTAGAAAAAAAATTGTTGCATGGTATTATTTGATTAAAATATTTTTGCTGTAGAAATGAAATTACTAAAAACAACTAAATATGTAATTAAATGTAAATTTACGTGATTGTAAATTTGAAAGTAAATGGCTTTAAACGTATAAAAATAAAAAAAAATGTGACAACGATAACATACTTATGGTCATTTATTTTAATTCATGAGTAAATTTTTCTTCTTACGAATATACACCGTATTAAAAATTAAATTAAAATTAATTTTTATTTTAAAATAAGGTACTTTAAAAAAATAATTTTCCAATTTTAACAAAATAATGCTTTGTATAAAATATTTTAAACCACATGCATTTTTAATATAAATCAGATTTTTATTCGATTGTTTTTAATTTTCAATAAAAAATGAAACACTTTTTTATTTTATAATGTTAATTTATTAAGTAATTCTATTACAATAAGCAACAATAATAATAATTATTATAATTTTATGTTACATTCTACAGCTTTAATTTGTTTCTCTAAATTTTAATCAAAAGTTTTACATTAACAATAACTTTATAGCTAATTAATAGTTTCTATTTATAATTTATTCTATAGAAAATTATTTTCGTTTCTAATAATTTTTAAAATAATATGGGTTCATTTTTTGAAAACGGAAATAAACTATATTGGCGCGAAATGGAAGAATTATTTAAAAACTGTCATTAAAAAAAAAATCCTTTTCGCGTTAATTCCTTTCGAATATTAACATTTTTTAATAACAAATTTAAAAATTAACAATTTAATTATTTAGAATTATTTTCAAATTTTTCACTAGCTATTGCAAGTGGGCCAAAAGCATTAGTTTTGGATGTTCTTGAATGATGACTTAAAACCGGTGAGCTCGTAGGTCCACTTTTTTGCGAAGTTTCGTACAATTGTTTTTGCATTATAGCCAATGATACTTTATTGGCTGATAGAAAATCTGTTATTGAAATTAATTCACCAGATAAACGCCTTGGTGTATCAAGGTCGCTATCTTCAGGTCTTACTGAATCACGAGGTACGAGTTTTGTTGGTCTTCTCTTTGACTGAAAAAGCGATGATGATTTCCTTCGTGGGAAATTTGGTACTGTTGGATTTCGCCTTTCGCAATTTATTTTACTTATTATTAAATTTAGTCCTTGCTTTATAACAATAGATGTTACGTTGAGCAATGAATATGTACAACAGCAGCCAATGACGAGGAAAAAAAAATTCGCAGTCATGTATCTAAAAAAGGCAAAGCGTTAATATTTTTGGTTTCGAAAAAAATTAAGAAAATGGGGCTACTCACGCGTAACTATATGGGTAATGGTCTTTCTGCATACTAACGAAATCTCCAAATCCAATAGTAGCAAAACTAACGAAGCAAAAATACAAGGCTTCTAAATATCCCCAATCCTCAAATGGTGCATAAACAGCAGCAGCAAAACATGCGAAAATCCACGATATCAACGTTAAATACAGCATAACCCAATAAACACTAGGTTTCCAATGTTCAAGACCAACATCCTCGTCATCATCCAAAATATCTGGAAGACTGTTTTCGCGTGCTCTAACATTATTTCTTGTTGATGCACGTCTTGATGTTGTTAATGAGGTTGTTTGTTGCAAACGATTTTTTAATCTCCTTAAATGAAGACTACGTAGTATCCATGCTAAAAATGTTATTATACGTTCTAAGAATAAATTAAAAAATAGTATTCCACCAGAACAACCAAAAAATCCATAAAGTACTACTGCAACTTTTCCTGTTGACGTTTGTGGTGTTGTACTGCCGTACCCTAAAAAAATTAATATTTTTTTTTTTTTTTTTTTTTTTATTTAAAAAAATAAAGTAAGTGATATGTAAAAGAGATCTTTATATATGAAGAAAGTATGGGTCAGAAAAGTTATTAGCATTCTCTCGTTGCAGCCTCATTCGTTGAATAGCGTTCTGCATTTTCTATATTCTTAAGCGTGCAAAAGTCGCCAGGACGACGACCCGAAAAATGTATAAATTTTATATAAAACCCGACAACATTTTTAACATTATTTCTTAGTTATATGAATTTTAAAATTTTTATAAATTTTAATTAAAAAATAAAATATTTATTTAAGAGCATATGTAAAGAGAATCTATAATTTATAGAGCTTTTAAAATTTAATGCTTTATTTGACCTAATAAATAATAAGAAATTACCAATTGTTGAAACGATCGTTCCGACGAAATGAAAGCTGCCAGAAAAATCCCAACGACGTTTTTTATTTATTATTCCAATATTAGTTGCATTACCATATGCATATAAAAGCTCGTGTAGTCTATGCAATGCTTGTGAACTTCCTCTTAAATGGTGTCTTCGAAATGCATGATATACTTTCCAAAATTCAGTTGCCTGAAATTTAAATTAGGCCAAAAAATGATATTTTATTTATAAAAAATTTTTTTTAATAATTTTAAATGGCAATTGCTGTTTTACAATATTTTTAAAGAATATATTGCTGAAAAGCTTTTAGTAAATTAAATTTTTTTTTATTCACTTTACATTTTATTCAAACAATTGTTGTTATAAAAATTGTTTTGGTAAATGAAAAGAGGTGAAATGAAAAAATAATCAATTAGCAGAAAAAATACACTAAAATTAACAAAGAGTTGTAAAAATTAAAAAAGCTCATTATGAAGAGCTTTGACTTAAAAAAAGTAATTTTTAAGAAAAAAATAAATTTGTGTGACTTTGTTACAGAAATAAATATAAACCATTCTTGGGTTCGCATCTAAATTGGCATTATCCTTATAGAGACTGAAAAATTGTTTAAATAAAGCTTTTTTGAAAATAATGGATATCTACTTAAATCAGATAATACTAGTTAAGATGAACTAAAAAAATTATTTTCATAAATTACCTGCTTGATTTCAACGTCAGATTCCAATTTTTGAAATATCGTAGCACCAATTAGCATGTAAACCAGAAGAACAAAGGCAAGAAGGATAAATCGTGCGTTATCCTCCGCTATGCCACCTCGCAAGCACATTACCGAGCTTCTCACTCATTTCTTTACTTTTCCTTTTTTTTAAATTTCAACAAACTCCTAAATAATCATCATCTGTTTTTCATTATTTTTATTTTATTTAAAATTTTTTGAAATTTATATTATAAAAGAGTTTTTTTGCACACTTGTTCTTTGAACTGCTTATCACTAACGACTTACATCAAGCCTTTTCGATTTAAGCACTTTGATGAAAAGCTCTAAAGTATAGACGCGCATACTCCAACGATCTTATAAATTTCCCGCCTTTGTAACGCACGCTTTTCACTTTCTTTTTGACCATTATTTTAGCCTATTGAGTCCGACCCTTCCCCACTCTAAAGAAATTTTTATCGTTCTCTCATTGGCAGATTTAAATTCCGGACCTAAAGTTACAGAAATTTCCGTTAACAGCGCTAATTTTTAACTTCTGTCATTGGTGCCGGACCTAAATTTAAACAAGGAGTGGGGAAGGGTCAGACTCAATACACGGAAAAAAATTCTAAGTTGTATTGACAAATAACTTTGTTGAAATATGCCAACAAAGTATTTGTTGAATTGTCATAGTTACTTAGTTGATTCAAACAGAGTGAAAATTTTATTTAAAAAAAATTATTTTTTTATTTTTTTTTTATTTTTTTTTTTTTTTAAATTAATTATTTTTTTTTTTTTAATTATTTTTTTATATTTATTTAATCCTATATATATTAAAATGAAATAATTTAAAAAATTGACTATTTTTGATTTTATTAGACACGCATTTATGGAGAATTGTACGGACGAAAATACATGAAAGTGGTTTTAAAGTAATCTTTAAAGAAATATCTCCAGACCTTTTTTTAATTTTTAAAAAATATTTAAATGATTTCGAGAAATCAATATCAGAAGTTAGTAGTCGAAAACGCAAAATAATTTCATTTTTTTTCACTAAAACTGATTTTTCTCAGGATCTAAGAGGTTTTTTGAAACGAGGTTTAGTGCAAATTATTCCTAGGAAAAAATGCTATCGATTTGACGTTTTTTTTTTTTAATTTGAGCTCACGGTTCAGAGTTACAACTGTTTGAAGCTAAGAACTTCAAAATTAAAAAAATCAAAAAGTGGACATTTTCATCACTTCAGATCTCGGAATGGATTGTATCAAAATGTAAAAACCAAGTTTCTTTGTATTTATTAAACAATTTTCTAATGGTACTTTTTTTTTTTTTAATTTCATCCATTCGTTAAAGAGAAATATTAAAAAAACGACTTAGAGTCTACTTTTTTGAAATTTTTTATTTTTTTATATTTAGAACAGCTGATATCCATTTTTTATATGATTTTATATATTTTATATTTTATTATTACTATTGTTGTTATCATCGCCCATAATTTTTTTATATATATCTAATGGTTGTTTATAATTGACCTGTACTGGGCAAAAAAATAAAAATTAGGTATTTTTTATTTTTTTAAAGTTGTTCTTTATTTCACAATAATGTTAGACGTTTCGCTTATTTCTAGTTATTGAAATTTTTAGTTATTGAAAAGGCTTATAAAAATGGAAATAAGCGAAACGTCTAACATTATTGTGAAATAAAGAACAACTTTAAAAAAATAAAAAATACCTAATTTTTATTTTTTTGCCCAGTACAGGTCAATTATAAACAACCATTAGATATTTATATTTTATTTTCTTAAAAAAAACCTAAATGCTATCATAAACATTTCATAAAAATATATAAAATGAAAAAAATATTAAAATGCAATCATTGTATAAAAATATTTGAAATTCCAACTTTTCTATTAAACAAGAGACAGTTAGAAAAAAAATTATAATGGAATGAAATAAAATTAAAATTTTTAATGAAATTAAAAAAATTTTTCAATGCAATCATTGCTAAAAAATTTTTGAAAATTAAAAAATTTTTCAATGCAATCATTGCATAAAAATTTTTAAAATTAAAAAAATATTTAAATGCAGTCATTGCTAAAAAATTCTTGATATTGAAAAAATATTTCAGTGCAATCATTGCATAAAAATTTTTGAAAAAATTTTAAACAAATTTTATATGCAATCATTGCTAAAAAATTTTTGAAATTAAAAAAATATTTCAATGGAGTCATTGCTAAAAAATTCTTGAAATTGAAAAAATATTTCAGTGCAATCATTGCATAAAAATTTTTGAAAAAATTTTAAACAAATTTTATATGCAATCATTGCTAAAAAATTTTTGAAAATTAAAAGATATTTCAATGCAATCATTGCTAAAAAATTTTTGAAATATAAAAAATATTTCAATGCAATCATTGCTAAAAAATTTTTGAAAATTAAAAAATTTTTCAATGCAATCATTACATAAAAATTTTTAAAAATTAAAAGATATTTCAATGCAATCATTGCTGAAAAATTTTTTTGAAATTAAAATAATACTTCAATGCAAACATTGCTAAAAAATTTTTGAAATATAAAAAATATTTCAATGCAATCATTGCATAAAAATTTTTAAAATTAAAAAAATATTTCAATGCAATCATTGGTAAAAAATTGTTGAAATTGAAAAAATATTTCAATGCAATCATTGCTAAAAAATTTTTGAAAATTAAAAAATTTTTCAATGCAATCATTTCTAAAAAATGCAATTATTGCAAACAAATATTTGAAATTCCAATTTTTTTATTAAACAAGAAACAGTTAGAAAAAAATTTCTAATGACCAAATTAAAAAAGTATTTCGATACAATAATTGCATATAAATTTTTGAAATGACAAAAATATTTTAATGCAATCATTGGAATGAAATTTAAAAAATATTTTAATGCAATAATTGGATAAAAATTTTATCAATGCAATTATTGCAAACAAATATTTGAAATTCCAACTTTTCTATAAAACAAGATAGTTTAGTAGCATATATTTTTTTATGCTACAATTTTTTAAATTAAAAAAATATTTCAATGCAATCATTACATAAAAATTGTTGAAATTAAAAAAATATTTCAATGCAATCATTTGATTAATTTAGATTGATTTGATTTTGATTGTAAATCAAAATATATATCATCATTTGATTCAACATACATATCAATATATATCATCATTTGATTTTTTATTAATTAATCATTTATTAATTATTTATTTTCTTAATTTCATTCATTCATTAAAGAGAAATGTCAAAAAAACGAATTAGAGTCTAATTTTTTGAATTTTATATTTTTTTATATTTAGGACAGCTGATATCCATTTTTTATATTATTTTAAGTATTTTATATTTTATTTCTTTAAAAAAAATTTAATTTCTACCATTGCATAAAAATATATCTAATTAAAAAAATAATTAAATGCAATCATTGTATAAAAATATTTGAAATTCCAACTTTTCTATAAAACAGGAGACTGTTAGAAAAAAATTTATAATGGCGTATAGTTTCTGGTAAAGTCAATAAAAAAATACAATTTTCTTATAAAACAAGACAAATACAAAAAAAATTTTAATGCAATCATTGCATAAAAATTTTTGAAATTAAAAACACATTTTAATGCAATCATTGCATAAAAATTTTCTCAATGCAATTATTGCATACAAATATTTGAAATTCCAACTTTTCTATAAAACAGGAGACTGTTAGAAAAAAATTTATAATGGCATATAGTTTCTGATAAAGTCAATAAAAAAATACAATTTTCTTATAAAACAACACAAATACAAAAAAAATTTCAATGCAATCATTGCATAAAAATTTTTGAAATTAAAAACACATTTTAAAGCAATTATTGCAGACAAATATTTAAAATTCCATTTAATAATAATATTAATTTTCATAAATATTAATTTTCATAATCATTGCATGAAAATATTTAAAAATACAATTATCATATAAAACAGGACACTATTAGAAAAAAATTTTAAATGATGTATAGTTTCTGCTAAAGTCAATAAAAAAATTTCAATGCTATCATTGCATAAAAACTTTTGAAATTCCAACTTTTGTATAAAACAGTATAATATTAGAAAAAATTTAGAATAGCATACAGTTTCTGCTAAAGTCAATAAAAATATTTCAATGCAATCATTGCATAAAAATATTTGAAATACCAACTTTTGTATAAAACAGGACACTATTCGAAAAACATTCAGATTGACGTATAGTTTCTGCCAAAGTCAATAAAAATTTTTCAATGTTAACATTGCATAAAAAAATTTGAAATCTTAACTTTTGTCTAAAACACAACAATATTCAAAAAAATTTAGAATGGCGTATAGTTTCTGCCAAAGTCAATAAAAATATTTCAATGTTAACATTGCATAAAAATATTTGAAATCCCAACTTTTATATATAACAAAGCATTATTCAAAAAAATTTAGAATGGAGTACAGTTTCTGCTAAAGTCAATAATAATATTTCAATGCAATAATTGCATAAAAATATTTGAAATTCCAACTTATGTATAAAACAGGACACTATTCGAAAAACATTCAGATTGACGTGTAGTTTCTGCCAAAGTCAATAAAAATATTTCAATGTTAACATTGCATAAAAATATTTGAAATCACAATTTTTATATATAACATAGCATTATTCAAAAAAATTTAGAATGGAGTACAGTTTCTGCTAAAGTCGATAATAATATTTCAATGCAATCATTGCATAAAAATATGTGAAATCTTAACTTTTGAAAAAAACACAACACTTTTCAAAAAAATTTAGAATGGCATATAGTCTCTGCTAAAGTCAATAAAATATTTTAATGCTATCATTGCATAAAAATTTTTTAAATTCCAACTTTTGTATAAAACAGTACACTATTCGAAAAACATTCAGATTGATGTATAGTTTCTGCCAAAGTCAATAAAAATATTTCAATGTTAACATTGCATAAAAATATTTGAAATCCCAACTTTTATATATAACAAAGCATTATTCAAAAAAATTTAGAATGGAGTACAGTTTCTGCTAAAGTCAATAATAATATTTCAATGCAATAATTGCATAAAAATATTTGAAATTCCAACTTATGTATAAAACAGGACACTATTCGAAAAACATTCAGATTGACGTATAGTTTCTGCCAAAGTCAATAAAAATATTTCAATGCAATCGTAGCATAAAAATATATGAAATCCCAACTTTTGTATAAAACACAATACTATTCAAAAAAATTTAGAATGCCGGATAGTTTCTGCTAAAGTCAATAAAATTATTTCAATGCTATCATTGCATAAAATCTTTTAAAATTCCAACTTATGTATAAAACAGGACACTATTCGAAAAACATTCAGATTGACGTATAGTTTCTGCCAAAGTCAATAAAAATATTTCAATGTTAACATTGCATAAAAATATTTGAAATCACAATTTTTATATATAACATAGCATTATTCAAAAAAATTTAGAATGGAGTACAGTTTCTGCTAAAGTCGATAATAATATTTCAATGCAATCATTGCATAAAAATATGTGAAATCTTAACTTTTGAAAAAAACACAACACTTTTCAAAAAAATTTAGAATGGCATATAGTCTCTGCTAAAGTCAATAAAATATTTTAATGCTATCATTGCATAAAAATTTTTTAAATTCCAACTTTTGTATAAAACAGTACACTATTCGAAAAACATTCAGATTGATGTATAGTTTCTGCCAAAGTCAATAAAAATATTTCAATGTTAACATTGCATAAAAATATTTGAAATCCCAACTTTTATATATAACAAAGCATTATTCAAAAAAATTTAGAATGGAGTACAGTTTCTGCTAAAGTCAATAATAATATTTCAATGCAATAATTGCATAAAAATATTTGAAATTCCAACTTTTGTATAAAACAGGACACTATTCGGAAAACATTCAGTTTGACGTATAGTATCTGCCAAATTGAATAAAAATATTTCAATGTTAACATTGCATAAAAATATTTGAAATCCCAACTTTTATATATAACAAAGCATTATTCAAAAAAATTTAGAATGGAGTACAGTTTCTGCTAAAGCCAATAATAATATTTCAATGCAATAATCGCATAAAAATATTTGAAATTCCAACTTTTGTGTAAAACAGTACACTATTAGTAAAAATTTAGAATATCGTACATTTTCTGCTAAAGTCAATATTTGGTCACTAAATTCAAAAAATATTCTAAACTAATATTTCAATGCAATCATTGCATAAAAATATATGAAATCCCAACTTTTGTATAAAACAGGACACTATTCGAAAAACATTCAGATTGACGTATAGATTCTGCCAAAGTCAATAAAAATATTTCAATGTTAAGGTAGTTCACCAGTAATTTAGACGACAATAGAAATCGCTAAAATTTTTATAGGGGCTTCATATTATAATAATACACATAAAAATAAAATTTTAAGAAAATTGTGGTTTTCGTTTAGGAGATACAAAGCTCCAAAGTTGAATTCTTATACATTGCAAGCATAGGAGCCGAGTCAAAAAACACGGGTTTGAGATTTTTATTTACTGTCAACGCCGAAACTGAACAATAGATTTTTTTTTTAAAAATTGCACCAAGTAAATTAATTGTTGAAGAAACTTCTATTCGATTTTTAAATAAATTGTGGTTTTCTTATAAAAGATATTTTAATAAGAAAAAATAAAAAACCGATGAAAATTTTAAGGTGACAACGTCGACGTTTAAAATACACGCATAATATTATAATAATAATCATGTAAATAAAATCGCGTGCCTACAAACATTGTGCGACGTTGTCGTACTTTTTTTTTTATTTAAGCTACCACGAAAAATGATCTGTCAAAATACCGTAATTTTAATTGTCTGGTAAAGAACCTTAACATTACTTAAAAATATTTGAAATCACAATTTTTATATATAACAGAGCATTATTCAAAAAAATTTAGAATGGAATACAGTTTCTGCTAAAGTCAATAAAAATATTTCAATGCTATCATTGCATAAAAATTTTTTAAATTCCAACTTTTGTATAAAACAGTACACTATTCGAAAAACATTCAGATTGATGTATAGTTTCTGCCAAAGTCAATAAAAATATTTCAATGTTAACATTGCATAAAAATATTTGAAATCCCAACTTTTATATATAACAAAGCATTATTCAAAAAAATTTAGAATGGAGTACAGTTTCTGCTAAAGCCAATAATAATATTTCAATGCAATAATCGCATAAAAATATTTGAAATTCCAACTTTTGTGTAAAACAGTACACTATTAGTAAAAATTTAGAATATCGTACATTTTCTGCTAAAGTCAATATTTGGTCACTAAATTCAAAAAATATTCTAAACTAATATTTCAATGCAATCATTGCATAAAAATATATGAAATCCCAACTTTTGTATAAAACAGGACACTATTCGAAAAACATTCAGATTGACGTATAGATTCTGCCAAAGTCAATAAAAATATTTCAATGTTAAGGTAGTTCACCAGTAATTTAGACGACAATAGAAATCGCTAAAATTTTTATAGGGGCTTCATATTATAATAATACACATAAAAATAAAATTTTAAGAAAATTGTGGTTTTCGTTTAGGAGATACAAAGCTCCAAAGTTGAATTCTTATACATTGCAAGCATAGGAGCCGAGTCAAAAAACACGGGTTTGAGATTTTTATTTACTGTCAACGCCGAAACTGAACAATAGATTTTTTTTTTAAAAATTGCACCAAGTAAATTAATTGTTGAAGAAACTTCTATTCGATTTTTAAATAAATTGTGGTTTTCTTATAAAAGATATTTTAATAAGAAAAAATAAAAAACCGATGAAAATTTTAAGGTGACAACGTCGACGTTTAAAATACACGCATAATATTATAATAATAATCATGTAAATAAAATCGCGTGCCTACAAACATTGTGCGACGTTGTCGTACTTTTTTTTTTATTTAAGCTACCACGAAAAATGATCTGTCAAAATACCGTAATTTTAATTGTCTGGTAAAGAACCTTAACATTACTTAAAAATATTTGAAATCACAATTTTTATATATAACAGAGCATTATTCAAAAAAATTTAGAATGGAATACAGTTTCTGCTAAAGTCAATAAAAATATTTCAATGCTATCATTGCATAAAAATATTTGAAATCCCAATTTTTATTTATAACAGAGCATTATTCAAAAAAATTTAGAATGGAGTACAGTTTCTGCTAAAGTCAATAATAATATTTCAATGCAATCATTGCATAAAAATATTTTAAATTACAACTTTTGTATAAAACAGGACATTAATCGAAAAAAATTTATAATAGCATATAGTTTCTGCTAAAGTCGGTAAAAATATTTCAATGCAATCATTGCATAAAAATATTTGAAATGCCAATTTTTATGTATAACAGAGCATTATTAAAAAGAATTTAGAATGGCGGATAGTTTCTGCTAAAGTCAATAAAAATAGTTCTATGCTAACATTGCATAAAAACATTTTAAATTACAATTTTTATATAAAACAGGACACTATTAGAAAAAAATTTAAAATGATGTATAGTTTCTGCTAAAGTCAATAAAAAAATTTCAATGCTTTCATTGCATAAAAACTTTTGAAATTCCAACTTTTGTATAAAACAGTATAATATTAGAAAAAATTTAGAATAGCGTACAGTTTTTGCTAAAGTCAATAAAAATATTTCAATGCAATCATTGCATAAAAATATTTGAAATGCCAATTTTAATATATAAAAGAGCATTATTCAAAAAAAATTTAGAATGGCGTATAGTGTCTGCTAAAGTCGGTAAAAATATTTCAATGCAATCATTGCATAAAAATATTTGAAATGCCAATTTTTATGTATAACAGAGCATTATTAAAAAGAATTTAGAATGGCGGATAGTTTATGCTAAAGTCAATAATAATATTTCAATACAATCATTGCATAAAAATATTTGAAATTACATTTTTTATATAAAACAGTACACTAATCGAAAAAAATTTAGAATAGCGTTTAGTTTCTGCTAAAGTCAATAAAAATATTTCAATGCTATCATTGCATAAAAATATTTGAAATTCCAACTTTTATATAAAACACTATTACAAAATTTATAGGACACTATTACAAAAAAATTTAGAATGACGTATAGTTTCTGCTAAAGTCAATAAAAATATTTGAAAATACAATTTTTACAAATAAAAAATTCAAAAATATAAAAATACAAAATACACACCCGACAACTCGTATTTAAATTTTTAGAAGTTTTTCAAATTGTGGACAATCAATATGAGTTTATCTTTTTAAGTTGTTAACGAAAAAAAAATTAAAGTGGGGTATAGTTTCTGTTAAATTCAATACTAATATTTCAATGCTATCATTGCATAAAAACATTTGAAATTACAACTTTTATATAAAAAAGGACACTTTTCGAAATAAAATTAAAGTGAGTTATATATATTTTCTGTTAAATTAATTACTAATATTTCAATGCAATTGAAATTACAACTTTTCTAAAAATCAGGCTACTATTCGAAAAAAATTGAAAAAGGGGTATATTTTGCTACATTTAATACATATATTTCAATGCTATCATTGCATAAAAATATTTGAAATTACAAGATTTCTATAAAACAGGACAATATTCAAAAACATTTAGGTTGGGTATATTTTGCTAAATTCAATACTAATAATTTAATGCTATTATTGCATAAAAACAATTGAAATTACAACATTTCTATAAAACACGACGGAATTCGAAAACATTTAAGTGGAGTATATTCTGCTAAATTCAAGACCTATATATTAATACTATTATTGCATAAAAACAATTGAAATTACACTTTTTCTATAAAACAGGACACTTTTCGAAAAAAAATTAAAGTGAAGTATAGTTTCTGCTAAATTCAATACTATTATTTCAATGGATAAACCCAATAATTCAGTAAATCGGACTCTGAGTCTTTTTTTTGCTATTTATTTTTAATGAATACATTAAATAAAAAACAAAAAAAAATCGGCTTTAGAAAAGCGTTTAATAAATACAATGCATTTTGTTTTTTATATATTTTGATACAAACCATTTTAAGATATGAAGTGAAGAAAATGCCCAATTTTTGAGTTTTTAAATTTTGTACTTCTTAGCTTTAAACAGTTGTAACTCTGTGCCGTGAGCTAAAATTAAAAAAAAAGCGTCAACTCGATAGCATTTTTTACAAGGAGTAATTTGCACCGAAGCTCTTTTGTTTTATATATGAAATGACTTAAAAATTTGAATATGAAATAATATAGACATTGGCAGTCCTAAGAATAATAAAAAAAAAAAAAATTTTAAAAATTTAACTGTATAGTAAAATTCATATTGTCTGTTTACAATATGAAAAAACTACAATAATTTCAATCTGTATTTCTGGCTATTTTATATATGAAAAATTAAAAAAATTTCACTATGTAATAATATTGATATAGGCAGTCCTAAGAATGAAAAAAAAAATAAAAATATTTAACTGTATAGTAAAATTCATATTGGTGGTTTATAATATGAAAAAACTAAAAAATTTACCATCTATATTGTTGGCTATTTATATACGAAAAAACTCAAAAAATTTCACTATGAAATAAGATAGTTATCGGCAGTCCTAAGAATAAAAAAAACAAAAATTTAAAAAATTTAATTGTATAGTAAAGTTCATATTGGCTGTTTACGATATGAAAATACTACAAAAATTTACTCGCATGGAAAAAAATGAGGTATTACATCCAAATTAAAAAAAAAAAAAGTACCTGGAGATTTTTTGGTGAAAAAAATTTTATAAAAAAAATAGGTCTTAATGTCATACTGGTTGTGAAATATCACCGGTGACAGTGCTACATACATACATACATACACTCACACACACACATGCATACTTTTTTTTAAAACTGGTTTTTTAGCATCCTGAGGTCTCAAAACGTGCGTATATGTCAAAAAATCAGAAATAAACATCTTACCTAAAACAATGGGTCCTCTATGAGGAACCAAAATTATAAATATTTCACTCTAGAGTAAAATTAATATTGATTCTCTGCAATATAAAAAACAGCAAAAATTTCAATCTATATTGTTAATTGTTTTATATAGGAAAAAACTCAAAAATTACACCATATATAGAGTACAATGGATATCGGCTGTCCTATTTATGAAAACATTATAAAAATTATAAAAGTTTATAAAAAATATTATAAAAGTTTCACTCTAGAGTAAAATTCATATTGATTGTCTACAATATAAAAAAACAGCAAAAATTTCAATCTATATTGTTTTATATATGGAAAACACCAAAAATTTTACCATAGAGTAAAATGGATATCGGCTATACTATTTATGAAAAAACATAAAATATAAAAATTTCACTCAATAGTAAAATTTATATTGGCTGTCTACATTATGAAAAAAATTCAAAATTTTCAATCTATATTGTTGGCTGTTTTATTTATGAAAAAGCTAAAAAAATTTCACCATAGAGTGAAATGGATATCGCCTGTCCTATTTATGAACAATAAAAAATTATGAAAATTTCATTCTATAGTCATATTCATATTGATTGTCTACAATATCAGTTGTGATGTGTATGAAAATTGAAAATATTCAAATATTCATTGTCTACAGTATGAAAAAAACTACAAATTTTGTTAAAAAAACTGCATATTACTATATTTTATTTTCAATTATTATTTATTATCAATAATTATTTATGTTATAAAATATACCTCATTAGTTATAAATATTTATAAATAATCATGTAACTTTTTCTTAATATGAATTATAAAATTTTTTTGTTAATTTTAGAAGTATAAAATTAATTCTGTTCTCATTCATTTTTAAATAAAATTAAATTGCATTTTAATCATGTATGATTAAATTTATTATATTTAACTACATATGATTAAAATATAAAAAAATTAATGCACAAGAGTTTTTATTTGGTTAAGCCGAGCATCGCGAGGCCAATCAGCTAGTATTTATTAATTTAAAATCTGTTAAAAAAAACCGAAGAAAAATTTTGACTGCTACTGGGATCGAACTCGAGTACTGCGGCTTCCGAGACAGCGTGATTATCCATTCTGCTAACAGGACAGTTGTATTTAATAAAAAAATTTTAAGTACTATATGTTACAGATAATAATTTTCGAAATTATATGCAGAGTAAATTATACATACCCAGCGAAATGCATATTTAAAAATAATAGTTAAAACTATCATAAATAATTTTTAGGAAATCCCATTTCTTTATTATAATAATAATGAATAATAATATAAACAAAAGCCGCTGCTGAAGAACATGTTTCGACTTGTCGCCGGCCGCGGTGTTAAATACATAAAAGGATAGAAAGAGAAAGAATGAATAAATATTTTAATATAAAAGAAAAAGCATTGACCTAACTATTAAAATTAATCATATTAATGTTGTAGGTTGTTGGTTTATCTAACACTATGTTGATTCAACAAAGATTTAAGTGGTTAATTTAACAATTTTAATTTTGCTTGAATCAACAAAGTATTTGTTGGTTTAATGTTTTTATTTGACAATTCAACGTTTAATCTTTCCATTCAACAAACTTACAATACTAATCATATTTCAGTTACGTAATACGTTTAGTTTGTCTTATATTTTTTTTACGTGTATACATATATATGGGTGCTTTTCACAGAAACAGTATATTTTAGGCTTAGGGACTTAGAATACTTTAGGTTCAGGGACTTAGAATAATTTCGATTTAGGGACATAAAATAATTTAGGTTTAGGGACTTAAAATAATGCGGGCTTAGGGACATAAAATAATGCGGGCTTAGGGACATAAAATAATGCGGGCTTAGGGACTTAGAATAATGCGGGCTTAGGGACTTAAAATATTGTCTATTTAGGGGCATAGAATAATGCGGGCTTAGGGTGTTAAAATATTGTAGATTTAGGGACTTAGAATACTTTAGGTTTAGAGACTTAGAATAATTTAGGTTTAGGGACTTAAAATAATTTAGGTTTAGGGACATAAAATAATGCGGGCTTAGGGACTTAGAATAATGCGGGCTTAGGGACTTAAAATATTGTCGATTCAGGGACTTAGAATAATTCGGGCTTAGGGTGTTAAAATATTGTAGATTTAGGGACTTAGAATACTTTAGGTTTAGGGACTTAGAATAATTTAGGTTTAGGGACTTAAAATAACTTCTATTTATGGAGTTAGAATACTTTAGGTTTAGGGACTTAGAATAATTTCGATTTAGGGACATAAAATAATTCGGGCTTAGGGTGTTAAAATATTGTAGATTTAGGGACTTAGAATACTTTAGATTTAGGGACTTGGAAAAAATAAATAAATGAAGCGATAAATCTTCCCAGAGAAGAACTATCCCGGAGTATTACCCAGGCGAAGCCGGGCCAAATTGCTAGTTTTGTTATACATAAATTATTACAATAAATCTTACAACCTCAACTGGACTCAATAGGTACACCTAATATTTTATTCCATAAATACATAAAATTATTACCTGGGCAAGTTACGGAACCTTACACGTTTGTAACGTTTTTATTATAAACTTTGGATTTCATTTCACTTGCATGAAAAATTTAATTCTAAATTTACAAGTTTAAGAATTAGAAGAAATAAAAATAGGTTTTAAAAAATAGGTAGGCAGCAGCCTACAAACAATTTTTCCAAATAAATAATCTTTTTACAAAAAAGCTCTCTTACATAAAATATAAAAATTTATTTTCTTTTATACCCTACTAAAAAAAATTACAGTATATATATCAACTATAAATGTAATTTTTTGTGTAATAGTTATAAATTTTTAAGCTCGTACATTAAAAGAAAAAAAAAACATCGTTTCTCAAAGAGTAAATAATACTAAATTTTTTGAAAAAAAAGTCTTTTAGATAAAAAAAAAACTGCCTGAATTTTTAAATAGTGACCTAAAAAAAATAGAATTTTTTGTTTTGCAAAAAATGAAAAAAAAAAAAAATTAAGAAACCTTGAATTTGTAGCCTTAAGCATTTTATATTTATCTGTTTTTTTGCAAATTAAAGGGTATGAAAATAACTAATAACAACAAAGCACTAATAATCTTTCTTTTTGAAAAAAAGGGAGTAATAAATATAGATAAGTATAGTGTAAAAAGTTGAATAAGAAAAAAATCTATACCATAATATAAGTATGCCACACAAATACCTACTAAAAAGAAGAAAAAAATTGACGTCGACAAGTTATGCATAAAAATAGTCAAAAATCAGCAAGAGTTTCACTCTACATCATCTAGGGCAATCTCGTATCTTCATTGATAATGTAAGATCCTTTGAGTGTGGTTATTTTTTTTTGATGCTGTAAAAAAAACGTCTGGTCATATATGTTGCTAAGTTTTAGGAATATTAAGTTTTAGTATGTCATAGACCTTTTTTTTAGATAAAAAGTGGTTTATTATCTTGCTGAGTAAACTTACTCGATAATTAGTAACTACTTTTTCTTTGAAAAGTTTTTTTTTTCTTTACATACTCAAAAAGAAGATTCATTAAATGTACATTTATATTCATAATTTTTTTTCCACCTCTTTTTTGACACTACTTTTTTAAACCCGCTGGTTATATTTAACGCATATGCAAGTTATATGCAAAGTGTTCTTGTCTTTAAATATTATATTTATTTAATGCAAAAATATTGTAAATTTATATATGAAGCAGATTTATTACAACTTTTTATAATGATTATTTATTGATAACCTGGTTATTTTGTACCTTTGGGCTACTTTTTAACAGAAGAACCCGTTTTTCAACATTTTACATTTTACACGTGTTTTTTAGTCGGCTTTACGAATTATATTTTACTGAAATTATAAATCATCGGAAAATTTATTAATTTAATATGTTGGTAGTATAAGAATTATGAAACCCTAACAAATTATTGTTTTGTCCCAATTTTAGCGAGTACTTTTACTTTAGACAGAAAAATAATTTTTTTTATTAAAATTAAACTGATCTTAACTTGATCACTGAGAAAATTTTTTTTTTACATTATAATCAAGGGGAAGGTTTCACCTCATAACCCTATGGAAGTTGTGCTTCCCGCGGCCAAGCCTCTTGTAGGGGTAGATCAGAGTTCAGTATTAAGGGCTAAGTGAAAAATTAGTTTATTTTGGAGGCTTTGCCTCTTTGCTTTTATTTAAAGTGGGGACCCTCTCGATAATAAATCAAAATATAAAAATATTTGCAGATAATAATCTATACAATACGCATTTTTTAAACATTCTAATGTTAAACACACTGTAAAAAGTAACTTTCTTATAACAAAAAAATTAGAACATTTTCGAAAAATTAGTAAATTTTCGAAAAAATTTGTAAATATTCGAAAAAATGGTATTTTTACTAAATTTAGTATGTTAACAAAAATTCGAGTATTTTCGATTTTTTTTGTGAATTCGCAAGAAAAATTGATAATTTACCATTTTTTTTCTCGAAAGTTTACAAAAAATAGTTGTAAATTTCCGAAAAATAGTTGTGAATTTGCAACTTTTTTCGTAAAATCACAAAAAAAATCGAGAATTCTCGAATTTTTCGATAATATACTAAATTTAGTAAATTTATGATTTTTTTCGAATATTTACAAAATTTTTTGAAAATTCGCTAATTTTTCGAAAAAATTCTATTTTTTTATAAATCTAAGAAAGTTACTTTTTACAGTATACCTTTGTCAACTGATCAATTTAATTAAAAAATTTAATACCTACAGTTGGGGGGGGGGGGTAGGTGCTGAGACAATGTTCAACCAACCGAAAAAAGTTGCTAACATCTTTGCAACTTCATGCAACTTCGTGTAATTGTTCATGTAAATCTTTTTGAACTCTTCAGTTGATCAAGGGTTGTGTTGAGGGAACCAATTGTTTAGGTAGAAATCAAAATAATACGTAATTTTAAGTCACTGATTAGAGAAATTATTTAAGGCTTACACTTGTCACTCAATAAAAAAAAATTAATTAAAATTCTTATAAAAACAGTTTTTATTTTTAAATTTAATATTTAATTAATAACAACAATGGCATTGTAATAGACAATATAATCAATAAAAAATAATAATAATAAAAATAATATATATAATTAATTTATATTACAAAAATATGTAGTGTATATATTTTTTTCATAGTGACAATTTATACAATTTTTCTTTCATAAATACTTTCGAGTTTTTATGAAAATTTAATTGTTTAATGCCTGTTCTGATTTGGGCCTTCTTCTAATTTCCTCCAAACAACCTGAAATTAAAATAATTTTCTTTATTTTTGAATACGTTTTAATATAGTAAATTAAACAGCAATTAAGGGTATAAAGTACAGGCATCCGAAGGAGGTAAGTATTGGATAATTTGAGCATGATATTTGTAAGCAGAACCAAGCAGAAAATTATATTATGAATGGAAAAAATTTTTGGAACAAATTTGGGCGCCAATTTGTAAAAGATACTAACGTTGCACATTTCTCGTACTAAAGCTTTTTCCTCATCGTGTCCAGCTTCTCGTTCTAATTGTTCTCTAACTTCAAGAACTTGAAGAGCGCGGACTACAGCTTCTGGTCTATTTCCTAAATGAAAATTATCATTTTGGTTATTTGTATTATTATCCAATCCTTGTGTTCTTGATTGTAAGATAGTTTTATCTTCTTCTAATTGATTAATACGTTGTTCGAGACTTCTAACGTATTGCATCATTTGATCTGTGTTGATGAATGATTAAACTTTAATAATTAAAAAGTAAAATTTCCTTTTTTTAAAATAAAGAAATTTTTTTTCTATTTTTCTTATCAATGTTTTTTATTATTAAAAATTAATACCATTAAAAGTTGATATATGTCTTGTACGCGGTGGTGGCGGATTATTTTCATCAGCATTTGTACTTGAACTTGAACCATCGCCATCGTCTCTTTGTACACCGTTACCACCATTATTACTACCGTTACTACCACCACGTTCTTCGTCTAAATATAAACACAATTCTTTTAGTTCCAAATTATCTTTTATTAATTCTTGCTGTTTATTGTCTAATTGGCGTAATTTATTTTGATACGCTGATACTTCTTGACGCATTACACTCGCTGTGTAACGACCGAATCTTTGCCATTCGCGTGCTAATTTTCTGCCTTTTTGACGATCGTCATCCAAAAAACAACATAAATCCCGTAACTCTTGACTATCATCGCTTAATCTTTGATTTGCTTCTTTTAATACACGAATTTCATTCAACTGGAACAAAAATAATTTATCATGTGATATTCATTATAGAAACTATTCTTATGTAAATAAAATTGATAATTTTTTGTCCAGACAGTTTAATTTTAATTAAAATGACTGATTTTATGATAATTTTTAATTATAATTATTAATCACTTTAAATTATACAGCCGATTAAAATCTGTATAAAATTTTAAAATTAATACAGACGGTTTAAGATTTAATCAGATTAATTACAAAAAGTTACTAAAGCTGTTTGTAAATGACAGATAAAATAAAATACTCACGAGAGCTTGCACTTGTCTATGATGTTCGTTAGCTAATCTAGCCATATCATTTTCTGTTTTTCTAACAAATTTTAACATTTCAATAGGACCTAATCTTAAAAAATCATCGTCAGTAAGTCTTTGCTGCTGTGGTCTAGTGGTTGTTGTTGTTCCTGTGTTTGTTGGATTAGACTGAACATTATGATTAATCATTGAAGGACCATTTGATAACATTGGAATTCCAGTATTCGACGTTGGTGTCGTTGGTGTTGTTGATAATGAACTTCCTTGCAGCGTTGGAATACCAGTTGCCGCTGATATTGGCGTTGTATTTGGACTTGCAATAAATGCTTTGTTTGGATGATAACCAAAATTTTGTCCTGGTTTTTCCATACTGTTAATTCAAAAAATTTATTTATTATTACTTTTTTTTCTATTTATCAATGGCCTTGACTTATTGCATTATCTTATATATAATTATCCTGACTCTGAAACGTCTTATCGTTACGACATAAAATACGCAATAAATTATATGATATTATAAAGTATAAATATCATTCAGACCTATTTCATAATATTACTATAATCAAAGAGTAAATATAATCAATTTTTTTTTATCATTATTTATTTATCATTTTCTGGAAAATCACGTAATATTAAAATATATTAATATGTGCATTAGGCTGACTATTAATTCTAAAATAGCCTTATTTTGCAATTTTTTGCAATGGGCTAATCAATTTATCAAAAAAAAATATGAGAACGTTTCTATGAACTTTGGGAAAAATTTAAACTTTCGAGAATCATTATCTAAAAAAAATATCTATAACAAAGCTTTTGCGAGTTTTTGGAGCTTTTTTAATCTGTAATTTTGGGGGTTTTGTTTTTTATTTTTGTAAATGGGCCCTAACAGAGGCGAAAAACATATAATTTTTTTTTTCAATAAGGAGCAGCCTAATATACATAAATTTACAATTTTTTATGATTAAAAAAAATTTTTTTTAAATTTATTTTTAAAAATTACCGTGGTTGCTGTGAGCCTAATGGAAATTTTGATTGTACAGCGTCTTTAACTTGATTAGCTAATCTAGCAGCTTGTATATGATGATGATTTATTGTTTTTGGTGCTGGTGGCGGTTGATAACGTGGTGGTATCGGTCCCATACCATTTTTTAATTGCTGTTGTGTTTGTTGTTGCTGCTGTGATTGTTGCTGATTTTTACCTTTGTTTGACATTGCTCAATTTTTTTATTTACAAAAAAAAATAATTTACTTCAAAAAAATTAATAGTCTTTTTTAGAAAGGTAAATGAATTTTTATCCCAAACTCTTTCCATGCGTAATGGAATGCGATTATGTATGCCTTTTTGTATTTACAAGCGTTCACATTTTTTTGTGCCAATTTTAAATCAAAATATTTTTTTCGCTTACTAAGTAAAACTTTTTCAAATTTAATAATCACTAAATTACAATTAAGCACAAATTAAATAAATTTTTAAACACACTTTAAATTTAATTAAAGTTATAAATGTTAATAAAATAATGCGTGGGTGTGTAGGTAATTTATGTTATCAAGAAAAAAAGGATGAAATATTATACACTACACAAAATGCTGTATTCACAATTATAAAGCGTCATGTTTGAAGAATTTCCTTCACTGTGATTTTTTTATTCATTACGAACATAAATTGTTACCAATTTAAAACAATAAAAATATTAAATTGCACTCTGATTGTTTCACTTAAACTTAATAAGTCCCAAAAATATGTATGCAAGTAACACAACTTTTAAGTAAGAACTAAAATATTTTGAAGAAATATTAAAAAATTTTTTTTATATTTTTGAACCTGTATTGGATGTGAGAGAATCAAAAGTCTCTTCTTTTTTAATGTGTTTGTGTGTGTGTGAATATCACCTGAATAAGAAACAGGAAAAGGAGGATAGAAATCCCTGCTTTTATAAAAAAAAAGAGGGGAATTTAACATTAAGTATGGCGACTGATGCATAAATTCTTGTGGGACTTATTTTTATTATTAAGGGGACTTGTGTATTGTAACTTTTACATTAAAAAAATATACACGGTAAAAATCACAGCTCCTCTGTATAAATTAAAATTTTCTCTTATTTTTATATGTATGCCGATGATGAGAGTGTTTTTATAATGCGGTCATTGGCTTGATTTCAATTTTTTGTAAAAAAAAAAATATGAATTGGACTTGTAATTTTTTTGGTATTTTGATACTCGTTACGATGTTAATGTTAATTTATTTTATAATTCAAGTATTTTTTAATGAAAAATAAAATTATTAATTAAAATTAGGTTTTTTATTTTTTACTAAATTAATAATTAATTAACCCAATAATTTTTAATTTTTTACAGTGTACTTTGAAAAGCTAGAATCAGGTATACCAAAAAATGCATTTATAAATGATTTTTTTTTATTGTTATAACGAATACAGTTTTTTAAAAAAGGCATTGCACCTGCTGATGCTAAAAGAAAGACGAAAAAATACGTCAGGTATTTTTATTATTATTTTATAAGAATTTTGACGTTTTCTCCCTCTGTGCGTATAATAACAAAGTGTATATTGAAAATCAAATAAAAGAAACAATACAGGTGGTTTTTTTTAGGATTTTAGAAAGAATACTACACCATTATTGTATATATTAGTCTGAGAGTTATTTTAAAATTTTATGTTTGGATTTTTTAATTATTGGGTAAAATTAGTTTCCATTTAGTACCAAAAAAGTGAAATTTCTAAAATTAGTGCAGATAAAAATTCAGGAATTTTTTTTTTTTTGATTATGAAATGCCAGGGAAAGCCTAGGATTTGGATAAGAATGTCTGGAATATTATTGATATAGAATCAAATCTCAAAAAAAATTTACTTTTTAAATTTAATTAAAGAGATCAAAATATAATCATTGAAAATACGTAGTCTTTAGTATAATCACACATATTTTTTACATATTCCGTTTTCCCTTATTTTATAATTTTTTAACAAAACAAAAATCAGTTTAAAAATATTACACTTTAGTTCTGGAAAGTCAGGAAAAATAAAAAAAAAAAAAAGTAAGGCAAATTTACTCATTTTTGGACTGGAAAATCAGGGAAAAACCTATTTTTTTTTCTAATTCATTTTCCTCCAATCACCCAATTATCTTATTGCCAAATACAATCACCCGATTTTCTTATTACCAATTACAATTTCTAAATTCTCTTATTGTCAAACCCTAATTTTTTTTTTTTTTTTTTTTTTTTTTTTTTTTTCTTTTTTTAATTTATATTTCTCCAAATATCTTATTTTATTATTGACAATTACAATTCCTCAATTTTTTTATTGTCAAGCCCTATTTTTTAACATGGAGCATGTTCATCGGATGGGGTATTTAAAAAAGTACAGCTCGGCAGGGGAGGGTGTGAAAAAGTGATGTTTTTAGGGGGGGGGGGAATTTCTCAATTTTCTTATTGTCAAACCCTTTTTTTTATTCATATGGTTTTATGATTTTCCAATTTTTAAATTATAGATACTTGCAAATTCACGACTGTTCGTTCAAAAAAGAAAAAAAAAATTCAAAATTGGTCCATCTTTCTGTTACTACTGAAAGCTTTACACGAAAAAAGCTCTTTTTTCTAGGCTTTATCTACTGACGGTAATGCAGTTTGTCAGAATACAAAAATCAATAAAAGATTGTTCTATTTTTCATTTAATGCATATTAATAAATTTGCATGTCTATTACGTAGATTCACATATTATGCTTACGCAAATTTTAACGAATTCCAAGTATTTTATAAAAAAAAAAAAAAAAATATCAAATTACGAGAAAAAAATTATCTCATTTTATTTTAGGAAATCAAAAAATTTTTTTATTATATAATATGTTTAAAAATAAAAATGTTTCAAAAATATACTATTTTCAAGATTAACATTTATTTAAGCATTAATTTTTTATGACGCATATATATTTTCTTATTATAATTGCACCTGTTATTAAAAATATTACAGTTTGCAAAAAAATTTTTAATTTTCATTTTTGTTTAATTAATTAGATGTCATGTAATAAAAATATAAAAATTTTTTAATTAATAATTTAGGTACATAAATCGTGATTTATGAAATTGGTATTATGAAGGCACAAAAAAATTTTTTCCTGTATTATTAAAATTGTCTTAGATAATTTATATATGGGAAAATCCAAGTAATTTTGCTTTGTGAAATTTTAATGTGAAATTTTAAAGATCAAAAATTCAGTTTTCTCACGTGTATTCAAGAAAATTGGTGAAAGATTTTCATAGAAAGTAAAAATATAGTATATATAGGCAGGTTAAGTCAAAAATCGATCAGTAACCTGAAATACATTACAGTTTCTTTGCCACCCATTTTATTTTTGAATACGCAAAACAATAGCTTTTAAGTAGATAATGGGATTAGTAGGATACTATAATCTAAGCTTCATAATTATAAATATTTTAAGTCTAGGCACCCTTAAGTCTTTTCCTATAATTAAAATAATTTGAAATGTTAGGTGCTTTAGGTAGTTTAACAATATACTACATATTATTTAAATTACTACTTAAATTTGATCTCATTATGATTAATAGTATTGTTTTAGCCTGTATCTTATAGAAATCTTTTGAAAAACTCCCTCCTCCCTCTACAAAAAAACCTCCTGTTAAAGACTGCCTCTAATAGAGATCAATTTGGTAGTTAATCATTAGGCATTTTGACTCTTTCCATTTCTGTTATCGAAATTTTAAAATTGCATGAACAAAAATTTCTTGACAAAAAGTGGCTCTCGATCCAATTGTAGGAACAATAAATTTTAGACAGTAAAATTGACAACAATTTTTTTAGCGTACACCTTAAAAATTATCCAGGAATTCCTATTTATAGAAGACTATTCCAAAGCAAATAAAAAAAAAGTATTGTTGCAAAATAATAAATTTTACAAAAAATAAATAAAACAGCCTTCATATTTTTTCAGGTCAGTAAATCACGTTTTTTTTATTGTAGAATTTTTTTCATTATAATATAATTATTTCTGTATAATAAATAAATAATATTATTATATAAGTCGAGGAGATTTTACTGATTAAATCAACCGTTTTATTACGAAAAAAGCTGATCGCTTAACTTGTACAAAAAATAAAAATTTTTGTAGCTAACCCACGTGAACTGAAAAAAAGATATTTTGTTGCCAGCTGCAGTTTTATATTTTTCTGGGGATTGTAGCTAGGTTGTTTAAGAGTTTGTGACGGGGTTTTAAAATCAGGTTTCAGACTTTATTATGTTCATATAAAAATCCATTTTTATTAAAAATTAAAATTTGGGAAATTTTGACAGTAACCTAAAAATTGATTATTTGGGGATGAAAATAGGCACTTAGAAGATAGCCCAAGAATCCCTAAATTGCTAGGTTAAGAAGACCAATTGAAATAAACTAAGGGTGCCAGGGATGAATTTTCAGCCCTATAAATTCATCTATTACTACAGAATCTCATTTTGCGAGCCAAAAGTGGCGGTCTCCCCTTGATAATATTAACAAAAAAGTACATAGTATTTCATTTAAAAAATCTATTAAATAAAAAAAAACAAATTAACAAGGAATGTCCAACATATAATTGACTCTGTAAATAATGCACAAAAAAAATAATTGTTTCAATAAATAAAATAAATAAAAAAAATAATTGCTATTATTAGATAAAGAAAAAACAAATATTGACCAAAAAAAAAAAATTAATATTTCTCAATTTCATGTAAATCATGTTACAGGTATATATAAGTTTATTTTTTTTTCGAATTCGTATTTAATTGAAAATCAGCTGACAAGTAGTAATATAATAAATTCTAAAATACAAACCAAAATTTAATCATTATATTTAGTTTATTAGACTGAACGTTATCTTATAATAATAAAGTTTGTCGATCTCAAAATTCTAATAAATCATAAATTTCTAAATTTTAATTAAAAATAGTTAATTTTGATAAAATTTACGTGCTACCTTTAATTTATAGATAAAATTTTATAAAATAAAATTATCATTATTCCAGGGTAATAAAAACTAATTTCAAGTAAGTGTAATTACATTTAATTGTTGGAAAAAATTTTTTTTTTTATTACCTTATCATTTTTTATTACCTCACACGAGTTATATTTAGGTTAAAATTTATTTTCACCGTGACAGGCAAATAAAATATTATTTTATAATTATTGATTTTGAATATTTACTTTGTCTTACCAATTCTTACTTTATCTACTGATTTTTTTAATTATGCAAGTTCTTTTAATATACTTGTGACACATGCAGTTTATTATCAACGGTTATTAAATTTATAAGAAAAAATTATTATCAGTAGAAAAAGTAAGGTGTGGTCAGACGTAAGTGATGTTAATAATTTCTTTAGAAAATTTCGAATTTTTAGGCAATTTTTTCATTTAACTAATTTATAGTATTTTTTAAACAAGGGACAAATATTTGTTTTGATTTTTGCATCGAGTGCAGGCAACCTGCAAAAGTTGAACCACATATTTTGTTCTGTGATTTAAAACATTAGTTAAGCATACAGGGTAAAAAAGCCATCTGTCTGGGGTAGAATTTTTAGTAAATTTTTTTGCCTCACATACCGTTTCTACACGGCACTGTAAAAAGTAACTTTCTTAATTTAAGAAAAAAAATAGAATATTTTCGAAAAATTAGTAAATTTTCAAAAAAATTTGTAAATATTCGATAAGAATCGTAAATTAACTAAATTTAGTATATTATCGAAAAATTCGAGAATTCTCGATTTTTTTTGTGATTTGACGTAAAAATTTGTAAATTCATTCTATTTTTTGTAAATTTTCGAAAAAAAATTGTAAATTATCAATTTTTCTTGCAAATTCACAAAAAAAATCGAAAATACTCGATTTTTTTGTCAAAATACTAAATTTAGTAAATTTACGATTTTTATCGAATAATTACAAATTTTTTTTGTAAATCTAAGAAAGTTACTGTTTACAGTGCGGTTATAAACGGTTGGGCTCTTATTTATTATAATATTATAACGGTTAATAAACACGGTGGATTCTTTAAAATTATTTTTCATACGGCTAGACACGGTTGATTCTTTAAAAGCATTTTTCATACGGTTGGACACGCATTCATTTTTATTTATTTATAATGACATGGTTATACACGGTTGTATAAAGTATTTGAATTTTTTTCACACGGATTTTTACATTAAATATAGAGTCACACGGTTGTGCACGGCAAATGGGTTAATGCTAATATTTATATTATCCGGTTACATACGGGCTTTTTTCGGGTAGAGCACGAAATTTTTCGAAAAAGAACTAGAGTAAATCGAAAATTTTTCTGGCTAAAAAACCGAGAAAATAATAAAAAACCTAATTATCGAATAGTAACCACACACTCCTGCTCAATAGTTTTAAATTTAGATTGTAAAAATGGCTCATTCATGCTGAGTTTACATAAAATGATCTATATTTTACGTAAAGGAACTATACAAAATATCATTATGAGTCTAAAGTAATTAAAAAACATAATAATTTTTTAGATGACAAACAAAATAATATTAAATAACTAAAATTTAATAAATTAGTTTTTCCTCGTAAAAAAAAAAATTAATATTAAACTAAATTAATCATATTTAATAATTAATAAGTAATTAATTTTAATGTTCATATAAAATTTAATACTATTTTATAATTTTATATCCGTAAACATGAGTTTAGAGTTTTTCCAGGTATATACTCAAGCCCATGAAATTTTTGGTAATTTTTTTTTTTTACCACAAAATGTGCCAAATTCATTTTGGTAAGAGGCCGTGTGAAATAAATTGCTCCATATATAAAATTATTTACTCTGTTAATAAATTTGGCTTCAAAATAAAAATATTTACTATTTTTAAAAAATAAATAACAAAGTAAGTTTTTACTAAAAATCATTTTTAAAATTTAATCTAGCGTGAATTTAAATTTTTAACAAATGTCAAATTCTAATTTATATTTAATTTAATTCAATGTATTCTATTGTGCTTAATGAATCATTATAAGTACAAGAATGATATAATATTAATTAATTATTAGTTGAGTGGTTCCTTTATATATTTTTCGAATGAAAGAAATAATAGTTAGATTGTATTTTTATATACTTAGATTAAATTTCGCTGATCTAAATATTTGTCATACATTTTATATATGAAATGAAGTTTGTCTAGCCTTCTTTTACTTGTTATTATATGGGTTCATTCATGTTATTAAGCCAGCATTTTTTTTTATTTGTTGTAAATTTTGAATTTTTTAAAAAAGGTATACATATTGCAATTTATCTAGTTTTAAAATTTTGATTTTTTTTTTTTTTTTTTTATGCAAATTTTCCATTTTAGCTAAAAAAAAATAAAGCATCAAAAATTGAGAATTGCCAGCCCATTACCTGGGACTTATAATACTTTCCAGTTTTTCAAAATTGAAAAAAAAAAAAAAAAAAAAAAAAAAAAAAAAAAAAAACCCTAAAAAATCTTAGTATTTTAGTTAGTCAACATAAAAAAAAATTTGACAGGTTAAATTTGCATAAACTACCCCATATATATTTAAAAGTAAGATTAGTACACAAATTATATTTAAAAATAAATATATAAAAACATCGAGATTTATTCAAAAGCTCATTACATATATAAAAAAAAAAAAAAAAAAAATTGTGCCAAAAAAAGCTCGATTAACCACATTACGAATAAAAACTAATTTCTTATCAATTTTACAGATTGACCCCCTATATCAAAATCGCACGTGTAGTACATGTATCCTTAAAAAAAGAGTAAACAGATAAATTTTTATCCAATGATATGAATTCAGAGAAGGAGAAAAAGATAATATTTTGATTTAAAAAAAAAAAAAAAAAAAAAAAAAAAAAAAAATTTAATAAAATCTACGTTGTATATTAAAAAAGTCTAGTTTTTCGTATACAATACGGCGCGAGTTTGCCCCCCAATATATACATATACAAGGTATTTCATAGTAGTAGTAGTAGTAGTACAACAGACCAGACTGAAAATACATGCAATTCAATTTCTTCAGTAGGCCGGTAGAGCTCGAATAGAGTGGAAGGTTTATACATATATATATTTATTTTCATTATCATTATTATTATTGTTATGTAAAAAAGTGCATAAATAATTATAATGTAAATTAATTTTTAAAGAAAAACAGGCTATAGTCGACAAAAATTTTAAGTGTTTTGTATGAAAAAATTAAAGTTTATAATAAATTTTCTATTTATTGATTTATATTCAATTAAGTGTGTAAAGTAAAGTCATTAAATTATGTCATAAAAATTATAATTTTTTGTTGAAAATTGTTATTAATTTATACTGAAGAAAAATTTTCTTTTCATTACATTTGAAGAAAATTTCGAAGCTCTTCAAATTTATTTATTTTGTGTCTTGTGTAAGTAATAAAAATTTTTTATTTTATTAATTATTTTTTGTTAGAAAGTAATAAGTGAAAAAAAAATTAAATTTGAATTTTATAAAAAAAAATTTTTTTTAATTAACAGTCTAATATACATTTTTACGTATATAAATTTTAATCAATATATAACACATCTTGATAATGAAAAAGTATACAAATTACTCTAAAAACACTGAAAAATTATGTCAATGAACTTTATAGAAAAGGATATTTTATTCATTTTTCACCAAGGTGTATGCGCAATTTTCTATTTTCTTTTCTTTAATAGTAATAATTTTAATTTATTGTAATTATGGCAAAAGAAAAACTAGTAATAAAGTAAACATATCGATTTGTAATAAATATCTAGAATGTCATAAAAACGAGTCATTAAAATTGTTGTTTTTTTTTCAGAGTTTCTTTAATTATTTAATTCTTATGCGGTTTGTTTATTTCCAAGGAACAAATAAACTCGTAAATAAATAAGACTAATTTTTATTTGCAAGGTTAAAAAGAGTCAATTTGAAGGATTTTTGCTTAATCCTTTTAAGTTTCTTAAGGAAATAAAAATTATTTATAGACAAATTTTGGTTTTCGTGGTTTTGATTTATTGACTTTTCGGTTATTTAAGCATTGATTTTCAGTTGCCATAAAAGAAAATAATAAATAAAATTGAGGAAAATGTTAAAAATTTAGACTCGTTAATTTAAACATAAAAATTTCGTTCTAATGCAAACACAAAGTAGATAACTTTGAGATTGACCTTGAAATTTCTTTTCCTTTTTAATTTTTGCATAAAAATGCGAATGTCGCTGTAATATGCAAAATTTATGTCTGTGTAAACTGTAAATCCAGATATCCTTCTCATATTATCAACATTTTTATTTCTTTTTTTTAAGGTGAAATTCCACTTTTTTCTGCATTTATGAATCAGAAGATTCTGTTTATAAATAGAATCATCATTTTTTTTATTTGAAAAAAAATTTATTGCAACCTTAAATTCAATTTTTTTTGAATTTTTATGAGTTTTATTTTTAATTTTTAATTTATAATCGATACAAACTTTGTTGAGTTAGGTCAGGAAAAAAAATTATTTTAATATGATAAATAACCCAAAGTATATCGATATTATCGAATTATTAAAATATTAATCAGCAAATTAAATAAGATCATTGATTTATTAAATTACAAATTATATACGAATATTACAAAAATTATCAAACCTGACAGTTACACTGATTCCATTTTATCATCTTTTTATTTGTTATATAAATCTGCAATTTTTTATTAAAATTTTTAAATTGCCCCTTTTTCGTTATAGACGATGACTTTAAAAATCATTAAGAAATTGTAGTCAGGGCTGAATAATTCAGCTAAAATAAAGAATAACTCGACCTTGAATAATTACAGAATTAAAATAAAATAAACAAATTTATTAAAAAAAAAAAATAATAATCCTGATAATAGCTTATTTAAAATTTACATAATACTTTGACGTAGATAGCCCCAGGTATATGTAAATATTATGATAATTTAAAAAATTTTTGTTTTAAGGCATAATAAGTACTTTAGATCTTAATCGATATTTCCCTATTGATATATTAAATAAATGATTCATGCAGCAGTACATAATTTTATTGATAATGAACATTTTTAAACTGCTTTGTTCACTGCTAAAAATAACCATGATACGACTTATTATTTTAATCGTATTCGTCGTATTGTAATGGGTACAAAAGGATCATTAAATAAACGCCCTTCTTCTTAAATACATTCAGGATTAAATCTTATTAGGCTATTGAGATATTCATTTTTTAGTGCTTTATATTGAAACTTAAAAATTTTAATTTACAAAAAAAATGGATTATCTAAAGATTATGGATGAATTTTACCATCACGATTGGTATTATTTGATTCTTCACTGATTTTTACATATTATTCAGCTCAATTTTTATTCAGAACAGTCTTATATTTAATAATATAAATCTTTTTCGCAGAAAAATTATGTAAATCTGGGAAAAGTACACTGTAAAAAGTAACTTCCTTATATTAACAAAAAAATTAGAACATTTTTGAAAAATTAGTAAATTTTCGAAAAAATTTGTAAGTATTCGAAAAAAAATCGTACATTTAATAGTATATATTATCGAAAAATTCGAGAATTCTCGATTTATATTTTTGAATTCGCAAGAAAAATTGATAATTTTCAATTTTTTTTCGAATATTTACAAAAATTTTTGAAAATTCGCTAATTTTTCGAAAAAATTCTATTTTTTTTGTAAATCTAAGAAAGTTACTTTTTACAGTGTACGCAAAAATTAATTGACCATAATTATTTTTAAAGAACATCGGGGTAAACAAGGGAGCCAAACCCCGTATAACTTTTTTTTGAAAACTACCAAAATTACTGATAATTTTGTAAAAAACCAAATTCGGGATTAATAAAAAATTTGTTTGAAGAGAAACAGGGAAACTTTTATCCGGCCAGGAGCCCCTCCACCCTCTCAACTGTGCAGTTCTATATTTATTTTATAAATTGTATGATCTGAAAGATAAGATTTGGCTGAAGAAAATAATTTTAATGAAAATTTGATTTGGGAATTTTCCAAAATATAGCAAAAAAATAACCACAATTTTAAAAAAATCACTTTCTTTAAGTAAAAGGTATGAGAAATCAAAAATTTTAATTAAGAATTTCAAGTCCAAAAAGGGCGCCCAACTTTTTGAAAACCGTCTTACGGGTATCAAAACTTCAGTAATATGGCGTTCAGATTAAGGGAATAGGGAAACGTAAATTTTGTAATTCAAAATTCTAAAATAAGTTGCTTAACCAAAAATTGATTCTTCTTGTTAATTTTAAAATAAAATTGAATATAAAAATAAAGTTATGTAATTATCAACTCTTTCGCAATTAGTTACGTATATAAAATTTAAAAATAAATAAATATTAATTCATTTTTTCGGTTCAGTTTAATAACCCCTTTGTTAAAACTATTTATATATATTTATTAAATTTAAAATAAAACAAAAATGACTTGACAATAATACAGACTGTTCAAATTTGCATTTTTTTCTCAGTGATGTCATAATATTTGATAGACAATGTCATTTATTTTTTCCTTTTCGTTAACAATTTTTTTTATTTAGCATTAATGATAAAAAATAATAATTGAATAATGATGTATGTCAATGTTGATAAATATTTTTTTAATTAGCCATTATGCAATTACGTGTGTAATTACATTTAATAAATCATAATTTTTATTTACAAATACATAAAATAAGATTAATTAGAAATAATAATTTATACTACAAGAATTATCTTGCTTTGGTTTTATGTAATAACATCAATGAAAATTAATTTTCAAAACAATCATTTTTTTTTTTACTTGTTTTGAACGTTAAATAACTTTGTAAATTACATAATAAAGAGGATATTAAGTTATTTTTAAATATAACAATAAGTTTTAGTCTCAATGTCAATATTTTTAAAATTTATCCTGTTTGTTATTAAATTTTCTATTAATAAAAAATTCAAGATTATTCAAGTTTTTTATTTAACTATTAGCATATTTTAAATATTTTGCAAATACACATGGATTTTATTTTTTCTTAATGATAAAATAAATTTTTTTTCATTTACAGACACAATAAAAAAGAGAATTTTATTTAATCATGCAGCAAAATAAAGATTTAAATTATATTTATAAGGATGTTGTTATAATAGGTAAGAAACTCAAAAAATATACTTTTTCTCAAATGAATGTACTTTTTTTTTTATTATATTTTTATTATTTTAGGTAATGGTCCAAGTGGAATATGTTTATCTTATCTATTAGCAGGAAACTGGCCTCACTATACAGGTGAACCACATCCTGGCGATGATATGTTAACAGCTAGACTACGTTATTATCTTGCAACAAGCAATGATAATTCAAAGCCAAAACAACAACATACGTCCAAATGTATTAATATAAATAAACAACAATCTCAAAGTGCCAAAACTACATCACATTGTATTAACATTAATCATAATAATTGTTTTTTAAGATTAAATAAACAAGATTTGGAATCTCTATCAACTGGTTTAGAAGGTAGAAATAATGGAAAACCATTGTCATTGTTAATGGATCAATTGCAACATCCATGCTTAGATGCTGGATTTGATAATCCATCGCTGATGACTTGGAAATCACATGAAGAGCATCTTCAAACACATCAAATTATTGATCATATTGTTTTGGGCAAAGGTCCTCCTGGTGGTGCTTGGCATGTAAGTTTACCCTTATTACCCTTATCGCTATTTTCAAAAATAATTAAATTTTCATCTTAATTCTTAAGAGTCTAGATCCAAATGTTCTAACCATAAGCTTGAAACGTTGGATGTCTTTACCGGGGTTGGACTTAAGGCACTGGGAATCCAAATGCTCAAAAAGAAACGAAACTAAAGTAAATGGATACTCGGCTAGAGTACCGATCGGTACTGTTGCTGCATATTATAAAGACTATGTTACACAAAAAGGCTTAGAGAAATATTTTAAATGGTAAGATATTATTTGCTGTAACTTGAAACATCATCAGACCTTGTAATTTAAAACTTTATTTACAGTGGTACTATCGTCACTTCTGTAAGGTCAATTCCAAACGGCGAAAGTTCAGATTCTGGCTATGATTGGATAGTCGAAGGATTTGAACACGAAACGAATCAAAATTTCCGTTATCGATGCAAAAAAGTCATTTTGGCAACGGGGACTGCTGATTCAACAAATTTCCTTGGGGTGCCAGGTGAAGACACGTATCAATGGGTAACTCATGATTTCAAGGATTTCGAAAAAAAATTAGATGGCATTGATTGCTGTTCATTATTACGTAAGAAATTATTATAATTTAATTTTAAAAATGTATATGCAAGACTTAAATACTGACGTACAATTTTAAATATCTTTTAGGTAACAGATTACAAATAACGGATGCATTGGAGGTCGACGAGAAATCGACTATGGAACCTATTCTTATAGTAGGATCAGGTTTAAGTGCTGCTGATGCAATTATAGCTGCCAGAAGTCGGGGAATACCGGTTTTACATGTTTTCAGAAATTTAACAAAAAACAGAAAAAATAAGAGTGAATTTAAAAACCAGATTTTTGGTAAACTTAAAGGATTACCAGAATCTATGTATCCAGAGTATCATAAAGTATATGAGATGATGATAAATGAAACAAAAAATTATCCTCATTATAAATCACTTCCAGACCATGTGGTTATTGAATTTAGCGTTGGATCTGATAAATACACACGTTCGAAGATGAGGAGGGTAACACTATGTACACCTCAAAACAGGCTCGTATCTTATAGAGTTTCTTTTGCAGCTGTGCTAATAGGTAATTATTTTTATTATCTTTATCGCCATATTCTTAATTAATTATAAAATTTTTATCATAGGTTACAAGCCCGACTTATCCTACCTCAAAAATAACGGCATAGGCTTGGGTAAAATAGCAGATAAACCAATAGACAGCAGGTCTAATCCGATTGAAGTTGATGTATTTTCTTATGAAGTTGAACGTGCTTCTAGAAAGGGACTTTATGCAGTAGGACCATTAGCAGGAGATAATTTTGTGAGATTTATTTTAGGTGGTGCATTTGGTGCAATTCTTGACATTATAAACTCGAATAAAATAAATCTTAGTTCTCAAACGTACAAATTTTAATAAATGTAGTTATACGTCCTGTTTACTCACAGTTTTATGAGTATTTTTATACTGCACTAATTAAAACTTTTAAAAATAAATTAGGTAAATTATAATTATACATGTTTCAAAAACTGTAAAAAAATCTTTTTTCATGACAAAAAATAGAAAATTTTTGGAATAAATCATTGTCAGCCTTAATTTTAATATAATAATTTTATAAATGTATGTCACATATTTTTTACTAAAAAATGCAGGGCATGGTAATCTTTTAAGACTAGTAGTAATTTATATATTTAAAAATAAAAAAAAATGACTATATTTATGAAAGACAATTTGTATGTAATATAAACAGTCTGTGATATAAGGTGCGTTTCCTTTCAATACTTTTTACAAATTTAAATGCAAATTAAAGTATAATTAAGTAGAACAAATATTTCTGCTATAATAAAAGACATCTATTTTAGAATAAGCTATGCTGTTTTTAGCCAAAAGAGAAACAAACTTACAAGCTTTCAATAAAAATTTTTAAAAATTTTAATAATGCGTATTATCTTTAATGAAATTTTACTATATATAGTTTTAAATTCATTAAAATTACAAAAATGAAAAATGTGTTTATTTATATGCTTAATCGAATATTTTCTTAATAAAAATAATTACTTAAAAGTGTGTAATTTATATATGAAACCACAAAATAGTATTTATTATATAGTGTATGTATTAATTCACAAAAAGTTTGTATTATAATTTATGCTTTTTAAATTTATACACTTAAAATTGTATTAGGTATATTCAACAATTTTATACAATTATCCATCAAGAATATATATTTGTTTTAAAATTTTTAAAAGATATTTTATTTTACATAACCACGATATAAATAAACTATATTTTTTTTATATATATACAATTAAATAAATAAATAAACATTAATACTTATATAGTTTTTGTTCAAACTTTAAAATAATATTTAACTTGTAGTCACAAGATTCAAGTTTTAAAGACAACGATTAAAAAACTTACAAAAATTATAGATGCTGCAAGAATTAAAATGCAATATAGCTTTCTATTAGCTCGTTGATATGAATCAGCTTTTTTTAACTGCTTGTATCCTTCATATACTTGAACTTGTGTATTCTCAATATTATAATCAATCCTGTCCAAAACAGTTCCTTGATCATGAACCATGTGAGCTAATTCCTTTTAGATACAGAATTTTTTTTTTTTTAATTAAGTAATAAGAATAATATTTAAAATTTTCAAAACCAACCTTAAAAATATGGTGGAGTTCTGAAATACTTTGCACAATATGACCAACTTGATGTTCTCTTTTTGTTGCTACTTTGATATTCTCCTCAGCATCTTCCAGTTGTAATAGAATAGAATTTTGCTGTTGCTTTTGTATTTGACCCTGTTGGAAAAATTCAGAATCAAGTTCATTATCAGTTTGAACATCATCCAACCATATATCTGTTTGATTATTTGATTCATTTGTAAAAGTATCGTTTGTAAAAAATAGGTTGCTCCTCTTTTCTCTCAAATTTATTTCTAAAATTTGCAAATTAACATTAATTTTTAATAAGCAACTTAAGCTATATGAAATCTATTTGAAATTTACTTTGTAAATAGTCATTTTGTGCTGTTCGATACCTTAATCCTTGCTCTTGTAATGCTAAAGAAAGGGATCTCACTGCACTTAACGCTAACTGTTTTTCCATATGTTTATTTTCATGTCTAGCTGCTAACTTAATTACTTGTAATTGCTTGAATCCATTGGAAATAGCTCTACCAATCTCTTTAGTTAATTGTTCTATTTGTCGTTCTTCCTAAAAAAAAAACAAAGTAAAAATAATTGATTTTTTTTATCATAAACGTAAGTAATATATTACTTGGCAATTTTCGTCTAAAGTAGGCCTTGTTAATAATTTGGAATGTATTTCTATTAAACTATCTACTTTTGTTTTTAGCCTACTTAAAATGTATTGTGTTTCTTCTAAAGAATCAACCCAATGTGGAGGTGAACTTCCAAGACTTATCCCTTTTAACTCTACACCATCTGGACCTATATTTTCTGACTCAACCAATGCTAATCTATCTGATAAATTCTAAAATATAAGGAATTTATATTCTGTTAACGTAATTTAATAAAACGCATGCAAATTTTTTTAATTGACTCAAAAGAAATGTTTTGTTTGCAAAAAAATAAAAATACCTGCTCTGCATACAAGTGTTTTGTTTGTAAAGCATTATTTCGCATTAAAATAAAAGCCTCAGTTAAATTTGCAGTCACCATTTTATACTAAAAAAAAACTATTTAAACTAAAATTATAAATACTAATTATTAAATTCATTTAAAATCATTTTGCGTAAATTAAAAAATGTATAAAAAACTGAGTATTTTTTGTATAAACAATAGTAACTAACCTATAAATAAAATCAGCTGTTTTAATATAGTAAAACAGCTGATCGTGCACAGGCATTGATTTTTTATGGAAAATGGAAATTATAAAATCAGGATTTCAGGATAAACTTCAAAATAAAGATAAAATTAAGAAACTCATGAATAATAACAATAAATATGCAATAATTGTTTAAATGCAATTCATTTTTTTATTACCAGCTTAATAATGACTCATATAATTAATATTTTAATAAAGTATTTATATTATTTACAAAAATATATATTTACAATAAAAAACTAATTTTCTTTTTTTAACTCAATAACCAAAGGTTCTGTCTTATACAAATTGCCAATTAATGCTTGTCTTTTAATAACTTCAAGAGATTCTAATCCTTTTTTGTAATTTTCTTCAATCAATGATTCATCTTTCAATCCTTTGCTAATTTGAAATTCGTGACGTATTTTTCTCAATGCATATTCCCTTTAAATAATTAGTGCAGAAAATTAATTTATTATAATTCTTTTGATCTAATAAAATTTTTAGGTATATTATTTGAGGTTAAGAAAAAGGCCTTTAAATCATTTATAACTCAAAAACTAATTAAAATTATTAATAAAATATATACAATCATATATCTGATTTCTTAAACTTACCTATAGTTATAATTAGTCCATTTTTTACTTTCTCTAATTAAATTACGGTATAAATCGATAGATTTTCGGCTACTAGCCATGTTTTTGTTATTTTTTTGCAGATTTATTTTTTGTTTTCGATTTATTGGTTTTTCAGTGTAACTGTTGCCAATCACGTGGTACGTGCACAGCGGTTAAAAGAGCATGGTTATAAAAGTTTACCCATCAAATCAGTGTTGGGCAAATAGGTGTAATCAATTGTATTGCAATAAATTTAACTTCAAAAAATATTAAAAAAATAATGTTTAGAATACTGATAAAAGATTTTTAAACGCTTAAGGATTTAGTTAAAAACCATGCCAATTATAAATTAATTTGTCTTCTAACAATAAAACATGATCAAAAGTATAATGAAAATATTATAAATATCTTAAATTTATAAAAATTTATACTTGTATCTCCTATCTTACAAATTAAAAAAAAAATGCATATTCGTTGGTGAGTCTTTTAAAGTATTTTAATAATTTTATCACATTTTATAAAAGTTAATTTTTTAATAGGTTTTGGCTTGTGCCTCAAATTAAAAACTTTGGAAAAAATATCTTTGTTAAAAAATTTTCAACAGCTCCCAATGTTAATAAATTTCAAGGAGAAATTGAGCTGCTTGGACATAAATATACCTCAGATGAATGGACTAATATATCTCCTAAAGTTATTACAAAACTTGGAAGTAACCTACACATTAAACAAAACCATCCATTATCATTAGTTAGACAAAGAATTGTTAATCATTTCTACAGAACTTATTCTAATCGTATCGGGAATCCTATTTTTAGTGTATTTGATAATTTAAGCCCAGTCGTCACTACATTACAAAACTTTGATTCTCTGCTTGTTCCATCAGATCATCCTAGTCGTAAGAAAAGTGATTGTTACTATGTAAACCAAGAACTTATGCTTAGAGCTCATACCACATGTCATCAATCAGAATTAATATCTATGGGCTTGGATAATTTTCTTGTAGTTGGAGATGTTTATAGACGAGATGAAATAGATGCCACACATTATCCAGTCTTCCATCAGATAGATGGTGTGCGCTTGTGTACTACAGCAGAAGTTTTTCAAAATGTTAAAAACTCTCAGGGCTTGAGCATATTTGAACATAGAGGTATCGAAACAGAATACAAACAAGGTTGTCATTCATTGGAATCAGTAAAAATAATGGAGCATGACCTAAAAAATACTCTTGTTGGTTTAGCTGAGTCTCTTTTTGGAACAGGTAAAATTTGTTTATTTATTATCAAAATAAGTTTCTTGAAAATAATTGTACAAGTCAGATTATAGTAAATTAAAAATTTTAAATACATTATTTTTCAGGAATAAAGCATCGTTGGGTAAATCAGTATTTTCCTTTCACTCACCCATCTTGGGAGCTAGAAGTATTTTACAATGATAAATGGCTCGAGCTCTTAGGTTGTGGTATTATACGCCAAGAAATTTTACAAAAAGCTGGTACGAATGATAGAATTGGTTGGGCATTTGGACTTGGCCTTGAGAGGATTGCAATGTGTTTATATTCAATACCAAGTATTCGATTATTTTGGAGTAATGATAGTGGATTCTTGAATCAATTTCAAGTTGATGACATTAACACCCCTATTAAATATAAGGTATGTATATTAATTAAATATTAATAATTTTGAATAATTTTATGGAAATTAATTGTTATTCCTACAGCCAGTCAGTATTCATCCACAATGCTCAAACGATTTAAGTTTTTGGTTGCCAGAAAATAAATCATATTGTTCAAATGACTTTTATCAGTTAGTTAGAGAAATTGGTGAAGATACTGTTGAACAAGTTTCTTTAATCGATGAATTTATACATCCAAAAACACAAAAAGTTTCTCATTGTTACAGAATTATTTACAGACACATGGAACGTCCTTTGCAACAAAAAGAAGTTACAGAAATTCATAATAAAATTTCAGATGCTGCTTCAAAAATATTAAATGTACAACTTCGAAAAACATAATTTTGGAGACTTAAAAATTGTAAATATATTTTATTTAATATAAAAAAATTTTTTAATTTTAAAAAGAAACTAAAATAAAATGTCAACATATGAATGTATATGATAAATTTATTATAATTTATTTTATTAAAATTATACTAATAACTAAATAAAATTAAGTTTAAATCTATTTTTAGATTGTCAATTAAAATAAAAACCATGGAAATAACGAATATATTATTTTTTTATTTATATTATTTAAATTACTTACAAATATATATTTATATTTATTATACATTAATCGAAAAACGTGTTTTCATGTATCACGATTAGCATGGATATTGTGCTCATTAAATTAGACACGTTTATTTTTTTTTTAAACATGTTCATAAAATATATAATATTATGGTGACTCAAAAAATTTAATATTGTAACTGAGGAAAGTATTTTTTTAATATGTACTTACACACTTTTTAGTTGCCTTTTATGTCTTTTGAAAAATATTTATAACTTTATACAAAACATATTTAGTTAATTATAACAAAATTTAACAATAATCAGTGCTTCTTTTTTTTTAATCACATATTTTTCTTTTTTTTTTTTTAGAGTCAACAAACAAAATTTTTTTTAAAAATTATTTACACAATTAATTATTAAATCTAAAGCAAACTATTGAGTGAATTTAATTAAATTTGAAAATAATGACTTGTGTAGGTAGCTTAATTAAAATTTTATAATTGTTTAAAATACTTAAAAAATTACTTAAAAAAATATAAAATATTATATTAAAAAAAGAAAAATGATTTGTGTACTTTTTGAATATTTTCTATGATTCTCGTGTGAAATGCTTAAGAGTACTGAGTATGCACCATGCTGTTTTATATTTTATTTTTATGGGTTTTGAAATTGTTTTTGGGTTCAAGGGAGAGTTTTGTAGACAATACTTTTTTTATTTAATTTACAATATTTTAGCATAAAAACTTTTTAAATTTAATGAAAAATATGGCCGTATGTTGTTGGATAAAATTTTCGAGTATTTGAAATTTTTTCCAACAATATACGGCCTTGTTTTTTATTAAATTTAAAAAGTTTTTATGCCAGTATATTCCAAATTAAATAAAAAAGTTTGAAAACTCTTCCCTGATCCCAAAAAAATTTTCAAAACTCTTGAAGATGAAAAATAATTAATTTTGAAAAACAAAACGGCTCACACTCAGTATTCTTTCTTGGTATTCTTAAAAAATTAAATTTTAAAAATATTCCATTTGAAAAAAATTAATTGTTTCTTTTTTTTTTATCTCATAATCCTAGGATAATTTTGTATAGCTTGGAGGTGAGAATTTCTTTCTTAAAAATTTCAAAATATATAATGGCATACAAGATATTAAAGTTATTACTAATACTTTCCAAAAGAAATCTTTTGTCTTAATAAATTCAGCATCTAAAATAAAGCAAAGGAAATATTTAAATTTATATTCAAAATTATTAATTTTATTTTTTTTTTTTTTTATTCTTACCAAAATAATCTTTTAAAAGAACTAAAGATAAAATGTACAAGGCTAAAGAAAATATTTCAGCGACAACCATTAAATGATGCCACGTTCTGATTGTCAAAGCTACCATTATTAATTCTGTAAGTATTAACGCTGAAAAACTTATAGCAACTATATGTATAAATTCGTCTTCAAACATAATTAATGCTCCATACATTATTACACCACCTGAAATTAACAACAAAAAATTAATTTAAAAAAATTGATTAAATTTAAAATAAAATAAAAAAAAAAAATTTCTCTTATAAAGTTCAAAAGTTACCTTGATAAATGCTGATTAAGACCCACATATAAAATGTTTTATATGACAGTGATCTTCCTTTACTTAAATCTTTATAAAGTTCTGGGAATGTAAGTGCGATTTTCCCAGACACGTCTTTATCAAGAACAAGGGAAAAAACTGGGAACATTGTGTATAATGTACCATATCTGAAAAAAAATTTTCATTATATACGCTGTCACAATGATCTACTTTCAACACTCAAGCATTATAAATGTTGAACAAAGGAAAAAAAGTAGAAATTAAACTTTCAATGCTGCCTGCATGCTTGCTCGTGCATACAACTGCAATGAAAGCCATATCCTATTTTTTTTCCCCTTATTGAAATTATGCATTATTTTTAATAATAATTTAAAACAGTATACTTTTTGGATAAAGAAAAATATGATTGCTATCTTGGTTTAATTTAACATTGTGTAAAAACTAGAGTACATTCTGTTTTCAACCAGGAAACAGTTATTTATTTTCTCCTTTCATACAACAATATCTTAGCCACTTACCCAACTGTTAAAAAGCCTTGATAAAGAGGTACTGATGAGAAATAAAATACTGCGGAAAAAACTGCTTGCATTGTTGAAATAATTAATCCTCTATGAATAATAAATTGACTAAGAGCAGCAGATCTTTTATAACTCCTTCTTCCATGTACCAAAAGTAAATTGGCTAAATAACTAAATTGCTGAATTGAAAAATCAGCAGCTAAAGAAGCTTGCCTGCCTTCTAGACCTTCAATACCAATACCAGCATCAGCTGTTTGGATCATAGATACATCATTTCCTCCATCTCCGATTGCAGCTGTTCTTTTACCTGTATGCCTCTGAATTAAGCTGACAACTTCTGCTTTTTGAGTTGGAGAGCATCTACAGCAAACTACTGATGGAGAACTACATGCTAGCTCTAAAAATTCATCTTCATAGTATTGAAGACAAACTTCTAGTGAATCCCCACTTATAACTAAAGCACAGTCTTGCTTTTTTCTGAATATATTTAATTCTAAGTGTGCATCTGTTCTTGTTACCACTGATTTGAAAATGTGCAAACCTTGGGTTCTAGTAACAAGTCTTGAAGATTTTGCTATGCAAGTTGCTGTTTCTAATTTATCTCCAGTCAACATCCATATCTGGAAAAATTTTTATTTTTGAGACAAAAATAATAAAACATTTCTAAAGATAACTATAAAAACTTACTTTTATTCCTGCGTTTCTTAAAGACTCTAGAGTTGATCTTACTTTGTCTTGTAATTTATCTTCAACTCCAGTTACACATAAAAGTTCCATTTCTCTTTCAAGGCTCTCTATAACAGCTGCAACGCGGGAAACTCGATCAGTAACACACATTCTTGCAGCGTTGAATCTATTATAGAAATATCATAAAAAATTATTAATATTCAAAATACATTAAATAAAATAAAATAAATTTTAAAACTTACTTGGCTTCAAAATCTAAGTATTGATCTTCAGTTAAATTTTTTTTAGCAACTACTAGAGTTCTGAGACCTTCTCTAGCCATATTACCACATTCTTCTTCTAACCAATCATTGTATTGTACTATGCCAGACATAACAATGTCTGCTCCTTTTAAGTAAAAAGTAATTTCATTTGTTGATTCTTCTCTAAGAATAATTCCCATTCTTTTGGTCTCAGAAGTAAAAGGAAAGGTTTGTAATATTGTGTAATTTAAAAGTTTTCCATTAGGAGTTCGTAATTGCATAGAATTTAAGTCTCGTTTTACTAAAGCCAAGCCAACTTCTTCTGTCCATTTTACAAGTGCAACTTCATCTGGACTAGCGGCTTGATAACTTAAGTTTTGTTCATTTGTATCAGTTTGTTCTAGTTCTGATTGGCTAAATGTTTATGTTAATATTAATATTTATTTATCAAATAATATTAACAAAAAAAAAAAGTTTTAAAACTATGTTGCAAAGCAAAATTGTTTGTTTACCTTTGTACAGAAGTAGTTTCAACAGTTTCCACGCTTTCGGTATCAAGTTTACTACTCTCTTTAGTAGATTCATCATAAACTGGTGTGACATTATGGCACAGGGCCAATGCATGTACTGCTTCATAAACTCTAGTATTTTCTGATCTTCTAAGTTTACCAGTATGAATAGTTGCAGTTTTCATGGGAGAGTTATCAGATTTTGCTGAATAAAAAGATTGCATAACTGATGAGACTTCTTCAAAAGAATCTTGACCATATGATATGGTCCCCAAATGAAGTTTTTTAAAGACCATTATATTTTGGGTTAAAGTACCAGTTTTGTCACTTAATAAATATGATATTCTACCTAACTCTTCAGGTATTGTTGTTGTCCTTACAACAGTACCAGCTATTTGTTTATCTCTTTGAATGCACCAGGCATAAAAAGTTTTACCCATATCTAAATTGACTCTCAAACTTAAAGGAATTATATAAGAAAATAATAACACAAATCTAAACATATATCGATACCATGGACCATTAAAACCTTTTAAGCACATCATTACTAAGGCTAATCCAATTACAGCAACGAATAATACTTTGGTCAATTGATTTATTTCTTCATCTAACAAACCAACTTTAGATCTTGGAGCAGAGTGATTCATCAAAGATCTTGTTTCTTGACCTGTATAAACAACAACGCCAAGAGCAGAACCGGATGCAATAACAGTATTGGCCCATACTGTGTTATCTACACCTAAACTTTCCTCGCTGCTATAGCCATCAAACTGAAATATGAATAGATTTTAATAACTTGTAAAATTGTAAAAGAAATTTAAAATGAAAAAATTTTACTCTATTAAAAGTTCCAATAAAACTGTGAATATCTTTTTGGGGTTTCTCAACATACAGCTTGGCATTTATTTCAAACAACTGAATATCACTCTCTAATTTTTGAGTAGCTGGCACAGCCAATCTTAATTTCCAATCAGTTTCACCATCAAGTTGATCAGTTCTTACAAAACAGGCTCCAGTTTTTTCAGATGTTCTTAGCAAAACCAAATCTGCTGGAACTCTTTGTCCCTTTTCCACAATTATCTGTGAATATTTTGAAGTAAGACATACATTTTTGAAATCAAAATTCTGTATCAGACGGATGAAGTTTCTTTTACATTTTAAATGTTTTTATTTAGTAATTATGGTTCTTTTTATAACTAAAATATTTTTATATTTTTTTATATTCATTATTTTTGTAATTGTACAGGAATTTATAGACTTTTTAAATTAATTTTATTCCTGATTTAATTTTAACTTTATTAAATTCAAGTATGTACCCCTAATCTAGCTCAGACTGTACTATGGGTTCTCTCATTGTTTTATTAATTAGAAAAAAAAAAAAAAAAAAAAAAAAAAAAAAAAATATTTTAAAAATAATTAAACAAATAATTAAATAAATTTAAACAAATACAGTCTATGTATTTTGGTGATTCCATTTATACAGTTAGAGGCCTTACATGTATGATTTTGAACATAATTAAACAAATATTTTATGAATATTTGACTATGAACCAATTGAAAAAAAAATAAAAATTATAATTCTATTGTTATAGTTTAAGTTGAATATATATTTTGTATTCAAATCAAGATCCGTCATTGATAAAGTGAAAAGAAAATAAAACAAGAACATACCAAATCCCCTACTCGAAGCTTTGAACTAGGTACTAATTCAGGTGTATTCATGCCTCTAACTAATCTATAGTATTTTTGGCCATTTACTTCTTTGTCTCTTTTATATCTTCTAAATTCATCAACAGCTTCTCTGCAAATAGTAATAACTAAAACAAATCCCAATGGTCCCCAGTATGTGTATAAGTAACCAATTCTTATGGTAGGTATAAATTGTGACATGGCCATAAGTAGAAAATACAAGTTGAGAAAGAATTTGAATTGATGAAATAGAACCTGCAATTTAATTTTTTATTTAAAAAAAATTGATTACTTGAAGTAAATATTTATTTTAATTCTAACCATGGGTAAAAAAGTGATAATATTGTATTTTTGGTTTCTAATAACATTTGTTGGAAATTTTTCATGCATTGGTTGACCTATATGTATTGTTCGAGCCCGAAGCTCTCTTTCTTTGCAACATTTTCGCCATACCCAAGTACAGCACCTGAAATTGTTAAAGAAATTTTAAAAATAAAATTTTTTGCATAACAAAAACCATTTAGTTATTTTGTGCAAGAAAAAAACCACCAGAGCCAGAAAATTTTTTTTATAAAACCTTGACTTAAGCTAATAATTTCTTTATGGCAAACAGAAATACTTGAAATCAAGGTAACTCCAGATAAAGTAAACAGAGTGCAGAGTATAATAAAAAAAGAGCTTAAGAAAAATAAATAAGAATTTTTAGAAATAAAAAATTACAATGTTCGAAAACACAAGCCAAAGGCAGCTTTAAAACGTCGTATTGACTCCATGGGTGAGTTTTATAGGAGCACAGCCCCCCAAAATATAATATACGTATAAAAATATAAATAACACTATTTATCGGCACTTTTTATAGGCACACACACAAAAATATATGATGATTGATTTTTCACTATTATTTTTTGTGGTGTGTTGCATTCGTCGTTTTGAAATACGTCACCTCGTCCACGAGCTGTTACTGCGAGGTTTACTTATCAAAGGAATATCTTCCTTTGACAATCGTATCACGCTGCTCTGTGTCTCCATTTCAAAATTTTGACGGTGGAGGCCACCGCCTCGTAGTCTACGTTTCCACTCCACCCTTTTTCTTTTTAAAAAATTCTCCTTATCTTTTTATTTATTATAATTTATTTTTACTATTTTTTGATTATTGCGAAAAATAATTATTGTAAACTATGAGTCACTTTTCAGGATATATGAGATTCATGCGCGCGAAATATGCAGTATGGTAGTATCTGTGTATTTGTGTACACATATATGCGTCGTTGCATATTTCGGAGTTGTAAGTGTTATCATCGCATCAAAATTTGCTCTGATGATAACCCAGATAACCTGACTTTTTTAAGTTTAAGTTAGGTGGATTGGAAGGGGTATTCTGTTTACAGCAGTGACGTCATATTTAAAACCCACTACACATAACTGGCTGCACATAAAATTAATACATAATACTCATTGTCATAACCAGTTTGAAAAATTAAAAAATATAACAATGTACCATATTTTATGATTTGAAAATCTTACAGTAATACTTTGAAATAGGTAATTTATCTAATTATCATCAATTTATTGAAATAAACAAAGACCAAGAGCATAAATTTGTACACTACCACAAAAACTTACCCACAAAATATAAATTTTATTAATTTTGTACAATCATAAATTTGTCTACTACGTCTTCTTCGATTGTTCATCATTTTGATTCTAGCATCAGTTGGTGGTTGAAGAAGATAATCAGTTTCCTCATCCATTTCAAAATCACGCTCATCGGATGAGTTACGCTGAAGCGGTAATTCTTCTAACCTCATCGTCTAAGCCGATTTCTTTTTTCACTAATTATTTTTCTAATTATCACCGATGATTTGGGATAAACCCAATCACCGGTTTTTCCTTTTATTATTTTATCTTCGCACTTCATCAACAATTATTTATTAATTATATAGATCTGATTTAGTGTCCTTTCTAACATACACACAGAAAAATTTAGTTTATTTAAAGATTCTTTATGCATTTATTAATTCAAATATTTAATAAACTTAAAACTCATAAAAACCAATTATTATCAAATAATTTTATGATATTTTAACGTTTTTTTAGTTTTCATTGTTTTAGTATTTTGTTTTTTTTTACACACTTTGAAATGTACTTTGCAGTTGTGTTTACGCTAACGCTGAATACATACTTATTTTAGCGAAAATCATACGCAGGAAAATGCGAAACCTCTTTAAAAAATTCGATTTCACCATGCGATATATATCGATTGTATTTAAGATACAAGCGCGAGTAGTTTATTAATTCAGTTTAATTATAATGAAAAAAAATTTTGGGATTTTAAAACAAAAAGAGACCATTAATTTTTATGTGATAAAGGCATTTTAATTTACTTTTTTTATCTTATGTAAATTCTGATAAACCAACATAATGAAGACAAATTTTTTGTTTTAAGTTTTAATTAAAAAATAATATAATTTTAAATGATATTAATGTAAATTTATATTTATTATTGATATATCATATTTTATAAACTCAAAGAGTAATGTTTTACAAGATTTTCTATTCTCTCGGTGTATTGAGAATCACTTTTCGACAAAAATTTTAAATTTTCAAAGAGTTTTTTGAAAATTTCTTTATTTGAATATGATGCTAATGTTAAATTTAAATAAAATCTATTACATTGATGAATATTTTCTAAAATTTCTATGATAAAAAGAAAATTATCATTATCACAACAATTGAAACATGTAGACAAAGAAGATTCAATAAAATCTGATGGTACTTCAGCTTTAAAAAATTTTTCTTGTAAATTTAATCTATAAAAAAATATAAAATTCAATTATTATTCTTGGATGTACAAATGCTTGAATAAAAAGTACCTATTTCGATACAAAAAATCAAATTTCTGTTTTGAATCATTAATAGCATTCCATATTTTAAGAAATTCTGTACCATTTTTTGGTAAATAGTTCTCAGGGATAATGCTTAAAGTATCATGGATTTCTGGTGAATTTGAAGAAAAACCCTTAATTTTTATAATATCATCTTCATTTTTATTTAAAATACAATGGTTCCAAGGTACTGTAACTTTTTTATTCATTTCTGTTCGTTTTAAAGGTCTTAAATGAGCAGCTTGAACCTAACATTATTTTTTTAAAGATTTTAATTATTTATAATTATAATTATGTGAAAATGTAATTATGTAATAAAATTAAATAATTATCCAGTAAATACCAAAAAAATAGTTTAAAAAAAGATAAAATTAACTACCAAATCACGAAATTGATTATAAGTAGGAACTCTTTGTTCTACAGCTCGAATTTTTGCATCATTTTGTAACTTATATAGTTCATCAGCTCTTAATGCATCATGTAATTCGTTTTCTAAAATTTTATAATCAACAAGTTTTTTTAGATTATGATTACTCATCTTTAAATATTCAAAGCTATTTTTTATATCATTTACTATAAGCATTATTCTCCACTAAAAATTTTTATAAGTTTGATTGTTGCTATAGTAACATTAAAATATTTAAGATTTTGCCAATGAAAAAAATATATATGTATATATTATATGAAATTAAAATCTTAATTTTTTTGTGATAATTCTTTAAACCCTTATTCAATATATATTGAAAACAATGTATTTGTTACATACAAATATTTATTTTTAAATTATTAGTTTTTATAAAATATTTTAAAAAAAGTTTGGTCAAATAAACATTTTATTTAGCTCTTACTAGAGCTATACATAGATAAAATGCTCACATATTTTTCATTTTTTATTTTAATACAATCCATTAAAAATTGAATTTTTAAGGATATATTTTTAGCAAAAGTAAATTATATATACTAAGGGACATTAAAAAAAAAAAAGTAAACAAACTTTTTGTTATGAAAGTCTCTATAATTATGAGTTTATAAAAATATTATAAATATTTTTTTTAGTATAAAAGATAATTGCTTCTAAAGTTTTATTTCCCTCTCATTAAGATAAGCAGAAAATTATAAAATATGAAAATAATTCATTGCACATCTAGGTTTCATTTTTATCTATTAAAAGACTAAATATCTTCATTTAAAAAAGGATCATAATCATCATCACCTTGAGCTTCATTTGTATTAAAACCATTTTTTTTTTCAAATTTTTTTTTAGCTCTGAACTTTTTCACTCTATATTTATTTCTAATTTCTCTATATGCACGTAAATCCTTTTTTGTCTGTCCATTATTCATGTATTGTTCTCTTGCTTGGACTACTTTGTCCATTAGCTCTTGAAGTTCATTGTTCCACCAGGGCTGATCTCTGCCAGGAAAACTACTAATATTTATTACTGGACCTCGAGTGCTTTTTATACGTAATTTTTTTGAACTTTCCTGTTGTTTTGATTTATTATTTATTACATTAATTCCTCCTTTCATTTGGTTTGCATAATCCAATACTGCCTGGTTTATTTGGTCTTTAGAGTCCAATATTGGCTCTTTTATTTCGTTTGTAGAATAAATTATTGGCTGATTATTATCATCAACATTTAAATCAAGATTATCATCATCATTACCATTATCAGATGGATAACCATCATATGTTTTACCTTGATCTTTTGCTTTACGACATTTTTTGGTACATTTTAAAGGAAAATAGCATTTACATTTATATTTAATTCTTCCACATTTGCAAACTTTAAGTACCATTACTCCACATGGCTTACATCGTCTTAAATGTCGTAAATCCTTACACTCATGACCACATTTATTAATACGATTGCAATATAAATTTTTTTCACTATTATCATCTAATTTTAAATTATTTGTATCATCGATATAATTGAATGGTAATTTTGGACAACCTGGGCATTTTCGATCTTAAAAATTAAAAAAAAAAATTTTATAATTTAGTCCAATCAATTCTATAAATAAATTTACCTCTTAAGGGTGAAGCAGCCCATTCCTGCATGCAATTTAGATGTGATTCTTGGTAGCAGTGTTTACAAAACCAAATAATATTATTCTTATGAAATATTTCAGAACAAATTAAACATTTGTCGAATTCAAAATATGGCGAATTGAGGGTTATTTGTTCTATATTATCTTATGGGAAATAAAAAAAGAAATAAATAATTATCATGTGAAAAATTTTACAAAAATTAATAAGATTGTAGAAAAAAATACCCAAATTATACTGATCATTATTTGTAGTACTTTGATTTTTGTTGCTAGAATTTGAAAAATATCTTGAGTTTTCTTGTTGGTTCCAACGATTATTAGATTCATTATTTTTTGGCGATATTCGTCTATATGGATGATAGTCATTTAGGTAAGATTCATTTCGTGAATTAAAAGTATTTCTGATATTATAACTATCACTTCTTGGCTCAATGCTAGACCTTGTTTCTGCATTCCAATGCATTGCTGATCCTGAGTCATCTGATCTTTTATCATCTCTTAAAATGTAATATGATTTTCCAGAATCCATATCTATTGCATAATAAATTTAAGTAATGAGCTCTTTTTATATAAGTTACTATTAAAAAAATAAATTAATTAATATGTTTACCAGATCCAAAATTTTGAAAATCTTAAAAATGACAAATTTTTATATACAAGTGTAAAATTATATAAGTTTCTTGAAGATAAGTTTTTTAAATATATACATGCGTTAAATAATATTATTAACAAAAATATTAAAAGACTTTTTGTAATTTAATTAATTTAATTAAATAACATTTTTAGGTTATTGCGACAAATAACAAACATTTTGAAAAGTTATTTTTTTTTCTGCTAGGTTCTGCCTAGGGTCTCTAGTTCTAGAAAAACGAATGGCGCCAAAACTTTAAATTTCAAAAATTCAATTATTTCAAGTATAGGTATAAATAAATAAAAATTATAACTTTTTAAATTAAAATATAAATTCTGTTTTATTAATATTTATAATATTTACAATAAACTTTTCTTTTTTTGTTGTATTAAAGATTTATTTCCTTTTTCTCCCGACATTCTTTCTAAACGTTTTTTAACTAAACGATCGTGAGTTCTTTTCATTTCTAAAATTTCTTTCATATTTTCTTTATCTTCTTCCTAAAATAATAAATTGTAATAAAAAATAAAATAGAAGAAAATTTTTAAATAAATTTTTTAATTACACTTTGATGTAATCTAAGTACTAATGCTTTTCTGCCATCAGACATTGGCTGTGAATAATCATTTAATTTTTTCAATCTTTCTGCTGGTGAAACACCTCTTTCAACAACAAGTACTATTCTAGCCCACTTTAATAATCATAAATAACAAATAATTATTTAATTAAAAAACAAAAAAAAAAGTTAATTTACCTGACGTTGCCATTCATTTTTAGTTTCAGCAATTTTCTGATAAGTATTACCCATCATAGCAATTAACATATTAATTAACAAAATTCCAACAATACCCATAAATACAACAAAAAGTAACTAAAATAAATTAAAGCATAAATCCTTTGATTTAAGAAAAATAATAATAATAGGTAATACCTTGGCCTCCATTTCATGCTCTGTACTTTCAAAAGCTTCATAATAATCACCAAAATTTGTCATGCTCATTAAAAACATAGCCATTATACTTTCAGCCGATGATGGCATAGGATTTGTTTTAGTATCATCAGTACCATCTGGTGTATCAGGATTATCAAATGATAAAAATATTATATAATATGCTATAAAATAAGAAATTACAATTAAGACACATAATAAAATTTGAAGAAAAAAATTTTTTTTAATTGATCTTAATTGGCATAATGTATAACAATTAAATAAAAAATATATAATTGAGTTAATCGTTCAAGGGAAATTTATATTGTGTACATCAAAAAGAAACTTATGGTTAATTTACTTCATATAATTTATCAATTTAAAATAAATGTTTCAGTTCAAAGTCAATGGCATAAAGCCAAAAAATTATAATTACTTTATAAAAAAAAAGGCTTGTATTAAATTGACCTTGACATGAAAAAAAAATTTTTTATGAAATATAATAATGATAATAATAAGTTTAATAATAACCTTGTGAGAAACCCATAACAAATACTAAATAAATTGATACAAAACGTAATAAATCACCCATTATCATACGATAAATCATAACGACGAATGGACCAACTGTTTTGAAACCACGACAGAAAAATAAAAAATATGGTGCTGTTGTTAACATAACAACTACTGCTAACATATCTTCAATTTCATCGTAACATAATAATCTCAATACTGGAAATGATAACAATATGCAACATGAAAACAAAAACATAACTCTCGATGGTGCAGTCATCTGAAAATTGATAAATTTTTCAATTAGGTCGTCAAAAATTTCTAAACTTAATAAAAGCTCACCAAATTTTCGATAAACATATTTAAACCTAAAAATCTAGCTTCTCTAAGTGCAGCGATAATGTAGAGAATAGCACCAAATTCCGTTGATATTTCGGCGATCAAACGTACTTTTGATATCGGATCATCCAAATTCATTAATCTACATTCATCAGTTAAATCATCCCACCATTCTTCAGTATCGGTTAATGTTCTTTTAATATTAAATAAATTTGTTAAATTAAAATCATTTATCGATATTAAACTATCGGATGATGATACAGTCTTGTTTGATAATAAATTTGTTAAATTAATCGTTAATTCTGTTGTTAATTCATTTATTGTATCATAATATAACGTTGTGTTTAATTTTAAATTTTTTATTATATTATTTGTTATTATAGATGATAATGTATTATTATCGTTATCATCTTCGTCTTCGTCGATTTTTGGTCCCGGACGTAACGTAAAACTAATTAACGATAATATGAAATAAAAGCAAAATAAAAAAAATTGACGGTAAAATCTTAATTTAACAAATGTATTCCATTTAGCGTTCAGTAAATCGACTAATACACCTTCCATTAATTCTAAATGCTCGTCTTTGTCCTAAAACATAGAAATTTGAATCAAATTATTTATGATTAAAATTTATAGTTCGGTACTTACGCCAAAAACAACTAAATTTAGCGCCGAATTATGACTAATTTTACCAGTATTAACATCGATCGTATCAATTAATAACAATGGATAGGCAGCACAAGTTATACTACCAATTTGCCAATAAATTTCTCTCTCGATATTCATAATGTGAGAAAATATTTCTGTACGTGCTAATTTAGCTGCCAATGTCAATGGTGTCAAATGTTTGACATTACGAACTGATAACGATGCACCGACTTCGTAGGCCATATTGAAAGTTTCCTTAAAAAAATGAAAAATTTAAGAAACAAGATTTTAAAATTATACACTGTAAAAAGTAACTTTCTTAAATTTACAAAAAAAATTGAATTTTTTCAAAAAAATTAGAAAATTTTCAAAAAAATTTGTAAATATTCGAAAAAAATTGTAAATTTACTAAATTTAGTAGATTTTCAAAAAATTCGAGAATTCTCGATTTTTTATTGTGAATTTACGAAAAAAGTTGTAAATTTACAATTATTTTTTGAAAGTTTTCGAAAAAAAATTGTAAATTATCAATTTTTCTTGCGAATTTACAAAAAAAAATCGAGAATACTCGAATTTTTTGTTAATATACTAAATTTAGTAAATTTACGATTTTTTTCGAATATTTACAAATTTTTTCGAAAATTTACTAATTTTTCGAAAATGTTCTAATTTTTTTGTTAATATAAAAAAGTTACTTTTTACAGTGTATTATTTGACAACTCACGAGCTTTTGATAAATGACCAGCATATGAAGTACCGTGTTACCATTAGTATCTTGCTTATCTGGATCTGCACCTCTCGCAAGCATTAATCTATAACATTCCTCTTGACCTAAACACGCTGCAAAACTCAAAGGATATTCACCCCAATAGACGTAACTGTAAAAATGTGAATCGTTATTGTGCCATTATAGAAATAATAAAAAATATTTAATATGTAACTTCATACCCTTCGTAATTCGTATCCGGTGTAACACAAACCCATTCGTAATCAACACAATCGTTTCTCGATGCCTTTTGATCTTCTGGGCACATGAATGCACCAAAACATCTTTCGTGGTAATCAGCACCACTGTCTAACAAAAATTTAACCATCGATGGATCTTCGTTAACGATCGCCATGTGTAATGCATTTTCACCGTAATATTCGTCGTCGATATAAATATCGTAAATTAAATTTGGATAAAATCTTAATAATCTTTTGGCTAAATCAGCGTGTATCGATGTTGAATTTAACATACACAAATGTAATATCGTTTCACCAACTGCACCACGTTCGTTTAAATTCCAACAAACTAATCTGTATTTACTTTTATCTATAAAAGAAATTTTTGCATTTATGTTTTATCTGTCAACGAAAAGTTTTTTTTTTTTTTTAATGAAAATAATGATTAATGAAAAAAAGAAGCTATTTTATAAAGCGTTAATTTATCGATGAATGATTTTTTGAATTTTCTTTGCTCTTAACCAATTGTATTTTCATCTGGATTTTCATCTCCCATATCTTTATCGATATCGTAATCACTGGGATTTTCCATTGCTTTTAAAACTGGCAGCTGTAAAAATTAACTTGATTACTCACTGAGAAAAGCTTTAATATTTATAATGAGTTTAAACGTGTACCTGTTTGTATCTTGGACGTTCTTTGTTCCTTAATAAGACCATTTTCGAAATTGGTATCCATTTACCTTTACCTTTGTTGTACAAAAACGGTTCAACTTTTGTCCTAATTGCATGATCTAATTCAGCAAATTGCTTTGTTTGCGAGGCTCTTTTCATCATATCAACAAACAAACCTCCACCTAATTAGAAAAAATTCCTGTCAAAAAAAAGAAATAATTTTTCATTCAATTCGTACCTTTTAAATCAATAAGTTTGTATAACAAAATTGACGATGTGTCGGTTTGTTTTTTAACACCACTTGTCACATTACTTTCTGTATTACCCATTATTAATTATTTTTTAAAAATTAATTTTAATAATAAAAACTCTTTTCATTATTTTGCAGTATTTTTTTATTAGAGTTACCATGGCTTAATTTAAATTATCGATCAAACAATATAACAGAAGATTTTTTTTCAAGTGTTAAAAAAATTACGAATTTTAATATCTGCGCATATTAGTAATTTTAGATTTTTCTGCATTTTTTAAAAAATTGTTAAGTAATTTTTGATGAATCATTTAAAATATTTAAAGAAAAAAATTTTTTTTCTATATTAAATATTTGTATAGATAAGAGAATGCAACGATATCTTATTTAATTTCTAATAAAATTTAATTGCATTTGACGAAAATAATAATGATAATTAAACTTTCTTATATTTTTAATTGATGATTTCATTTTATGTATTAAATTACATTATAAGTTAAGTTTTTTAATAAAATTTATTTTATATCATTTTTAAAAAATATTTAATATTAAAAAGAAAAAAAAAATTATTTTTTTAAAATTAAAAAATAATTGTTAGTAAAAATATTTGAAAAAAAGTCAAAAATATTTAATAATTTAATTTCTAGGCTTATGAGTGTACATTTTCATCGGCCCCATAAGAATGGCTCGTTGGTCTAGGGGTATGATTCTCGCTTAGGGTGCGAGAGGTCCCGGGTTCAAATCCCGGACGAGCCCAGTGGATATTTTTTTTTTTTTTTTTTTTTTTAATTTTTTTTAGGACTAATGATTTTTATGAGTGTTATATTTTTAATTAAAAAATATTTTTTTTTTTTTTTTTTTTTTTTTTTTTTTTTTTTTTTTTCGTACCGGATAAAATATTTGTTTAATCTTCATCAGACGCATATTTTTAAATTATTGTTTACGAAAAGACAAAGTTGCAAATATTTGTTAACGATAAACCATAAAAAAAATTGAAAGATGATACTTAAAAAAAAAGGGAATTATTAGTATCAAAGGCAGTGGGGAAATATAAAAAAAGAAAGAGAAGGTGTTATTTATTCTTTAAAGAAAGATAAAAAAAAAAAAAAAAATAAAACTGTTGCGGTGGTAGTGCAAGAACGCGTGTGCTGTAGAAGTTCGCGGGCTCTTTTTATTTCGAATCTGTTTGTAATTTGCGATTGAGAAGAAGTTGTTTAATAAGTCTTATAAAAAATTTTTTTTGTATTTTTCATTTTAAAAATAAAAATAATGTGTAAAATATTATTAAAATGTAAAGTTAAAAAAATATTTTTTTTTGTTTAAACAATAAATTTATTGTTATGTACTAAATGGTTAAAATTAAAACTAATCATTTTTTGCACTAGTGACATTTTAATTAGAATATTTAAAAAGGTGTCAAAAAGTGTAGTGAATAATAATAATAATTTTTTTTTTTTTACACATAATGTGAGTAAATATTTTTATCATGCATTTATGTAAAGAGTGTGCTAATTTAATTTGCTAAATAATAAGTTAGTGGATTAGGGTATTAGAAAAAAATCGTTTTCGTTTTTTATGTAAATTTAGGTATAAGTTTTGAATTTTTATCGTTGAATCTGGAAGAGTTAATTTATTGCATTTGTTTTTTTTTTTTTTTTTTTTTTTTTTTTTTTTTTTTTTTTTCTTTCTAGATATTTATAACCCTTTTTATTCAGATTATGATACTATTTTCAAAAATCTGTATGCCAGGTATTCAAACCTCACTTAATCAAACTGCATTCTCATTTCAAAAAAAAAAAAAAAAAAAAATATTTTTTAAAAAATTTATCTTTAAACATAAAAATAGCTAGCAAATTTTTAACACTATAAAGAAAAAGATAAGATAAAGAGTCTTAAAAAAAAAAAATAAAAACTGGGTAGAAGAATTTTAGTTTTTCAACCTACCAGTGTTATTTAGCAAAAATTTTTTTAATTTCCTAGAGTATAACTTTCATATTTACGGTTATCCATTAAAGCTAGAATAAGCATGAAGAAAAATAATAGTAGCTTTAAGGTATAGATTTATATTAAATGAATAAAAAAATTATTTCATGTCTATATTAATAAATCCAAACCGTTATTTTTTACTTAATTATGCCTTATAAGTAGTTATAGATCCCTTTTTCTTTTTTTATTGTTTATTTATTCAAAATACTTATTTTATCAGTAAATAAGAGAGAATGTATAATAGAATGTAAGCGTTCATCTTACGTTTATTATATTCGCTAAAACCCTTTTATTCATTGTTTGCATTAAATTTTAATCTAATTTTTTTTTAGCTTTAGGAAATATTTTTATTCAATGAGGTTTATCTGGGTTAACATTCTGTTACATTATCAATTCTGTTGCAAAATACTTTTTTCAAATTTTGCAATTTCGAAATTTTTTTAGGGCTATAAATAACTTTTTCCTTTCGTTCCTTCTTCTTTCAATTTTATTTGTCAAATGTCATTCTTAATTTAAAAAAAAATAATTTCTGTTCTAAAACTAGAAATTAGTAAAACTACACTGTAAAAAGTAATAAAATTAGAACATTTTCGAAAAATTAGTAAATTTTCGAAAAAATTTGTAAATATTCGAAAAAATCGAGAATTCTCGAAATTAAATTTAGTAAATTTACGGTTTTTATCGAATATTTAAAAAATTTTTTGAAAATTCACTAATTTTTCGAAAAAATTCTATTTTTTTTATAAATCTAAGAAAGTTACTTTTTACAGTGTAGCCCATATACAATAAGTGACACAAAAAAATTTTTTTATCACATACTCGATAAAATCACACAAACGTAAATTCATATGTAACAGAATATCTATCAAGGAAACTACACTAAACTCAAACTTTTTTTTAAATGACAATACTCTAATCTAATATTTCATTTCATAATAACAATAAATCATAAAAATAAAAAACAAAAGAGAATATGACATAACTTTTACTCTAGATAATGATGATGTTATATTTCAAAAATTTATGCATTAAAAAAATAATTACATATTACAAAAATTATTATGAGATTCACCTTGATTTTTACCCTAAAAAAAGTTATTTATTAATCTCTTATGTAAATAAAAAAAAATTGCCATTCTCATTTTTTATTTTATCGTTTAAAAGAAATTTTACGCTTACTAAAGCAATTGAGATTAAAGCAAACCGATATTTATTTAAGAATATTTCATTTGCATCAAACCATGAAAATCTTGTGGTACTTTTAAATAAAATTTTTTTTTTTCTGATATTTGACGCCATATATATAAATATACTATTAAAATTTTTCTTGTACTTTTTTTAATGGATTTCAGTTAAAATCCATTTATTTTTATTTATGTATATGGCTCATTTCATTAAATTTGTTTTTTTGTAATAATTTACTAATAAATAAACGTTTTTAGAAGATTCAAAGACTCTGCTTCGAAAAGATGATCAGAAAGTATAAATTTAATCATTTTATATATAAATTTGAGTATTTTTATCGACCCAAAAACCCAAAAAAAATTAAATATAGAAATAAAATAAAATGGCAAACTCCATATATCAATAATATTAAGATATAAATATTGCATTAAAAATTATTAAAATATTTATATGCTTTTAAAAAGAGAGTACATAAGACAGGTCAATATAAATGATATAAAAAATTAGTAAACACGATAATTATAATATTTGCTAAAAATGTACATTTACATCGATAGAGAAAATAGTAAAGATTGAATATCTATTTTAAAATTACAGTGTAAAAATAGAGTTTTGCAAAATGAGAACGTGTCAAAATTTTTGTTTATATTAGAAAATGTTAACATAAATATCGACAGATGACTAAAAAATTATTTAAATAATGTGGGTGTTTTAAGGAAATGAATTAGTACAGCTTATTAGTTTTTAAATTATTGTTATTATTAGATACCAATCTGATAAATACAGCATGTAATAATATATATATCTCGACTAAACTATTTTAATGATTATTTGATTATAATATGACGTTTATATAGCATACACTGTTTTTAATTTAATGTTAATCGAAAAAAAAAATTATTAATAGACTTGATTTATAGCGTTTACAATAAAAAATCTAATAACTTTTAATTATATTGTGATATATGGTTTAATTTTATTTTAGTGCCTAAAGTTTATTATAATAAATGAAGGGTCAATTTGTGAATGCAAAATTAGGGGATATTGAAGGCTGAAAATATTTACTTTTTGTTCTTAATTTCAATTGGTCCAAAAGTTACCCAGTTTAGATTTGGGGCATCACATTTTGGCATCCGTATTGAGGGAGTAATTTTTTTTCTCCAAATAAGATTATTGTTTTGTGAAAAATTAAATTAAGAAACACAATCTACGTTTTTTGGTCCTAAATATGAACCCAGAGTCAAAGTTAACCCATCTTGCTTAGTTCTGACCCCATTACAATTCCCTGTACCTCATTGAAATGAGCAAATCAATGATTTCAGTTTATAATACAGATTTTAATATTCAATAATTAATTTTAATAATTATCATTAAACATAAATTACTTTATTATCAATTAATTAAAATTTTTTACATAAACACATATCTATAATTATTGTTGATAGCACAGGATTTGTTATTTTTAATTTATATTTATCAAAACACTTAATAAAAAATCTGAATATAATCACAATACAATATAGTATTTTGGAATATAAAATAATTATTAATGAATTGATTGAAAAATCTTTTGTTTTCAGAATAAAAAAATTTCAAGTTCGCACATGTCAATTTAGATAGACATTAAATAAAAAATTATTATATCATTATTTTTATTATTATAATAAATAAAATGCTTAAAATTTATTTTAATAATACACCTATCAATTACAATAATAAAAAACGTGATTAAGCATTTAAATATGACCAAAATATTATAAATAATTTATTATTTTATGATAACAATAACATATTTTATATATAGTCATCAATTCATGACTAAACGAGATTTATCAGTTTGAAAAAATCCTTTTTTTTTAAATAGCATACACGTTTTATTTTTGCAGAAGTTTATTTATTTATTTAATTATTTAATAGTAATAATAATATTTTATTACTTCATTATATTTTACTATATAGAGGTGTGGTTGTTAAATGTTAATTGTTGTACGTGTATAAATAAGGGTTTTTAAGATTGTTTAATTATTTTTATTATAATTGCATCATGCCAATATTATAATGTCATGCACGTTTTTAAAAAATTTTTTTATTAATTTATCGAAATTCAATTCAAGATCGATGATAATCTGTAAAAAATTAATTTTGTGATTATTGGATTTTTGGGTTTTTTGAAAATTTAGGCTTTATTTATATATAAAAAAATTTAGATCTATATGGGAAATTGTCAAATTTTTTGAATTTTCAAATTTTTGTTTTTTTGCTCTGAATAAGACTTGAAACTGTTAACAATTTCTTGTCACTCGCATTTATTCAAAATTATTGTCAAAAAAATCAACAAAAGCAATTATGTTAATAATTTAATTTTATATGGTTCTTTGTACCAGAGAGCTCAAAAAACTGTCTTGAATGGATTTTAGTTGAAAACCTCAATGAATCAAAAAGTACTGATAAATTGAGAAACACAGTTTTTTGAATGAAACTAAAAAAATCTTTTAAACAACATCCCGACCAATGTGTAAATCGATAGATTAGAAACCGATTATCGATTCTTCCAACAAAACATCGTCATAAGATCGTAATGTCATTTATAAAAAAAGATCGATAAGAATAAAAATATTTCCTGCACTTACAAGAAAAAAAAAACATTATATTTACGTTAATTAATTAGATTAATTATCTAACAATGAAATCTGATACATAATCCTCCAAAGATATATATTCATACTGTATAAAGTAGAATTAATGTAGGTCAAGTACAAATTGTGGCTCTAATGTACATTATATATATATATATTGACCACACTAAATTTACTATATTAATTATTACCTAATTTTATGATATTTACGTAATTTTATAATTTTTCTATTAAAAATAGACGTAGGAGGCTTTTTTTAACATGAATTTTTACCTGCACTTTGTTATTAGTAATTGGTGCTATTAAATTATAATCATGTTTATTTTATTATCATCATTAATTATAGAATAATGATTTATTAATTTTATAAGTATGATATGAAGATATTATATTATATTTTTTATTTTTTTTATTGCTGGAAAAAAATATAATTTTTGAAAATTCAGTTTTTGGTTTTTAAAGTTGGACCAAATTTTGGTCAAATTTGGGCTGCTTTTAAATGAAAGTTTTTTTTTTTTTTAATGTTAACAAAGCAGGAGTCTTTTTAATATGGTAGATGGATTTTTGGATAATTCTATAAATTTAATTTGATCTAAAACTGTTTTTACTACAGTATTTTTCAAAAAAAAAAGATAAATAAAGAAAAATTGCGTTAAAACAAGTTATGTGCAAATATACTAATAAATCATTTTTTTAAAAGTAAAACTTTGAAAAATCATAAAATAAATTGTATTTCTTGACATAAATATATAATATAAATTTGTTTTCTAAAACAAATAAGTGCCAGTAAATTGTCAACATTATAATAAATATCTCATTCTTACGTTCGACAAGTACAACAGTTTAACAAATGATTCTATATTTTTTACTTAGAAATTCATTCTCATTGGTTTTAATTATTCTTAATTATCGTATTGAACCTTCAAAAAAAAAAATAGGCTAAAAAATTGATTTAAAAAAAATTTGAAATTGGGACATACCAAAAAAGTTTATTTAACTACGATTTTAATTTTCTTTTTTAAAAAATTTATTTATTTACTTTTAAAATAACAATTTATGTGTGTTTAGAAGCGATTGATATCTTCTTAAGAAATGAAAAACACATGTTAGCGAATTTATTTATTTATATATGCATATATAAGAAAAAGTAGACCGCAAATACCACTGCAACCACGTGTTAAATGTATTTCTACAATATTTATTATATTTTATGTGGCTTTGTGTGTGAATTTTTTACTATGAATAAAATGAAAATGAAAGTGAATTATGTATATGTTAGACTTTTACTTATTTTGGCTGGAATTCAATTTTTTACCCTTAATAGATCCTGTGAATTGTACCCTGGTATTTTAATAGGTATTTTGGGACTAAAAGTAGTTTTATTAATGGAAAATTTAATAGAATTTTCATTTCTGATGTTAACTCTAAAATTAAGACAAAAGATTAGGTTAGGTTAGGTAACTTTCTTATATTAACAAAAAAATTAGAACATTTTTGAAAAATTAGTAAATTTTCGAAAAAATTTGCAAATATTCGAAAAAAATCGTATATTTACCAAATTTAGTATATTATCGAAAAATTCGAGTATTCTCGATTTTTTTGTGAATTCACAAGAAAAATTGATAATTTACAATTTTTTTTCGAAAATTTGTGAATTCACAACTTTTTTCGTAAAATCACAAAAAAAATCGAGAATTCTCGAATTTTTCGATAATATACTAAATTTAATAAATTTACGATTTTTATCGAATATTTACAAAATTTTTTGAAAATTCACTAATTTTTCGAAAAAATTCTATTTTTTTTGTCAATTTAAGTTACCTTTTACAGTGTACCTCACAAACTGATTTTCAATTAATAAGTAACCTTATCCCATCAAAATAAATTTTTATCAGATATAAAAATTGCAATCTATATCGAATTCAGTTAGGATAATTCTAAAACGCGTTCAAAAAAACTGTATAAAAATTGATTGATTAAAGCCAAAATAAGCCGAGGTCAAATATATAAAATAAATAATTCAAATATTTAACCAAATTGATTAAATCTTTAAATTTTGTTAATAGGTACAAAAAAGTAAAAGAAAATTTGTTAATATTATTATGGTTATTAGTAACAACAAAAATTTTCTATTGTTATGGGATAACAGGATATGCATCAGATATACCAGCAGGTCCATATTGTGCAACGAGATACAACGAATTAAGATGTTGCAATGGTAGACAAGATGAATGTAGTGCACCAATATTAGGTACATTGTGTTATTGTGATGATTTTTGTAACAGAACATCAAATGAAGATTGTTGTCCTGATTATTGGTCCTATTGTCGGGGTTTTTATGAACAGGTTAAATCACCAGGAGAATTTTTGCTTAAAGGTATATTAATTTACAATATTTATGATTTACAGATTTTAACCTAAATTAATTGATTTTAAAAATGATAAATTAAAAGTAAATTTTCTCTTTGATTTACATTTCAAAGAAATAATAATATCGAATGACTCATTTCTAAATTTTTAGAATGTCAACATAGAGGAAAATTATATCACCATGGTCAAACTTTCATTGAAAATTGTAACACTTGGTAAATTAATTTTAATATTTTATCATAAATAATTTAATTGTTCTTCTAATTTATTCAAATTTTAACAGTAAATGTTCTTCGTTGAAACACAAGCCAGAAATTTTATGCGAAGATAATAGGTGCCTTATGAGCTTAGATGTAATAGAAGAAATTAATTATGATGTCAATTCTTTATGGAGAGCAAGAAATTATTCAGAATATTGGGGACATACGCTTGATGATGGAATGAAACATAGATTAGGAACGTTGGATCCAGAAAAATCGGTAAATTTTACATGTATTTTTTTCTTTTTTAAAGCAGAACATTATCTTTAAACTATAGAAAGTCTGAAATCGGGGACTGAACAGGAAAAAGGTCTTTTTGATTTTCCGAATCAAAATCTGGCGTCCAAAATGGATGATAAAATTGATAAGAAAATATTTGGATTTACATATAGTAGATCCCAATGCAAGGGATAATTATTTGGAGAAAACTAACCCTAAAATAAGAAAAAATTTTCCAAAGAGCCAAAAAAAACTACAATTGAACTTTTTCCTATTTGGTTCTCGATTTCAGACCAATTATCGCATTTTGCCTAAAGTAATTGCAGTTCAAAATCAAACAAAATTAATATCTGTAATCCTAATTAAATAAATCATACATCGTATCATTTTATAAATAATTTGATATTTTAAATGCTGCAATATATGACCGCAAGTTGCAATCAAGTAATTATTGAAACCACTGGCAGTCTAGAATATTTTAAAACTTATACATTCAGGGCCGTCTTATCCATTAGGCACTTGAGGCGGCCGCCTACAGGCCTCCACCAATTTGAAAAATATAAAAAAAAAATTTTTTTTCTAAATATTTTGAAAATATTTTCCTTAAAATATTAATTATTATTATTAATAAAAGGATTGAGTTTTTATTGACCAATACTGGGCATAAATGAAATTATAAATATCTGTAAATCATGGGCGATGACAATATTCAAATTGATATTATTATTAATTTAGAAACTTTAAAATCTACTATACAATTCATTCTGGATACCCTGTCATGACCTTGCCAGTAACTCACCCGTTTGGGCTGATTTCACCGCCTTTTTATATATGTAAAATATGTTTTGTGTGATATTGTCAGTCCTCTATGTGCTCAGGAAGCCTTGTTATACTAAAAAGAAGTTTTTTAGATTTCTTCAGTTTTTTCAACCACTTTTTGTAAATCAATTTTTAAAATTGACTAGATGATTAAAAAAAATAGTATCAAGACATAGAAAGTTGTAAAATTTTCCGCTGAATCCGATTCTGAGGTTAGTTTTTTGAAATTTGGCCCCTGTTTGGCTAAAACTGCTTTTTTAGGCTGAGAATGGCAGAATTTGAATTGCTAAAATGCAACTTTTATAGGGCTCAAATAATAACGATGACCAGCCCTTGACAGAATTGGTCTATAACTATGTATTTTTATAGTATTTTGTAATTCAGGGATTTCACGTCAATTGGGCACAAATTGAACTGAAGGGTCGCCACGGCTAGTCTGAAAGATCGGATTATGAAAAAATCGGGTTTTATAGTGAAAAATGAATGTTAAACCTATGAGAAAATAGTCCTTTTTTGGATTTAAATCTTTCATTTATATTTTATCGAGTTATTTGATAAAATATGTCTCTCGGGGGAGATTAAAATGAGCCAAAATTTGCCCTGCTTGGATTGGGCTGAAATTTTCAGGAAATGTTGCTTTTTTGGTCCCCAGAAACATGGTCAAACCCGTTTTTGAAAATCAGTCATCCTCTTTAAGATATTTATCAATATGCCTCCCATTTTTGTAGTGGTTTTTCTGATTTTGCTTTACAATTTTAGTTTGATCAAGCACCAAACCAACGAGAAAAGTTAACATTCATTTTAAATATTAAATTATATGCATATAAATAATTTAATATACGGAATTTTTAAAAAATGTTATTTTTTCAATTTTAAACGTTAGTTTGGTGCTTGTCAAACTAAAATTGTGAAGCAAAATCAGAAAAACCGCTACAAAATGACTTTTCCCATGTATTTTAAATGGGAGACAAATTGAGTTCCCATGAACAAAACGAAATTTTTCTTTCTCAGTGGGGTGAAAACGCGTTTTTTTCGATTTCTTTGCGGAGCGAAAAAATTTTTTTCGGCCCGCTAGGAAGAAAAAAATTTTTAAGACCTATAAAACCCATTTTAGTCGCCAATTTAAAAAAATTTCATTTTAACGTTAAAATTTGGTTTAAAAAGTCATTATTATGCTTCTAACGCTTTTTGAAGCTAAAATAACCACCTTGCGACATTAACCATATCAAATTATATAGTATTTAGACCAATTCTAATAATGTTTGAATCCTATAAAAGCTGTTGTATTTTAGCAATCCAAATTCTCCTGTTTTTAGTCTAAAATTGAAATTTGAGCCGCCCAGGGGCGAAATTCCAAAAAACTAACCTTAGATTCGGATTTAGCGAGAAATTTTACAACTTTTCGTGTCTTGATGCTATTTTTTTTAATCATCTAGTCATTTTTAAAAATTGATTTCTCAAAAATGTCTAAAAAACCGAAGAAATCTAAATAGCTTCTTTTTGGTATAACACGGCTTCCTGAGCACATAGAGGACTGAAAATTTCACAGAACACATATTTTATTTTAAAAAAAAGGTGGTGTAAAAATTAGCCCAATCGGGAGACATGACCTGTCAAAGTTATGACACGGTGTCTAGAATGACTCCTACTGATTGAGTAGTTTTTAGTACTATGCATTAGTAAGATTTGAAATTTTTGTTATTTTCTTTATTTTCGCTCATCTTAAGTGGGCCCCCACCAGGTTTCCGCCTACGAGCCCTATAGTTCTTAAGACGGCCCTGTATACATTAACTACAGTTTAGTTAAAAACATGGAGATCCTTGTAGATTAAAAAGTTTTTTCTTTTTTTTGAGAAAACTTTAAAAAAACTTGTTAACATAAAGAGGGAGGAGAGGTGCATAGGAGTCCCATGAAACATTGCTTAACTAAATGTATACTTTAATTGTAAGACGTTTTTTATTTTATAAGATTGACAAGAAAATTTCTGATTAGCTGATGATACCCTCAAGTACTTCAAAACTATAAATAAATTTTTTTCTCATTTCTTTTTTCATATTACAGTTACCAGAACTTTCTTCTGTCAATCTGAATTCTCTTAAATGGGCGGGACCAAGCTTTGCAAGCTACGAAGTAAATATTTAAAATAAAAAAAAAATAAATTAGTTTAGAGTCGAATAAACAAGAAGTTATTAATCAATAAATAATAATTTATTATCATCATTAGTTTTCATTTGTCATTAATTTTCATAACATTTTGTGTAGTTTTTATTTTTCTTGTAGAAATTTAGAGCTATTTTTTTTTTAAACTCTAGAACCAAATTAATAAGTAGAACCAAATTAATTTCATTATTTTAGAATAAAAAATGCTTATAATCCTGATTTATATGTTTGTAACAGAATACATTTTATTCAAAAAACCTAATTTTTACAGTAGTTATTTCCAAGAAAAACTATTATACCGAAACTTTAAATATCTATGCAAATAGTTTATGGACCTTATAAGTACGTAATATTTTTTCATAAAAATGTTTAGCTGGCTTATGTAAAACTTTACGCCCGTCCCTATACCTATAATTATTCTAAACTCTACCTATTGAATGTAACAGTTTTTATATATCAAGGGTAAAAAAAGACTTTTTCTTGAGGGGGTTGGCGCGCTTTAGCGCCCAGAGGTCTTGCCACCTAGTTGATAAAAAAATTCGATTTATGGGGTTTAAAAGCTTACACTAAAAAAAAAAAAAAAAAAAAAAAAAAAAAAAATTGATACCAATTGAGAGGTATTCACTTGAATTTCTCTGCTAGTAGGTCCAATTTCTAGGCCTAAGAACCCCATTCAGCTAGACTGAAAGTATGGGGGATGTTTTTTCAACTGCCACAACCAGTCCAGAAACTCAGAAACAAAACAGATCGGCTTCCCAAACGGTTTACATTCCCCTTGTACTCCAGTCAAATCGCGGTTTAGGGTGTATTTTCACTGGCCAACATGAGATTCGTTCTACTATATGTTTTTTGTGTCGCTGATCACGAAAATCGGGGTATTTTCCGGGAGATATTTTCGAACACCCTTAAATTTGCAAAAATTATCCCCAAAAAGGGTTTTATTTTATATATTAGCAAACTGAGTTTCTAGATTTAGCCAAAAATTGGTCTAAGAGGGTTTTTTGGGTCACTGATCAAGAATTTGAGGTAATTTTTTTATGAATATTAATATTTCACCCTTAAATTTGCAAAAATTACCCCTAAAAGCAGGTGTTTTTGCTATTTTTGCATTTTGTGAGATCAGATTAGGTCCATACATGTTTTTTTCGTCGCTAATCAAGAATTCTGGGGAATTTTTGGTGAATAATTAATATTTCACCTTTAATTTAGCAAAAAAAAATTCTACAAGGGGTGTTTTTGCTATTTTCGCACTTTGAGCGACCTAATTAAGTTCTTACGGGTTTTTTGGGTCGCTATTTCACCCTTAAATTAGCAAAAATAACCCCGTTCAAAGTGCAAAAATTGCAAACGCATCCCTTTTAGGGGTTGTATTTGTTAATTTAAGGGTGAAATATTAATTATTCATAAAAAATTTCCCCAAATTCTTGATCTGTGACCCAAAAATTCCTTAAGGACCTAATTTGGTCGCTGAAAGTGCGAAAATAGCAAAAACACCCCCTTGTGGGTAATTTTTGCTAATTTAAGGGTGAAATATTAATTATTCATTAAAAATTACCTCAAATTCTTGATCAGCGACCCAAAAAACCCTCTAAGACCAATCCTTGGCTAAATCTAGAAAATCAGTTTGCTAATATATAAAAAAAAACCCTTTCTGGGGGTAGTTTTTGAAAATTTAAGGGTTTCCCGAAAATATCTCCCGGAAAAGACCTCGATTTTCGTGATCAGCGATCCAAAAAACATATAGCAGAGCAAATCTCATGTTGGCCAGTGAAAAATACACCCACCCTCCGCGATCTGATTGGAGTATTGTGGGGTAAATATATTTTGAAAACCAAGGTTTTCCATTTTCAGATTTCTCAATTAAACTACTATATGGGGTAGCTAGTAAAATAATTATTTTAAAAATTTTGTCTGTAATTATGTTCCTGCGAATTAGAATTAACCAAATCATTAAAGCATTGAGAAAAAATATGGTGTACTATATCAAAATAATATATATGTTCCTTTTTAACAACGTATTTGACCATTCAAAAATCATTTTATTTAAAAAACTGCAGGTTTATAATTTAAATCCTGTAAAAAGGATTTATAATGCAGACGAATTACCAAGAGAATTCGATGGCAGAATAACATGGGCACGTGATATAACACCAATTCACGATCAAGGCTGGTGTGGTGCATCTTGGGCAATGTCAACAGCTGATGTAGCATCTGACAGATTTGGTATTATGAGTAAAGGTTTAGAAAAGGCTGAATTAAGTTCTCAACATCTTTTATCTTGTAATATAAGAGGTCAATTAGGCTGTGAAGGTGGACATTTAGATAGAGCTTGGCTCTTTGTCAGGAGATTTGGGTAAAAAAAAATCAGTTAACTAAATCTTACTTATTTGGTAAAATTAAATTAATTATTTTGTTAAAGGTTAGTAGATGAACAATGTTACCCATGGGTTGGAAAAATGACAAAATGTAGAATGCCTAGAAAAGGAAAATTATCAAACGTTGGTTGTAAAATGCGACTTTGCTACGCTTTAAGAAATGATTTTTATAAAGTTGGACCTGTTTATCGAGTTAGCGGTGAAACGGATATTATGAATGAAATTATGACATCAGGACCTGTTCAAGGTATGCATAATTTTAATATTAAGCAAACTGATAGTAATTTTCTGTTTATCAATTAAAAATTAGACGTATTGACTAACTTGTTATTTTATGCTTATTGTCAATAAGATAAATTAATCGCATTATTTTGAGCATGAAAATGAGAGTAAAAGGACTAGTTTTCACATCGTTACGAAAGAAATTTTATGTTTCTTATGTCACACCTTAATCTTTGTCATCCATAAAAAAATGTTCAAAATATAAATCTTGAGATTAAAATCTCGAATGCCATTAATTATCGTCTCAAGTTTCGTGTATCCCTGAATGCTGATTTTCATTTTTACATCAAAACATAAAGTTTAAAAACAATTTATTTAAACAAGGCTTTTTTATTTTAATTAGCTACAATGAGAGTGTACCAAGACTTCTTCAGTTACGAAACTGGAATTTACGTTCATTCAAGGCATTCTGAAAAATATCAAAGTGCGTATCATTCAGTCAGAATCGTCGGATGGGGCGAAGAACATTCTCCTCGTACTGGTGAAATAATTAAATTTTGGGTAATGAAAATAATTCTTTAAGTAAAATTCAAATAAAATTTTAATCATTAATAATTAAACGTTTTTAGAGAGTCGCCAATTCATGGGGACGCTATTGGGGCGAAGATGGATATTTTAGAATCATAAGAGGAACAAATGAATGTGAAATCGAATCATACATTCTTGCTGTTTGGGCAAAAACTGTTTAAATAATTTTGTGTCTTTGTATAGAAAATAACAATATTCTGTTGTTAAATTAATATTTATTCTTTGGTCTGTCTATAGTAAGTTTTGGATTTTCGAATAAAAAAAATTTTTTTTAAACATAAATATAGATCTGGTCTAAAAATTTAAATTAACCAAAAGTACAAGATATTGTAAAATAAACAATTTTTATTCGAAATAATCAAAATTAATCTCATAAAAAACAAATAATATCAATCTATGTTAGTTTTAAGAATTTTAAGTTAATAATATGCTAATTAAACGAAGAGGTAAAAAATTATTTTTAAAAATTAAAATCTGTATTAATATGTTTAATCATTAGTTTTTTTATAATCAATAAATAAATAAAATAATTTATTGGAATTACCTAGAAGGAAAAAAAATTATATTACAATTAGTTTAGTTAATTCATAATTTAGAAACAGGGGGTCTTTTTGGCCTTGATTAATTAACAATTTCTTACATTTTTTTCATTTTTTGAAGAATTTTGATGGTAATTTACCAAAAAAATAAGGTTTCTAAAATTATAGTTCATTTAATCACTCTTAATTTGTTCTCAACCTAATTTTTTGATAAATTACAAAAAAAAATTCACCATAATTAAAATTATGATAATCATTCTAATAAATAATTTCATTCCATAAAAATAGTAATTTAACTGATAAATTGCAATTTTTTTTTATCTAATAAGGAATTAATTAATATTCATTAAAAAATCACATAATGTTAATTATATAGTGTAAATATAATAAATAGTTATTAATAATTAATTGTACGTGTAAAAAAAAAATTGATAAATAAATTTTTAATTTTATTCTTGTATACATAATTTTTATCATTTTTTTGAATTTTAGCTAAAAATAAATTATTTTACTATTAATTCAATACTTCCTGATAAATTTTATCTATTACACACGACTTTGAAAGATTATGTTTGTATCATCTGACCTATTTTAAAGTATTGAATAGTTTAATAGATTTTATTATTTCATTTCAAACTAATTACTTGCAGTATTTATTCTGAAAAGCTCTATTTTACTTAAAATGCCAAGTTTTAAATATTTATTTTTCTTTATTTTAAGTATTTTGAGTTATGCTAAGAGTACGACCGAAAAATATAATTTAGAACTTGTTCAGATTGTAAGTTTTTAATGTTTATATTTGAATTTAAGTTAAAATTTAGCAAAAATAAATTTTCTTATTGCAGTTAATGAGACATGGTGATCGTACCATCGACAAGAAAGAAATGATTCCTAACATACCGTATCCAAAAGAAATAATCAAACTTTATGGATGGGAACAATTAACAAATGTAAATAACAAAATTTAATGACTTGGGATTCCCCACTTACTTCATTTCTTAGAATTCAAAAATAAAAATGATTTACCTCATTAATTTTTATAAACAAATTAAAATTCTTAAGTATATTTGTTTTTAGAATGGAAAAAGGCGTGTTTATCAAGTTGGAAAAATGTTGAGAGAACGTTACGATGATTATCTTGGAAAACTATATCGACCCCAAGATGTTTATGCTTATAGTTCAGATTATGATAGAACCAAAATGTCATTGCAAGTACTTTTAGCTGCTCTCTATCCACCTTCACCAGAATTGCAATGGAACTCCGAAATTCATTGGTCTCCAATTTCTCAAGAATACAATAAATCAGAAACTGATATATTAAATAATTATGATGAACATTGTCCACTGTAAGTAGAAAAATACGTAGAATATAGGTTTATTTGCCAAGCTAATCAAAACGATGGGAACATAGTTCCTACAATAAAAAATTATACACTCCATTTGTTTCCTAAAGTATCTATGGAAAATTGGACGATTTTTTAATTTTTCAAATTTCTTGTTTTTTTGGACTGGAAAGGGTTTGAAACAGTTAAAAACTTATATTTATATCCTTCAAGGGGTCGAAGAACTCAAAAAAGCTGATATAAATGGATTTAAGTGAGTTTGAAAATTTTTGGTTTTTTAGAATTTTTGGTTTTATTCTCTTAGAACCATTTGGACTGGTTAAAATTCATCATAAATCATGTTTTCTAATAAAATAAGTGCTGATGAAATAGGGGAAGAGGATTTTCTTGACAATTTTTATTTTTGCAAAAATCGGAGGGTATATATGGAAAAATGTCCAATTTTTTGATTTTTCGAATTTCTTGTTTTTTTGGACTGGAAAAGATTTGAAACAGTTAGAAACTTATATTTATATCCTTCATGGGGTCGGGGAGCTCAAAAAACCTGATATAAATGTATTTAAGTGAGTTTTTAAATTTTTGAATTTTTAGATTTTTTGGTTTTATTCGCTTCAAACCATTCGGATGGGTTAAAATTCCTCATAAATCAAGTTTTCTAATAAAAAAAGTGCTGATGAAATAGGGGAAGAGGATTTTCTTGACAATTTTTATTTTTGCAAAAATCGGAAGGGGTATGTATGGAAAATTGTCCGATTTTTTAATTTTTCAAATTTCTTGTTTTTTTGGACTGGAAAGGGTTTGAAACAGTTAAAAACTTATATTTATATCCTTCAAGGGGTCGAAGAACTCAAAAAAGCTGATATAAATGGATTTAAGTGAGTTTGAAAATTTTTGGTTTTTTAGAATTTTTGGTTTTATTCTCTTAGAACCATTTGGACTGGTTAAAATTCATCATAAATCATGTTTTCTAATAAAATAAGTGCTGATGAAATAGGGGAAGAGGATTTTCTTGACAATTTTTATTTTTGCAAAAATCGGAGGGTATATATGGAAAAATGTCCAATTTTTTGATTTTTCGAATTTCTTGTTTTTTTGGACTGGAAAAGGTTTGAAACAGTTAGAAACTTATATTTATATCCTTCATGGGGTCGGGGAGCTCAAAAAACCTGATATAAATGTATTTAAGTGAGTTTTTAAATTTTTGAATTTTTAGATTTTTTGGTTTTATTCGCTTCAAACCATTCGGATGGGTTAAAATTCCTAATAAATCAAGTTTTTTAATAAAAAAAGTGTTGTAGAGATGGGGGAAATCGATTTTCTTGAGAATTTTTATTTTTGCAAAAATCGTAAGGGGTATATATGGAAAATTGGCCGATTTTTTTATTTTTCAAATTTCTTGTTTTTTTGGACTGGAAAAGGTTTGAAACAGTTAAAAACTTATATTTATATCCTTCAAGGGGTCAAAGAGCTCAAAAAACTTGATATAAACGGATTTAAGTGAGTTTGAAAATTTTTGGATTTTTATATTTTGTTGTTTTATTCGCTTCAAATCATTCGGATTGGTTAAAATTCCTCATAAATCAAGTTTTCTAATAAAAAAAGTGCTGATGAAATAGGGGAAGAGAATTTACTCGACAATTTTTATTTTTGCAAAAATCTAAAGTGGTATATATGGAAAATTGGCCGATTTTTTGATTTTTCAAAAATTTCGTTTCTTAGTACTGAAAAAGGTTTGAAATGGTTACAAACTTACATAAATATGGTTCAATGGGCCAGAGGATCCCAAAAAACCTGATGTAAATTGAGTTAAGAATATTATACAAAATAAAAATAATGATTAGTGAGCGCTCGATATTTCTGGATTCTGGATTTTTCAAAGCTAAAAATAATTTATTTTGCTCTTAAATTTTGGCTACGAGATTTCATAATAATAAATTATATTTTAATGAAATATTGTCGAAATCTTATTTGTAATTCTTGGACCAAAGTAGTACCTTGATCAAAATTGAACCTTGAAAATTTTATTTATGTTTCTCATTAATACCTTCTTATTTTTTGTGTAACTAATATGTTTTAATTTAGATACTCTAAATATATTAACGAAGCCAGAGTATCATATGAATCAAATTTAAAATTAACTGAATACAAAGAATTTTATGAATATCTATCAAATAAAACAGGACTGTCTCTAATCGAGATGACAATTAAAAATCATCTTTACAATTTTATAAAATCAATGGTAAAAAATTTTGCTTTTATTTTAAGAATTAAGATTCCAAAATAAATAATTATTTATGTATACTTGTAGAAAAGTTTAAATGAAAGGTTGCCATCATGGATAACAGAAAATATAACAGAGACATTAAAAAATAATGCACATATTACGTACGACACAGCAGGTTTAAAACCATTTACATTGAGAATAAGTGGTGGACAATTAATAAAAGAATTTTTAATAAATATGAATAATAGTGATGAAAAAAAAATTAATAAAAAAATTTTTATCTATGCTGGACACGACGAAAATATTTGTTTATTTGCTGTAGCATTAAAAATTAAGTTACCATTTTATGCTGATTATGGAACTACTGTAATTGTCGAAAAACTTCGAGGAACCGATGGAGAAATTTATATAAAGGTAAATGAAAAAATTAAAAATTAGTAAAATTAAAATTTTTAAATTTATTCTTTTATGATTAAGTTTCTTATTTGGAATACTGAAAAAAATGAAATGCACGTATTGAAAATTGGAAATTGTAACGAAGTATGTCCATTGAAAGAATTTATCGAATTAACAAGAGAAAATATTCCAACTAGTGAAGATTTCGATAAATGTAAAGAAAATATCGTATGATGAATAAATTAGTTATTTTTAAAAGTATTTTTGTGTATTTAAAATATCTGGTTTATTTAATCACATGAGTACACTGTAAAAAGTAACTTTCTTAGATTTACAAAAAAAATAGAATTTTTTTGAAAAATTAGTAAATTTTCAAAAAATTTTGTAAATATTCGATAAAAATCGTAAATTTACTAAATTTAGTATATCCTCGAAAAATTCAAGAATTTCCGATTTTTTTTTATGAATTTACGAAAAAAGTTGTAAATTCACAACTATTTTTCGTAAATTTACAACTATTTTTTGAAAATTTTCGAAAAAAAATTGTAAATTATCAATTTTTCTTGCGAATTCAAAAAAAAAATCGAGAATACTCGAAATACTAAATTAATAAATACTAAATTTAGTAAATATACGATTTTTTCGAATATTTACAAATTTTTTCGAAAATTTACTAATTTTTCGAAAATGTAATAATTTTTTTGTTAATATAAGAAAGTTACTTTTTACAGTTTACAAATGAGATACAGAAAATTAAAAAAATACTAGTTAATTTAAAATTAAAAAAAAAATTTAAGCAAACAAGACTTTTATTAATAGATTTTTTAAAATTGGAAATTACATATTTGGATAACGTTTATTTGAGTTATTGATCATATGACCGAGCATATGACTATTGATTTTGAATTTATTCAAATAAAATTGATAAATTTTGCATAAATTAAATCAAATTACGTAAATTAAGCAGGTAAATATAAAATAATGTAAACTTTTGTAAGATTTTAATTAGTGCGATCAGTTCGGAGAAAAAGGTCTTCAAAATGAGGAAATTTGAATATTTAATTATTTTGTTTATGATATTATTAAATTTTTTAAATTTAAGTTATTGTGAAAGTACAAAAAAGTATAATTTAGAGCTTGTTCAAATTGTAAGTTTTAAAAATTTGTATATAAATTTAGTATATTTATTAATCGAAAAATTAATATTAAAAAATTTATTGTTTTTAGTTAATTAGGCATGGCGATCGTGTGATTATGCAGGAAGAACAAATTCCTAACGTACCTTACCCTAAAGAGGTACTTCAAGTTTATGGATGGGAACAACTAACAAAAGTAAAAATATTATAATTCTTTAGATATTAATTTTTTAATATTCTTCAATTTTACTTTCTAGAATGGAAAAAGGCGTGTTTATAAAGTTGGAAAAATGTTGAGAGAACGTTACGATGAGTATCTTGGGAAAATATATCGACCCCAAGATGTTTATGCTTATAGTTCAGATGTTGATAGAACCAAAATGTCACTGCAAGTACTTTTAGCTGCTCTCTATCCACCTTCACCAGAATTGCAATGGAACTCCGAAATTCATTGGTCTCCAGTTGCTCAAGAATACAATAAATCAGAAACTGACTTTTTAACTAGCTTTAATGGTTGCCCTTTGTAAGTACCTATAAATGTAGCTTTAAATTTTAAAAATATTCGTTAAAGTTGCTTATTAAATTTTTATTATCAAAAGATTCAGGATATATGTAAAAGAAAAGATGAAACTCCAAGAAGTGAAAATAAAATTGTCATTAAATGAGCAGTTCTATAAATATCTGTCATACAAAACTGGGCTATCTATTTTTGGTGTTACAATTAAAAATCAAGTTTACAATTTCATAAAATCTATGGTAATGTATAATCTTATTTATTCGAAATCTTAAATTTTTTAACATGATATTTTTTAAATGTTACAGAACAGCATAAATGCAACTTTACCATCATGGATAACACCAGAAGTTGTAAATATTTTATCCGAGAATGCATTTATTACTTATGATAAAAAACTACTTCCTGCTACTGGATTAAGGATAACAGGAGGAAGAATTTTAAAAAAATTTTTAGATAATATAAATGATAACGAAAATAAAAAAAGTAGTAAAAAAATTTATGTTTATGCAGGCCATGAATTTAATATTTGCTACTTTGTTCAAGCTTTGAAAATAAAGTTACCATTTTTTCCTGATTACGCAACAACAGTAATCGTTGAAAAACTTCGTGGAGTTGATGACGGAGAAGTTTATATCAAGGTAAATAAGCAATTTAAAGTTTAATTGATAATTTAAAAATTATAAATATTTTTTATTTATGCTTCAGTTTCTTATGTGGGATACTGAAAAAAATGAAATGCGTGTATTAAAATTAGACGACTGTGAAGAAGAATGTCCTTTGAAAAAATTAATCCAAATTACCAGTTCAGTTATTCCTTCTGATGAAGATTTAGAAAATTGTTAAGCAAAACACTGCTTAAAAAATATCAGTATTTATTACTTTATATATGTAAAATAAGACTATTTTAGATCATAATAAAAAATGTAAATAAAAATATCAGCTTGAAAACGAAAATTATTGAAGTATTGATGTAACTAAAGGTTCCATTTATAAATTAAAAAAATAAGATTCTTAAACCTCTGCAACCCCACGTACCTTTTTTCCTTACCTTACAATATGACGTGGTTCTTAGAGATTCAAATCAGCTTTGTGCAGCTGTACCTTCAGTTTAAAATTTAACTTGTATAGTATGGTTCTTTTTCGATTCGAAAACTACTCAAAAATAAATTCATTTTTTTCAAATTTTCTCTCTAAGTTCTAATTTGTAAAAACACAACGAAAATAACAAAGTAACAAACTGCAATCTATAATGTCTATTTTATAAATTAGAATTAGTGAATCTATAAATTAAAAAATAGAAAGCATTATTTCATAATAAGTAAATAATAACAGAAATTACAGAAAAAAAAAAAAAAAAAAATTATCTTTATGTAAACTAATGTATACAAATTCAAAATTTTAATAGAAATAAAACTCGTTGCAAAATAATAATTAATAAGTCCTAATTAATTTATTTATTGCACTTTCCATAAAAAATCATAATATTACAGTACAATTTTCATATAGACTGTAATAACATAATAAAAAATATGCCCCATTTTTTAAAGTTATACCTAATATAAACTAAAGCAAGGCCCTTACACCCACATAACCGTCGTTTTTTTATTATAGACCACTTACTTAGGTTATGTGGCTGCAAGGCTTGAGGTGTAGTTTTTTTTATTATGTACCACATTCTCAGGTCATGTGGGTGTACAAATTAATTAGGATTTATTATTTGTTTAAAATTAATTATTATTTTGCAAAACTTTGATTTTAAAAATTTTAGAAAAAGTTTATTTGTTATTTTCGCTGTATTTTTACAAATTAGAACTTAGATAGTTGGTAACTTTGCAAAAAATAAATATAAAAAACTGTTTAAGTATTATTTTCAAAAACTCCGAGAATTCGACTTTAAGAAAATAATGAGGGAATCAATACAGTATGAATAGAGGGACTTATTCCGAGAAATGAAAAGAAAGGTTTTTAAAATTCTAAGAAAAAACGACCAATAACTCCAAAGCAGAAACGTCTCAGGCAAAGCCACAAGAGACAACGCGAACCAGGTATTCCTTAGGTTTAAAATTACTCCGAGAATTTGGAGTCTCTCATATTTTAAATTATTTTTGAACATTATCATTATTAAATATAATGGCGGATTAGCGATCTCCCCCACCAGAGCGTAAATTTTGTATGTTTTTTAGAAATTTCTTGGAAATAAGAAACAAAGTTTGTTTTTTTTTTAATTTAAAAATTTGAATAAAATTTTATTTTAATTTAAGTTTCTGAATTTATTTTTAAAAATATAGACATTATAATCATTTAATTAACCTTGATATATTAGCAACAAATGTCGATAACTTATTTGATAAATAAATAAAAAATTTTTTTTATATTTGTTTTCCTTTACATAAATTAAGTTTTATCAGGTAATTTTATTATAAAATGAGTGGTAAAATATTTATGACACTCAAATTTTTAGAAATTAAGTGACTATAAACATTATTTAAAATAATTATGAGTGTTAAATATTTATTTTTTATACTAAGTATTTTAAGTTTTTATGATTTAAGTTATACTGAAAGTACCAAAAAATATAACTTAGAGTTTCTTCAAACAGTAAGTTAATAAAAAGTTTGTTTAATATTACAAAAAATATATTTATAATTTTTAATTATTTAATTAGTTATCGAGGCATGGAGATCGTACGATTGCGATTGATGAACAAATTCCTAATTTACCATATCCTGAAGAAGCTATAAATCTTTATGGATGGGGACAGCTCACAAATGTAAATATGCCAATAATAACTATTAATAATAAGCCAATTTTTAGCTCCAAAGGTTTAATTCTCGATTTTTTAAACCCATTATCTGTTTTTGGGGACATTTTTATAAAAAAATTATTATATAAAATTTCTGGTTTCGATTATTTTTTTTTTCTAAAACGCTTATTTTACTATGAAATACATTTTCCTTATACATTCGATTCTGGGGTTTCAAAGTAGACGAGAAATAAGCAAATTATGATAATTTTTTTCAAATACTGATTTCTGAAAAGTATTCGTAACAAACCTATTTTTAGGGCTTATACTCCAGTCAAAGTGTGGAAGGGGGGTGTATTTTTACTGGCCATCATGAGATGTTTTTTGGGTCGCTGATCACGAAAATCTGGAAGATATTTTCGGAACACCCTTAAATTTGCAAAAATTACCCCCATTATTTATTTATTTATTTAAGAATTTATTAGGCGCAGGCGTGGCCGATGCGCAACAGTTTACAATAGTTTACAGTGTAATTATTTGTACATAGTACATACAGATTCTTTGAGAAAAAAAACAAAATAATGAATTTAATAAATTTACAAGTAAAATATAAAATATAAAATATAAAATATGTAGAAAAAAAGAAATAGTAAAAATTTATAGTTAATTAAGTTATACATTAATAGAAAAAACATGTAATATAATTAATAGCATCAATATAAAAATATTAAAAATATCAATAATAGATCTATGAGTTTATTACGATTGAAGATCAGGTGTTTTTTGTAGGTATAGAAGATACTTCATAATATGTATTTTGAATGTATTTATACATGTATATGCTTTTAACGTAAACGGTAAATTATTCCACTCTGTAATGGCTGTAATAAAGAATGAGGTTTTATAGAACTCAGTTCTATAAAAGGATGGTAGGGAAAGAGTAAGTGGTAGAAACTCCGATAAGGAAGTGTCAGGAAGATTCCTTTGTGAACGCCTTATTTCTTCATCAGGTTCTTTAAACTGAGAAGAGAGATAAGGCGGCCTTTTGAGTGATATTAAACTATGTACAAGAACTAACTTAAAGTATTTTCTACGAGATTTTGCTGTCAGCCAATCTAATTGATTTCTTAGTGATGTTACTGAGACTCGCTCATATCGCCCAACACCAAAAATGAATCTTATAGCTAAGTTTAAGATCCTTTCTACTTTATCTATGAGAGTAACATCAAGAGCATCATAGACTAGGCAACAATAATTAAGGTTTAACACAATTAAGGTTTTTTTTTATATATTAGCAAACTGAGTTTCTAGATTTAGTCAAGAATTGGTCTTAGAGGATTTTTTGGGTCGCTGATCAAGTATTTGAAGTAATTTTTAATGAATAATTAATATTTCACCCTTAAATTAGAAAAAATTACCCCTAAAAGGGAGTGTTTTTGCTATTTTCACATTTTGAGCGACCAAATTAGGTCCTTAAGGGTTTTTTGGGTCGATGATCAAGAATTTAAGGGAATTTTTTATGAATAAATAATTTTTCGCCCTTAAATTAGCAAAAACAACACCTAAAACTGGTCCATTTGCAATTTTTGCACTTTTAACGGGGTTGTCTTTGCTAATATTAGGGTGAAATATTAATTATTCATAAAAAATTCCCCTAAATTCTTGATCAGCGACCCAAAAAACCCGAAAGGACTTAATTTGGTCGCTCAAAGTGCAAAAATAGCAAAAACACCCCTTTTGAAGGTTGTTTTTACTAATTTAAGGGTAAAATATTAATTAATCATAAAAAATTACCTCAAATTCTTGATCAACGACCCAAAAACCCCTCTTAGACCAATTCTTGGCTAAATCTAGAAACTCAATTTGCTAATATATAAAAAAAAAACCATTTTGGGGGTAATTTTTGCAAATTTAAGGGTGTTCCGAAAATATCTCCCAGATTTTCGTGATCAGCGACCCAAAAAACATATAGCAGAGCAAATCTCATGTTGGCCAGTGAAAATACTCCCCCCTCCGCGATTTGACTGGAGTATTAGATCGCTGTTGAAATGACGAAATTTTAATGAACCATTGCAGATTCACCAATTTATTCCAATGCATTCAGCATAAATAAAAAAAAAAAAAATTTTCAACCCCTTAATTCTACGGAAAATTGCCTATCGGGTCATATTAGAAAAATATCTTTTACAGTAAAATAAATGCTTTAGGCTCCAGTCAATTTACGAAAAAAAATTTCTTTATCACTTAAGACGAAAAGAGAGAAATTATAGCAAAAACACCCCTATCTGGAGTGATTTTGGCTAAAATTAGGGTAAATTGCGCATTTTTGATAAAAAAATGACCTGAAATTTGGAACCAGCGACCCAATAAACCTATACTAAACCAAATCTGGTGGTGGCCAAAAATTATTCACCAAAACCCATAAATTGACTGGAGTACAAATTATACTCTAAACTATTTATTTGAACAAAAAAAATTTTTTTTAGAAAGGAAAAAGGCGTGTTTATCAAGTTGGAAAAATGTTGAGAGAACGTTACGATGATTATCTTGGAAAAATATATCGACCTCAAGATGTTTATGCCTATAGTTCAGAATATGATCGAACAAAAATGTCATTGCAAGTACTTTTAGCTGCTCTCTATCCACCTTCACCAGAATTGCAATGGAACTCCGAAATTCATTGGTCTCCAATTTCTCAAGAGTACAATACATCGAAGTCTGATATGCTTACCAGATACGTTAACTATTGTTTTAAGTAAGTACCATTTTTAATTAAACAAATATAGATTTTAAATAAACATTTTAATATATTTAGGTATGATACCAAGTTAAATAATATGAAAGACTCTCGAGAGTTGAAATTTAAATTATCAAAAAATAAAGAACTGTATGAATATCTTTCTTCTAATACTGGATTATCTCTCGTTAATGCAACTTTATCAAATTTAATTTTCAATAACATTTATTCTAGGGTAAAATATTTCCATTTTTTCGCTAGCTTTTATAAATTAATCAAAAATTGATATTTATTGTACTTTGCAGAAGAGCCTAAATGCAGCTTTACCATCATGGGTCACACCAAAAGTAGAAAATTTTCTATTGGATAAAGCACCTGCTCATTATGAGTTACAACTTTTTACACCATTTGCATCAAAAATAACAGGAGGAATAATTTTAAAAACATTTTTAGATAATGTTAAAGATAACGATGAGAAAAGGAACAGTAAAAAAATTTCTGTTTATTTAGGCCATGAACATAATATCATTTATTTAATGCAAGCTTTACGTATTAAACTTTTTTATCCTGGATATGCAACAACAGTAATTTTTGAAAAGTTACGTGGAGTTGATGATGGAGAAGTTTATATTAAGGTATGAAAGATTTCTTTTTAATTTAATTAATTAAAAATATGTTAATGTTTGTTTTTATTTTTATTCAGATTCTTTTGTATAATGCGATGAAAGATGAAATGCATGTGTTAAAATTAGATGATTGTGAGCAAGAATGTCCTTTGAAAAAATTTATCGAAATAACAAAGTCAGTTATTCCATCTAATGAAGATTTAGATAAATGTTTCGAATGATATTTTATTTTTTATATTTACCTAATTTTATAAAAAGTTGAAATAAAAAAAACATTTTTTGTTTGTTTGTTTTTTTTTGTTGAAATTACTAATTTATTTTAAAAATTCCATGTTAAATAATTCAGAAATCCTCATACTAAATTTTTAAACCCCCCCCCCTTTCTCACTCTAAATATAACTGCGAAAAACTATTATTTTTCATGATTGATGTAAGCTTTAACCTTTACCCCCCCCCTCCCAATCAATGATTTTGGAATTTTATTTAACCATCGCAGAGCATTTATTGATAAATTTAATTATTCCTATGAAGGATTTTTTGGGTCGCTGATTTCAAGAGTCGAGATTTTACTCGTGTGAAATTTGCCCTTAAACTAACAAAAACTCAAATTAAGGTCATTATTTAGGTTTTGAAGCTGTAAATCACTAATTTAAAGGTCCAGTGCATGAAAAATGAGTCAAAAACCCTTAGTCCTTTCGTAACTGAATTTGGTGAGTAGCTCAAAATTTTTCAAAAAATGTCTAAAAATGTTTTACTTTGCAAAAATGGTAAATTTCAAATATGCACGCAAGGTTTTTAACTTTCTGGGGTCTCAAAACGTGCTTTTATGCAAAAAAAAACAAATTTTCAATATGGAGCTTCTATATGGAATCAATTTACATGAAAAATTTGCTCTTATATTCACTGTAAAAAGTAACTTTCTTATATTAACAAAAAAATTAGAACATTTTCGAAAAATTAGTAAATTTTCGAAAAAATTTGTAAATATTCGAAAAAAATCGTAAATTCACTAAATTTAGTATATTATCAAAAAATTCAAGAATTCTCGATTTTTTTTTGTGAATTCTCAAGAAAAATTGATAATTTACAATTTTTTTTCGAAAATTTACAAAAAATAGTTGTAAATTTCCAAAAAATAGTTGTGAATTTACAACTTTTTTCGTAAAATCACAAAAAAAAATCGAGAATTCTCGAATTGTTCGATAATACACTAAATTTAGTAAATTTATGATTTTTATCGAATACTTACAAAAATTTTTGAAAATTCACTAATTTTTCGAAAAAATTCTATTTTCTTGTAAATCTAAGAAAGTTACTGTTTACAGTGTTGCATATAATTTAAAATTAATAATGTATAATAAAAATATGATATAATAATTAAGTATATGCATAAATAAATACAGTTTTGTTTAAAACAAACACATAATATAGTAATAGCAAATTACAGTATGTTATATAAAAATTTATCATTAAAAAGTATTTTCTTTAGTTAACATCAATCAGTGAATAAGAAAAAAAGTGGAAAAATGAATAATTTTTTTTATTTATTAATTTATTTAAATATTAAATTTTTATTAATAATTAATGCATCAACTTTAAATTTAGAATTAGTACAAGTTGTAAGTGCTTTTTAAATATTTTTTTTTAAACAAAATAATAAAGATAAGATATTTTTTATTCAAGTTATTTAATCACGGTGAACGAACTCCAACACATGATGAATTTAATTATATGGATGATAAAAATATTGAATTATTCAAACCGTATTATTTATCACATTTAACTAATGTAAGTTTTTTTTAAATTGAATTTATAGCTTTGAGTATTAAAATTTATTACTTTTGTAGAATGGAAAATCTCAAATGTACAATTTAGGTAAATTATTAAGAGATCGTTTAGAAGTTTATTTAGATAAAATTTACAATTCTGATGATTTATATGCATTCAGTATCGATAATTATTACTCTAAAGAATCATTAGAATTGGTATTAGCTGGTATTTATCCACCAACTAATGATTTACTGTGGAATCCTGATATCTATTGGTCACCAATTCCTATCAATTCGTTACCTAACGATTTAGATATTCTAAATTATTCACAAGAATGTCCAAAGTAATTAATTTTGATTTTTCAAAACTAATATTCAATTTTAATGAAAATTAATTTTGATTTTTCCAGGTACAAATTATTATTAAAAACGTATGAAAATTCAGATGAAATAAAAAAAGTTTTATTTAGTAATAAAATTTTCATTGATTTAATGGAATCACATTATTCTAAGAAAATTGATTTAGAGCAATTACACAACATTTATAATCTTTTAAGCATACAAGTAATAAAAGCAAATAACACATTTTCTTTGAATAATTAAAAATATAAATTTATTATTTTTTTTATTTACAGAAAATATTCAATCAAACATTACCAAAATGGTACAATTCAGAAACAGATAATTTTTTAAAAAAGTCAACAAATTTTTATTACAATTATTTAGGTGGCACTAATGAATTATTAAAATATAATGGCGCTGGTGCATACATTAATAAAATAATAAATAATATTAATTCGAGTGAAAGAAAAAAATTATATTTGTACAGTACAAATATTAAAAATATTTATTCATTTGCTAAAATTCATAATATTAATTTAAAAAATTTTATCAATTATGATAATGCATTTATTATTGAAAAATATAAAAATGAAGATGATAATGAGAAAGTTTATATCAATGTAAATACATTTTTAAAATGCGTGTCTGGCTTTAAGTTAACAAGTAAATAAAAATGTAGTTTATTTCAGATCAACGTTTCGAAACTTTTAGGCGTCTCTTCAGGACATTAACTATTTAATGTCCTGAAGAGGCCTCTTTGAGAGGAGAAACGTTGGCACGAAGTTAACAGTAATTTTATTTATTTGTTAAATTAATGTTCAGTTATAAAAATTATACTATCTTTAATAAATAATAAATAATAATAATCTAAATTTTAAAATTTTCTAGGTTATGTATTGGAATGGCAAAACAAAAGAATTGAAACCAACAAAAGTAAATAATTGTTCATATTACATATGTCCAATAAACGATTACATAAATAGTATTAAATCAATGATACCAACATTAGACGATATGCGATGCTTATTAAATAACAAAACAATCGAAGATATTCAAAATATTTTAATTAATGTTAATTAAAATTTATAAATTTATCTTTGATTTTAATTCTATTTTTTTTCCCTATGATTAACTATCAAACATTATTTGTTAGTAACGAATTTTTAAATTTTGATTTTGTTGGCTTATCTTTGGTTTTTTTACAATTAAAATCATTTCCTGTAGGTAAGACGTCGTTTAATAATTCAGTAAATTTATCAAATGGACATAATGTATCACAACCTGGTATGTTTAATTCTTGAAATTCTGATGGTATTCCTTTGTAATATAAAACCTAAGAGGAAAAATATTATCAATAAAGTGAATAATGATTATAAATAAATGCTTCTCAGAATAATTATTTATTTTACATTTTTATAATCTATTAATTATTTCAGGGGGTCCAAATCGTAATAAAGTCGAATCATCAATACATAATTGATAAATATTGAAGTTTCGTTTGTGAAAAGAAAATATATCTAAATACTCCAGTCAAAATACGGGTTTGGGTACACTTACAGTTGTGAATACGAGATTCGCTCTAGTATAGGTTTCTTGGGCCGCTGAACATGAAAATCGGCTCATTTGGTAAGGAAATTTGTGCTTTACCCTTAAATTTGCAAAAACAACCCCCTAAAGGGGGTATTTTTAATGTCATCACGTTAAGAATAAGTTTTCAAGGGTTTTTTGGGTCGCTAATTAAGAATTTTGAAGATTTTTTAAGGTAACATTAATAATTAACCCCTAAATTAGCTAAAACTACCCCAAAAAAGGGTGTTTTCGCTATTTTCACACTTTTTGCGGCCGGGGTTGGTCCAGAAGGATTTTTTAAGTCTTTGAAAACGAATTTCATGGATTTTTTTATGAATAATTAATATATCAACCCTAAATTACCTAAAACTACCCCCAAAAAGGGGCATTTTTGCTTTTTTTGCGTCAAGATTAGGTCCACAAAGGTTTTTTGGGTCGCTGAAAACGAATTTCGTGGATTTTTTAATGAAAAATTAGTATTTTACTCTTATTTTAGCTAAAACTACCCCCAATAGGGGCGTTTCTGCTATATTCAAACTTTCTGCGTTCAGACTAGGTCCAAGGGGGTTTTTGGGGTCGCTAATCAATAATTTTTATGATTTTTTAATGAAAAATTTATATTTCACCCTTAAATTAGCTAAAACTACCCCCAAAAGGGGCGTTTTTGCTATGTTTAAACCTTCTGCGTTCAGACTAGATTAAGGGTAAAATATCAATTTTTCATTAAAAAATCACAAAAATTATTGATTAGCGACCCAAAAATCCCTTTGGATCTAGTCTGAACGCTGAAAGTGCGAAAATAACGAAAACACCCCTTTTGGCGGTAGTTTTAGCTAATTTAGGGGTTAAATATCAATGTTACCTTAAAAAATCATCAAGATTTTTAATTAGTGACCCAAAAAACCCTTGAAAACCAATTCTTGGATAAATTTATTGACTCAGAACGCGATGACAACAAAAATACCCCCTTTTGGGGGTAGTTTTTGCAAATTTTTAGGGTGAAGCGCAATTTTCTATACCAAATGACCCCGATTTTCGTTTTTAGCGACTCAAAAAACCTATACTAGAGCAAATATCGTATTCGCAACCGTAAGTGAAACCCCCCCCCCCCCCGTATTTTGATTGGAGTAAAAGGTCTATTCAAAAAGTTCTTTTGAAATAAGTAATATTTTTTTCCTATAGCAAGTCGAAAGCCCTTTTCTCCTTTGTTTAAAAATGTACTATTTTTTGGCTAGAGGGCTTAAAATAATAAAGGCTTCAAAAGATTCAAAATATATATGCGACGTTAAATTATTGAAATTAAGACTTTTTGCTATTTTTACTAAAAATGTTAGTTTCCAGGAGGAGGAATAACTTTATCTACTCATTTTGCGGTGTTATGAGCATTTTCCCAGCGTAGAACCGGATTAATTAGCAGCCCCAAAAACGTAAATGGTGGGTTAAACTTTGTTATAGTTTATAAATATTGCAAAAACACCATTAAAATAAGCACGATACTCACAATTTCCAAGTACGAAACCATGGAACCCGAAATGAGATTTTACTAGAATAATATTTCTGGATGAGCTTGTAAGAATGATTTTTTTTATTAGCAAGGGGCAATAATAACTACCTCTCAAACTTTGAATAATAATTATTAATTGTTGCCGGCAAGTATAATAAGAGCGCCATTACTCAAAAATTCGCTCGTAAAGTGCAATTGAATATTGAAATTTGCTGATAACTGGTGATTGTAAAAACGTAAAATCTAACCGAATGTTTGAATACTCACTTTAATAAAATGGTCTGAATTTAATTTATACAATTCTGTAACAACAGCACTCGTATATTCTGGTACATGTGGTTTATAAAGCCCAAGTGTTTGTAATACAGCAGCAACATTTGTTTCATGACCACTATAAACAAATATTTTACGATTTTTTGTCATTTTGTTATTCCTTACTTTATTCATATCGTCGATAAATTTTGCAACCAACATTCCACCATTTAATCTTCTCATTTTATCGTTGTACGAAAATATTTCATATTCTAAATTAATACCATCTAGTAATTTACCATTAGGAAATATGTTTTCTGACCATTCTGGTAATGTTAAATTTAAATATTTTTCAGCAGTTAATATATGATACAAATTATACATGTCGTTTGGTGTTTTAATATCTTTTCCTGTGTGCAGGGTCAAAAATTTCATTAAATATTTAAATTGACTTATTTTCCTTTTTACTTCGGCAGATGATTCGACTTTTCTACGTTCTTCGAGATATCTAAAAAATTAAGACCCATATTAGATAAGTATATTTAATTTTAAGTTTAAACTTACTGTGGGCATTCTTCTGGTATCATGAGTGAATCATTTATATCAGAAACATACATCATCGGTATCGGTTGCCAATTCAAATCATCTTTCCATTTTTGTATACCATTTGGTGGATATAGAGAGCTTAATACTAGTTCTAAACACATTTTTGTTCTTTCGTAATCTGTACTTCTAGCTTCAACAGAATTTGGTAAATATAGTTTGCCCAAAAATTTATCATACTTTTGACGTAATAATTCACCCAAATGATAAACACGTAACTTTCCTTGCTGTAAATTAAAAATTAAAAATATTTTTTAAATATTTGTTACAAAATTTTAACACTTACGTTCGTTAAACCACCAAGTCCCATTGGATAAAAATCATAATTGTAATACTGATCCTTTGGAAAAAGTTCAACTGGATCTGGTGCACGATCACCATGTCTAAATACCTTAATTTAAATTTTTTATTTAGTTATGTCAAAAAAAATTCATTTAAAATGAAAAAAAAATGTCTTACCACATTAACTAATTTTAATTCTGGTGTATCATTGGCATTAACTAATTTTATTATAAAAATATACAAAATGAATAAATTATTTTTTAATTTTGATTCCATTCTATTGTTTTTATCTGCAAAAGAAAAAAATACAAAATTTTAATAAAAATCATTTTTTATCTTTATCAGTAAATCAATTATGTTATCATATTTTTTTATATGTTTAAAAGACAATAATTGTTTGTGCCTATTATCTTTTAATCTTTTATAAATGCGCAAGTATAAGAAAAAACTAGTTTTTTAAACATTTAATTTTAACATTTTATGAATTTAGTATTATTTTTTATTTTCTCCTATTTTCTTACGTATGGCAATTCAAGATTTTACTATTCCCAAGACAATTTAAATATTTTTTAGAAGCTCAAGAAGATTTCAAAAATATCAGGTGCAAAATTATGTGCAATTTTAAACAAGGAGAAACTCAAGGAGGGATCTTTGTTATAGTTAAATTTTCGACTGCAAATAAACACATTTGGTGATTTCCAGTACTAAAAAAACCGAGTTTTAAAACAGCTTTTTTTCTATTATTAGCATCAATAAATAAAAAGGAATACTTTTTTTTTTTTGAATTTGTGAAATTATTTATTTTCAACATTTTTTCCATTTGGTCGTGATGTATTTTTTTCAAGGTACCTCAAGAAACCAATATTTGAGCTTAGTTCATTTGTTATATTAATTTAATTATTAATTTAAAATTTTGAAAATCACATTCAAAAAGATAATAATTAATAATTAGAGCAGTCATAAAAATGAAAAAAGCTTCCTGTTTCACAAATCATAAATAAAAGATAATTTTATTAAGCCCAAAGATAAATTATTTTTCCTCGGTTTATTTGTGTAAATTTTTATTTAAAATATGATAGGCTTACCTTTTTTACCAAAAAACAACAAATTTATTAACACGATGTTTCAAAGACTACTTTGGATATTTAATTACTTACTTATAAGCATTTTTATATTAAAAATTTTTTGATTTAATCAAAAAATAAATGATTGTTCAGATCAAACAATGATTATCGTGTCTCATAAATTTCTAATAAATTATAACATTTATTATCTCAATTATATTAAATTCTTTTTAATTTATGTTAGAAACAATTTTCTTAAAAATGTTTACGTAGAGAATTGATAAAGTTGTTTTACGTCAAAAATAACAAAATTTTAATTTTAACTTTTTCTAGAGTATTTATATTTTTTACAATTATTTCAAATATTTCAAGATAATAAAAATATAATGATACCTATTTTCTGATAAAGTAATCAATATATATGAACAAATTTAAAAAAATTAATTGTTAAATGCCCCCACTTCATTACAAAATTCATTATTAGATCAATTTATTGTTAAAAAAAAAACTAAATAACGTTTTTGTATAATTGCACTTTGTTAAAAAAAATATAAAACTAAAAATAATATACTATAAGAGTTTAAAACATAATTTTAAAAAAGAAAAGAAATCGTTAGATAAAAATTGTAACGACTTTTCGAGAAAATTGTTGGTATCGCATAGCACCCTTTTTTTTAAAATAAGGAGGAAATTTTTAGCCAAAAATGACCATTTGGTTAATTGGCTACAATGATGAGAGAATTAGTGATAAAAAATCGCAGTTCACAATTGCAAATTGCAGGTGCTTAGGAGGTGATACTTACGTTAAAAAACTGGGACCCACCAGAAGTGTTTTGGTTAACTTTTAAAATTACCAAAAAACCTTTTTCCATAACATTCAGCCCTGCGTTTATAGGCCCACTGGCATGAATGGAGGGTAGTCAGCGTGTTTTTTTAACATAACAAACCATGCCCATTTGGTGTAATTTGGTGTTTCAAAGGTAGTGTAATTTCCTGAATATATTTTCGTTGACTTAAGATATTTATTACATCATTTTTTTTTAAACTGAAGGTAAACCAAATGAATCATTGATTGATCTGACTGCAAGAAAGCTGTATAATATTTGAATTACTTTCCCGTAATATTTTCACTTTTCATTGGCACTTTTTTAAGAAGAAGGTTTATTGATAACAAATTATTGTACCAATAAAATTAATATTTTTTTATAAGTTGTGATACATGCGATCAGAACGATTATATATGCACATATAAACTATCAGGATTTAAAAAAAATTTTTTTAACATACCATAAGTTTCCTTAAAGTGGCACTTTGAAAAAATTACATGTATTGCTTTTTTTTAGAATTTAAATAATATTATACAGCAAAAATTTTTTTGAACTGTTTTTACTGAAAAAAGGTGGAAAAGTAGGGAATTTGTAAAAAAGGGGGAACTGTTATGATGTCTGAAATTGTGTTGATATCGTGTAATGTATGAAATATAACCAATTTTTTGAGGAAATTTATTTATATTACTCACAGTGATATTTCTATATTTAATGATTCACTTTTTTTCACTGAACTTGTAAATTAAAATAAAATATAATTTCTGAATAATTTTAAGTATAAAATATTTACAATCAGTCAAAAGGTGTTTTATTTGAAAGAATTTAATTTAAAAAAAATATTACCTGTTCCTAAAAAAATCAAAGAAAAACTTTAAAATAGCAAAAATTTTAATTAATTTTTTTTCTAAATGTAGGTATTGATATAAATTTATCCTATCCATATTCAGTATCTCTGACTCTAAATGAATAGATAGGTACCTCTAACAGGGTAAAGTAATTTTTTTAAATTTTATTACTACTGTATAAAAAAAATTTTTTTATTTGCTCATTTCATATACATAAACATTTAAATGTAGATGATGCGAAATTCAAATAAATAATTAAACTGATAAGGCATTTAGTCTGTAGCTGATAATGATATTCAAAAATTTTTAGTTAAATATAATAAAATATTATAAGAATGGATAAAATTCATTAATTATTATTACTTTACCTTTAAAGAATTTAATTAGTTTAATTAAATAAAAAAATTTTTTAAATTAATTAATTATATTTTACCTAAATAAGATTTCATAATGTTTTACCTGGGGTGTTAAATTATTAAGAAAACAAAAAAAAAAAATATTACGCTACTTTGTTTGCATTAGACGACATTGTGTTTTTATCAAATTAAAATTAAAATGATATACGTATAACAAACTTATTTAGTTAGTTGTTATAAAAAACTTGTTTAAAAAACGTTTATATTTTAAATGCTTAATTTTATGTAAGATAATAGAAAAAATGATTATTTTTAAATTTTTAATTATTTTTCATTTATTTATTATTTTTATTTATGGGCTTCAAGATACTAAACAATTAAAATTTTTACATATTGTAAGTTCTTTTTATTTTTCCCTAATTAATTATGTATTTTAATTTTTTTGGATTTTAACAGGTATCGATAAATAAATATTATGTACCTTATGACATCGATCAGTTAAATAATTTACAAATACCAGAAAATTTAACTCATAAATATTTTTTACAAAATAGCAATGATTTGCCAAATGTAAGTTTTAAAAATTTTATTATTTTATCTTATTAAATTAAATTTCATGTCTTTTTTTCATTTTTCAGAGTGTTAAAAAAAATTTTTATCAACTTGGTGATTATATAAGAAAAACTTATGATAGATTTTTAGGTGATATTTATAATCCAAATATAATGAGCATGAAAACAACAGAATATAACACATCCATAATATCAGGATTATTAATTGGTGCTAGCTTATGGCCACCGAGAGGTCCACAAATTTGGAAAAATGGTTTAAATTGGCAACCAATAGCATATGGTAAAGAATTTTTTATTATAATATTTTATCAGAAAAAAAAAAGATTATTTAAACGTTTGTTTTATATTATACTTTGATGATAACACAGGTATAATTTTTTTTTTATTTACTTTTTTCACATGAAAATAATAAAATATTTTTATTAAACAGACTATTTACCAGCATCAGATGACTTATTATTATTAGGTACTGAATGTCCTAATTTTCAAAAGAAAACATTTGATTTATTAAACAGTAATAAAAACTTAACCGATAGTTTGAAATTAATTCAAAACAAAGTTAATATTAAACTTAATAATTCAATCGAAGTAGCATTATTGAGACTTTACTTACAAAATAGAGTAAGTTTATCAAAATTGTAATTAAATAATTCACTTTTAACATTTAACAAAATTTTATTTCAGCTGAAGTTAAATCAAACATTGCCAGAATGGGCAACTGATGATTTAATAGAACTAATGTTAAAACATGCAATGTATTCATATGAAATTTCAACCAAAACATTTGAACAAAAAGTTTTAAATGGTGGTACGCTTTTAAAAAAAATATTTAAAGATTCTAAAGACATAATTAATGGAAGTTATGAAAATACCAGAAAAATAAATGTTTATAATGTTGATGATAGAATTTTAGCTGGTATCGCTGCTAATTTAAATGTAGGAACGTTATATCAAGTACCGCAGGCTGGTTCTGCATTAATTTTTGAATTATACGAAGATGTTAATAATGCTGGATTTATTAAGGTATGTGGATATTTTTAAAATATGTAAACTGTTTATAATATTTTTGAATTTTTAATGTATAGATTATGTATTATGCCGGAGAAGAAAATACTGAAGATAAAACTTTTCCTGTTACACCAGAAAATTGTACATTAATATGTCCATTGGAAAAATTATTTGAAATAACTGAAGATGTAATAAATGCAAATGAAACAATTATTTGTGGTCGTATTAAAATATTTGACAATACAACAGTAGTATTGAATAATTCAACAACACCAATTAATAATTCAACTGATAATTCTAATAACTCGTCTAGTAAAATAATTAATAACTTAAATATACTATTTTTAATATTAACAATTTTATACATAATTAATTAATTAATTTATACCTTATATGATGTAAATAGTAGAAATATTTTATAGTATATAAATTCTTTTTTTTTTATCTTATCAATCACTTTTAAAAACTTTTATTATATTTCATGTTTACTATTTACGACATTATTGTCAACTAATAGTTTTAAAGAGATTACAATGTGTACTTAAATGTTTACCTCATAATTATATTGTTAAGGATGTAAATAAAAGTTTTAGAACATTTATTTTCAAATTAATTGTTATTTTTATTATTTATTTATTTATTTAGTCAAGAAATTTCGACTACAGAGACATAATGTTATTCAATTTTAATTTTTTTTTGTCTATAATATTAAATACATAAAGTTTTTTAAACGTATTTTTTTTATAGGTTTATTTGTTCATAAACTTTCAAAATTAAAGTTCTTTATAGAACAAAGTACTGATTGATCTTGCAATTAATCTCAAAAAATTAAGAAAATTATTTAGTATAATGCCAGGATATTTTTTAAAAATATAAAAAATTTAAGTGATATAAAAATAAAATATAAAAAAAATATTAAAGAAAAAAGCCATCAGTGGCCAAAAAGCACTTATTTCCCTGACAAACAAGTATTATCTAGCTATTAATGAAGAAATAGCTATTTGTTAACCAAGGGACAAAATATAAATTTTTATCTTGCATGCCATAGCATGCAAGAGCCAGCGTTATGAATATTGAGTATATATTCTCAACGCCAGAAATATAAATACTTAATAATTCTATTATTATTATAATATACCGATTTGACAATTATCTAACACAATTAATTCTCAGTTTTATAGTACTAATAAAAAAAAAAATATTAAAAAACTAAATAAATTTTTTAATTTTTGAGTCTATTTTGAATCAAATGATACTTTTTTTGAAATTAAAAGTTAAATTGTATTTTTATACATTTGATTTTTAAAACATATACAGTTATTTGATTATTACACTTTTATTCATATTTACATTTTAATTTTTTGTTCTTTTAAAGAAATTTGAACACATTAGCTTTTGATCTTATTACATTGAATTATACGCAAAAATATACATTAAAAAAAAATCTAAAAAAATATAAAATAATTATAATTATTATGCACATAAATTTTTCAGTCATAATTATAAGTTCATAATTATTTAATTATTTTGCAAAAAATGCTTGTTAAAAATTTTTAACGATAACTTATTTTAAAATATTTTTTAAACATTGTAACTTTTAAAAGTATATCGAACAATATATAGTTTTTTTTTTAAATTATTTAAAATAAAAAAAAAGATATTTATAATAATACCTATTTGCAAGATTAATTTATTGAGATTTTTTCAAAAAAATATTTTATTTTATCACTAGTCCTTTATATATACTATCATAGTAAGTATATACTCTTATATACTTTAATTAATTAAAATTAGTAATAGTTTATAGTTGAAGGTAAAAAAATTTGTTAAAATTATTTAAAAATAAAACTTTGTGCGGCAATAAATATTGAAATAATTCAAAAAAAATTATATTCAATAATTATTTTCAACAATAAATGTGTGCATAAAAAGAGATTATTTATTTATTTAGATTATATTGATACATTAAAAGTAAAATGTATCTTTAAAAAGTATCTACTTATTAATTATTTGGCAGATAAAATTTATTTTGTAAATGGTCATTTTTTTTTAATTAAGCATAAATTTCATAAAAAGATTTCAAATAATAACTGGATTTTGTAATGTAATACTGATTTAATCAACTGGATATTAAGTGTCAGACTTTTAAGGAATAATATTAGTATTTAAAACGCTTGACAAGAAATTTTTTTTTTTAAATCACAGTTTACGTTAAGATAAATCTATTTTTAGTTTATTTTCTAATTAAATAAATATTTTACGTTAAAACAATTACATATTTACATACCGTGGTAATCGTAAAAAAAAATAATTTTTTTTTGTCTTTGGATAGATTAGAAATAAAATAATATAATTTTCATGCTTATATACAGAAATTATTTGGCAACATTAACTCTAACTCTCTCATTCAACATTTTCATATTCACTTTTCTAAAAGAATAATTGAATTTTTTTTTTCATAAAGTTTTTTTTTTTATTGGCACAATCCTATACTTTCTAAAAGTAAAATCTTTTTAATCCCCTTCTGAAGATTCAGTTGAACTTCCTGGTAAATTGTTTAACCAAATTGTTCGAGAACCACTACTGTTGAATAAAATTAATATAAACTCTTTTATTTTAAAATATATCAAAAAGAAATATATTAATTTACAATTCATATTTTTTTTTTTAATTTTTTTTTTTTATTTGTAAAAACAAAAATTGTCTTTGCTTACTTGGTACGCTGTCTAGTACTTGTGGGTAGTGTGAGTGATGTACGATAGTATTGAGGATTAACATTGGAAGCAGTTTCATCGAGTCTTCTTTGTAATGTCATTGTTTCGGGAGAAACCATTTCATCTTCATTATCCAAATAATAACGTGATCCTGAAGCACTTTTACAATTTTCACATTCGCTTCTATAATCATCGATATCATCATGTAATGGAGGCAATATTTGTGAACTGCAAGTGCAAGTTACTGAATCAAAACTTCCTTCTTCGTTGACTACATTAGCAGAAGATAAAGAAGGCTGTAAATAAGAAATTTTTTACACATTCAAAATTTTTTATCACTAGCAGCCTCTTAATATACCCCACAATAATATGTATCAAAAAAAAAAAAAATTATCTTAAATACCTTAAAATTAAATACTTTGGGCGTTTCTGTAGGCTTTATTTCACAAGGCTGACATGAAGAAGAAGGCGAAGCACCTGTAGATCGGGATTTATAATATCGATAACTTGAACCAACATCATCATTTGAAAGAGTTAATGGAACACTATTTGATGGCGTGATTTTTAAGGAATTTGTAGATTTTGGAGATGAGGAACTTTCTTTAATGTTAGTTTCTTTTGGTTTTAGTAAAGGAGTATTAGAATTAAATAATGGTACAACTGACTGATGATTAGAATATTCCCTTTTTAATCTTAAACTTCCACTAGCTGCTAGCGACTTTGGAATAGTTCTGTGGTTTCCATTACTTGAATTTGGGAGAGTTGCGGAAATTGTGAATGCTCCACTTTGTCTAGGAAGAGTAGTATGTTTTTGGTAATTATTAGCTATAGGGGAGTGAGAATTATGCTGCGTTGAACTGATGCTGGAAATGCTATTTGACAAACCTAAACAAAATTTCATAGAATAAGTAAGACAACAGTTTTTAATAACATATAAATAGCTTTATAAAAACTTACTGGCTCTATTTGCAGGATTTGGTAAATTTTCATATGTATTTGATCCAATAACGTAATTAGTGCAACTACCTAGACAGTAGTTAGGACTGAGTTCATTTTGGTTCACAGGATAGTAATTTGAATGAACTGCTGGACTACTCATGGGTCTGTTATTTGTTGAAATCACTGCAGAACTATTAACATTGTTATTAGTTGATAAAGAAGGTGAACTAGCTGGTAACCCATTTTGACTATTTACAACTATGGAAACATTGGCTTGAGCATGTTGAGGAGTTAAATAATTATTACTATAATTTAAAGGAGCCATTGTATTAGAATTCATTGATAATAGAGCTGCTTGCTCAGCTCTTGCAGCTGCAACTGCTTCTTCATATGGTGGTGGAGCTTCTCCTCGAGGGAAGTATGGTGGTTTCCATAATGGGTATCCACTAGTGAATGGCAATTCATCCATTTGCATATTATTTTGAGTATCATTTCTATCTAGATAACCCATACTACCTAGAGATCTCTGATCTTCAGGTCCTTGTCGAGTTTGACGACCTGCTGCACAAACTAGATACAGTTATTTTGTTATATTATAAAAGTTTGATTTCAATTTTGAGTTTTTTCAAAACCCCATTACAAACTAAATTAAAAAAAAAAAATTTTCTCACCTCTGATTTTTCTCCTTCTTAAACGATGAATTAAAAAAATTAAAAGACTTATAGATAAAACAGCTGTAGCACAACTACCAATTAAACGTAATCCTATGTCATAATGTACATGAGTTTCATGTCCATTTCCATGTGATTTATCTTTTGCAGATGATGTGATAGCATCATCTACACATATTAATTCGCAACACGAATTTCCAACACGAAATGTTGTGCATTCTTTATTTGCAATTACTTCTTTCTATAATATTTATTAAACATTTATCCATGTACCTATTCATATTTTAAGTATTTATTAATAATTTTTAAACTTACCCGACAAAAAATACCTTTGCATGCCACAGGATTACCATTTTCGCATATGCATAATGTACATGGATCTGCTCCAGGAACATAATGAGATCCTGATTCATAGGTAAAACCTTTAAAATCTTTACAGGATGCTCCACCAGCACCTTCTGTTTTGCCTACAGAGAAATAAAATAATTATTCTTTAAGAATAAATGCATATATTATGATTAATAAATGAAAAATTTTATTTAAAGATTGAATTTAAATAATATTTGTTATAATTTGAGCATCATAATAATATTAAAAAGTATGACTCATGTACATAATATAATGGAAATTTGTTTTTAAAACCTTTTAACACACATACATAATCCAAAAAGATATTTTTCCATTTCCTCTTTAGCTTAATCAAACGTGTAAACAAAAAAATAAAAACAATAAAATAAAAAAACATAAAATTACCTACCTAAAAATTGCAGGCTAAACACGATTACAGCATAGCCAATAAAATCAGCACTGTGTTTCATTTTCTGCAGACGTTATCTCATCTTGTGAATTATTTTTTAATTTGTTTTTCTTACTTTTCCCTCGTAGTTATATGTCTAAAATTGTATTTGAATGCATAGATATAAGTATCAGAATTTAAGAATATAAAATGGTTTTTAATGAAATTCAAAAAAGAGCAAATTAATGCAGCAGATGATTAATCAGGTCAACTCCTCAACTAGTTTTATGAATATGAATAATATGAGAATAATGTTTTTTTGACATCACTAATATACATTTATCTTCATTATTATAAATATTTAAAACTTTTAAAAAAACACTGTCAAGAACATCAAAACAAATCAAACATTTTAAAAAAACTTTCTGTAAAAATAAGTACACATTAGTGAACAGATAAATTACATGGCACATATACAATACACACACAGTACATGTTTAGCAAAAAATAATACACGTTATTTACGCACACCCTTACAAAATGTTTTTGTCGTCAACGATTTTCAAAGAGTTGATAGGTTGAAATCAGAAAAACGTCATCACTGATTGCATGTAAAGCGCATGTTATTTCGCGCTGGTCCATCCATTCTCGTAAAATATCGGAGTCTTTCGGGAACGTTCGGAAACGCGCTATTTCTTATTTAAACTTAAAATAAAAATTCAAAATAAAACATGCTAATTTTTTTTTCTTTTTGCAATTATACGTTTGGTCAACAAATTAAAAATTCTTGCTAATATTTAATTAATATACAGAAATTTAATTTAAAAATTATTTAAAAGATTGTTTACGAATTGAACTAATTTCTTTAGCAAATTGAAACATTTTTTTTGCCTATAATAGTAATATTATAGGTAGCTAATCAGCTGCATTAGCTTTCTATAATAATTAATAATAATAATGAATCTAAAAAATTTTCAATATAAGATAACTTCAATTTAGTTTGAATTTTTAACCAAAAAAATAAAAAAAAATTTTAAAAAAATAAAAAAAAAATAAAAAAAAACTTAAATCAAAATTAACAAGTATTACATTAAAATTTAAATAAAAAATATAAAAAAATAATAATAATCATATAAAATGGAAGATCTTGAAGATGAACCACACGATGTACGTTTTGCGGAACCAGTTATTGAAGAAATTAAAAAAGGAGAAAATGATGAAATAAGAATAAATAAAAATTCAAATGATTATAATCAAACAAATCGTCATAGATGTCCTAAAGAAGTAAATTTGCAATCTTTTATTAAAAACTTTACTTTAGAAAGAAATTCCCTTGTTTGTAGTTTATACCTTTTTTTAGTGCTGTAAAAAATGAACAATTTTGAATTTTTAGGGAAAATTCTAACTATTATGCAATCTTTCACATAATTTAAAAATAAAAAAAAAAAATTTATTTATTTTTAGTTAGTTGAAAATAAATCAGAAGAAAACTGCTGCAATGTAAAAAAAATTGGACGCAAGAAAGAAAATAAAATAAAATTATTAATTTATGACAAAGAATGTAAATTGGAACAAAGTGAAAGAATCCCACGTGATTGTATGACGAAAGAGGAATACTTAAAATTTTTAGCTACTCCAAAGTTTGTATCATAAAAAATCTTTCATATTGGTGCAAATTTATTTGGCCAATTAGTACCAGGGTGCATAATAATTGAAACCTAACTGCTTCAATTTGCATAGAATTTTGAATCTAACAATCGTTTTATGATTAACAGTTTATCAGTAATTTAAGTTTCAAAATCAATTTTAACCTGAAGAAAATGTTTATTTATGGTTAAACATCCAAAACATCCTAAAATAAAAAAAATCATGGCATTATATTTAAAAATAGTTGTTAAAAAGGGGGAAAATGTAAATTTACTTTAAATGCTAAAATGTCAAAGAGTTTGAATTTAGTAACCTCAATAACCCCCGGGTACAATTAATTTTCGAATAATAAACTTTTTGATCAAAGAGGCACATTTTATCCACGAATCAGGTCTGAAATTTCTTGTTTTTTTCATATTTAATCCATAATTTAAGAGTAGTCCTGAAAGGTTATACATTAAAACTGACTGTAAAACTAAAAATTCAGTAAATTTTTAGTCCTAAAACAATTATTATGGACTCAAAATTTTATAAAAATTGAAACTGGTAGGTATCAATCACCTAAAAGGTATTAATCTATTAAAAAGACTTCCATTTCCTAGAAATAATTAATAAAACATTTAATATACACTGTAAAAAGTAACTTCTTTATATTAACAAAAAAATTAGAACATTTTCGAAAAATTAATAAATTTTCGAAAAAATTTGTAAATATTCGAAAAAAATCGTAAATTTACTAAATTTAGTTTATTATCGAAAAATTGGAGAATTCCCGATTTTTTTTTTGTGATTTCGCAAGAAAAATTGATAATTTACAATTTTTCGATAATATACTAAATTTAGTAAATTTACGATTTTTTTCGAATATTTACAAATTTTTTCGAAAATTTACTAATTTTTCGAAAACATTCTATTTTTTTTGTTAATCAAAGAAAGTTACTTTTTACAGTGTACAAATGCACGAAATTGATTTAAATTTAAAAAAAATAAATAATAATAATATGTAATAAATATTTTATGTAACAGAAAAAAATGTGATTCAAATTGCCAAAAAAAGGAAGTCATAAAAAATTTACGCCCTAATACATTACGAATTGAAGAATTAGCAAAGCCAACCAAACGTCGAATACAAAATATTTTACTAGATAGAGGAGCAACTTTATCTGCACCAGTTTTAGATAGGTTAATAACAATTCTAGAAGAAGAGTCAGCATTGACACCAGAGTAAATTTTATTTTCTTACTATTAATTGTAACAAACTCTTTTTTTGATATTTTTTTTTAAATTCAATTTTAGTCAAGCTGAAAATTATATAAAAAATAATCGTCCAAAAAAAAAATGTAAAAAGAAAAAAAAAGATAATTCTTGTAACGATGAAATCGAAGAAAAAGTTATGTCAACTTGTTTTGAACCAGGTGAACCACCAATTGATCTCGAAGCAGCTGACTGTCAATATTCAATGGCGCGTCGTTTTGTTAAATCTATATTAAATTTTAAATGCTCATCAGATTTATCACGCGACGAATACAGTGATATTTCTGATGTTATATTAAATAAAATTGGTGAAGAATTTAATTATGATCCAATTCATTGCGAAGATCGGAATTCTCAACAAATGAGAATTCTCGCTGACGTTCTTGCTTGTTGGATATCAGAAATTTTGATAAAAGTTTCTGAAAAACATAAAGATGAATTAGAAGCTGAGTTAGACAAAAGAAAAGCTATCGAATTGGAAGAATTTTCAGCCAGACAAGAAATTATGGCTGAAGAAGAAAATTGTGAAGATACTGATGAAGATAACGAGGATGATATATCAGATGGAAATGATTGTGAATTATTGGAATACGATGATAAAGAGATCCAGTTTGATAATCTTGACTTCTTAGAATATTTAGGGCCGAAAGATGAAGAAGAAGAATTAATGGATGAAGATGAAGAGAATTTTGATTTTGATCATGATGATAATAAAGATAATGACAATGATGACCACGATGCTGAAGAAAAATCTGAAATTAAATTGGAAGAAACTGAAAATAACGAAGAAGAAGTTGAAAAAATGGAAGACTCGAATGATAATCAAATTGAAGATACTGAAACTGAAGAAGATATTAAGGTAGAAGAAGAAATTAATGTAGAGGAAGAAATTAAGGTAGAGAAAAAAATAACAGCAGATAAAGAAATGCAAACAGAGGCAGAACCTGAAAAGATAAAAGAAGAAACAACAGAAGAAATAGAAAACATAAAAAATTTTGAAAGTGAAATTCCATTTGTAACATTTGCAAGAATTTTCGAAGTTTTAAATTGCATTTTGCAGTGTGAACCAGAAAACGATTTGCACTGTCCTGCAGTTAACAGAATTCACGAATCAATTTACTCAAAATTCGAAAAAGCTGTAATATTAGAAAACGAAAAATTACTGACCCCCAAAATAAAAGACGTAATCGACGTAATATCTGGAAAAATAAGTAAAAGATTTAAAAAATCACTGAATAACAAAGAGTTAGAATTTTTAAATAATTATCCAGCAGTTATAGAATCCTATGAAATTAGAAAATATTCTGATTGGTTAAATGATTTATCATGTAGAATTTATCATTGTGATAATTTTATTAAAAATATATCAAAAGAATCAGAAAAAATAAAAAACGAAAATACAACAAGAGGCCAATGGCAAGAATTCACACAAAATTTTGGAAAACAAACGTTTGCGTTTAGAAGAAAATTTCAAGAAGCTAAACATGAAGCTCATCATTATGATTTAGTGTTATCTAATAAATTTGTAACTAAAACTGGTATGAAAAATTCTACAAATTTTTGTAATCAACAAACTGTAATCGATTATTAAAAAAAAAGATATTAATTTTTAATAATATTTGATGACCAAATTATTAAAAAATAAATAAAATTTTTTATAAAATTTATTAATAATTTCATTTTCAATAAATAAAAATATAATTGAAAAGAAATTGAATCCTTTTGCCGAAAAATATATTAAGAGCTGAATTTTTCATGTAAATATATTTTTATTGGATAGTTTAATATCAAACATGTAAATGAAAAATGAATAAATAAATATATTGATTTATGTACAAATAAATTGCTTTTCATCATAAATCTAAACTTTCTTCTTTTTTTTAATTAATATTGGTATATGGGTTGACGTTTCTGGCAAATGAGTTTTTTAATTTCCGGTTTATCTTATTGCATCAGTTGCAGTTTTTTTACTTGTGATTTTTATACTATTTTAAGTTTCTGTTTACTTTTTTAACTTTTTTTATAAATTTTTTAGATAACGATATTTTTCGGGCTATAATTTGAGGAAAGACTACCATATTTGAGAGGCCAAATTACAATTTATTATTATATATACCTTCCAAATACTCTTGTCTTGCTTTATTATCCTCCTTGATTCTCAACCAGTAAACTTTCGGTTGGTCTCATTTATTTTTATGCAAGTGTCTTCCGAACTCCGTAAGTTGAACATTCTTATTTTAGAACCCAAAATGACCAAATTTAAATTACTGATAAAATTATTGATTAAAATGGATTTTCAAGGTTTCAAAAATTTCGCAAATGCTCCGAGTTTCCAAAAATTTTTTATACGTCTCTTTTGAATTATTTTTGTACTATAAATATGATAATTTAAAGTTAGAATTTCAATGTAAAGTTTTTTAAAATTCAATTTTTATCACTATGTTTATAAAGCCATATCTTGAAAACTTAAAAAATTGTTCATTATTGGCAAAAAATGGGCATTTGATTTATTGGTTATGGCGATGAGAGAATTGTACATTCTACGCTTACAAAAATAAATGAGACCAACCGGAAGGTATTTGGATAATTAGCTAGAATTAGCCCAGGAATTCATACACCCATTGGAATAATCAATGAACGAAGGGGGTATTTTTTCAACACAATAAACTCATCCATAATTATAAAAATTGTAATTTGGCGTTCCAAATAATATGATTTATATACATTTCGAAAATATCAACCCATATATAAAAATAATTTAGTACAACTAAATATTTAATCCTTTTATTTAGAATTTTATTTTATTTTATTTCGTAATTAAAATGACTCCATCACTTTGCACATATTTTAAAAATTGCACATTTTGCACGTATCCTTTGAACCCTTGTAGTAGTTAAATTTTTAATCAAATTCGCAGCTTATCCTGTACGATTTTTATAAAAAAAAGTTAATTTTCTTTTTTTTTTTTGTATTCGGTGCTAAAAATTTTTTATACATACTTTTAGACTTTGACTCGATATAAAAAAAAAATAAACGTTACAGAAAAAGAAGAGGGCAATATAAATATTTAATTAGTTGTTGAATAAATGAAAAATCAGTTTTTCATCTAATCAATTATTAAATCTATACCAGACGCAATCTTGTAGTAACAAGATATTTGAATTATGTCGAAGATTTATATTTTATTGCTGACTTAACTGAAATTCAGCTTCACCAGGAAGCCCCTTGGGATACACGGCGAGGCTGCTTTGCTTGAATTTTATTTTCTGCTTGAATTTTCAAGCAATTCAAGCAACTGCTTGAATTTTCAAGCAAAGCAGCCTGGCCGTGTACCCTACGTCGGTGCATGTCAGAAAAAAAATAAATTATAAAAAATTAAAGTATGTAATCAAAAATTACTTTTTTTTCAAAAGAGAAAATTCTTTTTGAATTATTTAAATATTTTTATAGGATTAAAATAACTGCTGAAAATACTTGAGGTTTATTTTACATTTGTAACTTCAAAGAATTTAAAATTATTTACCAAAATGCAACAAACTAAACTAGTTAATGCATTACTCTACTTTGTAAAATAATTTAACGAACGTTATTTTTTTTTTTTTTGTACAAAACTAAAAAACTGTAAGGTACTCGTACCAGTAGCTAATCGAATGTTCAGGATTCGATTTTTTTTCAATTATTATGCTAATTTTTAAGAAGGATCGCTGTATATTTAAAAAAGAAATTCATACGATTTTCTTTAGAATTAACAGAGAAACATAAAGAATTGAAAATTTTAGGTCGTTCAGGTGTTGGAGCATTTTCTTATACGCGGTTTTCCCTTTTAAAATTCGATCCTTCGTGTACTGGTGCAAAAAACATGTCATTTTACAAAATAAAATGCTAATTGGAAAAAAAATTTTATGTTAATATATTAGTAAGGTTTCAAAGCAACCATTAAAAACAAAACTTTTACTATTAATAAGTTTAATAATGTTGTTATTGACATATTATTAAAAAAATTATCGGAAATTGGGATAAAATGTTCTAAATCACACTTTAATATGTTGAAATAAGGTAAATCAAAACGTAGCTGCTTAGCCTCAAAGAAGGCTCGAAGCTTCATACAAAAAAAATACCCTGCCAACTAGCTGGCACTAAGGTTCCTCAAACAATGTATTGAATACTTCAATATGCCACAGATGACACCGATTACAAGCATGCAATCATACACTCATTTCTATTAACTTTTAAAAGTTAAAAGAAAATTTATGTATTGAATTTAACTAAATCTATTTTTTTCAAATAAAATCTAACGTAAAATTTTGACCTAACACAATGGTTCCTCTTTGAGGAACCAAAAATATTGTAGTTTAAAAAAGCATTTTCAATTTTGAAAAATAAATTTTGGAAAAATTCGGTATCAAATCCAAGATTACTATAAATGAACTGTCTAAAACTAGTACTCTCATAGAAATAAATTAGGTACTACATCCAAAAAGAAAATAAAAATTTGGTTTTTTGTATTTTTTTGTGATAAAAAATTGAGGAAAAAAATTTTTAATAAAATTAAGTATCAGATTCGAGATATCGAGTAAAAACTATACTTTCAAATATAAGTACTTTCCTGGAAATAAATGATATATTACATCCAAATTAAAAAAAAAAAAATTTGGTCTTAATTTCATAACGGTTGTGAAATATCGCCGGTCGCAATATTTTCAGATATTAGTACTTTCATGGAATTAAATTAGGTATTACACCAAAAAAAAAAAAAAAAATATTGCAGGTTTTTTAATTTTTTTGTTTTTTTAATTTTGAGAAAAAATTTTTGAAAAAATTCGGTGTCAGATCCAAAAAATGACTATATAAAAACTTTCTAAAACTAGTACTTTCATAGAAATAAATTAGGTACTACGTCCAAAAAGAAAAAAAAAATTGTTGTTTTTTGTATTTTTTCGTGAAAAAAATTTTGGGAAAAAATTTTCAAAAAAATTAAGTATCAGTTTCGAGATATAGAGTAAAAACCATATTTTCAAATATAAGTACTTTCATGGAAATAAATGAGGTATTACACCCAAATTAAAAAAAAAAAATAAGTACCTAGAGCTTTTTTGGTGAAAAAATTTTTGAAAAAAAAAATTAGGTCTTAATCTCATAACGGTTGTGAAATATCGCCGGTTGCAGTATTTTCAGATATTAGTACTTTCATGGAATTAAATGAGGTATTACACTCAAAAAAAAAAAATATTGCAGGTTTTTTTATTTTTTTGTTTTTTTAATTTTGAGAAAAAATTTTTTAAAAAATTCGGTATTAGATCCAAAAAATGACTATAAACAAACTTTCTAAAACTAGTACTTTCATAGAAATAAATTAGGTACTACGTCCAAAAAGAAAAAAAAAATTGTTGTTTTTTGTATTTTTTCGTGAAAAAAATTTTGGAAAAAAAATTTTCAAAAAATTAAGTATCAGTTTCGAGATATAGAGTAAAAACCATACTTTCAAATATAAGTACTTTTGTGGAAATAAATGAAGTATTACATCCAAATTAAAAAAAAAAAAAAGTACCTCGAACTTTTTTGATAAAAAAATTTTTGAAAAAAAAATTAGGTCTTAACTCCATAATGTTTGTGAAATATAACCAATTACATACATACACACACACATACACACACACATACACACACACATACATACTTTTTTTAAAAACCGGTTTTTTAGCTTCCTGGGGTCTCAAAACGTGCTTATATGCCAAAAAATCAAAAATCGAAATTTGACCTATCACAATGGTTCCTCTTTGAGGAACCAATAATATTTCACATTTAGAAATACTTAAATTAATTTAATTAAAATTCCCACAAGAATGTCTGGATTATGATGGGTTTTAGAAAAGCTTATTTTTAAAATTTAAATATTTAACATTTTAAATCTTTTTTCTCTTTAAGAGCAACAAAAACAATGGTAACAAAAAAAATTTTTTTTTGAAATACATATTTACTCAAAAAATTAAAGGTTAACAACAATCGCTGAAAGAGAGGAGACAATAAATTTATATCATAATAAATTTTTTTGCAAATACTGTACTAAACCTTGAATTCCAGATAATTTCAAGGTTGCTAAATAAAAGTTGAATTTATTTTTTTATTTAAAAATATTCCTTTCTTAATATTTTGCAATTTTTTGAAGAAAATGATAAATAATATTGGCAATAATGAAAATTCCTCACTCAAAGTGTACTTTTTGACTCGATAATTAAATTTTAGAAAATGGAAAAACTATTTTTTTGAGCCATCCAGAAATTATATTTGACGAAAGCTACTGCAAAACCCTTTTGTACAAATTCAACCATCCAATTTGTATTCTTTCGTAGTATTTTTAATTTTCATAACTTTAAAAAAAAATTTTTAAATTTATTCTAAAAAGAACGAATAATTATTTATTAAAAATTATTTCTGGCAAGTTTTTTTTTTATATAAACGTAAAGAATAAAAAAAAATTTATATTTGCATATTTATTAAGAATAGTTTAAACATTTGTTTTTAAAATGTAAATACCTAGTTTGTTTTTTATTATTATTAAAATTCAGATTATTCATGAAAAAAAAAATTATTCTTAAAATTACAACTAAACATTTTAAAAATATGATTTATTATTTTATTTTTTATTCAATTTTTTTTATTATAAATAAAGTACACATATTTTTGCATTTATTATAAAAAACTTTACTCCATTATAAAATTCAGTAATAAAATTTTTGAAATTTTTTAATCTTTTGACTATAAATAAAAAAACTTTGAAAACAGTTAAAATTAATTAAAAATTATGCAGGTTATTTTTTAATTTAAAGTTTAAAAAATAAAGCATTTTGTAATATTTTTTACAGTGAAGTTGAAGTAAAAATTAATTTAATATAAATAATAAAAGGATTTTTTTACATTCGTTTTTATGTATTTAACAAAAAAAAAAAATTTAATTTAAAATATGCTCTCATAAACTTTTTACTTTATTATAAAAAAATTCTGCAACAGATGCAAAATTTCCATATTTTTCAAAAATATTTTACTAAAAATTTAATGTATTTATGTTCAAGTTTTGCTGAAAATGAAACTATAAAAAAATGTATTTTAATTGTACTATCTTAGCAAATTACAATCTTAGTATTTTTGAATAAAATAAATTACGCTTTGATCATCAACTAGATTTAGTCAATCCGAAGGATTTTTCATACTGAAAATGATACTGTAAAATATTTTTGGCCTAGCTGACTGAGAAATATTTTGTCATTTAAAGAACTATTTCAACGCTAAAAATTATATCGTTAATCAGGGCGTTTTAGGGCATAGAGAGTTAATAGCGACCTTTTTCGTACTTTCAGGGTAAAATGTTTCGAAATCCTGATTGCTCAAATATAAAAATGTCCCAAAACTAAATTTGGTATTAATTTCAAATCCTAATCCGAGAAATTCTTATTCAAGTTTTGGCTAGAAACTCGCATATTCCGAGCAATACATTGTATTGAAATCAAGTTTTAGTGGAAAAAAAATTGAATTAATTAAACCAGTGTCATCGTCATAATATTGAAAATATAAAAAGTGGTTTTTTACAATGATATCCAAGGTAGATTTATAAAAGAAGGGGAATATTTATACCGGAAAGATTCTCTCCCATGTATGGCCCTGACATTGTAAGATTGCGCGCGCGCCAGTATCGTGAAAGAGAGCGCCGAATGAAGCCACATCGACCATTTCACATTTCTAATTTAGCCTGATTTTACATCAATAAAAAATTTTCACTATATTTTTCATTTACATTTTTCATTTATATTGCTCTCTCGCTCACACACATAGAATAATATCGGCCTAAGTATATTTCCTTAGACTAAAAATTAATTTAAATTTCTTTTTAGTTCAGTTTTGTTTGTTGACGTGACATTTTTTAATTATACTTCCTCGAGTGAATTAATTATTTTTTGTAACTTTTAAGTGTTTTACTGTAAGTTTAAGTGTCTTGATTACTTAAAACTTACTGTCTTACTTATGAAAAGCCACAGTTTTTTGGCCAAGGTATTATTGTTTAACTTTTAAATAGTGTTTATCTTTAACTTGAATTACCACGGATGTTATCTATTTAGTTATTTATATGTATATATGGGTAAGTTTTTTAATACTTTCTATTAAATTATTTTTTTTTTCATTCAAAATTTATAGTAAAAACAGAAAATTATTTTTTTAAAGATTAAATAAGACTGAAATATTTGGAAGACTAAAACACAAGGTTAGTATATTATAAAACAATATTTTATTTAAATAAAAAATTAAAAATTTAAATTTTCAGTTAAAATAAAAAAAGTTACATGTAAAAAAAAACTTACGTAAATTCGTGAGAATATTGAAAAAAAAGCGTGTCTTTTATTTGAATAAATAAACGAGGTCTAAAAAAATATATGCTTTATATCAGTAGTAGAGTATTATTAGTCTTATCATTAATCCAAATTGTTACAAGTAATTTAAAAAAAAAAGAGGCAATTTTTTTCAATTGATGATCATTAATCTGCAAGCTCATCAAAAAGTAAAAAAAAAACTAAAGCCTTGAATTCACGTGTTTAATTTCTTATAATTAAATAATATTTAAATAAGCAAGCAAGCAAAAAACTGGCCTGCATAAATTAATAATAAAATAATTTTTTTTAGTACAATGGCATTATCATGTTGGGAAAAAATAGCAATAGCAATAATAATTGCAGTATTATTACGTATTGGTTTAAGAGTAGTAGTATTCGTATGGAAAAAATTTTTGGCACCAAGTTTAAATTTAGGCGTTAATTTCAAAAAACAAGGTAAATGGGCTGTTGTTACCGGCTCGACCGATGGTTTAGGTAAAGCGTTCGCTGAAGCTTTCGCTAAAAAAGGTCTAAATATCGTATTGGTTTCAAGATCTTTGAGTAAATTAGAAGATGTTTCACATGGTATCAAAGAAACTTACAAAGTTGAAACTAAAATTGTTGAAGCTGATTTAACGCAAGGGCAAATTGTTTATTCCAAAATTGCTAAAGCTATCGAAGAATTAGAGGTGCGTATATTTTGTAACTATTTTTCTGTTACCTAATATTTTTGTTACGGTTTTTCATTACTTTTTTTTTTTTTTTTTTTTTTTTTTTTTTTTTGAAAGCATTCACCGAGGCCTATTATATAACAACGAAAATTGTATGCTGTAATTAAATTTTTCTGATACACATTTTATATTTTGTTATGTAAAAAATTTAATAACATACACTTCAAATATTTAATATTTACGTTTACTATTTCTTTTGAGTAATTTTAGCAATTAAAAAAAAAAAAATTTTTTTTTGATTGAAATTTTTTAATTTTTTGCTTTTAATTAAATATTGCATTGTTAAATTTTTATATTCAAATATCAATTTGGAGAATGAATATTTTTAATGGAATTTACTAAAAAATTAATTTTCCAATATTTAAATTTCATTTATTTTTTTTTTTAATCGAAAATTTATGCAAAATTTATTTTTAATTTGCTCCCTTGAATTTTTTAAAATCAATAATAATTTTTAAAATCAATAATAATTGCTAAAATCAATAGTAATTTTAGCAATTAAAAAAAAAAAATTTTAATTAAAAAAAAAAAAATTTTTTTTTGATTGAAATTTTTATTAAATGCTTTTAATTAAATATTGCATCGTTAAATTTTTATATTCAAATATCAATTTGGAGAATGAATATTTTTAATGGAATTTACTAAAAAATTAATTTTCCAATATTTAAATTTCATTTATTTTTTTTTTTAATCGAAAATTTATGCAAAATTTATTTTTAATTTGCTCCCTTGAATTTTTTAAAAATCAATAATAATTTTTAATATAAAATTTCTTTTATAATTTTCAATACACGTAGAAAGGCGTATAAATAAAAAATTTCTTTCTCTTTACCGCATAAAAACTGATATTCATATATAAAACAAGTTATTAAAAAAACTTTCACTCATTTAATATGTAATAAAACTTGTTTTTTTTTAATCAACAACAAAATAAAGGTCGGTGTCCTAGTAAACAATGCTGGCTCAAGTTACGATCATCCAGAATTATTTACAGAAGTATCAGAAGAAACGATAGCTAGGATATTGCAATTAAACGTTGCTGCTGTAACTGGTGTAGCAAGAGCAGTATTACCTGGTATGTTCGAAAGGAAAAAGGGTGTTGTTATAAATATTGGATCTGCCGCTGGTGCAATGCCAAGTCCATATTTATCAGTTTACGCTGCGAGTAAAGCGTTTGTTGAAAAATTAAGCGCTGATTTGGCTGCTGAAGCTGCACCAAGAGGTGTTACTGTACAATGTGTCGAGCCTGGACCAGTAGCCACCAAAATGTCCAAAATTAAGTAAGTTTTCTCTTCAAGACATGTTTAAAAATCTTTTTCTCGTCTTTCACATGAATAAAATATTTACGTAAAACAGCAGTATTTATTAGGACCGATTTTACTAATTAATTTTTTTAAAATCTTTTTAATAGCAAGTTAAAAAAGTTAAAATGTTTCGATTTTAATTATTTTAAGGTAATATTATTTAGCTTTTGACCTATCAACCTATTTTTGACTAATCTACTGCAGAGAAAAACTGTCAAACTAAAGATATGAAAAATTTTTTTTATTAAATAAGAATCATAATTTTGACAGTGAAAAATCTTGAACGTAAGAAAATGATGTATTAAAATTTTGAGTATATGCTAGAATAAAAGTTTTTAAAATGAATAATCTAGTAAAAAAAGTATTCTATTTATCAAGTTTGACATAAAATAATTTTTTTGTTATTTCTCTAGAAAAGCAACATGGATGGCACCAACAGCTGAACGTTTCGTTGAATCAACATTAAAAACTGTTGGCATAGAATCATGTACGACTGGTTATCCACCACATTGTTTAATTGTTGGCTTTGTTAATGGTTTAAAATGTATATGTGAATCTGGTGCTATTTGGTTAGTTAGTAGAACAATGTTAAATATTCGTGGTAGAGCGTTAAGAAAAAAAATGAAAGATGCTGATGATGATTTACCAGAAAGAAGTACCTTAAAAAATGATGGAGACTGAATACTGATTTATGTTTTCTGTGATTAAATTTTGATACTGTAAAAGACTTTTTTATTGGTTAATGGTTTGAAAGTAACGTTTGAAATAAATAAAATACAATATTTTTAATAAAAAAATTGGTTTCAAATAAAATAAATATTTTTTTTTATTCTTCAAAAAAATTTTATTTCCTATTATTTTAGTACAGTATTTATAATTACAGGGTAACAAGTTTATCTACATATTCTGCAATAACTCTTTTTTTTTCTCCAAAATTTCTATTTTTTCGATGTTGTAATACGTTGAAAATATTTATTTTATCGTCAATTTTTCGTTTAAATATTAATTTTTATCAAAAAGTTTAACTTTTTTATCATAAAAATATTACATAATCCTCTTTTGATGCATTAATAAATACCTAGAAAATCAATAATAATTTAATAATATTAAAAAATAATTTTCTTTAAATATTTCAACTTTTTGAATAAACTTTTAATGAACTTTTTTTTAAATTATGTTTCTGTAACAAAAAAAAAATTGATAGTATTCAAATAATTTATTTTTGATTCGATAATTATCCATTAAACGAGCAAATCTTATGAATGTTTGATTCTCGCCGTTTTTGGATCCGAGAAATCGGATGGGCTAGGTGTCGTTTACTGAAAAAATCGTTTTCAATGAGTTTTCCAAATTTAAAAAATACATGTATATGTATGCAGGGATGGGCATATTGCGATAGTTTGATTATCCAAAAAGTGAAAGATATCGATAATTTTTTCATTGAAAAATTTTTCGATAAGTGATAAATTTTTAACGCTATTGAAAAATTTTCGATTACATAATTATCGCTTATAAACGTGAATGTGAATTTGCACGTTTCTTAAAACTTTGAACATCCTATAATATATATAAAGTTACAATTATAACAGCAATTTTGAAATTGGTCATTTTTGGCAAAAAATAGACATTTGATTTACTAACTATAGCGATGAGAGAATCGGTAATGAAAAATTGCGGCTTACGGCATTTGAAAGGTAGAACTTATACGCAGAAAATAAGACCAAACGGTAGTATTTTGGTAGAATCGCAATATAACAGCGTTATTTGGAAAATTGCCTAAAAATCCTATCCTATAACATTGTTATAGAATTGAGCCCAGCGTTTCTCGGCCTAGAAGGCGCGATGGAATAAACGGAAGGAGTTTTTGGTATTTTTTCAACATATTTAAGTCATCCATTGTAATTTACAGCCCAGATGTATCGAATATATACGATTTTCGCTATAAAATCCAAAAATTTTTGGTAAAAAAAGGAGTGTTTTCAGTGTTTAAGGTATTTTCGGACTCTGAGGACCTCATTTTCGAGTTTAGCGACACCGAAAATATAGTATTCTCTATAAGAGTCCATGTGTATATGGTTAGAATGCTTAATACTCATTGAATGATTTGTAAACAATTTTGAGAATCTTATTTATTTAGTAAATTTACACTGATTTCCCCTAGTAATCGAACATATAAACGATTTTTTTTAACTGCCAGGGTAATAAAATTTATCAGATTGGTACAAGAAATACCAAAATAAGGACTGCCGTTTATCCGCGCTTTTATTTTAGAGAGTTTAAGCGCGGGTAAACGGCGGAATCTTCAGTTGCCCGAGGTATTTCTCGAGAACCAAAAAACAGAAAAATATCAACTACAAACTTAGTATAATTTGGCCTAATCTAATAAACTTATTAGGAAGTAGAGAAAACGTATTTTGAAAAAAATTTTGTCGTTCCCACTAATTGTATTAGCCAACCACTTGAGAGCTACCCTGCCTTTGGCCGACCCCAAAATCGTTCTCAAATGAGCTGAAAATTTGTATGGGGTCATTTTGTCATCTAAACTTCAACATACTTCCGGAAGAACATTTTTGGAGCACTTTTTTTTGTGAACAACCCTAATATATATAATATTTTACGTGCATAATATTGTAATTTTTGTCCGTTACACGTATTTTTAATTAAAATGTTAGGTTAATATTTATTAAAAGATTTTCCTTAACTTAAATTGCGGTTCCTTTTACGAACTTTTTTTAATAAATGACCAATAGGTACCACTCAAGATTATTCCATTTAAATATAATCGCATTTCCAAAAAATACTATAAAAATAGAAATTTGTCCTCAAGGTATCCCAAAGTTATATTGAGCTACCTTAAGATATTTCATTAAGAAATCTTATATTATTAAAGCTATTCTTCATCCAGAATCTCAGTTATTCAACTTCAGGATATCTTGAGAAGGTGCATATTTTCATAAAGGAAATATTACATTCTACCAAGAAGTTCTCATTTTTTTATTAAAAATATATTATATATTTTGCTAAAAATATAGTTTTAATTTTTATAAAACTAAAATATTTATCGTCAAATTCTTTTTTTATGAATATTTTTCGAAAATTTTAAAAATAAGTTTAAAGTATTTTTAGTAAAATTTTAGTAAATTTAAATACACGCCCGAAGAAACCGCAATTACTTGTAATTTGTGGTTTTATCTTATGTTCAAAGTGCAGGAATTTGGAATTCTGATCTTTTCGGATATAAATAGTTTTACGTTTATTAATTACTTATTGACCAAAATCAGTTACTTTAAATTGATTTTAAATGTATAATATTAACATTATTACCACTGTGATTTAATAGAGTAATTATTTTTATTATCACAGTTTTAATGAATTTGTTAAGAAATTATATTATATACAAGTACATAACTAGGTACAAAAAATCAAAAGTTTCTTCAATAGGTCAATTTTCGTTTCTTTATTTAAATTGATTAAATTCGCTCTATCAGTAAACAGAGATATTTTAACAGTAGCATATAAAGCTTTAAGGTTTCAGGTACCGAAAAATTAAAAAAAATGGAATAAAAAATATTTTTACAAATACGACTTTATATACCTGGGTTTACCAGTCTAGGCACCTTGGACCAAAATTTTGCTAGACATGGTAAATTTTTCGATAAATCTTTTCAGTAACCAATTTATAAAATAAACGTTAAATTATTTTTAAAAATCCTCCTAATTTTAATGCATTCGCCCGTTTTGCATAAATATTTAGTCAATTTAAATGAATAAAATGAAAAAAAAAAATTGATGAATAAAATTTAAATTAAAACTTTTGGAATATTCAAAAAATACAAACCTTATTTACAAAATGCAAGAATAGAACGTCCACTTAACAATAAAGATGATTCTAAAAAAATAAATTATTACAATATTATATAAAGTACTTGAAAAATAACATTTTAGCAATTTTAAAAGTTAAATATACTAACCCAGTTTATTTGTAAATCAAATCAACAGTTGAATTTTCATACACACGTATCAACGTAAACATTTGAAATGTATTTTTTTTTTATTTTGTTCAATTCTGTTGATTCGAGTACTGAAGTTGAAGGTACTGTAAATATTATGATATTAAAATATTTTTTTATTTTATTTTGAAGGTTTCTAAAATATTTCAGATTCTGTTAAACATACCATAAGAGTTTATTGGTTTATTGGAAACAACTTGAAGCAACTTAAAAAATTTAGTAAAAAATTACGTACTTTAAATAAAATATTTACTTTGATAAAAAAAAAAAATTAGTATAGATAAAAAGAAAGTTTAACTTTTAAAAGCTTGAAATCGTAGAAAAAATTTTATAACTTTACTTTTTATCAATTTTAATGATTGTTCGCAGTTGAGTGGTCATTAAAAGGCGATGCTTTTTAATATAAAAAGAGGAAAAAGGTTATATTATTTTGAGAGAAGATTTTCGTATGAGAATTAAAATATAACGACAATAAAGTACTATAAAAAGACAAGTAACCCGTGTACTCAAAGCTTGTTTCTGGTTGCTAAACATGCAAATATACCACGCACGGTTTCATAAAGACAATTTTTATGCTTTCACACTCGAATTGTTTTGAACTTTTTAATTCTCTTTGTTAATAATTCAGCTTAAATGAATTATTTTATTAAAATCATTTTTTTGGAAATTCAATTTATTGCATTACTGCCATTAACTTAAAAATCGAGTTTTTGGGTATTGCAAAATTTAAATTTTCCGCAAGTAAATATTATGATTTATACACTGAAATAAAATTCCGTTTGCCACTACCCACGTAAAAAGATTACTAACCTAAAAAAGCTTAATAACAATAAAAGGTTAGTATATTTGAAAGATATTAAAATATATATTTTTGCTTTTTTAGGTTAGCCAAAATTAAGCTTAATCTTTTTACGTGGGGTAGTGAACTTGATTTTTTTTTTCAATAACCGTTCAAGTTAAACCTCTAAAGACCCTCAATACATTATTTCAACGTCAATAAAATTGTATTGAGAAACGCTCTGTTACTATAATAAAAAGATTGGTTTTAAAGAAAGTTCATAGGATTTCATAGATGAATCAGAATCTCGGTAAAAATGCAAAGATTGCTCAGATATAAAATTATTGACCCGTTTCTTTATGAATTCAATTTTTATTCCATACAAATCTTATACATACAATTCATATTCTATTGTTTTATGCTTTATTTGCATAATTGAGTTATTCCAAATCGTTTTTTCACAAAGGGCTCTTTTTTTTATTACGCTCTATATCCTATTGAACAAATATTGTAGCCCAATAAAAAAATTATTTAAATATTTTTTTGTTAAAAAATGAATATTTTATTTTTTTATTCGACAAAATTAACAATAAAATTTAAAATTATTAATTACTTTATATATTCAATTTGAAAAATAAATATTTAATTTAATTTTTCTATGCAAAGTAAGTGAATGAAAATTTATATGAACATTAAATGAAATTACATTTAAATGAAAACTAAATTTTAAATACTACTAATATAAATGCAAAATATATATAATTGGACGAAACCAATAAAAATAGAAGCAAAAGATTTTATGGCTAAAGAAAACTGCAGATAAAAAAATAGTGGTTTAATAAATTTTTTCTTGAATATTAAGAAATTTTTAAAACTGGGTCCTTTCAAAATTTTTAGGTTTCCGGGGCTTTGAACCAAAATATTTTTCCTCAAATTTGTTAAATATTATTTTTTGGAAAAAATCGCAGTAAAAAAATAAAATAGAATTAAAACAGCTTTTTTTACATATTATTAGGTTAGATACAGTTCGTTCGACGTTGAGAACTTCAATTCTTAATTTACTAAAATTAGTAAAATTATTTTCATCAAAAATTTCATAATTAATTAGCGTCAAAATAATAAAAAATTTCCTTTTTTTTATCGATTAGATAATTTTTATTTCAAAATATAATTAAAAATTAATGCAGTTTTTAATTTATAGCCTATAATTAGATTCTTAATTAAAGTACATATAGCAGACTCAATATAATTGCAAATATGAGTAAAACTTTGCCTTGAAATTATAAAACAAATAGTTTGAAAACCATGCTGAGATAAGTTTGAATTAACTAAATAATTAAATATTTAAAAACCTTCAAAATTATTAACTTTATTATTACATGGATTACGTACCTGTTTCTTTTCGTTGTAAAGGAATCAAATTACGACGATTCGAATTGTTAAAAAATTGACAAGGTATGATGTAACGAATGCATTCCTTTTTAAAATCAAATGCATATGATCCGTAAACCAATGGATTAGCACAGGAATTACCAAGTGTCATTAAGTACAAAGCTTCTCTTAATGTTGCATTCAATTCGTTTGCACTTTTTTTATCAACTAAAAACCTAAAAATTTATCTTGGTTAAGCTAATTTTTTTTAAATTTATTGGCTTTCTTTTGATAAACGAAGAAACATAGGGGTATTTGATTTATTTGAAGAGCAGAGCTTCTCTATAATTAAACTTTTGCGCGTTCAAAAAAAAAGTGGAGTAGCGCAACTCTGCTTATTAGATGTGATAATTAAATGTTTACTTACCACAGTGACATCAAAATATGAGGCGTCCAACAAAAAATAAATGCAGCCATTATTTTGAACGTCATTGCTAATGTACCACTTCTAGCTCTTTCTATCGTCGATATATCTGAACGTCTTAATCTGAATTTCTTAGAGCTGCGGTTATTTGAATAATTATTTGTTTCTGTATAAAAATGTAATAAGAAAATATGAATTTTGATAATTGGGGTTTAAATATATTACGTTTTCTTACCACTACATTCTCTAGATTTAATATTAATTTTATAAAATATTCTTGTATATACATAAATTATTACGGCTAATGGAATGAAGTACATCGTCGTTAAACAAAATATAATAAATAATTTTTCCCTTGATTCTGTTGAAAACCATCCTAAGCTAACACATTGTGTGAAGTTTATATTATTTGGATGATTTTTTTCTCGAAATATTACACTCTGCAATAATAAATAAATTAAATTTTACAAACAAATCGGTTACTTAGGGAATATAAAAATTTTTTTCAAATTAGAAAAAATTTCGGTATTACGTCCGAAATACCGATTTTTTTAAACCTAGTAATAATATAACCAATGCTCAGCATCTAGTGATATAGTTTTAACTAAATTATTTTGAAGTATTTTTCAAAAATAACTTTATTTGAAATTTTTATATTTTGAATTTTGATATTTGATATTTTATTTATAGTATAAAAATACAAAGGTATCGAGAAACATAAACTTAAAATATACCACTGCATGTTTTTCAAAACCTTTTAAAATTTTTATTAAACGTTTTATCGATTAACATATGCATTTAGGTATGATTATTAAAAATTTTCAGATAATCTTGGCCAATCGTTTCTATGGAGTTTTTTATTTTTTTTCTGTATCAGGTTAATATGAGGTTAATATCGGAATACTCTGCGCTGATAATTTACAAATTGATATATGTACAGGTGCCTGCAAATCAAATTCAACATGGTTTACAACTGCTTTCAGAATTAGACTGAATAAAGTATCAGAATGGGTAGAAATAAATTTACAAAAAATAGTTGTAAATTTACGAAAAATAGCTGTGAATTTACAACTTTTTTCGTAAAATCACAAAAAAAAATTGAGAATTCTCGATATTTTCGAGAATATACTAAATTTAGTAAATTTACGATTTTTTTCGAATATTTACAAAATTTTTTGAAAATTCGCTAATTTTTCGAAAAAATTCTATTTTTTTTGGAACTCTAAGAAAGTTACTTTTTACAGTGTACAATAAAAAATTATACACTCCATTTGTTCTCCAACGTATACATGGAAAATTTTCAGATTTTTTGATTTTTCAAAATTTTCGTTTTTTAGTACCGAAAAAGGTTTGAAACAGTAAAAAATTTAATTCAATATAGTTCCTCAGGTCAAAGAGCCCAAAAAATCTGATATAAATAGATTTAAGCGAGTTTGAAAATTTTTTCATTTTTAGAAATTTTGGGTTTATTCGCTTCAAACCATTCGGATTCGTTAAAATTCCTCATAAAATAAGTTTTCTAATAAAAAAAGTGCTGTTGAAATAGGGGAAGAGGATTTTCTTGACAATTTTTATTTTTGCAAAAATCGGAAGGGGTATATATGGAAAATTGGCCGATTTTTTGATTTTTCAAATTTCTTGTTTTTTTGGACTGGAAATGGTCTGAAACAGTGAAAAACTTAATTCAATATAGTTTACCGGGTCAGAGAGCCCAAAAAACCTGTTATATATGGATTTAGGTGAGTTTTAAAATTTTTGGATTTTTAGATTTTTTGGTTTTATTCGCTTCAAACCATTCGAATAGGTTAAAATTCCTTATAAACCAAGTTTTCTAATAAAAAAAGTGCTAATGAGATGGGGGAGCTGGATTTTCTTTACAATTTTTTTTTTGGCCAAAATCGAAAATGGAATATATGGAAAATTGTCCGATTTTTTGATTTTTCAAATTTCTTGTTTTTTTGGACTGGAAATGGTCTGAAACAGTGAAAAACTTAATTCAATATAGTTTACCGGGTCAGAGAGCCCAAAAAACCTGTTATATATGGATTTAGGTGAGTTTTAAAATTTTTGGATTTTTTGGTTTTATTCGCTTCAAACCATTCGGATTGGTTAAAATTCCTCATAAATCAAGTTTTCTAATAAAAAAAGTGCTGCTGAAACGGGGGAAATAGATTTTCTTGACAATTTTTATTTTTGCAAAAATCGTAAGGGGTATATATGGGAAATTGGCCGATTTTTTGATTTTTCAAATTTTTTGTTTCTTTGGACTGCAAAAGGTTTGAAACAGTGAAAAACTTATATTTATACCCTTCAAGGGGTCGAAGAGCCCCAAAAACCCGTTATATATGGATTTAAGTGAGTTTTAAAATTTTTTCATTTTTAGAATTTTCGACTTTATTTGCACAAAACCATTCGAAATGGTTAAGTATCCTTATAAACCAAGTTTTCTAATAAAAAAAGTGCTGAAGAAATAGGGGAAGAGGATTTTCTTGAGAATTTTTATATTTTGCAAAAGTCCAAAGAGGTATAATTGGAAAATTTTTTGTTTATTTTTTGATTTTTCAAAATTATCGTTTTTTTGTACTGAAATTTTGGTTTTATTTTCATACTAAAATGCATGTAGAGGAAATATGACATTACAATGAGAAAGACACTGCAAATTTAAAATGCTCAAGAACTTTATTCTTATAAACAATCGTTTTTATGGTTTAAAAACTACAAAAAATAAAACAAAAATTTTTGAAATACATGCAGTGATATAATTTTGTGAAAGTTTCTCTTATTTAACATATCCCAAAAGTTTTTTCTAGTAAAAAGCACCACAACTTGAAGTTTTTCCAAAATTGAAATAAAAAATTTGGTTTTTTACCGAAAAATGGCTGCCATTTTATTCCGCATTAAAAATTCCGTGTCTCACTGGTAAATTATTGTTTAAAATAGTATAAAAAACAATTAAATCCATGCGGAGTAGGTGTGCCTTTAGTTTTAAATTTGAGAAAAAGTTGACCACCTCTAAGGGCCTTATTCAGAAATTAACATTTAATACTTTTTAAAAATAAAATATAATAAAATTTAAATTCTTTTTTTTTTTACTAACTTGAGGGATTGCATATCCAAAACTTAAGAACCACGCTAAAGTTAACATTAGTCTTCCTCTTCTACGTGTCGAGTTTACTCTTAAAGGATGTACAACTGCAAAATACCTAGAAGTTTATAAGTTTATCTATTAATTATTAAAAAAATTTTTTTTTTAGAATGTATTTCTCAAGTAAAAAGAATGTCATTTTGATATTCTTTTAGCATGCAACATGTTTATAGGTCGAGGGTACTTTAAAACTTGAAAATTAAGGGTGGGGGGGTCAAATAAAACTTAGAATAATATTAATTTAATTGTTTTAAATGCTTTAAATTAATTAAATAAAATTAAACTTATAATCGGATTATGCAAACACAACCAAAACCATGGAACAGGTTTACTATAGTTAAGTTCTTTATCAATTAAACAATCGATCGGATTTCGGATTATATTTTATTTAAAAATAATTAAAATTATTCTTTTATTTATTTCAACATTAAAGTATTAAAAAGGGGGAGGGGGTAAAATAAGACTTATTATACTAATCAGCATAATTTATTTAGTCTTATACAATATACATGGGTGGTTTTCACTGGAACTGGATATTTTTTTATTGTTTACGGCACAACACTAATTATATTTTTTTTTTTTTTTTTTTTTTTTGTATTTTAATGTTTATCAATGTCCAAAAACCTAAAATTTTCAGTGGTACTGCTACAAATGTAAAAATAAATTCTACGTGTTATTCTTATGGGATTTTTTTATTTATGCAGACGGTGGCGTCATGGACGGTTGCGACATTTTGAATGTATTATTGAAATAATTTTGTATTGAAGCCATCAAATTTTCTCAAACTCTGGGTATCTTATTTTTTCATCAAAACACATAACTGAACAAGATACATAAAGTAATATATGACATACTCTTGGAGAAAACGACATGGACGGTGGCGACATTTTTTTTTTGTAAAAGCGTTTTAAAATTTTAATAGGTTTAATTTTCATAGTTAAAGCTTTTATATTCAAAATTTTAAGTTTTCCACGGTTCATATATGAGTAGTTCAGTAAAAAAAAAATACAACAGTGCTTTTAAGTGCATACATATAGAGTGCGCTCCCATAAAAGATGGGAAGCTTAAAAATAGCTAAAACCGGGGGACAGACTTATATGCGACGATACGCTAAGAGGGTTGCATGAAAATTTGTTTCGTTGAAAAAAATGAGTTTTTGGGACCTAAGTACGTCATATGCATCCTACAGAAAAATTTAAGTTCAAATTTTAAGCCGTTTGTTAATACTCAAAGTTTACAATTAAGCAAAAGGATAGCAGACGGTGACGACAACATGAACACATATGCTCCAGAAAATTTTTTTATTAAGTTACCAATATATGCATAGTAGGTTGTGACTTAAAAAAAATATTATTTATGAACTTTTTAAAAGAAAAAAAAGTGTAAAACAGCTTTAGTTTCGGATATAAATGCAGGGGACACTATGTATACCGTTCCTGTGAAAAATACCCACACGGTAGAGCTGCTTTGGTTGAACATTAAACCAAACACTGCGATTTTCAACCAAAAACTGCGATATTCAACCAAAAACTGCGAAATTCAACCAATTGGTTGAATATTCAACCAATTGGTTGAATTTTCAACCAAAACTGGTTTAATTTTCAACCAAAAGCTAAAATATAAAATAAAAACGATGTTTTTATAGTACAGGGTAAGAAATGATCAGGGCATCCATTAAAAGTGAATGAATTTTATTATATTATTGTAATTAGTAATTTTTTATGTACTACTTCTTTTGGCTTTGAAACTGAGGAATGACTAATTAAAAAGGTTATCATACGATATAGAATAACAAAATGGCGGCTACCTTGAGAAAGTTAAAATGAAATAAAATGCCTTTAATTTTCGAGCAAAAGTAGCTGTAAAATTTTTTTTAAAACATAAAAATACTAAAACTCGACGACATCCCGAAATTTTAGCATTCATTAAGTTGCTTAGTAAGTTTAAAATAAATTGGTGCAGATTTTATCGCGCAATCGTGTGCATTACTATTTAAAAACGTTGTTTCGAGTAAAATGGCTTTAAAGTTTTCGATGAATTTTTTCGGTACTTTTAGTTATTAAATTATTTATTTTAATGCAAGAGATCTAATTAACACAAAATTATTCGACACATCAATGATTCTACACAAAAAAGTTTTTCGGAATCGTTCTATACCAAAAATCGTTGAGCTAAAAATAACACAAATTTTTTTTAGTCAAAGTATTCAACACTTATTTCTTTCGTATGCTAGCATAAATAAATATCACTTAAAATAGCGTATTGAATATTTCGATTAGAAAAAATTTGTGTTGATCTTTTCGGTACAAGGATTTTCGGTGTAGAACGATTCCACAAAACTTTCTTGTGTAGAATTATTGATTTGTCGAATAATTTTGTGATGATCAGATCCCTTGCCTATTTTAACATTGAACATGTTCGTTAGATAGGGTATTTGAAAAAGTTTAGCTAGGCAGGGGGTGGGGTGTGAAATGGACTTAGAATATTTTTGATTTAGGGACTTAGAATAATTTGAAGTGGAAGCCTGATCAGGCTCTGATAAGAACAAGAACTTAGAGGATTACTTTATGTTTATGGACTTATGATAATTTATATTTCAGGATTTATTGTAATTTCGGTTTTTGGATTTATTACTATTATGAGTGACATGAACATGTTCCTCGATGTTCCATGCTCGTTGGTTGTGTAGTTACACAAACCGGTTATAAATTTTTTTATTCGTTAGAGAAATTTATAACAGAAAACTCTAGATCAAAAAAAATAAAATCGGTCACGTAGTTTTAGAGAAATCTTAATTAGAAGGTGTAAAAACATAGTTTTCTAAATAAGAATACAATTTTTTTTTTGTATATTTAAGTATAGACTTATAAGTTATCAGTTATTTTTTAGCCATAAAGTTATCTTTTTGGTTTTCATACTGAACCTGTAGCTGATTTTACCCCTGCTGCTTGTCTGATTTGCCATTTTTTACCATTTTGGCACGGCTAAATTTGGCGTCATAAACAATCGCGAATATTATCAAAATGACCAGTTCCGACATAATTTCTAACTATATTTAACAAGAAGGATTTAAAAATAAATTTTTTTTACATACTCTTGAGACATATATAAAGTAATTAATAAAAAAAAATAATTTGATTATTAAAAAAAAAATTAGGTAAAACGACAGGAAGTGAAAGCATACAATATTAAGTTTAAAAAAATTTATCCACACTATGTACAGAGCCAATAGAAGTAGTACATAAAAAATTACTAATTACAATAATATAATAAAATTCATTCACTTTTAATGGATGCCCTGAACATTTCTTACCCTGTACTATAAAAACATCGTTTTTATTTTGTATTTTAGCTTTTGGTTGAAAATTAAACCAGTTTTGGTTGAAAATTCAACCAATTGGTTGAATTTCGCAGTTTTTGGTTGAATATCGCAGTTTTTGGTTGAAAATCGCAGTGTTTGGTTTAATATTCAACCATTTGGTTGAAAATTCAACCAAAAACTGCGAAATTCAACCAATTGGTTGAATATTCAACCAAAGCAGCTCTACCGTGCACATATATTTACATTAAATGAACTATATTTATTACACTGTAAAAAGTAACTTTCTTAGATTCACAAAAAATATAGAATATTTTCGAAAAATTAGAAAATTTTCGAAAATAATCGTAAAACTAAATTTAGTATATTAATAACAAATTCGAGAATTCTCGATTTTTTCTTGTGAATTTACGAAAAAAATAGTAAAATTTTCGAAAAAAATTGTAAATTATAAATTTTTCTCGTGAATTTACAAAAAAAATCGGGAATATTCAAAATTTTAGTTAATATACTAAATTTAGTAAATTTACGATTTTTTTCGAAAATGTACTAATTTTTTGAAAATATTCTATTTTTTTTGTGAATCTAAGAAAGTTTCTTTTTACAGTGTATGTATATTACTTTATATTTACTAAAACTTTAATTATTATATATACTAGAATATATTTACTGATTTTGACTAATTTTAGTTTATTAAAAGATTTTATTTTATTTTACTTTATTTATATTTATATTTTGGATTAATTAATTAACTTACACAAACCGCTTATAAGTATTTTCAAAGCTTATTTCTAAAAAAGTTATGGTATAGAAAATAGCATTTTACTTGAGGAATACTTGTCAAGTAAAATGAAAACACTAATGAAAATACAGTACATTACGATCCCGTATCCAGAAAAGTAACAAATGACCCAAATCGCACCTATAAACTGCGATTTGAGACATTTTTTATGGACAAAGGTCATATACGATTTTCCATTTTCAGCGACGAGAAAACACGTTATTTAGAAGTATAAGTGCTTTTTGGCCGCTGACATGAAAAATAATTTGACGTCGTTTAAACTTACCTATCTAAAGATATACAAATTATTATATTATTTGATAAATATAATCCAAAAGTCCTTATAAATACGTATATTTTACATGCTATGTTACCTGCAGTCCATTGGATTGTTATATGCCATATTATCTGCAAGAAAAATAATTTGCTCAATCTTTCTCTATAAAACTGAAATGTAACGAATTTTGTCATCGATTTACTCTGGCGCACGCGCTGTAATGTTTTAATCTTTCTCTATAAAACTGAAATGTAACGAATTTTGTCATCGATTTACTCTGGCGCACGCGCTGTAATGTTTTAATAGCACTATACTCTCGCGCGTTAAATAATTTTTTATTATTATTGAATTATAATTGAATCTTTTATTAATTAATAATAAAATTTTGGGTATTTTTCATTATAATTAAATATAAATAAGAAATATAATAATTTTCTCATTTTATTATACAATCTTTTAAAAATTTCGTCATTGATTTTATCTAATAATCGATTAATCGAATCATTTTTTCTCTGCAGTGTCAGCCGCGCGATGTATAAAAAATTTATAAAACAATTTTAAATATTAATTTTTTAATTTATTATTATAAACTGTCAAAATAATTATAAATTTTAATAAAAAATGTTTATACTATAATAAAACATTACAACTGTAGATGCGACATATATAATATATGAAAACTCATTCGAGTATTTCGTCATCCTATTATAAAATTTCGCTGTCCAGGACAAAAGAAAAATTAATGTCGAGGGTTGAAAAAGGTTCTAGCCCGAGGTGCGTAGCACCGAGGGACATCAGTAATCAATATTTGCATTCAGATACGATATATATTTTTTTCTTGAAATAATTTTTGAAAATAAATAGTATATTTACGGCTCGTGTCCAGAAAAGTAAAGAATGGCCCAAATCGCACGTAAATTACCTTCCGAGGCGAAGCCGAGTATGGTAAACTGCGATTTGGGGCATTATTTATTTATGGACAAGGGCCGTATAAAATTTTTCTGCGACAGTAGCGAGAAAATTTGATTTCAGGAAATTGTACTTTCGTGACTACTGTACAGAAAAATAATATTGGTTTTTATTTATGATAATATATGAAAACTCATTGGAGTATTTCGTCATCCAAGTGTAAAATTTCTCCATCCAGGACAAAAGAAAAATTTATTTCGACGGATAGTAATAAATTAGTATTTACATTCAGATGGGATATTAAATATTTTTTTCTTGAGGTAAATTTCTAACTATGGGGTCGTTAAAAAAAAACGTAACGCTCATAAGGTGGGTGGGTGTTAAAGAAAAGTGTTACTTATACCGAAAATGGGGTGTGTGGGTATTTATAACAAAAAGCGTTACGTAACAAAAATGAACATTTTTTGATAAATAATACAAAAAAATATACATATTATTTCTATGTATTAAAACTATATCTCATGTGTTAAGTATGATCAAAAAATATTGATGTTTGTAAATGTATTCTTTGGATATATCAATAATAAAAATCGAAGTGACTATACGCTCACCGGAATATCCACGATATTATCCTCGATAATCCACGTTAGAATTTTTATCAACAATATCCACGATGACAAATTTTTCTCACGATAAACACGGAGAATATCCACGATATCTACGATTATCAACGAATATCCGCGATATACATAGCCCAAATATGAACCAAAGAACTCAAATGGGGCTGGGGGCCAAAGGCCCTCCCGGCCGTGCGCCAATAAAAATAATATAACGGGGATATCGCAGATATCGTGGATATTCTCCGTGGTTATCGTTGATCAAAATTCTAACGTGGATTATAGTGGATATAACGTGGATACTCCAGTGAGCGTAGTCTCGTCGAATAAAAATATCAAATAAAAAACATGTTTGACAAATTACAAAATTATTTTTGTTAGTAACGCTTTTAAGGGTGGGTAGGGGGTTGACAAAAATGTGACATGGTGTTACATGGGGTACCTGGGTACCTCAAAAACGGGATTTTAAGCGTTACGTTTTTTTTGAACGACCCCTATCTCTAAAAAACTCACGTCTAATTTATTCGTGATTGGTTGCGCTGATTATTTTTTATTATTTATTTCATTAGTTCTAATTTTTATTATCTTTTAAAATACTTAATTATTAATAAAATTTAAATAATTATTTTATTATACAATCTCCTAAAAATTTCGTCATCTTTATCTAATTGGCCGTTTCATTGATGCTCTGTAGTGTTAGCGGCGCGCTGTATACAAATTTGTAGACAATTGTAAATATTAATTTATATAATATAAACTGTAAAAATAATTATAAATTTTAATGAAAAATGTTTAAACTAATAGAAAATTAATTATATTTGTATAATAACATGAAAATTAATTCGAGTATTTCGTCATCCTATTAAAAAATTTCGCCGGCCAGAACAGAAGAAAAATTTATTTTGAGGGATGAAAAGGACGGCCCGTGGTGCGTAGCACCGAGGGACAATAATGCAATATTTTTTTTTGAGATAAATTTTGAAAATAAAAATAATGAAAGGTTTATTAAAATTATGAAAAAAGTTCATTATTTGAAATTGACATCTCACTGTACAATTGTTTTTATTTGTGAATTAAAACACTTCTCGATTAAACATAAAATATAATCTGAGGGGGTTGGCGCGCTTTAGCGCGCAGGGGGCTTGCCCCCTAGTTAATTTAAAAAATATCTATTTTTTATCATACATTTTCTCAAAATTTCTATTAAGATCAAGCAATCGATATATATCAGGAGAAATATGAATCATGGGCAAATCTAAGTATTTTTATCCCTGTATTTTTAAATGCAGAGATTGACCTCGTGCGTACATTCGAATGAAAAGCTTACAGCCTGGGGTAATAAATTGAAATTGAAAATAAAATTGAAAGTCTTTTTAAAATTTATTTATTTTTTTATTAAAAATCAATGAAAATTATTATTTATTAACGTGTTTACAACTCAATTAACTAACATTTATTACCTTAATTTCATTTGATTTTTTGTAAATAAATAAATAAATTTTAAAAAGCGAGGCTTCCCCTTCCACGGATTTTATTTTTAATTTTAATTTGAACTCATAGTGATGTATAGCTCTTATTTAACAAGCAATTAAAACAGAAAAAAGTTATTTTTTATAAATTTTACAAAATTGTATTTCCAATTAAATTATGTAATAAAAATGTTAAAATTTTACAGAAGGTTAGTTAAGAATTGTTCATTATTGTTATTTCAGAGTATGATTAATTAAACTTTTGTATAAAAAAAAAGCATTCATAATAATGTCATAAAAAGAGAATATTTTAATTGTCATGAATTTATAATTAAAGCAAAATTATTGCTTTCGAACAAAGAGAAAACAAGATATAAAAGTGAGCTTTTAGTTTTAATTAGAAAAGTTTTTACATCTTTTACTGTTTTATCAAAATTTTCGAGATATGAATTTTAACTTTGACTTTGACTTATATATTTTTAAAAATATTAATTTAAACTAAAATATACTTTACCTCAATTGGTATAATGATGAGTGCAATAATAAGATCAGCAATTGATAAATGACAAATCATAAATGAAAATTGTGATTTTTTTGATTTTTTTTTAAATAACGTTAAAAATACTATTAAATTACCAAAACCAGCAATAAGAAAGCACATTAAGTATAATATTATTATTGGTAATGATATATCGTTATCATTACTATCACCATTTTTATTTGTTTCGTTTAAAAAAATAAATACTGTTTCGTTATTTCTATTGTATTCTTCGTCGTTTCTGAAACAAAACAAAAAAGACTTTCATTATCGAATTTTTTAAATTTACTCTATATCAAGGATATCAAGTTAAAGAAAGGTTTTATTTTATATTAAAAATTATATACGGGCGATTGTTTTAAAACGCAGGCACCAGCTCTATTTTCCAAAAATTAGAAAGACTCGAATCTGGTTCTTGCCTATCAATATTCAGAACAGAAAAATCAAAGAATTATCTATTTTTGGGTATTAATACTTATAAGAAAATGCGTCAAAATCTTTAAAAAAATCCGAAACTTTTCGATTAAATTTTTAGAAATCTGCGTACACTTATTATATTAAATGTTCAAGGAAAAAAATGAGACCAGCTGGATGTTTTTTGGACTAATCCTTGAAGCCCAGTAAATTTTTGAAAATTGGCTAAAAACAGCTATTTTTGGACCTTTTAGAGCTTGTATCTCGGCAACCCGTCCTGCAAAATGGCTGAAATTTTGGCTGGCTGAGTTTTTTATTACTTCAAACCACGCCTGAAAATTTGAGCCCGATCGGAGTCATGGGTGCGCACACTTTTGTATGAAAAGTAATGGATATGCCCATATATAAATCTTTAATTTTGTATGTTTGTTTGTTTGTTTGTTTGTTTGTTTGTCCGAAATGGATAAACTAGAAAACGATAAAAGGTAGAGACGCGGGGTTTACGGCAAAAGATGGCAAAAATTACGGGTCAAAACATAGGCTAGGTTTCGTTTCAATTGATAACGACAAAAATTTTTTATGTTGAAAAACTGAATTTTCAATAAAAACAAAAAACCGAGGAAAAATTTTACCATCAAAAAGAATTTCATTCGATTCGGGTATATTTTTTACGTATCCACCTAAATTTTCAAGGCGATCGGTTCGATCTGTTAAAAGATACAATAGTTTTTCGAAAATTATAAAAGTTTAGGACTAACGTTATATATATTTCTAATTTTTATCAGCCACTGATGTAGTAACTGAATATTAGTAACTAAAAGAAGCTTGAACAGCTATTGTCAGACAGAACCCTAGAAAAACCCTGGAAACAATGAACACTTGTGGATCCTATGGAAGGGTAGCTAAGCTGTGTATTGCTGATTACTAATTATCTGTCTTGGTTCATATGCCCGTAATTTTTATGATTTAGTAAATTTTAGATAATACTTTGGGTAAAAAGGATTATTTTACAAAATATAGAGTAACCTAAAACAACATATTTTTGGAAAAATAAAGCCGCAGGGGTCCAGGGGGGCGCAGCCCCAATGGTGGCTGCCGGGGCGAGCGAAGCGAGCCGGAGGCAGCTAGTATTATATATATTTCTAATTTTTATCAGCCACTGATATAGTAACTGAATATAGTAACTAAAAGAAGCTTGAACAGCTATTATCAAGCAGAACCCTAGAATGGGTAGTCGAGGTAAACAACGACTGCTTGTGGATACTATGGAAGGGTATCGAAGCTTTGTATTGCCAATCACTAATTATCCTTCTGGGTCCATATACCCGTAATTTTTATGATTCAGTAAATTTTAGATAATACTTCAAGTAAAAAAAGTTTATTTTACAAAATATTGAGTAACCTAAAACAACATATTTTTGGAAAAAGTCGCAGGGGCGCAGGGGGGCGGAGCCGAGGCGAGCGAAGCGAGCTGGAGGTAGCTAGTATTATATTATATTTGTCATATATACTATAAAATAATAATAAAGTGTTCAATAAAAATCAATATAAAAGTACTCAAACAAATAGAACTTAGCTTTTGCCTGTTATCCAATAAAACGAAGAACAAGAAGAATGACATCAAAAATAAAAAAATAAAAAAAAAAAAATCAACATTTATGACTGTTTATTTGTTCTATAACAATTTTAAATATGCTCACACTGGATGTTATTTAATTTATTCATTTAAAAATATAAAACTTACTCCTTAATAAAAAATTTTAAAAGCAAATTTGAAATTGCTTACTTTAATCTTCTTAAAAATTATTTAATACTTAATTTTGAAGAAAAAAAAAATTAAACTGCAAATTTTATTGGGTTTCCGATTATCTTTTGAGTATTATTCAGAAAACTAAAAATTTTATTAAATAGTAAATTTTCGCTACCTTTGTTAAAAGTTTTGAAAATTCTATTAAACCTTTCCTATACCTTTTTTAATGGGAATGCGTTTCAAACTAATACGCATAAAACCTTTGGTACGTACATACGAATGTCTAAAGTTTCAAATCGATGTGGACCTAACAAAACAAAGCTTCTTATAATAATATATTTAAGATTTTGAGTATCTTAGTTTTCAAAAGTTAATGGTTTTCTTTGAATTATTAAAGCGCGTGTTTTATCATGCAAAGCTTGTTCAAGGAATTAATTTTAAAAGATAGTATTTTAAGTTCTTTTTGGATAATTAACGAACTTAGAAAAATAAACTTTATTAAGCTGGCAGAAACTGATATATTTCAAATCTTGTTTCTGACAAGACAATTTTTAAAATCTATTATGCTTGTAAATCATGCTAATTGGTTATTATACAATTTTTTAAGACTGTATTAAAAAAAAAAAATTCTAATTTACAAAGATTTTTATACTTGGAATAAATCCTTTTATAAATAAATGTCAAAAAAAAATATAGTTTATTAAAAAAGTACAGTAAAACTATGTTAAATTTTTGTCTACTAAAACTATTTTTAAAACTTAACTGATTTATAAGAAAGCTTTTTTATTTCAAGCACGATAACTGATTTTACCTTTGTAAGATAAATGTAAAGAATTTTTTATTTAATTTTCAAGTTTTTAGAAACTTTATTTTTGAAAATTGCCTTCTCGTGAAATTTCTACTAGCGGATTCTTTTTTTTTTTTTTAATAAGAAAAATCCTAATTTTTATATAGAAACATAAATAGGAGAAAATTATTTCAAAAGAGTTACCTAATCGTCAGATTTACAAAAAGCATAAAAATAAACATTTTAAAATAGCATAGATAAAAAATAAATTGAGATTATGTAGTACTCGAATTTTTCTCTGACAAAATAACGTTTAGAGTGTTTTTTTAAATGTTTCTATCGAGATATCCGATAAAATAAAAAAATACCGGAAATTTAATCCGCTTTTAGAAAGTGGAGAAAATTCTGCAGTATGGGGAGAATATGATTTCAGAATAATTGCATTCATCTTCTTATTATAATCATTCTAGAACAGTCATAAATTAACTAAAATACTTCCGGTTGGTCTCATTTTTTTTTTTTTATATGTGTCACCTTTCAATCTCCCTAAACCGCAATTTTCGATCACTAATATTCTCATTGCTATAGGCAATCAAACAAATTGACATTTTTGGCCCAAAAATACCAATTTTTAAATTGCTGCCAAAATTATAATTTTTTATGAAAACAGGTTTTATAGATTTCAAAAATTTTCTACAATTTCCCACAAGTTTTCAAAAATTTTTTACTCGTCTCTTTTCTTTAAATATTAACTAAGATATCGCCTTTTAAAGATAATGATAAAAATTTAATTTTTTTAAAAATTCTAAAATTGAGATCTGACTTTAAATTATCATAATTGATACGAAGCTTACGAAATCCTTTTCCGTCAAAAATTATGATTTTGGCATCAACTTAAAACTGTGCTCTTTTGGGCCAAAAATAACTATTTGATTAATTGACTGTAACAGTATAAGAGAATAACTTCTAAAAAAATGAGATTGTTAGTTTTTTATTGATTGTTAGCTAGACTGTTAGTTTTTAATTTTAAACTTTAAAAGTCATAGTTTTTTTGATATTTTTCTAAAATTATAAAAATTTCACTAAAACATTACGCTTTCTTAGTACAGCTCTTTAAAATAGTTAATTTTAAAAAAACGTTTTATCCATACATATTTTCAATTCATTCACATTGGTTTTATTAAGTTTTTTATCATTTTGATTATAAATTGAGATTAAAAAAAAATTTTTTTTAATTTAAAGATATAATTAAAACTAAATAAATTTAAATTTAGCGAAATTGCATTAGTGAAAAGCTGAAGACAAAAAATATTAGACTCGAGATAAAATTAAAATTATAATCAACTTATGTACTAAGTAAGCGTTTTCATAATTACAAAGAAAATTAAATTATTATACTATTTTGTAAATTTTCGTTTATCCCCGTTGATTTTTGAAAAAATAAATAAATAAAAAATTTTTTTCCAAATTTTGAAAAACTAATTTTGTTTTTTATTTTTATAATTCTTCTGATAGCAAAACCTTAATGAGCTAATGAATTTATATTCATCAAGTAATTTTTGAAATCAGAACGATATTAAGTTTGATACGCACACAGAAGGGACGTCAAAATATCTTAAAAATTGGGCGCTTTTAGAAACTTTTCATTTTTTAACCTGACAAATTTTAGGCACGATTTTATCTAAATTTTGTATATGCAGAGTAATTGTGCCTAATAATTAAAATAATTATTTCAATAAAAAATTTTTCAATCACTGTGTATAGATAAACGATCTAATATTAAAAAAAAAAAGTTAAATCACCTGTTTATATTCATTGTTTAAATTTAACTTATTATTTTGAGAAAAAGCTACTTTTTTTTTTTTTAATTTCACCCATATTTTTTTTTTTTTTAATTAAACAATTTTCTAAAAAAACTTTTATCGTAAATCATTTTTTAAAATTAAAGCACAATAACTAATCACTTTCACTTTTAATTATGCATTTGCAACATGCGTTATCTAGAACAACATTTTTTCTAATGAACAATATCATTTTATTTACTATATACTAAGCATTGCTTTAAGGTTTTAAATTTTCAGCGCAAGCTCTTTATTACGCAAGTCTCGATAATTTTCTGTACTATACATGACACTAGTTGATTAAAAAAAATTTTTTTTGATTTAATATTCTTAGTTTTACAGTAAAATCTACATTAATTACTAATTTAATTAAGAAAATATATATTATTAAATATTCATAAAGTTAAACCTATTTTTACTGAGTTTTTGATGTTAAATTTGCATATACAATTAAATCAATTAAAATAAACTAATTAAAAAAATTTTCTTTTCGTATTAAAATATGTAAATCTCTAATTTTCTGCATACATAATTTGTTGAAATTGGATATTTTATGCAGTAAATTAAAAAAAAAGAATAATCAAATTTGTATAGAATACATATAATTACTTTTAGAGCCTTGGGGTATAGGATAAAAATTTAAATTTGATGATCTTTTATTTAAAAAAAAAAAAATTTTTTAAATAGACAAAAAATATTTACTTATTCTAATTTTACATTTGTCTAAAATTTTAGATAACTTGATTAAAAGTTATAAGTATTAGCTCAATATAATAATAAGTCAACTTGTCAACATTGACCCATATAAAATATTTTAATATGATTTTGTATATTATTCTCAAAGTTTTCTTACTTATATATATAATATATATATATAATAATTTCTTCAACTTCAATTTTTAAAATATTTTTATAATAAGTATTTTATTAAATATTAGAATAAATTCTAAAGCTACTTCTTTTATTTGATTTTGTAATTATTAAAATATCTTAAAGTTATAAAAGTTTTTTAAAAAATCAGTAGATAAATGCCAGCTTTAGTCAGACACTATGTTATGGGATATTAAGAATGGGATATATATGTCTTCAGTTCATAAATATGTGTTCAGCTTTTATACTTAAATGCATATACTTACCGTTAAGGCTTACCTCATTATCCTGACAACATAACAGTTTTATACCTAAGAGTTAAAATAAATTTGTTTTTTATTGTTTTATAAATTACTTTATTTTGCTAATTTTACTATATCGCGTCTTTACAAATTTTGAATTTACCTCCTGTTTACCTGTTAGCAATATAACCTTACCTGATATTCCCGAGCTAGCAGAAATCGTCTTCGCGGTTTTGGCATATAACCTTAAAAGTATAAACATTTAAAGTTGCATAAGTTGCATATAAATAATAACATATTTGTATTTTTAAACCAATTTTTTTAATTTTTAATAAACCAAGTGATTAAAAAAAAAAAATATTTTTCATACAATTTTATTATATAAGTATGGCAGGATTCCGTTAAGGAAAATTTCCTCTGTATTTTTTTGTAAAAGTATATAAGTAAAATAATGCTTGCTCAGAGAAGTAACTTGTCAAAAAAATTAGTTGCAACTTTATTAAAAAAGATTAGAAGAAAAATTGGTAATTATTTAATAATTCAAAATTTATACATTTATTATAAAAATTAAATTTCTTTTTTTTTTAGATTATAGGTCTATTAGTTTTTTGAATAATCATATAAAATAATAATAGCTTAAAAATGAGGTTTATTAATCCAGATAAAATAAAAGATTTACAAAATATTCCTGAACGAATTCGTAACATTTGTATTCTTGCTCATGTTGATCATGGGAAAACTACGATGTCGGATTCTCTTCTTGCTGAAAATGGAATTATTTCTAATAAGTTAGCTGGAAAATTACGTTATTTAGATAGTAGACCAGATGAACAGTTACGAGGAATTACTATGAAATCAAGTTTGATTACATTATATCATGTAAATAATGATTTGGAATATATTATAAATCTTATAGATTCTCCAGGTCATGTGGATTTTGCATCCGAAGTATCTACAGCTGTGAGATTATGTGATGGTGCTATTATTGTTGTTGATGTTGTTGAAGGTGTTTGCCCTCAAACTCGCAGTGCTCTTTCTATTTCATATATAGAAGGGTTAAAGCCTGTTTTATTATTAAATAAAATTGATAGATTAATTACTGAGATGAAACTTACGCCATTAGATGCTTATATACATTTAACTCAAGTATTAGAACAAGTTAATGCTGTGATGGGAGAGTTATTTGCTAGCGATATTATGGAAAGAGAAGAAAAAGAATTTCTAGATAATGAAGTTAAAGAAAATGCAGCTGAAGTTAATGTAGCTGACTGGCAATCTGCTTTAGAAGAAGCTGATGATTCAAATCTTTATTTTTCTCCTGAACAAGGTAATGTTTTATTTACAAGTGCAATAGATGGATGGGGTTTTGGAGTTAAGGAATTTGCAAAAATTTATTCTGAAAAGTTGGGTTTTAGTGAAAAAGTTTTATTAAAAACGCTATGGGGTGATTATTATTTGAATGCTAAAGCAAAAAGAATTATGAAAGGTGCCCAGGAGAAAGCAAAGAAGCCATTATTTGTTCAACTTATTTTAGAAAATATTTGGAGTTTATATGACACAATCATAGTTAGAAAAGATAAAGAAAAAATTGCAACAGTAGTAGAAAAATTGAATATTCGTTTATCCACTAGGGATTTAAAATATACAGATTCTAAAAATCAACTAAAAGCAATATTTTCACAGTGGCTTCCTCTTGCCAAAGCATGCCTTAATATGATTTGCGAAAAAATACCTTCACCTAAACATTTGACAGATGAAAAAATTGAAAGATTGATGTCTGGTAAAAATGAATTTTCTTCTTTACCTCCAGAAACTCGTCAACTGAAAAATGCATTTTTAGCATGCAGTTCCAACAATGAAGTACCTGTGATAGTTTTTATTTCAAAAATGTTTTCTGTAGATAAAAAATCTTTGCCGGAAAATAAACCTAAACAATTTACTGCTGATGAACTTGCTCAGCGTAGAGAAATAGCTCGTCAAAAACATGCAGAAATGTTAGAGAAAGAAAAATTACAAAATTCAATACCTGTTGCACTAGAAAATCAAGTAAAAGAAGTATTAGTGCAAGAGAAAACTCCCGAAGAAGAAGAAAATACTGAGGATTGTTTAATTGCATTTGCAAGAGTTTATTCTGGTACTTTGAAAATTGGCAGTGAATTATATGTCTTAGGCCCAAAACATAATCCCAAAATTGCTTTAGATAGAGAAAAAAATGGAGAAGTAATTGATAGTTCGCTTCAATTAAAAGATCTGAAAGCTGGATATCATATTACAAAAGTTACCATTAAAAAATTATTTATTCTAATGGGTAGAGAATTAGAAACAATTACTGAAGTCCCTGCTGGAAATGTTATAGGAATTGGAAATTTAGAAGAACATGTTTTAAAGACTGCAACTCTTTCTTCAACTATAGCTTGTCCATCATTTTCAGAATTAACTTCTTTATCAGATCCAATATTAAGAGTAGCCTTAGAACCTAAAAATCCTCAAGATTTACCTAAATTGATCAATGGCTTGAAGCTCTTAAATCAAGCAGACTGTTGTGCCTTAGTTCATATTCAAGAAAATGGAGAGCTTGTTTTAAATACAGCAGGTGAAGTTCATTTGGAAAGATGTTTAGAAGATTTAAAAAATCGGTATGCAAAAGTAGAAATTAATGTATCTGAACCAATTGTCTCCTTTCGGGAAACTATTGTGGTTCCACCAAAAGTTGATGTAGTTAATGAAGCAATAGAGAAAAAATCGCAAGATACAACTTTAGAAACTTGGACAGCAAATAGGCAAAGTTATTTCCAAATTGATGCAAAACCATTACCAGAAGCTGTTACAAAATTATTAGAAAGCAATGCAGAATTATTAAAATATTTAGATCAATATTTGGATAAAATTAATAAGCAAGATTCAATTGAACCAGATATTTCAAAATTAACCTTAGATGAATCAGTGGCTCTTGACGATAAGACGCAGAAAAATTTAGAAAGTTTAAAAAATGAGCTAGCTCAAGCTTTTCAAAACTCTGGTTGGGAAGACGATGTCTTAGAAAAAATATGGTCTTTTGGACCTCGTAAGTGTGGCCCAAATATTTTTTTGAACGAAACTACATTTAAAAGAAAACCTTTCTGGGAACCTCAAGTTATTTCCTCAGATAATAGAGAGATGTGAGTTAAATATTAAATTTGTTAAAGTAGCAAACTTTTTAATATAAAATATTTTTAGGTACTACAATAGTATGGTAAATGGTTTTCAATTTGCAACATTATCTGGCCCTTTATGCGAAGAACCAATGATGGGAGTTTGTTTCATTCTCAAAAAATGGGAGGTCTATGAAGGTTCTCAAAGTGACAGCAGTTCACAATCTCAGAGTCATCTCGGAGGACAATTAATGTCAGCTTGTAATCAAACTTGTCGTAAAGCTTTTAATTTAAGTCATCCTCGTCTTGTAACACCAATGTATTCTTGCAGCGTATTGGTAACATCTGATGTATTAGGTAAGTTTTTATAAAAAATTTTTAAAACTATTATTTGAATAATCTTTATTTTTAATCAGTTTCCTGATGTAAGTATATTTATTTACAAAAATTGAATTATTTTATAAACATAAAATGAGTTACTTAAATTTACTAATATGAAAAAACTAAATAGATATATAAAAAAAAGTGAGAAAGAAAGACATGGCCTTTACCTACTAATAATTTTCTGCAATTTAATTTGATTAAAAATTGCAGTAATTATATATATAATATATATATTATATATAAAAAAAATAAAAAAAAAAAATTCTTTATACTTTTTTGTCTCCATAAATAATTTACTATGCAATTTTTTAAAAATTAATCAATACTGTCGTCAAATGTCAATATAATGACAATATTAATTTAGCCATCACAAAATTCTAATAAATAAATAAATAAATAAATAGTAATTGTGTGTCGGTGGTGATTATTATAATTTTTAAATGTAAATATTTTTTTCATTTTTTAAATAATAACATGGCATATTATTATAAATAGGGTATATAAAAGCTTTTTCTTTTTAAAAAATTTTATCAAGTTAAAAGAAAAAAAAAGAAATTTATAATTATATAATATTTCTATACACTGGTGTATAAATTTACTTTATAATTAAAATTCTGTTTTTTTAGCCTTTTGATACTTTATCACTCCTCATATAATATAATGTTATCAAATGTTCCTCTATCGATATTAATTGGAAGAGAGATAAAGCAATAGAGATATAGCTATGAGTATATTAAAATTTTAATTATAAATTATATATGAGTATTATTTCTACTTAATTTAAATATCGTTTTCTGCACATATGATTTTCTGAATTAAAATTTAAAGCAATAATTTTAAAAGTTCAACTTAAACCCTAAATTTAGCAAAAATTACTTTTAAAATATTAATTATTTTTATGCCATTATAGAATAAACTGAATAGTAAAAAAGAAAAAAAAAATTGCGAGTATTGTCTTTTTTCTTCATGAGTTTAAATTACTCATTAAGTTTTTAAATATTTTTTTTAATAATTAATTTATTCAATCCCAATGAGCTGATTTTAATAATTCTGGAACTAAATGCCATGGAAAAGATGATTTACGTTCATCTTCAGTATCCGATGAAAGTCCTGAAATAACATTGCGTAAATAAATAAGTTAATTGAAGATTAGTAATAAAAAAATTTTTTTATACCTAAAATACTGCGAATATTTCTAAGAGGACGACCTCTTCTTGTACCTTGAACACACATCATACCGTATACTCGAATACCAGGAACACTTGCATAAGTTGGTTGATCATGACTCATTGGTCCTTCTGTAAAGTTCAAATTTATAGAGTGTAGGTAATGTAACTTACATTAATTTAAATTTAATTAAATTAGGAAAGTTTGAAATTTTGTTTGAAATTCAAAGAAAATTAAAAATAAAAAGGAAATTTCACAGTAAAACTGCTTAAAAAAAGTTTTTATTTTTTTAAATTAAAACTAAACAATATGCTTCAATTTATTTGTTTAAATGTTTTACGTCTGGTCTTCTTAGTAAATATTTTAATTAAAAACGACCTTTTTTAATCAAGTACTTGTCTTCAATTTATTTTTCCAATTAATGCCACTTTTTCAAAAATTGATTTTATTTATTATTTTATATTTTTTAAATTAAAGAGGCTTAAAGAAGAAAAAAAAAAAACTTTTCTTTGCAAAACAAAACGTTAGTTGCTTACCAAGAATATTAGTATCAGGACATCGACATATAACTAAATAATGAGATTTTCCGGTTCTAACATTTTGAAGGGCTAACAACGACCAATCACGCGGTGCTCTGCATTCTCTCATTTCAGCTACTGGTTCACATGTTTTTACTAAAGTTAAAGCCTGTAAATAAAAAATTTAATTAGCCACCTTTTACTTGTCTTAATTAATCATTAAAATATTATTAATTTTCTTTTGTTTTTTAATTAGAAAAAGTGATTATGGGAAAATGGTTTTTAAAATTATTAAAATAATTGCTTATATTGATAACACTTTTTTTCACAAAGTAAAAATTTAATCGCTAAGGAAAATTTCTAGTCTCATACTTTTGGTTTATATGAAGAATTCCGTGTCAATTGGACCCCTAAATATTTTCATTAAAAATACTTCGTAAAAAATTTCGAATAACTAAAACAGCCAAAAAGAAAATTCAAAATTAAACCCGCAGTACTAAAATTATAAGAAACTTATTGCCAAAAATAACAATCACCAAACACTAATTTCAACTTAAGCTCACTTAGCGCGGAACCTCTCATATCCGATAAAAAAAATTCACAAATAAATTTATTAAATACATAAAATTTAAAGAAAAATAAAAGAGGAAATTATTATTTTATATTCATTACTTTTTTCTTGTTTCGTGCAAAATTTAATTTTACAATAAAAATAAAGAAAAAAAAAAAAAAAGAGGAGTAGGTATATTCCCACATAATTTTTTTTTTTATATAAAATTACATTTAAATTAACTATACTTATAAAAAAAAAATTATTAACTATTTATATTCTGACCTTTTAAATAAAAATAATATTATTTCCGTTATTTTATACTCCTCCCCCGCTCTTTTTTTTTTTATATTTGAGAAAGTAATAGAAGAGTTTATCATTATTTTTTATCTTTTTTTTTTTTCGTCATTATATTCATTTCTCGTGCACTTCATTAATAGAACAATTGGTCATGAAATTTACTACTATTTCCTATTATATCAAAAATAACGATTCAAGAAGATTTTATTCATTATTTAGGTCAATGTTGAATTGAGCTTTTGTTTTTTTGTTTGACTTTTATTAACTTAAAATAATAATAATTAATACTTTTTGATCTAAAACGATAATTAAAGAAAATGTCTTGATTTATCAAGTGGATTATTTAATTTTACAGTTACGTATAGTTTTCTTTCATCAGATTCCACAAGTTAAGCCTAGCATAACTATTTAAGCAAGTTTTTTCTTTTTTTTTTTTTTTTTGCCATGTCATTGATTATGATAAAAAAATAAACTGATTTATGTTTAAGTTATCATCGTTTTAATTTTTTAAATACTTAAAAATAATGATACTGTAATAGCACATAATTAAGATTATACATTTAGCTAGACAGTTTCTAACCAGCTGTGAAAAAGTTTATTTTAGCGTTTCTTTAAAATAATGTCGAACCTTCAAATAAGTAAAGGCTTATTTGAAGTTTCGACATAATAAACTTTATTATAACAACTTAAGAACAATATTTTAAAGAAAATGCACTGCAAAAAGTAACTTTCTTAGATTTACAAAAAAAATAGAAATTTTTCGAAAAATTAACGAATTTTCAAAAAATTTTCTCGAAGAATTCTCGATTTTTTTTTATGATTTTACGAAAAAAGTTGTAAATTCACAACTATTTTCCGGAAATTTACAACTATTTTTTGTAAATTTTCGAAAAAAAATGGTAAATTATCAATTTTTTTTGCGAATTCACAAAAAAAAATCGAGAATACTCGTATTTTTTGTTAATATACTAAATTTAGTAAATATACGATTTTTTTCGAATATTTACAAATTTTTTCGAAAATTTACTAATTTTTCGAAAATGCTCGAATTTTTTTGTTAATCTAAGGAAGTTACTTTTTACAGTGTGGGTTAAAAAGAGGTTAGAAATTAGTCTTTTTCTGCCCAAATTTCGTAAATAATTTTTCATTTTAAGATCTAAATATGGTGCACTTTCTGCCCTAAAAACTAGAATCAAGGTTAGAATCAAAGTTTGATTATCATATGCTTTGAATATTTGTTTGTTACATGTAAATTATTGAATACAATGTAATTTTAATCTTATTTTCGACGTCATTCTCTTTCATCCCTTGTAAAGCAAATAGATATTACATCAAAGAGAAAAACATTCTGTCCAAATATTTACTACGATGGCAAAAGTGTTAAATAGAAACTTGTAATTTAACTTAATAAAAAATAATCTTTCTACCTGTATTAATGATAATGATGACAATAATAATAATGATCATATCAATCATTGAATATAAGGAAAAAACAAGTTTTTTTTTGTATATTAAAGAAACGTTAGAAATTTTTCTCACTTCGTATTAAGAGTAATCAGTCATATTATATATAAAATAACATTTTTTTTTCTAAAAAAAAAATATCCGAGATAATTTTCTCGATGTAATTTGCTTTAATATAAAATTATTATTATACCTGTCAATTATTTAATAATTTAACACTTTTACTTTTTTTTTTAATTATTTAATTATACATATGTATGTGTGTGTAACCTACTTTTATCATTAAATTTAATTTATTTGTGTTTGAAGAGATTTTTTTTTCAATTATTTAGCTTTTTCATAAGAAAAATTAGTTTTTAATTGAAAAAAAAAAAATTTATATTGTTGAAACTTAGCCATATTTATAATATCAAAAAGACATTTCACTTTCGAGAAAAAAATAACTATTTAATTTTGTTTGAAAATTAAATTCTTTCGATTTAGTTATAAATAGAATTAAAATTTTTATCCAACTATCAAAAGTAACTTATTTTCAGAAATTTTTCTGAGAAAAGAAGAAATAAGTTATCAAATGATTTTAAGTCTTCATTTAATTAAAATTTTAAATGAAAATTAATTCATACTTTCATTTAGAGCTTCAGTTGTAATTAATTTTATTGTCAAGGGATCTGTTCAACACAAAATTATTCGACACATCAATAATTCTACACAAAAAAGTTTTGCGCAATCGTTCTACACCGAAAATCCTTGTGCTGAAAATATCAACACAAATTTTTTCTAATCAAAATATTCAACACACTGTGTTAAGTGATATTTAATTATGCTAGTATATGAAAGAAATAAGTTATTTAATATTTAAAATGGAGTGTTGAATACTTTGACTAAAAAAAATTTGTGTTAAACTTTTCAGCACAAGGATTTTTGGTGTAGAACGATTCCACAAAACTTTTTTGTGTAGAATCATTGATGTGTTGAATAATTTTTTGTTGATCAGATCCCTTGCCATTTTATTTTACTTCAAACAGAATTTTTATTGGTTAATCAATTTAATTCGCTTTTTTAAAAAAGAATTTATTTTATAATTAGTTGTCAGATTCATGTTCTTTTACTTATTAAAATGTAATTACAAAATTTTCCTTTTTGTTCTTATAATATTACATCTTTGATATTCTTTATTTCTTTTATAATAATCTGTAAGAGATAGGCGTTTCCTTGAATTTATTTCTCTATAAATAAAACTAGTCATCTTTATATAATTTAATTGTAAGTAAATTAATGAAAAAGAAAAAAAAAACAATCCAATTAATCGGTTTAGATTGAAAAATTTTTCTGGCGGCAATTTCAATGTATTCTGTTAAAATGATTGCAAATGGCTTGAAATGACATTTGCTATTATTTGAGCAAGAACATTATTTTTCAAGTTCGTTTTAAGTAAGTTGCTAAAAGCATAGAGCAAGATGTACAAGTGCAAGTTTAAGATTCTTACGGCATAAAATTACGCAATAAAATTATGAAACATTTCAGACTTGATTTAATTTCTTGATTTTATTTAAGTTTATAAAATCGGAAAATCTAATTAATTTTCGTTATTTTTTTAATTCATTCCTAGCTTAATATCCAGCAAATCTGAACATTTTTTAAAATCGAAAAACAGTTGCCATTTTAAAACCATTAACCTTAGAACCTTAAAACTGGCCATGGTTTCATATTTCTTACGTTCTGATCTCAGCCAAATCCAATTTTTCAAACCATTACTTTGCCCTAGTCTTTAGGTCAATTTCACAAAAATTTGCAAAAAGTATATAAATATTAAAGTAAAATTAATAATTTTCATAGATTTGCCCATATACATTATTTATCAATAAATATATTACAAGTAAAAACCGTTATAAACAATAAAGAAAAATATTATAATCATTTTTGATATTATATAAGAGCATAACAATATATTAAATTTTCAACACCTATTATATTTATATTAAAGTACGTTCTCTCAAATTATCATGCAATATTAGAATTTTATAAGATGTTTATGTATATGGACAAATTTACGCCAATTTTTAAGATTTTTTTTTCTTAAAGGTTAAGTTTCTGAGGAGGTTGCAATTTTTGAAGACTTTTAAAGTACGTGCTATTGAAAAATTCCACTTCACTGAAAAGATTTACCCCAAAAAAAACCCAGTTTTAATCTTCCAAAACTTAGATTTTTAGCCTAAAGTTGACTACATAAAAGTGCTTCAAAATTCCCTCTGGGTAAAAACCTAAGAAAATATTTCTAAAGAAATGAATTCAATAGAAAAATATAAAAAAGATTTATAATAAGAAAATTAAAAAGCGAATGCATGTATAATACTGTACTATGCAAAGATAAATAAATAAATAAAAAAAAGGACCGTTGAATCCCATGAGCGATATGCACTAGATATGAATTTAATACGATGTTTAATATACATCACGAGCATGTAATATAAAAAAATAAACCTCCAGGGTACGTATCTCTGTATTCAAATCTTTTTTTATTCTGCTTGTTATATGGAAAGTGTTACATTTTTTTTTTTATAATTAATTTTTTATACGTTAGTTTAGTTTTAAAAATGTGATATTGTTCGTAAACTGTAAATAATAATTGAAAAAATTTAGTAAATTGCTCAATTTAACGACATTAAATTTTATTTATTAAATTCTCAAGTTAATAAAAAAAAAAAAAATTCTCATAAAATCAAGTCGAGAGATGATGGGTAAAGATCTTTGGCCCACATTCCATAATAGCGATCGCGCGAATCCTTTTAGCTCTGGTGATCACGAGTTACGTAGGTTTTTAAAGTAAAAAAATTTTTATTGTATTAAACTTTTTTTTTATTATTGTTATTGTATTCTGAATAAAGAGATAAGAATAATCGTTTGTTAGAGTAATCTCTTCATTTTCTTCAAAACAATAATAATATTCAATGAATTCGAATACTTTTATAGTTTTTAAGAAAATTTTATAACCGTTTTATATTATTGGACAAAAAGTTAGTTTTATATACTTGTGATATAAAAAAATTTTTTTAGCTTGGTTAATTCTTTTGAAAAGAAATTTTTTTTTACAAAAATTAATGCTTTTTTTCAATGTTTTTGCTATTTTTAAAAATATGAAAAATTTTTTCTAATGATAATTCAGCTTCTGTAAATTACACTGTAAAAAGTAACTTCCTTATATTAACAAAAAAATTAGTAAATTTTCAAAAAATTTTGTAAATATTCGATAAAAATCGTAAATTTACTAAATTTAGTAAATTAACAAAAAATACGAGTATTCTCGATTTTTTTTTGTGATTTTACAAAAAAAGTTGTAAATTCACAACTATTTTTCGGAAATTTACAACTATTTTTTGAAAATTTTCGAAAAAAAATTGTTTTTTCTTGCAAATTCACAAAAAAAATACTCGAATTTTTTGTTAATATACTAAATTTAGTAATTATACGATTTTTTTCGAACATTTACAAATTTTTTCGAAAATTTACTAATTTTTCGAAAATGTTCTAATTTTTTTATGAATATAAGAAAGTTACTTTTTACAGTGTATGCTTGCATGATTGTCAATAATGTAACTATGATACTGAATATTACAGAAATAAGTCAAGAATAAAAATTTTTAATAAAAGAAAACAGTAATATTTATGTATAATACCTAAACTTTTCATATGAATTATAAGAATTCATTGAAATTCGGAATTGATGAAGCGTATGGGCAAAAACAATAGTACATTTTTAATCAAGGGAGAAATAAATTTTTTTGCTTCCATTGATAAAACGCAATTTTTATTTCTCAGTATAGAAAAATATTTTTATAAATCCAAGATGTTAAACGGGGTGAAAAAAAAATTCTTGCTACAATTATCCTTTTAAATAAATATTTATTTTGAGTCAATAAATTCAAATTATATTTGGGTAACCTACATTTGGACATGGTTTACATGTGTGATATATTTTTTTCAAATTTTAACTAAAAAAAAACGTAAAAAAGCTTAATTTAAAAAAATTTTTCATTTTTTCATTTTACAATTCATTTAGACGAGCAGTCGAGATTCACCTGACAGTTGATTTTTTTATACTTGGAATAATGACAAAAAATGCTGAACAATCAACATTTTTTTGACATTTTCGATTAACATTACACCCGTTGAAGCGAGGTGTGAACAGCCAGATTAATGTACATAATAACTGTAACTGTCCATCAAAATTTTTCCTATTCGTCTATAGCAAAAATAAAAATTGATGACATTACGAAGTGATAAAAGGATGAATACCGAAGGAGTATAAACACGCCTTCATATAAATGTAGGTTCCCATTGATTAAATGAAAAGCCGTTGTTCCGGTTTTATTTTATTGAAAGTTGTTTAATTTTAAAAAAAATTTTATAGGTATATAGATCATTTGCGTAGGCGTTTTAAGAAACTTATGTCACGATATTATAGTACATCAGTTTTTATCGGTTTATTTATAGTTGATCTATTTTAGCATTATCTCAGGCACTTAAACGACTCATAATTAGATAAAGATTCTCTTTAATGGCTGTTTAATGACTAAATTAAATTTATGGATTTTAATCTTCCAATATTTTATTTCGCTTCATTTTATTGGCCTACTATTACTTTATGGAGCCGATTTTTAAAACTAAAAATTATAATTAATATTTACCCTAACCCGGGAATCAGTGACCAATTCCGTAGTATGAAGATCGTCGCTATCAAGCGACGCACTGCATGGATCTCTGTATCTTCCAGGACACGCACATAATGGTTGCGTGAAATTAAGCCTTACGTAAACTGCATTACAGACTTGTTGGACTGCACATTCGGGTAATAAGTAAATATGCTGATTATGTGGGTAGTAATGATATTTCGTTGGTTTGGCTAATGCTGCACTTGCACCTTCGGGTAATCTGACGCCAGTCTAAAAAAAAAAAATAAAATTATGAAATTTCAAAACTAAAACTGAATTTTAATAAATAACTTTTGTCATTAAATATTTTGTTTCGTGATAAATCTTTGTTCATAATAATGTACGTGTCTGTTTTTGACGCGTTCTTCAAAAAAGTATATTAAAAATGTTTGCTATGACGTGAATGTACAAATATCTTTTTATTTTATATGCACAAATTATTTGTGGTTTCTTTTGTTTCGATCAATCATATTTCTGTTTTAAATAATTTTGTTTCTAGTGCAATTTATTGTTTTGATGGTTAATATTATAATTTTCATGTAGCTTTTGTTAATTATTTATTAATTTTTAAATTAAATATTATCATATTTTATTTTATTTAAAATTTCATCGCAAATATTAATCGGTATTTTATAATTTATTATTCTTTTAATTAGCCGAAAAATAAGCAATTTTTTTATTTAAAGCTTATAAGGGCGAATTCGTCTGGAAATAAGGGGCTTGTACAGGGTAAATTAAAAAAAATATTATTCTATTGTCATTTTTTCGTTTGCTGGCGTTCTATGTCATTTTTCTATGATTCTTTAAATCGAAAAAAAAGTATTTATTTGGCAGCAAGAATAGAAATATTTCTAGTTAATTTACGAATTTAGACCAAAAACACTTATTTTTACAAAAAATAGTTTGAACCGGTTTCTGAGACCCTTCATTCTAAATTGGTCCTAATCGGGGTGAAATCACTCATATATAAATACGAAAAAAAAAATAAAATTTTTTTTAAAATCCGAACAATGTTTCAGAGCATAAAATAGGCGTACAATTAAATTTTTATATGACATAAAATAAATGTAAAAAAAAAAAAAAAATTAGCACTTTTTATTACGATAAGTACAAGTAATAAATTCTCATAAAGAACTTAAATATAAAAAAAAACTCTCATTTAGTATAAACACAAAAGATAAGTAAGTAAACGTAATAATAATATTAAATTATAAATACATATAACAACTCAATCGAACATTGTTTCATATATTATATTATAATAATGTGAGGAAAAAAAAATTGTTCCGGATAGCAGAAAGCTTAATTGCTTTTATAATATACAAACGAGACTTTTGAAGTAGTTCGTATAGCGTGATATTGCTCTTCTTTTTGCGATATTCACATGTGTGCATGCATTTTATCTATTTTAATAATCAAGGTCGACTTTAGATATGATAATCAGATTTTAATTACTTTTTTATTTAGGTGAAAAAAATAAGAAAAAAAAATCGTTAATTCTGTCAAACTTAATTTGTTTTAAATATTTGGCTAAACAATAAATAACTCAAGAGGAAAAACCACATTTTTATGGATGGGTTTTTATTTGTGAAGAATCAACCCCGAATGCGCTCTTCTTTTATTTTGTTGGGCCTTTTGGATCTAAATTTTGGGTTATTTTACAAATATAGCAGTTATACTTTAATCATATTTCTACAATTTATTGATATAATTATTCTGATGATATTATGTAATCTTTACATATACTCCACTCAAAATACGGGGAGGGGGTATACTTACGGTTGCGAATACGAGATTGGCTCTGATATAGGTTTTTTGGGTCGCTGAACACGAAAATCTGGGTCATTTGGTAAAGAAAATGGGGCTTCACCCTTAAATTTGCAAAAACTACCCCCAAACGGGTGTATTTTTGATATATTCGGGTTCTAAGTCGATAGATTTGCCCAAGAATTGGTTTCTAAGGGTTTTTTGGGTCGCTAATTAAGAATCTCGATGATTTTTTGAGGTATTAACATTAATATTTCACCCTTAAATTAGCTAAAACTACCCCTATTGTTATTTCTGCATTTTGTATGCCCAGATTAGGTCCATAGGGTATTTTGGGTCGCAGATAACGAATTTCACAGAATTTTTTTTGAATAATTAATCATCCCTTAACTACCTAAAACTGCCCCTAAAAGGGGCGTTTATGCTATTTCTGCATTTTCTACGCCCAGATTAGGTCCATAGTGTTTTTTGGGTCGTAGATTTTAGGGGTAGTTTTAGCTAATTTAGGGGTGATATATTAATTATTCATAAGAAATCCATGAAATTTGTTTTCAGCGTACCAAAAAACCCCATGGACCTAATCTGGGCGTACAAAATGCAGAAATAGCAAAAACGTCCATTTTAGGGGTAGTTTTAGCTAATTTAGGGGTGTTATATTAATTATTCATAAAAAATCCATGAAATTAGTTTTCAACGACCCAAAAAACCCTTGTGGACCTAATCTGGTAGCAAAAAGTGCGTAAACAGCGAAAGCACCCCTTTTGGGGGGTAGTTTTAGCTAATTTAAGGGTGAAATATTAATATTACCTTAAAAAATCATTGGGATTCTTAATTATCGACCTAAAAACCCCTTAGAAACCAATTTTTTGACAAATATATCGACTCAGAACACGAATACATAAAATATACCCCTTTTGGGGGTAATTTTTGCAAATTTAAGGGTGAAGCCCCATTTTCTTTACCAAAAGACCCTGATTTTCGAGTTCAGCGACCCGAAAAATCTATACTAGAGCAAATCTCGTATTCGCAACCGTAAGTACACCCAAACCCGTATTTTGTTTGACTGGAGTATAATATTATAGGCACTTAAGTTTAATGTTTTTTTTCTTTAAAATATTATTTTTTGAGGAATTTGTGACACACGCTTCTTAAGATTTAATTATTTTTATTTTTTACCTTCGGTTTTTTTAATTTATTCCTGAACTTTTGCTTGTTTTGTCAATTATCGAACCCTAAAATGTAGTCTAATCACGTACGTAAAGAAATACTGAGCACTCGCCAATCATTATTCTTATTGTATATTAAATTCATCTTGCTTATATACTAAGTGAAACTAATTTTTAACACTTGTGAGAGAAAAAGCCATAGCATCTATCGGGAAAAAATTGAAACAATATACCGCGCAAAATTCAAATTCAACAAAAGTTTTGAAACACTTAAATCTTTAAATTTGAATTTTGCGCGGTATATTGTTTCAATTTTATTCGTTTCAAGTTTTTAAAGATTTTTTACTTGTTTTTATGTCTTTGAATTATAATTCAACGTATAAAATTATCCTTAAAAATTGGCAATAAAAATTGACTTTTTTAGCATAACTCGAAAACGGTTTAAAGAAAAAATATTTAGGTTAAAATAGCTTTTCGTTTTATTGGTTGTAGAATTTGCAGAATAATAGAGAAAATAAAATCGTGGAGTTATTTAGAAGGAATAGGCAGGCTATACCTAAGCAATCGTATCTAATGACAAAGAGCTTTGTTTAAACTCATCAATAGAAAAAAACGAAAATTATCTCAGATTTCTCTTGTCAGTAAAATTTACTTTATAATTAAATAAAAAAATTAAAAACAAACAAGATAATTTATATTATTAAAAAATTTCAATACGAATCATTCCATTGCAAAAAAGTAAAACTATGTAATTGCTTTAATTTTAAGCTAATCCTCCAGCAATGAAGTATTAGAAAGAACCAGGAAGTTTGTTTTAACATTCAGTTACATGCATTTAAAAGGTAATAGATCTAGGTTTAGTTCCTTATTATGCGGCAGAAATATAAATAAACATAAAATTTCGATGAAGAGTATAATTTTCTAAGAAATAAGAATTTACAAAGTATACAGTGTACATAAAAGATAATTACGGAAGCACGTGATAATTGCTGCCACTTTTTTGTACATTCGTAATTTAAAATTCTCTTTATTAAATTTTATTGTGTTCTTTAGTTTATTTAATTTCTATTATTTGTAACAATTTATTTTAAAATGTAAAAACATATAAGAAGAAACAATAAAACAACGTGTTTTGTATATATAGTAGAAAAAATAATTACAAACAGTACCATTTTTCCACCGCCATGGTGAAATAACTTGAATTTTTTTGCATTTGGTTCATTTTTGACCTAATCAAATTCTTGACAAATCAAACTTCTTTGGACGGACCTCTAGAGGGGGCTGCTTTTGGGGGATAAAATAAATTTTTTTTTAACATTAGGAATCGATTAATTTTTTAATTTTAAGACGAAAAGGTGGATAAACATTTTTCAAAAAATGGATCCCTTGCCAGTTACAGCTCCTAGAAGTTTGTTTAACACCATTTTAAATTTCCAAAACATTTAAATTTTGGGGGCTGTAACTGGCAAGGGATGCATTTTTCTGAAAAATGTTTATCCACCTTTTCGTCTTAAGATCAAAAAATTAATCGATTCGTAATGTTAAAAAAAAATGTATTTTATCCCCCAAAAGCAGCCCCCTCTAGGGGTCCGTCCAAAGAAGTTTGATCTGTCGAGATTTTTATTTAAACAAAAATGAACCAAATGCAAAAAGTTTCAAGTAATCTCACTGTGGCGGTGGAAAACTGGTAGAAACCTAAAAAATATGTAATTATTTCTTTTACTATATAATAAGACATTCCATGATAACTGAGCCCAAGTTGGATGATCCCGGAAATCGGTTAAATTCCATTTAGCCACGCGACATGACGAGAAATTCGAAAACAATAAGATAAAAATTTCGAAGGAAATTTCTTGTAAACTAATATTTTTCGTTATACTCGCAGAAAAAAATATTTTCAATCATCTCCCATGACCCTTCAACTTGGGTCTTTAATTTAAAATGTCTTCGATAAATTATGTTAAATTAAAAAAAAAAAATTAAATTAATTATAGAAAGTGAGATCTTTGTCAGTTAAAAATGCACAATAATTCAGAAAAAAAAGTACTATATGCAGTTTCTCATGAACTCCATCTTAAAAGAGTTTTCTACAAACGTAACCTAGTACAGCGACCTTTCCATTTTCTAGATATAATATTTTTTTTATTTGATTCGTTCCAAGTTCTCGGTCAAATGCGATCTGAAGTATACATTACAGTATATTATAACGTCATAAAAAAGTAAATTTATCATACAGAGATTTTATCAGGTTTTATATAATACGCTTCTTCATCGTCATTATTATCTTCTTATATTTTATGAAATACTTTTTTTAATTTTTTTTGTGTTATTTATTAAAAAATAGGTACGTATACTTTTAAATTCATAAATGTAATATCCGATAAAACGTTTTGAGAATAAAAATATTTTAATAATAACAAAATTTCATTATTTTTTTATTTTACCAATAATAAAATTTTCTAAAGAAGATTCTCAAAAAAAAAAGATATTTCTAAAATTGAAAATTTTTATAAGCTTTCATATAGAAATATTTTAATCAATTTTTTTTTTGTATCGAACTTTTTATTTTCAATAAATTGATATTTTTTTTTATATCTGGAAAGTTAACAAAGCTTTTTTATCAAATATTTTACAAGAAAGAAATTTTTTTTTATATTAAAAGACTTAAAAAGCTGTCGGAAGATAATCAAGTTACTAATGAAAAATTTTCATTATTCAACCTGTAACTTCCTGGTACGTGATATTATTTTAGCCTATAATCTTTAAAGAACTTCAACTCAAATTTATAAAAAATCGACGACGGTTGACTAAAATTAAAGTATTTGTTGAAATGAATGGTACCGTTTTCAGTTGTACAACGTGTTTGGCATATTACAATTGTATTTGCAAAAAAAACTTTCAAAAACTATAAATTTAAAAACATATGCAAGTTGATGTTTGAAATTTATGTATCTTGTAGTATAAAATATCCTGATAAAGAATCAAGAATATTAAAAAACAAAATATACATATGCCAAACTAGTAACCTAGTGACGTGTGGGATTTTCACATTGTAGTTCATCTTGATTCTCTTCATGTTCGTATTGAATTTATCTCTCTTTCTCTGTGTATGTTACGTTGAACAAAATAATAATAATGAATGGGGTATAATACTTGTTTGTTTTTATACTACTTTGTATTTTCCCACGTGCTATTCACGTTGCTACATAACTTTTCAAAATATGATTTTTTTTAAAAAAACTTTCAATAGTTTTCAGCTAAAGTTCAGAAGGCCCACTGGAATAAACGGAGGGTATCATAGATTGTCATGTAATAATTACACAATGATAATTAGAAAATAAAAATTTAATATAAACGACGCGTTTCGGAAATTAGATTTTCATCGTCAATTTAATTTCAATTAATGAAAATTATGATAAAATTTTCGAAACGCTTCGTTTATATTATAATTATTTGTTATTGTAAATAGACTGATAATAAAATATAAATTTTATTTTATTATTATCATTGTGTAATTATTACATCAATATTTTACAATTTTGAGAGAAACTAAATTAAAAGTTTATTATAGATTAAAATTTCGTTCCCCAAAGGTAGCGGTCTCTTTGAAGATATAATACATAATTAAACTTTAGTAATTGTAAAATTACTAATTAACTTTTAAAAGCTCCACTTGTCTTCCCTCGAATTTTCTGATTTACCAAGAATTTTTCACCACAGAAATGTGATCATTTTAAAATGTAATCCGATACTGAACAATGCAATTGAATTACATCAAATGACAAATAAATAAATCGTATGAAAGTTCGTTTTAGCCAAGCATTTAATTTGCTTTGGCTTTCATTACAAAATACTAATAAATTTAAATCAAATAAATAATCGAATTAATTAAATAAATTTTAAAAAATCTGATATTTTATATAAATTTAATTTTATGTTTTAATATTATTGCTATCTATTTATACACTGTAAAAAGTAACTTTCTTAGATTCACAAAAAAAATAGAATTTTTTCGAAAAATTAGTAAATTTTCAAAAAATTTTGTAAATGTTCGAAAAAAATAGTATATTTACTAAATTTAGTATATTATCGAAAAATTCAAGACTTCTCGATTTTTTTTTGTGATTTTACAAAAAAAATTGTAAATTCAAAACTATTTTTCGGAAATTTACAACTATTTTTTGTAAATTTTCGAGAAAAAAATTGTAAATTATCAATTTTTCTTGCGAATTCACAAAAAAAATCAAGAATACTCGAATTTTTTGTTAATATACTAAATTTAGTTTTACGATTATTTTAGTAAATTTACTAATTTTTCGAAAATGTTCTAATTTTTTTGTTAATATAAAAAAGTTACTTTTTACAGTGTACATTTGTAATTATATCTATATTAAAGTCACAATTTTATTTTATATAAGTTTATATAACTATAAAGAGAGAGAGAGAGAAATATTATTAGGTCAATACCAATGAATTAATAACAAATTTAAATATAACGGTTTTTCATTTTTATTATACATTTAAATAATTTTTTGTTAAAATATTATTTTTTCTATGCTAAACTGATGAATTTTTCTAAAAAACTAGGCATTTAAATTTTATGTCACCAAGACTTTTCTTTTTTTTCTCAGTAAATTCATTATAATTGTCAATTTTTCTTTTTTACTTTCATCACGCGAGTCTTTAAACACAACAGTCAAGAAATAAAAGAAACTTCAAAAATCTTACGGTTTTTCTCGTCTATCATTAAAATATTTATTGTATAGTAAAAAAAAATTATGTATTGACCTAAAAAAAACCAAAAAAATAATGATCAATTGTTTTAACACATAATTATTATTATAATTTTAAATCGTTAATTCGTGATGTTGAATTTTTAATTAATTACTAAATATATGATAATTTCGTATAAATAATTAATGAACTTTTAAAATTTATTCACCAGGAGTTTTACAAGTGCTTATTAATTTTTAGTGTTTTTTTCAAAGAAAAATTTATTTACTTTTTAATTTATGTGTTTTTTAATGTGAATGAAAATTTAATTACATGTATTTAAATACTTTTCTCTGATTTAACAATTAATATATAATTAAGAAAACCATTTGATCATTATTTTAATATCTTCTATTGGGATACTCATTTTTTTGTAACGTTAGAAGATGATTTTGTGTTTTTCAACTCAGGTTACTGCCATGAGTAAGGTTATAACAAAAGAGTCTCAAACGACTGATCCTCTGGGTCCTGAAAAATGTGAAGCTAAACTACAGGAGACTTAGACCTGTTACTAAAATGAAAATCGATTGATGACCTAAGAAAAACACCTAACAACAAAAGATAAAAAGTCTAATGAATAATTTAAAGTCTTACTTTATAAAGTAGAGCAGTCATAGTAAAGAAATCTAAATTTAATAAATAATTAATGATTGCTCACTCAAAGCCCGAATAAGATGAAAGGTCATTGGTGCAAGAATCTTTGCGGGATTTATTTCGTGGTCCGTTTGATCGAAAATAGAATGTTGGTCACTACAAACTTTGATGTAATACTAAGTTCAAAAGCATAAATTTTGCAAAGTCAGATAACAAAAGTTTTAAAATAAAAAAGTGTAAAAAATGAATAAACTGAAATTCACCATGTGATTTATAAACTTAGTTTTTAGCTTAAATCAAGATTTTTCTTATTTTTCGATGTCTCAATTAAAGAAGAAGATGAAAATAAAAAAAAAACTTTCGATTTAGAAAATTTATTTTCTATAAAACCGTTATGATTATCGTTTGAATAATTTATAGTGGACGTGAAGAATAAAGAAAAAAATTATACTTTTTTTTAAAATTTATTCATTGTAATTCATAGATACAAACGAAAAAATTGATTAGAATTACTGATTTTTATAAATAAATTATATTCATATAGAAAGGCTATTATTATTATTAAAATTAACCTAGAAATATAAATTTGTTGTTTAATGTTATATATAGAAAGTTTAAATAATAATAAATCATTAAACCACATAAATCAATTTAAAATTATATCCAAGTTCGTGAACTTTGTATAAATAAAAAAATCGTGATTTATAAATTCTCAGTTTATAAACTGAGATAATAATATATATTTTATATATGACAAATTTATATCAAGCACAAATATTAAATTTATATATACCTCGTTATTGAGTCTTTTATGAAAATTAATTAATATTCTCTTAAAATGTTTTAAGTATCTCAAAGACATTTTATGAAGATAGAATTTATTTTGAGATTAAAATTAAGAGCTCTTTAATAAATTCAATCAGTTCGAGTATCAGATGAAATGTTATCATTATTTATTCATCCAAAACGTATAATTGTATGTGTATACAATACGGAGGATTAAATACGAAGTAAAATCATTCTATATCCCTAAAAATTAAGTCATTCTGAAAGATTATAAGGAAATTTTCGAAAAATATTGTTATTAAAATAAGTTAATTCTAAAATCCTTTCTAGAATAGATTTATTTTTTTAAATCCTCTTTGCTTTTACTATACTCCTTGCTCTAGTAAAAGCACATACGATTAAAAAAAAATTTCTAGTATAAAAAAACGTTTAAGTATATACGAAAAAAAAATTATGATTTTTAAAAAAGGAGGAAGTTTAAGAAGAAAAGAAATATGGAATTACAAGAATGAGTTATTAAAAATAACGTCAGAGCTCAATTACCTGGGATTTATATCAAAATAAAAATTCTTTATTTTTTGAGCTAACGAATTTTCTTTATTTAATGATTTTTACAATAATTTGACCACGTTTCGAAGACATTCAGTCTTCATTTTCAAGACTAAAAATACATCTTTAATTTATAATTTTAGAAATCTTTTTTTTTTCTTATTTTTCTAATTAATTTTAGCTTTTTAAAAATACTTTATTATATTCTACCAAAAAGAAATTTAGGTTTATTAAATGTTTAGCAGAAAAGGGAATAAATGCGATTAATGCTACTTGAGAAAAACAATTATCTCTGGAAATCAAAAATAGCATTGTTAAATCAACTGATCATGCAAGGTTATTTGTCCTTTATTTTTATTATCAGTTAAATTTCGGTAGACATATTTCTCATATCTAGCGAAAATGTAATCAAACCTACATATCATTAAATATCTGAGAGGAACGTGATGGGGTGCTCACCCTTCTACATTCATTACCTAATACAAAAGCTTTGTAAAACCAATCATTCACTACTCTGCCTTTTATTACTATACTTTCTCCGAGAATAATAAACGAAAATTTGAGTGCATACAAAATACAGCAATAATATTCAAACTTGATTATCGTAACTGTAATCCCACTAATATTCTGCTCGCAGAATTCAAAATTAGCCAAATGGAATATAGACGAGAATATAGAGTACAATTTCTCTGTGAGTCATTTTTATTAAAGTTAATTGCTCATGTTGGTACACCAATATATCCAATTATTAAACGACTATAAAATAAAACAAAAACTACTAAATAAATCTATAATCAAAGTTTTATGCTTTGAAAAAAGTATTGTACATACAAATTATACAGAGCTTTATCAAATGAATTCAGATATCTGCATTGATGAAAAAGGCAATGTATCTTTAGGAGAAAAAGCATCACAAGCAACCAACTCCTGAAGCTATTTTGTGAGTTATTTTCATGAAACCAATTCAATCAATATTTTCAATGATGGTAGCAAAAGCCCTATATATCCGCTATTGAAAGCTCATGTCATTTCCCTTCCCTCCAAAATGAACAAGTTGAAAGTATTAATAAATTAGCTTCAATTTTTTCAGCAGAAGCTCAATGGCCCAATCGCAGATATAGCAATAAAAAATAATAATTGCGACTTAAACATCATTACTGATTCTTTAAGCTGTTATAAACATTACAAAAAATAAAATAAAGTCAAATTCCAAGACATTAAAAATTTACTGGATACCTAGTCATCGCAATATTTCTGGAAACGAAAGAGCAGTCCAACTACATAAAGAAGCCTTTTCTGTGCAATCTCCAATTAGGCCTATTCCATACTCAGACATTATTGCACTATTCAAAAATCAAGCTCGACGTTAAAATAATAATCTTATTTTAAAAGAAGCTCAAGCAAAAGGCCTTAAATATTTTAAATTTTATCATTCCCAGTCTTCGAAAGCGTGGTTTTATAATTCTAAACTTTCTCGACAAGCAATTGTCTCAATTAATCCTGCAAGATTAGGGCATAATAGCCTTTGTGGTAAATTTTCTTCATTGTGACTGTGAACAATTGGTCGATCAAGACCTCAATCATATTATGTCCCAAGTTTAATGGTGCATGCGTTGATCTATTTAAAAAACTTTGAAACTATCTTCCTTTCAACGCGTACATTTTACTAACCGACCCTAACTCTTCCGCTATTAAGTGTATCACTGATATCTTAAAACAAAATAAATTGGTACTAATGAATCAATAATTCAATTATGTAATCTAAGCAAATGACTTTATATAATTAAATATTGTGTAATTCTATTAAAATTTATATGTATAATATATGTATAATATTTCAGTCAGCTTAATAAGTTCTAGTTTAAGATATAAAGGAAAAAATCAATTTTTTTGTACGTAATTAATAAGTAAATTTTACTAAGAAAATTGATTTTATAAACAAATTTTATCAATTGTGACTTTTAACCAAACAGAATTTAGTAAAAAAAATCATAATTTTGGTTATAGGTGCCACTGTAAAATGTAACTTCCTTATATTAACAAAAAAATTAGAAAATTTTCGAAAAATTAGTAAATTTTCAAAAAAATTGGTAAATATTCGAAAAAAATCTTAAATTCATTAAATTTAGTACATTATCGAAAAATTAGAGAATTCTCGATTTTTTTTTGTGAATTCATAAGAAAAATTGATAATTTACCATTTTTTTTCGAAAATTTACAAAAAATAGTCGTAAATTTCCGCAAAATAATTGTGAATTTGCAACTTTTTTCGTAAATGCACAAAAAAAAAATCGAGAATTCTCGAATTTTTCGATAATATACTAAATTTAGTAAATTTACGATTTTTTTCGAATATTTACAAATTTTTTTGAAAATTTACTAATTTTTCGAAAATTTTTTAATTTTTTTGTTAATATAAGGGAGTTACTTTTTACAGTGATATTTACTAATTTTTTTTCCATAGGAGTTCTACTCATTGAGGAACTTCAGTGCCATTAATTTGACATAGTTTCTTAAATAACCTGGGGTTAATTGACCATTTTTTAGTGGTACAAAGCAAATGTATTTACAGTAAGAGAACCTCCTTCTAAATAAAAAAATATGCCTTTAAGGAAGAAAATGTATAAATAAATAAAATAAAAATCTGATTACAATGTCACGACTTTCGACAATTCGTAATTAACGACACATACATATATATATTTAAAGAAATTATTTACTGACACGTTCTAATCAATTAGGTCAGTAAAGGTTATGCAAAAAAAAAAAAAATTTTTTTTTATTAATTTTCTAAAACTTACTTTTATAATATAATTATACATGCAAATTTTATCTTTTACGTTCTAGAATTTATTCTTCTTCCGCTGTACTAATTTTATTAGCGCCCTTTAATTTTCTTATACCAGAACAGCGTGACGAGGATATTGTTTATTTGACATAGAAACCTCATCTCGTGATTATACAGCAGCACGTTGAAAAAAAATAATTTTTTTTTTTTTGTTTTATGTCGGAAAATCGAAACTCGATATGTGTATTATTATGAAAGTAAAATACAGTTATAGCATATCACTGGCTTTAATGTTGCATTATATTTAGATGTGACAAAGTACCTTAAAACTTGATAACGGTTTTGTAAGTGAAAATTATATCTATCAAAAATTATCTATTGTTAAAATATGTTATCTTTGTTCTAGATAATCAATCCTTCAATTTAATTATGATGTAAATAACGTTGGACAGGAAAATTTGCGATATTTTTAAAAATCTTGTGGTTTATAATAAAGTTATAAATTTTGCTCAAGTTAGTAAAAATAAAAATACAAAACCTGTCAGATATCTAAAAGAACTCGTTAGTTTAAGTAAAAAACGCAAAATATTTCAGTTGTCTTGTCAATTCTAAGTGAAAATATAAGCAACTATTTTAACTCGTAATTTATCCATCCAAGAGTAGTAGTAGGTAACTACAAGTTTAATTAAAATTACCATAGGCAGTCTTTTTTTTTTCTTCAAAAACTTGAAGTTTTATGGTAACGACTTTGTTTTGTTATAAATAAATCTTTAATAATAAAAGTAAATTGTTTATACCATTTATATATGTACAACTTTTCCTTTTTAATTCAACTTTCGTTAAAATATAAAGTCAGTTGATTGACTGGTTAGTTAGTTAGTATAAAAAGAAGTTGATGTGTTATCTTCTTGTATTATATTTTACTTTATTGAATTTCATTAAATTACTAAATTTTAATTAAATAGAAAATTTTGCTAAACTCTAACAAAGGATCTTTTGAAATGAATTTTACAATACTAATTATAAATTAAACTTATTTTACAACTTTAATTCAATCTATGTAGATATACATTGTAATATGTAAATTCCCTTGTGTAAAATTATCAAATAATGTAATTAAAACTTTTAACATTACATTTTATTTGAATAAAATATTCTTCTTAAAGTATGAGCTATATTATAGGGGGCAACAATGACTGTTATATTTCAATTTTTAGAAGCCTTCAATATTGCCCGCTAGTAAAGAAAAAAAATATTAATAACCTCATCTAGAACGTACCTTTAAACCTCCGCATTTGACAAAATAAACATGTATATTTTATTTATTAAATTTCAAAAATTATGAAATTCTAATTAAATAGTAAATTTTGTAAAGTTTTCACTATTGTGTTATTTTTAAATAAAAACAAAAATATTTTAATTAAAAATAAATTGTTATGAATTCTAATTTTTTGATATTAAATTTTACAACTTTAATTCAATCTAAGTAGATTATATTGTAATACAAATTTCTGATTTGATTAATTAATTTGTATAAAATTATCAAATAATTTAATTACAACTTTTAACATTACATTTTATTTTGATTAAATATTCATCTTAAAGGTATAGATATAATAAACTCTACCAATGAGACTACGAGTATTTTCCCAAGCATCCTGTAATCACGCCCATAAATTCAATTTTTTATTCTATCCTGTCAAACTGAAATTTACTAAATGCGAGGTCCTATAGGATTAATTTTTCATAAATTGTTTTTAAAAAAAATTTTTTGAAAATTACGTGCAACTCGTCAAATTTCGGTAATAACAATATCTAAGGATTGCTTCAAAAATTTTAATTTGTTCTTTGAAATTTCAAAATCCGTTAGCCACTTCCTTTGTTACTTAAAAAATATTTAAATCTCTAAATAAAAATAATTTCATAAAATACATTAATCTATAAAAATAAATTAAAATTTAATCAAGTACGTGATATTTCTCTGAATATTATCTCATAGTTACCCAGAGGCCTTTTTGAACTTAAACGTGATTGATTATATTTAAATGTACAACTAAAAATAACAGAAATAAATAATTAATAAAATATTCTTTAATAAAATTTTCTTATTAATACAACCATAAATATACTAATTTGTCGACCTATAAATTTAAAAAATGCATCTTTAACTACCTTTCTCTTCTTTCACACATATTATAAAGAAAATTAAATCAAGCGAAACTAAAAAAATTTTAAACAGCTCATAAAACAATAAATAAAAAAAATTTTTTTTCTCTTATACATTTAATAATTACATTCTGAAAAAGTTTAGTATCATTATTGCATGTTCATCGATGTTGAAAAAAAAAAAAATTCAAGCATTAATACCTTTTTTTATACCTATTTCTTTTATTCTAACATTAAAATATACCTATATTCAACAATAATCATAGTTATTATTATTATTATACGGTTTTTAAAAAAAAATAAAGGAAAAATTTTTGTTATAAATTACATGGCTGTAAGCGCGCGTTTTCTATTTAAAAATGTATAAGAGAAAAAAAAAGGGTTAAATATAAATGTATTGACAGGAAGATTATACTTTGAAATATTTTTTTTTTTTAACGGTTAAGTATTACATATTTATTTTTAGAAAAGAATTTTATTTTTATTTTATTTTTTGTAATAATTGAATTTTTATATTTTTAACAACTACTTCATGAACAATATTTTACCGTTTTTTTAAGAATTTTATAGTTAAATAATTATTTTTTAAATTTTTAGATGATATTAAATGCTTCAATAGTTTAATATATTTTATGTTCTAGTTTTGAGAAAATTAAGATAAAATTAAACCTAAATATTTTGTTTTATTGCAGTGAAAAAATACATAGTTAAACTAAAAAATTCGCATAAGTAAGGAGTGAATTGAAATTTAACGCGTTGTAAGCACCGAATGTAACTTGTAATTAATAGAAACTTAGGGTGAAGAATCTTTAGATAGGGGAAAGATGTTTTCATAGCCTTTCAAACTACATTTTACTAAAAAGATATTAAAAATATTTATAATTTTCGAAAAACTTCAATTTGGTTTAGTTTTAGCAATTTTGTACCTAAAGGGTTTTCTTAATTACTAAAACTTCTGTCCAATTTATTTATCAAAAACCAAACAAATTATGATCTTGACATTGGATAAGAATTTGTTTAACTCGAAAATGAAAGTTCAATACAAGAAAAAAAATTCAAACCACAAAAAAAACTAGGACACAATTACAAGCCACAATGCAAGCTGTTATTTAAATGAACAAAGAAAAATTCTATTCTTATTAGGTATTTGTTAAAATAATCAAATAATACTTAATTCTAAAAAAAAAAATGTATAAATTATCATGTCGTACTCGATCACGAATACCATAGTTAATAAACTCTAATTTTCTTGTATCCAAAAGAGATTATACGCTTTTATTTAAATTAAGGCTATTAAGTATAATTTTAAATGTCGCTCTTTAAACAACTAAAAACATTTTATCCGAATAAAGAGCACCCTCTTGATCCTAAAAAAATAAAGATCCTGTTATCCACAATTTACAAGAAGAGAGAAAATATTTTCTGTGTCAACTACAGTCTTCTTCTTCGCTGTCCATATGATGCGCACTCTCGAAAGTCTTTAATTTAAATTTACTTATTTTGCGTGCAAAGTTATAGAAACTAGGTTCCCTATTTACATCTACTAAATTATGTATTATCTTTCTCTTTCGATATCTTTAAATGTAAAAACTGTGTTGAAGGTCCATTTTAGTCTTTTTTTTTATCTATCTTTCAAATAGATCCATAAAGTTATTTAAAAAAAAGTTTTCGTGAGATCTCTTAACAAAAAGGAGGTCTTATCTTCCGTTTTTCTGGGATTTTCTGATGTTTTTAAATACGTGACTGAAGATTCTTTTATTATTTTTTTTTCTCCTTTTGCCCTTAAGCTATTTACAATGTTTTTTTTAAAAGTTATATATGTAGATAAATCTACGTATATACGAGTGAATCCAAAATATTTACCACATTTTTACTTGCACTGAAATGAAAATATACTCTTTTACGTTTTTAATTTAAAAAAAATTATTTTTCAAAGAAAATAATATTCTTTAAAAAACAAGCGATGCGTATTTGCAATTTTCAAATTTAAAAAAATAAAGAATATTGCTATCAAAGAAATGATGTCACATGTAATTTGAGCTTTTGAAAAGAAATCATATTAAATTTTCAATCTCTTTCAAACTGCTCATTCTGTTGTTAAATTAAAGCAAACTAAACTGCAGTTTTTTATTATTAAAGTTACATGGGTTAGTGTAGGCCTTAACCCCTTTTTTTAGGACAGATCCAGAAAATTTTCGAATGAGTATTTATTTTTTTGGGGGGTTTCTGAATACGAATATGAAATCCGTTTTTACCGAAAATATTACTCACAATAGGAATTTTGAGGTTATGTTTTGCACGCTTTTCAAGAGTTTTAACGGTTACTTGTGTTTTTTGGCTCGCTGAAATTCTACAGTAGAAAATAATGAAACAACCACAAAAAAAACTAAAGTCGCTTACTGTAGGCAACATACGCAGTTTTGGTAAAAACTACTGTACTATTGGTATTCAGCGAGCCAAAAAACGTAAAAAATCATAATATTTTATGGATTTATCAGTAAAAAAGTGACTACGATACAGGGGTTCAGGCCTACATTAATACTAAATTTTATTAATAAAAACTTTTAATTCAAAAAAATGAACTATACTGGCTTAGAAACTCACTACAATTTTGGATAGATTTATTGAGTACCTTGTAGTTAAATCCCTGTCTTAAAGTTAGGGATCACGTTTTGTTGAATCCAATAATATAATCCTACTGTAGAATTTATTTAATTCTGCTTTATAATTTACAAGAGCAATTTTTTATATTTACATAAAGCATGGTAATTTTTTATTATGATTTCGTTCCACTGTTAAGCATATCCTTAACGCTGCGATAAACCTTACAACATCATTATCGTTAATTTTTTTCGATAACTGATAATAGAACTAATCGTTTTTAGTGAGCTGAAATACGTATGATTTACTGGGCTGAGTCCATATTACCAAATTTTAAATTTTTGGATCCATTTAACATTGCTGGTGTTCTGACTAAAATGTATAAACACCTTTTTTTCTAAAACTTGTGCAAGGCTGCTTATACATGCCAGATAAATTTTTCGATACACTGATTTTGACCCGTATTTTCGGTGGTTTTTAATAATAAAAAAACCTTTAAAATCGCTCAAAAAATGAGATGCATGTAAACATAAAATCTTTCGACGTGTTGTGGTTAAAATAAAATGTTTTTTTAGCACAAAATTTGGGCTTCCGAGATAGCAGTGATACAATATATACGAAACAGAATGGTAATTTTCTTAAATTTTTAGAAGCTTTTGCTCAGATTGATCCTATAATTTCAGACCATTTAGAGCAAATTCTTTTGAAAAAAACAAATGTACATTAATTAGGAAAAAATATTCAGAACGAGCTTATATACTTAATTGGAAATAAAATCAAAAATTAAATCTTAATTTATCAAAATGGGTGTATTATTCAATCATTTTAGATTGCACGCCAGATGTTAGTCGCCAAGAACAAATGTCAAGTGTGAACCTGAAAAAGAACCAGAGATTTCTGAACATTTTATTGGTTTTGTACCAGTAATTAGTACAACTGGACAAAAGTTGTTTGAATACGAGTCAGAAGATAAAACGTCTACAGATCCAAAGTATTTATTTAAAATCAACTTTTTTTTTTTTAAATTTTGGATAAAGCAATAATGTCAGTGAATGACAGATTTGAACAACTTACAAATTATAATAATTTATTTGGGTTTTTGCATAAAAACTGTAATGATTATACCAAAGATCAACTTTTGTCTCATGGCAAAAATCTTGAAGCAGCGTTAACACATAACGAGCATAAGGACGTCCATGCCAAAGGGTTATATCAAGAACTTTTAATGATTAAACCTTTGCTACCTGATGATTGTATGAATGAACCATACCAAAAATTAAAATTTATTACCAAAAATAATTTAAGCGGAAATTTCCCAAATCTTTCAATTGCATTAAGAATTTTACTAACTCTTCAAGTTTCAGTTGCTTCTGGAGAACGAAATTTTTCCAAATTAAAGTTAATCAATGAATATTTAAGTTCTACAATTTCTCAATAACGCCTTGTTGGATTATCTTTTATGTCCATTGAACAAGAGATTTTAAATAATCTGAATTTAGACACTCTAATCGAAGAATTCGCGAAAATGAAATCTCGTAAAGTTGAGTTTAAGTAAATGAAAATTGAAAAAAATGAAATTGTTGCGTTGTGTCTGCAAATTGTTTTAATAAATATAAAATAATATTTATATGTTCAAAAATTTTAACTTATTTTCTATTAATTATGTGTATTTGCGTTTGTAAATTGATATTTTTAATTTTTTAAATATTTTGGATATGGGGGGCGACAAAAGTTGGTTTTGCCCGGTTGCCAATTTTAGCTCGAGCCGTCCCTGAACATAACACACGGTTTCTAGACTAGATCTTATTATAATTCATTAAAATATTAAAATAAAAATGGACTTTAACCATAGTTAACTTTGATAAAAAAGGATAGAATTCGTTATTTAAAAAAACGAGGTTATAAAATTGTTAGATTTATTCATATAGTTTAAAAAGATAGAGAAAAATGTCTTTTTACGTGTAAAAGAGAAAAAAGGGTATATGGTAAATTCTTTAGTGAAAGAACAATTTGTATAGCCGCAAATTCTTTCTCTTTAAACATATTCAATGTCATTGTCTGCGGAAAAAACTTATAAGAAATAGCCTTTAAACCTTTTTTTAAAGATCAAGATTAGATCAGATTGTATATAAGAAAAACTTTTTCTACATAAATTTAAACCTAAGTATTTTGTATTACTCTTTAACTATTAAATAAAATGGCTATTATGTATGAATTATGCGTTACGAAAATCTGACGTTTAACGTACAGTAGTATAAACTACTTATAATATATGTTTATCTGACTTTTTTTTCGTTTTTGACTTTTATGCTTTTTTAATGATGATTTATTATATTAAATCTTAACACATTTAAATTATAAAAGATGAATATTTAATTATTTATTTAATTTTCATTTTAATTAATTTTATGTCTCCTTACTGTTTTTATGATTCAAAATCAACGTGGGTGTACATTAATGTAGGTAATTATAAGATAATAAAAATTTTTTTTTAATAATATAATACGACCATAAAATAAATTAAATTTTATATCCGCTTTTTTAATTATAGAAAAAATTTCGATTATTACTTAACGGAATTTTTAAAGCACGAAAAAATTACTTATAAATATATGTTTATATTATTAAAAGCTATTAAAGAAATTCATTATTAGAAAATATGGAATTACTTACATCGCTGGCACTAGTGTAATTAGTGGTTAGTTTGATTTGCGGTCGAATTTTTCCTGGTGATTCACGAGTTTCTTTAGCGGAAATAGTAGTTGGTGAAATAGTTGAGTCCTTGAAACCTGAGCCAGTAGTTACTGAACTTACTGATACTCTTTTAGTCGTTGCTGAGGATAACGAAGATGGCGATGAATGTGGTAATGCTGTTGTTGCATAAGAACTACTCGTCGAGCCGATTGTTGTTTTAATTCGAGCTTCACCGGTTATATTTCGAATTGATCCCGATTTTGTTGTTCCTGGAGCTGTTGCCGTTGTTGTTGTCGTTTGAGTTGGACTTGATGTACTTCCTAATGAACTTGTACTTCCTAATGAAGTTGTTGGCTTAGCACGTGTTGAGGATTTATTTGGCCCTTGACTCGATACGTTGGCGAGGCTATTACTCGTTAAGAGTATTAATAAAAATAAGCTTAAACTTTTTGTACGAGTTGGTGACATGGTCTTTTTTTATTCACTAATTTTTCACCAACGCGTCCTAACACACTTTTTCTCGCTTCTCTGTAACAGAAAATCAAAAATTTCTTGTTTGTAATAAATTTATTTAAATGTTTCATACATTCTCATGATAATTTTCTGTATTAAAACTATTCTTCCAAAGCATAAATAAATTTTCTGTAAAAGAGAAACTTTTAAGCTTGCAGTTGAATGCTAACAAGAATTTGATAACGAAAGCGCAAAATTTAAAATAATCAAATAAATGGTTGAATTTATTTCAATGGTATTTAAATGTAATTGTAAATAAATTCAATTAAGTTAAAATTACAAAATAAAGCAATAAACTATTTTCAATAAAATTATTAAAATTGAACTTTTTATTCAATTTTTTAAAACAGATGAAATTCTCAACTAGCATGCATTAAAAAGCTTTCTAATAAATTGAAAATATATAAAGTTAAATAAAATAAAAAATAAAAGTTCTAGTATATACAAGCAAATGCAATAATTAAATTAGCCTTTTCTTTCATATATAGAGAGAATATAATGTAACAATTGCATATAAACAACTATAAAAGCGTGAAATTAATATTTGATGGTTAAAACTGTTAGCGAAAAACACGTGTTTATACAAAACCTATATATAAATATCACACATAAAACTCCTTTTTTTCATATAATAGAATACATAAAATAATAATAATAATAATTTAAAGTGGCGCATGAATAACCTCTAAGGTATTTTCCTTATATCCGTTCGCGCGATCTGTAAAGTTCGCGTGTAAGTTGTTATTTATTTTAATGGGGGGTCCACCCGCAGTATACTATTTTACCTGCCTTTCAGATATATATTTAATTCAGGTTTATCGCGGTCCATTAAAATAGAAAATTTCCTTTAAGCATTTTATAAGTTTATTATATATATATGCACTAAATTTACCGTTTCACAAAGAAGTTTTAAAATGATCATAAGGTGTAAGCATGTTATTTTAAACAGATCAGATGTAAATTCACAAAAAAAATGGATACACCGTTTTTTTTAGTGGATATTTAGAAAGTTACGTCATTTTCATAAAAAAAAAAACACTTGAAATATATAATAATTATAATAATTTTCTTTTGTTTTATTTTTTTTTATTTTTTGTGGTTTGTTTTTTTTTTCGCGTACAGATCATAACTTCGCGTACTACTTATTTAAGCGCGACGATTCTAAAGCCTTCCAACATAAAACCATTGTTCCGATTTCCTCCTTTTTTACTTACTTGCTTTGCTTGAATTATATACACTTGTTGCTTTATTTTTTTTTTTTAAGTATCGCATCTAGATTTTTGTATAATAAGAAGAAAAAAAAAGGGAATATAAAAAAAATTATTATATTAGTATTATAAGAAAAGAATGTTTTACTTTTTTTTTTGCCTGGCTTATAACAAAAGAATAAATCCAACAAAATTGTACAGTCTTATTATTATTATTATTATTATTATTGAAAAATATTTTAAGTATTTGCAATATAATAAAAATACGCGTATATAATTAATAATCAGAGCTGATAAAAAAAAAGGTGAAAATAGCACGCCGCTTCCTTATTCCTCGTGGTAATCGACATGAAAATAAACGGTAATTTATATTTTACTGATTATTTTTTTTGTTGAAAATGTCCTATTTACAGTCAATTTTTTTTAAATTTCCGTCAAGTTTCAAATATATTTGAATGTTTTTTTTTTTTAAGTCTTAAAAATCAGTTTTCTTGAGGTGGCGTTGACCCTAGGGTTGTCTTAAAGTAGTATAGCGAAGGTACTTTTTGAAAGTACTTAACTGGTTCCGGATGATCTAAATTTTTATGTATTATCATCCTTCAAACCCCATAAACTGCAATTTTTTATAGTAATTTACTTTCGAAAGAATATCCATTAATGACGTCAATTTTTAAGAGGGCATGGGCTTGTTAAAAATTACTAAAATAACAATTTATATACCGTTATAGTCAGTAAACCAAGTAGGGCATATTTGGCCAAAAATGACCAATTTTAAAATTTTAAATGATTGAAAATAAAATTTCAAATTTTTTATAGTAATGAAAAATGATTCTTATAAAAAATTTGGCTCGAAGGACCAAATGTTAAAAAATTTTATTCATTATTATACAAAGTATTCTAAACGAAATTTTCTTGTCAATCAAAAACGTGGTTAGAATAAAAATATCTGTAATTAATTAATAACACGTATTGAATTGTACGAGGTATTATATCGATTAATAAACGTGTAATTGAGATATCATGCTATGCATATAATTCGGTGTCGTTTATTTTTCTATAAAATTATATTATTTTTTAATCATATGAAGATATAAATAATGATATATGAAAGAGAAAAAGTTAACGGAAATTCATCTATATATAGATAAAATTATAAAAAATTTTTTGTAAATTATATACTTTGTATTATAAATACAAGTGAGTGTTATATATTATTAAAATTAAATAAAATGTATTCAACGACATGCAATATTAATTTTACATAATATATATTGTAAATTGGAATGATCTAAATGTTATTATTATTATTTTAACGGATTACCCAGGTAAAAAAGATAATATATTTTCAATATATTTTTTATATTTTATTTAACCAAAAAATAAAAAAAACATATTTTTTAGGTTAAGTCAATGTACAGTATGTTTCAAAATCGATAAATCGAAAATATAGAGTACTTTTTTTTTTACTTTTTTTTAAATCTAGAATAATATGAAAATTAAAGTAAAAAAGAAAAATGTAATTGAAAGAACTTTAAATACAAAAAAAATCGTAAAATTGTATCACTTTGTCAAGTTAAAGCACATAATATAGTTAATAATATAAACAATAGTAAAAGCATATATAATTATTATTTACACTCAAGTTTAAAAACAACCACTTGTGGCGCTTTCCTCGATTGGTCGCGGACTGAATTATTCATATAAGCATTAATAATATTTGCAAATCAAAATTTTTGCTTTTGAACTAATTAAGGTAGTTTAGCGGTGATTTAAATTACGATAGAAGTTGATATAACTTTTATAGGGGCTTCATTTTGTAATAATACACAGTAAAAAAAGATTTAAAAAAATTGTCATCTTTGTTTAGGAGATACATAAAGCTCCAAACTTGAATCTTTATACATTGCAAGCAATTTTCATTTTCTTTTTCTAAACTTAAAACGCTTTTTGTATTTCTTTTAACAGACTACTCTAATGAAAAAAATTTTATCCTGGTATATATTGAAAATAAATAAATATTCTATCGCAAGTTATGTAGTTATCAACTGAATTAATTAAATTATCTATTAATTTGTAAAATTTAAATATCTAAATTTTTTTATTTTTTTTAATTATAAGTATTAGTTATTTTGTCACATATAAATTTTTTCAAATAATTTGTACATCCCCGCACAATTAAAAATTACGACTCTATGTAATTTCAAGCCTTTGTACTTAAAATTCTGTATAAATAAAAATTTTTAATCAATAAAGTTAATCGTTCATGCGTTAATCAATATGCGTTTAATGTAATTAAAATTTGCTACACATTTCGTAATTATAAATATTAAATTCATTTTGTTTATAAATTTTCTTTCATCTTTTATTTAACATTTTTGATTAAATTTTAAAATTCATGTAATTTTCATTTTGATTTATTTAAAACATAAATTTAATTTATTTATAAATATATTTAATATTAAATGATGTTTCTGGAGTGTACTTGAGTTGCATGGTCAGGTTTTAAAGTCGAGTACAGTATATTTTTTGTCTACATGTTTGATTAAGTAATAGGGTAGAGGACGTTACTTCAACTTGAACCTTTTAAAATGTGGAGCTAATTGTCTTAAAAGTCTTAAAAAATTATTTATTTAATGGTATATTATAAAAACATTTTTCAAAATCAATTAATTTATATTCTGATTCCCTAACAATTGTAAAAGATGGATCTCGACAATTTTTTATTAGATAAACATATTTTTCAATATTTTCTATTTTTCCCATTTTTTTATTGGTTTACCATAAAGACCAAAATTTTGATCACATTTGTTGAATGTATGACCAACTACTGGAAATAACAACTTTTAACTTTTTTGTTAAATTGGAAAAAAACTGCAAAAACAAATAATTTTTATTCTGCCCCCCGCAGCTATCAGATAACATAATAATTTTTGTATGTTTTTGAGAATCGAATTCTTTCATAATTACATGATATAAAAAGTTAATAACCGTGTTACTACCCTTCTTTGCATATCCTTCCAACATAAAAAAATATAACTATTATCTTTATTTTTTTTATCATTATACTTATTTTTTGAATTATGAACATGGACATTAAAGGCAAATAACCACTAAAGTCTACTATAGCACTGTTCATTTACAGGTAATTTCAGGACAGGCTGATTCTGCGCAAAATCAAATTTAATTACAAGATAATTTTCATTTGAAAGTATGTCATTTTTTAATTTCTTATGTAATTCTATTTGATGATGGTGTTCCTTTTTAAGAATTTTATTTACCGAGGTATCATTTGTAGAGTATTCGTAACACAAGTTACATACATAACTTTTTGGCGACCGAATTGCAGTAATCAAATTGTTTTCAAAATATAACATGTCTGTAAATCCCTAAAAATAGTCATATAACGAAAAAATTAAAGTTGATGGTTTAGAATGCTTAAAATGAAAAAAAATAATTATTTTTTTAATTTTACTTTTTACTTTGCAAAATAATTTTTTGAATCCGATTTGAAGACTCTGAGCATTAACATAATATATAAACTTCAGGAATGTATACCCACTTAGTACATTATACTTAAAGATTTAATTTAATATATGTATAATTTCTTTAGCCCTTTCTAGACTGGATTAATTTTTTTAATCACGTGTGCTTTGATTATAATACTTCTTGCTAGTAAAAGCAAATAAATTAAGAAAATTCAGTGAGATGTTTGTTTAAAATTTTTTTTATTTACAAAATCCTAATAAAATTTTGGAAAATCCAAAGGTCATTTCGACTCTGACTAAACTGTGTGAATGATCTTACTGATAATACCATAATCTACTTTATAGTAAATTTTATTTTTAATTACAGGATAAATTTCTAATTTTTACACAAAGTATAAAATTTTCTATTGTTTTTTTATTTTTTTATCGACATTGTTAAATATTGATAAAAATAAAACGTCTGTAATTTTTGGTTCAGTTAATTTCTAGTTCTGAATTATTATTTAAACAAAAGTATGATAATTTCCGTATCTCATAATTTTTGCCCAATATTATTATAATTATTTAATAGAAAATGCGTATTTTTATATTTTTTCCCGGAAATTCTATATTTATATATGATTATCAAGATGAAACACCATACCACAATATTATAAAAAAAATGCGTCACTCTCATTCTCACTGTTTCATTTTTTATAAAAAAAAAAAAAAAAAAAAAAAAAAAAAAATTAACACGCAAAATTAAATTATTTCTATAATATAATGACAAACTAGATAAATCTTTTATAAATTTCCGCTAGATAAAAAAATTTAATTAACCCTCATCCGCGTATATAAATAATAATAATAAAGTTTATAACATACGTTCGTGCACTATTTGAAAGATTCGCATGTTACTTTTTTTATTTAAATGCGCTAGATTACGTAGGTGTGTTTTTGCCTATATATAAAACCAAAGGTTCTTCTTTTAACGGTAAAATCGACTTTAACATTTTCGTTTAAACAAAAAAAAAAATGGAAAAACATTTTGTTTTTATTTTAATGTAATAATGTGTTGGTATAAATATAACCCAGCATCCTTACAGAAGAAAAATTCGAGCAAATATATATATATAAGTTCTTGCCATGTGCAACCAGGCAAAAAAAAGGAGAAGACGAGGACGCCCGTTACTATAAGATTCGAACCAAACGATAACGGATTAGTTTATACAGAAGAAGTGATTCAACTTTTTTCTACGTGACTGTTATTTGCATAAGAAAATATGTCTCATTTATACTCTCTTTAAATTCAATACTTTTTTTTTTTTTTTTTTTTGAAAATCTAACTAAATTTAAAATTACGTGAGAATTTTTCAATATATTTTTTTCTGTAAATTTAAATATTTTCTGTAAAATTCACTTTTTTTAACAACGTAAGGATTTTAAGGAAATAGAAAATGAAAATTATCAAAATACCCAGAAATGATTAAATTTTGTAATTTTTTTTAAAAAGGTAGCTCATCAGACTAACAAATAAAAATAAATCATATAAAAATCGTTTACTTTTATTTTCTATTAAACTTATTAAATTAAAGTAATAAAAACTTGTTAAAATCAAGCATACAAGAAAGAAAATTAAAATGGAATTTTATTTAAATGGCTTTTTCCCTTGTTTATTATATTTTATTTATAGAATGGACACAATAATCGACGTTTTATGTGTAGATTGAAAAATAAAAGAAAATCAGTACAGGTACTTAAATCTTTCTGACGTCAATAGAAAATAACGTTAATTACAATTATTAAAATTTTAAAAATTAATTTACTTGTCATTTTTAAACAATCAAGTAACAAGTAGTTAAGTACACTAAAGTATTTAAATTATATAGTTTGTATGAAGGATTCCAAATCAATATAATTACCATTTTCATTATTAATTTCAATCAGTTAAAGGACCAATTTCATGGAGCAGATTTTGACTAAAATTCTAGAAACAATAGAGTTGAAATAGTATAATTATCAGTATAAAAAACTTATGACCGGTTTGTGTAACTACACAACCAACGAGCATGGAACATGTTCACTTATAACTAACACTGATAATAAAGTATCTATTCTGTTCATAATATCAGTATTTATATCCAAGTATTTCTGCACTAAAGTTTTTTAGGGACTTCTGCACCATAGGTCCCTAGGTACTTCCACACCAATGCTTCCTAAGTACTTCTGCACCAAAGGTCTTTAGAGACTTCTGCACCATACGTCCCTAGGTACTTCTGCACCAAAGGTCTTTAGGGACTTCTGCACCATAGGTCCCTAGGTACTTCTGCACCAAAGGTCTTTAGGGACTTCTGCACCAAAGGTCCCTAAGTACTTCTGCACTAATGCTCCCTAGGTACTTCTGCACTAATGCTCCCTAAGTACTTCTGCACTAATGCTCCCTAGGTACTTCTGCACTAATGCTCCCTAGGTACTTCTGCACCAAAGGTCTTTAGAGACTTCTGCACCCTAGGTACTTCTGCACCAAAGGTCTTTAGGGACTTCTGCACCAATGCTCCCTAAGTACTTCTGCACCAAAGGTTTTTAGAGACTTCTGCAACATAGGTCCCTAGGTACTTCTGTACCAAAGGTCTTTAGGGGCTTCTGCACCATAGGTCCCTAGGTACTTCTGCACCAATGCTCCCTAAGTACTTCTGCACCAAAGGTCCCTAAATCGAAAATATTCTAAGTCCCATTTGACCCCCCCCCCCCTTAAAAAGGACAAATTTGACCCCCCCCTTAAATTTCCAGTTCTGAAGTACCCCCTCCCTATAAACATGTTCCATGTTAAAATGTAAAATTCTGCATGAAAGGACCCTTAAAAATGATCTATTTTTTTCCCTTTTATTAGAAAGTTTTTTATATATTGAATGAAGCATTTTTTTGAGTGGATATTGTACATCTAACATACATTTGCATATAATTTTAAATATTTTACAATAAAGGCATTTTTATTCTTGACATACATCGCTACAGATTATTATTAATTTTTATATTTTTTAAATATTTTAATTATGTAAGAATTAAATTTAAATTGCAAATATTATAAGTATTTGTTACATTTAAGTACCATTTGTAAAAAAGTTATAGTTATAAAAATTTTATTTTAAAAATCAAATGAACCTTTTTGTCTATATTGCTAATCCTAAAATTGTAACATTCTGATCAAAAATACAAATTAAAAAGGGAATATCGACAAAATATTGGAAACTTGAAGCTTTTAGAAAATTTTTGAGACCAATAAAATTCATTTTCGTCATAAAATTAAAATTTTGGCAGCAAGATTAAAATTAGTAATTTTAAAAATGGGCATTTTTATGAGAAAATTAGTGGTAAAAATTCAAAATGAAGCCAACCAGAAGTGTTTTAATTATTAAAGGGTCCTGCTTCTAAGCCCAGGAGGCTCATTAGAAAAAACGGAGGGTACCGTGGTCGTCCATAACTACATATTTGGTAATTTCTAATATTAATTTAGTTTTTAATATTTCAAAGCCTGCTCGAAGGACCAAAAATGTCATAATTTTTATTATTCGATGCGGTATATAATAATCAAAGATTAATTTAATTAAAAACGTGTTACCCAGTTAGCACAGGTTCATTCGTATAATATTATTAATTATAATTAACCGGAAATAAAAATATTAAATTTATTTATTATCATCATTAATAATAAATACACATACATAGATTCTTTAAAAAATAACAAGGCATTAATTTGTATGTAAAAAAAAATCGATTTATATCGTATAGTACATACATAGGTATATATAAAGACGGTGATTTTCACAGCCTTTCGGTCTTCTTGTTCTTATCAAAAGAATATATGTGTATTATAAGTATTAATTTTCACAGCAATGAACATAAGGAAGAAGAAAAAGGAAGAAGAACTGCATGAGTATAAAAAAAAGGTGATTTGCGAAATGGCGCGAGGCGCCTCTATATAACAGCAGGATTTTTTTTTATTCATGCTGGGACTTATATTGTATAGAGTAGTTGTTGTAAATAGCGTCAAACTCAATATATATGCATTATTATATTTCATACGTAATTACTTTATCGAAAGGTTTTTTATATTCAGAAAATGGACAGTCAATTTATTTAAAAAGAAAATTTATATCTTTAAACCTTTTCATTTTGCTTTATAAAAAGTATCGTATTATAAATATTGAGATACTTGAACTTATGGTAGTCGTAGTGATCAATTTATGTGATTGAAAAAATTAAGAATTTATGTTTTTTAATTGAGAAAATTAAGATATCACTTAAATTGATGAAGACGTTTTAATTTTTTTTTTTTAATTTTCAATCATATTCTTTTTTGACAATTTATTTTGATAAAAATTCAAAGCAGAAATTTTTGAATCAGGTCAAAAATTTCAAAAACGAATTTGCGTTCCCACCCATTTCTCCGATTTTCCCCAATAACGCTCCCCGAACAACTGTTTCTCCGAATAGATCTTTTTGTGAATGCTATGCCCTCAAAAAAAATTTCTTATTCAGAAAATCATTTTTCTGTTTTACTTGGTCTTAGGTATCATTTTCATACAAATTTTTTTAATCATTCCATATTATTCACTTCATATAACAATATAATAACTAAGTGCTAGCAGATACTTAGTTACTCTTTCCATCCCATACGTGTCATAAAATTGTGCGAAGTCATGAATTCTTTTCTGCGAATCTATCTACTTTTCTTAGGACCGCATTCAATTTTTCGACCAAGTGGCAGTTCAGTCTGTATTACCCTGTTCTTATTAGAACTCTTTCAGTGCACTTAATAAATAAGGATGATGCTTTCCTATACAATAAAGCCAAACCTATTGTGCCATCCTTCACTAATGTTGTTCGTCCTGGCTTCTCTTCGCAATGTAGCGTTATTTTGGTTCCAAATAATTACATCGTAAGGTGGTGAAATACGTCACCTTCTCCCTCGTCCTAGTTTTTTTAAAACATAATTTTCCTGAAAACACTGAAAATTTTCCACCATTCATTGAGGCGCTGTAGCTTTAAGACGGTTAAAGACCTGAATTACATCAGAAACAGGTACAAAGGTTAATGCTGCCAACATATGGGTATGATCTTTAATGCTACGATTATCAGAGCTATTATACATCGCCTGCAATCCAGTTGCTTGAACTTTTCAATAGATTGATTGACTCAGATGGAAGAAACAAGTTGATGTACGCGTATCAGGCAAAACCTCCTTACATGCATTTAATATACCCAATTCAAAATCAGACATTATTGCACCTGGCTTAATGTTTTGTAACCATACTATTCAGCTTCAAAAATTACTACACAAAGAACAGATGCATATTGTACTGTTTCTTTTGATGATAGAAGTGCATATACAAGTGGTAAAGCAACGATATCTGTACTTCCTTATATATTGGATTTCTTCAGCCTTAGACTCCTCGCGATTGGCAAGGTGAGCATGATCATTTGGGTCAAGTCCTTGGATGACAACAAGCTCACATCCATTCCATTTCGTTATAACTCTTGCATTAGATTCTCCATTACTTGGTTTTCTTTTATCCCTATATTTATTTCCGTTTTTCTTTCTTGAGTAAATAAATTCATTTATAAATAACCTTCTTGAAACGATTTCTGGTTCAGGATTCATTATCAAGTATGTATTAGTTAAATTTAAATCAGTTTAGTAGGTCTTAAAAAATGTTTACAATCTCCAGGCTTTTAAAAATTCTTTACTCACATCTTTTCAATTATTTATTTGCAAGATATGGTAATTTAAAATCATAATCCCAATTGAAGATTTTTTTAAAATTTTCTAATTTTAAACACTATATTTGTAGAGCTATATCACTAAAGTGATTCAAAAAAATGAACAAACTTAGAGCTTGCACGATGAATTTAGATTTTTTATGTCATAAACGGCTGCCTAATTAACTAGAAATTTGAAAAAACAAATAACACCATAATTTACTCGATAAAAGGTCAAAAAACTTATTTCTATATTTAGAAATTTGAACATTATTAGCTTTGGGTGCTCACTGCCCGTTAGCGACCAATAAAAATTTACCTATAGAATCATCCGATTGAACCAAAAATTATGCATCTAAATAATGAGAAAAAGTTAATTTTTAAATATGACAGCATCCAAAATGTATCCACAAGATTTTTAAATTTTTCCGGTATGAACTAGAGCTTCGCTCTACATAATTAATTATAAATGAACATTAATTTTTTTTTTTAATTTTAAACCTTGTACAGAAATTCTTAATTTCTTAATATCAGTTTTAATTAAAAACTTAGTACTTAAATTTGTTTTTTAGTTAGTTTTTATTACACAAGCTGCCACATAATCACCCCCAGTACCAAATATTAGTGAATAACATAAAGACAAGCAAATTATTTTTAATAAAAATAACAGATTTATATATATATTCGCAGATATATAAATGAAATGGGTTATAGTATACATAATATGCATAAAATTATATTATATGCAAACCGTTAGATAAATTTTTCAATGTCAGAGAAAGCACAAGATATAGATAGGTACACATACTACAAGAAAATGAAATTTTTTTTTTTTTTATTTAATAATAAAATTTTTTTTGAATAATTTCTTTTTTTTTTATTTTTTTTAGAAAATAAAAATTCTTTTAGATAATAAACATTCAATTAATTATGTTAAAATGAGGCAAGTAATTTTATGAATGTAATTTGCGAGTGAAAATATGTTTACCAAACTTTAGTTACGTTTGATCAAGATATTGATTATAATTTTTAGCTTCTTTGCTGTTTTAATATTTTAAGTGTTGGGTAATAACTAATCGATAATTTATTGGTAATGTTTGGGTTTTTTTGTAGTTTTCCTTTAAATAATGGTTGCCAGGAGTAAGGTTTTACCTAGTCAAAATGAATTGTTGAAATTTAATTTAAATATTTTTAAATTTTTCTCGTAAATGAAATGACTTTTCAACGTTATATAATGCTAATCATAATTATTTTATTTAATGGATAACATGGATATCATTCATTCAAATTTATATTTTCCCGACTGACTTTTTCATCTGTTGCAAGTTGAAATATTCCGCTTGCGATTACCGAAATTCTGTTTAGGGCTAACGGAACTTTATTTTTAGGCTCAAACGATTGCAAGTGACTTATAATATAAAAAAAATTTTATTTTTATTTTTATTTACTTTTCAGATAATTTGGAATCGTTTGAGCAAGAAAAACCACTAGTGGAATTCCGCTAGCCACAAGCGGATTTTTTTTAATTTATGAAGTGAATCTAAGAGATGATAAAAAAATTTCGCTTTTTATTCTAATTAGAAAATAAACGTATTGTCAATAAATTGTTATTACCAATTTCAACTTAAGTACGCATTCGATCAATGCTAACTAAAAAAATAAAAACGGTTTATTTGTAAATTTTCAATATTTTACAATTTTTTTTTGCAAATTAACTACGTTTTCTTTTGGTTTCTTCATAAGAGTTATTTCTAAGAACGCAATTTCGAAAATTTGTAATTTTTATTAAAAGTTGATAAAAAAACAGGTTAACTATTAAAATTTGACGAAGGAAAATTAATTAATTTCAAAAAAGATAATTGAAAATTAAAATTAAATTAAATTTAAAATTAAATTCATTTGAGATGCTTCTTAGAAAATTCAATTACTCGTGTAAAATAAATTGTAAATTAAATTTTGTTAATCATCAATTTATTTTACAAATAGAAATATTCAATATACTGTAAATATGTAATAATAAATTTCAATTACATTTTATTATATATATATTAATAAATAATAATCAATAATGATCATTAATTTTGAACAATGAAACTTAATTTTCTTTTGTTTTCTTTTTGTCATTTTATTAAATAAAATTAATAATTTTTTCATTGTTTTAAAATTTTCTTTGAAATAAATAATTAAAATATTGTTATTATTTATTTTAAAAAAATTGAAAAACCCATCTAACAATACTCAATTACTGACAAAAAAAAAATTAATTTTTCAAAGAAGATTAAGAATGAAAAACCACAAGATATTAAATTGTATTAGTAACATTGTATTATGAAAAAGTAAAGGAAGTTATAAACCTGAAGTATATCAATTTCCTATAAAATAAACTTCAAAGTACCTATTTTTCCTGCGTGTCTGTTCGTATTAAAAATATTTTTTTTTTATCATTTTTATAACACTTTATAATTAACCATGAGCATATCTTACCTGATGCATAAAATTTAAGGAAGAAAAAAACTATTATTTTTCTTAATTAATCAACAAATTAATTACAAACACTCAAACAAACAACACGTATTTATTTATTTTTTCACTATTTATTGTTTAATTGAAAAAAAAACCAAAAAAAAAAACAAAAAACCAAAAAAAAAAACTTAAAAACTATATTTTTGTTTTTGTTGTTATATCACGTTTGATATCACAAATCCAACTGTAATAGAACTAAGCTATAAGTCCCCCATATACTAGTCCCACTTTGACTGAATAAAACCCACTACCGTAACTACTACAGAATATTCCCCACTTCTTATAAAGAGAAGATTTGTACTTTTCTCTCATTCTCTGTATTATTATTACTTTTAACTTTATTTTTATTTCCTATGCACAGAGAAGAAAATTTTCTTAACAAAATATTATTTTATTTTTAATCAATAAATTATTTTCCCAAAAGTTTTTAATTGATATTAAGAGAATTCCTTTAAATATTTGTAATTACATAAAATGAAATTAATGTTAGTAGGTACAAGAGCCCTATTTTCTAAAATTACATAGCTCAAGGGTTTTAAATTATCAGTACAAGGAGTGGTTTATTAGAAAATAAGAGAAAAAGTTGGCCAAATTTATAATAATATTATCAATAATTGACATTATTCGACATGCCTATTTTTAAGAAAACAAAATCTTTTATTTATTTATTCATATATAACTGTTTATTTATTTTAAATAATTAACATGTTATGCTTCGGATCAAAAATTAAAATTATGTTAATAAAACTTTTTTATTTTTTTTTTTTTTTTTTTTTTTTTTTTTTCATACTCTAAATATTGTATTTTAATATATAATGAAATTATTTTTTATGCATCAATTCAGAAATTTTAACGTTATTTTGTTTTATTACTTTATTTTCACTGAGATTAGGGGTGCCTTGTAACGAAAATTGGGCAATGGTACTAAAAAATTCCTTTTTTTTTACAAAATAAACTATTTTTAGTCAATCAGGGAGGATGCTTTTTTTAAATAAACGTACCCTAACAGTAAAAACTACAGCTTCATGCAAGACTTATAGTTTGTACAACAAAAACATTTTTTCTGAAAATATGATTAAAAAGAACCTCTTTTTTTTTTAATTCCCATTTTTCTAGTTATTAAAAAAAAAAATTTAAGGTAATTTTTCTTAGTTTTTCTGTAAAATGCTCATTACACCTTTTAGGTTCAAATGAAAATTTTTCTTAGAATCCAATTCTGTCCTAAAAGGTTCAGCTCATTTTGGTTCTTTTTGTGTGGATAAAAAAAAATTTTTAGCTACAAACCTGTTTTCATTAAAAATTGGTCATTTTGGTCGAAAAATGAACATTTGAATTATTGACTAGAATGGTAAAAAAAATTTCACAATATTGTGAAAAAAATTATAATAATCAATACTTTACTAATATTTTATTTTAAAAAGCGTTCTTAAATATGCAGGTATATATAAATTGTAAATAAAATAAAATCATATCTATATAGAGTGACTGAAAATTAAATTTATCTATCGTCCATATTATAAATTTATTGACTTTCGATTGATCAGTGATAAACATTAATTTGTTCTATATACATATAATTAAAAGTGTGAAAAGTTAATATATAACGTTATTATAATTTTATTATTAAAATAAAAAACTTGTTATATTAAAGATTATATTTTTGATCTAAATATATCAACTTGTCTACTACTCCACTAGTGTGTAACCGTTAATTAATTCATAAAATATTTTTATCTTTCTTTATGCTAATTTTTTTAATTATTTAAGTCAATATTTATTTTAATAATCGTTTTATATGGATTTTTCTTCTTCTTTTATTTCATGGGTTAAGTCTGGTGAGTGAATATATTTTTTAGGCACGATCATCGTGTGTTAGTTGGTAAAATTGGGTCTTATAAGTTTGTTGGGTCAAGAAATGGATTTTTCCTAAAAACGTATTTTAGATATCACAAATTCAAGGGAAAAACTGCTAAAAATTGAACTTTTTTTTTTATTTAAGTGGTCGAAAGGATGTTTGATAATTAAAACACTTCTTAGTTGTTTTATAAATCAGATCGCCTTTTTTTATACTATTTTTATAACTTTTTAACTTAAACTTTTGATTTTTTTGAAAAAATAAAAACAAACTTATGAAAAAAAGAAATAACATGATTTTTCACTTTTATAAATGAAAATTTTTCAGTTAAAAATTTTAAAAATTGCCAATTTAAAATGGAATTGCTTATATAATAGGGGTATGCGGTTACCCGGTTTCATCAAATAATATAATTAGTCACTTATATTCTTTGGTCTTATGGATACCGGACCCGAAAAAAATACCAAGTTTTCGAAAAAAAAGCAACGAGCTGCTTGTACATGTAATTGAATATCAAAAATTCAAGTTCCTTCAGGCATTTTTGTCGAAAAAAAAGATAAAAAAATTCGCGTAACCGCACACCTCTAATTCGCAAATACCCCACGCATGAAAATAAAATATTAATAATAAAACAAATAAAAAGTTGAAGAGGTCGCAAAAAAAAAAAAATAAAAGTTTGTTTTTTTCTTTTAAGAAATAAAACAGCAACAAGTCAGTCGAGCGTTTAAAAAATTGTATCAAGCATGAAATTGCTCCAATTCCCAGCATCTAATATCTAGACTAGATCTCAAATTTAATACCATAAGCTTCCATAAAACTTTTTTTATTTTAAAAAGATAATACAAAAAAGAAAAAAAAAAGAAAAATTCTTTTCTATAAATTATTCACTCTCTACTTCTAAAATAATATGCGAATTTTATATTTTCTGACATCATAATCTTTCTAGCAGTATGTGCCTCTAAGCTATAAGGTATATAATAACTACTTTTTCAACATTCATTTAATATTTCAAAAATAATAATAGAAAATTTATTTTTATTCAATTCTCTACGTTTATATACACCCGCACAATTAAATAAATACCAAGAAAAAATAGAAAATCTATTTTCTATTATAAAAGACTTCCGATTGAAAGAAAGAGTTTATTTTTTTCTTTTTTTTTTTTTTTGATTGGAATCTTTTATATACTATGAAAAAATCGATCTTTTATAGACAAGACATGAATGGAATGACATTTTAAAATAACTCTATTTATGGTATTTGCTCAGCAATTTTCTTATTAATAATATTACATTTTACGTGTTTCTAGAAGTGTAATTTTCATTTGTAAATTATTAAAATTACTTTTTGATTTTTATAAAATTATTGAATTTTTTTTTTGATATTCTGCAAAACATTTTATTTATTTATTTAAAAAGTATGACATGTACAAAAATCTAAAAAAAATATTAATATTTTGACGTTTTAAAATATAATCTTTTTTCTATACTGAATTACTTTTTTTCGCCCACTAAATATAATCAGGTCGAGTGAAACCCAAATAATATTTATTTAATTTATAAATTCGTAACGGTTATTTTTTTTTATTATTGAACAATAGTTTTATGCTTTCATACATGTCAGTAATTAACGTAAATGGGTATTAAAAGAAAACCCAAAAAAAAAATTTTTTTATGTATCTTTCAAATGTTGATAAATTTTTCTTTTGATGAAAAATTCTGTTTTTAATTAGACATTTAAAAAAATATAGTTTGCTAACTCAACAAACATTTTTTTCATTAATAATAAAAAAAAAATTATCCAACTTTTTCCTGGAAAATTGAATAATTAATTTTTTTACAAAAGAATATCTTATTTTACATTCAAAATTTTAAACAAAGGGCTACTTTTTTAATTCGTATTTTAAAAAATAAATATATATTTTTTTATTATATACGGGTTTAATTTTTTACAAATGATACTCAGACAACTATTTTTTGTATTATTAAATAAAAATATTTGATTTCTGAGCTAACAATTTGCTTTATGTTTTCAATAAATTGCCCACGTTTCGAAGACCTTCAGTCTTCATTATCAAGGCTTATTAAATATTTTAAAGTAAAGAATATACAATATTCTTCACTGAGTAACGATCTTTTGTTTCTTTTCAGAATATTACGTTAATATAATTTTTTTTCAATTTTCTATTGTTTAATTTAAAAAATTAAAGTTCAAAACGTTTATCATAAAATGAGCGTAAAATTAAGCCATAATAGGGTATCAAACCGTCGACCCTGTGATCTTTTGGACTACGGCAAGCTCTCATAGAAAATTTACAAAGAGAAGGAGTTGTTTCTACAAAATTATTTCACTTGTGACAAATAATATTATCTAGAAAGTCTCATGAAATATCGCCAGTTAGCAGTGAGTTAGTAACAGTGAAGTAATAACTGTAATTATTCTTCGGATTAAGGATAAAGAAGTGACCATTAATGCTTTTCCTCCAATCTATGAAAAAAACATCTACTTTCATCCTTTGCATAACAAATAACTATTTGACTTTAAAATTATTAATGAATGCACTAAATAAAACTGCTTGATAACGTATCATGTCTAGTTTGATAAATCAAAAATTTATTTAATTAGCTCTCTATAACGATGGATTCACCAAATAATCTATTTTTGTATAAAAATTGATGGATTTTATGAGGGCAACCATCTTGTAGACAGTATAAATACCAATAAAATTGCTTGTTTAAAAATTTTTCTTTATATAGTCAAGGCACAGGCAATGTTAAATGCATCCAAAAATCTTATCAGCTCTAGAATAGATGCGCCTCAGTGAAACGTATGTAGTTTTGGTCGCTGAACCCGATTTTGAAGGTTTCATCCATTTTCAGATGGCCAGTTTTGAGTAATGGATGCTATATAATAAAAAATCGACGAAAAATTAGCATGATTGGTAATATCTTGAAAACAATTGCTAATTATGCCGATTTTTGGTACCCCAATAAGGTTTTCGGGGTCGCTGATCACGATTTTGAAGACAGAATTATAAATACCAAAATGGCGGCCTCAAAATGGCGTATTTCTAACCTCAGAAACGGTGGTTTATGCTGTTTTAAGCATATTTACGTTCTCCAATAAGTTTTTCGGACCAGTTATAACAATTCTGAGGTCATTTTTTTAAGTTTCAAAATAGAGGGCTAAAAATGGCGGACTGCTAAACTTAAAGTCGACAATAAATACTATTTTAAGCATTTAAACGCGTTGCATTTTAAGTTTTTGGGGTCGATGATCACGATTTTGAGGTCAGTCTTTTAATTTTCAAAATAGTGGATTTCTAACCTTAAAATCGTCAATATTAACGTGTTGAATTCAAAGTTTTTGGGGTTGATATTACGATTTAGTTAGCAATTTAGCAATAGAATAATTCATTAATAAAATAATTCATTCAAACAATTTATTAAAAATCTGACCTCAGAATCGTGATCACCGACCCCAAAAACTTAAAAGGCAACACGTTTAAATGCTTAAATTGCATTTATTGTCGATTTTGAGGTTCGGAATCCGCCATTTTTAGCCCTGTATTTTGAAACTTAAAAATATGATCTTAGAATTGTTATAACTGGTCCGAAAAACTTATTGGAGTGCTGATAAAATTTTTGGATGCATTTAACATTGCTGGCGCATTGACTAATAGGTTATAACCTAAATTTCTTTGATATTTTTTAAATAAAGTTATACAAGGGGAGATTATAATGATATAGTCTAGTATTCTTAAAAAATTATTAATAATAGAGTAATTAAAAAAATATTTTAAAATTTAACTTAAATCATTGACATACATACTTACGAATCATTAAAAAATTTAAGCTACTTCTTAACGGTCGCTCAAAAAATTACAATAATTACATATTTTAATCATTATTACATGTAAATCTGTAAGTTTTGTTTAAAATTAATTAAAAATTTATGCTTCAATTAAAATTTGAGATTTCTACAAGCGACTAAATATCTTAATTTATAAGTGTAAATTTTTAATTACAACATTAAATTATTTAAATGTAAACTTAACTCTAATAAATGCAAATAGAAAATAATTGTTTCAATCTATAGAATATAACTGAAATCAATAAATGTTAAAATGCATAAAAGCAAATTGTCTATTCTATTTGTATTATAAAGAAATATAATAGTAAATGTTATCAAGTCTTATTCAAAGGCGACTTTGCTTGATTTTCATTTTAAAAAATCTTCTATAATATATATACCGTAATAGTCTCTCAAGAGTTCTATTTAAAAAAGATTCAACATTTAAGATAACGACAAAGCGAGACTTTGTCGATTTACTGATTTCAATCGTCTTTTGAGTCTTTCGTATTAATTAAAAGTATAAATACAAAAGCCTATATGGGTATTTTCAAATATGAAACTTATGGTTGGGACTTAAAATTGGTGACTAAGTATTTTATCTTCAAATTACTAGTACAAGTAACCCTCCATGCAACTTTTTAGCTCTCAAGGTTCAAATCTCGTTTTTTGGCAGTTATTTTCATTTTTTGGCAATTTTGAAAATAAGAGAACCAATTTTTCTTTATTTTTTCTCTGATAAAAAATAATTTAACTTTTCAGAAACTTCAAATTTCAATCCCGCTATACCACGTGACAAAATAAAATTTTGATCAATCATTTTCTGAAACGAAAAAAATATCGCAATAAATTAATTAGCAAAATAAAGTGTATAGGGAAATTAATAATTAAATATTTTATATATTTTTATAATTTTCATATTGTTTTACAATTAAAATATATAAAATATTTAATTATTGATTTTCCTACACTTGTGTAAAATTTATTTTGCTAATTAATTTAATGTGTAATATTTTTTTCACGTTAGAAAATGCGTAAGAAAATAGATGTGCAAGATCGAAATTTGTAGGTTCCAGGTAGACTCGTTAAAAGTAATTACCATTTTTGATTATTATTTATTAACATTATTTGAATATTTCTCTTAGTAAACATGAAAATATTGATGACAGTGATTTATAATCAATTAATGATTAAATAAAATTTAATTTTCTGGGAACATCTCAAACGTTACAAAATTAATTTTATTTTATGAAAAAATTTTAATAATTAACCTGTTTTTTATAAATTATGAATAAAAGTTTAAAATTTTGTAATTTGCATTGTTAAAAATAGCTTTTATAAAGAAAAAAAAAAAGTTGTTCATTGAGGATTTTTGAAAATTTACTATTTTTTTTCATCAAATTTCAATCATTTTCTACAGTGAATTTTCTACCAAAGAGGAAAAAATTTTCCACGTTTATAAAAGCGTTTTAGATACAAAAAAAAAAAAAAAAAAAAAAAAAAAAAAAAAAAAAAAAAAAAAAAAAAAAAAAAAAAATTAAAAGTCCTCTTTTTTGATATTTTTATTGAACTTTAATATCCGGTCATAGTCATAGCCATATAAAATGAATATATGTTAGACTGTTGATGAATTTTTATTTTATTAAACAACTCGAAAATAATTAACGACCTAATATACATTGGTAGTTGTTATTACGTCTTATGCACATGAATAAAGATTTTAATATAGATTATTTTGTAAAAGAAGAGTTTAATCGAAGAAAAGATGTTGATTTTAAGTTTTATATACCCTAAGGACTTTTAATAAAGCCTTATTGTACTATAACAAACCGAATTATAAGTAATCTCTTCCTGCCTACGCTATAATTAAAAAAATATTCAAATGCAAATTAAAATTTAACAAAAATTCAATAAATAAATTTAAAAAATAATATGTACAATGTAAAAAATAACTTCCTTATATTAACAAAAAAATTAGAAAATTTTCGAAAAATTAGAATATATAATAAATTTAGTATATTTTTCGGAAATTTACAACTATTTTTTGTAAATTTTCGAAAAAAAATTGTAAATTATCAATTTTTCTTGCGAATTCACAAAAAAAAATCGAGAATTCTCGAATTTTTCGATAATATACTAAATTTAGTGAATTTACGATTTTCTTCGAAAATTTAAAAATTTTTTCGAAAATTTTCTGATTTTTTTGTTAATATAAGGAAGTTACTTTTTACAGTGTACCGTTATTTATTGACCAAATGATTAGCAAATAAAACGGATATTTATTAAAGTTAATTGATACACGAGTTTGTATTGTATCTCATGAATTTTACAGTGCAAGTATTTTTAATTAATTGAAAAGAGTTTATCTAGAATTAATTAGAGAAAATTCTCTTTAAATATTTATTCATCCAGTATTTTGTTTTTGTTTTTCGAGTTTGAGGTTCAGATAATTTAATATTTACAGTACTTGTGTTTCATTTAAAATTTCATTTAAAACTGTTTTCCACGTATTAATTTATTTCAAATACTAACATGGAATTTTATTTTCACTTATGACTGAAATTTTGATATTACGTAAAATAAGTTAATGAAATAGTTTACTTCACTTCATTCGTTTTCAACAGCAGTTTCTAACTAAATACATTTTAAATACTTTTACATATTTTATATGAATTTATGAAATTTTACTATTTTATGTTTGGCTATTTTCATTTGTTTTAGAATTTTACATTTATGAATTCTTTTACATGACATATTATTTACAAGAATCTTAGATTTTAATTAATTGACATGCAATAAATTTGTGCAAAATAAAAAATAATAATAACAAAAATTTGTATATAATAAATAATTTTTATTAATTTTTAATAAGAAAAAGTCTTATTAAAAAATGAAATAAGGACAAATTTAATGATAATAATAATTATTGATTTTTGTCCTCAATATGACAAATACAATCAATCAAAAAAATAAAAAAATTCTTTTCTTCATATTGTTCTGTCGATAATATTATTAAAGAAAATTATCCCTTTTACTTTTTCTTCTGCTATGACATATGGAAAAACTTGTATTTTTTACAAATAATAAATAAGTTATAATAACACAATTGACTTTCTCCAACTTATTTTTCTATTATAAGAAAGATAAAGAGAGATTATACGATGGCCTTAATATTCAGTTTTTTTTTCCAGGACACACACATGCATAATATTTGCAAGAATAAAATAAAAGAAAGATGAATCGTGTGATGATGATTGTTATCTTTTAATTTGTTTATAATATTTTTTTACTTTAACTTTCTCGTATTTAATACTCTTTTTTTGACAAATAAAAGATTTATTTAACTTATTAACTGTTTAATTGCCAATTTTTTTAGAGTTTCAAATAATTAATTGATTAAAAGTAAATACAACAATTAAATTATTGAAAAAAGCATAAAAAAAGATAATTATATATCAATGGATAAATAAAATTAATTGAAGCATTAAAATAATTAATTGCACTGATATTAATGTTTTTGTTATCAATTCGACTGTTAAATATAAATTTGAATATTTAAAAAATCTTTTTAATGCGGGTGTTTTATGATTATTTATCTAGATTTTTTTTAATTTATTAATTTATACTGTGAAAAAATTATTTAAAAAAATTTTTTTTCACATAACTTTCTTTGCCTTTATTTAGGTTTGTCGAATTAACATTCGAAGGGGTATTTTCTTTTTGGTTAAAGAACCAATTCGAAATTATTAAAAAAAGTAAAAATTTATTACTTCAATTGGTTCGTGAAGTTAATTAAAAACTGGATATTTTCTATATAAAAGAGAAAATAGGAATACTAGGGTATTAATAAATATTTTACACTCTTAACTCTTTATTGCTTCTAAGAAAATAAATGAGAATCTTTTCAATACATTATCCTAATTATCTTTTGAAAAAATGATCTGTTTAATGATAATTAGATTTTTAATAACCTTAATTCATAGCTAATCATTTAATGTTTCCTTCTTTATACCAAAGGGGTTGACTTTTATTATCGAGTATAAAACGAGTTATTGTGGCGCCAGAATTGCGTGCAATAGCTACTGATGAGTTTCTTAGAAAAATCATTTTTACTCAACGGATATGAGATTGTATGACCAAGGAAAGGAAGTTAAGTCAACTCTGTTATTATTTAAGGGCTTATCTCGCTTTTATTTAAATCTTTCTTATTGCATTCCGTGATTCTTTTAATATGCGGGTCCTAGTAACTCCTGGGGTATAATTAATATTTTTATATTAGCGCTGGAAATTATTCAGAGGATTTTTATTTATCTTATACGACTCTATTATGCTGGTTAGTACTTTTTCAAAGGATAATTCAATTTATATTCAACAGTAATTGATTTTTTCATTATTTTAAATACCTGATCTTAAATTTCTATATAAATTAATTAATAACATTATATACCAAAAAGAGATGGTCTTAGACTTAGATTTCAAAAATAGTATTAGAAAACTATAATGCAAATGAAATAAGCTTTTATAAAAGCTTATATATTCATTGAATTTAAATCGTTAAAAACAAGTAATCGTTATTACTTTACTAATTAAATCCACGGTTTTACCCCATTTAAAAAAAAAATATATTTTTTAAACTTAAAGTAAAAATAGAAAATTTAAATGAGCTAATTTGTCAGCTAAATTGCTTTAAAAAATTTATTTTTTTTGTGATTTTTGACAAAAGTCTATATTGAAATATTTCAATTTATTAACTTGTTTATTAAATTTTAATTTTTTAACAAAGTTCCAAATTCTCAACTTTATCTAACACATAACTTGAAAGCTCCGAAGCTCCATCATATCATGATAGCTTTGACGTTAGTAAAGACCATTTCTTAATATTATTATTAAACACTAAAATAAAATAAATTACATTTCACGTTTGGGTACTTACAAGTTGTAATTTTAAATTTTAAACTACTATAGTATAGCCATCTCTTAGAAATTATTGAGGCATTCAAAGATTTCTGAATTATCAACAAGTAAATTTTTATTAATGATAATGTAGAAATCTTTTCTATTATCTGCTGATAAATATATGAATAAGTTGCAAATTTAAAAAAATAATCGTGCAAAATATTGTTCTTGTTTTTAAAAAAGTGCAAATAAATTTTTTCTCTTCTTTATTACTTGCATATTACGAGACTTTTATTAAGTAATTATAATATGTCCTTGCATGCATTTATTCATTCACTTTTATATTAGTGACTGTACTAAATACTGGTTTGCGAATAGAAATACGATAGTATTAATAACAAAATAAGCATATTAATCAATGATTTTAAATAAAAATCGACTAGACATCGAGTTTTTCTTTAAAATCAAGTTGATCTTTCATTTTTCGATATTATTTATTAGCGATGAAATTTATGTTCAAAATTTAACTCTGTAAAAATTTAGGGTATGTTACTAGATTTTTAACCAGTTAAAGGCTTTTTAAAAATCTTATCTGTACTGCGATAACATTACTACTGCAGGTTGTGCATACTGTAGGAAAATATACACCTGCGTCAAGTACCCATGTAAAAAAGTTGGTACAGATAATATACAAATTGTATACATCATTGTATACAGAAAAACTGTATACAAAAATGATTCTATACAATTTTTCAATTATATACAATCTAATGAGATTTTCCCAAATAGGAAGAGAGAAGTTAGAAAAATAGAAATAGAAAATAAAAATCTGCAATTTTCCGCTCTGGCTCTAGATTTGACGGCTCCAGGAATCCTAGAAACCTAAAATTTAAAAAACGCATCCATATGTTTTCCAATTTTTCCAATATCTTTAATTTCAAATCTGTATAATCTTCTTATTAGTTTTACATTAAATTTTTTATCTTCTATAATGCTTATAAAAAGTTTCTTTTATTTATAACATATTTTCAAAGACTTTTGTTCACAGATTGATTTCAAAACAAACTTATGAAAAAGTTCTTCCAAGTCTTAATTTGTGCACACAATTATTTTGTTTACTAATTTTTCAATTTAAAATTCGTATTTATTTTTCAACATTCTTTTTTCATAAATATAACATTTAGTTTTTGATCTTGAACTTCTAGGTTTTCTTATAAACACAATTAAATTAGGCATCACTTTTTTCAGAAAAAATTTCAATCACTCTTAAAAAAAATTAAAATCTGATAAAAAAATAAAAATCTTATAAAAAAATAAATCTTTTGCAAAAATTATAGGTTAAAAAGTTTTTTTTAGCGGCGCATGACCGGCTAGTTTGACTTCACGCGATCAACTAATTTTTTTTTGACAATTGTTTTTGTCACCAAGCAACAATTTAATTAATAAAAAAAAACACATAATTTTATTGCGTTGCTTGGTGATATTAAAAAACAATTGTCAAAAAAAAAATTAGTTGATCGCGTGAAGTCAAACTAGCCGGTCACGCGCCGCTAAATAAAACTTTTTAACCTATAATTTTTGCAAAAGATTTATTTTTTTTTTAGATTTTTATCAGATTTTAATTTTTTTTAAGAGTGATTAAATTTTTTCTGAAAAAAATGAAGCCTAATTTAATTGTGTTTATAAGGAAACCTAGAAGTTCAAGATCAAAAACTAATAATGTTATATTTATGAAAAAAAAATTGTTGAAAAATAAATACGAATTTAAATGGAAAAATTAGTAAACAAAATAATTGTGTACACAAATTAAGACTTGGAAGAACTTTTTTATAAGTTTCGAAATCAATTTATTAACAAAAGTCATTGAAAATATGTGATGAATAAGAGAAGCTTTTGTAAAATTAATCATTAGAAGATAAAAAATTTAATATTTTTGTAAAAAAAGAAGCGCAATTAAAACTACTAAGAAGATTTTAGATTTGAAATTAGAGATATTGGAAAAATTAGAAAATATGGATGCGTTTTATTTTTTTTAGGTTTCTACAGGATTCCTGGAGCCGAGAAACAAGAAATCTGTAGCTGGAGCAGAAATTTTTATTTTATTTAATTTCTATTTCCCTTTTTCGAATTTATCTCTTTCTATTTTGGCAAATCTCATTAGATTGTATACACTTGATAAATTGTATAGAATCATTTTTGTATACAGTTTTTCTGTATACAATGATGTATACAATTTGTATATTATCTGTACCAAATTTTTTACATGGGTAGCAATCAGCTTATGAAAAGCAGAATTCCGCTTGCAGTAAGTTTAAGGCTGGTCATCAAAATAATTGATTGCTATAGTATTATCACAAAGAAAAAACCAAGAAAGGAGAGAAAAAACTAATTACTTCTAACAATGAAATAAAAAATTATTACTCAAATGTTCAAACTATTATTGGGAGATTTCCAGAATTCATAAAAAGGATACTACTGCTTCTTGAGTATGATGTAATTTGTTTCACTGAGACTTGGCTTATTGAGATGATTTACTCGGTAGAGTAGGGTCTTACCAACAAATTTTATGTTTTTCAAGCAGATAAATCATCGATGTCCAGCAGTAAAGATTCTGGTGAGGGTGTGCTTCTCGCTGAAAATAAGAAATTTAATTGTATACAGTTACATTGGTATCCATCTTTTGACCATATTTTCTTGCAAATTTGGACTGGAAATTTCTATATGCTAATTGGTGCTATTTACATCCTACCGGTTTACTCTATTGAAAAATACAACTGTTTATTCTCATTGGTTCAAAAACATATGAATGGCCATGATAACATTTGTTTTAAGGGTGACTTTAATATCTCTTGTTATCAATGGATACTTGTCCAAAAATAACAGAGTTTAAATATTCGAGATACTATTCAAAGGAATTAAAGTAATTAATTTTCTAAAAAAGTGAAATGCTTTATTATTATAAGCAAAATGAGTATTCAGACTTTTACTATGATCAACTTAAAGCTTTAAGATCTGCTAGTCATTTGTTAATGTTAAGAGATGAAAAAAGCTATATCAATGATATTGAATCTAGCATTCGAAAAGAACCAAAGGGTTATTATAATTATATTAGATCCTTAAGAGGGTGAATATAGTGTACCAGTTATTATGAAATTAAATGATGCTCACTTAAATAACATTAATGATACTATTGAATTATTAGTTATTTCTATTAATTCTGCAGGTACCTTCTGTACCTACATTAAAAACCGCGTATTTTTGAAAAATAATTTTTAAATGAATTTAAAAATTAATGATACTGTTAATTTATTTGCGAAAAAGTTTAGTAGCGTATATATATAGCCTCAAATATATCCTATAGGAATATCGCTAGTATTTTAAATAATACTCTAAGTATTACATTATTTACTGAAAATGAACACAGTAGATGTATTGATGAATTGAGTGATACGCTAAGTCCCAGGCTTGACAAAGTTCATGTTCTCTTCATAAAAAAAACTGTAAATCTGTGTTAGTTTGTCCTTTGACTAATCTTTCTAACCTATCTATTAAAACTGGTATAAACCCACAGATCTTGAAAGAAAGCTTTATTAATCCAGTATATAAGAGTGGAGATGCTCAGGATGTATCTAATTATAGACCCATTGTCAAAATTAATATGATTGCTAAGATATTTGAAAAATTAAATTACAATAAACTTTATAATTATATAATTGGCTACATCATTGATGAGCAGCATGGGTTCTTCCCGGGTGTATCCACTATCACTAACTTGCGTGTGTTCGTAGATGATATTGTCTACAAAAGGTGAGAGGGATTCAATACTTACGCAACATACACTGACTTTCAACTGGAATTTGACAAGGTAAATTGTAATATGTTAGTCGGAAAGCTTTGCTCCTATGGTATTGGTGGAAGTCTTCTGTCATGGTCTGACTCTCTATTAATTGGGAGGACGCAGAGAGTAAGGATAGGAAATTTTGTCTCAGATAAGATGAAGGTTACATCTGAGTTATAATTGAATGGAATGATTTTGGAGATTTAGAAATGCAAATGTGATTACTTTCGGTGGCAGAAATAAATTAAATTTTAAATACAGGATTGATGATATTAGTATATATCGAGTAAAAGACTTAGGTATTTATTTTGAAGACTCAATAAGCTTTCAGAGTTTTGTTGATTATGATAATAGCTAATTATATTTATTGTTACACGAACCTAATTGCTTCTATCCATATACATAACAATTGGATTAAAATCATTAATTTTGTAAAAAGAAACTCAAGAGTGTTTGGTGATTTTGGTACAATCAGGAGGATTTCTCGTATATATATCCTGGTATTATATATGGGATCTTGTCGTCATTATACAAGGTACAATATGAACAGCTGGAAGCACTAGATCATAAGTTTTTAGATATGTAATCTACAGGATTAGCTCTCCCATGCATTATAGGAATCATGATTATTCTGAGATTGCTATAAGAATTAAAATCTTCTCAATAAGAAGTGCTAACAGTGCCAGACTTGTCAAAATTTACCCTTGAAACAAAAAAATCTGCCGCTCCCTTAAGGACAGCGAACCTAGAGCACTATGCTGTCTTAGGAATTGACTTAATATATTTGTGTAAAATATTGAATCACTTTGTGGACTGAAGTACAATTTTATCAGAGATTTTACTGTTGATTCCTACAAGAGTATTAAAAAATCTTGGCCCTAGATTTTATCTTCCTTTCAAGATGTCCATATGGTTCTAAATCAATAAAAATAGGTCTATGTATAAGGTATAACGACAAATTTGAATATTTTTGATGACTCCTTTTACAGTGTTCGTCAACTAACGTGCAAGGCGTTGGCGTACACTTAATGATGCGAAGTATAGGGTTATTAACCTGGTTGTGGATTGATCATTGGAGTCACTGATGTCGTTGCCAGTGCTATCCCGTACTCTGGAGTGCTCTCCCTATAATTGGGTAAGCAATATTGACTGGGTCTTGGCATTAGGAGTTGAGTTATTAGTGACTCCGGAGTTTGATCCATGAAACTAAAATACTACCCTTGTTCTTTGATTAAAACATTAAGTTCATGTGAAGTTAACACGAACTTGTCCACTGGGTTGACTAATTAGCTAATTTTATTTTACTGTTAGAGGCTGTCTAAACCACTATTCATTAATTCTTATTTAATTTCATTTTTTTTAATAATTTTATATTAGTTTATATTATTTTATTCTATCTGCATTATTATTGTTACTTTTTATAAATTAAATTGTAATTAGCATGATGATCTCTGATAATTATATTATTTTGGTGATAGTTACTACAATTTGTAATTTACTTTTGTATTTTGGGACTTAATCTTGTTATAATAATAAAAACATAATTTAAAATATTATTAATTTTTAAAATAAATAAAAAATTTATAAATATTTAAAAAAATTAATTTTCCTGGCTTTTTTGATATATGCATATATGACTTTAATTGAATTTACCAGGAATTTATTTCTAAAAATTGAAGTTGCTCCCTTATCCGGATAATTCGGATATCCGGACTACTAGTGGTTTTAATTGATCCTGTTATGGAAGGTTCTACTGTATTTGTCAAATTCATGATAGGTAAATAAGCTATTTTAACAAAAATCGTGTTTTACATTTAGTTAAAATTTAATTGTCTTTGCCAACATGATTTTCTGGTAGTTGAACACTATAAAAACCTACAAAAACATAACGTAGAATCTTCGATGTGTACCAAAAAGATGTTTAAACGTTTAGAGAACCCCATTTTGCATCCCTGAGCTACTCAAATTTTTTAAATACGATTTTTTGGACTAGCTGATGGTATAACTTTGATTTTTTGTGATTTTGAACTTCCCAAAGAGCAAAACTAACCTTACATAAGGTATCTATAACTTGCAAATAACTGCCCCTGAACTCAAAAAATGCGTTTTCAACACTTATTCACCCAAAGTTTTTAAAATCTGATTTTAATCATATTAAAACTTGAGTATTACTACTTAGTATTAAAATTGGCAAATTTGATGTGCAAATGAAGCAGTATTTCAACAACATTCAGATTATAATGTTGAAATTGCTCTCATTATAAGTCTGGTTATATCAATAAAATGAAAAATAAAATTTTAACAGCATTACTATAATATACTTTATTAAAATAATAAAATTAAATTACGCATATACAAACACACTTAAATACTACAGAAATAATAAGTCGATATCGAATCGACAAATTGATTAATTACATATTTTCTTAATTATTATTTATCGATATATAATATAAAATATTTACAGTCATTTTCTTGTATAATGGCGCGTAAAATTATGTATTACTTTTTTTTTTCAGTAGTTTTTATAATACGATATCAAATATTACAGTTTGCGATATCATAATATATAATAATGAAGATGATAATAATAATGAAATTCGATAACGTATCAATGAAAAATTAATAATGATAACTGTTTTACAGGTATTTTTTTTTTTTTTAATTTAAAAAACTAATCGATTTTATTTATTTGTACAATATTTTGCAATGATTAATCTCATTTAAGCTCCTGACAGCGGTATTTCATTTTTGTTAACCTGGGAATTTTTTGGATTTTTGGTTATTGGGTTAAACCATGGCGCCAATTTTTCCATAATTATGCATTTGTTCAATTGCCACTAGTTTCACCCAAATAAGTCCCAGATTAATGTACATAATTTACAAAAATTTGTTTTTCTTTAAATTTTATTAAAAATATTTTCACTTAATAAATATGGAATGTTTTTCTTTAGTTAATAAATAATTTAACATTAATTTATTTTTATTTTTAACTAATATTATATTGATTGATATATATTAAATTATTTATAAAATATATATCACTTAAAAAAATAAATTAAAAAATAATATTCTCTTTTATACTCTCAATAATTATTTTTCTTTTTTTGCGTTACATAATAATAATAATAATAGTAATAATAATTGAAACGCAAAATTTTTTTTATAATTCAAAAAATAAAAAAGAAAGGAACATGATGCTCGTATTCAATTCAATATATAAAATAAGAGACTCTCTCTATATTTGGTAGCTTATATAATAATAAAAATATTTTTTTTATTAATATACTTGTTTATATTTATTATTACGTAAAAAATAGAAATTTTAACGTATCAAATAAAAACAAGAATATTGAATTTAATAAAAAGCCAATTTACTTAAATACTAGAATTTCAAATTTGTCTTTGATTGGCTCTTAATTAATTCATTATATATATAAAAAAAAATTATTTTTAAGGTTATGTCAGCCAGTTATTATATAAAACATCGTTACGCATACCATCAGTCGGTAAAACAGTTCCTAACCTCATTTTAACTTTGGAAGACAGTCATATTTTGTGTATTACACATCGTATTTTTTAATATAAACAATAATATATATAAATATTATATATATATATAAATCTATATACGTATATATCAATGTATAAACATAAAAAAGAAAAAATTAAATAATTTTTCACAAAGATAAATAATCTCTAAATAATAAAAAAAAAACCGCAAAAAAAATATTATTTTCAAGAAATCGAATAAGCTGGTTCTTGATGGCGTAAAGGTACACAATAACCACTGTAAGTTTTTATTTCTAAGGCGCCAGTATACGACCTTGCTGGCACAGAACCGGGATCCGTATGCCTTCTTGGGCATCTATGAGCTTTAGGACATTGACATAACGGCGATGCGTTAACTTCTTCGAGTTGCGAACTCCTTCTTTTACGAACTGTGAATAGCCTGCAAGGTTCCTTGTGTTGGCAGCGTATCCTCTGTAAAGATTATTTGACGTTATAGAATTATAAGAAATTTGGAGGTTAATGAAAATGTTTGACTTACGCTTTGCGGCGAACATGCGAAGGCATAGACGTATCCATTATTGTACGGTTGTCTTTTGAGCAGGTACGGTACACTTCCAGGCCTACATCGGCAATGCACCCTTTGTACTGTTGCATTTTTAGGTCCAAAACCTGGTGCCAATGTCCATGTTATGTCTTTGAAATATCTACAAATCGGCAATCTCTTGACAGGTTCGCACAGCTTGTACAATCTCGTTTTGTCGACGATCGTGTGCCTGTCATCGGAGTGTAGATTTTTCGGACACGTTTTACCGTTTGAACACCGACACTGCCTCTCGATCCATGGTTCGCCATAAAGATCGATTTTACTGCATACATCGCTTTTATCAGTGCATTCTGGTAATTCTTCCTCACTCTTCTGTAATTCAAAATATAAACAAACGGATGTAGTACATCCGAGTCTCGTTACGAGCCTTTGCTCTATAATAATAAATGTGTTTGTGTGTGTTTATGCATGTGTGTAAGTATTTATTCAAATTTTTTTTTTAACCTATTGAAAAACTATTTCTTTAAGATCAAGGACAGACAGGAAACAAGTCTGATTCGATAAGATCATGAATGAATGAAAATTTAATGTCATTGTAAGTTTTTTTTTTTAATTGACAATAAAAAAGTATTTAGACAATTTAATATAATTTCCCTTTTATTTTTATTAATACGCATTGTCTAACCATGCAAATTCATTAAACTTTAAATTAAATCAATGCTTTTGATTTAAAATAATTTATTAGAATAATTGAAAAATTACTCTTTCTCTTGGCTTTTTAAAATTTCATTTTTTCCCGCTTTTTATTCTTATTTACAGTATCAATAAAAATGCATTTTTTTTGTAAAATATAAATAGAACCACAAAAATGAAATGTGGTTATAATTTCATACAAAAAGGTATTTAGTGGTTTTACAAGAGTGTTAAAAGTGATTTTTTATAATAAAAAAAACATGATGGATTTCCGTTTTATTAGAACTCATTTAAAAAAAAAAAAGTCATGAAATTATTTGAAATTTGTTCGATATTTCCTATAAAGGTAAAAAATAGCAATGCAAGAAATGTCCGAGGAAACGGTCTTCCGGCGTTTTACAACAACTAAAAGTTGTATTAGTATTAGTGTATTTTACAGAGGTAAAAAAAACTGAGAGAGATCTTGCTACTTTTCTTAATAGGATTTTTTTTCTGTTACCGATAAAATGCAATTTTAAAAAAAATTAATTTTTAAATTACATAATTAAATAAAATGCATTCACGTTACACACACATGTAAAAGAAAGAGAGAAAGGTATATAAATAAATACAGAGTATTAAATGCTAGTGTGGTGACGGTAAATTTTTTTTTTTTTTTATGAATGGACTTTTTTTTTACAACTTATAACGTTTGAAAGAGTCATGAATGAAAAGCCATGTTACAATGTATAGAAAAAAAAAGATGAATGGGATTAAATGACCGGAGAATCATCGTTATTTTTACGTTTATATAATAAAAACGATTATAATTATCTTTTTTAATTAATCAAAAAAATAACATTTCGCCTACATAATTTTTTTTTTTTTTATGCACCCACGTAATATACAAAAAAAAAACGAAAGGCTTTTTGATTAAATTTTTTTATGTAATATCGAGGGCGATTAAGTGTATAATTATTATTACATAGTCTCACATATTATTATTATTATTATTATTATTGGCAAATATAAATAAAATAGGAAAGGAAATGGTGACCTCGTGTAAATAAAAAAGAGAAAAAAACACGTGTTTTTTGAGTGAAAAAAAAATTTTTGCTTATAATTGTAATATGATAAAAATGAAGAAAAATTAGAGCAGCCGGTTAAAAAAAAATTGCAAAGTGCCAGGTGTCGAGTTTTATTATACGATGTTGTGGTCGTGGGAGAAGCCAGAGACTCGTGAGAACTTCCGGATAAAAATTTTGATTTTTAAGTGTAAAAGTATGCTGCTGGTGCAAAAAGAAAAAAATGAAAATTGAAAAATCTTACCCCAATTTGATATAAAATTCTTGGTTCTTTGTTAAATTTGTTATTAATGGATTTAAAGGTAGTTTTGTGTGCGTTATCAATTAAATCAATTTCAATATTATCACTATTACTATGACTATTAGGATTTATTTTTCTTAATTCCGAATCGATTTCTTGCAATTCGGCTAAATAACGATTATCTTGCGATTCGAAATCACCAAATATCGTATCACCAGAGGAATTTTCGATATCTAAACCAGTCAATAATATTGTCCTTTTGTTACTGTTCTCATTGTTACTGTTCGAACACGTGCAATTTTTAATTAACAGTAGTAATAAGGTTTTTATTATAAATAGATTTAAATTAAAATTATTTTTTAAATTATTCATTAAATCTATCCTCATTTTTACTCTTTTTTACACACCACACATAACACGAAAAAAATGAACGTTTTTTTGAAGGCTCGTTCACGACTGAGAACTATAACGAAGGTTTTTCTCTGCTTTGAGCGGGCAAAATCATGAATGGATACCCCTACTCTTTCTCTCTCTTTCTTGCTTTACAATTTTTTTTTTTATTTATTATATTCTTCTCCCTACCTCTTCTTTAGCTTCTTTCCTTTTCTATCTAGATTCTTCCTCAGGTGCGGGATTTGCATTTTTCATTGGGGATCTGATCTCTCTTCTAATAATGAAAATTTTTTAAAAAACATTTTTTTATTCTAATTGTTAGCAAGTATTTGTCATTTTTTTTTTACTCATTATGGACTTACGAGTTTTAATGTATCACAAGAATTATAAATGAATGACCTCATTTTTTTTTTATTTTCTTAAACTTATATTCTGCATTTTTTTCTGTTAACTATGCAATTTTATATCATCACTAAGTATCGTCTTGAAGAATTCTTTTATTTCTCATGTAAAAAAAAATGATAATTTATTTTGAATTGAAAAAAAATACGTTTTTTTGATTGATATTCATATTTTTTAAGAGATTCATTAATAAATCTGTTGAATCACTGAAAATATTAATTTTTTTATTATGACATGTTAAATTATTGATTTAAAAAAAAATTTGCAATTTTTTTAATTAGTGAATATTAGAATTGTGTAAGACAACTGAAAAAAAATTTTTTTATTTATTAATTAATTACTTAATATTTGAATCATCAATTATTTTATTCACTCTACTATTATTTCAAACTTATTTTTATTGAGTATTCATACTAGGAATTTTAGTAATTGCTTTTCAAATAAATTTTTTGTATTTTTTGCGAGTACGTTGGCCAATAACTAATTTTTTTTACTTCGTTTTGTACAAAGAAATTAATTAATAGTGTCTTTATGCTTAAGTATATCCATCAATATCAAAATAAATTGTAATCTTGAATCTAAAAAATAAAGATTCAAAAATTTTATTGGCTAAATTTTGGCTTCAATTACGTGAATAAAAATTACGAGGCCCGAAAATGAAAAAAAAAAAAAATGAAAATGTTATTTTATTTGTCCAAAAACAAAATTTGATACATAATTTTAAACCGTACAAAAAAAGTAGCTGATTTTTATTGTTAATATGAAAACTGTGTTCAGAAATTTGGGATATAATTTTTCTCGCAAGTAAAATGATTTCTGGATAATAATATCCATAATATTTTTGTAAAAATTTTTACTTTAAAGTAACTTCCTTAGGTTAACAAAAAAAATAAAAGGTTTTCGAAAAATTTGTAAATATTCGATAAAAACCGTAAAATTACTAAATTTAGTATATTATGGAAAAATTCGAGAATTATTCATTTTTTTTTTTTTACTAATTTACCAAAAAATTTATGAGAATTCGCTATTTTTTTTTGTAAATTTTCGAAAAAAAATTGTAAATTATCAATTTTTTTTGTTAATTCATAAAAAAAAACCTTCTTTCTAAGGACATTTTAGCAAATAAGTTGAAAATAAGGACCTTTAAAGGATCACAAGGACTATTTTCTGAAAATAAGGACATTGTAAGGACTACAAGGAGAATAAAGGCTGGTAGACATCCTAAAATTCTATTTATAAATTTCCCCCAAAAAATTTGTATGACCCTCTTTACTTCCTTAATGGGGTTGTTACTAATTAACAAACTCTTTGTGCCTTACGTTTTTTCTAAGTTATGAAGGAGTTCTTGGAAAAATTATGTGCATATTAATTGTCCTAAAGAATACATAAGTTTGATCTTATGCTTCTTTAAATTTTTTCATCTTATTTCAAGATTGTATTTACTTATTTGTAAAGACTAATTGACAAAAGATTAAAAAGCTTTAAAAATTATAAAGAAAAACAAAAACGTTAACCTTATCTCAAAAAAGTATTAAGAAATACTCTTTTTTTTTCTTTTATTTTTATTATACTAATAACAAAAAAAAAAAGGAAGTTTGAAGGAAAAGGTTTTTTTGTGCATTAGAACCACTAAAAATGAAAATTTGAATTTCCTAAAATAAAGAATAGAATTTTTTTTAAATCTATTTAAAAAAAGTAATACATAAAAACTAAACTTCCGGTCAAACAAAAAAAAATAATTTCATTTCTTTTCACTTATTGATATGTAAAAAAAATCAAAGGAAATCTTTACTTTATTGTCCTGAAAATAATAAGAAAATAATAAGAAAAAACGGAAGCTCCCTGGTTTCGTACCAATTGTTACTCAAGTGGCACGCTGTCAAATTTTTTATTTTTTTTCAATAATTTATGTATTTTCCAAATTTATATTCTTTCTTTCTTTCTCTTTATTTATTCTTAAAAAAAAAAAGAATTCTTTCTATTAGAGGCGACACGCAGACTGCTTTTAAAAAAATATTAAATACACATAACACACGAAATCGCGTGGCAAGAATATAATACATATTTACTAAAAAAAAACTATTTTTTTTTTAAATACAATAAAAAATAATCATCTTTTAAAATGTCGTTATTTTTTTTGCATTGCGCAAAAATCTTGGAGGCATCGCGTTTCTTGCCCACGCAAAAACACGCATTATTGCTTTTTTTATTTTAGCGACCACAACAATCTTTGAATATAAATAAAATATTTTTTTTTTGCAAATAACTTTCTTTAGAAATCATAATATACGATCGGTATTTTTAAATAAATAAAAAAAAAATTAATAATAACGTCCTTCAGTATGAGAACCACTGTTTCATTGATGATGGAGGCTGTTAAATAAAAAAAAAAGTGGCTCCAGCATAATATAATATTAAGTCAGTTTCTTTTTTATGCTTCTTCTGCTTCATCTTTTTCTTCTCTTCTCGCGAGAGAAAAATAAAAGGAAGGAGGAAAGTGGAGGAAGGGAGGACAGGTGCGCGCAGGTGCCTCAGGGTGCGACCGGAAGCCTGATTTCCGAAGTTTCTTTTTTTCTCATTTTTTTTTCTGTAATATTTCTTATAATTTATAACAAAAAAAAAAATGATTATTATTCAAAAAAATATTAATTTTTTTTTTTTTATTACGTTTCATATAAAAAAAAAACTTATCAGATATGTAAATATTTGTTACTTTTATTATTATTATTGTCCCACTCTTTTTTATAAACTCTGCAACAAGTTGAATGCATTCTTTTCTTTTATATACTTACTTTTAATCGAAGAAACTTGAGGAACTTGAAAAATTAATATTTATGTATAATTGCCTCTTTTATTTCTTCTTAAGATGCAGTTTTCGAATTAATAATAATTTTAATCGAAAAACTGGTTTATTCATTCTTTTTAATAATTCTTTATTCTAAAATTATAAAATTTCGTAATTTAATGATTTAAGAGTTTTACTACTAAAACTGAATATTTTTAAATTTTTTCTCGCAAGAGAAATTCGAGCCGATTAGTATAAATACGGCTAGTTGATTTTTTTTTAAACTTGTTTTCTACCCTAAACAGGCTTTCCGAATTTTGGGGGATCATTAAACAACTTAAAAAAAAAGCAATATTCAGAAATTGCACAGAAACTGCTCGAAAAAATCAGGTTATTACTCCCATTTTAAGCTTACGCTGCTTTTTTACAGTGTATACTTTTTATTGCAGTTTAATTGATGTAAAATATGCTTAAAAATACCCTATAAATCCAACCCCATGAATTAATAATTGTTTTGATTAATACAAACAAACAAAAACTCTGACGTAATTAATTTCATATAATATTAAAATAATTATTAAATAAAAAAGGCCTAATTATAATTAAACAGTCGACTGAATTTTTATTAACGTTATTTAGTACAGACGTAATCCAGACTTACAAAAAAAAAGTAATCTTAATAAATATTTATATATTTTACTTTTTATTTGAAAAAATAAATAAATAAATAAATATTAAATTACTTTTTCTCTCAATGATTTCTTAAATAACAGGTATGACCTAAAAAAAAGAAAAGAAACATATCGTAACCGGAAACAAAACGGGAAATATCGTTTAAATGATACATATTTACTTTCAATAAAAACCATAAATATGTAAATAAAAAATGAAAAAAATAAAAAAAAATTTTTTTTTTTTAGGTAAATTGTATGCAGTATTTGGACGTCGACAAGGTCGTATTATAGCAGCAGATAGCACTGGTTTTGGTGGTCAATTCCGAGTACTCGCGTGCCTACCAGTACCTGAAAGCTTTCAATTGGCTAGTGAATTAAGAACACAAACTTCCGGTCTTGCAAGTCCTCAACTTGTATTCAGCCATTGGGAAGTAAGTTGAAATTCTTTATTTGTTTTTTATGCTGTTATTGATAAAAAATTTTTATTTCCGGTACACGCGCATTTCTTTTTGTTTTTTTGTTTTTTTTTTTTTTGATGACATATAAACTGGCCCGGAAATTTGCTTTGTACATTTTTGTCAATTGGATTGCATGTCCATAAGGAAATACGCTTGGCTGACAAAATTCTATTATTCTTTTATTATGATGATGGATCGGATTTTCTTTATTTTTTTTGTATTTAAGAAATGACCACGGTTTTATGGATTCTTCTATTGTTGCTTTTTTAAAAACACTTTTGGTCAAATTCATTCAAGGCAATAGGTTCGTTAAACAATTATAGTCATAAAGATTTGCAAGCTTGATTCTATTCAGCTTAGGCGTTCCAAAAAAAATTAAATCTTACGAAAAAAAATAAGAGGAGATACGAGATTTCAAGCATGACGTTAAATACATAGCTTTTTGAAAATTTTGATGCCTTTAGTGGTTTACTTTAAAATACATTCCGGTGGTAGTTTTACTGGTTTTGTGGCTAAATTTCCGGGAACTTTATATAAAAATAAACTAAATTTATAAAAAAATTTTATGCATTTGATTACAACAGTGGGATATAAATTTCAAATTGCATTTTTACCTAAAATATCGAGGCAAAATGGGATTTTAATTAACAAACTCCCTCGTTTTAAAAAACGTAAAATAAGTATAAAAAATGATGAATAATTTATGGTTAAAAAATTTTATAATATTTTAAAAGTCTCTTTTGACAATTCAATTGATATTTTAATTCAAGCTTTCAAAACATATTTATATATATTTTGACTTGATCGTAATCTCTCTTAAAAAATATGTTTTTTTTTTTCTTTTTTGCCATTTAAAATATACTTCTTTCACACCTTCAGATCCTTTTTTTCTCAATTTATTCAATCTGTAAAATGATACTTATGGATTATATATTTTATTGGCCTGTTCACCAGAAACCCAATTCGAATAAATCAAATGAAATATCATTATTTTTCTGAAATTTTTTTTTTTTTTTTTGACTAAAAAAGAAGATATCAAATTATGTAACTTTATTTTTATGTGAACAACAGTTAAATTTATATTCGATTCGTTTCTGTGTATATTAATTAATTTTTTTTATGATTTTTCTAATAAATGTCACTTTTTATTAAATTTACAGTATTTACGTCTTGATTTTATAATATTTTGACTTATAAATTTTTGCTATAAATATAAAATTTAAATATTTATGGCTATTATTTCTGTGTGTATGGGAGCTATTTTGAAATTTGCTATAATACTAAATTCAGGGAGTAAAATTATAGGATTATCAAGTTTTAGTTTATTAAATCACTAGTTTTATGGGAAATATTTTCAATCACATTTTCTCAATCTTCAAACTTAATTAATTTCTGTTTAATAACATCCAACCATATTACTTTTAGAGCAAAAAGTTTAATTTTCAAAAATTTAGAAAATTTAACCCCCTTTGAAGTCTTAGCTCTCTGGGAAATTTAAAAATTTTTGGGAAAATTCTATTTATTAATTTTTTTGGATTGTTTTTTGAAATTCTTTCAGCAAAAACTTAAGTTATTTCAGTTTTTAACTGATTGAAGCAAAGTTCTGGGCTAAAAAACGCAAAATTTTATGAAAATCAATTTTTTGAAACTTTTTTAATCTTTTGGCAGGCCATGTAACTCAAGCATGTTCCAGTTTTTAACTGTTTTGAACCTTTTCTGATACAGAAATCGGTCAAGTTTTGAAGGTTATTAAAAATTATTAAAAATGCATTTTAAAAATTGAGGAAATTTGTTTTTCGGCCTTTTTTTATCAATTTTTTAACTATAAGAAAATTCCAAATAAAAAAAAATAATTTAACATGCGCTCTTCATTTTTGGACTCCCAAATTTCTCGTCCTTCCCTTGTAAGCATCATACTTCAGAATAAAAAAAAAATACATAATTATAATTTATAAAAGAAAATAAATATTTAATAACGGTTCTTCTCTTATTTTAAAATTTCAATTTTATATAAATCCACAAATATGGGTATATTTGGTTACATTTTGTTAAATTTTGGTAACATGATAGCCAGATATTAAATCATTAAAATTTGCAAACACAATAATTATATTTCTCTGCGATATTTAAATAAAAAGTATAAATTTCTGTATAATGGACCAGTTTCTTGGAAGATTTTAAGCCCACTATGGGTGCCCACACGAGATAAAAACTTATGTGTTATATAAAAATATTCTTTAACTAAAAAAAAAGTTGAGGTGCTATATCAACTTGGTCCATTCATTCGCTTGTTTACAGGAAGTTCTTTTACTTCGTCGTCGTCTTGGTCGTCGTAATCCTCCTCCTTAATTTTTTTTTTTACTTCTCCTTATTTTTCAGAATGATGGTTCTGGTTTTTTGCTATGTTGTTTGTGTATTATATTATGATTATGCCTTTTTTTTACTTTATTTTTCTTACCTTTTTAGCTCTTTTCGTATATTTCGTTTTATTTTTTATTGTTATTATATATATTTACGTTTTTTTTTTTTTATTTTTTTATACATAACAATATTTGCTGCTGTACGTCGTTCGTGTGCCGGAGGTTAACCCGTTTCAAAATTGTTTTTGTTTTTTTCAAACCAAAAATAATAATTATTATACTTTCATGATGATTAGCTCGATAATTTTTTTGGGTGAGGTCCAATTTTACTTATTTTTTTGGTTCATAATATGATAAATGATTATTTCACAAAAAAAGTATATTAATGATCAGAAAAGAATCAAGAATGAGAGATGCTGATGAATGTCCGGTCTTTTTAATTTAAATTTTAAATCAGAGAGTTTGCGTATTCAAGAAGTAACTGGATGATAAAAAAAAGAGAGGAAAGAGAACTTGTTATATCTGTCAATAAATAAACATAAGACATAAAATATATTTTTATTTATCTTTTTTTTTTTTAGATGTCTATGTTTTACAACGACTTTATCTTGTTACAAATAAAAATCTGCGGGGTGCAATTTATTTATTTTTTGCATTAATTTTCACCCCATGTATCTATGAATATAAATATATTATCAATTTAATCTACTGTAATAAATTTCTTTACTTTTTTTCTTGGTATTTACATTGTTTTATTTTTATAAAGAATTAAAATCAATAAAATTTTGTATATTTAATTATTTAACCAGAATTTTTATTCATTTGAATATTAACGTATTTAAGAACTTTATTTCAATGAAAAATTCAATCATTTTTAACTACTTTTATTCCAGACTAGAGATTTATTTTTCATTAGAATTTCATTCCACCTGCTAAATTAAAAAAAAGGTCAGGATATAATAAGTTTACCAAAACAAAAAATTCTATAGTAGCCTATTAGTTTAGGAGATGGCTATGGTAAACATCGCGTTTGAGTATGACAGCTGAATTTCTTTTCAGAGATAGCCAAGATCAAAACATACTCACTTTCTGTGGAAAATTTTTTTGGCCGAGGGTTCTGGAAAAAGTTACAGGTCCACAAAGTTGGCCAATTTTTCGGAAAAAAAAAGTGAAAGTACGACAGCCCGGAATAGCTTAGATTTTTAGATTAAGCCAAAACATAATCACTTTAATTATGAGATTTTTCGGTATCTGGGTTCTGGACGAGTATGTGAGGCCATCTAGATTCCGCCGTTTACCCGCGCTTTTTTAATTAGTTTGAAATAAAAAAATTTACAAGGGATCAATTTTACAGTCAGAATCTCATGGTAGCGAGAAATATATATTTTTCCTCCGTAATATTAACGCTAAAATTAAGAGATTCTGACTGTAAAATTGTTCCCTTGTAAATTTTTTTATTTTAAACTAATTTTAAAAAGCGCGGGTAAACGGCGGAACCTAGATGGCCTCACATACTCGTCCAGAACTCAGATACCGAAAAATCTCATAATTAAAGTGAGTATATTTTCTAAAAATCTAAGCTATTCCGGGCTGTCATACTTTCACTTTTTTTTCCGGAAAATTGGCCACCTTTGGTGACCTGTAACTTTTTCCAGAACCCTGGGCCAAAAAAACCAGGATACGAAAGTGAGTATGTTTTGGTCTTGGCTATCTCTGAAAAGACATTCAGCTGTCATACTCACACGCGATGTTTACCATAGCCATCTCCCTAACTATATCTTTTTCAATGTCTTCAATTAAAAAATTCATTGGGAAATTCGTTGGTATTAAATTATTAGTTTTTGAACATTATAAAATCTTTCTGCCCAAATCTATCAATTTTTAAATTCTAAAAATTTTTTTAAATTTGTCTTCAAAATCGTTATCAGCAACCCCGAAAATCTAAATGGTATATAAAAATTGATATAAGTTTTGAATTGTTTTAATCCTTTTTCAGTACCAAACAACGAAAAAATTGAAAAAAAAAATTTTTCATATACCCTTACGATTTTGGCCAAAATAAAAATTTTCAAAAAAATGCAGTTTGAAAATGAAAAAATTTTAAAACTCACTTAAATCCACTTATAACAAGTTTTTTGGGCTCTCAAACTCGGTGAACCATATTTACAAAAAAACGAAAAATTTGAAAAATCAAAAAATCGGACAATTTTCCATATATACCCCTTTGGATTTTTGCAAAAATAAAAATTGTCAAGAAAATCCTCTTCCCCTATTTCAAAAGCACTTTTTTTATTAGAAAACTTAATTTATGAGGAATTTTAACGAATCCGAATGGTTTGAAGCGAAAAAAACCAAAAAATCTAAAAATCCAAAAATTTTAAAACTCACTTAAATCCATTTATATCAGCTTTTTTGAGCTCTTCGACCCCTTGAAGGATATAAATATAAGTTTTTAACTGTTCAAAACCTTTTCGAGTCCAAAAAAACAAGAAGTTCGAAAAATCAAAAAATTGGCCAATTTGCCATATATACCCCTTTCGATTTTTTCAAAAATAAAAATTATCAAAAAAATCCTCTTCCTCCATTTCATCAGCCCTTTTTTTATTAGAAAACTTGATTTATGAGGAATTTTAACGAATCCGAATGGTTTGAAGCGTATAAAACCAAAAACTCTAAAAATCCAAAAATTTTCAAACTCACTTAAATCCGTTTATATCAAGTTTTTTGAGCTTCCCGACCCCTTGAAGGATATAAATATAAGTCTTTAACTGTTCAAAACCTTTTCGAGTCCAAAAAAACAAGAAGTTCGAAAAATCAAAAAATTGGCCAATTTGCCATATATACCCCTTTCGATTTTTTCAAAAATAAAAATTATCAAAAAAATCCTCTTCCTCCATTTCATCAGCCCTTTTTTTATTAGAAAACTTGATTTATGAGGAATTTTAACCAATCCGAATGGTTTGAAGCGAATAAAACCAAAAAATCTAAAAATCCAAAAATTTTAAAACTCACTTAAATCCATTTATATCAGCTTTTTTGAACTCCCCGACCCCTTGAAGGATATAAATATAAGTTTTTAACTGTTTCAAACCTTTTCCAGTCCAAAAAAACAAGAAATTTGAAAAATCAAAAAATCGTCTAATTTTCCATATATATAAAAATTGTTAAGAAAATCCTCTTCCCCTATTTCATCAACACTTTTTTTATTAGAAAACTTGATTTATGAGGAATTTTAACCAATTCAAATGGTTTTAAGTGAATAAAGTCAAAATTTCTAAAAATGCTATATTTTTAAATTCACTGAAATCCATTTATATCAGGTTTTTTGGGCTCTTTAGCCCGGTGAACCATATTTATGTAAGTTTTCAACTGTTTCAAACCTTTTTCAGTACAAAACAACGAAAAATTAGAAAAAATAATAAATCTGTCAATTGACCATATAAAGGCCTTTAAGAATATTTGGATCCCGATAGTTTCCCAATACTTAGATGCCCCTGTTTGATTCCATTGATGTGAAAGAGTCAACAAGAAAAGCGAAAAAATAATTTAGTAAAATAAATGTTTTTAATAAAGTGTAATTTTTTGTATATTTAAATTATTTTAGGATTTACATAGTATCAATTATTATAAAATTCCAATATTAAAATAAAAATTTTTTTACTTATAAATCCGAATTAAAATATCTGAATAAAAGCTTTTTAAAATCTGCTCTTAAAACTCGTTATTATAAATATTAAAAAATATTAATTTAGGAAAATTAAAAAAGAATTTCGTAATTATTTTTGATAAAATTTAAAAATTTATTTCCGATACAGAGGATGTAAAAATTTAAGTATACATCTAAAAGGATTCTTAACGATAAAAAAAATAAGATGCTTATATTTATAGACTTAATCTTCCTATTAACATACATTATAGATTTATACTAATTAAAAAAACAAAAATTTCATTTTAACACATTTAATATCAAATCAAAACAAATATTTAACATATAAACTGGATATATATAAATTATTTAAAATATAAATAATAAATGTCTCTATAGTACATGATAAAAAAAACTCTCGCTTTCCGTTATGTATATATGGCTAATTAGCAGTTTTTATGAAAATTACTTTAATTTTTTTATAATTTTGATATCTATACTATTAAAAAAATACACCAGCTGTAATTTACAATATTTTGACAAATTTTTTAATTATCGAGTTCAATTTTTTCAACTCTAGAGCCCCCAGAATCTATAGTAAAAATATGCTCCATGAAATAGCTCATATTGAACAAAATTTTCCAGTTAGTTAAAGTTCTTTTTTTAAATATCAAAATTTTAGCGATTGTCAGTTTACTAAAAACTATTGCTTTAAGTGAAAATTTGATTTTTTATTTTTTGGTATATAAGCACGTTTTGAGACCTCAAGAAGCTAAAAAACCAGTTGATTAAATTAATTTTTTTTAATCTTGTATGCTTTGACTATACTTTTCGATATAGTAAAAGCATATGAAATTTAAAAAAAATTATTAGGTCTATAAAGGGCTTAAGTATCGTTTTTGAATCCTATAATTAATTTTTTGAAAATTTTTTTCACCAAAAATACAAAAAATTAAAAAAAATTATTCTTTTTGGACGTAGTTTTATAAATATCGTTTCTAGTCAGTTTTTTTATCAAAATTTGTTGCAACAATAAAAACAATTTTTTTTTTTCTTCTTGGACGTAGTATACCTAATTTTTTCGAAAATTTTTGTTGCCATAAAATACAAAAAACACAATTTTTTTTTTTCTTTTTGGACGTAGTACCTAATTTATTTTTATAAAAGTAATAATAATTATAAAATTTTTTTGAGAAAGAAAGTGAAAAAGAAACAGAGGGACCGAACCCCACCCCCCTTAAATTAAATTTCTAGAGCTTTTCAAAGGAGCCTTTCAAGTACATATTAAATCCTTTCATAAAAAATAACTAAAATTGTAATTTTCTGAAATCCTCATAAAATTTGAAAAAACTCCGTATAGATATATAAATTTAAAAAAATGTATAAATATACATAAAACACTAATCAAAATAGAAACCTTAACATGACTACCCATTTATTATAATATACCTGAATACAAAAGTGTTTATTAAAAAAAAAAAAAAAAAGTAGCAAGTAAGTAAAGTAGTAATTAAAATAAAAAAACACTTAAAAAAAGCGTATAATCTCTGGTGGGCATCTTTTATTCCGGAATCCCCAGGCATAATATTTATTTATTTATTTATTTATATCATGCTGTGCGTCCTCTTCCGTCTCAATAAGTATATTTTTAAAAAAATCCTGACATCATTTACTTCCTGCGTATCGATGATCATTACTTAATAAGTATATTTTTTTAAATCGTGGGAACAAGCAAAAATTTAATGTAAATTAATAATATAGATCGGTAATATATATCGGTCAGGTGCATATGCGTCGATGGATGCAAAAAAATATACAAAAAAGATTCAAATAGCCATCTGTTCTTCTTCACGTGTTATTAAGTATAGTAAAAAAAAGGAACGACATCTAATAATATTAAAAAATCATTGGTTTTAGCTACACTACCTTGTGACGTGCAATAAAATTTATAACATTTTATATTATTATACATGCAGTTCTTCTCTTCTTTCTCTATACTTTATTTAATAAGATCCTGTGGGAATCTAAAGGCAGGTGTCCAAAAAAAAAGTAAAACTTATACATGTGCAAGGAAAGATTTCAATATCAAAAAAATAAAAAAATTTTTAAATATAAACTCCCTTCTTCTCCTCTTTATTATAACCTTTTATATTATTATTTTATTTACTTGCTTCTTATTATTATTTGCATCAAGAAAATTTTCTTTATTTTACATCTTTCTTCGAGGATTTTATACTTTTATATGGCTTGCTACAGATGTATATGGGAGAAAATTTCTGATTTTAACACTGCTCCTAAGCATTGATTTTCGTTTTTGGAACCCAAAAAACAGAAATTTCAGCTCTTGGACAAAAAATTTTCAGCAAGTAGGCTTTAAACAGGTTTTAAAACATAACAACGTTTTTAAGGATTTAGAAGATATTTTTAAAGCCCTCACAGTAAGCTTTTCTATATATTAATATTTAACCTAACACTAACGTTACAGAAACATTTTCCATAAACCTAACTTAGCTTTAGAAAAAGCTCTTCTATATTAATATTTAATCTAACCTAAACTTACAGAATGATTTTCCATAAACCTAACCTAACCTTACAGAAAGATTTTTCATAAACCTACCCTAACTTTACAGAAAACTTTTCTATATTAATATTTAACCTAAAATAACTTTACAGAAAGATTTTTCATAAACCTACCCTAACTTTATAGAAAGCTTTTCTATATTAATATTTAACCTAACCTAAACTTACAGAAAGATTTTCTATAAACCTGACCTAAACTTACAGACAGATTTTCCATAAACTTAACCTTACTTTACAGAAAGCTTTTCAATATTAATATTTAACCTAACCCAGCCTTACAAAAAGCTTTTCTCTATTAATATTTAACCTAACCTAACCTTACAGAAAAATTTTTCATAAACCTACCCTAACTTTACAGAAAGCTTTTATATATTAATATTTAACCTAACCTAAACTTACAGAAAAATTTTCCATAAACCTAACCTAACCTTACAGAAAGCTTTTCTATATTAATATTTAACCTAACCTAGCCTTACAAAAAGCTTTTCTATATTAATATTTAACCTGGCCTAAACTTACACACTGAACGAAAACCTTTGTGTTTAACTTCAATTATTTTTTTGAGTATCTGAGACGTATGTACTGCGCAGCCAGTTTATACTAATATTTATACTAAACTGGGTTCGCAGTACATACGTCTCAGATACTCAAATATAATTATTGAAGTTAAACACAAAGGTTTTCGTTCGGTGCAGAAAAATTTTCCATAAATCTAACCTAGCCTTACAAAAAGCTTTTCTATATTAATATTTGATAATTAATTTTTAATAATAATGACGAATTTGACGAAATAACGAATTTGAGGTAAAAATGGTAATAAATTGGTAATATCTTCTAAATATATTAGTATATTGATAAAAAAAAATGTTTGCAGATTTCACAGGTTAGAAGATTCAGTGGGTAACCTGAAATTACCATTTTTTTTATACGATAAATATTTAATTTAAATAAGTAAAAATTCAAAGAATATAAAGTATTTAGCTTAATTACCTAAAAAAATATTTTATGATTTATTAAAAGAAACCTCCATGAACACCAATGTAACTTTCAGAAATTTCCAGCCATATATAAAAATTGCAAATATTTGCCTTAAAGCAATACATTGTTTTCTGATTTTTTTTTTTTTTTTTTTATTGTTATTGTTGTATTCTTTAAGCAACTATTTATAATATTTAAATTATTCATGCACAGATAAATATTACAATGTTAAATAGAGCAAATAAAATTATATTATGATAAAATGTTTATATTTTCAGCTCATTTTCAATATTTTATTTTTCATTTCAAAGATTTATGGTGCATGTAATGTAAATTTAATTTTTTTTCTTCTTACTGATTTAACGATGCTGAGAATAAAATTTGATTATAATTTTAAAAAAGAACATTATCAACTACTTATTTTTTATATTATAAACTGAGTAATTCGATAAATAAGAGTTTAATGGAGTATTAATCAGCCTCGTTTAATTATTTTTTTAAAATGTAAAAAGTATCCAATCTTATTTATTTTAAATTTTTAGATTGTAAAAAATTAACGAAATCGACAGCTAAGTAGGTAAAATGTTCGCAACTTCTTTTGAGGAATTAATGTAGGCGTTTATGTCCTCGTTTTCATCCCGTTCCCTTTTTTGGATATTTTTCATTCGGCCAACTTTTGGTAATCGTTTGCTACTTGCTTTTTTATTTATTTCTGGAATTTTTACAAATAATTTGGCGTTGTTTTATCCTTTTTAGAGATTTTCTAAACTGGTTTATTGTAATGAATTTAGGACCACGTTTTTTGTAAATATTTTCTCTCGTAATGAAAAAACAGTGGTTCCTCAAATGAGAAACCAATAACTTTTCAAACCCAATATTAACCTTGATATAAAACAAATTTTCAAATTACCTCAAGTAAAGGTAACAGAATAACTGAAAATTTTCTTATTTTTAAACAAGAAATTGAATAAAGTCCAAAAATTAAAAAAATTAGAGGAAATGCTCATGTATTAAATATAAATTCATATTATAAAAAAAAAAAACGAAAATCTTAAAACGAAGAGTTAAATTTAAAAAAGAAGAATAAAAGAATGTAAGAAGAAGCATATAATAATAAAAGCCAAAAAGAAGATTATTTGGCTCCTAATTCTTTATACAGCTACCGAATTACGCAAGGCCCCAAAGGGGACACTTAAAAAAAAAAACTTTTCTACTTATAAATCTTTTTTTTATCTTATTCCTTTTATGGTTTCTCCTTTTATTATCCGGTAATATTTTTGTCCTTCTTTATTATATATGTCGTCTCCTGTGATGAAGATGATGATTATGATGATCGAGAGTAAAGTAGATTCCGGTAGCTATAAGATTCCGAGTGATATTATGTTACTAATGACGTGAAAACCCAAAGATTATTATTTATCTTATTTTTTTTTTTTTAATTTTTTTTTACTTTCTATTAATGTTTTGAAAATAAATTTAGAAAAATTTGAAGTATTTTTCTATAAAAAATGAACCTAAGTTGATAAAATATTTCATTGTTTTTATTTATAAACTAAAAATTGTGTACAAGAAAGTACATAATTTGACCGAAATATTTAATGTCACGTTTTAAAATTACATTGAAATAATTTTTGGCAATTTTATTATGATTGTTATTATTTTTTTAAAAGGTATTATTATTTACAAAATTATTATTTTATATAACATTAAATATATATTAGACCTTGGCCTATTTCATAGTTTATCTCAAAGGTCCAAATTTTAAAAAACAGGGGGCTTGTATTTTTTGGATTAATTTTCACTAGTGAACGAAGCGACCTATTTAGAATTTGTGCATATATCTGCATTTAATTAGATCATTCGAATTGTTCATAAGACCGGAACCGTAATAAGTGTATCAAGTGAATCAATACACTCTTAACAAAAATAATTTTATTTTAAATAATTTTAATGAAATAACCGTTTTTTAGAATATTTATTGGTATAAATAAGTTCTTCTTTTAATTAAAATTAAAATTTTTCATTTTTTTTTTAAATAAAAAATAAATTTCTAAGATTATTTTATACAATTTTAGCTCTGCCTAATTAGTATGCGTCTAACTGTATCATCATTTTACCTTATTTGAATTAAAGGTACCATATATCTCTATATATTATAAAGTTATAACCGCTGCCGCCGCTGTCGAATGACACCTTTGGGCCATCTGACACTTTTGGGCCACACAATATGGTACTTTTGGGCCAGTCTGACACTTTTGGGTCACGCAATATGGTACTTTTGGGCCATTCTGACACTTTTGGGCCACTCTGACACTTTTGGGCCACTCTGATACTTTTGGGCCACTCTGACACTTTTGGGCCATTCTGCATCATTTCCATTTTCTTAGTTATTGACAATTTTGGGCTAATTTGATACTTTCGGGCCAATAAGATACTACTGGGCAAAACCAGCCCTTGTGGGTCTAAGTGATTTTATTTTTTTTTATTTTTAAGCCGATAAATCAATTAATTATAAACGTATTAACGAATTTTAAAATAAAAAAAAAACAATATAATCAATATTTTTAATTGAAAGTAATTATTAAAATTGTATTTAAAATTTTACATTTTTTGTTCTCATGACTAACCCACTTTTTCAATCACTCAACGGGGGTTGGCGCGCGAAGCGCGCAGGGGGCGGAGCCTCCTAGTATATATATATATATAGGGCCATGTGTCAATAAATATTCAAAAAAACTAGAATTATTTAAAAAATATTATTTCTCTAAAAAAGGAAGGGTAACGTCTTAGTTATGGCCTCAATTTTTAGGGCAAATTAGGTCCCGTTGAGCCCGTGATTAAGGTGCAACAGTTTTAGGACCAGCCCTATATAAGTGTTGAACAATAATTAACTCATATAATTTATAATATTACAAAATCATTTCATTTATGAGAAAAATTTTAAATAATGAATCTTATCTCTTATGCCTTAATGCCTTTTGGGGGTAGTCTTTACCCTCTATAATTAGCCCACATATCATAATTTTGGTCAATTATAAAAAAATCGCAATAGCTTCTTAATTCATCATCAAAAAATAAAATATCTTTTAAAATTTTTGAAAAAAAAAACCCTAAAAAGGAGTAATTTTTGCTGATTTAAGGGTGTTCCCCTATTTTACAGCCCTATTGGACACCAAGGACCTCAAGGGCCCAAAAAACATATAGTTGATCAAATATCAACCTGTTAACAGGTTTCGACCCCCCCCCCGCATTTTGATTGGAGAAAATATAAAAATAGATCAGAGTCTAATATGTACAAAGTAACCAAAGAACTTAATGAACATCAGAAGAAGATAATAATATACATTTTGTGTTATATACTTTGAGAGATTGAAAAGAATCAAGTTTTTTTTTATCTTTTTTTTTTTATTATAATAAAAACTGGTATATATATAAAAATAAAAAAAAAGAAATAATAATAATAAAATAAATTAATGATCGTAAGACCAGTAGGTAACAATTTTATTCGATGATTTTGCTGAATTTTTGTTATCTAAAAAAAAAAAATTAAGAAGCTTTAAAAAAAAAAATTAATACCAAAATGGTTATATTATTATAATCTTTTTTTTATACTTAAATCTCTTAATTGCAATGCTTTCAAACAAGAAATATTTATATACATGTAAATATATTTAATGGATTTTTTTTTGGCTTTGTATGTTATTATTTTGATAAAAAACCAATTACTTTTCTTTTTTTTTTTTTTTTTTTTTTGGGTATAATAAAATTATTTTTTTATTTCTTTTTTTAATATTTTTAAACGCTATAGTTTTTCAAATTAATTATTTTGGGTTTTAATTTGAAAATGATTTATTTAGATTTATTTATTGAGTCAAATAAGTTGAATTCGGTAATTGTTTTTTAGAGGAAGTCTTTTTGAAAAATCTGTTAAAATTAATTTAAACAAAAGTAGTACAAAATATTTTTTTTTAAGTTAACTTTAAAACTAGTAACTTTTGCTTAAAAATTATCGTTACTAATTCATTTTTCTGAAAATTTTTTGCTCAAGTTTCTCAACATCCAAGACATTTTCTGGAATTCTAAATTTTTCACTAAAACAAAATTTCAACGTTTAAAATTGTCAAAAATTATGTCAAACACAAGATTATCTTAAAAATTTTATGATTTCTTTTAATTCGCAAAAAAACAACCTGTGACAGTTTATTTTTTTTCCATCACCTGCATCCCCAAAGTATTTACAACTCGTGTTGTATACGTATTTACGACAAAAGCAAATAAATCCCATCCGTTTCCGGAGTCTGAAGCAATCCTAGCTTCAATCTTTTTTTTTATATTCAAAAAATAAAAAAAATCCCTTTTTTTAAAAATGAATACTTTTTGGAGACAAACAATAACAACTTAAATTTTCCATCAAAAACTAGCTTTAAATTACCCATCTTTCATGCATTAATTCTCACGGTATGACAATCTTCTTCTTTTTTTTGTCACAGGTAATCGAGCAAGATCCGTTTTGGGTTCCATCAACGGAAGAGGAGTACCTGCACTTCGGGGAAAAGGCGGACAGCGGAAATCGCGCTAAAAAGTATATGGACATGGTACGTAGACGGAAAGGACTTCCGGTCGACTCTCAACTTGTGACTCACGCAGAGAAGCAAAGAACATTATCTAAGAATAAATAAAAACAAACTTTTCTACTTTTTTTTCTCTTACATTATAAGGAATTTCATTAAATTAAAAGCAATTGATTCTCTGATACATAAAAAAATAATATCACGTTTTTACTTAAACAGTTTTTCTTCTTGTACATCAACAGTTTGTAATTATATATATTTTTATATTAAATAATTAAAAAATCATGCTTGTATTTGTATTTGTCTAAAAGAATCTGTTATTTGCACATAAACATAATCAAGTTTTTTTATCTATGATGCAGTGTAAAAATGAAATTTGTTAAATAGTAAAAAATTGTAAAAATGAATAAAATATTTTTTAATGCAAATAAACAATTTTTTTAAATTTTATTTCAGTCAAAAAAATTGGTAATTTTAAAAAAAAGTTCTCAAAAGAACTTTATCGATAAATGATAATCAGGACTAATTCTTTATCAACTGATAATTTTTTAAAATTTCTTTTTATTGGTAGTAAATAAAAAAAGAATTTACAAAATTAAAAATTAATTGAACACAAATTAATATTGCAATTGTAACATCTTATTTACATATTAATTAACAGTCTTTATTTCATTACAAAATAAAATTTTTGATATTAACATAAATTTACATAAAAACTATTTTTAATCGTCATTAAAAACTATTTTTTTCCCTTGAAAACCTTGTTTCAATATTTCTTGCTGTTTTCTTTTAGCTTCCCAGGATGGATGTACGCTTTCATTTGGTTTATTATCAAATTTTTTATTTTGATTTTTTTCAAAACTATTTTTAGTATTTTTAAATGTTTTTTCTTTTTTGTTTTCATAATTATCAAACTTTTTATTCTTTTTATTGTTAAATTTATTGTTTGAATCTCTGTTTTCAAATTTAGGTTTCTTATTAAAATGTTTTTCATTATCGTCCATAAATGACTTACGTTTATGAAATTTATTTTCATATTTGTCATTTTTTATATCTTCACTTAATTTTTGCTTTATAGGAGCAACAGAAAGATAGTTTTCACTTCCATCTTCTGTAACAAAGAAAGGATCAACTTCTTTTTTTGGGCTAGTTAAATTAAATTTCGATTCTGTTTTAATATCTTCATTAGATTCAGAATCATCTTCATTTTTTAAAATATCTGTAAACTTTTTAACTACTGCTTCTTTACTAACTGGTTTTAGTACAGATTGTTTTAATTTTTTATTTTTTTCTTTTGATTTATTCTTAATTTTTGGTAATTTTTGTTCTTCAGTAGCTGGGTCTTCAACTGAATCTTTTTTAAGCACATTATTTTTTACATTTTTACTATTTTTTTTGCTTTTTTTTATTGGTTCTTCAACATCTTCATTATTTTTTAAATTTTTACTATTTTTTTTGCTTTTTTTTATTGGTTCTTCAACATCTTCACTATTTTTTACAGTTTTGCTATTTTTTATTGGTTCTGCAATGTCTTCATTCATTTTTTTATTAACTTTCTTTTTGGCACCATTAGTGATATTAGATAATTTATTATCCTCTTTGTTAATATCACTTTCATTAGCTCTTACTGCATTTTCATCCTGTGAAAAATCACTGTCATCTGATAAACTATTCTCTCCTTCCTCTTCATCAATATTAGAATCGCTATCTGAAAAATCTTCAGTCTGTTTTAATTCATCTTGTTTATTTTCATCTTTTTTCTTATCCTTAGACAATTTTTTGTTTTTGGAAGCATCTAAAATCTCAGAAAAATTAGGATACTTATTTTTAAATTCTAAAATTTTTTGAGAAAATTTCTTATGATTAGCAATTTTAACCAAGATTCGTTTTAGAGGCTTTGATTTTTTATTTTCTAAAATTTCTTTCATACTTTTTGAATTATTTAATGCAAATTTAGTTACTTTATCAGGTTTAATTTTTTTAACAGAGAGAATTTCAACTGCTATCCTGTTAGCTTTTTTTTCATTTTTTTGTTTTTGTAAATCAGAAGCTTTTTTATTTCGTAATTGATTTGCAGACCTTGTAAGTTTTTTAATAATTTGTATCTTAGCCTGCTTGGCATCTTTTCTTAGTAGTACAATCTAAAAAAAGAAAATTTATTAACTTTATTATGTTATTTAAATATAAAAATTTTAAAAAATACATCTATAAAACGTACTTGATTATTTATTTCTACTTTGCTCATTTTGCAATAATTTATTTATATAATACAAAATAAATATTATTGATAATTGGCAACTGTTACCAACAATTTTTTGAAGGTAAAAATAACAACAAAAAGCACGTGTCTACAACACTCAAGGTAATAACTTTATATATTATAAAAAATTTTTGCACCAAATTATTACACTTTTTTTCTCATTATTGTTAAAATTATTTATCAAGACAAAAATGCATGTATAAGTAAAACAAATTTCTGTATAAAATTTTTTATCGTTTCTTTATCTTTTTATTTAAAAAATAATTAATATTTTTGCACCTTTACACACTTATTTTCTGAATTTATGATAAAATTTACTAATTTGTAGGTTAGGTTGATTTACAGAGTTTATAAATATAGATGTCAGCACAATGTTGTACTTAAAATTTTTGTCATAACACAGCATCATCAGTAAGTCGCTGCAAGCGACTGCAATCTGTAAATCGGGATTCGATTTTTTCGATGCTCCGAAATAAATATAACAATACTTATATTTACTTTTAGGTTTGTATATATACATGTAATATATATTTTTTTCTAGATAATAATAGTTTATCCAATTTTTAAGTGTTTTATTTATGATTGTGATTATGTTTAAACATTTCCGTATAATGGTTCAGTGACGCAGTTAAAGCTTATATTGTAGCAGACAGTCGTATTTGATCAAAAAAATTAGCTCATTATTCTCATAAAGCAAAATTTTTTTATTTTCACTCAAATAAAATGCGCAATTAATTATAAATGTATGAATTTCGCGTTATAAGATAAGAAAAAAGAGTTAATATAAAGTTTATTTTATATTTAAGCTTATTATTATTTTTCGTTGCAAATCTTAATAAAGTCATGTTGTAAAAAAAAAGTTGCAGTGTGCTGATATCGACGCTTTAAAGTTTAAACCTTCACAAAATTGGAACGTTCCAAAATTCAAAGTATTTAGGTTGTTTATTAACCAAAAATTTAAAAAGTAGTGTTTTCATTTCGTAATTCGTTATTGTTATTATTTTTTTTTTTTAATTGGGCAAATTAATAATTTATAAGCTACGCAAGCACTATTTTTCATATTTTATTTCAATTATTGATGTTCTTTTTTGCGCAACCTGTGAACCAATTCTTTACAATTCAGAGTATACGTGTAAAATGTTTTGAAAATCGAAATTTTTTTATGTTAACCAAATATCAACAAAAGAAAAAAAATTTTTTAAAGAAAAATTTTAGTAAACGATTCTTTATAACTACATATAAGGTGATAGTGACATAAACAGCTGCTTATTGTGATTCATCATTTACATTTTTCCTTGATAAAATTGATAAGTCCTTGACACTCGTGTTTTTTCTAATTTTATTAACTGCCAATGAAAAAAATAAGTGCATCTTCAGAATATATCATAGTTCAGTGGATTTGTTTACTCCTGATTTAATTTTGAAAAAAAAAAATGTTGACTGCTACCTATGCATGTATGTAAATAACACTTTTAGGTTTGTAGTTTTCTTTTTCAAACTTGGATATGTGATAATTACCAATATCATTGTTGATAAAAAAAATATTAAAACTCATAATAAAAAATTGTGTGTTTATAATATTTATTTGTTAAATACTTTTATTTGTAGATTAATTTAAAACAAAAATCAACTATAGATTTCAACTTATCCTTTTAGTTAATAGGATAACAGCCATTATGAGTACTGTACGCTGTTGCTTAATTGGAGCCAGCAGAGTAGCATCAACAAATCATGTATCAAATAAAGGTAAATATAAGATAATGTGGTAATTACTTAGATTTATTTCATGAACTGTTATTTTTCTTAGTTCATAAAATAGTTAGAATTGTTGCTTCAAGGCCATTGACCACAAGTACAAGTTTATTAAAAGCCCCTTCAGAACCAACCCCACCCTCAACTAATGATATTAGCGGAAGTTCTGCTGCAGGTGGTTCAACTTCTTCAGGAAGTGGTGGTGGTGATAAAAAAAATACCTTAACATGTCCTAAATGTGGTGATCCTTGCACTCATGTTGAAACTTTCGTCTGTAAGTTTTCAATTTCTGTAATTCAATAACTTAAAACTATATTGGAAATTTTGTTTTTATAGCTTCAACAAGGTTTGTAAGATGTGAAAAATGCCATCACTTTTTTGTCGTCTTATCAGAAATAGAGTCTAAAAGAAGTTTAAAAGAAGCACTGCGACCTGAAGATAATAAGCAAGGCTTTTACAGAAAGCCACCTCCTCCACCTAAAAAAGTAAGTTAATTAATTTTTAAATCATTAAATAGCAAGAATAAAATTAAAATTAATTTTTAGATCTTTGAATATTTAAATAAACATGTTATTGGCCAAGAATATGCAAAAAAAGTTCTCAGCGTAGCTGTTTATAATCATTACAAAAGAATTTACAATAATTTACCAGTTCAGAATGCAGTTCAAAATAATAGCAGCTCTAGTGGGAATCCAGATCTCAATCATCCTTTTACTCACAGAGGTCTCAAGCCACGTAATAATCATTTAGACAAACTATCATAAATTCCATTGCTTAATAAACTCGATTTTTATTCTGAACATTTTGATTACAAATAAAGATATTAAAATTAAAATCAATCATTCATATACATTTGCAATTACCATTTTTCACAGATCTTCTTCACATTTCAAGTATTGGTAATTCCTTAGGAGTTGGATTTCAACACGTCCTCTCAGGTAACGAGCAACAAAAAACGTCGTCAAGTTCACAATCAGTTCCTGGTTCAGATATTCTTGACAGTAAAAATCACCAATTAAAATTAGAAAAGAGCAATATTCTTTTACTGGGGCCAACTGGATCTGGAAAAACATTACTAGCTCAAACAATTGCTCAATGTCTTGATGTTCCTTTTGCTATCTGTGATTGTACGACTCTTACTCAAGCAGGATATGTTGGTGAAGACATTGAAAGTGTTATAGCAAAATTACTTCAAGATGCAAATTATGTCGTTGATAGGGCACAGATGGGAATTGTTTTCTTGGATGAAGTAGACAAAATCGGGGCTGTTCCAGGAATACATCAGCTTAGAGATGTTGGTGGTGAAGGTGTGCAGCAAGGAATGCTAAAAATGTTAGAAGGTACCATTGTTAATGTACCAGAAAGAAACAGTTCTCGCAAACTTAGAGGAGATACATTGCAAGTAGATACAACCAATATTCTTTTTGTGGCATCTGGTGCATATAATGGATTAGATAGATTAGTCTCCAGACGAAAAAATGAAAAGTACCTCGGTTTTGGGGCTTCACCAGCTTCTGAAAGCCCAGGAAGAAGAGCTGCTAGTCTAGCTGATGTTGCTAATATGTCTCCTTCAACAGAAGATGATAACAAAGAAAAAGATACATTACTTCGTCAAGTAGAGGCTAGAGATTTAATAGATTTTGGAATGATACCAGAGTTTGTTGGTAGGTTTCCAGTCATTGTACCTTTTCACACTCTTAATAGAGAAATGTTGGTGAGGATCTTAACTGAACCTAAAAATGCCATGATTCCTCAATACCAAATGTTGTTTTCTATGGATAAGGTAATTCTGTAATTAAAATATCTATTAATATTGTTGATAAGTCTTTTAATACTCACGATAATTTATAAATGATAAAATTCTACTTTGTGTTTTTTTGAAATGACAAAAAGAAAAATTAAATAGCATATATTTTTATCAACAACTCTTAGCATAGTTTGGTCATTTCAAAAAATTACTACACGTAACTTTGTATCTATATTTTAAAAATTTTATGCTATAATTAATCCTAACTTATTCTCATTTAGGTGGATTTAACATTTACTGCTGAAGCATTAGATGCGATTGCTGGTTTAGCAATGGAAAGAAAAACTGGAGCTAGAGGACTTAGAGCAATAATGGAAACTTTATTATTGGAGCCAATGTTTGATGTTCCAGGAAGTAACGTTGCATCTGTTCATGTTACCGAAGCATGTGTTCGTGGTGCCGAGAAACCCAACTATGAAAGAAAAGTAGAGGCTACAGAAGACGAGTTTCAAGAAGCTCAACACATACACAATTAAAATTTAAAATACAAGAATTAAATTTTTGAAATATTAAAAAAAAAATTTTTTTTGTACCTTTTCTTTCAGAAAAACGATTGTTATATAAAATAAAGTTAAATTTAAAAAATTTAAAAAAATCAGAGATATATGTTAAATAAATATGTATAAAAAAATTTATATATATATATATATTTATATATATATATATAAAATTAATGTTGGCAAGTGGGTTGTCAATTTATAAAAAAAAACTTCAATATTTAAATTATATAGAAAAAAGGACTTTGTAAATTAATTGATATGTGCGTGTAACTGTTAAATGTGTAGGTGCTTGAGTATTATGTAAAATACAAAAGTGAATGAAATTTTAGTTTTCATTATATAAATTGAAAGTTCTATAATATTAGATAAATTTTAAGAAACTTCTATATTTTACAAAAAAAATCATGTCTCTTTTGTGCATGTTTTTATTAAAAAATCCAATTCAAAATCTAATTTAACTTATCAATTCTTTTAAAACTATTGCACGTTATTTGTTTGGCATCGTAATTTAAAGAAAAATATTTTTGAAGCGATCCCATTCATAGTTAGTTAAAAGATTATTTGTAATATATTGTACATAGACAGTAGATAAGTTACAAAAAAATAAAATTTAATGGAAGAATGAAATAATTTTCTGGTTTATATAAAAAATATTCTTTAATTGAATTAAATGAATATAAAATCTTCCAAAAAACAAAAAATTTCATGTGAAAAAAAAATTAAATTTTAATTCTATTTGAGTTCTTTTTTTGAAAAACTTATTTTATTATTTTTTATTGTAAAACTAATAATTATAAACAATGCTATGGTTTCTTTAAAAAAAAGTAATTTTGAGGATAAAATTATCTTCAATTGATGCAATAGACAAAGCTACATATTGTAAAAATACTTATATTTATAATAAATCTACTAAAAAAAATAATTTGTTAATCATTGTTTTTATTTGATTTTTTTTTTAATATTTATTTTCAATTAATACATGATGTTGAATTCGTTTATTAAACATAATAAATCAATAATAATAAATTTCATAGGATTTTTGACTAGTAATATATTATCATGATGTAAAGATCAATACAAAAAAAAAAAATGAATGTACATAAATTCCTATCAATATACAATAATCTACTTTACACAATTTGCATTATAAATAAAGAAAAGTTTCACTTTAACTAAATTTATAGTTCTTAAATTTCATTATAATAGCTTGATTGGGAAGGTTTTATTAATTTTGGCTTTGGTCTTAACATTGTTCCAATTTCTGTGAGGATCCATTTTGTGGCTCGTAAAACAATGACGTGAACAACAAATTGCATTACAAGAGCACCAAAACCTTTGTATAATCCAAAAGGACCTTCTGTTGAAATTATAGTTCTATAACAATCTATCACACCACTGTAATTTGTCAGCAGTGGTTTAACGCTTCTTCCTGTATCTAGATTATCTATAATAGTTCGGGTTCCTTGCAAGTGTAATCTGTGCATTATAGTTTCAACGGGATAAAATAAAATATCAGCTGCGCACATAGAAATAATTGTAGATTGCATTTCTATATCTTGAAGGACAGATTCAGCCACAAATTCACGACTATATGCCCCCTGAAAAATCAATTTTAGGATAATTTTTTAGTAATAGAAGTTTACTGCTAAAAATTAATGTCATATACATACCCTTGATTCTTGGTTAAATTTGTGCTTAAATCTCATAACGTTACTTGTGATTCCCTTAACTGATAATGAAAATAAATATTTAGCTATTCCCCAAGCTATAGTAGGGGGTAAAAGTGCATAAATTGGAATAAGTCTACCCTTAGTTCCTACTTCTATTAATCTAATAGCTCCATCTCTGAATACATCTAAAATTCCAGGTCGTTCTGAAGCAATTTCAGATTGAACTGTTTCTACTAAAGATGCTGAATAAAATGGCGCAATTAGTCCATAGGATACACATTTTAAAATAATGTGCTGGCCAAAATGCTTTATGGAACTGTCTTTAGAAATTTCTCTGTAAATTAAATAAATATTTAAAAATGTTAAGGAAAGTTTTTCATTAATAACTTACTTTGGCCATGGTGTTATTTTAGATACCAAATCTTCCACAGCCAATGTTAGACCTCTTACCAGTAACACAGAGCCTATTCCCTTCCATAAAGTATTTAGACCTTGGGTCTGATGCAATCTTATCATTATTGGTACTAGTGTTACTGGAAGAACATGATATCTTATAGAAGTTGGATTCACTTGGCATTGTCTTCGAAGAACTATAAATGGATGTATTAATAAATTTTCAGTAATTAAACTTGCAAGACCACATCCTAATCCAACATACTGCTTTACAATTTGATCTAAATGCAAAAGCAAAAAATTAATAAAATAATTTATTAATAATAAAATGTTTATAAACAATTACCACTGTCTGGAGGAGGATTATCTTCAACTAATGGATGAATTTTAGGTATTTCTAAAGGTCGAATAATCTCACGCCCATGATACTTCGAAGGGTAACCAGCTGCACCTTCCCATGCATTATTAGGATTTCCACGATAAACTCTTTCATAATCTTCTAGTCCAGCCATTGTAATTAATTATTAAATTTACAATATTTTTTATAATTTAAAAATCAAAAAGCATTACATTAATAAATGTTTTGATTGTACAAATATTTTACATAATTAGTATAAAATTATTAATATTTACAATTGGATAAAATTTGATTTTTTTAGAAAAATTTATTAAAACATAGTAAAATTAAGTTATTCACAAAAAAATCTCATTGATGATAATTAATTATTATTTTTATTTTAGTAGCAACACTTAATTCATTTTTGCAATTTAAATGTAATGATTTAAGTTTATTATTAAATGATCCTTAAAAAAATGAATTTACTCATGTTTTCATCAGGTGACCAATATTTTATTTTATTTTGCGATTGTTACAAATAAAAATCTGAATAAAACTGTGCTAAATGCTTTTTTTTCATTATTTTTTTTTACTCACCTTGATTTAGAAAGTTGGTTGCCGTGATTTAAATAGCGCAATAATACAAATTTTCATTTTTCATTTACGCCTTCATTTGTCTACCTATATACCTATTAAAATGCAGAATATTTTTTGTTTAAGCAGTTTATAAAATTTATTTATAACTATTTGAAATTTAAAAAAAATCATATACTAACAATAAGTATACAATGGAATAAATTATAAATAAAAGATTGAAGAATAATATTTTCCTTTTTATGTTGGTAGACTTGTAGAAATTATTGGCCTTCGCAACGGAAATAAACATAAAAAGCATGTTAATAAAATTTGGCGCACCGGCTTCATAAAAAACATTTTTCAATTGTTTATACTACGACGAGTAGCGATTTAATAAATAATTAATTGTAAAGCAAATTTAATTTTTCTTGTAAAAATATAAACTAATAAAAATGACATCAATCGCAACAACAAGACCTCAAGAAGTTCGTGAAATAACCCGGATAGAAAGAATTGGAGCTCATTCTCATATTAGAGGTTTGGGTTTGAATGATAGTTTAGAACCTAGAAATGTATCTCAAGGATTAGTTGGACAAAATCAAGCTCGTAGAGCAACGGGATTTATTTTAGAAATGATTAAAGATGCTAAGATAGCAGGTAGAGCTGTTTTATTAGCAGGTCATCCTGGTACAGGTAAAACTGCAATTGCTTTGGGGTTAGCTCAATCCTTGGGTCAGGATACTCCTTTTACATCAATGTCTGGCTCTGAAATTTATTCTTTGGAGATGAGTAAGACTGAAGCTTTAACTCAAGCTATAAGAAAATCAATAGGTATTAGAATAAAAGAAGAAAGTGAAATAATTGAAGGTGAAGTTGTTGAAATTCAAGTGGATCGACCTGCAACTGGTATTGGGGCTAAGGTTGGTAAACTAACATTAAAAACAACAGAAATGGAAACTATCTATGATTTGGGAAACAAAATGATTGAAAGTTTAATGAAAGAAAAAGTTCAAGCAGGAGATATTATTACAATTGATAAAGCTACTGGTAAAATAAATAAACTTGGTAGGTCATTTACAAGAGCTCGAGATTATGATGCAACTGGTCCACAAACTAGATTTGTTCAGTGTCCTGAAGGAGAGCTGCAAAAAAGGAAAGAAGTGGTTCATACTGTAACCTTGCACGAAATTGATGTTATTAACAGTAGAACACATGGCTTCTTAGCTTTATTTTCTGGAGATACAGGAGAAATAAAGTCAGAAGTAAGAGAACAAATCAATTTAAAAGTTGCAGAGTGGAGAGAAGAAGGAAAGGCTGAAATTGTTCCAGGTGTATTATTTATTGACGAGGTTCATATGTTGGACATTGAATGTTTTTCATTCTTGAACAGAGCTTTAGAAAATGAAATGGCTCCAGTTGTTATTATGGCTACCAATCGGGGTATCACAAGAATTAGGGGAACAAATTACAAAAGTCCTCATGGAATTCCAATAGATTTATTAGATCGATTAATAATTGTGCCTACAACTCCTTACACAGAGACTGAATTAAAAGAAATTTTAAAAATTAGATGCGAAGAAGAAGATTGTGAAATGTCTGAAGATGCTTTAAAAATTCTTACTAGAATAGCTCATGAAACTTCATTGAGATATGCAATCCAATTAATTACCACATCTTATCTTGTATGCCAAAAGAAAAAAGGCATGGAAATCGGCGTCGAAGATGTCAAAAGAGTATATTCATTATTTTTAGACGAAGCTAGATCAGCCCAATATTTAAAAGAATATCAAACACATTTTATGTTCAATGAAGTTAACGAACAACCAATGGGTAATATTTTATTATAATTAAAATTCTAATTAAAAATAAATATTTATTTTTTACTTTATTTTACAGATATGGATGATAACTAATATGACAATAACAAATGGAATTAAAAATTAAAAAATATGAAGAATCAAATAATTTCCTGTATTAAATTTTATTTATGTTATTTTACAGATAAATAAATTTTACAAGTATTATTACTTAAAAAAATTAAAATACTGCTGAAAATGTGAAAATGAATGTATGTTTATAGTTTTATATATGATATTTAACGTAGTCATTAGGTATGTTTTCAAAATAAATTACATTAAATAACAAAATATTAAAAAATTATATTTTATTTTTCCTGTAATTTCCCAAATTTAAAATAATAAGTAAACCATTGGCATATATAGTATTGCTTGAGTGTATGATAATAATTGGCAATCAATAATAAAGCCAAAAGGCAAAACTATTTTTAAGTATTAATATTAACCATATTTCATATATATTACGTTTTATGTAATAAATAAAGTAAATATTATTTTGTAAATAAATTTTCAATTTTATAAAAAAATTATGTAAATATTTTTTTTGTCAGTTAAAGTTAGGTTGGTCGCACGCTACGCGAGTGAGAGAGTTACACGTGTGGCAAAATCAGTTAATTCTATCTGTTTTTAAGTTTAAAAAAGTTAATTTTTATTTTAATTTTCCAGTACCTGCCATTAATCAACTTTTGTATTAGCTGTTTGATTTTTTAGCTATTGAAGAATATCAGTGAGTGATGAAATACTAACATTTTATTTCGTAAATTTATAACTCATATGTTCACATCAAATATTTTTTTTCAGAAAAGATTTATTCAATAATGTCAACAGGTAAAATTTATAATTATTTACTGAGAAAAGACTTTTTTTAAATTATTTTTGTTATATTTAGATGGTATTTATACATCAGAAAAAAATGGATCCGATGAAAATGGTGATGGTTCTGAAGTTAAACCTTTTAAAACAATATTACAAGCTATGAGACATGCTGGAAAAGAACCATTTCCACCAATTTATCAAGATTCAAAAGAAGAAGGAAAAAAGTATGATTTAGCTGCAAAATCACAACTGAAAAAAGTTCAAAAATTGTGGGTAAGAGAGCATCATAAAAATGAAGAAAAGCTGCAAAGATTACAAATTGATGAAGAAAAAAGAATCAAAAATTTGCAAGAAGCTAAGTCCATTATAATTGAAGAAGATAAAACTCTTCCTGCTGCTAAACGTATTAAAATCAATGAGGGAAAAGCATACAGAAATCAAAGAGTAAAATTATATGGTTGGGTTCATAGACTTAGACGGCAAGGTATAACACTAGAAAAACAACTTTATCTCTAACATGATATTTAATTATTACCAATAAAATTTTTTTTCCAGGTAAGGCCATGATATTCTTAACTTTAAGAGATGGATCAGGGTTTTTGCAAAGTATTTTAAATGACAAATTGTGTCAAACTTATGATGCTCTTTTACTCACTACTGAATCTACTGTTGAATTATTTGGTACAATTAAAGAAGTTCCTGAAGGCAAAATGGTATTAATTTTTTAATTTTTTAAAAGTATCAGTTTTAATGAGTTTCTTGTAGGCTCCAGGAGGTCATGAATTGGTTGTAGATTATTGGAAGTTAATTGGGGCAGCACCGCCTGGTGGAGCTGATTCAATTTTAAATGAAGAAGCTCACCCAGATGTTCAATTAGATAATAGGCATATAATGATTCGTGGAGAGAATGTAAGTTAAAATCAAGGTAAAAGATCAAAATTTAAGTTATAACTTATGTAAAATAATTTAAAATTTAGACTTCTCGAATATTGATAATGAGGTCAGTATTGACTCAAGCATTTAGAGATCATTACAATGCTCATGGATATTGTGAGGTCACACCACCAACGTTAGTGCAAACCCAAGTTGAAGGAGGTTCAACTTTATTTAAATTAGATTACTTTGGGTTAGCTCATAATATAGAAATGTAATTTTGTATGATATTCATTAATTTTTTTATTTTAGGGAAGAAGCTTATCTTACACAAAGTTCACAGCTTTATTTAGAAACATGTATACCAGCTATGGGAGATGTTTACTGCATAGCTCAATCTTATAGAGCTGAGCAATCAAGAACTAGAAGACATTTAGCAGAGTTAGCAACGTCTTTTATTGATAATTCAGTAGAATTTTAAGAAATCTAAAGTAATATGTAACTTTATTTTAGGTATACTCATGTAGAAGCTGAATGTCCATTTATAACATTTGATGATTTATTAAATAGACTTGAAGATTTAATTTGTGATGTCGTTGATCGAGTACTAAAATCCCCAATGGGCCATCTTGTTAAGGAATTGAATCCCAACTTTAAAGTTCCAAAAAAACCGTTTAAAAGAATGAACTACACTGAAGCAATTGAATATTTAAAAAATAATGACATTACGAAAGATGATGGAACCTTTTATGAATATGGAGAAGTCAGTAAAAATTCTTTCTATTAATAGAAAAAAAAAAAAAAAAAAAAAAAAAAAAAAAAAAAAATATAATTAATATTTTGTTCAGGATATACCAGAAAAACCAGAAAGAGAAATGACCGATAAAATAAATGAACCAATAATGTTATGTCGGTTTCCTGCAGAAATTAAATCATTTTACATGCAACGTTGCCCAGAAGATAATCGTCTTACTGAATCTGTTGATGTTTTGTTACCTAATGTAGGTGAAATCGTTGGAGGGTCTATGCGTATTTGGGATCATGAAGCTTTATTGGCAGGATATAAAAGTGCTAATATAGATCCTACACCCTATTATTGGTACACCGATCAGGTAAAGTTTTGATTTTTATTATTAATAAAATTTATCTGAATAAATAATGTATTATTTTATTATAAAGCGAAAATATGGAACCTGTCCACATGGTGGTTATGGACTTGGGTTAGAAAGATTTTTATGTTGGCTTTTGAATCGATACCATATTAGAGAGGTATGTTTATATCCGCGATTTTTGGAACGCTGCAAACCTTAATTTTCTGTAAATGATTATACATGAAGAAAAAATATGCATTTCAGTATAACAATCTAATTTGTAATATTGTTAAAAAACATAATAAAATATTAATTTTAGAGAAATAAAATTGCATTCAAAAAATTATTTTTTAATTCCATTAGTTCACGGAATTAATAGGGCAAAATTTTACTTTTATTCAATAGTCTAGGCGCCAGCCATACTAATCACGCCAATTATTGCAAAATTTGTTAATAACAAAAAATTGACCACGAAATTCGCAAAACGGATCCTGGATTCGTGTTCAGCGGGTGGAAAAACATAAATACCACCTGTTTTTATCCTTGGAAAAAGATATTTAACTTTTGGGCGTGATTAGTATGGCAGGATAAAATATATATATATATATATAATTATATATACAGGATAAAATCCTTATATATTTACTTTTTAATTAAAATTAGTTGTTCCAAAAAATTCTTTGGAAAGAAATCGACTTATAAAATTTGAGCTTTTATCAAATACACGAAAAAAAATTTCTAAAACGGGGTTAAAGAGGAGTATCAAAATATACCCTTATTGGAAAAACTGATACCTATTAATTTTATTTATTTATTTTTAAAAATAATTAATGCAACGAAACCTTTGATATTTAATTAATATGATTTCTTTTTAAGCAATTAAATATTTGGAAGCTATAAAATAATAAAATTTTTCGAAAAACAACATTACATTTATTTGTTTTAATAATACACAGACTCGTGTTTCATAGTACATTTTGCTCTTGGAAATATTTTCATTACTAATATCATATATTGTAGTAAATTAGTTTATATTTTATGTTATGTATTGTCACGCTTAAAGTTTTTTTTTTTTATTAATAATATATAATTTTTAACTGAAATAAATATTAAAAATTATTTATAAGTATATACTATATATCTATGGAAAAAAAAATTAACTAAATCAATATTTTATAACTATTTACATTATAAATAAAATTTAGTTATATTCAATTGAAATAATTAATTTTGAATTAATATTGCACCATGGCATTTACCTATCCCCCGTTTAAAAAAAAGGGCTGGCTGCGGATAATAAATGCAATGGGCTATATGTCTTTTTTTGAAACTAGGCAGCACACATACATAATAGTTTATTTTATTTGTAATATAATATATTTTCAACAATATGGTATATAATAACAGTTTTATCTTTTATTTTTTACAATAATTCACACATGATAATATGAAACAAGGCATCTTTAACTACATATATTACAAGTCCTGTTTTTTTAATTGAGTCATAATTATGCTAAATTGTAACAATAAGCGATTTGTCATAATTTAAGGCAACAGAGCATTGTTATTTTTTATTATATTTTATTTGACTCAAATCTTCGGCATACATACACATTTTTTAAAATATAATAATATAGTATGTGTTTAAAACAAAATAAAATAAATAAAAAATTATTTTTCTAAAAACTTTGTAATCAAATTAAAATATAACTTTCTTATTTTGCTTTGTACAATAATTTTCTTTATATATATAAATACATTGCCACAAATTAATACATTTTGCGTGCAAATAAATACTTTTTATTATTATTTAACAGCCAAATTATTATTACTATTATTATTTTTATTTTTATTATTATTATTATATAACATACATGATTTAAAAACTTTAACTTTAATACCAGTTATACTCTTAAATAAATATTGTACAAGGTATATATAATAGCATCACTAAAAATGTTATTTTATAAATTATTTTACGTCCACTTTAACGGGAACGTACTTTTTCGTTTTATTATTTTTATCAATGCAAAAAAGCATTTTTAATATTTAATTTATCTAATAATTATCATTTTGTAAAAGCCAATATCATACTTTCTTATTTGTTTGATTTACTTTATATATGAAGCATGAGTATTTTTGACATTTTCTTTAAGTGCAAAAACACTTAACATTAAATTTTTTTAAAATTAATGAATTTTCGTTTTTATTTTATGAACATGTGCCCATTATGACGTAAATATTTTGAAAAGAATATTTACATTTTATTTTAATAGGATTTTCGAAGTACACTTCTTAAAAATATAATTATTTAAAATTTCTAGAATATAATTAGTAAAAGGATTATCATAAAAACTCCGTGCATTGAATTTAATGGAGAAAATTTTTTTTAACTTTTTGATAAGAATATTGAAACATTGAAGAATAAATAGATCAAAGGAGAAAATTGATTTAAAATAAAATATTTAACTTTATAACTTTCATATTTAAAAATTTGTTAGAATTCTAATTTAGAATTTTAAATAAAAATTTATTAAAAATCCTTGTAAAAGGCAACTTGTTCTGTGTAAAACACCTTTTTTCAAGATCAAAATTTTTCTGAAAAAATAGTCTTCATTTGTTTCTTTATTTCAATTAAAAATTTTTCCTTTTTATATTTACCTTAGTACAATGTGTGTACAAAACAATCTCTTTCTGGCAGTTGTCTAACTTTCATTGAACCATCAGCACCACAAGAAAATAGACGCCCTGCTGAATCCACGTGCAATTGAGTAACGCCCTAAAATAATTAAAAAATAAAATAATCATTTTTTAAAATTTATTATTATGTTGTATAAAAACTAACTTGGCCAATGTTTTTAAAGAAACTCGATCTAGGATGTTCACCAGGAAATGAATAAAGTAGTGAATGGACGGTTAAACCCCATACCTAATTTTTTTGCAAAAAAAAAAGATAAATTATCTTAAACAAATTTTAGCGTAGTTGTATCTTACTTTAATATCGCCATCTCCAGCACCGCTAACAAAAAATTCTTCGTGAGGGTCTAAGGCTAAACACTTTATAGCAGATTCATGTGCTTGAAACCGATGACGTTGCTGTCTTTGTCTAACATCAAAAATAGTAATATCACCTTTTTTACCACCAGTTATTAATAACTGATGTTGAGGAGCTAATATTAACGAGCTGGCTCCTTGGTCGTGACAAGTGAATGCTTAAAAAAAAATAATTAATTTTATGACATATAAAACTTAAGAAAATATAATAAAATACCTTGAACTAAAGATTTATTTTGTGGAAGTAAAGTATCCCAAAGAGCAACATTACGACTTTCAGAACCATGACCTGCTGTAGCTACTAAACTGCAGGCTCCAAGAAAGACAAAGTCAGATGTAACTTTACTGTGACATTGATAATTCTAAAAATGAATTTTGCAAATTAATATTGTGTTTCAAATATAAAATTAAATATATATTTACGAAAAAAGGTCGAGCAGTTCCCTCTCTGCAAGCAACTTGGAATAAACTTAGATGACCATCAGAATCTGCTACTCCAAATTTATTACCATGCTGTGAAAATCTTACTCGAGTAACTTTAGCAAAAGTCCCTGGAGGTCTCGGAGTTGCAACAGCATTCTGATGTCCCCATTCCCATAACAATACCGATCCATCTTGAGATCCAGTTAAGTCTGTAAAAAAAATTTAATTTTTTATAATATTTAGGTATTATTTCTTTTTTAATGAAATTCTATGATTCTTAATTAATTATAATGATTTGATATTAAAAATATATTTTACTGTTATTTTAAAATGAATTTTAATAAGATTGTAAAATGAAGTATTGCTCGTTAACATTTATAAAAAATCAAAAAAAATGTTTATTTTTTCATCTTAATGAAATTTTTAAATACTTACACAGTGGAAGTAGTGGATGGGATGATAATCTCCTTATACCATCAATTTTATGTTTGAGAATCTATTTTTTAAAATAATTAGTTAAAAAACTTGCTCAAAATAACTTATTTTTAATAGCTAACATCTAAATTTTTTTAATTGAATAATAAACAACGAACCGTAAATGTATAAACGAATTTTGTATGTATAAATTAACTTATACAAAATTATACGACCTCATTTTTTATACTATTTTCAGGTTCAGCATGCTTTAAAAAACAAAATTGTTCAAAAGCTATAAGCTTAATAAATACTTACTTCTAATAAATTAAATTTACATACACATTTAAATATTTTTATGTTTATTTAAAAATCGTATAAATGTGAATTGTATATTCAAACTTGCAAAAGTATGTATAATAATGTTCTTGAATTTATTAAAACTAGTGTTTTATTATAAAATAAATGCTGCAATAATTTAATTTTGAATAAGCAAAAACACTGCAGAAAAAAAAAATTTACATAAAAATAAACAACGTGGTGATAAATTCTAACTAAACTATGTTTTTAGCACCATGCTGTAACTTTAAATTGTTAAATTTTCAAATGCAAAAAAAATATACCTCTGTGTTAAAAGTAAAGTAAATTTTTGATTTATAAAAAAGAGGAGTTGCTGAATTCATTTATTTATTTTACTTTGCGACAGAGATGTGACCTAAGAATATCCTTGACAAATTTTAATTTACATAAAGTTAAATGATTTTCCGATTTTATACGATTTTATTTATTGCAAAAATTCTTTTTTAAATAATAAGGATATTCTTAGTAAAATTTAGAAAGATGAAAAATTGGCAATATATAACTGGCACTAGGAACAGCTAGGGACATGTTAGATGTTAGTCTCACCGGCTTCAATAAGTGTTTACTCCTATCAGCAACAAACTGACAGAAGCGCAGGTCGTGGGAGCCAGGAAAAGCGGGCATCCCCTTCATCTGTTTTCGAGCAAGTGAGCCGCCAGGTCAGTGACGTAGATCAACGTTTAGATGTTTGTCAAAGCATTAATAAAACAAGCAACATTTTTTCTCCGTCACCACTTGTGCTACCCTAACTCTATTCATCATACTGATAGCCTCCTCAACTTTTATTTGTATCAACATTCTTTTTTTGTTACATATAAAGGAGTTGAAGCGGCTATAATCACAATCTCTCACACATCATGCAAAATACAACACAATTTTCTCTTCTTCACATTTAGTTTTTTCAATATTTAATAAAAGCAGGAAATGTTATTAATTATATCTGATAGGGGGGCTTAATTGATCAAAATTAAATGAAAGTGTTTACATGAATATAAATTTTTAAATTTATGATACACTCAAAAGTGCAATTAAATCAAAGGACATAATAGATTTTTTTTCAATAGCTTTAAATATTTTGCAAATCAAAATGTTTGTCAATAATGATTGGAAACCAAAAAAACTTTAACTTCTACAAAAAAATTAAAAAAAATTTATTATAGGTATTTACATATTATAAATATATTTATTATTATTATTTTCAATAAAAATTTAAGAGGCATAAATAAAATTATGATTTTATACAAGGTCGTTAGGAGTCAAGTAATTCATAAAACTTAAATAAGTGAAAAATTAATGTGAAAATTATCACACTGAAAGACTCTATTAATTACTTTTACACTCTTCATACTGAAATAATAAACAGCATTAACTTACCACACTAGCTCCACGACCACTTTGACTCGCAATACCAGATTGTGGTTGAGGTCCATTTGATGTGGGGCTTTGTGCAAGCAATGGTCTGTCTGCTGCTGTCTGTAATGTTTAAATTTAATAATAAAATAATTATTTTATAATAAAAAATAGTAATAAATACCTGAATAACAAGGAAATTGGTTGGCTGAACAGATTCAGAATCTTGTTGTTTATTTAAATTAATCAGATCAAATTCACATTCATCTTCTAGCCATGATGGTAATTCTAAAAGTAGAGAAATATCCATTTCTTGAACCTCTCTTGGTGTCGCCATTGATAATAATCCTGAATTAACCTGAATAGTTAAAAAAAAATAAACCAACAGCTTTTAAGAAATTTCCTTTATTTAAATATCTAACCTGGTTCAGACAAAATGCACTAATACTGTCTTGTTCTTTATGAATAATTCGGACAGGCTCGGGAAGATTGGTTGTACCACTATCACTTCCCTTATCTTCCGCTGTACTTGAACCTCTAGTCAGATTATCAGCTCCACTGCTTGTATCTAAGATTGATGACATTGATCTGCGTTTTCCAAATACAGCGCGTATAAAAATATCTTGGACTGATTCTTGTCTTATTAAATAACACCATAAGCGATTTGTTGGAGCAGCTGACGCTAACCGCGTACTGTAAAATTTTATTTATTGAAAATGATATAGTTATTATTATAAGTATTATAAAATAAATCAACTTAGCTTACTTGAAAGGAGTATTGCCTTTTTCAAGTAATGATCTATATTTATGAATTGCTGGTTTACCAGGAGAGGGAAATGGATCTGGGGCACAACCTGGAATATAATTAACAGGAGCAGCACCTTTTGATTCTAATTCATCTCTAAGAGAGTCTTGCCAATGAACTACTACTCCTAGTACTCCATGAATTAATGGACTGCTTACAGGTAATTCTGAAAAAGAAAGTAATTTTGTCAAATAATTGGAATATGGACAAAAATATTATTACCAAAAGTATTCTTGAATTTATTTTTTATTATACCTTGTATTTCTATACCGGCAACATTTAGAAAATCTTGTAACTGTCTTTGCAATATTTTTACTATAGCTAATCTCATAACACACCAGCTAAATGAATCATGATCTGAATGTTCTACATTATCTTTTGGTTTAATCTTTGGTTTTGTACTGGTTTCAAACACATCATCTTCTTCTTCAGATGACTCAAGATCAGAAACAGCGGAATCTGAAGAATCATAATCTATTTCATCTGCTAAGTCTTTTTCAATCGGAGGCTGAAAAATGATTATATTTTTAATTATTCATTTTAAAATATTAAATATTTTAATTTTTCATTTTTTAAATGTTTACCTTTAATAAAAAATAGGATATCATACTCATTTCTGGGGAAACAAACTGCTCTCTATAAGTAGGTTTATCTTCTTTCATATTTGGTTGCTGTGGGTTAAACTGGCCCAAAAGTTTCATATTTAATTTGACTCGTTGTTTTGTTAATGATGCCATTGTATTCCAAACTCCAGCTGCATTAGCTTGAAGTTCACTTGTAATACTTTCACTGCGTTCAATACTTACTTTATTAGTAACTGGTTGCTGCAAAATATTTTATAATTATTTTCTGCTTTAAAAAGAGAATAATATAAAATTAAAAACTTACTTGGCTGCTAGAACTAGCAACCCTAATTAATTTCTTTACACCTCCACCAAAAAGAGTTGACCAAGTATTATTGTCAAAGTGATGTCCTACAAGTCTATATAAAATATGGCTATCACAACAAGACAAGGCATAAACAAATAAACTCATGAAAGTTGAAACAAAAGCTTCACAAAGTAAAATATTTAATTTTGGCGTATCTTCATCCTTTTCTCGAGATAATAAAGCTCTTAAACTAGTGACTCCTGGCCATTTACTAGGTAGTGTGGTAATAATTACACCATCATCAGTCGAGTAACGTCTATGACTTCGATATGATGCTACTAAATGACCTCCTGAGAATGTTTCTCCTTCGGTTGATGTAGGAAAACTAAACCCAAATTTTTATGGTTAAATAATTTATTTTTATAATTTAAATCAAAAAATTAATTTTAATTTTTATACTTTTCAGAATGAGGATGTTTTGAAAAAAATGTATCAGAATCACACAAAGACTGATAAATGCAAGCACTTAATGCAACAGCTAAATCTCTCAAAATAAATACTTCAAAGTAGTGAGCAATTTTATTAGCTGTAGGTGGTTTACGTAGTTCAACGATAGTTTGTAGCATGTCATGTTCGAGTGATTGTAAATGGCGAACTGGATCAGCTACTACAGTTTTATTGCATGCAACACTTGCACTTAATAATGGCAGTGTCGTTGGGAAAGGCAGAGGACTTAGGAGTTGCTGCTGGGTTTTTTCTTGCTGCAGCTCTTGCAAAAGTAAAATAAGTTCCATTCTTACAGAAGCTAAACCTCCTCCAGATGCACCATGAAGAGAACAGTAAGAAAGTAAAGTTCTCAAAAGCGTTTCATTTGCTGAAAATGTTTAAAAATTTAAATTTATTAATATAAATATTTATTAGACACTTTTTTCATTATTTTTATTATTATTTATTATAAACAAGACGAGCCATTCTTGAGTTTATAGTTTTAATTTTAAAAAAATTTTGATTGTAAATAAACGATTAAAGAAACTATGTTAAAAAAATTCACAAATACATCTACATTTAAGGAAACTTAGTTCAATTATTCCCTTGCTTAAGAAAAAGTCTACTATAGGTTTTTTAGTTCTATGAATCCAAATACATTTATGGCTAGAAAATAGGGGAACACTCTATGAAGATTAATTTTTTTTACTTTTTAAAACTCTAAAAAAATAAGAAAAACGTTATCAAATTTTCTCGAAAATAATGTGTTGTGATGAAATTTTTTCATAATTTAAGAGTGGTTATCATTATATATTTTTATTTAAAATCTTTTATTTTGTTCACAAAATAAAAGATAAACTTGCGCACTGTATTTTTTTGTTATAATAGATGAAATAAACATAACTTTTCTAATTCAGTTGAATTATAGGTTTTGTAAAGGTTTGTCATGCATAAGTTTTTTAGAGTTATATTAAACATTTACGGTTTTTATTATTTTTTAATAATAATTAATAAAATAAAACAACTCTTTTATAGCTAGATAAGTCGACTTATAATTTTTTGAAAACAGAAAATTTTACCTTTCAGCCATTTTTTCCTTTTTGCTGCTCTTTGAACTTTAGCTTCAAAATCTAATTTTTCTGCCATAATTATTTCATGTAAAGTGGGTTGTTCCCCAGGTCTGTAAGACATTGTTAATTCTTCGATCATACCACCATCATCTAGGGTTAATAAGTTTTATTATTTTATCTTTCATTAAGGAACTACAAAGAGTAATTAGTTACTTACACTCAGTTACATTAGTTACATCCCCATCAGAATTGGCACTATAATTACAAAGTTGACGCAAAGCATCAACTTCCCTCTCAAGCCAAACATATAATTGATACCTTAACTGACCTCCATCTACTTCAAATCCTGTAGCTAATGTAGACAGCTCTTCCATTAAAATTTTCAAGCAAGCAACAAATTTTAGTTGCTGAGCCATGATATCTAATTGGCCATTGGATTTTATTTCTTTAAAAATAAAATTATAAATAAAAATTAAACAAAAATAAATCAATTAATCTTAAATAAAAGTTTTAAGGAATTTTTTTATACCTTCTTTATCTGTAGCAACGCTTTCTTTCTTTTTATCAAATTTCATACTCATTGGAGGACTATCAGTCTCTTCATTTGCAGCTTCATCATCATCCCATTTTAATACTAATTCGTCACTTTGCCTATCTACAGGCTGAGACCAATCAAAATCAGCTGAAGCTATTATAAAATAAGACTCTTAAAACCTATTATAAAATAATTTAAAAAAAATAAATAAAAATTAATTACTTGAAACTGGAGTTGATACTTTTGCTTCAGTTTCCCAACTAATCATCCCCGTATCAATTTGAGAATCTTGAGCTCTTGCTTTTGTTGGACTGTTTAAAAGACCTTAAAATGGTTTAAGTTTAATGTTTGATTCCAAAAAAATGTAAAAAAACTTTATTAAAAACTGAATTATTCTTACTTGGAGAATCTTCAGCATTAGTATCTAAAACTTTACTTGGTAACTTAGATAATACTTCTAAAGCTAATGCAGGGCATCCAGCTTTAAAATGAGCATGTGCTGTGGTAAAATAAAGCTGCCTTTCTAAAGGGGTTATTGTATCTTCTAATGTTAATTGTTTATCTTGCTGATTTTTCGTTTCAGTTCCATAACTGAAACCGGAAATAACAACTGAATGCCCTTTTTTCTTATCTTGAGCTGTAGATGCAATGTACTGTCTTATTAATAATGGATGAGTTCGGAGATAAACATAAAAGTTGAATACATTTGGATTAGCTAAAATAAATATTATTGACGGATTAGTTGATCATAATATAAAAAAAAAAAATATTTTAATAAAAATTTTTACCAGCAGAACCTTCTGGCTTATCTGTTTCATCATTATATTGTGGGTGTAAGGTACCAACATTAGTAAGCAATAAAGTATTTAGGGAACCTGAATAATCTTTAAGAATCCACAAAGCCATACTTCTGAGAAATGGATCTGGGTGAACTTTATTAACATCCTGATTATTTCCATCTTTATCACATCCTAATATTTCTTCATACAATAAACGCCTTAAATTAGGAGACGTCATATCATCTTCATACAATCTAGCAATAATCATAGCTAATTGAATATCATTTAATTTATGTAAGCATACATCTATGGCATCACGTAAAGACCCAGCAAGCAGAAAAAATGCAGCAGCATGTTCAAATCTTTGTTTACCAAGTAAAGCGAATGCATTTTTTAATGCAGCTTTTCTCCATCTGTCTTCAGTAAAATTGTTTGAGAAAAAAGCTGTCATTCTTTCATCTCTTTTATTTCTGAAAAGACCCCAAACCAAATTTTTCTTTTTTGTCGCCAAATAATAAATAGCAGCATCCAAAGGATCTTGATTCTGTTGAAAAGCTGCTTTTGCAATTTTTTCTACAGATTGTTTTAACACATTCATATTTGATATCCACCATCCTACACCAAGTTCTTTTAAAGTTGACCATTTTGGCTGGCCTTTAGCATATGAAGGAATCAAGCTTAATAATTCTTCTTCAGATTCTGAATGAAAAGCCCAAACTAGGTTATTAGTATAAACTCCCTGTTTTTGAAACTGAGCTCTTTGTACTATAGGCAAACATTTTATTAAATAATTGTAATGTTTCATAGCTAAAAGAAATCGCAAACCACAATCATCTAGTGAATCAGTAGAAACACCTTCTCCATCAGGAATACCTGTTAAATTTTCTTTGGCAATAGCATTCTTTTGAGCATCAATGGCAAATCTTTCTGCAAAATCAACATTACATGTTGATACCGTATCTGCTAATGCAAGAAGATGCATTTGATCTAGACTTGATAACCCAGGTAAATGAGTGTGTGTTAAAAGGCGAGATAAAATTCGACCTTGTCTTGGTCCAAAATGAGATATTCCTTGTCTCTCTGGTATAGAAGAGCGCCTGTCCTTTAATCTTGATCGGTCATAGTCTTCATCTAACATGTCATCTAATGAATCACCTTCATCTAAATTTCCATCAAATAGTTTATTGTAATCTTGTTTATCTTCAGTTTGTTGACTTGCATTTGTTTCCTTGTCTGCAATCAAGAGAGTCCACAATGGTAAGGGTGAAATGGAAGTTATTTCGGAATAATCAAGGGCCATATCTTCTGGAAGTTGTGTGGTAGAACCCCTAGGTTCTAAAGGAGAAGTTGTTCCTCCATAACTTATAGACATAGTACGAGATCTAGACCATCCAGTGCCTCTTTGTTTCATTAGATTTTCATCTTCTGCTCTCATAGGACATGAACTGGTTATACAACGTACTAAATGTGCTAAAATTGCCTTAACCCATCGAATTTTTCCAGAATTCAACAGTTCCATGAGTTGTTTTGGATGATACTGTGGGAGAACTGGACAAGCGATTCTGGAGGCTTCAAAAAGTCCATAGTCTGGCATATAATCTAAATTGATTGTATCCATTCCTCGTTTCCTTTTTGCATCCAACATGGTTAAATTAATACTACTGACTCGATTTAAATGAGGCATTGAGGAAACATTAGCTATCCTTCTTTGTGAAGTTTCATTGGCTAAAGTCCTTAAATCTTCATCTCTTAAATTTCTACTGGAAAATTGAAATTCGTCAGGATCCTGCTGCTGAATGCTTAGGTGAAAACAGTCAGATTTTGGATTAGGTTTCCATTGAGAATATACATGCATTTCAGAGTCCATTCCAACAACTAAAATACCATCTCTGACCCAAGAAATTTGCATAGGCAATGGTGGTAAACCATCAGCAGTTAGTAACTCAATTTTTCGAAGTTTCATCCATCTAATTTCGTCAGTAAATTGAGGCTGTGCTAATGATGATGTTTTTCTTAATATAGGTCTGTTTGTGGTCTGAGATTCTTTCATGGCTTTCATATTAGCTTGAGCTAAATCAGAGCAAACAGGAGTAAATAACATGATTTTTGATCCAACAGCAACAGTTAAAATATGAGACCCATCTTCTTTTGAAACCCAGTCTAGTTGAACTAAATGTTTCTGTGTAAGTGGACATGTATTACCATTTTCAATAATTGATTTCCTAAGAGATTGAAGTGTGCTAAAAGATGGAACAGCTAATAATCCAGCATTAGTTTTTGAAGTATCACCACTTTCTCCATTTCTTGGTGACCTAACATCTTCATGGCTTAAAGTTTGAAGAACTTGGGTTAACCTTTGCTTTTTTTGTAAAAACCTACTGTCATACAAATAACTTAAATCCAAATGTTGATCAACTTGAATTCTTGGTAAATGAATATTTTTCAAGTGAATAGTATCTTCTAAAATCCACTCGCTTCCACCTGTACTTTCACATTCATAAATTGCTACACATAGATTAACATATCGGGAGTCTGGATCATTCTTTGTTGGACGTGTAAATGACTTTCCATATTTGTAGGCACAAGCTATACGTCCACTATAAGCAGCACTTATATTAAGTGGTTGACCAGAAATATCAATAGTTGATTCTTTATCTTTTCTAATCATTTCCCATTCACACCAATCATAATTTAGCTGATTATTATCTTCACTTGTCTTTGTTACTTTGCATTTCCAAAAACGTACAGTGCTGTCGCTACATGCAGTCACAATTATGTAGGGAGCAAAACAAGCTGGATATATGGATGAACTACTTAAATGACCAGCAGCTGGTGATGCATGTACAACTTCAACACCTTCTGGGATTGGTAGTTCTTGAGTACAGACTTTAGTTGTACTTATTAAAACGTGACTATTGTTATGAGATCTGTGGATAAAATTTGAATCATAATCTGCTTGACTGTTTTGCCTACTTCTATTTCCAGTATAACTTTGTCTTCTTGATCTTCTTCCTTCAGAATGACTAAATCGACCTGGAGTGCCTTCATCATCTTCATCTTGAACTAATTGAGAATCAGGAACATACATCATTGAATCTGTTAATCCGCTTGCTTCAGGTTGCGAAGCTATCACTAATCTCCACATGTGAACTGTTGTTCCTTTTGGGGTTCTTTCCAAAACTACTATATAAAATGGCTCTTCAAATATGGATGATTGTTGAAGGTCAACCATAGCATCCAAAGTTGACTCCATTAAACCTAAATCATTAGCAGATGGATCAACTCCAGTTTGCTTTTCTTCATTTCTTTCACCAGTAATTAATTGCTCTTGAAATACATGCAGAAACTGAGTATTTTGCCAATCATGAGTTGCGTCATCAATTGCATCCAATTGAATAACACATCCAGGCCTGGCAGTGGATTGTTGAGAAACAATTTTTATTCTATCATGAATTGAATGATGAACTCCATCATCAGAGGAAACGTCACTAGAAATACTGGCCATAGAATCCAACATACGACTTTTCCTTTCACTAATTGACACTTCTGCTAATAATGTTCTTGCATCTATTACAGCTTGATAAACTCTTAAGCATTCTCCATCACTTGCAACAAAACAAGCACTTGGTGAATTTGATAAATTTCCTAACGTTGTACTAGGTAAAAGTGTTGGAATCCATGCAACATTACTAAATGCTGATATTTCTGGTGAATTTATTCGAGCTAATTCTGATACTCCACCACTCTTGGACAATGGCCCAACAGCATCAACTCTCCAGAGAATTAATTCACTACAAAAACCAGTTGGTGGCATTATATTTTTATTAATATTTTCTCTTTTATGGTCAAAGAAATTTTCATCAATTTCTTCAGGTTGTGTTGGAGTAAATTCTGGTATATTATGATGAGAAGTTGTTAGCAGTAGTGGCAGAACAGGATGACATGTAATATCATTTACTCTAAAACGATGACCTGATGCTCTACAAGCATGTCCTATGCTTAATACCTTTAATATTAAAGATTAAAAATGTAATATTATTTATTATAATTTTGGTAATTTTTAAATATTTACTTTTCATTTAAGGTATTTTAATCACTTTCTATTTATGACGAAACTTGTGGGTAAATTTAGCAATAAGTTCGGTATTTTTTAAACAAGAATTTTTTTCAAATTTTAAGTTGTAAAATCTTTCTATTTTTTATTTTTGATAAAAATATTTTTGTTTCATTAAAAAATTAATTAAAAAAAGTATTGCGCGAAAATGAATTTAAAAAACTTAATATTATTAGTGTAAATTAGTAAGCATTTTTTAAGCAAATTCAGGGATAAATCTTAGATCCATAAAAAATTATATTATTAAAACTAGTTAATTATTATTTTAAAAATAAGTAATATAAAATTAATGTTATTAATCATTAAGAAATATCTTAAGAAATATCTTAAAATTTATATGCAGTCCTTTATTTTAATTATTTTTTAATATTTTAACTTCAAAATCTGTTGATACTTTTCATTATTTGTTACTAAAATATTTTTACCTGAGAAAATTTTGTTTTATCAGCAAAAGTTAGTTGCCATAAATTTAATGTTCCATTTGTATGTTTTGAAACCATTGATACTACTGGACTTGGGTGGCTTAATAAATCATTGACATTTTCATGACCGTTTTTGTGATTTTCTGCATTATTTACATTTGTTGCAGATCCATTAGTTTGGGCCTGTTCTGCAGTATTTTTAATATTTTGTAATAATTCTTGACCAGCCTTAGAAGTTAATGTTGATTGATCCTCATCTTGTTCGATTAAACTTGGTAAAGGTGTAGTAGATTCTGGATTTTCAGAAGGCTTACTAACTGTGGAAGACTTAGCTACTTCTCTTATATTAAGTAATGGACCACCACTATTATGTGAATACATTGAAACATTATGGCTCATAGTAGAAGCATCACCAAGAGGAAATGCATTTGGAATTCTGGTGGAAAATGATATTTGAGCTTGTCGAAAAGATCCTGGGTGATACTCATCTAACCATTCAATATGCCATATCAAAAAGCTACCATCAATAGGATGGATTGAAAATAATAGATCTGGGTTGTGATGCCAGTCTCTTAATAATGTTTCTATTTTTGTATCTAAAGAGTCTGGAACTTGAGTTGTTGTTGGTGTTGCATCTGTTGCAATAGAATTTATTGATGCTGTGTTACTATAAAATAAAAATAAAATAGTGTTAATTTTTAAATTATTTTTGCTAATAATTTAATTACCTAAGACTTTGGTGAGATTGAACACTATGAGGAAGACTATGATGTGATGAAACTGTGTGCGCTGTGTGATGTTCATCGCTACTATGCTCCTCCAGGCTTGTACCAATATTTGGTTTTTGATGACGCAATGATTTTTCTTTTTCTGTTGGTCGTACCATACCATAGCAAGATAAAATACTGCCTAATAAATTATATAAACTATTCATGCATCATGCATCATGCTTAATTTTTGTTTGTTAAGGTTTATGGAAATTATTATTAGTTTTGAAAGAACATGCAAAAGTAAAATTCTATATCAGAAATGCACTAATTTGTTACAATAAGAGTGAAGAAATTAAAGATTAATTAGTGACATTTAAAATTGTTGAAACATTTGAAAATTGTAGTTGTAAGAAATTAGATGACAATAAAAAAATAAAGAAAAAAAAAGTAAAATAAGTTTCAGAATGAAATTAACATATTACTCACTGGGAGTATGCTCATCTTCTGATTCATGTTCTGCATGATCAGGATCTTGATTACGATATACTCCATCTTCTTTTTCGACAACTTTTCTGGTAAGTTCCTGTAAATTAAAAAAAAAATTTGTACATAAAATGAAATCTAATTATAAAAATAAATTTTTATTTATTTTTATAGATTTGTACAAATCTTACTTGTAAAATATTTTCTGCCTGCATAGTAAAATGCATTTCTTTGTTATTTAACCAATGCAAAATAAAATTTGCTTCTCTATCTGGATCGCTTGTAATTAAACTTGGAACTAATGGAATATCTAAAAAAAATTTTTCATTGTGAAAATTAAAAATTTCAATCACAAAGAATTAAATAATATAAAATTTACCTGTTTCTGCATTAATACTTGCTGCTAAATGAAAATGCATTCCAGGATAATGTCCGGTACTTTGGTAATTATTATGGAAATCATGAACTGAATAAGTAGATGGTAGTGTTGGTAATGTTGGTGCAGTATGACCTGCCTGGTTTTGTTGTTTTACATGACGGCGAATATGAAAACAAGTTCTAAAGAAGAAATATTAAAGTTAAAGGAAAATTCTAATTATTTCAAAGTTTTTAAAACCCTTACTTCATATGTTTTAAACGTTGCATAAACCTATGCTTGTGCATATTGTGGTGACGATGTTTACCATGATGTCCATGCCTGTCAGATCCTTCAAATTGACTCATATTTGCTAAACCCTCAATTTCTGGAGGTATTGTCTCTGTCCATATTCGACAAATGTTATCTCGACATGAAGTTACTAACATATTAGATACTGATCCCCTAATTAATTAAGAGTTAAAATATAATTAAATTATATGACTAACAAAGCCAAATTATTATTTTTACTTACTTTGGCATATATTTACTTGTTTTTCTCCATGATATGTGAGTTATAGCTCTTGGGTGGGCTACGTATACAAAGCTAAAGCTATCACTTGATAATGGATGTGTAAATGTTGAAGGATCAACACTTTTGCCTGGAAACACTGTACAAGATTTATGAGAATATGTTATAGCTATTTAATCAAAGCAAATATTCACAAAAATAATTACATTGTTTTGTCTCAAACCAAATTTTAACTAATCTATCGTTTAACCCTGCAGTGGCAAATAAAGTACCATCAGGGCTAAAACTCATCAAATGAACTGGGATTGCGGTACGACATTTCCAGACGCAATTCCATCCACCTGTTTCACTTCCTGCACTTCCATCAGCTGGCTGAGGACTTTCTGCTTCTCCACCAATAGAAAAAGTTACGGTTTCCGCTGTAAAATATATTTTACTTAATATTTCTACTTCAGTGATATGCAATTTAAAGCTCATACGATAAATCACTATATTACATTATTTAAAATTAAATTGCAGGATGAACATAAATGAATTAAATTATTTAAGGGAAAACACGAAACGAATGGGTGATTCATTTTCATGCACAGCCAAACTCATAAAAATTATGATGTATGATTATTTAATAAACTTATAAATATGTCAAATAAACTTTTTTGCATGAATTTATCATGATAACATAGAATGAAAAAAAAAAAGAATGAAAATGAGAACACATTACATTAGCGAAATTGAAGCTTGAACAGCCACTAGAACAAAAACGTGCAGACTTGAAATAATTTTTTTTGAAACGTTCATTCTTTTAAAACGAATGAACTCACGGTCTTGTGAAGTGATTCCTACTACACTATGTTCACCTCCTGCATTTGATATCTCTTCGTTTTGAGAAGCTTTGGCCTTTGTAGCTACATATTTACATAAATTTTATTATAATGTACCAAAGAAGAAGTGTCAAGTTAAATTGTCTAGAATGTTAAGTCACTTTTTTGCTTGAGAAAATGATATCAAATTTTTCTAATTGTGATGCCAATATATGTTACTTTTACTATAATTTATTGTTACTAGAAAAAAGTATACTTACATTGCTCTTCTTGAAACGGTAATATACTCTGATGCCATAATTGTAATTGTTCTCCTCCAGTTAAAAGTCGAGTTCCTTCTAAATTCCATGACAAGGAACTGATATGAGAGTCAGTTTGCAAGCAACCAGTTTGTACCCAATGATACGCTAATTGCTGTTAATAAAATTCAATAATAATAAGTTGAAATAAAAATGTTTCTAAAACTAAACTTACATGTGAACATGTACTATGAATAAGTGGTGTTGGTTCAAAAATACAGACTTGGTTCTCATAGGCAGCAGCTATTTTACCAGTATCGGTACTACAGTCTAAACAACTGATTCTTATATAATTATGTACTGCTCCAGGAATTATTTGAACTCTTTCAAAATTATTGGCAAGAATTACTATGTTACATCCAGCTGCATAAGCCTTAAAAAAAATTAATTGAATGTTTATTAGGCAAAGATTTTGTCATAATCATGTATACTTCAAGTATTAAAAATTAGATCATGATTTAATTAATAAGATGAAAATATTAAGGGACAATGGTCGGAATTCCCAATGATCAAGTAGGTATTATTTATTATATATACAGAGGAACTATCATTTAATCAGCTGACTTGAATGAGAGGCGAGACAATCTGTAGTGTCTTTGTCTGCTATATTGGGTTAGCAAATATCCATCTCTCTTATACACGATATTGACTATTTTTTTTCTGAACTATAATTTTTATAATGCTTTGTAAAGTGTCTAGAGCAAAGTTATGACAATTTGACACCTCCAGAAATGTTATCCTCAAGGTATAAGTACAAGTTTAAGATAGAAATTAAAAAAAAATCATTAATAATTATGAAAAAAACTTACTGAAAATGAAATTCCCTCAACTGAACCGACGGCGTAGCAGCGATCGCCTGCGTTGCAAGCTCCGCTCAAAATCTGATGGCAATTCATTTTTTTTTTATTTTATTCAGCTCAATTCATTTTTAATTTTGATTGAACTTTAAAGCGATTTTAATCGCAACTTAATTTATTAAAAAATAGAATTCATAAAAAATATTGTACTCAAAATAAAAGAGTATTCAACGTGACACAATAATCTAGCAGTAGAGTGGCAGCCCGCAGCAGCCATCTTTCTATTACTGACTGCTATGATAAAAGAGTGGGGATATCAATTTATGGTTTGCTAATTTTTTTTTAAGCGCGCAACTTGCATAATATTTAAAATTTGCAAAAAAATAAAACTTTGAGTTGTTTGAAATTGAATTTATTTTATTATTATTAGTAATAAATATCTACTAAGAATAATAGTAATTTACTTTAACTTATCTTGATTTCAAAGAGTATTCTTGAAAATTAATTAAAAAAATAAATAAATTATACAAGTTGTAATAAATTATTAGACAAAGGTAAATTTATATCTGTATGAAATGTTTATCATAATTAAACAAAGTAAAATGAGAATTGAGAAACCTTTGAAAAATCTATTCTACAATTTAAACACAATATTAAATGAAAATAACATTATAGTATTAAAATTAAGTTTTATTTATATAAATTTCCTAAATAATAATATTACGTAGATATAAAATATAAAATATAATTATAAAATTTAAATATAAAAGACTCATAAAAGTTAAAAGTTTTTACTCTATAAAATTACACATTAAAAGTTTTTTAATGAAATTGTGACAGCATAATACATAATATAGGTATTTAAAACTTTTATTTTACGACATAGATAAAAATTTTTAATTAGTTAATTGACAAATCATAGCAACACCACGTATAATCCAATGCTCTGATGGATGCTTTGTTGGAAGTTCAATAGCTATTACGAAATTAGTCGAATGCCCAGTTGTTGATAAGGTTCCTCTGCGTTCGCTTGTTTTATACAGTGGGGTAGTGTAGGTTGACTTTTTGACCAATTCTTCTTTTTTCTTTGGTATCATCCATATCTGAAATTAAATTTTTTTTTATTTTTTAAGGTAAAAATAAGTAATTTTTTTAAAACTTACGTAAGGCATTTCGTCGTACAAGACTTTTGGAAGACATTCATCTAAAACCATTGTTTCTCTGTTGAATCTTGCCCCATCCAAATAAAGTCCATAAACATAGACACCGTCTTGTGGTGGTTTATTTAAAACTTTTTCTTTCATAACGATAAAATCATAAATTAATAAATCAATTGGGATTTGATATTTTCTTGCATAATTTTGACGAATGCCAGTTAAAAATGCTTGAGTGAAATAAAATCCTGATAACCAATATGTTGCTGGTGGTCCTTCGTCGTACCATTTCTGGGAAAAAAATTTTAATTAATTCAAAAAATTCATCCATCATTTCGATGACTAATTTTTACCTGTAAAAATCTCAGCCTCTCAAGAAAATCTTCAATATAACTGCTTAAAGACTTTAAGGACGGATAAGAATTCCTCATCCAAAGTTCTGGGATTTTCGAAGTTATTAGTGCAAAAAATACACGTTCTAATTCAAAAGACATAATAACAAGACCTTTGATGGCCTTTTGTACGTTAATAAGACTACTTCTTATGCATCTTAATAATTTATTAAATCTACCCATTTCTTGTACTAAAACTGTATTCATACTTTGATTGTAAGAAGTAGGATATTTTTCTGATGCCTCGGTTAAATTAAAGTCCTTGGGTAGTTTACTCAAAATATCTGATGCTATTTTGTACACTACTTGGTCTTCTGAATCCTCACTTGATTCGTTTCTTGTTTTTTCCTGAATAAAAAATTCGAAGTAAATAAAAAATATTTAAAACATTAGAATGTTTTAATTGTATTTTGTGTCTAATACGTGAAGTGTATTCAAAAGCTAATAAAAAGATTACTAAAGGCGTAACTCTAAATAGAAAAGCTCGATAAAAATTCAATTTCCTGTTGAAGTTAATATATTCATAAAGTAAGAAAATCATTTTATATCGTCTATTTTTTTTTAGAATATGTTCATAAGATGGAAAAGTAAAACGAAACGGTAAAATGGTACGGAAAAGACCCCCAGAATAGAGGAGGGGGAGGGAGACAAACCAATTATAAAATTTTTTTAATGCTAAGAAAAATAAACCATTTTTATAAGCTTTACCCTTTAAAATATAGTCCAATTGAACGAATACTATAAAAATACAAAGCAATGAAAAAAAGTGCAGTGTGCAAATATCTATTTGGTGCCTAAAATTTGTGCAAAATTTTTTTTCAAATTGTATTAAAATACCTTTTTTTCCCATAAATCCTAAATTTTTTATATTTACCAAATTTTAAGAGACAGAAAAAAATGTTATAAATTAATAATTTTTATTTGAATGCTTGTATTCAAATTAAAAATAATATTAAAATACCCTTACCAATCTATCCTAAACATTCGATAAAGATATCGAAAAGAAATAATTTTTATTAATTAAAAACAGAACATATTTATAAAAAAAAGTAGATTCGTTACCTGTGTAAGTAACAAAGATGAAAACAATAAATTAGTTTCTTGATAATCCTTGATAATATCAGCGTTATCATGAAGTCCAAAAACACTTGGTTTTGTTATCAATGGAAACTTTTTCGTATATTCTAAATATGAATCATAATCTTTTAGCAATGGGCATTGATAAACATTTGTCGTTGGGTCAAAATTGTAAATATCATTATTAACGACATTTTCATTATAAAATTTCTGCAGTATCGCATTCAAACATCTACGATCCCAATCATCGGTTACTCTACCACCATAATTACATTCGCCAGTTAAATATTTTAATGCATCGTACTGTACGTCACTGTATTCGTCTAAAAATGTACGTAATTGCAATACACTTATTCTTAAATCAGTTTCATTAAATTCATATGGCGTGTTCCATCCGATTGGACCATATTTTCGCCTTTCTTGTACACTTGCATGAAAGAAACACAATGAATATAGTAATTTTTTGAAGATATTTATTTGTATGCATCCTTGGAAAAATTCTTGATCACTTATTGGATCGCTCATGTATGATTTTATTATATTCAGTCTCAATCCTTTCGGTGGTTCATTTGTTATTTTTATTGAATTTTGCAATACTGATACTGGAAAGTGTTCTACTGGATAACTCGTTAACCATAAACGAAAATCTGGATTTATTGTTTCCGGCATCATCCCTTCGCAAATTTTTTCTAAAGTGCCCATCCAGCTTTTAGCTAAATGACAATTTTGTAGTATAACCCAATTACCATTTTTTACACCATCGTTTATCAATTTTACTGCGATTGGTCCCTGGCCTATTTTAATTAATTTGGTTTTAAAAAATCAGATATTTAAATTTTATTTATCTTACCTTGGCCCAAAGATAATGAAAATAATTTATTTGAACCAAAACCTCGATCTTCAGCAAATTTAAGTAGCAATTGCATTGGATCAGCACCAGGCGTTAAAATAAATATCAAAGGAACGCATGAATTTGAATCTTCGTAACATGACAGTAAATCAAACGGTGGTGGTTCAATGTACTCCATTCCTAGTTCAGCTAATAAAAAAAACTTGGTAAATATAAAAAACAAATTTATTAATAAATATTTTCAAAACAAAAAATTTACATTCGACAAATACTTGAACACAAGGAATTATAAAATCAGGTCTCAGACACCTTATTACTAACATTCTTTCAAATTTTGATAAATTAGCAAATTCATCTGGAAATTTAACCAAATGTGGCTCCTTAGAATCATAAACTAATTTCCACTTAGCCGAATTTTTCTCAAAAGATTCCCTTATTCCCTGTTTAAAAAATTCCTTTTAATAAAATTAATCAAAAAAATGGGCCAAAAACAAACCTGAAATCCCTGAATATCATTAAGTCTACATAATTCATTCCATGATTGTGTGGGTAACCACTGAACAACATTTCTATGAACATTATCTAATGCTATTCCACCAGTCAATAAGAACATCCATTGTAAATTGGGCAATTTATTTTGTGATTTTAATAAATTAACAACTAACAGCAACGAAAATAATAATTTATCTTTTTCAAATAAGGAACGACAAATGTTAATGTACAATGAACGTGTAAAATAATTTTTCAAATCATCGATACGTATTAAAACATCTTCATTGGCTTCAGTATTATCAATTGATAATTTGAACAAATTAACAAACCATGTCAATGAATATTGATACATGGGATCAATATTAGCTAAATCACAAGTTGTGAAAAATAAAACTGTACTGTAAACAGCAATTGGTGAATATTCTAATCTTGTGATATCGATATTTTTTTCGGTTACTTCAGCTGCTGCTTGTTTTACTTCAATTTCGTTACTCAATACTTTTGATGAACTTAATACTGCTATTGCTTCTTCATCTTCAAGTATATCACCTTCTGATGTTGATAATAACGCTAAGATTTTGTCCTCTGTTTCTTTCAATAATCTAGAATACAGGGTTTAATTAATCAAATTTGTTTATTAGTAAATAGGCTATTAAATTTAATAAATTACTTTTTGTTTTGTGCCCCTTGAATAATCAATGAATTTTTTTCACTTTCTAAGTCTGGCCTCTCCTTAGCTACAGCAATACCTAACAATTGATCTTCTAAACCATCAATCGTTATCATAAAATTCAATAATGTTACTTTAACAACAACTTCAGGTAAATAATGTGGATTACGTAATTTTGTCGTTATGTAAAACCTAAAAAAATTTTTTTTTATTCCATATAGGTTCCACATTAAAACAATAGATAATATATGATAATTTACTTGAAATCGTTGTTGTATTCCACAACGGAATCACCAAGTTTTAAACATAATGCACCACCTTGTTTGAATAATTGTTTCAACAATACTGGTTCTAATAATGCATCAAGCTCTTCACCAATATTTTCTAATAACACTGCTTGTCCAAATTGTATTGCATTTTCTAACGTTCTTGGGTAATCATTCTGGCTTAATTTTATAACACATAAATTGTTATCCTTTTCCATATTTTTTATCCACTTATTTGCCTGCCCTTGGGGATCGATCATTAATGGCCAGCGTCTTGAATTACTTAAAAATTTCAATTTTGATTAGTGGTTGGTTGAATATAATTTATTAAGTGAATGAAAAATACTTACGCTACTATAATACCATTGTCGACTGAAAATGCATCGTTAGGTAAGCCAAAAATATTCCAAGATCTTATGAGTACTGGATTACCAAGAATATCTCGCAATTGAAATTCTTTAGAACAAATAATATTCAAAGATTCACTTAATTTTAACCAACTATTAATTTGTTTTATTCTGTAAGGGCTCGTGAATGGCCCTAAATATGCAATAACTCCAGATGCTATCATAATATCTCCCATTAATCGGAAATACCTTTAAATTTAATTGAAACTTAAAGTTTTGTTAAAATTTAGAGAAACATGCTCATATATGATTGATACCTCTCTCCTAATTCTTTAGCATTATCTGACCATCGAGTGTATTCTCCACCCAAACCACCAATTAATTCTTCAGCACGTTTTAATTTTTGTTCGCAATCTGATACCTTGTCGTTCATAGCCTGATAATCAGCTTTTCTTTTTGCTAATTCTTCTTCTAACGTTGCAAGTTGTTGCTGTTAATTAAAATAAAATATATTTTTTTAAAAACAATATTAAATTAATATAATATAAAATTTACCTGAACATCAAGCAATTGTTGACGTTTAATATCTAATTCAGCCATAGCTTTATTGTAAATTGATTCAGCTTCAGCTAAAGCTTTTTTTTTAGGAGCAACGACTCTTGCAACTTTATCGTATTCAGATATGGCATAAATCCATTTGCACAAACCTTCACACGCTGTTGATGCACTTTTTATTTTTTCTGGCACAAAATTTGAATTTGTTAAGTAATCTTTGCGAATACGATTTATTATGCTTTCTGGTATATTATCTTTGTCGTAATTTATTAATGAATCCAAAAATTTTACATCGCTTAAGATTTTCAATGATACTTTCCAATAATCATCAGCCATACGACCATCTGGTTGCTGAACTCTTTCTGGTTTCATTTCCTTTGTTACAAAAAAATTTTTTTGATTATTTTTAATTTAAAAAAAATTTATTTTTAATATTTACTTCAGTCAAAATGCGGGGGGGGGGGGGGTCAAAACCCGTTGACAAGCTAAGATTTTCTCTACTATATGTTTTTGGGTCACTGAATCTAAATCCGGTGTCCAATAGGACTGGAAAATAGGGGAACACCCTTAAATCAGCAAAAATTACTCCTTTTTAGGTTTTGTTTTGAAAAATTTCAAAAGTAAAGCTAATATCGTCAATTAAATTTTATTTTTTGATGTTGAATTAAGAAGATTTTGCGATTTTTTTATAATTGACCAAAATTAGGATATGTGGGCTATTTATAGAGGGTGTAAACTACCCCAAAAATAAAAAAAAAATAGAAATTCATGATAAAAGTTTATTTTTTTTGCTTTTTTTTTGTAGGGTCAAGCTTTTAAAATTTTTTTTTTATGGTATTTTAACCATCATAAAATGTATTCACCCCTCTGGGGGGTTAAAACAACCCCTAAATTTATAAATACATAAAAAGCATAATAAAATTTTAGGGATATTCCACAAAATAAAATAAAAAAAATAAAATTTTATTATGGTTTTTATGTATTTATAAATTTAGGGGTTGTTTTAACCCCCAGGGGGGTGAATACATTTGAAGATGGTTAAAATAGCATAAAACATTTTAAATACTTGATTCCACAAAAAAAAAGTAAAAAAAAAGAAAATTTTAAGATGGTTTTTAAAAATTTATAAATTTAGGGGTTGTTTTAACCCCCCGGGGGGAGGTGAATACATTTTACGATGATTGAAATAGCATAAAATATTTAAAAGTAAAAAAATAAACTTTTATAATGTTTTTTCTATTTTTTTAAATTTTGGAGGTAGTTTTCAATCTCTTTAATTAGCCCATATATCCTAATTTTGGTCAATTATAAAAAAATCGCAATATTTTCTTAATCCATCATCAAAAAATAAAATATATTTGACCAAATTAGCTTTACTTTCGAAATTTTGCACAAAAAAACCCTAAAAAAGGTTAGTTTTTGCCGATTTAAGGGTGTTCCCCTATTTTCCAGCCCTATTGGACACCGGATTTGGATTCAGCGACCCAAAAAACATATAATAGAACAAATTTCATCCTGTAAACGGATTTCGACCCCAAAGCCGCATTTTGACTGGAGTAATTAATTACCTTAAGAATACAAATAGCCTCCATAACAAGTTTAACAACAGCAGGTGGATTTTTCATTGCTTTAACAACAGCAATATCAGCCAATGTTAACGTATTTAAAGCTTCTTGTGCTGCTTCCAAAATTGGCAAAGCTTCAAGTAAATTTGCATCACATTCAGCTTTTATTTCGGCAGCTTTAGCTGCTACTTCCTTTAAATTATAAAAAAAAAATTAGCATAAAATATTTATTAATTAAATAAATGCAATGTACCATAGCAGATTCTTCGTCAGCTCTGACAACTTTTTCAACTTCGGCGACATCGGCACTTTCTTTTTCAACTTGTGCAACAATTTTTTGTACATCTTGGGTTGCGGTTACAAGCATGGGTTGAAGATTTATTAGGGTTTCTTTCATTATTGCAACATCTTGTTGAGTTTTATCCAAACGACCTAACCCACCTTCGTAACGCGTTTTGTTTAACATAATTTCACTGTTAAAGAAAAAAAAAAAATAATTAAAAAAAAAAAATAAATTCAGTTCAAAATTAATTAAGATTTAGCGGTAATTTATAAGTGGGAAACCGGAAATCCTCGCTTTTTCATTCAATTTTTGTACACTTGAAATTCTATATGTACGTGAGAACAAGCTTTTAAGCTCAGAACCCCGGAGGTCTATAAAAGCTCAGTAATAAATAAAAAATAAAATATAATGACAAACCTTCTTTTTTTCGCTAATAAATCTTTAAAAGTATTTATTAATTCTAAATACGAGGTTGGTGTAACATAAGTATGTCTGCCAAGCCTATCGAAAAATTCATTACTTAAAGTTTGAGTCGAAACATGAAACACTTGACACATTTCAATAGCAGCATTACGTTCGGCTTCGGTAAGTTCGACTTCGCCTAAAAATCTCATAGCAACTGCAGTTAATGCATCAGCAGGCCATGCCTAAAAATTATTGATTTTTAGATATTTAAAATTATTTTCATTTTCCTTTTAACCTAATTATTTTCCTTTTATCAATACCTGCATCCAATCAATCGTACAACAATTAACAAATGCTGGAAATTTTCTAATACGATTTCTGAATGCATCACCAATCGGTGACATTGCAATGACAATGTGTAATTGATCTTTTACTATTTGAATAAATAAATTGAACAGTGCAATAAGACTGCCATCAGTTTGTAAAGTTTTGTCTCTTTGTCTGTCGATAATTCTCATTTTTTCAGAAATGTCATTTTTTTCATCATTGGTAAATAAATTAGGTACTTCGCCAGTGTTTAAAATATTATTCAAATCTTCTAGAAAGCTTTCATCCTTAATTTGCGAATCAGTGAATAAAAAGGTTTGATGAAATTCAGTGGCTATTGTTTTTTGCAATATTAGCTTAATATCTTCGTGCCATTCGTTCAAACCATATTGTTTACTTATTTCAATTTGATGTATGTCGTATTCACAAATATGCGATGCCAAACGTGTTAACGATTGTCTACCAGAACCACCAACACCAATTAACAATGCATGATTACGTGGTTGTTTAATAATACGTGATATTTTCGATAAATGTTCAATCGCAAAACGAAATAATACTAAATTCATTGGCTTTTTTGACATTGAATTATATTCTGTTAAATAATTTTCTACTATACTTCTTAATAATTCTAAATCATTGACTTCTTGGTATAAACGTACGTCTGCTTTTGGATCAATAAAATCACAAAATAATAATTGACGTAATTCCATATCAGTTATCTAAATAAAATAAATTTTGTTAATTAAAAAATCTTAAGTATAGGGTAAACAATTTTGTATTGTGTATTAGAAATTCAAAGCTTCTAAAAATCGATATTTTGCAAAACATAAAATATATATGCTTGCAAAAACGTCATTGTTATATTATACTTTGGTAGTTTAAAATATTTTCTATTATATAAGGAGAGAGAGTAGCCTTTGAATCACCAAATTATTTAATGAGTTTTTAAAAAAGTTTTTTAGTTTTATATTTTTGGGAAGTATTTTTTTAAAGAATTAATATTTTTTAGGGTGTTAAAATAGAGGCACGTATGTTTAGATATTCTGTTTCATGTAAAGTTCATGGGTATCATTAGGTTTCTAGACCCATGGGGCATTTTATAACTAAGTTATTTTAATTAAGTAAGGATATTAGGAAAGTTTCTCTAATAATTACAAGAATGAATCTAATAGTGTTAGGCAATTAGGTGATCCCGAAATTCGACCCTCTCCTTGTGGCTCTAAAAACTTTTCTTTATTCAATTTTACATGTACAAAGACATTTTTTTGTTAAAAATATAAAGTTTTCTACGACTTTTGAAAGTATAATATAATAATAAAATTTACATTTTACAATATGTAAATGTAGTTGAATGAAAAAAAAATTTACATTTTTATGTTTTAAGAAAATTATTAAGATTGAAAAAAAAAATACCATTTCATTATCTCCTTTCAAATCAATAAATAATTCGTTCATATCAACTTCCATAGCTTCCTTTAAACTAGAACGTATTTGTCCAATAAGCCAATTAATATCCGATTGTTCAACTAATCGATCACCAAATACTCGAAGTACTTCATGAACCCATAATCTCTTCATGTTATCTAAACTTGGCATTGTTTCCGGTACTGACAAAAGGACACCCTGTAATCGAAAAATCCGATTTTTTATTTATATTTTCTATCTCTTATCGATAAAATATTTTATTTACTTGAATAACTCTGGAAAAATCACGTAAATTAAATAAATAGTGTGATTTTGCTGGGGTTGGCAATAAATATATTAAGCTTTGTTTGTAGACGTCAAGCGTTGCAAGCACTAATTGATCTATGCAGGGGTCAAATTCTTTACTGAAACCTCTATAAAAAGTAAAATAATTAAATAAATGTTATTTAGCATTGATTTTTTTGCTATTCACACCTCGTATCCAAATGCCACAAAACAATTTTGCTAAATATCGATATCATAACGTCATCTTGAAATTCAGATATGGTTGTAACAAAAAAATGTCTCTTAAAACGTGGAGTAACATCTTTACCACCACTAATTGGAGGGCTCATAGCACACATCAATTGAATGTCAATTAATTTCACAGCTACGACATCTTTTCTATCGTACCATTGATAATGATCTAACCACTGTCTTAACAATTCAATAGCTGGTTGTGCTCCATAAGTTTCCTTCAAAGGCATTGATATGTCATCAACGAATATAACAAATTTTTTACCCATCGGTGGTCCATAAACACCTTTTCTTCTTTTATCTAATTTGCTCATTATTAAATCTTGAGTTTGATTCGCTGATGTTTGAGCAGAAAAATTTATAAATAATGGTTTATAAATTTGTACGTTATTTTTTTTCAATAAAAATTCTATTATGTACACTGATTTTCCTGTTCCTGTTGGACCAACGAATAATACTGGCTTTGCATGTTGAATCAATAATTCGAATAGTGTCATGCAACGTACTGTTTCTATTGTTGGTACTATTATTTGGTTTACTGGTATATCACGTGGTATCGATGGTACATTTATTAATTCATCAGACCATAATTTCCATTTACCTTTACCCTTTTTAATTTATTTAGTTAATTAAAGCAGAAAATATTTTAAATATTATTCAATTACCTCTCTTATAAATTTGTAATCAAATACTGAACCATCTTTTGGCATTACAAAAATGTATGGCTTTTCTGGTGGTAATATTTCTTCTGGTAAATTAAATTTTTCAAATAAATCTTTTGGGAATTCTTTTTCTAATAACCCACGAAATACGAGACTAAATTTTTCTCTATCCTGAGGCATTAGAGTTCCTCCCATTCCCCAAATACACGAGAAAAAGAATGAGCCCTAAAAGTAAAAGTTTATTTTAAAATAATTTTTCAAAAACTTATTGTAGTTTTTTTACCTCTACTTGAGCCCTCAGATCTAACTCGTTTGGTAATTTAACGTCTTCAGCTCTGTAATCATCAAGAAAACAATCCATTAAATAAATTACTGATTGTATAAGATTTGTATCTGGCATGGGACACATTTCCTAGATAATTATATTAACTATTTATTAATTATTTATCGAAAAATTAAATTAATATCATGCATAAATTACATACTTTTAAGCCACCACGTCTAATAACATAAAAAAGTGGTTTGCAGTATCTTAAAAATAAGCTTTCGTAAATAAATTCACGTAGCCAAGAATTTATGGCATCTGGTACTGTCGCAACCCATGATTTTAATAATGGTTCCCATCCCAAAGTTGATGGTTCCAAGTAAATCATTCCTAATAAATATTTATTTAATTACTTTTTAAAGCAAAAAAATGTGTGCACAATATTTTTACCACAACGCGATACAGTAGCTGGTGAAGCAGCTTCTAAATCCATAGGTTCAAAAATTAAATTTGTTGTTGGTGCTAATTGAATAATTTCACCGCTATTCAAGCACAATTTTTTATTGTCGTCTAATACAGTATTCATATTTTCGATCCAAATAGCATCAACTGGACCATCGAATATCAACCATTTTCTATTTAAATTTAATGATGTTGCAAAACTACGATAGCTGACTGCTAATATGCCATCTTGCCATTCATGTGATATTTCATCAAATTGACCGTATAATTGACCAATTGTTACTGATTTTGGATTTATGACTATTATTTCAACTTTATGTTCATTTAAAAATTGCTTTAAAATTGGTTAAAACCTTTAATAAATTATTTATTTTGATGAAAAACCTAAAATATGAATTATTTTTTACCCTTTCTTCACACAATTCTAATGCAGCAGCAAGCATTTTGTATGCAGTAGTTTTCCCACCAAACGGTAAGCCAACAATCATGAAACCATGTCTGACAATCATCATTTCATAAATTTGATGAATTTTCGTCAGGAAATCTGGCACACATTGTATATTTGCACGTTTACATGCTTCAAATACACATGTATCTAAATCAGAATAATCTGGTTCTGGTAAGATGACACCAGGAAATAAATCCGACATAATACCCTGCGTTAAATTAATTTTAAGTGTAGGAAAAGAACAGAAAAAATCTTGAGCAAAAAAAAAATCTTACGTTAAATAGAGGAACGTCAGGATTAAGGAATTTGGGTAAATTAACGTCTCTGATACTTCTCAACATTAAAATATCTTCATTTTCATCAGGATATTTTAGTTTTAAATTACCAGCTGCAACAAGTACAGATTTAACAGCTCTCATACCATAATCGTAATGACTCTGAGTTGACAATTGCTCTGAACATAATCTATAAGCCGTAACAATTTTTACAGATAATGGGCGCGCTGATACGAAACCATAAGAATAAAGTGTATTTTCAGCAATTAAACCATAATCAGGCACCTAATAAAAAATGTTCTTTTTTTTATTTAATAAAATGTTAATAAAAAATTTTTAATACAAAACCATCATAGCAACAGAACGAAATAATGCTTTTAAATTATCAGGCAACTCGGATCTTCCAGCATAACCAGGGTTCATTGTTATAAATACAGAACACGTTGGATCTAAATTTAATTCAGTACCTTCGAAAATTAAAGTCTTTTGACCAGCATTAATTGCTCTTTGTATAGTAAGAATTTGCTGAGCCACGACAGACAAAACTTCAAGATCGATACGATTAAATTCATCGAAGCATGCCCAAGCTCCTGATGCTGCTAAACCCTATTATATATAATATTATACTCGTTTAATACGCTTTATATATTCAATAAAAGACTTTTATGTGTAAAAATAAATGAAAATTTATTTTGAATACTTTAAAAAATTTTCCTAATGCAATATAATCCATAGCATCAGAACAATTAAACACGACACACTGTTTAGCTACAGCTTTTGCCAAATCTTTTGTCGTTTCGGTCTTTCCAGTTCCAGCTGGACCTTCTGGAGCACCACCTAAATGTAAGTGTAATGCACCAAATAATGTACGATAACATCTATCCGTTAATGGAGTTATTACAAGTCTTGATGAATTTCCTAAATACTCATAGCCATACGCTAATGATGCATTTATCATTTTTGTAACGAGATTCTCATCCTAATAATACAACAATTTTTTAATAAAATTATAAAATACATGGGTTATTGTAGTTGAAATGAGCACTTAAAAAAAAAAAAATTAAGTGTTCATTTAGCATAGAATGACCCATATAAGTAACGTTTTAATTATTGATTTTACTATCCAATAATATCTCAAATGACAGATCCATTTAAAATCAGCAGGATTAATAACTTTTTGTTTATAAAGATCATTCAAAACATCTCTGGCGTGAACATCTAAAGTAACTAACGCCTCTAAAAAATTAATTTTATTGTAATTAAATATCCCAGAACAAAAAATTTGAAAATAATAAATTACCAAGAGTAGTTCTATTCTGCGTAGATAATTTACCACGTACCAAAACAACAATTTTTTCAAGTTCATGATTACATTTATTAACATAAGCTTTTAGGCCATCGATACCTTTAGGCATTGCTTCTGTTATTTCTTTAGTCCAATAAAGTTGAGATATACAAAGTATAGTTTGGCCAGGCCAATCTAGCACCCATTCGCTTCTTACTTTTTCAATATAAGCATTTTTTGCTCTTTCGACCTTATTTTAAAAAAATATGTATTGGAAAATTGAAAATTTTTTGCAAATAAATTTTTTTTATGTACCATTGCACGAACACTTATTTTCATTGAATCGTTAAGTTCAACCAACCATTTTTCAACTTGTCCTTTCGCAGCGTTGGTATCGATTATAATTTCTAATTTAACTTCTTCGCCTTCTGAAGATATCATGTGAGTAATTTCAAGTTCTTCAGTAAAATAGAGTTTTGCGATACCTTCGAAACATTTTTTCAAATGTGGTTGGACCCTTTAATTAAAAAAAAATGGCCGAATAATTTAAATAATTTTTATGGGTAGGAATTAAAAATAAAAGCAACCTTGTGGGGTCTTTAGTTTCAGATAAAATTTCTAACAATTCGTCATTAGACAAAAAGAAAAATCTTGGAAAATACAATCTTTTCTTTTCTAAATAATCGTTCAAACCTTTTTGTATTAGTTCTAATAAATTAGTTGATTTTTTCAAACGATCCAACATTTTATCGATTTCAACAACTGACATAACAGACGGGTCTTGTACAACATTTGACATAATATCACGCCAAATCTAGTAATAATAAATATAAAAAATATTTCTAAATGTAATGTATGTTCGAAAATAAAATTTATTATAGCTTTAATGTATTATATATTAACTTTATCAACTGCACTAAATCTACGACCTTCCTCAGGCATTTGTTGTTGTATATCAGGTGAAGAAAATATTGGTTCCAAGTACATCCAAGTTGCTTGAACTTTTAACCAATAATCAATAATATCCTGCAGTAAATATAAAGTTGTTTCCCAAGCTCTTTTAGAAAAAAAAGTTTTTAAATATTTGGTTAAATATTTCTACTTATTAATTTTCTTTAAATTAACTTACAAGGTTTCTTTTTCAAATGGTTTAATGTAAAGTGAATTTTTCATTGTTTGGGTTTTAGTTAAATGATCATCTAGTAATAATTGTATATCATCAACACTTGAAATAATGTACGTGCCAGTATCACGATATGGTGTCACATCAATTTTAATACCATCCCAGTCATTGTGCATTTTAATTAGAGCTTTTTCTAAATTATTTTCTTTTGTTGCTGATTCTGATATTACTTCGAATTTAGCCACATAATCATCCAACCCAAAGTCAATTATCTATTTAATATTTTTTTTAATATTATAGTGGAATATAAAATTATATATTCATTTTTTTATTTTACATAAAAAACTAAATGGTTTCAGTATTGTATACAAGTTTTCACAGAATAGGAAAACTGTATAAAATTTATATTAAAATATTGAAAAAAATTTTGTTTTTCAAAAAAAAAAAAAAAATAAAATGCAGCCAAATTATTGGAACTACCTAATAAAGTATAATGGCATTAGAAAAATTAAACATTATTTTTTCCTTGATTGGAGCTTTTTTTAAAGCTCAATACAAACAAAACGATTACTTTAATTTTCAATAACATTTTTATTGTAAGTTTGTTGTAGGGGAAGACTTGTGGTGATTATTTTAAATTTTAGGTCCTAAAGACCTAAATGGGCCCATTGGGCTTTTTTTAAAGCTCAACACAAACAAAACGATTAATTTAATTTTTAATAACATTTTTATTGTAAGATTGTTGTAGGGAAAGACTTTTGGTGATTATTTTAAATTTTAGGTCCTAAAGACCTAAATGGGCCCAATTGGGCTTTTTTGAAGCTCAATACAAATAAAACGATTACTTTAATTTTCAATAACATTTTTATTGTAAGATTGTTGTAGGGGAAAATTTTTGGTGATTATTTTAAATTTTAGGTCCTAAAGACCTAAATGGGCCCAATTGGGCTTTTTTTGAAGGTCAACACAAACAAAACGATTAATTTAATTTTTAATAACATTTTTATTGTAAGATTGTTGTAGGGAAAGACTTTTGGTGATTATTTTAAATTTTAGGTCCTAAAGACCTAAATGGGCCCAATTGGGCTTTTTTTAAAGCTCAATACAAACAAAACGATTACTTTAATTTTCAATAACATTTTTATTGTAAGTTTGTGGTAGGGGAAAATTTTTGGTGATTATTTTAAATTTTAGGTCCTAAAGACCTAAATGGGCCCAATTGGGCTTTTTTTGAAGGTCAACACAAACAAAACGATTAATTTAATTTTTAATAACATTTTTATTGTAAGATTGTTGTAGGGAAAGACTTTTGGTGATTATTTTAAATTTTAGGTCCTAAAGACCTAAATGGGCCCAATTGGGCTTTTTTTAAAGCTCAATACAAACAAAACGATTACTTTAATTTTCAATAACATTTTTATTGTAAGTTTGTGGTAGGGGAAGACTTTTGGTGATTATTTTAAATTTTAGGTCCTAAAGACCTAAATGGGCCCAATTGGGCTTTTTTGAAGCTCAATACAAATAAAACGATTACTTTAATTTTCAATAACATTTTTATTGTAAGATTGTTGTAGGGGAAAATTTTTGGTGATTATTTTAAATTTTAGGTCCTAAAGACCTAAATGGGCCCAATTGGGCTTTTTTTAAAGCTCAATACAAACAAAACGATTACTTTAATTTTCAATAACATTTTTATTGTAAGTTTGTTGTAGGGGAAGACTTTTGGTGATTATTTTAAATTTTAGGTCCTAAAGACCTAAATGGGCCCATTGGGCTTTTTTTAAAGCTCAACACAAACAAAACGATTAATTTAATTTTTAATAACATTTTTATTGTAAGATTGTTGTAGGGAAAGACTTTTGGTGATTATTTTAAATTTTAGGTCCTAAAGACCTAAATGGGCCCAATTGGGCTTTTTTGAAGCTCAATACAAATAAAACGATTACTTTAATTTTCAATAACATTTTTATTGTAAGATTGTTGTAGGGGAAGACTTTTGGTGATTATTTTAAATTTTAGGTCCTAAAGACCTAAATGGGCCCATTGGGCTTTTTTTAAAGCTCAACACAAACAAAACGATTAATTTAATTTTTAATAACATTTTTATTGTAAGATTGTTGTAGGGGAAAACTTTTGGTGATTATTTTAAATTTTAGGTCCTAAAGACCTAAATGGGCCCAATTGGGCTTTTTTTAAAGCTCAACACAAACAAAACGATTAATTTAATTTTTAATAACATTTTTATTGTAAGATTGTTGTAGGGAAAGACTTTTGGTGATTATTTTAAATTTTAGGTCCTAAAGACGTAAATGGGCCCAATTGGGCTTTTTTTAAAGCTCAACACAAACAAAACGATTAATTTAATTTTTAATAACATTTTTATTGTAAGACTGTTGTAGGGAAAGACTTTTGGTGATTATTTTAAATTTTAGGTCCTAAAGACCTAAATGGGCCCAATTGGGATTTTTTTAAAGCTCGATACGAACTAAACGATTAATTTAATTTTTAATAACAATTTTATTGTAAGATTGTTGTAGGGAACGACTTTTGGTGATTATTTTAAATTTTAGGTCCTAAAGACCTAAATGGGCCCAAATGGGCTTTTTTTAAAGCTCAATACGAACTAAACGATTAATTTAATTTTTTTAATAACAATTTTATTGTAAGGTTCTTGTAGGGAAAGACTTTTAGTGATTATTTTAAATTTTAGGTCCTAAAGATCTAAATGGGCCCAATTGGGCTTTTTTTAAAGCTCGATACGAACTAAACGATTAATTTAATTTTTAATAACAATTTTATTGTAAGATTGTTGTAGGGAAAGACTTTTGGTGATTATTTTAAATTTTAGGTCCTAAAGACCTAAATGGGCCCAAATGGGCTTTTTTTAAAGCTCAATACGAACTAAACGATTAATTTAATTTTTTTAATAACAATTTTATTGTAAGGTTCTTGTAGGGAAAGACTTTTAGTGATTATTTTAAATTTTAGGTCCTAAAGACCTAAATGGGCCCAAATGGGCTTTTTTTAAAGCTCAATACAAACAAAACGATTACTTTAATTTTTAATAACATTTTTATTGTAAGTTTGATGTAGGGGAAGACTTTTGGTAATTATTTGAAATTTTGGGTCCTAAACACCTAAATAGGCCCAATTAGGCTTTTTTTTAAAGCACAACACAAACAAAACGATTACTTTCAAAACGAGAACTGAATTTATCATTCAGGACGGGGTTCATTTTGTACTTCTAGAATGTAATTTTACCACTAGGAATCAACTTTTGCTTCAGGATTTTATCTTAGCCCGAGAATCCTATTTTGTTTTTATAGGCAGCTTTCACCAGAAGGATGGGATTAAATTTATTACATGGCATTTTATATCCCCAGAGTTTAATTTTATCCCTCAGGGAGTAGCCTTCATATAAAATTTGATTTTTGCCTCAATGTGTCCATTTTACTACTATAGAAGACATTTTATACCAGGGAGGACTGATAAAAAATTAAGGAAACGTTACTTTTTATAGGAGCTTTATTTGGAGCTTTTATGGGAAATGCATTTTTAGGCTTTTTTCGGGGTAACAAATTCAGAGAATTATTAATATTTACTAGTTTGTAGTTATATTCCGAAATGTTTCAGATACAGAAAAAAAAAATTTTTCTTAAAATCGAGAGATTGTTTATCATTTATCTAATATTTCCCGAGCTTTCGATAAGTAAAGCTTTTATATTAGAATTCCTCATATACGAAAAATGCTTTTTTTAATTATATACTTAACGCTTGATATTTTTCTATTAAATTTACGCTTATTACCCTTTTGAATATAAGTAAAAATTTTATAATTACAAGGTTAATGCACACTTATTTTTTAATTGGGTCAATATTGATTTTTTAAAAAATATATTTAAAATAGAAAATATTTTTAAACCTCTTACCTTAGATAATGTCATATTAGAATCAACTTTAATAGGAAATCCAACAATTTCAGATATTTGTTCCCAATGACGTTGTTTCATGCCAGGGTTACCTAACGTCATTACAATTGGCATTCTTTCACGAAATTCGTCAATCGAATAATGTACCCATTCTACTAATTTTTTAACTAGTGGTTCGTTAAAAGTTTTTTCCAATTTTATTATCGAACGTAACGCATTGGATGATTCGTTATCAATAATATCTGGGTCGTAATAACCAACTTGGGTATTTAACCATTTATCACGGTTAGTCAAAAAATCACAGGTTATATCATAAAATTTTTTGTAAGGCATTAATTTATCATGAATTTTTTTTCTATCTGGATATTGTGACAATTCCCAATTAAAAAGTGATTCTTCTTGATTAAAATGATCAATTATCTTAATAGCATCAATTAATTTTTGATTTAATCTATCAGCTTTCTTTTTGTACAAATAAATTTCCTCCAAATTACCCCAATACTGTAACTCGTTACAATATCTCGAATATTTATTCAAATTCAATAAAAATTGTTCGATTCTTAATCTCAAAGATGCTTGATATTCATTAGTTTTGCTCTTAACGATATCTTGATGCTTGGAAAATATTTTTTTAATCTCATTGTTCCATTGAAAAGCTGTATTGTTTAGCTTTATTTCAAAGGAAGTTAAAGTTATGTAATCTGATAAAAATATAATGTATTTAATGATATCCAATAATTTATTATTTAATTGAATTATCAATTCCTTTTCAGCATGTTTAACGTAATCGTTTATTTCTGTCAATTCTGTTATATTATTTGGTATTGTCAATGCTTTCTCTGATATAACGTAATATTCATCAATTATCAATTTAACTTTCAATTGATAATCATCTATCATTTTATCAATTAATAAATTTTTATAATTTTTTGATATTTGTTGAATGTAATAAAGAATGTCTTTAAAATTAATTTGAAAAATATTGTAATAAATTAATTTATCGTAATTGTTAAATATTTCCTTTTCTATTAAATCGTAATATTTTATCATGTCTGATAATTCTTGAAACGTATGATCTTTTTCTGATAAAAAATTTTCGATTTTTGTTTCTTCTTCGTAATTAACAAATTTAATGTAATCGTCGAATTTTTTTAATAATTCTGTTTCTGGATATTTTTGATTTTTTTCAATTAAATTTTTGATATTTAATTTACTTGTATCAATTAAATTTTCTGATATGTCAATTTTATAATTTTCGTGATAATCTGGAATTTCTACGTCTTTTATTAGATTCAATTCGATACGTTTGTGCAAATTTATTTCTTGGATGAAATTGTCAATTATGCTTGATAATGTGTCGATGAATAATTTAAAAGTTGGCTCAAATGTTATTATTGGGGATCTTGCTACTATGTTTATGTTAAATATGCAAATGTTTTTGGGATCCTAAAATTAAAATTTTATTATATTAATATTTTCTTCAAGATTTTTACTAAAATTTACCTTTTCGTTAATCAAAACACTTAAATAATCTTCAATTGATTTGATACATAAATTTTGTAATTGACTTTCAATGATACAAGTTAAACAGTTAAATAATTTTTTGTTATTTTCGTCGTTTTTATCATTTATTAAACCTTTTTTTTCAAGTTTTTTAAATATATTTTCCAATTTCATAAACCAGTTATTGTTTAATAGATTTTTAATATTTCTACAATATTTTGTAACTTCGTATTTAAAATCGTCAAGTTCAGAAATTCGACTATTTTTTAATAATTCTTCTTTGTTTATTTGCCTTATTGATCTTAAGATTAAAAATTTTTAATAACTTAATTCATGATCCCACACCCAAACATGGAATTTGTTGATAGCAGTTGCAAAATTATTAGTCCAGTCAAATATATGATGTGAAGGGGGAGGGGGGTTGTTTAGAGCAACCATGATTGGAAAAGATCAACTAAGGGTTTTTTAGGTCACTGGCTCCAAGAAACTTGGTTTCGCTTGTGCAAAACTTGTTTAGCAGGCTTAAATTAGTTAAGAACATTTTTTTAAGGGTATTTTTTTAATATTTATAAACTTTAACAAGATTTAGCCCATCCCATTGGGTCCCAGTGTAACAAAAATGAGTAAAATTTCCTTAAATTAGGAAAATACACTTCCAGGGAAGTGTTTCTGGTATTTTTGCAAAAATAACCGCAAAATTTGACTGGAGTATGCATCTCACCAATCACTATGAACATGTTCCATGTTAAATCAAAACTAGAAAAAACCTTACTCAAATTCACGATACCACAAATCGAAAGTTTTTTTAATAAACGGATGATAAATGATTAAATTTTTATTTAATTTTTCTTGAATCCTTTTAAATTTAATATTTTCCTCTTTAAACGTATTACTACCCTCGTCATTTGTCTAAAAATCACCAAGAAAATCTCAATTAAAGCAAAATTTCAAGCAAAAATAAAAATAAACCAGTGTAAGCAAACCTGATAATAAATATCTTCATTATTTAAGACAAAACGTAAAATTGATTTTTTGATACTTAATTTATAATGAAATTTAATTTCTTGCAAAACATCATTAATTATGTAATTAAATTTAATTAACCAATTATTCGGTATCAACTTTAATATATTATTTATTATCTTTATTTCTAACTCTGAAATATCATCGTCTCTGATACCATTAATTATACGTTCTTCGCTATTACTCTCAGAAATTATTTTTAAAATATCATCACGAAATTTATTTCGCTTTTCTTTCAACGACAAGTAACAATTACGTTTGAATAATTCTTTTTTGTTTTTTTGAAATTTTTTAAAAGATTCTTTCTTAACTCCAGATCTGAAAAAGTATGATTTTTATCATATCAATTATTTTTTGATTTTAGTATTTACCTTTTACCGTATTTTTTAATACAATTTTGACAGGATTCGCAACAACCACATAATAATTTAGTGTTGTACTGACAGTCATTTTTGCTTATGCAACCACATTTGTTATTCAAGCAGTCTAAGTTATCTGTGAAACAACCACATTTTTCTGTTTCTTTCTCATTTTTTATTTTTTTTATCAATTTTTTAAAATCATAGTAATTGCATTTATACCTGGAGAAACAATTATTTAAATTTAAGAAGCTAAAAAGAATTACTTTAGTTTACCTTGGAATTTTTTCTTTACATTTGTTCTTATCATGTAAACAACCAGTTTTATCAGTGCAGCCACATGATAATAATTTGGTACTAGCATGTTGACAATCAAGCTCATTGATACAACCACATTTAAACTTTCTTTTACTACCAATGGATCTGTGTGACCCGTAATCATCGTAACTAATTGAAAATAATATAAAAATTACAAATAAAAGCAGGCAAAAAAACGTAAAGCTGTACCTTCGCTGTTCGTAAATAAAATGTTGGCAATCATCATCGTTTATCCGACAACCACAGGGTTTAAAACCATCAAAATGAACACAATCATCAATATTATCACATCCACACAGTAAATCCTTATCTAAATGATGACAACTTAATTTATCAACACAGTCACACAATTTACAATCCATAATTTTTTGAGAGGTTAAAAAAAAGCTTTATTTATATTTTTAAACGCGTGTACACAAAAGTTAATCATTTAAAAGTAACCATGGGAACACTATCGAGATTCCTAACAATTCCATTTTTGAATGATGACGTAGAGAAAGTAAAAGAGCTTTTTTCTTTTATAATAACTTCTGTATCGATCCTTAAAAAAGGGAGTAAAATATTTTATTACCAACAAAACATAAAAGGAAAATTAAATAAATAAATTTTAATTGAATTTTTCATTTTATTATTTTAAGTTTTTAATATTTACAACAATTATTATTTTATTACAGGATTCTTTATTTTATTTTTTTACATATACAAAATTTTTCACATATTGGGCTTTATACTTGTGTATTTTCATATCAATAAATTTTAATTACTTTTTTAAAACATCAAATATTCAGTATATATTTTTTTTTAGGTAATAAAACTAAATTGGGTTTATTATTATTGTTAGTGTTACGTTTTTGGGTATTTATTGATCTTTTTATTTGTACACTGTTAGAAATTAAGCATGTCATTTAATGAGATCAATTTTTTGATTATTTATTGTTTTTTGAGCTTAATAAAGGCTCGTTTTTAATTTAAATTTTAACTTTAGAATGTCAAATGTCAAAAAATGAGTAGTTTGATTGAAGTAAAATTTCTTTGAAAATTTTCTAACAGTGTGTACACAGTAAAATAATAAAAAAAATTGTATTTTATTTTTGTTTTTTTAATATTAACCTATATTTCATACTTTTTGTTCAATAATATTTCATTTTTATATATTTTTTTCAATTTTTCAATTGTTATAAATAAAATATATATTTCAATTTTTATCTTTGATTAAATAGATTTTTACTTATACTTTACCAAAAATTACATTTACATTTTTTTGATTGTCATTTATTCAAATTGTTCAATAATAATAACCTGATTTTTAAAAAATTTTTTTATTGATTAACTTTCAGTTCATTAATTATCACTCACTAACACACACAATTGGATTTACATATTTGAAGGTAATTACATACATATTTTTTGGTTCGATATATCAATAAAAAATTTTTGTGTTTTAAATTTTATATAATAAGAATACAAAAGAAACATTAATTAATTAAATTTTAATCTGGTGTGTATACACAATGTAAACATTTTTAAATGAAAATAAAATGAGAAGATTTTATTTGTTTTTCATATATACATAAAAAATTGAATAAAAAAGCTTTGTATACACAAAAGTAAGTAAAAAATATTTTTTTTATTCATAGAGTATACAAATAAAAAAAATGTGAAAGAAGGAAGATGGATAGAGGAGCTTTATTTGATATTTATATATGTACAAGGAATACTTATCACCGTGCATTTTTTTTATCTTCATGAATATATATGGACAAATTTTATGACTTTTTTCAGCATCACTGGGCAAAATATCATTAAATAATGATAAAATACAAATTTATTGTTACTTGAATTTTTTGCTTATTAAACAAATTTTAATGAAAACCATTTTGAACTGTTTGTAAATTGAGACATCAGGGGTACTCAAGTCGAAAATCTTGAATCATATAGACAAAGTTCTAATTAAAATAACATTTAAAAGTAATAAAAAACCGCATAAGAATCTAAAGAACCCCCATAGCCGTATATATACTACAGCGAACGCATTTCACTTTCGAGAAAAAAAAAATCTTAAAATTAGTCCATATATACCCTAAAATTTTAGAATAGAGTAAGATATTTGTATCTAAATAGAAATAATTTAATATTAAATGCTTTTTTGAATAAATGCATAATTCATAAAATAAAAAGAGTTTACAACTTGAATATTTATAAATATATCCAATTAAATAATTTAAATTTTGGTATATATATAATTTTGAAAGGCATTAATATTGATTTTAATAAAATACGTGTAGTGAAAAATAAAAAGAAAATGAAAGAAAGGGTAAAAAATATCGATCTTATAATAGAATGTTCTTCTTCGTTATAATTTGCATCAAGAGTGAAACTACTATTATAAACAGGACTATAATACTTTACAATATGTATCAATGTAGGTCAAAATTTTTTTTTTTTTTTTTTTGAGAAATATATATAATTATAACAAAAATTCCTTTACATATTATTATACTCGCGTGTGAGCATAGCTAAAAATACGTTATTATTTATTGTACACAGAAAACTAAAAAGTAATAAAATGAAAAAAAATTTGATTATTTACATATTTTGTTATTTTTTGTGCTTACACAGAAAAATATAAGAACTTGTTTTCTTCTTTTAAATAAATCATTTAATATTTTTTGTGCTTTATTATTATTATTATTATTATTATTTAAAAAAGTAAAAAATATTTTTATTTTTCATCTAAGATCTTGTGTATAATACAAAAATTTTTTTAGAACATTTATGATTTCCTTGAAAATAAAATATAACTTTTTCTTCTTTCTCTAAGGTCTTGAAAAACGCATTTTAAAAGGTTCTGTCCATGCTAGTAATTCTATAAAATAAAATTTATGGATTTATATTTATTTTATGTGCATAAAATATGATTTTTTTAGTATTTATTCGAACGTAAAATATTAATACCAATGATATTATATTTTTCTTTAAACAAAATTTATTACAAGACATTTTTTTATCAACTTTTTTGGCAATCATTTTTTTGATTTAACTTATTTAAAGAAAATTTTGAATTTAGGTCAAAAAATTAAGTAATTTTATTTTATATAAAAGCATGCTTTATTATATGACACGACTATAATAATTTAGAGTTAATGACCATATTATAACCATTTTAATTATATGCTGTATAAACATTTTTACTAGCTTATAAATTTTAAATAAATACTGTATAATCTTTTATTACAGACTACTCAATTTTTTTTTTAAATAAAATTTACAAATACTTAGAAAATTATTAGGGCATATAAATAAAGTAAAAAAATGGAATAAATCAATAAATGAAATTTTGTATATTTACTTAAAATTATGTATTTTTAGTATTTCTCATCATTTATTAATAAACGATCGATTTACGTATCATTTAAGCCTGTTTGCTGATTTTAGTTTATTAGTGTTCGAAGTATTAAGTTTTATGTCTTGCGAATTTAGCTGGCTTTTGAAAATTCCTAATTTTAAATTTAATTTAAAATCCCAGTTGCATTAATCTCTTTGTGGAATAAGGTAAATCACGAGAATGAAAAATTAGAAGTGAATTTAATGGATTCGCTCATATAAATACAATTTCGTATCAAATTAAAAAAATAAATTAAAGCAGTCATAGAATATAACAGAAATATAAGTTTTCAACAGATATCAAATGCATTATTCAACAATCTTGAACCTAATACAAATTGCGATATTATGTAATAAACATTTTCTTTATTTCTAATAATAACAGTTTACAAATTATATTTCACTAAAATTTTATGCACTTTCTGAAAGCTAGCTATGCGTTCTATACAAAAAATAATATACACTTTGTAGACACGCTTGCGTGACAAATATATATATGAATTTTATACGGGAGTCTTTAAAACATCAATAATTTTGCTTTACACTTTTTTATACGTTTCAATTGCCCCAAAAACAATTATTTCTTTTTCTACCGAGGAAAAATCTAAAAAAGCTCCCTGAAAATTATGTTTTTTTATTCAGTATTTTTTAAACTTCTTGTGAAGAGTTTTAAAAAACCCTGTAAAATTATAATCTTGAAAAATTTTTAATTTAGATAAATATAGATTTTATCCATAAAAAAAGGATCACTCTATATTATATGTTACAATATGCGAAATCGTATTTAGGCACCATTTGAATTGGTTAAAATTCCTTGTAAACCAAGTTTTCTAATAAAAAAAGTGCTGTTGAAATGGGCAAACTGGATTTCTTGGACAATATTTATTTTGGCCAAAATAGAAAAGGGTATATATGGAAAATTGGCCAATTTTGTGATTTTTCGAATATATTGTTTTTTTGGACTGGAAAAAGTTTTGAACAGTTAAAAACTTATATTTATATCCTTCAAGGGGTCAGGGAGCTCAAAAAACTTGATATAAATGGATTTAAGTGAGTTTGAAAATTTATGGATTTTTAGATTTTTTGGTTTTATTCGCTTCAAACCATTCGAATTGGTTAAAATTCCTCATAAATCAAATTTTTTAACAAAAAAAGTGCTGTTGAGATGGGGGAAAGAGATTTTCTTGAGAATTTTTATTTTTGCAAAAATCGTAAGGGGTGTATATGGAAAATTGGACGATTTTTTGATTTTTCAAATTTCTTGTTTTTTTGGACTGGAAAAGTTTTGAACAGTTAAAAACTTATATTTATATCCTTCAAGGGGTCGGGGAGCTCAAAAAACTTGATATAAACGGATTTAAGTGAGTTTGAAAATTTTTGGATTTTTAGATTTTTTGGCTTTATTCGCTTCAAACCATTCGGATTGGTTAAAATTCCTCATAAATCAAGTTTTCTAATAAAAAATGTGCTGATCAAATAGGGGAAGAGGATTTTCTTGAAAATTTTTATTTTTGCAAAAATCGTAAGGGGTATATATGGAAAATTGGATAATTTTTTAATTTTTCAAATTTCTTATTTTTTTGGACTGGAAAAGGTTTGAAACAGTTAAAAACTTATATTTATATCTTTCAAGGGGTCAGGGAGCTCAAAAAACTTGATATAAATGGATTTAAGTGAGTTTGAAAATTTATGGATTTTTAGATTTTTTGGTTTTATTCGCTTCAAACCATTCGAATTGGTTAAAATTCCTCATAAATCAAATTTTTTAACAAAAAAAGTGCTGTTGAGATGGGGGAAAGAGATTTTCTTGAGAATTTTTATTTTTGCAAAAATCGTAAGTGGTATATATGGAAAATTGGCCGATTTTTTGATTTTTCAAATTTCTTGTTTTTTTGGACTGGAAAAGTTTTGAACAGTTAAAAACTTATATTTATATCCTTCAAGGGGTCGGGGAGCTCAAAATCTTGATATAAACGGATTTAAGTGAGTTTGAAAATTTTTGGATTTTTAGATTTTTTGGCTTTATTCGCTTCAAACCATTCGGATTCGTTAAAATTCCTCATAAATCAAGTTTTCTAATAAAAAATGTGCTGATCAAATAGGGGAAGAGGATTTTCTTGAAAATTTTTATTTTTGCAAAAATCGTAAGGGGTATATATGGAAAATTGGCCGATTTTTTGATTTTTCGAATATTTTGTTTTTTTTGGATCGGAAAAAGTTTTGAACAGTTAAAAACTTATATTTATATCCTTCAAGGGGTCGGGGAGCTCAAAAAACCTGATATAAACTGATATTCATATGTATAATCAATTCTGCAAAATAAGCCTTTTTAAAGACCCTATTTAAGGGGGTAGACCTAATTGGAGATAGAAAAAAGGTGTGGTTTTCTGGATAGGTATTCGGGTAGAAATAATTGAGATAATTTATTCAAAGTTGGCACTTTATTAGATTATAAGTTGCTAAACATTTTTTTTTTTTAATTTTTTCAAAATGGCGCCGAGTACAGGTCCTCAAAGTTGGGCCTCACTTTTCACTGTGTGCAGGATTCCGGTCTCCAAATTGTTCAGAAACACACGAAACCAAATTAATTATGTTTGGGATACATTTTTCTTCTGGATTGATTGATTCAAATTTCGGAAAATGGAAAATTGTGAAAATTATTTAATTTTTTTCAAATATTGCAATTTTTTTCACATGTTTTTTTGAAAGAATAAAAAATTGGGACATTTTTTGGAAAAACCCTTCCATCAATCCAGAAGATTATTGTATTTTAAAAATGTAGCCAAAAAATTAGGAAAATATCTTAATTATTTTTTGAGTTATCGTGCACACAAATCGAAAAACGTTGTTTCGAGAAAAACGCGTTTAAAGTTTAGAATACTGTATCTTACGCCTTTCGCGGTGTCTCGCTTCATCGTCTATAACTTTCTTATTATTCAAGATATCATTATAAAAATTTTTTTCCATATTTTTAAGATGTTTTCGAACCCAAAAAAAAATAAAAACAGAAAATCGATTACGAAAAAGTTCCAATTAGGTCTACCCCCTTAAGTACATGGAATCAGCCTATAATAATAAATTTATTTTGTAAAAAAATAATCGGCCCCTAAAATTGTCTATTACGAACTTCTGTATTGCTAAAGATCGTATACCCTTGTTAGTTTAAAAGCCGAATCAGTAAATAATTTATATCCTTTGAAACGAAAATCTCCATGTATAAAAGCTTAAAGCTCGAAGTACATATTAATCCTTAAATTCTGCAAGTTCTATAAACAGGAAAATTCTATGATTTTCGATGTTAACATATAATATAGCCAGCTTATGAATGTAAATATCTAAAACTTTTCTATATTATACATAAATATTAATGAACTCTTATGGACGTATTCAACCGTTTTGTATACATAGAACATGTTATATATATTGCTGATTTATACATATTAAATTGAGATTAAAATTTCTTCCCTTTTATGTTGAAAGTTGAGGTTTTTGATATTATTTTAGGGTGACTGTGTAAAGGAAAATAACTTTCTTAGAAAACTTTTGCTTGCTAAAGCTCTTTGATGAGAATTTTTATACGTCTTTAGTAAAAGTCACGTTAAAAATTTCCTTAAGATTTTTCCTATTTTATTCTTTTCTTCAAATCAAAAAACAATGTCCAACAGAAAAATAAATAATAAATTTTTGAAAAATAAATTTAAAGCTCATGTTTAATACTGTGATTTATTGGAGTGGTTTTTATAAAACGACATATTTAAGCTGCTAGTTTATCAAATATTAAACTGCACTTTTATTTTTCTGTTTTCACTAAAAAGCTTTTTTATGTCAAAGATAATACAAAAAAATTAAATTAAACGCTTATACTTTAGAAAATTTATTTTATAAACTTTTTTTTGTCCATTAAAATATACAAAAACAATTTACGAATAATTAAATGTGCATTTTTATAAAAAATTAACTCTTTTAGACAGCTACGTTTTTTATTAAATTTACTTTAAAAAGTTAATTAACAGTATATTTTTTTATATTAAAAATTTTCTCACGTATGACAGAATTTTATTAAATGAAAAAACTATCTCTAAAGAAATAAATTTTTCTATATTTTTTGCAGTGAAAAATGGTGTAACAATACAAGAAAGCTCATTCGTTCTATATTTTTGGTACAGTAAATTTTATTGATTTTTACTCTGTTAAAGTTAAATTTACAGTGTAAAGCAAAATCCCACCCTTTAAAGTGTTTTATAAACTTTATGAGAACAAGTTTTCATATCATAAATTTTCTAAGATTGTTATATCTTACGTATTAATTAAAATTTGCCTTATACAGAAATAGAACACTTATCTCTCGATACACTCTCTGTCTAATGAGACTCCTCTTTGTATGGAACGTTATTTTAGTTAAAAGGGGTTATTATAATACACAATATAGTACTATAACTTCGATAACCTACTAATATAATTTGTCTATAGCAAAAAAAAGTATTTTGATTTATAAATTACTCAAATTGGATTGAATAAAAAGTGATATTTATTACTTGGTTATTCTCAAGTATTCTTATAAATTAGTTCAAGTCTTTTGTAAAAAATATGCATGACTTCAATAAAATTTATTAATATTTTTCTTTGTCTTTAAGATGCCTCAAGCTCATTTATTATTTTTTTATTGCAAAATTTATGACATATTAATTTGTTAGTTGACACAGAAATTTATTAATTATGTTATTGTTAAAATATTTATTTTATGTGTTATATTTTCGACGTATTTATTTAAGAGAAGGTCGGAAAACTTGGGGTGCCTCAATTTTATTTTATACTTTTAGAGGGTGAAACTGAAAAAAGTTTTTCTTCAGAAAAAGAGTTGACCAGCAAAGAGAGTTTACTACATTTGGAACACCAAATTAAATCAAATGGTTATAGATCGATTTATCATGCTGAATTAACATAACAGATAAAATTCAGTTTATGCCATTGGGCCTTCTGGGCCTAAAAATACATGTCTCCAAAAAAGGTAGGGGTTTGAAAGCAATATTTTTAAAATAATGCTGTCACCTTGCTAATATCAACCAAAATATTTTTTTGGACAGTGGCTACAAAAGTACAATTTCTCGTCACTGACGCTAAAAAATCATAAACGACTCTTGGCCATGAAGGTCTTGGCTTCGCCTCAGAAGGTAATTTGCGATTTGAGTCATTCTTTATTTTTTTGGCCATGGGTCGTAATATACTGTTCAGTTTAGATTTAAATAAAGTGTCATTTTACAGCGTCATAAGCCTAAATTTTTGATAAGTTATTTAAAAAGTTTTAAATTCTTGCCCAAAATTAAAATTTTTAATTAAAATAGGTTTTATAGGTTTCAAAAGCTTTTCACAAGGCTTATAAGTTTCGGATCCAAACTTTCTTTATTTTTCACTTTTGAATTATTTTTTTACCAAATATTATAATTTAAAGTTAAAATACCATTTTTAAATTAAAAAAAAAAAGAAACTATTTTTATCATTATCTTTGTAGAGCAGAAATTATTATTTGGAAAAAAGACGAGAAAAGAATTTTTGGGACGAATAGGATTTACTTTATCAAAAAATGAAGTGTTGGCAGCAATTGGTCTTTTTGGGCCAAAAATGGGTATTTGATAATGAACCAAATATTGAATATAACAGTAAACTATCTAGCCTAAGAACCATGTTTGAAGTGATTTTTCAACTTAAAAACTGATCCAAATCATGTAAAATAATTTATTGTTCAAAATGTAGTGAACTTCCCTTGTAATCCAAGAACATAGATCTTGGAGGACTATAAATTTAACAAGAAGTACTTGACTATAAGAACTGTATTTCGAACATAATACCATGCATGATAGAAGTGCTTACATGAACTCGTTAAAAGTTTTTCCGATTTTTTTAAAGTCAAGAAAAATCATACTGAGCTCATTAGGTTCATCATTAAAATGAACTGAAGTGCCAGGAATAAATTCTTAACTATCCTAAGTAAAAATAGCAAAATATAACAAAGCTATAAGGTCACCCAAATCTTATAAGCTAATCTGTAAGATATTTTGTCGAGTAGTAAATAAAAAAAAAATTACTATTCTATTTCTAGTGCCTTATCATTTTTACAAGATATTATTTATGGTTATAGTACGGTCAAAAAGACTATAAATAAAAATAAAAGATAAGTCAAAGATTTACCATTTCTATTCGAAGTTGATAATATTCTATTCCATGCACGATTACAAAATCCACGAGCTCGGTTACTCCATTCAGCAATTTGGTCAATTTTGAACTTACCACCTAAATATATTTGTTTATTTTTCAGTAAACATATTTTATTATGTTAAAAGATTACATTACTTTGTTTTTAAAAAAAAATGACATTTTTTACTACTCGAATGATCCATAAAAAAAGTTTAAGTATACAATGTGACATAAAAACTATGCATCATAAATAATAAATAAATTTTTATTATCAACTTTTTTTTTATACTCTATATAATAAACTACAAAAAAAAGTTTTACTCAAAGTTTTAACTTGAGTAAGAAATTTTTTATTCTATGTTTTACGTTAAATTATTTAAAAATGAAAAAAACTTTATTATTAATTATTTTTATTGGAAAAACTTACTATCTGTGTCTGATGTTTCTTTCTGTAATTAAACAAAATAAATAAAATTTTATTAATTGGTTTTTACTGATAAATTTATTATTGTGAGTATTAATTTATTCTTTTTTGCAAAAAAATTTAGATACAAAAGTTTTGAACAAAAGTTACTTAAAAACTTTTAAATCTAACTTTACTGTTGTATTTTGCAAAAACTTAAATTTGATTACAAAACTTTGTAATTCAAAAAGAAAATTATCAGGTCTTTTAAGGATTTACCCATGTATTATAAGCACACGTGCGTTTGATTATAAAAATAAAAGTATAAATATATTTCTTTGACATGTGTCAAAAGAAAAAAAAAAAAAATTTCTTTTATTTAAGAATAGAATTTTTTATACTTTTTTTTAATTTTTTAGACAACTTATTCATTAAACGCTATAAAAGAGAGTAGTCTAAGTTCTTATGGAGCTTATTAAAAAAGTATAAAACTGTCATGTCCTACTTTGTTAAAACAGAAGACTTTTAAATAAAATAGAAGTAGAATTTTTATCAAGTATCATTAAAAAGTAAAAAAAAGTTTTTATTTTTTTTGAAAATTAAATTCTAAATAATAAATTTTTTAATTTCATAAAAATCAAGCTTAAAAATTTCCCTGGGGACAGAGTGAGAGAGTAAGATAAAAATAGAAAAAATAAAAAGATAGACTAACTTGTTGAGATCTTTTAGCAGCTTCAATTTGTGCAGTTTCAATGAGTTCCGATACGAATTTAGTTGTTTCTCTCATAAGTTCCTCGTCATTTTTGAATTCTCTTTTTTTAGCTTCAAAATCTTCTTCGTCGTAATAATCATAATCGTATTCTACGTGTTTTTCTTCATCGATAGAAAATTTTTTATTTTCGTCTTTTGGTTCTGGTGATGCAAATGTCAATTTCATACGTACACTCATATTTATTTATATATTTCAGTAACACATGATTCACATTTTTCCTTTAATATATTCAACACAACACACACCACCTGTAGAATATCAATTTTTTCTCTCAAAAATCCTTGATAGAGCGAAGCATGCCTTGTAGAGAGCTTTTTGTTATTGGATAGTCTGACCTGGCCTATCCCTGACTACTGCGAGTGTATTCTTGGGCTGACGACTCTCGGCTCTTTCTACTTGTATAACCACGCATGCGCATTTAACTTTATATTATATATTAATACTAATATCTTTTTTATATGTAAGTAAGGGATGATTATACATTTTCAACAGAGTTTTGTATTAACAAGAAGGAAATAATAACTATTTTTTGATGTTTATAAAAAAATTAGATATCCTATGCTCAATTTCAATTATCCAACTGGGGTGAATTTCTGATTGAACGATTTTCATACCGTTCAATTTAGAGATTATACGAATTATTCAATTTTTTATACTTGACTCGACGATTTTATATTAATTTAAGAACAAATAGAGCGAAAAATTCGTATAAATATTTCAATAAAAAAAATCTTCAAACGAGTCAAAAGTTTTCAAAGCTTTTATTAAAAATGTAAGAAAAATTTACTTAAAAAGACACGATAAAATAAAAACAATGCTTGTTCATAAAGAAGAAAAACACGACTCAAAGGCCGTATCACTTTGTTAAACTCTTGACAAAGTTTGTGTAATTTAATCCTTAAGGCTAAGAAAAACTTGAAGACAAAAATTAAACCATAATACAATAATATAAACGTTTTTTCATTAATATTAAATTTAAAAAATATTTTAATTTTTATTTTTTAATGAATAAAATTTTTCTTTGATGTGCAGAAAATATTCTTGGTATTTTTTTTATAAAGTCATGCTTTATATATGAAGAAATATTTTTAATATAGAAAAATATTTAATCTTATTTTTCTCTTTTCAAATAATAATAAAAAACGTCTTTTGAATTATTAATTGATTTTTTATATTTATATAAGAAAAAATTTCTGTATTTGCATGTAATTTTTATTTATTCAAATAATGTACAACTACTGCAAAAAGATAATTATTTTTATTTAAATTCTTATTTATTTTATTTTATATATATTTTTAAAAAAATAGCATGTGAATTTTATTATCATACATTTCGTGTTGGAATTTAAACCTAAATAATATCAAAACTACTGCATTAAAATATTTAAAAGAAATTTAAATTTTTTTTTTATAGATGAGCACAAAAATTTACTTATTTCAAATATCATAATCATAAAAAATTATAATTTTACATTGAAATTCATATTTAATTAAAATAGATTTTACATTGGTCGATATGGAACATGAAAATATAATTAATATGTATAAATTATTGCTGGTACTTAAAATGGAAATTGTCATTTTTTTGTCATTTTTATTATACCGACATAAAATATTTAATAATTTAATAATATTTATTAAAATGGTTTATTTGGACTCTGTGTTTAGTAGTACAAACTATCATCAGTAAAGTGCATAGTAAAAAAAATGTACACAATATTACTGCAGTTTAGTATTTTTACTATAATTTAATAATGTTACTACAAATTGTAAGAATTTTACAACACTTGTAATACTTATTACCACGAAATAGTAAAATTATACCGGTAGTTCTTAGCTATTTTTACCCAAGTCTGAGGTCGATGTCTTGGATTTAAAAAATACTCATTGCACTGTGTTTGGTATATAAAAATATGGTTATTGGCCAATTTTTAAGGCTCTAGGTGGCTTGGTTGCGATTTGGCAGCTGTTTTTCCAATTTTTATTTTTTTCGAATTCTCAGCCACTCGTTTGCTTTTTATTTTCTGGACGCCTTAAATAAGCCTCAAAAATATTTTCTATATAAAGGTAGGTAGTAAAAATTCCCGCCCAATCTGATCTGGCCAATATGGCCAGATCAGATTGGGCGGGAATTTCTTTCGGGAAAACCTCAGGAAAATCGGAAAAACAAAAGGAAACTGTAAAAAACAAATTTCTCAAAAAGCGTCACTTTTTTTAAATTTTTTTTACATGTGTTTTCCCATACTTTTCATGATGGTCAACTCTTTTTTTGACACATTTGCCTTTTAAGTACTTAAAAATCAATTTTAGGCTAAAAAAAATGATTTTAAAAATTGTTCATTTTCTGAATTTTCCAATTTTCTCGCTTTTCCTGATAGAAAAGGAAAAATCTGACTTGATTTTCGGATTTCTCGGGAAATTTTACATTGAAAACCTTCCTGGGTAAAATTTTAGAGGCCTCTGTGACGCTGTAAAAAAATAAAAACAAAGTAACCTGCTAAAATCAAATATAATTAAACATAATTAAATTTTGCTATTTTTTTATTGTGTTTATTTTTTTCGCTGATCAAGAATTTCGACTCCCTTTTCATAAATATTTAATATTTTACCCTTAAAAAAGCTAAAACTACCACTGAAATTCTGGATAAGTGACCCAAAAAACCTATATGAAACATATCCTGGATGCTCAAAGTGCGAAAATAGCTAAACTACCCCTAAAAGGGGTTTTTTTTAAGGGTGAAATATTGAATATTTATGAAAAAGGAGTCGAAATTCTTAATTAGCGACCCAAAAAACCTATATGGACATATCCTGGATGCTCAAAGTGCAAAAATAGCAAAAACACCCCTTTTAGGGGTAGTTTTAGCTATTTTGAGGGTGAACTATTGAATATATATGAAAAAGGAGTCAAAATTATTGATTAGCGACCCAAAAAACCTATATGGACATATCCTGGATACTCAAAGTACGAAAATAGCAAAAACACCTCCTTTTCGGGGGTAGTTTTAGCTAATTTAGGGATGAAACCCTCATTTCTTTACGAAATAACCCCGATTTTCGTGCTCAGCGACCCAAAAAACCTATAGTAGAGCAAATCTCCTGTTTGCCAGTGAAAATACAACCAAACCCGTATTTTGACTGGAGTATAATCCTTATGACTTCGGAATAATTATTATTCTAATTCACTACCTTTTAAGTAAACCCCTTACCCTTGAAAATTTGACTTTTTACTAAAACAAAAAAATCTTTATTTAATCTTTATATTTTTATATATTATTTAAACTGAAACTTCAAACTTCAAAAGAATATATACATGAAATATATATTTTTAAATTTAAAGGCTCTCATAATTTTCTATTTTTTATTTTTGAATTTTTGGGTTTTCAAAAGGTTCTCAAATTATTTTCTATTAATTTATACATAATATTTATATACTAACCATATATATATAAATGTATATACATTTTCCCAAAAAACATAATATTTTTTTATATTAATTTATGTGGAAAAATTAAAAGCATTTAATTTATTTCACTATAATTTGTCCAACAAGGTCGCAACAATCTAGTTATTTAAAAATTAAAAAAATTTTTTTCTTAAGCCCTTTTAGTTCAAGAAATAATATTCAAAAATCCTTTAAACACCTAATTAATTCAAAGGTTAAAAAATGGTTGGTAAAAATTCTTCGTATTGATGTGTATAATAAGGGGAATAAGTTTTTTCAATTCTCAGGGTATCGCAAATTGGGGGAACACCCTTAAATTTACAAAAAGTAGTCCTAAAAAGATTTTTTTTTATGTTTTTGAATTTTGAGCGGCCAGATTTGGTCCACATGGGTTATTCGAGTCGCTGAACAAGAATTTCAGGGAATTTTTTATTAAAAATTAATTTCTCACCCTTTAATTAGCAAAAACTACCTCACTGAGTACAGGGTATGTCATTTAAAGGTTGAATCAAGTGGATAAAAATAGCATGTTTCGATTTAACATCATATAAACATCTTTTATATGAATCAACTTTCTTTACTTTCCTTTGTATTCGAGACATTCCAGTGTATCGTTAAAAATCAAACACCCTGTATATTATATACAGTTATTATAACTATACTTGTAATATTATACTACGATATAGTAAAATTACTAAAATTTGTAGTCAATTTACTACATAGTAGTAAAATTACTACGCTGTAGTAATATTTTATACATTTTTTTACTGAGTATACTATGCTATAAACATCTTTATATAAACCAATAGATCGTTGTTCAACAATTTTTTAAACAAGCTTATTAACAAATATTTTAACATTTTTTTAATATAAATTTATTATTTACATTACGGAATTTCATTTTTAAAAGGAAGAACCCGGCAACTCTTTTTAAATAATATTTTTTTAATGCAATAGTGATAAAATAGTTCCATAAGAAAAGCAATAATTGCTAACGAAAATCCCAAACAAGATTCATATAACAGTACCCTTAATAAAATATCTTGATCTTCTCCAAGATCATCATAGTTTTTAATTTCTTTTCTTTCAAATTTATACTCGGATTGCCACTTTATATCTAAACCAGTTTCGGATATCAATTGATTAATTTTAGCAAATCTAGGGATAAAATAATACTGATAAGCAAAATTCATAGTTAAAACGATTGTTGGTAAATTTAAATCAATTTTAACAAATTTATCCGATTCATACTTCATTAGAGCTTCAAATATTTTTAGATCTGCATCATTTTCATCGCCTATTAAAATTTCATTTTTATTTGGATCCAACAATTCATCTATACATTTTATTTCCATAATATTCAATATATCTGCGATGTACTCTGTTCCAGTTCCATAATATTTGAGAAAGCAATCACAAGTTCCATAAACCGAAACATTTTTTTGAAAAATATCAGTTTTGGATTCTACAAGTGGAACTTTAACTGATACAAGTTCAATTTTTGATAGTTCTGTTATTAAGTCTGACATATTAAATATTGAAAACGTAACAATTGAGAAGTAGATTATTAAAGAACGAAATTTACAAGGATCTGAATTTCCTAATCCAAATAAAAGGAGACAAATATTAACAATTGACCAATTAGTGTCGGTTAATTTCATAAAACGTGCTGTAAAGTTAATTGCTAATAAGATCAAAATAAATGATAGTAAATAATAAAAGTTATTAGCAAGTCGATATTTTTTTACTTCAACTAAAGGAGAGATAGCAACATATTTTTCATAATTTATTAAGTGATAATAAAAATATACTTTTCCATCGACAGTTATTTCTGTTGGAGCTAATACTGTAGTCAAACCATATTTTTTTAAATCAGAAACTTTAAAATGTGAATCAGTAAGTAAAAATATTGTGGTGACGTTTAAATGGCGTTCAAAATATTTATAAACGTGATACAAATTTAAAATTTTAAAATATTTTGCTGGTAAATTGTAATTATTTGTGAATTCTTTTAAATTATTATGCAAAACACCAATTCTCAATGTGTGTTTATTTAAATTTTGTAATTTGTAAGGAAAAAATTTAATCTTAACATTGTTATTAACAAAGTATGTGTTGGTAAAATAATATGGAGAAGCATAAGCATTTACATAAATAACATTAAATAAATTACTGAATTTAAATTCTATTATTGTAGTGTCAATAAGTCCCATTTTCCAAGCCTGTTCATACAAAATTTCTATTTTTTCATTCCTAGTTAAATAATTTTCACACAATAAAATTATTAAAATTTTAGGATTCTTACCAAATAAAAAGCTTAAAATTATTTTATCAAAGTAATATTCTAATATTTTCACATTTCTTTTGTTGGTGATTAAAAAAATATGTAAAGGTGCTGAAATACGTCTGTTGTAATAATAATTGCCATCGGTGTAACCATTTGGAAATTCCTTTTTTAATTCTTCATTTGGAAGAAAATTAAAAAAATATGCTCCAGTATTAAAATATACTTCCGTTGTTGGAATATTATTTATTACTTGCTTTAAAATTGTCTGATTACTATTAAAGTAATTAACATTTCCATTATCTTTGTACAACATTACATCATGTGGTTTCACTTCGTTAATAACGTTAGATATTATACTGTTAAGAATTACACTGTTTTGCACAAATGGTGAAATAAAGATTAAGATAATTATAACGTCAGAATGCATTTTTTAAAAAATTTTATAAAATTTTTTTTAATATTGATTTTGTGACTTGTTTAAAGTGGCTCGAGTAACCAAGTTATAGAATATTTTTATAAAACCAAATAGTTGTACTAAAAAAATCAATGTCGTATTTTAAAATTTAAAATATAAACAATAGAAACTTAGCAACAAATTTGCGTTATGCATTAAAAAAATTAAAAACATTTTGTTATTTAACACTAAAACATAGATTAATCATACAAACAATTAAATAAATAAAAATACTCGTTTATTTGACAATAATATACAGGAAATGAATCCTATAAATAGGAAAAACAAACATTTTTTTTTCTTTTTAATCAATGTTATTGATTTTTACAAAATATAAATTTTACAAATTTAAAAAAAAAGAAATTTAAAATACCTATGAAAAGTAAAGAATTTTTTCTTATTGTTCATTTTTTATAATGGACTCTTGGTCTTGCTCTTGGTTTAATATTTTTAGCAATAAAAACATTTTTAAATGTTCAAAAATCCTCAATGATTTAGAAACATTTATACTACTTGTATCGCCTTGAGTTTATTTTCATAATACAAAATATTTTACAAAACAAACTTAATTAAAAAAAAACTAAAAATTTTTTTTGCTTAATTTTTTATTTTATTGATAAACTAAAAATAAATCACTTAAATTAATGATTTATCTGAATTGTGCAATAAAATTTTGTTTAATAACAAATAATTAGCATACTTTATTGATTATTCGAACAAAAAATAGAAAATAAATAAATACATATTTATACCTGTATTTTTAACCTTTTTTTTTAAATGATTACATGTATGTAACTTTAGAAATTTAACTATAATATTTGATGTTTAATCAAAATGTAATAAATGTAATGAAAAAATATTTTTACTTTTTCATCTTCTAACAAATTAGTAAAAAAAATTCTCACTTCCGTGATGTACAAATGATATCAATGGCAAATCTTTGACAGAAATATTTTTTGTTCGATCATCATAATGTATTTCTAAAATATTATCATTCCCTCGATTTCTTCTTATTTCACTTATTTTTTCAATACAATTAGTGCTAATATTTTCACAATCTTTAACATGAATTTCTTGTACATTTGTAGCATTCTGCATGAAACTTATTAGCTCTTCATCAGTAACGTGAGTCGAAGATACTTTTAAGGTATCTAAATTTGGAAGCTTACTTATGCTTGTAAGTCCAGCAGCAGTAAAATCACATCGACTAATATTAATTTCTTCTAACTTTTTGCATTTTGATAAAGCTTTCAAAATATTATCTAAATCATGAAATTCCATATCAAGATAAACATACTCTAAATTTTGTAACTTACTAAAAGCATTTTCTCCAATTTCTGTCAAATCATAAATTTCAAAGTCAATATATTCAACATCATGTGAATTGTAATCTACAAAGATTTCAACACTTTTTAAATTAGAAAGTTCTGATATTGACTTGAAACAACTATCATTTACTTTTTCAAATGTAAATTGTATTCTTTTTAAATTTTTGAAACGTTTAAGAGAATCACAAATATTTTCATCCAACAACTGGGTTTCAAAAATTTCAAGAGAAGAAGGTAATTTAAGCAAAAAATTTTTGGGAACTAAATCTGAGTTAAATAAAGAAAGTTTGCGCAGTCTTTTTTGTTTTGAAAGAAATATTGATAGTTTTTTAAATGGTTTCTTTTTAAAAAGTGTTGTATCATAATAGTCGCACGAAGAAATGAAAAGATCTATAACATTTTCACATTTACTTCTAATCAATGCATTTACTACATTGTCTTTGAGTCCGCATTGATTGGTAAACAAGTAAATTTTTTTCAAGTTTTTTTGTCGTTCAAGAAACTGAAAATAATAATGTTCTGATCTAAAATCACACATTTGATTATCAAATTCTTGAAGTGAATTTGAATGAAAACTTGAAAAAAAACTGCCATTTAAATATAAATGTTCAAGAAATAGACTACGTAATTTCTTTAGATTGCTAAATAATAATTTAAGATTTTCATCTGTAAATATTCTACGAGATTCTTTATCATAAATATTTTTATTTTCGCTATCATCTATTTTTAAAGTTGTAATGTTACCACAATATTTGGGTAGTTCTTGTAGTATTTTTAAATGGTCCAAATTTTTCATATTGGCAAAAGATAAATAGTTTATATATCTTCCACATCTTTTCAAAATAGTAATTACAATATCGGTGTTTGCTTTTTCATTTGAGAAATCTATTTCATAGCCATTAAATTTTATTTTTGTAACCAATTCCAATCTATTTACATCATTCCACAATTTGTTTCCAAGTTGCTGCCATCGCTTACAGACTGACTCAATTTTCAGTCTATCCAGTATTGATAAATATTTAAATATATGAACTAATCGATCATCATTAAAAAGATTGATATTTGAGTTAAATTCCATTAAACCTAGCATAACGGAATATTAAAAATTATTTATACTGCAATTTGACATTTTTTATTTTTTTCTTACCTATTGGCTCCATTTCATTATGTAACTTTAAAAAACGTCAGATTATAGGTTAGAAATTTATACTTTTTAAAGTAATCTAAGAAAATCGTTTATTTTAAACTTATTAATTCTTATAATGGTAAAATTGGAGGAAATTAGTCAACTTAAAATAAAGTAACTAATTAATAATAGAATAAATGACTGGTAATTATTTAAAATAAAATAAAATTTTATAACACAGTCTTCACACATACACAGCTGAAGCAGAAGGCAAAACGAACAGGAAGGAAATTAAAAAAAAGCGCGCTTTTGCTTAAATTTTTATTTTCAAATAAAATATCTTTTACATGTGAACAGAGATTAATGTGAAACAGTATAATATGAACTTAATATTAATTGAATATAAAAAATTGATTATTATGCAGTAATCATAAGTTGAAAATATAATTTTAATTTTATTTGATTAAAAATATTATGCTCATTACAATATACAGACTTAAGTATGACAAATTATTTAACAGTAAAAAATTTGGTAGTAATTTATGAATTAAGCGAACAGATGAAAACTTTATTCTGTGTAAATTAATAAATCATCAAAAATACTTTTCTGATGTATCATTAATATCAAAGGTAGCTCTTTAAAAGAAATATTTTTTGAGCGGTTATTATAATATACTTCTAAAATATGATTATCGCCACGGCTTATTTTCATATCACTTATTCTTTTAATGCAATTACCGCTTATTTTAACACAACCACAAACGTTGATAACTTTTATACCTTTTGCATTTTCCATAAACTCAAGCAACTCTTCATCTGTAATTTTTGCAGAAGGTAATTTTAAAATACTTAAATTTGGAAGTTTACTTATACTTTTAAGACCCGTTGCAGTAAAAGTGCAGGTACTAAAATCAATTTCTTGTAAATTATGACACTTTGATAGAGCATTCAGTATAGTATCTATGTTTTTATGTGCCATGCGAAGCGTTATTGATTCAATATTTTGTAATCTGCTAAAATAGTTCTCTCCAAGTTTTGTTAAACTGTAAGGTTCATAAAATTTTACATCATCAGCATACCACATTAGATAAACATAAATTTCAATCTTTTTCAAACTTGTAATTTCTGATATTGCTTTTACACATTCATCCGTCAATTCTCTAAATTCAAATGCTACGTTTTTCAAATTTTTAAAGCGCTGAAGAGAAAGACACAAGTCTAAATTGCAGCATAATGTCAAATTTTCAAGGAAAATTGAACTTAAATTTTCTATAAATTCATTTTCAACAAAGAAAGATTTTGTGAAATTCAGAGTACAGAGCTTTTTTTGCTTTGAAAGAAATTCTAACAGAATATCAAAATTTTGGCATTGTGATATACTAAATTCTGATAACATTTCACAACTGCTATTATTCATAGCGATCACTGCATCATCTAAATTTTCTCCACGATGAGAACCAAATTGAACTTTTTTTAAATTTTTCAATTTTTGACAAAAATTAAAGAAATAATCTGTTTCATAAAATTGTGAATGCATCATGTCCAAAATGAATAATTCTTCAAGAAGATCTGTATGAAAATTCAAGAAAATACAACCACTTACTTGCAAATTATGCAAGGTAACACTACATAAATTTAAATTATTTTTAAATAATAACTTAAGATTTTCATCAGTAAACACATAACTTTTATCAAAAATTTTATATGGATAATTTTCACCCCTTATTCTTAATGATTCTCCATCATGAATTTCCAAACTCTTAATATTATTACAATACTTTGGCAGTTCTACAAGCAATTGAGAATAATTCAAATTCTCCATAAAATCTATGCACAAGTAATTTATGTATGAGCCACATCTTCGCAAAACATTGAGCAAAAAATTAGTGTTTTTTTGCTCATCTTTGAAATCAAACTTAAAGTTATGAAAATATATTCCATATTTAATTTTTAAATCTTTGAAATCGCTCCATAACAAATGGCCAATCTGTTTCCATTTTTTGCAAACCAATTCTATCTTCAACCTGTCTGTAATTGACAAATATTTAAAAATATATACCAAACAATCTTCATTAATGATATTAATTTCTGGTTGCTTGTTGTTTGGCCAAGAATTTTCCATAACAAGCTATTTCTTTGGTCAGGCGATTCTAAATTTTATTTAAAAAAATTAATATAATTTAATTACTCGTTAGATATTTTTTTAATCTTACCCAAAAATTTATAACTAAAATGCTTTTTTAACTCTTTAAGAACACTCTTTGAAAATTATAATGAGTTTTCTTTGCAAGGAATAAATAAAAAATTTGGTTAACAAGTTTTGCATGTTACCTAGCAACTATATTAAAATTTTTTGATTTTATAAATTGTTTATTTTGGCGCTATTTGAATCAAACAGATGAATATTGAAAAATTTTTTAAATATTATTTGAATATACCGTATAGGAGCCAGTTTTCGAACGTATTGGCTTCCGATCAAATACACACAAATTAGCTTTTATATAAAAAAGTATGCATAATTTATCTAAAACCGAATTTTCTTATGAAACTACAAACCCTAAGGAACTAATTTCTACGTTACCGATATTAAAAAACAACTTAAATTAATAAAAAAAATAAGAAAAATGCTCTCTTGTACAACCTTAGGAGATTTTTCTCATCGTTTTCACCAAATCTCGTGTGTTATTAAAATCGATTTTTAGGGATACCTACTCTATGCCGAATATTAAAAATGCTTTTAATTACGTTGTGATGCTTTAATAAATGAAGGGAAAGGGTTATATTCACTTATTTATTGCAAATTTACTTTAAATAGGTATATCGATAATCGAATCCGAACTTTTTTACACGTATGGGTATTTTCGATATTTTCAATTTAATTACACTTTTTTTAATTTAAATGATATTTATTTAATAATAATACACTAAATTTGTCATAATTACATTATTTATACTATATTTTATAATAATTAATAGAATATTTAATAAATTAACACACAGAAACACAATTTAAAGTACTTATATACTTATGTATCACTTTGTTTATAACACAATAAATGCTCGTAAATGCTTTGATTTTAATAAAAATTACGTATTCACGCTTTGAAATGAAAAAAAACCTTTATTTTAATATTAAAAATATATAAAAACTATATACCAACACTTTTTTCATAAAATTTATGTCGTTTTTACTTTTAAATACACAAATAATTAAACAGGTAAACGACCCCTAATAAAGTCGCGCCCAAACTGAACGTATACAACTGGTTGCTTACATAAGGCGCCTATTTTGTTTCCTTGAGTTTTAAAAACATTATATCAACTATTATCTTTCGTTAATTAAAATTAATAAGCAAATTTTAATAAATAAATGTTTAAAATACATGCTTATACAAGTGTGTAGTTCATCTATTGTTTACTATATTTTATTCTTATTATAGGTATTTTATATTAAAAAAACAAGAAAAAACAAGTGGAGAGGGAGTTAAGAAATAGGTATAGTTATACCTATAAGAATTCTATTAAAACGCGCACGATTTTAACTTAGTTTTAGCGATTTTCAAATTATCGAAAATTAATTCGATCTAAATGATACTATTATCAAAATTAAATTCGCATTATCGAAATTACCTTACCTTGCACACTTGTAATAAATGTAAATTATAAATTATCCATCAATAAATTTGACATTTTTTTAATTGGGATAGTAAAATATAGGATTTCCCTGATCAAATGCAACAATATTTAACTCCAAATATTAATTTTAAAGTATATTTTTCAACAAATAAAGATACAGCTAGGTATAAGAAAGTGACTTCTGATCGAAAACCGGCTCCTATACGGTAAATATAGTTATAGTACATTACAAAAATCTGATTACAAAGCAATTTGTATGCAATAAAATAAAATAATATCATGCAAGCTCTTTTTCATTAATCTTTTTTAGTTCTCCGGGTCCTTCTCTTTTTCCGAGTTGTCATCCTTTCATGATAAGCACGCCACGTATGTTGTATTATTCTGGCTGCTCGATTTTTTTCAAAATTATCTATTTTTTCAGCAAATTCTTGCATTAACGCTAATTCCCATTCAGCTTTTAATTCGTCATACAACGGCGTTTGCTTGTCAAAATCGTTCTAAAAATAAATTTTTTAATAACGTAAAAGCTTTAAAATTAAAATTAGGACAATCTCTTGTAATATAAATTTGAAGCTTAATATTTTATACAGTCAAGAGCTTTTATAACTTGTAATCCTTAATAATCTGATACTGTATAAAAAGTAGTAGAGGTTACAGTAAAAAAAATTTTTTTAAATTAAGTTTTTTTTTTGAAATGGACGTAAATTTTTTATAGGGTGCTTAAAAAATGTATTAAAAGTAAAGTTTTGTTTTTATATTATTTAGTATAATGTAGGATAAAAATTTATGAAGTTTTCTACATTTAGAAATCCTGCATAAAATATAACCAGAAAATATAGAGCTTTCAAGTTAACGTAAGATATTTTTTAGATAAATTGTGACATTTTTTTCCCTAATTGATTACTCTTGATATTTTATCAGAAATAATGTTTGACTTTAATAAATTTAATTTATCTTTTATTTTAAGTATACTTTATTTGAAAATAGGATTTAAAAGTTAAAAGCTCTTTTTTTTATAGATCAGATTGAAAAGCAAAATGTACAATGAATTATAGAAAAGTTTTACTAAAGTCCTATTTGTCATTTGTTTTTTTATGGGTTTACAGTTTTGTGATTTAAAACTACTTTGGTAATAAAAAAAGTTTTAAAAAATTTATTTAAAAAAAATTTTTTAATTAAAATAATTAACATATAAAAGCACTACTTTTTATCTATAAAGTTGAGTAGAAAAAAAATAAATTAAATATATTTTTGCTATTAGTTTCTATTAAGAAAAAAAGTAATTTAAATTAAATAAAAGGATAAGAGCGAATGTGTAGAGTTGTGAAGAAAAAAAGTCTTTAGTAAACTTGACACAGTAATTACCTTTAAGTGATCGTGATATTTAATTAAAGAATCCAATTGCTCTATAAGATTTTCTTTTAATTCATTTAATTTTCCAATTTCTATGTCAAACGTTTTTAAACATTCCAAGTGTTTTTCATTTGCTGTTTTACTGAAATACAGAAAAATTTTTTTAAAAATAAAATATAGAAAATATTTTTCAACTTACCAACTTTCTTTGAGCATTTTTTCTTGTTCTAAATGAAATTCTTCTAACTTTTCTAACATTTTTTTATAAGCTTCAACTTGATTATTAAGAATTTTTTCTTCTTCAAAACTATTCTCTATCAGTTTAAGTAACATACTTTTCGACTGAATCCTATAATATAAAAAAATAGTATCGATTTTACTTTTCAAACAAAAGTTTTTTAATTTAATTTTTATAAAATTATGCATTTATATATATGGACTGATTTAGATAATTTTTTAATAAAGGAAGATTTTTCTTTATATTCATAAAACATAACAAAATTATTCCTCCAGTGTACGTTTTTTGGGTCGTTGGTTTCAAAGTTTAAGGATTCATTTTTAAAACTGAAAAATATTGAAAAATCACCCCTAGTGAGGTGCGTTTTTTACTACTACTTTAAAAGTTTTTTGAATATTATTTACGTTCAGGACTCCGAAATTCAAAATCAAGGATTTTCACCCCCCCCCCCCCCCAATTCTGAAAGGGATTTTTTCAGGTACCCCTTCCTAATAACACGTTCAGTGTTAAAATTTACCAAAAATTATTCTATTCTAAAATTTCAAGGGAACAGTCCATATAAAAACATGAAACTTACATTTCTTCTTGAATTTTTTCTTTGTGATTTTCATTCAATTTGTTAATATTTCTTTCCAATTCATCAATTTCCTTTTGCGATTTTTGTGTACTCTCATTATACTCAATTTTTTCTTTATCAAAACTTTTATTCAATACTAAAATAAATAAAAAATTAAACAGTTTATTAGTATTTTTAAAATATAAGTCAAAACATACGATCGATTTCCTCTTGTGTTTTTAAAATAGTAAATTCAGCATTTTTTAAACGAAATTCTCGTTGACGTTGTTCATTTGGTGTTAGCCTTAATTTCCATGATAAAAATTCTTGAAATGAATCTATAAGTTGAATTACGTGATGCATCGATGTCATCGTTTCATCATCATTAAGAATTTTTTTCACCATAGGCAGACTTTCTTCGTTTTTACAAAGTACCTAAAATAAAATTGCAAAAGAAAATTTTACTTTTATTTCTGGTAAAAGGAGTCGTTTTATACATACCATCATTATTATTCTAATTTTATCAATAAACGTATTTACTTCTGCTTCATCTAAAATAAATTATCAAATACTTATTAACTATATTTTAATCAAATTTAAAGTTACTGCTTACCAAATTCTATCAAAAGTTTTTCATCGGTATTTGTGCTATTTTTTAAAAGCTCAGAAGTGCATGAATCAAGGGCTCTTTTTAAATCAAAAGACCCTGGCAATACCTCACTTAATTTTGGCAAACAAACCTTAAAATAACAAAATATATTAATAAGCATTAAAAAAAATTAGCGTAGATTAAAAAAAATTACCGCAATTTTTAATTTATTTGAAAACTCTTGGAGAATATTTAGTATTCCGCTTACTTTTTCATTTCTTATTTCTTTTCGCAACGTCAATACTTGCGATGCGTCCATGATTTTTAAATAAGATTGCTTATTCAATAAAATATTTTTAAATAATTGATGAAACAAACAAGTATTCCAAAATTTTAATTTACAAAAATGAAAAGTTTAAAATGATATTTTTGAATTACCGCTCTATTTTAAATGTCAAAGCAAAAATTTCTATTTTATCGACATTATTAAATGACACACAGCGCGCGAATTTTTGTCAACAATAACAAATACTCGTGTTCAGTTACTGAATTATTTATTTTTTATTTATTTGACAAGTTTTCTTTTGTTTTTTATGTGTGTAAAAAGAAAGTTTTCAAGAAAATTTGAGTGATCGATACTTTCATTGTTGTTACTTTGAATTTTTGTAACAAAGTTAAGTTGCTAGACAACGTGAATTAATTATATGCTGTTTTTGAATTGATTTTTTCAAATTAATCTAACCTTGAAACGAGGTTTTTTCTCTTTTTTATAAATAAAATTTTGAATTAAATAATGAAATGAATTCATCTAGAAATCAAACAACAGATGAAATTGAACAAGACGACGAAGATGAATCCAAAGAATCAATAGATTCTGTGGAATCGACGTCGCCTGTTCAAACTTATCAAATGCGTCCAAAACTGAATGAAAGGTGAGGTTTATTTATGGTTTTTCTTTATCTTAAAGTAATTCAATATGCTTAAAATTTTCTAGATTCCAGCCAAAAAAAGCAAAAGAAATAATCCATAATATTATGTTTGATACATTATCCTCAAAAGTTTATTCTGCCGAAGAAGCTGAAAAGTGGGTAAAACAAATAACTGACTTAGTTAGGATAAAAATAGGAAGTAAGTTTAAAATATATTAAGTTAAGATTTTTTTAATAATCAAATTCATTTTATAACTTTATTCAGGTGAAGTAAATAAACATAAAAATTATAAGTTTGCTGTAAATACTGTATTAATGGAAAACTCTGGAAGCGGAGCTAAAATTGGTAATAGGTGCGTGTGGGATGCTGAGACTGACACCATGGCATATGACACTTTTATGAATGTAAGAAATATTTTTTTTATTTTATAACTTTATTTTTTAAAGCCTGAAACAGTACTTATTAATAAAAGAATAGGTTACTTTTGAAAAAAATGTTGATAAACTTGATTAAGAAATTTTCTTTATTGAATTCTTGTACTGTACAATTAAAAATAAATAAAATATTATTACATAAATATAACATTTTTTATGTAGTTAAATTACTGCTTAATTACTGATTAATTTAAAATTTCTTCGTATAAAAATCATTTTTACTGTTCGAATTTCAGGATACCATTATTTGTTGTACTGCTGTATATGCTGTTTTTATGTATGGATAAAATCAAGACTTCTTTATGTTTATTTTTGTAAACATTACTCGTAAATATGGTAATTATTATTTTTTTTTTAATTTAAACTAGTCTTATTATGTACATTATATTAAAATCTTAACTTAGGTGATAACTAAGGTGATAATTTATTATTTTCTAATTTATAAATAACAATTATTAATTTAATGTTATACTTTTTTTTATTCTTAAAACATTCAAGATTGTAAATATGGCTGTTAATTAATTTGTTAATAAAAAAAATAGATAATTTAAAAAAAAAAACATGTAAATAAATAAATTTTATTTTCATAATATTTAAGCTCAAATTACATCTAAGAAGCAATAAAATTTTTAAATAATTATTTTTAAAAAAATGGTTATTTTTTTTTAAAACAATATATAACCTGTAATTTAGATCTTAAAATTTAACGCATAGCAATTTTGTTTTATATGTTTATATTGTTACATAATTAACAATGATAAATAATTTTCTATTTTTATTAAAGAATTAAAAAAAATTCCAATAAAATTTAAGTAATTTCATATTATTGAACATGGCAAGGCACAACATAGAGGTAAGCAAACAGGTACAACAGCTTTTCTTTGTTTTTCTTTATGTTTTGTTTTTTCTGAAGAACCATATTCATATGAACCTCTTTCTTTAGCCCACATACCCTAAAATATTAATAAATAAATTATTTTATTTGCAAAATTATAAATGATTTTAAAATAATTAATTTTCTGCTTACACCAGCATTAGACATTGCAGCCATTGATTCTTCTTTTCTTGTAAATTCACCAGATCCAGGTGGATAATAAACAGGGGGTCCAGCTACATTTCTAGACCTTACTTGAGGAGGAGAGTGTGGAACAAATTCTACTTCTTTTTTAACAGAACTTTCTCTTACTTTATGATGGTCTTGTCTATCAACTTTTACTTGGAGGACTTCCTGCAAGGGCGCATTAAAAATTGTTAAATAGCACTTTTTTATAAATTAAATAAATTTTAAAAGTACCTCAGTATCAGTAAATGATGCCATTAAATCTTCTAATCTCCTTGGAGGTTGTTGAGGGCTGGATGGCCTTTCACTGGTTGGGAAAGGTTTTGGATGGCTATCTTCAATTCTATAGTCAGAATATTTATAAATGTTTTTGCTGCTGTGAGTCTCTGAAGTTGTTGGATAATATGGAGTTGAAGCAGCTTTTGGTGGTTTGTTAGAATAAAATTCTTCATATTGTTTAACTGTTGTTCTAGTTGAAGATTCATTGACTGGTATAACTGGTTCTTTCTCATAATAAATGACCTTTTCACTTTTATTGATACTTGTTGAATGATCTGTAACGTCTACAGGTCGGGGTGAAAAACCATTGCTTTGATGATATTGCTCATTTCTTGATGTTACAGTTCTTGTTTGTACTGGAGTAACTGGCCTATAATTCCGATGTTCTTCTAAATAAATTTTCTTTTGTTCCTTATGTACTGTACTTGTACTTGATGGGGATGGAACAATGTATTCTCTAATGCCACTGGTTTTCTGTTCATCAACCTATAGGAATAAAGACATGATAAAATTGAAAATTAAATTTAAAAAAATTAAAAAAATTGTACATACATGATAAGAAACACTCTTGTCTATATTTTTAGTTGTTGTATTGGTAACATAAGATTCAGGAGCACCAGGAAGTTCATAAGTATAAGTTTTAACAGTCGTTGTGACTTTGGTATTTGGTCCAGGAGCAAGATTGGCAGGTACATTTGGAGGAATGTATTCAACATTGGTCAATTCCTCAGTCTCATCAGTACGTACGGTTTTAAGATTTTTTCTTGATGTTATTGGGCTTGGTTCTGTACGCGATCCTTTAAAAGAAATTAGATAAATAAAAAATGTCATTCACTTATAATTAAATTGAAATAAATTAAATTACGTACTCGTTTCTTTGATAAATTTATGATCTCTTGTCGTTGACCTCGTTTCAATGGTCGGTTGAACTGCTGGAATAGTTTTTGTTGTGACGTCGGCTTTGTAAATCTAAAAAAAAATGAGATTTTAATTAATTAAATAGAATTACATAAGAGCTAAGACTTACAATTTCTTGTCCAGATTTTCCATAATCAGAATTTGAAGTTTCACGAATCGTTTTGGACGAAGATTGGTGAGAATCGTCAAATTTCCTTTCACAGAATTCATCTCTGTAAAAATATTTTCATTAAAAAAGTACATCTAATAATAAATAATTGAACTTACAAAATCGATGTATCATTCTTCGTGCTGAGTAAACTTTCTGACCATGGCTCTGAAAAAGGAATTGATATAATCCAAAATAAAACTTACATAAATATGTATATAAGGAATCTTGCAAATAAAGAGAAGGACAAGGTCGAGTTTATGTTTTTTTTAATGTTTCTCCGTAAAAGGAGCGACGTCGTGAGTATGTTACATGTATAGCAAAGATAACGTGTATATTATGATGAGATTAAAAAATAAATTCTTGGATGTAAGTTAGTTTTTTTTTTTTTTAATTTACCAAGATCCTTTCCTTCCTGTTGTTTATCGTAATGATACGATACTTGCTTGTAAGCTACGGTTTTACTTTGACCTGGTTGGACCTAAAAAATTTTATTAAATTATTAAAAATTTTATTTTTTTTATGAATGAATGAATTTAATTGAATGAGATAATCAATTAAAAATAAAAAACTTAATAAAATTGGCAAATTATCGTAGAGGAAGTTGCGTGCTCTTTTTTGTTATTTTTAATTATTTTTGTCATGGTTTATATTTAATATTTTTTATTTGAATTGAAATATTCGAATTTTTAATTAACTTTTTGTGTTGATATTTATGAATTTTTTTAATAATCCATTAAATATTTTTTATTATCGTAATTTTTTTTTTAGAACAATAGGGCGAATTAATTTTAAGTGCATTAAAATTTTAAAAGATTTTAATAAAAGATATTGACAAAAAGGTACTGCAAAATATTGTATGTAAATAAAAAAAATAATTTACAAGAAAAAGTATAAAAATTTATTTTAAAAATCCGTTAAACAAACTAAAAATCGTGATCATATTTTTTGCAAAATTTTTTCTTATTGTTTTATCATAATAAAAAGCTAATAAAATTTTTTTTTAATTTTTTCTCACGATTTGCAAAAAGACACAATAAATATGTAAGCACTTTTGAAATTTTGTTTAATTCACAAAAATCACTGAAATAAATCTCTGTGTAAGTAAACCACATTAAAATAAAAAATTTTTCTAAAGAACAAAAGCTCGTAATATTAAAAAAGTAACGATGTTTTAGAATGATAAAAGAAATAAAAATTTACTTTATCCTTTCGTCCCATATTTCCAAAACTAAATAAAAAAAATAGTTATATATCTAAAGAACGTTCAATCACCGACTAGTTAAATCTTGAAGAAAAATCAAGATTAAAAAAAAAAAATTCGTTTTATTCAATGAGTCAGATTTTATAATATTTTATTCGCTAAAAAGAATCGTTTTTTTTAATGACGTGGGTTGGGAGAGAATAAATTTTTGTTATTGAAAAATCGTGGGTTGTTTTATAAGGCCAATATGTATGAGATGAGGAGAAGGGGTAAAGAAAAAATGCATACGATTGGGACTTACATCTTGAAGTTCAGCATCAAGCATTTCAAGTCCAGGAATACCAGACATCGAACCAGCTGGCCCAGTGCTAACGTATTTTTCGACCGTCGTATGTACTGCATTCGTTGGTGATATCGAACTTAATGGTGAAATTGACCTTAATGGTGATTTTCTTATTGTTTCTGTTGTTGTGTAATCTCTTTTGTTATAATTCGATGTTGGTGTTGTACACGCGTAATTTGTCCCAGGTTTCGATACACTCGTTTGCAAATCTTCCAACAATAAATCTGTAAAATTTCATTTTTATCAGGTTTTATTATCCTCAAACTTATATCTAAGTTACCATTTACCTAAATTGTTATCTAATTTACTAGCATTGGCTGAATAATTTGCTGTTTTACGCGATACTGCACTACTAGCCATTTTTGTTTCAGTCCTTATACCCTAAATCTGTAAGCAATAAATTATTTATTAGAAGAGAATTTCTATTGTTTGATTTTAAATAAAATGAATTCTTGTATGAGGTCAAGGAAATTCATTTAAATTTATGAATAACCTTTATGGTTAAACATTAACATAAATTTAACATTTAATTATAAATTATTAAAAACAAACTTTAAATGCAAAATTTGACATTGAAAAAAAAATTCATAGTACTACTAAAAATGGAATTCTTCTTGACTTCCTAGTTCGATGTTATTAAATATGGAATAAATATAAATTGCTTTAGGAAATCAAAAACAATTATTTTCAAAATATCTTTAAATGGATTGGCTTTTAAAAAATATTTCATAATTTTATTTTCAGATAAGTTTTCATCAAATTTTAACTCGATTACTTTTAATTACCGACTAATGAATTGACAAAGAAAACTCAACTATTGTAGAAAATATTCACAACGAGAAATTCAATAATTGATTTATTTCTACATTGATGAATTGACATTCTCATTATCATGTTATTGTCAATTAAACAAAATTTAAATTCCAAAAAATTAATTCACTTTTTAATTACTTATTGCAAATTGTTAATACGAGTCAGCAATTATTTGCATGGTAATCAAAAAAATAATTATTAAGGTCGCATTTTTACGAAAAATTTTTTTTCTCTTATCTGCTATTTTGCAAGCTAAAAAATTTTGTACAAGCACGTGTTTTTGGATTTGAATTATTTTTAATAATAATTGGCGAGAAATTTTTTATGTGTGCCTGTTTTAAATAATTAACTGTTATCGTATATTGGCAACGAACTAATAATTTTAATTTAGTTTAAATATGTAATCTGTTTGAACGTGGGATTAAAAGTTGAATAAATTCTTATTTTATAAAAATAGAAAATAAAATATAAAAATAAAGAATCACCTGTTAACAAACAGGAAAAAATAAAATAAATTATGATTAAAACTTGAATCTATTTGATTTTATTAAAATAAAAAAATAAAAGTTTTTAGCCCTTTGGGTACTCGATTATTTAATTTCATTTATTTTTTGCTTAAATTTATATTCGTTTCCCACATGCACGTGGTATTTGCTAGGAAAATAAACATTCAGTTTTAAATTCTTTAGTCTAACATAAATAAACGAATTAAAAGCTAAATTAAAATTCCCAAATGCACCATAAACGACCTATAACGTAAACAGACGATTTTAATTTTGTCTGTTTAATTGAAAAGTATTTTCATATAAACATCAAATTTTTTAATATAAAACAAAAAACTATTTGCTGATGGAAAATGGTGTACGTGAACAGAATGAAACAAAACTAGATATTAAATTGGAAAAGTTTTGCAATATATTTGTAGTTCAATATATTAAATTTTAGAAATGTACGAATGGACTCTGCACATTTTCGATGAATTTTTTTTTTTTAATATTTTAAAGTAACAAATATTTTTATATGTATTTATAAAAAAAAACTAAAATTTTTCCATCCAAAAACTGATTCTTTACCAATAATTTTTTAATTTTAGAAAAAATCCAAAAAGAATTATTTAAAATAATAAAAATTTAAATTAAATAGTAACATAAATATTTTTATTAATGCAACCTATTGAAATGTAAATGGCGTAAATATTTATGATTTAATTATTTATATTTTAAGTACATAAGAAGAATTTATGCAAAAATGCAACATCATTCATACCATTTCGTTTTCATACTGTCAGCATTTTCTGCATAAAAACACGCTAAGCTAAATAGTTTAAAATTAAAATAAATTTTCATAAAATTAAAAGTAAAAATTAATTTCTTAAAAATTATCCTTATACTTCATAAAAAAACTAAAATTATTTTTGTTTAATTTTTTATAGTTTTTAAACCATAAAAACGAATATTTATAATATTAACGAATTGGGCCAATTTAATTTAACAGCATTCTTTTCATTTTAATATCTTATGTCCTTTAAATTTTTTTAGTAATATTTAGCTTAACATATATACATTTCAGTATGAAAATATCTAAATTCAAAAATTCTAAAATTTCAAAAATTTAAATTTATTGCTTAAATCCATTCATATTAGGTTTCTTATGTTTTCTGACACTGTGAACCATACTGATTTAATTTTTTAACTGTTACAGACCATTTCCAGTCCAAAAAAATAAGAAATTTAAAAAATTAAAAAATCGTCCAATTTACCATATATACCCCTTACGATTTTTGCAAAAATAAAAATTGTCAAAAAAATCCTCTTCCCCCATTTCATCAGCACTTTTTTTATTAGAAAACTTGATTTATTAGGAATTTTAACTAATCCGAATGGTTTGAAGCGAATAAAACCAAAAAATCTAAAAATCCAAAAATTTTCAAACTCACTTAAATCCATTTATATCAGCTTTTTTGAACTCCCCGACCCCTTGAAGGATATAAATATAAGTTTTTAACTGTTTCAAACCTTTTCCAGTCCAAAAAAACAAGAAATTTGAAAAATTAAAAAATTGTCCAATTTTCCATATATACCCCTTACGATTTTTGCAAAAATAAAAATTGTCAAGAAAATCTATTTCCCCTATTTTATCAGCACTTTTTTTATTAGAAAACTTGATTTATGAGGAATTTTAACCAATCTGAATGGTTTGAAGCGAATAAAACCAAAAAATCTAAAAATCCAAAAATTTTAAAACTCACTTAAATCCATTTTTATCAGCTTTTTTGAGCTCTTGGACCCCATGAAGGACATAAATATAAGTTTTTAACTGTTTCGAACCTTTTCCAGTCCAAAAAAACAAGAAATTTGAAAAATTAAAAAATTGTCCAATTTTCCATATATACCCCTTACGATTTTTGCAAAAATAAAAATTGTCAAGAAAATCCTCTTCCCCCCTCTCATCAGCACTTTTTTTATGAGAAAACTTGATTTATTAGGAATTTTAACCAATTCAAATGGTTTTATGCGAATAAAATCAAAAAATCTAAAAATCTAAAAATTTTCAAACTCACTTAAATCCGTTTATATCAAGTTTTTTGAGCTCCCCGACCCCTTGAAGGATATAAATATAAGTTTTTAACTGTTTCAAACCTTTTGCAGTCCAAAAAGCAAGAAATTTGAAAAATCAGAAAATCGGACAATTTTCCATATATACTTTTGGATTTTTGCAAATATAAAAATTGTCAAGAAAATCCTCTTCCCCCCTCTCATCAGCACTTTTTTTATGAGAAAACTTGATTTATTAGGAATTTTAACCAATTCAAATGGTTTTATGCGAATAAAATCAAAAAATCTAAAAATACAAAAATTTTCAAATTCACTTAAATCCATTTATAATAGGTTTTTTGGGCTCTCGGACTCGGTGAACCATATTGATTTAAGTTTTTAACCATTTCAAACCTTTTTCAGTACTAAAAAACGAAATTTTTGAAAAATCATAAAATCGGACAATTTTCCATATACCCTTTCAATTTTAACCAAAATAAAAATTGTCTAGAAAATCCTTTTCCCTTATTTCATTAGCACTTTTGTTATTAGAAAACTTGGATTATAAGGAATTTTAACTCATTCAAATCGTTTTATGGAAATAAAATCAAAATTTCTAAAATCCAAAAATTTTTAAATTAACCTTTGAATCCATTTTTATCAGGTTTTTGTAGCTCTCTAACCTGATAAACCATATTAATCAAGTTTTCAACTTTTTAAGACCTTAGAAAACTTTTTTTATAAAAAATCTTAACTAATTCAAATTTTCAAGCTTTCCTAAAAGCTTTTTCTGGTAAAAAATACCATAGCTTAAAGTTTTGCCAAAATTAAAATAAAAATTTTTTTTTTACTGCCAAAAATGGTTGCTAATTTTATGCCATTTGAAGAATTCCACGTTCACTGGTAAATTATCGTTTGAAATACTTTAAAAAACAAGTAAAGTCAAGTAGGGTATAGACGTGCCTTCAGTTTTGAATGTTACCTTTTTTTAGTTGACCCTTTCTAAAAGCATTGAAAAAAGTCTGTTTCTGAACTTTAAACATGCATTACTCGCATGATTTTTATCGTAAAATAATAATTTTTTTTTTTAATTGATTAATCTTTCCCTGGCAATTCATTTCTTTAAGAAAAAAATCATTTTTATTGACCAAATTTCAATTTTTAGGTCAAAAACTGTGTTAAGTAAATCTTGCTACTTACTATTTTCAAAGGCTTTTGACCTAAAAATTGAAATTTGGTCAATAAAACTGATTTTTTTCTTAGAGAAATGAATTGCCAGGGAAAAATTAATCGATTTAAAAAGAAATTATTATTTTACGATGAAAATCGAGCGAGTAATGCATTTTTAAAGTTCAGAAACAGGCTTTTTTCAATAAAATCTCAATATTTTTTAAGACGTTTTTGAGCAAAATCTTAAATTGACGATAACTTGGCTAAATTTCATAGTAAACAGATAAGTTTTTTTTTCTTCTGGAGTGGTTTTTTCCTGGCAATCCAAATTTTTTATCTATTTCTTTAAATTTAATAAAGATTTATTGTTAAAAATCAAATTATCGGATTTTGATCTCTCAGTCACCCACAAAATTGACTAAAAATTTTTTAGACGAGCAGCTCCAACTTACTGCTATGGAAATATGAAAATAACAAACTATTTCCGAAAACTTTTTAGTATCAGATTTTGTCGTCATTTTTTTTCGACTTTTCGCTCGTTCAAGCTAGGTGTGTTTAAGAAATCAACACATTTATACAACCAAAAAATTAAAAAAAAAAAAATGTTGGGGTCGAAAATAATTTTGCCTCATTCTGAAATGTTTTTTACATGTCCACCCCTAAATTGAAGTCAAATAGTTAAATCGATAAAGAGATATGAATTCCCTAATTTTAGAAGTATCTTTATTGCAAAAAAAATCAATATAAAGTTATGGATTCCTTAACTTTACAAGTCTTATTATTGGTAAAAAACGCAATATGTATTTATAATCCTATCCTTCTAAAAGATCAGAAAGGCGCGTTAAAATTAAAATATAATTAATGATGAATTTATTAATAGAAAATTGCTTACAAATCAGATCATTTCTCAAGAATCGCTATACTAATTATATTACAAGTACACATAATTAAATGCAAAAAATGACTAAATAATAATAGATTATTTATTTATGTTTCGTAATCATTTTAATAAACTAAATTAATAGCAATTTTTCGTAATAATAATGTAAAATTTAATAATTACTTTATTAATTTTAATTCTCTCATTTAATATTAAATACCAGCTATGTAAGGAATGATTTGTTAAAAAATATTAATACAAACATGTAATTATTTTCATTTATTTGAATTTAATTTAGTTTATTATGTATTAGTCATTAAAGTTATGGATTTATTTATTTTTGTTTTTAAATTCGCAAAGCCAAATTTACAAACTGCAATTCTCGTGAATTACTTTAAAGCATCATAATTTATGATTTATTATTTTCTGACGTTTTTTTTGTCACATAGATTCATTTGTAAAACTCGTAAAATTTTAATTTTATTTCTGAAAAACAAATTAGTTATGGTTATTTAGGACATAATTTTCAAGAAATTTTATCTGCAATCTGTATTTTTCATCATTTTATTTTTGGTAGGGTTAATATTTAATGATCGCCCTTTCATTTTTAAAACTATATTTTTAATAGCCTAGTTAAAACTGTGTAGGTAATAGGTTTTTTATAAGATTTAAAATCTTCTATAAATAAAATGATAAAAGTTCCCATATAGTATAAAATTAATAAGTAAATAAACAAGAAATATTTGCCAAAAAACTTAAATGCATTTTATGCTCAACAGTTTATACTTTATTAAAATGCAGCACATGATCTAAAAATAATACTTTGAGTAATTTGAGATTATTTGAGAAAAATTTTTAAATATTTACTTAACTTAATCGGATTTCCATGTACATTTGTTTATAATAATTTATCATTTTTAAAAAAAGTATAAATTGCAAAATCTAATTTTCAAGGTTCAGTACTAGATGAAAAAAAATTGTAAGAATTAATTTATTTATTTACAAGTACATTTTAATTACACTATGTAATTTAAAAAGATATTACTTTGAAGATAAAATTAAAAAAATATTAATCATTGAAAATACTGTTTTTTATTACTCAAAAGAATTAATAGTCTGGTTTATTATAATTGTAATATTATAAGAGCATAGAAAATTTAATATTTTATATTATTTTTAGGCTAGTCTAGAGAACTGATTTTATTAAATTTCTGGCTTTTTCATTCAAGAATAAATTTGACTAATTTTCTAAAATTACTTTTCGTTTTAAATATTTTTATACTTGATTTAAATAATAAAAAATTTTACAAGTTTTTTGTTTTTTAGGCAAAAATATTTGAATATGTTACAAGGTTGCTTTTTCTCTTGATCTATTTTTTTTCAACTAATTTTTGTTTAGTTTCAAAATTTATATGAGTGGTTCCATGTTAAATGAGTATTGGGTTGTGATGATTTTTTGTAAACATCAGATTTATTTTGATATATAACAGGAAAGTTCAAGTTATCTTTATCGCTAGCCATTGACTCAATGGCTATAGCTTTAAATATTTTGACTTACAAAATTGATTCTTTTTAATAAAATGGTAACTTAGTGACTAAAATTTAAACGAAGAAATGAAACAGCTGTAAGTTAGGGCAGCATTTTTTTGAATTTAAATCCTAATAAATTAGCATTTCTTGTCCTAGACCCAGTTTAACTACTCAAAACAGCTGCATAAAATAAAATGATTAATTTCAGAGCACCCAAAATCTGGCTTATCCTTTCAGGTATCAAACCTAAAGTTCAAATAACAAAAGAATCCTTATTCCCAGCATCGCCTATTATGAAACTTTCCTCCCAACATGGAATATCCCATATAAAAATAAATATAAATTTGGCCAAGTTTTATATATAAACTCTGTAAGTAAATTCTCATATATATAAAACCGTCAACAAACTGTTAAAATGTCCCCTTAAAAAAGTAAAAAAAAAATTTGTTTAGCCAGACTTTATAATATACAAATAATGAGTTTATATTCGTCCTCGATATAATATATAGTTTTGCTATTTTTGGACACACCACCAAAAAAACATCATCATCAGAGAGCAAAAAAAATTACTATTTACTTTTATTTTAATTTATTCAAACACACATCACATTTTTTTATGGCTTTAGCAATTTTACGTATTTAAATTGCAATATTTATGTTTAAATAATAAATTAACATTTGAATGAAATATGTCAAAAATATTTTCGTAGAAAATAAAAAAATATTAATTAAATATTAAGTCATCACTACGATATTTTTAAAATATATGATTTAATTAACGAACTTAATTAATTTAAAAGCTTACCATAAAATTTCTTGATTTTATTAATTAATAATTATATTTAAATAAAATAAAACACACACACAGATAAACACATTGGTATATATATTTCACATTTAAATTCACATTTTTTAAAAAAAATTATTTATATTTATGCAATATAACGTGCAAAAAAATAAAACAAAAAAATATGTGGGTGGTTAAATATTAATTGTATTCATAAATTCTTATTTAATAAACACCTTGTAAAAAAAAAATGTTTTTTAATTTTTCGCAGTTTCGTTAAAAAATTTTCTGTTAAATTGAAAAAGAAAAAGGTAATAAATCACTACATTAAAATAAAAAATTTAAAAAAGGATGTTGTTAGAAGCTCGGTCAGTAACGTTACTACTACCGCTAAAAGAAAACTTTATTTAAACTCGAAAAAAGACCGGTTCGAGGTCGTCTCTCTCTTTTTCTTTAATCTATTTTCTCCCAAGTACTTTATTATAACTTGAAAATAAAGAGAGAACGCATATTTTTATAATATTAAAAAAAAAAACTTTACACACCACCCACGCAATATTTCCTACATCTTGAGCGGATATGCTAGTTTTTTTTAATAATTATAAATTGTGAAATTTCAGCCTGTTCTCGATTTCTCTTTGTAAAAGTCAATCAATCCATATAAAGAGCAAAAATATTTATTTTTTGATGAGCGAAATAATTATTTTTTTCGAAAGGAGATTTTTTTTTCGAGTACATCGAACGTATTATAAAAAAGCGCGGGCGCTCGTATATCGTCATTGACCGAACCAAATTTGGATTTTACATGTCTCGTGTGATATTAACATAAAAAAAAGTCACTAACCGATTATGATATTTAAAAAACTACATTTAATTAACGAATTTTTACTCATTTTTATTTTTCATTCTCATTTTATTTCGGTCAAGGGCTTTTTGAATATTTTATTTTAAAATACGAATCGACAAAATTAAAAAACCTTTGAATTTCGACGTAGTCTCGAATATTTAAATTTAATAACCTTTTTAAACATAAACAATAGAATAAATAAATAATTGACCTCTAATAGTCTCATAGAAAGACGATACACTGAAACTACCCACATAAAAGTACTAGTAATCAAGTTTTTAAAAAAAAAAGAAGAACGTAAAAAGAAACAAGACTTTACTGTTTTTTCTGAAAAGTAGTAGTAGGGAATTATATACTTTTACAAGGTTACTACATATCTTCTTGTATGAAAATTTATAATTTATTATTATTAAATAACATCTCAACGTATAATAAGATAAATATTTTTTGCTTATATAACAAACATTATTAATTACACATGTAAATAGTAGTAGAATTATTTATACATTATTAAAATTGTTAATTTTTTTACACAAAGTTACATATAGTACATATTGGGTAACAAGTGCAGAATACGAGTCCAGAGGATCGAATAAGGGAAATCGAATTAAATTTTAACAGGCTGATTTTTGTCAGTGTACATTAACTAGAGTTCAGTTGATTCATAAATTAACATTTTTTGGCACTTGAGAGTCTCTAATTAAAAGTTATACCATTTTTAAAACAAATTTTTTAGATAAACTAATTAATTAGTGAGGGGTCGAAGAACCTTAACCCTAAAATTTCAATTTATGAATTATTTGAACCAGTTAATGGGTACATTATCTGTTTGGATTTATGTACAATTTTTTTACAACCCAAATAATTTTTATGCAGAATTTTATTATTCCCAATTCTAATAATTTCTTACATAAAAGGTTTACAATAGGTCGTATAGTAAAAAATTTCGTTTAGCAACTAAGATTTTAAAAGATTTTGAAATAAATAATAGAGGTGATCTGATGACTGACAATGAGTTATTTTTTTACCAAAAATTATCACATGGTGCAGTTAACTAAAAATAATTTAAATTTTAAAATAAAAATTCCCAAAATTTTAAGAATATAATAAAATTTTTTGACTCCTACAACCAATAAAAACTCTCAAATTTAGACTCTTTTCTGCTCATGTTACATACAATATTTTTACACAAGCCTTATTACAAAACTAATTACATTTATTGTTTCTTAAATTTAGAAAATAGTCTTTTAACAGACGAACTTGTATTAGAAAAATACGAAGATTTGTGAGGAGAATCTGTTGTTAATTTTAATTCCTCAACTGGTGAATCTTCTGGTGACGACATTGAATCGAAACTCGTGTTTTCTGTTAATTTGTTTATTTTTATAATTGCTAACTTATTATCATTGTTATTTTTATTTTTTCTGAACGACGTAAATATCGAAGAAGATGATTTATTGTCATCATTTAACAAAATTTCCTTTTTATGATTATTGAAAAATTTTCTTTTTGGAAATATAGACCTCGTATGACTACTCGTTGTTGGATCATCTTCGATTTCTTTTGTTACCTGTAATCAAGTTAATGCGTCAAATTTTTATTCGCATTTCAAATCTATCTCGTCTTACCTTATATTTATGAATAATAGTTTTGTTTCCATCCGACACATTCGAAGTAGTTAGATTTTCCTCGATGTGTATTGGAGATTTATTAGTCCTTTCCGACGTACTGCTGTACTCGATATTTATTACGTTTTCTTTTTTATTTGGAAATATACTATCATCTGCAAAAATACAAAAATTATTTTAACGAAACACCCACGCATATTGCTCAAAATTAATAATTTATTTTTGGAATTAATGTACAAATCATTACTGTGTATTATATGGATTCATAATTATCGATTATTCGTTGAATAAAGGGGAGAATTGTATTGTACTGAACCGTAAATCATTTTCTGTTACGTAACAAGCAGTGAAACAATTATACTTGCGTAAACAAATTGCAAGGAAAGTATCTCTTGGCTATATAAAATACACTAAAAGGGTAAAATGTATCAAAATAAATAAGTAATTCAATATCAAGTATCAATGTAGCACTTATAATTTGGGAAGGATAAACCTAACAAAAACTACGCTTATAGATTTTTAAAACCACAATGAAAATTTTGTAAAAATAAGATACCATAAAAGAATTAGGGGCTAAATTTATTACTTTCTAGTAATTTGCTTGTTAATTTCTTACAAGCAAATATTCAAAATAGGACAAAAAATAAAAAAGAGTTAAATTTTTCGTTTCAAACCCAAAAAAAAATCCCCAAAAAATTTTTTTTGAAAACTGAGTTTTTAATTTTCATATTTTTTTGTTTTTTGAACCCGAGAGGATTCCAAATAGTAAAAAAATAATCAAAATCAAGTTTTCCCAATTAAAAAAAACCGAGAAAACAGAAGTTTTGGAAGAATAGAAAGAACACTTTACAGAAAAAATTAAAAATAAAAACAGGCTTTCAGAAAAAATATTTTAAGAAACTTTAGGAATTGGATTGCCTTAAAAATTTTCAATCCGCCAAAAATTTATGAAATTAGAAAAAAAGTTGAATTTCCGACATTCGATTTTACGCATCTTTCTCTTATTAGACTGAATTATTAACGTTTCAATAATTTAAAATTAAATTTTTATTTTTTATTACTATTGAAATAAGTGAGAAATGCATTAAAATTGCATAAATAATAATCAGCCTAGAATTAATATGCATTTTCAAAAGCTTTTATTAGAAAACGAAATAATAGACTTTCATATAGCAATAAAATATTTAATTGTATTTAAAAGCTTAATTTACCTGAGTCGTTAAAATATTTTTTACTAATAAGAGACGAATCTATTGATGTTTGTTTGATAGGAATTTTTTTATCGATAAAATTTATTTTATCGTGTAAATCTGAAATGTCTTGATTATTTCTAGCAATCGATTCAAAATTTACATCCAAATTATGATCCTCCGTAGCAGACCGTGTTTCACCAAATCTTACTCGATTTTCACTGCTCCTAAAGATGATCAAAATTAAAAAAAAGTATTTCTAAAAGTCAAGTTCAAAAAAATAATTTAATACCTGATTGTTTTCGTAACTGATGTCTTACACGCTGTTGCTGTCTCAGTAACAGTTGAAGAATTATCAGATTTATCGTTATCATCATGTTGATTTTTTCCATGATGGGCCCAAAGATTAGCAAACAACATTTTGTTAAAATAAAACTTATTTTTTCTCAATATATTATTACTACTCTCTCTAAATATTAAAACTGCACAAACAACAACTACTCTCTACTAAGTTATACTTACTTCTTTAAACAAAAAAATATTTATAAATAAAACAAAGAAAAAAGAATTTCTCAAGACGTCAGATTTTTCCAAACATTATCCTATAAAAATAAAAAAATATTTTTATTTATAAAGGTCAGGTCATATTTTTAAAAAGAAAAAAAAAGGAAATATTGTCATTATTATAATTAAAATTAATTATTGCTTTTTTATTTTTCATTGGAATTTTTCTATATTAACAAAAAAAAGCTCTCGCTAAATGCAGAGCTTGCGTCATTTAGTATGAATTTTTTTATAATAAGTTAAAGAAAAAAAATATATCGTGTACATGGTGTGTATGTGAAGTCATATACGTTTGAAATGAGAAAACGTATAAATAGATTTTTATATAAATATTGTTAAAATATTTTGCATTATGGTATAATGAAGATGATGGCGCCACTTATTTATAATAACAATGACTTTCGTTTTCATTCTTAATATCAAAAAAAGTAAGAAAATTTTAATTTTTAATTTAATAAATAATTGAATTTTTAAAAAAAAATAAAAAATAACTTACTTTTCTTTAATAAATAAACCGTCTGAGCTTTCTTTCTTCAAAAAATACACCGGTCGATCTTAACGATAAGATGAAACTAAATGGAAAATATGTGTATTTAGTGTTACTATTACTTACACTATATAAAAGATGAGTTTAGATCGTAAAAATTATTTCACTCAACACATACACATGAATAATGAACTTGAATTTAATATTAAAAAAATATAAATACACCTACCCTCTCTCTTCGAAATATGCGCTTTTTTTTATGAATATAAGCCAAAAATATTATTTCTCTTTCTGTGCATTTTTATTTTTTAATAGCTTCATTAATTTTTTTTATTTAAATACACGTCAAATTAATAAAAAAATACAAATTTGTTATAATTTAATAAAATTTTATTAAAATAAAAAAATTTAAAAAGACATAAATTTACAAAGAAAAGAAAATTCATTTAGGAACTAACACATCAATAATTTCATATAACATAAAATAAATATAACACTATATTTTACAATAAATAATAATAATAATACTGTACATTTAATAGAAAATAAATTTAACATGGAATTTATTATTATTGACTGTATGTCTAAGTAATCTCATCGCATGAAATGAGAATAGACACAATCATTGTTATAAATATAAAAAACTTATTAATTTTTGGTTTTTTGACTAGAATAAATAAAAAATTATATCGTACCCTGAGATATAATTTAATAAAAATTTTTTTAAATATACTTAAGTGCAATTATATATATATATATATATAATATATATAAATATATCAGACCATATTTCATGTTAAAAAAAATATGTCGATACAGTTAAATTAATTTATTTAAAACTACAAGGTGATCTTCTACTTAACGAACTTGTTGGTAATGGTAAACATAATAATGGTGATGGTAAACTAGTATTACTGCTAACGGTACAATCTAATTTTTTAGCTTCATGTTCTAATAATATTGCATCTAACGATGGGTCCTGGGCAACTGTACGTAATGAATCACCTAATGCTTGACGTATTTGTTGCATTTCACGACCAGTACGCGAACTTCGTAAAACGTATAACTGACGACGTTTTATTTCTTGATTTAATTGTTCGCGCAAATTTTGGATCTGAAATTTTAATTTAAATTAATATTTACTCTGAAAACACACTTAAATTCTTGTTTACCTGATTTTCTAGTCTCGAAATCTGTTGGCGATGACTATGCTCCCTTGCCTCTAATAATTTTTCAGCTTTCAATTGAGCAGATCTGTATTTCTCTAACTCTGCATGTCGTTCCCTAGCTAAATCGAGCATCGAATGCGAATGGGCATGTGCTGATTTTAATCTAACTATTTCAGCTTCTTTTTCTGTTAATTCGCATTCTAATCTTCGTATTTTTAATCTCAAGTCGCGATTTTCTTGCTCCAAGTGTTCCATACCATAATTACACAAGTCATTGTGTGATTTTTCTGGACGCTCATAACTCTTACTACGTACACTACTTGATCGAACGGAAGACAATTGACGTTCCAAATTTCTCTTGTCACATTCCAAATGCTTTATCTGTAAACAAATTTAAGGTTTAACAAAATTTATGTATTCAAGACTTTTTACATTTTCACCTTCTCATTCAGGACATCAACTTTTCCCTTTAGCTCACTTCTTTCTCTCTGAGCAGTTTGTAATTGCTTAATTAATTCTTCATCCTTGTTACAAGTGCCTTCCCTTGGCCAACTGGATAATCTTAATTGAGATTCAAGACCGGAACGCTGAACTTCGCAATTGGCCAAATCATTTTGTAAACGTAAATTTTGATCAGTTAAAATTTCTTTGGCATGTCGTAATTCATTTACATTTTGCTGAACTGATTCCAAACGTTCACTTAATATACGTTTTTCGCTTTCTGCTGATGTTAATTGTTTTTGTAACTAAAAATCATAATTAGTATTATTTTTTTGGCAAAATAAATTTTTATTTTCTTGTTTAATTAACTTGTTTAATAAATCATTTTTTTAACCTGTTTTATTTTTTCATTATCGCTGTGCGAATGGGTTTTAGATTCCATAATGCTTCTATGTAAATAATTAATTTCAGATTTAAATTCACTTTCAGAATTTGTAGCTTTCTCTAAGGCTAAATTCATTTGATCAATTGTACTCTTTAATGATATGCAACGCTCCTCTAAACTTGATATTGTACGTGCTTGATTGTCACTTCGTTCTTGAAGTTTCTAAAAAAGAAAAATAAATCATTCAAATGATATTCTCATTTTTCTAGTATAAATTAATAATTTTATTAACTGATATTGTTGATTCTTTTTCTTGGAGTATCATTTGTAATCTTTGTAAATCACCTTCGAGTGACATGCGTTGTAATTCCATTTTCGTTGAACGTGCTTCAAATTTACCAAGTTCATCTTGCAACGAACGTTTTTCATTTTCGACCTTGTTTAGATTATGTTTAGTTTTTTCATATTTTTCCTACAAAATATTATTATAATTATTATTTTTTTTTAATATTGAGAGTAAATATTTATATTTTTGTATTTTTAAAACTTTTAATTTATTTTAAATCACCTCGTATTGTCCTTTTTCTTCTGATTCATTGCATATCTGCATTTCAAGACTCATGATCTTTTCTTTCAAACGTTCGACTTCTTCTTCTTTTTGGTGCAAAGTTTCCGTCTGAGAAAATGAAAAATGTGAATAAAAATTATTGACTATAAAAAATTTAAACAAATTTTTTAATTTTTACTTGATTTTGAAGAGAGTTTTGCCTCTGGGCAAGCTTTGTTTCCAATATGCATTTTTCATCTTGAAGGGTTCGCAAAGTTGTAAGAACTGCATTTATTTTAACATCTGATTTATTTTGACTTTCTGTAGCATCAGTTAATTGTTTTCTTAATCCACTTATTTCTGATCTACAGTCATCCTTAAAAGAAAAAAAAATTATTTTTAATTTACGGATGTTGAAATTTGTTTTGAAATTTTAATTTCTACCCTCTCCCTTTCTATTTGTGCTACTTGCTGCATAAGAGACCTGACACCTTTCCTAACAACTTCTGGATCAACGTCAGTAATAATTTCGTGTTTTTCAGGTGGTTCTTGAACTAAAAATCACAAGTTAATTATTAATTATACTCACTTGGATATAACATTTTTTTTGTAAATGTTCTGTCTTACATCTTACGGGACTCCACCTCCTAGAAGGACTAGTTAATTTAAATGGAACATTAACACTGCCATCCATTTGAATTCCAGCTATTCTTCTTAAAATTAAACCAATGCTACTAAGTTTAACTTCTAATTCTTTTTTATTAGATTCCATTTGCGAAAGTTGTGCATCTAAAGCCCTAACACGTCCTTCAGAGCCACCGAGTCTTGCTTTTAATTCTTGTACTTGCTGTGATGAATCTGCCAAACAAACTTCCAAGTTATGTTTTTGATCTTCTAATTTTCTTTCCCGACAGCGACCATCTTCTAAACGCATTATTAATTCTTGCTCACGAAGTCTCCAGGATTCATGTTCTTCGTCTGCTTTAGCGCGAAGTTTCATTAGCTCTTGTCTCGTCAACTCTAAACATTTATCCATGTCTGCAAGCTAAATCATAAAAAAAATTTTTTATTTGCATCAGGTATTATAATTCTTTAAACTTAACAGAATTTGTCTAAAAATTATTGTATTTAGCCCAATAATTACTATTTACAGATTACATGTTTATTTGAGGCGTATGTACAAAGTGAATAAAATCGGTAAAAATTTGTTAATAACGATAAAAAAATAAAATAAAATAATTTTTTTAATTTACTAGTGATGTGCTTATTGTGAAAATAATTTAGGATATTTTTCTTACCAAAATTAATAAATGGAGAGTTACAAAAAGGTTTTTAATTTTTAATGCGTTTGGACTGACCTGTTTTTTCATTTGATGTAATTGTAATTGTAAACGTTCGCGTTCCTCTTGTTCATTGACCAACCTTGCTTGTAATTCCTTTTCTGTTCCTTGTGATTGTGTATTGGTAGTTTGTGATTTTTCTAATTCTTCTTGAGTGACACGTAATTGTTGCTGTAATTGCAATATTTCTCTTTCACATTCACGAAGATTATTTTGTAAACGAGTGCGATCGTTTTCAATTGAAGCTTTTGCATCTTCGAGACCTAAAAATAATTTTTTTTTTGCATATATTTGATAAACGTATAATGTGTCTGATTTAAAATATAGTTTTAAATTAGTTATACCTGCAATCTTTTGGTAGGTCTCTTCCAAAATACGAGCCTGGTCCCTTTTTTCACTTTCAACTTCCTTTATCTTATCTCGAAGTTCTTTGTTACTACTGTTATACTTTTCTTTTTCAAAGTTTGAATCTGTCAACTGACGTCTAATGTCAACAAGTTCCTTTCTCAATGATTCTGCAGTCACATCACCTGCAAGCAAAAGTAACAAAAATGAAACTGTTATTTTCAGGACTAATATTTAAAACAAACCTTCTTTAAGTTTCCTAATAGTTTCTTGAAGTTGATTTTGCAAATCTTCAATTTTATCTTCTGACATCTGCAATTGCACATGAAGTTCTTCAACTTCTTTTTGTGCATTTTCTTTTTCATTTTTAATTTCATCAATTTTCAGTTCGAGTTTTAGTTTTTCTTCGTCAGTTTTTAATTTTGTTTCATCAAACTTTGTTTTAACACGATTTAATTCATCACGTAATTGATTCAGAGTATTTCTATCTTGTTCTGCATGATTTGCTGCTTCTCTACGAAATCTATCAATGTTTACTTTTTCTTCTTCTAAATCTCTGTAAACATTTTCTAATTTTTCCATCAATGCTTGTTGATCGTGGTGAGCTTTAAAATTAAAACAATTTAATTATCTTATAAATTATTTATTTAAACTTAATTATATAATTACCAATTAATAAAGCTTGCTGTTTTTCATTTTCAGCTCGTAACAAAACTTCTTCATGTTGCTGACAAACATTTTCTAAATGCTGTTGTAGTTCTTCAATCCGTTGATGTAACTGTATTATTTCATTATCTTTTTCATTTCCCAACTGTGACATACTTTGTTGCAGTTTCTTTTCTAAAGTTACCTTACTACTTTCCTACAAAAATTAAAATAGTTTATTTTATTTTGTCCCAAGTTTCAATAAACAAAAATACTATTACCTTTTCTTCAATGAGTTTTTTAATAGCTTCTTCACTTTGTTTTTTCAAATTAGTTAAAATAGATTGAAATTCAGCTTCTTGATTTGATCCCATTTGGACCATATTTTGTTTTTCTTCACGGGCACGTTTTTCATTATTTTCTATGTCTTTGTTTAATCTACCAATTTCACCTTTCATATTTTCAATCTTAACTAATAATTCTTGTTGCTCTTTTTCTAATTGCGTTTTTTTAATGTGCGTTGTTTCAAGGCTACTTTGAGTATCAAATAAGATTCCTTCTAATGTTTCCTTTTCACTACGTGTTGACGCTAGTTGCTCTTGTAATCTTTGCATATCTTTTTCATAGCTTTCCAAGAGAATCTGTAAAGAAGTTTTATTCCAAAGTTAGTTTACGTAATTTGCTTAAGATTTAAATTTAAATAATAATAAAAAATTACCTGCTTTTCTTCGTTATCTTTGACTAAATCTTCTAAATTTCTATTTAGTCTAGCGTTCATTTCAGCTGCTTGTTCTAACCTTTGTCTAACTCTCATTAATTCTTCATTTAATGTTTCTTTCTTTCTAGCCATAACAATTAATTGATTACTTAAATCACCTCTTTCTCTTGTAACTTGTCCTAAATCTAATTCAATTTTTTCTTTTTCCATTTCTAAAAATTTAATTTTTTCATGCAATGTTACTTTTTCTGATTCTAAATCAAGTCTCGTTTGTTCAGCTTGCAATAATTCTTTTTTCAATGAACCTAAATCATTTTGCTGATCAGCACATTGATTAATTAATTGACTTCGCTCGTCACTTGTTTTTTTTAATTCTTCTTGTAATCTACCTAATTCTTGTTCATTGTTTAAACAAATATTTTGAATTTTTGATACTTCTTCTTGCAAATCTGATTTTTGTAATAATATACGTTCAATTTCTAATTCTAAATCTGATTTAGACTTTTCAATATGTGATATATATTTATCTGATTCTATTTTTTGTTGCTCTAAAACATCTCTTGTTAATACAACTTTGTTCAAATCTTCTCTTATACCTAAAAGTTCTTCTCTTAATTTACTCGAACGGTCTTCTTCTATTCTTAAATTTGATTTACTCGTTTCGCAATCTTTATTTAGTCTATCGAGTTCATTTTCTAAATATGATTTTTCATCTTCAAGATTTCTACAAAGTTTTTCTAATTTCATGTTTAATTTTTCTAATTTATCATAATCAGCACTTAAATTATCAATAGCATTAGCATATTCTACGCGATTTCTGTCCAATAAATTCTTTTCAGCTTTTAAATTATCCAAAGTTTTTTGAAGCATTTCTCTTTCTTGTGCTATTTGTAGATTATGAGATTTTACTGCATCTAATTGCACAATTAATTCAGAGTTTTTCATTTCTAAGGACGAAACACGTTCTTCTAAACCGTCAGATTGTTTTCTAGATAAACCAAGTTGTTCCTTGCTCGCTTGAAGTTTTATCTTATGAAATCAATATAATTTTTAAATTAAGACAAAAATGAAATTTCTATAAAATAACAAATTTGATAACTTACTTGAAGTTCGTGTATCGTTAACTGATACTTGTGAAGAGCTGCTTGAACAGCACTTATTGTACTTTCTGCAAATGCAGGTATCGTGTTGTTTCTGGCTGGTCTTTTCAGGCTACCAGTCGTAGATATCGGTAGCCCAGTAGGTGTTGATAGGTGGACATGTGGAGTTTGACTAATTTCCATTTCACGAGATTCAGCATCTTGTATCACAACATGAGCAATATCCCTCAAAGCTCCTTGTAAAATTTCAACTTCCTCCTGCATCCTTAAGGACTGCCCCATACCAACTTCAGCATCAGCACATTTTTCTTCCAATTGTTGCATCTGAAATAAAAAAAAACAATTTATTTTGTCAAATAACTTTAACTAAGATACTGTTGATGTCAATTACTTCTTTGCTGATTTGGTGAATCTTATCATCTTTGATTTTTAGTTCATTTTGTAAAGCGTCAAAGCGTTCTTTTAATGAGTTCAATTCAGCTTTTCTAGCTTCATCAGTTGCCGTGTGGCCAATTTCTTTTTTAACCATTACAGATGATGCAGCAGCAGCTTGCATTTTTAACAAGAAACTAGTATTACTGCATGCCATAACCATATCATTAGTTGTGTTGCTCATTTCATTTCTCAATTTTGTTAAATCACGTTCGGTTGCATATTTCATTTCAGTATAAAGCCTTTTAACCGATGTTACTTCACGTTTTAATTCTAGCAAACGATTATGTTCAGTCATATAATAATCATTGAAAGCTAACTCTTCTTCTTTCCATTCTTCTTCTTTGATTGTCATTTCTTCGCGTAATGTATCCCATTCATTACTTAATTTTTGCAAATCATTTGTTAAGGTTTCGTTTGCATGATTTGATTCTTCTAATTGTTCCTTTAAACTAACATTTAAATGTAATAATTTATCACACCTACTTCTTTCTTCGTTCAATCTTTTAAGTGCAGTGTCTAAATCACTAATTTGCTCTTCCCTCATCTCTCGCATAGTTTGCTGTGCAGCTTGTAATATTAAATGACCTGGTAAGGACGCACTTAATAAACGATCATCATCAATAGGCAATAGCGAACCGGTCATTGAATTTTCTAATTCAGTGCATCTCTTTTTATACTGCAAAACTTTAGCTTGTAATCTTGACACCAAAGCTGCTTGATGCTGTTGTGCTTGCCTATAAGTTTCTAATCTTCTTTTATAATTTGATGATTCTTCTTCCAATCTGTGACGTAATTCATAATTTTGTTTAACTAAATTATCTGGATTTAAATCAGAATCAATATCATCATCGCCAAGATCATCCGAATCTTTTTTAGGTAATTCAACTTTTACTGATTTTGCTTTCGATGTTAACTGAAACAGAATTAATATTTTAAAAATCATTGGATATTTTCAATAAGAATCAGCGTACCTCCTTTGATTTCCCAGGGCTCCTAACAATTGGTACTGGCCTTCTTCTATCCATATTTTGTCCTTTTGTCGTTGTATTTGTATTAGTTAAAGATTTTGTTTGTTTTGGCTTTAAAGAGAATAAATAATTTTATTTATATACGTGACGATAAGTAATTTCATTTTTAAATTTATCAATTTCTTATTCTGATTTATCTTATTAACATGTGCGCATAATAAAATAAACATTTTATTTTGGATAACTCTTGACCTGATCAGTATTATTATTTAAAATTAAAAATTTCTTTTATTTTTGTATCAGCTAACGGAAATCCTTATTATTATCTTTTATTCTTAAATGTGAATATAAAGTGCATTTCATGATAAATAATAAATTTTTTTTATGATCATGCAATAATAAACTTTTTTTTTTAATTAATTTTGAATTTTATTATTTAATATTTTAAGTTTTGCAATTTTTTTGAGAAGTATTTCAGTTATTTTAAGTCAGACAGTTTGGAGTATTTGTTTATTTATTTTTGATGATAAATAAAAAAAAAGATGATAATAATTAAATTTTTGTTGCAAATAATTGATTTTCTTTTTCAAGTACTTTTTTATCAAATTTATTTATGTAAAAAAAGTATAAGAGTTAAGTATTAAATTGAAACATTTATTTGTACACTAGGTGCCAAAAATTATATTATGGTACTTAACTTTTTTGCCAAAATTTGTGCAAATATAGAATATGATAAATTGAAACTAAATATAAAGAATTAAAAATCTTAAGCTACAAAAGAAAACAAGAAATAAAAATTTTATCTAAAAAAAAATTACTTTTACGTACAATATTAAATTTCTCTGTTTAGAGTCTCAAATAAAAATTAAATATAATTTTGAACAAAAGCTTGATGTCATATCTTTAAATCACGGGTTTTTGTAGGGTGACTCAAGGCCAATCGGCAAAAAAGTTAATTAACTAAGGTAGAAATTAGGGCTGGGAGCTTAAAACTGGACAGTTGAATGAGGAACCGATTTTTTTTTGAGATAAAAGTGGATCCCAGGTGCAAAATTTAAATTTTAAGTTTAAGAATAGTTAGCTGTAAATTTCAATGGTCAGATTAGACAAATTTGTAGCCAGTTTTACTAGATCAGATTGTAATTTTTTATTGTAATTAAAACCAGAAAAAATTTTAAGCATAGTATTAAATGCAGATATAAAACAATTTTACTTGCTTGCCCCAATATCTCCTATAAAAATGAAAGAAAATTGTGTATCTAGAATTATTTCTTAAATATAGTTTTACATAGTTCAAAAAAACTCATAAACTAACTGTCAAAATTCTTTACATTCATAAAAAAAAAAAATAAGGTTTTTATTTAATGCAAAAAAAGAAATGATGATGAGAATAAAAAAGAAAAAAAAAATTTAAATCGTATAGTATTATGATAAGAAGTAATAGTAAAAATATATAATCGTGACTACTGTAATATCTTTGCGTGATTAAAAAGCCTCCTATAATACACAAAGTTCTAAATGTATAGAGAAACGATTATATTAGTTATGAGCTTTCTAGTACGATGATATTAGTTTCATTTTACATAACAGATGTCTTTACAGATATTTTTTACATATAAATTGCTATATACCTAAAGATAAATCAGTTTTTTTATTAAATGGAAAATTATAAGGGGTGGATTACTCGGTGCTCTTTTAAAGAGTTCAACTAAAAATTTAGATTTAAGATATATACTTTGCTTGATTATTTTAGACAGGACTCATATTTTTAAACCATAAAGTCCTTCTTTTTCAAGGAAGCTTTTTGAAAGAGCTTGAAACCTACCATCCCTTAAAAAATGAAACATATTTATATTTTTAAAGCTATAAAGATTTTATTAGTTTCATGCATCATTTTTTATGCTTTTAACTTATGCTTAAAAGTTTTAAAAAATATATGCAATTATAGCAGTAACTTTTATGAAGTGTATGTGTGAATATTAAAAGTTTTGAAAATTTATGAGATTTTATTTTTTGATTATGCTGAAAACTCATAATTTATAATTACTTTAATTTTTTTTATCTGCTTTTTTCTAACTATCCCCTAAAAATAATTTATTTATATGATGCAACAATTATTAAAATTAAAATGTTTTTGCCATTCAATATTATAATTTTTTTTTTTTAAGTGTCAAATTTATCGTTGGAGGGATTGTAATCAAATATATTTTTATAAATAGAATTTAAAAATAAAGATTGATAAGGTTTTTTTTAATATATTTTAATAAAAATGTTTATTTTTTTCAAAATATATATGAGTTAAATAAATTATTTCAGTTAAATTTTGCAGTCTTGAAATTTTTATTCTTATTGAATTTAATTTATTAAATTAATTGGGAAATAAAAAAGTATTTGCACTTGAATTTTTTGTTATTTTAGTGTCATCTCAAATCATTCAGTGCAGCACGATAAATTTATTAGTTAATAAACTATTTTTCACATTTTTCTAAGAAAAAAATATAAGTAGAACTAATTTTGAACCCCTATTTCTTAGTATTTTCTTTTTGCTGGTAACTCCATAAAATTTGCCAACGAGACTTTAAATTTGTTGAAATGCTGAAAACGAAAATGAAATCTGTTTTTCTCAAAAACGGCCCAGTTGCCCACAATAGGAATTTCGAGGTTATGTTTTGTGGGTCTCTTAACAATTTTATCTGTAATTTATGTTTTTTGGGTCCTTGAACCCTAATATGGTATCTGCTGTTATTTAAAATTTTCTGGTTTCCTATTATGAAACGTTTTGAGTAAATTAACAAATTTCATATTCGTATCCAGCGACCCAAAAATATAAACAGAAATTAAATAAATTTTATGGAACTATCGTCAAAAAATGTGACTACCAAATAGGTTCAGGTCTAGACTAAAGCATTCCCAGATAAGAAAGTTTGGTATGATTCTTGAATACATATTTACATTTAATTTTTAGGGTCACATTTAATATTTAATCTAATAATTTCCTTAAAAAGAACACGTGTAGAAAGTGTATAAATATTTTTCGATAAGAAAAAAATCCAGATGTGCTATTAAAAGAAATAAAAAAATATTTGAGTTATTCATCGTGGTAGTTTAGTCTTTTCTACTATTTTAAACAGTGAAGTGATTCCCCCTAGAATAATAATTTATACATCTGAAATTGCATTTCGGTCTAAATTTTTCGAATCAGTCCATATACAAAACGTGTATAAAAATATTTCTAAGCATAATTATGAAACTGAAAAGCTTTCGTATGCAAAAACGTCCTTGACTGTAGATTTAACAGTACAAAAACACTCGTGTCTTTCTTTTTATTTGCACATTGAAGCTAGTTTAATCGAATGCGTGTGCAGCTTGTTAAGAAAGAAACCGGTCTTTTTCAAAGTAGTAAATTCACGTAAGATCAACAAGACGTATTATTTAAAATTTAAAGATAAATATTTTTATTTTATACAGGAATTATTTAGTTTGGAACCTTCGTTTGAAAGTGTTTGTTGTTCTTAAGCATTAAAAAAAAAAAATCAGAAAAATTTATTTATTTATTTATATTCAAGAATTTTTTTATTATTTTATCATTGAACCGAAAGGTAAATAAATTTATTGCAATTTACTGAAATTATTATTTATTCAGTTATAAAATACTTTCACTTTTTGGTTATACGTGAAGATGGAAAAGTTAATGAAAGATGGTTTAATAAAATTTAAGACACAACAAAGTGCTTTGGATTATTTAGAAAATAACAATAACGATGATTTAACATTATGTGTCTTTGCTGCACAAAATAAAGTCAGTTACTGTCCATTTTATGTCTGTGAACCAGAAAATTTTTGGAAATTTATATTAAAAACCAAAGAAGAGAAAAGAAATTTTTACGAGGTAAGCAAAACCAAATTAAATTTTCTGTACTTAAAAAATTTATTTAAATTTATTAATTTGCTTACAGATAATACCAGATAGTTCTCCCTGTTTCCTATACTACGACATAGAATATGAAATGGACAAAAATATAAATTTAGATGGTTCCAAAATAACAAAATTATTAATCGATATTACATGCTCCTACATTAAAAAATATTGGAACTATAACGTGAATAAAAAATTTGTTTTAGTGCTTGATTCAACGAGAACTAACAAATTTAGCAAACATGTAATTTTTTCTACAGAAATTGCATTTATTAATAATCTAAACATCATGAGATTTATAAATAAAATTGTGCGTGATATTAACGACTACGTCAATAATAACATTAACAAGCAGTTGTTAAGTAAATTTGATAAAAATGATGTTAAAGAATTGTACGTGAACACGAGTCAAGGTAAACAATTATTCATGGATCTGAGTGTTTACAGTAAAAATCGTTTGTTCAGAATTTACAAATCAACTAAAATTGATAAAAATTCATATTTTCAAATTGATAATAGTTTGAACGATTACTTTTATAAAAATGAAGCTGATATTTTTATCAATTCGCTGATATCGTATTTTCCAAAAAAGAAAAAACTAGTATTATTAAAATTCAAGAAAAACAAAGCACAGATTTTTAAATATTCAAATGATATTATACAAATGAATAAATCTAAATCTCATCCAATTAGTCCATTTGATAAACTCAACGCATTTGTTGATAAATTGGTGTTGCCTGGGACAGTAAGAAAAAGTGTTTTTTATAAGAATCAAAATATTGTTGTTTATCAAACTATGGATTACAGGTAAGTTGAATCTGCTTAAAAAATTATCCATTATTAAACTTATTGATTGTTACTTATTTCCCTAAATTGAGTAGCTTGCAAAAATTTTGTAAAATTATAAATAAGAATAAACTATACATCCTCAACTTTGGTATTTAAGGCCATCTGGGCTAGCTTTTATAAATTGAACACTTTTTTGTATCACATGAAAATTCATTTATCTATAAAAGTTTAATCGACTTGGGTAAACAAAATAAATTTGCTTAAAAAAAACCATTAGATCAATTTCTAAGGCATTTCCTAAAACTAAAATGCAAAATATCCTGCCATCAAAATGACTTTATCGAAACTTTGAATAAAGAGCTTTTGATGACAAGATTGTCATTTATTTTTAGTTTCAAACAAAGAAAACGAAACTGATCGGAAATTGTGTGTTTGAAACTTGTCGTTCAATAATTGCAGCAAAGCATTTAGTCAAAAGTTTGAAACTCCCAAACAATAAAAAATTTAATAAAACTTAATATGATTTTATAAGCAATAAAAAATTGGGCGTTAAAAAAATTGAATATTTGCCAGAAATAAGTAATAATTTATTTGATCGAAGCAAACATAAATTTAATAATGGATATTTAAAAGTGTATAAAATAACATAAATAAACAAATAAAATTAATGTTTTCAGATATTGTGAAAATATTGGCAGAGCCCACAAAAACAATAATATTTATTTTGTAGTAGATTTAGTCAACAAATTAATATCTCAAAAATGTCACGATGAACATTGCATTGGGTATCAATCAAGTGGAAAATCGTTACCAGATGAAGTAACCTCTGAATTTAAAAATATAATCAAAATTTGATAATAAGGAAGATAGACTCCTGTCACACACAAAAGTTAAATTTTAAAATTTCGTGCATAGATTTTTATAAAATTCCATATAGATAAACGATTTAATTGCTTCTTCTTTATAAAATAGAGGAAACGGTAAATCGGTTAAACGATATCTCGCACGACATCCTCTATAAAAATAATAATAATAATGCAATGAAGAAATTTTCTTGTACTTGTAAATTCCAAATTAATTTTAGATTTTTTGTCATTGTGATTAACTGTAATGTCTTTTTTAAGCTAATTTAATTTTAAAATTCAGTGTTTTTATTAAACTTAAAACTATCTCAAGCTTGAATAATAAATTAAGCAGTGAATAAATAAATATTAATTAAAACGAAGTGATAAAAAATATTTTTTATAAAGAGAATTAAATGTAATAAATCATAAACGTCTGTAAATTTATTTTGATAAAAAATTATTATTATGTTTAATTAAATAATATTTAAGATATTTATTACATGTTTATTTAACTTTTTAATTTTATAATCTAAAGTATGTTAAACTGCGATACAATTTATTTTAAAATTGTTTCATAGAAACAATTTATTATTTATTTATTCAGGTTAAAAAAAAAACCCTGTAATTTTGTCATTGTAAACTAAGTAAAAAAAATTATTTCTAAAAATTCAGTGTAAAAAAGCAAATATTGTGCAGCATTATAATTGAATAAAAAATTTGTTTATTTTAAAAAATTACCTCGTTTTTATTAAAAAAACATGCGTTACACTAAAATTTATTATCACTTTAAACTAAATTATTGGGCTAAACACACAGAAAAAAAATTTTTTAATTGAATAATAAGAAGAAAATTAGATAAGACACAAACGTTAAAGGTACAATAAGACATAATAAAATAAATATATATTTTATAGAGTACTAAAACATCCCTCTTAAAATAATATAAAATAAAAAAATAAAAAAAGGTAAAAAAATATTATAAAAAAAGCATTTGCGCGCGCTCTATAATACAATCTCCCACCTGCGATAGTTTAGTGGTATAAAACCCCCCTATGAATTTTCTGTCCATTAGTAACGATACCTACCCTAATCATAATGATAATAAGAGAATATCAGCTGTAACTCCAACAAAAGGGTTTATGACTTTTTTTTCAAGATTAAGTATGTCTTGTCAAAAGCGAATCTTTTCTAAGACTGAAAATAAGCATTTTTAAATAAGAAAAAGTCCTTTTAACTTGGATGTATTAAACATAAGTTTGCGTGTCCTTATTGTTTTAAAAAAAATAATAATACAATTTTTTTCATACATAACATAAGGGGGTTGCACCTGCCATCTCTCTTTTTTTTTTAATACATATTTGTTTATGTACAATAAAACCTAGCCCGGAAATAACTAAAAGCCCCTTGTGCTCTATACTCTTAAAGAAACTTTAACTACCCTACGTGATCTATACCGATTTGATTATTATTTTTTTTTTTTTTTATTATTTTTTGATATAACTTTTTTATTACTTATGTGTGACGAGGACATTTTTAATGAATTCTTCTGTCAAGTGTTAAAAAATAAAGTTTGCGTGATAATTAAAAATTTTTTATTATTGATTTTAAATTGTTGATGATTCACCTACTTTCTTTTATATTTGTGTTTTATATATACGTGTCATTTAATGTATATGAATTGGTATTTCGTGTAATTTTGGAACTTTATCAAACTTTTTGACGTTTCATGCATGTGTACTTTATTTTTTTTTTATAGGTATTAAAATGCAGGTTGTATCGTATTTAACATGGTTCAAGCTTTTACTGTTATAGATTCTCCCATCTCATTTTCAAGGACGATAATCGATTATGATCAATTGGAAAGTAGTCTATTTTTTAAAAAGTTTTGAAAGCATAAACTTAAAGCAGGGAAGCAAAACATTTTTAAGCTTGATATAGAGGGGCTCTTATAACAAATCTCGAATTCGAGGGTGTAGGGGGGTTAAATGGGACTTTAAATTATTTCCAATAATACAAGGGATTAGGGACTTGGAATGACATCTATCAAAGTTAATAAACACAAAATATAAATTTAACAGATCTGGTTTGTAAAGCATAGACAATAAAAAATGTTATTTCGTACCGTTTATCTATGATATATTATTTTTAGCAAACACGTTCCATGTAAGGTGTCTGTATTTACACAATCTAGTTAATAATGATTTTTATTTGAAAGTATTATAAATTTGTCTGACAAAGTAATAATTCCTAAATAATTTTGTTGCCCCTAACTTTATTTTCCATATAGGATCCATTAAATCTGATGCTAAAAGTTTCTTTTTTTAAATGTACACTGTAAAAAGTAACTTCCTTATATTAACAAAAAAATTAGAACATTTTCGAAAAATTAGTAAATTTTCGAAAAAATTTGTAAATATTCGAAAAAAATCTTAAATTTACTAAATTTAGTATATTAACAAAAAATGTGAGTATTCTCGATTTTTTTTGTGAATTCGCAAAAAAAAATTGATAATTTACCATTTTTTTTCGAAAATTTATAAAAAATACTTGTAAATTTCCGAAAAATAGTTGTGAATTTACAATTTTTTTCGTAAAATCACAAAAAAAAATCGAGAATTCTCGAATTTTTCGATAATGTACTAAATTGAGTAAATTTACGATTTTTATCGAATATTTACAAAATTTTTTGAAAATTCGCTAATTTTTCGAAAAAATTCTATTTTTTTTGTAAATCTAAGAAAGTTACTTTTTACGTAGTTTTTTTATCTGAAAATTTATCCCAATCAGGTTCTTTATTTCCTCTGCAATTATTTAGAAACATTATCATCTGCAGCCTCAAAATCAGTTTTATGATAAAGCATGAAAGTAATCACAGAGAAAATTCCCATTTGAAAAATGAGGCACAACTATTAAGACGTTTACTGAAATTGAAACGGTGGGAAATTGAAACTGAAGTATCTCATTTTGGTTTGAAAATAAACTCATTTAGACAAGCTTGATATTGAACTTTTCTTTTGAAACATAGTTTTATAAATTGCATGTTCATTTCTTAGATGGTAGTTTTTTTTTAATCAGTTTCGAACATTATCATCGTTAGGTTCTATAATAATTTATGATAATCCCTCAAAAGATTGAAAAAAGATTCACGTTTCGAAGAATAAAAGTTATCACCAAACTATTCCTTGAAAACAAAATTCATTTATCAGATTCAATTTCACGAACAAATTAACAAATAAATTGAAATTTTACATATTTCGATTAACAAATCATCACGTATAATCAAATCTGATAAGAAAGTGTCTTTTAAAAAAAAAAAAATATTTTTTTATTTAAATTTTCATGTTTAGGAGACATTGTGATTTAAATGAATGATGGTCCCTGAAAAAAATGATGATTGAAAATATTTCTGAAGGTAAATAACAAATAAAAACAATTTTTCATAAACATGAATTTAAAAAGTTTTTATTATACATATTAAAAAAATGTAAATAAAAAGATAAATAAAAAAATATAAATTTTTTATAAAAATCATCATATACTATAAAACTAATATCTCATTTAAAAAGTCTTTAGATTAACGTCTTTTTTGCATGTTTTTTAAAAACAAAGTATATATCCTTTATAACACATTAAAACAAAAAAGTAAAGGTATTAAAAAAAAAAGTGAAGAAGAAGTAGAAGTAGAAGAATAAATTTGAGAAAAAAAAAAGCTCAATATTATAAAGTCAACGTGGTTGTCAAAGAAACCGTTAAAGCGCATTTCAATATTTATCGCATGATAAGATTGCATTAAGACCAATTTTATTGATAAACTTTATATACATATATGCGTTTAAATACTCACTGCAAATGATAATGCAATGCAAGTAAATACATAAAAAAGAAGTAAAGAAATCTTTCGGTAATCATATTTTATGGTACAATATGATACATTAGTCCGGCTACTGTTTTAAAATCCTTGCAAGCTCCTAGAGCTACAATTTACCGAAAAATTAGGTTCTTCAAATTTCAGATTTTTAAAGCTCTGATAGTAAACCTGTCAATTTTTTTATAATCCATACCCACCCAGCAAAAACTAACTTTTTAAAACAAAAGCTACCAGACTAATGTATCAGAAGAAGGTCAAAGTTCAAAAGAGGTAAACAAATTAACTTTTTAATACATAAAATTTATTTTAAATGTAATAACATATCTTTAAAAAATGATCAAAAATTTATTTTTAAAAAATATTGATAACATGAGTATTTATAAAAAAAATCTTATATAATTAAAACTATTATCACATAAATATTATATATACATATATCAAAAAAAAAAGAAACAAAAAAAAGTTAGAGAGTCGTAAAAAGAAAAAATTAATATAAATTATTGCACAACAGCCAATGGTGGTTTGTGTTGTACAGGCCATATAAAATTAAAAAATCTTCTTAATGGTAATTGTAAATATGAATAAACACAATATGGTAATGGATCCCAATAAACGAACAATGATTCTCTTTTATTTATTTTTTTATCTAATAAATTTTTATCTATCAAGTATAATGGATCACAACGACGTATTAAATTTTTGTTATTTTGACAATGTATTCTGTATTTGCATTGTTCAAACCATAATTGTCTACAATGTATGTATTTTAAACATAAATATGGCAAACCAATACCAACTTTACAACTTATTGGTATTAAATTATTTGAATTTTTATTATACGTTGACATTTTAATCAATCTAAAATTTAAATAGCCACTTATGCGTCCAGCGACACCGGTTGCGAAAAATTGTTCTAACCAATTTTCAACTTTTGATTCGTATTCAGCAACTAATATGCCTTTGCTTTCGTCGATCAATGAACATGTTACATTTGCTAATAATTTACCATCTCTGACGCATGTACATGTTATGTATTGGGCACTTCCTAAAATCAATGGATTTTGAGCACTGGCTATCAATTCTTCGTAATATCTCTGCTGTTCTGGATTGCACAAACCAGCCTGAGTAGCGAGTTTCAGAAGTTCTGTTGGATTCCCGAGCATTAATAAGTCTGCAGTGTCTGGTATCAAACATTCGCAACCCAAAGCCTCCAAATGAGATTTTGCGATGCTGTCGTAATAAGCTGAGCTGCTAGAAACTGGAATGTAATGGCTTACATTTTCTTTTTCCACTATTTCAACGAGTGCACGGACATAAGTTGTAATCCCTTGTGTGCTAGGATTCGGCAGAGAGTAATAAGATGAACAAGTTACAGAAAAACGTGCCAATCCTAACAGATCTTCTTGTTCGCAAATAATGACCTTGGCTCCAGCTTGTGATAAATTACGTGCTAGATGAACAGCTTGGACTGTGCTACCGCCGCTTATAAGAATCACACGTTCGTTCTTGTCAGATGAAGACGATGATCTTAGAGATGCTGCTGAAGGTAATGCAGTTATCGATACTGGAGTTGGTATAGCCGGACCAGCCAATTTTAAGAGACCTAGTGATAATTTAGCCATTAACCAAAGTAAACATATCCAAGCAGATAACGATGCAGCTGGAGCAAGCAGTAAAAATGCCAGAAATTTTCTCGAAACTCTCAAGAGGCTTGACAACAGACGTTGCATGTAACTAGGTCGTGACATTTTTTTAAAAAATATTTTTGATTTATGATAACGATGATGAAATGAATGCTGATAATAATTTTTCAATTAAGACATTTCTTTAACATTTATTTAAAAACTAAACAAAAAAAACTTCCAGCTTTCTAATAATAAAATGAATAATATAAAAAATTTAATGATCCATTTAGTATGGTAACATAAATATAACTGAATGATTTTCAATAAATGAAATAATTTTTTAACAAATCTTCATAAATTGATAATACTTTATATTTACGTAATTTTTCTTATTCTTTTCCTCAAATGCGTCTTTGTTAGTCAAATGTTATATTTTAATTAAAATATATGTTTGACAGAATTATAAAAAAAAAAAAAATTAAAAAAATTTCGTCTTATCTAATCATTCCTTGCACTTTCATGCTGCTAATTATGCATATATATAATTTTAATTTTAGTATTTATAAATCTTTTATATAATTTTAATTTACAGTATGAATTTTTTTCTCATTATCATTTCAATTTTTAATTTATATATAAAATTTTTAGATTTTTCAATATAAAAAAATATGGAAAATTTAAAATATAAAATTAAAAGTATCTAAGATTTTTTTAAAGATTCAGTAGAAAAAGTAAGTCATAGTCAGACAAGATAATTGATACAGTCTCAAGGTCTAATGTATATTTTTAGTAAAGTTTATTTTTATAATTTCATGCATAATTATTTAAAACACTATGATAAGTATTTAAAAAATGTACTTCTAATAATTAATAAAAAAGAATATTTATATATATTATAAAGTACGAATAATTTAAAATTTTTAAAATTGCGAAAGTGACGTCAATTGCGCGCGCCTGCTTTCTTATACTTACCGGCTGAAAAATCAAAACAAATGTGTTTGATGTTTGTATACAAAACATTGCAACGCGTCTATATTTTTTATTAAATAATATAAAATGTCTTCTTCAGGTGATGATAATGATGAATTAGAAGATTTAGAAGAACTAAGGGATAAAATTTTAAAAACTTCCAGTTCAGATCAAATGCAAGTTAGTGCTTGGGATGATGATAATGAAGGAATAGAAGAAAGTAGAGCTCCTACAGGTTATGTTTCATGCTTGCTAAATAAATTAAATTTGATAAAATAAATATACATACTTTAAAATTTAGCTAAAAATGGTTTAAATTTTACTCATTATTTTATTCTTTATTTTTAGATGTGGCACAAAAAGAAATTTTAGAAGCAGCGGAAAAAGGTGATCTAGAGAAAGTAAAATCTCTCTTTGACACAGATCCTACACTTATTACATGCACAGATGAAGATGGGTATACTCCATTACACAGAGCATGTTATGGAAATCATGTTCCTGTAGTAGAAGTAAGTACTTCTGAATCTTTGTCAACTTGAATTAGTTTCTAATGAATGATTTGAATGTTGTTTAGTTTTTACTAAACTCAGGTGCAAAAATTAATGCCAAAACACAAGATGATTGGCAGCCACTACATTCTGCATGTTGCTGGAATAATGTTGAATGTGCTTCGATACTAATATCTCGAGGCGCTGATATTAATGCTAAAAGCAAAGGCGAACAAACACCATTGCATTTAGCCTGTAATAATTCTAATAATTCGGCTATGTTACAATTGCTTTTATTACATCCTGAAACTAATCCATTTATAAAAAATTCAAGTGGAGATACTCCTGAGGATATAGCCAAAAGAAATGGAAAATATTATCCTCTGTTTGAAATTACAGAACCGTGCCTTAACGAATTTTAAAAAAATTAATTTATTTAATTGTTTTAGTATTATAAGGTACATACTTTATTTACAATTTGTATAATTACTTAGTTTTTAGAAAATGTAACTTATTTATAATATATATATGTATATAAAATACATCAGCTTATTAAATTTCAAGAATAACTAACAATATTTTTATATTCTGCCAAAAAAAAAAGAAGACAAGAGTAAATAACTTGTTTGTTAACTATGAGTTTCAAAATATATTGGTATAAGTTAGTTACTATCTTCTTCTTTTATACATCAGTATCATGTTAAACTCATCAAATTAATTTATTAAATTTTATACTTATAAGTTAATATTTTTTAACAAGTAATAAAAATAATACTTTGTTTCATATATAAATTTTAATATGTACAAATATTTCACATAAAATACCTAAATTATACGTAATAACATTATTATTTATAAATATTTAAATAAAAAAACATTCAATAAATTAATAATATTAATTATTTTTGGACACTTTTTACAAAAACAAAATTTATACCTATTTATTATAAAATGTACAATCTTATAAATTTGTAAGATTAACAAATTTTGGTTCACTTGTACTTAATCGTTTAGCACCTGACCATATAAAAACATAAGAATCGTCTGTTGCAGCATACAAATGATTTTGTTCATGAGACCATGATATTGCAACAATTGCACCACAATTAATACAGTCATTTGTGATTTCTCGAACCATTTTTAAATCCCAACTACTCCAAAATCTACAATAATTTTACAAAAAATAATTTTTTTAAGTATTGATGTGTAATTTTAAAATTAAGTAATAAATATACCTTATGACTCCATTTTCTAAACCCGTTGCAATTACATTAACAGACATTCCTTCAACAGCATTACTATAACAAAGTGATGTTATTTTTTGTTTAGAAACAACGTGTCCTACAGGTCTTGCATTTATTGTATAAACTTTTAAATCAGATTGATGACTAATAACGTTTTCAAAAAGTGATGCTGGTTGATAAACAACTGCAATATCTCCTAAGGTCTCACTGATTGATATTTTTCTAACAGCACAAAAACTATCTTGTTCAATAGATCTAACATAATTTAAACTGAAAAAAAGAAATAATTTAACTCAAAGAAAACTTTAATTTTATTTAAATTATTTTAAAATACCTATTAAGATCCCATATCACCAGAATGCCTTCATTATCTCCTGAAACTGCAATACTAAATACCCTTGAAAGTTCAATTACAGTTATGCATTTTCTATGGGCTAATAAAATTGATGGTGAAGATTGGGTGAATTCTATTTTACCATTTGTATCAATATTAAAATTATAAACTACAATACGTCCAGATGTGAAACCAATCCATAGTTGTTCACAATCTGGAGCTGATATCATCACAGTTACCTATTATTTAAAAATATTACAAATAATATAAAATTAAAAAAAAATTTGATAATTATTAATAAAAAATGTACTAACAGGATCTAAGCCTAATGACTTCATTAAAGGTTTAGGAGGTAATTCTTTTTTTGTTTTTATTCTGGCTATTCCATCTGTACTGTTCCATGTTATAAGAGCTGCACCAAGTACAGATGTATTACTCACCATACTCGTTCCTAATTAAAAAATTATTTTATTTAATATTTAAATAAAAATATTTATTTATACAAATACATGATTTATACAAATCAAAATGCAAAAATTACCTTTATCTTTTGAATAACCCAATAATAAGGCTGTTGAGCTTGGCAATCCAAAAACATCTCCAGTTGCTAAAGGCACTAAAGTTGCTAAAGGTATTCTATATTTATTTTTCCAACAGATAACAGGATCATTTCCAGGTGATCCAACATAATTTCCCCATCTTATAGCTAAAATATAAATTTAATATGTACTTTAAAGAATTATCCGTTTTTATTAAAAAATTAAATTTTTTTACAATCAACTCCTTCAATAACTTTTGGTATTGTTGTTGGAGGCACATGCACTAGATTTTGTATTGGTAATGGATGAGCTGTTTTAAATAACTGAGCTGGTGTTTGACCATAAGTTTTAACCATTGTCTCCCATGCTTGTCTTTCTAATGGGTCGGCAATTTCTTCTACATTGAATCCATAATATGTCTAAACATATAAAAGAAATTTATTACTTTTTATGAAATAAAAATATTTATTATTTTTTATGAAAATAAAATTAAAAAAATATATTTTACCGCTGGGTGAAAAACGTTAATGGCTTCTACAGCTGGTTTTCCAATTTGTCTAAAACCAAAAACTAAATCTATCCAAAATGGTAAAACTTCTCTAACTATGTCAGATTCAAGAGCAGCTCTGTGGGCTAAGATAAATAATCTAGCATCTCCACCACACCACTTTGGAAGCTCAACATTATTTACAGGTTGGCTATTTTGGCGTATTCCGAAATTAAAGCCTTCAGAATTCAATAAGAATTCTGGTAAATAAAAGAATTCAGGAATTAGTTCTTTTACATCTGTTGTTGAATCACAGCTTGTTAAACGCCAAGTTGTATGTATAGCATGAAAGGTTCTATCTGGTATATCAAAATTATTATCTAAAAAAAATGGATTTTTTAAAATAATTAAAAAATTGTTTTTTTAAATTAAATATAAATTTAATTTACCTTGATAGTTCAGGAACATACTTGTGAAAGGTGGAAGTCGTACCAGGAAATGCAAAATAGTACCTGAATTACTGTAATGAGATCCATAATGAAACGGTTCTTGATTAAGGGCTATTAGATTAAAGCCTTCAGACAAGGCTTGTTTTAAATACTAAAAAATTACAATTTATTTAGTTTATGATCAAATTTAGTTTATAAAATTTAAATTAAATATTTACATTGTAATTGTTGATATAATGCTGCTCATTCTTTTTTTCTTGTACTGCCATTGGTTTTTTGAAATTTCTGAAAATAATTTTAAAACAAAATTTTCTTCTTTTGCAAACAAATATATTTTTTATTAGCATACCTATATATTTTTGGATTGTTTAAATCAATTTTTTCACTAACATAATCAGATAAGACGAATGGGAAAACTGGATATTGCATTAAATCATTATATGATCTTCCTGCTAATTTATTTAAACAAATAATGTATTCCCAATTTGATAATACACCACTTCTCCAAAGACTCAGAGCTTCTCCTAAGTCATCTCCTGGGATAAGCCTTGGTAAATGGCAGTTTGATAATTCTGACACAAAATCATCTCTATCCTAAAATTTATTAATTTTTAAGTTATTATTTCTCTAATTAGCGAATGAAAAATTTTTGCGAATTATTTTATTTTTACCTTTGATGAATCAAATGCTAATAAATATGTTCTACCAGTGACTAGAAATATTTCAATAGCTCTATCTTGCAATTGATATCGTCTGCGATGCAGTTCGCGTATATCTTCTAATTTCCAAGCTGTCCCTCCAACCATTGCCAAGTCAAGCCCTCCTAAAGCTATCTGTTAAAATTTAAAAAAAATTAAAAAAAAAATCCAATTTACAAAATATAAATGTTAAGTTTACATCAGTTTGCAAGGGATTATCAGGACTCTCTGGAACAAAGTAAAAGCAAGTTTCACCAATTAGAGCTTCTCCAGGTAATTCAGCTTGAGGAGTGACTACTTTTGCTTGGGTCATTTTTCTTATTTTTTCACTTGTGTGTAATCTTTCAATTAAAGTGGATGCATTTGTATCTACTTTTCCATTCATAAACAAATACGATAATGGTGCCTCTATTTTAACAGATTCTAAAAATTAAAAATATTTTTATCCAATATTTTGATATTAGAATTAAAATTATAATTTAAAAAATTTTCATAATAATATTACCGATTTTATTTTTATTATCAGGTAAGAAAAATCTTTCATTAATATCTAAATGACATCTTTGTAGCCTGATTCGTATTCTCGCAGGACCTTCAGTTGGATCAAGCTCCCAGCTTTTTGGATAACTTTCAGGGAAGAACCAATTACCTCTTTCATGAGTTAATCTTTTGGCAAGATCTTTCCATTTTGCAATTGCTTGTGATTCTTCCGTTCGCAAATTTTTTAGTCTTTCCATAAATACTTTTCTTTCCCTATTTTGTTCTTCTACAACGATTCTTGTTATAGACATTGCACTTTCTATTACAGTTTTTGCTAATGACTCGTATTTATTACTAATCCTGTAAAGAAATATAAACGTATGGTATGTTTATTGCAACTAAATACTGAGTATCGCGATTTTTTTGCTAAGCAATAGAACTTTTTGCTATATTCAATATTATCAATTTTTCAATTTTTAAAAACTAAATTTTTAAAAATTGTTCACAAAAAGTGAGATATACATTTTGGGGGTAGTTTTAGCTAATATAAGGGTGAAATATTAATTTTTCATTAAAAAATCCATGAAATTCGTTTTCAGCGACCCAAAAAACCCTTGTGGACCTAATCTTGACGCAAAATGTGCAGAAACCGCAAAAACACCCCTTTTGGGGGTTGTTTTCGATAATTTAGGGGTGATATATTAATTATTCATAAAAAAATCCATGAAAATCGTTTTCAGCGACCCAAAAAACTTTTGTGAACCAAATCAAAGCCGCCAAAAGTGCGAAAATAGTGAAAACACCCCTCTTGGGGGGTAGTTTTAGCTAATTTAAGGGTGAAATATTAATTTTACCTTCAAAAATCATTAAGATTCTTAATTAGCGGCTCAAAAAACCCTTAGAAACCAATTCTTGGACAAATCTATCGACTCAGAACGCGAATACATCAAAAATACCCCCTTGCGGGGGTAGTTTTTTAAAAATTGAATATATTGTAAATTGATAAGTCAAAATTTTATTTTAAATCCATTTCAGCTCCCTCCCTTTAAACTAGACCACCCCTCAGCCTTTAATCATGCTCTATATGTTAAAATGAATCGCGGTTTTATAAAAAAAATAATTTTTGTACTCTCTTAGGGCATAAATTAAGGTGCTCTCATAATACAGATTATGTACGCATTTTTAAATTTTTGCTTACCGATGAATTATTGGCATTTGATTTTCGATCCATTTATCTCTTTCTCTTTCAAGCTCTTTAGAAAATAATGTTAATTCTTCAGTCCAAATTTTCGTGGTTTCTTGATCTAAGCCTTTTGTTAAATTCCATAATTTAAGAGCTTCTTTCATTTCATCGCAAATTGACCAGTCGGCATTAGGCATATCATCCTTCATTTGCAATAAATCCCACAAGTAAACAGTGAACTTTTGCTCTATCTGTAATTTACATTAGTTTTGAAAAATGAAGAGGCATATTTAAAAATATTATTATTTTTTAAATACCTGAGGGTGAACTTCTAAAACAGACGTTAATATTTCTCTAGTAATAGGTTCTTCCATTAAAGAACGAATAGCATAAACTCTTATACTTGTACTTTGATGAGGACTCATAAGCCATACCATTAGTTTTGCTGTATTTTTTCTCAAAATAGGTTTCAACATCCATGTATTTGGAACCCAATTGTATATTTTGCTAACGGGGTTTGACATACAGTGTAACAAAATTGAGAACAATCTTTTTGTTAATTGTAATTCAACAGAGGATGGGATTCCATCGGCGGTAACAATAAAATCTACCGCTCGATTTAATACCAGACGAAATCGTTCATGAAGTTCCGTTTTTCCAGGCTTACGTATTACGGGACTGGAATTTATACTTAAATTATCGTTTATAGATGATTGAACTGTATGGTTGTCACTGCTGTTTTCACTGGATGTAGATAAAACTTAAAATCATATATAAAAAAAAATTATAAATATTTTTAAAAATAATTTACGATTTATATTCGCAAGAGATTCCAAAATTCTCAACTTTAGAACTAAAATTAAGAATCCTGTTTGATCGAATATTTGAAAAAAATTACCATTTGTTAAATAAGAAGTAGAGGCTAAATAAGATGCAGTATTTTTTAAATGAAAGCCTATATGACTAGATATTTTAGGTGTCAAAACATCAAGTTCACCATCAAATAATGCAACCTGGGCACTTCTAGCGATCATTACGCACGCCTGATCCGATCCACACCAAGTCCTTTCCTTAAGCTCTATAAGATTCAATATAACATGCATGTCAACAACGGCATGCATGTTTTGATTACCTGGAGATTCTAATAATCTGGTAGCAATTAAAACTAATAAAATATGAATATCACGAATTAAAAATGTAGAAATACTGATATGAGCAGCATTCATTAGGGCTTGAGCTAATGCTTCCATCAAACCTTGTTCAAGTAAGCTCTTAACGGCACTTAAATTCTAAAAGTTAAAAATTTACTTATTAAAATTTTCATATAATACTCAATTTTTTATAATAGTAATATCTTACTTTACTAATTATATCATTTACAAAAGAAATTAATGGTTTTGCTACATTAAAATCTGTTGATGCTGCTTTTGGGATCATTGCTAATATAGTTGGCATGGCAGCAAAACCAGGCCCTCTAAATACTAATTTTTCTAAAGTGACCACTAATGGTTCACTTCCAGGATATAATGAGATTTGGTTGGCTAAATGTACAAAATACTTTTGTTTTATAAATTTATTAACGTCCTCATCAGTACTTCTATCCAAGTAGGTATGTATAATTTTTATAAGAGCTGTGCGTACTCTTGAATCCGGATTATTTGATAAAACTATTAACAGTTCAACTCTTAGAACGTTTTTTAAAACTAAACTAATTTTTGAATCTGGAAAAACTCTTAAAGTATCGCGTAAAAGCAATAAAAGTCCTTCACAAACTAAACCTTGACAAGCTCTTTTTTTATCAGTCCAGTTGTAGTGTTTTTCATCAATTCGTTTATTTGAAGTTTCACTGGCTGCAATTCCTGAATCTTCACCAGCACTTGTATCACGACTTTGGGATGAAGAATCATTTTCATTATTTGGATAATTTACTTCCCCAGATTTTATAATTTTTCCTTTTTGTATTTGAGCATTTGTTAAAGCTTTATTTAATTTTGTAGTTTCGAGATTATTTACAGATTCATTAGAAAAGCTATTTGTAAGGGACTGGAATATTTAAAATAAATATTAACTTGTTTAAATAAAATTAAATATTTGGTATAAAAATGTTTCCTTACATTTAATTTTGTTGGTGATTTTATTGGCTCTTTTAAGGAAGACAACAAGAAATACATGTTGTGTCTTGAATGTGTTACGTATGTTTCTGTGGCTTGGTGGACCAATATTAAATAATCCATAATAATGACTAATTGAGAAATGTCAGGGGGTGCACCCATTAATGCTCGGATCAACTCTACAATAGCACTTCCTGTTGTTGAGTCTATTGTAATATTTACTTCATCATACATGAAATGTTCCTGAAGTTAAAATTTCAATTAATAAGTAAAAGTTAATTTTTAGGTGATTGTTTATTAAAAAACAACTATTATTTACCTTGCAAATATTTAATAAAGCATCAATGATAGAAACCCGATTTAATTGAGAAGCATTAAATTCTCTATGAGGATGCTGGTCTTTTAATAAATCTAATAACGTTTGAAGTAATAAATTTAATGCATCATATAATGCCCACGTTCTCCAAGCTTGTAAAGCTCCTCTAATTAATTCGGGATCTGTAATTATAGCTTCACAATCATGAGCAATTGAGTATATCTTTGTCCCAATATCTTTGACTAACACAGCAGTATTACATGCTGCATCTAGTATTGATTTAAGCATATGCTTTCCAGCATGACATTTTGGTGTTTCCAAAACCCTTAGTATTAAAGATGTACCACTTTCTAAGCGATACTGATTAAGCAATTCTGGATCACTTCGAGCTAAATTTAGAACCACAGATAAGGCCATTGCTTGTTCTTCTTCACTTGAATTTAATTCTACCACCTAATAAATATAATAAATATTAAATTGCTTTTAATTTAAAATTTATTGCATAATTGTAATTAATATGAAAATTACCCTTGCAAATAAAAACAGAAAAACTGGTATTCCACCAATTAAAATAGCTGATGGAATAAGTCCTCTGTATTGCTGATATTGTATATTTACTGGACTAATAATTGGAAGTGATAATGGAGGTTGTTGAGAAACTCTATGTTCGAGATCAGAAACAATTTTAAATCCAGCTTGTCCAGGAAATAAATTTCCAACAACTAAACAATTTTTTACATAAAAATTATTGAGTTTTATTTTGTAATTTGATAGAATTAATAACTTACCACTTGTATTAGTAACAGCTTGAGGAAACAGGTGAACGAATTTGGGGTTTTGAGCCTCATAATTTAATAATAAATTATCTTGGAGTTCCATCAAGTGAAAATTACTTGAATTCATTACGGATTCCCAGTTAGTTTTAGGATTATAGATCTTTATTTCTATTGGGAAATGAAAAAGCTGACTGTCTGATCTTAATTTTTCTTTTTGATCTATTTGTTCATTTCCTGTAATTTTTTAAAGATTAAAAATCGTTTATTACTTTGATAATAAAAATTAAAACTCTGAAATTACCAAATTTAACTTCCTGGGTAGAATTTAAAGCCCCTGTAGAAATCATTGAGGCAAAATCTGGTTTCACATTGTTCAAAATACAATCAGCCAGATTAGTATGATTTGGCCCAAGACTTGCTACATACAGTGCTTTTTCACTATTAAAAACTGGACACCTAAATAACATTATTTTATTTTTATAAATAAATAATTTCTAAATATACAAATATCAATTATTCATACCTAAAAACCATTAAATTACTTAAATACCAAGCCCCAATAGCCAATGTTCCGACTTGGCCTACGAGTACACAAGTTGTTCCAGGTTTTCTTATTAATAATCCATCAAATGGTAATTGAGCATTAATTTCTTTCCACCCATCTATCCAAATGGTAACTTCAATACTGGCATTATGTTTATTTAACATTGTGTCTTTAAAATTCATAGCTAAATGATGCCAGCTTCCTGATGGTAATATATCATCCACTGTTGTTTCAGAAAGTGTTCTATTAATATTGTCATCAGGCCTTGTTAATCGTAATATTAATTTATCTATGAACAAAAGAAATAAAAATTAATTAAATCGAATTTTTTTAGCAATAATAGCTTATAAATAGAAAATTCCTTACCAGATTTTAAATCCAGCCATAATTCTAAAACCAGTGATTCATATCCTATTGATATCATATGAAGGATTGACGTCGGAAACGGAGGAGTTGAAGAATCAATGATGACTAAAAAAATTAAACGATTTTATAGATTTTGAAAATTAAAATTAAGAAAATAAATATATGAATTTCTAAGAACCTTCTCTGCTCCAATTATCTGAAAGTAAGCCCCAATCTGAAAAGCTGTCACTTTCTGTAACATTTGTTATATTGACTTTTTGAGAACCTCTTGTATTGTTTAAATTTGAAATATTCCTTTCAACTCTAACCCATAATGACATCGAAGAACCATTCAACCATAATGGCCAAGCTGATTCTGGACCAATAGGTAAACAAATAGCATGGATAGACCAAGGGCTGCAAACTTTTGCAGCTAGGTGTTTATTATGAAAATTATTTACAAGATTTTCTGGTCTATCTCCAGATCTTAAATCACGTATATATTCTTTTGTAAAAAATGAATCATCAATTTTCACAGGAAACGATAAAATAAAGTTTGGCTGTGGTTTTGCATTTAATACTAAACGATACAAAGGATCTAATAACGAAGTCAAAGGAGGTTTTGAGCTTTTGAAAAAAGAAAGGTAACAAACCAACTCTTTTTGTGTGAATGATTGCATGGCAAGATAAGTAACAACTTCAAGTATAGCATGTAGGAGCTCTGCAAAATATTGTTAATAAAATTAAGTTACTCATAATTCTAACTCAAGAGTTAAACAAAATTTGTCTATTACCTTTAAGTTGTAAATCTTGGCTTACAAAAACTTGTTTAAATCCTTTTAATAATTTTATTACTGCACCAATCCTAGCTAGTGCAGCACAACTTGATAAACTTTCTTTACAAATAATTGCTAATTTTCTAAATGCATTAATCATTATTGCAATTCTTTCACTACTTAAATTTCTAGTAAAAAAAAAGTATATATTAACTACAGGGCTGTAGATTAAATAATTAAATAAAATAGAATTAAAATTATCTTACTGCCTACTAAAATGTATTAACAAATCAATTGTTAATGAACACAATGCTGGATTTGCATTACAATTTTCATTAGGAACTTCAGTTAATAGGGAATTATGTTGACTAATAAATTTAGACGAAAAGTTTTGATTAATAGGTACTTCAACATCAGCATCATATCCATCATCGGCTGTAATATTGTATTCACTATTACTATTATCATCGATATCTCCCCAATCAGATGATAAATCCATTGCCATGGCAGAAAGCTAAATCATATTCAAATATTTAAAAAATTATATATTCTCTGTTTAGAAGGTATTTAAAAGTTCTGCAGTAATTTGGGCGAAAAAAAGTAAAATTTTAAAAATCAAAAAAGTAGTAATTAATGTAAATAATTTGTTTTTAGACTTTTATAGGGCCCCGTAATTCGGTAAATTTGATTTTTATCAATTTTGTTTGAAATAGTTTCTGGTACAAAATTGAACATATTTTAAAATTCAAAAATTGATAATTTAATTAATTAATTGAAAAGTCTAATTCGCGGTAAAGATTAGATATCGCAATAATAAAACAGTTTAAAAATTCTTAAAAATATATATATTTTACATATTTCTGATATCATTTAATAATAATTGATATTGATAACAGAAACCGAAACAAAAATGTATTTCAAAATATCAATTTAAAAAAAAAGTAATATTATTTAACCGGGATAATGATGATGTACAGAAAGATTACGTATATATTCTAAATAGAAATATCAATATTTATGACAATCAAACGTTCATTAACCTTCTTTTTATAATATTATCTTTTCATGTACAAAAAGATTACAATTACTTTAATAAAATACTAATATTATGTAAGTAGATCATTTTGTAACTTTATAATCTAATCGTGTGTAATAGTGCATTGTTCATAAAAAGTAGATATATCAAGACTATTTTTTGTAGCATAGTTTGAAAAGAATTTTCGCAAAAGTTATTTATTAATTAAAATTTGAGATAAATAAAATATTAAAATGATATGATTATAAAATACCATGAAAGGTCGAGACGAAAACAGTTTTGTAGATATTAAAATTTGTGAATTTTAATCTTTTAAGTGGTCAATGATACTTCATTTTTAATTTAAAAATAATAAAATTTAATTATTATTCATTTTAAATTTTAAAGTTATTTGATAAAAAATTAAATGCTATGATAATGCTACCAAGTGTTTATATTTAAAAAAAAAGAATTATCCTAAAAAAACAAGATTTTGACTTGTTCTCAAATAGGTTTTTTCGAAATTAAGAATGAATTAAACATGATTTTAAATATCTTTACTTTTGGTACTCGTTTTGGTATCAAAACTTGCATTAATTTACATTATAATTAGGCTTCAATGAACTACTTTGAATCGTAAACATATTTACAGGAAAATAAATGGAATATTTAATTATCATGGATTTATAAAAATTTATAGAAGCTGAACACGCATAATTAAATGTTATCAACAATATAAATAAAACTTACTCGATGAGAATTGTGCGAAGGAATTGTTTGTTCTTTACTAGCTCTTATCATTGATACTTGAAAAAATATTTCAATTAAAGCTCCAATACCACAACATAATTTAACATCTTTGTTTATTAATTCTTCTCCAATAACTTTGACAATATCAAATTCAGCTGAAATTTTTTATCATTCGTTATTTAAACATTTTAATTAAAAATAATATCAAATGAATGATAAATTATTCATTTTTTCCCTTTTATTTTATACTTACTCGAAGATGAGGCAGTAAGGCAACTTGTTATCACAGACTCGAATAATCTTATAGCAAATTTATTTGTTTCTGAAATATTTTATTAAAAATTATTTATTTACTAATGTTTTTATTTAAATAAACAATGTTTACTAACCATTTAATTGATCAGTGGCTATTGATACAGCTAATAGTTCTAGTAATTTAACTGCTTTTTCAAAAATTTGATGCGCTGCAAATATAGAACGAAATTTCGGACTGCATAAAATAACACCAGCAGTTGCTCTCCATACTCCACTTGCTTGATAAAAATTTGACCTATTATTTAAATTTTTCTTATATTTTTCTGATGATAAATTAATGTTATTTTCCTTTGATTCGTTGTTATTAAATAAATTTAATAAAATATTTGTTTCTTTAGTTAAACGTTCGAATAAGGCATTTGAAGCTGGATTTGAACTAGACGTTTCGTCATTTATTTCTGTATCATCTTCAAAGTTTTCGAAATTTTCCATTTCCATGATAACGCATATTTCCAAAAATTCGTAAGTACTTTTTAGAAAACTTTGATTATTCAATAAGTTTAATATTTTATTTAATGGATTTTCAGCCATAAATTTTTCAAACGTTGATGGATGTATTATTAAATTAGAGATAGCTGATAAACATGATTTTATCAAAAATTTAATAGTACCGAATTCAATATTCTTACTATCTAATAATCCGATTGATTTATTAAATACGGGATAGAATAATTCAAAAAGAAGATCTTGTTGGACAATAAAAGTAGCCCTTGGTGTAATTTTCAATAAATGTTTCATTATGATATGAGTTAATTTTGCATTATCTAAAGTTATTAGATCTTTATAAATTTCTAAGAAACTCCAGCTTTGTATGTGAAGAACACTACAAGAACTACAAGTTTCATTCATTCTGGGGAATCCTCCCAACTCTTTAAATATAATTTTTTCAATTAAAGCTGTTGTTAAATGATAAGTTTGAAGTGTAGACTTTTTAAGAAAATTGATAATAGTTGTTAATAAATATTTTGGTGAAAAACAACAACATGATCCAGCATTTATCATTACTTTGATAAGTCTGATTTGCAACTCAGGATCCAACTGATGACTTTTGCTAAGTAATAATGTCAAAGTTGAAAATAGAGATGCTATCGAGCACACAGATTTTGTTAGAGAAATTCTAGAGCTTGCGACTAAAGTTGGTTCAAAAAATGGTAAACCCATATCATCAAAATGATGATGATTTTCAAGCGTTGAATAGTCAAGGCAACCTCGATGTTTTGCTTTGCTACAATAATTAACATGATTGAAATCAAGTCTTTTACGTTTTAGAGCAACTAATAACGTTCCAATCATATCAATAACTTTTCCGGCACGAGACACGGATTTGACCGGATCTAAACATGGCATATCAACAATAAATAATATAACTTTTTCCAAAAGTCTTCCTTCCTGACTATCGGTAAATAATTGTAATTCTTCTAAAAAGTCTTTAAATTTTTCTGTTGAGTCTTTTTGACGAAGCATGAAGAATAAAAATGTTATTATTCCATGCAACGTTGCGAATATAAATTCTTGTATCAAAGAACCTTCTTCAATAGATATTGATTTGATATTTGATTTATTGCAAGAATCTTCTAGTAGTTTTAAACTCATTGGTAATAAACCATTATGAATAATAGCATTGATAGGCTCATCATTGTGTAATATTTTTTCCATTGTTGCTAACATTAATTTTGCTGTTACTGCCTTAAGACTAGCTATTTGTAAGTTAGAGTAATAAACATTTTCATTAGTGAATTGTAAGGCCCACAAAGATTCAAGAGAGAATTTGAGAACTTGCATTGATGAATTATAATCAATTGAATTATCTTGATCAATTAATAACTGAATCAATTGAATTATCAAATAACTGATTTCAAAATTATTAATTTTTGATTCTAAAACATGTTTTATACGATCGTCAATCATATCTTGCCACAATAATTCTTGTTGATTGTTAGATGCAATCGGAGTTGAATGTTTATTATCATCAGTACCGTTAACATGATTGTCTAGGATTATAGGTGAATCTTCATTTTTTCTCTTTTTCAATTCATCTTCACTTCTAACAACTGACGTAAAATATTCAAAATCCATTGGATTTAGATGAATTCTAAAATTTGATGATTTATCTCCATTAACATCACTGAAATATTCTGAATCACTGCTATTTTCTAGGTTCTGATGTTGATAATCATTTGATAATTTAGAATTTAATTGTAAACGTTGCAATTGATAATTATTAGGCTTTTTCTTTCTTCTACGTGAAAAAATATTATCCTCAAAAAATAATTTATCATCATCATCTTTTAATTTCTTTTTTTTCTTCTTTTTTCTTTTCTTTTTTTGTAATTGTAAATCAATGTTATCAATTTGATCATCGTTACTTCTAAATTTAACGTAAGCATTATTGATAATTTGATTGTAATGCTGATTAGAAGTTGATGAAATAACCGGATAGAGAGCAATTAACAATGCAATTAGTTCACGCGTACATGTAATGTCTTTAACACCTAATTGATAAATAACATTTAAGCAACGCCATCCGCGTTCTTCTTGTAAATATTTTCTTAAAGTCGTTACATTATTGATATTTTTATCATCACATAATTTATGAATATCTGATAAAAATTCACATGCTATCAACGTTGCTATGTTTGATTCTCCAGAAGTGCTGAAATTATTTTTTGGAAATATTAAATAAATCATGAAATATAGCGTATGCTTGATAATAATAATTTTATTTGTTTATTTTCTGTATTAAATACGATATTAAATAATAATTGTTTACTTTAAATTGATAAGCTCATATATTTTTTTAATAAATTACACTGTTTACTGAATATCTAAAGATTGTTTATTCAAATAATGAGTTATTTTATTAAAATAAATCAATTACAAATTGTTTATTCTAATAAATTTTTTATCATGCGTTTAAAAAATTATCTGGTTTACAGTAGGCTTTTTTATTATCATATCATCACTGTTTTCGCTTTTTATAAAAAACCATAACGGGAAAAAATATATAGGGTTCGAATTTGCTAACTGTATTGAAATTCAAAACCTATATTTTGTCCTTCCCGGTGATTTTTATAAAAATAGATACTTTAGGTCCTTTCTACACCAGCACCTAATCATCTTTTATTATAATTTTTTTTTTATTTACTATGATAATGTCATTTATTTATTCTTCATTGTTGCTATTACTGATCTATTTACTTTAAAAATTGTATTGATTTTGATATTTAATATTAAATTGTATTATCATGAATTTAGTAAATCTTAATTAAATTTGTTACTTTATAATTATATTTTTCTATCTAATATTATTTTCTAATTTACTTAAATTATTTTTGTAATTTTTATCAAAACTGTATTTTAAAGGGCGTCATTGCCCGTATATTGACAAATAAATAAATAATCATGCCTGATAGATATTTCTTGGTATAGCTGCGGCGTAATTATAACTTACAGGGTTAATTACGTCAGCTACCCTAAAAAATGTCCAGCAGACACGATTATCATAAAAGATGATTATGTTCTGGTGTAGAAACGACCTTAAATATTTGAGCTTTAGTAAATGAGTTAATATTAAAAGATTAATAAGCAGAAACCAGATCATTTAGGCGACCAAATTTTTTACCTTAAAACTGTTTTATTTAGTTTATAGTTCAGAAAAGTAATACTTTACAAAAAACAATTTGGCAACCAGAATGTTCTGGACTCTCCTTACATTTCCAATAAAAAATTTTATGTAATCAATAGATATTTTTCATAGATCAAAAGATGGTATGTAGTAATAAAAGTATAGGGTTTAAGATTTATAATAACACACGCAAAGCTTTTTTTTTCATATAAAACCACGGAATGATATTGTGTTGCGGTTTACATATATTAATTTATTTACGTAACAAATATGATATAAAATACCTATCATATTTAAAATGAATTTTTTTTCTATTCAATTTATAATAATTTGAATTTTTAATTATTTATTTTTAAAAAGGATTAAATAGGTAATCAAACGAAGGCAATTAAAAATTGATTACATAAAATATCTTGTTTTATTATAAGCTTTTTAAAAAATATGTTTACCAGAAAGAAAGAATATCCTTGATATCATGGCCATCTTTTACACTTGCGAGTAATTCTGATAAAAATATATCTAGCCAATTGGATTTCTATAAAATTTAATAATCGTTAACAATTTTTCAGAATTTTCTATGGATATAAAATATAAAGGCGAAAAACCACGATATCTAATATTATATTATTATTGTGTAACTAAATGGATTTAAAAATTTACAGTTGAAGGAATATTTAGGTCATTTTATAGTTTTTCTATCGATGAAATATTGTTTATTCTTTGAGTTTTTGTTAACCTCACCTTAAGCAATTTTTTAATATTTATTAAAAAATAAAATATTTGATTTTCGTGTTCAAATAAATTATTTAAGATATAAGCCATTTTTTCAAGATAATTATAATAAAATTTAAACAGAATCCATAAAAAATGAGGAAGCATTAAGTGTATTATCAAATGAAACTAATGCGGTTATCTAACTTAAACTTGTTATCTTAATATCAATCTTTATGATCAAAATTTCTTAATTTAAAATATTCTTGTTTGTATATATATATATATATATATAAATATTGATAAACGAAAATTGGAATGAAAAAAAAGTAATTTTTATTTATGGAATTTATTTTTAAAATGATAACGTATCGATATACAGGGCTGTAATTATTGGAAACTACAATATTTCTCGATGATTCTAATGTGAATGGGTTTAATGTTGTTCAGATAGTTAAATAGTATTTTCAGAATATGCAAAAATATTGAATGACTGATTTTTTATTTTTTCAATTTTATAAATTTAATAATATTTTTATATTTCAAAACTAAAAAAAGCTAAAAAAGGTTTTAAATTTATGAAAAAGCTCATTCTTAATTATCTGTATAGCAGGATTCAGGGTGCAGGATAATGATAATTAAAAATATTTTAATTCAAAAAGTATTATATATATAAAATACAATTTTTTACCCAGCTAATATAAAAACTACTCGAAAAACTATAATAATTAATTTTACTTTCAAAAGTCAAGTAATCATCAACCGGTGCACAAATTAAATATTTTCATTTTAATTTTGGGTTTTAAATATCGATTTTATTAAATAACAGGAATTCTTTTTACTTTTATGCCTGATAGACAAAGATTATGAAATTAAAAAAATTTCAAACTCACCTCAGAACTATTTTTTTCGTGTTTAATGAAGTAGTGCCAAAAAACTTCCAAATTATTTAATACATTAAAAGACATCGCCACATAATAATTTAACTAAAAAACACCTTTTTTTAAAAACTTCAATTTTTCTTCCAATCACCATATAAATCTAAAACAAACAGAAAAGACAAAAATTCAATGTCAATAAGCCGGTACACATAAAATAATAAGCATGCACGAAGCTTTGACTAGAACTGAAGTGAATATACAAGTTAGTGTATTAAACAAATCATATACTGAGAGATAATATTGAAAAAAAAAGTAAAATAAAGTATAAAGTGTATATAGGTAGGGGTTTTTTCTCATACAATATTACAAAGTATTAATTCCCTTCCACTAATAAGTATTATCTGATATGTGGTAATAATAGGGTTTTTTTTTCTTTTTTAACTTTATGCAAACTCAAGTATAAGGTAACTAATGCTGCACTTTTTTTGTGGCTAGACTTTGAACTTACAGAATACCTGTTAAGTAACTGTTTAATTATGTAATGTTACTTATTAATTTTTCATATAAATAAAAAATTTTTGAAATATACGTGACTCTAATAACGTTGAATAAAATTTTTAAATTTATCAAAGAAAACAATGTTTGCGAGAATGATTTCTTATTTTATAAAGGGGATAAATTTAAAACGAGTTCATTTTATAATTGATAACATTTAAATAAATTATTGCAGTTATATAATGAAGAAAAATAAAAATCTATATAGATTCCTGATTGACCAGTTTTTCTTTATAATATTATGTGTGTCGTGTGTGTGGTGTGTATTATTTTACAATTTTAAAAGATAATGAAACCTAAAAAATACCCATGTTTCACCCTCGTTAAAGAAAAACATATACTAAGGGATTTTAGACATTGTAATTTAGTATTTATAAAAAAAATATTTTTTTTTTTTTATAGACAAAAGATTGGTAAAAATGACCAATATTGTTTTTTTATTGATAATAAGTTAAAGATTTTATGATTATAATCTATTAACGTCATAAAAATTAATCTTTTAAGATTTTTTTTTGTTATTTTTGTGGAAAGATTAAAATGTTGTTTTATTAACAATAAAATAATGAATATTTTTGAGTTTCAATAAGCCCTTTGTAATGATGTCGAAATTATTCTTACTTCACAGTCTTTGGTTCCCCAATCTGGCCCAGAATAAAAACATTCTCCATAACTAAAACTCGGTTAAATAGGCCAAGAAACAGAGGACTATATTTTATAAAATTCTTATAAATAGCACTGCTACCTTGTTTTTTTACCAAATAAATTCTGATTAGCCTTAATTTTTTGGTGTTAGGGTCTATTATTAACACCGTTATAGCCAATAAACAAAATTCTGCCAAAATAAAATTTTTTTATAAAAATAGGCTTTATATGGCTTAAAAATTTTGTATATGCCCAAAGTTTCTATGAATTTCTTACTTTTCATTGAATAGTTTCTTTTTTGGAAAAACCTGAAATTAGGGCTCAAACTCAGTAAAGAATTGTACAAAATTTTTGTGACCTAAAAAGCATATCTTTATTAAAAAATTTTATTTTGGTAGTAATTCAAAAATTGTTCATTTTGGCTAAAAAATTGCCTACAGCGTGAAAAAATAAGCGATAAAAATTTTCGCTTATTTTTAGGTTTTTTGGATTCAATAGCATTTTGCCTATCTACAAATAATACGTATTCGATATAACGATCCTGCCCCGTTCAAAGCCAATTCATGAAAAAATAAGGTAGCAATAGTATTTGAAAGATAGTCTAATAAACCCTATCTAAAAAAATACAGTAATCTATTTCTTGATCCATAAGGCCTATTCAACCGAGTTATACGTGTAGGGATGTTTTTTCAACTATATTAACCCACTCTCAAAGCCATGAGCAATTAGAAGACTCCAGAACTGCAGAGTCGCCAGAAAATTTATTTTTAAGTTTTCAAAGTTTTTCTTAATTAATATTTATTATATTGTTATATGAGATTTGTTTAATTATTTCTATTAAAATATATCTTTTATATTATTTTCAATATAAATTGATTGAATATTAAAATAGAGTAACTTGACAATATGTGAAAAATCCCATTGAAAAAATAACTATTCTGTTTTAAAATTTATTTATATTTCAGTAAAAATAAATTTCAGGGCCCAGAGGGAATTTTTTATTTAAGTTGCATAACAGAGTAATTATTTTTTGTTTACCAGTTAAATAAATATTATGTTTACTAGGTATATGAAATTTATGGAGGTTATCAAGAATTAATATATCTAGTTTTCCATTATACGTAACTTTATATTTATATATAAAAATAAGTTAATTATTTTTTTTTAATTAATAAGCATGGGTACTGTTTATTTACTAAATCAAATGATAAACTATTTTTTATTTAAAATCTATTATTCTAGCAAAATGACCCAGAAAAAATAAATTATCTTTCAAAATTCGGTAATTCACTTATTGAAACATTATCCACAAGATTGTATTTACGTAAATTGTCAAATCAATAAAATCAAACAGATACCGATAAGTAATATTTATAATAATTTAAAGATTATTATCAATAAGATTATTTTAATCTATTTATATATTTCATACTTATAACAATAAAGAAAAATTCATATTTAGTCATTTTATGACGCACTTTGTTCAGGATTGAACAATAATTAAGCAATAAGCGTTTGATATTAAAGACCTGGATAAAGATATATATATATTTTTTTAATTTATATGAAATATGTACAAATCCCGAAACAGTTTAGCTAAAAGCAGCTGATTACAAAAATAAGCTTGTGCCAAAAAGTAATTTTGTAAATACTTCATGTTTCGAGTATTATAAAACCAGATTTCTGATATCATTGATACCCGTCATTGACGATTTCTGGTTTATTTTTATTCATTTTTGAAATACATCAAATTTGTAATAAATTAAATATAGTATCCAGTGTAAACAACGGTATTTTTGTGAAGGCAAAATAAAATAATATAGAAAACTTTTAACAAAAATAGAGATTTTAAATATTTTTGTATTTATAGATATTTTGGCTTTATTCGCTTCAAACCATTCGAATTGGTTAAAATTCCTCATAAATCAAGTTTTCTAATAAAAAAAGTGCTGATGAAATAGGGGAAGAGAATTTTCTTGACAATTTTTATTTTTGCAAAAATCGTAAGGGGTTATATATGGAAAATTGGCCGATTTTTTGATTTTTCAAATTTCTTGTTTTTTTGGACTGGAAAATGTTCGAAACAGTTAAAAACTTATATTTATATCCTTCAAGGGGTCGGGAAGCTCAAAAAAGCTGATATAAATGGATTTAAGTGAGTTTTAAAATTTTTGGATTTTTAGATTTTTTGATTTTATTCGCTTCCAACCATTTGAATTGGTTAAAATTCCTCATAAATCAAGTTTTCTAATAAAAAAAGTGCTGATGAAACAGGGGAAGAGGATTTTCTTGACAATTTTTATTTTTGCAAAAATCGTAAGGGGTATATATGGAAAATTGGCCGATTTTTGAATTTTTCAAATTTCTTGTTTTTTTGGACTGGAAAAGGTTTGAAACAGTTAAAAACTTATATTTATATCATTCAAGGGGTCGAAGAGCTCAAAAAAGCTGATATAAATGGATTTAAGTGAGTTTTAAAATTTTTGGATTTTTAAATTTTTTGGTTTTATTCGCTTCAAACCATTCGGATTGGTTAAGAAAGTGGTATGTAATATCAAGTGTAATAAATAGAAAATTGTATTATACTGCTTTAATTGTAACGTTGTTGGTAACCGCGCAGGCGTAAATATTAGCGGCAATCTTAGCTGAGTTTAAATATATTAAATACATTGGTCACTCTACTATAAAGCACTACATAGTTACTAAGTATTCACTAGATTTAAGATGTATGTATGTAAATGTAATATATGTATATTAAAGTCTTCATGGTGGGAGTATACCATGTAACTTCAGCATCTTTTGTTTTTGGAAATACGCTCTCTCGCTTTTGGGCTGTCATTGTAATAAGTTGGATAATTAAAACACGTTATGTCAAATGTTAATTAATATCTTATTATTTGGAGTTTATCCTATTTATTTTATCCAATTGATATCCTAATCATAAAAGTGCACGTTCTCAATAGAATTTGCCATATATTTTATTGAGGACATCACATAATTTGGCGCAGTCGTTTGAATAAAAGTGCATCAGAACTACAGTGTCAAGGTCAGTGCCGGCTATATGAAAAAAAGGACTTTTGAACAAAAAACTGTTAATTTATAGACTTTTAAGGAAAAGAAAATTGTATATGTAAGTAGTGCCTATAAATTTTTATAAGTGACCAATAATTAATTGTATTGAATTTTATAAGAATCAAATAGTTTTTATTGTAATTTAAAAATTTTTCTTATATAAAAGGGTAATTAAATTAAATGTTTTTAAGATAAAAATCGTAATTTAGTTGCAAATAAATTTTTTTTAATGAAGAAAAAAAATAATAATTTAACACATTTTTGATAAATTACACATTAAAATCGAGAACTATCAAATTTTGAACACGAGGAACGTTTTTTTTTTTAAGTAGGTCAAGCAGGAAGAAAGTGAAAAGGGAGAGAATTTTTGTTTCGTTTTTTTTTCTATATGCGTAAACATCTGCTTTCCTGTAGTTTTTTCTATGAATATATAATTTTCAAAAATATATATACGGTGTGTTTCGAATCAGTTGGTTTCTGTCTAATATAATTTTGTCTCTCTCTTACTTATTATGCGTATACCGGCTATACTTTGAATCTCGGTGTATATAAAAAATACTTGTTACATGGATATAAGAAATTTAAACCTAAGTGAAATTTAATGGTTCTCAAATTTTATTTTATTATTAACTTTATAAGATTATAAGATGATTCAAAAAAGTATTTAATGTTAGTACTAAATTAAGGTTGTATCTCACGTACAGTCAAAATTTTTTTTTAATGTCAAAATTTTTTTTGGTTGTCGAGGAAACTGATATTATATTTGAGCAAAACATTGTAAAAACATTATATTTCATAAATTCGAACTGGAAAATAATTTGCTAAAATTTTGCGGCTAATAAAACTTTTAAGTAAAGAAGGAATTTGATAATTTATTTTTGGAATGAAAAGTATTTTATGGAATAAAATAGTGAATTTTCTGTTTTTTTAAATAGATAATTAACAAATTAATTTAAAAAAAAAAAAAATTTTTTTTTTTTCCTTAGTATTTAAGCTATTGGAAAATTGTTGCCCTACGTGAGATACTGCTTTAAATAAGTGGTAATAATATTAAGAAACGAACTTTAAAGAATTATATTTAGGAAATAATTGTAAAAAATTTACATTTCATAAGTTTTATATTTTATAAATTTTAACTAACGAATAATACTAGATTTTATTTTATGAGGTTGTAATTAAGTTATAAATAATTATATAAATGTTTAAACTATAAGAGAATGTATACTAAATATAAATCTGAGAGAAAATTTGGCACTGACGTAAACAATAGACTTTCTGGATCAAGTTCTGAGAAGCATCCGAGCCGAGCACTCCAAATTTTACCAAGTCATTTAGTGGTATGGGAACGACCAAAAATACAAGCACCAAGAGACAGGAAGCCAGGGCAGGAAACTTTGAAGATTTTATGAAAAACGTGTGAGGATCAAGATTTATAAGAAAAAGAAAATTTTATAAGAAAACATGAAAAGATCAAGATTTATAAAAGTAATATAAGGTAAAAGAAGAAGGTTATGATCACCAAAAAAGGTCAATTTTAAGAAATCAGTAAAATTATTTGTAATTAGGTAAATTAAATGAAAGGATATATAAAAATTCATTAATTAAAAATATTTTTTTTTATATATGAGTAACAAGGATTTCGGGGTACATGTTTATGCACATTTAAATTAAGTAAAAGAAGTATAAATAAATTTGAGAAATCGAGATGAATTTTGAGGAATATATATTTCGTATTAAAATAATTGATGATTATTATACAAGATCTACAAATTTAAATTTAAAAGGGGTTTTGGAAAATTTTTCTTTTTATTTAGCTGAAACAGTATGGAAAAGTTTTTTATATTAAATTACACGTATGTTTTTGTTCTATAAATGAAACTCATTAGAAGTAATTATTAATTAATATTAATTTTTACAGAAATGTTAAATGAATATTAAGTTATTAATATATATGCTTAGAAATGGATAGTGCGCTGAGAATTAGTAAAATTTTTTATGAAAAACGTAGAAAAAAAGATAGAAACGTGATTTTTGGGTGCAGGAGGAGATCCTGTTCTGCGCAGAACTTGAATTCCTGCTGTGTTCAATGATTGCGAGTAAAAGAATAAATTTTTGGTTTTTCCTTTTGTTTTGTTTTTTTTTCTTGGTTAAAAAGAATAGGAAGATTTTTTTTTTAATTTTAAAACTGAGTTAATAGTTATTGACTAGTTTAAAGTTTCTTTTCTGTTTATGCTAAGGGTGAGGTACTCGAGGGATTTTATGGTTTGGATGATACCGTAGAAAACAAGTCACTGGGTGTGCAACTAGTTCCAGGGCTCGTCCAAATCAAATTATTACTACAGCGTTGTAGGGAAACGCCTGAAGATACCCTTGAATTTTTTCAGCCGGTTAATAGTTATGTTAATGGTAGGCTGGCAGCCGGTTAATGGTTTGTTAATGGTTGGCTGGAAGGTTTAAGAGTGCACTCGTTCAAGGGTTGACAGGGTTCTCGAGAGAAATCCTTAGCATGGTTCCCAGGTTTTGAGCGCTCATTGAAGGAATAGCATAGGCCTATAATAGTATACTAGGGGTACTTTTAAATCTTTGAATAAAATTATTTAAATTTTTGATAATGTTAGCATGTTTCAGTTTAACCATTCATCTTTCTTAAGCATATATATATATATTTTATATAGGTATTTTTAAAGAGTAAATTTTTTTTTATTTAGTATTGGAATGAAATTTTGAAAAGTTTGGGATAAAAAATAAGATGATATAAAGAAAATTTTTAATGTTTGTATACTATAATTATAAATGATTGGATAATAGTATATTGAAATTGATTAATATTAAAAATTGATAACTTTAGTTGCCATTTGTTATAAGTAATGTGTCCGTAATTTTTTTTTTAAACAAAAAATAAGTTATTTTCAAATTTTTCGTATTTTTTTATGAAATTGCAGAAATTTTTTTTTAAACTGAACTTCACCGTTTATTTTGATGATCGGATCCTTTAAAAATAAGATATGTTTTTTTTGAAATATTAAGGAATTGAAAATTTTTATTAAAATGATTTCATTTATATCGTGATGTAATTGCATAGTAAACATGGGCATTAAATTTATGTGCATTTTTTTATGGTTAAATTTGGATTAAATCAGAAAATAACGGATTTTATAAAATATAATTAAGGAAATATATAACGATGATGAAAAAGGCTTATACGTATGCAAAATAATTTGGTTACAATGTAAAGTATTAAATAGGCTGGTATTAGAGTCACCGGGAAGGTTAAACTTATTGGAAACTTTGTATGCAATATATTTGAAATTAAAGTTTTAAAAAGTTTTTAGAGTACACGTTTAATTAAAGTCTATATTTCAAAATTTTATGAGACTAATAAGTAAAAAATAAACAGATTTTGAGAATGATTATTTATCCTTTCATTTGTAAAATTTAGTCATATATGTGATAGTAAAAGCTTTAATTATGTTTAAAAATATTTTAATAAGTAATGCATTTTAACAATTTTATATTTTAATAATAATTTAATATTTAATATTTTAATAATTTATAATAATTTTGATTGTAATATTAGATAAAAATATAAATTTTAAAATAATTTTTAAAATTTACAAAGTTGCTCATTTTATTATCGCAACTTTGGTTTAAGGGGCGAGGTGTAACGTTGTTGGTAACCGCGCAGGCGTAAATATTAGCGGCAATCTTAGCTGAGTTTAAATATATTAAATACATTGGTCACTCTACTATAAAGCACTACATAGTTACTAAGTATTCACTAGATTTAAGATGTATGTATGTAAATGTAATATATGTATATTAAAGTCTTCATGGTGGGAGTATACCATGTAACTTCAGCATCTTTTGTTTTTGGAAATACGCTCTCTCGCTTTTGGGCTGTCATTGTAATAAGTTGGATAATTAAAACACGTTATGTCAAATGTTAATTAATATCTTATTATTTGGAGTTTATCCTATTTATTTTATCCAATTGATATCCTAATCATAAAAGTGCACGTTCTCAATAGAATTTGCCATATATTTTATTGAGGACATCACATAATTAACTTAGTCGCGCGCTCTAGCGAGCACGGAGCGCATTGATATACAATGCGGCTACACGTGAGGTGGTGTATAGAGAAAGAGAGCAACAAAGAGACCGTGTTAAAAACCGGTTTTTAAAGAGAAGCTGGCAACAATGACTAAATTTTTATTTTTAAAAATTAAAATTACTTGTCTAGAGTAGGTGCCTCGTAGTAATTAAAATATTTATTTATTAATTGAACAATTTTCTTTCTGCGGGTAAATATTATATACTGCAAGTACGCCACAGAACCGTAGCGGATCCCTCGTCCTGGCATAAACTGTTGTAAAATGGCCAGGATAAGCTAGGTAGCTAACAAGGTCTCTTTGTCTCTCTACTGTTTGACTATACATAATAAACATTTGTTTACAAGTGTCTTTTTATAAATATTATTTAAACTATTCTTTTAGCCTAGTTAGTGGAAAAAAATTTATACATAAAAATTGATTTTTTAATTGCACTCTATCAAATGGTTATAAAATAATAATGTTACAAGGATTTCTTTACAATTTTTGCATTTACTTAAAAACATAACCAATTCTCAGTTAAGTTTTGTGGTTATACAAAAAGGAGTGCAGAGTACAAGCAAAGGTGTATTAAAGTAATCGGAATAAAAAAATGATTAATAATGGTATTAAAATCATGTTTTTCTAAATTATCAAGTGGTCCAAAAAAAATATCTTACGATGCAGTTATCCCAATTATTATTATACCTTGTTTGCTTTTTTTCGCTGCTCAAGGTTCTCTCTATACTTTACTTATATTTTCTTTAACTCCAATATTTATTTATTATTTAAATCACAATTTCTTAAGATTTTTAATACGTACGAAATTTTTTTTTATATGGTCAATTACAAGTGTTTTTTTATTGATATTAATTTTTGAAATATGTGTTGTTCCATTACTTGAAATATTGCCAGAAGAAAATTTGGTGCTAGTGTTATGTGTTATTGGTGCAATTATTTGTGCTTATAAAACTAGACAAAAATCAGATAAACCAAATCAAGAAAATAATTTATTAGATGGGTTAGAATTAGGAGAAAGAAGTGGAGATGTATGCTCTACTTGTAGAAGAAGAATACCTCCCAGAGCATATCATTGTAGGATTTGCCAAACTTGCATTTTAGGAAGGGAATATCACTGCAAATGGTAATTTAATTTAAGAGGATCATCTATGACCACTAAGGGTAGTCGATAGCATTTTTTTTTATTGAAATATATTAACCATATTTATTAATAATAATTTTTAAATAAAAGGGCCAATATGCTTTGTTTTATTTATCAGAAATTGAAATTGAAAGACAATATTAAAAAATGTTTTCTCGGCAGTGGCGAGAAAGTACGAAGACGTATCTTCTAGCTACTGCCAAAAAAGTAAAATGCGATCCTTGGCCATAAAAAAAGAATAGCCCGAATCGCACGTAAACTACCTTCTGAGCTTATTTTTCTCGCTATGGATCGTAATCTATTACTTGTTTAAACAAATACGACCCAATAAGTTTCGGATAATAAATGCTAAATTTTTTCAGATCTGGGCCCCTTGGACCAAAATTTTGCTTGATTTATTTTGAAAAGTATTTAATGGAAAATTTTTCGATAAATTCTTCTATAAACAAATACCTTACCCTAAAATTTTTAACTTTTTTTTTTCAGTTTCTGATGAAAAATCACGCAAAACATCGGCTGTTTTATTAGAATATTATTCTAAGTAAATATAGTTAATATTTTTCGGTTTTAAAATGTCCTCATGAATACTGACAGTGCAGTAGTCATAGAATTCCCTCTTGAAGAGATTTAGAAGATAATAATTTTATAAAATTATGAAAATGTTACAGGTTGGATTGCTGCATAGGATACAGAAACGTACGATGGTACATTGGATTTCTGTTTTTTTCATCTATCGCATTTATGTACGGTTCAAACTTGATTATGACAACAATATGTCACCCATTTCTTTTAGTTGGAACAATACTTATACCAGATGATTGCAGCGATGTTTATTATCAATTAGAGTAAGTTTAATCTTTTTAATTAAATCGAAAATCTTTGTAACAAATATTTATTTTTTTAGCATTGGGATCTCATTTGTATCGTCAGTTTATTGTTTAATAATAGGTTTAATTTTAATTTTATATTTTTTTTATCACATTTGGATCCTTTATATTGGAGCAACAACCGATGAAAGACTACACACTAATAGCGAAAATAGTAACAATATTTTAAAATACACATCACAAGTATTTTGTTGTGAATCATCAAATTTTAATGCATCCGATAAAACATAAGCCAAATTACAGATACATATTTCAAGTCGCAAATATTTATATTTTTATTTATTAAAATATGTGACAAATAACTAATTAGTCAATTACATTTTTAAAATGCATTAAAATAACATTTTAGACGAATTCATTAATTTTATTAGCTAATTTATTTATTATACTAATAATTATTTATGTAACTGTGATATTATAATTGTAATTACCTAACACTGATTTTGCATAATGCATAAATTAATCAAATTTTTAATTTTTAATTAATGGAAAATATGAAATGTAATGTCTTTACTTGTAGGCAACAATGCACTATTTTCGATTTTGGCAAACTGTCATTATTGCCTGCTAGTAGAAAAAAAACATCTTAGAAATTTTTATGTTATCAAATTGCAGTTTTGAATACTATGCATTCGATAAAATAAACTTTTCTAAGATCCTGATAAAAATATACTATTCTTGAATAAATAATTTTTTCTTGTATAAATATTGAATTATTTAAGACTCCAATCAAAATCCTAATTAAGTACCAAACATTTTTTTTAATGTGTTGTCAAATTTTTAATTTATTTGTAAAATTGCTGAAGGAGACTGCTCACACTGTGTAGTTGGGTGGCTCATTTTGAAACAGAAATATTTCTACTGTATTAAAAAACAGATATTTTTTTAGAGGAAAAATTTGGCATTAAAAAAACAAAAAAAATAATTGTTTTATTTCAGATCTGGGCAATTTCAATTAATATATTGCTTGACTAATGTTGAATATTATTTAATTTAAAAGGAAAAGATCTTTTCTGTCGACCGCCGAAAAATTTTTGATTAAAAACTATGACTACATATTAATTAAAAAGGTTTATAGAAAAAAATTAAATTATGAACATAAATTGCGTGAATTTGGAATCTTTGCCATTTCTGATCTGATTGTCAAATTAACAAAAATAAATAAATGGTTCAAACATCCCAGTTCCAAAATGAGTTGCACGACTACAACCAGCTAAAAATTTTCCCAAAAATAAGTAATTAAAAGAAAGCTCTATTCAGCAGCAAAAAACAAGAAAAACCACAAAAAAATTAGCTTTGGTAAACATTGATTGTGAAAATTATTCTAAACTTAGTAACATTTATAGGTTAGATTAACAAAAATTTAATTTTCAAAGATAACAAACATTCATAAGCGCATGTATAAATTTGAAAAAAGTTGATAATTTTGAGTAGACTTATTAATTAGTTTTAAAATGTGTGTAATCGTGTAACTTGTTTGTTAATAATATTATATAACCTTAATTTATTATTTGAGTGAATAAAATAACAATTTATAAATTCAAAAAATAATAGAATGGGTAAATGACACTATATAAAGTATAAAAATAAATAAAGAGTTATTCTTACTTTATTAAGTAATTGGTGTACTTGGAAATAAAAATTAGGCATGGCAATAATGACATTTGGCACTAAAAAATATCAGTTATTTTACCAACTTTGTTAGCCATATTATATAAAATTCGTTTAATCTTGTAATCATATATTCAATTAATTCACTTTATTTTAATGACACCATAACACTAAAATTATATTTGAAAAATAAAACTAATAACTCCGAATTTGTTCTATTTGTTTTTCTCCTTTGTGTACACACATATAAATACTGTGCTTAAATATTTGTGACGTCAATAATATCTCAACTGCCCGGGCGGAATTGTTTCACGTAGTTTAATTTTAATTTATTTAATCTTACCATTTTCTTTAACAAGTAAAATCAGCCGTAGACTAAGCGAACGGTCTAAATACGAGAAACAATTCCACCCGGGTGCTGGCTAGCAGAAAATCGATCAGCTGTGATATGGCGCTTTTTTTGAATTTAAATTATTAATATTCTACTTTAATACATTATGGTAATTATTAAATCATTAATTATTATTTAATTTATTAGCAGTAAAATATTTTTATTTTTATTATTTTAAAATTTTAAATTGTTCAAAAAAAAATAAATTCAAGTTCAAAAATTTTTACATTATGGTATAAAATAATTTTATTTTTTAAATATTTGCTTTAAGAATGCTTATCTTCAAAATTTTTAAGTTTACAGAATTCAAGTTCAATGATTAGTTAGTTCATACTTGAGTACTTGTATGGCTAAGATTTTGGGGGGCAAGGACATATACGGGGTGCTGTCTTGCGAGATAATAAAAAAAGTCCCAGTATCGAATAAACATATTTGATTCGCCCTATTCCATAAATTTTGATGTCAAATTACACATAATATTTATTTCTTGTATTGTTTTAAATTAATTAATAATAATTTTGTTAACGCTTCCGTGTCTCTTTTTAAAAATTCTTAATTGGCAAATCCTTTAACTTAAAAAAATTTTCTGGTCAGTGGCAAACAATTTTTATAAGGCCCTTGTCTATATTTAAATAAAAAATGCCCCAAATCGTAGTTAACCACCCTCGATTTAGCCTTGGAAGCTAATTTGCATTCGATTTGGGCCATTTTTTACTCTTATGGACACGATCCATAAATATACTATTCCTGATTCTAATTTTCATGTAACTAAAACACAACCATGTCATGTTACAAAAATTTAAATGCCTACCACAGTTTAAAAACTCAAACTCACTACGTGACATAGACATCCCTGACTATGTCAATGGATGAAAGAGGGGATAATAAAAGTTTTCATTTGCCCTTGTATTTGTGTGTAAATGAGACATGGGGATTTAAGTTCGTCTGGTTTCTTCAGCGTTTATTCATTCACTCCCCTCCCGGCGTATGGCGCGACTTGACACTGGAGGATTTGCAATTCTTTTTTTTCTTTAAAAAACCCTCCCTCTCTCTTTCTTATACCGGCACTCATGCAAAACTGAACAGTACACGTCGTTATCTTATTTTTAAACAAAAAAACTAGTTGATTAACTAAATAAATAAGTTTCAGAAAAAATTTAAAGTGTAATTTTTATTAATTTGTTCAACACGATAAAGAAAATGGTGAATACCGGAAAACGAAGCGCCGGCAGAGATGAATTGTTACAGGATGCAAAAATTGTGCTTTTAGATATCGAGGGCACGACAACTAGCATTAGTTTTGTTAAGGTATTTCTAAAATTATTTAAATAATTTTTTTCATAATTTTATGTACTTTCTTAGTAATTTTATGAACGTGGAGATTTTTTTTTTTTTTTGAGATATCGAACCCGATACTTGCGCGTGCGAGCAAAACCGTTGACTTCGGGCTTGGCCTTGCATTCCCTTTTCTTAAATTTGTTTCTTAAATTTCATGGTGCATTAACTTATTTTATTTTAAGTTTTTTTTTTTGAAAATTATAAAAAAATTAATTAATTTATAAAATTTAATTAGTGAGTTAAAATTAACTTAAAATATTTAATTTTTAAAAAATTGTTTAATAATCTAAATTTTTTTTAATCCAATTTTATTTTCTCAAATTTTGACATAAAAAAAATTTTATTGTATTATAGGCCATTTCTTTATAGTTGCATATGTACATGAAAAGTTTCTATTCTCTTTTTCCTTCCCCTCTTTATGTCTGGGATCTGCCGGTAATGCTTTTAACGGTTCGCCTAGACCACCCCTTGTTCTTACATGTACCCCATTTTCACAATATTCTCATGAAAAATATAAGAATAATAATTACATATTTTATTTTACTGTTATTAGAATCAATATAAATTTTTTTTTCAACAGGATACTTTGTTCCCTTACGTACGTGAAAATTTAAAAAAATATGTTGACGAAAAATGGGACAGTGAAGATTTTAAGGATGATTATGAAAAACTAAAAGAACAGGTAATTTTGAAGCAATTTTATTAAATTTTAAATTTATATGTATTCAGGTGTAAAATTTAAAATTTAAAGTACACATGAAACATATGCTTGCACGTAAATTAATAAAAACCTTTTTCTAAAAATAACTTTAATACGTTATAAGTATAAAAAAATTTATCTATAAAAAGATTAAAAGTTCTTGATATATACAAAGAAATATAAAAATAAAAATAAAAAAAAAAAACTAGTTGTTAAAAATTTATTCCCCTTTTTGACATTGAAAAGGAATGTAAATTTAACAATGATAGAGCTGCATTGCCACATTGAATTTTTTGTTATTTTTTGTTGAAAAAGCAGCTGGCAGTTGAACTAAATAAATTTTTTGACCTGTGAGATTCTTCTTTTTTGGACCCTTATTCTATGTTCCTCTTTAAGTTTTTTAAATACATTATTTTTTCTTCTTCCGTTCTGTATACAAGTAATACCTGTTATTATTAAATATTTTTCTCGAGGTATATTTTTTATTATGTAATTATAAGCAATTTTAAAATTATTTATTTAAAATTAAAATTATCAGATTTTATTAAAGATTATGAATTTTTTTATATTATAAAAATAAAGCAGGGTCCATTGATTCACAATTTTGGTAAACCTCTTAAGGAGGAACCATTGTGATAGGTAAAATTTTTATTTTTGATTTTTGGCATATAAGCACATTTTGAAACCCCAGAAGCTAAGAAACCAGTTTTTAAAAAAAGTATGTATGTTTATGGGTGTGTATGTATGTACGTGCGTGAATGCGTGTAACCGGTGATTTTTCGCAACCATTATGGTATTAAGACCTAATTTTCTTCAAATGCTCTGAATGCCATTTATGCCATTTTTTGTGTTTTTCTACATATTGCTTAAGTTACTTAACTAACTCTCATTATAATGACTGGTTTTTGGGGTCACCGATTCCAGAATATTAGGTATAGACCCCAAAAAATTACCCTTATCACTGAAAAACCATAATTATGTAATTTATACAACTGTCGTAATAAAGAACTTAAAAAACTGGTTTGGGTTTTCATACAACCAGTGATAATGGAACATGTTCACTTATAACAATTTTAACATATACTCCCTAATTATTATCTAGAACCGAAGTTATAATAAATCCCGAAATATAAATTATCTTAAGTCCTTAAGCCTAAAGTATAGTACTAAAAAATACAGTTTTTTCGTCATTGGAACAAATTTTTCAGGGTCAGGGCCTAGAAATTTTGAATCAACGACCCCAAAAATCTTAGCCTAGACATTTTTATGAGAATTAGAATATCTTATAATATTAAATCTAAATATAAAGCTTTCTAGTTGCAAATCTAGTGAGGGCAAAGGTTATATTTCTTCCACTCCTGTGAATAGGTTTTTTATAAATTTTTATTATTAAATTTTTGGGTTTTTACTCCCTTGAGAGATTTTTCTTGATTTATTTTTATGGTTAACAGAATAAAAAGTTACGAAATGAGAAAACTTTAAAAACGAACACCCTATAGTGCTTGAAAAATAAAGAAATTCACTGAAGTAACACAGACCCCCCAAGTTGAGCCTGATTTAAAAAATATATCCTCAGACAGTAACAATAAGTTGAAGGTATATTACATGGTTATAGTTATAGTTATTCATAAAATAAAGTTGAGACTTGCGCAGGTAAAAAAGATTTTTCGTTTAACCTAAATTTAACTTCCGGGGCCTAAGACTAGCTTTCAAAGTAATTCTTAACTTTTGGAAAAGAATAGGTTACTATAAATTTATAATAAAAAATGAGTACTCGTAATAAAAACAAATTTTGAATTTCATTAAAATTCAAAGAAACCTTACTTAATACACGTAGAACATTGAGGCTCTGTTTAGGAGACCCATTGAATATCAAAGATTTGACTTCTAACAGTCCTTAAAAATTATTGCATTATACATTTTTTTATAACAGTATTTTTGTTAAAAATAGGACTGGTTGCCCATAAGTTATTTGTCCAGAATGGAAAATAATATCTTTTTGAATACCGAGATTTTTTCTCCAGGTTAATATTTGCTAACAAACGAGATTCCGATATTAGATATAATAATTGAAAAGCCGAATCAATCTTAATTTCCACCCATTTTACCTTTTAAGCATAAGTTTAAACCCCTTTGAATCAGACTCTTTGTACTACCCAAACTCAAATAATACACTAAAAGTATGCAAAATAATTTTAAAATTATTTTAATAATTTAAAAAATTAAGCTTTTTAAGGCCATCCCTATAAAGAAAATAGCTTATATTTTTATGATTGAATATTTAAGCAGTAATTGAATAAAACATTGTTTTTCTTTTAAATTTTAGAATTTTAGTTAATGATGTTAAAAATTAGTGATTTCCTATAAAATTTTCCAATACAAATAACATTTTCATACTAAAATAGGGGAAAAGAGCATTGGATGTCTCTGTTGGTAGCATCTCGGCTCGGTAACCTAAGGGTCCCGGGTTTGAATCCCACTATTTACAAAAATAATTTCAAGATTTTTTTTCTGAAATATTAAATTCTTGAAATTATTTACCACCAATGCTTTGGACTAGGAATCTGAAAATGGAAGGGATAAAATCCGACATTTTTAGATAATTCAGTCCAGGTGTCTCCAAGAGCAATTTAAGCCGGCTTGGGAACAGGAGAAACTGCGAATCTCTGAGGCCATAGGTAACAACGCCCACACGCACTACACAAAACATCTTCACTTGCACACTTTAAGGAGCTACCTTATAAAAAACTTTATCAACAAGAATAAACTTAAATCATTTATCAGAAAAAAACTAAACTACAAAGACAAACCGAGTTAAAAGTAAGTAAAGTCGTTAATGACTTTAAGACTTACAGCTCATTAAAAATATAATAATAATTATTATTTATTGAAAATAACTGCCCCCCCCACAAGGGGAGGGTAAAAATTTATATTTTATTGGAGGAATTTCGGGGTCTCCAGTTTCCTCTATTAAAAACATTCTTGCTTAATCTAACATGTGTAAATAAATATAAAATTATTTGACAACAAACAATATCAATTTGAGTATTACAATTTTTTAATTTCTTGCTTAATAAATAAATTTATAATTGAATATGACCCTTATAACGTGACTGGGTAGTCATTACATCAAAATAGAATAATATTTTTAAAAAAAGAATAAAAATAAATAAAATATATAAAAGAAAAAGTGTATAAATAAAAATATGTATTGCCTTACTCCAAAATCTTGTTCGATATATGTCTCTTGACCAGCGAATCGTATCACTTATCATCAGGCTCCTCCAGTGATGCGCTATGCCGTGAAATATATCAAGGGTAGGCAACGAAAATACTATAAGATAAAATAAGACAGAGCGAGTTTTCCTTTTCTATCTTATGGTAATTTGGTAGCCAACCTACGTTAAAATTTCACGGCAAAGCGCACCACTGGGCTCCTCATCATCTGCGCATAACGCTGGTTGATGTTAAGAACTCTGATGATCCACTCGATTTGCCAGTTCCATCCACCAATAGAGCCGACTATAATGATCAACTTTATGTTGTCTAACTTCATTGAATGCGACCATACGGTTCTCAAAGGGAACGGTTACTTTGATGACAATAATCGTCACGTATGACAATGTCAGGACGTAGTAGGGCCAAATCGCCGACTTCTACTGGTACAGTTCGGTTCGTTGTAACTGTGCCGCGGGTCGTCAGTGCTTTAATCATACGGTGCTGCATATTATTGTGTCGTCTTTGGATTGCGTCTGAGTGTACTCCACAATGCCCGATCACATAAGGTAAGGTTTCTTGCGGATGGCGGCAATTACGACAACGTTTGTCACCTTGCCTTTCCCAATTTCTAGCCGCAGTTTTAGCGGTAAGCAATTAAGTTTAGCTCTTTGGACAAAGCGCCAGTCACAAAAGCGAGTGAAGCTTCCAGATTGCAAATAGTGATTTGAAAACTTACACTTGCTGTTTATTTCAAAAATTTTACCCTGGTCCTTTTTAGCGAGCAGTGATTTTAAGTAATGAACGGTAAGAGCTGCTTGCATCCTACGTATTATCTGTGATCTGGACTGTGGAAGCACAACTACTGTCCTGTTTCCTGTTGTATTGCACTCTAAAGAGTGTTCGTATACTAAAATAGGAAAATAGGGGTGCGCCATAATACCCAGTGCGCCACAATACCCCTGTCTTTCCTACATTCTAAAATGGGTCTTAGAAAATTTTTTTTTTTTAATACTACAGACTGTAGTCGCATTTGTTATAATAAACATTTCTAACACGAGAATCAGATTTTTTCTCTATAGAATCAGTTTTTTCTCTACAAGGACAAAAATTACGGTCTCTCGAAATTGGAATATAGTAATTATTGCCCGCTAGTAGAGAAATTAAAAATATATTTTTTTAAAATATCTTAGTTTGTGATATATTCTCATTTGTTTAAAGTTACATTTGTAACAAATATACAAAAGATTGGTTAAAGTTTTTTGGGTGCGATAAAAAGCAAAAAGTCCTCCATTTCAGGATCAATTACATGGGGTTATAATTATAATATAACAATAAGAATTATTGAATATTGTAAGTGCGAATACCTGTGTAACATTTAAGTTTTGCATTTGTTATATGGTTTTCCTTCGTTTTTTACTGGCTTCAAGTAACTTTAGAATCAAACTTTTTATATTATAACTATCTCATCTTTCTTATAAGATATAATATTTTCATAATGTTTAATGATTCCTATGTACTACAATCCTATATATATTTTGCCCTGAAAATAAATAAATTCAAATTAAAATCATATTAATTTATGTATTTATAAATTTAAAACTTTAGTATTTTTTTTAAAATGTAACTATAAAATAAATTATTCAATTATTTAATTTCAGGCAAAAATTGATGAAGAAAATAAAGTCGAATCCGTTATAAAAATATTGGATGAAAGCGAAAATTTGGAAGAGAAAAAAGAATCTGTCATAAAAAATGTATTATGGCAGATGGATAATGATAGAAAAACTACCGCCTTAAAGCAATTGCAAGGACATATGTGGAATGAAGCTTACGTTTCGGGCACAATTAAAGGACAGTGAGTATTGATTGGAGCTTCTTTAAAATTTTTTCCTTAATTTACGAAAATCAAAATTTTTTAATTTTACATTATTAAATGAAATAACTTTTAACTTGTTTGTGTAAATAATACAGCCAAAATTCATAGAACATGTTTCAAGTATCTGTTAAAGATACGTAATAATATATAACCATTTTCCTGTACATGGTTTAGTAACTGGTTCTCATGATTTTAAATTTTGCTTATTTAATATTTTCGTAATTATGACCTAAATGTTATTCTAATTGTAATTACCTAATATCAAATTAATCTAAGTCCGTAAATTAAAATTGTTAGTCCATTTGCCCCCCCCCCTCAATTCCAAGATTCGACAAGTACCCTTCATCAACAAAATTAAAGATTACCTATAAAATGACTAAAACAAACTAAATGAGAAACTTTTTTTTACACATAACAGGCAATCGACCCAGGTAGTTAGAAAATAGAACTTGCAAGTTTAGGTATAGAAACCACATTTTTTGGAAAATTTGATTTGAAGGTTTTTAAAACTTTTCTTTAATTAATATACGAATGCATGCATTATATGTGTGAATCCATGATATGTATTTTTGAATTTGTTATTAATGTTAATATTTCTTACGATTTTGTACCTAAACTTGCAAGTTCGATTTTGTGGCTACCCGATTTCGATTGCTTGTTATGTGTAGAAAAATGTTTCTTGGGTAGTTTATTTTGTTATTTTAGGTAAATTTTAATTTTGTTAAGGAGCCCCACCTTAAAGAGAGAGAGAAAATAATATTTATAATTTGTTCCTTTCAAATTTTTAATTAAATTGGAATATTGAAATTGGTCAATAAGGAACAATACGTGATGTTATTTTTACAAACTTTTTATTGTAAAATTGTCCAAAATATTAAATTTTGCTATAATTTCGAATGTCTCATTACATTCCTCTTCAGGCTAAAACATTATTTAAAAAAAGGTTGTTTTTTACAATCTTTTTCAAAAATTAATTATAATAAAGTTGAAGTATACAAACAAACATACCTAATTTATAAAAACATATAAACATTTTTTTAAAGCAATAAACCTACTCTTTACTTTTATACCATATACAGATCTAAAATACTTGTATACCTCAACTAAATTTGAAAATTCTTCTTGACTAATTCTTCTGCATCTTCCCTGCTTGTTCAAAACATCAGTTTTTTTAAGCTTCTTACTATTTATCTTTTCTTGATCTAACCCGTTGTTGATACCGTCTTTTCTAGTCATTGATCTTGTGATATGTTATATGTTTTTATAAATTAGGTATGTTTGTTTGTATACTTCAACTTTATTATAATTAATTTTTGAAAAAGATTGTAAAAAACAACCTTTTTTTAAATAATGTTTTAGCCTGAAGAGGAATGTAATGAGACATTCGAAATTATAGCAAAATTTAATATTTTGGACAATTTTACAATAAAAAGTTTGTAAAAATAACATCACGTATTGTTCCTTATTGACCAATTTCAATATTCCAATTTAATTAAATTATTTTCTCTCTTGTGTGCTTTCATGAGTTTCTGAATTTTTATAAAAACAATTTATTGATAAACATCAATAATTAATATAAAATTACTTTTCAGTGTATACGAAGATGTACCAAAAGCTTTCGAAGAGTGGACTAAAAAAGGAAAAAAAATTTATATTTATTCAAGTGGCAGCGTGAAAGCTCAAAAGCTACTTTTTGGTCACTCAGAACATGGAGATTTATTAAAAGTAAAATAAAAAAAACCTATTCAATTAATGATTAATTTTTACATAAAACTTTTTTACATATTTCAGTATATTTCTGGTCATTTTGATACTGAAGTGGGCCCTAAGCAAGAAGCACAAAGTTACAAGGACATTGCTAAAAAAATTGGTGAAGAGCCATCTTCGATCTTATTCTTTACTGATATTGTTAAAGGTTTGTATTAATATTATCGGTTTAGATAAATTTTTTTTATATAATTTGTGGATTTGACTGAATGTTTTGTAAACGAATGCCTCTTTCACAAGCCTTAACTTTTTATCTCATATCTGAAAAATCCAACTTATTTTATATTTAAAATTTTTCAATTTACTTTTTGGATCACCATATTCTTATTCAAGTGCATAAAAGTTTGCCTATCTTATTTTTAAAATATCAGTTGCTTTTTAATTTTTTTCCCCTACTTCTTCAAAATCTTTTAAATTTTTGGCATGTCTTTGTTTTTAATTTTTTCTTTTCTTAAATCTTGTAGAATAGAAAAATATTTTTCTTTTATTATGCAATCATATCAGAATATAATTTTGTAGGGGCGATTAAATTGGAAGTAGATAAAGAATGGGCGTTTGGCATAAATGTGGTGGGGGGAGGAGTGGTGGTGGGGGAAGCCGATGGTGAGGGTAACGTCAGCCGTGCAGTTGCACGAGAGGTTTTCGCGAGTCCTCCATTTTTTTAATGAAATTGCACAAGATGGCGGCCCACGGATGCGTTATCCAAGATGGCGGCCCACATCGTGCAGTTGCACTATAGGTTATATCGGTCCTAGCAGTTTCAAGATCCAAGATGGCGGCCCACGTGGTACAGTTGCACTATAGGTTAAGTCGGTCCAAATAGTTATATGATCCAAGATGGCGGCCCACGTGGTACAGTTGCACTATAGGTTAAGTCGGTCCAAATAGTTATATGATCCAAGATGGCGGCCCACGTGGTACAGTTGCACAAGTGGTTTCCGTCATATTTTTTTTTTGGTTAAGATCCCCTCCCCCTTTTTAATCAACAGTATGGCGGACATACAAGAGAGGTTATGGGTGTAAATCCAAGACGACCGCTTACCAGATGTCGGTAAAGTAGTTTTGTTTTTTATCAAACGTCGGTAAATTAGCATTTTTAGTTTTTCCTCTACATATAAATGCTTTGTATGATATTAATTTTATCTTTTCTTTAAAACTTATAAATAACACTTACAATTTATAAAAAAAGTTGAAAATGACTCAGGAATTTTTTTTATTTACACGTATACTTTAAAACTTTTTAACTCCTGAGTCATTTTCAACTATAGTCAATTTAATTTTACGTTCTTATATAGTAAGTAAAATAGTATTTTACCACTTGCGAGAAAAAAGTTAACACGCCCTCTATCGGATAATTCTTGAAATTTTTATGAAAATCCGCGCAGTTTATGTAAAATTGGCGCCAACTATTTAAAAAACTAAATTTATTAACATAATCTCAAAATATTTTTATTTTTATTTTTTTATTTTTTGATAAAGTTAATACATAACCTTAATTTTTATTTTTATTCATTACATAAAATAAAGACTTTTATTTTGTTCCTTAAAGTTACATTTGTTATAAATGGTATTAAATAAATTAAAGCAATGTTTATTCATTTAAATAAGTATTTATTTTTTTTTTTTTTATATTCTTAAAAACACATTAATTAATATATAATTTTAGCTGTCCTTAATTCTTCGATTATTAACTTAATTTCATTATCATGACCAATAAATCCATGTTCTCTCTCTTCCACTAATACTCTCAGACGATCAACAAGTTCATTTGGATCATCCCAATTGTCATAATCGAATGATGAGTCGATGGTATCACTACATGTTGATGTTGTACCGTAAGCCGAGGAATATAAAAAATTTTGATCTATAGAACTTTTAAAACTCTGATTTTTATTGAATGTTTGATCAGCTTCATTCATATTAAAATTTTCTTGAGGTGAATTATTTTGACTATTGTTTAGGTATCTTGTTTGTTTCAAATTATTTCTCATAGGTTTATTGCTAGTAAATGATGAATCGATCGTGTTTACTCCTATACTTCGAACAGATTTTTCTGTATTCGTTGCCTTATCACAAAAAGTTTTTTCATTATCCGGTTTTTCAAACTCAAATAATTTTTTGATAGAGTCGTATTTTGTTTCTTCTTGCAATGTGTTTAAATCATCATCATCATCGTCATTACTTGTTTCCATATGACAAGATTTAGATGAATTCTCATACTTTTTCTGATCAAAATTTTCATCTTTTAACGATTTATAATCTTTTGAATGATTGTGTACAATATTCATATGTGTGATAGAATTCGCAATGATTAAAACTTTTGCCTTACACATTTTGTGTACACATCTCCATACATCACCTGAACGAATTTTCCAACCAAAGCGATACATTTGATTATCTATCTTTTTAAGCTGCCTACCTTTTCGACTAAGTAAATCTTCCGATGTTAACATTTTGAGATTATGTTTTATACTGACAAAGTAATAGGAATGAATGTAACTATATAACAAAACAAATTATGTTCATAATTCGATAATCTTCGATAATATTTTTATATTTACTAACTTCACATACTTTCGGTAATTATCAGCAAACTTCATAATAGTTTATTTAAGTTAGATGATAAGTAAACTAAAAAGTGGCGCTAACTATACTAAAAATTGCGCTAACTATATAAAAATTGCGCTAACTATACTAAAAAGTGGCGCTAAGTATATAAAATTTGTGCAAACTATACTAAAAATTGCGCAAACTATATAAAAATTGCGTTAACTAATTAAAAATTGCGCTAACTATACTAAAAAGTGGCGCTAAGTATATAAAATTTGTGCAAACTATACTAAAAATTGCGCAAACTATATAAAAATTGCGCTAACTAATTAAAAATTGCGCTAACTATACTAAAAATTGCGCTAACTATATAAAAATTGCGCTTACTATTTAAAAATTGCGCTAACTATACTAAAAAGTGGCGCTAAGTATATAAAATTTGTGCAAACTATACTAAAAATTGCGCAAACTATATAAAAATTGCGCTAACTAATTAAAAATTGCGCTAACTATACTAAAAATTGCGCTAACTATTTAAAAATTGCGTTAACTATATAAAAATTGCGCTAACTATACTAAAAATTGCGCTAACTATTTAAAAATTGCGCTAACTATATAAAAATTGCGCTAACTATACTAAAAATTGCACAAACTATATAAAAATTGCGCTAACTATTTAAAAATTGCGCTAACTATACTAAAAATTGCACAAACTATACTAAAAATTGCGCTAACTATATAAGAATTGCGCTAACTATATAAGAATTGCGCTAACTATACTAAAAAGTGGCGCTAAGTATATAAAATTTGTGCAAACTACTTAAAATCTAAAATTGTTTATATAACCTCAAAATTTTTTTATTTACTAATAAAGTTAATACATAACCTTAAAATTTTTTTAATCATTAATTACATAACCTAAGACTTTTATTTCATTAAAGTTAAATTTTTTATAAAAGGTATTAAATAAATTAAAGTCATTTTTATTCATTTAAATAATTATTTATTATTATTAATCTTATAAAATAGTACACAAATAGTTTAACAAAGCATGACATATTTTAAATTAAAATTTTTTTAAAACATTCTTTACAATTTTTAATCATTGGAGATATTCTATTGTTGTTGTGATCATGAATTGTGCAAACTTTTCTCATCTGAAATTCATCATCTTGTTGACACTCTTCAGGAAGTAAATCCCAGCATTTATCAATACAATATTCAGCAAAGTGACTGATGAGTAATTCTCGATGAGCTCACTTTTTTATACTATTTTCTTGACCTCGCCACTGATTGGCTTATATTGTATCATGCGGTCGTGTAATATTAGACAGTACGCCTCTGTATTTGCTGGGAATTGAGCGCTACTTTCAAATTCTAAGCGTACGTCTACTGGAGCATACTTCAGAGACTCAATTTGTTTGGAACAATCTATTATTACCAATGGCGCCTTATTCAAAAAATCTTTTCTGTTGAGTATTACTTCAGAAGTTTCTTTACCATAATAGCTTACTTGAAAATTGGTAAACATATTGTACAAAATTGAATATTTATTTTGAGCTATATTCAAATTTAAATTTTCGTGTGGATAACATTGCGAATTCAAGTACAGTTTTACGTTGGTTAAATTAATATGATCAAATACACTCGCATTTTGATCTATTTTATTACCACGATTCGTTTGAAATCCAATAATCACATATCTTGGTTTTTCCATTTGTGTTGATGTTTTAACTGTCCAGACATGTTTTGTAGCTGCTGGGAGACTTGGACAATGAAAAAGTTCTCTTGATTGAAAAATTATTGGGAGATATGGATCTTTTTCAATAAATCTTATCAATTCAGCCTTTTGTTTATCTGCTAACAGAATTTTAGGCATCTCCCAAGTCAATGAGGTAATTGTAATGGCAACATTTTCAGCAGCATCTCCTCGAATTTTCATAACTGCATTCGTATCTTGATTTGATCTTGTAAAGTATAAATCGTGTCTCATGTTTACAATCATTTTTCGATTATGCTCAGCGACTCCGAAAATCATACTCAGAGGTATCAAAACTTCAAAATTTCCATTATCATCAACTAAAGATTGTTCATTATCAAATAGCCAACCAGCATTTTCCAAAAATTTTTGTTGTGTTGGAGTGTATGATGGATAACCTTTCATAAGTGTACTAATACCAACGTTATTACAACGATCGATAAGTTGCCCGTTAAGTTCATATTTTATTTCTGAGAACAAATGACAGATGGCGTTGTTGACTAGTATTGTATTTACTACTTTACCACCAGCAGCTAATCGAATTTTGCCTTGAATGTGTATAAAACTTTTTGACGATTCTATCACTCACTATGAAATACATTCACATCGGCCTTATGCTACAAGTTCATATCAAAATAACGATACGATTCATATAACTATTCAACATCAGGATCAATTACTTTTACCGTCAAAAAGTTTTATACACATTCAAGGCAAAATTCGATTAGCTGCTGGTGGTAAAGTAGTAAATACAATACTAGTCAACAACGCCATCTGTCATTTGTTCTCAGAAATAAAATATGAACTTAACGGGCAACTTATCGATCGTTGTAATAACGTTGGTATTAGTACACTTATGAAAGGTTATCCATCATACACTCCAACACAACAAAAATTTTTGGAAAATGCTGGTTGGCTATTTGATAATGAACAATCTTTAGTTGATGATAATGGAAATTTTGAAGTTTTGATACCTCTGAGTATGATTTTCGGAGTCGCTGAGCATAATCGAAAAATGATTGTAAACATGAGACACGATTTATACTTTACAAGATCAAATCAAGATACGAATGCAGTTATGAAAATTCGAGGAGATGCTGCTGAAAATGTTGCCATTACAATTACCTCATTGACTTGGGAGATGCCTAAAATTCTGTTAGCAGATAAACAAAAGGCTGAATTGATAAGATTTATTGAAAAAGATCCATATCTCCCAATAATTTTTCAATCAAGAGAACTTTTTCATTGTCCAAGTCTCCCAGCAGCTACAAAACATGTCTGGACAGTTAAAACATCAACACAAATGGAAAAACCAAGATATGTGATTATTGGATTTCAAACGAATCGTGGTAATAAAATAGATCAAAATGCGAGTGTATTTGATCATATTAATTTAACCAACGTAAAACTGTACTTGAATTCGCAATGTTATCCACACGAAAATTTAAATTTGAATATAGCTCAAAATAAATATTCAATTTTGTACAATATGTTTACCAATTTTCAAGTAAGCTATTATGGTAAAGAAACTTCTGAAGTAATACTCAACAGAAAAGATTTTTTGAATAAGGCGCCATTGGTAATAATAGATTGTTCCAAACAAATTGAGTCTCTGAAGTATGCTCCAGTAGACGTACGCTTAGAATTTGAAAGTAGCGCTCAATTCCCAGCAAATACAGAGGCGTACTGTCTAATATTACACGACCGCATGATACAATATAAGCCAATCAGTGGCGAGGTCAAGAAAATAGTATAAAAAAGTGAGCTCATCGAGAATTACTCATCAGTCACTTTGCTGAATATTGTATTGATAAATGCTGGGATTTACTTCCTGAAGAGTGTCAACAAGATGATGAATTTCAGATGAGAAAAGTTTGCACAATTCATGATCACAACAACAATAGAATATCTCCAATGATTAAAAATTGTAAAGAATGTTTTAAAAAAATTTTAATTTAAAATATGTCATGCTTTGTTAAACTATTTGTGTACTATTTTATAAGATTAATAATAATAAATAATTATTTAAATGAATAAAAATGACTTTAATTTATTTAATACCTTTTATAAAAAATTTAACTTTAATGAAATAAAAGTCTTAGGTTATGTAATTAATGATTAAAAAAATTTTAAGGTTATGTATTAACTTTATTAGTAAATAAAAAAATTTTGAGGTTATATAAACAATTTTAGATTTTAAGTAGTTTGCACAAATTTTATATACTTAGCGCCACTTTTTAGTATAGTTAGCGCAATTCTTATATAGTTAGCGCAATTCTTATATAGTTAGCGCAATTTTTAGTATAGTTTGTGCAATTTTTAGTATAGTTAGCGCAATTTTTAAATAGTTAGCGCAATTTTTATATAGTTTGTGCAATTTTTAGTATAGTTAGCGCAATTTTTATATAGTTAGCGCAATTTTTAAATAGTTAGCGCAATTTTTAGTATAGTTAGCGCAATTTTTATATAGTTAACGCAATTTTTAAATAGTTAGCGCAATTTTTAGTATAGTTAGCGCAATTTTTAATTAGTTAGCGCAATTTTTATATAGTTTGCGCAATTTTTAGTATAGTTTGCACAAATTTTATATACTTAGCGCCACTTTTTAGTATAGTTAGCGCAATTTTTAAATAGTAAGCGCAATTTTTATATAGTTAGCGCAATTTTTAGTATAGTTAGCGCAATTTTTAATTAGTTAGCGCAATTTTTATATAGTTTGCGCAATTTTTAGTATAGTTTGCACAAATTTTATATACTTAGCGCCACTTTTTAGTATAGTTAGCGCAATTTTTAATTAGTTAACGCAATTTTTATATAGTTTGCGCAATTTTTAGTATAGTTTGCACAAATTTTATATACTTAGCGCCACTTTTTAGTATAGTTAGCGCAATTTTTATATAGTTAGCGCAATTTTTAGTATAGTTAGCGCCACTTTTTAGTTTACTTATCATCTAACTTAAATAAACTATTATGAAGTTTGCTGATAATTACCGAAAGTATGTGAAGTTAGTAAATATAAAAATATTATCGAAGATTATCGAATTATGAACATAATTTGTTTTGTTATATAGTTACATTCATTCCTATTACTTTGTCAGTATAAAACATAATCTCAAAATGTTAACATCGGAAGATTTACTTAGTCGAAAAGGTAGGCAGCTTAAAAAGATAGATAATCAAATGTATCGCTTTGGTTGGAAAATTCGTTCAGGTGATGTATGGAGATGTGTACACAAAATGTGTAAGGCAAAAGTTTTAATCATTGCGAATTCTATCACACATATGAATATTGTACACAATCATTCAAAAGATTATAAATCGTTAAAAGATGAAAATTTTGATCAGAAAAAGTATGAGAATTCATCTAAATCTTGTCATATGGAAACAAGTAATGACGATGATGATGATGATTTAAACACATTGCAAGAAGAAACAAAATACGACTCTATCAAAAAATTATTTGAGTTTGAAAAACCGGATAATGAAAAAACTTTTTGTGATAAGGCAACGAATACAGAAAAATCTGTTCGAAGTATAGGAGTAAACACGATCGATTCATCATTTACTAGCAATAAACCTATGAGAAATAATTTGAAACAAACAAGATACCTAAACAATAGTCAAAATAATTCACCTCAAGAAAATTTTAATATGAATGAAGCTGATCAAACATTCAATAAAAATCAGAGTTTTAAAAGTTCTATAGATCAAAATTTTTTATATTCCTCGGCTTACGGTACAACATCAACATGTAGTGATACCATCGACTCATCATTCGATTATGACAATTGGGATGATCCAAATGAACTTGTTGATCGTCTGAGAGTATTAGTGGAAGAGAGAGAACATGGATTTATTGGTCATGATAATGAAATTAAGTTAATAATCGAAGAATTAAGGACAGCTAAAATTATATATTAATTAATGTGTTTTTAAGAATATAAAAAAAAAAAAAATAAATACTTATTTAAATGAATAAACATTGCTTTAATTTATTTAATACCATTTATAACAAATGTAACTTTAAGGAACAAAATAAAAGTCTTTATTTTATGTAATGAATAAAAATAAAAATTAAGGTTATGTATTAACTTTATCAAAAAATAAAAAAATAAAAATAAAAATATTTTGAGATTATGTTAATAAATTTAGTTTTTTAAATAGTTGGCGCCAATTTTACATAAACTGCGCGGATTTTCATAAAAATTTCAAGAATTATCCGATAGAGGGCGTGTTAACTTTTTTCTCGCAAGTGGTAAAATACTATTTTACTTACTATATAAGAACGTAAAATTAAATTGACTATAGTTGAAAATGACTCAGGAGTTAAAAAGTTTTAAAGTATACGTGTAAATAAAAAAAATTCCTGAGTCATTTTCAACTTTTTTTATAAATTGTAAGTGTTATTTATAAGTTTTAAAGAAAAGATAAAATTAATATCATACAAAGCATTTATATGTAGAGGAAAAACTAAAAATGCTAATTTACCGACGTTTGATAAAAAACAAAACTACTTTACCGACATCTGGTAAGCGGTCGTCTTGGATTTACACCCATAACCTCTCTTGTATGTCCGCCATACTGTTGATTAAAAAGGGGGAGGGGATCTTAACCAAAAAAAAAATATGACGGAAACCACTTGTGCAACTGTACCACGTGGGCCGCCATCTTGGATCATATAACTATTTGGACCGACTTAACCTATAGTGCAACTGTACCACGTGGGCCGCCATCTTGGATCATATAACTATTTGGACCGACTTAACCTATAGTGCAACTGTACCACGTGGGCCGCCATCTTGGATCTTGAAACTGCTAGGACCGACATAACCTATAGTGCAACTGCACGATGTGGGCCGCCATCTTGGATAACGCATCCGTGGGCCGCCATCTTGTGCAATTTCATTAAAAAAATGGAGGACTCGCGAAAACCTCTCGTGCAACTGCACGGCTGACGTTACCCCCACCATCGGCTTCCCCCACCACCACTCCTCCCCCCACCACATTTATGCCAAACGCCCATTCTTTATCTACTATTGGAAATTTAATATAAAAAAGGACAAATAAAAAGCAATAAACAAATAAAAATAATAAAATCTGTTAAAATAAATTAGACGATGAAATTGTTTTAAAGTTAGTAAAGCATTTCTTTATTTCAAAGCAATATTTTTTTATAGAAGCTGAAGCTGCAAAATCTGCAGGGTTGTTAACTTTAATTGTTGTCAGAGAAGGAAACGCGCCCTTAACTAATGAAGATCAAAAATTATTTACTTTAATTGACTCTTTTCCATTTTAAGATTGTAAATTTGGGCATAAAACAAATGGTTCGTTTAACTTTATACCAAGAAGTGTTAAAAATTTCATTTAAAGTAACGGAAGAAAAATACTTTGAAAAATATGAAAGAAACACTTTTATTTTTTATATAAAAGCACATTTTTGTTGCTTTTTTATTAAAAATCTATAAATTGAATAAATAATTGCATGATTTTTACTTTTTGTACATGTGACATAAACTATTCAGATACTTTAATGCTTGGATGAGTGGTTTATGATAAACGTGTAATAATTAATAAATAAGTTTTGCAGCAAATTTTTTGAGTGTTCTTATTTTTTGAAACTTTAATTAGTACTAATAAGTTTCAGTGATATTCAGGATTTTCTCAATATATTTATTTTATAAAATTAGGTTTAGATTAAAGAATATTCGTATAATGACTCTTAAAGACCATTTTTTTAAATATTTTTTTGTAGAAGCTGAAGCTGCAATAGCCGCTGGATTGTCTGCAGCCATCACTTTGAGGGAAGGAAATGCACCCTTAACTGATGAGGAAAAGAAATCATTTACCTTACTTGATTCATTATTAGATTTAAGCTGCGAGGCATCTTGCAAACGTCAAAAGTTAGACGATGATAACGAAAAAAATAAGCAAGAAACTATTGAAGTTACAAGTTCTTCAGAAATATCCACAGCTGCTGCAGAACCAATGGATACTTCAGAACAAGAAAAGGTCACAGAGGAAAAATCTGATGTCAAAAATGAAGATGAAAAAAAACCTGAAACTAAGACTAATGGTCAAGTAAAATCTAATGAATCAGCTACTGTCAAAGATGATGCAGAAGTTAAAATGACACCAAAAATATCAGAGGAAAAATTAACCGAAAATAAAAAAACTGAAAATGAAGAAAAAAAAGAAACAGAAATGGAAACGGAGCAAAATCAAGTTGACTCAAAATCTGTAGATACAATTGAAGTTACGAAAGAAGATGATGTAAAATGTGAAAAAGAAAATAAAAAAGTGGACAATGAAACTGAATTAAAAGATAAAAAGATGGAAGATGTTGATTCTGAAAAAAAACCAGTAGAAGAATCTGTTCAAAAAGAAAAAGAATCATCAGATGTTGAAATGAAATCTGCAGATTCTGAATCAATATCTAAAGATGAAAAAATCTCAGAAAAACATACTGAGAGTGAAAAAACTGAAATTATTGAAAAAGTTGAACCTAAAGCCGAAGTTGCAGATTTAGAGGATAAAAAATCCGTAGAAACTGATAAAGCAGAAAACAACGTTGAAAAAAATAAAGAAGAAACAAAGGTAGACAATGATGTAAAAAAAGATCAAATTTTAGAATCTGAAAAAGAAATTAAAAAAGCTGAAACTGTTGATAATGAAGTTAAGGAAAATGGAACTACAAAAGAACAGGATTCAAAAGAAGAAGCAGAATCTAAATCGTCAATCGAAAAACAAAAAGAATTAACTAATTCATCTGGAACCGAAAAACCCGATATTTTAAAAGAGGTGACAGATGAAAAAACAACTGTTACAGAAGAAGTTGACAGTAAAGTTAATAAAAGTGAAAATACTGAAGTAAAAGTAGACAAAAAAACAGACGAAGTAACTGTGAAAGACAAAATTGAAGTTACAAAGCCCGAGGAAAATAATGTACAAGATAAAATTGAAGACAAAATCAGCAATAGTAAAGCTGATGATAAATGTGCGCAAGAAAAAACTGAAGTTGATCAGCCAAAAGAAGTTACACAAAAAGAAAATATTAAACCTCCTGCATCTGAAAAACAAGAAGAGCAGTCGAAAGAATCAAATTCAATTGTTGAAAAAGATAAAACTATAGTGCCTGAAATTTCCCCAGAAGATAAAGTTATGAATGGATCAGCCACAAATGGAAATTCAAAACTTGATGAAGAAAAAGTTTTAAATGGTTCTGAAGAAGTAAAAAAAGCAGAAGAAAAAACTGAAGTTGTTCAAAACGGAAAGACCGAAGAATCCATAACAGAGACCATTAAATTAAAAAAAGCTGATGCAATCGCAGATCCTGAAACTGTTACTCCTCCAGTTGTAGCAGCTACATCTTAAATATTATTTTTTCATCTGTCAAGTTTCACATTTTTCATAAAAAAATAATAAAAGATAAAAAAATTAAAAAAAAAAAAAAAAACAATCAAAACAGACAGAAGTAGATCTATCTTGCTGACCAAAAGAAATAAAAAAAAAAATAAATTAAACAGCGTTTTCAGTTTCATTTATTTATTAAATATTAATTATGTGATTGAGCTAAATATGATAGTTCCTGAGTAAAAAAAAATTTTTTGATAAAATTTTTTAACTAAACATAAAATAAACTAGTGCGATTCCTACTTAAGCTATTCATAGTGAATTGTTAATATTTGTTGTATTTTTGATAAACAGTGAAATTATTTTTAATATAAAATATTTTTAAGTTTTTATAATTTTTTAAAAAAATGTTTGCCTGAGATTATTCATTACTATTATTTAAATAGAATTTATTTTTCATTAGTTTATAAGATGATAAGTGTACACTGATAATGAACCTGCAAACGTTGTTTAATTTGGTATATTTTAAAGATTTAGAGTACTCAATTTTATATTATGGATGAAAAAGACTCTAGTACTTTAATGTGAAATTAATGATATAAATCTATTCGAGCGTGCCAAAAACCATTTCACATTAGGTGTGGATTTTTTATTGAATTTTTCACGTATTTGCTTTAAACAATAACTTTTTTTTTAATTATTGAGACTGATTATAAATAATAGGCAGGGCTTGTAATAGGTGAGAATTTCAAATATTATTTGATAAATTGTATTATCAAATAACTCATTTACTAATGTACTTATTATTGTACTTAACTTAAATAGTTTTTGGGACTAGTCGGAAAAATTTTTTTTAAAATAATTGTCATCTAAATTTTTAAAATTTTAGGGTCATTTAAAATCAATGATAACAAAGACTCGTAATAATATAAGACTGGAATGAATTTTTGAAAAATCCAAATTTTTGCGATTTTATTAGCATTATTTTGTCATTGAATGACTAAAAATAAAAAATGGCTTAATTTAGACACAAAAAAAAAACAAGACTGAAAAAATTGTCATATCTTTGAACAAAACAAAAAATCACATGAACTTTTCGAATGAAAAACATTCCTTTTATTTATTAAAAAATTAACTAAAATACGTTCCTTAAATCAGCTAATAAAATACTGGTATTAAAATAATTATTATCAACTGACTTTCATGTTGTCACTTAATCAATCATCACCTTCCATTATCACCCAAACTCATTTTTTAGCAAGCGTCAATGGTTGTAAATAAAATTTTGTACCATTATTTTATAAGCTGATTATAACTATGTATTGTATACTAATTAAATAAGTTTTTAACTAAAGAAAACTAAAAATAATTAATTGAACCAATAAAAAAAATTTACAAGTATGACTGTAGCTTAAGAAAAAGGTGTAGGCTTTTATTTTTTATATACGTCCAAAATACTGAAGTAAAATATCTTTGTTTATTTATCAATTAATTTATTACGAAATGTCATTAATAAATCTGAAATCAAGTAAAATCGTGACATTAATTAAATAACTTAATCAAAAGATATAAATGTCAAGAATAACAAAAATTGAATAAAAAAAATTACTTTTAATTAATAAGTTTAAAAACTAAACGATTAATGGCTATAATGTTATTAAATTGAAAAATTAGAGACAAAAAGAAATTTGTATATGATAATTTCTTTTTAAAAAAATTATGTTACATTTTCAATCAATTCGATTAATTTCTTTTACTAGTTTTAAATAAAGAAATTCATTTCTTCCAAACGTAATTTTATTGATATCATTTATTATCCTTTCATTTTAAAGAAACAGCAAATTTTGAGATTTGTAGCACATATTATTGACTTATACTACTTAAAATCTCCTTTTTCAAAAAACTGTGATTTAAAAATAAGTTTGCAGTTAAGTATTACGTCCAAGTTTGTTTAATCAATGCAATTTATTTTTCAATTTAATTTTTTTAAATTTTTTTAATAAAATATAAAATATGATCATAATGAGGAGCGGGTGTCAAATATAAGTAATTTTTGTTTTTGGTATCGGGGATCGCAAGGGGAAAAAATTTGTTTAAATGCTTATTTTATACATTAAAAAAAGAAGTAAACTATAATTATTTTTATAAATTCATAATCAGTTTGATTTAAAATTTTTGGCTTAAAAAAAAGAAATCTACAGTAGGTAAGGTAGTTTGCTAAAATCTTGACAACTACCTCTTAAGGTATATGGTTTTTTTTGCAAAAATTTTATTTTCAACTGGTAAATTTGTTTTACAAGGAAATTCTAATTTAAAAATTTACATATTTGTATCATAGAGGGCAGCAGTTACACCTTATTTTTGCAAAAACTAAAAGAAAATACCTATGATTTTTATTTAATTAAAAAAAAAAATAAAATTTTTAATTGTAACGGTTTTTGTAAATTTTTGTATCAATGCGATATTAAAAATTCATAATGATAAATATTTTAAATGTAGATTACATTTTTAAATAACCTTATAGAATATTTTTGCGTATTTAAATATTGATAACTTTATTTTATCGATTCTCATGTTTAAATTTCAGAAAATACAAAAAATTAAAGTTAAAAAAAAATAGAAAACTGTCATTTAGGTTTAAAAAAAGCTTGAAAAATAATTTATAATTGTAAATATGAAAAACTGTATTTAGATGATACCCAAAAAATGAAAAAATAGAAATAATTGGAAAAACTGAAATTGTATTTTTAAAATGATTCGTACTACTTACAAAAAAATTAACTTTAGAAAAACATAATTTTATTTATAATTAAAATGAAATTTCTACCTTTTTTTCAAAAATAATAAAAAATTACATTTTAAAAAATCGTATTTATAAAAGAGAAAAAACAAAAAATTTAATCTCGTACAACAAAATAAATAATATAAAAAAAAAGTTTAAAGTACAAAAAGCAATTTAAGGAGTGAAAATAAAAAATATATTATAGTGAAAATCAAGTGTTTCTATGTGTATGTGTGTATGTGTTATAGATTGAGGTGAAAGCGAGAAATGCCTAACTGTAACGTTAAGGGAACGACGTATCAGGAGTTACGAGGCTTTAGAAGGTGTGTAATAAAGGAGCTTTTTGAAAGGAGATTATGATAAGTTTTTGGTTATTTGTTTATTTAAAAAAAAAACAATTTTTTCATAAAAAAAAAACTGACTCATAAAAAGAAAATAATTTATTTTTCAATAGTCCCAGTATTTTACTAGATTTTCTCATAAACGTCATGCATGGATAAAAAATCCACCAATAATAATACAAGACTTTGTTTTTTGATATACTTGCAATCAGGAGAACATATAAATAAAAAAAAAAAATTGACACATATTAAAAAACATTGTTTCCTAATATATCTGTGTACTCTACCTTCTTATTCAGAATGTATAGTTTCTTGCAAGTAGTATATATGTATTATTAAATTTTATTTTATAAAATGCGCATGTTAAAAATGTTTTACCATCAATTGGTTATAAAAATTTTGCAAAAAAAACCGCTAAAAAAGTGAAAAATTTACCTTTGCATTTGATAAGCTTAAAATGAATAAAATTTAACAATCAATTCTTGTATTCCAAGTTAAGTTATTTATTTATTACTTTTAGCCTTGAGGTGAAGCGAAAATATCTTATTTACATTCAAAAAGCTGCAATAATAATTTTTACTTTTGTTCCATACAAAAAAAATTTATGTAAGAACTTTTACAAAGTTTAAATAAAAAAAAAATGAAATATCACAAATTCATAGTTAGGTTGAGGGTGTAAATATAAATATTTGGTATGAAATGATGTCGAGATCACGATCGCAATTTAAACGATGATTCCTCATTATTTTACAGAAGCTCTCTCGCATCAAAGTATCCTCAAGATCGCAAAAAATAAAAATATTTAAAAAAAATAACAAACGCAAAATACGTATATATATAAACGAGTATATGATTATATGCTAGTATGTGTAGGTTGAAAGTCGTATAGTTTGAAAACCCCTCTATACTCTTCCCCTTATTTGATTCAACCAATAGAAAGCGAGAAGTCTCATTCTCACGTGTTGTGTGTATGTGCTTTTTCCATATATTTATAACAAGTATAAAAACTTATACTTACATTACATTATAGTTTTGCTACGGAAATGCGACAATGCAATAATATATTGTAATAAACATTCAAGGCAAGCCGGCATATCAGCTGAGTTTTTTAAGCTTTATACAAAACATTTTTAGAATGAGATAGAAATACATTATGGATTATTATTTTCTTTTTACGATCTACTCTCAACTTTGCTGCGATCCTGGCTATTCCCTAGTTGACTGAAATTTTTTAAATGACACTATTGGATTCCTCATTGTATATTTTTTGCATATGTTTTGTATTCGTCAATTTACTCAGAGCTTTAAGTAGGTATTTATTAAGGAACTTGCAATGTGGATTTATAAAATTTTCTGAAATTTTTTTATATTATTTTTTCCTTGATTTATTAATTATTTGTAATACATGACTGGAATAAAATGTAATTTTAATTGACCTAGTTTTTTAAAGAATTAGACCTAAATTTTTTTGTTTTTGTAACATTTGAAAAATTAATTTTTTTTCCAAAAGAAAATACCAAAATATTTTAAAATGAAATTTTCATTATAAATATTTTAAAGCATACTATATATTTAAGTAGTTTTCGAAAGTTTAAGCTTTTACCACTAGGTGATATTAATATTTAAACAATATAATATTAAATTTTAAACTTTCATTTCTGAAAATTATGAAAAAAATTATTATGTTACTTAAACTTAATTTTGTTTTTTATAATTAAATTAATTTATCTATAAATTATTAAATTTAATAAATCACATCTAATAATATAATATTAATTAGAATTTTACAAAGAGTACAACCATTTCCATAATTAATTACTATTATTTTTGTAACCTAATATTTTTAAATATGGTTAATTATACGTATATTTTAATAATTTTGGTCCTAACAAAATGAATAAAATATTTTTAAAATATTGAAGTTATTTTATAAATTATGAAATAATTTTGAAGAAATAAAAATTAAAATTCAACAAACAAATTTCAAGCAAATGAAAATCCGCGCGTTTATCCGATCACCGGATGTCGCTTACAAAAAGCGGCAAATTTAAACACGATCAAAGATATCTTATAGGTTTTCTATTTGAGAAAAATCGATGCACATGTATACACGTGAATTCAACAGCATATTCACATGGACAAAAAAATACAAGCATACGTTCATATATAAATATATATATTTAACAAAAATATATTTTTTTTCACGTATAGATTCTACGAACGAAATTTTAGATTAATTAGAATGAATCATGTTGATAAAAATAAGAGGAATAAAAATATATACTAAATATGTATTAAAATATATGACAAAATAATAAAGTTAAAAAAATATATAATTTTACTACTCTAGATTTTAACATTAATTATTTAAAAATTATAACTGTTTAGTTGATATTTTCTCAGAGACTTCCATAAGGCCCGCGCAAGAAATTTTGCAAGTTTAGGTTAGGATATCTGCATGTGAGTACAGAGACTTTAACCAAGAAAAGTTACATTCTCTCCATCGAAAATACAGGTAATAATACGGTATATATATATGTATGCATTTATTCGCATATATATAAGTCTGCAAAGAGAGAAAATACACAACTACACAACGAGGGAGAAAGAGTGATGCGGGCATGTAGAGTGCGACGTAGGAGTACATAACTATATATTTAATGTATATGTAAGTGTGCATTTGTGCGTATAAGTGTGCAAATATATATATATATATATATATATAATACATTTACTATATTATATATTCTATTATATTATATATATATATGTATAGCATGAGAATATAATAATGTAGAAGGGAGATAGAACGTATACTTTCTCCCACTTCAATCGGTCCTGTAGCCCATTTGGCATTTGCCCAGCTATAGCGCCAGTCCTTTAGCCCATCGTTGTTATCGTCCCGCAGCTGCATAAAGTCGGCGTTTTCCCCTCTCTTCAATCTCTCGCGCAAGCAATATACATATATAAAGCTATATATATACATACATATACCTACATACAATATAAAAGTTATATATACATATATATATATAACCATAACTATAGCTGTCCCGCTTTTGCCCGTGTCGTCGACCGTCGACTGTGGCGCCTCCATGAAATAGAAAAAGACCAAACCATCCTTTTCTTTCTCAAGATATATAGTTGTATTAATGTACATATTTATATGAAGATATATATTAGCAAGGGCATTATTTATTTCTTTTGGCCAAAAAAATGCATTTATAAAAATTAATATTTTGAAAATTTCAGAATCTGAAGTAAATTTTCAAACGGTTCAATGAAAGTATATATTGTATGGATCTTCTCGGGAGACAGCATCTTTTATTCGTATTCTATACAATATTCTAAGCGAAGTTTTATGTGGCATCATTTAAATATCATATTGTTATCTGCTTTTTCAAATTTAATTCTATTTTTTGGGATTGTTTGGTTTCACCCAGGTGTTAGATGGCTACAGTCTCTCGTAAGTGATAGAGACCCTAGATTACAAGAGACAGCCAGATAGGAGGACTCTTTTTGATTGGTTCCGCTATCTTACCTAGCGACAATGTATTTTATTAGGGCAATTTTCTCTTGGCCACCATGTTACCTTGCAAGATTTTTGTGATTGGTTGGAAAAACGGGACCACGTACACTTCTGGCCATCTCTGATAATCTAGGGTCTCTAGCAAGTGTAGGGAGAGAGCTTCGCTTCATATGTAAGGCAAAATAAGAAGGCAATAATGTTTAGTCGTCATATGGAGCTACCACCCGAACATATCTGATGATGCCCTAGGGTGGTGATGGGGCGAAACGACTATATGAAAAGGCGTTAGTGCCTCTTTTTCAATGAACCCTATGCAATATCTAAAATATTTTTCTTGCTTATAATTTTAAAAATAAGTAAAGTTTTAAAATAAAATCCAGACTAATATGTATAATATATATATATATATATATACTAATATACGTATATTTTATATATAAGTATAACCTTGGCGCGCGGAATACAGTCAGCTCGTTCTTCGATTCGAGGAATTATGACAGACCCTCTTCTTTCCCCTCAACTGCGTGCCCTGTTTCTACATAGAATCCTTCTTCTTTATCTTCAGATTTTCGCATATATAATATATACATATATACGTTTATATTATTTTATATATCCCCTTTTCTCTTCATTATATACCATTAAACATATATTGTGTAAAACTCTGTTTTGCCTTAATGAATTTTCGCTTGGCGAAAACGCTTGCGCTCCTTTCCAGAGGATGATGTTGAGAGTTTGTTATATAGAGCTAGTTTTTGTTTGCAACAACCCAGGAATCGCATCTATTCTATTATAAATGTATAGAGAAAAGCATATACTCTACGTTCATGTATTATACACATGCATATATAACACCATTGCGTCAGGAATAGCCTCGTTTTAGTTTTGCGTAGCATATACTCATAGAGAATATTCTACACAGAATTTACTATTTGAGGTTATCTTTTTACCGGTATTCAAACGAATAAAAGAAAATCATAGTTAAGTTTTACTCATTCACATTTTTTTCCTTATTCACCTTTTTATTTATTTATTTTTTTGGTTATGTTAAAGATGAAAATCCTTTTTAATTTTAGAATAAAAGAATTTAAAATCCAAAAGAAATGTTCTTGTTCTTAATCTTATGCAGAATGCGATTGATGCTTGTAAAGTACGGTCTTATTTAGAAAAAAAATTATTTTTGAATATCATAAGAAACATGAAAATTGTTAAAGGTATATCTTTTAGAGATATTAATTATCAACTTTACTAGTAACAAGTAATATCTTTTCGTATGAATTAAAATTCCTTCTATGAATTTCTTAGAGTATCCTATCAATACTGGGCCTCAATCTGCTAAAGAATAGACTTCTATGTTTTATTACATTACTGCATATTATGTTTAGTAACATCCACTTTTTTAACACGCAAAATGTCTATTACTGGTTGCTACTCTTTTATTTGCTGTAGATTCAAACGAATTTGTCTAGAGCTGATGCATACTGAATTTCATTATGATTATTATCTTTTTTTGCTATCACAAAATTAGTAAACTGTTCCAGTAGTTATAAGTTTATCACTTTTCAAGCTGTCTAATATTATTTCAGACTAATTTTTGCCTGCTTTTTGGTACAAATTTCATCCCCTTGCTAAGTCCTTTAAAACGTATTTTTGACACTTCTCTGTTTTAAATGAAACTTATTTAAGTAAAATCTTCCACAATTTAACTAAAGTTTTTTCACCTCTTCTTTCAATCTCTAATTCTGTAAAATACAACTTTTCATACAAATGCTTCACATTTAAAAAATTCATCAAATGTAAGGTAAGTGCCAATGAAACACTCTTTCCTTATTTTTCTAATTTTCTTTCTTAAATTTTATAAGACATTCTACAACTATTAGGAGTTTCAGGTTCCTTTATCTGATTGTACTATTCTTACCCCGCCTATTTTATTACAGCTTTCTGCTTTTGTTGAAAGAAATGATTAGTTTTCATCGTTACTATCGCTTTCGTATACTTATTGGAATACATGGATCTTGCTCCAAAAAATTGTTCCGAAGAACTTCATTAGATTGATACATTACTCACTAAATAAATTTACTCTGAATGAAGTTCTCATAACATAGAACCTGCTTGCGAAAATTTCAAATTTTAAAGTTAAAACATTTCATTTTAGAATAATATATAAACTAGAAAAATTCGAGGTATCAATTTGACAAATGGCATGCCGAAAAAAATAATAAATATAATTAAGGTATATAATTATGCAGAACGTTGAGCCATACATAGCTTATACAATATATAGTTTATTATAATGGTAATGCAATTTGATAGTAATCAATCTGATTAGAAATGACAAGGGCAAATCATTTGAACTATGTAACTAACTTAAATTCATGAGATATACCAAAATATATAAATGCATGTAATAATATTATATATATATTTAGGTTATCAACTTTAAATGACCTAAGCTAACAATACTCAAAATTACTATTATAGTAATTATATATTTTATATAGCATTAAATTTAGTGTTGTTTCACTTTCATGAATACATTAATCATATAATTAAATATTTAACAGATGATTTCTTGTGCATAATATATTACAAAGTAGATTATATTACCTGGGATAAGTTAATAAGTTAAAATTTTATTTTCAATTTTTAGATTTTTTCTTTCAAACATGAACAAGATTCGTTTTCAGCCATATACAAATGCTAAATTCGATTATACCACACAATTTTTTTGCCCTGTAGACAGTACAATGGATTGACAATATTAATTCTTGTTTTTTTTCTAATTTTTATTTCTAATTCCTTAGGTAAAGAAATATAATAGGTCAAGAAAATAAGACTGTTTCATGCCTTTCTAACTTTGATTAAGTTTCCTTCTTGGGACTAAACATCAAAATCCTATAAGGCCGATGCCAAAACATTCTAAAATTAATATTTACTCATGTTAGGCAAAGAAAAATTTTTAATATTTAGTAACGTGTTCATAAAAAGGGATATTAAAAAAATGTTGCCAACAAAAGAGGGGGAAGGGGTTAAAAAATGGCGTGTTTCAAGTAGAGGCCCAATGGACACAAAAAAATTTTGATTTAGGGACTTAGAATAAGATAAGACTGTTATAACTCAACATGTTCCATCCTCGTTAATTGCGTTAACTTTCATACCAGTTAAAATTTTTTTAGTCTTTATCTATTCTGAAAGTTTAAATTTAATTAAAATTTTTTTTATGTTTAGAAATGATTTGATCTTCAAAATTGAGAAAATTCTGAGTGAGCTAAAATAGTGTAATTAGAATATATCTTAAAATAAAGTAAAAACGTTAAAGTTTAATTGAACACTAATGAATATTTGATAGTAAAGCATAAGTAAAAAAAGCTCATATGAAAAAAAAACTCGTAACTATTTGACTTAACTGATGATGTGAATTTTATAAAACGATTTTCAACAGGAAATTTGTGAAGGTCATAAATTGAAAGTTCAAAAATAAAAAGAAAGATGGAGAAAGAAAATAAGAAAACTGTAATTTAAAAATAATTTTAGAAAGTACAGAAATGGTTTTTCGGACTCTGGCTCGACAATAGTCTGCTACGATTTCCAAAAATATGCTAGGGGTTGAACAGTAACATTTTAAATAAAAGCTCATCTTTCGAAACAATGAATGATTATAATAAAGCACATAACATTAAAGTTATAAATGTAAAAACTGATGAAAATTTCTAATACACAAATACAAATCTCGCGCCATATTATCATCCTTGATACGAGGATGTATACGAAGGAAGAAACTTCTGGTTCGTTGGATAAGGCTTTTCAGAAGATATATATAAATTTCTCGAGGCCGACAACCAACATTTCTCTTACCCGTTATTATTGTCGGTAAAGAAGAGGATTTACAAAAAGAAAATTTTATTTTTCTTATACTTTAATATTTTTTATATCGAAATTCGATATAGTTAATACAGATTACTTATTTATTAGAAAGCTGGTATTTAAAATTTATTTATTATAAAACTTGAGATAAACAAAAGAGTTTTTCCTTTTTTTAACGAAATTTTCTTTTTTTTAATAAACTTTACTTTTTTATTTTTTTATTATACATCCGTTTTGTACGTTTATAAAAAATAGAAGAAAAAATATAAGCAGAGAAAAAGTAGTTTTTTCTTTAAAAAAATATAAAAAAAAAATGCTTATCCCTCCTACTATGCTTTTTTGTTATAGTAAAAAATATACTATGAAAAGGATAATAGAGCGCAAGCTCGAGAAATTTTATCAATGTAGTAGTGTAAATATGTGTTTTTTTATATAAAAAAATTAATGAACAAAAAAAAAAAACATTTTGCTTCTTCACTATACTATTCGTTTTCTATTTTATTTTTTATTTTAATTTTTTTTTTATTCCTTTGGAAATTCGTAAAGCTTCTTTCGTTTTAAGTTACATAAAATTTTTTGGTCTATAGGTGAATTTTCCATGTTTAAAAAATAAAAAAAAGCGTATAACAAATTTTTTTAAGTATGTATTTACTTTCGCTAAAAAAATTTTACTTACTTTCTTTTTAGAAAAAGCTTCATTATTTCTCATGTAAAAAAAGGAGCCTTACTTAACTATTTAATAATAAAAAGGCATCATAGTGATGTCTTCTAACATGGATGGGCACCTCAAAAAGTCCCTTTCAAAAAAAGGGGGTGAAGTGGCATTTTTAGTGTTGAGGGAGGGGGAGGCAATTGAACTAAGAATATTTTTTTTGATTCAGGGACTTATAGGGATCCCTGGAATACTTAAGGTTCATGGACTTAGAATAATTTCAATTTAGCAAAATAACACTTAAACAAGTTATAAGTTTTTCTTGTAATACATTTTCAAATGAAATCCAAAATTTAATAATAAATGTAAGTCTGTAAGTTTTCAAATATTATTTTTTTTATTAAAAAATAAAATTACAACTTGACCTGAATTTGATAATAGTTACTACTTTAAGAAGAATAAAAAAATCTTATAAATGATTCGAGAGTTTACGTCTAACAAGCATGAAACATGTTTATATTTTATTTGTTAAAGTAAGGAAATTTAACTGAATATAATTTTTGAAAGAAGGAAAAATTAACATGATTTTGACTCAAAAAAACTTATTTAACATAAACTAATTAAAAATATTCAACAAAAAAATGCCCAATCCTTGAGTTAATTTCATAAAAAATAAAGTGAAGAGGTTTCAAAAAAAATTCCTTAAACATATTTTATTCTCATTTTCATACACATATGCAATGTGAACAAGCTTTTTCTCTCGGTCTAATTCCCTTTTTTTCTATTTTTTTTTTTACTTAAAATCTGCTTTTTTTATTTTCATTTTGTTTCATCTTTTCTTTTTTTTAATTACCTCGATATTCAGTTATCTTTTATTTTTATGTTTTATTTTCTTTTTCATCGTCGTATAATACAAACATACACTTATAAAATTTATATATACGTTTTTGTATTGTGTATTTTTTAATATAAAAGTAAACTTTTGAAATTTTCAATGAGCTAATATTGACATGATTATTTTTTAATTAAAAGAAAAAAAACAAGAACCATTGAACCAACGTTTATTCTTTTAGTTTAAATAAACATCAGCTGACTGGGTCAAAAGTTAAGCACCTATCTATTGAGTCCCAAATCATTGGTTGACGCACGTATTTATAAAAAATATTACAACATATGCGTCATCCAATTAATCGAACTAGGATGGGTTTGACGCAATAATTTGTTTTTTCTCAATTTTTTACATTAATTGCCACTAAAAACGGTTCGCGAAACAAAATATTATAAAAATAATATTTAGAAGAATATTTTCAAAGCCTCAAAATCTACAGGAAATATTTAACAATTAATTATTTGTAAAATTTTTTGGGGTTTATTTTTTTGAAGAAGTTATGAAGTGATATAGATCATTTGCATTAAACATTTCTGGGACCGATATAACCTAACCCTATTTATTTCTGGGTCCAGTATAACTAAAATGCCTAAACTTTAATAATTATTTAACCTAACCTTATCTAACCTAACCTAACGCAATCTGATCTTACCTAACTTAACCTAACGCAACCTAACCTTATCTAACTTAACCTAACGCAACCTAACCATATCTAACTTTATTTTCAATAATATCCTTTCAACTAAAGTGTCTAGCCTGTGATATATTATATTAGAGCTCAATCTCGATAAATTTAATTAGGTTTTTAAAATTTTTACTTTAAACCTTTCTGGGACCGGTATAACCTAACTGTATTTTTTCTGGGACTAAGTTTTAATAAATAGTCAGGTAAATCAATTAAATACTTACCTATCTGTTTTTTGGGTCAGTAAATATAAATATATGAAATTATGACGGGAAATGGTCCAGCTGCCATTTTAGCAGTTTTTTAAACATTTTTATTAGTTATTTATATTTTTAGGGTCGATGAACACAAATATGATATCTGTTTTTATCAGAAATGGCTCGATTCCCCAAAATAGGCAACTGTAGGTTATTTTTAGCAGTTTTTTTGGCATTCCCATTTTAAACCTATGTTGTTAGGGTTTCTAAACACAAATTTGATATCCGTTTTTACTATAAATAGCCCTATTTCCTACAATAGGCCACTTTAGTTTATTTTTAGAAGTTTTTTTGCATTCTCCTTTGTTATTTATGTTGGAAGGGTTGTTGAACACGAATATGATATCGATTTTCATTGAAAATGCCCCAATTGCCAACATTAGGTAACTTCAGGTTATTTTTGCAGTTTTTTTTTGGCATTTTAATATGTTATTTATATTTATAAGGTCGCTGAAAACGAATATGATAATCGTTAATACAGAAAATATCTATCTTTATGGTTTTTAGTTTCTTATTAGTTTCTACTCGCGATCGCTTTTTAGACATTCTTATAAAAATATAATCTAATAATTACAAATAACGTCTTTTCTTGTCAGCGGCCAGAAATCAAGTATTTCCAATTCAAATATTACAACAAAAATTTTTTTATTGTTATTCACGCAATTGCAAAAAAAATTTATTAGTAAAATTATTGCAACTGAAATTAAAAAGATATTTTATCCATCAAATTTATGTATTATATAATATATAATATTGTCAATATTGTCAATATATAATAAAGTCATTTCTCTTTTGATAAAAGAATAATTAATTGTTTTTACTTAAGTACTTATAATTACGAATTTTTCTTGTAGGAAAATATGTTTTTCTGAAACCATCTTTAATTTTCACATTTTTGGACATAAAATTGATAAAAAATTACCTTAACATTTTAATATGCAGAATATGGAAATTTGATTTGGTCAAAAATAAAATGCAAAGGATGTATAACCTGAGGTAGCACCTGGTACTATGCTCAAAATAATGAAGTAAATGTATTTTTTCCCAAAATACCAATCTGAAACATTAAATTTGCTTTTAGTAACATTTCATCATATTTTATTTAAAAAAACATATTTACGGTTATTCAAATAAATTATGAAATCAATTTATATATTTTTTTTTTAATAAGGTAAATTAAATTTACTGAACTTCAAAATTAAGGCATCGAAGCCTGAAAAAAAAATACAATTTTATTTTTAGTGGGCATTAAGTAGCTAATATAAACGATACAACACCGGGAAGTTTTTCGACTTCCTGTTGGGTGCTCATCCGTGACGCCTACATATTATTAAAACAGCCGCACCTTTTAGAGTATAAAAACTATAACGTAATGTTAAAGTACATTGTGGAATTTAGAAAAAAAAACTTCAATGATTAAATAATATCTTAAGTGATTTATTGCTGTACTTGAATAAAATAGATTATGCAGAATTTTTAAAAATTACTTTATAATATAAATGCGTTTAAAAATAATTAGCTCAAATATTTTTGTTCGAAATTGACAACTGTTTTGTATCAGTACTTTTATTAAGCTCATTATTTTTGCATGAAAAAATAAATAAAAATAAAAACGAAAGTGAATAAAACAAAAAATTTTCTAAGCTTACAAACGTATTATTGTGCTTTTTTTTATCATACAAAGAGTACAAAAGAGTACAAACGATAAAAAAATAAAAGTTTTAAAAAAAATACAAGGTCGAGGATAATAAAAAAAAAAATAGTGTATCCTTTTTTAAGTTCATGTTTATCTACATAAAAAAATATATATATCACAACATATATAATAAAAAATAAAAGTTTTTTAACATATAAACTTTTCTGGAGAATCATACTTTCTTTATTTTTTAAAGCCCACGCATGTGCTTTTTTCAAAGACTTCAGGGTCCATATATACCCTATTTCACTTTCTTTAATTTTTTTTTCTATTTATAATACTCTTTCAGAAGTACTAGTCAACAGGTGACTCTCAAGGAAAAAAAACCAAAATGCTTTGAAAGTTTGATAACTCAAGTTCAAAAGTATCTTGCATACGTCTTTTTTTAAAACCCATTTATCTTCAATATCATGTATTAGAATAATATTATTTAAATATTAGGGTGTGTTAAAGGGAAAAAAAAACATTTTTATCATTCTTGATAAAAAAAACTGCTTTAGATGTGGTTAAATTTTGAATATTATGTAGTACATCTTTCGATGTATAAGACTGAAAATTTGTATTTTGCCTGCGGACTATTCTTGTTATCCACCAATGACGTCAGTGGTATATCGACCAATCCTAGGTAAGTTTGAATTATAGAGTAAGTGAACTATATACTTTGTTTTATAACTACACATAGAGTACATATTAAACTAGTCTGGATTATTTTATCCCTCGGGCTCTCTTCTCTTCTCTTCTGACCGGACTTTGCCCTCTAAATGCGTATAGATTTATTTCATATTTATTTCCTCTTTTAAAATCATTCAAACGTGTGTTAAAGAAACTTTTTTTTAAATTCAAAAATTTAATCATATTGAACCCATAAATATATTTTAAATTTAGCTCGATACTAAAATTAAAATCATCCATCAGCAAGAAATACTCAAAATAGCAACTAATGTATAATTTATTATTAGACTAGATAGCTCAAAACTTTACAGTAATAAACATTTTTTCTAAAATGTAATTCATTTGTTGTTATATATATAGTGTGCATAAAAAAAATAAAAGCTTAACTTTTTTCAATAATTAAAAGTTTTTAAAATATTATGAGAAAATTAAATTTAATTATAACTTTTACTATTTTACTTTTACCCCCTTCTTAATTACATATAGTTCCATACTTTGTGTAAATAAGCTTGAATTTAACTTTCTAAATAGCAATAGTAGAAAATTTTTAACATGGAACATGTTTATAAAGAGGGGGTACCCTAGTGTTTTACGAAATCTTAAGATCAAGGGGAAAATAAAGGGACTTGGAATAATTTCGATTTTGGGACTTAAAATAATTCAAGTTTAGGGAAGTTTAACTTGTGTTAAGGGACTTGAAATATTTGCGATTTATGGACTTAGAATAGTTTGGGTTTGTCTTAACATGTATTAGTATAATGGTACAAAATTTAAAAACAGCGAATTGTATGTATATTGTAATGCATCTTGGTTGTGTTTATACAAAAATCGGTTATAAGTTTTGAATATTTTTTTGAATTACAATGCCTACTGTATGAAATTGCATGAAATATAAAATATAAAATTGTATTAAAAAGCATGACAAAGTTATAAAATTTATTTAAAAAAAACATTTTTCAGTAATAAATAAATCGAAGGAATTTTTTAAAAGAATCAACTTTAAATTACGAAGCTTTAAAAATAAAAAAGGGAAAAAATTTAATATTTAGATCCTTTTAAAAAGCTTAAGTCGTTAGTTCAATTTGAAATTAAACATTTAAATGAAAATGAGATCATTTTGAAAAAGGTTTAAAACGTGAAGGTATACAAAATTATACGAAATTAAAACTTTAATGCTTTACATCATTCAACTAAAAAAAAAAATAAAGTAAAATTGGAAGGTTAAAATTTTGGCTAACCTAGTTTCTAATACTATTAGAATATTGTAATATAGAAATATATTAGCCAAATTTAATTGTAAAAAATTGAAATTAATGCTATATCGTAGTTTTATGCTAATTGATGATTTTTTGAATTGCTTCAATATTAAAAAATTTTATACGAAGTAGTTTTCAGATAAACGATTTAAGATTCAATTTCAAAATAAATGCAAGGAAAATTTTTATTATAGAGAATTCTGGAACTCTTGTTTACAAATACTATTATATTTATGTTACATTGTATAAATAATAAATTTTACAAATTTCTCTGTTTAAATACTTTGAATATGCAAACATACATTTTATTATAAATGATAAGATATTCTAAAGATTCAAAATGAATCCTATGAAAAATTTTATCATATTACGGACTTAATTTATGGTGCTGGGACATAAACTTGCCATCAAGTTGACTTTTAACCATCATTTTTTTTTAATTTTTATTTTTTTTTATTGTATAAAATCATCACTTATATTACCCCCCCCCCTACCTCCTAAAGCCTATAAAAAGCGCAAAAAACCCCTTCCATTTTTCTAAAATACATAAAAAATAAATATACCAAGGTTTATTAGTAAAAAAATTTTAATTTTGAAATAAAAATAAAAATAGTCATTTATTAAATTTTTGTAAATTTTGAATCATAAATGCAAGAAATTCCAGATCTGGGCACTTTTTATCAAAATTCAACTAGTTCATGTTATAGAGCATTCATTTTTAGAGGGAGAAATTTTTCGCTAAACCTTACTGTTATAAACGTATTAATTGAATACCAAATATTACGTTTTAAGTAATAATTAAACACATATAACCAATTGCAATTAAATTTTTAAATACATAAAACTTACTTATTCAAGCTCATAAAAAAATATTTTTGAGTACAGAAAGTGAAAGCAGCAAAATGAATTCTTATCATTTCTTTTGACAATATTTTTTAAAAAATAACTTAAAAATTATTTTCAGAATACAGAACAGTGAGTGAAAGCATATTTTGAAACTAGTTTGTCAGTATTCATAGCCAGCGAAGCTTATAATAAACTATTTTTGAGCAAAGGAAGTGAAAGGAGCTTATTTATTTTTTTAAATTACCAAAAAAAAGAAAATGACTGCCAGAAATCGAGAATTTTATCTTAGGAGCAAAAAATGCAATGGACCCTATTTTTAGTAGTACTATGAAGAAAAAATATTATAGAATCGATTTAAAGATACGACCATTAGTTTGAAACTAATTTACCCATATATAATATGCATAAATTATATATGCTTTGTATTAAAATAATTGATTTAGAATTAATAACGTTTTAATTATATATACAATTTTTATATTACAATTTTTGTAACTTATATATATTTCATCATGCTCAAACGTCAATCAGGTATAGCCATAAACCCAACCATTACCGTAAATTATGGTCATATTATCATATGGTATGAATTTTACACGGGGAAGGATACTACACAATATTCGGGCAAGAGTTAGATTCATTTAAATTTAAAAAAGCACATAACAAGTAAAATGTGCCATTATAAAAAAATCCAAAGTATCAACACTGTACTTATTTAAAGGACTTTCACGAAAATTTTTTCACAGTGAATGCATACTTTATAGGTTTTTACAATGAAATAAAACAACAAAAACTTTTGAAAATTTTTCGATTTTGTAAAAAATTTTTGTTTTCCTACACCTTTTTGGGTTTTATACATCGAGATATCGATGGTTTTATACCATCAAAAAACTGCATTTTTAATGATATAAAAATAACCTTTTTAACGATAGGGTATGATATTACATAAAATTCACTAATTAAAAATAAAAAAAGTCAAATAATAAAAGTAACATATGAAGAAACAGAGAAAAAAAGTTGATTATTTAACAAAGTACTTATAATAAATTTTTATATACAGGTTTGAAAGCTTGGTAGCAAAAAAAAAAAAGAAAAAAGTTGCGCAAGTCCTTTTTGCTTAATCGAAAGGGGAATAACAAAAACATATTTACAGTTTGTTATCCATATAAATTGAGTATCATTTTGGGTCCAGGTATGCAAGAGAAAACATAATATTGAATGGAGGCTTGAGGACGTGCCAGAAGAGAACATACATTATTTATACATATAATATGTATTATAGCCACAAGAAACGCAATGAGCCGTGAGACTTCACCTTTCACCGGCAACGAAAGACTAACGTTATGTTATTGCGATACTGCTGCTTTCACCATTGCGATTTGTAAATATATGTATGCTTCATATACAAATACAATTTCAAGTCGAGCGCGTGCGAGATCTTTTTTTCGTTATAATATATGACTGTTGTAGGTTTCTTTCTATTTTAGCACTGCTTTCTTTTTATATTTATATCTGTGTACATTCATTTACTACGTAGACTTCCGGTGAGAACAGTTTTCCAAATTGGGATTGTTTATTTGGGAAATGCATGGGATTCAAGAATAATATTATACACTTTCTCAGACACCTTTTTACAGTTGATTGTAAAATTTTTGATAGACAAAATTAACTCTTGATCACTTTTTAATAACTGAAAATTCTAAAAAAAATTAAACTCACAATTTTCTAGTTCTTTGAAAATCTAGTGGATTAAAACTTACTTGTAAAAAAGAATGGGTTTCATTAGTAAGTTATGATCACTCTAGTGCATTTGGAACAAAAATTTATTAGGTATTTGCCCTTCTTAAAGTATTTTCTATGTAAATTATCTGGGTTTATTTGGATCCAGAAATAATTGGGAAAATTATTTAGTAATCAAATTTCGTTGGATTATTTTTTACAGCAAAAGAAAAAAAAATTAAAATGTTTATTAAATTAAATTAAAAACTAATTTAATTAAACTACAATGAAAGAAATTAAATTTCATTTAATGAAATAACTGTCGTTGTAATACAAGCCTTACAAATTTAAACTAAACAAAGGAAAAAAAAAGGAAAAATCCTTGAAAATAAAAAAATAAAAAAACTCTAGAGAAATGAAAGAAAATAACATTACTGTAGTTTAACGTTATAACATTCAGGAAAGTTTTTAGGACAAGAGAGAAAGAGGGTTTTACCATGCTGCAGAAAAAGTTCCTTATTTTAAAGTAACTCGGTCATGTTGTTACAGGAAAAGAAAAATATAAATAACTCAGAAATTAGATAGAAAAGGATATACTTATGATTTTCAATGTGTCCATAAAGGACTTGCGCAAAAAATATTGCAATCTTTATTTTTTTTTTTTTTTCATTTCAATTTCAAGATCAAAAAATAGACTACGGATGAAGAAGAAAAAAAACGTCATATCGCAAATGAAGAAAATGCTCGGAAAATCTAAAGAAATAGAAAGAAATTAGAAAATGAAAAAACTGCAAATGATAAAAATATATATTGCATAGTTGATGCACGCATACAAATAAAGAAATACATTTAATGATCTTTAAAGCTATGCTTTTTCAGTATAACGACTTATTAGTGAAATGCAAGTTTTTCCAAGCAAGTGTATGCAAACATACAAATTTTTTCATTATAAATGATTGGTATTTATATTTCACAACAAAGAGCTTTTTAACATTATTAATTTCCTAAAATAAAATTAAATAATGAAAAAAAGTATTGTGATGCCTCTGAGGATGCGTTACATAAACAAAGAATTATTGATTTACTTTTAATAGAAAATATATTTTTAAAAAATATGTGGAAAATTTATATATTTATGTTTGTATTTGTAGATATAGCGGGAAAGTTTCCCTGTAGACTTCGCGAAAGTTTCCTAAATTAACGAGCGGTTGGTTAAGTTTGTATATATGCATAAAGACAAAACGCCACGTGGAGATTGTAAACATTAGCTAAAGAGTGTGCGGTTTAAAAACACAGGGATGTAATCTGCCGGAAGTCATTGACTTATCGTATGATTTTTTCCTCAATTCAATAGTTATTTTTCATATTTTTATGAGTTTTTTTCTAATAAATTACGATTGTTCTAGAAATATTTTTTTTTACTTTTATTTATTGATTTTTAGTTAAAAAATTAATTTTTTTTTTTAAGTAGAACAGATAAAGTTTATTTATGGTACTCAACTAATAACTATGATACAAAGGTAAAATTTAAAGAGGGTAATTCCCTATTTTAAAAGTTCCAGTTTTTGTTTTTAAATTGGGGAATTCCAGTAAATTATGACTCACTGGGGCTTCTCCCTTTTATGCATTAATGAATAAATAAGGGAAATAAAATCGTTCGAAAATGGGGATGACAGATTCTGATACTCTCTTTCTTTAATTACAACTGAAGTATCCATTTAAACGTTAAATACGAAAAGCCATTGTCGGAAAGATTGGAGACATTGAATATTTTTCAAATAAAAATAAGGCTAAAAAAATATAGAAGTTCAAAAAATATAATTTTTGGCAAAAATTTTAGGAAAACCTTTCTTATGTATTTAATTTGCTTAGTTGTAGCTATTAGCTTTTGTGCTTTTCTAGCTTTCACCTCAGAAATCATCAAAATCAGAGTTTCAAAAAGTGGCATAGTAATTAAAACTTGAGTAACAATTCTAATTAAACCAAAATAGTATTTTAATAACTTTTGGATCTACTAAATTTCTGATAAATTAAAATGTAAAAATCCTGTTACTCTTATTCTTATAGAAAGCAATAAAAAATAAATTTAAAAATATAAAAGCTAAGTAATACTTATAAATATTTTAGTGAGCCAGTACTACTATAAAATTTATGATTTAGTATACTTAGATTTTATATATATAGCAATTCAATTGAAATATTTATATTATCTATACTGACATACAATTATAGATTATTTGAAACGTTAATGGTACTGAATTGTCAATAATTTATATCAATTAAAAATAAAATCAATACCAAAAAAAGTTTAAAAATAATTCGTATAAAATAAAAAGCTCTTTCTGTGAATATCGCAATTGAACCCAAAAATATCAGGTTAACATAATAATCGAATTTCAAACAGGTTTTAAATGAAAAATATGAAAAATATTCTATTTTATCCACAGCAGATACATTTTTTTATAAAAATTTAAAAACGAACTTTATAGAGCTAAAATAAAATGTTTGTGTATTAGTGAACATCACAAATACTGAAGTAATATCTAAATGTTCGTTATATAAAGCTTGAGGCAGTACATGTATGCATGTGTATAATGCATAGGAAATATCTGGCAGTGAATCGAAGTTGTATGGAATAATATAGAGAAACTACCACGAGGCTTTTAAGCCCATTATTTTGAAACCGAGCTTAACTGTCTCTCTGCTGTTTCTCTTTCGTATGCATGTGCAATACTTGAATTTTAGATACACGAGTACAGCGTATATTAACACTTGGCGCCCAAAGGCAGTAAAAATAGTATTTTGGCGGGAAACTACCCTTCACATTCTCTCTCAGTTTACATTGTACATTATGACACCCTCGGCTCTTCCTTTACGTTTGTAGGTTGTATTTTCCCTTTCTATGACCCAATGCAGTTTTATCGGGTCAGACGCACTTTACATTTCTCTTCTCATTTTGTGTGCTTGTGACATATGCACATTCTATCTTTCTCTTTTAAAATACGATCACATGTTGCATTTATTTATATACCTATAAAGGAATTCACCTGTATCAAATACCTGTGGTTATATCTTTTCATTCTTTTTATCGTGACCGACGATTTTTTTCCATATATACATACACATTTTTCGTATATACTTTTATGTGTAAATTCATAACAACGCTGTATTTTTTATGTATATTCTAAGACTTTTATTATGTCTGACTGATACGTCTGTTTCTACTTAACGACTAACGATAAACTTTTTTTATTCCATTGCTTTTAAAAACTCAGCAAATTTTTTATTCATTTTTTGTTTTATTTTATTTCTCTAATTAAATTTAAAAATAAAATTTCAAACATTATATTCAGTATTTGTCTTATTTATTTTGAACAGCTTTAATTTCGAAAAAATTGAATTTATAAAATACACCATTTTAAAATTTGTTAAAACAAGAAATAAGTCAATGTATTTAGAGAAACTTTTGTTACCTCAGATAAAAGAATTTTCTTTGAAAGATTTTTTAGCAAACAGACATCATTATATCAAAGGTGTAAATTATGTAAAATTTGATATCAAGTAAACCAAAAGCTTCTAGAGTATCTTCATACTCAATAATGATGTAAGTTTTCTGGCTAAATTATCGAGGTCTTATGTAACTGTTTTGACTTGTAATCAAACACTAATATGTAACAAAAATTTTTAATAAATTTAGCTTATTCGTAATAAAGCTCAATAAAATTAGAAAAGAGGTTAATTTTGTTTTATTCCTTGTGCAATTTCGTATAGCAAAATAGAATTTCACAAAAACGAATTGGTTGAAAACTAATTAAATTTTGACGAATATACAAGGTTGTAACTTTGATATTAATGAATAAAACTTGTTACATAAATAATTTAGTTCATGTGATATTTTATATTCACATATTTTCATTTGTTTACGCTGCATAATTTTATCAAAGAGAACATAGAGACATTAATTATCATCGAAAATAACATATTTGAACAGAAGCAAAAAAATTGTTGTTAAAAAAATAAATTATTAAGTAATTTAAAATATAAAGTTTAAAAATTATAAATCGATAAATTTTTTTCAGAAAAAAGCTTGGAATCACAAGCATAAATTTTATATAGAGATATAAATAATAATAATAACTAGTAATCACGAAAATGTATATTGAAAATTAAAAACAGTGATTCACATGGTTTTTGTTTGGTTTGTAAGCTTCACTAGATACGATTCTCTATACCTATATATTACTTTCTATTATACAGATATAAAGCTTTTTCAATAAATTTATAGATGGTATTATGCTTTTAAATTTATTATACAAAATTATAATATTAATTATTTTTCTATGGATAAATAATGTGTTTTAATAAAAATTTTTGTCATGTTTTTAGAGTAGAATAAAAAAAAATTTATCGTAAAATTATATTTACAAAATTATTTTTTACATTTTTATATACGAGCTGTTTCAGTTACTAGCATCAAAATTGGCCGGCCTCGAAATTTATTTACAAGATAAATCTACTCTGCAATATAAAAGAAAACTTACATGGTTACTTCAAGATTTTGCTCAAAATTTATCTCAAAGTTGGTATTAAAGTCTTTGAAATTTTCCAACGTTTTTTTTGAGGATTGGTGTAATATACAAAAAAAATGGTCATTTTTAGTGCCAAGTATATAAGAATACAGGAAAAAAAATATTTTTTGGATTTCTGCCAACTTTTAAATATTTTAAGCCTTATTTCACTATTTTGATGATTAACAATAACTTTGAAAAGTCAAAGAACTTTGGGTTACTTTGGAATTAGTTGGTAGGACCAAATTTTAATTATCATAAGATATTGTAAAAAAACAAAAATTGCTTAATTTGCAAAATATTTTAAAAGGTCTAAGTACTTGGACCAGGCCATATATATTATATTCAATCTCATGGTATTGGAAAGGAAAGGGAAAAAAAATTACGCATTCATTTATCTCTTTTTTCTTCTCACTGTGTTTATAGCATATAAAAAATATATATAGATATATATAAAAGTTTATAATGACTTTACATCAGCCAGAGAAGCAAAGAATACCATATCCCGATTATATATAAAAGAAGGACTATATAATATAATAAGAGACAAAGAAAGAAAGAGATAACAAATTATGTTCTCACAGAGTGGGAGACTTGGAAAAAAAGACAGTGCCAATGTTGCAAAATTTCAAATATTCCGTTTAATGTGTACTTATCTCATATATAATTTACGAAACATCGTAAATGGGAATTTCGAAACTTGGCAACAATGCTTTTTTGCTATAAAACGAACATTGAGTGGAAAGAACCGCATTGTCGTTCTATACTCTCTAACAGTGAGTCAGCAATAGCATTACCAGCAACACCAGCAACATAAATTTATATTATATGATCAAGTCTACATATAAGACGCACGACGGGCCTTTTGCAACTTGGTTTTGTAACTCGATTCCTGAATATCCTCCCACTTCAAATATATTCAATATAAAGAACTCTTTTGCGCTTATATATATTTTATGAGCGCAAAAAAGATTTTTACATTATTATTTATGCATAAAGCAAGGTTAAATTATATATGTGTAATTATTGTTTTTAATTTTGTTTATTTTTATAGCAATAAAACAAAAATAATAATCACAATTATTTTCAGAGAATATAATTTTAGCTATTTTTTTCATTCAAAAGTTTTAAAACAAAATTTTCTAGTTTCTACTTCAAAATTTTGGTTTTCTAAAAATATTGATTTTTCAAAAGTTCAACGTTGCACGCCTGCGTCTCTCATCTGCTCGTATTATATATTTAGAACTCTGTATTATACGACCTAACTTGCTATATTACTATGCTTTTGATCAATATTATTTTCAACAAAATTTATAACAATAATAAAAAAAAAAAAATATTTTTTATTTTCTCACTTTTCTGCTTCATTTTTTAATACCCTATTTTCAAACTTTTTAACTAGGAGGACATTGAAATAATTTATTACAATTAGATAAATTTAAAAAAAAGTTTATTAAAAAACATCTAAAAAATAGAAAAAAAATTATAAAAAGAGGGCAAGTTAACGTGTTTTTTTATTCTGAGGAAGCAAATGTGCCTGAGGGGTTATCGAGGTAGAAAATCGAGTTTTCTATAAAAAAAAGTAAAAAAAGACGTATAGAAGAAGAAAAATACAAAGCGCAATGACTTTTTTTTTATATTCTACTCGTCAGATTGTGGGAGTTTGCGTGTACATTTTTTTTTATCTTTTTCAAAGTGCTGATCGAGTGAGTTTTTGCAAACATAAATATATTGAAGAATTTACTGGTTACACAAAGTTACATAATATCGATGGTCGATAAAACAGTAACAAAATAATTCAATTTAGTTTGCCATGCATTTTGAGAGGTTTAATTTTAAATTATAAACGACTTGAATATGTTTTTTTAATTAAAAAATCCAGTATTTAATAAAATAATGCACAATAGATGTTTCATTATTGATAAAAATATAAAGAATGATATTTTTAGATGGAAAATACTAGAAGGAAATTATAAATTGAGTTTATATACATATAAAAAAATTTCAAAAAAATTAATAATTTTTTTTTTGTAAAGAATATAATTTACTTAAATCAAGTTGAATTTTAAAAATATCAGAAAAAGTAATTAAAATTTTGTAGTGCTAAAACTGATGATTTTATTTAAAATTATTTAATATAATTATTATAAATTTACATTTTGTATTATAAATTCGAGTATAAATTTTTAAAAAATTATTACAATTTGATTCAAATTTATGAAAATTTAATTAATAAAAAAATTGTTATAAATGAATTTTCGTTCAAAACAAATAAATATAGCTATACTAAAAAAACGACCAAAAAAAGCAGCATGGTAATATTTTGTGCAATTTATATTTTCACGTACACAAGAATAATATCATACAATGATAAAATTTTTGTATGTATAAGTGTACTATGCAAGAACACAGCAACTCTAAAACTATCTCCCGCCCCCGCCACCCCTTTTGAAATCGATGTCAGAGTCTACGTGAGCAGTATAAACGAGCGGACAACGGGTTGAGGGGAATATCATGGGTAAATTACGAAGGCCGACATTTTATTAATACGCATGCGCAAACTCTCACACACAGGACTCCCACGTTGAAAATATTTCGCTCTCTTAATTTTCTATCTTTTTTCTTTTTCAAACATCTATCCTTCGTTTTATTCGATGCTTTTTTATATTTGCTTATGTGTGTATGTGTGTGTGAGCTTATACCAGTCTCTTTCTATAAAGTTCGTATAAATTCGTTCATTATTTTTACTCATCGAGACTTGGCGTTCGTTGCGAGAGAATTTATTCGCTTTTTTTTTTATTTTAATACTATTAAGCTTTTTTATTTTATTTTACTTGATAAAAAATTCAAATTGAAAATTTGCATTTGAAAATAATTTTAAAAATTACTTATATATGTATTTATCTATAAAAATATTAAATACAAAAAATAAAATATTTTACAATTATTCTGCAATTCTTTTTGTTGAAAAAAATAGTTGATTAAATGATTTCAATTTCACCAAGGAAAAATGCAAAACAACATTTTTTAAGATAAATATTTATTTTAAAAAAATGAATTAAAGTTTGTTCAACTGTATTTTGAAATAAAAGTCAATATTTTTAATAAATAATTTTCTGTTTTACAAATTGCAGTAAAATTTTTGAGTAATAAATTTATATACACTCATTTGTATTATAATGAGTACGCTTGACCTGTCTGACTACGTCTATCCCACATCTACTTAAAGTATTTAAATATACTGTAATGCATGTTCAACATAACGTTGACCTGAGTCACTTGATTTATTCATTGGATTCTTTTATGAAATAATAAAACAAAAATTTTATTTTACTTCAAATAGATTTTCTTTTATTTTTATTTTTTTATATATACTTTTTATTTTATTTATTTAAAAAATTAATTCATGAGTTTTATTATTAACGTAAAATTCAATAGGTTTCAAAATAATAAATTAAAAGTTTAATCCAAAATTTTTATTTTTAAAGTTTTTAAAACTTTCGGTTGTTACATGAAACTGAAAATAAAATTTTTTTGACCATAAATGTTGAAAGATTGGGAGTTTAATATCCAAGAGATGTTTTATAAGCGAGTTTCTACAACTTAAGACTGAATTTTTCTGGTAGTGAGAGATAGGGTAGTCAAAATGGTCGTTTTTGCACCGAAGTAATTTTTCGAAGCTCCCTAACTATACTTTTTTATGTTACTAGATTATATAATTTAATCAAACTCTGATTCTTTCAAAAAAATAATTTTTTTAAAAAACACTCTAAAAATTATTTTAATAAAATAAAAGTTTTTTAAAAAAAATTATGGTTTAGGTTACATCAAACAAATATGACGCATTTTTTTGATACAGCGTTAACAGTTTTTTAAATGATTTCTTTTTATTCTTATGATTTTTGAGTCAAGAAGTCGAGTACAACTTGAATATGAAAATAAGATTGGTTTTATATTTTAATTTTTATTCTCAAGGAAAACTAGTAAAACAAAAAATATTTCATGCTGCATTTGTGAGTCCCAAAAGGGTTAAGAAAACACAAAATTTAGATTGTTTTTGTTGTTAAGTCAATTTTTCCGCGAACATTTTCATGTTTTCGTATCTTATCCATTTTCGCTAGTTCTTATTTGAGTATAAAAGATATATTATACTCTATAGATTAACTAAATTCTTGCTCATATCAAATTATTTGACCTATAGGCTATAGCCAGCTATTTTAACCCCTTTGTCTAGTTTTTGTTAGATGATTTTATTACTGCATTAGAATTTCTAAAGATGTTATCAAAATTATGTTTTAGAGCTGCTTTTTCATTATTTTATCATTCAATAGAGACATAGAATGCAAAAGCACAAAATTTTGCAATCTTAATAAATTTGTTTTACCAAAAATAATTAAAAAATCCTAATATTTAAATACAAAAATATATAAACTCATTCCTGAAATTTGAGCTTTTTATAAGAATTAAGAGAATATAGTTCAAATAACTTATTCATATTATGAAAAAAAGCTCTTTAATAGAAAACAAAAATAAGTTTAAGATACTTGAAGAAAGAAATTTTACCCTTTTGCATTATCATTATCGTCATATATAACTCATGAATATAACTAAGGCACAGAAGAATCTCAAGTATCGTCGTTTCCTATGAAGGGTATAACCTTGACATTGATACGGAGGTCGCATTCCATAGACCGCAAGTTATACAAAGTAGCGAAAACGGTTTTAACGTCCAGTAGTAAAGTATATATATATATTTATAGTAGCAAAGCAACAGAAACTCGTATATATTTCAAAAGAAAAGAACAAAAAAAAAATAAAAATAAAAGTGGTTGTAGTAGTTATAGTAAGAGCAACAAGAGACGGATTGGCCAGACGTTATATAGAAAGAAGAAAGCACAGGTCAAAGTGTGCTCTGGGGTATTTTATACAGATAAAAAAAAAGAAAAATAAAGAAGAAGCTTGAAGCAAGTTGGGCTTAAGCTTTCACGACCTTTATATGAAGTCTTTTTTTTTTCTCTGATATCCAAGATTATATACCTCAGAAAATACCTATATTCAACCTGTTGCATATGAATGTCATTGTTCTAAAATTTTCTTACTTTATATTTGGAAATGATATATATGTATATATGTATATATATAATTGTTCTATAGAGCATTGATACCTCAGTCGGAGGCACGTAAACTTTTCGATCTGAACGTTAAAGGTTCGCGTCCCGACTCGGACAAAATAAGTTCATTTTTTTTTTTGTCTAAAACGATTAAATTCTGAAATTATTTCTTCTATTCTTCTAGAACTGAGGCATCCGCATTAAAAAAAAAAAAAAAACTTCATGTAAATGACGTAGTCTGAAGTGCTTCCATGGCACTCAATGAAGGCGCGGGGTTTGAGAGAGGTAGCATAATTATATTCTGGACCATAAGTACATCGCTAATAAAAACATTTTAAATGCGCAAACTAAGGGTGCAAAACCTATAAAAAACTGCATAGTAAAGTAATCTTAATAAAAACTATACTACAATCATAAGATACAAGAGACAAAAAGTGACTGTAAAAGGTTTCTCTATTCTATATCTCTCAAAAAATCCATAACCGTTACCATATATAATTGTTTTATATTCAACAGAATTCTTTAAGCACCTTTAAAGATTGTAATTGTTAAATTTCATGAATTTTTAAGTATAAGTAATATATTATCAAGCAATTAATTTGCAAAAATATTTTTGAAAATCAATGGGGGGCGTTAAATGGGACTTAGAATGATTTTGATTTAGGGACTTGTAATAATTCAGGTTAAGAGACTTAAAATATTTTCAATTTAGGGACCTAGAATAATACGCGTTTAGCGAAACAGAAAAGTTTGGGTACAGAATCTTAACATCTAGCAAAGGTGATAATTAAAATAATAAAAATAGCAAATTATATTGTAATGTTGCCTAACATTATGCAAAATACCTAGCCCTCAGCAGTAGTGATAATTTTCCATGCATTTTGGTTGTACACAAACCGGTAAAGTAAGCTTTTTATTTAGGTCCAACATTCGAACAGATTCAAATACAATATTTTGTTTTATAATTTACTAATTATACAGCCTGAAAACCTTTTAAATATCCATTGATGGAAATAGCAAACTTAATTTAGTATACAAATACCGAGCATAATTTAAATTATACAGATCAAAGATAATGTAAACATAAGACTTTTCATTCATAGTACGTCTCTTATATAAACCTGTAAAATGTCGACCAAGTAATACCCCAGAGCATTTATACACATGTTGTATAAATATATAACATTAAAGAGCAATGTATTCGTGCCAAATTTTATGCGCATAAAGTTAGGTAGTAAGCTCATATTTTGTGGACGGCTCAAGGGAGTTATGTAAGTAACAAGTATAATCTGGGTTACCAGGAATTCGAAATCTTTGCATAGATAATTCAAGGTCGACTTGTCATGTGTCACTTACATATCTTATAAATATTTAAGCCAAGTGAAGTACTAAGTATTTGCTAAATTCAAGTACTTTAAGATTTAGAATTAAAATTCATGAATGAAAATTGATCGTTCAATTTCTTATAAAATAAAGCTTTTACAAGAATAAAAGAATCATTTTAAATATATTTTTTATAACAAAAGAAAATCACGAGATAAATAAAATTAAAATTTCAGCATAATAAATATTAATACAAATAAGTGATATGATAAAATAATAAAGATAAGAATGAAAGGATTGACAAGTGGCGCCACTCAATTTCTTTAGATATCAAGTTTCTCGTGTACTTACAAGATATAAAGATTTATCTATAAAATATTTATGCATATAATCAATATATCTTTTCCTTCCTTATTGAAATTTTCTCTTTCAATATACCCTCATATATTATAACATATATGGCTTGTCAACTTCTTACATGTAGTATGTTTACAAATGTACATACATAAAAGCACAATTCTTATGAATGCGTGCCTTTGGAAATATTTATAAGCAAAACTAAACCTTTTTCAGGAAAGAAAAAAGAAGAGCGAGAGAGAAGTAGAGAAAGCTAGTCTATATAGATATAAAAGTTCTTTTAACAGCAACAGGTATAAACACATCACCCCCAAAGCTTGAATAACAAGCTTCGAGGATTCTTATATACATATGTATATGTAGAAAAGCCAAAGGGCCAATTCCGATATTGCTGAGTAAGTAGGTAGTCTATCAAGGTCGTGTTTTCTGACTTCCCTATCCATTCACTTGACTTTCTTGTATTATATTTTATATACTTACGTAAGTATATTGTATTATAATAAAGGGCTTACGATTTACTATAAACTCAGCTGATTTTACGTCATGTAGATGTTGGTATTAAGTATTCTTATGCTGTATTATATATGTTTGCCGAAACATGCAATACAATTTAATTCTATGCGAGTAAGAGAATATAAACGTTTTAGTTTATGAAAATATTTTGCTTGACTGTGTTTATGGATGAAAGTATATATAAATTGTATAAGCATGTCTTATAATTATAAGTGTTAAGAAAACATTTGCTATTTGATTTTGTATGATTTAAAATTACAAAGGATTTTAAATGGTTTGTTTGTTTTCTTATTCAAAGGGAATTACAAATTAGAAATAAAAATTAGAAAATTAGTGTTACATATTTCATTGATAATTACATTGATTTAGAGCTAAAAATATTATGTTGCTTTGATTAATAAAATCTTGCATGATTAATAATAAAACTAATCAATCAACTACTAAATTCTGTGTAAAATGTTTTTTTGTTATACTAACTGTTAAGAATATGATATATCTAGATGAAGGCAGAACCAGATTTACAAGGTTACCAGTTAATCAACCTACTTTTTTTAAATTCTTAAAATTTCTAAATTTTAAAATTGTTTTAGGTTTCAATTTCTAATACTAGCTTATAATTAGAAATATCTTAAAAGCTAATCCCTAATATTGATTTAAAAAATACTATCACAGAATTTTGATGCAAACATATAAATTCCAAAATTGCAAAGCTTTTATTGAAAGTATACGTAATTCATGGTTACATATTATTCGAAATTTTGAATATATGAATTTATACACATATTTACGTAAATATCTAGCTTTCACTGCGGTCGCTCGAAGCCGGACATGAATAAAGTGTACCAGATGAAAGGGAAAACAACGTGATGGGTTTCCGATGAAGTGAACACAGTCTTCCCTATTATTATTGCTGTTATCCAAAGAATATCGGGTTTAGATAAAATTGAAATTCGTTTATCGTATGTTTTACCAATTTTCTAGCAGATACAGATAAATCAAGTAAGTATAATTACTTTGTAAATACAGAATTACAAAAATTACCATTCTATAAGTAAACAATAAAGTTTGAGTGTAAAAGTGTAAAAAAAGTTTCATCAATGTCTTGAATATATAGGTACTATCGTACCTATCTATGAACTCATATAAAAGAAAAACTTTATCCATTTAAAGCTTTCAGTCTTTTAAATCTTAGTGTATTTAAAGTTTTTCTATCTTATATACTTGTATTACACATATATTTAAGTATATTTTTCAAGTGCAATGTCAAGTGTACATATTCTTTTACACCTGAAAAACTTTCTTAACTTTCGTTTAAAAAGAACGAAAGAATGAAACAGAAAAGAGTTAAAAATATAAAAAGAAATTTAAAGAAGCTTAGAGTAGACTATATCGTTTAATAATAATAAATCATTTTGAGAAAACTGTTGAAAAAGAAGCTTATATATATATAAATATGAATGTGTAGACGTCTTTTCGTATATACAGAGCAATTAGTAAGATCCTCGATTACCTCGAGAGCTTTAAGGTCTGTTGCACGTATATCGCTTTCTCTCTTTCTCTCTTTATCTTTCTATGTACACATAATAAGTATAAAAGGACATTAACGCGAGTAATTCAACCTAGTGGCCTGATTGCACGCTTGAGAGAGGGTAGACGACAACATTAAATTTGGAATTAACAAAGGGTGCGACTTTCTGTTGTATCCTATTAGACGCCTGTTGTGCTTCCGCATTGTATATATATATATATATATATATATACATAAATGCAGATAGAGAATACTAGCACTTGAGATATTTCCTTTTTGTATATATAATAGCAACAGGTTTTTGGCCTGCGTTGGCGAATATACAAACGCAAATTGTATACATAAAGAGGGAATATTCACGTGGGCACGTGAGACGAATATCTTTTAGAGATCTTAAGGTCGTGTTTTATAACATGCTTATGCATAAAAAGAATTTTGAATTTTAATGAGATCATTTTATACGAAATGACACGAGGGAAAAATGCTTTTGCATGAATCTTTGAAGCTTGTATTTTTTACAGTTAGTTACGTTTTAAAAATTCCATTTAATTCTTTAATTTTCTAATGAGGATAATTGGTCTTTTACTTACTATGGTAGCTTAAATACTAAGTTTTTACATTTTAAATGTTTCACAAGGCATTTGTTTTGTTTTGATGAAAAAAGTATTATCATCAATGCATATTTAGGTTTAGGCGTTATTTTAAAAAGCTGATTAATTTTTTTATTTCTCAAGCAGGAAAAGTTCCGACACTCTAAAAAAATAAGATTCAGAAAGTTTTAGCATGTAATATATATATATATTACTATACTATATAAATAATACTATTTTTAAATAATGCCATAAATTACGGAGATTCAGGAAGTAAATATTTACTTTCTGACTATTCAATGTAATTAAAGGGAGCATTTTTTAAAATTAGTCTTATAAGTTAAAATTTTCAGGATTTTATTGTTTAGAAAAGTGTCTCCTTTTAGAGCTTAGAATTAACTTAACATAAATAATCAAATTTTGAAAACAACCTCATTAATAAATACATTATTATAATAACTGTAAAATGTTGGATTAATGTTGGATTAGGGTAAATGTATTTGTGGATGAAATGAAAGCATGCAATTATTTCTACATTACATTTAATCTAACACCATGAATAAGCGATGTGCTCCATACAGTATATTAATGGTAACTAACCGGCGCCTCTCGCGCTTGAATGATTTCTCTTACTAAATGACTCATTATAAGAACAACGGTACTTGTCACATAACCATAATAAAGTAGTAAACTTAAATGATATATACATACCTGAAAAGTAAACGTAAAATCAATATTTAAAGCATCAAATGACAAGTTGAATCTTTATCAATGGTGAAGTTTGTAACAGTTACGTTATAGTAAAAAGGTTTTGTTGGCCTTGAAAAGTATATCCATCCACTTGCCACAAGATCAACTAAATACAGTAATAAATCGTCCTTTCGTGTTATACTACATCGATAGCTATATATAACAGAAAAATACATTTATCCTTATAATAAAAAAAAACCAATAATACTGCTATATACACATGCATATCTCTTTTTTTCACTTAAACCTATATAAATAGGTATATATAAAACAAGTAAAAAAAAAATGAATCAACCACGAGAGGTTATATATATTGTATAACACCCTAAAGGGAATAACAAGAGGGAAAAAGAGACCATAGGAAAATAAACGATCTGATGTTAAAATGTCGATAACCCGATGGCACGTTGTTCTCTACGCTGTTGGGATCTATAACCGTTTAAAAAGGATGAATGACTTTGTGTATTTCGCGTTAAAAGGTATATTATATATATTTATAAGGTTTAAATCACTTGACTCACTTTCTATTATATAGGTTAGGTCAGTAATCGTATCATTAAATACCCTATTTGTTTCTTAACCGCTAATGTCTGCAGACAAATTTACAAAGGTATTCTATACAATTAATCAAGATTATAATTTATTTATGTGTGGTTGTTTATTTTCTATACATAATAATTTTAATAAAATATTAATATATTATAAACTATAATTTTCTTACAGCTCGTGAACTTGAAAAAGCCCCTTTTATGTTTATAAATGTAATTATATCGGTAATTATTCATTTGATAGAAATTTTAATGGTCAACAGTGAAGATCAAAGATAGGGATCAATGAAATGATATAATATACTTTAATTATATATATAACATTTTATGCTAATAAAATTCTATAAGCTTTATTTATCTATGCAATATAGAGTAATTTAACATAACAAATTTGATACTCAAGTAATTTAACTTAGTTGTCAGATTAAAATCAGTATTGATAGTTTTATGTGCGTATTGAATTCAATGTGCATCGTCAAAATAATCAGTTCGCGAAAAATGCTAAATTGAATTTCATTGTGTACTTTGTTTGCGTTAAGCTTGAATCTTTGTAAGCAGAAATTTTATAATGTATAATTTTTGAATATTATCACTGCTTCTATTTTCCATTTTTATTAATTTATAGAATATTTTTTGAATTTATTGACCAAATGGAATAAAATGAAAAAATTTTATGTATAGTTTACAAAAATTTTTTTATTGCTGTTGTTAAAGCGAATAGGATCTGCTTTGTCTAAAATCATACGATAGCTGCTACAGTAATTTATGATAAACTAGTAATTATAAATATATGTAAAATTTTCGTAGGTCAATGTCTCTCTTCAAGCACATTCCAGCTTTCAAAAGAATCTGAACAAGGTTATGCTAATTTGAAAAAGATAAAAAAGAAAAGTAAAAACATAAAAAATTTAAAAACATATATTTAAAATACTATACTTTGTGTACGTAATAAATTGCATTGGTATTATTACGTAATAAACATAAATATTAATTTTTCAAATATAAATAAATAATAAAATATACATGAAAAGCTAACCTTGATATTAAAAAAAAAAATGTGTATGTATGAGGTTGATGATCTTGTAATAAAACTTTTTCATACAAAATTGCATATTTACTATTGTTCATTGTTGACGTTATATATATAAAATTACATATCAGAAATCACTTTTAAAATATATCGATTAAATAAAAAAATATTTTATGAATGAAAATGAAATTTATATTTATTTATAGTATAATAGTTTGATGACCTGTTAGCATATTATTTATTAAGTAATAAAATCAATTAATAAAAATAATCTCTATAATTTAAATTTATTGATATGATATATAATATTAAAGTCGCGTACCATATTGAAAGTAAAAATATTAAATTTAGTATCTTTCTTCGGGGAAATATTTGTTTATTTAGAATTAAAAAAAAAAGAAAAAATGTTGGCAAAGTCTTAGCAATTCTTCGCGTGTCATTCGCATTCCGGTTTGTTATAATTATATAGCGGCTGCATAATAATTCGAAGCACGTGCTTTGTCGTGTCGATAATATAACGTGTCCTTAACTTTCTAACGTTGCCTATTTAGTTTAAAATGTTTCATGAATGAAATAGCATTTTCCGGAGTATAAGTATAAGGTGTATTAAATGGCTTCTTCTTCTTCTTCTTCTGCTTCTTCTTGGTCAATAATTTTCCAATTCGGAATACTAGTTATGTATACCCTTAAGCTCCTGTGGTTAAGTAAGTTTAGTTAGAGAAAGAGAAGAAAGATAAGAAAGATTTTATGACCTTGGCATTTATATATGGGCTAAGAGGGCTACACATAATACAAGAAGCTTAAGTTTAAAAGATTGATTTCACCCTCTTTGATATATCTCCTTTAACTTTCACTAAAACCTCTCCATAGGATCTTTTATTATCGATCCCTCAAGGGTCTACTCCTCTTCTTTTTCTCTACTCTGTTTATACATATATAACTTTTGATTGGGTTTCGATTACCTCTGATATATTACTGCGTCAATGAAAATTATTCAAATTCTCTTCAAGATAAACACCTATATATATATTTAATTTCAATTATTGATTATAATATAACAAGTTTTGTCATATTTATTTTACGCTCACTTAATTATTATTAAAGCTGAACATTTTATATACATTTAATAATTGTTTTAAAGCTGTAAACTTTTAAATGTCTATGTGTATATGTGTGTATTTATGAATGAACTTGAAATTATTAAAGGCTATTAAACTTTTATTCTATATTTAATTATAATTGATTTTTTTTCCTTTTTATTTATTAAGCTATTATTACTATACAATTATTTTACACTAATAAAATTATGAATGAAAATAAAGTGGTCGTATATTTAGAAAAATAATTATTTAAAATATTTTTTTATGGTTATTCAGCTTATTCAGCAATATTCTTCAATTTTAAGCTAAATCACCCATTGGAACATAAGAATGCTGTTGCTGGGCCCATAACCTGTTAGTTTATTATTAAACATAATGGATATTAGGATAAGAAAATACTTTATTATAAAATGAATACATGATCATATACATGATCATACACACTGAATGAGTGATACTTAAAGACTAAAGACCGTTTACAATATTTGGAGATGATTCCTCTCCCACGATACATAGACAAAACTAGTCCCGACATGATTATATTATAAACGGAAGTACATCTGTTTTCTATCAGAGCATTCTTACATTAATTAGCATACGATACATAAACATTTCCATACAAAACTTCACAGCGTGCTTTTTCTATTTCTAACAAATGCTATTAAGTTATAATTTGGTTGATAAATGTGTTAAGCATTTAAAAAATAATAATTGGGGATCTGTTTTAGTGCAGCTTAGTGAAGAAAATCACCTTATTTAAAAAAAAATTTTTTTTTAAATTTATAAAATATTGTAAAAAATTGTTAGCCTTGATAATGAAGACTGAAAGTCTTCGAAACGTGGGCAATTTATTGCAAACATAAAGGAAAAAATTGTTAGCTCAAAAATGAAGTATTTTTATTTAATAATATTAAAGAATAAAAAAGATCTTTTTGAATTAAGTACAGTTGTTGATTTTTTTGCATATGTTTTGATTTATTACGTTTTTGAAATTGATAATATTTATATAATATCTTTATGTATGTTGCACAGATGTGTAAGTGATCAGCTGTTAATAATATATTCCATGCTGCTTGGCAATGCAGATCATAGAATCTTTTTTATAAAGAAAAAATTTTTTTTAAACATCAATGAATTTAATTAAAAATGCATAAAAAATATTAGATTTTAAAAATAAAAATTAATGAGATGACTAATTACTAAGTAAAATGTTTTTTGTAAATTTATATAAAATAATTTTTTGTAGCTTGAAAAGGACAATCATATCATTGTCGAAACTGTTGCTTAAAGACTGGCATGCAATAAATGTGTTTTTAATTACATGAAACATCCAATGAGTCCCTTATTGTCCAATAAAATAATAATTTTAATTCTTACATTGAGAAAAATAGACAAACTAATGCAAATTATACTTTTCGTTATTAAAATACCTAACACTAGACCTGACGCATAAAATCCAGAGAAAATCCATCTCTTGATAAAGAGCTTTATTTGTCGATACTGAGTAAACCGATTTGTTTTCAGAGTTAAAAAAAATTTCAGAATTCAAAGCCGGTAATTACACTCAAGTGCTTTAATACATCAGACAATACACTGAGGTTTTAAAATTTGTAATCTAATACCGCAATAAAATCCCATAACAACATAATAATTACAAAAGAAAATAAAAGTGTAGATATTTAAAGAGAACACGTGTTAACGTAATTAAGTAATACATAACGACCTTTCTTAACAGTTCACTGACACTTTATATAAACAAATAAAAAATTGAATTAATATTAATATGACCTTTGGGTATATATAGTATTCATTATCTCTCTCTCTCTTTTTTTTTATCAAATTAAATAGGTTAAAAAAAAACAAAACGTTTTCCATTCAGTGAATGTTGCCTCGGGTTACTTTTATTTTATTTTTTTTTTAATATCAGATGCTCTTCTTTAAGTTTAATATATATGTATATCTGTATTATTATTATATAAACAGACAAAACATTTTAGAATGCAAAGTAGGTATATATATATGTATGTTATTAAAAAAAGAGATAATTATATTATTTTTTTTAAAGGGGAGAATTTAAATGTTGTGTATAGACATTGAAAAGTTATTTATTTGTGTTTTGACGTACTTTTTTAAATAATTACATATGAATTAAAGGGATATATTAATAACGAATATTAAAAGTACGTGTTATATTTACTAAATATTTTAAATTCCGTTTAAGTTAATTTAGTGTTTAAAAGGCTTTTAATAAATCAATTATATGGTTATGTGGTTTTAGGCTAACTGTTGATTTCTATAACGATCTGTTTAAATTGTCTGATTTTCAGAGTAATTGATGAGAATTAATACTAACTAATCTCGAGTCTAAGGATATCATGTTTTTAGGTGTAAAGAAACTTTATCGGGTTTTACCACGTATTTCTAATTTAATTATGGGTATCAATTTATTTATGTGTCTCTAGGGTAAAATATGAATTACTGAAAAAGCTTCTAAATCTAATCATTTGAATAGTACTTATTCCACCAAAAGACACTAAAATTAATCATTTATTACTTTATTAATGACTAAGTACATAACAATTCAATTAAAGAAAAATAATACTTCATTAGTAAGTTATGATACTACTTTTTGGCAAATACTCCTCTGTCATATAACCCATAATTCTCAAGAAAATTAAATAATTTGTCTTGTTAAACAAAAACTCACTTAAATGATTTATTAAATCAGATAATAAACATGAATCATTCACTAAAACTATAAATAAGCATTTAAAATTTAAATATCATTTGCAAAAAAAAAAAGGCAAATAAATTATATAAATTTCCAAGTCTATGCAACCCAGTTAAAAACAGGTGCAATGAATACGTCTATTGTTTCCCTTACTCTATATATTATAACATTAAACTTTTCAAAGTCACGTTATTTTTTCTACATAAAAAAAAAAATAAATAAACTTAAACCCCTCTTATTTCCTTTCAGTATCATATAACAAAACAAAACATTAAATACCCAAGTATAGGAATTCGCAAACTGTTACACATTCCTTTTTTTTTATTGCCACAGATGAATCGTAAATAAAAATATACATAAATTATTTATGAATGAAATAGTATTATAGTAAAATAGTGTATGTAAATTTATTACATAAATAATAAATTTTTTTTTTTTCTTCTTTTTCTATCTCACTTTATCAATAAATTTTATTTTATATTAAAAAGGTTAATAAACTTGTAATTAACACGTTTATTTAATTAATCATTTTTTTTTTCCTTTTATTTTTTTATTGCCTTGACATTTACTTTATAATATAAACTGGCATTTACCCAGGATTTATCGAAGCGTATATTATATCAAAAAAAAAAAGCTTGATGTATAAAGAAAGCGAAAGCTTAAAGATTATGTCGAAGAAAGACTTCTTTCTCAAAAGAATTCAAGTATAAAAAAAATATATGTGTACAAAAATAGTATGTTAGGTCAGGTTCAAAAACCCATTGACACACACTACTCGTAAAAAAAAAAGCCTGAAGGGAATAAACTTTTTTTTTATGTATGCATACGTGAAATATTTAGATATTATGTATAAAGCTGATGTATTATATATGAATTTTTAAACAAGCTTTAAAAGAAAGATTCTTCTCTTCGATTGTTCTAGTTTCAACCATAAATCTTAACAAAAGGTTTTTTTATTCAAGGTCGATTTTACACAAATCACTGTTATTTTCGAATGGATCTTTATCTTTATTTATACTACTTAGATCCCTTTTTGATAAATCTGCATGCTTAACTGATACTTTGTATACTAAATTGGACTACCTGTTGTGATTCGATCTTTGATTATCCCTGTGTTAAATAAAATCAATAACAAATCCATGACCTTGTTTATCTATACGCAAGAAATAAAAGGAAGGAACGTGTCAAACCCTACAAAAAAAAGAGATAAATGTACATAATAAAAAAATATGCACGAATAAGCAATGTCATTCAAGTTCATTCACACTTTTTTTTTATTATTATTATTATATTAAAGGAAACCTACATATTTTTTCTTTATTTATTTTGAAACCTAAAAGAATTCTTTTCAGTAATTACGTTTGAGCATTTTTAAATAAAAGTAATTATTTTTTTTACTTTTTCTTTTAAGATGAAAACAATTAAACTTATACTTTCTTCTGGATTATTAAAAAGTGATATTTTTTTTCCACAAAAACAAATAAGTAATTAAAATTCTAAGTAAAAAGAAAATGACAACAATTTTAATATTACTTTTTTTTTACTAGGTCAAGTTCATAAAGAGGTACACAGTTCATTGATTTTCAAAAAAAAAAAAATACATACAATACAAAACCCCTTTTAAAAAAAAAGGTAAAGAACCGCAAACAGTTTTTTTTTATCACGTTGTATATCGTCTATCTTTTTTCTCTCTGCTGTATGTAAAGTGTAGGTATTTGTGTAAAATAAAAAAAATTCACGATCGATTTATTTGAGGTAATTGACGTTTTTATTTATTTATGTTTTTTATAACACTTTTATTTTTTTTTTTTTATTGAAGTTTATCGGAAATATTTTCGAATAAAAAAAAAATTGTAAATAAATAAAAAAAAAAAACCGTGTTAATTATCATAAATTATAATACGTGTAATTAATTATTATTTAATGTGTGTAATTTTATAATTAAATACTGTTTTCAATTTCTATAAATAAACGATAATAAATAAAAAATATTCAGTTCATTGACATAAAAAAAAAAAATACTGGAAATACATAAATATAAAATATCGTATTTACACGCATACGAGATTATGTAATAAATATGTGCATTTTTTTAAATAAAAAAAAATTTAAAGACCATGAATATATAAACACGAAGAGTCATCAAAGTTGAGAGATTGAGAGAGAAAAAAGAATGAAAAAAAAAAGTGTTTGTGAATATATAAAACGGGAAAACAAATCAGTTGGCAGACGGATGATGACTAACGAGCATGAATTTCTGGGTCAAGTTCGTGAGTGCAATGTATTGAATTCTCTCTTTTCTCTCTCTTTCCTTCCGTGTATTATAATAAAGTTGTATATAATACGATATGACATTCTCGTAAATACATTTATATAAAAAAAAAAGTTAGGTATAAAAAGACAAGCAAGTATTGTACAGAATGAGAAAGGAATTAACGACCGATTGATTCAAGATATTTGATATCGTATAAGTAACTTGTCTTGTTATTATAGTACTTTTACTTTTTCTTTGTAAATAAAAACATCAAAGATTAATTAAGTTCAACGTACTTTAAAGAAAATAAAAAAAAAATTATGTAAACAGTTATTAATTACAAAAATATTTATGCCATCACGAAAATGTTATTTTTTTAAAATACATAACCTGCGTGATGCATGTTTAATGAACACAAATTACTAATTTTAATGATTTATTTAGTTTGCATAATAATTTTGTCAAAGAGAAGGCTAAAATATTGATACACTTGTGGTTTTAATATTCGGAATAACCTTTACTTTGTTATGTAAATATTAAATTAAAGCTTTTATACGTTTATGTATCTAAAAGCTTACAGTAAATAAAATATGTTTACTTTCAATAGACAAATTAATTAAAGCTCAGGTTGTATAATTAGAAATAAAACTCTTCATTTTTTAGATTTTCCTGAACTGGATTTAGGAATTCAAAGTTGTATAATAATTTGGTTTACTTAAAATTACTAGTTTCAGAAGCAAATCGTATTTACAGAAATTAAAACAGCAATAAAACTGCTATGCACTATCCATTAGGTGCATATATATAATTATATAAAGCTGCGAAGGAACCAAGTACAATACTGAATAAGTTAGATCCTAAGGGAAAGTCAATTTATAAATGCAACTCATTTAATAAAGTGCACAATCTGATTTGGGTTATAAATTTCGCAGCTGAGGCAATTTTATAGAAAACATTATTGAAAATTGTATAAGAAAATCTAGCAATAAATATTTTCATAACTGAAAATAAGGGTTTAAAAGCTTAAAACCCTTTTGTTATCAGTTACTAACGTTCTAACAAAACTGCCTCAGGTATTTTCCGTTTACCTCCCATGTCTGCTTTTTAAATAAAACATGCAAAGATTAAAAAGTCCTTTATACAGCAAAATTTTTTTCCAACCAACAAAAATTTACAAGTGGCTTATCCTTCCAAAAAAAAATGTATTCTTGTGTATATATAGAATACAAAACTTTTACATTCATTCAATGTAAATATATAAATATAGCATGTAGGTACCAGCTGTTATCGCGTTATATGATTCTCACGAGCTACTCGTAACTTCATATCATTTCAAAAGCACAACAGTTAAGATATATATATATATATATATATGTACCTATATGTGTAGTACAAGCAATAAAGAGACTCGGTGAGTTTGGAGATAAAGGGTAGGGTGTTATATACGTTTTACTATAAGAGACTAGGTCAAGTTCAAAGAGCTTATATGTGATAACATTTTCAAAGGTTATATATACTACTGTTCTACTTCTCTAAATGTTCTATACATATACAGAATGTTGTTTCTAAAACCATCGACACAAGTGTCTTGGATAGTTATGTGGACTTTGAAAAGCTTGTTTGCATGCAGACTTGATCTGCTGTCTGATGTTATATATGTTTAATATATTATTTCAATGTCATGTTTTCAAAAAAGGAATGTCATTTCTTGTTATATATTATTTGTTTACTTTTAGTTCTATATTTGGATTTCATGCCACTTTTGTTTCATTTATCTTCAAATAATAATATTTACTTTTATTTAAAGTTATCTTTGCGCATAGCTCAAAAATATCAGGAAGCTAAGTAGTCTAAAATATTCGTTTAATTTACAGGATTTTTCAAACCCAAATAATTTAATACATTTTATGTTTAACAGCTTACACATACATCATTTCATTTGCGTTTTGAAAATTCGTTGACCAGCTTAATCATAATAATTATCCTGGGTCAGTTTACAAAAAATCCTAAGCAAACCTAACTTGGGTACGAACTTTTCCGGGCGAAATCATGACCTACACTAACAAAACTAATAAACTAAGACCGATATTAATAATTTATTTATTTATAAAACGCAAATTATAATATAGTTTACATATTATGTAAACTGCATTTAATAAAAAATATTAAAATTTATTTCATAAATATGTGCATGGAAGCTTGAATTTAAGTTTTGAATTTGTTCTTTATAAACAGAAGTACTGCGTGAATAAAAAGTAATAACACATTAAATGTAAATTAGTATAAAGTTAAAAGATATTTATCATTAAATTTGTGAATAATAATTAAAAAATTAATTTTTTGAATCTATCAAGAATTTCTGATATCATTTAAATAGTTAAATTAATATTATTTTTTTATCATACTCAACGACTTGGGATCATGGCTAGAGCGACGTTAAAATAATATAATATATTTATATTATTTATATTATAAAGTATAAAAGACGCATTATTAGAAAATGGCAGAAAAGATACCCTCCAAGTTAGAAAGAAGCCTTTTCTGCCCTTTGATTTAAAAAATATTTAATTTTGAAGCAAAACACTTACTTTTTGTATTTGTAATATGTGACATCCTTAAAATCCACCAGCCAATGTCATGTCCAAATTCCTAAAAATTAAAAATAATTTAAATTAGCATTTTAAATGTATGAAAAAGAACTAGATTCTAAGTTTTAATAATCAGTAAAATTAGCTTTTAGCTACGTTAAAGGATTATTTAAGTTTGGATGTTGTTTCTGCCCATTAAAAATAAAGTTCATTATTTTTAAGATTAAATGATTAATTATTTAGTATTTGTAAAATTATATGTAATATTGTAGAATCGAGTATTTTTATTTATTTATAAAATATATTATTCCAAAAGCTTAAAACTTTAGAATATTTTGAAAGTATTTTATTACTCAAGTCAGTAAAATTGTCATTATTTTTTTTAAGACGGCTAATAATATATCAAGAAAATAAGTTTATGTTAAAAACTGCAACCCTTTTGAACCACCTTATTATTTAAAAAAATGTTTGTACTGACAGGTGTTCTATCCTGCACTGCAATTCAGTCGCTATAAATTCACAGGGATAGGAGATATAATTGCTACTGTTTTTGTGCATGAAAATATTTAGGAATTATAAAATTTACATGTCCTATGCACAAATAAAACCAAAAAATTACTGGTAAGTTGATTCAAATATTTTAATTATACACTGCAGGCACCTTGCAGTTCTTTTTAGGGGAAAAAAGTCAAGGAAGTCAAGTAAGTTTCCCATGGTCATATATACTAGTAAAACAGAATCAAGAAGGGAATCTTATAATACCAAAAAATGCAAACGACGCACCTGCAAAAAATACCCTAATCTTTGATACCAAAACGATAAAAAATAATGTGAACTTTGGTAGTGTAATTATTTTTGTCAAATCAGAAATAGCCTTTTATTGGACTAACAACTTGAAGAAAAAGTTTTAGAAACTTTTTAACCTTCAGACCAATTAGATTTGCAAAGAACCAACAGAAAATCAATGCTTTTCGTAAAATATAAAATGTAAAATTAAAATCAATTACAATAATTGGCTTTCTCTAAGTTCATACTACTTTTTATATTGCAAGTTTCTGTATCTTTTAATAAAAGAAAGTATAAATCGCTAAAGAAATTTTTTTTTTGAAAAATAAAAACAGCTAAAAAAAGCTAAAAACAAAAAAGTACATCAAATACATATATAAAACAGACACTTATGCGAAATAGAAAATGGCTTTATATTATCTTCTGGCGCCGAACTTCTGTCTGTTTATATATAACTAGCAAAAAAAGTTCAGTCTTTCTTCTAAACATCAGTTTTACTGTTTTTTAGTCTACAAAACATAAAAATACGACTTATTTTACTAATTATACGACTTATTTAAATAATAAAATATATTTCGATTTTTAGAGTTACTGTGACTTTAATTTAATTGCAGTACAATATGCTTAATTATATAAGAAAGTAAATTTTTATATAATACAATAAAAGTTATTCAAAGAAATTTACCAATAAGAAATAAATATTATGCAATTAATAAAGGAATAAAAGTAAATTTAAATTGACGTAACTAATATTATTATCAATTCTTATATTAAAACGTACAAAATGCGTACCTCTCCAAACGCAAAAAATATTTTATAAACATCAGACTTAAAAAAAATAGAAAAAAAGTACATATACGCAAAAAAAAAGTATTACTACGTCTCAAGAGTGCATAAAAAAGTGTATAGGGGGAGAATAAGGAATGAGAGAGAAAAAAAGCAAAAAATATGCTAAGTTAATGTCAAAAATAAAAAAAAATTATATGTATAAGAGAGAGGGATGATTATAAACGACATCAGAAAATAATATATAAAAAGGGAGTTTAACGCGGGGGAAAAACGAAATATATACGACAAAATGCTGTTTGTTAGTTTGGTATGCAATTCTACAGATGAGAATAAAAAGATACGTTTATATAGAAAATTTTAACTGCCACGCGACTCTTTTTTCAAGATTCTATGTGGTAGTTTTTATGTTTAAAGAACGCAATAAAAAGATGATGGTAAATATGTAAGAAAGAATGAAAAAAATAAAGAGTCTTTATGGCATCTGCCAGGTTCCATGCACGTAACATACGAAGCTTTCAAAGATTTGTTTTAATTTTTTTGTTGCACCAAATTAAGAATTTGGCTTTTTTATTATTTAAAACAAAGTGAAGAAAATATTTTGCGGTTCTGTGGCACAAATATTTTAAGGAGGTTCATTCGTTGATTCTACATTTTCGTAGGAATTATAATTATCGACATAATTTTTTTTTTTTTTTTTTTTTTTTTTATTTTGGAAGGTGTTATTAAAACTAATTGGGAATTTAATCTTAGTAAGCAATTATTTATCAGATTTATTAAATTTCATCGCTGTGTCATCAGCCATCTATAACTTTTTTAAAGTCTTAGCCAATTTCCCCATAAGAGCAATGTTAAAATACCATTTTGATTTTATTCATTAAAAATTAATTAAGTCGGCGACAAAAGTAAAAAAAAAGTTGATTTTAGCTTAAAATTTTTAAAATTGAATTTTATTAACGTTTTTTTAGATTTTCTCAACATTTTTTTCAACGAATGAACCTCCTTAAATGCTTACTATCTACGTGAGCAATTATTTGAAACTAAAACCATTTTTTTATCAAACTTTTTTATTGCAAGCCTTAAAAAATGTGCGTATTTCTAAATTTAAAGAAAGGGTGCAACATAATTTGCGTAACAAATTAACACGTTTTTCAAGTAAAATTTTGATTCAAAAACAAACTTTTATTTATTGATATACTTTAATTAATAATTACACTTGGGATTTCACAGTTATGCTTGCGCCCTTTTGGGTATGCTTGGGATTTACAAGCTTTATTTTTGGAATTCCCTGATTGTATTTCAGAATCATAATAAGGTTAGGGATTTTCTAAATATGAAAGGACCTTGTAAATATTTTTAGAATACTAAAATCACTTCTATAAAACTCAATTTAAAATTTGTAAAATTTTAGACTATAGCTTCAAAGCTTTAACAAAATCAAAGCTTGGTGTATAATATTTAATGTAATATGGAAAAATTTACATAAAATCTTTAAATTATTTTTTGTGAAATAATTTATTCATTATATCACAAACAAAAAAGCTTAGATTTATGATGACAAAAAGCTTTCGAACAAATAAAGCAGAAATTTCTAATATGCTGTTTAATAGACATAACAATGCATTTAATTAAATCAATGAAACTTAAGACTTCATGAATCTTTTAAAAAACAAATAATTAAAAAAATAAATATTTTCGTTTGTTGCATTCGTCAGTTAATGCGAATAATTTTGCTCGTTAAAAGATAATAGGCCAAGTAATGCAATAAGATCGAGTGGCATTTCATCCAACAAACAAACAAACAAAAAACACATAAAAATCTACCCTTTCTTTATTCGTTCTCAACTTATTCGCACGTGCCTTTCTATATGGTTTTTTCTTCTTTTTTTTCGTGCATATTCATACTTTAGAGGACAGGATGCCAAGAAGGCGAAACTCGTTCTTAACATTATAATATTATCATTATTTTCAATATTATTATTATTGTATACATTTGTATGTTCATATCGATACGCGTATTTTTTTAGAGTAAAATGACAATTTCAAGGTGCAAGGCCACGTTCAATGAATATGTGCGAAAGAAATCTCAAGAATTTACAAAGGGTATCTTTAACACAAGTTTTTCGAATTTTTATCTCATGAAGTTAAATTAATTTAATTTCGATCTTGAACATTGATAAAATTTTTAAGAAAATAAAATTTTACTTTTTCCATTATTATAAATTTAATGAAATTATTGAGAAAAAAATATTTTGCAGTTCCAAATAAAAATTTTAAAATTAGATGAAATTTTCGAAATCTGAAAACATTTTACATATCTACCAAGTCTGCAGACGACTTTGAAGACCAGCCTCAAGGAAAGGACCGGTTTTTGTCGGTATTTATTATTATAAAATATACTCTCGTCTCAAAATCGCCATCAAGAAGAATATTCGACTTCTCATATATTCTTCTTTCATTATTATACCACGCATTCATTTTCATATGGCTATAAATGTATTTTTTATCTGCTTTTTTTTTGAGAAAAAAATTTTTTTGAGTCATTTTAGCATCCTTTTTATTTTATGCATTCCATACATGATTTTTTTTCTGCTTCTTTTTCGCAATTTACTACAATCAAAAACTTACTTTTTTTTATTTTGTTTTTTTTTTTACCGAATATAATAGCCGTTCATTATAATACTAATTTAAATTTCTTGGAATGGATTCAGCTAAAAGCAAATACTTTCTTTTATGACACCTGTCAAATTATACATGCATTTGCAGACGCTCGAAGAAACATTGTAATCAAATACGCACAAATAAGTCATCACACGCAACGAAAATTAAAATCAACTTAATTATCTAATTTATCAATTTGTATGAAAACAAGTAATTTAAACATCTCCTGTAAGTATCATGGTTATTAGTGTTCTTCATTCTTAAATTGAAGAGTACGATGAAAAGAAAAACTGAGTAAATGTATTAGGCCAAACAGTCAAATTTTTTAAATAATTTCGTAGCTATATAAAAGTTGTAACTGTTGAAAATTTTTTATGTACTATCAGAGGCTATTTAAAAAGGGCTGAGCAAAGCATAGTTTACTATAGTTTAACTATCTAGACGTTAAGTAGGAGAAAATAATTAAAAAATAGACCTTGCTCCAATAAATTTCCTGCATCAGCAACAATAAATAAAAATGGATGGTGCCCAACTATGCGTTTTTTTTTAAAATTCAAAAAGTATTTACGGTATTCAAAAATATTATGTTCTTGATTTGCAATTTTCCTTTTTTATTTTCGCACTGATAACAGTTTGATACAGTTGAACTGAATTAAATTAAATAAACAAATAACTTAAGTTATCTGTGTCAACAAATCCCAAGGAACCGAAAAGAAATGGATTTTTGTTGTATTGTTTTTTAGTTTTTGAAATTTTAAGTTTTTAACGGTAAAAACGATTTTAAATTTTAATTTCCCAAAAACCAAAATTAGTTATTAATTTTCATGCAACTTATCTTTAGGAAAAAATATAAGGTGTATTATAAAATCATGATATTTCTCATTTTGTACTGATAAAATATTAAATTTTAACCATCTTGATCGAATTAATTATTTAAAAAATTATATAACCATAAACAATTATATTATTGATGTGTTAATTTGTTTAAAAAAAACTTATACAATTTGAATAAAAAAAAAAAAGAAGTAACAATATCATATTATTCATGATTCATGAGTTATATAGAAATGACGCAAGTTTAAAGGCACGTCTATAACATAAGAGTCAGCAATATTTCTCAGTGAGTAACATAAAAGTTTTAAAAAAAATTATATATTGCAAAAAATGATTCCTATATTCAACTCTCACAGAATTAATTAATTAAATTTGTATATTTTAAAATCAGTTTAAAAACTTATTTTTTTTTTTCAAGCTTTATTTTAAATAGGTGACAAAAAAAGTACTATATTCTTTCTTTTATTTAAACTTAATAAAATGTCGAAATCTTTTATTTTTTTGTCAACAATATAGTACCAGAAAGATAAGTCACGTTGTATAATATGAAAAGACTGTTTATTTTTTTATTTTATTTAAAATGGTGTTGAAATTGTCAATTTTTGTTTTTATTAATCAGGTTTTTCTTGCTGCTAAATTTTCATTTATAAATTATTTAAAATGAATTCATTTCATGTAATATATAAATTTTCTAATCTATACAAAGATTAGTTTTGAAGAAATCATGTTTTTTTTCTTATCAGCACATGACCCTCAAAAAAGTAGGTTAGGTTGATGATGAAGCTATATTATAATATACACGTGACAAAATCACATAAACGCTGCGCTATCTGTTTTATTAGTATAAAAAATTTATATTGTTACATTCTCTGAATTAAAGCTTATAACCCAAAAAATGTAAAATAAAATAATATGATAAATTGGTAATTAAAACATACTAATTAGAATAAATATATATCTAAAAATAAATTTTATAATAACAAGATAACTAAGAGGCGTTAAAAAAATATGACACTGATAAGGTGGATGGATATTAAAGGAAAGCACTATACTTACCCTAAATGAGGTATGTGGGTATTTAACAGAAAGCGTTACATAACAAAAATGAACGAAAATAAGTATTTTATTTTTTGGATTGATTATTTAATAAATAGAATTTTTTGATCCGGGCCTTTCTAATTAGCGTGTTTCACGAATTTTAACATGGAACATGTTTATACGGAGAGGTGCCCTAGAAGTCTTAAAATTAGGGGGGAGGGGATCAAATGGGACTTAGAATAACTTCGATTTAGGAACTTAGAATATTTCAGGTTTAGTCTCTTAGAATAATTTTGATTTAGGGACTTAGAATACTTTTGGTTAGGGGACTTAAATTTTTTTCGATTTAGGGACCCAGAATAATGCGCGTTTAATGAATCAGAATATTCAAGTTTAGAACCTAGTAAACGTGATAATTACAAATAATAAAAATAGAAAATTTTACTGTAATGTTGCGTAGCATTTATATATTAAACCTAGCTTTCATCTGTAAGTAAACATATTCCATACATTTTGGTTTACACAAACCGGTCATAAGTTTTTTTTAAAGGTTGCAAATAGGCTATAAAACAAAAAATTTAAGCCTAAGCCAAGGCCTAGACAGAAAAAATCGTATATCTGCACATTTTTTTTATTTAAATTTAAACTCTTTCCTGAAGAATTACCTCCACCACAAGTCACGTGAACCACGCCTCACGCATTTTATTTTACTTAGTTTATTTAATATATTAATTTATTTAAAATAAAATACTTGATGAATCATTTTATATAAGTAATATTTTTATATTTAATGAAAAATAATCATTTTAAATGATACTACATAGTCGCAGGGCTGTCAATTCACATATACTAACGCAACGCACATATATAGGGTTTTAGGGTGATTTCTCAGAAAAGAGTTAAGTTGAAAGGCGTAGTAATAAAAGACGTAATTTCTTGTGTATGCGCAGCCCAAAAAAGTTTTTAACTTTGGAATCAAATTCTGCGGGAAATTCCACGGAAAAATCGTAAAATAAGTATTTCGTAGCGAAATATTTTAAGTCAATTTTCCAAAGTAGGCCAGAGACATAAAAATGTCTTCTAGCAGCCATTTTCAAGGATTTGACCTAGAAGGGTGAAAAAATTACAAAATTATTTTTGTTTGTAATGCTTTTAAGAGTAAGAGATAGAAAAAAATGTGACATGTTGTTACGCAGAATACTCGAGTACCTCAAATTTTGCGTTCCTTTTTTTTAACGACCCCTAACGGAAAAAATATATGAAAATAAAATAATATATTTAAAGATAATTTTAATGCTATTTCATTAAAAACACTTATAAATTAGAGAAATATTTATAAATTATTCTTACAAAGTCGAGGGTTATCATTATAGGCCACGTGACGTCATTTATCGCTTTTAATGTTAACGTTAATAACAACTAGAATACACGCTTCAACCAGCTGATTTTAATTATGACTTAGGAATGAATCTAATTTTGCAAATAGTATTTTAAAGAAATAAAAATCTATACTAAAATTTTTCAGAAAAATTTATTTATAAAATTAGGTCAAATTTATTCTTTTTTTTAACTTAATTTACCAAAATCGATCCGTAGCTCTATCGAGTTCTATTACATCAAAGAATATGATAACATGAAGCACTTACACCAATCAGGCCAAGTAACTGCATTACTTGAATTGCTTTGGAAAAATATTGTATGATGACATTGAGTCGTTAGGACAAAATTTATCATACTTTAAAAATTAATTTTTTAAAAAGTACTGCAAAATATCTTTGCTTCGATGTTTATGCAACAACTCATAATCTTTTGTCTTATGCAGTACTTTATTATCGATCAAGGAGTTTTAAAAATTAATTTATCTATTTATTAGTTTACCTATTTACAATTTTATATATAGTTAACAAAAAACGTTAAACATAGTATTATAGCAAAAATTCGTGAACCGAGAAAAATTAGACGTGACAATTTTTGGTCACAGAGTTTAATAATATAAATTACTTAAAATATTACGAATAATTTGATTTTTTAATTTTTGAATTTAAATACTAAAATCCATTACTACCAGACTTACATAGATTTAAAACCTAGCTTTTGAGATAATAAACCTTGTGTGTTTTACTAGTTTAATTCATTTAAAAGCTTCTACTTTACCTGAAACATATCACTTTATGATTAATATAAGATTAGGTAAATGTATAAATCCTTCTAATTCTACTTTTTAAATTTATAATTGCTACTCGGCTGAAATCAATTAATTTTTTGATTTTTAATTATTTAGAAAATAAACCGTAAATGCAAAAAGACAAAATTCAAAAACTTACAAATATTTTGTGAACTCTCAACCAACGAACATGGAACATCTTTAAATTTATGTTTTAAATCTTGAAGACTATAAGTCCTTCAGCCAAAAAAAAATAATTTTTAGTTCCTAAAATGCTTACTGTTAAATACTTATCTATACCCTTTTAACAAAGCAAATTATTTTAAGTCCCTAAATCAAAAATATTATAAGACCCTAAATCGAAATTATTCTAAATTATTCTTATTATTCTATATACCCTTTTAACAAAGCAAAATTATTTTAAGTCCCTACATCAAAAATTTTCTAAGTCAATAATTTGACCCCACCTCCAAATGACATGCTTGAAGTAACCCTCTCCTACCTATAAACATGTTCCATGTTAAAACAAGCAAAAAATTAGATGACTTAAAATTTATGAAAAATTACGTATCTATAAAATATAATATAAAATTTAAGCAAATATTGTAAGCTTGGATCTGAAATCTTCAAAACCGAAACTACAAAGAAAATAAAACAAAAATTTTGAACCTGAAACAGCTAAATGGTTAAAAAATATCAGAAAATTGAAATCTACATAAAAGCCTTTTTCTCCCACAAACTATTTTATGGAGCGAATCTAAACCCTAAAATTGTATAACATCATCAGTTTTTCTAAAAAAATTAATTACCATTAACTTTGTAATTATGCTTTTTTGTATTAAAAATAAACAACAAAAAATCATTATAAAGCTTATCAGAGCTTTACAGCATTATTTTTAGAAAAATTTCAAGTACCGGTCGTCCTGTTTAATTAAATGAAAATTTTAGAGTGTCTACTGATAAAATCTTTTTAAATTTTATATAAAATCACCTGATACATTTTCATTAAATTTTTCCTTTAATTTTCTTTTATTATAATTTTTTTTTATTATAAAAATAACAATTTTGCGTTTATATATTTTGTTTTTGTGTTGACATAAATAATAATTATTATTTTATAAAATAAATAAAAAAAAGAAGAAAAAATCTCTCTAAATATATTTTTTCATCAAAAATAAATAGGTTTGCATAGTATATAAAATTCCCATGCTTAATTTTCGTAATAACGCTTTAAATTGCGTTTTCTCTCATATATATAGGTAAATTTCGCGTGGTACAAAAAAGCACTCTATGTGTAGGTACCTATATAGTATACAAACTACAAAAGGGTTTTTAGAGAGAAAATGAAGAGAGAGAGAGATAGAAAATATACATCGTTATATATAATGAAAAACGGTATAGAGCAGCCCCAGCGCATTCGGGCCAAGGGATGAATTTATAGCAGTAGAAATTTTCGAAATGCGCATGCGTATTTAATAGAAAACAGTAAAAAAATCGGCTTGCTCTTTGTCGAGGGGTTCCAAGGGTGCAGAAAAGGGGTCGTTGCGAATCTTATCGATCGCGCTTGCGCACATTTATTATTTCTATAGTAATTCTATATATTATTGTTAAATACACGGAGGGAAAGAGGAAATATCATGATAATAATATGAGCTAGAGCGCAAAATCTAGTACGCTCTATGCTACAACAGAAAGCTTCGATCGGTTCCTGAAACTTTAACGCTCTCTGAGAGGATATATTTTATGTGTAAATTTTATATATTATTCTATAAAAAATTAATTTTTAAAAATGTTTTATAAGAAGATATAAATTTTTTTTTTCTTTTATTACAATTTTATTAAGTTTTCTTTAAATATATTTTATTTTTATTTCAAAGAAGTAAATTTATTTGGTAAATATATACAAAATTACAAAACGCCGAAACGAGAAAATTCAATCGATGGATTAGAAAATCGATAACGATTAAAAGCTTGAAAAGTTTAGTTTAACATCGCAGTATTAGATCAAAGAATAAATAAGATCGATTGTTCGCATTAGGGTAAAATTAAGTGAAACAGCTATATATATATTTTATTTTATTATATGAAAAAGAACAAAAAAGGAATACGAGGAAAATTTTGTTGGGTACGTTTCCTTGTAGTAAACTTTCATACATTTTGAAGGGTGAATCCTACTCGTATATACCAAATTCTGGGTAGTACAAGGTTATGTGTTAGTTGATGGGGACTGCACCCATCTAATTTTCGAAATCAACCCTAGTAGCTTGCGATGTATATAATATATATAAACTTTATACGTTAATAAATGTCAACATTTCTTGGAACTGTAATTTTCTCTTCTTTTTTAGGACAAATATTACCAGATTATTGAAAGATATATTGTCTTGGGTTATTAAATACTGTATAAATTAATGAAATAAATTATTAATTAAATAACTGTTTTTCAACAATTATTTTTCCCAAAAATAGAACGAGTATTTTTTTATTTTGAAAATTTTTTATATATTTTGCTCGTAGATTAAACTAAAAAGTAGTTTTGGATTTAATGTATATAGAATCAAAAAATAGGACATATTTTTGGCAAAGTTCCAAATTGTAACGAGAGTTGATCGCGTGGACTATACAGATTACGAATCACATGCACTGTACCTTTAACCTAATACAGAAAATTATGGATATTCTAATTTTTTTTTATTATTCGAAAATGAAAACTTATAAATTTTTATAAGATTCTAAATTTAATTTCGATAGATAGATTTTTTTTTTAAATTGCGAACTGACTCTGTGGAAAATTGATTTTTTTATAACAAATTAATAGTTTGGCACCGAAAGTTCATGTCAAAAATTCAAAATTTAATAAAGCACAATTGATTTTTTTTAGCGAATAATAATTTTCAAAAATTAAAAAAAATCGAAGATAGAAAAATATATCCTGTCAAAATGTATTTGTAAATATCATAGTATAGCGAAAAAGAGAAAAAAAAGTTTGACGTCGGGCCATTACCCACGTGTGCCCACGTGTCTATGCGTCAGTTCTCTTATTTTTCTCCCCCACAAATTTAGTATTAATATATATAAGAGTATAGGAATACTGTCTCTTTCCTCAAAAAAAAAATATACATATATAAAAATATATAGAGGTTCTTTCGCCCTCGGCTATGAGTTTCCCCTTGGAAATTCGGGGTAAGGGGATCGATCCCTAGTCCTACCCTCGAGCAGATCTCTTCTCTTTCTATAAATATAATATATTCCAATCCCTTTTTACTCTATGTTTCGTATATTATAAATACAGTTGTATATATTTCTCCCTTGTTCTTCTTTTTTGTTATAGTGTAAACCTTTTTTTTTCTTCTCGTGTATTTATAAGTTTTATATCGCGTGAGTCAACTTTTTGTGGGTGAGGAACTCAAGGCTAAAAAAATCCCCCAACTGGACGAGCTTTTTTTATTAACGTTTCTTTGAAACGTATTTATAGGATCATGGATAATAATAATAATAAGACAATAATTGAAAAATACATCTAAGTAAGGGGACAATCACTTTTTTGATCGATTTTGATGGAAATTTATATTTTAGAAACATGATGGAGTGAATGTCTAATGAATGAATATTGCTATTATTGCTAGAGTGAATGCAATACAATTTTACTGTTCAATGAATAAAAGTTAATCAACTGATAATCAATAAAATAAAAAATTTTTTTGGACACTTGATAATTGATGTTATTTTTTGTATATCATGACTAAAAATGAAATTTAGTGTTATTTTATAAAACACATTTGAAGAAATTCAAAATTATCATGCAAGCTTTCTGAAATATTTATTATTATATATACCCCGATGAATGAACTTGCGTCCTTAAACTAAAACTATAACTACAAGTTTACTCGTCATTCAGAATTATAATAGAGGGATTATTAAAATAATGAACTCAAATCTATTGTCCTCAAACTCGACCATGACCTCATCTTGAGATTCTTCATCGTCACGCAAATTCATTATATTCATTGTTATGTATAGGTGGTTATATACGATCGATTTTTCGTATTTAATAAATAAATAAATTAATATAAATATGTTTATTTATACTTGTCAATCTTATGGTACAATGAACGACAGGCATATAATATCTATATTCCCATATACGTTTTGAAGTTTCATTTATAACATAACAATATGGAATGTCTGTCAATTTTGTATCATACGCATATCGAAGTTTGCAAACTTAGTTTATACATGAACGTTTCTTTTGATAAGAAACCTATCTAGCCAAAATTAGAAGTCTTATAAGACCGAATAATAAAACTGTTAAGCTTTTCATTTTTTTGGATGTTTACCCAGTGTTATTGTGTTAACCCAGTGATTATATAAATTGAACCCCTAAATCAAGAAATTAAAAAACATAGGTAAACGGTATTTTTAAATTTTTTTATCATTTAGATTATTGAATTTCATTATACATGAACTGGACTGTAAGTTGTTAGTACATGAATTTCTAAATTTATAAAATGAACTAATGAATAAATTAAATTAAGTTCACAAATTGCCATAAGATTTAATATACCGAATTTTTAAAAATATACCACACCGTACAAAAGACTTATCAGCTAAATAATCATTTTGATTTGATAATATATAAACAGTCCAGTTTTATAAGAGACGATCATATATGCAGACGAGCTATTGTGATGATTTGTAGAATTTTCTATTTATCTATATTTTACTAACAATTAAAATTTATCTCTTTAATACAATTTATAATTTTTCTATTACTGGTCTTTAATATAGTTATGTATATATAATTAATTTAAAAAAATATTAGTAATTTTATATTCGCAATCTAACTTAAGATTCTAAAATTTTTTAATTAAAATAAAAACGAAACCTCGAATGATCATTGTGTTTAGGGAGAAAGCATTCCCCTAAACCTACTATAAAAGCTTAAAACAATTTTTTCTCCATAGCATTTCTAAAACAAATGAATTCCCTTTAAATCATTCAATTTATTTAAACTGCAGCCAAAGTTCTTTAAAATAAAATTTAAAATTTCTAATTTTCTAAATACTATGTTAAAATATTTTTCAACAAGTGGATACATTAATTTTCCAGGACGTACACATGAATAATAATTAAGTAAATGCAGAGGAAAAAAATTATGAATTAAAAATTTGAGAAACTTTAATACCTACAATCTTTCGACATAAAAAAAAAAGAAAAGTAAAAAGAAACCTTATAAAATGTCTTTAACAGCTACTTTATATATATAGAATAAAATATTCAGGAAAATCTTAAAGTTCGAAGAAACTTTTTTTTATGTATATATGCATGATGTATAGCAACAAGTGTCCCGACAACAACTTGAAGTAGTCAATCAGCCATATATATATACGTAAAATAATCTTATACACATTTCTTGCAAATGGAATTCCTTTATACACAGTGCAGAAGAGAAGCGAAAGTGATAGGAAAACCTCCATTCTATTTAAACATACACATTTAAATTTTCTACATTACATATAGAAAGTCCTGAAAAGTACGTCTCTGTGTATAAGAGACCAGCTGGCTTGTGACGTGCCCCATTTTTATAAATAAATCTCAGCTGGTTTGTTATACACACAGACATGCATTATAAATTGTGAAATCTCAAATTTCTCAAGAAATTCATGTACATTATAATGCGGTTGCTGCTCGAGGTCGTCCAAGGAAATTCATGCAAAGCAAGTGCAAGTCATATATATAACTATATAAACTACATAAACATCCGGATAATCTTCAAGGGGAACTAGTCTTTTATATTATAATTGGAAAAGGTTTATTTTCTCTTTATCTTTAACTGGTTTTCTTAATTAATACATTTTATGTTAAGGTGTTAAAAATTTAACAATTTATAAGGGTGTTTTCTTACTTTTATAAATAAATAAATAGTAAATTGAAAAAAAAAAAAAGTAATATTTATCCTGTGGTTTATATTTTATGTATGGAAAATTTGCTGATTCAGTATGAAAAGGATATTTGTAATCGTATCACGTTTATTGATATATTCTTTAGGGATTCCCTGAAATATTTATATGTAGATTTTAACTTCTTAAGCTTATATCAACGAATATATATACTTATATGCGTATTTATATAATAGAAATTGAAAGTAAAAACGTTTTCATTTGTATATATTATATGCAGTATATATATATTTTTTAAGCTTCCCATCGAAAATCCTCTTTTTTATCGATATTTTATGTTGTATAAAATAGATTTGGGTTGTTTCGCGTCAAAAGATCTACTTCGCAATTTGTTTTTTTTATATCTTTTTGTTGACGAAAGTACTTCTCGTAAATATTCAATAAAGATTGTCCTAAATCACTTAAATGATTTAAAAAAGTCTTATATACAGCCTAAATTTTTCCGAAAATCGGGCGCTAATTATTTGGTTTTTAGTTTTAAAATATGCCTTAAATTTTATGAATTAAAAAAATCGAATATTAAACTGAGTTTATTTAATTTGGTACGAAATTAATCGCCTATAATCTTGTAGATTTGTAATCATACTTTGCTTGTATTTATTTTCGATAGCCGGTAAGATTTAAAGATAAATTTTTAATTCACACAGCTTAGCACTTTTAATTCTGTTATTTAATAAATTGATAATATATTATAGAAACAATTTGTAAATATTATATAAATATTTTAAAAACCTATCAACTCTTAATTGCAACGTATAGATATCGTTACATAAGGATTTTTATCATATTTTATTAATTTTTGTTGTGGTTATGTAATAATAACAACAATAAGAATGTAGGTCAAGTTTAATAATTGGAAATTAGAATATAATATTTATATAACATTTTATTAATTTTACGTAATAATTTAAATGCCAAAACTTTATTATTTCACCTATTGAATTAATTCAAATCCAATAAATAATCTTTTAATTGCCAGTAAATAATACCTAAACGACTAGTATTACGATATAATTCAAAGAATACCACAAAAGTCAAAAGAACAGTTTAAATTGACTATATCCTGCCGTATCATAATCTTTGATTTTTGAAAGATATCTATGCTAAGTCTTTTGCAGTTTCCGATAAAATTGGTTGAATGAATGATTACTTTATAATAGAATTTGTACTAATGAATCTTTAGAGAAAGTTCTTTAATACGATTTCTAAAGTTAATAGTCTAGTTAAAGTATACTACGTACTATTGTATGGTGCATGCGATTTAATTGATTCCTAATTAAAAGGAGTACAATGAATTTCAAAGTCAAAATTTATAAACCAAAAGTAACTAATTACTTGACATCATATTTTTTAATTATATGTAAATTTAATCATCAATCTGATAAATAATAATATCCACGAGTAACAAATTTTCATGCTAAAGTTTATTTTCACGTTAAAATAATTTCCAAGCTCAATTTTCGTCAATCTGTCAGTGGCTTACTGTCTTTCACTAGATGTACTAGAGAAAGAGCGAGTATACAAAATAACTATATCAACTAAATAATTGTTTCTGAAATACAGCAGACAACATATTGGCAAACTTGTTACAAATTCATACTTATCATTATAATAACAATTGATGCTAACAAAATCCTTACATATCTTTGAAAACCTACAATGCTTTTTTCACTGCTTCATTATACAAACGTCCCTAACAATTGTAAGTATCAATTCTCAATTATCTATGTATGACGGGAGGACACAAATGTCAATGTATGCTTAGTGAAATTAATAAGTTAAGAAATTTATTATAATATTCATAAGAGAATTGTCATTTTCCCAGTTATCACATTAAACGCTAAACCAATGTTTTACATAAATTTTTAGATGAAATAAATAAAACAAGCAAATGTAAATTATTAAGTGAAAAAGCTAAAATTAGAGAACATTAATAATTAGAAAGTCAAACAATAAAAATTATTAAAATTTGTTTTTCTCATTTTTGTTTAAAAAGCTTTGTTTTATTTTGTGTTTTATACATACAAGCATTTAGTGAATTTCTAGGTGAAGCCACATGGATAAAAACGGCTTAACTTTAATTTATTGTAGTGAGTTATAATTTTAGAAAATTTTAACATCCTCTAACAATATTGTTAGTACCATGGATTTTAATCGGCTTTACAAAGGATTATTTTTGTTAATTTATATATAGAGATTTCATTATTGTTTCTTAAAATTTTGAAAATATTTTTTTTCTAGTTTTTCATTTTAACAAATCATAAATCAATCAATTTTTAATTGATATTTGTTTCTTAGATAAAACTGATTTACCAAATTTAATAAATTTTTTAAGATTGATAAAAAAAAAAAGCTTTGTATCCTCGTCACATAATTTTTAAAGAAAAATATGAGATCATTACCGCAGAATGAGACAAAAATAAAAAGAATCCTCAAAAAGGGTAAAAGAAAATTTTTATGAAATAAATAAAAACGTCTTGAAAAAGCATAAATAGTTTATAAAACAAAGACCTAGAGTTCATCGTCGTTCTAGTTGTCGTCTTTGACTACAAGAGAAAATTATTGTAACATAAATGAAGTTACATTCACATCTACATACATATATTAGAATTTCAATGTGTAAGTGTACATCTTTTCATTTCTATTTTATCTTTTCTTTTAAACCCTTTGAAAAGGGAACAAGAAGTTGAAACGCATTAAAAGAAAACTGGTAATGCTTTTAATACATACACATATTTACAAATACATGATAAATAGAAAAAAAAGAGGAATGGAATGCAAGCTCTGCACCTCCTCCCAGTGAGAATAACCTGGACGTATCGCCAAAAGGGGACTCTGGCCTGATGAATATGACAGATTATAATTTCCAGATAAAACGAAGAAGGATAGAAAAAATGAACTTCAGTTACACACATATATACATTTAAATAAGTATAAGTTTAATGTACATAAATGTATTTTATATTAAATCGGCAAGAAGTACTGGAGGTGGAGGAGGTGGGAATAACCGTAAACTGGGAGGAACGATTTTAACTTCAAATGCTCCAAGGTGGAGGTGCACTCATACTATACTGCACTGGAGGCAAAGAATATGTATGTACCAAGTACGTATTCTGGGAGGACAGTAGGAGCGAGGCGAACGAGAAATGTCAAAGCAAAAAAGGGAGCTAAAGAGAAACTTGACTTTATATATTTTTGCTAGTATGCGAGTTTCTATGTGTATATATAAAAATCAGCTTTATGTATGTGGGTGTTTTGTGCATCACAGAGAAAGATGAGAGACAAGAGGAACGAAGAGAATAAAAACGAGAGAAAATTCCATGCAATGCAAATGAGTAATGAGAGCCCTTGGAAAATTTTCAACTTATAATCTAGTTTTTGTGTTGCAAATAATCAGAGAAAATTTTGAATTTTAAAAAAATACGTATTTTGTTAACATATTTATTTATTTAAATAATATAAAATTGCTATACTAATTGATAAATGTATAAAATAAAATAATTATTTGCTTATTATCAAAATTCTTGGAATAAATTATATTTATTTATTAAATATGTATTTATTTTGATCTAAAAATCGGGCGAGCTGTACTTTGCGCAATGAACCAATTTTTCTTTTTGTCAAGAAAATTTGCAAGGATCGTTTCAAGTTATTAATTATTAAATTTTAGGTATTCAAAACTCAAAAATTAACTTAGTGCCATTAAGTCTAATGAAAAATTAATGTAACAATAAAAATATTTTATCTTTTAATTCCATACTAGTGAGATTCACTGTTAGTAATCAATTCTTTGATGATTTTGGGGTTCGTTGTTTATTAAGCAATAGCTTTCCTTGATAAACTAAATAAGTGTTGTATTTATTCTATTAATAATGATAATAAGAACATTAAGATGATTTTATCCATTGGTATTTTCTCAGAAAACCTGTAAAAATATATCTAGAATTAACAAACTATTTGACATGACTCTTTTATTATTGAACTCTTTTAATGGTCCACTAAAGTAAAATAAAAACCTCCATAACCACATTTAAACTTCAAAATATAATTAAAGAAATTTTTCATTTATTCATCCTCGATTATCCGTTCTGAATATTAAAAACTGTAAAACGTCAAAAAATTTGCCTCCGAGGTCATTTCATACTACGCTAACCTTATATTCTACCATCGTAAAAATGATATTATACTGGGGCGATTCTTATGTATTTTACCAGCACTAAGTACACTACTACAACACAATAGAAATAACTCCATATTTACAAAATTATGTAGATAGGCCAAGGTTTCCTTTATTTTATTTTTTTTTGCATGCTTGTAAAATGTTTATCAACGCAGAATACTTTACTAATTACAAATTATAAGGTTGCAAATTATGGAGATTTTCATATATCTTAGGACAGAATATTCTCTAAGTAACTGCAAAAGTTTAGTTATTTGTATAAATATTAATATTAATTAAATATAAATTATCAAAATTTTTTTTAATCAATCTATATAAAATTTTGAAAATATTAAAACTATTGATAGCTAATTAATGTAATATATTTATAAAAATTATTTTGTTTTCTCAAATTATGAACCTTAACACCCAAGAAGTGTCTACAGGTACAAATTAATTATAATCTATAATTACAAAAATTAAACTATCAAATACGTTTTAAAATGCTTATCATTTAAGAATAATAATTTTACTTTCAATTATATGAATTTAAATTCGTTATCAACCGTTACAGAATTTTTAAAACCTTTGATCTGAGAAAAAAATAATTCAGTGTTTTTAACCTTTGCAAATATCTTAGAGAATATTTGCTAATAATTATTAAAATGAATACTTTTAGTCATTCATCATTTATTATACTAGATTCAACTGCGCTTCGCGCAGAGAAGTTATTGTATGATGTATAATATTTATTGAAGATAAGTAACACAAAATTTATGCCAAATTTAAATAATTGATTTATAGTTCTTGAGAGGTTAGCGAATTGCTATGGTAATAATTTTTACAGAACTGTACCATCTGGTTGCCCTGCTTAATATAATTTGTTTGAAAATTGAGATCACTATTATAGTAGTTCCTAAAAGCCTAAGAAAGGGCTTAAATTTTGAAATAGTTCAAGCAATATTTAAACACAGCAACCTGTGAGTGTTAGGAGAGTGACTGTTAGAAGACCTTTCCTATTTTATATTATTTCCGATTTTCTGATTTTTTCTGTTTTCAACACAGGTTCATATTAAAAAAAGGGAAAAAATTATCACGATTATTCGGAAATTCGTTTTATTATAAATCTTTTGATCTTTGTCTCTTAATTTATGTTCCTCTAAACCAAAAATTGAAACTTAATTTATATTGTTCTTTATTGTATATGAAATTTGAAATGAATAAATCATATGAGTAATCTTCTTTTAAATTGAAACAGCTAAAAATCTCTCTTGCAAATTTTATTTGCTTCTGTATTTACCACGAACATGTTTTACAATATACTCCGTAAGTAACTGTCGAAATCTTTTGTCTTGCAGAATGCTGTTGTAAAATTACCTTCAGAGAAATTTGTTCACAAATTTTACCCCTATGCTTTGTCATGTGATATCTCCATTATTAATGTTAGCTTTTTAAAAGAGAATTTCAAAATTTCATTTGACACTTTCAATTTTGATTTTTGACCGTAAAAAATATGATTGTCCCTATCTACCAGTAATTATCTTTAAAATAAACTTTATTAACGTGGAGTATGTTTATAGGCAGGGGTTTCAAGCATCTCATATGGGAAGGAGGCACAAATGTGCCATATTTGTGGGGGAGGGGTGCCACATGAAATTAGTATAATTTCGATGTAGGGACTTAAAATAAATTTAAAATATAATAAGGATTTTAAGAGTTTAAAACTAATTTTTTTTTGCCTTGTTTTTGGCTTCAAAAGATAGATTCAAAATATAAATTTAAACATGTTCCATGTTCGTTAGTTGTGAGTTCACAAACCGGTTATAAGTATTTTTATTTTAGTCCACAACACTACAAATGTTTATTAAATTTAGGTACCATATTCTCAGAAAAGATTTTCCATCAAATTATTTCTCGAAAAATGTCCCTTCCGCAGGTATCACTTTCATCTTTTATAAAACTTTACCATTTAAAATACATGGAAAATATGAAGTAATTTTTTTCTTTTAGCAAAAATGGGTTGTTTTTTATTTATAAATAAAAACTTATAACTGGACTGTGTAAAAACAACCAAAAGCATGGATTATGTTTACTACGATCCAATTGATCCAACTTTGTGTTGATTTTTTTTACTTTTATATGCTATAATCCAATATTTAGATTTTCGCATTCTTAAAACTATTTAAAATTAATTCTTAAAACTGAATTTACTTTATAAATTGATACCCCAAATTTCCAATTTGTTTTACTTGTTTCATTACATAATTATTAAATAATTAAATAAAAAGTATTTAAATAACCTATTACATATACGATTTTACATATGTATATGGGTGCATCCATTACTTTTCATACAAAAGTGGGCGCACGCATGTCACCTATTGGGCTCAAATTTTTAGATTATGTTTTGGGTTATAAAAAACTCACTTAGCCAAATTTTTAGCCCTCTAGAACAATATGGGGCCAAGTTATGACCTCCAAAAGGTCCAAAAAATGACCTATTTTAGCCTATTTTCAAAATTTCGCCATTCCCTTATTTTTAAGTCAAATTACTTGCGGTTGGTCGCATTTTTTTGGTATAAGCTTCAAAATTTACCAAAAAAATTTATAGATACTTTTTCACGTAGATTTTATTTGGCGATAAAAAATGTTAGATGACTGAAACGAAAAAAAACAGGAATTTCAAATTGGTGCCAAATCTGGAAATCTTTATATAACTACTTCCGGTTAGTTGCAAAATTTTGTACTACTCAAGACCTTTCGAATGCAACCTACAAAATTAAAAACGGCTTATTTTATCCGGAGTTATGCGTATTTTAGTTTGGTCGTTTTTCGGAAATTTTGATTTTTTTGCGTTTTCAAATTACTATAACTTTTTTCTATCATAACCAAAATGGCCAAAAATTTCAGAGAATATTCTTCAAACATTAATAAATAATCTCTGAAATTTTGGTGGATGATATTGGCTTCTATCCGTTTTTATACATTCCCAAAAAAGCCTTATTCTTCACGTATTTTGTGTATTAAAGTGGACCTATGTTTAGACTTTGTGATTGTAAGCACCTCAATTTTCCCATTTAAATAACATAGGAATTTTGACTTTTCAGCTTTCTAATTTTTTACAAAGCTTGCAGAATGTTTTGAAAAGCTACTAATCGATGGAAAGTACTATTTAAATATATAAAAAATGATACCCAACCTCAAGTAGCCAAAAAGAATATTTTTAAAACGATTTTACCGGTAATAAATGAAAAAAAAGTACTCCATGGCTTCATGTAATGTAAATGGAGTACTTTTTTTTCGTTTATTACCGATAAAATCGTTTTAAAAATATTTTTAACAATAAATATTTAAAATAAATTTCAACAAAAATTTTTGTATTTAGTTATAGTTTTATATATAAAATTTTTGTGTCTGAAAATTATTTTGCTGAATTCATATAAACCATATTTTTTATGCTTAATTTTTTGGTGTTCAGTAAGACGTGTGCTTAAAAAAATATGTTTTAATTCCGGTGTTCAAATTTTTTAGAAATATTAATTTTTAATACAAAAAATCAACGATATTTTTGATCAGCGACCCAATAAACCCGTATAGACTAAATCCGGGCACTGAAAGTGCGAAAAAATAAAACATACCCATTTCTGGGGGAAGCCTTTGCTATTTTAATGGTAAAGCTCCAATTTCTTAAATATACAATCACTTTTTATTATGTATTTGTATTTGTATTGTTTATTATGTAATATTAATTAATTAATTATTTTTTATTTTTATTATGAGTCTTTCTTTGCCAAAACAGCAATGGTGGGCAGGTCGGGTCATCGGATCGGCCTCAAATTTTTCCTATGTTTTTATAACATAAAGATAGGAAAATCCTGAAATTTTCAGCCTTCTAGGTCTTAAACAGCCCGAGTTATGGCAAATCAAACTCATTAAGCAGCTCTCGACCGGCGTTAGTGCTTTTCGGGAAAATGGTTAAAAATCATAAATATAAGCTTGAAAAAAAATTCTGAAACAGTATATTTGTTCCGAAGGTATGAAACCTTCAGTAAATCCATTTCTGCCATTATTTTTTAGGAAAAACCCCGCGAAATTCCGGAAAATGGGAAAATGCGTTTTAAGAAAAATCGCAATATCTCATTTGCCGCCATTTTTTTTTTTGAAAATTTTTTTTTCAAAATTTTTTTCAACCGAAATCCCATCGATCTGTCTGAAAAAAAATTTTGGTATCGGCCATTAAGGTCAATTTTAGCCTGTTTTACAATAATTTCACATTTTTAATATTTCTTTATTTAATTTTCCATATAAGGGGATAAAATAATTGACTTTTTTTCTTTCAGAATCGAATAGCCAGGGAAAAAGTAGTCCTAAATAAAAATCGATGAAAATTAACCGAGTTATGGTCAAGTAAAGATAGTGTCACAAATTACCATTTTTATACTAATTCCAATTTTAGGGTCCATAACGACATTATAACTTGAAAAGTGCATAACTCGCTTAAATTTTATCGTAAGAAGAAAAGTTTTGGATTATTATCGAATATTTTTTCCTTGGCTATTCTTTTATGCAAGAAAAAAATTAGTTTAGTCGATAAAAAGTTTTTTTTTGGTCAAAAACTAATGTAACATGTTAAAGACTGTTTTTGATTATTATAATTTTTTATCAAAAAAAATTAATTTCTGTCAAGAAAATTAATTTTTTTATTGGATAAACAAATAGTCAAGGAAAAAATATTCGATAATAATCCAAAACTTTTCTTTTTACGATAAAATTTAAGCGAGTTATGCATTTTTCAAGTTATAATGTCGTTATGGACCCTAAAATTGGAATTAGTATAAAAATGGTAATTTGTGACACTATCTTTACTTGACCATAACTCGGTTAATTTTCATCGATTTTTATTTAGGACTACTTTTTCCCTGGCTATTCGATTCTGAAAGAAAAAAAGTCAATTATTTTATCCCCTTATATGGAAAATTAAATAAAGAAATATTAAAAATGTGAAATTATTCTAAAACAGGCTAAAATTGACCTTAATGGCCGATACCAAAATTTTTTTTCAGACAGATCGATGGGATTTCGGTTGAAAAAAATTTTGAAAAAAAAATTTCAAAAAAAAAATGGCGGCAAATGAGATATTGCGATTTTTCTTAAAACGCATTTTCCCATTTTCCGGAATTTCTGAAAAAATAATGGCAGAAATGGATTTACTGAAGGTTTCCCAACATATATAATGTTTCAGATTATTTTTTCAAGCTGTTTTTTATTATTTTTTAGCATTTTTCCAAAAAGCACCAACGCTGATCGAGAGCCACCCAATGAGTTTGATTGGCCATAACTCGGGTTGCTTAAGACCTAGAGGGCTAAAAATTTCAGGATTTTCCTTTCTTAGTGTTATAAAAACATGAGAAAAATTTGAGGCAAATCCGATGACCCGACCTGCCCACCATTGCTTTTTTGGCAAAGAAAGACTCTTATGTAATACCTAATTTTTTTTCATAGCAGTTTGAATATCATTTTTATATTTATTTATTGTTAACCTTTGATGAAATAGATTTTTAATCAATATGACTATTTTCTCTTTGCTTGAGGGATGACTTTACCAATAATTTGGCAGTGATTTTTATCTTATCAGTTAAAGAAAATAAAATTTTACCTATTTTGCAAAATTTTTGTCGATTTTTCATGATAATTATAGCGTTCATTACTCAAAACTGGTCATTGGAAAATAAATGAAACTTTTAAAATCGTTTTAAGTGACCAAAAATACATACGTTTCACTGAGGTGAATCCATTTCCGTGCAGAAAAATCTTTTGCATGGATTTAACATTGCTGGCATTTCGACTAACACTTTGCTTAATTTTTTAGCAGACAATGAAAAAAAAAGTTGAAAAAGTTAAGAGTTCAAATTTAAAAAAATAAAAAATATTTAATAATATTTTGTTATTAAAGTTATAAATGATCAAGTATTGTGACATTTTTTGTTCACTTACCAGATTTTATTTCCTTGAAGTTATTTAAAACATATAAAAAATGGTTCCTCTATGAGGAACCAAAAATCAAATTTATCCATTTATACTTTTATTTAATGATTTTAAATATTAGATTAAGAAACAATTGTTTCTAAATTTTTATTATTATTTTTTTATTTCACGGATCTCTGGAGATATTTTTTGATCTATTTAAATCTCCGCAGTGGTCTCAGAGATCTCTTAAGATCAACGGAGATTTAAAGACCGAAAATTCGTGTTGGGTAAGCATAAACAATTTTGAGGTTTGAAAAAAAAAAAAAACTTATATAAACATTATTTATAACATTCTGCCTGCGATTTGTCTCTTCATCATAACTTTACCCTCAATTCAATTTTGAGGTTAGAAATTTTTGCAAACATTTTAAATAATAAACTAACAAAGTTTACACCTATATTTAATTCACCGATAACCTCACAAATTATTTGGACATTTTATTTAAAATACCGGTTATTTTTTAAATAAGGTGAATTTTTAACAACAAATTTTTCACTTTTATGTAATTTATTACTTTTCAAATAATAATAATAATAATAAAATAATATACTAATAAATATCAATTTTCGACTAATCAACAAAACATATGTATTTTAATTTTTATCAATAAAAAAAATAATTATATTTAGGTTATGAATATATTTTTTCTGCAATAAATAAACATTACTAATACTATATAAATAATCATACATAAATACACAACGATTATTATAAGTCGGTGTTAGTAGCCAATCAGAACGCTTTTATTGCGATAACAATGTACAACAATGTACATAGCAACAACTTCTTTTTAAAATAGGATACTGTGAATTCAGCAATTAAGATAGGGTGTTGTTAATTTCAAATAAATGATCAATGAAAAACGATTACTTTCTCGGATTCGGCATAAAACTATTTTTTTCATGCCTTAGTTAATCTAAAAATTTTATAGCTCATATTGAAAGGACATTCTTAGCAATTATTAAAGCCTCTAAAACTTGTATGGAACATAATTAATTTCTCGCACTTAAAATATGATTATATAAATATTTGCTAATTGAAAAATTCTTTAAAATTAACTCTAACATGGAATAAATGAAGTATATTGTGGATTACATTGAGTAATAGACATTAGAAAAGAGGACCTCAAGCAGATTATACTATTTGAGTAGGCAAAATTCATGAAAATGTTAACTTAATATTTGAAATTTATTTTTTAACAATTATTTTGCAATTAAAAAATGCTGATTTGAATTAGGGGCTTAGAAATTAAGTCAGATCTAATTTTTCAGACCTTATTTTACGTGTTTAATCTTTTAACTTGGCTTAACCTTTTTAGTTTGATGCTTGAGGTTCTTTTATCTATCGTCTAAGTTTTAATTATTAAGGTACCTCCAATGTAGAATTTTCAACAACGCATTTTTTTAAGATTTCAATTTAATTTTTTTTAGTGCTCAATCTATAAACAAATCGAGGGGTCCTATGAAAAACTGGCTATGTTGTTTTTTTTAACAAACGAAGACCCCAATATCTTACTATGTATACAACGTATATTATGTCGGCGCCTTCCTTAGAAAAAAAAACATAGCCAGTTTTTCATAGCAGCCCTCGAAATGATATTTTACCAATAAAATCGAATAATAATAAATGAAGAGCCACATAATTTCATGAAATGTATGATTAATTTGGTACGATCTAAGCGTTTTTTTACAAAATTAATTAAAATTAAGTGTTAAAAACTAAATTAGGGATTTATCATATTTTTTAAGCATCGTTTCTTTTGGGCATAATTTATATTCTCTTTATTTTAAACTAAAACCGTCCCTTTATGTTATTAATTAAAATTTTATTAAGTGGTTTCTGAGGGAAACGAAGTTAATTTTAGTTCAAAAATGTTTAATCTTTAATAATTTTCAAGTTTCATAAGGCTATTGTAAAAAAATGAGGCTGTTATTAAAAAATTCTACACTGGAACTATCTTCCATTTACAAAAATTTTGAATATAAAAATTTAAACATACATACCTAAAAAATTAATTTGGTTTGAATCCATCATCGTTTCTTTTATTTTTCTTGTCAGTGACCTGAAAGGAGGGACCAGAGAGCTCGAAATTCACCATTACTCATTAATATTACTGATATTATAAAACGTATTAGTCCGGGGCTATCTGTTAAAAAAGGCCAAACCTCTATATAATTATGAAACAGGTCCAATCAACCTGAATCTTTTTGCATTATCTTCGAAAAATGTTAATAAAAAAACGCCGAAAGGACAATTTTTCAAAATGAAGGGGGGCATTTTCACCCCATTTTTCCCCCAGATTTTTCCGATAAATTTAAGACCTTCTTTTTTTTATTTTGAGGAGTGCCTATAGGTTTTTTAGATCGTAGAATTCAAATATGAAGTCAGAAATGCTACTTGATGCCTTCCCGGGGATGATTTTGGTGTTTTTTTCACCCCTTTTGCCCCCTAAATATGTAATTATTTAAATGCACTGTTCTTCCCAATTTTAAAATATCTTAATGGGTTTTTCGGGCCACAAAATTCAAATATGATGTCAGAAGTGCTATTTGATGCCTCCCCGGGGGTGATTTTGACCTTTTTTCACCCCTTTTACCCCTAAAATATGTAATTCTTTAATTTACTCCGTTCTTTCCAATTTTAAAATGTCTTTTTGGATTTTTGGGTCGTAGAATTCAAATATGAATTCAGAAATGCTATTTGATGCTTTCCAGGGGATAATTTTGGCCTTTTTTCACTCCCTTTACCCCCTAAATATGTAATTCTTTAAATGCCCTGTTTTTCCCAATTTCAAAATATCTTTATGGGTTTTTTGGGTCACAAAATTCAAATATGATGTCAGAAATGCTTTTTGATGCCTTGTACTATTACAAAAGTAATCTTACATGGGAGCACGGTTCTTACAAATACTACACGCGTCCGACCAAAACGTGTTTTCTCACCACTGGCAATATTTAATATTTTATGATAACTCATTCATATTAATGATAATCAGAACATTAATATGATTATATTCCTCGTTATATCCATCGGTATTTTACTCAGAACCTGAAAAATATATCTAAAATTAACAAACTATAAACATAAATCTTTTATTATTGAATTTTTTTAATAATGTACTAAAGTAGATTTAAAAACCTCCATATCCACATATTAAACTATTTCAAAATATTTAAACTAATTCGTTTTAATTGAATCAATAGTTTTAAAATGATAATGTTTTTATTCTATTTATGGTTCTTTTAATTCATTTTAATTTTCTTTCGATTATCCATTCCGTATATATATTAAAAACTTTAAAAGCCCAAAAAATTGTCTCCAAACACAAATATATATAAGAAGCTGCAGATTTACATAGGCCATTTCATACTAGGTAGACCCTATGTAATAGGGCGATTCTGATGCATTTTACGATTGCCACGCGACTATAATACAGAAAAAGTATGTAGATAGGAGAATGTTTTCTTTAATTTTTTTTTTTTTAATGCATGTAAAATGTTTATTAATGCAGATTACTTTGCTAATTACGAATTATAAGGTTGCTCCATTAGGTAGGTAATTCAATAACATTTGACACAATATAAAAAAATTATTTTTCATATTTTATGGAGGTTTCTATATCTCTTATAGTATAGAATATTCTCTATAACATACTACAAAGGTCTAGACAAAGGTTCAGTTCTATTAATCAACAATATTCTTATAAATATTTATTTAATTTAAAGTATATAAATTTTTGTAAACAATAAAACTATTGATAGCTAATTAATGTAATATATTTATAATAATTATATTGCTTTCTCAAATTATGAACCTTAATACCCAAGGAGTGTCTACAGGTGCAAATAATTATAATCTATAATTACGAAAATGAAACTATCAAATACGTTTTATAATGTTTATCATTTAAGAATAATAATTTTACTTTCAGCAAATTTTCAGAATGTATTAAACACTTTAATTAAACAACGATTTTTAATTGCTACGTTATGAATTTTGTTTTTTATCCATTATCAACCATTATAAAATTTTTAAAACCTTGGGTCAAGGAGAAAATAATTGAATGATAAACCTTTGCAAATATCTAAGAGAATATTTTGGATTATGCATGGATTAATTAACGCCAGAGAAGAAGACCCCAAGCAGAAAACAATTTCAGTATGCAAAATTCATGAAAATGTCAACTTGATAAAACGAATTATTATTTTGCTTGGATAAAAAAGTTTATTTACATACATGATTTATTTGAAATTTATTTTTTAACAATTATTTTAGAATTAAATAATGCTGATTTGAATTAGGGGCTCAGTAATTAAGTTAAATCTAACTTTTCAAACTTTATTTTACATTGACCTTTTTAGTTCAGTGCTTGAGGTCCTTTTATCTATTGCCTATGCTTTAATTATTAAGGTAATTCCACTGTAGAATTTTTCATTTGGTAGAAATTAGTATTATCGACACAGTTTTTCTTTTAAGATTTCAAGTTAATGTTTTTTAGGACTCAATCTATAAACAAATGATATTTTTCTAAGATTATTTAAAATATTAAATGGACAAATAATATAATAGAAGAATCTTATATATTATTTATTTATTGGCCTGAACTGGGCATAGGTAATCCTTAAAAGAATTATATTAAATTATAATTGCCCTAACTCCATATGTGGATGTATATTACCAGTCTTTTTACATTGACACATTTTTATTAAGACGGGGAAGACAGGCCAATAAATAAATAATATATTTGGAAATAATGTGAGCGATTTACAAACAACGAAAACTAAAATTAAGAATTTTATACTTTTATGAAATGTAAAATTGTTATATTACATGTTCTTATGCGTTTTTTTTACAAAATTAATTAAAAGTAAGTTGGCAAAGGGTTAAAAACTAATTTACCATATAATCTTTAAGCATTAATATATCATATTTTTTAAGTATCATCTCTTTTTGTAATTATCTATATCCTCTTTTTTGGGCTAATATTCAATTTTTAAGTGGCTTTTTAGAGAAACGAAGTTACTTTCAGTTAAAAAATTTGTGTTTTAATAAAAAATTCTACACTGGAACTACCTTGCATTTATAGAAATTTTAAATATAAAAATTCAAATGTACCTGAAAAAATTATTTGGTTCGAATCCATCATCGTTTTTTTTATTTTTCTTAATCAGCGACCAGAAAGCACGAATTTTCCGGCTTCTACGCGTCAAGAAAAAAACGTGTTTTCTTGCAACTGACGAAGAAAAATCGTACTCAATCATGGGCGATATAAAAAGAATGCCCCAAATCGCAGTTTACCATGAGGCTTCGCCTCAAATGGTAAGTTACATACGATTCAGGCCATCCTTTATTCTCATGTCCTTAGTTCTAATATACTATTTTATCTTCATTTTATTATATTTTGTTCGTTTTGGTGATTTTGATATTTCTTGAATATCATGCAATCTCAATCTCAACCTCAATGCCCTACTTAAGCTTAAAGTTAAATTTGTGTGCACACCATTTGGGAAAAGGGAGGGCGAATCTATTACCTTATCTTCAGAAGTATTTCTGAAGTTTGGGAAACTGCCCGGATGGACAACGTCAATTATAACCAGTGAATGGCACCTATACGTATTATAATTGAATTAGAATTACATTAATTATCCATATTTTTTATTTCAAGCAAACATTTTTATACTAATTTCGAAATATGATACTTTTAAATTTGTTGAATAAAAAATTTGTTACTGGGCATAATTTAATTTTTACCCCATTTAAAAATGTACATATGGTAATATTTAAGCTTATTTTTTTTTTTGCGAAATTTTGGAAAAATAGTAAAATTCATAAAAACTCATAAAGTTATGAAAGACCGCAACAACAACCTCTCTGAAAAAAAAATTAAAATTCAATAATGCATAAAAAAAGTAATATAATATGAATCATTAAAAATTCTTTTCATAATGTAATAAAAACTTGTTCGATAAACACACACACACACACACGTATTTATAAGTAGGGTATTCTTTTGTATATTTTTATAATAAAAATGTAAAGTATATAGCATCATTTAAAGTAAGTAAGGTCCGGGTCAATGTTTATGTTATATAAAAAACGAAACTGATGTGATTAATCGAGCGAAAGAGGCGTAGTAATATTTTCCAGTTATAAATATATATATAAATATATGTGTGCCGCAGGGGTTCATAATATATATTCCTGTATTAATGAATTTATCAAAAGAAACTGCTAAATTCCATTCAATTAGAATGCTATTTATCATTTCTTAAGTTTGTTTTATTCTTTAATTATTATTACACGTATAAATATCAATTAAGTATCAGCGTTTAAAGCAGATTATTACTATTTACGCAGTCTATTACGTTACATATTACATAGGAAATTAGAAATTCTATATTATGTGTGTCATTTGTGTATATTTGCATCATCTCAATTACACGTCTCTTTTGAAATTAAATTTTATTCAAATATTATATATTTATTTTTCTTTAATAACTATCTCGTTCATTTTTTTATTCTTGTCTTTTTTATCACTCGACAATTGAAAATCATAGAAAGGACCTTTTTTTATTTACCCTCTTTTTATGTGTCTCCCCATCATCCTAAACCTATAGAGTATTGTTTTTGTTGTGTTTTTTTTTCCCTGTACATCAAAAAAATAATCTCAAACTGCTATTATTTTCTATTCAAAATAGTTTTTTAGTTGTTTTAATACATAAATAATTACATTGAAATTAAAATTTAGACATAGTAATATGTAACAAAACCACAAATTTCAATTTATAATTTTCTTTAGCTTTTTTTGTTTCGTCATTTTATGGAAATTACATTTAGAATGAGACAATATCATACTAATTATTATATAATTTCTGATTATCATCTAGTACTTTAATTACATGTGGTTTTTTAAATTATTTAATATTTTGATAATTAAAAAGAAAAAAAAATTCTTGTTTTTGTTTTTAATTACTTGCGATAAATATTTATAAAATTAAGATAAGAATTTTAATTATTGAATTATATTACTTCTTTTGTTTTTATTTACTTTTTCAAAGTATTTTAGACTTTAAAATGTTTGGGTATCAAAGTCTTTAGTCAGAAAACACGTGCTTTTTATTATATTTTACTATTTTTTCTTATCATTCTCGTGCTGTTGTTTAATTAGAATTAGAGATTTTATTTACCCCACTTGCCAATTTTCCTGAATTATATTTTGTCCTCCAGGACTATTTTTCTATTTATTTTCTAGATCAAAGTCCATTGCCCGACAGTAAATATTATATGCTTTACTAAAAAAAATATTTCATGTACAAGAAAAATTTTCTTAAGCAAACTTGAGACCAAAACGCTACTAAAATACCCAGGAAAATACCTCAGTATCGGTCTTTAATTCCTAACAATGTCTAAATTAAATGAAATAATAGATTTGTTTTTTAATTTTTTCAAAGTTTAACGAACTCATTTTATAAAATTGATTCATAAAAAAACGTAATAAAATTTTTATTTAGTTTTTATTTTTGAGGTCACTAAACTACGTATAATAACAATAATATCAAAAATCGTAAAAAATAATAATACAATGAACTTTTTTTTTAAATATTCACCAACTATTTATTTGACCTTTCAAAGAGAATTTTTTATAATTTACAAATATAGTATAAATAAAGCAGTGTGATAAAGCGAGACAAAAAAATTTAGTTTTATACCCTTTTATTTTATATATTATAAAAAAAAAACTTTTGTATAATAATATATAAATATAGTAGTTTTTATAATATAAAATAGTGGGTGGAAACTCAGAGGATCCTGAAACGAGTAGGGATAAAATGACATGGTTGGTTGTTACCCCCGAAAAAGCTCAAAATAATCTAAAAACTACCCAATAGGAATATATGGCGCAAGCTCCGGTTTCTACGTACCACGTGGTTATATATTCAAGTTTATTATTATTTCATAGAAAATTTTTAGATAAAGATAAAAAGCATTGAAAATTTTTTTTCTTTTTTTTATAAATATTTAATTTTTATAAAACGTTAAAAATTTAATGAATAACGTTTTCTGCTTTTTAAAGTTCATCTTTAGGATAGGATCAATTTCTCTTGTAACGATTTTTAATTATTTATGCAAAAAAATTATCACTTCTATTAATTTTCCGATAAAATGTCTTCCACTAACATTTTTTCCAAAAATCTACGTAAAGAAATAATTTAAAATATCATTTTAATCAATTGCAACTTACGAATACCGTAAATGTCCTTGGGCTGAAACTCGAGATTCGGTTCGCTGGTACGAAAAGTCCTTGACAGGACAATATATGTAACCCAAGGACACATTTTGAATAATTTTAGTAAATGTAAAATTTATATTATTTGCGCATTCAATTGGAGACTCTGTACTTAAAATAAGTAAGGGGAAATAAGAACAATCCTATATTAATTTTTGTATGCATTTTTTAATATTGAAATATCATTTTGAGCATTAGTTTTAGTCATATTTTTAAGCAGTTTTGATCAATTAGAATTAATTTATTTGAAGAATTAGTCATAAAATTTTTGTTTTAGTTCGAATCTGGTTGCATGAAAAATTTTAGGTTCATTAATCCTAGTAATTAATTTTTAAGACTAAATCTGCATTTCTATTTGAGCACATAAAAATAAACCATATATATAAGCCAATTTTATTTTAAAGAATTTTGACTTGCAGATCAAATAATAATTTTATAATTTACTCCTAGTTTCTTTCATTATTCATCATCAATTAAATCATTTCTCTTCCTAAACGACATCAAGTTTAAAGATCTCATTATATTCAAAAAATAACATAAACACTTGCCAAAAAAATACCACCTGACCTACCCTAACTTTCTCAATAAAAAAAACAACATTAAAAAAATATATAGAACAAGTGTATCATATATAATTCCTTCTTTTATTTTTTTCGTTCATTCATTTATTTCCTTCTTTTATCTTTAAAAAAAATATGAACCCATAGTAGAATAAAAAAGAGTTTTTGTATTTTAAAAGTTATACATATTATCTTTCCCCAAATACAATGTAAAATCGCATAGTCTCGTCGTTCAGAAAGTATAAAAATATATATAAGGTGCATTTAAAAAAATTTTTTCTTCGCACACACATAAAAATTGCTTTAGGACAATATACTTATATATGATATTTATTGCATGGCACGCTTAATCTTTCTATAGAACACGTGCGTTCATTCACCATGTGCATAAATCTTTTTCGCTTCTTGTATATATGTAAACGATTAAATTTATATATAAAATGATGCATAATTCATTTCACGCGTAAAACTAGTCCGATTATATTACACAAAGTTTTATATGAAAATAAAAGAGAAAGATAGAAAGATGTATGTACACAAGTGTAAATATTTTCAAGTTCATGCATTCGAAACAGGTGATTGCCTTTATATATATAAATTCCGGTAACGGCTCGTAAATCCCGAAAAGTCAAATAATCTCTTTCTCTCGCTCTTCATACACGTTGCATTGCTGCAGAGAAACGATTAGGGATATATATATATGGCAATAAAACGAGATCGTTGGACGAAAAGGCGCGAGAGAATTCCTATATATATCGTAGTAGATTGAAACAACCACAAAACACTTGAATTGCAATAATAGCAATGTTGAGGTTAGGGTCGACAGTAAAAGTGAAGTTGTTTAATGTTATATTTACGTCGGGCCTTTGTAAATTACGCGCGTTTGAGTTAAGTACCTTTATAACGGAAGTTGGCGTATGTTTATAAGTGTGGAAAAGGGAGTAAATCGGGAAGAAGAGATTTCATTCATAAAAAGAGAACTTTCCTGTATTTCTATGTAAAGATTTGGAAAAGTTTCTTTTTTATTTATTTTTTTTTTTCTTTTTTTTCTAAAGAATGTACTTACTATGGGTCAGGGTTAAAAAAAAAGAGATGAAATTTCTTGAATAAACTTGAATTTCTTATTATATATGCTGCGGTTGGGATTTAAAGAAAAAATTTACTATGCATGATCTGCATATACACACATTATAATATTTTTATGTAAAATAAAAAAAAGCTGGGATAGAGCAGTTTTAAAGAATTTACTGTGTCAATATTTTTCTTTGAAGCTTTTTTCGCTTTCGAATAACTAAAATACAGGTGTTAAATTGCATATAATTATTATTTAATTTGTCATTAATCAAATACAATTTTTTTAATTTCATTAATTATTCATGTTTTTAATCATAAAATAATTCGAGGTAACAAAAATTTTAAAAAGCTTTTAATTAATCTATTGTTTATTGTATCAATTATTTTAATGGTTTAATTATACGTTTTTTGGATTACATATACGTTATTATGAAAATTTTGCTAATTTAATGAAAAATTGTCCTACTCATTTAATCTCTTTATGTGTTTACTTTTTCATTTTTGAATAAATTATTTTTGTCTCTCATCACACTGATTTGTTCAGCAGTATAGTTTTTTGGTCAATATGTTTTAAATGAATTTTTAATTAGGGAAACTAATACATTTTTTATATATTTATGACAAGTTTTAAATGCATTATGATTCAAGGGATTTTGGTTTTCAATGGTAAATTTTCTGATTTTTTACACTGATACTGCAATTTCTGTCGCTAAAAACTGTATTGCTCATGCTTCCCAAAATAACAATTTTGTGTGCACACAAAGTAATAAATATAAAAATACAGTTGGGCCCCAAGAAAATATTACTCAATTTAAATATATCAATAAAATGTTTAAAGACTTACCTATCAGCCATTTTATTATAAAAAAGAACTAATGTTCATATCAATTTTTAATTTCACCTGAAACATTATTTTATGTTATTAAATAATCCAAACATAAATTTTTATTAAGGATAATAGCAAAATAAATGTTACAATGGGACTAATTCTATAACAACTTGGCAAAAATTTAATAAGTACAAGTTTTACAGATTTTTAGAATTTAAGAGTGAAACTCAGTTTGAAAAACTGGTTTTAAAATGGGATGGGAAAGGGAAACCCTTGGATAATAATTCCTTTTGAATTTTTAATATAAGCATAGGATTACTGAATTAAATATATCATGTAATTTCCAATTGCAATTTTATACAAAATAAATGATTTCCAGATTGTTTTCTTATCAGTTTATCAGTAACAGATGTTTAATATTATTATAATTTGTAATTATTTCGACGTATTTTGTTTTCCTAAAGCATAAATTTTAATTTCACATCAGTTTTTACATTACTGTCAAGGTAAATTTATTTAGAGAAAATTTTTAAAAATATGACCTATTTCTAATAAATTATTTTTTTTTCAGATAAAAACTGTTAAAGTTACCGACAGAGTTTTAGTTATCGTTAAAGAATTCCTTATAATCTAAAGCATATAATATTCAAGTAAATTGATAAGATTATTTTGAATTCATATAAATATATATTTTTAAACCAAATGTAAAATAAGTCTTTAAAAAACTATTTTATGTGCGTTAGTAGAAAGATAAAATAATTTATAAGAAATTTACGTCAATGGTATAAACGAAAAAAATTTTATTTTATGTAGATGCAGGAAAAACCGACTAAATTTTCTGTATTTACAAATAAGCATTTGAACTGCAGTTTTAAAAATAAAATCATTGCCAAAAAAAAAGTCAAACCGTAAATATTTACACCAGAAACATGTTAATTACTTAATAACAAGATTAAAGTAAACGTAATTTTCTGGCAAAAATAATAACGTAATATATTGCATCTCAATCGCGCAGTCTCCATCAATGGACCACGGTTGATTAAATCTCATATACATACACACAACGAAACGTTAAAAAAAAAAGTATAAAATAAAATAAATATATAAAAATAAAAGTCTCGTGCAGCTCGCTTCGTTATCGAATTAGCCTACATATACAGACTGTCTCGTGTGCTAATCTCTCTTTCATCTTTCAGTAACCCCGGTTAAAACGCATCATGATTTCTCGCTTGAGGTTGTCGAACCGAACCAAAAGCAATTATTTCCTCGAGATTTCAATGTCAAGGTTCTTCGTAGGTTACATTGAATATTTATATATATCTATATAATCAATTAACAACTCAATATACTGACTACCTATAATACCAATTCATGTTTCCATATAGAAAGGGACTGTTTATATGCTTGACACGCGCGTAATCGATCTACCTATATAAACACACAATGAATTAATTTATTGTAAAAAATAAAAGGCTTGTAATCTTCTACAGATTACATGTACGGTTATTTATGTGAAAAAATCGATTAACTGCTAATGATATTTCCTATCTGTGAAGATTTTATTTCACTTTTACTTTTTCAAATTAGTTTTCATATTTTAAATATTACAATAAATTAAAATGCTTTACATAATTTTAATTTTCAATTATTAAAATAATAAAAATGAATACAGCGTTTCTATATTTCTATATTCACATTTGCAAAACACTAAAGCAGTCCATACGCTTTGATTGAATGAAAAAACATTATAAATACCATAATTAATATGGTTTACCGGGTCAGAGAGCTGAAAAAACTTGATACAAATGGAATCAAGTAAACTTTAAAATTTTGGGTCTTTAGAAATTTTGGCTGTATTCGCTTCAAACCTTTCGGATTGGTTAAAATTCCTCATAAATCAAGTTTTCTAATAAAAAATGTGCTGATGAAATAGGGGAAGAGGATTTTCTTGACAATTTTTATTTTTGCCAAAATCCAAAGGGGTATGGAAAATTGGACGATTTTTTGATTTTTCAAATTTCTTGTTTTTTTGGACTGGAAAAGGTTCGAAACAGTTAAAAACTTATATTTATATCCTTCATGGGGTCGAAGAGCTCAAAAAAGCTGATATAAATGGATTTAAGTGAGTTTTAAAATTTTTGGATTTTAAGATTTTTTGGTTTTATTCGCTTCCAACCATTTGAATTGGTTAAAATTCCTCATAAATCAAGTTTTCTAATAAAAAAAGTGCTGATGAAATAGGGGAAGAGGATTTTCTTGACAATTTTTATTTTTGCAAAAATCCAAAGGGGTATATATGGAAAATTGGCCGATTTTTTGATTTTTCAAATTTCTTGTTTTTTTGGACTGGAAAAGGTTCGAAACAGTTAAAAACTTATATTTATATCCTTCATGGGGTCGAAGAGCTCAAAAAAGCTGATATAAATGGATTTAAGTGAGTTTTAAAATTTTTGGATTTTAAGATTTTTTGGTTTTATTCGCTTCCAACCATTTGAATTGGTTAAAATTCCTCATAAATCAAGTTTTCTAATAAAAAAAGTGCTGATGAAATAAGGGAAGAGGATTTTCTTGACAATTTTTATTTTTGCAAAAATCCAAAGGGGTATATATGGAAAATTGGCCGATTTTTTGATTTTTCAAATTTCTTGTTTTTTTGGACTGGAAAAGGTTCGAAACAGTTAAAAACTTATATTTATATCCTTCATGGGGTCGAAGAGCTCAAAAAAGCTGATATAAATGGATTTAAGTGAGTTTTAAAATTTTTGGATTTTAAGATTTTTTGGTTTTATTCGCTTCCAACCATTTGAATTGGTTAAAATTCCTCATAAATCAAGTTTTCTAATAAAAAAAGTGCTGATGAAATAAGGGAAGAGGATTTTCTTGACAATTTTTATTTTTGCAAAAATCCAAAGGGGTATATATGGAAAATTGGCCGATTTTTTGATTTTTCAAATTTCTTGTTTTTTTGGACTGGAAAAGGTTCGAAACAGTTAAAAACTTATATTTATATCCTTCACGGGGTCGAAAAGCTCAAAAAAGCTGATATAAATGGATTTAAGTGAGTTTTAAAATTTTTGGATTTTTAGATTTTTTGATTTTATTTGCTTCAATTCATTCGGATTGGTTAAAATTCCTCATAAATCAAGTTTTACAATAAAAAAAGTGCTGATGAAATCGGGGAAGAGGATTTTCTTGACAATTTTTTTTTGCCCGAAGTTGAAAAGGGTTTATAAGGAAAATTGTCAGATTTATTTTTTTTTTCAAATTTTTCGTTGATTTGTACTGAAAACGGTCTGAAACAATGAAAAAGTTAAATCAATATGGTTTACTGGGTCAAAAAGTTCGGTGGGTTATCCTGCAATAGCATTCTTTAATTCGTCTTTTAGTCTAAAATATATGATCCAAATGAGAAAAATAATAAATAAACGAATGCTATTATTAACAGGGTTGGCCACCGATCTTTTTATAGCTATCATGCTCATTAATGACCTTTTCTCGAAAACTCAATGGCAGCTCCTACCAAAATTTGTTTTCATATTTTGAATAAAATAATCCCAAATCTTATTGTTTTTCTCAAAGCTCATTGACTTTTGCAACTGATAAAAAAAACTTATCATTGTTTATAAATATCGTTTATAATTGAAAAAAAAAAATTTATTTGTTTATCATATCAATTTATTTTTTATTTTGCAATTTTAATCTGATTTTTATACTTTTGCAAATTGAAATTATTTCTTTCAAAATAATTCTATGATTTTAAGAACAAATATTATTTCAATAATGATATTAATACTATCTGCCGATAAGGCAGTAAAAAAATAAGTTTTTGCACTATATCATACAATACAGGTTGATTAAATACATAAAAATTATTATTCTCGCGCTCGGTATTTGAATTGAAAATTGTTTTTCTTATTTTGCTCGAGTAATTTTAAAAGTAATTTTTTATTTTAAATTTCAAGTCAGATTCAGAAAAATTTTGCAAATTTTGCAGTTCAAATAATTTTTTGCAAAAAATGTAAAAAAAAAAAATTTTTAATCAAAAATGCAATAATAATAATATCTTGCAATAAATAAAACGCAAAATCCACGTGTTTTTTTTCTTAGATTTATTTGCTTGAGTCAATAGTGCCTCGGTAACAAGAAACGAACGTAAGCGCACCTCTCGCGGCAAATATTCACATACATATGTGTATGAATAATACACACATACACACGTATGGAGTATATTTTTGTCCTCCCCTACCAAAATCGTTTGCACGCGCGACTCGTTCGAAATCTTCCGTTGCGACGATCGTTTTCTTCGTCGACTTTGTAAAAAAAATTTATATATTCTTTAATATTACAAATGAAAATTTATCATATCTTGTTTACAAATGTACAAAATGCAAAAAAATTGCACATAATAAAAAGGGGAAATTTTCCCTTTGCATTTAGGGAGAAACAATTTTTATCGAATGATTGTTAATAAAGTTTTATGTTTAAAATTTTATAAATTAATATATTTTTCGAAACTCTCTTTCTCATTCTCTGACGTCTCTTTGAAAGGCTTGGAGGTCGAAAGAGAGAGGGAACGTAATAATATTATATCGGGGCCACGGAGTTGTTGAGCGCGAGTTGGACGCCAGAGAGAACAGATTTCATATTATAAATTTAATTTTTTCTTTTTTAAAACTCCTTTCACGACTTAGATTCTTTGCTATAATACATTTTAAAAATATTTTTTTTTTAATCAAAATTATTATTTTATGAAATAAAATATTAAAAAACTGAACAATTAAGAATTTAATTTTGTATGAAATTTATATTGCAAAGTTTTTCCAATGACTGTATGAGGGATTCCCAACTGACTGTGCAACATTGCAACATTTTTATTTTCATACGTTACATGACTAGATTCAAAATAAACCGATATTTCTCCTAACTTTCTTGCCTGTTCAACTTTTCTGCTGAGTAAAAGCGAAAATATTTAATTTTTGAATTGAATAGCAATCCTTTAAAAAAATAAAATCAATGTTTATTTAAATATAACATTTCTCAATTCACCGAAAACCAAATTTTCAGTTATAAATCCTGCAAAACTAAAAATAAATTTATGCAAAAATGTTTACCGATGATTCATTAAAAACAACATTTTTTAACAAACACTATGTAGCTTTATTTTTTTAATTAAAAAAAGCTTACTTTACCGTTTCATAATAATCTCGATAGTCTGATAATAAATTTATTTCAACAGAAACGAGTTAGGTGTATAAAAATAATTGTGAATTTCGCAGAATTTTTTATTTATCACGAATGATATGATTAATTACGTATAAATTTCTTGCTAATAGATAATATTTTCGAAAAATTGCTACCCTTATTAGCTGTAAATTAAAAAATTTCGTCAAAATTTTTATCCTACATACTTAGACTGTGTCAATTTTCTTTTTAGAAGTTAAAAATATAAAATAGTTACAAGTAATTAATTACAAAAAAGCCCTTTTACTTTATTATTTACAAACTTTTGATAAAAAAATTCAACTTTTTTTTTTCTGTTTACAGTTTTCATTTAGGAGGAGGGTATTCTTTGGCAACAAAATAGCCCTGAATGTTAAGAAAGGCTAATAGGTTCTTGCAAAAATGTGGGTGCGCTGGCTGGGCGTATTCTAATCAACGTTAATCTACAACAAAGGCGTGGAACTCAAAATTAAAAAACCAGAAAAAAAATCAGAAGCTGCTACCCTTATAATTCTATAAAGATGGAAAAATTTATTTATTTTTGATTTTGATATAATTTTTAAGTAAAAGTGAGGTAAATATGATATACAATGCTTAAGATATGATAGTCAAATGGGATCTCGATGTGTGACCTGTCAATTGCAGAGAAGTGCTTAAACTGAAAAACTCATAAGTTTGTTTGGACCAGTGGCTATAATATTTGTCTTATCAGATAAAGTTTAAATTGATTGTCATAGGCCCATTTAGCAATGCTAAAAGTAAATGTTTTTAGGCAGCAGAGGAGAAATATATTAGCAGATCAACAATAATTAGGCTGAATATAAACGTTCGTTTATAGTCAGCCAATTTTAACAACAATTTAGGAGACACATATATTTTGTTATTTAAAAAAATTATAAATTATTGTAAAGAAAGATTTTCAATTTTCGAAAAAAACAGTTTGTAACAATTAAAAACTAGATTGTATAATTGTTTTAGGCCAAAAACTAAGAAAATAAATTACCGAGAAATTTTTTTTTCTTCAAATTAGTCCTAATTTAAGGGGTTTTTAGTCCGATAATTAGATATTCTCATTAGTAGTTCTGTTTAAGAATTTTTTGACTACTTTGAATATTTTGTTTTCCAATAAAAGTTTGTTAAAATAGGGATGCTATCTACAAATTAAGTCTTTAGTATAGCTGCTTAAAAATTAATAAAATATAGTAAATTTAAACATCATTAGACTCGTATTATAAGATAATCGAAAAATTTTGAATGAGATTATCTTGAATAAAACTAATATTGAATAAATATTTTAATTAGTAAACCAAATATAATTATAAATGTCAATAAAAATTATATATAATTAAATTGATATAAAAAAAAATGTGTAAATAGATGTATAAAGAAATAATAAAGTTGTTAAAAGTATTTAATAAGTTTGAATAATTTATTTAATATAAAACAATATACTATAATGTCAACAAACAGCTAAAGACTTTATCGAAATTACTATTGAATATAAAAATTTTTACTACGATTCTATACACACGCGACTTGCGATTTCCGATCGATCAATGAAAGTGTCTCAGACTTTATTCTTTTTTATTTTTTTTTAGCGCATATCTGTGACACTTTGATTGTTACATGTAGTAATAAAATTGCATTTATATAGTTTTCTATTGTTGATTGATTCATATATATAAAAATTGTTATGTAAGTTTTGTGTGCGTTTCCCCTCATTTTTATATTGTCTAGGTCACTGTACTTATAATCATATTTTTATGTATTACAATTCGTGTGACGATGACACGCGAGTCATTATTGAGATATATATTTTTTTTATTTTTATTTTAGTTAAATTAATGTTATTAAACTCTTTTAAAAATAAACAAATGTTATTTAATCGTTTATATACATTTTTATGTGCTTTTATTCAATATCAAATGATTAATGACTTTTTACAAATTCAGAAAAATTTAGATACATTTTTAGACTAGATTTCGACTAGATTTTAACAGCTCAAAACACAAGAATTTGTAACCCTAGAATTTTTTGGTAGATTTATAAATTTATTATAATTTCGTTGCAAAATCTAATTTTTCTAAAACATAAAAAAAAATATTCTTGCTTAAAAAAATAAAAAATAATTTAACGTTAAAACCTCACTTTGGCCCTGAAATGTGTTTTTAAGGCTTTTCCTATCTATACCAAGACAGATAAGATAATAGAATTTTTTTTTAAATTATCTTAGTTACAAAAGACTGTAAAATACAAATTTTATCTTTCCAAACACACTTCTATTTTTTGTATTTAATAATGAAAATTTTGAGTTTAAAAAAATAATGAAAGAAAATTAAATAATTAGGAAAAATATTGTTTAAAAAAGTCATTTTAAAAATTAAGCACTCGTTATCCATTCTTCTCTCGTGTACTACACTTTACAACCCTCTTTACTTAAAACATTTGTTTTGCAAATATTAAGTATACAAAACAATGTGAATTATAGTACTCTTTAGCACGTATAAAATTATAAAGTATAACGTTAAACGTTTGTGTTCCTCTCATATTATTATAATACCGTCATTAAGATTTTACGACCCCTCGCGTAGAAAATTATGTATATGTACAGGGTCAAACTTTACTTTACGTTCATTCATTCACTAAATTTTGCTAAAACGTATAGATATTTTATGTACATAAAACTGTCGAATTGTATTATGTATAGTATGCACATACGAAAAACATTATACGAGAGAACTTGCCGCCAATTCCCTTGAACTCGTTTTTCTTCTATCTCTTCTATAATACCAATTTCAATGTGCAGTTTTACCGCCTTTCGTTCTTCTTCTGCTATTTTGCTTATATACTTTAAAAAAAAAAAATAAAAAAAAAAGTATGTGTTAGTTCAAAACAAACAAATGATGTGCATATATACAAGGACTTGACAGTTTCCTCTGCTTTAATTCACGTGAATGAAACTTTACTATTGTTGACTTTTCGGTATTCAAAAAATACTATTATTTATTTATTTTTTTCATTCCTTTCTGTTCTTTCTTATCATTTTCAATTCAATTTATTTTTTTTAATCTCTTATCGCATTTATCTAATTAAAAGTTTGCATCGAAAAAGGATTAATTGACCTAAAATCTTGGATCAAAAAAAAATTTATTTTAAATTTTTTAACATAAAAATGAATTTCAGTGCATAAACCAAAAAAAAATTACATTCTAGTAGCTAGGGGAAAAAATTTCTATTTACGGCACTGTCTCCTCGGCATAAAACTCCGTTGAATTTCTACAACACTGAAATATCCATTCGTTTATAATAACATATAGAACGCAGGTGAAGCCGAACTTTGCCGAGTTTATACGAACGAACAATTCTTATAGGTTAAATTAGTAGTGGGGGTAAAATAAACGAACATAGACTAACTCCGAAATACATCGAGCTGCCGGCGCTGAAATATATTCAGTAACGTTTTGAACGTCTAAGTTACTAGCTAGAGCATACTGTATATTATCAATGTACTTTGTTGTTATTATATTACATACGAAGAACACGAATTTATGTATTTTACAAAAAGGGGCGCATGACAACTTTAAAAAACTACTTTTATTTATGTGATTTTTTAAAAAATATATATATATTTAATAATGACAATATATATATGAGTGAAAAAAATTTTAAGTTTAACTCAAAAGTGAATTTTTATTATTTTTTTAAAGTATTCAAGTTTTATTTGACGAAGGACTTTTTTATTTCATAAAGGATTTCGATTCAATAATGTGCTATCATATTAAATCATTTAAAGGGTATTGTGCAAAAAGTAAACAAGAAACTTTTTAAGTGATTTATGAAATTTCTGTGCGACTGATACTGCTAAAAAGTCGTGACAAATAACAAAGGATAGTTTGAAGTTTAAGTTGAGGAAAAAATTTGCCTCTTAAAAAGTTTTCACAAAAAAAATAGTTGTTTTTTATTTTTAAAACTGGAGTTACGCCTTGAAGGCGTACTAGAAAATTTGTAATCCTGCAGCTCATCATTAATAGGAGCCGTGTATGCTCCGAAAATCCAGGACAAGATGTTGTCACCTCGGTTAGCGATGTAGAAATGTGGAGCGACGTTGGGCAGGTGAGCTTTCATAAAAATACTTTATTCCCGTTTCATTTTGACCAATTTTAAAGATTTTAACGCGCAAACTTCTATAAGTTGAACAAAATTCAGAGCTTGACTTGTATAATTTTCAAAAAAAATTAGAATCAATTTTTATTGCATAAAATATCTTTGCTCGGACACGAAAATCATCCAGAAAATCTTTCTCGTACCAAATTGTTTTGAAAAACTAACGAAAAATAAATAGCAATTTAGAAAAGTAATAAATGTCATATTTGACGCCGTGCTAACCTCGTGTGTTCGTAAGTTTGAATTCAAAACGATCCCGCGTTTCCTTGGCTCTCTCTCTTGCACTCGTATGTATAATAAGGAGAAAATGTTGCGACTTAAAGTACATATTATATGTATATATGTATAGATTAATGTATATATAAAACATGCAGGGGGCGAGGTAAGGGGAAAGAACACCGGCGTTTTGCTATATAATACATATACAACAGCACTCGGCTGACGCAGCTATAAAGTGGGAGAAATCAAGAAAACTAGTAGAATGTATGTGTGTTTTTACATACACACTTATATATATATATATATATATATATATCTATTGAAATGAAGAAAATATGCGAGAGACCGTATAATACATTAGTAAGTAAGTAAGTATATATATACAGCGTGTGCATGTGTAGGTATAAAATATATAGTCAGAATAGTGACGGGAAGAAGAAGAAATAAAAGAGGAGTTTTTGAGAGGGGGAAACTCGGGGTTATATGACCAATAGACGGTGGGATGGTAGGGTAACCATGGTTACGACGACGACAACAAGTCCACGAAGACTTGTATACGGCTGATGGAAATTTTCAATGTATGCGTGCTCGTACAAATACGGCTAAAAATTTTGTATACGTGTGAGTTTTTTATACAAATGTAGAGGATGTTTTTTCTTTTTTTTTTTTTTTTTTGAAGACGGATTCTGACGCGCGCGGTTTTTTTTACTGATTTTATATTATATATGCTGCTGCTATAGCTGCGGAGATCGTTGGAATGTGTTGATTTGAAATTTTGAATTTTTTTATGATGTTTCATTTTTAGATATTTTTTTTATTTACTGTAAAGCTAAATTATTTTGAATACAATTTTAACTAAAAATTATTATTTTTTAACCAATTTTTTATTTATGCATCGAAATATAGAAATTACTTTTGGTTAAAATTTTTTTTCTTTAATAAAAATTATTTTTGAAAATTTTATTTTAATAGAACACAAGATTCTTCGTTTCTTTTATAATATATTATTTTATATACGAGATCTCAACTCTGGCGATCGTGCTAGGTCATCGAGAACTTCTATCTTTATCCACTCAGTAACGTAGTCATTTTTAGTTGGGCCACGTTAAAATTAAAAACTGTAAAAATAATTTTAATTATACAATTTTTCGATTATTGCTTGGGAAATTATTTTTGAGTTAAGAATTTTTTTTAATAATTTTATTTATTTATTGGATTTTCTCTTACAAAGACATCCAACATTACGCAACCGTTTTATATAAACCAGAGAAAACAAGAAATAGTTATAACAGATTATTATATGATTTTATAAATTTTTTTTTCTCAATAATTTAAATTTCATACTTAAAGCTTAAATTTTTATTTTACAAAACATGATAAACGAATTTGAAGCACGTGATTCAAAAGCTTTGCAATTAAAACAATGAAATAAGAATGTCAAATTAATGAGAACCAAAAATTATTTACATTATTTACAAAAAATTGCTTTGCTTTGGATATTCAAACAAAACCTGCCAGTTTTAAATTTTAGTGTTAAATTGAAATCTTTTCTATAAAATGTATAAATTTTTAATTTAGACTCTATGAGTTCACTTTTTTAATTGAATATTTAATTATTTGAATATCATTTTATTCAGCTGCGCCATCTACAAAAGTACAATGTTAAAAATTTTGAAAAATGACAATAAAAATCAAATTAAATCTAAAAATAAATTAATTTTATTATTAGTAAATTTTTAAGTATCGTGATTTGACATGGTACAACTTTATTCGTTGGTTGATAATTAAAAATTTTAAATACTTTTTTTTTTGCTTTAATTACTAAATTGGGTTAAAAATTAAAATAAAATTAAAATTTTTGATAAAAACACAGTAACTCAAATATTTGCGAATATTTAATTTATCTTGTAAAAATTGTAAATTTATACGATTTTTTCAGTTGTTTGTTTCAAAGATATTAGAATTTGTTTAAATTAGAGTCAGAACAAAAATTGAGAGCATTTTCAAAACCAGCAGTGGATAAATTTTGATTTCATTAAAACATTCTCATTGAAATGAAATACATTTTTTCTATTCTTTACACATAAAAATTCATACTCACAACACATTTCCTATAGAAATGAAATTACTTGTTACAGATTCCGCGCCAACTCTCTACAATTCGTGTCGTTGCACATGATATGGTCAAAACTTTTGCTTTTCGCCTTTCTGGAAATCCGCAAGTCGTTATTCCCGCGCACGTGCGTGCCATTGACCCTTAACGGCTAATAGCTTACTTCTTTTTATTATTATTATTTTTTTTTTTTCTTTTTCTTTCAACAACCAAGAATCACTCAACTGTCCGTATTAAACACGTGGGTAGTGTACGAAAAACTACTTTGCATACTTAAATACCAAAAGTTGGCAGGCTTTTTTTCTCGTTATTATACTTACCAAGCAATTTAGTTTTAAATCTGTCGATAAATAAGTTGTAAAAAAAATCATTCATAAAATATTTTTCTTCCTTTCATCCCCAGTAAAAAAATGTCTTTCATAAAATACATTAGCTATTTTTAAACTATTACGTTCCACATAGTTTTTTTGCTTGAAAACATAACCTCCTTGTCTTATGCAACTTTGATTCTCGTAACATAATTCTTTGTTAACGATAAATAAAGAACAAAGTAGCTAACAACAGTCATCGTTATATTCTCGATCAATTGCATGTTATTGGTGATCTTAGAAATGACAGAAAAACAAAAATAAAATAATAAACTTGTTGAAATAATTCAGATATATCTGTTTGTATATTTAGAAGCATGACTTTAAACTAGAAATTACAGAATAAATAAAAATCCAATTGTTTGTATCAAAGGTTACGTATCTTTTGTTAAAACAGCAACAACATCAATAAATCATACTAAAAATTTGAACAAGGTTATAAAAAAAACATTAGCAATTTACCGCCCCATATAATAGTAAAACACAACATCTTTCCATAAAATCTTTCTTCTTCATAAAACTTTGTTATTTTGACTCTTGTGTGTTGGATATTAACGGTAAAAAGCCTCCAAGTCTTTCGCCCGAATAACCGTTAAAAAAAAACTCAAGAAATACACTGTGCGGGATGGACTCTATTCGAGTGTATTCCATTTAATCATCGTCGTGTTAGAAATTTTTTAGCCATACCACAAATTAAATATTGGAATTTACCACAAAAACGCCTGAAATTTAAAATATTTGTCAATTTACACGCATAATAAAAATGCATTGAAAATAAAAAATTAAAGAACGACTTTATTATTATTTTGTATAGAATCTTTGTAATAAATTATCTCTCGTTTAATAATATAATAACCTCTCAATTTCAATTGATTTTGTGGTAGGTCATTGACAAAGTATTACGTCAACATAATAAATAATGAATAAAAATAAGTGCAATAGCGGTTTTGTAAGTTATTTTTTTTTTAGTAACGTGTGTGTACGAAAATAAAAAAAATATAATCACCTGTTTTTCAATAGTACAATTTTTATTTTATACATGTCTATTATTTTCTCTCCCTTGTATTATTAGATTCTTAAAAGATGATGATAATAGGTCACGAAGTCTACCTGTTCTCTGCAATACCGTTTTTTTTTTATTTGATTTACCCTCCTTAAGCATTTTACTTTTTATAATTATTATGTCCAAAATGAAAAAAAAAGTAAATAGCAAAAGTGAGACTGGCACGCTTACAATTTGCACCAACACAGTATTAAATAGTTTGCAAAGTTTAGATATTTGATGCTCTGGTGTGTATTTTCTTACATATGTTATACAGACTGTAATAGTATTCTTTTGAATAAAAAAAAGATACATGACCTTAACCCTAACCTGTAAGCTCAATATCCCTTTTTAAAAAAAAGATGCATATAATGAAACGATTAGACTACTCACAGAAAATAATATTTAGGTAGGTCGGTTATTTTTTAGATATTAATCTCAAATTGCACATTTTCAAAGTATAATGAACTCGGTCATTACACAACAGGGGATTATCGTAGTATTTGAAAAAAAAAAAATAAATAAATTTTATCTTTTTCTATTATGTTTGGTATTTCTTAAAAAAGTTAAGTATTAGATTTAATTTTATTGATTTTAAATATAGATTAATACGTTATTATAATAATATACTACCTGTTGAGTATTATAATAACAAAAGGTACCTGCTAGCTACTTATACACACATAATTATTATTATATTGATGCAATTAAAAAGACATTTAAATATGTCTTTATGGTCAAGGATACATTTTTATAATACGATTATTTGTCTTCTTTTTTTTTTTTTTTATTCTAAATAAAAGGTTATAGAACTTTTTGAATTTCATTCATAAAATTTTTATTATACTGTATTTCTATATCTACTGGGTAATAAATTTTTTATTATATATTTATATCGTATATTAATTAATAAAATATTTATACACTTTAGACAAATCAAAAAAATTTAGTAGACTGTGTGGCGCTTGATGTTATAGTATAAATGCAATTAAATTTATTACGTTAAATATTATTTAAATATATTTGATTACACGTGAGTAAAACTCGTTTAATTAAAATCAATCATATTAAAAATTGCGTGAAACATTAATTTTTTACTTTCTTTTATAAGAAAAATGAAAATAACGCTAAATTATGGTTTAAAGCGGAATATTTAAAGCAGTGTAAACGTGTAAATTAGCATGTGCTTTTTTTATGAATACACTTAATTCATAAAGAAGAAATCTCTTTAATAATTTAAAGTACAAAATGTGTATGAACGAAAAAAGAAAAAAAATGATAACAACAGGTGACATAACTTTTTTTTACCCTCCAAACAAAATAAAGAGAATGCGGAACTTAATATAAAAAAAGGTGTTATATATAGAGGGCCCCCCGGCGAGAATATATTACATACTAAAAATTTTTTTGCTCTATATTTTAGTTTTTACCTAATTTAAATGCTTTTGTGATGTCGTTTAAAAAACTAAATCTTGTAGTAAGGCAGGAATAAAAAAATATTTATCAAATTATTTGAAAAAAAAAAACGTGGGGTGTCACGTGTATTGCATAACTGAAATTCCCTAATGCATAGCAGAAAAACGTGTTGTCGATAACTTTCTTTCAAAAAAAATATAAAACAAAAAAGTCTATCATCGATTGATTTTATGTGTGCAAAATATCCCCAATAAAAACATTTATTCAAAGAGAAAAAAAGGCTAGATGTGTTGTCAAAAAGTCAAAAATCGAAGATCGAACTGCATGAGTTTGAATAAATAAATAAAAATAAAAACGAGAAATAATAATAAATGAAGAGACAGATAGTAAACAAGTAAAAGCCGGTGACTACTTGGCTACTATCTGTACATAAAACTTTGTCATTTATATGTTCTGTCGTTTCGCGTGACAAACTGATCGCCACGTGGTTTAGGGCTTCAATAATACCCCCCACCTTTTTATCTTTTCTTTTTTTAATTTTATTTTTTTTATTATTTTATGCAATTTTATGTAGATGGCGATTATGTATTATTTGTTTTGTTTTTTTTAAATTGTTTATAACATTTCATTTTAAAATATTTTTTTAACATTATTTTATTTTTGCTTTAGTGCATTTATTGATAAAATAAAACTAAAGAATGCATAAGTTTTTGCTCGCAAATAAGAAATTGATTGTATTTACAAAAAATATTATCATGCAAGCAAAAATTCCTTAATAAATTGCTTGCGTAGGCGGAAATACACATAGGGTGCAAGTGTAAAATGCATTACCATACCGCTGCAATCAAAGTAACCAAATAATGCATATAAATCTTGTTACAAAATTTTTAAATAACAGTAAAAAATTTGCACAACCCTTTGAGTACTAGTTATGACAGCTAATTTTTATTTCTACAATTTGGTTGGCTGAATATTTATTTTTGGTTCGAATAACTAGAAATATTTTGAAATTTTGCTATAAAATACACAAATAGTTCAAACTCATGCAGCTAGCGTTAAAAAAATTATTTCAAATAAATGAATTCTGAGAAATGATAAAAAAAATTACAGTTTTATTCAAATTAAATTTTTATCTCGCGCGTTATTCAATCAGCAGTTTAAAAAGTGCACAAATAATATTTCAGATGTCGCCACCAACTACGCAAAAAACCCCACCATATCTTTCAATCTTGGTTTTACCCCCTTCTCTTTAACTCCGGAAATTCCATGCTTGGTTATAAATGTGTGTGTATTCGTTATAGTTCTCGCTCCCACGCGACTGCTTTTTGCTTAACTCCCCTCGAGCCCCTTTACCTCCCTTTGTCCTCCTACTTTTGTTATTCTGCTTATGAGGAAGAGTGTTTTTTTTCTGCGTACATATACATACATATATGTATAAAAAAGGCACGACGAGGACGACGACGACGACGAAGTAGAAATAAAATAAAAAAAAAAAGCACGCTGCAAAATTACGATATTGCTGAGTATAATAAAGCAGAGTGTATATGAGAAAGAATATAAGCTCGAATGAAATTGAAAATTTTATATTATGTATAAATTTTACTTTATTATTTTCAGGCAAATTATTTTATTTTACGAAATTTTTATTTTTGATTTTAATTATTAAAAAAAAAAATTTTTTTTTAAAGAATTTTTTGAATTTTAAAAATTTTATTCAACATTAAATCTGTGGAAAAATAAGATTATTCTGTTCTTTCTGTATTCTATTTTCATTTTATATCATTAAAAACAGTTTTCTTTTCTATTTTCAAGTACTAAATACAAAGTCTGTACAATAACTTAATTTCAGCGAATAAAAAGAAAAAATAGAAATTGCAGTAACTTCCACTTGAAAAAATACATGAATTGTCATTTTCATTTTTTTATTTTGCAAAATAATAAACAACTTAAAATACTCTTTACATTCAATTTTAGATCATGCAACTTTAAAAAAACTAACATATTTTACTAATTAATTTTAAGTTTATTTACTTTTTTATTCATTTGTTTGTTTGATATTCATCTAGACAATTATAATTTGCATAAAAAGTTACGAACAATTAAAATTTACTTTTTTTAATAAGAAATTGTAATTTGTTACAAACTTTTGAAAAAATAAAAAGTAAAGAATACTTTGCTAATTGTTAAATAATTGAGTAATTAAAAGTGCCAACGTAATGATTTCCAGTGATCTAGTTTTTTTTGCTTTCTTTAGTAACTAACATATGTGTATTTTTATATAAATGGAAAATACATAACCTATAAATGGGGAATCGACTTTTTTTTATTTACAAAAGGATATTTCAAGTTCTTTTTCTGTGACAAACTCAAATACGCACGTGACTTTTCGGTCCCTTTTCCTTTCTTTCATACCGCTTTTTTCACAATGAATCTTGTTAATTATATAATTTCAATGATTTATCCGTTATTATCTTGGCAGTGAATTTCTTTTTTTTTTTATTTACTTATTTAAATGGTAATCTAGTTTTACTTTCGCGATTCATAGTGTCTTTGTTAATGTACTGAAGTGCTTTTACTGATCGCAAATTTGGATTATTAAAATTATTTTCCTTGCCATTTCCTGTTTTGGATTTTTTGAAAAATATTTTACAAAATATTTTAGGGTTTTTCTAATTTTTTGCCAGAATATCGATTTCCACCAAGCATATACGAATATTTAAACAGCTTTTTCCCTCCTCTTGCGCTGCGCTCCCACCAAACATTCTATTTTCATCCCGAATAGAACAGTTTGTACTCTCTTTTTAGCGACTGAATAATTTAACGTTATTTTCAAGCAAAATTTATTTTTACAATGCAATTATTAAAATTTAATTTTTTTTTCAAATATTCTTTTTGGAAAAATTATTTTGCTTCATTATATATAAATTTTTTGTATAAAAAAAACGTGCGCTAAAACGCCCGCGCCAATCAAATTACGTGCGCTGTATCCTTCGAAACCAGTTTGACGCGACGAGGTTTTCTTATTCCAGCCGATCTTCTTACATATACACTTTTTTATTTTAAAGAGAGACTGCATTCTTGCTTCTTTATTCTTCGTGTTATCTTTTATATTGTCAATTCAGGGTCACAATTTTCATGCAAAAGTTGAACAGGTTGTTTTTGAAGAGGTTAAGTTTGATTATACAAAACGTATAACATACATGAATCGATTACCTATCGATTTTCGTTTCTTTTTACATTATCGAAGTATTTGAATAATTTGTTTATTTTTGTTATAGTATTTATGCTAATAAAATTCTTATTAAACTTTTACTTTTTAAGATTTAAAATCTCAAAGAAAATAAATAGGCTTCTGGTATATTTGACTTTAAAAAACAAAGCAGAGATAAGGTTAAAAACGTCTTAAAAAAAGACATTGAGCCTGATCAAAATCTTACACCTGTACATGAACATCAACAACTTTTATTTTTTAGCAGTCTTAAAAAGATAAAAACGCTTTTGATATCAGATAAGAAATTTAAAGCACATTTAATATGACTAATTCTTACATTGAAAAAAAGCGATAATACTTGATAAATAATTTACGGCTTTCAAAATATAATTATTTCATTCGATGTAACCTATTGATGCGTAAACATATGATTTAAATCTACCGCAAGTAAATAATACATAAAAAAAACTAACCACGTGCTTTTGTCAATTTTATATAGTACAGTACTGCGTACACAAAGTTAAAAAAAAAGTAAATAAAAAGGTTTTAGACAACTTTTTATTCTGTGTATACCTATATATTTTATATACATAATATATAGCCAGCAACCCGGTGCTTAATTGGCGATTACCGCAACGGTATGCTCCTTTAATTGCCGGCACGTTTTACACTGACATATCTGTTGGTTAGTTTTTTTTATTTCTAGATATATATATGCATTTTTTCGCATTCAACTTTTCCCGAGGTACTGATTTATAGTTTAATTTTATAGTACATGGTGTAAATTTACAGAATAAGTGTTTATTCCTAGAGTAACATTAATTAGTTTCTATTGCTCTTCTGATTATTTTATCCCCGAACTTTGTAAAGTTATTTTCCACGTGAGTCTAATTTTACTAATACATTTAATTCTGTATTATACTAATTAAATAAAAAGTAAAAGCAAACGAATATTTAAATATATAATATCCCAATCGATAAATCAATTACTAGCTTCTTGGTATATATAACAGTCTGCAATTATCGAAAATATGATTCGCAGGATTCCCTGATCCAAATCATTTTTATCGCTTATATCCGATCTTCATTCAATACCTCGTTATCATTCTCCTCCCTTTTGAACCCGCTTTTTCTTTGTGTACATAACCTTTTATTCATTAATAATTGCCTCTATTTTTCCTCTTTTCTTTTGGTCTTATCTTAATTAATAAGTTATTAATTAATTTTTTATCTTCATTTATTTTAATGATTTTTGGTATAATTTTTTTACGTTTCGTTGATTGAAAATTTTTCACACAATATTTTTTTTTTTTAAATTAGCTCACAATATTTATTTTTATACTATATAGTATATCCTGGAAAATCTATACATTGAATATAATATTATCCATCTCTCTCTTTTGCTGCAGGACATGGCCAGAATTTTCAGCGCGCGCATCCAAATAATATATTTATACTGTATATATATACAGTTGCGATTGTTATTTAGTTAAATTGCAATTTTTTTTTGCACAAATTCGAGCTAAAACAAAAAAATAAATTTCTGTATAGTAAAAAAAATTTCAAAAAATTTATAATATAAACTTAAAAATCAATGGAATTCTATAAGATAAAAAAGAAAATGCTCAATAATACATAAATATAAATAAAAGAGAAAAAAAAAATTAATAAAAAAGAAAAAGGTATTCCCATCCCATTTTTTAAAGGGTAAATGAGTATAGGTGTTCGTTTTTATCGACAGTACATCAGCATTAAACGTATGTTAAGTTTGCACAGGGACAAAAAACTTTGGAGAAAAATTGTTAAAAAAGGAAAGATAGAAAATGGGATTAATCTCGTTCGCAGATTCGGATGAAAATGATTCATTTTGTATATGCGTCTACTATAGTTTTATATATATTTTATGGTACATGTGTATATGTATCGAGATCGAGCAGACTCGTGTTTTAGTTTTCACACACATACATTCAGCCAGAAAGAGAAAGAGAAATTATGAAGCGCATGGGGCGTTGCTATGGTAACCCCTGTCTAGTTCCACCCCTCGGTTAGGGGACACACTGTATATATAACTATATGTAGAAGTATTGTATCTTTCTCTCTCCCTCTTCTGAACAAAAAAGCTACCTTAATATAGAAAGCACTGTAGAAGAGAAAAAGAAGATAAAACACCAATGCCAAAAGTGTTCACGAAAAGAAGAATATGATGATGAAGAAAAAGAAAAAGAAGAACTTTACTGGTGCAATCAACCCAAATGTTTTACCCTACCTTTTTCTCTCTTATTTTCAGAAAAACTGAAACTTTTAAAAGGGGCTGAAGCTACCCCACTTTTGGAAATGTCAGAGTTTTTGCTGACGGTACCTCGGTATAAGGGAAAGATAAAGAAAAAAAACGAGGATGGAAAATATAAGAGGACGATATTATATATATAGAAGCAAAAGTTGAGGGAACGAACGGGACCGGGATTTTTTTTGTGTTACCATACAGACGATATATTGTTATGTGTATATATAGCATAATAATAGTTTATAGGTATAACTATGTCGTAGGGAGGAGTCAAGCGCAAAATTACAAAAGATTATTATTAGATATACCGGCGAATTTTAATGATATATACATTGGTAAAACAATTTTTCATCCTTTACTTTTGTTTTAAGTCACATTGAGAAAAAAAAATTAATTGACAATTAATTTTTGATAAAAAAAAATTGTAATTTAAATTAATTTGGCCACATAATTTATACAATGTATTTCTACATTTATATTTGAGAAGAGAGAATTCCATGATTCCGTTCACTGGAACCAGTTTTTTCCACACGGGCCTCGAGGAGAAAAAGACAGGACTACTAAGGGGACTTATATACGAACAAGAAAGATAGCTAAATTTCAAGGATGTATTTTTATATGAGAACCAAGCAAACGAGCTACCAACTCAAACTGGCTTGAATACGTATATTCTGTATTGGTTCTTTTTACAGAATGTTTGTAAATTATTTCCATGCATTTTTACGCACGTTTGCATAAACGCAAATTTTAACAAAATTGTGATGTATACATTGCGACAATACTAGAGTATTGTGAGTTTGTTTACTATTATACATTACGAAAAAGCCTCTCTTGCAAATACACAATACCCTATGTTGGAATACATAGTAGAATATATCTATAAATTTATATATACGTCAGCTAAACTAGAAAGTTGCTCCGGCCTCGGCAAGTTGCCGCACGAGAACAACTGACTGGAGAGCCCTGAAGGCCTTTCGAATTTTAAACGACGGTAAAACTGAAAGGATACATATATACCTGTGAATACAGATAGTTGAATATGTATATTTGTTTATAAATTCCAGGTCCACGTGGTTAGAAAAAATTTTCCAAAGAAATGAATCGTACATTTATAAAGGATAATAGAGTTAATAAAAATTTTGAAAACATTTGGCTATTGGTACATTTTGGCACAAAAAAAATATAAATTATTTGGGACGAAACCTGTTTTTTATTAATCATGAATCACAAAGAACCTATTCCATAATTTTGAAAATTTACAAAGAGAATTTTCTAAAATATTATTATTTTTCTGAAATTTTCGCTTAGAGCAATTGCAAAAACTGGTATCTTAAAACAAAAGGCTAATTTTGCAAGAATTATAATATTGTATGATTAGCTAGTCTGCTTATATTTCAAAATAAAAAAATTTCAAGGAAACAAACAACCCTGTTACCAATCATCGTCATGATCATCCTTAAGACAGTAGAAAGTCTTCAGAGTGAAACCTAACCTAACAATATTTTTATACTTTCATATTATATACGTAGCTTTATATAAAATATAGCAACTTTTTATATAGCAATATAATATATCTATACAGTATATCTGGATATGGCGCGCCGGTGGATTGTACTGGCAACCAAGAACGTCGTGGGTATCAGCACGGAACCGAGAGCTGTTGTATAAACGTTATATAGCAAACTATCTGCGACGCACTAAAACTACAAAAAAACAATGTTGCCACGTTTCGAGGCCTCGTTGCAGTTGTCAGAACTTGCTTACGTTATTATAATGATATTTTAATGTTAAGCTTATGCGCGCAATGTTGCCAAGTCGTGGCTGGCGGGAAAACGGCCTTTCAAAATAAATTTTCCTTCTTGCGCTATAGCATGGGATCGATTCTTGGAACGAATAGTAATTTTTTTTTTAAATCTGATTGCATTAGTAAATTTACTTTTTATTTTAATATTTTAAATAAAAATTATCATAAAAAATGAGTCGATTTTTTAGGTTATGAAGTACTTTTTGACCTTTGATTTGCTCATTTTATTTTTTGAAAGCCGTTGATATTTTAATGACGAGAGAAGAATCGATGTTTGAGTGTTGCGATTTTTTCTTTACTGTTCACCAAATTTTTTATTCAAATTTTTAGAATCACTCGAAATATCAAGTCTTGAGATTTGGTTTTAATGGGGCGATAATGTCAATTTATTTTTTTTTTTTCAGCATTATGAATTTACTATTTTACTAATTTAAATATTAAATAAACTTTCTCAATTTTTCAGGTAAGCCGCTGTCACGTCGAAGAGAGAGCTTGCATGGAATATCTTTTACGTTACTATCGTAAGTTTAAAAAAATCAACCCGTGATACTTATATTTTAATCTCATTAAATAGTGCATGTATGTTCTTCTTGATTTTTTGCATCCTAAAAAGATTTCTTTATAAGATTCAATTTTTTCGGCTTAATTGAGTTTTTAAAAAAATTAATTATTTGAAATGAAAATCATAAATTAACTAGGTATTTTTGGTTTTGAAAATAATGTTCGCAGAAATATAAATAATTCTTAGTCTCTGCAAGGATTTATGCAAGTTTATATTTAATATGAGATGTGCTTTTTTAAACTTGGAATAAGCGCGTCGGCGTTGATGTTAAAAATAACATATTTTAATACTGAATCGTCTTTTTAGTTGTCGTCGTCTTCATCATAATCATCTACGAGAATTTTAAACTTCTTCTTGTATTTCTTCTTTTAAAATTTTATCGTCTTTTTTACATCTTCTCTTCAACGTCTCTTATTTTAAAATAAGAATATATTTAACCGTTATTTTATATTCCGTTCACTATTTTACTACTTCTATATTATAATAATTTCTGTATAAGAGCTAAATTTCTAAAATTATTTAAAATTAATTTTATAAGATTAAAAAAATATAATTGCAAGTTTTTTTTTATAAATTTTATAAACTTTCAAAAACTGTTAAAATTTGTTATTTTTGGTATTTATGCTTCGGAATAAAATGAAGTTTTTTATGTGCCCGAAGTGACTCTTTTCGTCCATACAACAAGAAATCCAAAAGTTTGATTTTATACAGGATTTGGATTTCAAAACTTGTTTGGGCAGCAGCGTGTACTGCAATAAAGTTTATAATTATGATAAAAAATAAATATTTTTAGAAATAAAATTTGTCGAAAATTTGTTTAAAACTTCGTAAAAAATAATTCATTCAAGTAAAAATAGTGGTTTTAATTAGATAAAAATCAAATCAAAAATTTAAATAATTAAATAATTTTGATGATTATCGTGTTTTAATTTTAAGAAAAATTTTAAGATAATTCGCAATTGATAGGATTTATTTAAAGACTAACTTAAATTAAATAAAATAAAATAATTAGCAATTAATTTAGCGGAATAATTTTTAATTAATTAAAATTAAATGACAGATAATAAAAATTTAAGGGACTTTTTAATTTAAAGGTAACATTTAAAAATATGAATATGTAAATAAAGTCTCATAAAGTTAGAATTTTGTCACGCAATTTCGCCATTAACAAAACTAATTTACAAAAAATAATAGGGTGGTTTTTAAAAAAAAGCACTAAAATATCTTTGATATACAACCAGTAATTTTTTAGATTATCATAATAAAATGTTTCCACACACATTTTACAACCCCATCAAAAAATTTCGAGATTATCAGAATCACTTTGACATTATAATAATAAAAAAAATTTTTAAATGCCCCGCATGAATTAACTATATAGGCTTTCTCTTTGTGATTTCATTGAATTTTATAAGAGATCAGGTACCATAAATAAAAATAAATAAAATCATTTTGAATGTGACAGCGTGAAATTTTAGCACCAGATTGCTTTTAAATGCGTGTATTAATAAAAATTTAAAATACCATCAAAATAAATAACAATAGTATTATGTTAAACACAAAGATATAATATTTCCTCCCTCTTTTTCTGGTTTTTCTTATGTAAACTTTACCCGGCGCCTCGAGGTCGTTGAATTCCATTAACCGGTACTTGAATCGCCCGCTAATGCACCTGTAACTTACGATTCTAGTTTTCTAAATGTGCTATTATTAAAAATATGTACCATTCAAAAAATAATAACACAAACAAATTAGTACACCCTCGATTTATGTACTTTTAAACTCATTTATCGAATTTGATTCGGTTATTTGCTGTTGGTTTAGTGCTTATGTAATTTGAGGTTATGTCATATCGAAAAAAATTCCTATATCTAATTATAAATAAGATAGTTTCTTACCTTATAAGTATATAAAAAATTTCAAACTTTTCTTCTTATAATTGAAATTCAGATAATTATTATTTAATCAAATCAGCTTGAACCTAAAACATTATCATTCGTTAGTTTATCTACTCGGAAAATGTAGTTATTTGATATAAAAATTTTACAATATACATTTGAAAGCTTGCGCTACTCGCACTATACAGTTTTTCACAACATGCATGCACGAGTAAAGTAAACTTCGGAAAAGCAACGTAAAAACAGATCTAACCTAAAATAAATGAAAATATAGTTAGAAAATCGTTTTCTAGTAACGAAAAAATAGGGCATAAGAGAGCAAGGCAAAGAGAAAAGATTTTAATTTATAGTCCCAATTCATGAGAAAATGAGAAATAATAATTTAAAATAAAGGAAAATAATTATTTTATAAAATGTTAGGTTAGAAATGTTTATGTAATGCGCATGTGTTAGAAAACGATAAGGAATAAAAATTTTCTTGTTTATTATAAAAGAAAAATATTATCCAATGGAAAATCCATTAAATTCTGGTTTTTCTTAACTATAAAACTTTATCTAGTAAAAAGTATAGTTTTATAAAAGCAATAGTATTATTATACACATATTAGAGTGAAACGGCCACACCTTTCACCGTGCGCGACTTGCACTACAAACGTGGGAGAGAGTATACTGTATTATAGTGGAAAATAAGAGACAAGAACGCGTGTATTATAACAGTAAAGTACACTCCTGTATGTTTACTTATTATTATTTTCATTAACGACGAAAAAACCCTAAAAATTAAAAAAAAAAAGAGACTTAACCTAAAAAATAGTATTAAAAAATTTAAATATTCATATTTAGGTTATTCCAAAATTACGCAAAATAAATAGTACTTTGATCGTCCAAATAATAAAAACTCCGTTAGAAATAAGACCATAGGCTTTTTCTCTATTCCCGCATATAAAATTTTTGTTCCTCCATGAGTTAGCGCTACAATATGGCTACAATAGACAAAAAAAATATACAGGGTACACTAAACATAAATTTATAAATACCAAGAACTGAGCCTTACAATATATGAAAAAACGTCGGACAAGACCCTTCTACTATTATATGTGGGGCCAACAATAAAGCAGCCCTCTTTTTCTGGCTTTGTACAAATATAAAACTAGAAATACTGGGGATAATGTGGGGCTGTTCCCCTACACATAAAACTCGAACATGTGCGTTTTGATTTGAACTTTCTATACGAATATAACAGGGATACTATGTGTTAGAAAAAAAAATCTATTTGTTAAAATTAGATGAAAATTTTAAAATCTAGTTTTTCTTGAAATATTTAAATGCTTTTATAAAATAAAAAATTTTTAAAACAAACATTACGAAGATAAAATTTAAGTAGTATAAAAAATCTTGAAAATATATTCAAAAAAAATATTTAAATAATCTTCTAAAATCTTCAGGAATCCTGCTGAGTTTAGGAAATAAAGTAATAGTTTTTTCAAAAAAAAATCTAAATCAGACCCTCAGAATCTTAATACTTATAAAATATAAAACTGTAAAAGCTTTCTCTTCAAATATTTTAAAAAATATTTCTCTTACTCATACATCCAACGAGCAGAACAGGGCCTTATGATATTTTTATAATGGGACAGTCAGGGCCGTGAATACGAAATCTCACAGAAGGGGATCTTTTATTTTTGAATAAGAAAAGACTCTTTTTTTTTGGTAAATAGGATTTAGGGTCTTTGTATTTAATATTTAGAGGTATACTTATAGAAATACGAGATTACAATTTCCGTTTAAATTCTATTGTTAAAAAAAATATTTTATTTTTATTTCTTATTTTTTTTTCTCTAAATCTTTTGTTATTTTTAGAGCAAAAATTTGTTTAATAATTATTTAAACAATTATAATTGGGAAAAAATATTATTTATGCATTCTCCTTGTTAAAATAACTCGATTTGATGATAAAATACTTCAATGCAAAATTCTATTTAGCGGTAAATTTTCAACCATAAAAAGTTATCTATTTTTTTATTGAAGTAAAATTTTTTTTATATACATGCCACATTTTTTATTCGCATAATAACATAATTTCCTATCTCTATAACAAGGTAAATTAAAATACAATAAAACCTGTGGTATATGAAAAAAACAAATTTTTCTAAAGTACATTATTTGTACCTGTAAAATAGATTGAGCCAAGAAAAAAAATGCATATTATTGAAGGTGTACAAGAGCTTCTGCGATACTCTCAATCGTACGAGCTTGAACAGGTTTCTATCTATAGTTTTTCTATTTTTCTTATCCTTTTCCTTTACTTCTCTTCTTCTTCTTCAAGAATGTAAGATTTTTTTTGTTTGTTCTGATCCTCTGATGTGGATATCCTTTGCAAGGTTTTCTTGAAGGTTATTCACAGTAAATATCTTAAATTTTTTTTATTTACGTTTTATATTATGGCTCGTGTATTTCAAACTTATAGATTTTGTATGTTTTCCTTTTTTTTGTAGGTCAGATTTATATCATTGAATTATATAATACTTCCATAAACAATAGTCGATAAATCTTGAGGATATCCATTATTAGGTCATTATTCTATATCATCCCTTGTAGAGTTAAATATGAATTTAAATTTGTAACATTTGTTGAACGTGAATTTAAATTCGTCAGAGTTTATTCGATGAGTCAGTTAGTCTGTTGAATCACATAGAATATTCTCCCACATCATCATCAGACACGTGTGTGCATTAAAAAAGAGAATTTAGAAACCATCAAAAAATAAAACCTTCTAGCATAGCTCCCACATGTTCGTCATCGAATAATACACAAAAGAAAAAGAAGAAGGGTGGATTTACTATATATAGAAAAGTTTAACATATGGCCCCTTGAAACTTCCGGGGAATTTATATATATGGTTAGAATAATGTATAGACCTAATAAATATACGATATTCAGAATTTACCCTTGAAAAGCGCCAGAGAACGAGTATCCGATAATATAATGACCTAAAGTATGTGTACGTTAGTTTTGTCGCTGATACTAAATACACTTTGTTAGAAAATGTCCATTTAATGCGGGATGTGAACTTAACCCGGAAAACTTAATGGTTAAATTTATCGTTCAGTAGGTCAAATGCTCAGACATGTAGAAGACTTTCTAGACATTAAGGGTGTAAACTTTATACACCAAGATTCCATAAATTTTATCTCTTATCTCTATTTATCTCTATATATTATGCAAAAGATCAAACTTTCCATACGAAAAAGGACCTATTGAAAAAAGTTTAATACCATGTTTAACTTAAGTTAAAAATTTAAGTTTTAAAAAAACATTTGTACTACAAGGTGTGTTATTTGAAACAAAAGGTTTAGTCAAGATCCCTTCGGGTTGTTATGAAACTCTATGACACATATTATTATAATACAAAAAAAAGACTATTGCAAAATAAAAGAATTCATGTACTATTTCACCTAAGGCATTTTTATTTTTATTTTTTTGGGAGGGATCAATGATCGTTTATGCACTTGTACTACACTTATTATTGTAACTAATCGTCCTATTGTATTGATACACACTTGACTATACATAAATTCACTTGTATTTTCTTTTATTATTTTTTTTTTACATTACATAAAACCAGTTAAATTCCAAATTCATTCATTATTTCTAAAAATATTTTAGTACCGATACATTCTATACTTTTAATCAATAGGTTGCGTATAGTAAATATTTTTATTTATTTTATTACTTTGTGATTTTAATTTGTTTCTTTTATCAATTTGTCAGTACGCAACAATAATCTAGATAAGCACTTTTAAACTTTCATTTGATTTATTTCAAAACATTAAATAATCCAGATTTTTCAAATCTACCTTACCGACTTAAAATTTATTTAATTATTTTCTTTTAGAAAATTCTTCAGATTTGATTTTTTTTTTATTTAACTTGAGATTTAAGATCTGAATCCGCAAAAAATGTTAATTGAGGCTTATCCCTTCGAAAGCTAGTTGCAACTATGGATAAATAATTTGGTAAAAAATATTTTGAATAATTTAAAAAAATGAAAAAAAAATCGTTAAGGCAGATGTAATTTGAGTTCGAAACCACTTAAAATAAAATTAACTAAAGAACTTATATACATATTTGTAGGAAAATAAAGACGTATAGTTTCCCCTAATAAATATAAACCTCACTTACATTTTTTTAATAATACGTTTCGGCAGTTATAGATATTATTATAGATACTATTAGCTCAAATATCAATTAATTTCTTAAGGCATCAAATTATTTATAATTACTTAATCTGAAAAAACTCCCCTAGTAAAAAAAATAAAATAAAAGCAGCGAAATTTCCAGGATCTGGGTAGATTTTAACCAAAACTTCTTGGACCCCTTTTTGTATTACCGAATGAAAATTCTTACTGGGTTTTTGGGTTCTTCGGAAAATTTAGAAAAAGTCCATCTGTTTTGGCAAATTTTCAAATACATTTATAACTTGCCTGGAAAAGAGGAGACTTTGTAGTCAAATTTCTCGAGGAATCCAAGAATTGAGTCAGAATTATCGCCCAGTAACCGAAAACAAGATTCCAGAAATTTTGATCAGGATTCGCTCGAATCCCAGAAAATTTAATGCTTTTATTTTACTTATTTTTACTCGGGGCTGAGTAACAATAAACTTTTACAATTTTTTTATATTTAAAAAATAAACGTTACTTTACATAAGTACAGTAAGCTTTTAACAGAAATTAAAATACTATTCTAAATTAAAAATTGTATCTCAATGATTGTAATGAAAAAAAAATATAATACAAAAAAGTAAAAAATGAAAATTTTTCTAATTAATAAAAGTTAAAATTTAGCAAATATGAAGCTTTCGAGTAAAGTAAATATAAATTTTATTTTTCGCATTAACAATGTATAACTATATATATGTTTTTGTTCATAGATTTTGCGCAACAAATATACCTACATGCTATAAAAAAATATTTTTTTATAAAATAAAGCAAAAAAACAATCGTATTGGTTGTTGCTGCGCATGACTTTGAATCAGGCACGAGGCACGCGCGACTGTTCTTTATACTTATACAACTTATAAAATACATGTGAATAAAAATAACAAAGTTAAACTTGTATGTGTATGTTAGAATATATAAATGTATATGTGAAATCGGCTTTTTTTTTGCTTCAACCAAGAAAATAAGAGAAGCCTTGAGCCGAGCAAACTATGAGCGCAAACGATGCGCAAGCAAGAAACTCACGATATCTTATCCAACTTAATATATTTTGTATGTGCAAGAGAAAGATAGAAGCTTGATAATATTTTACAATATATACCGACTTGCAGATATACTATATTTATAATATTTATTTTTATCATTTGTTTGCTTCGATTATTGACATGAATTTTTGCAATAATATTTTGCGCGTACTCATAGCGCGAAAATTTAAATATTTTCATTTTTATTAATATTTAAATTTATTTAAGACGAATAAATAAAAATTTATAAAAATTTTGCAGCGTAAAAATTTTTTTTAAACTTAAATATTTGATTTCAATTTGTACTTAAAAAAATTGTTTTTTAACAATTTTAACAACTTCATATTTTTATATCATTCAAAAAAATATTATATGCAGTTTTGAACGAATCATTTGTCTTTTATAAAATGTTCGGTTTTTCCAAGAACGTGCTTAACTCGTAATCTTAGAGCTATATTTTAAAGACAAAGAAGGAGTGCATTACATACAAAATTTAAACGCATAATGTAAGAAAAACAAAGAGAAAAAACACATCAGGCTTTTTCTCCTTGGCGGGTGTGCCGATATTTATTTCGATATATAAAGAAAATGAGAATATGTTGAGACTTTTACACATTCAAACGGAGTGTATAAAAAAAATTTAGTTTCGCGATCTCACCACTAGCTGGCGCTGCAAACGTTTAGAGCTTCCGCGCGCGAAGAATGAATTTATCCTTTCAAAAATAACACAGAAAAGAGTTGACGTCATGTAGAGAATGCGAGTCTTCTCTCTTTTATTTTATAAGTTTAACTTATAAAAAGTTGCCGATGATTTTTTAAAAAGATAATACAAGAAATGATAACTAATTCGCTTCGAGCTTTTAGATATTACACGCGATAATCATATAAAAAACAAATATTATTTTGATTAATTCATTTTATGATAAAAAAGTTCAAAAAATCTTTCTGAAATGAATTTTTTGAAACTTAAATTTTCAAGACTGGCTATTTAACGCACTATGCTTAAATATATATTATGTTGGATATTGCTGCTTCTTATATTAAAATCATGCGAAGCTTGCGTGCGATATACGGCCCTGATTTGCTTTTTCTGCACTGTGCAGAGGGGCCTCGGAATAAAATATAAAATTACTTTAGACTGAAGCAAACAACTATGCTATATAGTTAATAATAATCAAGAAAAAAGAGATACCAGTTTTACATTCTGATGTCTAAACTACTTAGAAAATAAAAATTCGAAAAATAATAAATTTTCTGAAACATTAACATCAATTAGTAGAAGATAATATTTACATATGTTTTTATTGTTAAAAATAAATCCTTCTTTAGAAAACGTGATCAATAAATATCAGATCTTTTTTATTTTAAAAAATCAAAACTTTCGCGACTACCTCGGTTCTATTTATTTATACAGAAAAGCGCGAACAAAATACTCTATAATTTATAATGTTGGTTCTTGACTTTGATTTATGGGTTCAGTTAAAAGGTGTATTACATTCTGTGTGGTTATATATGCTTAATTCCTTTGGACATAAATATAAATACCCTCGGCGCTTTTCTTTTAGTTGAGCGCCATTCAACAAGTGCCCTGATTTGTCTATATACACAAAGTATTATCGTTTTTATCATTATCATCATCATCATTATCATCCTCGTATTTATTATTGTTATTATTATTTTGCATCTCTTAGCATGCTTAATGGCTAAATAATTATAGACTCTAGAGGGAATAATTACATTTATTAAATTTTCTTCCTTGTCTTGATCTTGTCTTGAACGCCAAAATTTTTTATCCATTAAGAAAAATTAATTAAGAAGCTTTTACGGTTTATTCCTTTGATTTTTTGACCTTCGACCATTATAATGGAAAGTAGGCCATCAATATTACTTATGAAGTTTTGAAAAATCGGCGCGTGGTACCATAAGACTATTTCTTTGTTGTAGAGTTATCAAACCATGACTGAAACGCGTGAATGTTTTTATTATTTTTTCTGCGATATTTATCTAAAATTTTATGAAAATATACTGAAAAAAGCTCTGCAGTTCAGGCGAACACATATATTTGATGATGATAATGATATTGACAATGACTTTTTTGTTTGTTTGTTTACTTTCTTGTATGATTTTTCTTTTCATTCAAATTTTTATTTAATTGACTTTCATGTGAGATTAATTTTTTTTATTATTATATTGTTCCAAGGAATGTTCTTCTTCTGTTATTTTTAGTACTATTGTTGATCATTCTCAGTAGATAAAGCATTGTTTAAAGAAGAAAATAATTCCAAATCTAGTTCGTCTAGGATTTTAAACTTCTTTCTTCATCTCATTTGAATTAGTTTTTGTTCAATATAAATAAATCATTGCCTGTTTATAGTTGAAATCATTCACATATGTAAAAAAATTCAAATGTATAAATAAGAAATTTTATTATCTGAATTTTAGAATGGCTGGCGCCATCTATGTAAATACGCGCCAACTAAACTACTCTATGGGCTATAATAACTTTGCGAGCCTTTCAAATCGCCTCAAGGGAACGGCCACCGATAGTCCGCTGCACTTTCACCACATCATGCAGGAGTTATAATAACATTATGTGGACCTCTTTTTTATTGTACATAAATATTTTTCAAAAAAAAAAAAAATTATTTTCATTTTTGCTCAAATAAAAAAACTATTTTAATAAAAACTCTGGAATCGGTTGAGTAAATTTAACTTAGGGAATGTAATGCTTTTCAGTTTTCTTGATGAAATTTCAAAAAATCTAATGCTTAAATTAACTTAATTCAAAGTTATATGAAATTACTGTTCCCTCTAAATGCATGCCTTTTGTAATAATCTATTAAATTTTCTTTGTTCCTATGTAACTGCACTTATTTTCGAATTAATTTATTTGCAATTTTACATATATTGAAATATATATGGCTTAATGATACCATGCTAGCTCAGAAAACCCTAACATTAAATAGATTATGCTTGATTTAAACTAATTTTGAATTATTTTTTTTGTTACAGAGTTGTGCAATGATGGGTCTGCAGGCCACGTCAGGAAAACGTAAATTAGAAAGCGGTTTAGGCTGTATGGATATAGAAACTGAGTCGGGCGAAAGCCCGACAAAACTAGGCCGAATAGAGGGCAGTTGGTGGGCATTAGATGACACATACTCAACGAGTCTTGAAGGCGGTGGACAAACGCAACTTACGTCGTATTTTGATTTAGAATCGCCATCAGCAAGTCTTCAGCCTCAATCAGCAAACCTCATCCCCTCACCCCCAACGCAACAAAATCAACAACAACAGCAGCAGCAGCAGCATCAGTCACAAACAACAAATTATTATTCTGCGACAAGAAGCTATCGCTCTCCTGTTTTAACGCAATGGGGCTCCAGTCATTATGATCCTCCAACAATACGTAGGGAGGAAAATGGTAAAAGTTATCTCGAGCTGGGTTCGAGTTATCGAGGTGGCAATATTAATAATAGTCACAATTCCGGAATAAATAATTTTAGTGAAAGATGTTGCGAAGGTTCTAGAGTTGGTTGGTGCAGAAGAGGGAGAGCATGCCATCGTCAACGTAGATTAGCCGTCCTAAATATATCAATGTGTAAACTAGCTAGGTACAGACAATTTCCAGACCCTAGTTTACATCGCTCGGTGCTCATATGTAATACTTTAAGGTATTTAGAAAGAGAAATAGAAAGGGACAGAAGTCCGCCCCCCGTAGAACCTATACAATTACCTCAGCAACCAATAATGTCACAACTGCAACCAGCGGAACATGGTCGATTAACGCCATTTCCAATGGTATCTATGAATAACAATTGTGGCTCTGAAACGGATACAGATTCTGGTATCGGTGACACAGACGATAGTCGCTCAATAAATTGGGGTAGTGTATTATCCTTATCCAGTCAATCTCCCTTAGATCCATTAAATAATAACGACCTGTTAGATGTTGATATTGGAACAGAGCTCGATATCGACTTAGCAAGTAGTTGGAAATCGTCAAATGAGCTTACTTCAATAAATCAACAACAACAACAACCAACGCAGCAGCAATTACATCACCAGCATCACAATCCTCATCTACAACATCAATTACATCAATTTCATCAACAACAACAGCAACAATTGCAACATCACTTGTTGCAACAACAAGTACAACATCACCACCATCATTTGCAGCAGCAACAGTCACACTTGTTACAACAACAACAGCAGCAACAAACACATCTCGAGTCTCTGGTGTGTTCGTAGAATTGCCAAGGGTTTTAGAGCCGTAGACGCCCAACGTCTAAAGCTCACCCGGGCCTGCGATGCGCACCGGGACCATTATTATTATTATTATAATTGTTATTATATATTTAATTAAAAAAATAAAATATGATAATAACGGGCCGTATCGCTCGCCTAGCATGGCTGCCAAAGAGATGTTGGACGATTTCGGCGCTGATCTCAAAGAAATCAAGTTAAAAAAAAAAAAAGAAAAAAAAATAGAGTCTGCTGTGTAACAAAATTGATTATAGCAAAATTACATAACGTTGTTATTTAGTAATTACTTGGTCGTGTTATTTATTTATCACATCGATTCGTTAGAGTAATTTTATATAATATTATTATAAAATTTTGGACTAAAATTTGCTAAAAACAGCAGATTCTATTAGAAAAATGTACGTTTGACATAGCAAAATCAATGACGTTAAAAATATAGACGATTTTTTTTTCTGTGCATAAAAAACAACAAAAAAATTTATTGCTCTTCCGTCATAAATTAAAATAAATTTTTTGTTTGTTGGTGTCTTCCACACTAGAAATACAAAAAGTTATAGTTTTTTATGTTACGTTATTTTTGTTTAATTAATGCAAAATTTTATAAAAAATATTGTACTTGTAATGTCAATACTCATCGATACATGAAATTATTGTTCGAATTTTTATTTTTTTAGGCATTAAATTTGCCTATTTACCACACGTACAATATTACAAAAATAAAAGATCGTCCGTATGGTTGTGTCGTATTTTTTAGCTCTGTGCCTGAAAAATAACTGATAACGTTACATTCAAATTTTTTTTTTTTTTTTTTTTTTGAAAAAAACGAACTGTTGCGCTGCTGTAAATATTATAAATAATAAAAAAAGTTAATTGGTGATTTAAACAAAAAAAAACAATTAAAATGGACTTGTAAATAGTATAAATAGAGAAGAAGAAGAAATTGTGCAAAAAATAAAATATTAAAAATACGTTTATAATTAAAGTAAAAAATTTATATAAGTAATAATTAAATTTTTAGGATAAATAAAAAAGATATAGATTATAATATAAAATTTATATAAATATCTTAAATAAGTTATATTATATTCAAGATGGCCCAAAACGATCGATTTTTATGCAAAAAAAATTTATTATTTTCTTTGTTTCTTTCTTGCTTGATTTTCATTTAATTTTAAATACTTAAATTTTTAATGATCACACAAATAATTGAGTTCCTATATTACATTACGAGCAAATTTAATTTTTGTCAAAATGTCGATAAAAGGTGCTGAATTTTTTAATTTAATTAAATAGTGTGCTTTTTTTAATTTTTTATGATTAAATAACAAAAGAAGATTCTTTGACAAAAAAAAAAAACAAATAAGATTTAAGTTAAAATATATTCTTCCAAAATAAGAAACAATGTGATTAAAGATAATGTTCAAAGAATCTCTTTTTCTTATATTTTTGTGACTTAATTATACAGATAGAAAACAAAATAAATGAAAATTGAGTAATTTAATTAATAGAAATAGGAAACAAAAAACGATCGTAAACGCCGAAGAAAAATTTTTAAAGGCACTTGTACATTGTAAATAGTTTTTATTATTATTATTATTAAATAATGTGCGTTAAGATGAAGATTTTTAAAGAGATAATTAATTATAGAAATCATTAAGCTCACACACAGACACACAGACACACAAATATACAATACACAGAGAAACATGAAAATTTTTTTCTTTTATCAAACAAAATTTAATGAAGCAAAAACAGTATATTTTACAAAAATCACAATTTTTGGTTTTTATTAGTCGTAAGAAGCTATAATTTTCTTGTTATGCAATTTAGAAACTTTTTTAGTTTGTACCAAAAAAGACAAATGCCGATTACAAGAAAGTACATTTTTTCCTTTTACAAAGTAGATGCGCAAAATTAATGCACAAAAATTATAGATAAACAATGTTAAGAACTTCTTACGTCAATATTAAATTGTAAATAAAAACAAAACGAGCCAATAAAGTACGTGTAATTCAGAACCGTTTTCAAAAAAAAAAAAAAGAATCCGATTCTCTTTCAAGCACTCGCCATTTTTTTACCAATAAAATTTACTGTCTTTTACATGTTTTTTCAAATTTACAACCAACAAAAAAAAAGTAGTCGTTTAATAATGTTTAATACGAAGAGAGCGCTTGAAAACAATTGGAACTTTTTATAAAAATTTTTTATATAAATAATTAAATGTGTAATTGTTAAAAAAAAAATATTTGCTATATAAGATAAAATAAAAAAAAAATAGATAAAAAAATTATATTAATAATCTCAAATCTAGTCGTTGATAATCGGTACTGTTAAAACATGTTGAAAAAATAAATTATAAGGCTCGGACCAGTGATTTTTTAGCCAATATAATGTTCATCAACGCGCTTATTTAAAATGCTGTTTTTGTTGCAAGAAAAAATTAAAAAATGTAAACATCGTTTCAACGAAAATTTTACTTACGATGTTTACATTTATTATTATTACCAATCGAATAAATTAAAATAAATTTTATTAATTGATGAAATTAATTGTATTAAAGAAAATTTAACGATTAACGTAATTTATTATTATAAATATTATTATAAAAAAAAATTATGGAAAAAATTTACATTACAACAACAAACTATCGAAAAAAAAAGAAAACAAAAAGAAAACAATAAAGAGTATTATTCTATAATATAAAAAACTATGGTCTTTTTAATTAAAACCCCAAAAAATTGCCTTTAATTTTAACCAGAGAAAAGTTGATAGGCCCAAAAATTAAAAATTTATTTTTTAAATCAAATTTATGCCAAATAATTGCTCCTTAATTTCTGCCGAATGCTCTGATAATTATTGCTAATTAATAAATTAATCTAGTTTTATTTTACAATTTTTATTTAAAACACTTTATTTTGATCTGCAATGAAAATAATATAGTCGCAAAATATCAGCAAATGTTAAAGATAAAATTTTTTACACAAGATTGTCGATAATGCAGAATTTAACTTTTAAATCTGCCATTGCAGGAAATTTTTAATCTGCCAATTGCAGATAAATCAGACCAAAAGCTGTGTTATCAAATGTCGATAAAACTTTTTAAACATTTTTAATTATTCTTATCGTGGCAAAATTAAATTGTGACATTTAAAAGATAATTAAAATTAATTTATTTAGTTATTATGATTCAATTTTTAGTAAATATTAAAAAAAACTTCTTATTCTAAAATTTAGTTCAATAATATATATTCATAAATGCAGTTAACGATTATGCAAAAAAAATTTATTTTTTCAAGTTAAACACGTAGTGAACTTTGACCTATTTAAAATTCAATTGACTTTATAAATATTTATTAAATTTTATTCCTCAAAAAGTAAATTTTTTTTTAAAAATACACCTTTGTATGTAAAAACGATTTATTAATAACGAAAAGACAATATAATTTTTTGAAAAATTCACTGTATTTAAAAAAATATTATTTATAACCAGAATATTTTAAAATCTTAAAAAAACAATCTAACAGCATAATAAATTTGAGTTACAAATAATATTCCAACGATTATATGTCCAACGACAAGGCCAATGCAACAACAGCTTTTGCAACTACTGTTGCTATGGCAATTATTTTCTTCAATATTTTCGGTATGATGTTTAATGCCAGGTAAATATGTTAATAAATAATCAGTCCAATCCAATTTTTGTAAATCGCAAAAAAATAATTCTTTGTCAAAAGGATTTAATTTATCCATTGCTTTTTTCATACTATCCATATGTACTCTCCAATTTTTGCTAACAAATTGATGCAATTTACACGAATCTCTCCCAACTTCATGAGCTATTTTTAATGCCCTTAAAGAAAAAAAATTTTTTATGTAACAAAAGAAATGATTGGAGATGAATATTACTAATATTACTTACTCTCTTTTACGTCCTGTCAATGTAGCTAATATATCAACCATCAAAGCTGGAAGAAAATTAAATAACAGCGTTATGACAAAAAGTTTCCAACACCTTTTGACAAAACAAATAGCAGGTTTTCCTTTTGAACTAAATGGACAACACGATGATGGACCAGTTATCATTTTTTCATAAAATTTTTTCATTGTAATTGGATTTTCTTTACTTGTACTATAATTGTAGACAAAAGCTTGATGTGGATTTGATGAACTAAAAACAAAAAATTTACTTATTACTAAAACAATAATTTTTATTTAAAAGATTCATTTGCATTTTACTTACGATCTCTCAACAGAATCTCGCACAGCTACGAGTAAGGAATTAACACTCATATCGGCTGGAACAACGTCAACAGGACAATCCATATCCATAAATCCATGTATTCCTCTTACAGCCATTTTTGAAATAAAATTTCCTGCATCATTTGCTTCGTCGCAAAATCCGGCTGACGGTTCAAGGTACGTTGATGTTACTTGAAGGGTAAAATTTTAATTGAATATTTTGATAAAAATGAAATTTGTAAAATATTTGAAAATAACTTACTGATGCTGGGTCTAAAAATGCAGCATGAATATTTTGATAACAGTGCATGCTTCTTAATAAGATCCTCGCTTATAGCTTTTGAGAATCCTAAAAGGTTTGACCATTGGCCAACTAACATCCTAAGGCTTTCATTGTTCAGATCAGTATCATTTTCTGTATCAGCTTGAATCATGTCATTAACATATTTTAAATCACCAGGTGAAGGGTAGAATTTTTCTTCGAGACGATTCGATTGTGGATATTGTGAGCAAATTGTTGATACATAAACAAATGATTTTAAAGTTTTACAATCTGATGCCAAATTTAGGATCCTTCTTGTCCCATGTACATTCGTATCCAAAGTTTCACTGATTGAGCGTTTTTGGCAGTTAATTCCTGATTTTGACCCATTATGAAAAATTATAGTTGTTTCTTTAATTAAGCATTCGTAATCTTGGTCTGATAATCCTAAACGTTCTTTTCTAAGATTCCCGTCAAGAAAAACTATTTTTTCTTCAAAATTCAATATTTTTTTTCTTGCAACATTAAACACCTAAAATTTTTTATGATAGTGAAAAATGAACATAATTTCATAAAAACATAATTAGCAACTTACGCCACTTTGGAAATATTTTTGGCATTTTTCATTAAAATTCTCATGTTTTTTAACTCTTAACAAAACATAAATTTTTTTTATATCCGGACACCCTCTAATTAATTTTTCTACTAAACATTTCCCAAATAAATCAGAACCACCGGTTATAAAAACAGTCAAATTTGAATAAAAATTGGCAATATCACTAGCACTTTTTTTATTTCTTGGTTTCCATACGGTATTATCCTTAAAATTATCAAAAACTTCTTCAAAAGTAGCCATTTAGAATTTTTCTTTTCAAAATAAATGAAGTAACCAAAATAAAATTTAAAAATTATAAAATTAAATGTAACATTCAAAGTAGTTCATTGAAAAGGCGAAAGACAACTAAAGTATTTGTATTTGATTAAACATGAATTTATACATTTTAATTCAATTGTCTCTATTTAAAAAAATTTAAATAAACGTAAATTTCCATAATGATTAATTCGATTATTATTGACGCAAATATGTAATGTTAGTCAGCGAAATTTGAGGTTTTTGTTTAATAAATAAATATGAAAATAGGAAAAATAAAATTTTAAATAACATTTTTTTTTATTACTAAAATAACAAAGGTACATAAATTATTTGGAAATTTAGCCTTAGGAAATAATGGAATACATTAAACTAAATAAAAAGTAAGCTATGGTTAAATACAAGATATTTCTAACTGTATAATGTATTTTTCTTAATTTGGTAGCTCTCTTAGATTGCTGTTCGACGTTATCAAATGATTCATTCATTATGAATATACGATATCCACGCACAATTGTTGTTGAATAGTCTTCCCAATCTAATTTTCTTATATCAAAATCAAAAAGTTTTTTATCGGTAGCATTTAATTTATCGCATATTTTTAACGAGTTATCTACATGCAAACGCCAATTTCCATTAGCAAAATAATCTATTTTTTTCCAGTGTTTTGTTGCTTTCCAGGCAATAGAAAATGCTCTAAAATTAATATTTTTTATATTGAAAAACTTGTAAATTGATTTTCAAAATTATGCATTTCATACCTTGGTTTTTTCCCGTACGCTATTAATAATAAATCGGCAAATATTGAAGGTATCAAATGAAATATTACATGTAAAGCTAAAAATACTAAGTTGTTTCGACAGAAAACCATAAATGGATACCACATCATTTTCTTGGATCCAAGATTTTCTAATTCTCTTACTACAGGAAAATACATCTCATAAAGTGATATTGGATTAGCTGTACTACTTCCATAATTATACATTACTGGCTTATGTTCAACTTCCCTAATAAAAATTTGAATTTTTAATCATTATTTTATCATTACGCATTCAATCTTCAATTTATTCACAAGATTTAGAAAATTTATTTAAAGATTCAAAAGGATCTATAAATTTCTAAAGACCTTTTGGTAATCTTCTGATATTTTCTGAATGGATAAGGTATTTAAACCGCACTATACTTACGAAGTCTAATCTCTAAATTTAGCTCATATTTTTTAGATATATTTACGGTATAATTTATACTAAACATCAAAATAGAAAAATTTTCCTTGCGTTAGTATAAAATAGGGTTTTGGTCGAATCGCCTGAATTTTAGATAAGTTTTAGTTTTCATCATCCCAAGCATTTATTTTCGAGCTTTGGGCCCATGAAATTTTTTGCTCGGGTATTACAAAACCTAAAACATATCTTAGAAATTTAGAATTTTCGAATACTAATTGTCATTTTTTACTCAACGTTTGAACTTGTGGATTCAATTTGAAGTTGTGGATTCATTGTTTAATTCAAAAATCATCATAAAAAAATTATTGCATTTGATTTAAGTACTAAAATTGCTATAAATGTTTAGAATTTTTATCAATTTAATTAATGTCCAAAAATAAATTTGTATTGAAATTCTACTCAAAACTTTTTTTATGAATTTTTAAAAAAAATTTTTTTATATTCTAAGGGACATATAATTTGATCAATGTCTAATAAAATCAAAGATTCCAGAAGTTTCGATTTCGAGAAATCTTAAATATAAAAATGCTATTTTATTTTTATTCACCTGATTCAACCTTAAATTATACTTAATTAATTACAATTAATTTTTTTTTATCAACCTTTTCTACCCCTATTGTATAGAGTTTGTAGCTTTTAGGTTAACCCTTATGTCAATGGCTGTTGACATAAATATGTAATCTATTTGTCCAAAAATAAATTTTTATTCAAAACTTTTTTTTAAGCTTTTTGGTCAGCTTCAAGCTACTAATTTTATAGCCATTCAAGCATTTAAAAATTAAAAAAAATTATTTTAAATAATTAATTTATTATTAAATAAAAATATTTGATTTCTGAGCTAACAATAAATTGCTTTATTTTTCCAATTTCTGAAAGCCTTTTTATACAATGCCTGTATTACAAATGTAACCCACTTACACTATGTTTTTGCTGTTGTATATCGATCTTACTTCACATAAGGTTATAGAGCATTTATAAGAATTATTTATAATAATTAAAATTTTAATTATTAACATATTATTTATTTTTCTTTATAGGTTCTTCGTGCGAAAAAGCTTGGTTTCGCCCTTTTTTTTTACAGCCGAAAGTTAGTAAACTGCGATTTGGGTCGCTTTTCATTTACAGGGTCGTACACGATTTTTCTTCGTCAGTGGCAAGAAAAGACTTATTTTCCAGTCAAGTAGATTTTAAACCAAAGGACCAAAAAAAAGAAAAAAAGTTCTTCCTGAATCATGTTGAAGTTTAGGTTATAAAATGATCCCATGCCAATTTTTAGATCATTTAAGAACGTTTTAGGGGTCGCACAAACCCAGGGTAGCTCTCAAATTGGGTAACGGTTGGGTAACACCGATAATTGGTGTGAACGACAAAAATTTTTTTTCAAAATACGTTTTTTATTATACTTCCTTACATGTTTTGGGTGTTGCTAAACTCGAAAATGAGCACCCCAGTGCCCGGAAATGTCTTAAACACACGTAAAACAAACAAAATACCCTTTTTTTGCCAACAATTTTTGGATTGAATAGCAAAAATCGTATATATTCGGAACATCTGGAATTACAATGTATCTAGAACTATAAATTCAATGTAGGTCGTAAATTACAATGTATAGTTATGGATGACTTAAATATGCTGAAAATATACCCAAAACTACTTCCGTTTATTCCAACGCGCCTTCTGGGCCAAGAAACGCAGGGCTCAATTCTAAAACAATGTTAAAAGATAGGGTTTTTAGACAATTTTCCAAATAACACTGTCATATTGCAATCCTACTAAAATACTACCGCTTGGTTTCATTTTTTTGTATAAGTGCTACCTTTTATTCCCCGTAAACTGCAATTTTTTATCACCGATTCTTTCGTCGCTATAGTCAGTAAATCAAATCAAAAATGGACAATTTTAAAACTACTGCTAAAATTGTAATTTTTAATGAAAATGAATGGTGAAGATTTCTAAGTTAATAAGCTCTAAGTTTTGAAAATCTTTTTACTTTTTTCTTTCTTATTGTTTGTTTAGTAAATATCTGATAATTTAAAAAAAGAGTTTCCATTTAAGGTTTTTTTAAAACAAATCGTATTTTATCCCAATGGGTTGAAATTGAAAAGGATTAAAAATAATTATTATTTTAAATGTTGAAAATTTCATACGATAATTCTTTTCATTTATGATAAATATTCTATTTTCTCTGACATAATAATATTACGCAAGCCGTAATATATTCTCCAATAATAAGCCAAATAATTAATTTTTAACGATAAAATTTTTAGTTCATAACTATGTTTCTTAAATTTACGATTAATAATATATGTAAGATTTGGCAATTCTCTTCAACGGTTAGAATGCCCTCGCTTCGTTCGGGCTTCTGTGGCCTCGACAAGAATTGCCAAAAATAAACAAATAACCCTGAAACATTATGAAAGGATACCTGAAAATTTATTAATTTTATGTGGTATACAGGATGAAAGTTGAACGCTCGCTACTGTGTAACAGACACCTGTGTAACACAGGGACAAACATTTAACTTTCCTAATTGCGTATAATGTACTGTATAAGATAAATACACTGGAAAACTGACACTTTTGAATCAATGACGCGCGACATTAAAATATGCCAATAGAATAATTCAACAACTATTTAAGTTTTTTGAGCCTGCAATTACAAATATGATATCCATTTTCACCAAAAATTGTTCTTTCCCACAATAGCAATTTTGAAGTTATATTTTACGAGTTTTTGAATACATTACAATTGGTACTTTATCGAGTTTTTTAGAGTCACTAAACAGAAATATGATACAAATTTTATTAAAAATGGTCTAGTTATTACAACGGGAAACTTTTTGTTAGTTTTGCAGTTGATTCAATATTCCCTATTCTGGAAAACAGGGTAATTTTTGATAGGATTAAAGGCATATGAATTTGCAGCAACCTCAGAAACTTATCTAACAGATAAATGTAGGAAGAACATCAAATAAATCATTTCAAGTTGTCTATTCTCAATAATTTGACCATTTTAGTTTCGTATTCGACGTAAATATTGCATCCTATATACTGTGAATAATATAACCTCAAAATAATTAATTCTTTGAAAGCAATTTTCAAACCAATTTCATAGTTAAAGTTTTGTACTTTTACGTATATTTTTTCTGTAGGTATCAAAGGGCCAAAGGTCACGTGTTGAATATAGGGAATATTAATTTTTTGGCACCATTGATTATAAGAAACCAGGCATAGATATATTTGTTTTCAGTAAACCAAATAATACTCCAGTCAAAATACAGGGGGGGGGGGGGTGGACTTACGATTGCGAATACGAGATTTGCTCTAATATAGGTTTTTTAGGTCGCTGAACACGAAAATCGGGGTCATTTGGCTAAGAAAATGGGGCTTCACCCTTAAATTTGCAAAAGCTACCCCCAAAAAGGGGGTATTTTTTATGTATTCGCCTTTTTGGGGTAGTTTTAGCTAATATAAGGATGAAATATTAATTTTTCATTAAAAAATCCATGAAATTCGTTTTCAGCGACCCAAAAAACCCTTGTGGACCTAATCTTGACGCAAAAAGTGCAGAAACAGCAAAAACACCCCTTTTGGGGGTAGTTTTCGGTAATTTAGGGGTGATATATTAATTATTCATAAAAAAATCCATGAAAATCGTTTTCAGCGACCCAAAAAACCCTTGTGAACCATATCTGGCCGCAAAAAGTGCGTAAATTGCGAAAACACCCCTTTAGGGGGGTAGTTTTAGCTAATTTAAGGGTGAAATATTAATTTTACCTTCAAAAATCATTGAGATTCTTTATTAGCGACCCAAAAAACCCTTAGAAATGAATTCTTGGACAAATCTATCGACTTAGAACGCGAATACATAAAAAATACCCCCTTTTGGGGGTAGTTTTTGCAAATTTAAGGGTGAAGCCCCAGTTTTTTAGCCCAAATGACCCTGATTTTCGTGTTCAGCGACCCAAAAAACCTATACTAGAGCAAATCTCGTATTCGCAACCGCAAGTCCACCCAAACCCGTATTTTGACTGGAGTATAAATAATATTTAGTAACTAAATAGTTATTTTAACATAAAAATTGTTTTGGTTACAAACGTTACTCAGCCATTGACAAGAAAGGTTAAATGCAATTATTTTATTATGTTAATTTTTTTATTTGTATCAACCTCAAAATCCCCCGGGTAGAAAATTTAAGTAAAAATAGTATATTAAGTATCAAGGACGTAAAAGTTTTGGCATTAGTATCTAAAGCATTTTGCCCATGGTGCTTACAATATTTTTTGCCTACCTAGGCGTAAAACGAGTGCAGAAAATTCTTTACGCCCTGGAGGGCAAAAATAATATTTAGTTTTTGAAAAAATTTAAACTTTCTTATAAAAGTAGAACGTTTTTTGACCTTAAACGACTGTTAAATTCAAACTTCTATGAAAATTTCAGCTAATTGATATCAAGTGGCACGTTTTATCCACCCTGGCACTATTTGTATAAAAATTAGTTGAATTCTCAAATTTACAAAACCAAATATTTTGGTATATCATCCAACTGTCTTATTTAGTAAGAATAATGTTACGGTCTCATAAAATTTTGAGTTTTATGCATATATATACTTTTATTTCAATTAAAAGAGAAGGGGGGCCTTCTCACTCCGTAAGGAGTAGAAGTAGTGGGGGGGGGGGGAGTGTCAGTAACTATAAAAATGAACTAAATTAAAAAACTTGCCCTGTTAAGTTACGTTACAGTTTTCACGTTCATTTTTCTTAATGAAAAAATTAAAATTATTCATCAAAAATTGTTAAAATAACATAACAAACCATCTTTTAGTAAGATCCCAAGTGGCAGCAATTAATGCATTAACCGTTAAATCTACGGGAATAAAATCCATTGGATGACCTTGATCAGGTATACAATGAACATATCCTAATCCAAATCCTAAAAAAATCATTGCAGGACCATTCAAATTTCCTAACCAACCTGGAACAGGTTCTTTTACAGTTCCCAATACTGCAATAAAAATATTAAATTAAATAATCTCCAGCAATGAAAATAAGGGAAAAACCTTTTGAAATATTTTACCAATGCTTGGCCTCTGAACTCCACAAGGAAAATGTGCACGTTCTCCGTATTCTCTTACTAAATCTTCAGCAACTGATTTTGTAAAAGTATATACATTTGCCCACTTTCCTAATAACATTGAAACTGCTTCTTCGCTTAAACCATTAGTATTTGTATCAACTTCTATCATTTGATTAATAACTTTTAAGCCAGCTGGAGGTGGATAAAATTTATCTTCCAAATTTTTTTTATAACAATGAGAATATGCAGTTGATATATACAAAAAACTTGCTATGTTTTTACATTCCATAGCTAAATCTAACATATGCTTAGTAGCAAGACAGTTGATTGTTAAGGCCACTCTTATAGCTTCGTCAAATTTTGTTGTTGCTCCATTGTGTATCATAACATTAACTTCATTGATTAAAATTTCACGATCATTTTTTGATATTCCTAATTTATCTTCTCCTAAATCTCCTTTTATTAAAACAATTTTTTCTTTGAAATTTGGGTAGAGAGTTTTCAGATTATTAAAAACCTGAAGAATATTTAACATTAATTTGTTTGTTTTAAAGTAGCTTTAGCTTTACCGATTTAATTATCATTGGAGATTAGAATTGATTTAAAAAAGAAAATTGGTTTTGTTTTACTCTTCCCGAAACTAATGTAACTAAACGTAACTAAATAATTTTCTATTCTCAGTAACCCCAAGTAAAAATGTGAATATATTATCAATATATTGATTTTGAAATATATTATCAATATATTGTGAACAATATATTGTGAACAATATATTGCAAAAAAAAACCAAAATTTTTAGGTTAAAAAAGTATAATTTTAAAATATAAAATATAATTAAATCATAAAAAGTAGATTTAGAGCTATTAATCGCCTTGTTGCTTAAAACTTAACCAGAAAAGATCAGAAAGAAAGAAGTATTTAGAAGTAGAAAAAAATTAATGTCAGCCTAAGGAATTCGGGGTTTCCTGAAAGCTAAAAAAAAGGACACATCCATGATTTTTTTCCATTGAAAATTTGTTGTTCCTCTGAATGTCTACCTGGCCAGATTTTTCGACCTGTAAAATAAAATCAGAAATTTATTAGCTAAGTGAACGAAAGTTACTTTTATTATTTGATCTTTTTAAAATATAGTTTAATTTAAAAAATTTTAAAAAGTTAATTTTTTCATAAAAATAAAAAAAATAAATATTTTCTAAATTTAATCGAAGTTGAAAAAAAATATTAATTGTAAGTACCTTACGAAAACTTTGTGCTTCTTGCCCAAATTTTTCCATTAAAACGGTTAGTTTTTCCAGAATTACTGACAAAAATTTTTGATTCTTTTTCTAATAATTTCCTTGATACATTTTGCTTCAACTTAAAATTTAATTAATTTTTATGTTGCTGCTTAATGCTGCTGATTCATCACAAAAAAAATTATGAACTTGATGTTGGTTGATTCGTGTAAATAAATTTTGTTCATTGGTTGCTAATGGTTGCTAACCTATTTCAAGCCGCTATTTTATTTTGTTTTAATTATATAAGTAAATGTAACTAAGTAAATAAACAAATATTTTGTCTTTTAACTTCACTCAGAGAAAAAATATCAATGTTTTTTTTTGTGACACATCAAACTTCTAATTTTTTTAATGTAAAAAAGTATTATGATAAATTCAAAAATAATATAGCAATTAAATTATAAGTAAATGATGTAAATGAAAAATGCATCAAGGAAATTATTAAAAAAAGAACCAAAAATTTTTGTCAGTAATTCTGGAAAAACTAACCGTTTTAATGGAAAAATTTGGGCAAGAAGCACAAAGTTTTCGTAAGGTACTTACAATTAATATTTTTTTTCAACTTCGATTAAATTTAGAAAATATTTATTTTTTTTATTTTTATGAAAAAATTAACTTTTTAAAATTTTTTAAATTAAACTATATTTTAAAAAGATCAAATAATAAAAGTAACTTTCGTTCACTTAGCTAATAAATTTCTGATTTTATTTTACAGGTCGAAAAATCTGGCCAGGTAGACATTCAGAGGAACAACAAATTTTCAATGGAAAAAAATCATGGATGTGTCCTTTTTTTTAGCTTTCAGGAAACCCCGAATTCCTTAGGCTGACATTAATTTTTTTCTACTTCTAAATACTTCTTTCTTTCTGATCTTTTCTGGTTAAGTTTTAAGCAACAAGGCGATTAATAGCTCTAAATCTACTTTTTATGATTTAATTATATTTTATATTTTAAAATTATACTTTTTTAACCTAAAAATTTTGGTTTTTTTTTTGCAATATATTGTTCACAATATATTGTTCACAATATATTGATAATATATTTCAAAATCAATATATTGATAATATATTCACTTTTTTACTTGGGACTCAAAATAAAAAAAAACATAGGATTGCATACGTAATACCTTAATTATAATTATTACCTGATGAGATTAGTTGTATACCGAAACGATACGCATAAACAAAATAAAAGTTTTACAATTTCAGATGATATTTGCCTTTTATATAATTAGGTATTATTTTATCTATTGATTCACAAATTTTAAGCAATAATTCATTTTTTTAAACTTATGAACAAAAATGGCATAAATGGTTAAAAAATAAATGAAATACTTTAACCCATTAATGCCCAACCAAAAGTTCTTGGACACTTGAATTTTTCGATGATAAAAACTGTATATTTTCAGCTGAAAAACTCACCCAGTATGTAATTTGGATCGCTTTTTTTATTTTCGAAATCTGTTTTTATCTACAACCCTTACGAAATGAGATATCAACACTACAGTAGGTTAAATTTTCAAATAATTCTGAAAGAAACTTAATTAAAAATAATTGCTAGCACTCCCAAGTGATGGAAAAAAAAAATCAAATACGCGTGTAATTGCCTTTACAACCCTCTCTGAGGGGTGTCTTTAGTAACCAAGGGGGTGAGTCTTACAATTTAAATAAAAAATTGAATATTTGGGCTGTAAAACTCTCCCATTAGATAATTCGGGAAGCGCTTTTTATTTCTGGAGTCCGGTTTTACCCACAAATGAATTTGTATCTTTAAGAAATTAAGTTTCTTAAGAATTATTTGATAATTTACCCCACATTAGGGACTGATATATATCAATGGGTAAATTATCAAATAATTCTTAAGAAACTTAATTTCTTAAAGAAACTAAAAATGTTCCCGAAAGCAAAAAAAAATTATATGGCATTACAAATAATTAATAGGACACCCAAGAGATGAAAAAAAAAATAATCCGCGTATAATTGCAACCCTTCCTGGGGGCGTTTTTAGCAAGATAGAGGGTAAATTTTATTAAATAAAAGATTGAATATTTGAGCTGTAAAACTATCCCAGTGTGTAATTGGGGTCGCTCTTTTCATTTCCACAGTCTGTTTTTTCCTAAAACCCCTACGAAATGTGATATCAACCCCTAAAGAGGGGTAAATTTTTGGAGTGATTTATGCGTTTGTTAGAAGGATAATTTTCACATCCTTGTCAGGAATTAAAAATAAGAAAAATCATAATTCATCTGACAACAAAAATAGATATTATCCTTACAGACCTCTTGTATAAAAGTCAAACCCTACGTTTTAACATGAAAAATGTTCATTTGGAGGGGTGTTCGAAAAGGTTTAGCAAGACAGGGGGGTGAAAAAGTGACGTTTTAGGGGGGGGGTCAAATAGACTTAGAATATTTTCGATTTAGGGACTTATAATAATTTGAAAAGGGAGGGCCTGATCAGGCCCTGATAAAAACAAGAACTTAGAATACTTTAGGTTTCGGACGTAGGTTAATTTATATTTCTAGATTTATTATAATTTCGATTCCAGGACTTATGATAATTAGGGAGTACCTATACGTTAAAACTGTATGAACATGTTTTATGATCGTTGGTTGTGTGAAAACACAAACCAGTTATACGTTCTTTTACATGCTTTGAAAACATGGTTTTTTTAATAAACTAAAATAACGAACTTTTCCCGGGTAAAAAAGTATAATCATAGTTGACTTGTGAGATAAAAAGTAAAGGTTGCCTGAGATCTGAACCTTTATTTGGTGAATAAGGGTGGTATTTTAAAAACTTTATTAGTTAAATTAAACTATAAGGTATACAGTCAAATTTTTTCATACAAAATATTAATAAAAGATACTCTATGAACTTTTTATTATTATTGCAAAACGTTAACAGCCTATTACACGTCATTTCTATTTTACTCCTAAATTATCCCTATTTTCCGGATATAAAGTAGGATGGTAGGTCAAAACTAACGGCGGGTTTAAAAAAAGCGTGAAATTTTACTTCTAGGGATCGATCTTTAGCCTTCTATCTATTGAAAATCTTAATTTTTTTGTTGAGTTTGCAAAATCTTTCGCTCCGCCACTAATGGGTTAAGCCCCTAAACCAAGATTATTCTAGGTTCCATTTGACCCTTCTACCTCGATTTCCAGTCCTTGAGAGAAGATGATTCGATACACGTTCAATAATACATAATTAAAAGTAACTCTTGTAAATTTCTTGTGGATGAAATTATAAATGAAATTGTATTAACAATAATAGCAAATTTAAGACTTTAATTGAAAATTTGCATATTTTTTCAAAAATAAACTATTTTTTTGTATTTTTAACTGAAGTTATTATTAATGCAGTGAATCGTATATTTCACAAATATATTTCACTTTTTTTTAATATTTATATCCAATAGAAGCGAATATCGTCAACGTTAAATTTATTGCATAAATTAACTGTTGCAAAATTTTTTTTTCATTCTAAAAAATGTTCTAGGATTAAAAATGGTTGCTTTTTCCTAATTTAACAATAGTTTTTACATAAAACCCCTACAAAAGCCAAAGGAGTAAAAATAGGGTTATATATGAATTTTTGGCTTGTTTTGAATTCATTCAGAATATAAAAAAAATAAGGTAAAAAGTTTTTTTAATAGAAGTCCAGAATCAATTCAAAACAAACCAAAAAATCATATTTACCCCTATTTTTACCTCTTTTGAAGGGATTATATGAAAAAACTATCGTTAAATTCACAAAAAGCAACCCTAGAATATTTTTTCGAATAATAAATAAGTTTTTACAACAAAAGTCTAGAAATGTACAATTGAGCCATAAAGGGTTATGTAAAAGTAATTTTTTTCTAAGACAATGCCTCGAACAATGCGTTAAAAAGTGAATTTTTATAAAAAAATAAAATAAGCGGCAAACTTTTTTTAAAAATTAAAATAAGATTTTTAACTTATTGGCATCGTTAAAACTAGTCAGAATCCTAAAACAATTTAAGTTATTTTCGAATTTCACTTTAACAAACCAATTTCTTTTTTATAACAAGTGCATATTAATAAATGCAAAACTCACTATATCATCAACAAGTTTAGCTATCACTTGTTCAGCACTGAGACCTCTTTTGTTTCGAACAAGTACGTAAATTTTTTTCAAATCAGGGCATCCTCTGAGTAACTTTTCCAATATCGCTTTTCCTAAAAAACCTGTTGCACCAGTTAAAAATACTGTTTTACCAGCATAAAAATTTTGAATTTCACTTGGCTCATTTGTCACTTCCTCAATTCTTTCAGTGTCATCATCCATACGCTGGTAAATTAAATCAAACTGTTTTGATGACATATTTATTTATTATCAATACAAAATTCTTTTTTTTAGCGATTTTTTTTTTATAAATCAAAAAATAAAGCATTAAGAAATAATACAACTTCTTTCAAAAATTTTATGAAACTAGAAAGAATAATGAAGGTTTCAACATTATTTATACCATCGGGTATGCTAACTTTAAAAAAAAAATATTTTGTTTCTTTTTAACATATGTAAATGTAATAAACTTTGCGTATTTTTGAATTAATTAACATTTAGTCTTTATTATTTCTAAAACGAGTTTTATTTTCTTTTGATTCATTTAATTTTTAACTTTTTAAAAATTTACATACAGCTAATTCATCAAGGATTTTTTTTTAAATAATTCTTTATTGAACTATATAGAGAACTAATTTTTGAAAACGCAAATTAATTTTTTAATTTTATATTTGACGCTTAAACTTGTTACCTATATTCGCTAGAATGAATTGAAAACAAATATATAATATAATTAATAAAATAACAAATTCTTTGCAACAACAAAAATTGAACGAAAAATTCTGACTGAGGTATTATTTATAGACTGATCTAACCAGTTATTTTCGATCTGAGACCCAAAAGAGATAATTATTCAAAATAATGGTAATTTATGGTAGTCAGTTGTAAAAAAATATATATTTTTTAACTAGATTTACAAATTATATTATAGTATATATTTCATTGAAGGTCAATTTAATATTTTTTTTGCAATACGAAAAATAAATTTTCACATTATGCATATTTATGAAAACATATTTTTATTGTCTTCTACATTTGCATTTGTATTTTGCGATAAACTGTATATAATTCAAAATATATCACGTACGCGTATAATAATTAATAAATAATTATCTAACAAAATTTTAAATAACTATATGGATTATAAATATATTATTTTATGAAAAAGAAATTTTTATAAATTTGAAGTTCGCGCTTTTATAACGAAATACAGTGAGTGGGGGATATGTGTTTACAAATTAAAGAAAGAGGTTATGTCAGAGACTCCCCTCTGTTTATATATACGATAAAACAGGTGTTATGATAATTATGCCTGCACAAGTATAGGATATTTCAAGTAAAGATTAATTAATTATTATTTATATTCTTTTTGTCATTTATCAATAATAACACTAAAAAACTTTTAGGTTGTTGAATAGTAAATACTGATAACTGAAAATATTTAAATTTTTTAAAAACTTTTATAAAAATGACTACTGAACCAGGTACATCTGCTTCTGCTATTGAAGAATTAGCAAGTGATTATGGGGCTTACATTAAATTTGATATTGAATCAGATGTAAGTTTAAGAAAATTAAAAATAACTTTATAACTTTTATTAAAATTACAAAAAATTAAAATAAATACAAATTTTAAGACTTTATCAAAATAAATTAAAAAATAAAAAATTTGTTTTTATAGTTAAAAGGAGTTTACGATGGAATTGAAGAAATGCAATTAAGGCTGGAAGAATTTTCATCGATTCTTAGCATGGTTGGTTATAAATATGATTAATAATTATTTGATTTACAATAAAATTAAAATTTAAAAACTATTTTTCCAGCTACAAACAAAAAATGATAGATCTATAACAGAAAATTTACCAACAGTTCATGCAATCCAACCAAAGTTAATGAGTCTTTGCAAACGGATTGAAGCATTGGATCTTTTTATAACAAGAGCTAATCTGGACTTAGCCACATTAGAAGCTAATATGGAAATGGCAGATTCAGCCATAAGAACGACCGAAAGTAAATTAGCAATGTTAAATCCATTTTCTTATTTTGTAAGTTTACATATAAATATGAAAACACTTGCAGAACAGTAAATTTCTTAACTTATAAATTATAATTTTTAGAAAAAATCTGGTGAAGCAACTTCTCCAACTATAAATCATCCGACATATCAACATCCAAATATTTACAAAACCGAAGACTTTTTTAAAGACACTTGTCCAAAATAAATTTTATTGAAAAAATAATTAAACAAGAATATTTTATGCATATAAGCATCATTAATCAATAACATTTTTAGATTTTTTTATAATATAAACATTAAAAAAAATTATTAAAAATAGTACATAAAACCTTAAGAGAAATTTATATATTTTATTGTAAATTTTACTTTTATTTTAGTTTTATAAATGTTTCGGATTAAAATCAAATCACTAATTGTTAATTAAGGCAGGTTGTAGATAATTAAATGGTAAAGTATTTATTTGTATATAAACAGTAGCTACGGAATTAATCATAAGGTTTAATAATTTGTTTTTTTACTTAATTTATTATTATTTGTATTATATCTATAAGTATAATAAAATTCTTATTTTTAACTTTAAAAAATCTGTAACTTATGTTTACAACTTACGCCTAAATAAAGTAATTTTACATTTTTTTTTACTGTTAGGCCAAAAATTAATAACCAAAAACCCGAATAAATGTACTTTCTCCTAAAATTAAACTTTTAGAAAGTATATATATACTTAAATTAAAATATGTGATTGGATCTGATTGGATATTATTATGATATTACTTGTATGTGTGTGTAAACCATGTACACACATAGCAGAAAAATAGTACTTTTTCTGCTGTGAATGGTACACATGAAATTTAAACAGAATAACAGAATTTGTTAGCAAAGATAAACTGAGATAAACTAAATATATTTTAGTTGCAATTTTCATACTTGGTAACAAAAAAAGTTATTACAATGGAAACTGTGATTAGTAAAGATATAAATTTTTCTAAAATTCATAATATAGCAACTACTAATTACATGAAAAATATAGAAGAAATAATACAATATGGAACAGCAGGTTTTAGAACAATGTAAGCTAAGTTTTTATTTATTTGCAAGATTGCAAGACAAATCTAATTTTTCATAATTTGTATTTTTTTTCAGAGCAGACAATCTGAATCATGTAATGTTTCGAATGGGACTTTTAGCAACATTGCGTTCTAAGCATAAAAAAGGTAGAAAATAAACTTGAAAATAATTTATATTAAATGTTAAGAATTAAAATAATTTCAAGCAATATTTCTTAGCCGCTGTTGGTCTTATGATAACGGCAAGTCATAATCCTGAACCAGACAATGGAATTAAAATAGTTGACCCAGCTGGTGAAATGTTGGAAGCATCTTGGGAAATAATAGCAACAAAACTTGCAAATGTAGAAGATTCAGATGTTATTTCTTACCTTCAAGAAATAATTAAAGAGAATAATATTGACATTACTCATTCCGCATTTATAATACTAGGAAAGGATACTAGAGCAAGTAGTTTAAAATTATCTGATGCAACTGCTGTTGCTATACAAGCTATGGGTGGCCAATTTCAAGACTTTGGGTATGTAACTACTCCTCAATTACATTACTTAGTAGTTTGTACAAATACAAAACATCGTTATGGCTTTCCTACTTTGGAAGGATATTATGAAAAATTTTCTCAAGCATTTAGAAAAATTAGAGGGACTAGAAAAAATAATAACAAATATGAAGGGCAAATAAGTATTGATGCAGCTAATGGTGTGGGAGCTTTTGCAGTGAAAGAATTTTCAAAACTATTAAATGATATACTTGAAATAAATATATTTAATGATGGAACTGGAAAACTAAATCACATGGTGCATATAATTATTTTAAATATAAAATAATTTTACAAACAAATTATATAAAAAAAAACATTTTTTTTAGTGCGGAGCAGATTATGTAAAATTAAAACAAGAGCCACCCATAAACATAAATTTGATTCCATTAATGAGATATGCTAGTTTGGATGGAGACGCTGACAGAATAGTTTACTTTTATATGGATGAACAAAAGAAATTTCACTTAATGGATGGTGACCGGATAGCCACATTAATAGCGAGTTATCTGAAAGAATTATTAATAGAATCTGGTTTACTATTAAACTTGGGAATAGTTCAAACTGCTTATGCTAATGGTGGCTCGACTCGATACATTTTAGAAACTTTAGTAAGTATTTGATTTTTTTATTAATTTTGTTAATAATTATAAATTTTGTTCATGCAACAGCAAATAGTTCTAAAGGAGATTTTTTTTTGATTTGATTATAATGAGTATATAGATACCTATTTTTATAGGTACTTCAGTTGCTATGTATAAGTTTCAAAAACTTAATTAATTTTTTAATTAATGATTTAAGCATAAGAAGTTGTTTAAATTTAATTAAGGGAATGTATTTGGGATAAAAAAATATTCTTACACTAAGAAAAGTCAAATTTCTAAGAATTCAATCGACTTGGAAACACTTGCGGCTTACATCAAAGTATATATAATTTCGACTTTTATCTTTATCCCCCATGTTTAATATTGGCAGAATAATTTCATACTAATTATTACAAAAATACATTAATTTTCATTTGAAAGCTAGTAATTTTTAATGAAATAAAATTTAACTTTACCTTTTAACTTTTTTGATGTGTCTTCTTCAAGCCCAGATCTAAAATTTTCCATTTCTATTCTAATAAATTAAATTAAACATTAATATTCTAAATATTTTAATAACAATGTGAATTTAAAACTTTGATAAAATAAATAATTTATCACTTTGATAAAATAAATAATTTAACACTTTAATTTTCATTTTTTTACAATATTTTTAACGATAATTTGATCTCCTTCAGTCGGCTCTTTGCTAGAAAAGACAGAATTTGTGTTGAGTTCAAACAATTTAACCACCGAACCGCGCGCGAGAGATCGCCCTCTACATAAAATCCGCGCGAAAAGTGAATGTTTGTTTTTTAGGTTAATATTATATAATAACAAAACAAATACCGTGATGCACAATATAAGCACGTTGCTAATTGCTTTTATTTTTTGTAAATACTTTTGACAATAAAAAAAAGCTATATGCAAAATAACGCAAAGTAAAAATTTTATATTTATTATTGTAAATCGTTTGTTTATAAAACTTATAAAAAAAACTAAATTTTTTTAATTTTACAAAGTGAAAAAGTAGTTCCACCTTTTATAAAAAAAAATTTGTGATATGGAATCAAAAAAAATTAAAAATATTATGTCGCGCTTGCAGTCGAACATTAAAGAACCAATTCTTAGTGAATTCTTACATTATTTAGTTCCGAACCACATTAGAAATTCTAATCAAAGCATTAAATTCACTCAGAGTTCTTTTACTGAAATGTTTCAAGAATATCCGTTTACCTGTGAATTTCCAAAACCCTTATTACCACCAGCCAAATTGAATCGAGACTTTAGAGAAAAAATTGATCCAGTAATGCAACTTGTATTGACCCAAGAAAAGATTTCTGATGACGTTAAAAGATACACTGAATTTTATAAAAAACATGTGCAAACCTTAAACAAAGATATTGTCAAGGATTTGAAATTGAAGACAAAAACTGACAAGGTGAAACAATCAGTACCAAAATATTTAGCTGAAACCGCATCGATTTTGAACTGCGATCCAGATCCTCATTTTAAAGGAAACTATAATTGGTATTACAGTGGTGGTACTTTGAACAATATTGCAAATGAAACCCAAAACATTTTATTATTTCCTTATATGAATGAATTAGTTGTACTTCCAATAGAATTACAAGAAGATTATATATATAAACCAAAGTTTAAGAAAGCTGCAAAAGTCCCATTTACTGGAGATCTTTTTGAAACAATGTATTCATTGTATAACAATACTGGTAGAATTTTATTAAGACAGAAAAATCAATTTGCCATTTTGAATCTTTTTAATTTAAAAAAGAATAAGTTACAACTGCTTGAAATTCATAATTATTCCTCAGACATTCCATTAGTATCTGGTGATTTGGACCCTTTTAACTTAAATAATTATTGTGGTGCAAAAGCCAATAAGGAAATTTTCGTTATGGATATGAGTAAAAAGTATCCTATTTCTCAAGAACTGGTCAAAACTGATATTTCTTGTTCAGATAATTGGGCTCATTTTAAATATGATACTTACAGAAGTAGCATTTTAATATATGTCAATAGAAATTATTTATACAACTATGATTTAAGAACATCCATTAATAAGCCAGTCTTAAAAATTAATTTAACAAATTATTTTGAAGATTGTGAAAATATCAGTTGTTATTCGCAAAGTTGTAAGAATGAGAATTTTTCATATGTTGGAGCAAATCACAATTTGTACTTGTATGATAATCGATCTTCTAAAAGTGCCATTGTTAAAAAATGGACACATCAGTTCAAAAGCAGCCCTCTTTATATAAAAACAAATGTTGCAGAAAACAAAGAATTTGTAATTATTACTAGCCAACTTTCAGGAGAAACTTGTATTATTTTAAATGATTGGAATGAAAATGAAGAAATTCCTAATACTTGCTGTTTTCCATTTTCACCCCCTAGCATTCTTGAATCATTATCTGCATCTCAGTTTCAGGGTCATTGCCTTAATCCCACATTGAAATATAGATTATCTTCTTGTAATATAGGTAGCTGTTCTGTATTTGACTTTGAAAATTCAGAAGTTTACCTGTTCACTCAAAATTCATTAAATGATATATTTTATCAAGGAATTGCTCATAAAATTCCAATAGATGAATATTCATATGAAAACAATAAGTCACTGCATAAATTTAAATTATGGGAAAGGGAAATTATTAATAATTATCACAAAAACTTTATTTCACCACTTGTGTATTCACAAAAATCAGTTGCATTTAGAACTTTTGATAATTTTACAAACCAAAGCTTAAAAGTTAAAAACAAAACGGTTGTTACAGATTTTCCTTATGAGCCAAGTTGGAAAAGACCAATATCTGAATTAAATTCATTTATTGATATTCTTGCTCCGGAATTGTTAGTACCTTGGGATATCTTGGAAGACCCTGAAAGATTACCTACTTCATCAGCTCCTCATGAAAAAGTCTTATCGTGGTTACAAATAAACAATGAAAAAGATGCTAGAAACAATGTTGCAACAGATCCATTATCTATTGATGATAGTAAATTGATTTCTGTGACAAACTTGGAAACTCCTGAAATTGATATTACTCAACCTGAATTAGATATTATAAAAGATGACCCAGTATCTATTGAATATATGTTTTTACCAAAAGTTAAAAGCAATACCAAAAATTCTAAAAAACCCAATAAACAATTTAAATATACTCCTGGATTTTAAAAAAATAAATATTTTCTTAAATAAAATTTTTTTTTGTTACCAGAACATTCCTGTAGCTTGTGTGCAAACAGGTGTGAAGCATTTACATCACAAAGCACTTGAATATGATATTGGAGTTTATTTTGAAGCTAATGGTCATGGAACGATAATTTTTAAAGAATCAGCAACTGAGCTGATAAAAGAAACTGCAAATAATAAATTGTAAAATTCATTTTAAAATTTAAAATTAAAATTAAATTTTAGTTTTTCTAATATTTTTATATGTTTTAGTTTGAAAACTAAAGAGCGAGAAGCTGCTTTAAATTTATCTAACGTTATTGACATAATTAATCAGACAGTTGGAGATGCAGTAAGTGATATGCTTTTGGTAGAAACAATTTTACATGCAAAAGGATGGAATATCATTGATTGGAAAAATAGTTATCAAGATCTTCCCAACAAGCAAATAAAAATCAAAGTAAAAGATAGAAATATTATAACAACAACAGATGCTGATAGATTGTGCTTGACACCAGTAGGTTTGCAGGATAAAATTAATAAATCAGTATTGAAATACTCAAAAGCAAGAGCTTTTGTAAGGTAAAAGAGATCTGCATTAAATTTGTGAGGAATTCAAATTAATATTTTATAATTATTATTAGACCATCTGGTACTGAAGATGTCCTTCGAGTTTATGTTGAATGTGAAAATGAAATAGATTTGGCTGAATTAGCAACTGAAGTATGCAAATATGTTTCTGAAATGGCTGGAGGAATTTAAAATATTTTAATAAAAATAAAATTTTATTTTTTTTAGTTTTACAAGAGAAATAGACTTAAATATATTTAAATATTTGAAAAAACTTTTATTTTTATATTTGAAAATATAAACTTACATGTAATAAAAATATATATTTTTATAAAATAAATGTTATAAAGTTTTAATTTTATATATTTATATTCTTTTACTACTTCAATAAAGGAGATCATAAAAATTTAAAGTATATTTGTATTCATTATCATTAGATTTTTTAAAAACTTTTTTATTTATAAATTAAATACTACAAATTTCTTTATTTCTTTATTTCTTTATTTATACATAAGATTAACTATAAAATATTTAAAATAATTTCATTTCATAATTTAACTATAAAATATTTAAAAAAATTTTTAATTTTAAATGTTTGCCTTCTCCATACCTGTTACAATAATGTTGTTATTAAGAATGGTAGGTATGGTAACTAGGTTGATTTTGAAAGACAACAATCTATAAAACCAGAGTAAAACTTGAAGCATAAAATTAAACTTTTTTTAAAATTAATATTATAAATTATAGAAAAAATTAAGAATGTGGCAAGACAATCAAGTAAAATTTGATTGTCCTTTGTCGTATGTTAATTTTATTTTATTATTAAATAATAATGTTATAAATATTTAGTTAAAAACACTTAAATTTTAGGAATTTAGAATTAATTTTAGGCGAAACTTTAATTGATAAATTTGAAAAAATAGAAGATACTAAAGGTAATGCTGGAGACCGTGGACGTCTTTTAGTAACGAATCTTCGCATCATGTGGCATTCTATTGAATTTCCTCGAGTCAACTTGAGTAATTAAAATAAATGTTTATTGTTTTTTTTTAAAACTTTTTTTAAATAAATTTTTATTTATTTTAATAGGTATAGGTTTTAACACCTTTGTTACAGTAACAACAAAAATTATAAATACAGTATGCTTAGATTTTATGCATTATAAGTAATATTATAACATAACTAAATCTTTTATTCATATTTATATGTATATTGTAGATATATGGTGGAACTATACAAGCTTTGTACATTTTGAGTTCTTTTCAAAGCTCACGATATGAATTTTTATTTAGTAATTTGGATACTAAGACTACTCGACACTACACATCTGTAATGGGAGTTCATAAGGCTTACATATCTTCTAAAATGTACAGAGAAATAAAATTAAGAGCAGGTATTATTAATGAGAAAAGAGTAACTCTTCTCCCAAATGAAATAGTTAATGAAACTTTGTTAGGTGTTTGGAATTTATCAACAGAACAGGTAAAATAAATGAATTAAAAAATTGTATTTATTTACACAGGAGTATTTTTTAGGGTAATGTGGGTACATTTATTGTAACAAACATAAGATTTATATGGTATGCAGATATGAATCAACAATTTAATATTTCTATGCCTTATCTTACAATAGCCAACGTAAGTTTTTTATTCATAAATAACAAATCGTATATAATAAAAAAAAAATATATAAATTATAGATTAACATTAGATCTTCGAAATTTGGATCTACTTTAGTAATAACAAGCACTGAATCATCAGGATCTTATATTTTAGGATTCAAAGTGGACCCTATTGAAAAACTTAACTATTTACACAAAACCTTAACATCCCTTTATGAAACTTACAACAAATCACCTATTTTCGGTGTTGAATACACTTTTGAACATCAGGTAAAAAAATAAACATTTTTTTTTTAAATTTAAGTATTTAAATAAAAATTGTTCCAGGCAATCATTACGGCAGAGTCAGAACAAAATTCTAATAAGTTTATTGAAAGTGAAATATGTGAAGAAGAAATTTCAAATGTTTTTAATGCATATTTTTCTGAAGGCGGTTCTAATCAGAGGAAACCTATTTTTATAAATAATTTAGGTCTTGCAGCTGAAGAACCAAGACAATCTGCAAGCTTAGAAATGTTGTGGGAATTGTATCCACCATCTAAATAATAATTCCTTCATAATTTCTTAACTTTGAGTAAAAATATTTTTTATATCTATAAATAACATATTTACATTATATTTATAAAAGACCTAAATATTTTGTTTTTGTATGAATTTTAAAAAAATTATGAATTTGAAAGAAAAATAATAATAATAATAATAATAATGTATAATATTATTAAATAAACAAAGCTTAGCTTGGCCGACAATTTAAAGGTTGCATATTTACTGATTCTTGTCGATCTTCATTATCTTGAGAACCATCAGAATTTTGAGGATGTCTATATCCCATATTAAAAAGCATAACTTCAAAGTGATCGCTATTCATCCTTATATAATTTGCAGTAGCAGCTTCACATGAGTTTTCAACTTCATAAAAATTTGAAGTCCCATCCTAAAGTAGAAAATTTTTAATTCATTAGTATTTAATTTGTAAAAAATTTTAATTTTATTTTATTTTTACCTCAGGTAAGGGACTCCACAGTCTTATTACGGGATCAATTCCACTAGTAGCTAAAAGACACATGGAAGGATGAGGTTGCAAACAATTAACAATTCTTTGATCTCCTCTTAATACATGTACAATATTAGTTGTATATTTATCCCATATAAAGAAAGACCCATCATCTGAGCCAGCAACAATGAATTGCCCATTACTGAAGAAATCATAATAAAATAAAATAATGTCAAAATTTCTACTAAAAACTACTTACTTTCCAAAAAAGTTAGCTTCTTTTATGTCAGTTATTGTATTGCAATGACCACAGAATCTAAATTTAAAATCTTTTGCCTTTTTTCTCCATTCTTTTTCACTTGAAGAAATTTGTGTAGCAGATCCAGATTTTGAAGAACCTTCATCTGAAATTATAAAAAGTTGTTTAATCAAATAATAATTTTTTCAATACAAATTTTTTTACCAGAATTTAAGGCCTCTTTTATACTTTTTCTTAAAGCTTTGCAAGATGAGTTATTAACATATTCTGGAAATTTTTCTTTAAAATTTTCAAAAACAATATTAGCCTCAGATATATAATTTAAGTTATACAAACATTTGGCTAATCTAAAATTTAATACCAACATTTAATATTTTGTAATGGATATCCTTTGTAGTAAATGGAAATAAAAGTAAATTTAAATAACAATACCTATAGTAAGCCTTAACATGATTTGGATCTAAAGCCAATGCCATTCGACAATCACGTAATGCAGCATATGTATCACCATCCCTAATATTTTAAATTTCTTAATAAATAAAATTCTTTCAATTGAAACTAAACAAATCCTTACCATCCTCTCTTAATATACGTGCCAGCTCTATTGGCATATAAAACAGCTGCTTCTGGACAAAGGGTTATAGCCTCGTTATATAAAGAAACTGCATTGGCATAATGCTCTTGCTCAAAAGCTTCATTTGCCTAAAAAAATATAATTCATAGAGTAGCATATATTTTAAAATTTTACAATAAGCCAATTAAAATTTTTTAAATTTATACTTTGTCTTTTAATTCTTCTATTTCAGACTTGAGTTCTGTAACATTGAAAGGTGATAAATTTTCTAACACTACTGTATTGATTCCATTACTAATAAATTTTTTATCACAGCCTTCATCAGTTTCTGCTTCATTTTTATCTGAATAGTATAAAAAATTATTTTTATAAATATTAACAGCTTTTGATATGTACATACTTATTTCAGCAGGGACAATATAAGTTGTTGATCTACTATTATTATTTATATCAAATAAGTAAATTTGTTCTCCGCCCATATTGACTAGCAGTTCATCTCCATTGTCATTAAATGTCAAGTAGGTTGTTGAAAATCTTTTACTGTTATCTTTATGGCGCAAGTGACCTACAAAAATTTAAGTGAAAATATAAAAATAATTTAAATGGATTATTAATATTATTTTTATACAAAATTTTTTATACCAGCAATAAAGTATTGTGCACAGCCTATCGGAACATTATTACTTTGATCACTTTTTCCATTCTGTGAAACAGATTGGTTATTTAAAAGTGGCTTTGGTCCCTAATAAATTTTAAAATTTAAAAGTTTAAATTTAAGATATGAAATTATTTTCTTCATGAAGACAACTTACAGTAGTTAATTTTATCATTCTTCGATCATACATTCGAATATATGCGTCATTAGCTCCTACAGCAATTAATTCTGGTTTCCTTGAATTGACTGCAATGCATTTAGCTTCTATAGAACGCCCAGTATTACAAAGATTAATGAGTACACTACTTTCTTCACTCGCCTTGCATGTATGAGGGACTCGTAAATCATACTGCCGAATAATTCCATCTTCAGAGGCGCTCCAAAATAAGAAAGGTATGCTAGGAGCAGTTGCAATACGTTTTATCCGTCCAATATGACAATTACAAACTAGAACTATATCTGATAAAGAAATATCATGAACTAGTATTTTGTAGTCTCCAGCACCAGTTACCAAAACAGTATCATTAGATTTTGGCATAAACTGTAAAGAAACATTAAAATAAAAGAAAACTGTAAAATCATTAAAAAGAATCCATAAAATTTATACATACCTTAACTGAAAAAATATTTCCACTGTGACCAGTTTGAAGGGTCAACTTTTTTTTATAACGAAAAGGATCCCACAAAATTACATGCATATCATCTGAAGCTGAAGCTAAAATTCTTTACAGTAGATTAATTAGTTTTGTTTTATTTACATTTAAAATTTATCTAATAAATAATTTACTAACTGCCCACTTTCACTCCATTCTAAACAGTTTACGCAACCTTCATGCCCCTCCAACTCTGTTTCTAAACCCAAACGAGAAACAAAATTAGAAGTTACTTGCAACTTCTGAGTGACTTTTCTTGTCGTTAATTCCTAAATATCACAAGCAGAAAATTATTGACAATATATTAAATAAAATTTTTTTTGTACTTACATTGATTTCTCTTTGACGAATTAAATCGAGCATTTTAACTGGTGATTTGAATTTATCAAGAAGATCCATTTTTTATTATTATATAAAATAATAAAATAATTTAAGGATGATAAACGAAAAAATTTGAGTTACAATATAGTATCAGAGATTAATCTCTGATAGTATCAAACACTCCATTTATTTGTAAACACGATTACACAATATGGTATAAATTTTATGTCCATTAAAAAAAATGCAAAAATTTACATTAATTAGAATTTTAAAATTCTTAGCAATGTTTTGATACATTTTATAAAAATTTGTTTTCATATACGAATTAATTACGAAAATAGATAAAAAATTTCATGCTTCTGATATATATACTGCTGGAATTTTTTTTCTCAAAAGTTGAAAATAAATATTTAATAATTTATTCAACCTTGTATACATGTATATATATTTTTATATTTTTCAAAACAAAACAAAAAGAAGATTTTAAAGATAAAAATAAAACATTTTACCCTCGATTTTACCTTAAAAATCGCACTAAAATACGTATAAATATAAATGTATAATATAAGTATGCAATATAACTATTTGGAGATAATTTGGAGCCTACTGTATGTAATGTAATACAATTATTTATTGACGTTAGCACGGAGAGCTTGGAGAAAATTTAAATAATAACAAAAGCTGATTGATTTCTAAGGATATAAAAATATTTATTTACTTCTACTTCATTTAACTTCACCGTCGTATATATACCTATATATATTAGTTTCTTATCATTCATCATTTGAAGGGTTTCGAATAATATTAACAAACGCACTGCGTCGCAGTGTTTTTTTATTTACTAGTTATTTACTGTTTTCATGAAAACATGTATTAAATATATACTGTTTACAGCATTATAATTTATAATATAATTTTTCCGACTTTTTGATTCATGAAATTTCTATAATTTTTTATGCAAATTTACAAAAAAAAATTAAATATCGATAAGTAACAAGACTGTAAACACTGTAAACAGCGAGAACAAGTATTTAAAAAGCGTTTTAAGAGGATATATACTATATAAAGCTCTTTCCAGACCTAATTATTTTTTTAAAATCTTGAGTGCTTTGACTATACTCTTTGGTATAGTAAAAGCACATGGAGTTTAAAAAAAATTATTAGATGTAGAAAGGGCTTAAGGCAGTGCACGTTTTTTCCCGCGTTTAAAGGACTCAAAAATAAAAGCATCGCTCGATGCACTTCTAACTTTTTTTTTAGTTCTTTGTATAATATCTAGTCAAAATGAAATTAATTTGTAGCGTTGAAATTTCTAACAGACTGTTAAATACACTTCCAATTAAAACATCAAAAGCCAAGGCTCAAAAATCTTGTTTAGCCATAGGAAAACCGTCAGCAAAAAATGAAGATGTTTACTTGTTGCTACAAACTAAAACAAATAAAACTGGCACCAAATACAAGGTATCTATTTAAAATTAATTAGGTGGTTTTCTAAAAAGTGTTATAATTTTTTATTTATTATTTTTAGATCGTTAATAATGTAGAACAAATATTTTCAAAATTCATCAATGAAGGAAAGTCTACTATCAGAATAAAAGAACCTCCTCATGATTTAAATATAAAAGGTGATCCAATGCAGTTAAGAAGCTTTCTTCATGTCCTAAAACTTGGGATCACAAATAAGCTGGATACAGCAAATCTTACATTATCTACCATTTCTACAAATAAATTAACTTTATCCTTAAAAACAAAAGTAGTGATAAAGAAAATGTCAGATTATCCTACTTTGCAAGGGTTCCCAAGAAACACAGAAGAATTACATATAGCTGATCTTGCAAGAAAATCTTTTGATCGTCAAATTTTAAAGCTTCAAAGTTTGAGAGTTTTAAATTTGCAGGGTAATAATTTAACTAATTTACCCCATGAAATTGGATTCATGACAAATCTACAAGAATTAATTTTATCAAAAAATCAACTAGGAAGGAGTCCAGAATCTAAATGGTCATGGCTAAAAGGTATTTCAATAAGGAAAAAGCTCCGTTTGTTAGATTTAAGTTCTAATCAATTAAAGTTTATACCAAATCAAATAAAAAATTTATATTGCTTAGTAACTTTGAATCTTAATCAAAACGAGCTTTCTCATATGCCACATTCTATAGGGAGTTTAAAAACATTAAAATATCTTTACATATCTAAAAATAACTTTGATCATTTACCTGGGAGTATGAGAAATTTAAGATTACAAGATTTAGATATTTCACACAATCCATTTATTTTATTGCAAGAAAATAATTTAAGTTGCAATATAAAAGTTCCATCACTTCTAGAATCAGCAGGTCGAATCGTTCTTAAAACAAGGTAAAAAATATATTCATGTTAAATTCCAATGGAAATTCTAGTATAAATTATTAAATTTAATTTTAGGAAATATTATGATGCAAGTATTATTCCTTACACTTTGATAGGATATTTAGATGAAGCAAAATATTGTATGTGTGGAGTAGCATGTTTTGATTCATATTTAAAAAAGCTAATGAATATTAATTTATCTGTTATTGCTCAAAGTATTACAGTTACAAATAACAATGTTTTCTTTGAATGTTATTTTTGTTCTATTCAGTGTTATAGAAAATTTAGTAATTTTCAAAGATTCTGATTTTTTTTCTATTTATAAGATGTAAGAGTTAAGATGCTAGGTTATTTATTATATAATTAAGAAATATGTGCTTGTTACTTAAATATTTATTAAAAAAATTTAATAAAAAATAAAATTACATTATTTATAAGAACGAACAATATAAATATATTTTTTTAAGACTTAGAATTCAAGTGCCTTTTTCTTTTTTTACCTTTCATTTGATTAAAGCTTTTAACAGGTGGTGAATCAAGAATGGAATTATTTATGATTTCTTTATTTAAACGTGAAAATTTTTCTTGTTTTTTATTGCTTACTTTATCTGAAATTTTTTTGAAATGTTCATGTACACGACCTATACTTTCTGTAATTTCTTTTTTCCTTTTATCAGTTTCTTCCACTGCTTTCTTATAGTGATCATATACTCTGGTTTTACTGTCATTAATTTCTTCTGTAATAACATTTTGATTTTTGTTCGTTTCTTTCTTATTTCTATCTTTTTCCTCTACTTCTGTTACAACTGGCAAAGTTAATTTATACCTTTTAAATGGACTTATAAATATTAATTTCCTTTTTTTATTTAATTTTCTACTTTTATTTTCATTTTCATCCTCTGAAGAACTATCAAAAATTGATATATGCTTTATTCTATTTTTAACAAAGGATTTACTTTTTTCATTATCTTTTAATAAGCAAGGTAAATTGGCTCTTATTTCCATATTATTTGGCAAATCATGAGGTGTATAAATCCAAGAATATGATTTTGAAACTTGACTTCTTTGATTTAAACGTTGCTTTATTTCTGTTTCAAGAATAGGTTTTATCAGAGACTGTTCTCTACCTTTTAAAATAATTTTGTGGATTTTAAGTAAATTTTGTCGAACTAACGGGGGTATGGGATTACAGCATGCCAAGACTCCTTGCATTTCTCTGGGTAAGTTTTCTGCAATGTTTAGTAACATATGATTTGGTAATACATAATTAGTGCTATCATCTTCTTCTCTTGCAGTTTGATCCCTCCACTTATGTAATTCTTTTAAAACAAATAGTTGTTTATTATTAAAATTCTTTTGACTTTTCCTATAAATATTCATGTAACTGTCTTCTGTCCATATTGGTTTTATGTAAGTTATTTTACATATTTGTGTACTTCTATTATACACTGCCTCTAAAATATTGCTTTCACCATTCCCGCTATCAATTAAAGAGTTTTGTAATATATCTTTAATATATATCAAGTAATGGGTATCTTCCCTGGCATACTTGATAAGTTCATCTGGTAAGGGTCTGATTCTCCAATCAGCTAATTGAAAGTGTTTGTTGGGATTAATATTACAATAAGTTTTCATCAGATATGCCAAACTTAAAAATGGTAATTCAAGTTGTTTTGCTGCTTGGTAGGTATCAAACATGTTAACAACATATATTGAAAAATCTCTTTGTAACCATTGTATGTCAGAATCTGCTCCATGAAATACCTTGAGGATTGAAGGCTTTGTAAATATTTCATTTAATAAATGTAGTTCAGATCTTAATGCTAAAGAATCTACCAAATAATCGGTATCTTTTGTTGATATTTGAATCAAACAAGTTATGCCTAAAAAACTTCTGTAAGAATGATGTTCTAAATCAACCGCTATTTCGTCATAACTTTCTAAATCTTTTATCATTAATTTTAGATCATCTAATTTTTCAATTATTATTAGTTGTGTTTCTTCTAATGATTTGTACTTTGTAGGATTCCTTTTTTTCAACTGTTTTTCTAGAGGGTTAAAACTGTTCAATTCAAATTCATATGGATGATAACACTCTTCATTTTGAATATCTTCATTTGTTAACAATGGTCTTAAAGCATTTGGTTTATATTTTAAATTGGGTTTCCAAGATTTGTAGCTATTATCAATTTTGTCACTGAAAGTCAGCTGTGGTCTCTGAACATTTTTAGCAGCCAATAAACGAATAGCTTGCGATTGCGAAGGAGTTACATTTGCTTTATTACTATTTACATTTTTATTCCAACTTCCATTAAGAATTTTATCTTTTGGAGTTTGAGAAACTATTAATTCTATAGCTGGACTTTTATTGAATCCAGACTCTCCATTTATTAAAAATTCTGCCCGATCTAGGAAAAAGTCATTAGCACCAACAAGCAAATCAAATTTCTCTTCAACATCTCGAGTTTTAATATTGCCAGCTATTCCAGTTTGTCTAATAATTTTATGCATTGAATTCACAACAGATTTTATCTGTTTTTTTCTTATATCATTAAATGTTGCAAAACATTCGTAATAGTTAAAGTTTTCAGCAGCTGGTAGACTATTTGAAGACTTGATACCATTTCTGATAGCGTTAAATCCATCTTTTACAAATTTATCAAAATTACTGTCTTCTATCGATAAACTATCATTTTTTTTTTCAATCATCTCTACATCTGAATCTGACATTTTTTACTTTTATGTGAGTAAAAAATTTCCAAGAGGATTTGTTTTTATATGAAATAAAATTCATAAGTTTGGTACTAAATAGACATAATTTAAATTATAGTAAATGCATATAAAATATATTGTTAAAATAATAAAATAATTACCGAAATGAATGTAAAAATATTAAATTATTAAGGTGTTCTAAATGTGTTTGTAGGTGTACCTTGAAGCACAAAATTTTTTAGGTTAATTTATCTTTATCACGTGATTACATGTTACACATGTGCACTTGATTCAAATCCGAGTTTCTCCGATTGATCATTGCAGAATGGTGAAGATTGAATTAAAAGTTGCTGAAACAAAAAGTTTAAAATACAATAAAATTATTTTAAATAATCGCTGAATACCAATAATATATTATTATGCATTATGTAAGTTCAAGAAAAAAATTATTTTCTCATATATGAATGTTTTTCTGCTAATTCAAAATCCAATTATTCAAAAGAAAATACATTTATTATATTGCGTATTTATAAATATCTACTATTAATTTCTATAATATTCAAATATTAGGCAAGTATAACATTTTATTAATTGGTAATTAATAATAATAATAATCGTTTTTATCGTTTATTTTAATTATGCATTATTTATTTAAAATTTTCAAATTAAATATTGCGGAAATTTATCTCGATTTTTAAATAGTAATCGATCTCACAGAGGGCAGTTTTCAATAATCACTTCAGGGCGGAAGGCGAAGGAGTCTGTTTTGTTGGTCTTTTCTTTTCCGAGGCATGCTGTAACTATATCGGCAAGTATCTAATAAAACAATTTATTGTAATAAATTAATACAAACTATTTGTTAATAAAAAATTTTTATTTTAAAATTTATACTAAAATTTTAACCAGCATTGTAACAAATTTTTATCTAAAAAAAATGGGTAGAATTAATTTTAAATGATATCACGCGTTCACCCACGATGGAATATAACCTAAAAACTATAAAATTTCAAAAATTTTTTAATCGTACTATTTTAATTAATTTTTTTTAATTTATTTTTGCGATTTTGGAGTTTTTTACAACTATTATCCTGGACTTTAATTTTAAGTTAAAATATTGTACATTGTACACATATATTTTGGCTGTACCTGTTTTGACTTTCAATTATGAGTGCATCTGCTCCCATGTGTAAATATAAATAATTTTTTGTTTTTTTTTAAGTTAAAGGTATTTTATTATAAATAATTGTAGTTTCAAAAAAACTTCAAAATTGCAAATTTTTCAGGTAAAAAATTCTTTTAAAACCTTTTTTCAGTTTAAGTGTGTAAACGATATAATATTTTGAAAGTCTTAATTTGGTAAGTCAAATATTAAGTGTACAATCTTATTTTATTTATTATATTTGATAAAAAATTACATATTTATTTTTATTTGGATTTACAGGTACTGATATAAGAATATAAATCAACATGCCACAAAACGAGTATATTGAACGACACAGAAAATTATATGGTCGAAGATTGGATTATGAAGAGCGTAAAAGAAAAAGAGAGGCTAGAGCACCTCATAAGCTTGCGGAAAAAGCTCGTTCTTTGCGAGGAATAAAAGCTAAACTTTTTAATAAACAACGCAGAAATGAAAAAATTCAAATGAAAAAGAAAATTAAAGCTCATGAAGAGCGTAATGTTAAAAAAAAAGAAGAACCAGCCCCAGAAGGAGCATTACCAGTTTATTTGTTGGATCGAGATGTTACTTCAAGAGCCAAAGTATTATCTAACATGATAAAACAAAAACGTAAAGAAAAAGCTGGAAAATGGGATGTACCAATACCAAAAGTCAAAGCACAATCAGAATCAGAAGTATTTAAAGTTTTACGAAGTGGAAAAACCAAACGAAAGTCGTGGAAAAGAATGGTAACAAAAGTTACGTACGTTGGTGAGAACTTTACGCGTAAGCCACCGAAATTCGAAAGATTTATTAGACCCATGGCACTGAGGTTCAAAAAGGCTCATGTTTCTCATCCAGAACTAAAAGCAACATTCTGTTTACCTATCATAGGAGTAAAAAGGAATCCAAGTTCTCCTATGTACACCACTTTAGGAGTAATCACAAAAGGAACAATAATTGAAGTAAATATATCAGAACTTGGATTAGTTACACAATCAGGAAAAGTTGTTTGGGGAAAATATGCTCAAGTTACAAATAATCCAGAAAATGATGGCTGCATTAATGCTGTTTTATTGGTTTAAAGATGCAAAAATTATTATTTTTTTATTTAAGTTTTATATTTAGTGAATAAAAATTTTCAATTCCAATTTTGATTTTATTTATTTAATCATATCCTAAATTTTTACAATGCTGGTTGAAATATTAAAATTTTTTATAATTTTTCTGTTATTTAATTTTAAAAATAAAATTTTCAGGAATAATTCATCATGCAGATTTTTGTGAAAACTCTTACTGGCAAAACCATTACTCTTGAAGTAGAAGCTTCAGATACAATTGAAAATGTTAAAGCAAAAATTCAAGATAAAGAGGGTATACCCCCAGATCAGCAAAGATTGATTTTTGCGGGAAAACAATTAGAAGATGGAAGGACTTTATCAGATTATAATATACAAAAAGAATCTACCCTTCATCTTGTTTTAAGATTACGAGGTGGAGCCAAAAAAAGGAAGAAGAAGAATTATTCCACACCAAAAAAAATTAAACACAAAAAGAAGAAGGTCAAGCTTGCTGTGCTTAAATTTTACAGGGTATAGAAACTCAGAATGATTTATAAAATCAAATCAGTGTTTTAATTTGATTAAATTATATTTTTAGGTTGATGAAAATGGTAAAATTCATCGTTTGAGAAGAGAATGCCCCTCTGAACAATGTGGCGCTGGAGTTTTTATGGCTGCTATGGAAGACAGACATTATTGTGGAAAATGTGGATACACACTTGTCTTTAACAAACCAGAGGATAAATAATTACAGAAGCTAATCTGTATTTAATATCTTAATTATAATAAATTTTATTACATAAAAAATGTCTCGTTTTTATTTTTTTTATTTTTTCTTTTTTATTAAACAAAATAGAAAAAATTCAAATTTATTACTATATCTTATACACAATTGTTTTTACATTTAATTAATTTCAATTAAGTTATTTTATAACAGTTTTATTATACAGATTTTTAGAAAATTACAATTAAAGTAAATACAGTTTGCACTTAATTTAATAGTAAAAAAATATGGTTACATGGTTTATAAAATACATTTAAAACGCATAAGATAATAAAGATTGAATTACTATCGTTTTATTTACTAAATTCAGCTTGTTTACAAATTAAGATGAGTACAGCTTTAAAAATAGTTGCTTTAGATTCATTTTATTTTACATTTTTATCCTATGGCAAATTCTTAAATTTAATATTTTTACATTAAAAACTTGGAAAAGATATACTTAATTTAATCATAAAATTAATATAAAAATCCTATAAAAAAAATATACAATTCAAAAGGATTTAAACACAATTTTTTTTAGTATTAATAATTAAAAACTTCTCGTAAATCTAATAGTAAAAAAAATTAAAATTTATTACAATTCTTGATTATTGTGTTCATTTCGAGGATTTGCATTATTTAATCCAGATTTCAATACGGAAAACATTTTCTCAGTTGCTGTTGGATGAATACTCATTTGTAGCTGCGTTAATGATTCTTCCGTCTAATTAAAAAAAAAATATTAAAAAAGATACAAAATAAAATATTTTCAAAATACATTACTTGTCTTAGCAACTGAACTGCTGTGTGCAGTATCCTTTGCCATCTTTTCATTTCAACATTATGTAAACTTTCTTGTTGTTGTAATAAATTTATCCAATCTTCTTCAGATTTGGGAGTATTTCTTCAAAAAAAAAAAAAAAAAAAAAATAGATAAAAATTACCAATTTTTCTATATACATATTCTGTTTTTTTAGTATATTATTTAATTGGCTTACTTAAATTCATTTAAGTCCATTACAGTGTATGAATTTGAATCATCTACACTCCAAATTTTGTAACAAAGTATTCCATTAATTATCAGTAGAATAATAACTGCAGCAAGCAATACCCAATTAATAACTCCAGATAGGTTTGATAAATCAGGAAAAATTTTATACAAATGTCTAGACTTTTCCTTTACAGAATCATGACGATTAAAGGCTGTATAGTCAGGAGATTGAGTTTGTATTGTAATACCTGAACTTGTAATTTGCCTTCTTCTAATTTGTTTTTTTAAGCTACTTTCTTCAACGTTAATTTCCTTGCATTCAGCATTTAATGCAGTTAGCAAATCACGAAAATATTCTTCCATACCTAACCAGCAATTTTTCTCAATAAAACCTAAAATTGAAAATAAAATTTTTAGTTTTATAAATTTAAAACTAAATACTTGAATATAATTAAAATCACTTTTAACAAGAACCCAAACATTTTTTTTATATTTTATGTCTGCATAAACTGTTAAACTAGTCTCATTTTCAGAAATTTTCCTTAAACAATAATGGGAAAATACAACAAATGAATTTGCATATGGAATTCCAGCATTTATACTTTCAGTATCTATACTGTATAATTGTCCTGATTTACTACATGGTAATAGAACCTATTTAAAATAATATTGAATAAGTTATGCTAAAAAATATAAATAGCTGACCTTTTTAAAAAATTACCTGACTTTCTTTAACTTGAGAAGATTTAGGACCAATAGCTTGATTAAGGAAAAGAGTTAAAGACACAGTTCTTGTTTTTTGTTCAATATTATCATCTTGAACCCAGACTGATTGAACTAAATCTGTAATGAGAATATGATTTTCATGTTTTAAAATTGATTATGAATTAAAATTTTAGTTTAGCATACCAGTTGTCTTTCTTGAAGTATGAAAGTCTAAAAAGAACTTTGAGTTAGTAAAAAGTAAAGTAAAAAGTTGATCTACATTTATTGGTATTACGGCTTTGACCAACTGTTTTCCTTCGTGAGTAGAGTCACATTTAATTGTATTATCAATACTTGAGTCTAAAATAATATTTTAATTGAATATTAAAAATAAATTAAAGACCAAATATTTTTTTTACCTAATAATGAATTCTTTTCTGAATCACTATCATTTTCAAAAATATCACTTGTTTCAATCTCTTTTTCAGTTACACTATTTAATGAATTTGAAGTAGACTTTAAAAGTGCATCAGGAACAATAGTTAGCGAGTTTTCAATATTGGTAATATCAGAAACTGTATCTGAATAAATAGCTACAGATGATTTTTCTTCATTAGGAGATATGGCATGAGACATATGGTAATCTTCGTCATCAGATGTTAAGCCTAATTGCTCTCCATAACATTCATGAACAAGCTTCCAAATTTCTGTATTACTCATTGGCTGTATAAAAGATTATGTAAATAAAATTTAATATTATTATTTTAAGATATAAATTTATTTTAATACCTTTTCTAATAAAGCATTTTGCCAAATTTTAAATATCATAACATAAGTCTTATCTCTTGACCCAAAAGATGCAAAGAAGAATTTATTTGTTGCAGTAGTTATTAATATAGCATTTGGAATAACTAAAGCTGTTTTTTCTTTAGTTATAGCTGTTACATCCTTCCAACGAATAGAAACAAGAGTTTCCCACATGAATATATTTGCATAAAAGCAAGCGTAATTTTGACTTATGTATAATCTTCCATGGACTAAAATTTCCCTTTGTAAAGCACATGAATAATCTATAAATAATAACTTTTTATAATAATATTTTAGTTTTTTAAATAGTATTAACCAACTTAATCAACTTACCAACAATTAGCCTTTCTTCATTTGGTATGTCTTTGAAAATTTTTTTAAAGTCAATAGAACGAGATTTGTAAGTTGGAAAAAATACATTAGAGTACCAAGATTTTTTTTTCCCTCTGTGATTATTTTTTTTATCTTTTTTTTGTTCAGTAATATTTTTTGTAGTATCTGTTGAACTTGATGTTAATAACGAAAGGTCCTGTAAAGTTTATATTATTACTGATATATTTAATTAAGATTAATCAGTGATAATTGCATAGCACCTGTACTTGATAACCATTTAAGTTAATTGAATTGTAAGAATTCTTTTGTAAATGATTAGTATTATTATTTTTTTTACTATGTCGAGGACTTGGTTTAGGTGATAAATTTAAATTCGATGTCATATTACTAGTGCAGTCTTTTCCTTCTTTCATTGTATCTTGTAAAAAATTATTTAATGCATCGTTAGTATTATTACTAATAGTTAATTTATTTAGCTTGGAACTTGAAGGAGAAATAACATTATTAATTATTTCATGACTTGATATCACAAGATTTTCTATAGGTTTATGATCCCTGTGAAAGAAAATTATTATAATAATTAAAATAAGATTTTTTACCAATACTTAATATTTACTGAATAACTAACATAATTTATTTATGTATTTGTAATACATTGAGTGCTTCTATATACTTAAACTTTTCCACTTAAAAAACAAAACTATTTTACATTATCTTTTGTTTAAATTATGTAAACTTTAAAATGAAAAATATATCTAATGCATACATGTATTTGTTGTAATGCATGTACAAATTATATTTAATTACATAAACAATCGAATATTAAGCAATAAAAAATATTGTATAACATTTTTCAGTAAGTAAATTTTCCTACAAACATGTAAATAATTACTCCGAAATCTAAATTGGAGCCTCCACAATTATTTTAAATGCAGAAAAATATAAACACTTCTGTACTGGACATTTTACAACGTTGCCAATAAAAAATCCACGTACACAAAAACACTATCCGATTTTATATATATATAGGTACACATGTACTTATTCGCGAATTTTCCTTTTTATTTACAAAAATTGAATAAATTATGATTTAAAAATTTTTTCTTGGATTTAAACATATTATAATATAGATAAAAATAATGGCGAAACAACAAAAAATATGATTTTTCAAAACGGACAAAGTAATAAAAAATCTACCCCCTTATAATATAATACCGGAATTTATAAAAAATATTTTTAAAATGGAGTTACCAAGGAAAGGATGGTAAAAAATATAGAATTTTAATTTTACTTCAAATTTTTATCTTATAACAAGATTCTATACAACAAATGTGTTTAAAAATAACACATTTCTAAGCTTTTATGTATATATATAGCTTATAATACAATTAAACAAAATTTATCTTCAACTCATTGTTATTATTTTTCTTACTAATTTCAACTTATACTTTTTCTTTTTTTAAAGTTTATATTTAAATAAAATATAAGTAAAAATAATAAGTAATAAAAATTTTTACAATAGCTCTGAATGTATAAAATAAAAAAAAAAAAATTTCAAAAAAATCTCATTAACACTTTTACATAATTAACTTTATAAAATCAAACTTATAATTTACAAATCACATTTTATATTATGTTTTAATATACACTGAGCAAACTTAAATTTTTTTTTAATGTACAATTCCCATTATAAAACTTCTTACTACTTGAAAAAAACTTAAGTAAAAATTAAAATAAATTATAAGTCTTTATTTGAATGAAAATTTATAATTGTGTTTTAGCACAATTATTTATAAATTTATTTATATATATATATATGCTGAATATATACTATATATATATATATATATAAGTATATATGTATATTTTTTATTTCTTTCATTATTCTTTTCTTTTAACTGAAAATTTAAAATAAAAGTAGTTAGAATTTAGATTGCATAGATATTTATACTCTTTTAGAGATCTGAGGACGATTTAAATTCATAATAATAAACAAAAATTATTATGGAAATGCTTTTTAAAATTGGAATGTTGTTTGTTACGTTGAAACTCTCTTCTGTGATTTTTGGCCTTTCACGATTGTTGGACGTCCCTTAATAAAACCTTTCTTTCGTCTGGCCGTCTAAATAAATTTATTAATTTTGTATTAATTTTTAGAAAAAACATCAAATTTTATTTTCTTTATTTGTTTACCTTTCTGCTTATAAATGAACTAGTTTGACGTGAAACAGAACGTTTTGATATTGGGATTCTTGGTCTGTTAAATTCATTTGGCTTTTTAACCCTAGAAATAAAAATAGTTATCTTCATTATAATATGTTCAATAAAATAAATCGCATACAAAGCCAAGGATTGTAAAATGCAATCAAGCACATTCTTTTTTTATAACCAAGAGTTTTAATTTATAATTTTTCTTTGTGAGTAAAAAAAAAAAAGAATGTAATATTTACCTGTAAATTCTTACTAGCCAATGATCAGTTGTATATGCTTCTTCTAAATAAGTGAGTTGAAAATTTTTATTGCCAATTTCAGCATTACGAGTACGATCATATCCAGATGGTGAACGATAGTCCATTTTGACTTCTCCAAATTTATAATAACTAAGTTTGTACATGAGGGAATTTAATAAAGTAGGTGATCCTTCAGAATCTACACGAAATTCTCCTCTCTCAGTGAAATAATCACTTTCACGAATGTCTTGTGGATGTTCTCCTTCTGCAATTCTTACCATCCATAAGAATTTGTTTATATCATCACCTGAATAACCAATCATTCCTCCAAATATGACTAGTACATAATCAACGTCAAGGGACGTCATAATTTCATATGCTGCACTTTCGTTAGAACTCATCGCTTTTCCAACAAGAGCAATATGAGAATTGTTCCAAGTATTATTATCAACAAGGGTAGTCCTATTAATTAAAAAATAAAACTTTTAATCATTATATGTTTAAGTTTTATAAATAACGTTTATCTCACCGATTCGCCATCCCTGCAATTTGATAACCATAGTCCCACCAGCTCATAACTCTAGCATCTGTTGGAGTATTTCTAGAAAGCCAATAATAAGCTTCCCTGAAATCATCAAGAATAGCTCGACCTCCATCATTACTATAAGAAGCCAATACTATTGACGGACTGGAGTAAGCATTACTTGTGACCCAAGTACAATGTACAACAAACATCATAAGTAACATTAATACAAAAATAACAACACCATTTCTTAAATTTGCACCAAGTCCATCTCCATTTCCTTTGGGCTTTTCATGTTTCATTCTCCTTAATTTACCAGCTTTATCATACAAAGAACGTCCAGGACTTCTTTCCTGTTCATTTTCACTCTCTTCATCACTACCATTAATTCTATTGTTTTCATCTCTATCTTCCTCTTTAAGATATAGATCTAAAAGTCCACTGAAAGCAATTCCAGCAAGCATACATACTACAGGAGTTAATGTCAGCATGAGTCGAACCATTACACCAGCAAAGTAAACAGCACTAACAGCATACAGTATTACTAGAAATAAAGAAACACATATACAATCTGCAAAAAATGTTTTTAGTTTATATTTTAGTAACAATTAATTACTTACCAAAAACTCTCTCATCATTAACATGTTTAATACAGTACCATAAACCAACTGGGAATGTTGTAACAAGTATGTGTAAATCAAAGAAGAAACTGAACCAAGTTGTTGGTTGATGTTCTGAAACTGATGCTATAATAGGAATATGGATCTTAGCATAGCCTGTGTCCCAAAGTGAATAAAATCTTCCACTCCATGGAGCCACAAATCCAGTGTATGTTAATCCAATTAAAATTATAAGGAATACAAGAGCAATTCCAATTACTACACCTCCAAAATATTTCATTTCCGATTTTGTTAAAAATGTTCTTAAATACCTAATAAAATAAATTTAAAAAAAATATTTGTTAAATTATTATTCTGAATTTTTTTCAATGGATCTTACTTTAAGGCACCAACAAGCACTAGTAAACAGAATACTCCTCCGGCAGCCATGTGTTCTGATGTTCTAATTGGTTGAAAACCAACAAATGGAATTTGCATGCTAAATAAAAGACCCAAAATATAGAATGTTGTATAACTAGTAAAAAGACGATTACTGTAACGATTCATAATAAGAAGAAGAAACACATGTAAGGGGATTAAATTTATTATAAAAACATATCCTCCCCAAGCAGACACCATATAAAAATATGATAAGGCAGTCATGGCTGCCCATAAAATTGAACCAGATTTTACAGATTTAACCCATAAGTAATATGTGAATTGCAAAGCAAAAATGGCTATGCCTTCATTATCATAACTTCCAGCAACAGATCTTGATATGTAACCAGGAACGATAGCAATAAAACAAGCAGCAAATAATCCAGCACCAGCACTCCATAATTCTTTGGTTAAATAATATGTTGAAATAGCTGTAAGTCCACTAAAAATTGGTGCCAAGAATACACAAATATCTCTTATATGTACTGGAATGTTTAAAGCATGAAGAAAATAGTGTATTGATCCGGATGTTATCATTAAACCTGGATACACAGTGCCTCCCACAATGCGTCCAAGTGGATACCATGCTCTTTCATCGAACCAGTTTAGAAAATTATAAAATCCATGCTGTACCATGTATGCTGTTGCACGATAATTAAACCTAGTAGAGGAATTTAATAAAATTAATTAGATGTGATTCATGACTTTGGGTAACAAGAAATAACTTTTACCAAGGATCAAATTCGTGAATGATGCTTTCAAAACGTATAACAGCAAAAAGCCGAGATGCAAAACCTGAAATCCATGCTAATAAAAGTATTGTAAAAGTAATTAATGAACTTAATCCGGCAGCATTTGTGAAATTCGTTGATTTAACTTGTTTTGTAGTCGGTTTCTTATCAGGAAAAAGAACCTTCTTGCCGGAAGATGCGGCGTTATTAGTTTTATTAGACAACATTTTCTTTTTGAAAAAAGTTCAATAAAATATTATCAAACTTTAATACTAAAATAACTATTAAAAATTTAATTCTCCATTAAATTAACTTGAGGATAAAATTGATAAATATTTTTCTGATTTTCGGCGTCTGTGAACAAAACTTATTTAGCGGCATACGCACACGAGACACGTAGCCAAAAAAGAGCAGACCGCACGATTTTCCAGAGACCGACTCCTACAAGGCGCACGCGCTAATACACGTAAAATGCGCGCGCTTATCAATTTAAAAATTATAAATTTAAATAATATTGAAAATTAGGATTTAAAAATTGTCACTACTAATTATTATTATAAAGAAACTTAATTAGTATTTTAAAATATTTTTGAATAAGAAACCTGGATGGGCTAATGCGAGTATTAAAAATTATGATTACAGCTTCTTAAAAATTCTTAAATAGTTTGCGTCAGTATATACATATAGGTATTATGTAAGGAGAAGGTCTATCAGGGCGTTCATAAGGTCTCCTAGGACACTAGGTCTTATTACGAAATGGTATTCATTAGATTTTTCATCGCTTCATGAGATTTAATCTACTGAAAAGCATTCGCATGGGATTATTTCAGTGTACAGAATTATTGCCGCAATAATCCCATTTCGTTAAGTGAGACCTATAATCTCCTGACAGTTTATTTACTACGACCGTGCCCTTGTAATTAAATACTTATTTATATTAGTCTCTATTTTTAATCAAAACATATTTTTGCCTTAATATAATTTTGTCTAACAACTTAATTTATCCGTATAAATAGCTTTAATTAATGTAGCTACTTGCTTTATACAAGGGGCGAAAATGGAGAATTGATCCGTTGCTTGAAGAATATTTAAAAAGTTCGTAAAAATTAATTTTTGCTATTCATTTTAGAACAAGTTTTTTCCGATACTTCGATATTTCACAAATTGCATAAATACAAAAACATTACATTATCAAATATTGATAAAAAATCCTTCTTTATTTATTGTAAATTTATTGTAAATACCACTTCATTTGCGAGAAAAATTTTTACATGCTATTATTATAGAATACCTTATATACACTTATTATACCTCTATATTAATGATGTGAAGCAACATCTGGACCCAGATATCTATCATCTTTTATATGCGGATGACTTGCAAATTTATGTGCAAGTATGCCCTGAGAAAATAAATGAGGCATTAGGGAAGCTTTCATCAGCGGCCAATAACATCAGTATTTGGGCTAAAAATGTTTCCCTGCGACTTAACCCGGACAAGACTAAAGCTATATATTTTGGCACTAGCCATTTCGTTGACCAACTAGACAAATTAAATCTACCTGGTGTGGTTGTAAGCGATGGAGTCACTGAACCCTTCATTAGTGAAGTTACAAGTCTGGGAGTTATTCTAGACAAAAAGATGACTTGGGAATCGCTCATCTCACTTGTGAGCAAAAAAGTTAACAGAGTACTTTACACACTGCGCTTCATTAGTACTAAATTTAGTAACAAAATTTTTTGAAAATTCGCTAATTTTTCGAAAAAATTCTATTTTTTTTGTAAATTTAAGAAAGTTACTTTTTACAGTGTATATTATAGAATCTGATAGATAAAATTGCAATTTTCGTAAATGAAATTACACACCCTAAATAGCGAACATTCAAAAAATACGTAACACGAATTTTATGAAAAAATCCATTCATGCGTGGCAAAATAACACTATTTTTAGTAACTTTATAATGCTGTTCCGATAGGACCGTAACAATTTCGTTTTACCTTGCATGCATGTTATTCAGAAAAGTAAAGAATGGTCCAAATCGCAAATTACCAAATTACCTTTGAAGCGAAGCCTAGAATGGTAAACTGCGATTTGGGGCATTCTTTATTTATGGACAAGAGCTGTACAAAATTTTTTTGCGGCAGTAGCGAGAAATTTCTTGCGAGTACTGTCCAGAAAAACTATTTTATAGTTTCTAAAAATTGGTGAAATATCAAGAATAATTAACTTTAAATAATCAAGGTAAAGAAAATAAAAACTTGCCAAAAATATTGTTTATAGAGTTGTATTTTTATTATTATTTAGCCTAATAATTTTAAGATTATAATTGAATATTAAGTGTACGTTATATATAATATAGTTTATAACAAATATAATAATATTGTATAAATATATATATTTCTATTTAATTAATATTTATATATCAAGTGAAAGAAATCTATAGAATATTTAAGAAGACAAATGCACAATAATGCATGTCATTTAATTTATTATCTTTTAAACTATGTAGTATCTAAAACATTTTAATATTTTATTTTTATTAAGTACGAGAAAGTAAGTAGTAGTAATTAAAAATATGTAATAGCAAATAATAACTTAATTAATTTATAATATTCGTTCAGGCATCGACACTTTTTCTTGCTAAATATTCATTCATCTATATTTTTTTTATCGAATCATTTTTTTTTTACTAAAAAATTTTTAAACATTGTTTACTAAATTTTTTCATACCTCTTAATTGATTTTTAGTTATTATAAAAAAAAAATTAAGATACATAAATTGAAATGTCTAAATTTATCGCAGCTTCATTAAGGCTTCTAAATAGTGAAAGACTAGAAAGCCTCGTTTTGTCTATATTCATATAGTTAATTATTACTGACTAGTTTTTTTTTTTTTTTTACAATAGTTAGTAATTTTCAGGCACTTGGTATAAAATTTTACAGATAATACAAATTATTTATTCATAAAACCAAGGCGTTTGTTAAATTGTACTTGTTTAATTTTTTAAAGACACTTTTTTAGTTTTTATTTATTTTGTACTTGGTTCACTATTGTAATGAAAATTTTTAATATTTTAGAATAATTAATTTCTAGTTCCTACATTTTTTACAGTGCGATTATTAGTTTAGTTAAAACAAAAAAACTTAATATTTTACAGTTTTAAGTTCAAAAAAACAAGTACATATAGAAAAAAAATATTTATATATTTGCAGTCAAAATTATATAAAAACAAACTAAAAAAAAAAAAAAATAAGAAGAATTAATTGAATATTTTTTACTACATGCGCAATCAACATAGCCAAAAATACACTTTTTATCAAAAATAATTTATAACATTTTTCTTTTACATGGAAGATGTAATTAACAAATATATTTAAGTGTTAATCTCTAAATAAGAGACAAAACTAGTCAGATCATAATCAAAATATATTATTCTTATCAATAACAATGAATAATTTTTTAACATTAAATTATATAATATGGCATATTTAAAAATTCAATGACTTAATTATTCAAATTAGCCTAAATATGCAACAGAAAGTATTTTATTTTAATTTGCACTTTTTTAATATCAGTTGATTATTTTTTTTTAATATTTGCACTATCTGGTTTCTCTGTTATGATTTTTTAAATAACCAGAAAGTGTCTTTTATCTTCAAATTAGGTAACTACATACATAAAAAGTGACATTTTATTTAAGTACAAAAATTATATATAGTCATTGTCAAAAAAAAAAGAAAAAATAAGTAATTAATCTTAAATTATCAATAATTACAATTACAATTATTTTGTTTACAACTGTGTGCCTATATATATAATATTTATAAATATATTTTTTATCTAGTAAAGATATTTTTGATTTCTTAATAAGGCAAAAATACAATTATTATAGTTTTTTTTCCCTAAATTTTATTCTTATTTAACAAATAAAAAAAAAAGAAAAAGAATTTATTTTAAAAAATTTCTATTGAAGTCTTGCTTCTTGAGGATTTGTTTGAAAAGGTAATCCTGGAAGTACAGCACCTGCTGCTGTTGCTGCAGTTGGTAAACCAGCAGCTCCTTGTAATGTAGCATATGTATATGGCGTCACATAACTTGCAGCTGCTGCATTTGCTAAAAATCAAGAAAAAATAAAATAAAATTATTTGAATTTTTTTTTTTTAAATACAATTAAGTAAAGAGAGTAATAAATATTAAGTTTTGAATAAATATTTTTCTCTCTTTACCTTATTTTTTTTCAAATTAGCATATAATAATAATAAGAACAGGAAAAGTATAAAAAAGCATAATATTGGCGGTTTTGATAAGATATTAAATCCACCAATGTTATTTATTTTTTATTTTATGTATTGTAACCACCACCAGAACAACAACAGGTACCACATCTGATATAGATTTGCAATTTTTTTTCAAAATTATCTTTAAAAAAAAAAAAATAAAAAAAAAATGTTTAATGGGTTTAACTAAGCTATATGCAATATCATTAGCCAGCGTGCTTTGCATGCACGTTCAAAAGCCCAACTTCCCTCCTTCTGCCATTTACTGCTTTTACGACATTATTTACTCAAGTATTTTTTAAACCAAATAATAAAAAGGTTATTAAATTTTACGTAGAATAGTTGAAAGAAAGATTTATTTGTTAATGTTTCTATGTGGGACTACAACATTCTGCTTAAAATTAATCAGAGGGCTGTTAAAATTGTTACATTACTACATTAATTCATAGCCTTCGAATTAATTTCAAGCATTATGAATTCTCATGCAAGAATTCCAAGTTGGCAGCCCCTTGTTTAGAATACATGCGAAAATAATTTATAGAAAGTGCATTTTCATAATTTATGCAAAAAGTGTAATGATTTACAAGCTACTTGTACTTGTACTTAAAATAATTTGCTCAATGAAATATAAAAAAAAACTAGATGTTACTTATTAATGTGCAAAAATAGAGGAGATATTATGAATTTTAGTTACTAAATAAAAAAAAATATTTTTGATAAAAAAGAAAGTTTGGTACGTAATTTATGAAAAAGAATAATAAAAACAATTGAAAGAAATTAAAAATCAATTACTTGTAAAGTTAATTTACATTTTCTTCGATAAATTACTTCAATTAACATAACAAATAATTAATTATCAATAAATTACTTATTGTAGATATATTTAAGTTAAACCTAAATTTTTATTTTGACGTTTATTCACCTGAAAAATTATTAATAAATCATTGCAAAATTATTTTCTTTTTAATTTAAAATATTACTTTTGAAATTTCGTTATTTAAGTTATTAGGAATTTGGAATTTTTGATCAGAATATGCTTAACTTTTTGAATTTAAATTTATTAAAAAAAAAAAAAAAAATGTACCTTATTAGTCAGCCATAAGAGTTTTGTTTTTTAAAGATGATTTTAAATGAAGGATGATAATGGGAAAAAAATAATGTGAATTTCTTATTTTATCGTGAGTTTTGGGAATCCTTTGTATGCATTTTCTAAGTAAGGATAATGGATTAATTTTATAGATACAAAATATAAAATCTACGTTTATACAAGAATTTAGAAGCCAATATTATTATGTCTAAAAGCGATATCCTGCACTTAATGTTATAAGAATGAATACAAAGCTAGTGTTCAAATTTTTTCTAAGGTGCAAAAATTATTAATAAAATTATGGTCTAGATACTGAGAATCATTAAAAAAAAAATTAAACATATCTAAAAGAGCAAGAGAACAAAATACTGGAGTAAAAACAGAAAAATAACGGAATAAAAAAAAATAAAGATTAAGAGATTCGTGAATCCCCGAAAATTTTGATTTTTTTATTGAATCTATTGGCTACCGTTGCCGTGCAGTACGGAAGGCAGAAAGGGTGGTAGTAAAGCCTTCTCCAGGCGATGATGATGCATCAACAAAGTTGGTGACCCATTGCTTTGAATTTGTTGTTGTTGTTGGATTAAATGTTGTTGCTGTTGTTGTTGCTGTTGTTGCTGTTGCTGCTGTTGTGATGCCTGTTGTTGTTGTTGTTGTTGTTGTTGTGAAGATGTCAAATTAAGATGTTGATGATTTGGTGGTGGTGGAAAACTTTGTGATGGAATGCGAGCAGGTTCTGGTAATGATTTTGGAATAAGACCAGCTGGGGGTTTTAATGACATACCAGCTGCTGCTGCACTTGTGTATGGATAGGCATCAGCGAAATTGTAAGACGTCGCTGTTGGATACGAAGCTGCCGCCGCCGCCGCTGCTGCTGCATTTTGATATTCATAAAACTGTGATGCTGCTGCTACTGCTGCTGCATGGCTCAATTGGGTAGCTTGAAGTGGCACTAAACCACCTGGTGCCGCTGCTGCTAAGTAGGGAGATTGATAGACGTAACCTGGTGGTACTCTGAAAATTAAAAAAAACAATACAACCGTTATAATTAAGTTATTGGCCAAATTTTTGTTTAATAAAAACTAATACATGTATAATTATAAAATTAAACCGAGGAAAAAATCAAATGTAACAAGATCTGTGCAGATCTGATTTTTTTCCTCGGTAAAATAGGCTGTTAAATCATTAAATAAAAATCAAATCAACCATTTTTAAGAAAAGATAAAACATCCACTGTAAGTTTAAAAAAAAATTATTTTTTTAAAGTTTTAATTCGGTTTTAGATAGATAGGAAACCAAAGAAACAACAGCAAACCAAAGCTATAGCTGACCAATGTGAGTTTTATAAATATAATTAAATGTGTAATAAATATAAGTATAGTACTTCATTTATATTTATCAAATAATTTTTATAATAAATACAAAAACAACAGCAAAAAATAAAAAAAATATCATTTTTCGGCACACGACACACGATTAACTATTTAACACCAAAATCATTAGTAGTAAATAGAAAGTTTGAGTCGGAAATTATGCTACTAATATTATAATCAGACAAAAGGGTACAGAAAAATAAAAAAAGATTTCGTGTTTTTCTGGCTAATGGGCCTTAGGAGTACTTTTTAAAGTGAAACTGACCCACTGAAACCCACCTTTTAACTGTTTGCTATTGCAAAATAAGAGGTTAATTTTTTGAAAAGTAGGTGTTTTCAAGTCAATTTTTTAAAAACTTTTGCTCACGTATTGAAAAAAAATTTGTTTGTTTAGTTTTTAGTAGTAAAATTTATTTATTTTTTTTACATATGCAGAGTATTGTAAATTCTGAAGAAGACCATGTTATGCAATCGATTATTTAGTTAATGTACAATTTGAAGAATAAAAAAGTACAGGACACGCAAATGTACTAGTATTAACAGAAATAAATATATCAATGGTACTATTGAAAATATAAATAAATAAATTGACTGCATAGGCCAAAACTTATTTTTTATTTATAATAAATATTAAATAAATATTACAAATATTGACAATTTCAACCCTGAACTCTCTAGTACTTTGATAATTTTTATTTCCATGATATTTGTAATTTTTTTTTTTAATTCTAAACTAAATCGATAAGTATTCGTTTGTATGTTTCGTACATTAGTTGTTTAAGAGGAAGGAAATCAATATAATGTCATACACATGTCCTGTGACCTCGCGACCATCGCATATGAACAAAACCTTTTGGTAATAATAGCCATGTAAATATTCTCTGACTTTGCGGTTTTCAATTTTATAGATTTTCTTATCGCTATCGTCGCTATTAAGCTTTTATTTAAAATTGTCTTCGTTTTATTGTAAGGAAACGATAGCTGTATTTATGAAGTTTGGTGGAACACGATTTAATTTGGAACCAGTATCAGAGGTTCAATTTTTTTAACTTCGGGGATATCAAAATTTTATAAAAAATGTATATTTAATTCCAAGTATTTTTAAAGTAATTGCAAAAGAATCGATCAAAATTAAGTAAATTGAAAGGCTAAAATTTATTTTACAAAATTACGGACATTATTATAGGGAAACTTAATTTTTTTAACATACAAAACTATATTCCATTTATCTTTTTGTCGCATCACGATGTACTGTTTTTTTTTTTATATTATTATGAATAGTTTGCGTGTCTATATGTAAAAAGTGACCTGTCGTATAAATAATTATGTACACATACGCTTAATTTTTATGATAAAAAAAAATTTTCCTTAACTCTTTTTTGCCAATTTTATTATATACTACAATTACGTATTATGTTCGAAACGAAACAAGTTAAGTAATTTTTTCTATGATTATTTCAAAATAAATATTCTCGGAAGTTTTTAATTTAACGGACAGAAAAAAAAAGGGTGCAAAATAAATATAATTTAGTTTTTAAAACTACCCCATTTTACATGCTAGATTTCCGTTTTTATAATTTATTAGACGGAAACAAGACGAATATCATTAAAAGTAAAATGATTTAATAATTAATTGAATTATTATTTTGAAAAATTGCATAAAATCTTTACTTGTATGTGATATAGAGATAGTAAATTATTTATAAGAAATATTGCGCCGGCGCTAAGGATAATCCAATAGAGGATGATGTTTGCCAATCCGGCGACTTTCTAAATATCTAGCCAATCAAAACATTAGAATCTTGTTTTTGTTAACACCCTCGTATTATAATAATACACCACCCACTTGTAGAGTTAATTTATAATGCGAATTATTGTTTTTGCAAATAAAATCTTTTTTAGCAATTTTTTGACTTTTCTCGAAAGCGAAATTCAACATTGGTAATATAAATACGGCGCTGGTTAATTGGAATTTCGGCTGCAATTGATTAAAAAAATATAGGAGTACGAGGTTTCTTACTTCAGTATTTGGATGAAAAAAGATACGACTTCCTAATACAGTGTTTTTTTTAGAATACTTATTTTTAGAATTTCTAAAATTAATATATAAATTTTTTCTCATATATTTTAACGTATATTCATTAAATATTGTTTATTATTTTAAATTATTATGAATTTGTTATCGTTATCTTTTCTGAATATTTTATAACACTTGTATAAACTAAAATAAAAATTCGAGCTTCATTCGTGACTAAAAATACTTGTTGAAAAATTTTTCTTGCAACATTGTCTTATAAAGAGGCTTATTCTTACTTGGTAAATTAAATTTTGGTTTCTTTTCGACTTTAAAAGATTTTTTAAACTTTTTCAGCTGCATTGAAAGGCGCTGCGACTAGAAATTGTTCAGACTAAATATGATAATGGCAAATTATGATTCAACTAAAAATAAGCATTGGTCGATTTTTCACTCTGAGAAAAAAATTTGACCCCTCGGTTTCTTTTGCAATTTCAAAACCAGAATATCCCCTTAAAGAAATGTATTTTTAATGTTTATAAAACTTTGGCAATAGTTTTAAAATAAGTATGTAACACGTTTTTTATTTTATAATCACATTGTCATATTAAAATTCTGGCTCCATGCCCCGCATACCATTTTTTTCTTACTTTTTTAATCAAGGGCATTATGAAATAGCAACAATAAGAACCCTTTTTTAAACCCGTATTTTAAAATTTTATGCAGCTTATAAATAACGGTAAGTATCTTCTTATTTTGTGCGATTTTATTTTTTATGATGAATGTTAGACATCCTTTTTTGAACATGAAAAAAAATTAAAATAAAACGGTTGACACTATGAGACAGGTGGAAGCTAAATAAAGATTGGATATTGGCCAAAAAAAAAATTTTTTTTTTCAAAGAGATGAAAGAGCAAGTAAGTAGTAAATATATATAGAGTACACTATAAAATTTAAAAATAGAAAAGAGTGAATAAGAAAATGAAAATTTAAACGGTGTTGAATTACAATTTCTTTATCTTATAGGGTAAAGTCGGAAATTAAGAGGTACTTTTACAGATCGGCGGAATGTTCTTTTAAGGTTTGTGGTATCAAACGACTTTTTAAAGGGCTTGCAGAGCCTTCTTAATATATTTAGTGTCTTTAAATTAATCAACATACACTGAGAACCATCGTGCCGTAAGCATAAATTCCCTTTTGCCACAAACGGAATCTCTTTTACTATAACCGGATTTACTTTTAGGCGGAAAATATTACAACAAGTGGAAAAATTTGTCAATAAAAATAAAATGATAATATAGTCCAAGAGAGGAATCCAAAAAACACCCCAAACCCCCCATTAATTATTAAATAGGACAATTTTTTTTTTAAATGCTCGTAATAGCGTATACTTTAAAAAACAATCGAGGTTACATGTCCAGCGATTAAGAATTTTCTGAAAATCAAGGTCAAAGGTCAACATTTTCAGTTTTTTTTAAATTTCTCTCAAACCGTTGATGATACAAAAAATTTTTTGAAATAAAAAAAAAAGCTTATAAAATTCCCCATCCAAAAAGTCCTTACACGTCTTGATCAGAAAAATAGAACCTGAAAAAATTGAGCTCAAATATTTTGCCTGAAGTGCCTGGACTATACATGTATATACATATACGGAAAACTCAAAATCCAGCTCCGCACGGGGAAAAAGTTGAATTTTAACAATAATATTGCTTTTTAATGAAAAAAAATGATGAAATGCAATAATTGTAACCTTCATACATGATAATCACGAGCTATTTTTTTTTTTTTTTTAAATTGTCCATTTGGGCACCCGAAAACTGAAAATCGCTGAATTTTTTTTTTAAGTGAAAATAAATGGGTCATAAAATTAAAATTTAAAAAAAATTTTTGTTTGGCATGTTTTTAAATAAGGTTAAGAACAAATAATCGAAAAAAAAAATATATATGTCTTATACGCCCATGGGGATTTTGAGACAAAAATTTGTCCAAAAATGAAAAAAGCGCTGTTTTAAAGATTATTGACTTTCTGCATTAAATAAACAATTTAAAAAAAACATCTAACAGATCGATTCTAAACCAAAATTTAACGTTCTTTTCAATGGTTCAATTAATTTTTTATTTGGTTTGCAAATTTCCATTGTACAGGCCAATTTAGAAAAGAATTTTAATTTTTCATTTTTGGACAAATTTTTTGTCTCAAAATCCCCATGGGCGTATAAGACATATATATTTTTTTTTTCGATTATTTGTTCTTAACCTTATTTAAAAACATGCCAAACAAAAATTTTTTTTAAATTTTAATTTTATGACCCATTTATTTTCACTTAAAAAAAAAATTCAGCGATTTTCAGTTTTCGGGTGCCCAAATGGACAATTTAAAAAAAAAAAAAAAATAGCTCGTGATTATCATGTATGAAGGTTACAATTATTGCATTTCATCATTTTTTTTCATTAAAAAGCAATATTATTGTTAAAATTCAACTTTATCCCCGCGCGGAGCTGGATTTTGAGTTTTCCGTATGTGTATATATATGTATAGTCCAGGCGCTTCAGGCAAAATATTTGAGCTCAATTTTTTCAGGTTCTATTTTTCTGATCAAGACGTGTAAGGACTTTTTGGATGGGGAATTTCATAAGCTTTTTTTTTTATTTCAAACAATTTTTTGTATCATCAACGGTTTCAGAGAAATTGTAAAAAAACTGAAAATGTTGACCTTTGACCTTGATTTTCCGAAAATCCTTAATCGCTGGATATGTAACCTCGACTGTTTTTTAAAGTATATGCTATTACGAGCATTTAAAAAAAAAATGTGTCCTATTTAATAATTAATGGGGGGTTTATACCTTGCTTTCTTGGACTAATACTGCTACCCCATTATTTCCGTCTTTTCCCTAATTCCAAAGATTAAACTGTATAATAAAACGCAGTAGACAAGCTAGCACGAGCCAAAAGTTACAGTGAAATGACGAAATTATTATTTTTTTTTTAAATAATTTTTGCGACGAATTTTAAGAAGGTTTCTTAAAAGAGATACATATTTGATTTTTATCTATAAACAGTATTTATTGAGAAGATTTAATGAAATATTTCTCATTTACATATTTTATAAATTTTTATACCGCAACACGTAAAGTATTCAAATATCAGAGTAGAATTTTATAATAAATAGTCATTACCAGGCTCCTTGGTAATTTCAACTTAATTTTGCATTAATCCATTAAGGACAGAACTCGGGACAGAATATTGGAAAAATGATTGAATCGATGAAAGGATGAGTTTTCTGGGCTTTATGGGCCTTTTCCAAGTAAAATAAACAAAAAAAATTGTTTAAACCTAAATTTCTTTGGTTCAGAAAAAAAAGGTCTTTAATTTGACTTTTTCGGAAAACAAAAACTATCTAAATCAAAAAACAAAATTAGTAATGCAACGTACGTCCCTAAAGAGCTAACTACAGACTATAATATAGTCAATTTATCAAAAAAATTATTTTAAACTTCATTTGTACCACCAAGACTCGCACCAAGATATATTGAAGTAATCGAATACTATACGTGATATAGTAAAAAATTAAATTTTGTATTGATAAAAATAATATTAAAAAATAAATTTCGTTACTACAATTTTAGCGATAAGAATTTTATATTTTTTCGTATATGAAAAAATTTTTTTTTATTTATATTAAAAGTTACCAAATCGTTAAAAATTAATAGGTCATAAATGATATTGTAAAATTTTGTATTTATTTTTTTTTCTATGACCGATTATTATAATTGATATATATATTTTTTTTTTAATTGGAGTTATTATTGATGACTTTTTATGTTTTTTTTTTTTTTAAATTTTATTTGTTTATTGATAAAAAACAGTCCATTAGGTCAAGTTAAAAAAATTTATTTATTTATTAAATTTTTATTATTCAATTATAGATAATTAAGGGAAAAAAATAAATGTATCAAATTGCAGTTATTATCAATGAGTGAGAATATGAATTTATAATTTTATTAATTAATGTTAATTAATTTAATTTTAAGTAAACTAAAAAAATATATTTCTGGTTACTGCATAACCAGCAAAATTATTAGACCAAATTTCCATAAATTAATTGGAAAAAATGAGTTTTTAAATTATTTCTAACAAATTGGACATAATTCAGGTTTGTTGGTTCATGACTGGAATTTCAGGCAAGATCGAAAAAATTAAACATTTTTAATAAATTATTTTAATGATATATAATATAAAAAAATGTGTTTTTTTACTACAGATTTTTGTTACCAGATTTCCGTTTACAAATTAGTACTATTGTACCAAAAGATACCAAAATTTTGGTTGTAGCAGAGAGAAATTATTTTTTTTTCTTTTGTATGGTTGCAAGGGACATAAAACTTAAAAACAAGTTTAAAAAAATTAAATGCACCCTCAAAAGCACACCAAGATAGGGCGAGATTAAGTAGCCCCCAAAAGTGAGGGGATAGGGGACTAATTCACAAATAAAATAGAATATTTTCAAAAAATTAGTAATTTTTTTTTTTTTTTTTTTTTTTTTTTTAAATTAGTAATTTTTTGAAAAAAATCGTAAATTTACTAAATTTAGTATATTGACTAAAAATTATATTACACTGTAAAAAGTAACTTTCTCAGAATTACAAAAAAAATAGAATTTTTTCGAAAAATTAGTAGATTTTCAAAAAATTTTATTAATATTCGATAAAAATCGTAAATTTACTAAATTTAGAATATTATCGAAAAAATCGAAAATTGTCGATTTTTTTTTGTGAATTTACGAAAAAAGTTGTAAATTCACAACTATTTTTTGAAAATTTTTGAAAAAAAATGGTAAATTATCAATTTTTCTTGCGAATTCATAAAAAAAATCGAGAATACTTGAATTTTTTGTTAATATACTAAATTTAGTAAATACACGATTTTTTTCGAATAATTACAAATTTTTTCGAAAATTTACTAATTTTTCGACAAATGTTCTAATTTTTTTGTTAATATAAGAAAGTTACTTTTTACAGTGTATGTGGTCCAAGTCATATGATGAAAATTAGAAATGTATCCTAAAATTTAAATACTCTGCTTGGAATTTTCAGCCAAGCAACCAAACATCGATTCCAAAAGATTTTGGTCAAGTTATTAGGGACTGATAAAATAAGTTTCCCATATCAAGTAACCCAAAGTTAGTCTTTAATTTATTATATTCTGGCTCAAAGAAGTTTCAAAACAGTTAAATACCGAAATAAATTCAATTTTTCCACAAGTAAAAGTTCCGAAAAACCAGAGGAAATTAGTTGTGCCTAAATTTTCAATTCTCCCAAAATCGATGTATGTATATGACAAATTGTACTATTTTTTAATTTTGAATAAATTTTGTTTTTTAGGTCCAAAAATCTTAAAAACAATTACAAACTGATGGGAATTGCATTCTTGAATTTTATACACGAAATATTTAATGTAATGACTGTTTAAAACAAAGTAAATAAAAAAAAATTGTATTACATGAAAAAGAGGGTAGGAAAAATCGATTTTGTTGGATTATCGAATTACTTAAATATTTTATTATCCCATCAAACACTTTATTTTACAATAAGCAAATAAGTTGTACTTTTATTTATTCGATTGTCAGTTTTTTAATACATGCAAATATAAAATTAATAAATAATTTCATATTAATTTATAAAAACAATTAAATTCAAATTAAAAGAGCATGTAAAAACAAATTAGTAGATAATATTAAATAGTTTTTTTAAATTATCTATAAAAATGTTATGACACAGTAGGTCAAGTACAAAAACTGTAATTTTTTTTTTATAAAAATGCATTTTTATTTTCTATTATCAACGTGTCACGTTCACCATAAATTTTATATTTTTATCATTTATTCAAATTTAATATTTGTTAATAAATTTTTTAACTGTTAAATTGTAAAAAGTAAATGACAATTAAATGACAAGTAAACACAGCATAAACAAAATAAACCAATAGGAATTTTTTTAGACCAATTATTTTTAATTTATTGGCCTCGATTTTTTGTTTACTGTTTAAATAAGTAAACCATATTGTCTGATATAATTAAGATACCACTTTTAATTATTGAAAAAAAAAAACATAAACTAGTTATTACGAAAAAAATGACAAGCTACGTGTAAACTTTGATGAAAAAAAAATGTAATTAAGGTATAGTACCAATTTTTAACAGGTTGGTAAGGTAGAAAAGTTACCGACATTAATTTTTTTGAAATAATTGATTTTGTTGTAAATATAAAAGTTTGAATTTTATTTCATTCACACCGTAATTAAATTTTGCGTCAATTAAAAAAAAAAAAGAAATTAGCTCCAAATTTACTAGGAAAAAAGTTGGATTTTCTAGATTTGCTTGAAAATTGCAAATTGCTAATCAAATCGGAAAATCCAACTTTTTTCCAAGAAAATTTTGAGCTATTTACTAATTTCTTTTTTTAATCGATGCAGAATTTGGTTGCGGAGTGGATGAAATAAAATTTAAATTTTTATATGAACAAAAAAATTAACTATTTCAAAAAAACTAATGCCGGTAACTGTTCTACCTTACCGGCCTCTTAAATGCATCTAAAAATTTTAAGTGTAAGACCATTAAAACAATTAAAAAGGTTTCACCAATTTTACGATTAAATTAATTAAAGATTTTTTGCCTAAAAAAGGCCAAATTTTGGTTCTCCAGTTTGGTGTTCGAGGCACTTATATCAAATTTTTAAAATTCAAAATGGCAGACTCTTAACCTCAAAATAGCTTAAAACAAGTAATTCAAGTTATCTTAAGCATTTAAACCATTAATAATATTTTTATACAAAATATATGAATATACTTTTTAATATATTTATACTGAAAGTAAGCAATAAATAAATTAATGCAATAAGTCAGAGCAATAATTTGAATTAGCATTTTGATATTAGCTAATATCTATAGGGATAATCCACCATTTTGGTTTTAATAAATCTGCACTTAGCATCGTAGTTCGCAATCCCGAAAACTTGAAATCAAAAATTGTAGAAAGGAACCAAAAGTTGTGCTCCATATTTGCAATATTTTTAAAAAATTTATATTTTTTTCGGGTGGTAAATTGTCAAATATTCAAAATTGTATGCATCAGAAAATGGATGAAACCTTTAAAATAATTTTCGGCAGTTAACCCATTTTTCTTCATTTAAAATTTTTGGATGCAGATAAATTTCTGAAATTACAGGCTAATTTGTTAAAATTTTTAATATTTAATATTTTAATTAAAATAGTTAATATTTTAATTAAAAATTTTATTTATGAATAAATTACTGAATTTTTTTTTCTTCATAAGTCTACAAATATATTAAAAAAAAAGTTAAACAAATTCAATCGTAAAATTCTTATTGATGATTAAATAATTAACTGTAATAAATATTTTTCTGATTTAATTGATAAAATTTACTTCTTATAATGTAGGTAACCTTGCTTTATTATAAATTCAATAAATTTTAATCATCAATACGAATTAAGTTTTTTTTTTAAATTCAAATTTTAACTTTTTTTTAGTTATAAAATCTAAATTACATAAAAATAAACACCATTTGTAAAAATAACCAAAACCAAAAATAGAAACTAAATTAAATAAACACGTTTTCAAAAGAATAAAAAAATTCTAGTTATAATATCACTGCAATAATTTAATAGCATCATTTTTTTAAAAAGGCAATAAAATAAAAAATAAATCAAAAATACGTAAATAATTTAAAAATTTTCGCATTACGTGTGCGTGTGCCGCGACTAATTCTTCCTTGACTCTCTATACAATCCGAGCAAATATTTTTTTTCACAAATTTCATGATTTATAGCAATCTCATTAATAATTATTTTCAATTATTTTTGGCTTCTTAGGATCCAAAATTAATCGGTTGAGAGCACTCAGGATACTGAAACGCTGATTTATTGAAAAATAAATATTTAACTTTCATTCTCACATATGTTTCTTTCCTTCTTAATAATTTAATTAATTAAATAAGTATTCAATCTAAAAAATTCTAGTTAAGTCTAAAATTTTTTAATTCCCGGATTTGATAAAAAGTTTTTTTCTGCAAAGCTAAAATTTTAATTGATTTATCGTTAATGAAGAATATTCTACGATAAATTACATTTTTTGCAAGGTCCGATTTGAAAAACAGAAAAAATTTACAATTAAAATTCTAAGCTAAGACCTAGATCTGACTTTTTAGTTTCATAACTTCTAGAGGATTTGACATTAAATTATCAAAATAATATTAATAATTTGTGCTTATAAAAATTTAGAAAATTAATTTTTAAAATTTTAGAAATGAAAAAAATTTAATCAACTTACCCATATTGTCCTGGTAAAACTGTGGGGTATCCAGCCCGAATACCAGTGGTAAATGGAAATGCTGCAATAAAATTAAAAAAAAATTATTTCAAATGTTTTAATTCTGAAAATTTTTCTTTAATTTTAATTTTCTTAACATACAATCAGATTATCTTTCATACTTTTCTAAATATATCATTTTTTTTTATTCACAAACATTTTTTTGTGCTTTGAATTTGAGACATTTATATTTTTTTGATAAAAATTATGATAACATCTTAAGAACGTTTAAAAATTCTCTGCTTTATCAACATAATTCAATTAAATCTTAGAAAAATATAGTTCCAACCCAGTGGATCATATGTATTTTTGTCACTAAAAACGACTTTGAAGGTTTATCCATTTACCGATGGCCATAGTTTTCAATGAGTAATTAACAATTTTTTGAAAAAGATTGCTAATTAAACCAAATTTTGATTAACTTCTTAAGTTTTCGGGTCGCTGATGACGATTCTGCAATTACACTTTTTAAATGCAAAATGGAGGACTCTAAATCCCGCATTTATACGATTTTAACCTAAAAATCAGTCATTTAAATAAATATTTCAAGTATTTTAAAGACGAATGACAGATTATAAAACGAAATTTTGCGACTTGATCAAATAAAGCCATGAATAAAGCTTGCAAATGTAAGTGAAAATGTTTGAAATAGCTTAAATTACCGATTTTGAGGTTAAAAACTTAGAAATGTGGAATTTAGAATCCGCCATTTTGAATTTAAAAAATCTGATTTTAAAATTGCCATCATCGACCCCAGAAATCCATAAGGTGTACCAAAATTTGGTTGAATAAATAATATTTATCAAAAAATAGTCTTTTTTGGTTATTTTTGGAGATATAGCGTTAATTTCACAGAACTGGCTATTGGAAAATGGATAAATTTTTAAGAATCGTTTTAGGGGATCAAAAATATGAATGATCCACTGGGATGAATCCAAATTACTCCTCATAAAATTTTTGGATGCATTTAACATTGCTAGCGCCTTGACTGAAATGTATTTTAGTACTCCAAATTCTCAAGGCACCAGCAATATTAGATACGTCAAAATATTTTGAAGGAAGTAACATGGATTCAATTCAACCCAGTAAACCATACGTATTTTTGGTCACTAAAAATGATTCTGAAAGTTTCATCCATTTCCCGATGGCCAGTTTTGAGAATATCTCTCAAAATAAACAAATAATACTCAAAACTGGCGAAAAAAATTGATGAAACCATCAAAATTGTTTTTAGAGATCAAAAATACGTATGATCTACTGAGTTAGGTCCATATTACTCCATTTAAAATGTTTAGATGCATTTAATATCGCTGGTTCCTTGACTATGGCACTGAGGTTTGTAAAATTATAAAGTTAAATATATTTGGTTAAATACAAGCTGATATTCATTTTTCAGCAAAAAAATGTTTTTCTTAATTACATTATTTTTAGTTCAAAACTATTACAATTCAAATTATTGGATTCTGCAAATAAACTATTGTTTTTATACGTTTCAAAGTGAAAATTTTAAATTGTAATAAAAAATAATAACAATCTCCTCAAAAATTCAACTTATGACAGATTTAATTTTGTGGATTTAAACCCTGTGTAAAATGAGTAAATTAACTGAAATTCTAATTAGCCATAAAAAGCAAATGCGTATAACGGATGCCCTTCATAAAATTCGCACGGTAGAGGATACAAGTAAAAATTACTAGGAATCACTCTAAGGTATCTTAATCGATTGGTTTTCATTTCATATTGGAGAGCTATAATTAAACAAGAGACAAAATATTGGTTCTGATTTTACATGCAGTTGCAAGTGCAGACAGCATGCAAAAGTTGAACGTCAATTTTTTTCCTATGATTAAAAAGATACTTTTACATATAACGATATAACGGGCAAAAAAGCCGTCTCCCTAGGGTAGGAAATAGCCTTTTTTTGCCCTAGATATGTAAAAAACAATTACAATCACATTTCTAATATGCTGCAATGCTTTAAAAATAAAAAATTCAATTTATTTTTTGCTCATTTTTGTTACTGTAGGTAAATTGAAAAAATAAATTGACATACGTCTTAATTTCTGAAGAACTTAAATTATTTTATGTTTTTAGGTTATAAATATATTTTGTGATCTTAAAATTACAAAAAGCAGTCAATCTTTTTGACGAGACAAAAAAACAAAAATTACAAAATACATAGACAGAATATGAGAGTGATTGTAATTTTAGACTAAGGGCATTATTTTCATAGACAAAATTTAGTTATTTTGGCTTGAGGCCATAAGTTGCTATAAAATAATCAAGATTCACTAAACAGCAATAAGATTTTAGATGTTTTTTTTTCGTATCGTAAAAAAATTTTTTTAAGACAACCAAAATTAAATGCATGTTTTAAAAGATATAAATAATATGGAGACAGTTATCCGGTCTCATATATTTTACTGTTTTTCTTTGTTAATGTAAAATTATTCGTAGAGCAGAGAAGATTTATACTTTCTTTGAAAAATCTTTAAATTTTTATGTTTATTTATAGAAATTTTTCTTTGGCTATTATTTTTATGGAGTCTGTAGTCATAATTTTCTCTGAAAACCATTTTTTTAAATTAATCAAATTTCATTAGTTTTTTTTTCTATTTAAATACCATATAAAAATATTAATTTATATTTAAAAATTTTATCGAACACATTTAGAAAATAATTATGTCTTGTCAGCGGCCTTTAAAATTCTTTCTGTATTGACAAAAAAAAAACTACAGGAAAATGACAAAATCAGCGCTGACGTACAAAAATGGCGACTTCAAGCGGTGTTTTAAGTATAGGAAAAACTAGTTCTTTAACAAACCGCCTGCAGCGTTTGGATATTTTTTTTTGCCAATAAAAGGTAGCTCCTATTGTTGATTCTTACCAACGATAGTTCCATACAAAATCCACTTTTAATTTTTAGATTTACACATTTTTCTGCACAATCCTTAGCTGATTCTACAAACGCTATAAATGGGGTCACCGCCGCAAACGCAGCCTAACACGATTTTGGGTCTCTGCGCATTACAATACAGCTACGCTTGTGATTACGCCCTTCTTTTGCGGTGTTTGTAGAATCCCCATCTACAAAAGCCGCAAAAGGGGGGCGCAACCGCATGCGTAAATGCGCAAAGACCGAAAATGGTTTTTGCGCATTGCGCCCCCCTTTTGCGCAATGTATAAGGGGGTCGCAACCACAAGCGTAGCCGCAACGAAATGAGCAGAAACCGCGAATCATGTTGTGCACATTGCATTTTACGGCATTTGTAGATGCAACGTTATAGTAAGTGATTATAGAATGTGCAGAATCCAATAGAATATAATTCGGTTTTTCTTGTTCTTTGACATTAAATATTTACAACTGTGCTTTTTTGTTAGAAAAAAGTATTTTCTAAATTTATACACCTTAATTGTAACATATCTTAGAATGTATTATATCTTCTGTAATAAGTGAATCTACATAAAAGCAAGCCCAACGCAATGCGCAGATGATGCTTTTCATTTACTGCGCAAATGCGAAGCATACGAAATCGCCTTCTATGCATTCCGTTGCGGCTTACATTGTTCAATTCTGCGTTTATGTAGATCCAACTTTAGGCACTTTCTACAATTGAGCGAATGACGTCTGCGATTGAACGTTACGTTGCGCAGAAGTCAATTCCTCATATCAAAAAACTTACTGCGCATCAATCGCTCAATTGTAGAATGTCTCTTAAAAGCTGGTCCTATAAACGCCGCAAATGAGCATCACAACCGCAACGTAATGCGCACAACACGATTTCGGGCCTCTGTAAATTGCGTTGCAGCTGCGTTTGCAACCCCCACTTACGACGTTTGTAGAATCAGCCTTAATAAAAACATTTATATTCTATAAAATATCCTATAAATAATAATAAATCTAATATTGTTTAATTGAAGCGTTGCATTATACCTTTATTATATATTAGTGTATATACATTATCAATGCATACACGAATATAAAATAATTCCTTTACTCAAAGCACTAAGCAAAAAACTCCACTTCTAAACACACGCATACAAACACTCAACAATAACTCACTTTTTATGAATAAAAATCAAAAAATTATTATTTTAGCGAAAAATTGTTGTAGCAAATATTACATGAAATTAATTTTTTGATTTTTATCAGCTATATTTATATTTATAATTATATAATTAATACATATTATCTCTTCTGTGTAGGTCATGCAAAAGCTTTCGAGCTAAAAAAAAAACAATTGTAAACTCCAACACAGGGAAAGATATTAGATTACTATATAGATAGAGCTAATAAAAATTTTCGTAATCCTTTTTTTGTGCTTGAAGAGCGAAATCCAAAAATTAAACAAAAAGTAACTACGAAAAAATTTATGAAGCATGTAGTAAGAGACGAATTTTTCGGTTTGTTTTTTTTAATACTTACTGGTTTGTAGATTTCCTCGTGGTTTAGCACCGAGTATCGCCAGATTGACGTTGGCTTTACGGCCGTCGATTATAGGGTTAGGATCCTTGCAGGCGCGTTCTGCAGCCGGCCTGTCTCCCATGATTACCTGAATTACACGCAGAGAAATTTCGCATTCATTAACTAACACGCGAATAACCCAATTCAATATTACTCATTATGTATTTAAAATTAAATTAAAATAAAAAAAAAAATTAAAGAAATTTTCGCGATAATTGCTATCTATACCGTTGATTTAAAATTTTTATTGAATTTTGTGAAAATCATTAAAATTATATTTATAAAAAAAATTAAACAATAAAACAAAAGCTATAAGTAATTGAAGTAAAAGAATTTTGAAAATATTGAATAAAATTTTATAAATTTTTTTGTACATAAAATATGCGTTTAACATCTAATCACAAATAAAAAACAAATATTGCTGTGGTCTAATTAACATTAACGAGTTCGCATTTTGAAAAGACAATATTTTGAATGATATTTTGATGGTTTCAATTTAACATATAAATAGTCAAATAAATCAAAAATGTATTTAATTAAGTTGCCAATAAACATGTGTCTTATTACCTTATTTAGACGTCACGATACACTTTATGCAGCCATTAGTGATAATTATTTCTCACAATGAATTTATTTGCGCTATCAAAACATGCAATGAAAGTGAAAAAAGCTTAAGGGAATTGGACTGATGTTTAAAATTTACACTGGAGACTTCAAAAATAATTAAGGCAAGATACAAAAATTTGGTGAAAGCACAAAAAACTGGGCGCCATTGTCATAATTGTCGTCACCAGGGTAGTTTACTGAATCTCGAAAATCAAGTGTAAGAATTTTATGTTGCAAAATAATAAAAACTAGAAGGATTGAAAAACGGATTCGTCAAGATTCTTAATAATTAGTTTCAAATTTGATAAAATATCAGTAGTTGTTGTTTGTGTAAAAAGAATAAATTTACCATGAAATACAAGGCTTCATAAAATGAATTTCGGAAATTATCCCATTCTAAATTTGGATGCATTATAATTTTACGAATCTGGAATTGAATGTTTCTACAAAATTCATTTATGGGTCTGTTTTCAAAAAATCTAGATTTTCAGGTTCTGAGAATTGACCCGGATGGACAACGACAGTTATGACCAGTGAATGGTGCCATTTTTAGGATTCAAATGCAAAAAGTTTGTAAAATGTATTCATGCCCAAAATATTTTAATCAAATTTTTTAATTTTTAATGATCAAGGCTGAATAATCAACTAATATGGCAATCAAAATTATCGCAAAATTATTTGTAGTGGAAAACAAGTCACATGTTTTTTGGCAGTTGCAGCAACACTATTTTTTAAGGGAATAATATTTAAGCGATTTTTGAGCAAGTGTACCCGCATTAAAATTTTTATGAATGCAAACAAAGTCCGTTTTTAATTTATCTATAAAAAATTATTTATTTTATTCAAATCTAAGAAAATACTATGACCTGCATTTTCTGAATTATACGTAAAAGTGATAAGAAATTGGATAAATGGCTTTCAACAAGTATTGTTAATACAATGGTCGCATTTAAATTTCAATTGATATTATCGTTTAGAAAAAAGGAACGTTTTCTTTTATATACATATTTTTTTTTATTTACCGTTAACATGTATACGTTTATTATCAATGTGAAAAAAAGGAACACCTACACTGTAAAATTAAGTTGCTTGAGTTATTCAAAAGCTGCTATTTTTAACTGAACTTTGTGGAAGTAGAAGCAAAACTTGGGTTAACAATTTTATATTCCCTAACTCGAGCCCTAACTGAATCTGATGCATGAAAAATCAAGGACTAAAAGTCTCTAAATTTTAGGGCATACTCACAGTTTAACCTGTAAATACAAAATTATCCTATAAAAGGACTCAGGAGTTTCTAATTTAGTTCTAAGACATTACAAAGTTTTTTTTCATGACATCTGAAATTAATATCTGGTTAAAACCATGTTAAAGGTTTTATTTGCATTTCAAAAAATTCAAGCAATAAAATTGAACAGTGTACTTTTAATAATTAAAACTTTACCAAATTTTGAAAATGTAGAGAGAAAATAAGTAGAAGAACATACTTTAATAGAATAATTAAAAAATAAAAAAAATCATCACTAAACAAAATATGGAAATCCAAAAGAACAAAAAAAAATGTTCTTGTTTTTTCAAACAAAACTATACTGTTATAATTATTATTGAGTAATAGGAAAAATATAGGCTATTAATATTGTATTATTTTTTTGATAACAAGTTTTATTGATAATCCCACAAGAATTTTTTATTATATAAAAGTGCCACGTTAGTTGCGAAATAATAAATAAATTGAAAAAAATATATTTTTGGTTAATTATTAATTATTTTATAAATTATTATATAAATGTATTTACTTCATGATCTATGAACTAATCACTCTTAGCAGATTCATTGCAGAATCGGGTTTCAATCTGTTTCAATCCGAGATAATTGCTTAACAGTAAGGCTATTCTCTATGGTGAGGTTTATCGCAATCGAAAAATAAAAATATTGTAAATTCAAAATAATTGCTGAATAGTGTTTTTACTGAGGTTTTTACATACTCAATGGGTTTCAGGGTCATTTTCACCTTGCCCGTAAAGTCAATGTGGAAGTAGGGCAAGTTTCCTGAGTTCTCTGGTTCTGAATTTAGATAAAACATGTATTTTATAAACAATGAACAACATAACTATCCATTTTATCAAAGGCATTTAAATACCAAATAAAGGCACAAGGTCTATTATGGTTCCGCTTATTATCCATTTCGATTTCGGTCCAGGGACCTGATTCAGCATTCATATTACAGTGATAAGCAGCTGTATCACCCACAATAGGTGGATGTAATACAGTTTGGTTATAAAAGTCAATATTTTATTAAAAGTTAGTACTTTTTTGTTTTTCACGAGTGAGTAAACATTTATCGTAACTATCAAGTGATATGTTATAGATGATATAAATGCAGAATCTAGGTCCAGGTTCAACTCGACTTTGTGACCCTTCTATGCTAAGTGTGATTAGTCCCATGAACAAATAATAAAATAATCTTCATATATTTTTTTCATTAATATTTATTAAATACTGTATTTTATATATGTATACTCATAAACAATCAAAAGCAATTACAATCCCTTATACACATATTTTAAAAAAAACCACAAGTGCTGCTTATCAAACGAACACTCCAAAAAAATTTGTGTGTTTTGTTTTTATTTTAATTCATTTTTATTTATAAACTATTGTATTTATAAAAAAAACACTCGAAAAAAGCATGTTCAAAAAAAAAGTTATTAATTTTTACGCTTAAAAAAAACCAATTTTGCACCGACACCGTGTGTGTATTTATAAAATTAATAAAATTGTTTAAAAAAAAAAAGAAATATTATATAGTAGTATAAATCAATGTAAAAACTCTCAACAACAAAATAAAAAACCAACAAATAAATTTATAATTATTTAACCAACAAAAGAAAAAAACCCAATATTTATTATATCACGCGTTAAAAAAAAATAAAATATAGCAATAATTTTCTGTATATTTTTTCATCAATATAATTTTCACAATTGTAAATTAAAGTAAAAAATAAAAAAAAAGTAGAAATACAAGAAACAACAACAACATCAATCAACATTTACAAAAAAAATTAAAGATTAATTAAAAAAAAAAGGAAAAAAAAAACATCATTTTTGTCATAAAATTTTACAGAAAATAAAATAACCAAATTAAAAGTAGTAAAAAACCGCTATTATTGAAAAAATACATTAAAAAAAATTTTAATTAGATATAGATAACAATAAAAAAAAGTAATATCAATAACAAAAGAAAAAAAAATAATCATTAAAATTAGTCTTACAAATCCATATCCTCTGCTTTTTCCAGTTTGTCTGTCAGTTATAACAACAGCTTCTTCGATATCTCCATAAACACTAAAATGTTCCCTTAAACTTTTGTCTGTTGTATGATATGGTAGACCACCGACAAATAATTTTGTCCATGTTGTGTCTTTTTGTTGTGGCGTTGTACCAGCTAGTGCACCTAAACCACTAACAAGATCTTCAGGTGCGCCAGTAACTGCGGCACCAAGACCTGCGGCACCTGGCATCAACATTCTGAGTAGCCCGCCGCTGATCTCACCCGAAGATATTGCCCTTGTGGCCTCCAGTTCCGTAGCTTTTTGATAAATTAATTTATTTATGGAATCCAATGTTATTTTTTTATATTAACTTTTTGAGTTAATACTTAAGAAATTGATGATTTTTTTTTTAATATGGTTATCCTAAATTTTTATCACAGATCTGCAAAAAAACAAAAAAAAAAACAAAATTATATTAACTTCCAATTTATAAATTATCGCTACAATTTTTTTTTACCCAATATAAACGTTAGTATTGATTCAACATTTAAATCCAATCTTAAAAGATGAAATTAGGTATCTAAGGCCCATTCTGCAACCAACCTTTAGCCCAAACTTAGCCTCTTAAAGCAACTATACGCAGTAAATTTTTTATGTTCAAAATCGTCTACTGCGCAAAGCAAGGTAAAAACGTAGCTGCAAAATAATTGGCTGCCGAATGTTCCTAAATGTTTTCAAATTTCGCCTTGTTAAAATATCATTTTTAGAACTACCAATTAAAAATTTGAGAATATAAATCTTGCAAATAGTCGAGAGACCCTTGAAAAGACCAGCCTATCATCCTGTATGTACGAAATCAAGTGTTTAATTGACAAACACCAAATAGATTATAGATTTTTAACCCACTGGTTCCCAATCTACAGTTATTTTCTCAGTTATTTTATATCAAAACCGGGGCGTTCGCCGGTAGAAGGCATTTAGGAGGTAAAAAACGCTTATATTCGCAGAATCTACGCATCCTAAGATACTTAAAACTACGTAAATTAAAGTTTCTTGGCCCGCTGATTCCAAACCTGTGTGATGGCATAATTGCATTATTTTTAATTAATTAATATTAAATAATTTTTTTTACTTTTAAGAATAATTTTAAAAATCAAATTTTTTTGATGACCTTAATTTTTATTTTTATCTTGTAGACTTTAGACATTCCGATCTATTGTCTATCAAAATACAAAGATTGGAATGTTGAAAGTTGAAAAACAAGATAATTATAAAAAATTTTTAGGTCTATAACTTTAAGATGTTTACTATATAAGATAAAATTATAAAATTTTAATTGTTATTAGTCATCTAAAAGAAAAAATTTTTGTAATTATCTAACGGTAAATAATTTTTTTTGATAAAATGTAGTCATGGGAATTCTTTTTGATAACTCGTCTATGACGTTTTTCTTGAAAAATGCTCATGGAAAGGGAAATCAGAGGGACCACGTTCCCAAAAACTACATTTTTAGTCAGTCATTCTCGAACAGTCAAAAAAAACAGTCAGTCTCGAACACTCACTAAGTCGCAAACAGTCAGTCAAGCTATTAGGCTCAGCTGGGACCCACACGGCCCACGCTATCAAAATATTCACATTTCTCAATTTTTAAAACATATATATTTTTTTTGTAATTACATTTTCTCATTGTACACAGTTTTTTTTTTATTGGTATTCATAATTAAATAATTTTTCTTTTCAAGTTAAATTTGCTTTCTATTTATTTTAAAAAATAAAGTTTTCCTCAAAATACTAAAAAATTTTTATAATTATAAAAAAAGGTAAGTCAAAATATTCATTTCTTTTTATTTTAACATTTCCAACTTTCCGAAAAGAGTGCTAACAAGGCTAAAGTCCTCGACTATTGTGATCGAAACCACGCAGGGACACATTAAAAATATTTTTGTATTTTTATTTTTTTTGCAAATTTAAATACTATAATTAATTTATTAACTTTTTAACTTTTTTTTAATTACGTTAAATTTGTCTGAAGGACGGGGCAAGCCTAGAAAACTTGCTAACCCCTTCTCGATTAATTGTTTAGTTTTTATTTCTTTTTTAATTAAAAATTATTTATTAATTAAACAATTAATGACAAAGGGCAAATTCATCGTAACAAATTGGCATCCAGCTTGTGGGTAGTCTTGTGCAAATTTTAGCCAAAATTAGCATTCTTTTCTTTTAAATTAATTTTTAATTTTAATTTTCTATTTTTTTTAATTTATAAAAAAAAAATTTTTAGTTTTATTTTTTGTTAATAAAAAAAATTTAGTTACTAAATTAAATTAGCCAGGATTACGTTTTAGCCTTCGGCCAATGTGCCAGTGCTAACGTAATACCTGGTTTGCAAAATTACTTAATAGTAATTTTTAGGAGTCTTGCAATAAACTTTTTAGAAAAAATTTGTGTTTAATTGAATGAGTTAAAATTTTTATTTTATTTGCTAATTTTTAGATTAAAAATTATTTATACAAAATTTTTTTTATTGCTAAACTTTTAATTTTTATAAGGGTTTATATAAATTTATTTAAATTGACCATATAAAGAAAAAAATATTCAAAAACAGAATTTTTAACTTTCTCATCTTTTAATTACTATTGCTTAAAAAAATTTATTTTTGCACTTTAATCAAAGTTAATTAAAAATTTGATTTTGATATGTTGTTATAATTTAATTTTGCATAAAATTTTAATTTAAATAATAAATAATCGCGAATAATTTAAAGAAATAAGAACAAAAATTTAGAAAAAGTATCAGGAGTACATAAGTTTTGAAGAGGTGACGCATCAATTTTTGGGCCCGCTGCATTACAATAGATAATCTCGGCCGCCCCTCTTACGCATCTTTACTATTTTAAGACTCTAGGTACCCTCCCCCTCTCCATAGAACGCATAGTATACTACAACTGACCACACCCTTATGCACTAGAAATATACTATTATTATTATCGGTCCTAAGGCCCTCTATATCTTTCTCTCTCCCTCTTTCTGTTTCTTTTTCTCTTTTACTTACTTTCTTTTCTATTATAATATCTTTATCATTTTATTTTATAATTTTGTTTTTCTTTAATACAATTAACTTAATGTTTGCAAATTCTTAAATATTTTTAAAATCTATATCAGAAAATTTTTTTTAATTTTGAATTTTAAATTTTGCATAAAAAAAATAGGAAAAAAATTAATACAGTCTTTACATTTAAGAGTTTTTTTTAATTTTCTAGTAATTTTTGAAAGTTAATTTAAAATTGTTATTATTGAATTTATAATTTAAAAAAAAAAAAAAAAAAATAGTAATATTTGCAAATTTTTATTATTATTTATTTTAAATTGAAAACTATTTTTAGCTTACTTAATTTTATTTTTAAAAAAATCTTTTTTAAAATTTTTTTAGTTTCACCATTCTTGTTGTTTGTAGTTGCAAAAATTTTTGCTGAAATAATTAAATCTTTGCCCTCGTGTAGTTTCTAAACTTTTTGCGAAATGAAAATCCTTTTTTAAGTTTTTAATTTGTTTCTAAACGATTGATTTCAAATTTTTGTAACATGTTTTTAAAATGGTTTATTGTTTATATTGTTGTAGCAATGAACATTGGACCAAGTTTTGCAATACTTGCCAATTATGTAAAGGACCCCATTTAGCTAAATTTTGCGCTATTTATTTGAATCAGGTTGAAAAAGCCAATGTTAATCTTAATAGTTACCAAGAATACGAAAATTCTATAAATTTTTATAGCTTTTCTAATCAAAACGATTATCAAAATGCATTTTCTCCTCCAAGTAACGTTCATTCTCAAAAATTTAAAAATACCAACAATTTAAATTTCCGTAATCTTAATTCGCATAGTAGATATAATTTATACAAAAATAATCAAAATGAAGTCGGTTATCAAAATTTTCAACCAAGAAATTTTATAAATCAAAATAATAACGAAAATTTGTTGTATGCAAAAACAAATATTAAAAATAAACATTTTTTAAAAAATTCGCATAATAAATTAGATAAGCAATATAATTATGAATTAAATCAATATAAAAATAAAGTTTTTGGCCAAAATAAAGATTCGCATGATATCCTTGATTTTAAATTTCCATTATTTAATGATATAACTGAAAATAATAGTAAAGCTACTACAAATTTACAACTTGGAGATGAAACAAAATTTTCAAAATTTGATTTTTTAACCAAATTAAAGTCAAACCCGATTTTCAACCATGATAGTGAAATAATCAATTCAAATTTTGTTAAAAATCAGAAGATTCAGGTTTTTGAAAACCCAGATCCTAATATAGAAATCAAAGCAAATCCAGTAAAATTAGAAAATAGTAATGATTTTGATAATACAGTTTCAAAGTATGATAAAAATAAATTTCATGTGTCCAGCTTAGTAATAGATTCTTGCTTAAAAACTTGTGACGATGAAACAAATTATGATGCTGATTCGGAAGATTTTGATAATGATAACGTTGAAAGTAAAGTTGCAAAAATTAATTTAAATAAATTTGATTCTTCTGTAAATTTAAAATCTCAATTAAAACCTGATAATATTACTACTAATTCCTCTGAAAAATTGTTTTATTTTAGTATTGTTCGACGTTTGATGTATAGAGAAAATTTTAATTCTTTTAATAATTGCAATATAAATGTTTTTAAATTTCCAGCGTACCCAATTAATCCAGTAGTAATTTTAGAAAAAAGTTTTAGTAATCCAGAAAATTATATCAAAATAAATCTTACATTTCCTATTTTAGTATCTGATGATAAAACTGAAATATTTCCAGATAAATTAATTCAAGTAGACTCTTCTAATTCTAATTCTAAACAGTTTAGTATCTTGGTTAGCAATTTTTTCGCAAATGCAAATTTAGAATCGTTAAAAATTTTAGTATTTAAGCCTTATTTTAAAAGCATTTTTCAATATTTGCAAATTAATTACAATTTCTTTTGCGATAAACAGATTTTAAAAAAATTTATACTTCATAATTCGATTTATAATCTTTCACATTTAAATGCATATTTAAAGTTAGCTAATAGTACTCATTTCGTTCTAAAAAGTTTGATTTTCAAATTTTTCAATTATTATAATAAACATAAAATTAAATGTTAAATGACATTTCGTGAAAATAAATCCTATTTTATTTTAAAATATTTTTGCACATTAGTTTCTAACCTTAAATTTTAAATTTTATCATAAATAATCGAAAATTTTAATAATCATTATAACAAATCCTTTTAATTTACTTTTTAATTAGCTAATTTTAATTCCATAGTAAAAATAACTATTTTATTACTTTCATGATTTGTTCTAACAAATGGTAATTTAAATCCAAGAAAAATTTTATTTAAAAAAATCTTTAGTGATATCAAGATTTTATTGTTTACTTATTATGACCTTTTTTTTGTTCGCAGAATTCACAAAGTTTTTTAACTAAAATAACATAAAATACAGAAAGGTTCAATATTTTACCATGTATTTGTTATATTGATAAATTTCTAAATATAATTTTATTCATTTAATTTAAAAATAAAAATTTTTTATTAACTTTTACCTTTCTAGCCAATATTATCATCTTTATTCTAAATTATTTATATGTAAAACGTTGTTTAAATTAGTAAATCAATATTCAAATAATTAATTTTAAGATTCCCTGATAATTGAAGACGTAGGATAAGGACTTTGAGAATCTTTTATTTCGTTAAGAAATTTCTACCTAATATGGCCAGTTAAGGTTTTGATTTCCAAAAGAATTTTAAGATGTTCAAAGGAACTTTATACAATGTCATAAATTATTACTAGCCCCATAAGTATAGATATTTTATTTGTTATTACTTTAGCTTTTAATTTTAGAGAATAAATTCATTTTAAATAGATTCTGGATGTTTATCCCAGACTTCTATGCATTTTTATTGTTGTCTATATGTTTTTTTTTCTCTGGACGTTTAACCCAGATGATTATTTTTGGCTTTGTATGCCTATTGAATAAAGAAAAAAAGTGACCTCTGAACTCAGTCGAGTTAAGTCTATAAGTATTTATTTTGTTGTATTCCTGGACGATTATCCCAGGCTAGTTTTGTTTTAAAAAAAATAAAAATTAATTGAAAAAGACCTCTGTACACAATCGAGTTACGTCTAAACGTATTTATTTTGTTGTAATTCTGGACGATTATCCCAGAATAGTTTTGTTTTGAAAAATAATAATTAACTAAAAAAATGACCTCTGAACTGAAACGAGTTAAGTCTAAATGTAATAATTTAGTTGTAATTCTGGACGATTATCCCAGAATAGTTTTGTTTTGAAAAATAAAAGTTGATTTAAAATGACCTCTGTACTTTTGTAAGTCACGTCATATCTTTTTGGATTATTAAAGAAAATTTAAGCTTAAGATTTAAGATTATAATTTTTTTTGAATATTGGTTGAAATCTAAACACTGTGATATATATAAATCATTGATTTTTGAATTTGTTTTTTTTTAATATGCTAATGATTATAATTATGATTTTATTATTTATTGCCTATTTCACATTAATTTGCAAACATAATATTTATTTTTGATTAAAAGTCACAATAATATACAATTTAACAAGTTACTAAATTTTCTTTTTTTTATAAAACTATCACGAAAAGAGTTTTTGTTTAATTTTAGTCTATCATACATTTTGTTTTCGTATATATTTATATTATTCGGGATATTAGATTTTTTTAAACAATTTTATTTTTATTTTTAAGTTCTAATCTGTCGTTTGCTATAAATTATGGTTCGTCAAGGTTATACTAGAAAACCTAATTATTTTAATATTAAGTCAACATTTTTATATAGAAAAATTTTATGGATTTTATTTTTGCAAATAGTATTAAAATTTTAATTTTTCAATCTTTTGAATTTTATTTTTGATTTCAAATTTACTAATTTGATTATACAAATGAAATAAATTATAAAATTTGATTCATTCAATAAACTAAACACAAAATAAATTTTCTTTTTAGGCTATTTCTTTATTATTCTAACTTATTAGTTTTATTAAATATTAGCAATTAGTTTATCAGAAATAATGCGCTAAGAGTTGATAATAATATGCTTTTCAAAAAGTCATATTTTGAAGTATGATTATCATACTGATTACAAAATTTAAAACCAGTTAAACTTTTGACTGATTTTAATAAAACAAAGATTTAAAATATCTTTAATTAATTTTCTCTGTTTTTAAAATATCTTTAAAACAGAATCATCAAAATTTCCAATTTGATAAATCGCAAATTTCAATTCTTATTCATCAAAGCTCTTAGCGACATATTTCTGTTAAAGTTGGATAATTTTTAATTTTCAATTACTAGATATTAATGCTATTTTATGTTTCAGATTAAAAAAATATATAAATAAATAATTATTTAATGATATTTTACTTTTAATTAAAATTAAAATCTTACAGAATTTATTTTAACCGAAATTTACAAATTTTAAACGCCAACGGTTTTAATTTTAATCAGTCTCTTTTTTTGTTTCAAATTTGCTTTTGTAACTACGTTGATTAATATTAATACAAACAATAAAATATTTTTACTAATTTTTAAACTTATTATTTTAAGTTACAACAAATAGAAATTGTTCTGTGAATTTGATGTAATTTAAAAACGTAAGTCTTAGAATCATTTACTGACAAATTCAAAGTTTAGATTTCGCGATAATAAACATTGAATTTGGCAGATCAAACACTAAACTCAGTCTCAAAGATTAATTACAAGAGGTTCAAGAATCATTACTAGAGTCTCTGTGGGTCGCTAAATCATCAAACTAAGTTTTTCAACGTTCAAAGTTATTTTTGTCAAGATTGTTCAAATTTCAACGAATTCATAAAATATTCACACAAAATCAATCACCAAAACAATTTTAATTAAATAATTCAACAATAGTTTTTGATCTCTACATGATAACTGCAAGACACGAAACACCATTATTTATTAAGATTTTGTAAAATTCTTGCATATTTGATAGATTTAAGATTATTTGTATATTTAGTTTCCGTTTGTTAATTTTAAGTACGTTCAATTCAATTTTAGTTTTTAATCTAAATCATTTTTGAATTATAAATTATAGAATAAATTTTTTTATCATTAATTTTTTTTGTTAGTCTTAACTTACCATAAGTATTTTATCTTTTATCTAGTTAATAGTTATAAAAAAAAAAAAAAACAAAAAAAAACAAAAAAAAAAAAACAAAAAAAACAAAAAAAAATAAAATAAAATAAAATAAAAAAATTATCATTACAAAATAGTTAGGTAGTTTGTTAGTTAAGATATTTTAATTATTTTGGCTATCAATTTGTTAAAGTATTAATCAATTTTATGTAAAAAGCTTTGAAATTATTTATATCAATAATAAGGCGTTATTTTTAATTTTAATTTTTGTTTCATATCATTTTAATTTTCTTAATTTTTGGCAAATTAATATTTATAACTAACTGATAAAGAATTTTACTATATCAACGATAAACGTTTTATATTAATTGGAGTTCTTCACACATCGTTCAAAAACAAATAACAGTAGCAACAAAAATAAAATTGCTGTCAGCAAAGTTATTAAGAAATCAATAGTCAACTTAAAAATCCAGAGGATCTTTATAATTATCATTGAAGTACTCAACAGCAATAATGATACATAACTCATCAAGTTTTAAATATCTACAAAAATTGTTAATCATCATACTAAGATGTTTTTACACAGATTTCTGAAATTATTCTCTAATTTCTAGATCTTGTATTAATTCTTTATTGTTTTTATATCAGAATCGCCACAGTCATGAGATGGCAACTTTAAAAGACTGTTCATTTGGACATTTTATCAACAATTGTTTCAAGACTACTTATTATCGTAGATTATGCAGCCATATTTACTTCAAATATTAAATTAAAAAGAAATCATTCACAACAGTAATGATTTATATTTGTTAAGAGAGCTAATTTGAATGGAAATGGGCCCTTCCTTTCATCAACAGCTTCAAAAAAAAAAAAAATTATAACTCAAGAAAATACATAAGTTTTAAAACAAATTAAGAAATAGCAAAACATAACTATTAATTATTGCCTTAAATTTAGAAAATGTAATTATCGATTAAATTAGTATTTTTGATTTTTAATTTATTGCTATATAATTCTTTCAGAGTTTTATTTTTAAAATCACCTCATTTTACGGTTACTACAGCATTCTTTAAGGCAATAGTAACCTTCTTAGTGGGGGGGTGTGATGGCATAATTGCATTATTTTTAATTAATTAATATTAAATAATTTTTTTTACTTTTAAGAATAATTTTAAAAATCAAATTTTTTTGATGACCTTAATTTTTATTTTTATCTTGTAGACTTTAGACATTCCGATCTATTGTCTATCAAAATACAAAGATTGGAATGTTGAAAGTTGAAAAACAAGATAATTATAAAAAATTTTTAGGTCTATAACTTTAAGATGTTTACTATATAAGATAAAATTATAAAATTTTAATTGTTATTAGTCATCTAAAAGAAAAAATTTTTGTAATTATCTAACGGTAAATAATTTTTTTTGATAAAATGTAGTCATGGGAATTCTTTTTGATAACTCGTCTATGACGTTTTTCTTGAAAAATGCTCATGGAAAGGGAAATCAGAGGGACCACGTTCCCAAAAACTACATTTTTAGTCAGTCATTCTCGAACAGTCAAAAAAAACAGTCAGTCTCGAACACTCACTAAGTCGCAAACAGTCAGTCAAGCTATTAGGCTCAGCTGGGACCCACACGGCCCACGCTATCAAAATATTCACATTTCTCAATTTTTAAAACATATATATTTTTTTTGTAATTACATTTTCTCATTGTACACAGTTTTTTTTTTATTGGTATTCATAATTAAATAATTTTTCTTTTCAAGTTAAATTTGCTTTCTATTTATTTTAAAAAATAAAGTTTTCCTCAAAATACTAAAAAATTTTTATAATTATAAAAAAAGGTAAGTCAAAATATTCATTTCTTTTTATTTTAACATTTCCAACTTTCCAAAAAGTGTGCTAACAAGGCTAAAGTCCTCGACTATTGTGATCGAAACCACGCAGGGACACATTAAAAATATTTTTGTATTTTTATTTTTTTTTGCAAATTTAAATACTATAATTAATTTATTAACTTTTTAACTTTTTTTTTAATTACGTTAAATTTGTCTGAAGGACGGGGCAAGCCTAGAAAACTTGCTAACCCCTTCTCGATTAGTTGTTTAGTTTTATTTCTTTTTTTAATTAAAAATTATTTAATAATTAAACAATTAATGACAAAGGGCAAATTCATCGTAACACCTGCAGTTAATTTTTCTCTAAAATGATAGCTTTCGCCCCTAGAGGGCGTTTATGCGAAAAATGGCGCTTTTTATCCCTCAAACGCCCTCTACCGGCGAACGCACCAGTTTTGGAGAAAAAATAGCTGCAGCTTCGGAATCAGCGGGACAAAAAACTAAAATCTACTTGGTGTTTACTAATTATAAATTCGATCAGATTTCCTGCATACCGAATAATAGGCTGGCCTCTTAACTAAAACCAGGACTAAATCGCTTGCAAATGATTAAATAGCCAGAAGTTTAAGAAGCTTATCAATGGTGTTAAAATAATTGTATATGTCATTATTAATATGTACTGAAATTCACAAAATTATACAGGTAGTGACGTTAATAATATTGCTTGGTGAAAAACGAGTGAAAAATTGTTATGTTATTCATCAAAGTAATAATAAACGCAATTTCATAATAAAAGCCACGATTTATAACAATGAATGGCGAATAACTAATGAAATTTCAAATTCTAGAATACAATAAAAGACGTAATATTTATGTATCATCCCTCCCTAAATAAATGTAAATTCAAAAACCAACCAGCATTATTATATAACGACGAAATTTATCGCATACATATCAAAACTTGTCACCCTTCAAGTGACGCCGCAAAAACAACATTTTTAAACTTTTATCACTGCAGGTTATATACTATTATTTTTTTAAACTATTCTCTGATTGCATTGAATGTAAATTAAAAAACCAGATTACATTTTCGCTGAATATTTAGTGTTAGTCAAAGTGTTAACCTTACGTATAATCAGTAATAAAAGTTAACAATTATACTCTATCAGTGAAATGAATGTTCGTTTCAATGTTTAATAATGGTACCAACTGGTACAGTATTTTTTTGAACCTTATAGGATAGGGAAAAAAACTTTTGATTGAAATCATTTTATATCCACTGTAGCATTCAATATCAAGATTAGGAAAAATCAATGAAATTACCTTTCGAGCTATTGTCATCTGTTACAAGCAAGATAGTCCAAATTATACACCTAAAAGGATATTAATTATGAAAAACTTAAATAAAAGGGAATTCCAAGTGTAGATAAAGCAAAGTAGCGAAATAACTCTAAAAGACGAGGCACCAAAATGGAAAACTTAAGATGAAAATCTAAGATGAAACAAAATTTAATAAATAAAACATTTGTAAGTTAATAAGGCGCAATCAAGTACATAATATTTTGTTGAAATCTAAATAAAAGCACTCGTAAAAACTCTCTAAAAACTCCATAGTAAACACTAGACAAAGAATCTACTTAATTTCCTTTGACTTAGAAATTTGAAAAGGTTTACCTTTAAGGCAGTAAAACAGCCCTTTGTAACTGAACAGACGGCATTGTTTTTCTTATACCCGACTTATATCAGAATAATCTATGAAGACAGTATTATAAACATATGTATTGAACTCAACGGTATTTTTATACCCCCGCTGTATTATGGTATTTAATACTGACCCTCTCTGAAGTTTTTGTTAAAGTTTAAGTCGAGGTTACGCAAGTTAAATAATTATCTTAGGTATACATGAACGCAATATGGCATAAGTAAAAAAAGAGTGAAAGAGGAATTGTATATTTTGTTATCCAAAATTTTACTGTTGTAAAACTACCCTATAATGTATATGATTGTGCCATAAGTACATCCTTCCCCAATATAATAATATTTCCCCTCGATAATATAATATCGAAGTTAAAAAAAATATATATCAGAGAAAATATCCATCAAAAAAGCAGCTGCTTCGTTTTTGTAATATTACCGGTGTGATGCATACACTGGGTTATATTAAGGCCAGTATGGCAACTTTTTTTTACATTATTGTCGTCTCTCACCTTACATTTTTTTCTACCTATTTTTATTTATACCTGTATTTTTTTTTTTATTATTCTATGAAATGCATGTACTTTTGTATTATTTTTTCTGTTCTTATTATTTTGTGCAAAAAGTAAAATTGAATAATATGTGCGAATGTTTCTTGTACGTTTTTTAACAGAAAAAATATAATAAACTTTATTTTCTTAAACATGAACTAGGAATTTTTATTTGACAAGTACTTCAATAAACTGTTTGGTCATTCAAATTATCAATCAGCGTAATCAGTCTAAAGGGCAAAATGAAGACTTAAGATACCAGAAAAGCACTGGGTTTTTTTTGGTACATGGATTGATATTACTTGATAAATATTTATGTAATTATGGGTTTAGTTTACTACTAAAATCTGATCAGAACCAATATCAAATCCTCATCAAATCCCTTTTATGAACCTTCTAATTGATCACGATAAACTAGGGTTATTTGTGGTTTTTGAAGATTCTCAACAACAGGCCAGTTATAAAAGCAGGGTTCTTAAAGGTTTAGCCTAAGGTTTGGTAAATTGAAAGGATCTGTCTCCTCTCCGAATTTAGTTGGACTCTCAATACTGTGCAGTCAATGCACCAGCAATGTTAAATGCATCCAAAAATTTTAAATGTAATATTGAGTTATGTGGATTTAACTCAGTAAATCATTCGTATTTTTGGTCGCTAAAAACGATTTTGAAGGTTTCATTCATTTTCGATCCATTTTCCAATAACCAGTTTTGAGTAACTAACGCTATATCGCTCAAAATAACCAAAAAAATACAATTTTTTGAAAAATATTGGTGTACGTTTTAGGTCTTCGGGGTTGTTGATGATGATTCTGAAATCAGCGATTTTTTAGTACATAGATTATACATTTTTTGAAGAAATAACTTTCATGGTAGTTGAACTCAATTTTTGCTAGTAACCTCAGAACCAAATAGTTTTCAACAAGTGCGAACAAGGTTTTCAGCAAGGTTTTCTATGGATGTATTTGGAAATCATTGCTTTGAAGTTAAATTTAAAAAAATTAATTTCTTTAAAGTTGTCTAATGTTCTATAATAAATTGTACTTGAATTCGTACGAATAAATAAAATGTCTAAAACTTCTTAGTTTACGTTTCCTTTAAAATTCGACAAAATTAAAATTTATAAATAGAAATAAATGGAAAGACGAGTGATCTCGTTCTGTCTCAAAGACTTCGGAGATGACTAACATTTAACATTTTCTTTTTCCGTGAAAACTTTACATTTCCTCATTAAAAATTACGAAAAAAAAAGCAGTAAAATTGAAAATAATGCTTAAAATTTTAAATTAAAAAAATTATCGATAAAAAAAACAACAGAAGAATTGACGTATTTAAATAAGACAGCTTTTTTCAGGTGTTTCTTACACTTGAATAATTATTGATAAGTAATAAATATTGATAACAAATGTATAATTTAAAAAATTTTTCATTATTACTAGAATACAAATTCCAAATATTCTTTTTTAAAATTAATTAATTTAATTTGAATAAAATAACAAATAGAATTCAGCGAAAAATTGCGAAAAACAAGTTCCAAAAATTAATTTTCAAAAAGTAACAGACAGTGAAACTAATGTTTTTCAGAAGTTTTAGAATAATTTAAATACAATCCAATAATTCATGTGTAATAAGAACTAACATAGGTAGGGAGTTTATTAATAAAAACCATACATCGCCAGAAACACGTGCCCTGACGTATCAAATTTTGTTATTTTCTCATGTTATTTTATTTCAAATAAATCATGTATCCTTATCTATTTTTATTTTATTTTTTTGCTTTGTTTTACTTAAAAAAATTAAATTTTTTTATATTATAGTTAACAATTTTTTTTAATTAAATTAAATTATTAGTTAAGTTAACTTTGTTAATGACTTTTTATAATAAATATTACAAATTTCCTGCTAAATTCAGCCAAGTGCAACAGCATTTATTATAATTTAAATTATTGTTAAATAGGGCAAATAAATTTTAAAGACTTGCATTTCAGTAATCGATAAAATTTTTGAATGATAATTTTTAAACAATTATTTTTTGAGTTCAAAACTTGAGCTCCAAATTTAAACCATTTTAAGGGTTCTGTGCAGTTCAAGTCCGGAAAATACGTGTTCTCTTGCCACTGACGAAGAAAAATCGTATACGACCCTGGTACATTTATTTTCAACTCCAGTTTTTGGGTAATTTGAATTAAACGTCAGAGCAATAAATTGTAATTTTGTAAAGGCATTAAAATATTTCTCAAAAGATTTAAATTTAAATATTCATGAAAATTAAATTTGATCCGTAGATAATTTGCTGAATCAGAGCTAAGCATATCATTTACCAAAGTGAATAAGATGAAAAAATAAAAATTTGAACGCCTAAATTTTTGTAAAAAGATTTAGATTTAGTAAAGTCCAACCCCCTGATCGCATCACTGATTATTATACAACAAAATAAAAATGTGAATTTCTTTTGTACATAAAAATAAATATGCCTCTTTCTCTCTTTAAATGTAGTTTTAACTCACCGGAAGCAGCTGTTCTTCCAAGAGCAGCACGAGGTGGTAACAGTAGGTTTATGTTGAAAATGTATATAAAAATTTTTTATATTTTTATTTTCAAACCCTTCGATGCAATCATCCACAACCTTGCACTTTATTTATTACTAAATATTTTATGAAATATCACTGTTTTTTATTGCAATTAACTTATAATTTACGTTATTTGTACGTCACTTTTTATTTTTCTATATGTAAACAAAAAATTATTTGTTATGAAATCACCAATATATCTCACTGTATTCTTTTTTTTGTCTTTAATTAATTGTTGTTAAAAACATAACAATTAAAACATGTGTAATTATTTATTTTAAAAAATAATAATTAAAAAAACTGAAGAAAAAAAGTTTTGAGCCTCGTAATGATAATTATTTTTAGACTTGGTAATAATACGTGACCGAACTCATTGAAGCTCCACGTGCGAGTGCTAGTTCCGCGCGTTTCTTGTTTCCCTCGCCAGTAAATTTTGCAATGCGCATGTTTCTTAAACGACGAATAAGAATAAAGCAAGAAAGAGATGGTATATAATTCAAGTTTTCTATTGGTTAATTTTTCATCCCACCACTAGTTTTTAAAATTTTTTTCATACTTTTGCATTTTAAATTGAAAAAAAAATCTTTTGAAAATATTCTGCTGCAAATGCAAATTTTTTAAATATCAAAGAAATCATTATTATTTTTATTTCAATCAAAATAAAAGTAAGTAATACTCTAATTAAGAAAGAAAAAAGTCTTCTGTTACACGAATAAAGATCTATTGTAATTAATTAAGTAACAAAAAAATTATTTTTAATTTATTTAATTTTAAAAATACGCACTCAAAATTCAGTCAGTTTTCAAAATAAACTTAAACAAATATTATTTTATCTGGTATTGTACAAATAAAATATATTATTGATTGACATCACTATGCAACATATTTTTTTTGACATAAATTATATTGATGATGAATAAATTATAGATAATTTAGTGTACACTGTGAAAAATTTTGTGGTAAAATTTACGAAATTAATAAATTTTCTGGTCTGAGGCCTGAAAGCACGTATTTCCCGACAAAGACGTGCAACAGATGCAGAAAAATTTTATATGGGCCTTATCCATAAATAAAGAATGCCCAAAATCACAGTTTACCAACCTTGGCTTCGCCTTGAGTTTGAGCTATTCTTTACTTTTCTGGACGCGAGCCGCAATATACTATATTATTGACAGAAAAATATTTTTCAGTGTAAGCATATTTTAGTGAAATATTTTTTTTAAAAGCCTATTTTTGGCCCTGGAGACAGTTTTTTTGCCCATTATATGCAAAACTATGTTTTAAATCACGGGACAAAATATGGGGTTCGAATTATACATGCAATCTGCACTCGTGCTTGCTTACAACTGCATGCAAAGTCAGATCCAATATTTTGCTCCTTGTTTGAAAAATAGCTATTTCAAAATCTACTTATACATGGAAAATTGTCAATTAAATTTTTTTTCAAACTAATTTTATAAAATAAATAAAAAGATATATAGGACAATATAATAATTAAAAACACAAATATAATTATTACTGATTTTATCAAATGTACAGATCTAAATGTTTGAAAAAAAAAAAGACGTGTCATGAAAAAAAATATATATTGTATACAGGTCGTAAAAAATTGCAAAGTGATTAAAAAAAAAAAAAAATTCTTGAAAAATATTTTAAACATGTACATTGCATGCTATTGGTATAATTTTCAATTGTTGTGTACACTGATAATTTTTAAAATTAAATAAGTATCAGCTGTTTTTTTTGTATTTTTTGTTTAATTAGATAAAAAAAATTTAGAAATAATGCATTATTTTTTTTTATTTATTCTGGGTTTTTAGTTCGAATTTTGTACTATATTTTTATTATTTTTTGATGAAGTAATCATAAAATATTTTTTCAACAGAATATGCTGTTACATTTTCAAGTCGCTTTGTTTCAGTTTTGCTTAAAACGTTTAAAATTTTAAACATAATGAGGGTAAGTAATTAGGTAGCAAAATTTTTGGTTTTAACTCCTTGAGAATTTGCCCAAATGTGGGCTAAAACTGGTCAAAAAGCGAAAAGAAATTTATTTTAATATTACTCCCATAAGAATTCCCAATTTTTATTTTAACGTCAGTAAAATATCAAAAATTAGCTAATAAAATGTTTTGGCTCTTTGGAATTAAATCTTTACGTTCATTTTAAAACCAAAAAAATTGTTTTCTCTAATCTTCAGTTTTTTCAGTATTACTCTCGTTGCTCAAAATTATTTTTTTATGAGCTTCTATTGGTAAAAAAAATATTTAAATTTTTGAAAATTAAATCTGTAAAATGTATAACGTTACTTTTATTTTACAATTTTATTTTTATACTTCTTTAAAATGTGCACTTAAATTTTTTAGTTCAAGTATAAATTTTATAAATTTATGTGGTAAGTTGCACATGTGTACAGCATATTATAATGGGCCCATTGAAAAAGGACAGAAATAAAAAAAATTACTGTACAAAATATAATAATAATAATACACAAAGTGTATTATAATGAAAAACGCGAAAGAGCGCAAGAGACCCCATAGGTTCATGGCACGCGTTGCCAGCTGTCCCACAGCTGTCTCTCCATCTATAAAACACCACCTCCTGCACTTACGAATTTATCCAAATAAATATTACAGACAGAGAAAAATTTTTACAAAAAAAAAAATTACTAAAATTAAGGGAGTTCAATTAATTAAATTAATATTCACATATTTTTGTAAGGACTTGAGCAAGAATTAAAAATCTTTTTTGTGGTGTCTAATGATTTATTTAGAGAATCAGTTTTTTTTATAGATTAATAATTGTCAAATTAAGTTCAAAACTATTCATTGAACACAAAATTTATCTCGTTTTCAAAGTATGGGTCTAAAATTTATGAAACAGGTTTTCAGTCATAAAGAAACTACTTTAGAGCCGTTATTTATTATGTGCTCTATGTGTTTAACTGAAATAAATTTTTATGCAAAATAACAACCCCTTTCTTAAATTATATACACAATGGTTAGTTTTAAAATAATATAATTCCGAAATACAGTGTAATGGAATACAAAATAGCAATAAAATCATCCCTCTTTTTGTAATTTTAGACAATCTGAATTGAAGAAAAATTTTATCAATTTTTAAGGTTTCTTTTAAAAATTAACATGCTTGTTAGAATTTGTGCTGCATTTAAAACAAGTACTTATGGTAACCCTAAAACCCAATAAATTTGAATAAAACTATTGGTTAGGTTGAACCAGATATTAAGCCCCCTCATTTAACGTTTTTGTAAAAACACAAAAATTTGGTCATTTTTCTTTATGCAAAAGAGAAATTTGTAACCCATTTTCGAATTCAATGGTATAACTGTTTTTTTATACACGGGTACATCAAATCCTTGAGAATAATAACGACTTTATTAAAATTTCATGTAAAAATAATGAAAACATCTTTTAAAAATATGATACATTCAATTGCACAAAAAAAAAATTAAAATACAACTAAAAAATAAAAATTTTAAAATTGCGGTTTCTCATCCGGCGCACGAGACCTTTTGCAGAAACTACAGGAAATAATCCTGAAGTATTATATCCTAAATACATAATATAAAGTATACTAGGTTATTGGATTTCATTTTAAATATAATGAAATGAAAAATATACATAGAAAGATGAGAAGACGCATCAAGTATTTATGAGACCAGGACGAGATGTAATTTTATGTTGGGAATTGGGAAGAAACATATAAATATACAAATTTCATATTTTTTCATACAAAAATTTAAACTATTAAAAAATTTACGCACATGTTAGATAAAAAAAATAAAAATAATATCACGAAATGTGGAGAAAAGCAAAAAAAATAAAAAGGAACCGGAAATTACAGGGCATTAAACCCTTGGGCTTTGACATTTGCTTTTATTATATACTTTTTACAACATAAATTTGGATTTAAAAGGACTTATATATATAAAATTAGAAATCTTATGTATCAAATTTTATACCCAAAGCTTTATATTAATTAAAAGTTTCATTTTTTAATGAATAACAAAATAATCTTTTTTTACGAATATAGATTTTAATCTTACATTTATGTCAACTCAAATAAATTCCTTTTTTCCAAAAAAAAGAAAAAAAAAATACTATTTTTATAATGCATGCTGCAAGCAAGATTCTTTCTCTTGTTCAAAATAGGGCGGAGTAGGCCAAGTTGGCTCTTTTTTCCTTAATTTCCCTCGATTTTTTAAGGACTTGTCAATTGGAAAAACTGAATTTACATTGGTGTTTAACGGTTTCAAAACTGGCCTTAAAAACAGAATATTTCATTTTACCTAAAATTGAAAATTTTAGTTGACCACCTTATGAAGAGGGGGGAGTGGGCATTAAATTTTAGTATTAGGGCCCAGCAGGATCCAAATAAGGAAATTTATATAGAAAATTTACTTTTCTATTTCAAATTTAGATGCTGCAAAAAATTTTAGGCCCAGATACGATTATGGCTTAAAAAAAGTACAAGGCCCATTTTTAGGCCCAAAAAAAACTGTTATGCGGCTTTAAATGAAAAAAAAAAAGATGTTTTTGGTATTTACTACCATTTTCTGTATGATTGTTTTGGGGGAAAGACTTTCGGCGATTATTTGAATTTTAGGTCCTGCAGACCACCTTAATGGACCTAATTTGGCTTTTTTAAAGCTCAAAATGAACAACAAAGATATTTTTGGTAGGTAATAGCATTTTTACTCTAAGTTTTTCTGGTGGAAGATTGTTAGTGATCATCTAATATTTTGGGTCCTACAGACCTAAATGGGCTTCTTGGGGCCGTTGTTTCTGGGTAATACTAAAAGTAAATGCAAAATAGGTCGTAGGACCCCAAATCTCAAATAAGCCTTATCAGTCTTCCACAACAAACTTAGAATAAAATTCGTAGTATCTACCAAAAATATCTTTTATATTCATTTTTAGCTTTAAAATGCCAAATTGGGTCCATTATGGTCTGTAGGACCCAAAATCTCAAATATTCAGTAACGGTCTTCCACTACAACCTACACATTTACAATTAGAATAAAAATGGTAGCACCTACCAAAAATATCTTTTTTTTCATTTTGGGCCTCAAAAAAAGCTGAATTGGGTCCATTAGGGTCTTTAGGACCCAAAATCTCAAATAATCACTATCAGTCTTCCACAACAAACTTATAATAAAATTGATAATACCTACCAAAAGCATCTTTTATATTCATTTTTAGCTTTAAAAAGCCCAATTGGACCCATTATGGTCTGCAGGACCCAAAATCTCAAATATTCAGTAACAGTCTTCCACCACAATCCACAAACTTACAATTAGTATAAAAATGGTAGCACCTACCAAAAATATCTTTTTTTTTCATTTTGGGTCTCAAATGAAGCTGAATTGAGTCCATTAGGGTCTGCAGGACCCAAAATCTCATATATTCAGTAACAGTCTTCCACTACAACCCACAAATTTACAATTAGAATAAAAATGGTAGCACCTACCAAAAATATCTTTTTTTTCATTTTGGGCCTCAAAGAAAACTGAATTGGGTCCATTAGGGTCTTTAGGACCCAAAATCTCAAATAATCACTATCAGTCTTCCACAACAAACTTATAATAAAATTGAAAATACCTACCAAAAACATCTTTTATATTCATTTTTAGCTTTAAAAAGCCCAATGGGACCCATTATGGTCTGCAGGACCCAAAATCTTAAATATTCAGTAACGGTCTTCCACCACAACCCACAAACTTACAATTAGTATAAAAATGGTAGCACCTACCAAAAATGTCTTTTTTTTCATTTTGGGCTTCAAAAAATGCTGAATTAGGCCCATTAGGGTCTTTAGTACCTAAAATCTCAAATAATCACTATAAGTCTACAATAAATACAATAAAAATGGTGGTAACTACCGAAAGCAACTTTATTTTATTTTATAGAGTCGTATGAAAGCTTTTTTGGGCCTAAAAAATGGGCCTTGTATTTTTTTTTTTAGCTAAAATCGTATTTGGACCTAAAATTTGCAACAGAATCTTAATTTGAAACAAACAACTATACTTTCTATTTAAAATTCCTAATTTGGGTCCTGCAGATCACAATGGGGCCTTAAGACCAAAATCTAACCCCTCCCTATCAGTAGAACCCCTCCAACCGTAACAACTTTTATAAGAAACATTTTGTTATTTTTCTTTTTTCCGAGATATTTGGGGGTATCGTTTAAAAAGACTGGGGAAATTAAAAATGACGTTAAAATTAATATCCTCGGTCTTTTTAAGAACTTGACCGAAAGTTTAAAATTTTACTTGAAACCAGTGATAGACATTCTTTGAGAATATTCAAATTATCGCAAGTTTTTTTTGCGCTATGCCCATCACTGCTTGAAACTTATTTTTATGCGAATTTTAGCTATCGGGTATTGGAATTTCACCCAAAAATAACAAAATTTTAGAAAATTCATTCGATTTGTGAAAATCCATTTTCTGTTTATGTATTTTTAAACAATAAAGAAAATTTATTAGTTCGAAAAATCAAAAATTTCCACTCTCCTTTGAATCACACTTTGTTTCTGTAGCAACAATCAACGGCTTTTTATAATTTCCATATTTTTCAAGACAAAAATTTTTAATGGGTATCAAAACGTCTTAATCTCCCCTATTTAGAAGTTTTATATTTATTATATTGCATTACTTACTTTTTAGTTGTATTTATTTATATATATTTTGCATATAAGAATTAAAAAAAAAAAAAAAACAGAAAAGAAAATAAATTAATGTTAACTCTCCATTAAAAATACTTGTGGAGAAGTTCTCAAAATAGTTTATGAAGAAACGACAACGACGATTTTAAATTTCTATATACAGAAAGAGAGATCTTTTCTTCTCTTCTCCAAAAATAAATAATTATATTTTTTTTTCTCTAACTTTTATTTTTCTTTTTTGCTAAAAATTATGTACCAAAAAGATTCTCTGCATATGTCGACAAGAATCTTTTTTATTTTTTTTGTTTAGGTATTACAGATTTAAAATAAAAAAATATCCTTATCTTTTTTTGCAGTTATTATTCATTTTAATTATTTTTGTAAAAATATAAACTAGTGTTAAAATTTCAGAAATAAATTTGATTTATTTAATAGGAGAAAATACAGTAATTATAATAAATCAAAATTTACAATAAAAATACAAGAAGTAAAGAAATAAGTGAAATAACAGCTGATAAGCAAAAATTATTTGAACCACTTTTATTTCCAATATTCAAAGCTTTTTCAACATTTTTAACTTCCTTATTGAAAATATTTTCTACTTTTTTAAAGTCATCTTTTACGATTTCTGTAAATGAAAAACCTTTTTTATCTGAAATTATTCAATGAAATTATTTAAAAATTTATAAAACTAATTAAGATAAAATTTTAATGCTTACGTTGGGGTTTTGATGTTTCATTTATTTTCATGGCATCTAAAAAATTATTTATTAAAATTGAAATTAGATTAGATAGTCTAAATATAAAAAAAAAATTTTTTACCTGAATTGATTAAAGATTTGTTGTCATTGGTAATATTTTTAGCAATTATTTCGATTTTTATGGGTTTAATTGTGTTTTTACCACTCAAATCATTATTTTCTAGGCTACCTTTTTCTATTTTATCCAAATTTTCTTTGTTGAATCGAGGGATGAATCTAATTGTTTCCTTTATGAATATTTTTTTGGGTTTTACATTTTTATCAATATTATCAATATTTATTCCAAATATCGTTTTCATCAATGTTTTCATTATTTTTTCAAGTGGCTCAAATTCTTTTTTCAATTTTAAGGGATTCAGATCATTGTCTTTAAATGCAATAATGCCATTGGGGAAATTAGGTCCTTCGCCATTAATCCTGTTATCAAAGATCTCATTTCTTTTAAGGACATTTAAATTATTTAGAGGGATGTGTCTTTTTTCATTAGCAATGTTTAGGAAATTAATTAAGGGTAGATGGCGTATGAACGGGTCAAAATTATTATTCATTGGATTAAAAGATTTATCATCCTTTTTGTTATTAAGATTTATTCTTATTGGTTCGTGAATTCTAACAACCCTCTTTTCATCATTTGGTTTATGCAAATTCAGGTTTATTCGCAAATTTTCGGTATTTTTAGGTGAGTTAATTTTGGTCACATTTAAACGATCAGAATTATTTTTTTTATCATTTTCAGGTTTTTGTAACTCAAAATTATTATTCAACGGGTATTTAGGTAATTCATTTAATTGATTATTAATTTCTTCGAAGCCAATATTTACTTTATTTAAATTTGACATATTTTTATTTTTCAAATTAGTCATATTTTCAAAATTATTATCTATTAATTTTATTGGTAAATCATGTAAATCATGAACACGATAATTTTTACTATTACTGCTTTCAATTTTTTTATTATCATGCAAATTATCAAAATTTTTATTATTTTTAAACAAATCGTGATTATTAGGTTGGATAATATTATTTTTTAAATTATCATTTATTTTATCAGTTGTTGGATTTTTATCGTTACCAATAATAAAATTATTTTTAGGAAAATTTAAATTTTGAGGCGGAATTCGATCAGGCAAAGAAAAATCATTAGGAAAATCGATGTTATTTGGATTTTCATTTCTTAAAAAAGGATTTAAACCTGGAATTTGATTATTACCTGTTGGTCAAAATATTAATTTTTTGTTTTAATGTAAAAAAGTAAAGTACTTTGATTGTTAAAAATTTTATGAGCTAACCTGGTAATCTTCGACCCATGTTATCTGGTTCGAAATTAGGTGAATTCAAATTTGGAGGCTGAATAAAAGACTAATTAATTAAAAAGTAATGCTCAATGAATTAATTTTAAAAAACTTACTTGAAAATGATTATTCAGGTTTGGAAAAGCAGGCATTTCCCCAAAATTCTCATGGTTTGTATTTTCTAAAACAGCTTCTTGCTCTAGTAAAATAAAAATATTAATAATTAAAAAAAAAAATTAATTTAATCAATTAAAAACAATAAAAAATTATAATTACTTGTCAATTTAATAATCAATAAACAAAAGACTGCTTTAATTATTATAAAATTCATTTTTATAATAATTTTTTTAAAATAACACTTTTGTAGAACAGCAAAATTTTTTCTATTTCTTTTCAGTAGCTAATAAGACAATATACTGAAAATAAAAATTATTTAAAAAATATATTTTCACGATAAATAATTACTCATTTTGGTATTTTCTGGAAGATAATTCAGTCGTGTGAAATCAATAAAATTTCATTATTTTCATGATCCACGCATTTGTTTGTCATTTGCCAATATAATTATTTTTTAAACGTGAACATAAAAAATTATTTTTTTTATTGCTGTATTAAACTTATTTGTAAAATGTTTATCGAGTCATGCATTCGCTTGAAAATTTTAAATTAAGTACAAAAATTTTATCAATAAATTGGGGATAAATCTAATTTACCATAATGGTTCGATTTTGGATATCCTTTTTTTGCATATTTTACAGAATCTTTATGACAAGAATGATATTATTCTTATGATTTTTTTAAGCTTTATTCAGACAATAAAAATACATTATGAATTTTTAAAATAATTTTATTTTATTCAAATAATTGAAAATACATTTAAATTATACAATATAAGAGTATAATATATTCATAATAATAAACCCATCAACTTAATCTAAATTCTGATAATAAAATATGTAAATTTAAAATCAATGCAAACCTGACTGAACAATTTATTTTTTAGGATAATAACTATATACTTAAGTTAAAACTACCACCAATATCAGGTAAAAGGGAGTTTTTGGTATTTTGACCTTCGGAGCTACCGATTGAAATTTCCCCGTTAGTTTTTGAATCTTGATTAATTTCGGAGTTAATTTTTGGAGGTGAAAGATTTAAGTCTAAATTCAAATTAAAGTTACTATTTTGATTGGATGGTTTATTTTCTGAGTTCATATTTAAATTCAGAGGATTATGTTCTAATCCCTTGTTTATAAGGTTTCCTAATTTATTAGTGCCCCAAGAAAGTAAATTACCTGAACCATTTGCATTATTACTATCAGCAGCGTTTTTAATATCTAACTTCAAGTTCTTATCAATATTTGGAGGTGAAAGATTCAAGTCCAAATTAAAATTGTTACTATTTTTATTGGTTGATTTAATTTCCGAGTTCGTATTTAAATTTAGAGGAATTTTTTCTAATCCTTCGTTTACAAGGTTCCCTAATTTATTGGCACCCCAAGAAAGTAAATTACCTGAACTATCAGTATTATCATTTTGGTTTGATTTAATTTTATTTGGAATCAAATCATTAACATTATTTCTTAGTTGTTTTTTATTCTCACCAAGCAAGTAATTAAATTTATTTTTTGAAGCAGCATTTAGATCAGTTTTATTTTTTACTTTAAAATCTTCATGGTCGTTATTACTTAATTTAGATTCTTTATCATAAGATTTTATGCTATGATATTTATTTTGTGATGTTGGATTATCTGAGTTACCGATATTATATTCTGATATTTTGTTGCTCAAACTAAAATGTCTATCATTATCAGCGTTCTTGTTATATAAGTTCAAACGATTCTCAATATTTTCATCTAACTCTTTGCTACTAACAGTTGAATAATCATTGTTGTTTAATTGTACTTCAGTTTTTCCATTAATTGATAGATCTGAATTTTTTATTGAACTATGGTTAAGATTATCTTTGTTGTTTATTTCAAAATTATCTTCATAATTGCTATTTGATTTAATCATTTCATCAGATGAGGGGCTACTACCCCAACCAGATTTTTTACTGCTATCAGCATGCTTGTTCCTTATTTTATTCTTTTTATCATCAAATGATTCAGTATTATTCAGATTATCAAACAAAAATAAATTGTCTGATTCATCAGAATGATTATTTTTGTCTATTTTATTATCGTTAATCTTTTCATCTAGCAATTTTTCCAATTTAATTTCAGAAGAAGGATTTAATAAGCCTTTATTTTTTACTTCAAAAATATTATTATCTTGCTGGTTTCTGAATTTAGACTTTTTATCATCTGATTCTTCTTTGTTTAAATTATCTGATAAAAATAAATTGTCTGATTTATCAGCATGTGTATTTTTGTTTATTTTATTATCATTAATTTTTTCATTTATCAATTTACCTAATTTATTTTTTACTTCAAAACTATTATCACGCTGATTTTTAATTTCTGATTTGTCATCATCAGATTCGTCATTGTTTAAATTATCTGATAAAAATGTATTTTTGTTTATTTTATTATCATTAACTTTTTCATTTATCAATTTACCAAATTTATTTTTTACTTCAAAACTATTATCATACTGATTTTTAATTTCTGATTTGTCATCATCAGATTCGACATTGCTTAAATTATCTGATAAAAATAAATCCTCTGATTTATCAGCATGTGTATTTTTGTTTATTTTATTATCATTAATTTTTTCATTTATCAATTTACCTAATTTATTTTTTACTTCAAAACTATTATCACGCTGATTTTTAATTTCTGATTTGTCATAATCAGATTTGTTGTTTAATTTATCTGATAAAAATAAATTGTCTGATTTATCAGCATGTGTATTTTTGTTTATTTTATTATCATTAATTTTTTCATTTATCGAATCACCTAATTTATTTTTTACTTCAAAAATATGATCATGCTGATTTTGAATTTCTGATTTGTCATCAGCAGATTCGTCATTGTTTAATTTATCTGATAAAAATAAATTGTCTGATTTATCAGCATGAGTAATTTTATGTATTTTATTATCATTAATTTTTTCATTTATCGAATTACCTAATTTATTTTTTACTTCAAAAATATGATCATGCTGGTTTTTAATTTCTGATTTTTTATCATCAGATTCGTCACTGTTTAATTTATCTGTTAAAAATAAATTGCCTGATTTATCAGCATGTGTATTTTTGTTTATTTTATTATCAAGCTGGATTTTGATTTTAGATTTTTTATCATCAAAAGAATCATTACTATTTAATTTATCAGATGAAAGTATATTGTCTAATTTTTTAGAATATATATGAGGCCGTAGGATCTTGGAAAGTAAGATATTATCATAATTATTCGAATTATCAAAGGAACCTTTATCATAATCGAAATTGTTGTTTGATAATTTATCACTTGTCATAACATGATTATCAACTTTTAAAGGTAGAAAATTCTCTTCTTGGAGGTTGATGGAATCATCATTGGATCTTTTTGAATGTTGGAAAAAAAGCTTGTTTAAAATTTCTTCGTTAAGATTTTTGTCCAAATTATCCTTGTATTTTCGGATCTCAAAATTTAAAGGTTTCAATATTAATTTTGACTTTTTAGGTCTAATTTTTTTATCCATAATGAGTTTAGGCAAATAATTATTAATTTTGGTGTCTGGATTTGTTACAATTTTAAAATACCTTTTGTTAGTATCTTCTAAACCATCGTTATAATCGAATTTTATTTTATTAAGAAAGGTTGGCCCATCAATATAATTTTTTAAATTAATTATTGGGCTCTTATAATCGGATGAACCATCACTGATTTTTGATTTTCTTAGTTGCCGAGGTATGAAATCAAACATTGGAATTATGTTTTTATTAATTAGTGGTATTGGTGAGATTTTATATTGTAAATCATCATTGGTTAATATATTATCACTATCAGGTTTTAAATTATCATAGACAATAATTTTTACATTTTCATTTTCAGGCGTTTCATTAAAAATAGGAGCTAAATTATTTCTATAATTGGAACCAATTGTTTTTTCTAGACTTGGAAAATTGGTACCAATTGTACCCAAAGGAAAATTTTTGATATTTATCAAAGGTTTATTTTCAATTAAATCATCATTTTGAATCCCAGAGTCATCATTAATGATTATGATATTACCTGAATCATCATTTCCATTAAAGGTGCTAATTTTTTCTGATTGATCATTGATTGCATCATTTTCCATTTTATCATTGCCTATAATTTTGTCCATAAATGTTTGTAAAATATTTAATGGTTTCAAAACAGGTGGTGCTGATTCTTTGATTATTCTAACGTAATTACCATCATTATTTGTATTTTCTACATTATCAGAATCAGTCATATCTATGAAATCATTGTTTTGATCAAAGCCTGTAATAATTTTTAACTTTGAAAATGCAAATTTTAAAAAATTATCATTATTATTATTATTCTTACCTCTTGATTTAAAAATGAGACTTAATGGATTAAAATTTGAAGGCTAAAATATTTGGTTGCATTTAATTGAAAATTTGAGAGATTTTATTATTTTACTTGATAAATATTTACTTACTTGAATACTACGATGATAACGAGGTTGCTGGTCAATACCTAAATTGTATCAATAAAAATATGAATTAAAAGTTTTTCATAGCTTTTTTAAATATTTTAATTTAGTACCTGAATTCGCTAAAAAATCCGGCAAAATTCCTTGCTTTTTGATAACTATAAAATCTTCTTGCTGTTCTGAAATATAAATTTTTTTAAAATTTTGATTAAAAATATTTATAAAATTATAATTAAATACAAAAAATAGAACTTAGCTTACTTGAAAATTTTATAATCAACGAGAAAAACAATAATATTTCAATTTTCATTTTTGTATTTTATTTTTATATATCACAAATTATTTTAACGTTTTGTTTGCTGAATTTTATAAAAATGTATCAGTTAATAAAAATTTTAAGAAATTAAACAAAAATGTTAAATGAGACTCATGAGGTTATAAACAAAAAATTATTCTCGAAAAATTATGCACGAAGGTAACAAAAACAGCTATACAATTCGTGACTTTTTATCTAAAACTAAATAAATAAATAGTGATTAAAAAAGAAAACGATTTATTGTCAAATAAATAAAAAAATATACATTTTAAATATGAAATTTGAAATTAAAAATTAAAAATGAATAGGTTTAAATTCGTAATTATTGTTATGATAATCACTATATTTTTGTTGGTAAAATGACGGTGATTCAATGGGGCGAAATCCTTGATAATTGTTTTGATAATTTTGTTGCAAATTATTATTATCATAGTTGTAATAATTAGGTTGTTGTATCAACGGTATAACATTTTTATTTGGTGTTTGAAAATGTTCTGGTACACCGTAATTTGTTGTTAATTGAATATGCGATACATTTTGTGGATAACCATTGTAATAATAACCATGGAAGTCAGTATTATTAGACATTGTTGTATTAATCATTTGATTTTTATCAGTTGTGTTTGACATGGTCACAGTAGTTATTGCTGATTCTGTTGCATTGGTTACTGGATCTATTGTTGTCGTATTTTCACTTAAACTTCCTGTTTCTGTTGCAGTTGTTGTTAATGTAGTTTCTGGTAACTCTGTTGTTGAAGCTGTCGTCGTTGTTGTAGTTTTTGTTGTTGTTGTTGTTGTTGTTTTTTTACCGAATAATGAAAATTTGCTTTTCTTTACATTATTAGTTCCAGTTCTTCTTTTTAGTTCTAAAGTATTTTCATTCTGTAATTTTAAATATTTTCAAAAGAAGTATAAAAAAAAAAGTTTGAGTAACTTTTAATTACCTTATCTTTCATAGATTTTTGGAAATCCAAATTTTCTCGGTTTAATAAATCCATGTCATCCTGATCCTGAATATCATTGTTAACAACAATTAAAACATCATCATTATTTTCTGGATTTTCACGATCAGCTAAATTTGTTTGGTTTAAGAAACTAAGAATCCACTTGAAAGGATTCAGAGATGCCAAATAATCAAAAGGATTTTCATATAAATGCGGAAATGGTTCATAAATTGCTGCAATATATGGACTCAGTTTGCTTGATGGGTTGTTTAATGTTAAGGATATTCTTTTATCATTTGTGGCCTCATAATTATCATCTTTATTTAAAATATCTGGTGATCCAAGTCCTGCTAACAATGACAATTTTCCAAATAATCTTGGACTATTTTGTCTTATTTTACTGATATAGTCATTATTTTTAAATATTTTCTCATATCTTAACAACGGCGATCCCCGTGATTCACAAGCTTTAAAAAAAAATTAAATAAATTATTAAAATTTTATTAAACACTCTCTTAAAATATCAAAAATTTTTACTTGAATCAAATAATATTATAACAATAATTAGCAAGTAAAATTGGAAAAATATTTTTTTACACATTTTCACTGTTAAAAGTCTAATGAGAAACTAAAAAAGATTTTTAAATATTTCCAAAGAATTAAACTTATGCGGGTGTAGGTATATTTTGACCCCCATACAAAAAATATTAATATTTTAAAGAGAAAGTTTTTATTTTTTATATTTCTGATAAAAATAATATAATTATTATAAAGTAGTTCATTTAAATATTTTAAAAAACTGTACCCTACTTTTTTATGATAGGTAATTAGCAAAGTTTCTATATCATTGCACTTAGTCTCAAAATGTAAATTATTAGTTAAATTTTTTAGAAAGTTTAAATCATGTATTATAATTTTTTTTATAAAATTAAAAAGTTGCAATTACCTAATTGCTTATGAATTATGATATTAATAATTTTCTGCAATTCAAAAAAGGCTACTAAGTAGGAAGAAAAAATTATCTGCTGATAAATAAAAAAAATCGTTTTTTATTATTAAAAAATTAATTTATTCAAAGATGGTGTTTTTGAAAGATCTGGTTTTTGATTATTTTATACAATTATTAATATTTTAATTAATATTTTATTTAAGTTAATATTTTACCCTACCTAGTTACAAAATTGATAATAATTTAATTATTTAATCAAAAATTATTTTTTCACAATTTAAAGTTCCCTCTCGTCTTTATCTATTGCGTGCGCATCGTCACGTGGACCACATCACACATGTTTTTTGAATTTTGTGCTTAACTTCCATCCATAAACTCATAAGGGAAGTTTGTGTATAAACAATAATTATTTTTTATTTAAATAATCATTTAATTATAAAACAAAAGGTAAGTTCTGATTAATTAGCAAAATTAAAAATATATTTCAATAGTTATTTAATAAAAGTAATTTTAATAAAGTCTGCTTTTTTTTTTGTTTACTTGATCGACTCCGAATTTTATCTTTTTATCAAATCATTTATTATGTTTAATTTATAAATTTCAGCATGGAGCAGATAAATCCAAATTTAAATGCTGATGTATATAGAAATTTAAGTTATTATGAGCAGCGTACTATTTATGATAAAAATTTAGAGGTTATCTTAGTACACAATAATGATAGTTTAATGATAGGAGCAAGCAATATGACAGATCGTTATTGGAATGGCACTATTTGGTATTTTGATAATCCCCTTAATTTTGATTTAAATCAACCAACTGCTTCAATACGTTCTGAAACTGGAATATCTTCTGCTACTTATCTTGAAAAACACGATAAATTTATTGCTGGGGAAGATAGTGGTGTTATAAAAATTTATCAATTAGCTTTTAATAATGAAACTCAAACTCAAGAGCTTCAGTGTAGAGGAGGTGCATGCCAGCATGATGAAACTATATCATCAATAGCAACATTCCAAAATAATAGCCAAATTGTCACAGCAGGACTAGATGCATGTATTAAAATTTGGGATGTTACAGAAATGATATCAATTTATTCATATATTCAAGCTCACATGAAAGCAGTTACATCTGTTGATGTACAAAGTACAAATAATGATATATTTTTTTCTGCTTCCATGGATTGCGAAGCTTTACTATGGGATATAAGAAAATCGTCACCTGCTTCATCATTAATTTTAAGAGACTGCTCCTTAACAGCGATAGCATGTAACCAAAATGATGAAAATATAATAGCTGTAGGCGGTATAGACGGAAAAATTTCTATGTTAGATCTCCGAAATACAAAAGAATCACCTGTACATGAATTTACGCCTTTACCCAGAGGAATCCACAGGTTATTATTTAGCCCTTATAAATCAAATCTTTTGGCTGCTTGTTGTGATGGAGCAGAAGTTAAGGTATTTGATACAGTAAGCAATTGTTCTACTGTTTATGAAAATAATGAACACAAAGATTTTGTTAGAGGATTAGCTTGGAATAAAAGTGATTTATTAACGTGTTCGTGGGATAATACAGTACTAAAACATAATGTATCTCAAGTATAAAACAATTTTTTAGTTTAAATTATATAGTTTAAAAATTGAAGTATTTCATAAAGCCTTCAAAATATGTAAAGATTTATATTTACATAAAAATTATAATTAATTGTTTTATTTGTACATTAATGTTTGTTATAAATTGATTTTTTATAACAAACAATTCTCTTGAAATCAACAGGATTAAACTTTTATATTAAAAAAAAAAATTCAATACACAACAAAATCTGGCATTTATTTTTACAAAATAATTATTAATGCCATTAGATTTTATTTTTAAAATTGTTTATTAAATAATTTTTTTTCTTAAAAGTAATGAAATTTAAAAATTTATTCAAATAACAATTTATAAAACAATTTTTCAAGACTGTGATTGTGAAAAATGTACTGTTTGTAAATGTAAATATTGTATTATTTACAAATATTTTTTCAAATTAATAAAATATCTTTGAAAACCTTTGAAAAATACTATTGTAAATGAATAAATAATTTGTTAAAAATATTCTATACTGTAATAAAATAAATTTTATACTTTCAGTAATTTATTAAATAATTTTTTTTTTTTTACCAGATAAAAATAATAATATATTTTAAAAACCATATTTCGCGGGTATTACTCTCGATATATTTATCTTTTATCGATAAAGTAGTATTTAAAAAAAATCCGCCTATATATAAACATTTCTGAAGGTTTTCTGCAGGTTGTCTGCAATACTGTGTTGTTAAATTGTTGAAAGAATTTATTTTTTTTTTCATTTTATTTATTATTGTTTGCAATATTAGTAAATTTTTCTTAAGCATATAAATAATAACAGTAAAATTTCTTTTATTAGTAATATTAATGTTTGTGATTTGAGTAACCTTATGATGGGATCCTTTGTTTACAAGCTTCATTAAAATTTTTTCAGTTAAAACTTTAGGAATCTTATTGTTAACATCAGTATTATGTTAAGAAATTTGTTTTTAGTTTATTTTTAATAAAAATGAGTGAATATAAGTTGCACCATCTTGTGGGAGAGTTAATAGATCTTCTAGGGTAAGAGCAAATTTTAATATTTGTAAAATGTTTATGAATTTAAATACTTATGCAATTTATAAAAATTTATATAATTAGATCAACATCAGCACCAGAAAAGCACGTTGAAAAGTTGCAAAAAGAGTCAGCTATTTCTAATTCTCTGCCAGTAAGTTCAATAGCAACTCAAAGTTGTGTTAGACAACTTGCTAAGAACTCTCCTAATCCAGAATTATTTATTCAAAAATATGAAGAACTTAAATCAAAAAAGTATATTTTTAAAGACTGTTATTTTTATTATTGAATTATTAAATAAATAAAATAACTTTTATTTGTTAGATTAGATTTGTTGGGTCCTTTTATGCAGTTACTTGAGTTTATATCAATAGATAAAGAACTTAAAAAATATTTAGCTAAGCCTTCAACTACTTCAATTGAATCATCCTTAACAACGGTTAAAATAACATCTGAAGATGTACCTAAGGTAAAAAATCACTTACTTATTTGAAATTTTAAAAATATAAAAGTAAAAAATAAGTGAAATTAAAATATATATTTATTTTATAGATCTTTAAAAATGTAAAAAAAGCAGTTGCTGAGGGTGAAAAGAAAATGATTAAACAAGTCATTCCATCAAGCAAATTAAATGATGGTATCCAAATGAAAAGAACTTGGTCAGTAGAGAGGCCAAGAATTTCATGGGATTTTCAATCTGATAATTCAACTGGGCCTAATGAAAGTATGTTTTAAAATAAATAATTAATCATTTTTAGCATATAAAAAAATTATCATTAATTATTATATTTGTAGAAGTTGTACCAACTGTATCTCAAGAATCAATACTCCTTTGGGATATTTTAAATTGCTTAAAGGGTATCGATGGATCTTACATTGTAGCAGAACCATTAGAAACTCCTTATAGTGTTAGATTATTCAAAATATCTTCAGATGTTGGTGTGTATTATTTAGAATGATTTTAAATTTTGAATCTGTTAAATAAATATGAGATTAATTTAAAACATTTTCCAGATATATCGCTTAAACAGCTTAGCCAGAGAATATTACCATTGGCTTCTTATTACTCAATGACTATTAGATTTGTAGAAGAAAAAATTCTACCAGAGGATGGTCAAGTCAATCATGCATTAAGAGGAGCACTTAGCTGTTTATTGAAGGATTATTTGGTAATTTTTGATTAAATAATGTAAATAGTAAACAATAATATTTAATGTATTTGTTAACTTCCAGTTATTTGTTGTGCAACTAGAAAAAGATCACATAAGAGGAAAATTAAATTTGCAAAATTTGTGGTTTTACATTCAACCTACAATGTCAACAATGATAGTACTAAATAACATAACTTCAACAATTTTTAAGGTAACTCATAATTTACAACTTTTTTAATTTTATATTTAATATTTAGTGAAAAGCAAAATAATCATGTTAATTTAACAGGCAAATGCTAGAGGAGGAAAGGTTTTAAGCATTCTGTATGAGCAATTAAACAGTATGAGCATAGATGTCAAATGCAAGGAACTTTGCTTATTTCTTATAAAAGCCGCATCTGTCCCGTATATGCAAATATTAGAGAAATGGGTCTATAAAGGAGTAATATGCGATCCTTATCATGAAGTACGAGTTCTTTAATCAAATATTGATTTATTTTAAATAAAATTTAAATTAAAAATTTTTTTAAAAGTTTTTTGTAGAAGATAATGAATTAATCCAAAGAGAAGAACTTCCAATAGATTATTCAGCTGATTATTGGGAAAAAAGGTACACCATGCGGCCAGAAAGAATACCTGCTTTTTTAAATGAACATGCTCAAACTATCATTAAAACTGGAAAATATTTTAATGTTATCAGGCAATGCGGTATATAAATTTTTTTTAAATTACAAATCCAAAATTTACAAGTTACTACCTATAATAATTGTTTTGTTTCAATAGGGAAAACTGTTCAATGGGGTAAACAAGAACCTTTAGTATATCAGTATAGAGACCAAAAATTCATTTCTGCCTTAGATCGAGCTTATTCAGAAGCCGCAAGGATTTTATTAGAAGTTTTAATTCAAGAAAACGATTTAATGGGTAGATTAAAAAGTGTTAAAAATTATTTCTTGTTGGCACAAGGAGATTTTGTGGTAAGAGAACTATCTTTTCTTGTATCCTAAATCATAAATTTTTTTAAGTTTCTATAGTATTTATTGTTTTTTAGGTACAATTCATGAATTTATGTGAGCCTGAATTGAGTAAAAATATGTTTGATATTGTACTTCATCGGCTAGCATCATTGTTAGAAGTTGCCTTAAGGACATCTACAGCAGATTCAGATCCTTACAAAGACGATTTAAAACCTGAATTGTTACCTTATGATTTGCAATATCAGATGTTTAGAATTCTATCCATTCAAACAAACGAAGAAAAAGGTAAATAAAAATTATAAAGTAATTTATGCTAATAAATATTTTGATAAAGTAGTATTAGAGTATATTGACCATACAAAAACCATAGGCTATGTAAATTTTTTATTCTAATTTATTGATTTTATTTTCAGATTATTTCTTGCAAACAGATAAAGTTTTAATTGGTATTGAAGCTTTCGTTTTTAATTATGATGTAAAATGGCCAGTATCATTAGTTATTAATCGTAAAGCTATAGCTTGTTACCAAATGCTATTTCGTCACATATTTTATTGCAAACATATTGAACGAAAATTATGCAGAGTTTGGATTAGCAATAAAATAGCAAAAACATTTTCACATCAAACGGCAATGTCTTATCGGCAAGCATTTTCTTTAAGGCACAGGATGTTAGATTGTATACAGCATTTAGAATACTACATGATGGTTGAAGTTATTGAACCTAATTGGTTAACATTTTTAAATAAAATGAGCAAGGTAAATATATTGAGACTAACCCAATACTTAATTTTTTAAATAAATCATCTTTTGAATCAGGTTACTAACATTGATGACGTTTTAAGTGTTCATCAAGATTTACAAGATAGTTACTTAAAAGAATGTATGTTAACGGATCCAGAACTTTTAGCATGCATTACAGGAATTTGCACAACTTGTATAGAATTTTGTAAATTTATGCAGGTAATACAAATAATTTATTTTTCAAATTTTTAAATTTTTTAAATATGTAACAAAAAAAAATATGGTGATGATAGCGATAATAATAAAAATAAAAGGATATAATAATAAAATTTTTTTAATTAAATAATAAGCGTATGTGCCGATACTACATAGAGGCTGAGTTAACATCAATGATTGGTCAGTGTCAAGATGACATCTTTGATCCAGAGGTATTATGGTTCTGAAAAAATACAAGGCATTTCAATAATAAATCTTAGTGTAGAAACATCAAATGCTTGCTTTTAATCAAATCAATGTGCGATTCTCATTGTGTATATTCCCGTTATTTTTTTTTTTTATAAATTTTACAATTTTTTATAATTTTTAGAGTTGCATTATTTACAGCATAAAATTAAGCACGAGAATAAATTTTTTTCATTTTTATTATTATTTTAGAAATATTTTTAATTACATCAGATATGCAGCATGGTTTTTATTTCTTATATCTAGATTATTATTATCAATTAATGTTTTTTAAACTAAGTAGGTACCTAAAGATTTCTAAAAACAAATAAATAAATCAGAAATTTTTTTTTCTCAAATTATTAAATGATTATTTTAGTTTCAGTTTCAGTTTATAAGCTGAATTTAGTAATATAAAAAATACAATAATCAAAATACGTAATTTATTTTAAAAACTATAGTAAGCATGAATGAAATTTTAATTAAGAATTTTCTTTTGATTTGAAAAAAAAAAAAAAAAAAAAAAAAAAAAAAAAAAAAACCATAATTTATTGTTCAACTAAATAAATAAACAAATTAATTTTATATTCATACCACATTTATATGTACCAAAATCAGCTTGCCATAAGTAAAATTTTTATATATTTACACGAATATCACAAATTAATATTATTAAAATAATTATATTAAAAAGTTCATTTTAATTACTGTCATCCAAAAGAAACACATTGAAAATTTACTAATTTGCATTAAATTTTTTTTGTTTAGAGTGAGTGCGGGGCAAGTTCCAGTACTTTGAATAATACAATCAGCGAAGAAACAATGAGTTTTGAACAAAAAATTCAGAATATCGATACAAAATTCACAGATGCCATAATTCGTTTGTTAAATAGGATTTGTGATTTAGGATGTGACAATAGCAATGAAAAATTACTCAATGTGGTTTCTCGGTAAGTGTCTACTTATTTTTTTAAAATTAAGAGACTATTCTTACAATAATAATAATTGTATTTTTTAACAGTTTGGATTTCAATCTATTTTATACAAAAATTTTAAAAGAGCAGGCAGAAAAAAAAAATAAAGAAGAGAAATCAGTATAAGAGTAGAAATACTAAATAGTTATGTAAATAATATTCCATCCAAAATTAATTTTTAATATATTAAATTAAAATTATATTGATCAAAGATCAAATTTTTTTTTATATTAAATTGCTCTCTATATGTACTATTTAAATAAATAATTTTTTGTTTAATTTCATAAAATTAGATTTTTGTATTTAATTTATACTTATAATATATTATATTTTTTCAATAAAAATTATAAAAGTTGAACTATAATTTTCTAAATTCATGATATCTTACGCAGCATCATTATAATCAGAGACGTTTGCGTGATAGTTTTATCTATAAGTTGTACTTACAAGTGGCAATAATGCGGTTGTTTAAAAAAAAAAAAAAAAATTATTGGCCGCGTGTCTGTCGTTCAGGTAGTTCAAAGACCTAAACGTTCAAGGCTATATTTATATGATTCAAGTTACTTTTTCCTTCAAGGTATTACAGGTTCAAAGTATTATGATAAGAAAATAAAGAGCTTTTTTTAATATAAAAATAAAACTTACTTATCTATTTTCATTTAACTTTCGAACAACTATGTATTGCATAAAACATTCTTTCTGGTAATTAAAAAAAAAAATAGAATCATAATTTATTTATTAAATTAGATAATTATAGAAAGTATTAAGTTTAAACATTTTCTTAGAACAATTATTTAAACAAAATTAAGTAATTTTTTTATATATATTGAATAGAGTAATAAAAATTTATTGGAAATAATTAAAATAAATACTTTAATTGCGTATAAAAGACTGAATAATTTAAATCTTTTTTGCAAGTAGCTCTAGAAAAATAGATAAAAATTCCATTTTTAAATTCACATTATTTATTTATTTTTTATTATAAAAAAAAAATTTAGATTATCAATAACAAAATATTCGTGAGTTGGTTTTGTGTGTTTGAATTCGAAAATACAAGAGGATTCTCGCATAAAAAATTTTTTTAAACAGATATACATCTTTTTAAAGGTGTTTAGTTGTTTTTGTTTATCGAAAAAACAGAGCACGATTTTATAGTAAAAAAAAATCTTAGATTATGTGGGTGGATTATTATCATTGTTGAAAATTTATAAACTTTTTTTCGTGTGATACTACCGGTATTTTATTTATAAATGATAAAATAAAACAATGTGTTATTTCAAAAAAAGGTTTTAAATGTAATTTTTTTTTTTTATTTTATTAATTATCCTAAAGGATGACATCTTTTAATCTCAAATTAAAAATTTACATTAAGCTTTTTTTCAGTAAAAAAAAAAAAAAAAAAAAAAAAAATTGGATGAAAATTAATAATAAACTGTTTCTTGAAAACAATTTTTTTTTAAATTATTTTTGCAAACATCTAAAAAAACTTTTATACTCGATTTTATTAATAGCAATAAAAACAAGAGAAAAAAAAAAAAAAAAAAAAAAAAAAAAAAAAAAAATTGAATTTTTTTTTTCTTTAAAAATGGGTTTAGGATGAAAATTTTTGCACTGAAAATCTTAAAAAAATGTGAAAATGATAAAAAAAAAATTGCAAAAAGTTATGGGTCGAATCATATTGGTCAGGCTGCCGATACGATTCCACTCCCGGGCGCGATCCCACTACTGCCAACCACGGAGACTTTTGGCTGCTGGGTTTCCCCTCTGGCCCGGTTCGCCTCTCCTTAGCTAACCTGGCCACCCCGAACTCCTTCAGGGTGCCCATATCGATGGCTAGCTTAGTGCGGACGCCCAGTCAACGTGGATCCCGCACCACCAGGAACCCCCGACCTCAGACCCTCCTCCATAACTAGCCTCCAATCGCTGGATTACAGGAGCCGCTACACTCCCAGCTGTCTGCTAATAATTCGACCTGTCTATATAAGCCTAGAGTTTTTGTCATACATAATTTTATTTATTCATGTGAAAAATTGAACTTTAGTTAATTATAATTATTTAATAGAAATTAAAAAAATGTATTGTAATTTGAGTTACAACAATTTTTAAAGAGTTAATTCGATAGACGCGTGCGCGTTATCTTCCTTCTCTTTTTATGTATATTACTTTTACTTTTTTTTCTTTTTTACCATCTACGGTATAATAAAAAACACGTTGCATATCTTCAGGATATATTAAAAAAAGCGTTAAAAATTTTTTTTTTATACATAGAATTTCTGAGTTTTAAAATTCTAAAGGAAAAAATGAACATTTTGAGTAAAATTTGACTTCTGGATGTGAAAACAAAGCTTTTTGAATAATATACTACATTCTTAAACGGGTTTTAGAAAAGTTTATTTTGGTGAATGCGATGGATTATAGGCCCGAGGCGCGTAGCGCCAAGGGAATGTAGTCGCATTTAGTACAATAATTATTTCTAACACAAGTTTCAGAATTTTCTCTATTTAGGGCAATAATGACGGCCTCTCAAAACTGGAATATAGTCATTATTGTCCGCAAGTAGAGAATAATATATGTACCTATCTAAAATTAGGGTAAAATTAGATTTTTGAAGTAAAATGGTTTTTCTGATATTAAAAGATTTATCAAAGTTACTTCTAAATAAATTAAAATTGCTTACTCAATACTTTCTGAAGCAAATTTAAACCTTGAATCATTTGTTTAAATTGATCAACTTTTTCAAAAAAAAGCTCAATTGAGAAAAAGGAATAATTTTTAATAGAAAATGTATAAAAAAAAAAATTAATATTTGCAAGGTTTATTGATTCTGGGATTTTTGGGTTTTTTCTGGGCAGATTCTGGCCGAACTGGAAATCCTGAATCATTATTTAAAATTAAACAAAGAAAAATGCTGATTTAGAAAACTCATAAAAAAAATTTAGAGGTATAAAAATAAATAAAACAAATTCTTAAAATAACACATGTCTATTGTGCAATAAAATAAAATTTCTAATTGTACAAATGGAAAAAAAAGGTTTTAAAAAGAAAGGCATATATATTTGCATACATACGCAAAATAATAATATTTATTATTATTACCTAATATTTATTACAAAAAAACACAAAAGATATTTTTTTATATAACAGTACACACACGTGCCTTTTAAATAAATTACTGAATTATTAGATAAAGATTTTTTAATTCGATTGTTTAAATACTTTATGATATTGTTAAATAAAACAGTATTAAACATTTTCTTTTTAAAATTTAAATTAAAGAAATGTTTATTGAAGATTTAACATGACCTTATAACTACTGGTTACTGCTTTCTTCCTGCTGAAAAAAACAGATCAAAGATATTTTAAAATTTATTCTTATGTTTGCATTTTTTTATATAGGTCTCTGATAAAAAAGTAAATTTATAAACAAAACACGCATTTTATTGGCTCTAACTTAAATTGCGGTATTTATTTTTTTTACTTTAGCAGACTATTTGTTTATTTATAATTAATTTAATTAATTATTTGAAAAATAATAATACACTATGGTAGTCTTAAATGGGACAACTGGAGTTTTTTGCATTAAGAGAAACCGCTACTTTTGGAATCTTAAAATAAGATTTAAGTAGAATTGTGCTGGGCAAAAAATTATTGCAAATTTAATAAACACGCATTTTTAGCTTAAAAATTAAGTATTTTTTATATAAAATAATAATTGAATTTTTAACAATGGACTTTTTTGAGTACCCCATCGTATAAACATGTTCCATGTTAAAAATTTGTTTCTATAAAACTATTTATAAGTCAATTATATTTAAAGTTCTTTTTTTTGCTTAATTCAAAATCAAGCTTCAGGATTTCTAGTGCAAGTCTGGCCAGAATCTGCCTAGAAAAATTCCAAAAATTTTTTTATTTATTTTTTTTTTTTTTGTGAAAAAGGCATCTATTTTGGTTTGGATAAATATTCTGCTTATAAATAATTATAAATATCTCTATATTAAATTAAGGCTTTTAATTTAATCATTTCAATGAAAACAAATATTTGGTAAAACTGAAATTCCGCAAATTAGAAGAATTCAGCATTTAGTTGCTCGGTGAGGAAGGAATAAAGTTCAAAGTTTTCAGAAATGTGCCAATTTCAAGTTTTTAGTTTTCGAAAATTCGATAAAAATAAGCGATAATTACACTGTAAAAAGTAGCTTTCTTAGATTTACAAAAAAAAAAGAATTTTTTCGATAATTAGTAAATTTTCAAAACTTTTTGTAAATATTCGATAAAAATCGTAAATTTACTAAATTTAGTATATGATCCAAAATTTTCGAGAATTATCGATTTTTTTTTGTGATTTTACGAAAAAAGTTGTAAATTCAAAACTATTTTTCGGAAATTTACAACTATTTTTGTAACTTTTCGAAAAAAAATTGTAAATTATCGAATTTTTTGTTAATATACTAAATTTAGTAAATATACGATTTTTTTCGAATAATTACAAATTTTTTCGAAAATTTACTAATTTTTCGAAAATGTTCTAATTTTTTTTGTTAATATAAGAAAGTTACTTTTTACAGTGTAGTTTATTGAAAATTTTTCAATAAAGATAAAAATCTATCGTTAATCGAAAATTTTTTTAGTTAAAAATAAAAATCTATTGTTTATCGAAAATCTGCAATTAGGCAACCTCTGAAAAAGGTTTTTTGAGAGGGTAAAATGACTAAGGGACAAAATTTTTCTGAAAATTAAATTTAAGGGAGAACTTTCCATTTTTTGACCTAACAATCTTAAAAAGCACGATTTCAATTATACATATTGAAAATGAAGTGATCGTTCCTAGATATCAAAAAAAAAAAAAAAAAAAAAGAAGAGCAGATATTATAATGACTAATGATGAAGTTTAGCCTCCTTTATATATAATTAAATGAAGATAATCTTAATGGAATCCGAAGCTAACATATATATAAAAATGATTAAGTGATGCAACGGTAATGAAATTTTTTAATCTTATCGTTACTTTTTTAAATAGAAATAATTTATTCGTAACACATTACGTCATTTATGTAATTTTAATTTTTTTAATCTTAATTATAATTTGTACATTTAAATGGCAATAAAATGCTTCCTATTTTTCTATGAAATAATTCCCTTAATGGATTTAAGGAGGTTTATCCGTGGTTTACTACGTTTTTGCAGGAATTACGATTACCGACAAAAATTTTTTTTTTTAAGTTTATTTTGGAAGCTACTAATTGAAAAGAAACTATAAAAAACCATTAATAATCCAAGAATATTACCAAAAAAAGTCTCATAGTATTATAGAATTTAAAAAAACGTCACTAAAATAATGAGCTTTTTGGTTATGTTACGTGTTTTTTATTAATTTTACGAAAATAAAGTCGATAAAGTATGTAAAACTAATTGGGAATGTAATCTTTAAGTAATTATTTATCAGATTTATTAAGTTTCATCGATCTGTGTTATTAGCACCCTACTTTTTATAAAGCCGAAACAAATTTTCCCATAAGCGCAATGTTAAAATACGACTTTTATTTTATTAATAAAAAATTAATTAAGTCGATGACATAGGTAAAAATAAGTCGATTTTAGCTCAAAAATGTTTAAACTTTAATACTATTCACGTTTTATTACATTCTGTTATTATTTTTTTTAACGGATAAACCTCCTTAATAATAAATTGGATTTATTAGATGTGCTTTAAATATTTTATTTCAAAGCAATGCGTACAATGTTGAATACATCTATAAATAGATTTTAATTAATTTACAATTTTTTTTGGTTTTACAGACAAAAAGTTATTATTTTAATGTTAGTGCAATAAAGAGTAACATGCGATATTAAAAATCATCAAACCTGTTCATTTATCGAAAAATTTAAATTTTAAGAGCTGTGATAAAAAACACATTAATCAAAATTTTAAATTTTCTTTTTTTTTTCCCATAAATTTTCTTTCGTTATTATATTTGTACTTTTATTTTTAAATTGATTATTATAAGGCTTATTATAAATTTTAGACATTTTTTTATTATTTTCATTAGAATTTCGTTGAATCTTTATTTTATAATAGTAATAAAAATTTTCTATAAAAAGCATAATTATTGCAGTACCATGTCCTACAAGTAAAACAATGAATACTGGTAAAAGTTGTGAAAGACCTAAATTTTCATTTGATTCGCTATCATCCTCACTTGTTGGTCTATAATTTGTTACTTCTTTAACCCAATAATCTGTTAAACCAGTTTCGTCGAGTCTTTCAATATATTCATTTATCTCATGATTAAATGGTAAACCTCGTATTTTAGCAAACGCTAGTTGAAATCTATTAACTGGTTCAGCTAGAACATAGCCATTCTTAAGAAAATCATACTGACTTAAAGAGTTATTTGTTTTCACCATCAGGGCTGTGTCTATAATTTTACCCCCTTCAAAATCTTTCAGCGTATCATGAAATTTATCTGTATCAATGTATTTTATATTTTCCATAAAATATCGATCAATATCATTGATTTCATTATCAGTATCACTGTTATCGTAAACCCAATTTAATTGAATATCAGCAAGCAATTTTAGACCGGAAAATCTAAGTTCCCGAATAGTTTTTATTTTTGAAGACGACCCTGTCAGTAACTTGCTAGACAAAGAAGCAGTATAATGTTGAGTAACCAAGTAACCAACCAAGGCCCAAGTGATAAAAAATATTCGACGTGAAGCTGTTTTTGGTTGTCTAGGTTGCGCAATACCAAGCAGTAAACCCACTAATCCAAGAATTCCTTCTTCTTCAAATTTAAACAACGATATAGCGATAGACGAGGCAGCTAATAAACCAACGAGAGCCAACCAAACTTCATCACTCAACGGAGAAATTAAACCTCTTAATGAAACATTTGTTGACTTTGGTATTAACCAAACAATTTCAGCAATCTAGATTAAAATATTAAACAATATAATTGAATTTATGGTGAAGAAAATTATACTTACATCGTAAAATGTTGAGTAAACCACGTATTCTACGTATTCCCTATTAAGTCCACCGATCACAAACTGGCTATCTTTTTTTAAGCATGATAGTATTACATCATTAGTATTTGTTAAATTTTCGGAATATATTTCTACGTAATGCAATTGGAAATTCATAGCAAAAGATATTTCGTTTAAAAGTGCTACTTCGATTCCAGAAATAGCCCCATCACTTAAGAAAACATAAGGCTCTTTATCAAAATATGATACTTTCATTATGCAGTTATTGAGTTCAGTTTCTCGAATCATAATGTTAAAAATTTCATCATAAGAAGCTTCTTTCATGCAGGAATTTCCTATTATTTTTGGTTCTGTTGGGTTGCAAGGCTCATTCGATCTGAAATCAATTGACTTCGCCAATAAAAAATCCTTATCTACTAATCCAGCTATAACCACGTTGTGTATTTTTCTGTAATATAAAATTTGCACCAAATATGTAGCATCTGCTAAGAAACTATGCTCGTCAAAATATGGGTTGGTTAGAATGACAATATAGAGCAAACAATCATCTGAACATAAATACAATAATTCTGGTGTTTTGTCGTATTCCAAAGTACCTGGTTTATCCATTAATATTATCGCATAAGGACTTGAAGAATACTGAGTTTCTAAATCAAGTACTCCAGTTAAAAGGTACATTGGTAAATCAGATCCCAATAAGCTTTTCAGTACAATGTCATTTTCAGCTGAAGAATACTCATTATCCGATATTAAGAGTGATATTGGATAAGTGTCCTCTAAGGAATGGTTCAAAAATCTTGATAAACAGCTCATACCAATAGATAAATTATTTGAATAAAAATCAGCATTTCTTTCAACAGCAGTAATATTATTTATTTTAATTTTTAAATTTTTAGTGTCGTTTTTTGCCAAAACTAAGCTTAAAAATGTCATAACAGAATGCAAAAATAGCAAGATATTCATTTCTGTTTTTTATAAATAATAAATTATGACTTTTACTCGATTTTACATATTGTTTTTAACAAATTCTACTTTATTCAAGAAAATCTAACTGAAAACTAACGTATTACTGTACCTTGAGTTTTTATTTAAATATCTATTTTTATTTTATATGCAAAATATTTATTTTACCATTACAGTAAGCTCGATTGTATTTTGAAATATTATTTTGAGCACGCTATATAGGTATTTATATATATTTTTTTGTAAATAAAATATATTTACAGAGAAAAACATAAATAATTATTCAAAAAACAATGTTATTATTTCACGAATTTTGCCTCAAAGGAAAAGAGGTACTGAAAAAAATACTATAATTCCGCCCCTTTGTAGTCTCGTTAATTTTTTGCTGAAAATAACCCAAATAAATTTTTTTTTTTTGCAAAATCTTTGTTATTATGTACACTGTAAAAAGTAAATTTCTTAGATTTACAAAAAAAAACAGAATTTTTTCGAAAAATTAGCGAATTTTCAAAAAGTTTTGTAAATATTCGAAAAAAATCGTATAATTACCAAATTTAATATACTAACGAAAAATTCGAGAATTCTCGATTTTTTTTTTGTGATTTTACGAAAAAAGTTGTAAATTCACAACTATTTTTTGAAAATTTTTGAAAAAAAATGGTAAATTATCAATTTTACTTGCGAATTCACAAAAAAAAAATCGAGAATACCCGAATTTTTCGTTAGTAAACTAAATTTAGTAATTATACGATTTTTTTCGAATATTTACAAAATTTTTCGAAAATGTTCTAATGTTTTTGTTAATATAAGAAAGTTACTTTTTACAATGTACCTTTTGCAGAATTAATAAAAAAAAATTTGCCTACCTCTAATACCCCTTAACTCTTTGGAATGGTAAATTAATTCTATATGTTCGAGTCATAATCCAGTTTTAGAGATCTAAAATCGATAATTAGGTTTAGATAAGCTCTACTGTAGGTTTTTTGTGTCACTTTAGGAAATAGAGATAAACATTTAACTCAGCAAAAATTAAAGATTTGTTTGCAATATATTGGTACTAATGGTCACATACATGCTATTTTTTTAAAGAGTAATTAACAAAATATTGGGTTTATTTGATTATGTATCAAAGTTATTTAATTATAGAGGGTAAAAACACCCTCAAAATAAGAAAAATTTGAAAAAATATGATATAAGTTTATTAACGAAGTATGCATATTTCATTCTTTATTAACTTTTGTACTTGAAAATGTTTTATCGTATTTTTACCTTTATTTAAATTACTGATTCCTTGGTTTTGGGTTTTTTTTTTGTTTGAGAATTACTGTAAGCTAAAACTGCTTCTAATAATATTAAAATAATGTAAATTTTTGATAAATTGAACACCTTCATTAACAATATTTTGAATATTTTACTAATTTATGCTTATAAAGAATGAAGCACAACTAATCATTATTTTATATTTTGTTGCTGAAGTTTGCTTTAAAAAAAAATTAATAAATATTCGATATATATGGGCATATCCATTACTTTTCATACAAAAGTGTGCGCACCCATGACTCCGATCGGGCTTAAATTTTCAGGGGTGATTTAAAGTAATAAAAAACTCAGCCAGCCAAAATTTCAGCCATTTTGCAGGACGGGTTGCCGAGATACAAGCTCTAAAAGGTCCAAAAATAGCTGTTTTTAGCCAATTTTCAAAAATTTACTGGGCTTCAAGGATTAGTCCAAAAAACATCCAGCAGATCTCATTTTTTTCCTTGAACTTTCAACTTTTACCAAAAAAATTTTCAAAAAGTTTCATCGAGTTGATTTTTACTGGCACTGATTAACGTAAGATTCATTTTATCGAAAAATGCTGATTTTTGAACTTAAATTGTGACTCAGCATCATTAGCTAATGATTGATAACTCATTAAAAGCGTTCTAGCAAAGACCTTTCAAATGAGACCTTAAACGTTAAAAAAGCTTATCAAGAACCGGAGATATAAGCAATTGAAAGTTTGCTGTTTCCGAAAATATCGATTTTTTAACAACTTTAATCGTCTACAAAATTTTTCTCTGAGCATTTAAAGAGCTGAAAATTTCAGGGAAGCTTTTTTTGATATTAAAAAAAATTCCCTAAAAATTTGGGCGATGGTATTGGCTTCTGTTTGTAGATATAAGACTCTGAAAATGTGTAATAATTGGACCAATATTGGCCAATAATTGGTTAAGGGGTCAACCAAAAAATTTTTCTTCTTCAATATTCGAATAGTCAGGGAAAAATGAGCTGATTTAAAAAAAAAAAAATTTATTTTTGACCAAAAAATAAGCAAGTTATCATCATTTTAAGATTTTTTAAAAAATATTCCAAAAATCCCAGTTTTAGGGTCATTATACAGTATTCTAACTTGAAATAACGATAACTCGCTTATTTTTCGGTCTAAAATAAAATTTTTTTTTTTTAAATTGTCGAATTTTTTCCTGGCTATTCGAATATTTACAAAAAAGAAACTTTTTATATGCAAAAATTATTTTTTTGGGCCAAAAACTACCCTAATACATTGACAAAATAAAGTAAGTTCTAAAGTAATTTGCCAAAAAAAAATTTTCAGCTCTTTAAATGCTCAGAGAAAAATTTTGTAGACGATTAAAGTTGTTAAAAAATCGATATTTTCGGAAACAGCAAACTTTCAATTGCTTATATCTCCGGTCCCTTATAAGCATTTTAACGTTTAAGGTCTCATTTGAAAGGTCTTTGCTAGACGCTTTTAATGAAACCAACCGGAATTCTTTAGCTAATGATGCTGAGTCACAATTTAAGTTCAAAAATCAGCATTTTTCGATAAAATGAATCTTACGTTAATCAATGCCAGTAAAAATCAACTCCATGAAACTTTTTGAAAATTTTTTTGGTAAAAGTTGAAAGTTCAAGGAAAAAAATGAGACCAGCTGGATGTTTTTTGGACTAATCCTTGAAGCCCAGTAAATTTTTGAAAATTGGCTAAAAACAGCTATTTTTGGACCTTTTAGAGCTTGTATCTCGGCAACCCATTCTGCAAAATGGCTGAAATTTTGGCTGGCTGAGTTTTTTATTACTTCAGATTACCCCTGAAAATTTGAGCCCGATCGGAGTCATGGGTGCGCACACTTTTGTATGAAAAGTAATGGATATGCCCATATATATGAGCAGATCCAGTCAGTTTGCAAAAAAAAAATTTTCTAATAACTAATATTTGGTTACTACTATTATAAGAAAATTTGCTGTCAGTAACAATAAAAGTTAAAAGAGCTAAAATACTCGAGAAAAGTAAATATTTCTTGAAAATTGTCCCAAATATTACTGATTATTATTTTTTTACAAAAAATATATAATTTCAAGGATAAATAATAATAATTTTTAATATTTATAAAAGTATAATCGATATACAAACATAATTATTTATACATTACATGTAATTTTTTAATTTTATTTTCAGAATTAAATTTACGAGTCTTTCATTATAGTGTCTCGCAAAAATATGTTATTATTCGAACTTAATGAAAAAATGACATCCTGAGTGTTCTTGCCAAATTGGAGTACAATTATTTTTTTCTTTAAAATAATTTTGACAAGGTTTTTAAAAAAATGGTGGTAAAAGATAGAGATAATAACATCTGTCTGATAGTTGAATAAAGTCTATAAAAGTTTACGATAGATAATGAAACGTACTTTGATACATAAAACTAGCTACTGTACATATTAATCTCATAAATAAGCGTGCTTACTCCGATAAATATATAACTATATTATAAAAATATATACCATTAGCAATAAGGGGTTTCCTGATCTTCTTTATGCCATATAATTACCCTTGTACGTGCTTATCATTAATAATGTACAATAAGTATATAGAAGTCATCACTCTTGAAAACTGTAGGTAAGCTGAGATAAGGTCGGTCAGTAGCGTCGCTAATCAAACGCAAAATGTGCACGTTTATAATATATTTATAAAATAAAACGGTAAAGTCAGGTTGTCCGCGTGTTGCAACTGAAAGAGGAAGTTATAGGAGTAAAAGAAGAAATAAAGAAGATGCTCTAACAACTCAAATGATCCAGAGCGAATAGTAATGATCATTATGCTAATGATGACGATCATGTTCCTCTTTATTTTTTTATCTTATTATTTAGAGCTATTTATATCGTGAGAAAAAATATTTCTATTAGTCTATAGAATCTATTATCAATTTTGATTCATTTTTAACATCCACTAATTTGGTCAAATTTTTTGATACGCAAAGGGGCTCAGAAGACTCCTGCTCTTGAAGGGTGTAAATTTTTGCCCAATAAATTAACCATAACTCGTATGTTCTAAAAAGAAAACTTTTATAAAAAACTATTTAATAACATAAAAAAATGTTAATAAATTAATTTTTTATCAATTTTCTACAAATTACAAGTAAATAAATATTACAAAATTTCACTTTTATATACAGCAACTTGTGAGTACATAAAGGTAAAAGTATTTATATCTTTCATAAAAAAAAAGTAAATCTCTCATATGTATAAATAAACAGGGAAATGCAATTTGCTCATAATATATTATATGAGTGTAAGATATAGAAACTAACTCACACGATCTAATTACATCTGACGTCGACATTTACTTTATAGAGAATAGGATGGAAAAAAATTTATTTATCTACTTTTTTTCTTTCTTAAGTAAATATTTCATTTTTCACCTGAGTAAATATCATTATATTAATTATTAATATTCGCATTTTATGTTGTATATAAATTGATTTGTAAGATTCATTATAAAAGAAATATTAAGTTAATGTAATAATTTATAATATTGCAGTAAAAAGTAATCTTTGAAACTTTAAACTTAGAATTTTTGAGTAAAACTTAGGGGTACTTAAAAATGGCCCTAAATTCAGGATGGCGGTAAAAAGGTTCTTAGGGGGAGAGGTATCAAATGGACTTAAAATAGTTTGAATTTAGAGACTTTTTAATTCAATTTCAATTCAACAACTTATAATGAATTAGGGATTTTATGTCAAAACTGTAAATTAACATGCCCCATGCTATCGGTTATAAGTTTTTTGAAAATTATTTTACTAAATTTTTGATCATGCAACAACTGGACACAGTTTTGAGTAGCATTTTTTTATTAAAAATTTAATGAAACAATCGTCCCTTTGCATAATTTTTATAAATGCAATTTCTGAAAGAATTTTGGTAAGAATTCAGAAGGGCCTTGCAGAGTAAAGCTGTTTTTTCGGATTAATGAAGGTCCTTGTATCGAAGTTATTCTAAGTCCCTTTAACCACCCCCTTAATTTTCGGATTCCCTTAGTCCTCTTTCCTATAAACATGTTCGATGTTAATATTAGCATTATAACAAGTATTTTATACTTTCAATCGAGCACCAAATAGGTAAACAGACAATTTGCATTTCCATACAAAGTTTATAGACTTTTTCTACTTAAATAATAATTAGCATAAAAATTACATATAGAAAATAAATTTATATGATAATTTTATTTAATTACACTACAAACAAATATAACGGAAGCTTAAATCAAGCATTAACAAAAGCAAACTATCATATTTATTAATGTAATTTTATCCATGAATTGGTACGTATTGTTAAATAAATTATAAGTAAATATAATTTTCAATTGTATGTGTTGCAAAAAAGGAAAAAAAAAAGAAAAATTGCATACAACAAATAACGCGTAACACACTTTTATCAGAATACGAATAAGAAAAAAAAATGCAAGTCTTGTTTTTTATGGGATGTGTGAAAGTTATTATTCTTTTTGAATATAATTAGTCAAAAGAATTTTTTTCTTCATCGTGTAGGCGTTTTCTTATAACTTTTTCTTTTATTATTATATAATTTAAGATTCTTCTATTCAAAAGTTCTTTTTTTTTTTATTCTTCATTTTTTAATTAATTACGCATAATATATATTTAATCGTGTGAAATATAATTACAATTAAATATTGTATTTATAAGTATGTTATAATGAATACGTAATGTCTGTTATATCACTTTTTAATAGAATGTGTAACAGTTAGTGAAGAAGAAGAATTTTTTAATTTACTATTTTTCATTTCTATTTCAAACTCTATATAATATTTAATTGATTTTAATGAAAGTATAGTGAGTCTTTTGATATAGTTCTTGGTTTTGGTAAGGCTAATTTTTTAATATTTACACTGTAAAAAGTAACTTTCTTATATTGACAAAAAAATTAGAACATTTTCGAAAAATTAGTAGATTTTCTAAAAAATTTTGTAAATATCGAAAAAAATCGTATAAGTACTAAATTTAGTTTACTAACGAAAAATTCGAGTATTCTCGATTTTTTTGTAAATTCGCAAGAAAAATTCATAATTTACAATTTTGTTTCGAAAATTTAAAAAAAATACTTGTAAATTTACGAAAAATAGTTGTGAATTTACGATAATATACTAAATTTAGTAAAATTATGATTTTGTATCGAATATTTACAAAATTTTTTGAAAAATCACTAATTTTTCGAAAAAAATCTATTTTTTTTGTAAATCTAAGAAAGTTACTTTTAACATCTTTATTAACATGGAACATGTTCATTGGATGGGGTATTTGAAAAAGTTCGGCTGGGGTGGGTGAAATGGACTTAGAATATTTTCGATTCAGGGACTTTTGGTGCAGAAGTACCTAGGGAGCATTGCTGCAGAAGTACCTAGAAACCTAAGTTGCAGAAATCCCTAAAGACCTTTAGTGCAGAAGTACCTAGGGAGCATTGGTGCAGAAGTCCTTAAAGACCTTTGGTGCAGAAGTACCTAGAGACTATTGGTGCAGAAGTCCTTAAAGACCTTTGGTGCAGAAGTACCTAGGAACCTTTGGTGCAGAAGTACCTAGGGACCATTGGTGCAGAATTTTTAAAGAATTTATTGTAAAAATTAATAAAAAATAAATTCATATTATTTAAAAAACTATAATAATTTGAAAATTTAATTAATTTTGTTCACTTTGAAAAATCTGAATATAAATATTTTGATATAAATATTTATATTATGAACACAATAAATACTTTATTATCAGTGTTATAAGTGAACATGTTCCATGCTCGTTGGTTGTGTAGTTACACAAACCGGTTAAAAATTATAAATTTATAAATTTTCATTTGTAGAGTCGTATAAAATCTTTTTTAGATCTATAAATGGGCCTTGTTTTAACCCCCTCAAGGAGTTTAAACAACCTCTAAATTTATAAATACATAAAAACCATGATAAAATTTTATTTTTTTTAACATGGTTTTTATGTACTTATAAACTTAGGGGTAGTTTTAACCCCCCGGGGGGAGGGTGAATACATTTATTATGGTTAAAATAGCATAAAATATTTTAAATACTTGACTTCACTAAAAAAAAGTTACATAAAAATAATTTTAATAGATAAACTTTTACATGTTTTTTCTATTTTTTTAAATTTTGAGGGTAGTTTTCACCCTCTATAATTAGCCCATATATCCTAATTATGGTCAATTATGAAAAATTGCAAAATCTTCTGAATTCAAAATGAAAAAATAAAATTATTTGACCACAGTATAGTTTTACTTTCGAAATTTTGCAAAAAACCCCTAAAAAGGGGTAGTTTTTGCAGGTTTAAGGGTGTTCCCCTATTTTCCAGCCCTATTGGACACCGGATTCAGATTCAGCGACCCAAAAAACATTTATTAGAGCAAATCTCATCCTGTAAACAGATTTCGACCCCAAACCCGGATTTTTACTAGAGTATATGAAACAATTTTCGTTATTAACATGGAACATGTTTATAGGGAGAGGGTACGCTGGAAATCTGAAAATGAAGGGGGAGTAAAATATATTCGTTTTGGGGGTGGTCAAACGGAACTTAAAATAATTTCAATTTTGGGTCTTAAAATAATTCCGGTTTAGGGACTAAGAATATTTTCGATTTAGGAACTTAGAAGAATACGCGTTTCGGTAATCAGAATAGTTTGGGTTTAGAATCTTAAAATTGTATATTGTAATGTTTATTGTATATTGTATATTGTATCTTGTATGTATTATACCCAGCACTTATCTGCAAGTAAACATGTTCCATGTATTTAGGATATGTTTACAAAAACCGGTTATAAATTTTTTTGCTTTGATTTCGAAATATTTGAGTCATCGCTTAAAATGACTAACCCTGTGTGTAAAAAGTTTATTTATTTGTACCAATTTCGAAAATTTATTCGATCGTAGGAAACTCTTGGTTGCATTTATTGCATATAAAAATAAGTTATTCAAATGTTAAAAATGTACATAATCCTTTGGCGACAAGTGAATAAAAGAGTATTTATCCCATCATTTCATTGATTTTTCTGTCAATATCGCGAATGTAAAGAAAATTATACACCTTGATATTTATTATAAAGTAAAAATATAAATTTTTTAGTCGGTTTCTCTTTGATGTAGACGTTAAAATGTGCATACATAGGAATAACATTTTGCTGACGTAACTGGGTTCAATCTCACCGGGTGATCAAGAAAATCCGTTCTTTTATTTATGTTTATTTATTCAACTACTATATTAATAAAGTATTATAGATGCAGTAAGTAAGAAAACCCGCCCTCGCTCATAACTAATATTCCAAGACTTTGATCATCGAATGAAAAACATTTCACTTTATAGATACACAAGGTGGATCTTATTTGATACAATAATAACATATTAAGATTTACTATATAGACAGTTTTATATACCGTTAGTTTTATAAAAGCTCGTTGTAATGGAAATGTTCATGGTGATGGGCATCATTAGTTTTCAACTTAAAATATTGTCTTAAAAAGATCCTGAGGGAACGTATTACATAAAATGCACAAAATTCCAATAACTTCATGGTTCCTTACGTGTGCTGTTATATCAGTTATGTATGAAGGAATTTTTTACTTTTTTTTGGAATTCTTGAACGGTCAGTTTTGTTGTTTCCCTTATTATATTTTTTACTCGAGATCTCTTGCATAATGTGTACTTCTTTTTTTGGCAATTCTCTTCGCGTATTATATAAAAACATCGAATAAACGGTACTATGCTCTTCCCAGAATCTTATAAATTTGATCATTCTTTTTTAATTTTTTTTCATTAAATTTATTGCGCTATATGGGTAAGAATTCGTAAAATGCACAACTTTAATGAAATGTTTACTGTTTTTCTAAGCTGTTGGTTTTAATTGCGTGAGTGTGACCTCAAATATTCAGAGAAAGCCACAAAAAATAAACAATCAATTTAATAATTAGCCCAAGGTATAGCCTACCTTTACTAAATTCAGCCTTCGAAATTGAACAAAATAGATTCTGGAAATTTAAGGTACTAGAGTACCTTAGAATGTCGTAATATTTTTATTAACTTTAAATGAAAAAATCTGCCAAGTATGGTCTTTCTGTAAGTAAACATTTTACCTATTTTTATCCATATAACATTTATGATAAACATCTTGAAAAATTCATAACTTTTATTTTAAGTTGCATTACATAATTTTTTTTATTAAAAAATATCTCACAAGATTAATTAGAAAATATTGAAAAATTATTAAATCTTGTATAATTTAATATTTATGAAAAAATATTACACATAAGGGTATAATTATTATTACGATTTTTGATTAAAATCCGGATTTTTGGGGGGATTGATTTATCTGTACTTACTTTGGTAATTAAATATAATTGAAAATACGATATTTAAGATATTTTTTTGGTAGGACAGTTATATAAAACTTGAAACATTTGTAAAGCACATTTTTTTCAAAGAAGCACATTTTTTAAGAATTTTGTGTTTTTTGGTATATACGAAACGAGCCACTCTAATATATACTGCATTTTATAAAAGCAAAACTACAAGGTTGTTACTTTTAAATTTCTTTAAAAAATGCTATGCAAGTTTTTAAAAATACCAAATTGGGTAGTAAATTTATACATCTGATAAAAAAGGCAGACGTTAAATTTTCTGTTGTTGTTCAATTTATAAAAAAAAACAAGTCGAGTTAATATGATAATGATACAGGAATTTACGAGTTAAGTACCAATAAAATTTTTCAGAAGGTCGTTTAAGAATTAATAAAAAATAAAAATGGTAAATAAATTAAAAAAATATATGTAGCACTTAAATATTATCATATTTTATTAAGCAAATTAAAAGTGAGAGTGCATATTTGTGAGGAAGTTGTAACAACATTTTATTATAATTTAAATTACACGAGGCCCCACGTTGGGCGCCATATTACGTAACTTTTTAAGGTAGTTACTTTTTTATTTATTGTATTAATTATTTTTATTCTGAATTTATTACAGCAAATAACATGTAAATAAGCTTTCTACACATTAATAAAATTGAATTAGCAAGTATTTTTAAAATAAAAGTTTATCTGTCACAAAAAAAAAAGAAAAATTCATAGAGATATATTATCGTTATCATTTTATCTTATTACTTTTCTCTTTTTATAAAAAATAGATATAAATTCTTGATTAGAATAATTTTCTCTAGCCCCATTAGCCTAAAGCTAAATAAACATATTTATGAACATGAAGATGAGGTTACATAAAATGCACAAGAAAATCCATAAAATTTATAAGAAAAAAGAGAATACTATTTATAAACATAAAAATATTTGATAACATCGTATCATAATATGCTTAAAATATTTCATACACACATCATCAGTGTGAAAATTTTAAAGCGATGAGAGAATATAAACATTTTTTTTCTCTATTGTTCTGCAGTGGTATTTTATATAATAAAATATTTTTACATCAGCTCTCTGTAATTAAATATTTTTTTAATTTTTATCCACTTGACAATATAAATAAAGTTGTTAAAGTTAAAGTCATTTAACTACGTATCAAGCAATTAATGATCAAGTTACTTATATTTATAAAAAAAAGTTAATAAGTGAGATACCTTTTGCGACATATTGCATTATAGTCTACAATCTTATTAACTTCGACTCGCTGTTTTATTATATACTGACAGTTGGTTTTATATGACACATTTATCATTTTATACTAATTGTGATTCTAATGCGTGCAAAATTTATACGTTAAACTAATAATTTTATGCATTTATGCAATAGCAGTACCAAAGCAATAGTTTTTTCTTTAAATATATTCTTATTTGGCTCAAACTAACTGTTTTTGGAAATTATAACAAATTGAAATGTTATCCAATATGTAGATGAAATCGTAGGTTATTTCAGATATAAAGTGATTTCGATAAAACGTTTAAAAACAATTCTAAAAAATGACATTATCCAATTAAAAAGTACCAAAATAACTGCTTCAAACCTTTTTCAGTAAATAAAACAAAAAATTTATTAAATACACCTTTCTTTCTATTATTTTAGCCAAAATAAAAAATATCAAGAAAACCTAGTTCCCCCATCTCAACAGCACTTTTTTATTAGAAAACTTGGTTTGTAAGGATATTTAACCATTTTGAATGGTTTTCTGCAAATAAAGCCGAGAATTCTAAATATGAAAAAATTTTAAAACTCACTTAACTCATTAACGCCGATGCGGAGAGTTTTGGAAATTATCAAAAATAAGTATATTTCCTTATAGATAAGTGGCTAAAAAGTTCATCCATATGGTAAAATTTCATGCTCTTTCAGAATTTGACATTAGTTTTCACCTACAACCCTTAAATATACCCTAAAAACGGGGGTGAAAGGGGTAGGTCAGGCATTATTAGGAAATGTTTGGAAAAATCAATGAAAAAAGTATCCAATTTTATTGAAAAATGTTTGAAAATAATATTTTTTATGTAAATTTAAGTAAACTTCGTATACATTGAGGTCCCATTCATTTTGGTCCTATTTAAAACCTTTAAAAGGTGGATAGGGGTGGTACTCCAGTCAAATAGAAAGTGCCCGTAAAATAGAAAGCCCCACCGTTTTCCAGTTGTTCCGCAATTTACCTGCGATCTGGGACATTATTTACTTTTACCAGCGTTACGCTTTAATTGAGCGACCCTAAAATGAAAAATTGCCCTTGCCTCAACCAAACTGTTAATTTTTGTGTGTATATCTTAAAGTAAACAAATATTGTTATACTCTTTTAAATTAAAATTTTTGGTCGTAAAAAGATAATTTTTTTATTTATTTTTCTTTTTTAACCTTATACCAAATAAATATAAGTATTTATTCCTTGTGACTAATACTTGAGACATAAAATTAAAAAATTAAAATAAGCAGATATAATAATTTTGTATTAAAAATAAATTAAAAAGAAGTAAAAAAATAATGATAAGATAATTGAATAAAGGAAAAATTTGATTATTAAATTTAAATAATAAAAATATAACAAAAAAACTTATAAAATAAAAATATTTGAATATCAAGGCTTATTTTTAAACAGAAATCACATAAAAAGCTATTAAAAATAAAACTCTTTAAGTCAATAAGAAAAACATTGGATTCAGAATGATTTTCAGCTACATTTTTTTGGAATTTTGTATAGTATCCTTGACATTATCTATTAATGTGCCAAGTGTTAAATTATCATCTGGATATTACATGCCATTTGTTGGAATTGGAACAGCTAGAGTAAAATGAAAATATGATTTTTTTTCTTAATTTAATAATAATAACTATGATAACTCGTATGAATTTTCCTAGATTTACAATAATGCACCAACGATTGGCTCAGTTAGTTACAGAGTGAGTTTTTGATTTAAATAAAGTGAATAAAAAGAAATTAATCTTTTAATAAAAATAAATTTTTTTTCAGAGAGCTGCGGAAGACGATATAATGGTCACGGCTTTAAAAAATGGTTACCGACACATCGATACAGCTTTACTTTATGGAAGTGAAGAAAATATTGGCATAAGTTTAAAAAAATGGTTCGCAATGGGAAATAAACGCGAAGATATTTTCATTACTACCAAAGTATCATTGAAATAAACATTAAAATCAGATTTAAACTTATTTAGTTTTGTTTCCCAACAAATAAATAGTAAAATTAATTTTCAGCTACCACCATATGGAAATCGTCCTGGAGATGTTGAAAAATATTTAAAAAACAGTTTAAAAAATTTAGGAGTTGATTATGTTGACATGTATTTAATCCATCATCCATTTTCATTTCTTCGAAAGAAAGACAGTTTAGAGCCTGTTGTCAGTAAAATAGGTGATATTCAATTAGATACGAGTACAGATCACATTGCTGTTTGGAAGGTAAATATAGTTTCTAAAATAATTTACCCCTAACTATAATATAATTCATAAAAAGCAGCTTATTCCTAAAGAATTCTTTGGAAATCTAGTTTCTTTGTAAATTTATTCTTCTTAAATCTATAATTTGTACTTTTTATTGCAGGAAATGGAGAAACAAGTAGGACTAGGAAGAGTAAGATCAATAGGTCTTAGTAACTTCAATGAATCTCAAATTTTGAATATTTTGAAACATTCCAAAATACAGCCAAGTAATTTACAAGTATGTAACCAGCAATATAAAATGCATAACAAGGGAATTAAATATTTTTTATTTCACAGATAGAACTTCATGAATATTTACAGCAAAACCCTATGCAAAAGTTTTGTGCTCATCACAATATTTCAATAACAGCATATGCTCCACTTGGAACACCAGGTCTAAGAACAGGTTTTAATCCGAATTTAACAGAAGAAGTATTTCCTGATTTATTAAAAAATCCTCTGATACATAAAATTGGTTCAAAATATGGTAAAACAAATGCCCAAGTTATGTTACGTCATTTTGTACAAAAAGGAATAATTGTTGTACCCAAAAGCAAAAGCCCTAAAAGACAAAGAGAAAATATTAATATTTTTGATTTTGAGCTAACTGACGAGGAAATTAAAAAATTAGACAGTCTTGATAAAGGAAAATATGGAAGAATTTTCACTTTCAGAGACGAATATTAAGGGTAAATTTTTCAAAATATTTATATTAAATATTAAATATTTTTAAATTATACTCAATTAAATTTTACTTTCCAGCGTTGAGAAGCATCCAGAATATCCATATGCAGATGAAGTATCATCTGGTTTTTAGGAAAAATGAACCAAAAAAAGCAATCTGAATTTTAAAACAATAAAACCAATTCTTAATGGAAATTTGTAATTCAAAATTGAAAATATTAAATAAATGCATTAAAATAAATTTGGAATTATTTATCTCAATTTTTACATTTATTTACATAACTATTCAATATTTAGAAAATATATGATATAGTAAATACAGGTATATATGTGTAATTGAATAAAATGAATTTAAAAAACATAAACAGCATATATCCAAAAAAATATTATGTCATAACGATAAAAATCAAAATAAAAAAATACAAAAATTGTTTTTAAATCATTAAATTTTTATTACCACAAGAGTTTTAAGACGTAAAGCAAATAAAGTTGGTAATTTATTAATTTTATGTCCTCGATTTATTTATTTTTTGACGAATTTCGTACATATGTTATTCGAATTGATTAAAAAAAAATTATTTTATATTTAAAAAACAAACTACTGTTTGTTTGCAAGCCAGAAAAACTGTGATGACCTAAAACTAATGAAAAAAATGTTTAAAGTATATTCCAGCTCTCTTTTAAGAGACCAAGTACCAAAAACATTAAATAATTATTTGACAAAAAATAAATAATAAATCAGATAAAAAAAGTTTATTTATAAATCGAATTAACAATGAAAAATTTTAATTATAAAAAAGTAGTCGGCTGATTTGCACTTTAGAATTTGTTAATTATTTCAATTTTCTTGATCATTACTCGTAATACAATCATGACGCCTCAATTGTATAGTATTTTAGCAGTTAGTTTAATTTTCGGTGTGAATGCAAATGTACTAAATGTTCGTTTATCTTCAGGGTATGATATGCCCATAATTGGATTAGGATCAGCTAAAGTAAAAAAAATATTATGATAAAATTCGGGTTTTGAGACATTTCATTTAAAAATGAATAATTAAATTTCAGATTTTCAATGTTGATTCTATATTAAGTGCCCTAAAAATTGGTTACCGGCATATTGACACAGCTTTAAAATATGAAAATGAAAAAGTTATCGCTGAAGCTATGGGAAAATGGTTTGCTTTAGGAAATAAGCGAGAGGATCTTTTTATAACTTCAAAGGTAAGAAATATCAAGGGTAAGAAAAACTTTAACTTTTTTGATAATTGGTAATTATAAATACGCAGTTGCCACCTTATGGAAACAGGCCGGAAGATGTTGAAAGGTGTGTAAATATGAGTTTAAAAAATTTGGGCGTTGATTACATCGATATGTATTTGATACATCAACCTTGGACCTTTTTAAGAAAACAAGATAAAATGGAACTACTGCTTGATGAAAATGGCGATGTTCAACTGGATATGACGACAGACCATCTTGCTGTTTGGAAAGTAAGTCGTGTTACTAATATACTCAAGGAATTTTCAGTAATCTTTTTCTGTCCTCAAACAGGAAATGGAAAAACAAGTAAAGGCTGGAAAATTAAAATCAATTGGTATAAGTAATTTTAATGAGACCCAGATTCTAAAAATCATTCAAAATTCTGAAATTAAACCCAGTAATTTACAAGTACGTGATTATGAGCAAGAATTTTTGCTACTGCAAATCATTGAATTCTATAAATATATTTCATTTCGTTTTGTAGATAGAGATTCACGAATACTTGCAACAAAAACCCATACGTGAATTTTGTAGGATGCATAATATATCAGTAACAGCTTACGCACCTCTTGGCTCTAGGGCTCTCAGACCATTTTTCAATCAAAATTTGACAGAAGAAGTATTTCCTGATTTATTAAAACATCCTTTAGTGCGTGAAATTGGATTAAAATATGGAAAATCAAATGCACAAGTTATGCTACGACATTTTATTCAGAAAGGTTTGGTTGTTATTCCTAAAAGTACAACCCCAAAAAGACAAAAGGAAAATTTTGATTTATTTGATTTCGAATTATCAGATGAAGATATTAAAAAATTAGAAACGCTTGATAAAGGAAAAAATGGAAGAATATTTGTTTTTAGAACAGAATATAAAAAGTAAATTTAATTTATTGATATAATAATCATTTTTTTTGAATATCTGGATGTAGTTTTTGATGCATAATCCAGATTTTTAAAAAAGTTATAAAAAAATCATATTATTTGTAAAATATTTTAGGGTATAAGCACCAGTGAATAACCAAAGCCGTATTATTTTTATTGAAATTTTATAAAACTTAATCATACGATTCAGTTACCTTACATGGAAAAATATAATGTTAAAAAATTTTTTTTTCAGTGTGGAAAATCATCCAGAGTATCCATTCACAGATGAAGTACCATCATGATTTACTATTATTTCAATTATACTTATGTAGAAAATTCTTATTTTCAAATTACAATAAATTAAATTTATTAAAAATGGTTCTGTTAAAATTAAAAAAAATTTATTTCCAATCATTGTACGTCTTATTATTCAACCTTAAAAACAAAAGTTATGTAAATTATTATGATAAAATTAATAATATTTATTCAAACGTCAAATTGAGAGCTTATATTTAAAAATAATAATAAAAAATATAATGATTTATGAATATTAAATTGATTAATCCCTGATTTAATAAATAATTTAACGAGAGGGTAATTTCATGGGTGAATAGCGCACTGTATCCTTGTAAAATTTCCCGCAGAATTCAAATTTTTGGTCAGATTTTTAATGGGTTTCAGATTCGGGATATCATCTATTTTTTAAAGTTCACAGTAAAAAACAACTCCGGTGATTTTACGACAAAATTGGTAAATTTTCGAAAAAATTTGCAATTTTTCGACAAAAATCGGAAATTTACTAATATTTGTAAATTTGCGATAAAATAATAAATTAACGATTTATTTTTTCGTAAATTTTCGACAAAATCGTAAATTTACAACTATGTCGTAATTTTACGATTTTTGTAGAAAAATTGCAAATTTTAATCGAAAATTTGCGACAAACAGTTGTGAAATTACAAGCCATATTTTTTGTACCTAAAAACGCATAGCAAACCATGAGAAAAGATGAATACTTTTTTTTTTCGCTACATTTCTGTAACCAAATTATTAATATTTTAAGAATAAAAAATGTTTTTAATTACGTAAAAAGGGGTAATCTAGACGAAGAAGTTATTATAAGCAAAAACAGGATAAGTCAATTATAATTTAAATGGGACATTTTTATTTAAAAAAAAATTAAATTAGCAAACAATAAATACTATATTATATTTATCAAATTTGAAAAAAAACGATAGTTGTGTTTTTTTTTTACCCAAACATAATGTAACATTATACATTATTTTACATTATTATTAGCAACAAACATACAGGCATTTATAGTTTGTCAAAAAATTAAAAATATGTAATTAATAAAAGTAATTATTAAAAAAAAGTAAAAATGTCCCATTTAAATTACAATTGACTCATCCTATTGCTTATAATAACTTGTTCCTCCAGATTACCTTTTTTATGTAATTAAAAACATTTTTTATTCTTAAAATATTAATAATTATTAATTATATACCTATTTGCTAACAGAAATGTAGAGAAAAAAAAAAGTATTCATCTTTTCTCATGGTGTAAAATAAAAAACATTGCTTTATGACTCTAAATGGTTTGCTTTGCGTTTTTAGGTACAAAAAATTTGGCTTGTAATTTTACAACTGTTTGTCGCAAATTTTCGATTAAAATTTGCAATTTTTCTACAAAAATCGTAAAATTACGACATAGTTGTAAATTTACGATTTTGTCGAAAATTTACGAAAAAATAAATCGTTAATTTATTATTTTATCGCAAATTTACAAATATAAGTAAATTTCCAATTTTCGTCGAAAAATTGCAAATTTTTTCGAAAATTTACCAAATTTGCATAAATTTACCAATTTTGTCGTAAAATCACCGGAGTTGTTTTTTACAGTGTTGCTTTATCGAGAAAAAAAACAAATTTTTTATTTTTGTTACCTCGCGTATCATTTTCTACTATTTATTCATGGAATTACCCAGGAATTACCCGAGAAAGATACATAATATATTTTTTATTCCTATATCGATTAAGTATATTTCCATAATTTGATACAGTGCACATTAATTAAAATTAATGAACCATGAACTGCTAAGTAGGTGTAATAAAATGAAAATTATGCATATCATCTTTCAGCTAAATTTAATTTAAAACATATACTTAATATTAAATAATATTTAAATAATTTAAACTGCAAATATTTTTCTTTCATTTAATTGTGAAATAATTACTGACGAATGTATATTAATCAGAGTAAAACATTGTTGATAAGAAAAAAATTTTAATTTACAATTAAAAAATGTAAGTTTACAGTCAAATTTTAAAATAGCAAGTCAAAATACAGAAAGATAATAAAATTTCATAAATAAGACGAAAAAAAAAAATATTATTTACTTGTAAGTTATACTTACATCAAGAAAGATTATCAATTTTTCTGTTTTTAATTTGTAAGATACATTTATAAATCAAAATTTTTTTTGCTGGATTGCACAGTAGTATTGAATAAACAATTTTTTTTACAGTTTAATCATGAAGTTTCAATTGATCGGTGTATCGATAATTAGTTTTATTTTGTTAGTAAATGCCAATGTACCAAATGTACGGTTATCTTCTGGCTATGACATGCCCATAGTAGGATTTGGATCTGCAAAGGTAACAAAAAATATAGTAAAAATTTTAAATCTGTAATAATAAAAAATTATAAACAATTTTTAGATTTTTAATCCAGATAAGATACTTAGTGCATTTGAAATTGGTTACCGTCATATTAACACGGCTTTACTTTACAAAAATGAAAAAGTCATTGGTGCAGCGTTAAAAAAATGGTTTGCCATGGGGAATAAACGAGAGGATATTTTTATCACTACTAAGGTATCGTGTAAAAACTTAAATGATTAATTAATTTCATTTTACGCCACACAGAGAGAATAGTAAATTACATTGCAATAATTTGCGAATCATGAATTTTAGCTACCACCATATGGAAATAGACCCGAAGACGTTGAATGGTGCGTTAATGAAAGTCTGAAAAATTTAGGTGTTGATTATATTGACATGTACTTGGTTCATCATCCATGGACCTTTTTACGAAAACAAGACAGAATGGAACCTGATCTTGATAAAAATGGTGACATTAAACTTGACATGACGACTGATCACCTTGCTGTTTGGAAAGTAAGCAATATAGTTTTCAAAATATTCTATAAAAATTATTTTATAATTTATTGTTTTATTATTTATAACAGGCAATGGAAAAACAAGTGAAAGCTGGAAAATTAAGGTCAATCGGGTTAAGTAATTTTAACGAGACCCAAATCCTAAACATTATCCGAAATTCTAAAATTAGGCCAAGCAATTTAGAGGCAAGTATAGTTTTAATGGCTAAACAATTCTTTTATTTTTCTGGATTGCATTTTACGAGACAATTTTGTCTTATTTTACAGATAGAAATTCACGAATACTTACAGCAAAAACCCATTCGGGAATTTTGTGCCCAACATAATATCTCGGTAACAGCTTATGCACCCCTTGGTTCAACAGCCCTCAGGCCAGGTTTTAATCCAAATTTAACCGAGGAAACATTTCCGGATTTGTTTAAACACCCAGTTATCCATAAAATTGGTTTAAAATATGGTAAATCAAATTCACAAGTTATGCTACGTCATTTAATACAAGAGGGTATAATCGTTATACCAAAAAGTCAAAGTCCGAAAAGGCAATTGGAAAATTTTGACATTTTTGATTTTGAATTATCTGACGAAGATGTTGAAAAATTAAGAAGCCTCGATAGAGGAATAGATGCAAGAATTTATATTTTCATTGAAGAATACAAGAAGTAAATATAAATTATTTAATAAAAATTTGCCTCGACTAATTTGCTAACTACAAATTATCTCTCATTTTTTAGCGTAAATACACATCCAGAATTTCCATTTCCAGAGGAAATACCACCTACAAACCTTTTGTTAAATTAAACAAATAATATTTATAATGTTTAAAGTTGTATGACGTTAATTCATGTATTTATTTAATAAATGAAGATTACGAAACAAAAGAAACATTTTAATTAAAAAAAAAGATTAATCTTTAAAAAAAGATTTTCACACATGTAAAAATAAAACATGATAAATATATAGGTAAAGTGAATACCAAACTACTAGTGCATACTGCTGTATTGCGATAATGAAGATGATTACAACTTCCACATAATAATAATAATAATTCACCTACCTGTTTTTTTTTTCTTTTTTTTTTCTTTTCTTAAATGGCAGGTGGCCGTCCTTGCCAAGGCTGCTGCGTTATGCTCTGACTATAACCGCACGACCTTTTTTCACGATTTTACCTTCTAAGGAACTTAGTTTATATTGAGAGGAGAAACTTACCGATCCGTGTCAAAAATACAAAAAAAAAAGAAAACATTGTATTAAATAAATAAATATTTAAAAACCACAAAACTCAAAGCATTTTTTTTTTCTTACCCAAATAATGGAACTTTTTTCATGTTCATAAAGGTGTGAAGTATATCGAATATATTTATCATAATATTCAACATTTTTTTTTCGAATATTTTTAATTTGCTCTATATACACTTTTTAATAATATTTAATTTACCATATATTTAGATATCAAGGCCTTTAATCGTGCACTTATGCAATAGTAATAAAAAATTATATCCCAGAAAATTTAGATTTTCTAATACTAAATCCATTTAATAAATATATTAGCCAAGCAGAAGTTTATTTTACTATTTTTTGTGCACCTGGCTCTGTTTTTCTTCCTCATCTTCTCAATTTTTCGTGGCGAAGATGTACTTCATTAGTGAATTCAAACTTAGGTCTCCTCAAAGTTTATTTTGGTGTAAATTTTTTGAAAAATAATTATGACTCGGATTTTTACTTTATTGAATTTTTTATCCACTGTTTTTGGTATTTTTTTGGCCAATTTTATGTTTAATTAATGTCCAAGCTGATAATTATGAAGATACAATTAAATCCTGTGACAAAATAAAAGAGAGAAAAACTTTTTAATTTAGTGAACTTGAGTAAGGGAGTGAAGGCCAAATAAAGTACCTGATAAAATGAACATTGACCACATTAACCACGAGGTGGACTTTATTAGATTTAACCATAACAAATATTTAATTTTTCATTTAATTTAATTTTAATATTTATTTATAAACGTGACAATTTAAGATTTTCAGTTCCTCCTTCATTAATGTTTATTTTTAAAATTTAAAAGGTCAAAAATATAAACGAAGGTTAAAAAAATTTGTATTTAACCATTAAATTTTTTAATTGCTTACTTATCTCTAAATAAAATGAATATTTATTTAAGTATATGCCTTTTTAACGCAACAGATAATAAGGGTCGTAAAATAATTTTCCTTTTAAACAAAATAAATACATGCCATTATCTTTTTTTTTTTATTGTAATAATCAAATTTACAATCTTTTAAAAATAATGATAATTTATTCAGGTCACTTAAAAATATAAACATACTTTTATTGTACAATTCACAATGTACTTAAAAAATAATAAAATTTTTAAACATAAGAATTGAATATTGACAAGGAGAATGTGAACCTTGTGGAAAATGATTTAGAAAATTTTTTGCTTATTATGTTACTACTTAATCGAAAAATATTAAACAATAGATTACTTAAGTAGGTGTTTCAAAACCTTAAGAACTTATTTCTAAAAAATTTTATAGTATTTTTCTGTGGTAATCCAAAATTTTATTTCTAAATTATTACTAATTTCAGTTAAGCTCTCTAGTAAAAAATTCACGGTTTTGCGCTTATTTTTGACAACTTCAGTAATAAAAAGTCAATTTAGGTGTTTTTAGGGTCGCTGATTCCGATAATCAAAATTTCACATTTGTGAAATTAATATAACACCCTTAAATTAGCAAAAAACGGTATTTAGCCAATTACACAGGTTTTTGGAACGGCTAATTATGAAATTGAAAGTCTCCATCTAATTGAGAAATTTATATTCTGGAAGTTGACTCTATCCAACTAAGAAATTAAGTATTAATTTAAGTATTCATTGAATAAGAACCATCGGAAAGCGATATTGTACGATAAGATAATCGATATTTTTAACTAACTTTCTCCTGGTGTTATACGTAAATTCAAGAGTTAGGCCACTTCAATGCAAGATTAGCTTATCTTAGGCTACATAACTCGGCTTAAAAAAAGAATTTCTAATAAAATTAGTTACTTTACTAAGCCCTTTTCATGCTGAATAAAAATAATTTAAAATAAATAAGAATGGATTTCTGTATAAATAATTTTTAACGAATACCGCAATAATTCATCCAACTTTTTTTACAGACATAATTATTTGAGCAATTCTTCTTTTTTACTTTCAAACCCAAAGCAACTGCAACGTCCACTTCGAACGTTTATGATTTATATGAACGTCCAGATTCCGAAACACGTTATGTTATATACTGCATCAAGAGTCTAGCTAAGTTGCAGAGCAAGCTTGTATGGTTAATACATTTTTTAAAGCTTTCCTTTATGTTATCATAAAAAAAATAAAAAAAGGGAAAGTAATTTACTGCTCGAGAATAAATTTATTTTAAAGTATAAATCATTGAAAAATTAATTTTATATGATTTTTTCGATTGTAAATTATTTTTTATAAAATATTTCTTCAAGTTGAAAAATTCAGGTATTTACTGAAATTACCCCCTAAGTCATAAAAATTTTTAATTAATCTTCAGGTGTTATCAGAAAATTTAAACTATTTTTTTGATAACATGCTGCATCATTCCAAGGATGCGTAATTCCCGGTGGAATTTTCAATAAAAATTATTAATGAAGCTGTTAAAAATTTGATTCACGAAAAATCAAAAGACGTGAAAATTGAAAAAATATTCTTCTACGTATGAAAAAGTATGTCATTACAAACAGTTATGTTGGAATGCAAGAGTATTATATAAATATATCATTTCTTTAGCAAGAAACCTTTTTTATAAAAAATGCATTTATGAATTCCAATTAAATGACATGACTCATAAATTCAAAAAAAAGTACAAAACGAATTAGTTTTTATTGTGATAATATCAGAAAAACACGTTATTTTTTATCTACTACAAGAAAATATGAAAAAAAATTATTTAATCTTATCTTATTATTTGGTCAATTAAATATTTAAACGCGCGTGTACAATAATTAGCATAAAAAAAGGAATTTTCAATTAAAATAAAACCAAGTCGAAAATGGATTGTCACGAAGATTATGCACGTCTTTTCTCTTTATAAGATTCATTAACATAAAAGTTAAAAAAAAAAAAAGTAAGCCTCATGTTAATGTTACGAAAGATTAAAATCTAAAGTGCGAAGAAAACTGACATGAGTATTATAATGCACATATTATAAAATGCTCGAGTAGTCACGCATTCACCTTTAAATACATCGCCCCCATCATTTATTTCACAACTACGTATGGAAATTCTTATGTTTTCTTTTGCGTTGATTTTTTCACTAAATTGTCCTTTATTTAATGCTAAATCATGAGCTCGAATATTTTCTTTATTTTGAAAACAAGAAAAAAGATTGCATTTTTATTACGAAATCACGTATTAATTTGCATACAATTATGTTTCATTATCAAACGCTATAAATTTACTCATTGAGCATAAATTCAGTTCTGTATACCAAAGGTACTTTTGTTTTTCCAGCCTATTGTCAATTTGGAACTAGTTTTATTGGCTGATCCTCTTTATGCATCATCTTCTGATATCAAATCTTTTTCTGTAGAATTGTCAATCTTGGAGATTGAAATAAATTTCTCTTTCTCATACATGCAAGGCGTGGTTGGTGAATCTTAATTCTAATCAGTTAAATTTTTCTGCGCTCCTGATACAAGATGCAATTATTAAAAAAGTTTTGATTTATTGGCTCTGTATGGGATTTTTGCCATTTTCCTTTTACAATTTAAAACTACTTAGCATAGTTGCTTGTATTTTAAAATTAACTATAATAAAAAGTAATGTAGAGTTTATGAGTTTAAATGTTTATAGATAATCTATTTTATATAAAATAATAAAATGTACTCGAGTAATGTTGGCTATAAGTTTATGCACATTCGTATAATAAAACTCAAGGTCGTTACCATTTCCCATAGAATACATAGAGAGAGAAAAGTTTTTTTTTTATTTTTTCTTTTAACTTCGGCACGCATATCCCGTGTTTTTCCATTTATACAAGTCACTCAATACATATAAAAATATATAATACATTATTTTTTCTATGTATGCAGTTCAGCTTTGACTATAAAATAATTCTTGTTGCTTTGTCTTTCTTAACGGAATATAGCATCAACATTTCTGGCCAAAACTATTATTATAAAATAAATAAAACGTATTAGCATTTTGAAAATATCACTCGTCTCCTAAGATAAGGACTTTTATAAACTTTGCGTGATCTTACTGCTAATTATTTTCACATTTTCTTTTTCAAGTCTTTTTGATTGATATTCTAGTCAAACTAAGCTTACTTTAATGGGTTAACTATATTGACGATGCCCTATCATATATTACGCAAGTACCGTTTTTTCTTCAGCTTTTTTTTTCTTTATTTTAACATTGATGGCATATAACGAGTAAAAGATTTCATTTTTTTTTTTTTTTGCATTCTTAGTAATAATTTTCAAATCAATCCTATATGAATATGTGTAATTTATTTTTAAGATAAGTACCCACTGATGTACTTATTTTTATACGCAGCATTAAAAAAAATTATAAAGGAAATATAGATTTATCAGGATCTTTAATAACAGCGTATTAACTTAAGTTAGTGCTACCAGCAAAGACCATTCTATTCGATTCTTTATATTTAGTACCATTCAAATTTGATTTTAGTACCATTCAAAACTGATTTTCCACAAGAAAAATTTTAGTGATAGAATTAATTTAAAAAAATTTTTGAATTAATCGTTCTGATTTGCTAAAAGTTAAGACTATATTTATTTCTAAGTATTATTTTAATAAATATCGGGTATAACTGGAGAAATGAAGATAACTATACACTGTAAAAAGTAACTTTCTTAGATTTACAAAAAAAATAAAATTTTTTCGAAAAATTAGTGAATTTTCAAAAAATTTTGTAAATATTCGATAAAAATCGTAAATTTACTAAATTTAGTATATTATCGAAAAATTTGAGAATTCTCGATTTTTTTTGTGAATTTACGAAAAAAGTTGTAAATTCACAACTATTTTTCGTGAATTTACAACTATTTTTTGAAAATTTTCGAAAAAAAATTGTAAATTATCAATTTTTCTAGCGAATTCACAAAAAAAAATCGATTTAGTAATTATACGATTTTTTTCGAATATTTACAAATTTTTTCGAAAATTTTCTAATTTTTTTGTTAATATGAGAAAGTTACTTTTTACAGTGTACCGTCTGTGAATTTTGAAAATGCTTCCTGAACTATCAAAATATAGATTGAAATTCTAAATCCGTTTTCTTTATGCACTAACTCGATAAATAAGGATTTCATTACGCCACATATAATTTAAAATACAATTCTAACAGAACATTGAGTTATAAAAAAATTATTTGCAAAAATATAGTTCACGTTGACATAATATTTACACAACATAAATCACATAACGTATATCTTAATAATAATGTGATGAGTATTATTTAGAGCGTAACATAAAGTATGATAAAAACACATATCATTTTTTTTTATTAAAAAATTTATATACGCTCATAAATAATATATATATATATATATCTTAGCAGTATTAATTATATACCGTAATTTAGCTGGTTAATGCACTAGATTATCAATTTAATATACATGACGATTAAAACCTAGATAGCAAATGGAATCTATTATCACTATAAAGCATGAAAAATTTAACGGATAATTCAAACTGTGAAAATGTCATGGTCTAGGTAGAGGTCAAACTTTTATTATAAATCCACATGTAGGTTACAAGCTTGTAATAAGAATTTAACTCATCTGTATTCTCGATACGACTTCAGCTAAGTAAAATATAAGTGCAGCGTTGAATTGGTAATTTAACTTTGAATTTATTGAAGAATTACACTAAGTAATTAGATAAAAAGAGTCATTTGATATAGTTTAGTAAAAATATAGAAAGTTGGTAAAATCTAATTTAAAATGATATTCCAGTGTATCTTAAAATATGTAGATTCAAGTTTTTATTAATAATTTCTTTTATATTTTAGTTCATTTAAAATTAAAAACAAGATAAGAACCATTGGTTTAATCTTTTTACAAGACAGACGATATATTTACAATAAATTGGATATATATATGCTTGTTATTTATTTAATATATTAAAAACAAGTTATATATCCTTTACATGTATTAAAATAAAAATATCTTTGTGTGTATGTAAGGGTATCACGCAAAACCGATGATGGCTACAAAGAAGACGTTTATGGCAAAAAAGGGGAAAAATTATAACATGGATATAGGCTATATACCCCGTTTTGAATCGATGCTGGAAAAAATTTTGGTACAAAAATAAAATAATTCTGCTTATCTGTTGAATTACAAAAAATTGTTTATAACTCGAACTATGGAAATTTTTTATGTTGTTGTTTGCAAAATCAAAAAAATTTTTTTTACGTGTTCATCTGACTTTTAATACCAATCGGATCAATCTATCAAAAGAAACCAGTATTCTAATTCCGTAAAATCGCTTAAATCTCAAAATTATGCAAACTTTACTGTGGTTTTATTTGATTCTAAAATATTTCATAATTCATTAAGGCATCAAAACCACCGGTTTAAAAGGTTTTATTCATGTTCAATCTATTCGTGTTTTACTGTTAAATTTTCCCGGCAGAAATATGAAGTTTTGAGTACTTGCAGGCTTCAACTTTTTTATCTGGGATTCTAGTCAATACAGCTTTATGAAACCAATGAAAATCTTTTCTTCAGGCATCAAAAAAACTTTTTAAAAAGGTTTCCTTCATGTTGAAACTATTTGTACTTTAACATTTAATTTTCCCGCTAGAAATATGAATTTTTGAGAATTTGCCGGTTTCAACTTTTTTATCTGGGATTCTAGTTAACAGAGCTTTATGAAACCAATGAAAATCTTTTCCTTAGGTATGAAAACAAACCTTTAAAGGAGTTTTATTAATGTTGAAACTGAGCTTTATCAATTAATTTTCCCGCTAGAAATATGAATTTTTGAGAATTTGCAGGCTTCAACTTTTTTATCTGGGATTGTAGTAAACAGAGCTTTATGAAACCAATGAAAATCTTTTCTTTAGGCATCAAAACAACCTATTAAAGTGGTTTCCTTCATGTTGAAACAATCTGAGCTTTAACATTTTATTTTCCTACTAGATATATGAATTTTTGAGAATTTGCAGGCTTTAACTTTTTTATCTGGAATTCTAGTTAACAGAGCTTTATGAAACCAATGAAAATCTTTTCTTTAGGCATCAAAACAACCTTTTAAAGTGGTTTCCTGCATGTTAAAACTATGTGTGCTTTAACATTTAATTTTCTCGCTAAAAATATGAATTTTTGAGAATTTGCAGGCTTTAACATTTTTATCTGGAATTCTAGTTAACAGAGCTTTATGAAACCAATGAAAATCTTTTCTATAGGCATCAAATCAACCTTTTAAAGTGGTTTCATTCATGTTGAAACTATGTGTGCTTGAATATTTAATTTTCCCGCTAGAAATATGAATATTTGAGAATTTGCAGGCTTCAACTTTTTTATCTGGGATTCTAGTAAACAGAGCTTTATGAAATCAATGAAAATCTTTTCTTTAGGCATCAAAACAACCTTTTAAAATGGTTTCCTTCATGTTGAAACTATGTGTGCTTTGACATTTAATTTTCTCGCTAGAAATATGAATTTTTGAGAATTTGCAGGCTTTAACATTTGTATCTGGGATACTAGTAAACAGAGTTTTATGAAACCAATGAAAATCTTTTCTTTAGGCATCAAATCAACCTTTTAAAATGGTTTCCTTCATGTTGAAACTATGTGTGCTTTGACATTTAATTTTCTCGCTAGAAATATGAATTTTTGAGAATTTGCAGGCTTTAACATTTGTATCTGGGATACTAGTAAACAGAGTTTTATGAAACCAATGAAAATCTTTTTTTTAGGCATCAAATCAACCTTTTAAAGTGGTTTCATTTATGCTGAAACTATGTGTGCTTGAACATTTAATTTTCCCGCTAGAAATATGAATTTTTGAGAATTTTCAGGCTTCAACTTTTTTATCTGAGATTCTAGTAAACAGAGCTTTATGAAACCAATGAAAATCTTTTTTTTGGCATCAAAGCAACCTTTTAAAGTGGTTTCATTTATGCTGAAACTATGTGTGCTTTAACATTTAATTTTCCCGCTAGAAATATGAATTTTTGAGAATTTGCAGGCTTCAACTTTTTTATCTGGGATTCTAGTAAATAGAGCTTTATGAAACCAATGAAAATCTTTTCTTTAGGCATCAAATCAACCTTTAAAAGGGGTTTCATTTATGCTGAAACTATGTGTGCTTTGACATTTAATTTTCTCGCTAGAAATATGAATTTTTGAGAATTTGCAGGCTTTAACATTTGTATCTGGGATACTAGTAAACAGAGTTTTATGAAACCAATGAAAATCTTTTCTTTAGGCATCAAATCAACCTTTTAAAATGGTTTCCTTCATGTTGAAACTATGTGTGCTTTGACATTTAATTTTCTCGCTAGAAATATGAATTTTTGAGAATTTGCAGGCTTTAACATTTGTATCTGGGATACTAGTAAACAGAGTTTTATGAAACCAATGAAAATCTTTTTTTTAGGCATCAAATCAACCTTTTAAAGTGGTTTCATTTATGCTGAAACTATGTGTGCTTGAACATTTAATTTTCCCGCTAGAAATATGAATTTTTGAGAATTTTCAGGCTTCAACTTTTTTATCTGAGATTCTAGTAAACAGAGCTTTATGAAACCAATGAAAATCTTTTTTTTGGCATCAAATCAACCTTTTAAAGTGGTTTCATTTATGCTGAAACTATGTGTGCTTTAACATTTAATTTTCCCGCTAGAAATATGAATTTTTGAGAATTTGCAGGCTTCAACTTTTTTATCTGGGATTCTAGTAAATAGAGCTTTATGAAACCAATGAAAATCTTTTCTTTAGGCATCAAATCAACCTTTTAAAGTGGTTTCATTCATGTTGAAACTATCTGAGCTTTATCAATTAATTTTCCCGCTAGAAATATGAATTTTTGAGAATTTGCAGGCTTCAACTTTTTTATCTGGGATTCTAGTAAACAGAGCTTTATAAAAACCAATGAAAATCTTTTCTTTAGGTATCAAATCAACTGTTTAAAGTGGTTTCATTCATGTTGAAACTATTTGTGCTTGAACATTTAATTTTCCCGCTAGAAATATGAATTTTTGAGAATTTGCAGGCTTCAACTTTTTTATCTGGGATTCTAGTAAACAGAGTTTTATGAAACCAACGAAAAGCTTTTTTTTAGGCATCAAATCAACCTTTTAAAGTGGTTTCATTTATGCTGAAACTATGTGTGCTTTAACATTTAATTTTCCCGCTAGAAATATGAATTTTTGAGAATTTGCAGGCTACAACTTTTTTATCTGGGATTCTAGTAAACAGAGCTTTATGAAACCAATGAAAATCTTTTCTTTAGGCATAAAAATAACCTTTTAAAGTGGTTTCATTCATGTTGAAACTATGTGTGCTTGAACATTTAATTTTCCCGCTAGAAATATGAATTTTTGAGAATTTGCAGGCTTCAACTTTTTTATCTGGGATTCTAGTAAACAGAGCTTTATGAAACCAATGAAAATCTTTTTTTTGGCATCAAATCAACCTTTTAAAGTGGTTTCATTCATGCTGAAACTATGTGTGCTTTAACATTTAATTTTCCCGCTAGAAATATGAATTTTTGAGAATTTGCAGGCTTCAACTTTTTTATCTGGGATTCTAGTAAATAGAGCTTTATGAAACCAATGAAAATCTTTTCTTTAGGCATCAAATCAACCTTTTAAAGTGGTTTCATTCATGTTGAAACTATCTGAGCTTTATCAAATAATTTTCCCGCTAGAAATATGAATTTTTGAGAATTTGCAGGCTTCAACTTTTTTATCTGGGATTCTAGTAAACAGAGCTTTATAAAAACCAATGAAAATCTTTTCTTTAGGCATCAAAACAACCTTTTAAAGTGGTTTCCTTCATGTTGAAACAATCTGAGCTTTAACATTTTATTTTCCTACTAGATATATGAATTTTTGAGAATTTGCAGGCTTTAACTTTTTTATCTGGAATTCTAGTTAACAGAGCTTTATGAAACCAATGAAAATCTTTTCTTTAGGCATCAAAACAACCTTTTAAAGTGGTTTCCTGCATGTTAAAACTATGTGTGCTTTAACATTTAATTTTCTCGCTAAAAATATGAATTTTTGAGAATTTGCAGGCTTCAACTTTTTTATCTGGGATTCTAGTAAACAGAGCTTTATGAAACCAATGAAAATCTTTTCTTTAGGCATCAAAATAACCTTTTAAAGTGGTTTCATTCATGTTGAAACTATGTGTGCTTTAACATTTAATTTTCCCGCTATAAATATGAATTTTTGAGAATTTGCAGGCTTCAACTTTTTTATCTGGGATTCTAGTAAATAGAGCTTTATGAAACCAATGAAAATCTTTTCTTTAGGCATCAGATCAACCTTTTAAAGTGGTTTCATTCATGTTGAAACTATTTGTGCTTGAACATTTAATTTTCCCGCTAGAAATATGAATTTTTGAGAATTTGCAGGCTTCAACTTTTGTATCTGGGATACTAGTAAACAGAGTTTTATGAAACCAATGAAAATCTTTTTTTTAGGCATCAAATCAACCTTTTAAAGTGGTTTCATTTATGCTGAAACTATGTGTGCTTGAACATTTAATTTTCCCGCTAGAAATATGAATTTTTGAGAATTTTCAGGCTTCAACTTTTTTATCTGAGATTCTAGTAAACAGAGCTTTATGAAACCAATGAAAATCTTTTTTTTGGCATCAAATCAACCTTTTAAAGTGGTTTCATTTATGCTGAAACTATGTGTGCTTTAACATTTAATTTTCCCGCTAGAAATATGAATTTTTGAGAATTTGCAGGCTTCAACTTTTTTATCTGGGATTCTAGTAAATAGAGCTTTATGAAACCAATGAAAATCTTTTCTTTAGGCATCAAATCAACCTTTTAAAGTGGTTTCATTCATGTTGAAACTATCTGAGCTTTATCAATTAATTTTCCCGCTAGAAATATGAATTTTTGAGAATTTGCAGGCTTCAACTTTTTTATCTGGGATTCTAGTAAACAGAGCTTTATAAAAACCAATGAAAATCTTTTCTTTAGGTATCAAATCAACTGTTTAAAGTGGTTTCATTCATGTTGAAACTATTTGTGCTTGAACATTTAATTTTCCCGCTAGAAATATGAATTTTTGAGAATTTGCAGGCTTCAACTTTTTTATCTGGGATTCTAGTAAATAGAGCTTTATGAAACCAATGAAAATCTTTTCTTTAGGCATCAAATCAACCTTTAAAAGGGGTTTCATTTATGCTGAAACTATGTGTGCTTTGACATTTAATTTTCTCGCTAGAAATATGAATTTTTGAGAATTTGCAGGCTTTAACATTTGTATCTGGGATACTAGTAAACAGAGTTTTATGAAACCAATGAAAATCTTTTCTTTAGGCATCAAATCAACCTTTTAAAATGGTTTCCTTCATGTTGAAACTATGTGTGCTTTGACATTTAATTTTCTCGCTAGAAATATGAATTTTTGAGAATTTGCAGGCTTTAACATTTGTATCTGGGATACTAGTAAACAGAGTTTTATGAAACCAATGAAAATCTTTTTTTTAGGCATCAAATCAACCTTTTAAAGTGGTTTCATTTATGCTGAAACTATGTGTGCTTGAACATTTAATTTTCCCGCTAGAAATATGAATTTTTGAGAATTTTCAGGCTTCAACTTTTTTATCTGAGATTCTAGTAAACAGAGCTTTATGAAACCAATGAAAATCTTTTTTTTGGCATCAAATCAACCTTTTAAAGTGGTTTCATTTATGCTGAAACTATGTGTGCTTTAACATTTAATTTTCCCGCTAGAAATATGAATTTTTGAGAATTTGCAGGCTTCAACTTTTTTATCTGGGATTCTAGTAAATAGAGCTTTATGAAACCAATGAAAATCTTTTCTTTAGGCATCAAATCAACCTTTTAAAGTGGTTTCATTCATGTTGAAACTATCTGAGCTTTATCAATTAATTTTCCCGCTAGAAATATGAATTTTTGAGAATTTGCAGGCTTCAACTTTTTTATCTGGGATTCTAGTAAACAGAGCTTTATAAAAACCAATGAAAATCTTTTCTTTAGGTATCAAATCAACTGTTTAAAGTGGTTTCATTCATGTTGAAACTATTTGTGCTTGAACATTTAATTTTCCCGCTAGAAATATGAATTTTTGAGAATTTGCAGGCTTCAACTTTTTTATCTGGGATTCTAGTAAACAGAGTTTTATGAAACCAACGAAAAGCTTTTTTTTAGGCATCAAATCAACCTTTTAAAGTGGTTTCATTTATGCTGAAACTATGTGTGCTTTAACATTTAATTTTCCCGCTAGAAATATGAATTTTTGAGAATTTTCAGGCTTCAACTTTTTTATCTGAGATTCTAGTAAACAGAGCTTTATGAAACCAATGAAAATCTTTTTTTTGGCATCAAAGCAACCTTTTAAAGTGGTTTCATTTATGCTGAAACTATGTGTGCTTTAACATTTAATTTTCCCGCTAGAAATATGAATTTTTGAGAATTTGCAGGCTTCAACTTTTTTATCTGGGATTCTAGTAAATAGAGCTTTATGAAACCAATGAAAATCTTTTCTTTAGGCATCAAATCAACCTTTAAAAGGGGTTTCATTTATGCTGAAACTATGTGTGCTTTGACATTTAATTTTCTCGCTAGAAATATGAATTTTTGAGAATTTGCAGGCTTTAACATTTGTATCTGGGATACTAGTAAACAGAGTTTTATGAAACCAATGAAAATCTTTTCTTTAGGCATCAAATCAACCTTTTAAAATGGTTTCCTTCATGTTGAAACTATGTGTGCTTTGACATTTAATTTTCTCGCTAGAAATATGAATTTTTGAGAATTTGCAGGCTTTAACATTTGTATCTGGGATACTAGTAAACAGAGTTTTATGAAACCAATGAAAATCTTTTTTTTAGGCATCAAATCAACCTTTTAAAGTGGTTTCATTTATGCTGAAACTATGTGTGCTTGAACATTTAATTTTCCCGCTAGAAATATGAATTTTTGAGAATTTTCAGGCTTCAACTTTTTTATCTGAGATTCTAGTAAACAGAGCTTTATGAAACCAATGAAAATCTTTTTTTTGGCATCAAATCAACCTTTTAAAGTGGTTTCATTTATGCTGAAACTATGTGTGCTTTAACATTTAATTTTCCCGCTAGAAATATGAATTTTTGAGAATTTGCAGGCTTCAACTTTTTTATCTGGGATTCTAGTAAATAGAGCTTTATGAAACCAATGAAAATCTTTTCTTTAGGCATCAAATCAACCTTTTAAAGTGGTTTCATTCATGTTGAAACTATCTGAGCTTTATCAATTAATTTTCCCGCTAGAAATATGAATTTTTGAGAATTTGCAGGCTTCAACTTTTTTATCTGGGATTCTAGTAAACAGAGCTTTATAAAAACCAATGAAAATCTTTTCTTTAGGTATCAAATCAACTGTTTAAAGTGGTTTCATTCATGTTGAAACTATTTGTGCTTGAACATTTAATTTTCCCGCTAGAAATATGAATTTTTGAGAATTTGCAGGCTTCAACTTTTTTATCTGGGATTCTAGTAAACAGAGTTTTATGAAACCAACGAAAAGCTTTTTTTTAGGCATCAAATCAACCTTTTAAAGTGGTTTCATTTATGCTGAAACTATGTGTGCTTTAACATTTAATTTTCCCGCTAGAAATATGAATTTTTGAGAATTTGCAGGCTACAACTTTTTTATCTGGGATTCTAGTAAACAGAGCTTTATGAAACCAATGAAAATCTTTTCTTTAGGCATAAAAATAACCTTTTAAAGTGGTTTCATTCATGTTGAAACTATGTGTGCTTGAACATTTAATTTTCCCGCTAGAAATATGAATTTTTGAGAATTTGCAGGCTTCAACTTTTTTATCTGGGATTCTAGTAAACAGAGCTTTATGAAACCAATGAAAATCTTTTTTTTGGCATCAAATCAACCTTTTAAAGTGGTTTCATTCATGCTGAAACTATGTGTGCTTTAACATTTAATTTTCCCGCTAGAAATATGAATTTTTGAGAATTTGCAGGCTTCAACTTTTTTATCTGGGATTCTAGTAAATAGAGCTTTATGAAACCAATGAAAATCTTTTCTTTAGGCATCAAATCAACCTTTTAAAGTGGTTTCATTCATGTTGAAACTATCTGAGCTTTATCAAATAATTTTCCCGCTAGAAATATGAATTTTTGAGAATTTGCAGGCTTCAACTTTTTTATCTGGGATTCTAGTAAACAGAGCTTTATAAAAACCAATGAAAATCTTTTCTTTAGGCATCAAAACAACCTTTTAAAGTGGTTTCCTTCATGTTGAAACAATCTGAGCTTTAACATTTTATTTTCCTACTAGATATATGAATTTTTGAGAATTTGCAGGCTTTAACTTTTTTATCTGGAATTCTAGTTAACAGAGCTTTATGAAACCAATGAAAATCTTTTCTTTAGGCATCAAAACAACCTTTTAAAGTGGTTTCCTGCATGTTAAAACTATGTGTGCTTTAACATTTAATTTTCTCGCTAAAAATATGAATTTTTGAGAATTTGCAGGCTTCAACTTTTTTATCTGGGATTCTAGTAAACAGAGCTTTATGAAACCAATGAAAATCTTTTCTTTAGGCATCAAAATAACCTTTTAAAGTGGTTTCATTCATGTTGAAACTATGTGTGCTTTAACATTTAATTTTCCCGCTATAAATATGAATTTTTGAGAATTTGCAGGCTTCAACTTTTTTATCTGGGATTCTAGTAAATAGAGCTTTATGAAACCAATGAAAATCTTTTCTTTAGGCATCAGATCAACCTTTTAAAGTGGTTTCATTCATGTTGAAACTATTTGTGCTTGAACATTTAATTTTCCCGCTAGAAATATGAATTTTTGAGAATTTGCAGGCTTCAACTTTTGTATCTGGGATACTAGTAAACAGAGTTTTATGAAACCAATGAAAATCTTTTTTTTAGGCATCAAATCAACCTTTTAAAGTGGTTTCATTTATGCTGAAACTATGTGTGCTTGAACATTTAATTTTCCCGCTAGAAATATGAATTTTTGAGAATTTTCAGGCTTCAACTTTTTTATCTGAGATTCTAGTAAACAGAGCTTTATGAAACCAATGAAAATCTTTTTTTTGGCATCAAATCAACCTTTTAAAGTGGTTTCATTTATGCTGAAACTATGTGTGCTTTAACATTTAATTTTCCCGCTAGAAATATGAATTTTTGAGAATTTGCAGGCTTCAACTTTTTTATCTGGGATTCTAGTAAATAGAGCTTTATGAAACCAATGAAAATCTTTTCTTTAGGCATCAAATCAACCTTTTAAAGTGGTTTCATTCATGTTGAAACTATCTGAGCTTTATCAATTAATTTTCCCGCTAGAAATATGAATTTTTGAGAATTTGCAGGCTTCAACTTTTTTATCTGGGATTCTAGTAAACAGAGCTTTATAAAAACCAATGAAAATCTTTTCTTTAGGTATCAAATCAACTGTTTAAAGTGGTTTCATTCATGTTGAAACTATTTGTGCTTGAACATTTAATTTTCCCGCTAGAAATATGAATTTTTGAGAATTTGCAGGCTTCAACTTTTTTATCTGGGATTCTAGTAAATAGAGCTTTATGAAACCAATGAAAATCTTTTCTTTAGGCATCAAATCAACCTTTTAAAGTGGTTTCATTCATGTTGAAACTATCTGAGCTTTATCAAATAATTTTCCCGCTAGAAATATGAATTTTTGAGAATTTGCAGGCTTCAACTTTTTTATCTGGGATTCTAGTAAACAGAGCTTTATAAAAACCAATGAAAATCTTTTCTTTAGGCATCAAAACAACCTTTTAAAGTGGTTTCCTTCATGTTGAAACAATCTGAGCTTTAACATTTTATTTTCCTACTAGATATATGAATTTTTGAGAATTTGCAGGCTTTAACTTTTTTATCTGGAATTCTAGTTAACAGAGCTTTATGAAACCAATGAAAATCTTTTCTTTAGGCATAAAAATAACCTTTTAAAGTGGTTTCATTCATGTTGAAACTATGTGTGCTTGAACATTTAATTTTCCCGCTAGAAATATGAATTTTTGAGAATTTGCAGGCTTCAACTTTTTTATCTGGGATTCTAGTAAACAGAGCTTTATGAAACCAATGAAAATCTTTTTTTAGGCATCAAATCAACCTTTTAAAGTGGTTTCATTCATGTTGAAACTATGTGTGCTTTAGCATTTAATTTTCCCGCTAGAAATATGAATTTTTGAGAATTTGCAGGCTTCAACTTTTTTATCTGGGATTCTAGTAAACAGAGCTTTATGAAACCAATGAAAATCTTTTCTTTAGGCATCAAAATAACCTTTTAAAGTGGTTTCATTCATGTTGAAACATATATATATATATATTTTCAAATTCTACATGCCTCATATTTTTTAAGTTTTTTTTAGGTATTCATCAAGCCAGGGATTTCATCTATTTAAATTTTGAGAATAGGTTGAAATCGTTTTCGCAACAAGAAAAAAATGAAGACTTTTGTCCCTTTAATTTAAGACCACCAATTGAAGTTTGGGTATCTATTTGCGTTAATTTTCGGACAGGGGGAAATGGTGGTCGGATTAAGAAATAGAATTGCCCATATATATAATTAAAATATTATTATTATTAATGTAAAAAGAGCAAAATTAAAGATTAAATTAAGATTATTAAGACAATGTTTTACGATAGTTCTATAGTTATAATATGCGATTTTGAAAACTCCTGGTTTCGAGCCCACATATGATACATAATTTTTATTTTTTTTTCTTTTTTACATCATAAAAATTATTAAATTATTTTTTTAACTATTAAATTTTAAAAATAAACGAAAAAAATTTAATCATAAGTGCTTTTTGCTTATTACAAGTTTTTTTAAGCTGCGAAAGTAGCCGAAAGATCGTCCGGAGAAACTCGAAGTTGCCTTCTCACGGCGCGAATGACGTCCGAGTACCATACAACTTGTAAGTTTAGCTCAGTAACTTCGCGTCCTTCTAAACGAAAGGAGGTTTTAATGTTTTTTTTCTCTTTATTGCCTGTGCAATATACATGCATGGAAGATCGTAAAACGTGCGAGTATATAAGAATTTCTGAATATATTATACCGGTATATTGTGTTATTTTTTTTTTTGAGTCATATTCTTTAAAAAAAAAAAAGTTGATGCTGGTACGTATATGGACATTTATGTTATAAGCTGCTTTATAATTTATATATGAATTTTGAAATTACTCTTGGTGCTTTTTATGACCAAGTACAAGTTTTTTTTTTACTTTAATAAATAAATGATCGGTTTCACTCTCGTCTTTTATGTATTTTGTATATTATAAATGCTGTGTAAAAAAATATTTTACATTATTAAAGTTTAGTACCATTCTCAAGGATGATACCTTTTGTTAAAAAAAAATCATACGTGATATAGCAATAAATAATTTTTTAAAAATTTATGCTTTGTGTCTAACATAAATTATTCTATAAAGAAAAAAATTTTTTGATTTTTTTTTCTTGCAATTTGTATATATATATTAGTGTGTACCTTATTTTGAAAATTTGTTTATTTATGAGGATTCCTGAGTTAAGTAAAAAAGCTCAATTTTTGGGCAAAATAAAATAGTTAAATTTTCAGTCTGTTAGATCAGCGTTTAAAATAGTATAGATTTTTATAAAAATAAATTAATACATTATTAATGAATATATTTTTTAAAATTCCAGAAAACATAAATAATAATAAGTTATACCTGCTATAATATCAAGAAATATTTAAAAAAGAAGTTAAACGTGTATGAAAATGAGTATAAAATAAAATAAACAATTTTTTTTCTTCATCCTTAGATAAAAATTCATTTAAAAAGAAAAAAAATGGCACGTATGAAAAAGAAAAAATTTTTCTAATAGCATAAAATTATATTTAAAGACTGTCATTAATTAATTAATTAAAAAGAAAAAAAAAGACTTTCAATTTTGCAAATAATAGTGGTTATTGTGTTGTGTGTATTAGTGTAGATAAGTGAAGGTACTCGTTGAAAATAATAAAATATTGAAAAAGTGAGATTTTAATAATGTCATCGTCAAACGGTGAATTTTCGACAATGTCAAGCAGTGATATCCCATTATCGTTACCAAAATCATTACCAAGTTCGCGCGAAGCTACAACCGAAAATAATTCCAATTTAAATTGCAATTATATGACTATGCGTGAATTTTTAGATAGATTTTCATTACCACGTGTTGTAAGACTCGAAAATAGTAACGCAAGACCGATTTTGTTATACAAACAACAACAAAAATCATTAAGAGTAACAACGACATTGTTAATACACAAATATCGACACGACGTTAAAGTTGGTCCAGAAATTGTTATTCCTGAAGGATATCCTGGTAAGTTCTTCTTTCAATTAACCAAAACTTTCTCTTTCTAATAATTTAATAACTTGAGTTTTAATCGTTTAATATGTATCAACTTTCACGCCTTTATAAAAAATTACAAAAATTTGTAAATTAGTTTTTCGTCTTATTGACACAGATAATTTACGTAGGTACTGCTTGAGACTTTCTATTCGGATTAGATTAAAAGTAATTAACGAGTAAATAAAAAATAGAGAAAGGTATATTAAATATTAATAAATAAAAAGGGATAATTTATTTATTTAAACTAAAATAGTCATAAAATACAAAGATAACAATATTTTTTTGTAAGTTTAGTTATATATGGCTCGTTCTTAGATAGAAGTTATAATCAAATTTTTACACACTTTTGGACGGTCATTATTGATTCCTACAAATTTCCAACAAATTTCTCTATCATATAGGGCAAAATGTTGAGAGACTCGCAAAATAATATAGATCTGATGCAAAAGTAAAATATAATTCATTTGAGTACTGATTGTAAAGATCTTTATAGATATCATTTTACAAATTTGCTAAAATTTTCTATTATAAATATGTACCTACTGTCTGAAGAAAAAATATTAATTTGATGTAATATACCTTAATTCAGCCAAATGAGAAAGCAGAAAATTCTACTTCAGCAAAAGGTCTGCTAAGTATAAAGGTTTCTGGTAAAATTTATTTCCAAGGTCAAATTTTTTGTATAAAAAAAATTTGTATTTCTTATACGGCTAGAGTTTCATACTTCTTATGAGTAGAAAAATATTTTTTTCACAAAAAGGGCTCCTAATTTTATTTTTAGGGCCAAATTTTTCTTAATTATTGACGAGAAAATTGATAAAACTACGATTCATTTGTTTATTAATTGTAGAGATCTGGGACTTCCAGCTAAATTAACGTAGATTACCCAAGTACTCTATAAAAAATTTTTGAACCTTCCAAAAATGCATTTTTCTAGCATATAAAGCACAGATCGTTTCATAACCTGCAATAAAACCATTTTCAGAGATTTCTTACTTTTAGTCGTATTAGAGCACAAAATAAGTTGGAAGCAAAATTGTTGCAAGCTATATTTAATTTTAAAGATACCAAAAATCATTTTAAAATTTCAGTAACTATTCAGAAAAGTTCTAAAATTAGAAAGTTAAATCCACATTTAAACATCAAAGAAATAAAAAATAGAAATGGTATGAATCCAAGAACAGTCCATATATAATTATTTATACATGTGTAATATGTTGAGTTTTTGATGAAAGTAATAGTTAAAAATAAAATTATGAATTTACGTTAATATAATTAAATTCTACTTTATTACTTTTGTGTAAAAAAACTGCAAATAATGAAATCGCATTATGTAGACTTAAAAAAATACTGCATCGCATAAAAATAATTATTAGCTCGTGTAAATAAAAAATAAAATAAAAAAGAAATCAGGATATATTCTTAAGGAATTTAAAAGCTTAAAGCGAATTAATTTTGAAAATTTAAATATTATTTTAGCTGAAACCGACGTTATAATGTCATAATAATCAGTTTAATAGTATTTATTTTTTTGTGTACAGGAGTAATACGCATTTCCGTCAATGCCTTGAGCAATTTTTATAGTATATCTATTTTAGATTTTTTTATTTTTCATATAGCGTGTGAGGATGAGATAATAATTTGACTTTTAACGATTATTTTTCACGTCACAAACTTTTTTACACGCATCTAATATGAATATTCCAATAGATGTATCCGTTATTATTATCAATCATAAAGAAAAACCATATACTTAAAAAGTTCGATAACCCTTAATTTTTTTTTTTAAATGTATAAAAATTACGGGATTTTTCTTATTTCTTTTCGAAACGTGTACTTAAATTTTTCTCCTTTTTTTTTGTGTCTCATTTCGTATAAACAGCACGCGTACAAATTTTTTTATATTTTTTGATTTTTTTTTTTCTTCATTGCGTGATTAAAGTGTGTGTGTGTGGCGTTTTATGTAGTCAAGTACACTTATTATTTTTTAATATATTTACTTTTGCTTGTATCAATTATAATACGACTGTATCTCCTGGTATTAATGTTTTAACAGCAAAAAATGTCGTGCAAACAAAATAATATCTCGTTGTGTAAATATTAATTTTAATCATTTGAAGCTCCATTAAATAAATTATTAGTTGATATTTTGAACACTAGGTGGCAAATTTTTCTCGCAAACGAAATTAATTTGTGACAGTATATATAAGACTTAGTTACATTTTTTCAAATACACTATACTTGTATTACCTAATATTATCTCTTGATTATGCGTTAATAGATAATTGCTTTCTTCATTTTAGTATTGAATGTAAATTCTAGTTTGAAAGTAAATCAATGGAACGTAAAATTCCTGATCTTTAAAAATTAGTTCTGGATTTTTTCGATTAATTGATTCTACTTGTTTACAAGCAAGATTTCTTTCGAGTAATTAAAAATAGTACTGTTTTCAGTCGTATATAAAGTTAAATTTCATATTGTAGACTGTTATTTTCTGTATGGGTACCTTTTGCATTTATCTTATTCGAATAAAAGTAAAATTTTTGTTGAAACATTTAACCGTATAACAATTAAAATAATAAATATGAATTAAGTTTTTCCTAAGAAGAAAAATAACAAGTTTATAGAATAAAGAGAAAAGTTTAAAAACTCAGCACAAGATTTGATGTTCAAATTACTGGGTGGGATTCATCATATTGCAATCCTATGCTATTAAAATACCTTCGATTTTATAAATTTTATATATTTCTCTTTGCAGAATGTCATAATACATAGCTATAGGAGTAATAAAAATATTTATAACAATAATATCATATTTACATTCACTGGAGTGAACATAAAATGAAAATTTTTTCTTACATATTTCCTGTAAAAATAAAAACATAATAATTGCAGTATTGTAAAATTCTGACTTTAACAAATATTCTACATAATGTTAAATTATAACTGTTATTTGTCAAATTATTCTTCATTTATCTTCGTTTCATGTGAATAAAGAGAGAGTTTTTATGCAAAAAATATAAAACATTAAATAATTGACCTCGGTGCTCTAGTACCACGAGATTACATGATAATTTTTGTTTACAACCAATTGACATTAAAAGTATTATTACATTGCGTACATATCATATTTATCTATCACATTTCCGGATTCCTTCGGTACATACCTCGTTGGTATTTTGTCACTTAACTTTGTAACCGATATAAATTTTTAAGATAAAATTGGTACGGTTTTTTAAGTAGAAATAGAAACTCTTATTTTAATTATACGAGAGCCCAAACAAAATTATGGTTCAGTGCAATCTGTATAATTTCTAATTTCTTTTATATTCTTTAATTATAATTATATAAAAAAAAGCCAATAAAAATAAAAATAATTTTTTTATTATAATAAAACGCAGTACATATGAAACCAAGCATAACAAGCATAAAAAACCTTTCTCTTTCAATAATATACACCTTTTTTGAAGAAAAAATAAAACTATTATTATGGATATACACACCTTTCTATATATAATATCTCGTTATATTATTATATAGAAATCGTTTAAATTATACAATAATGAATTTCCGAGTTACGATGAGTATAACGTGCATGTAAATCTATAATCTTTTGTTTATTAAATATTGGTTTTATTTGCAATAATGTTTTATTTTAATTGAATTTTTTTTTTTTTTACTTTTTTACTGAAATTGATTTCCTTGTAGTAATTCAAATAAATATTAAATTATTCTAATAGAAAAATTGAACCTTCAGGCTGATATTTAACTCGTTGGTGTTAAGATTTGATGTTAATGAATTCAGAGGGAAAATGGTCTGTTTAAAACTCAAGAAGAAAGGCGTTTATATGATTTTTAAAGTTATTTTGCCATTAGCTAAAAGTTTATTCAATTTACATTGAACAGATAAAATTTTGTTTCTAATTTTGCCTACTTGAAATATCAGTATTTCGGTTTAATTAGGTTGATTATACATTTGTGGGCGAAATACAAAAATTTGACCCTTTTAGTGGAAAATTAAAAAAAAAGTGTTTAAATTCATAAAATTTTGTTTGAAAATCTAAGTAAAGAAACTCCACAGTATATTACAAATTCAAGTACTTATAATATACAAGAGAGAATTTCATAAAAAAATATAAAAAATGAATATTTATAATGTATAATCGAAGTTAAATCAAGACGTGTATTATGTACGTGACACAACCTTTGATTGATCAATCATGTGTAAACATTCATTGATATTTCCAAGGAAAAGTCATATATGCTGTTCTTTACGTATTTTTTTGTTGTTCTTGCTGTTATATATTTATTTCAAAGAACTAGATTATGTTATAAATATATAGGTCGAATGAAGAAATCTATATTCTTGAAAGATTATTAAATTTTTTTAAATAAATACCATTACATATAAAAAAAAATTGTAAACACATTTCGTCATCACTGGTGTAGATAATACACGCATATCTATAGAAATCGTGGCTATTTAAATGGGACAATACAACATTTTTTTATTTAAATACAATAACTACATAAATTCAAAATAGTTTAGAAATTAAATAAATCTGTGTTTCTGTGGTTGGGCCTGGAATCAGATTTTTTTGAATTATAGCATTTTGAGATCAGATTCTAATCAGAACTTTTCATTTAATTTGAGTTTAAAAAATTCTTTTCTAGCTTTCAAACACGTATAATTAATTTTTTAATTTTCTAATACTTCAAACTGGTTAAAAATCTGGCTAAATTCTGATGTATTTACTTGCTTTGAGAAAGTAATTAAAAAAATGTTCTGTTATGCAAAATAAAAAAATAATGTATGCAAGTTATATAGCTCATGGCAATAAAGTATTTATTTATTTATTTTTTTCAAAACACAACTAGAAATTTTTCGTACAAGCTATTAAATTCTTAGATTATTGTCGTTATAATAACTTTTAAACTCATACACGTTCACTTTTAAAGCACTACATACAAGTTCATAAAATCTCTTGTCAAAGTTAATCAGTTAAAATAAAAAAAACAAGTCTTGCCATTTTTAATGTACGAACTAAACCAGAATCTTTTAAATCTAAAAGTTTATATTGCAGAAATACTGTAGGCGCGAAAAAATACAATTTTTTATTTTATAATCGATCAATGTAAAATTTTTTTTTTTTTCAATTTCATTCTCATTTGTTTGCGTTATCTAAAAGTTATTTTAAAAAAATACATTCACGTAAAATACACAGAAAAAATGACGATGATGATTCTATCTCGTCTTGTGGACGACCTTGCCTTTTGCGAGGGCGTCAATAAAATATCATCGTATTAAAAAATCAATGGAGAAAAATTTTATATTTCGACACTTATAAGAAAGACCTCGCCTGAAGCATGTTTTTTTAATAATAATATGAGGACGTTTGCAATATAATATGTTGACGTTGCAACTATAAAACGTTACGTACATACATAATTTTTTTTTTTTTTTTTAAATTTCACTTGTGATATATGAAACACTTAAAAAAAAAATTTTCACTTGAATTCACTTTTTTATGTATGCAATATTTACAAAAATTGCATGTTTATAATTACAATTTTTTTTTTATTTAGAACATTAGTTTGCTTATTATTCAAAGAATTAACTTTTTATAATATCAAAAACGACAATAAAAAAATGTACTGTAATTTTTTTTTTTTAATTTTAAAATTAATGGGAACTTCATAAAACAAAACTTTCTTTTTCACTTTTAAAAACATTTAAACTCAATTAATTATTTTTTTTAAAATTAATTTATTAAACGTTTTGCCAAACAAAAATTACTGATTGAATATTCTGTCTATAGAAAAGAAGGATTTTTTAAAGCTTTGATAAATTTATATCTTTTGACGTGTACTTAAGGCTTAATAATAAATGTAATTTATCTTTTCTTAAATTTTTCGTTTGTCATGTGTGTCCATGTTTATTAATATTATATATAAGATGACTAATGATGGATATTTATAAATATTAATAAAAGTAAAATTTTCATTTTATCATGATATTATTAATATGTAAAGACGGTTGTGTAGTATGTACTTCAATCACACAAAAGAAAAACATTAATTTGAATTTTTAAAGAAACTATACCCCCATAGAATATAAAATTTGGAATATATGTTATTCTGATAGGACGGTGGTATCAATTTGACATTTAATTTAATTTTATGCTATGAAAAAACCCTAAAAAAAAACACAATTTGAATGTTTATAAAAATTTAAATTTAGCAAATAGAGCTGCTAAATTGTACGGAACCAAACCAAAAAATACTAGCAACAATTCGATATTAGGTTAATTTTTTTAAGCATCAAAACCTATACAGGGTCATTTTAAAAAAAGCAAAATAATGAAAAATGTTTCATATAAAACTTCTTAGGGTTGGAGGGGACATCCTATGGGGGGCATAAGATTCGGGTCTTAGGGCCCACATTGGGCTCAGCAGGACCCAACTTAGGAATTTTAAATAGAAAGAATACTTTTTTAATTCAAATGCAGGTTCTGCAACAAATTTTAGCTAAAAAAAATATAAGGCTCATTTTTTAGACCCAATAAATCTTTTACACGGCTCTAAATTAAGATGTTTTTGGTAGTTACTACCATTTTTATTGTATGTTTGTTGTGGAGGAAAACTTTTGATGATTATTTGAGATTTTGGGTCCTGCAGACCTAAATGACCTCATTGGGGCCGTTGTTTCTAGGTAATGCTACAAGTATAAGATGCAAAATAGGTCTGTAGGACCCAAAATTTCAAAGAATCACTAACAATCTTCCACCCAAAAAACTTACAATAAAATTGGTCGTAACTACCAAAAAAATCTTTTTTATTCATGTTGAGCTTTAAAAAAGCCCGATTGGGCTTATTAAGGTCTGTAGGACCCAAAATCTCAAAATTAAAAATAGATATTTTTGGTAGGTACTACAATTTTTATTATATGTTTGTTGTGGGGGAAAACTTATGATAATTATTTGAGATTTTAGATCCTGCAGACCTAAATGACCTCATTGGGGCCATTGTTTCTAGGTAATGCTATATGTAGAAGATGCAAAATAGGTCTGTAGGACCCAAAATCTCAAAGAACCACTAACAGTCTTCCACCCAACAAACTTAAAATAAAATTGGTAGTTACTACCAAAAAAATCTTTTTTATTCATGTTGAGCTTTAAAAAAGCCCGATTGGGGTTATTGAGGTCTGTAAGACCCAAAATCTCAAAATGAAAAATAGATATTTTTGATAGGTACTACCATTTTTATTGCATGTTTGTTGTGGGGGAAAGCTTTTGATGATTATTTGAGATTTTGGGTCCTGCAGACCTAAATGACCTCATTGGGGCCGTTGTTTCTAGGTAATGCTACAAGTATAAGATGCAAAATAGGTCTGTAGGACCCAAAATTTCAAATAATCACTAACAGTCTTCCTCCCAACAAACTTAGAATAAAATTGGTAGTAACTACCAAAAAAATCTTTTTTATTCATGTTGAGCTTTAAAAAAAGCCCGATTGGGGTTATTGAGGTCTGTAGGACCCAAAATCTCAAAATTAAAAATAGATATTTTTGGTAGATACTACCATTTTTATTGTATGATTGTTGTGGAGGAAAACTTTTGATGATTATTTGAGATTTTGGGTCCTGCAGACCTAAATGACCTCATTGGGGCCGTTGTTTCTAGGTAATGCTACAAGTATAAGATGCAAAATAGGTCTGTAGGACCCAAAATCTCAAAGCATCACTAACAGTCTTCCTCCCAACAAACTTAGAATAAAATTGGTAGTAACTACCAAAAAAATCTTTTTTATTCATGTTGAGCTTTAAAAAAAGCCCGATTGGGGTTATTGAGGTCTGTAGGACCCAAAATCTCAAAATTAAAAATAGATATTTTTGGTAGATACTACCATTTTTATTGTATGATTGTTGTGGAGGAAAACTTTTGATGATTATTTGAGATTTTGGGTCCTGCAGACCTAAATGACCTCATTGGGGCCGTTGTTTCTAGGTAATGCTACAAGTATAAGATGCAAAATAGGTCTGTAGGACCCAAAATCTCAAAGCATCACTAACAGTCTTCCACCCAACAAACTTAGAATAAAATTGGTAGTAACTACCAAAAAAATCTTTTTTATTCATGTTGAGCTTTAAAAAAAGCCCGATTGGGGTTACTGAGGTCTGTAGGACCCAAAATCTCAAAATTAAAAATATATATTTTTGGTAGGTACTACCATTTTTATTGTATGTTTGTTTTGGAGGAAAACTTTTGATGATTATTTGAGATTTTGGATCCTGCAAACCTAAATGACCTCATTGGGGCCATTGTTTCTAGGTAATGCTATATGTATAAGATGCAAAATAGGTCTGTAGGACCCAAAATCTCAAAGCATCACTAACAGTCTTCCAACCAACAAACTTAAAATAAAATTGGTAGTTACTACCAAAAAAATCTTTTTTATTCATGTTGTGCTTTAAGAAAAGCCCGCTTAGGCTCATTAAGGTCTGCAGGACCCAAAATTTCAAAATGAAAATAAAGATATTTTTGATTACCATTTTTATTGAATGTTTGTTGTTGGGGAAAACTTTTGGTGAATATGTGAAATTTTGGGTCCTACAGACCTTAATGGGCCTAATTTAGCTTTTTTTAAAGCTCAAAGTGAATAAAGAAGATATTTTTGGTAGGCAATACCATTTTTATTCTGACTTTTTTTGGTGAAGGACTGTTAGTGATTATTTGAGATTTTAGGTCCTATAGACCTTAATGGGCCTTTTGAGGCGTTGTTTCTGGGTAAAGTTAAAAGTTAAAAATAGGTAAAGAATAGGTCTGTAGGACCCAAAATATCAAATAATCACACTCAGTATTCCACCACAACAAACTTAGAATACAATTAGTAGTAACTACCAATAAAATCTTTTTTATTCATATTGAGCTTTAAAAAAAGCCCCATTAGGCTCATTAAGGTCTGTAGGACCCAAAATCTCAAAATTAAAAATAGATAAATTTGGTAGGTATTACTATTTTTATTGAATGTTTGCTGTGGTGGAAGAATGTTAGTGATTATTTGAGATTTTGGGTCCTATACAGACCTAAATGGGCATTTTGGGGCCGTTATTTCTGGGTAATGTTAAAAGTAGATGCAGAATAGTTCGGTAGGACCCAAAATCTCAAATAATCACGAACAGTCTTCCAACAGTCTTCAAACTTAGAAAAAAAATAGTAGTATAAAAATATCTTTTTTTCATTTTCAGCTTTGAAAAAAGCCAAATTGCGACCATTAAGGTCTGTAGGACCTAAAATCTCAAATAATCACCAAAATTCTTCCCCCACAACAAACATACAATAAAAATGATGGTAACTACCAAAAACATCTTTTTTTTTTATTTAGAGCCGTGTAGAACTTTTTTTGGGTCTGAAAAATGGGCCTTTTTTTTTTTTAAGCCAAAATTGAATATGGACCTAAAATTTTTTGCAGAATCTGAATTTTCGACCTTAATAAGAAAACCATATGCGACATTCAAAAGCTTGCATATTTTTGAGTTTTAAACAATTTTTCGGCAAAAAGAATATTTTATTGAAAAGTGATGTATGTTAAGTTCGCCAGTCAGGTTTTTGGGAGCCTGTCATGGCCTAGATGTCTCATTCAGATGTGATTCTCAAAATTATATATCTCATTTAATTATTCCTAATTTATAGCCCTGGTACTGACACCAAGCATCAAAAATAAGTTTGTTTATTACGGAACCAAAATTTGTTTCTATAAGAGCTCATGTATGAATGAGCTATATATAATTTTAGGAATCTTGTTTTTTGGTAAATGTTTGGTAAATAATTGCCTAATTTCATCTGGTAATTTAAAATCTAAGTATGTTTATAAAAGATATTTCAATAAGGTTTAAAAAAACAAAATTGTTTTATCACGATGACATGATTAATCATCGCTTGACCATTCATATGATAGCCCAAATCTTACTAAAGCTAATATATTGAATATAAGACATATTCTTTAAATAAAATAACAAAGGGATTGATTTTCAATTCGTTTATAAGATATTGAAGCAGTGTGTTATTACTAAAGTTCAAAAACAATAATTAATAATTTTCGACAGGAATATGTCAAAATACATAGTGCAAATATTACGTGAGTTTATTTAAAATTTACAGATATTTCGCAAAAATTAATAATATATTCATTTTTAAACAAGCGAAAATAATTTTTTAATTATCAATAAATAATAAAAGAGCAATAATTTCGTTTATGTAATAAATATTTACGCACAAGTAATACGATATAAAAATAAATTATTTTACCAAACAACAGAGAAATTTAATATATAAAAAAGTAACATGTCAAATAAAAATAATGATGTATGTTTAAAAAATATAAATTTCACTTTATGAAAATAATGCTTACATGCGTTTTTATGAATAAAAAAAAATTAATAATTTTAAAAAAAGAATCCTCCGAGTCTAGGTATTAACCAAACAACAACTCGTAAATTAAAATTACCAAGTTGTAACTTTTAATGTCACGCAAAGGTATAATAAGGCGTGGACAACGAATGTGTGACCATAAGAGCTTTTTTTTTGAGGGCGTAACAGTGAATCGAGTTAGAGAGGAATAGATTATTAAACGCCCACATATTTGTATTTTGCGAGATTTTAACAAGACGCGTTTATTTCTATTATCAAAAGATTTAATATGTAATTGATGTTATAAGATTCTTGTTTTCTAATGTACATAGAAATATTTTATATTTACATGAGAATGTATTTGTCTATTTTATCAAGATAAACAATTCTTTATTTATATATTTTAATTAACTATTGTTTTTTAAATAATTATTGTCATTTTTTTTATGGCTTTGACTGATTAAAAAAGGATTGCTTAATGAAATATTTATGGATAGATAATGTGCGTTAATACCCTAATTTGTCTCTGTCATGTGACACTGATGTTTTTGATTAGCAAGATTTTCCTTTTTATTTCTTTTTTTTTTTGAGCCCTCAAAGGATCAAAAATGTTGATTTATGAATTGTCTGAACTTAAATTGACTGAAATTAAATTTCCAACAAATGAACCCAAAAAAGTACATCATAAATTGGTTTATTTTTCAATACAAATGCTTGGTACATACTTTTTCAATAAAATAATCACAGAGTCACGTCAAAGTTTTTTCCAATAAAATACAGAATGGAATTTTTTTAATAAAAATCAATAAAGAAAAATAAAAAAAATCTAAGTAGTAGTAGTCAGTATATCCACTAATACCGTTAATAATTACTTTCATGTATATTATTAAAAATTCTTAAAGACCATTATTAATTTTTTATTCCTTTAAAAAAAAATGATTATTATACGTTTGATATAAAAAGGTCAAGTCATTAAAAACGTAAAGACTATAAAAGGGGGGTAATAAAATTTTTATTTAATTTTCTTAACTATTTAATCCCAATCGTTAAGATTACATTATGCATATATAGTAGGATTAAAACCTCATTCAGCATTAATCAAAGTAATATTAGACAGGGGAACTTGAAGTTTATATTCACTATCTTGGCTATTAACTGATCAAATAGCATCCTTTGGAATAAAGAAAAAATACTATCGCCTCCAGGTGTTAGCTTTTATATCGAGAATGATGTGCGTGTGTATAACGTCACCATTATATCCAAGAAAGAAACTTACTTACTACTTGTTTTTTTACCGTTTTCATCTGTCCTATCTGCCAGATTCCAAACGAGTATTACTGACATTCTCAATATCGAGTTGAAAATATACTTGTCTTTAATAGAACAGATAAAAACAATTTTTTTGCAAAACAAAAAAAAATTTATTATGGGAATAAATTTAAATATTATTTTGTTGATTAACATCAGATTAGAAATGTAATTACAAGGTTGATAATATTAAAAAATACCCATACGTATACCTTTTTTTCTTAAAATATATATGATCGATATCAATTTTATGTTTTAAAGGCATAAAAAAATTCAGTTTTTTTAATAATAAAAATAATCTCGATTTATATAAAACCGAGAGAATGAGAGAAAAACTGGTTAATTTTATTTCTTGTAATTCATCTTTTAGAAATATCGATGACCTCGTGATGCAACTTTGTTAAAAATTGTAAAATAAAAAAACTGGTTTTTAATAAAAAAATAAATAAATTTTCACTCTTTATAGCTAATTTTCATAATGTTTCATTAAAACGCTATTAGCTACTTTTGTTAACTCGTGGTATGTAAATATGTAGAAGAAATAGAATCTTAAAGTATAAAATTACTTCTATCTAGTATATTATAGCAAGCTTTTGATTTCAAGAAACGATAGTACCCCTTTGGTATGTATAAAATTTCCCTCTGTACTCTTTTATCACTAGTTAGTGCTACCTTATAGATAATGTGTTAAATAAAAAAATTTAAAAGAAAAAAAACGTTTTATAAGATCCAGTTTATATAAGAAGATGGTAATTTATTAAGGGTCGATGGACTTTATCAGATCCGCCTGTATCATGTTAAAGAGAAATATTTGTCATTATTGTGTTAAAGTAGCTAAAACTCTAAAGAATATTTATTTTATTAAATTGCGCATTACATTGAAGCATTCGAGAAGAACCTGTAATTTTATTATATATGCTACCTTAATCATTGGTTATTACATTAGCAATTTTCTTAAATTTATTAAAAGCCCCTTTCCTTCTTTTATACACTTGTGTACGATGAAATTTAATAGGCTTCTGATTTATCATCAACAAAATTACCCTTTTTTCGGGATAGATAATTGATAATCATTCGTATGAGAAAGAGAAATGATAAATTACATGATATTACCCAAAATTGTTGTTTATTATTTTAAAAATGTCTGTTATTTATTAATAAATTTTAAAATATTTAGTTTAACGTGTAATTTTATGATATGTGTTGAATAGAGAATAAAATTAACAAATTTTGGGCCTGAATAACTCTTGTTTATCAAATAATAATTGAAAATTTTTTATATATGCTAAACCATAATTATATTAACTTATTTTGATGCTGCAATCATATATTTTAAATAATACGATCCTATCAGTTCAAAATTACAATATAAGCATTTTGGTTTAAAAGAATTCAAATAACAGACAATAATATATGAATATCTTCAAGAGTTAAAATTTTAAGGATCTTATTGAATCTCATACTTTTTTTGCACCAGTCACTTAAGCCACTTGAAAAATAAGTAAAAAATTTAAAAATTAGCATCTAGTATAATTTGCATATAGGTTTGGTAGATAAAATAAAAAGTGTTGAAATAAAAAAAAAATGTAAAACAAGAAATTTGTTTAAAAAGACATTCCATTTAACACATTTCTTATTAAACTACATCATAAATATAGTACAGTAAAAGTCGACTGGTTATTACGTATTATCAGGACAGTAAATCAGTCAGATTTAATTGTCAGATTGCAACTGTAAATATATATATAGGAGAGAGTGAGAGAGACATAAACTTATTCACTTTTATTCATGTATAAACGTCATTAACAATAATAATTATTATTGTTATTATATAACAAAAATATGTATCTCGCGAATTTAAGATCATTAATGTATTTATTTTTTAAGAAACTGATAAATGACCTTATTTTTCTTTTAAAATTCAATTATTAAATATATATGTTTATATGTGTATATAAATATTTATAAATAGGTAGTACACACCTTTATAATAAAAATTTCGTAAGATCGATAAGAAGGGAAAAAATGATATTTATATAAATTACTTTCACGATATTTTTTAGGTATTTAGTAGATAATAAACTAATATACATTCTTTTTCTTATACATTAAGCCAATAAAAAGCTCTAGTATCCGATTCTACTACAGTTTTATATCTTAGCAAAAAAAACGAAACAATTGTATCCAAGTTTCCTATAGTTTTAAATTTGAGCTAGAAAGTAATTTCAGATTTAGATTTTCCGGTAGTTTTAAACGTCAATCAAGAAATAAATATTTCGATGTTGGTCAAAAAATAAGACAAATATTTCGAATCTTCAGTAGTTTTAAACTTTTCCAAGAAATAAGACAAATGTTTTGGATCTTCAGTAGTTTTAGATGTTGGACAAGAAAGAAGACAAATATTTCGAATCTTCAGTAGTTAAAGATGTTGGACAAGAAATAAGACAAATATTTCGAATCTTCAGTAGTTTTACACTTTTTCCAAGAAATAAGACAAAGGTTTTGGATCTTCAGTAGTTTTATATATTAGCCAAGAAAGAAGACAAATATTTCGAATCTTCAGTAGTTAAAGATGTTGGCCAAGAAATAAGACTAAGGTTTTGGATCTTCAGTAGTTTTATATATTAGCCAAGAAAGAAGACAAATATTTCGAATCTTCAGTAGTTTTAAACTTTTCCAAGAAATAAGACAAAGGTTTTGGATCTTCAGTAGTTTTATATATTAGCCAAGAAAGAAGACAAATATTTCGAATCTTCAGTAGTTAAAGATGTTGGCCAAGAAATAAGACTAAGGTTTTGGATCTTCAGTAGTTTTATATATTAGCCAAGAAAGAAGACAAATATTTCGAATCTTCAGTAGTTAAAGATGTTGGCCAAGAAACAAGACAAATGCTTTGGATCTTCAGTAGTTTTAGATGTTGGCCAAGAAATATAACAAATATTTCGAATCTTCAGTAGTTAAAGATGTTGGACAAGAAATAAGACAAATATTTCGAATCTTCAGTAGTTTTACACTTTTTCCAAGAAATAAGACAAAGGTTTTGGATCTTCAGTAGTTTTATATATTAGCCAAGAAAGAAGACAAATATTTCGAATCTTCAGTAGTTAAAGATGTTGGCCAAGAAATAAGACTAAGGTTTTGGATCTTCAGTAGTTTTATATATTAGCCAAGAAAGAAGACAAATATTTCGAAACTTCAGTAATTTTAAAGTTTTTCCAAGAAATAAGACAAAGGTTTTGGATCTTCAGTAGTTTTAGATGTTGGCCAAGAAAGAAGACAAATATTTCGAATCTTCAGTAGTTAAAGATGTTGGCCAAGAAATGAGACAATTAGTTTTAAATGTTGGTCATAAATAATACAAAAAATAACACAATTATTTCGGATTTTTCTGTAATTTTTTATTTCGAACAAAATATTGGCCTATTATTACAGACAGTTTAGTGACAAAGGTTTTATTAAATATTATCAAAATGTATTATTCTACAAAAAAAATAATAATATGTATATATTTTTAAAGGTGATATTATAACCATTTGGTTTTTTGTTATTTTTATTTATTAGTAAAATATTTTTATCTTGAAAAATAATAATTTATTTTATTCACTCATTTTAGTATAACCCACTGTATTTTATTGTAAAATTTAAAATAATAATAGAATTTTACCAAACTTTAAAATTACTAAAAAACTGACAGATTTTTACTAAAATTACATGTATATATATAAATTAAAATATATACAATTTTTATGGCAATTATTTTGTATTAAAAGCAATAAATAATTTTTTTTTTTTCAAGTAATAGTTTGAATAAAAAAAGAAATCGATTATATTATTTTTATCTCTTATGAAATTTTTATTCGTGTTTTATTATAAAATAAAAAATCTTTGTATTAAAAAAAAAAAAAAAAATTAGCATAAAAAACGTATAAATAAATATTTTTCATCTATATAATAGAAGTGTGAATGAATGCATGAAATTGCATTGTTTTTTTAATATTAAACACACGTGTATAAATATATATTTTTTAAAATTTACATGATAAAAGGATGAATTGAAATTATAAATTATTAAATAAATTTCTATTCTATTTAATTATTTTCAATTGGTTATATAATAGAACTGCGGGTGTCAGATTCTCGTGGCATCTGCTATTTTTTTTATATTAAAAGTTCAGCTGGTTCAAAAAAAAATATAGATCAATAAAAAATGTGTTTCCGAGTGGTTCCTTTATTTCGTTCAAAAAATTACAGTATTATATAAACATATTACCTCAAAGTTTACTTAACGGTAAACCAAAAAAAAAAAAAAAAACACTCAACACACGTCATTTTTTTGTTAAAATTTTCTCAGATATAAAGTACCGAAAGATTTTAGTTTCGGCATTTACAAAAATTTACCTTAGGCATGTTATTTTTAAGGAAAGTGTATATCGACGTAATCGAGCGATCAAAATATTTCGCGTGTCTTCGACAATCTTCCTATATAAACGTTTTGCTCATGATACATAAGAGATTCCGTCACGGTATACATTTTAGACTCGAGAAGAAAAGAGAGCCAAGAATATATATAGTCTCCTCTCAGTTTTCTTACCAGTTCATTGAACCCGCGAATGAACACATAGATACATACGTACAGCATCTGTGTAAAGGGAAATCCCTGAAGGACCTCTCTTATAGGAAGATATAGGAAGAGAGTGCATTGTCCGAACCGGGCGCGTGTTTTTCTCTTATGTACCCACCTACATCAACATACTTGTCTTGTGACGTTCCATTACTCTTTTTTTTTCTTCTTGTATTCTTCTTTTTAACCAGTGATTATGCAAAAATTTTTGGACATTATGCGTGTCTTGTTACTTTTGACATCCTTACAATTTAATTTCCTTCTAGGGACATATTATTTTTTCTTATCCCGTTAGCTTTTTTTTCTCTAATTATGATTGCATAATTTTTATTTTCCTAATTCATTATACCTTGAAATTTGGAGAAAACACCGTTAACGATCGTACCAGGGCTGAAAAGTACAGAATTTCTTGATTTCAGTAGATAAAGTCCGTACTAGTCAGACACAACCAACGAACTGCAATCGATTATAAATTAATTTTCGTCTTGATAATTAACATGTAAATACCATGTCATTGAAGTCTGGAACGTTCATGGAAAAATTTCCAACCTAAAAATGAAAAAAAAAATTATTTTAAAAAGAGGAAAATTCCTAAGTGGATTTTTGTTTAAAATTTTAGCAGTAAATGATTCCTTGTTGCAAAAGCTACAAAATACAAAAAAAAATATCATTTTTGAATCCCGGCAAAGGGTAATAAATATAAAAATAAAATTTTCAAAAATTCTTTGTATTTCGTTTTTTCTTACATTAGAAATAATATGCAAAAAAATCATTTGTGATAATTTTTTCTTTCAAATTTAGAATAATTTGGTCACACTTTTTTATGATTTTAAGTCCGGCAAAGATATTTTAAGTCTAAAAATAAAAAAACTTGGATAGGTTAGAATCATGTTTTTTAAATTTTTCTTTATAATAATTAAGGATTTTGTAAAAAAAACTCTTATCCAGAGGAGTATTTTTAATAAATACTTCGTTCTAATACTGCTAAGGATCATTGTTATAAAAAATAATTTGCTTATTTTGTCATATTTTATTTTTCTCCATTTCAAATTTGACTTCTAGTTACTTAGTTGGTACCACTGTGCACTTCTAATAAAAACGCATTCCAGGCTTGTGTATCCGTATAACTTGGTAGAACGAAGTATTTATTAAAAATACTCCTGTGGATAAGAGTATTTTAACAAAATCCCTAATTATTATTTAAAGAAAAATTTTAAAAACATGATTCTAACCTATCCAAGTTTTTTTATTTTTAGACTTAAAATATCTTTGCCGGACTTAAAATCATAAAAAAGTGTGACCAAATTATTCTAAATTTGTAAGAAAGTATTATCACAAATGATTTTTTTGCATATTATTTCTAATGTAAGAAAAAACGAAATACAAAGAATTTTTGAAAATTTTATTTTTACATTTATTACCGTTTGCCGGGATTCAAAAATGATATTTTTTTTTGTATTTTGTAGCTTTTGCAACAAGGAATCATTTACTGCTAAAATTTTAAGCAAAAATCCACTTAGAAATTTTCCTCTTTTTAAAATAATTTTTTTTTTCATTTTTAGGTTGGGAATTTTTCCATGAACGTTCCAGACTTCAATGACATTAAATACCAGCATATTTATTTTTTAAAACAATGATATTGAAATTCGTTATATCAACATGTTAATCTATAAATAATTAAATTCAAAAGAAGAACAACAGTAGCGTATACTCTTACAACATAAACAATAATAAGTACCCATACATTTTGAATCAGTTAAAAAATAAAAAAACCGTCTTTGAGCAACATAACAAAAGAACTCAATTAAGTAATTCTTTAAAAAAAATTTATTCATTTTTTTTTTACAAATCATGTTTATTTATTATTATAAATATAATAATTTGTTGCTGTGTTGATATTTATTACAAAAGAAAAAATTTTAATTAATTAAAGTTTATTTTAATTATACGACACTCTTTTAATTATTTAAATGTATTTTAATTTTATTCATTATAAAAAGCGTTTTTTAATTTAAATTACTAATTATATTTGCCCACGAGGTTCTATTATTAGTTCTGAAATATTTACGTGCTCTGGTGTACCGATTACATAAAGAACAGAATTGGCGATGTCTTCTGGTTTAAGTGCTGGTAGGTTTTTTGGTGGATCGTGCATTTCTGTTCTAACTGCTCCAGGACTTAAATTCTGTAATATTGATAATTTTTCAGTTAAGTTTATCTTTCGAGTGTATAATTTTTGAATTTTACTTACAGTTACTCTTATATTGGTGTTTTTTAATTCATTTTTCAAAGTTTCGGAAATTGCTCTTACAGCAAATTTTGATGCTGGGTAAACATTTAAATTTATTCCTATTTCTACGATTTTTTGACCCAAGGTACTTTCAAAAATATTTTTAATAAATATAAATTTTGTACTTTTACTTTAATTCTTATTGCAATTTTTAGTGAAATTGATCTAAGAAATTTTGGAAAAACCAATTTAGGTCAATTTTACTAAAAATAGTATTTTACCTGTTTATATTAAAAATATGAGCTTCATGTTGATTTAATTTCATTAATTTTACTGCTTGCTTCGTGCAATGTAATAGACCCATGACATTTACATTAAATGTAGTTAGAATTTCACTAGTTTCAACTTCTGAAATTTAAAATTTTTTAGAATTTTTTTTTAAAAAGGTTATCTTTTTTTAGTACCTTCGATTGTTCCAATACTGCCTGTACCAGCATTATTAATTAATACGTGAACAGTATTAAATTTCTTTTTAATCCATTCAAAAGCCTCGATTACTTCTGATTCTTTGCTAATGTCACATTTTATTGCAAAGAATTTATTTTTCACTATAAATTCATTAAGTTCGTTCTGAAAGTAAAATATAAAATTTTATTCTGTCAATTTTTTGATTTTTAGTAACTTACTTCCATTTTGTCATTTCTCCTAGCTAATCCAATGACTATCAATCCATTTTGTAAAAAAGATTTCGCTATTGCCAATCCAATACCAGACGATGCTCCAGTTACAACAGCAACTTTTCCACTCCAACGTTCCATTTTTTAATATTTTAACTTGTTAAAAATGTTTGAAGTGTTTAGCTTATTAAGAACTTAACGTTACTAAAGAGATAATGATACACTTTTTACAAAGTCATTCAGATATTCTTAATTTTTAGGGGGGGACATATAGCATGTTACAAAATAAATGTTTGAGATTAAATGATTCCAATACAAGGCGAATATTTTATTTATGCGAATGGGAAAATATTTAACATGATTGTGAAAAATATTAAAATATACACGAGATTTCTAAAAAAATATATTATTTAGATTTGACCTTGATAAATAATAAAAATTTGAATTCAAAAAATCTATAAATTCACACAAGATTTTATCGTTTAAGCGGATGATATTGATATATTTGGCTAAATATTAAAAAACAAAAATATTAATGTTTCATATTTTTTGTTGATAATCCATATAAGGAAATAAAATATAATTTAAAAATATTCAACTCACGAAACGATGGTATAAAAGATTAAAATCGAGGCTAATCGATTTAGATTATCAGAGAAAGTTTTTGTTATTATTAGTGACGAAAATTTATTTTCTTTTGTGTTTTTTATTTTAACAAGTATCCTAGTTGGTTTACGTAATTTAATATGAATTTATAATTATCTTTACAGTAGTTTAAATTATTAGCTTTGTTTTAAATTTAAACTACACATAAATATTTATTTTTTTACTTTTTATAAATTTTAATTCATTTGTTAAAGGATTATCCGATAAATAAATAATTTATAAATGGAATATCAAAGTTTCATCTGTCATTTTGACAATTTTTTTTCTTCGTTTTTTCATTTTCAATTGTTTTAATTCTTACGTAAAACACGTTTTTCACGTATTACGTAAACATTTTTTCATTGAGAAATGAAAATTTTTATGTTTTTTTTAATTTTTTTACTTGTGAAAATAGAATTCTTTTTTCCTTAGTTCTTAAATTAAATATTTCTGATGTTACAGTATTTTTGATCAACAGTTTAATTTTTTGTCAAAAATGGGTTTTTCGTTAAAAAAATTTTGTAGATTAATGTTCTTCGAAGGGTTCCAAATTATTTAGGTCTTAGAATAGTTTAGGCTTAGAAATAATTTTTATTTCGGTACTTTTTATAAAATTTGAGTTCAAAGACTAAAAAATATAAATTTTTTTACTATAGAACGAAGCTCTATACTTTTTAGTGAGGTAAATTCGAGTTAACTTGAAAAAGGCCTGAGATATAGGGTCAAAAAAGGACTTAGAATCACAATGGCTCCTGCATATGAGGAACCAAAACGAACTTAAAGACCCTTGCATACTACCGCATATTCAAAAATAAAACATTATTTTCGCTGCATATACTTAAAAATATGAAAAGCCAAGATAAAAATTTTGTAGATATTCGCACGACGTTACGCAAGAGTAAGCAAGTAGTAAACTTCTCACGTTATTTTCACTAAAAAAAATATTAAAAAACAAAATAAAAATCTATAAATGTTCATAAAAATTTTAAAACTATTTACAAATGCAGAAAACAATTGATCGGAAGTACGGAAGGATGTGCAATTAAAAAAATAAAAATATGAAAGAGCGTTAACGAGGAGAGATAAGGTTTTTAATAATAATAATAATATAAATAAAGAAACGAGACCTGTTAATACCCTTTATTGCATAATACACAAGTCTCACACAAAAAAAATAAAAGAGAAACAATGTAACGGTATTTTTGTTGTTGTAATGTAACTAGAATAACCCATAGAGAATATCATAATATTTTAAGTTTTTATGAAAAAAAAGACTAAAATTATTTTTGAAAAAATTATTTTTTTAACACATATTTCATGATTCATTTATTACCAGAGTATGTAATAATATGTTCTATTATGGAAATGGAAAGTACACACGTTGTAATAAAGAGAGGAAGGTTTGTAATGAGAATTATTCGCGTACAAGTTCGCCTTACTTACGTAATAATAATTGTATTATGTTCAAAAAAAAATTGAGGTTAAAATTTTTTATTTTTTAATGATTATTTACATATGATTAAATATTATCTTTATTTTGAAATTACGGTGAAGGTTTGAAACGTTCGATTACTTTTTTTTTTTAATGCTTTATTTTGAAATCGGTATAGTATAGGAACACGACGATTAAAATATTTTTATGTTGGTGTGTATTATGCAAAAAAAAATTTAATGTTTATTTTTGTATTATGCTAAATTAACTACCTGTAAAAAAATGTTGGATAATTTGTTTAGGTAAATATTTGTGTCATTTACACATAGTTTTTTTTTTTTGTTTGAATAAATGAAAAATTCGATACGTGCATTTTTATGTGAATAAATTATGATTTGTATTGGGAAAGATAAAATTTTTGGTTTTTTAATGTGGATGCACGATTTAATAATTATTTTTTGAATTTTTTCGGTTTGTGTTTATGGGGTGTTAGATTGTTAGATGACTTGTAGATTTATGGTAATGAAACTTGAGGTCAAAGAACTAAATTTTGAGAAAAAATCTTTTAGATTCTAATTTTGAGAGCTGATTTGTAAAGTAGAATAGGCAAATATTTTTAGCTTCTATTTATCTTCTATTTATCAATCAAAAAACGAATTCGAAACTGTTTTGAAAATTTTTTTTTGAAGATAAGAGGGTTGTTTCCTCTGCAAAATTTTTTCATACAATGAAATTGTGCTTATTTAAAAAAAATTACCTACTATGTTATAGTGATTACATCTGTCAATGATAAAGCATGCAAAAATTTATGCCAAAAAATTATTTAATAAGTGATTTAATAATTGAAACAGTTTTTAAAAAAATTACTCAACGCAATCCATTGTAGAATTTGATATTATTTGTGGAAAGCTTTTTTGTTGCCTGTTTTACCCTTCTACTTTGTGGTGGGAAAAAAGTAAAAGAGGGTTCTCTTATATTATTGGTTGTACTGGCACGAAGGGCTGAGCTTGCAAAATTCATGCCTTGTAACGACGTTGAGTATACAGAAAATGAAATAGAAAATCAGTTAAGCAAAACAAAAAAACTCAAAAATCCCTTAAAATTGCCCCAAAAAAATGTTAATCTCATTAAGAAACTTGAACTATTTCATACCTCATTCATTATTTTGAAACTATTTTAATAACATTGAGCAAACACCAGAGAAAGATAAAATAGGAATTTTTTGATTAATTACATTTCTAAATATCATCGACATAAATTAATGTCAATAAAAAATTATTTAATTTAATTGATTATTAATAGATATATAGTGAAAGCTTATTAAAAATACATCAGCGTAAAATGTGTTACATTTTAAATTAAAATATGAAAGTTTTATGCATAATATCAGACGATAAACAGACACAATAAAAAATATAAAAATAATCAAATTAGAGAAATTTGTCTTATTATTGATATCGTAAATTACCTACTATGAAAAAAAAATATCCTTTTTTTTATACTTTCGAATATTTTATATATTTTTATTTAAATTATATTTATTTTACAAAAATTTTCATTTTATGCTTTGTTGCACATGAAATAAAATTATAATTTTTAAGTAAAAAATCCTTTTTTTTTTATAAAATTATATCAATTATATGCTATAAAATTTTATTTTATTATTATTTACGTTAACAAAGAAATTAAATTTTTATTTATTATTTATATCTTAATTTATAATTTCTTTTCTATTTTTAAAATATAATTTATGTTTTGTTTATCGAAACAATTTTAGCACTTATTGTTAAATGAATCAGAGTTATACTTATTTTACAAAAATGTCAAAACAATATTAAGAAAAAGAAATTTTTCCTAAACTGTAAAAAGTAAATTTTTCAGATTCACAAAAAAAAATAGAATATTTTCGAAAAATTAGTAAATTTTCGAAAATAATCGGAAATTTACTAAATTTAGTATATGAACAACAAATTCGAGAATTCTCGATTTTTTCTTGTGAATTTACGAAAAAATTTGTAAATTTACAATTATTTTTTGTAAATTTTCGAAAAAAAATTGTAAATTATCAATTTTTCTCGTGATTTTACAAAAAAAAATCGGAAATACTCAAATTTTTAGTTAATGTACTAAATTTAATAAATTTACGATTTTTTTCGAATATTTACTAATTTTTTGAAAATATTCTATTTTTTTTGTGAATTTAAGAAAGTTACTTTTTATAGTGTACTTATAAAAATAATACTATTGCAGTGGTAAAAACAAATTTTTGAGAGCAAATTTTTAAAATAATTTATTTTGGCCAAAATCGAAAGGGTATGGGTGGAAAATTGTCAGATTTTTTTATTTTTTAAATATCTTGTTTTTTGGAACTGGAAAAAGTTTGGAACAGTAGAAAACATAAATTAATATCCTTCAATAGATCAGGGAGCGCAAAAAATCTGATAAAAATTAAAAATTTTTTGAATTCTTATATTAATTCTTATATTAATACTTTAATATCCTTATATATGGGAAATCCATATATATATGGAAAATTGTACGATTTTTTGAATTTTCCAATTTTTCGTTTTTTTGTACTGAAAAAGGTTTGAAACAGTAAAAAACTTAAATCAATATGGTTTACCAAGTCACAGAGCCCCAAAAACCTGTTATATATGGATTTAAGTGAGTTTTAAAATTTTTTCATTTTTAGAATTTTCGGCTTTGTTTGCACAAAACCATTCGAAATGGCTAAATATCCTTAAAAACCAAGTTTTCTAATAAAAAAAGTGCTGATGAGATGGGGGAACTAGGTTTTCTTGATATTTTTTATTTTGGCCAAAATAGGAAGGGGTATATATGGAAAATTGGACGATTTTTTGAATTTTCCAATTTTTCGATTTTTTGTACTGAAAAAGGTTTGAAACAGTAAAAAACTTAAATCAATATGGTTTACCAAGTCACAGAGCCCCAAAAACCTGTTATATATGGATTTAAGTGAGTTTTAAAATTTTTTCATTTTTAGAATTTTCGGCTTTGTTTGCACAAAACCATTCGAAATGGCTAAATATCCTTAAAAACCAAGTTTTCTAATAAAAAAAGTGCTGATGAGATGGGGGAACTAGGTTTTCTTGATATTTTTTATTTTGGCCAAAATAGGAAGGGGTATATATGGAAAATTGGACGATTTTTTGAATTTTCCAATTTTTCGATTTTTTGTACTGAAAAAGGTTTGAAACAGTAAAAAACTTAAATCAATATGGTTTACCAAGTCACAGAGCCCCAAAAACCTGTTATATATGGATTTAAGTGAGTTTTAAAATTTTTTCATTTTTAGAATTTTCGGCTTTGTTTGCACAAAACCATTCGAAATGGCTAAATATCCTTAAAAACCAAGTTTTCTAATAAAAAAAGTGCTGATGAGATGGGGGAACTAGGTTTTCTTGATATTTTTTATTTTGGCCAAAATAGGAAGGGGTATATATGGAAAATTGGACGATTTTTTGAATTTTCCAATTTTTCGATTTTTTGTACTGAAAAAGGTTTGAAACAGTAAAAAACTTAAATCAATATGGTTTACCAACTCACAGAGCCCCAAAAACCTGTTATATATGGATTTAAGTGAGTTTTAAAATTTTTTCATTTTTAGAATTTTCGGCTTTGTTTGCACAAAACCATTCGAAATGGCTAAATATCCTTAAAAACCAAGTTTTCTAATAAAAAAAGTGCTGATGAGATGGGGGAACTAGGTTTTCTTGATATTTTTTATTTTGGCCAAAATAGGAAGGGGTATATATGGAAAATTGGACGATTTTTTGAATTTTCCAATTTTTCGATTTTTTGTACTGAAAAAGGTTTGAAACAGTAAAAAACTTAAATCAATATGGTTTACCAAGTCACAGAGCCCCAAAAACCTGTTATATATGGATTTAAGTGAGTTTTAAAATTTTTTCATTTTTAGAATTTTCGGCTTTGTTTGCACAAAACCATTCGAAATGGCTAAATATCCTTAAAAACCAAGTTTTCTAATAAAAAAAGTGCTGATGAGATGGGGGAACTAGGTTTTCTTGATATTTTTTATTTTGGCCAAAATAGGAAGGGGTATATATGGAAAATTGGACGATTTTTTGAATTTTCCAATTTTTCGATTTTTTGTACTGAAAAAGGTTTGAAACAGTAAAAAACTTAAATCAATATGGTTTACCAAGTCACAGAGCCCCAAAAACCTGTTATATATGGATTTAAGTGAGTTTTAAAATTTTTTCATTTTTAGAATTTTCGGCTTTGTTTGCACAAAACCATTCGAAATGGCTAAATATCCTTAAAAACCAAGTTTTCTAATAAAAAAAGTGCTGATGAGATGGGGGAACTAGGTTTTCTTGATATTTTTTATTTTGGCCAAAATAGGAAGGGGTATATATGGAAAATTGGACGATTTTTTGAATTTTCCAATTTTTCGATTTTTTGTACTGAAAAAGGTTTGAAACAGTAAAAAACTTAAATCAATATGGTTTACCAAGTCACAGAGCCCCAAAAACCTGTTATATATGGATTTAAGTGAGTTTTAAAATTTTTTCATTTTTAGAATTTTCGGCTTTGTTTGCACAAAACCATTCGAAATGGCTAAATATCCTTAAAAACCAAGTTTTCTAATAAAAAAAGGGCTGATGAGATGGGGGAACTAGGTTTTCTTGATATTTTTTATTTTGGCCAAAATAGGAAGGGGTATATATGGAAAATTGGACGATTTTTTGAATTTTCCAATTTTTCGATTTTTTGTACTGAAAAAGGTTTGAAACAGTAAAAAACTTAAATCAATATGGTTTACCAAGTCACAGAGCCCCAAAAACCTGTTATATATGGATTTAAGTGAGTTTTAAAATTTTTTCATTTTTAGAATTTTCGGCTTTGTTTGCACAAAACCATTCGAAATGGCTAAATATCCTTAAAAACCAAGTTTTCTAATAAAAAAAGTGCTGATGAGATGGGGGAACTAGGTTTTCTTGATATTTTTTATTTTGGCCAAAATAGGAAGGGGTATATATGGAAAATTGGACGATTTTTTGAATTTTCCAATTTTTCGATTTTTTGTACTGAAAAAGGTTTGAAACAGTAAAAAACTTAAATCAATATGGTTTACCAAGTCACAGAGCCCCAAAAACCTGTTATATATGGATTTAAGTGAGTTTTAAAATTTTTTCATTTTTAGAATTTTCGGCTTTGTTTGCACAAAACCATTCGAAATGGCTAAATATCCTTAAAAACCAAGTTTTCTAATAAAAAAAGTGCTGATGAGATGGGGGAACTAGGTTTTCTTGATATTTTTTATTTTGGCCAAAATAGGAAGGGGTATATATGGAAAATTGGACGATTTTTTGAATTTTCCAATTTTTCGATTTTTTGTACTGAAAAAGGTTTGAAACAGTAAAAAACTTAAATCAATATGGTTTACCAAGTCACAGAGCCCCAAAAACCTGTTATATATGGATTTAAGTGAGTTTTAAAATTTTTTCATTTTTAGAATTTTCGGCTTTGTTTGCACAAAACCATTCGAAATGGCTAAATATCCTTAAAAACCAAGTTTTCTAATAAAAAAAGTGCTGATGAGATGGGGGAACTAGGTTTTCTTGATATTTTTTATTTTGGCCAAAATAGGAAGGGGTATATATGGAAAATTGGACGATTTTTTGAATTTTCCAATTTTTCGATTTTTTGTACTGAAAAAGGTTTGAAACAGTAAAAAACTTAAATCAATATGGTTTACCAACTCACAGAGCCCCAAAAACCTGTTATATATGGATTTAAGTGAGTTTTAAAATTTTTTCATTTTTAGAATTTTCGGCTTTGTTTGCACAAAACCATTCGAAATGGCTAAATATCCTTAAAAACCAAGTTTTCTAATAAAAAAAGTGCTGATGAGATGGGGGAACTAGGTTTTCTTGATATTTTTTATTTTGGCCAAAATAGGAAGGGGTATATATGGAAAATTGGACGATTTTTTGAATTTTCCAATTTTTCGATTTTTTGTACTGAAAAAGGTTTGAAACAGTAAAAAACTTAAATCAATATGGTTTACCAAGTCACAGAGCCCCAAAAACCTGTTATATATGGATTTAAGTGAGTTTTAAAATTTTTTCATTTTTAGAATTTTCGGCTTTGTTTGCACAAAACCATTCGAAATGGCTAAATATCCTTAAAAACCAAGTTTTCTAATAAAAAAAGTGCTGATGAGATGGGGGAACTAGGTTTTCTTGATATTTTTTATTTTGGCCAAAATAGGAAGGGGTATATATGGAAAATTGGACGATTTTTTGAATTTTCCAATTTTTCGATTTTTTGTACTGAAAAAGGTTTGAAACAGTAAAAAACTTAAATCAATATGGTTTACCAAGTCACAGAGCCCCAAAAACCTGTTATATATGGATTTAAGTGAGTTTTAAAATTTTTTCATTTTTAGAATTTTCGGCTTTGTTTGCACAAAACCATTCGAAATGGCTAAATATCCTTAAAAAACAAGTTTTCTAATAAAAAAAGTGCTGATGAGATGGGGGAACTAGGTTTTCTTGATATTTTTTATTTTGGCCAAAATAGGAAGGGGTATATATGGAAAATTGGACGATTTTTTGAATTTTCCAATTTTTCGATTTTTTGTACTGAAAAAGGTTTGAAACAGTAAAAAACTTAAATCAATATGGTTTACCAACTCACAGAGCCCCAAAAACCTGTTATATATGGATTTAAGTGAGTTTTAAAATTTTTTCATTTTTAGAGTTTTCGGCTTTGTTTGCACAAAACCATTCGAAATGGCTAAATATCCTTACAAACCAAGTTTTCTAATAAAAAAAGTGCTGATAAGATGGGGGAACTGGGTTTTCTTGATATTTTTTATTTTGGCCAAAATAGGAAGGGTATATATGGAAAATTGTACGATTTTTTGAATTTTCCAATTTTTCGTTTTTTTTGTACTGAAAAAGGTTTGAAACAGTAAAAAACTTAAATCAATATGGTTTACCAAGTCACAGAGCCCCAAAAACCTGTTATATATGGATTTAAGTGAGTTTTAAAATTTTTTCATTTTTAGAATTTTCGGCTTTGTTTGCACAAAACCATTCGAAATGGCTAAATATCCTTAAAAACCAAGTTTTCTAATAAAAAAAGTGCTGATGAGATGGGGGAACTAGGTTTTCTTGATATTTTTTATTTTGGCCAAAATAGGAAGGGGTATATATGGAAAATTGGACGATTTTTTGAATTTTCCAATTTTTCGATTTTTTGTACTGAAAAAGGTTTGAAACAGTAAAAAACTTAAATCAATATGGTTTACCAAGTCACAGAGCCCCAAAAACCTGTTATATATGGATTTAAGTGAGTTTTAAAATTTTTTCATTTTTAGAATTTTCGGCTTTGTTTGCACAAAACCATTCGAAATGGCTAAATATCCTTAAAAACCAAGTTTTCTAATAAAAAAAGTGCTGATGAGATGGGGGAACTAGGTTTTCTTGATATTTTTTATTTTGGCCAAAATAGGAAGGGGTATATATGGAAAATTGGACGATTTTTTGAATTTTCCAATTTTTCGATTTTTTGTACTGAAAAAGGTTTGAAACAGTAAAAAACTTAAATCAATATGGTTTACCAAGTCACAGAGCCCCAAAAACCTGTTATATATGGATTTAAGTGAGTTTTAAAATTTTTTCATTTTTAGAATTTTCGGCTTTGTTTGCACAAAACCATTCGAAATGGCTAAATATCCTTAAAAAACAAGTTTTCTAATAAAAAAAGTGCTGATGAGATGGGGGAACTAGGTTTTCTTGATATTTTTTATTTTGGCCAAAATAGGAAGGGGTATATATGGAAAATTGGACGATTTTTTGAATTTTCCAATTTTTCGATTTTTTGTACTGAAAAAGGTTTGAAACAGTAAAAAACTTAAATCAATATGGTTTACCAACTCACAGAGCCCCAAAAACCTGTTATATATGGATTTAAGTGAGTTTTAAAATTTTTTCATTTTTAGAGTTTTCGGCTTTGTTTGCACAAAACCATTCGAAATGGCTAAATATCCTTACAAACCAAGTTTTCTAATAAAAAAAGTGCTGATAAGATGGGGGAACTGGGTTTTCTTGATATTTTTTATTTTGGCCAAAATAGGAAGGGTATATATGGAAAATTGTACGATTTTTTGAATTTTCCAATTTTTCGTTTTTTTGTACTGAAAAAGGTTTGAAACAGTAAAAAACTTAAATCAATATGGTTTACCAAGTCACAGAGCCCCAAAAACCTGTTATATATGGATTTAAGTGAGTTTTAAAATTTTTTCATTTTTAGAATTTTCGGCTTTGTTTGCACAAAACCATTCGAAATGGCTAAATATCCTTAAAAACCAAGTTTTCTAATAAAAAAAGTGCTGATGAGATGGGGGAACTAGGTTTTCTTGATATTTTTTATTTTGGCCAAAATAGGAAGGGGTATATATGGAAAATTGGACGATTTTTTGAATTTTCCAATTTTTCGATTTTTTGTACTGAAAAAGGTTTGAAACAGTAAAAAACTTAAATCAATATGGTTTACCAAGTCACAGAGCCCCAAAAACCTGTTATATATGGATTTAAGTGAGTTTTAAAATTTTTTCATTTTTAGAATTTTCGGCTTTGTTTGCACAAAACCATTCGAAATGGCTAAATATCCTTAAAAACCAAGTTTTCTAATAAAAAAAGTGCTGATGAGATGGGGGAACTAGGTTTTCTTGATATTTTTTATTTTGGCCAAAATAGGAAGGGGTATATATGGAAAATTGGACGATTTTTTGAATTTTCCAATTTTTCGATTTTTTGTACTGAAAAAGGTTTGAAACAGTAAAAAACTTAAATCAATATGGTTTACCAAGTCACAGAGCCCCAAAAACCTGTTATATATGGATTTAAGTGAGTTTTAAAATTTTTTCATTTTTAGAATTTTCGGCTTTGTTTGCACAAAACCATTCGAAATGGCTAAATATCCTTAAAAACCAAGTTTTCTAATAAAAAAAGTGCTGATGAGATGGGGGAACTAGGTTTTCTTGATATTTTTTATTTTGGCCAAAATAGGAAGGGGTATATATGGAAAATTGGACGATTTTTTGAATTTTCCAATTTTTCGATTTTTTGTACTGAAAAAGGTTTGAAACAGTAAAAAACTTAAATCAATATGGTTTACCAAGTCACAGAGCCCCAAAAACCTGTTATATATGGATTTAAGTGAGTTTTAAAATTTTTTCATTTTTAGAATTTTCGGCTTTGTTTGCACAAAACCATTCGAAATGGCTAAATATCCTTAAAAACCAAGTTTTCTAATAAAAAAAGTGCTGATGAGATGGGGGAACTAGGTTTTCTTGATATTTTTTATTTTGGCCAAAATAGGAAGGGGTATATATGGAAAATTGGACGATTTTTTGAATTTTCCAATTTTTCGATTTTTTGTACTGAAAAAGGTTTGAAACAGTAAAAAACTTAAATCAATATGGTTTACCAACTCACAGAGCCCCAAAAACCTGTTATATATGGATTTAAGTGAGTTTTAAAATTTTTTCATTTTTAGAATTTTCGGCTTTGTTTGCACAAAACCATTCGAAATGGCTAAATATCCTTAAAAACCAAGTTTTCTAATAAAAAAAGTGCTGATGAGATGGGGGAACTAGGTTTTCTTGATATTTTTTATTTTGGCCAAAATAGGAAGGGGTATATATGGAAAATTGGACGATTTTTTGAATTTTCCAATTTTTCGATTTTTTGTACTGAAAAAGGTTTGAAACAGTAAAAAACTTAAATCAATATGGTTTACCAACTCACAGAGCCCCAAAAACCTGTTATATATGGATTTAAGTGAGTTTTAAAATTTTTTCATTTTTAGAATTTTCGGCTTTGTTTGCACAAAACCATTCGAAATGGCTAAATATCCTTAAAAACCAAGTTTTCTAATAAAAAAAGTGCTGATGAGATGGGGGAACTAGGTTTTCTTGATATTTTTTATTTTGGCCAAAATAGGAAGGGGTATATATGGAAAATTGGACGATTTTTTGAATTTTCCAATTTTTCGATTTTTTGTACTGAAAAAGGTTTGAAACAGTAAAAAACTTAAATCAATATGGTTTACCAAGTCACAGAGCCCCAAAAACCTGTTATATATGGATTTAAGTGAGTTTTAAAATTTTTTCATTTTTAGAATTTTCGGCTTTGTTTGCACAAAACCATTCGAAATGGCTAAATATCCTTAAAAAACAAGTTTTCTAATAAAAAAAGTGCTGATGAGATGGGGGAACTAGGTTTTCTTGATATTTTTTATTTTGGCCAAAATAGGAAGGGGTATATATGGAAAATTGGACGATTTTTTGAATTTTCCAATTTTTCGATTTTTTGTACTGAAAAAGGTTTGAAACAGTAAAAAACTTAAATCAATATGGTTTACCAACTCACAGAGCCCCAAAAACCTGTTATATATGGATTTAAGTGAGTTTTAAAATTTTTTCATTTTTAGAGTTTTCGGCTTTGTTTGCACAAAACCATTCGAAATGGCTAAATATCCTTACAAACCAAGTTTTCTAATAAAAAAAGTGCTGATAAGATGGGGGAACTGGGTTTTCTTGATATTTTTTATTTTGGCCAAAATAGGAAGGGTATATATGGAAAATTGGACGATTTTTTGAATTTTCCAATTTTTCGTTTTTTTTGTACTGAAAAAGGTTTGAAACAGTAAAAAACTTAAATCAATATGGTTTACCAAGTCACAGAGCCCCAAAAACCTGTTATATATGGATTTAAGTGAGTTTTAAAATTTTTTCATTTTTAGAATTTTCGGCTTTGTTTGCACAAAACCATTCGAAATGGCTAAATATCCTTACAAACCAAGTTTTCTAATAAAAAAAGTGCTGATGAGATGGGGGAACTAGGTTTTCTTGATATTTTTTATTTTGGCCAAAATAGGAAGGGGTATATATGGAAAATTGGACGATTTTTTGAATTTTCCAATTTTTCGATTTTTTGTACTGAAAAAGGTTTGAAACAGTAAAAAACTTAAATCAATATGGTTTACCAACTCACAGAGCCCCAAAAACCTGTTATATATGGATTTAAGTGAGTTTTAAAATTTTTTCATTTTTAGAATTTTCGGCTTTGTTTGCACAAAACCATTCGAAATGGCTAAATATCCTTACAAACCAAGTTTTCTAATAAAAAAAGTGCTGATAAGATGGGGGAACTGGGTTTTCTTGATATTTTTTATTTTGGCCAAAATAGGAAGGGGTATATATGGAAAATTGGACGATTTTTGGATTTTCCAATTTTTCGTTTTTTTGTACTGAAAAAGGTCTGAAACAGTGAAAAACTTAAATCAATATAGTTTACCGGGTCAGAGAGCCCAAAAAACCTGTTATATATGGATTTAAGTGAGTTTTAAAATTTTTCATTTTTAGAATTTCCGACTTTATTTGCACAAAACCATTCGAAATGGCTAAATATCCTTACAAACCAAGTTTTCTAATAAAAAAAGTGCTGATGAGATGGGGGAACTGGGTTTTCTTGATATTTTTTATTTTGGCCAAAATAGGAAGGGGTATATATGGAAAATTGGACGATTTTTTGAATTTTCCAATTTTTTGTTTTTTTGTACTGAAAAAGGTTTCAAACAATGAAAAACTTAAATCAATATAGTTTACCGGTTCTGAAAGCTAAAAAATCCTAATATATATGGGCCGGTTTAAGTGAGTTTTAAAATTTTTTAAAAGTTTTCTAACAAAAAAAGTACTAATTGAATGAGGTTTGTATAAAAAATTCAATTATTTGTCTATAAATTCAGTCTATAATTATAAATTTTCTCAAATGCACTATGAAAGTGAATAGTAATATATGGCCAATAACTTTTTATTTGCCATCAGGGAGTTCGCTAATGGTATAAAAACTTTGTATGCACTATTATTAAGTTTTTTAATTTCATTAAAAAAAAATTGTATTATAAATTCTTTAGATTTGACACGAGTATGAAAAAAACTTTCTTCATCTAATAAATCAGATATTTTTTAATTAAAAAGAATATGTACTGCATTACGTAATTGCATAGAACACACTAAGAAAAAATAAAAAATGCCTTTTTTTTCTCTAAATTATTAGATAATTTGTATAATTTAATTTTTTTCTTTCTCATGACAAAGTGTCGCTTTAATATAATAAAGTAATTCACTTTGTACATAGCGGAAATAATACGTAAGTTAGGTATTTCTAAATTCTTTAATATAAATTATACTTTACCTATAAAAGAAGAATGCGAATAAAAAATTTATATTTTTATAGAAAAAATGCTGACCAAACGACTGCACTCCGAAGTATATACACGCCAACGCGTTTTAAATTCCAAAGCTAATTGCACTTTTACCTATATAGTGGAAAAATAATATAAAAATTTTATTTAACTATTCCTAATTTTTTCAACTTTTTTTTACAAGGATTTGTAAGGCTCTGTAAATTTATTTATAATTATATAAGGATTCTAAGAAATTTACTCTTCTTCAACATTATTTTTCTTTATTTCATCTTCCTCTCACACGCCCTTTTTCTATATTGAAAGCTACAAATCACCGTGATTCCGGTCAATATAAAAATTACATACAATCAAATCGACTATCTGATTAATCGAAGGATCGGAAAATAAAGGAATCGCGCTGTCCACGAATCAATTATATCGTTTCTTTTAAAGACGACAGATTTTTATATCATCGAATATAAAAGAAACTCGTTGGCCTTCAATCTATCTTCTTTCAAGATGTTCTGCAGTAGTTGACCTACACCATTATTACTTTTTTTATTGTTTTATATACAAATGGTTTTGTCGCTTTGTTAAACTTTCCTATATTACCAATCATTAAAAGTGTCGCACCGCTGTGAGAAAGTATTTCTTGTTTCTCATTATTTTTTTGAATTTATTTATGCTATTCAGTTCAATTTTTTTTTATTTTTATTAACAAAATTTTTATTTTTTATTGACTGATCTTTATTTGAGGGTTCTTTCAATTCTATTTTTGTATTTTTTTGTTCGAATTCATGTTATTCTGACTTACTTGAAATAACAAGAAATTTTTCTTTGTTAATAAATTTTAAAGCAGAAAATAAAATACAACAATAAAATTTACGTGTTATAGATAAATTTGCAGATGGCTCGAAATCTAAAGACAAATTTATTATTAGATGTATTGAAAAAAAATTTAATTTTTATGTGGATATATTTATTTTAGAAAGTAAGGGTGTGCGCTTACCCTAAGTTTTAGGTAGGGTATCCGAAATTTGGGCTGTTTTGAGATAGGGTTGGATTGGATAAAGTTTCAAAAAAGACCGAGGGCACAGAGTGAATTGAAAATTAAAAATTACTTTTGCTAAAAATCTGTAAAAACCTAAAAAAATTTCTGGGTATTTTTGTGTTGTTTTCAATCAAATTTCAGATTTCTATAGCATACGAATAATCTAAATTTGGAACAGTGGGATATTTTTTCAGGCACTTTACCAATTTTTATTAATTTTACATTAATTTTTACTGAATTAGTTTCCTTCAAATAGTGCCCACAAGAACTGGAAATTTTCTAGGTAGAAAATACTAAAAAAATGTTTAAAAACTTGAACATTGGGGAAAAAACTAAATATGAAATTTTAACGTTTAAATTTTCTAAATACTTGTGTAAATGTTAAAAGGATATCAACTATATCAAGCATAAAATGTAACTGCATAAACTTGAAATAAAAATTATATAAACATTATATTTATTTATACGAATTAATAAAATAAATGAAAGTCAATGTGCAAATTAAACGTTGATATTTAATAAATATTTCTGAATAAAATGTAAAGCACGTAAATAAATATTTATACATTTAATTTCATAATAAAAATATTTTAAAAAAAAATGAAAAATTTTATTAACAGAGTGTATTAAATTAATGATTTTATTGAAGTGTAAAAAGTTCAATCAACTATAATGTATTTTATTTTTTAAATTTTAATAATCTCCATAGCATTAATATTTTTTATTTTTTTTAATCCATCAACATGATTTCAATCAAAAGATTAAAAAATTTTATATATGAATAGCGGTTCGTTAATTTAATCTTTCACGAATCTTATATCGATGAACTATTGAAATAGTGTAATAAGAAAAGGTCTTTAAATTTTAGCGAATTGGTGGTTAATTTCAGTACGCTTTTGAAAGAGACTGTCGATATATATGCATAGGTCAAATTAAAAAATTTTTTTAACGTTAGCATAAAATAAAAAAAATGATATTTTTATTGAACATTTATTTATAAATAAATTATAATTTACATTAGTATTTACATTAAAAGTGAGAAAATTTATGTATAAATTATTTTTTATTGACCTAAATTAAAAACATGTTTTTTGCATTTTCTAATCTATCATACATAAAACATTGACCATATTTCTATAACACACTGTCAAATAAATAAATTTAACTATCAATTCAATGCAATACAAGAACGTAATAAAATCTTTCTTTATTGATCTTGACAATGGCTGATATGGAATTGTACGAATAACTCAATCGGTGTTATATTTGACCCCTTAAAATTTCATGCTCGAGAAAACATAGCAAGGAAATTATATAAGTCTTTGGTTTATGTACCTACTCCTTTTTTTTGTAAATATTTTAATTACTAAAAAATTCATTCTCCTTTTATTTTTTGACATTGATCCTTATCTTATTTTAATACATTATTCGGTAGCCTATAATGCTTTAGTGTATTATATTAAAAAAATTTTAAAAGAAACATTACGAAATTTGTAATGTTCGTGAGTAACAGAAATTTACTTAAAATAAAAACTTTCAATTTGTATTTTTTTTTTTATTAAACAAAAATATTTATTCTCCTTTTTTTTTATCGTTAGATTAATTGTATTTTATTTTATTTTTTTGCAATATAATTAATGATTATTATATATATTGACATTATTATTATTATTAACAATATTTTAACGTATAACCGGTTATTTATTTTTTAATTAATTTATAGGCTTTTTTTCTATTCCTGACCTAATTTTTTTAATAATAACTTTAATGCTATGGTATGCATTATATAATTGCAGGCTATTGAAATATTTTATTTATTAATTTATTGTGGTATTAGTTAAGAATCAAAAATTTTAATATGCTCTCGATCCAAAAATACCGTAATTTTAAGTGTTTTAAATGTCATTGTCTAAGACCTGGTTATTCTGTATTTATTGTAACGGATTATGCTTGGAATTTTAAATTTCTTTGTTCTTTCGAAAAATATTTACCAAGCATGTGTTATTTGTACAATTTTAGTGGAGTAAAGTACAATGATTATTTATTTTCTTAATTTTTGGAAAATAGTGATTTTATAAGCAAGTTAGGAAATTTGAATTTAACGATTACTAATATTTATATTTTTTTTTCTTTTTTATTTTATTATCATCCACGGTTTTTGTGAGGAACGATCGTTGAAAAAATAGGACACAAAATAGTCAATATAAAGATTTAGAAAAATCCGAAGTGAACTATTCATTTCAGGAGCATCCCAACCCACAAGGACTTTTTTCGTGTTTTTTATTTTTTTTTTTAATCAAATTTTATGCCATAAATAAGTTTCAAAGCTATAGCCATAGTAATATACACTGTAAAAAGTAACTTTTTTAGATTTACAAAAAAAATAGAATTTTTTCGAAAAATTAGTGAATTTTCAAAAAATTTTGTAAATATTCGAAAAAAATAGTAAATTTACTAAATTTAGTATATTCTCGAAAAATTCGAGAATTCTCGATTTTTTTTTGTGATTTTACGAAAAAAGTTGTATATTCACAACTATTTTTCGGAAATTTACAACTATTTTTTGTAAATTTTCAAAAAAAGTTGTAATTTATCAATTTTTTTACGAATTCTCAAAAAAAAATCGAGAATACTCGAATTTTTCGAGAAAATACTAAATTTAGTAAATTTACTATTTTTTTCGAATATTTACAAAATTTTTTGAAAATTCACTAATTTTTCGAAAAAATTCTATTTTTTTTGTAAATCTAAGAAAGTTACTTTTTACAGTGTAACTAAAATTTTTGTGAAAATAATTTCTGCCATAACAGGGAATCGAACCCAGAACCTTGCGCTTACGAGGCAAGAGCCCTACTTACTGGTCTAAGGCCAGATTTATACTAATGCAAAGTCATTTCACTTGTGAGAAAAATTTTAATACTTAATATGAAATTCATATTAACCTGTTGACACTAAAGTTTAATCTTGAATGCAATGAGAAACTACATAAAAGAGATAATTGTTAAGACAGGAGGATTAAACAAACAGTGATTTTGAACATTCGAAATACCCGATTATTTGAGAAAATAATAAATTACATTAACAAGCGTAATGCCCCTTGTTTATTCTTTCAAGAAAAATGGGTTTTTTTAAAAATATGGTTCTCGGAATTTTTATATTTTATTAAGACAATAATTTATTAGCAAATATTTTTTAAGATTAAAAATAAATAAATATTATAAATTTATAATCGTACATAATAATAAAAATTGCAAGTTCCGCATAAAAAAATAATATAAACATAAAAAAAATATTTTTATTGATTGAATATAAGGAAGTAATATAATATTTTACATTGCGCCAATACACAAAATGGGCGTTTTATAATAAATTAAAATTTTTTTATAATAATAATAATAATAAAAGATTTTGTAATTTAAATTTATTAATTTTTCAGGATGGTTTTCTGTGATATCTGGAAATGGTTGTACAGGTGGTGCACGAGTTTACAGAAGAATAGAATCTTTAGTTAAAGCAGGAGTACCGGCATTTTTATTAGCAGCACCACTTAGGGCGTATATTTTAACGCATTCAAAAATGGGTAAGATATAATATAATAAAGTTATATATTTTATTTTATATATGATATCATCTTTAGACACTTTTTTCTTCAGTTTTTAAAATAACGTGATTTATTCGCCTAACTGTATTTAAGTTCAAGCACTATATGAGTTTTATAGATAAGGATTTTTAAATTAAAAAGAAAATCATTTTCTTGTTGAAAAATTTTTATTTGTAATTAATTTTTTTTCTTTAATAAATGATCAAATGTTGTAAATAAAGCAAATTGTTCTTTAGATAATGGTTAAGTGAGTTAACTTTGTGCTAGGTTACTTACAAGAATTGATTTTTTTTAATTGGTATTTTGCTTTTAACTTGAAAAGGATCTAAAAATATAGAAAATTTAAAAAAAAAAGTACCCAAGATGATCTTCAATTTTGAGAAAGTAGGGAGTGGGGTGTATAAATGTTTGAAAATATCAGGCCTGGTTTTCTTGTTTAACCCGTTAACTGAAAATTTCCACTGTTCAATCCAATATCTCAAATTCTATTAGAAATGAATAATTTGAATACTATTCATATTTGCTTTTCTCTAATAAGCATTTTTATTGCTTAAAATGTCCTAGACTAGCCCAAAAAATGATTTTATGTATTGTTCACTTAGTTTAAAGTCCTAGATAAGAATTTTCAGTGAACGGGTTAAAATCAGTCCCAAAAAATTGTTTCAACATTTGCAATAAAAATATAATTACTTGTCATAAATTTTTACTAAATAACCCAAAACAAACGAACCATAAACATATCCTTTTAAAAATTAATTGGTGCAATTAAACTATTTTCAGCAGCATATATATACAACTTTATTTATTATTCGTAAAAAATTACAAAACTTTAATTTTGAATAAAACTCATTTAAAAGCACTGCAGAAAATAATACACCTAAATCTTGTTATATTTTATTGCATAAAAATATATAAATTCAACTTGTAATCAGAATCAATGAAATAAAATTTTTTATATGTTGTACATAAACATTTTATTATTGTTTTATTTATGTATGTATAAACGATCTTAATTAAATTGAAAAATAAAAAAACAAATCTTGTCTTTATCTATGTACCAATTAAATTCCTTAAAGCCGGCAATGTTTTATTATATATGTATCTGTTCTTGCGTCAATTTCATGTCACGTGCACACCGTCTTTATAATGTTATTTTACAACCTTACCTACATATATAAATTAATATATGTGTGTGTATTTTGGTTTATTTTTTAATAAAACATAAAAAAATATAAAACATTACAAAGTTTAAAGGTAGCCGACAAAATCGTTCAGGAATAAAAAAATTAGATCGGTTTGGGATCGGTTTCTAGATTGGCTGCGAGTATTTATATATACCTTTTATTTGTATGTTTTGTACATTTAATACATGAAATAGTTTTATTTATTATTTATATGCTATATTAGACTTTGACTTATTTTCATTTTGGCCAAGTTTTAAAGCTCCTGAAATATGATAAGGGTTCAATTTCATGAAAAATTGAGGAAAACGTATAACTGGTTTGGGCTTTTATTTAATCGACAAGCATTGAAAATGCTGACCTATATAAAAAGTTATACTAAACCCCTAAACGCAAATTCCTCTAAGTCCTCAAAATGATTCTAAAGTCCGAAATCGAAATTGTTTCAAGTCCGTTTCTAAATTGTTAATTTCTTAACTCCCCATAAAATTTCAATTTTTCACACTCCTCTGGCGGCTCTATGAACGTATTTTGTGTTTAAATTTTGAAGAATTAGGGCTAAAAAGGTAAAACTTGGTTCTTTTCTTTGATTTGGGTTAAAATGGTCCGTTCGGGCTAAAATTTTCTATCATTTTTTTTTTGTGGACCAGGAAGATTAAAATGTTGAAAAATTGCAAATAGTCCAATGTCTAATATATTTCTACAAATGTAAAGGTATTATATATAGTTCGACGAACGGTCTCGATCGCGATTGCTTAGGGCGACGAGCGGTTGCCTTGCGGTCTTGACCCGGGCAACGGGCGTATGCTTTATACATACATTTTATATAAACATTAGAGAAATGATTGTAAAAGTATAGTGAAGCAGCGCAGCGTGAAATTGACCAGAAAAATGTGTATAGACATCGCATCGCTTTTAAACTCATGACCGCGTAACGCCTATATGGAGATTATTATAATTTTATATATAGAGAAATTCGCGCCTTCTACCCATTCTCTCAACAGCCAATAAAACAAAAAATCATCTTTTATTGAATCTAATTATTATCATTACATAAAAAGATCGTTTTCCATGTGAAATTTTTTCATTTATGAAAAGCGAATTCTTGATACACGATTGTTTATTTATTTAATAACTCATAAATTATTTATTTTAATATAAAAATAAATGCGTAGACGGTTTTATTGAAATTAAAATTAACTTTTATTACATATTCTTTTTTACACATAATTTTTTTTTAATTATTAATTTTATATGGATTTTTCCTTGACTGCAATAAACAATACAAAGGGGTCACAACCAGCAGTCTTCTTTTGTAAGAAAATAGCTTTTTTTTGTTATCTATACGCTCACGACTATTAGTTTATTATCTTTTATGTTATACACTACTCTGCAAAGCGTAATTGCAACTAGTATAATGTTACTTTTTGCCTTTTTTTTTACTCTTTAATTTTTTCAAAGAATCATGCACTTTAACAATTTTCACAAAGTAAACTTTTAAGGTAATACTTATGTTATTATTACCTTTTTTCGCCGAGTTTAAAAGGTTGTAATTATAAATTCTTGATTTTTTTTAACGCAGGATATTTTATATATATTAATCCAATGATTTGTTGGGTGTTTCTCTAGAAAATTAATCCGAAATATTTCTATACCTGATGGCGAATATGGTAAATAAAGGTCTAGTTTACCTATACCCCAATAACATTTATATTATTTTATTAAATATATATATCATATATAAAATTTCTAAAAAAAGGATTTACATAAAAAATCTGCATACTTTTTTTCCAGAAAATGGCAATTTAAGGGCACACTATACAAAAACGAGTATACGAGCGGGCGAAGTCCTTCGTTTAGTAGCAATTTTTCAAGATACTCGAAGATGCGGGACTTCCGAAAAAGATCAATACGCACAATGTTTGGATGCACATGGACGCGAAGTATTTGCTCCTTTATCAGCGAGGGGTGAATTTTATGCAGTTTGTCATGGAGACATAGATCATGGTAGCGATGCGGTTCTTTATAGAGTTCAGCATTTAGCGAGAAGACAATTACCTCTGAGAGTCAGGTTAATCGCAGGTCCATTACCAATTCCGTTGCCGCGAGATTATAGTGGACTTATGCAATTGGAATCTTCGGTGCGTGGACCCATTGTTCTTGGTTGTTTAGTTCCGGAAACACCGGTATATAGTCCAGAAATGCTTGAACTACTTGTTACGGGACCTGGTGCGCCGAGAGTAAGAAGAGCAAGACTTGGTTATCCATCAGAGGCCAGATTACTTGCATCGCCGAAAATGCAACGGCTTTTAGCGGCATGCGGGTAAGCTAAAACTTTTTATACTTTTTAACCGTAAAATTTAAAATTGATTTTAAAATCACGTCACAGTTAATTAAGAAAAAGGATTAAATTTTTTATTTAAAATAATAAGCAATTATAAAAACGTTTATTAGTTAAAATAAAAGTTGGCTTATCATCATCGATTCTAAAATACTGATTTTTAAATATACAGGTTTTTAATTTGACTGGCATATTAATGTACCTATAATATTATAATATTCTCAGAAAATTATTTCGTTTATGTGAATATCATGGTAAACCGAAGATATAAAAACCAGTATTTAAAAAAAAGTGTAATTGAATTAATACCGATGAGATAATCCTTATAACTCGCAATTCAGCAAAATGTTATGTTATAGACTTATATCATATAAAAATTAAAATTTTAAATTATGTAATACAATAAAGCACGTGGATAAAATTTATAATTATTATTTCAGATTTCTATTCCTTATATGAAAACTAAATTTATAATCGGTTAAAATATTTTGATTTTACAATTAAAAAATAGAACATCAGCTATACATTCAAAAATTATTCATATAATCAAATAATTTATTTTTTTAGGAGAGCAGTTGGTGACAGGGCTACCGAACCACGCGTAGCTCCGGTAAAATTCCACTCTGAAGATGAAAACAAATTAAAAGAACTTAATCTTAAAAAAATTAAACCAAAGGTGGAAACCAAACCAATTTTACAAAGTCTTCGCGAAGGATTAGAAAATTTAAAAAAGCCAAGTAGCGATAAGAGCACAAAAGAAAATAATACCAGTAATAAAACTGAAAATCCGAGTACTCCATTAGCAAGTGGAATCCTCGAAAGGATCGGCAAATTACGTCAAGTTTCAAATCGTAGTCGGAATCCTGCCAAGAAATCCGCGTCGTTTACATTTGCCGTGCGTCCAGAAATTGCCATGCGTTCAGTCGAACAAAACAAATATTCGAGCCTCGAACCTTCAGATTCGTCTCAACATAACAATCAACAAAATCATGAAAATAATAAAAAACAATCAAGTATAACGGCTGACAGCAAGCAACCAGTTCAACGCTCTGTATCAACTAGTGTATTAGAATTAATGCCCGAAACTTCTGGGTCCTCAAAGGTAGAACTTCAGTCGGATTACTCAAGAGTACGTGACAGTATTTCACCGCCCTCGCCGACGAGATCCTTCGAATGCGAGCCAGTTAAGCCTGACGAAATTTATGCAGAAATTTGTGAAAACCGGTTACCTGTACCGGTAAAGCATTCAAATTGTCCAGGAAGTCACGTGATGACCAGGATAAAATTAATAATAAAAGAAGAAGACGACAGACCGCCAAATTCCAAAGTACCTGCAGATCGCAAATACGTAAATTCTGTATTCGTTAGTAGCAGTGACCGAAAGAATTCGATATTGGGAAACGAGGATGAAATTATTTATAATGCTATTTATTGATAAATTATTACAAAATCTTTTGTTGTTTCGTGATTAATTGGAAAATGACTGTTGGTGCTCTATAGTTTAAGTATATACATTAAATTTAATTATTTTTATACAAGAATGCCACTTTTTTTGCGAATAATAAAGTGACTGTTTATTTTAAGTTTAATTAAATAATTAAATGACTAAAAATATATATAGTAGTTAAAAAAATATTTTTACTTAAGTTTTGTTGTTAAATATAATATGCCATAAATATTTATAGGTAAAATATATTTTAAATTAACCAATTATTGATTATTATTTTTAAAATGTAGGATAATTGTTTTTTTTTAACTAAATTTTTTTTTAGGTTTTATCTATTTCATGTACAGTAAAAACTAAATATAGCTAAATTAATGTAAAGTTATAAATAAAACGTATTAATTTATTACTTAATAATTGTTCTAAAATTTAAATGTATAAAAAAAACTCACTGTCTCACGTTTAAGAAATGTATTTTTTATTCTAATTAACTTTTTTGTAATAAAAAACAAATGTACAAATTTTTTATTGTCTACGAATAATTAAAATTAATATATATATGCATTTTTTTAATAACAGTAAAAAAATGGCATATATTTTGTTGCATATACATTTGTAATAAAATATTATAACAGAACTTTATATACAAAAAGATCATAATTTGATAAATAAAATATTTTTTATTTAAACAAAATAAATAAAATTTTAAATGTCCATATAATATTTTTTTCATTCTAATTTTTTACTTTTTTTATCTTTTTTGAAACCTTTCCTTAATGCGATATTTTTTTTCTTGGGTTTTAGTTTTTTCTTTAATTTTGGGTAGTCAATTATGTGTTGTTTCATAACGTCTACTGCTTTTTCTGAATTTTGATCTAATGACATCTGAATTGTTGAGTCCATGTATTTACCAGAAAATCCTTTGGGAAATAATGGTTTCATTATAAGTTTTTCCAAATAGGCTCTTTTATGTTTTAAACTTCTTTTAACGTCTGCTAATTCTTTTGATTCCATGGGATTTTCCCTTAAAAATTTAATATTTTTTTTAATTACCCTATATTTAATTAATATTTTTAGCTTTTTTATTTCAAAACTTACAATTCATCGTCATCTACAATTATGTCCATGTCCCTGGCAGCCTTTTGTAACCAACCTCTTTTGCTAGTGTCTCTTCGATTAATTAATTCTAATTTATCAATTTCACGTGCAAGATTTACAATTTCCTTAACAGCTACTAGTAACCGATCTACTACAGGGAAGGATGGCAAATCTTCAGCTACAAAATTAAATTTTTTAAATTTAAAAACTGTTTGATACACAGGTAATGTCATTTAAATTTTACTAACTTCGATTAAGGGTTTTACAAATTTTACTGTAAAATTGTTTTTCAGTAGGTTCCATCATTAATACTGTGATACCCTCTTTTTGCGCTCTTGCAGTTCTACCACTTCGGTGCACGTAACCCTAAACCATATAATAAGTATCATAAGAAAAAATAATTTTTAATTTTCTTGCGTGGTACAAATAGTAAGATTTTATGAATATAAGTGATCATATTTTTGGTATTAATAACTTGTTTTAAAATTAGTCATAAATTAAAATGAGATTTTGGTACTACTTAAATAATCACTGACAGTCTTCCACCACAACAAATATACAATAAAAATGGTAGTAACAATCAAAAACATTTTTTTTTTTTCATTTAGAGCCATATAAACCGGAACACACTTAAATCAGCAAAAACTACCCCTTTTTAGGTTTTTTTTGCAAAATTTCGAAAGTAAAGCTAATATGGTCAAAAATATTTTATTTTTTAATGATGTATTAAGAAGATATTCTGATTTTTTTTATAATTGGCCAAAATTAGGATATATGGGCTAATTATAGAGGGTGGAAACTACCCCCTAAATTTAAAAAAATATAAAAAACATGATAAAAGTTTTTTTTTTACTTTTTTTTGTGGAGTCAAGCATGTAAAAATATTTTATATCATTTTAACCATCATAAAATTTATTCACCCCTCGGAGGGTTAAAACAACCCTTAAATTTATAAATACATAAAAACCATGATAAAATTTTATTTTTTTTACTTTTTTTTGTGCAATCAAGTATTGAAAATATTTTATGCTATTTTAAACATCGTAAAATGTATTTACCCCTTGGGGTGGTTAAAACAACCCCTAAATTTATACATACATAAAAAACATGATAAAATTTTATTTTTTTACTTTTTTTAAAAATATTTATAAATTTAGGGGCTATTTTACTCCACCGGCTGAATACATTTTATGATAGCTAATATAGCCAAAAATATTTTTAAATACTTGACTCCATACTTGACTCATAAAAAAAAGTAAAAAAATAAACTTTTATCATGATTTTTCTATTTTTTTAAATATTAGGGGCAGCTTTCACACTCTATAATTAGCCCATATATTCTAATTTTGGTCAATTATAAAAAAAACGCAATATCTTCTTAATTCGTCATCAAAAAATAAAATATATTTGACCATATTAGCTGTACTTTCGAAATTTTGCAAAAAACCCTAAAAAGGGGTAGTTTTTGTCGATTTAAGGGTGTTCCCCTATTTTTCAGCCCTATTGGACACCGGATTCGGATTCAGCGACTAAAAAAACGTAGTCAAATAAATCTTAGCCTGTCAACGGGTTTCGACTCCGCCCCCGAATGTTCACTGGAGTAATTATATTTTTTTCATTATACGCTGCAAAAAAGATCTACTTTCTTACTTTCGGGCGATCTTTTTTTCGCTTTTAATGAAAAACTATGTGTTGAACACGGGAAAAAATGTAGGGAATTTTACTTTCAATGCTGTTTGCACTCGTTCGCTACGCTCACTCGTGCATACAACTGCATTGTAAGCCAAATCCTATTTTTTTTCCCTTGTTGAATAAATAGATATTCTTATAATCATCAGAAAATTATTTAAAAAAAAAAAAGACAATGATAACGATTGCAGAAATATTAAAACTTATTTAACGTGATATATTTAGATGTTCCTGGATATTCCTAAATTTATAATAAATAATTTTATAAATTACCTCAGATGTTCTAGGCACTTGATAATGTATAACATGTTCAATATTTGGTATGTCTAGACCTCTAGCAGCAACATCTGTAGCTATTAAGACCCCATTTGAATCAGCTTGAAATCTGAAAATGCAAATATATAGTTATTACAATTACAATTATAACTATAAAAATTTGCATTCTTATTACCTTTCAAGATTTTTTAATCTTTGTCTTTGAGGCATACTAGCATGGAGGGGTAGAGGAGAACAATTTAAAATATTAAATAAAGTTGCTAATCTTTTAACACAACCAATACTGTTACAAAATATTAATGTTCTTCCTGAATGACGTTTTAAAAAATAATACAAATAATAATCTTTGTGATCAAGTGTGCAAGCTATTCGACATTCAGTTAATTTTCCAGCAGTACCTAATGTTAGATTAGATGTTAATTAAATGTTTAAGAAAACATGGGTTTAAAATTTACCTGTCCCTTTTGTTATATCAACAACTTTTGGATTTTTCACATGTAACATTTTAATTATTTTCTGTAGTTTTTGCCCAGGTGTTTGTTTAAAAATTTTTGCTTTGTTATTTAATTGTTTTTTTCTTTGTAAATAATCAGGGATGTCATGAACCAATGTTAAAGTTGCAGAAAAAACAAATGTTTGACGTTTTTTCATGCCTGATTCAGATGAATTTATTTTTTCAACAATACTATAAAGTTCTTTAAAATGTCCTTTTTCTAACATTCTATCAGTTTCATCAATAACTAAATATCTAATAATAAAATAAATTTTTTTATAATGAAGTTATAAGGTATTAACAAAAAATTTTTTTTATACCTGATAGAATTCATTTGACTCAAGTGAGGGTTGCCATCATTTATTAGTTCCCACAACCTACCAGGAGTAGCTATTACAATTTCTGGACCCTTACTAAGAATTCTTTCTTGTTTTACGGCTGCCATTCCACCGACAACTACAGCAACCTATTAATGCATTAAATGATTTTTAAATTATTAATTTTTATTTGTTTGTAATAAACAATAAATATTCATTTTATGAATCTTCATGGATAAAATAAAAAAAAATTTACTTTTATATCCATATATTTTGCTGCTAATGTAATATGATTTTTAATTTGAACTGCCAATTCTCGAGTAGGAGTTAAAATTAAAGCATAAAGAGGTTTTGTAGGTTTTTCAGTCATCGACATAGCCGCAAAGTCAACATTTTCAATCACTTTCACTAAACCAATTCCTTTAGTCTTATTATAATTTTTTTCATTAAAATTTTGTGATGAATTAGTTTCTTCATCATCGCTATCCACAATGTCTTCATTTACTTCTTTAAATATTCCACTAGATGTTTTTACGGTGACTCCATATTTTTTTTTTAATTCTATAATTCCATTTAAAATGGGTATACTAAAAGCTAAAGTTTTACCACTTCCAGTTTCAGCTGCTCCTAAAATATCTCTCTTTCCTAATATAGCTGGAGGTATACACAAACTCTGAATAAGAGTTGGTTCAACAAAATTTTGATCAACTAAAGCATTAACAATTATTGGAGATATTCCCATAGAAAGCCAAGCTTCTTCATTCACCGATCTCTCCATTTTTTTTACTGTGTTTATTATTAACTTAATTTATGAAGAAATTATAAAATAAAACAAAAATTAATTTAGATAATATTTAATTAATTTAATCTCTTTTATTATAGTTTAATACAAATTTTTCTTTTGTTTACATTTTACACGTGGTCTTTCAAACTATAAAAAAATACAGAGTGTATATAAAATTTTGGATGTCACGAGGTGCGCACATTGATGTTGTGCGCATGCAGAGGGAGCAAGATAACGAAATGAAATCGTTTTTATTCACAAACGGAACACCATGTATAAATAAATGCACTGCAGCGCGCCTAAATAATTTTGTATTATTTCATTCACAAAAAATCAGTAACATCACTAGGTTAAAAATTAACCGGTGGTTTATTCTATATATATATAGTTAAGAATACTTATTATCATATGTGTTATCATTAAAAAAATTTGTAATATTAACAATACAATCTAATTAATACAGTTTATATTGGTACAAACATTGTACAAATAAGCAGGCTATAATTTTTGTTTCTTGAAATCAAATTTCATAAAATGAGTATGACAGGAAAAACTTGCATAATTAATGGATGTTATAGCAATAGCAGTACGAAGAAAGTAGGATTTTTTAAGTAAGTGGTAGAATTTAGAAAAAATCGCATTGTGTTAACTTTAAATATTTCAGGTTCCCTCCCAATGATTCCAAACTTCTAAAAAAATGGCTTGAAAAAATGAAAATGCCCGATTGGATACCAGGTCCATATGATTACATATGTAGCATGCACTTTCAAAAAGGAGATGTTGATTTTTCAGGAAAAACTCCAAAATTAAAATTGAATGTAGTGCCGATTATTTTTACAATTCAGCATTTCAAAAGTATTTTTGGGGACAAATTATCCATAGGTCCAGTAAACGCTAATCCAGATAATTTTAATAGTATAGTTGATTCTAATAAAAGTATAGCTATTGTTAGAAAAAGAAAAATAAAAGAAGACCAAGTAACACCAGTAGTTAAGCCAAAAGTTAATAAAATAGAAGAAATTCCTAAGAAAAGAACTGCTCGTAAAACCATAAAGCCACAGTCATCAGCTATAATTCAGCAACAAAGTAATATAAGAAAACAAATACTACAAAATAAAAGTATTACTCCAGAAAAAGTTTCATCAAAAGACATTTCAAATTTATCATTTGACTCATCTCAATTGGCATTACCAGAAAATACAAAAATAAACAGTAAAAATGCAATTCTGAAAATTCAAATTGATAAAATAATTTCTAAAGATTCTATTGTTGAAGAATCAAATCAAAATTATTGCGAAGAGATTGAGCTTGGTAATGTAGTTATTAGATTTAACTCAGCGCTTGAAAAATTTACAGTTGAACAAAAAAACAATGCAGACTAAAAATAAATTTTGAAATTAAAAATATTAAAATGTAGCTTTAGTTCTTTATTTTATAATTTATTTATTTTATAGCGATTGTTTTTCTTCAATTTAAGATTTAAAAAAAAATTATATTTCATAAGAAGTAATTATTAACAAGACTGATTTGTGGATTAAATATATGTTAGAATTAAAATTTTTTTATTCATAAATATAAATATATAACATTGTTTAAAATATATCATAATTATAATACACATCTTCAGAATTTTATAAAATAAATTCATTTTTCATAATATAATATGTTATGTCAAATTATCATCACTAGTATTATCTTTTTTTAGTGAAAAATCTACCAAATTTTTTGCATTAGATCCAGAATCTGGTTCTAATAATTCCGATACTTCGAAATTTTTATTATTAAAATATTCTTTATCATTGAATGTATTTAAATCATTACCTTCTTGAATATCTTTATTGGATGTTACTTTTGGAACACTTATATCCAATGAAAGATTTTTTATTGGTAATAAAGATGATATTGGTCCAAGGATATATTTTTGATTCAAATAAGTAATGTCCTAAAAATGATTAATTATTTTAATAAAATGAAATTAAAAATTTTAATTTTTCGTACTTCTTTTTGAAGTTGACTAACTGAAGTACCAAGGTATGATGCAACCTGATTTGGTGAAAATAAGGCATGTATACAAAATTGTATATACGGGATTAATTGTTCACTAAAGCATTCACTAAACTTAACCATATGTTCCCTATCAGCAAGAGAAAATTTCTGCAAAAAAATAAAAAAATATTACATTTTTTCATTAAAATAAAAATGCTTTTTAATTACCTGTTGCTTGTTTTTAAAAAATGCAAATATAAATTTAGAAACAGAATGAAGAGAATTTTGAATTGAATACGTAAAATCTTGTGCAAGAGCTACTGGGGTATTAAGTCTTAATTCATTAAATGCTTCAATCAATCCATTACAATATTCAGCAAGTGGGTAATATTCTAGCAGTGATTCTGGAGGCGTTTCCTAAAATTATGAATATCATATATTAATAGTTCCTTAAAAAATAAAAATAACTTTTTTAACATGCTAGCTAAGAAATAATACTTTAAATTTTTAGAGAATTTAAATGGAATATCTTACTGAATTTACAACTTCTAGTTTGGTATCTATTTTGGGTTTATTAATAACTTTATAAAATTCAATATCTTTTTCAAATTTATTAGTAGCTTTTGAAATAGTGTGTTTAAATTTCTTTCTTATTATATTTATAAATATATCTGACATTCTTCCGGTAAAGTCAGCACCAACACGGCCAAAAGATAGACCAAAGTATGTACACTGTCCTAGAACTGAATCAATTGACATTACCTTAGGTAAATCATTTTCTAAGGTTTTAAGGAACTGCGAAACCTTAAAACAAAATATTTAGTTTTAATTGTTTGAAAATAAATTTATATGAAAATAAATCATTTATCTTACTTTTTCTTCTAACCATTGATGAAATATAGCTGAGTCATTAATTATATTATCTCTTCCTAACATTAAATGATCATCATCATTAAACATTGCTTTATATTGAGTTATTATATTAAATAAGTGAATTCTTGATAATTCAATAGTTTTTGTTAAGTGGACACTAGCTGTGAAGTAAAATATGATTATTATTTGTATATATAAAATATAAAAATAAGATTTAAGATCATTTAAGATAGTTTCTTACAATCTTCTGTTGGAATAGAATTCAAGAGTGATTGGAACCAACTATTTCTAGCCTGAAGAAATTTAATCCGTAATTCAGATTCTGTAAATGCATTCATTGATCTTAATAAACCAATTAATTGTAAACATTTTGGTAGTGGTAAATCATCCTTAAGTGATTCAATCACTTGATTTACCATCAAGGACCAACTGTTTTCAATTTCATTTACAATATTCTATGGAAAAAATTATTATTTACGTATAAATGAAATGGTTCAAATTAAAAAAGTTATAAATACTTTAATTATTGGAATATTGCTGTGTTTTACACCCAGATGTTTTGCATACTGTGACAATTCCAGAGCCTCATTATATTGCTGGTTTTGTAAGCAAGTCTCCATCAACTGAGGTAATTCTAGAATTTCCAAAAGTTCATTTGTTTTACATAATGTTAAAGAATTCAGCTTTCTCTGATTATTTATGTCTTTAGTAATTTCACAAAAACTTTTACATTTATCCACAAACTGTGGAATTCTTTCTGATAACTCATTTAGCTTAGTTTTAGTTTTATTAAACTAAATAAAGAAAAATAATAATTATTTATAATTATCAGATAAAATAAATTTTTTTCAAAAGAAATTAGTACCTCTTTATGAATAGCACGAGATGTTTCAGCAGTTTGTATAAATGTTTTATAATTAGAAAATACTAACTCTTGAGTGTTTTGATCTGTAGAACTTTTTTCATCAGCCAGATGATCAGGTTCTTTATCTATTAAATAATTTATAATTATAGAATCTATTGAATCATTTACAATTATTGCCCTTTAATTTACTTACTCAAGTTATCGACATCGTATCCACCAATCTTTGTTAAGTACTGATAAAAATCTGGGTTATCTTTCCATGACTCTAAATACAAATTTTAATAAAAAATAGATTTATAAATACCGTTCTTTATATTAGTTATTTTTTATTACCTGGAATTCCATTAGGAAATAATAACTCAATAATTTTTTCAGTTTCAATATCCATATTGAAAATGTGCACTTATTTATATAAAAGTAGAAATTATAAATTTTTTGCTGCTTGATAACATTATTTCAAATGCACAAAAATAAACATTATTTTAGAAAGTACCATTCATTAATTAAACATTTTATTTTTTAAATTGCAAAAATTATTTTTTGGTTAGTGTAATCATAACAGCAGTCAGCAGCCTGATTGAGCACTAGCGTACTGCGCATGACTACACATGCAGATTTTCTTGTCTGCTATTTTTCTCAAAATTTCATAGTTTATTGGAAAAGGACTTGAATTTTAAGAATCGAAGGTTAATAAATAATTTATTTTATTAAATCAAATTCTGATCACATTTTAGTACCCGCAAGTTTTTATAACCTGGTTGTTATAATAAATTTAAAATATTTACAGGTATATGTGCAAATAAGTTGCAAAAAATATTGACATGCCTCGGCGTAGGAAAAATCAGCGTCATCCAGAGATAGGAGAAGATACTAGAATTGCAGTAAATTTGACAATTAAAAAATTGACTGAATCAGAAGATCAAAAGGAGTTAGAATTTCCTTCTTCTTATACTGCAGAAGAAAGAGCTTACATTCATGATCTGGCCCGAAGACTTGGTTTAAAATCAAAAAGTAGAGGGTAAATAAAATTTGTCAAAATATTTTAACTAATTATTTAAAACTGATAATTTAATGTATTTTATTTTTCTCTACCTTTTTCTTAGTCGAGGAGCTAATCGTTTTTTAACCGTTTACAAACGAGAAGGATCTACTATTGTTCAAGCAGATGCTACAATCAAACTTCAAAAAACATCAAAACAATCAATTTTTAGTTTAATTAAAAAGTTTCCTCTAGATAATAAAGAACGCAGAGATTTACTGCCTCCAACAGAAAGAGAAAGAACAGTGGATAATGAAAGTAAGGTATTTTGAATAAATTAATTTTTCTTTTAGCTTAAAAATTACTTTTATTTTTAGTTGCAATAAACTCAAAAGCTATGGGACGCTTAAATAACAGTATTCCACAAGTTCCTCAATTAAAAACAAATTATGACTTGTTAAATTTCCGTAACAGTCTTTCGGTATCAAAAAAGAAAGAAGATATCTTACAAGCCTTAAATACAAATCAAGTTGTTTTAGTGGAAGGAGAAACAGGTTGTGGAAAAACAACCCAAATTCCTCAATATATTTTAGAAAATTGTCAACAAAAAAATCAAACATGTCGAATTATTTGTACGCAACCTAGGAGATTATCAGCAGTTTCAGTGGCTGAAAGGGTTGCTTTTGAAAGAGATGAAAAAATTGGTCAAACATTTGGTTACCAAATAAGATTAGAAAGTAGAGTTGCACCTAAAACTCTTTTAACATATTGTACTAATGGCGTTCTTCTTAGAACTTTAATGGGGGATGATTCAGCTTTGTCTATGATAACACACATAATTGTAGATGAAGTTCATGAGCGAGATAGATTTTGTGATTTCTTATTAATTGCTCTTAAAGATGCTTTAATAAAATTTAGGTCTCTTAAGCTCATTTTAATGAGTGCTACTGTAGATACTAGTCTTTTTTCAAAATATTTTAATAATTGTCCAATAATTCATGTACCTGGTAAATTATTTGATGTTGATATTTATTATCTTGAAGACATTTTAAAATTAACAAATTATATGACCAAAGAAATGGTAAGAAAAAAGAAAGACATTTTAAACAAAAAAGATCAAAATAAAGTTTTAGAATCTTGGACTCAATCAAAACCACAATCATCAAAAAATAAGACACAAGAAAAAAATACACCAGTAAAATCTCCTGCTGTAGAGCAAAAACATGAACCTGCAGATGAAAAAGCTGAATTAGAAGCATGGTTGGTTGATGAAATGGATAAATCTATCGCTGATGTATGGTTAAAGGGAACAGAGGAAAGTTTTTCCCAAATATTACACTTGATTCATTCAGAAAATGTTTCTGTTGATTATCAGCATTCAAAGACTTTAGTAACAACATTGATGGCAGCTGCTGGTAGAGGTTGTATAAATATTGTAGAACAGTTATTAAATCTTGGTGCAAATTTAAATCTTCGTTCTTGCAATGATTGGACATGTTTAGATTGGGCAAAAAATATGAATCAACCTGAATGCACTGAATTAATTGAGGCATACTTAAAAACATATAACTGTTCTATTCAAGCTAATGAAATATTAGAGTCAAATGATACCCCAATTTCAGAAGATGATAAAATGCTTCTTGATATTTATCACAGTACATTTAATGATGATAATATCGATTACAATCTTCTGCTTTCTGTTATTTTACAAATTCATGTAAATATGCCTGCGGGGGCTATATTAATTTTTTTACCTGGCTATGACGATATTGTTAATATGAGAGAAAAAATTAATAATGAAAGTAAAATGACCCAAGCTAATCGTTATAATTTGTATATTTTACATTCTAACATGCAAACGAGTGACCAAAAAAAAGTTTTTAAATCTAGTCCACAAGGTACTAGGAAAATTATTCTCTCAACAAACATAGCAGAAACTAGTATTACGATTGATGATGTCGTGTATGTTATTGATTGTGGAAAAGTGAAAGAGAAATCTTTTGATGCTATATCAGGTGTTTGTACACTACAAAGCAATTGGATATCTCAAGCCTGTGCAAAGCAAAGGCAAGGTAGAGCTGGTAGATGTCAAAAAGGAAAATGCTATAGATTGTATTCATCAATCCGCTTTAAGAGTATGCAATCTTATCAAACACCTGAAATTTTAAGATTACCACTGCAGCAGTTATGTCTATATACAAAACACTTAGCTCCAAATAATACACCAATTGCAGAGTTTTTAGAAAGAGCTTTAGAACCCCCTGCAAATATTATAACCAGAAATGCTGTGCAATTACTTAAAACTATTGATGCTTTGGATCCTTGGGAAGATTTGACAGAGCTTGGAAGTCACTTACTTGATTTACCAGTTGAACCTAGATTAGGAAAAATGTTATTATATGCAGTAGTATTAAAATGCCTTGATCCTATTTTAACAATAGTTTGCAGTTTATCTTATAAGTAAATATTAATTAGTTTTTTCTCTTTTAAACAGAACCTAATGTTTCATTTTTATTTTCTAGGGATCCATTTATTTTGCCCTTTGCTCCTTCAAAAAAGCAGGCAGCAATGTTAGCTCGTAAAGAATTTGCTGCTAATACTTTTTCAGATCATATGGCAATATTACGCGCATTCCAAATTTGGCAAAATGCAAGAGCAAATGGTTGGGAACGTATGTTTTGTGAAAAAAATTTTGTATCCTCAGCCGTAATGGAAATGGTTGTTGGTATGAGAACTCAAATACTTGGACAACTTAGAGCTTCTGGATTTGTAAAAGCTAGAGGGTCAGGTGATATAAGAGATCTTAACACAAACTCAGAAAATTGGGCTGTTGTAAAAGCTGCATTGACAGCTGGATTGTATCCAAATTTAATAAGAGTAGACAGAGAGCATTCTCAACTTAAAACTCAGTAAGTTTTTATGTATTTTAAACAAATAAATCTAAATTTTTTTGTTACTTTATTATTTTTTCAGGAAAGAGGTAAAGGTTTCTCTTCATCCTTCTTCAACATTAAAAGATTTTTCAAAGTCTTTTAAATCATCCTCACAACTTCATGCATCTACAGTAAATTCTTTACCTTCAGACTGGATGTTGTATGAAGAAATGACACGAGCTGGAAGATTCTGTCATGCAAAGACTGTTACTTTGATTAATCCAATAACAGTAGCAATATTCAGTGGTCCTTCACGATTATCAATGGATGTAATATATGAAGCAGAATGTAAGATTTATTATATTATATTAATTAAGATTGTGATGATCAAATTAATGAAAATAATTATTTAATTTTTAGCCACGCCTGAAAGTGAATCAGATTCAGAGGTGGATGAAAGCCATGAAGGTACAACAATTTTAAAACTTGATGATTGGATAGTTTTTAAGCTTGATTTAGAAGCAGCACAATTAATATTACACTTGCGGCAAAAGTGGAATGCATTATTTTTAAGAAGAATGAAAAATCCAAATAAAGCAATGTCGCAGCAAGATGAACAAGTTATTAAAACCCTTGTTACAGTAATTACTAATGAAGAACAAGCCTGTGGATTGCAACAACCATTAGGTATAGGACAAAGGCCTAGGCCATTACTTGTTGATTATTATCCAGCTAATACTAGAAGGACTGAAGATTCAGATGATGTAAGTATCAAATAATTTTTTTCATTTCAAACATAATAAAATAAAATTAAAATTTTTTGTTTCAGAAGAATCTTTAAATTATTTATTTATAATACTCTTAGTCAGAAAATATGAATGTACAAATATTATTTAGTTTCTTTTTTATAAAATTTATATTCTTGATTAAAACTAGCGCATTTATAATCATTTGTATAAAAGTTTATATTTAATTTTTGTAAATATATTTTATTTTAAAATCTTTTAAAGATTTAATTTTATTTTATAAGTTTAAGAAAACAAAAATTTAATCATAATATTTAAATTAAATCTAAATAATTTTTTTTGTTGAATAAAAATAAAATTTATAAAATTTTATGTAAATCCAAACAATAAGATGAATTAATAAATTTGCATCCTTTTTCTAAAAACTTCATTTTCTTTTGATTTATCAAATATCCTTTTTAGTTTTGTGGCTCAATATGTTTTACAGCTTAAAGATATAAAAATGGGTGGCATTTATGTTTCTCAAATATTTTGAGCACATAATTCAAAAACTGGCAGTCCAAAATTTTGAAAAATAATGATATAGGAGTGGGGTAAATAAGATCAGCTGAGAGAGACTATTGTAAATAAAATATATTTACCCTGTGTGGTTGTTTTCTTTTTTGTAAATATATATATAAATTATTTTTTAAATATTGTTATAAGAAGTTTTGATAAAAATGATGTGCACTAGTTTTGTATCTAAAAAAATGTTTAATTTAAAATTTGTAAATATTACTTGTGGATATAAATGCAATAAAATGATTTTTTCTAACCTCAAAGTTCGTTATAAATCCGGTAAATTTTCTTTATTTAATTTCAATAATAAATTAAAAGTTCATTTTTATAAATATATTATTTAAATATTGTACCTTTAAATTTTTAGATGATTTATTTATAAAAATTAACGACATTTCAAAAAAAATAAAAACTCCAAAAAAGCCTGAATATGTGCCTATAAAATACTGTAAGTACTTTATTATTTTAATAACTATTTTTCATTTCATTTAATTCTTATTTGCATCTTCTATATTTTATGTAATAGTGGATAAAAATGCATCTCAAGAAATATTAAGGCATCTGCGGTGGATGCTCCAAAAAGATATCTTGGGACAGGATATGTTTTTAATGGGTGCTCCAGGTTCAAGAAGACGTGAATTAGCTTTAGGATTTTTAGAATTAACTGAGCGTGAAGTGGAATTTATTGCTTTATCTCGCGATACAACTGAAGCAGATCTCAAACAAAGGAAAGAAATTGAAAAAGGTACAGCAATTTACCATGACCAAAGTGCTTTGAGGGCTGCTATAAATGGCAGGGTTTTGATACTTGAGGGTATAGAAAAGGCAGAAAGAAACGTTTTACCTATTTTAAATAATTTATTAGAAAACAGAGAGATGCATCTTGAAGATGGGAGATTTCTTATTCCAGCATCAAGATATGATAAATTATTGAAGGTATTTCATATACTTTCTGAAAACTATTTATAAACATTATTAATTAATGGTAACAATAATTTTAAGGAGCATAATCAAAATGAATTAGATTCTTGGAGATTAGTAAGAGTAAGTGAAGATTTTAGAGTAATAGCACTTGGGTTACCTTCACCTAGGTATCCAGGACATCCGCTTGACCCTCCCCTAAGATCTAGATTTCAAGCACGACACATTCCACCACCTAACTATGAGGTAATTCATAAATTTTATTTTAATTTTATTATTTGAATATCAAGTAAAATTAAAAACTAAAAAAAAAAAAATACACTGAAAAAAAAATCCGCTTGTAGCCAGCACAATTTTTTATCGTGCCAAATGATTGCAAATGACTTGAAATGTAAAAAAAAATTAAAGAAAATTAAAGTAATGTATTAAAGTAAAGTAATTAAAGTATTATGTAAAGAAAATTTAAAAAAAATGTTTTTCCCGTTTACTTGGAATATGCGTAGGTATATCGGTATGATGAGATTTGAGAAATTTTTTGAAAAAAGAAAAGAAAAAATGTTTTTTTTTAAATTTTCTTTGCGTTTAAAGTCATTTGCAATTTTTTGCGAAGAAAAAAAATTCCGCTAGTCACAAGCAGAATTTTTTTCCAGTGTAGTTAAAAAAATGCCATGTTTAAATATCATTTTAATTTTATTTCAAAAATAATTTACAAAAAATTATATTTTTTTTTCATTATTTAACATGAGATGATATAATTTTTTTACGGAAATCGCGTAAGTTCAATAGGGAGTGGGTTTAGTTTTGTATTGCTGTATAAAAGAAACTTTAATTTTATTTTTATTTTATTTGAAAAATAATTTACAAATATTATTTTATTTCAAAAATAATTTGCAAAAAATTATATATTTTTTTTCATTATTTAACATGAGATGATATAATTTTTTTACGGAAATCACGTAAGTTCAATAGGGGGTAGGGTAGTTTTGTATTACTGTATAAAAGAAACTTTAATTTTATTTTTATTTTATTTCAAAAATAATTTGCAAAAAATTATATTTTTTTTTTATTATTTAACATGAGATGATATAATTTTTTTACGGAAATCACGTAAGTTCAATAGGGGGTGGGTTTAGTTTTGTATTTCTGTATAAAAGAAACTTCTGCGGCTACGCGACGACGTTCAAAAAAGTCGTGAAACCAAGGCTTGCGTGTCTTTTCGAATGTCGAGACTATTCAGTCACCGATTCTACTTCCTTATACTCAAACATTTATAGTCAACATATAATTTTTGTTTGTTTTTTAAAGAGACAATTGTTTTTACTTTTTTTTCGCATAAATTTCATTTAAAAAATTTGTTTTGAAAAAGTTAAATATTTAATTTAAAAATGCCAGCAATTTGGTCGTCATCAGAACGGCCGATTTCGGTTCGCACAGTATGGGTAGATGGGATGAGACACGCGATTTTATCTAAAGACGATCCGGTTCTTAAAAAAAAATCAAATCGTCGTCGGCCTCAAACAACTTTATCCATAAAAGATAAAAATTATTTAAAATTTGAAGCATATAAACCAGCAGCGAGTGAAAATTTAGATTGTTGCTTTGTAAAATTACGTTTTATTTTTGACAATCGTTCTTCATTGAAAATGGAAAATTGCGAATTAACGAATTCAGCTAGAATGTTTCGAAGACAGTCAGCCCCTGTTTGTTCAAAACATATAAAAACAAATTTAACAACCATATCCAATGAAGAAGAAAAATTTAAATTTCATAATGAAGAAAATACCAATTTTATCCTTAAAGAATATGATTTCGAAGACGGAGATGATTTAAAGCAATCGAACATAATATCAGAAAAAGTACTTCAGTGGTTAAATTTATCAAAAAAATCTAAAGAATTTAAAATTGAAGAAAATATAAGAAATTTTAAAAAAGAAATTCGTATTAAAACTTTTGATTTTCCTGTAAAATATTTAAATATATGTGAAAATAAAAGAAATTATAATTTTGATCGCATAAATAATAATGAAAAAATTATTGAAAAATATAAAAAATTAAGTTCAGAAAATTGTTTTAATGAAAGCCAAGAAAGTTCTAATTACGACGATGAAAAAATACAAGAAAAATTTGATATTGATTCAGTTATAACTGAAGATTTAAAAAAAGAAAAAAAATTAATATCCTCTAAAAATTCTTTACTTGGAAAACCGGAATTGCATATATTTATACCTAATTTAAAAACTCTCGAAAAAAAATCATTTATATCTTCACAAGAATCGCTTTGTTCAGCAAGTATATTTTTATGAGACAATGAAATTTGTTGGATTTCTCGAGACGAGTTTTAAAGTATAACTTTTTTTAATTTTTACATTAAATGATCTATTTTTGAAATTAAAAATATAAATAAATATCAATTTATAAATATTTAAATAATCTTCAATAAATTGCTATTTTTTGACGAACTTTTCTTAAGGTAAATATCATTTAATATCATTTAATTTATTTTTATTACAATGTCATTTTTTTATTCAAACAAGTTTTTTCAAATTTATACATTATTTATCGTCTTATTTATTAAATATGTGGGTCTGATTATCTTGTCTGTAACTACTAAATAAATATTTTTGATAATGCTAAGGATAAAGTAGGGCGACGCTACTAATAGGCTACGCTAATAATATTCAAAGTTTAAATCTTAGTCTCGTCATCTTGTCTGTAAATACTGAAAAAAAATTTATATGTACAACTATCTTATTAATATTTAATGATCCAAAACTATTTGTCTGACCAACTTGCCCGTAACTACTGAAATTTGATACTTTTTTCAAAATTTTATAGGTACATCTATCTTATTAATATTTTAAACCCAAAAATATTTGTCTGACCAACTTGCCTGTAACTACTGAAATTTGATATTTTTTTCAAAAATTTTATAGCTACTGAGACGGTACGGTGGGGGGCCCAGAGTACCTTAGATTCTTTACTGAAGTTAAACATGCCAGATCTGTCAGGATGGGTTATGGTTTACACAATAATAAGACGTTGTTTAATTTAACAAAAAATAATAATAAATTTTTATTCAAAATAGAATGTCTTGTAGTATATTAATTAATTAACAGTTCATATTTCAAATACTTTCTGATTCTATATAAACCAATAATATTTTATTATTTACAAAAGCTTGTTGTGTATGTAGCAATTTTTTATATAAACCAAAATTGAATTTATTTAATTAAAAGAAATTTATTAATAACAATAAGTTCATATTGTAACGCAATTTATATAAAGCAAAATTCTATAATCACGTTATCCGCGGTTGGCGATCTAGTCAAAACGCGAATAACAAAATGAATTTCAAAATGAAAAATTATTATAAAAATTAAACGCCGCTTCGGTTAACGTTGCACTTGGAGCAACTCCAAGTGAAACTTACACATACGGGAATTTAGAACGACGAGAGTAACTCACCGCCGAGTAGTTATAGCTTGGCAAAAGGCCTCTGACGTCACGCGGTTGGTAACCAGACCCGCATGACCATCTACAAGCACTGTGCCGAAATCTTAGTATCGCCCTTGATTATAATGGCCACTTCGAGAGAGCAACTCACTCTAAAGAAACCAATATAATAAAGAACGTTACCTGTAGAAGAGGCATCCAACTTCTACTGATTCCGTACAATGGCAGGTAGTGGCAGCACCAGACTTCCTTAACCAAGCTATTACTAGTACAGAGAGAGCATCTCAACTCTGTACGCCCGTAATGTATACTAGGTGGTAGCCAACCTATATATTTTACTTGGAGCACCTCCAAGAGCAGTGATAACTAGAGCAACTCAAGTTACCTGAGATGTCCGTTGTGTATCACAGCCGGAGATCAAATGATACTTTTCTCGTGTCTTTGCGCCGTATTTATATGTTTTCGTTCGCATTAACGCGTATAAGATAATAAGAGATATCTCAAGGAGTGAGATAACAAAACAAAGAAGTAATTCTTTGGAGTTAAAGAAAATTGAAATGACTGACTAGATACGCGTTAATTTATGTTTAAAATATAAATTTGCACTTTGACTTTAATTATTAACAAAAAATACTTTCGGTTAATTAAAATTAAGTAATAAAAAATAAAGTAAAAAAATACAAAATACTGTCATGTGTTTTCTATTATATATCAGTATAACTATAGTCATATTGTTGTAAGCGCATGCGTCAACTTACTTTCACAGTGTGTGTACGTGATCTTTGATCACGTAAGCACAGCTGATAATTTAATACAAAATGTAGGTTGGGGTTAGGTTATGAGAGGGTATGATAAAACAAAAAAGAATATTAATTAATTAAATAGTTTATTGATGGAGTACCCATCATACCGTCTCATCGCCCCCCCACTTTTTATGATCAAAAGATTCTATCTTTGATCTGAAAAGTAGAAAAAAAAGAAAAGAAAATTGTACTTTATTTTAAGTACTTTAAAAATAAGATTTTGAAAATTACACTAAAGAAAATATGACTATGGTTATTTACAATAATTTTAACTTATTTAAATCACATTTTCAGTCTTGAAAAGATACTTAAGATTAGAATGCAGGAACGTAAATTTTAGAGATTCTTTGAAGATCGAGTCTTCTTTCTTCTTGTGATGTCAGCCAACTTTTTTGGTGAAGTCTTTCTCCTTATGGTTGGCTCACATGGAATTTCTGGAACCTTTTTGATTTTGTCATTTTTAACAACTACTATGGTCGACTTTATTTGAGGCTTATGGTTGTTTTTGATGGTTATTTTAATGTCATCAATTGTTGGCATATCTTGAGTTGTGTTTTTGTTGATGTTCGCTGGTTTAGCCAAATCGGGAGCAAACAACTCGTCATCTGAAGAGATGTCGCTGATATTGTCGAAGATAAACTGGTTCCAGTCTTCGTTTTTCATTGCCATTTCAGGTACAAATGGTTTGGTTTTTCCTAGTTTTATGCGTTTTCCTAATGGAATGAGGTCGTCTTTATCGTGACGAATTGGTTTATTTTTCTTTGGTTCCTTGTGGTTATTACTATTTACAGAGTTTCCCTTTTTAGGTGAAGGGCTAACCTTTATATCACATTTTGACTTATTTACATCGATTTTCTTATCAGGTACAGAGCTTTCAGATTTTTCGTCAGAGGATTTTTCTAAAGCCTTTAGGTCATCAAAAGCAATGAATTTGCCCAAAGCGAATTTTGATTTGTTGCTTTTGAGTGGTGGTTGAGGAGTTTTTTTAAAGTCGTTTGACTTTCTTAGGCCTACCACGTTGGCTTTTTGTTTTTCGATCTCTAGAAGCTTCTGGTGGTGACGACGGGACCTCTCCCAGTCTCGCTTTTTTGACATCGTGGTAGTATGGCTTCAGAAGGACACTGTTGAAAATGCCTCGATCTGTAACAGTATTTGGATCGGTTAATAAGAATGTTGTAGGACCAACTTCCTTTTTTATTGTATAAGGTCCTTCATAAATTGACATAAACTTGGCAATTTGTTTTAAGACCGAATTTGATACATTTAACGCTTTGACTAGAACGCTATCGCCTTCGCGGTATTTAAACGTGTTAATTTTGCGCAACTTATTACTACGGAGTTCCGCTTTTCTGCGGATGCGTTTTCCGGCCAAGAAAACTCTTAACTCTGATGCAGTGTCACTTTTTTTGATGTTGAAAAATTTTTCCCAGAAACGTTGCGGTTCTTGATTAAGATGTAACTGTACCGGGCAGTATTCCGTAGTCTCGTGATGAGTCTCGTTTAGGCAATTCTGGATTATTGGGACCCAAGATGCCCATTCAGTGTGTTTGTTTTTTATAAGACTTCTAAAAAATCTATTAATTTCCTTATGAATCCTTTCAACAATGTTGCTAGACGGATGTCTAATTGCTACAAAAGATGGCTTAATTCCAAGTTTACGAATCTCTTGTATAAATTTTTCAGAAGTGAATTGAGTTGCATTGTCCATTAATAAACGTTTTGGTTTCCCGTATTTAGGGAAATAATCGTTTTTTAGGCAGTTTAGGACTGCCGCACCGTTGTGCTTTTTTATTGGGTATAGAACCACATATTTAGAGAATGCATCAATCGTAGTAAGTATGAATTTGACACCACCTGTTGATGTAGGAAATGGTCCTACAAAGTCGATAGCCAGTAGTTGGTTTTTATCAGTTGTGATTATCGGCTGAGGATTTGTGGCGCTACTTATTTGTGAGTACTTATTTCGTTGGCATGAGTCGCATGCTTTTAGCACTCGAGAGATTTTTCTTTTAATTTTGTTGTAGGCGAACGCCTCTTTAAAAATACGGAAACATCTGTATGTTCCAACGTGACCATATATCTCGTGGATTTCTGTAATTAAAGGGATTATGATGCTTTTTGGTATCACAATTTTTTCATTTTGATAGAGGATTTTATCGATGATTTTATACCCTCTTCTTGCTTTATTTGTATCAAGCATTACCTTTTTTATTTGCATTAACTTAGTATCTTGGTTTTGCCAAAAGGCTATATTTTTCATTTTTTGAACTATTTGGTTTGATGGGTCTCTTGCTAGGATCGAAGCTACAACGACCTCGTAGTCTACTTGTTTGCTGAGAGATTGATCACCATATAATGTTCTGCTGAAAAGGTCAGCTATAATGTTGTCTTTACCACGAATGTATTCTATTTCAATGTCGTAGTGTTGAATTGATAGTGCCCATCGCATAAGGCGGGGGCTGAGAAATCTACAAATTTTTAGAAAAATTAACGCTCGGTGGTCAGTTTTTATTGTAACTTGATTACCGAAGATATAAGTCTTGAACTTCTCAATACTCCATACAATAGCCAACATCTCCTTTTCACTAGTGAAGTAGTTGAGTTCTGGACCTTTTAACGTACGACTTGCACACGCAACAATTTTCTGGTTGTCATCTTCGTCGACTTGCGTTAAAATCGCACCGAGGGCGTAATCGCTGCTGTCGGTGAGCAATTGATATGGAACGTTAGGTAATGGGTGCTTCAATACAACTGTATTAATGAAAAGCATTTTAACCCTATCGAACGCTTCTTGATGATGGGTTTCCCATTTCCATTTTACGTCTTTGCGCAAGAGTTCGAGAAGTGACGTTGTTTCAGCTGCTATTTCGTATGAGAAACGTGCGTAGAAGTTAATCAGTCCTAAAAAACCTCTGAGTTGTTTTATGTTACGAGGAGCTGGAAATTCTTGAATCTTGTTAATTTTTTTTGGATCAGCTTTTAAGCCTTTGGTTGTGAGAATGTACCCTAAGAACTTTATTTCCGGGCGACAGATTTTCGCTTTGGAAAAATTTAAAGTTAAATTGTATTCCCGGCAAGCTTGAAATAACATTTCTAAATGCCGTATGTGATCATCAAAATCTTGAGAGATGCATAACATGTCATCAATAAAACTTATTAAAAATTTCATTAATTTTTTAAACGCTATTCTGGTACCCCTACAGAGGGCTGCGCCAGAAACTTTAGTTCCGAAGGGAAGTACTTTAAATTGGTAGCATCTACCTTCATACAAGAAAGCCGTGTATTTGCGAGAGTTTTGTTCTAGTTCAATTTGCCAGAAAGACATGTTGAGATCAAATGAGCTCATGAACGTAATATTGGCACACCTTGATAAGAGTTCGTCTATGGTTTCAGCCCCTTCGTGGTCCATTTGGAGATAATTATTCAGCTCCCGGGCGTCCAAACAAACGCGGACATCCCCGTTATTCTTCAGCGCAATAACTAATGGGTTGATAAACTCGCTGTCCGAGGGCTCGATAATGTCCTCCTCTAACATTCTATCAATCTCGAGATCAACCCTATCCCTGTACTTTATAGGTACTGGATATGTTTTGTGGAGATACGGATTTGGATTTTTCACTGTAAACTCGTACGTAAAATTTTTCAATCGACCAATTTTCTTGGTGAAGACGTCAACGTATTTTTCCAAAAGCGACTGCATTCGTTGCATTTGGTGTGGAGATAACCCTGAAGTCTCGAACATTTTCTGACTGATTTCTTCTTTACTTGGGATGAAATCGTTGTCATTCGAACTTCCGTCGTCAGCACTGTTGATTTCGGCTTCGAAGATTGGAGAAAATTCATTTGTAATTGAGTTAATCGTGAGTGCATCCGTTTCATTAATCGCGTGATCTTCGGTTTGAATTATTTCATTGGGGTTGCTCTGGCAATATAGTGTAGAATTTAGAGTATTTATGACTATTCCGAACTTCGTCAAAGAGTCAATTCCTAATAAACAAGGATGGACCAGTTTTGGGATAACCAAAAAGACAATCTCTTGTTTGGTTGATCCAATATGAACTTCTACCAAGACTTGCAGTTTAAGCTTATTGGACTTTGTCCCATTGAATCCGACGGCTTGAATTCCCACTAAGGGAAATTTAGGGCAATTTGCGAATTGCTGGATATGGTTATTGTAAAATTTTTCTGACATGCACGTGATGGCACTTCCTGTGTCAATTAAAGCTTTCACGGGCACGGTAGTAACTTTAATAGTTATTAATGGACATTTAGCTTTCTTTCGAGTTTGCAGAATAGTATCATCCCTTTCTTCGAAGTACTCGCGAGGATCTTGTGGAATTGTGTTGACATTAAAATCACATTCGGATCCGCTTAAATCACCTTTCGCAATGATTTGAGTATCTACCTCGATAGGGTTGATAGCGTTGATTCCTGGTTGATCATTTTTCTTACTAGTTTTATTCTTAACATTGGTATTCGCTTTTTTATTGTTATTACTCTTTTGTTGATTATCGGGTTTCTTGTTAGGACGAGCTTGACCGTTTTCTTGATCTGGATTTCCTCCCTTCCTTTGATTATTTTCATCATGTTGTTGATTTTTACTTGCCCTACTCCGTTGAATTCTGTCGTCTGCGTCGAAATTAGCGAGTACTTGCATGATCGAGGCTCTTGTATCTTTATTCATCAAATGAAGTTTGATAGTCCTCTCGAAGTGCGTAGGTAACATGGATAATACCGTGGCTTCTGGTAGACCAAGATCCTGTCCGATACTGAGTATTTGGGTAGCATATTGTACACGAGTGATTCTTGAATTAGAATAATATGTGCCGTGTCCAACCTTCCAGTGAAGATTTTGCTGGACTATGCTATTCCAGTATTGCTCACGGAATTCTCGTTCGAAGTCTTCCCAGATTGCAATTTTGTCTTGCACCACATACCACCATGTCCGAGCTTCGCCATCAAGACTTTTTGAGAGATAGTAATTCAAAGACTCGGGGTCTGGCTTTACAAAATGTAGATAACGTTTTAATTCATTTAAAAAACGTATCGGTTTTTCGAGGGGTTCGTCTTTAAAGACGGGTATTTTTTCATTAAAAAGCGGAGAGGAAGTTCCTAGGTTACTTAGAGTGGTCGGTGTCCTTTGAAATGGAGTATATCCGCGACTAGGTAGTACACGGGAACATACTTCTTTGCATTCTTTAACTGCAGCTTGAACTTCATTTTGAATGCGTTGAGCACGTTGATAATCTGCCAAAGAGTCAGCCTCCAATGATTCGATTTTCCGTAGAATCGTTTCACTTTGTAAGTTGATATGATCATAATATTGTTTATTTTTATGTTGGTCACGTTTGTGTTCTCTTATTTCTGCGAGAGTAGGTAGAGAGACCAAACGGGATTCTATTTTTTTTAATACTTCGACTATTTGACCTACCGTGTCGGTTACGCTTCTCTTCCAAGTCATTTGCGCTTGAGCGGAAGTATATTCCTGGCCTTCTTCGCCGAGTAGACTTGGGTTAGGAAACAAATTTGCATGGTCCTCCGAAATGATTGCCAAAGCTTGTGTGATTTTATTGAATTCACTAGCGAGAGATGTCATATCATTGTCTAGCGAGAAGCTTAGCTCCACAGTATCGTCAATTTCGTCGTTATGATTCGACATTTTAATAATTTTCATTTACGTAAGAAGAAAAAAAATTTTTTACGAATGATTATCAAAGATAAAGTTTTTACGATTTTATTTTAATTGCAAGTGACGATGATTCATCAAGATTATACAAAAAAGTCTTGGATCATCTGAACGACTTGTACAAAAAGTATAAATTTAAAAAAAAATTTTGTGTTATACCCAAACGCTAACAGATCCGGGTTTCGGCACCATTTGAGACGGTACGGTGGGGGGCCCAGAGTACCTTAGATTCTTTACTGAAGTTAAACATGCCAGATCTGTCAGGATGGGTTATGGTTTACACAATAATAAGACGTTGTTTAATTTAACAAAAAATAATAATAAATTTTTATTCAAAATAGAATGTCTTGTAGTATATTAATTAATTAACAGTTCATATTTCAAATACTTTCTGATTCTATATAAACCAATAATATTTTATTATTTACAAAAGCTTGTTGTGTATGTAGCAATTTTTTATATAAACCAAAATTGAATTTATTTAATTAAAAGAAATTTATTAATAACAATAAGTTCATATTGTAACGCAATTTATATAAAGCAAAATTCTATAATCACGTTATCCGCGGTTGGCGATCTAGTCAAAACGCGAATAACAAAATGAATTTCAAAATGAAAAATTATTATAAAAATTAAACGCCGCTTCGGTTAACGTTGCACTTGGAGCAACTCCAAGTGAAACTTACACATACGGGAATTTAGAACGACGAGAGTAACTCACCGCCGAGTAGTTATAGCTTGGCAAAAGGCCTCTGACGTCACGCGGTTGGTAACCAGACCCGCATGACCATCTACAAGCACTGTGCCGAAATCTTAGTATCGCCCTTGATTATAATGGCCACTTCGAGAGAGCAACTCACTCTAAAGAAACCAATATAATAAAGAACGTTACCTGTAGAAGAGGCATCCAACTTCTACTGATTCCGTACAATGGCAGGTAGTGGCAGCACCAGACTTCCTTAACCAAGCTATTACTAGTACAGAGAGAGCATCTCAACTCTGTACGCCCGTAATGTATACTAGGTGGTAGCCAACCTATATATTTTACTTGGAGCACCTCCAAGAGCAGTGATAACTAGAGCAACTCAAGTTACCTGAGATGTCCGTTGTGTATCACAGCCGGAGATCAAATGATACTTTTCTCGTGTCTTTGCGCCGTATTTATATGTTTTCGTTCGCATTAACGCGTATAAGATAATAAGAGATATCTCAAGGAGTGAGATAACAAAACAAAGAAGTAATTCTTTGGAGTTAAAGAAAATTGAAATGACTGACTAGATACGCGTTAATTTATGTTTAAAATATAAATTTGCACTTTGACTTTAATTATTAACAAAAAATACTTTCGGTTAATTAAAATTAAGTAATAAAAAATAAAGTAAAAAAATACAAAATACTGTCATGTGTTTTCTATTATATATCAGTATAACTATAGTCATATTGTTGTAAGCGCATGCGTCAACTTACTTTCACAGTGTGTGTACGTGATCTTTGATCACGTAAGCACAGCTGATAATTTAATACAAAATGTAGGTTGGGGTTAGGTTATGAGAGGGTATGATAAAACAAAAAAGAATATTAATTAATTAAATAGTTTATTGATGGAGTACCCATCATACCGTCTCACTACATTATTTTAGAAAAAATATCACTTTTCAGTAGTTACATACAAGTTGATCAGACAAATATTTTTGGGTTAAAAATATTAATAAGATAGATGTACCTATAAAATTTTTAAAAAAAAATATCAAATTTCAGTAGTTACAGGCAAGTTTGTCAGACAAATATTTTTGGGTTTAAAATATTAATAAGATAGATGTACCTATAAAATTTTGAAAAAAGTATCAAATTTCAGTAGTTACATACAAGTTGATCAGACAAATATTTTTGGGTTTAAAATATTAATAAGAAGGATGTACCTATAAAATTTTGAAAAAAGTATCAAATTTCAGTAGTTACATACAAGTTGATCAGACAAATATTTTTGGTTTTAAAATATTAATAAGAAGGATGTACCTATAAAATTTTGCAAAAAAATATTAGTTTTCAGTAGTTACATACAAGTTGATCAGACAAATATTTTTGGGTTTAAAATATTAATAAGAAGGATGTACCTATAAAATTTTTTAAAAAAATATCAAATTTCAGTAGTTAAAGGCAAGTTGGTCAGACAAATATTTTTGGGTTTAAAATATTAATAAGATAGATGTACCTATAAAATTTTGAAAAAAGTATCAAATTTCAGTAGTTACAGGCAAGTTGGTCAGACAAATATTTTTGGGTTTAAAATATTAATAAGATAGATGTACCTATAAAATTTTGAAAAAAATATTACTTTTCAGTAGTTACATACACGTTGATCAGACAAATATTTTACTTTTTTAAAAAGTTTTATAGGTACAACTATTTTATTAATATTCATAGATCCAAAAATATTTGTCTGATAAACTTGTCTGTAACTATTGAATATTTATACTTTTTTCAAAAAAATTTTATAGGAATAACGTCTTATTAATTTTTATAAATTAAAAAATACTTGTCTGACTTACTTGCCTGCAACTACTTAAATTAATTCTTCTAAATATTTTATTAACTCTGTTATTTTTTCATAAAATGCCTATTAATTTCATCTAATACAACTGAAATTTTTGCGGAAATTTTGTTTTTTATTTTTGATTTTAAATAAACCCTAATAATTATTTAGTCATTTTATTTTCTTAAAATTTTACAAATTGTAGATAAAAGTGCATTTACAATTATTTTTCTTGCTTCATTGTCTGTAACTACTGAAAAAATTAATATTTTATGTATTTAAAATTTTAACATATAATTTTTCTGACTATCGTGTCTGTAACTACTGATTTATCAATTCTTAATAAGTTCTTCTTTTTATTTGCATAAACTACGTGTTATTAGCATATAAAAAAATTCCTATCATAAAATTTCTTTTCAATTTCTCTTTCGAATCTTAAAATTTAAATGAAAAATTCAAAGCTGTTATTATGAATACTGTAGAATTACGAAAATGTCTATATTTATTCGGTGTATATTTTTAAATTCACGAAAAAATAAATAAATTACTGACACGTACTCTGTAATTTATGTCTATATTTTATAACATGATAGCTAAGAATTGATAAAATATGTTATTATGACTGTTGCATCATTATTTATTGATTTATTCGTAAACAAATATTTTACTTTTTTTACTCGAAACAAATATAAATTTTTTCATTCAAATAAAATTATTTAATAAAAATATTACTACTGACCTAATTCAGACATTAAAAAACTCGCTTTGTAAGTTTTATTTCGTGAACTTTATAAAACTTTTTCAAATTCTGGGCTTTTTTTTTATTTATCTTGAGTTAAAATCTCACGAATTTTTTTATATTACTGCAAGTATTTTATAATAAATGATTAAAAGCGATCAAGTACTTGAGATAACAAAATATATTTCAATTTCAAAACTTCTATTTTAATGGAATGTTCATGTTGAATAGCAGTTAACTTAAATTTCTATTAGTTTTTGGCGTGAATTATTTTGATTTACTTTAAAGTAATTTATAAACTTTTGCATAAACGAATAAAATTATTTTAAATATGTTTATAAAATATAGCTACTTTTTATTATAATACGTAATTTGAAAAAATTTACTTCATTTTTCATTTTTTTCATTTAGAATGCGGTAGTAAATCTATTTCATGTAACAATTTGTCACAATTCTCTCTAAAAAGTACATTTACCTTTATTGATTGTCAAGGGACACGCAGATTACGACATAATAATTTTCATGCGGCTTTATTGATGTCTAAATTTTATGTTTTTTTTATTTCAGGAACAGTTACAAAATTTGAAAAATCTTGCACCAAATGTTGATAACGGAAAATTATCACAATTATTGTCATGTTGCTATGCTTTTATAACCGATGATGCTGTATCAATGGGTCTTCCTGATTTTCCTTTGGATAATTTATCATCTGCTGCTGTAATTATGGTAATTAAATTTCATTTCTTAATAAAAATTTTTATTTTAAAATTTTTGATTTATTTTTGCAGGAAAATTTTCCACAAATACCGTTGTTTAATATTTTTTATAGATTTTATCCATATAAATTGTTTTTAAATACTGAAGGTAAAAATGCTGTTGAAGATATATTGAAAACTTTTGGAGTTTTAGATGATAAAACAAATAAATTAAATAGTTTTATTAAAAATATTAATATTAGTGATAATAATGTAGCAGAAATTAATGTTAATTGTCAAGACAGCGAATCAACCATTAAAGTAAGCATTCGAAAAATCAAAAATTAATTAAAATTTTGATTAAAAATTAATTCATCTTTTAAGGTTCCCTGCGGGTCGGGAAAATTACCAGAAACAGTTGAATCAAAATTTGTTGATACAGAGTACCAAAAATCATTAGTAGCAGAAATGATTCAATCACAATCAAATTTAGATTTATGTTTAATTGGACCAAAAGGTTGTGGTAAATCAATTACTGTTGAAAGGATAGCTGAATTATTAAATTATCAAATAGAACCAATTATATTGTATCAAGTAAGTCTTTTTAAAAAAATTAATGCAATTAATTTTTCTAATTATAATGTGTAATGAAAATTAAAGGATATGACCTCCAGAGATTTGATTCAACATAGAACGACATTGATTAACGGTGATACTGTTTGGAAAGATTCCCCGTTAGTTACTGCCGCTTTAAATGGAAAATTGGCTGTTCTTGATGGTATACATCGAGTACATCCGAGTACTTTGGCTGTGATATATAGGTATATATTTTTAGGTCAATTTTTTGCTATTGATAATTGACATTAATAATTTTTATTAAAGATTAGTTCATGATCGAGAATTACAATTACATGATGGAAAGCGTCTTCTAAGAGCCGATCGTTATGATGAAATAAAAAAAACATACAATAAATCTGATGAAGATATGATAAAATCAGGGGTTTTAAGAATGCATCCATCATTTAGAATTGTAGCCTTGGCTGAACCTCCTGTTCTAAATAGTACGACCGGACAGTGGTTGAATTCTGAATTACTTAATTTATTCCTTTTTCATGAGATGAGATCATTAGATATGTTTGAAGAGTTAAAAATTATTAACTCTAAGGTATGATTTAATTTATTTTAAGCAAGTATTTAAATACTTAAAAAAATATATATTTATGTTTTTTTTTCAGTTTGGAGAGCCTAGTCAACCTTTATTAAATATTTTGGAATTGTCTCATAATTTAAGATCTTCAGAGGACCCGACTTTACAATCCTTAGCTAGTTCATTAAGTACAAGGCAATTACTAAGAATCGCTGAAAGAATGCATAAATATCCGAATGATGACGCTTATGACGCTGTTAACCGTGCATGCCTTGCGAGATTTTTACCTGCTATTCCTAAGCAAGCCTTAGAAGATTCTTTGCGCAAAGTTAATATTTTCCCGAAAAATGAAAAACACAGAGACGATGTAACTTGTAAAGTTACAGAAGATACTGTTACTATAGGCAATACCACAATCAATAGATATAAAACTTCTGCATTAACAAAAGTTCCAGATATTTTATTTTATGATGTTCCACAACATTTAATTTTATTAGAAAATTTATTACAAGATTTTAATCTTGGACAACATTTATTATTAGTTGGAAATCAAGGTGTTGGTAAAAACAAAATTGTTGACAGATTGCTTCAGTTATTAAATAGGCCAAGAGAGTACATTCAATTACACAGAGATACAACTGTTCAAACTTTAACTGTTCAACCAATGGTAAAAGATGGTGTAGTTGTTTTTGAAGATTCTCCTTTAGTTCAAGCTGTTAAATTTGGACATGTACTTGTAATAGATGAGGCTGATAAGGCACCAACACATGTTACATGTATATTAAAAGTAAGCAAATATTTATTTGATAAAAATAAATTTTTATATAATAAATTTTATTGTATTTTAGACTTTAGTTGAATCTGGAGAAATGATACTTTCTGATGGTAGACGAATTGTTGCACATACAAATGCTGATAAAAGCAGGTCAGATATTTTACCAATGCACCCAGATTTCAGAATGATTGTTTTAGCAAACCGACCAGGTTTTCCATTCTTAGGAAATGACTTTTTTGGTGCAATTGGGGACGTATTCAGTACGCATTTTGTAGATAATCCAAGTATTGAAAATGAAATCCAGTTATTAAAACAATATGGACCAAATGTCGATGAAAAAATCGTTCATAAACTTGTTAAAGCTTTTAGTGAATTAAGAAACATGGCTGACCAAGGTTTAGTTTCATATCCTTATTCAACTCGTGAAGTTGTTAATATTGTCAAACACTTACAGGTATTTTTTAATTTTTAATTTTTTTTAAATGAAATATTGTGAATTAAATACGTAATTTATTATTACAGAAATTCCCAGATGAACCTCTTACAAACGCAGTAAGAAATGTTTTTGATTTTGATCGCTATTCTTCAGAAATTTTTGATACTCTTATTAATGTACTTCACAAACACGGGATTCCTATCGGCACAAGTCCAAAAAATGTATCCCTAGCAAAAGAGTAAGAATTTAAAAAAAATTATGTAATAAGTTTGTTTTTTAATAAATACAATTTTATTTAAATAAAAATTTAATTCTTATTATTTTCCCCCATAGAATTTCTTTACCAGAGTTAAAATATTGTAGTACATGGAATATTTCAGGAAGTTGTAAAAACATACCTGTTCAACAAAGATTTATTAAATACAAATCAATATCTTCTCCAGATATAAACTATAAACAGCTGGATAAAATTGAAGCCAGATCTAGTTGGTTCACGGAATTAGATTGTTACTGGAATTTGCCAATTGGTGAAAATAGTATAGTTACAGGCTTAGCAACATCGTTGAGTTTAAAAGGAGATGGGTCAGATGATATGATTCATTGTTTAACTGCAAATCCACTTTGTATTTATAATTTATCAAAGAATTCAGAAAAGGTTGAAGAAATTCCTTTGCAAGGCTTAATTAGGCCTTTAGGTGGAAATAGACCTCGTTTTTCAATAGCTACTGATAGAAATAAAAACATTTTGATACATGAAGAAACTGTAAGTTGTATTGCAAAATTTATTTAAATAATTATTTTAAAAAAACAATTTTTTAATTTTAATTATTTAATTTTTATTTATAGTCAAATACTTTACTATCTGTGGATCCAAAAAATGGTGTGGTTAGCAATATTCAATTGTCATCAATGTTTGATAATGCTACTGAAAAAATATCAAATGTATTGAAAGGAAAAATTCAAACTTGGAAATTAAAAACGGATTTACTTGTTGCAGATAATCAATTAATTTTATTTACCCCTAGAAATAATAAATTAGAAATTTTGGATTTAAATGGGATGAATGCTTATTCAATGATTTTGCCATTTGAAATGGATTCTGTATTAGCTGCTAATTCAAATAAATGGTTAATTCAAAGCACTCAAAGGGAAAAATATATTCTTCAAAAAAATTCTGAAGCCAACCCATGCCCTAGTACTTTAAAGAAAGTTGAAGAAGATAAAGCAGTTTTCAATTTAGGATCATTGTTAAACTGTAATAAATCAAACCTTGGCCCTAATGAACTGAGCAGTATTTTGCAACAAAAGGTTGACTCTCCAAATAGAATAATTACAACAGATAATACATTTGCCACTCTAGCCGTTGGTTTTCCAGATCTAGAGAGCTCAACGGAATTTATGGCATTTCCAAGAAAGGAAAGAGTATCCAGTTTCACTGCACCAGTAATTTTTGAAAATGGCTGCATTGTTAGAACTATTCCTTCGAAATTAGTACCAACAAATGCCATTTCTAATGAAGAAAAAAATCAAAATAATTTGAGCAATTATTTGGAAGTTGTTGACACTGTAAATAATAAATTACGTTATATACCAATTCCACAGTATGTAGATTTTTTTTACTATGGTATAAAATGTTTTGTAAAGGATTATTTTAATACTAATTGTTAAAATTTTTAGACCTTCAAATATATCCCCGACAGTACGTTGGTTATATGATAACGATTTACCCGTATATGCGGCATCAACATCCAATCAAGGATTAGTTACTGTAGACGCCAGTGGCTGCATTAGATTGTGGGAAACTTCTTTAGCTGGTATAGGAAAATCTTTAGGGGAATGGAAAAAACTTTTAGGACAAGATGGTGAACATTTACAAATTACTAAAGAGAGATATTCTGGGCTTGATGTAAGTTCTCCTAAACATGGAAAAATGGACCCAAAAAATGAACCTCATGTTGGAGGAAACACCTGGGCTGGTGGAACTGGAGGTATATATATTCTAAAAAATCAGTTAATTTATATTTTTTACAAAATAAATAGTTTTAAAAAATGTTATAAATTTAATTAATATTAATCATATTAATTTATTTATTTTTTTTAATTTTAGGAAGAGATACTGCAGGTCTTGGTGGAAAAGGAGGGCCATACAGATTAGATGCAGGGCATACAGTTCATCAATTAAGTGATGAAGAGAAAAATGCTATTCCAGATCACGTGAAAAAAGCTGCTAGGGAAATGGGTTTGAAAGTATTTAAGCAACGACTAAATGAAATCAAAATGAGTGAATATGACCATAATTTATATTGTCAATTCAGTAATCCTATTCAAAAAGAAGTTCAAGCATTAAGAGTAATACTTGGTAGTCTGCAAACTAAAAGTCACGAACGTCAATGGTGTCGGAATCAAACATCTGGAGAATTAGATGATACTAAATTAATAGAAGGGTTAACTGGTGAAAAAACAATTTACAGAAAGAGAGCTGAAAAGGAACCGGAAATTGGCGCCCCTCAATTAAAGCCAAAAAGATTAAAACTCGTTATTGACGTATCTGGAAGTATGTACAGATTCAACAGCTATGATGGTAGATTAGATAGAGAAATGGAAGCAAGTGTTATGGTTATGGAAGCGTTCAGTGGCTATGAAAATAAATTTCAATATGACATTGTTGGACATTCTGGAGAGGACTATCATATTCCATTTGTAAATCATTCTCAGCCTCCAGTAGATAATAAACAAAGATTGGAAGTAATCAAAGTAAGTAGGCTTAATTTTTTTTAAACCTTTATTTATGTTTAAATATAAAAATTATTTTTATAGACAATGCACGCACATTCTCAATTTTGTATGTCAGGAGATTATACATTAGAAGCTACACAGCATGCAATATCAACTTTAGCTAAAGAAGATACAGATGAATCAATTGTTATTGTATTTTCTGATGCCAATTTAGAACGTTATGGAATTAGACCTGAAAGATTTGCTAAAGTTTTGATGTCAAATGCTGACGTTAATGCTTATGCAATATTTATTGGGTCATTAGGTGACCAAGCAGCTAGGTAAAAAATTATTTTTAAAATGAATGAATTAATAAAAGATATTTTTTAAAATTTCTGTTAATTATTGGTTTTCAGATTAACCAAAAAAATGCCTTCAGGAAGAGCTTTTGTATGCATGGATCTTAAAAATATTCCAAGAATTTTGCAACAAATATTTGCCGCTTCGGTATTGAGTACTACGCGTTCAAATTAAAATTCTATTTATATATATATATAATATAAATGTTTTATTTATATTTTTTACTGCAAAGTATAATATATTTTTAATAAAGATGTTATTTTGAATAAATGGTCTTCTATTGCAGTATTATTTAAAAATTCATGTGGTGCTACTAGTACAATTTATTTGCTTGTTAATAATTTCAGTACTAAAAGACAAAATAGAAAAACAGCTATTTTTCTGTTACTAAAGAAATAAATTATTCGCAAGAAAAATATAAATATTGAAAGTTTTTTAATTAAAAATTGGGTCTATTTTTAGAAAATGATTAAATAGATATTGTTTCTCTAACTTTCAAAATTTTTATATGTTTAGAAAAAAAAATCTTTTAACAAAAAAATAAATTTAATTATACCCTAAAATCTGAAAAAGATAATAAATCTTTTATTAAGATGAAAATAAAATTAAAAGCCTAATAATAATTAGAAATTATAATTAGATTACACAAAGAGGAATAAAAATCATGTAGGCTTAAGGTTAAAGACATTTCATCCGGTTTTAGTAAATACAAAGTTTATATATATATGTATATATAAATTCTCATTTAACATATCGTGCTTTTTTACCCTTTTTCAATACACGCATATATACATGAAAATCCCAGTGACTCATCGTCGTTTTCCTCCATCTCTTGGATATTTATCACAGCAGAGACACAATGTTATACAGAAATTCTAACGCGCAAAATCGTATTCCTATCTTTTTTCATCTTAAGCTATATTATGGAGTTTAACCCTATATATACTATGAAAAGAATGCATGTACATTTTTCTTTAATACGTACACCCATACATAGAAAATTTAAAGGGCTGAAATTCATAGTTCTTTAGTTAGACAAATACTGTCGAATGGAACGGGTGTGGAGGCGTGTACAAAACGCCGGCCGTCGAAAAACGGGCTCGACATCATCGTCGGCCGGAGCAAATCAAAATTTCGATGATAATGATCAAAGTAAAACGTCTGATAAAAAAATTATAACTTCATCTTCCTCTTCGTCTTGCACGGGAATCCTTAGAAATAATAATCTTAATAATAATGTGAATAATAATGTGAATATTAATAATAATAATAATAACAATAATAGCAGTAATTTAAGTAGTAAAAGACAACGTGCTGTCAGACATCACCATAATTACCATATTCAAAACAGTGGCAATAACAAAGGTCCACAGACGATAGTTTGTGGTTGTGATATACAGCCATGCCCAATACATCCTGTCTTAATAAGGGTCAGAAAAAATCAAAGGCCACCGCCACCAAATTGCGATTGTCCCAAAGATAAACAACCCTGTATTCATGCATCTAGGCCAGCTGTAGGGAGGCGTGTAAAAAGGTAAACATGATGACTTTTTTTATGTTAATTTTTTTTTCTATCCGGATATATATAATATATATATATATACTTTATCCGAGGGCTTTTGTGGGCTTTCAGTTAATATTTTACTCGAGTTTTTTAGTATCGCTACATAAAACTTGTACATGAATTTTAATTAAATTATTTTTTTTATGGCTAGATGTGATTGCACTGAACGTCCCTGTCGTCATGTAATAACCAGTACAAGACGTCGTCCTCAAGGATTACCATCATATTTTCCAGTTAGTTTAGGTAATTTAACAGAGAGTAGTGGTGGTGGTGGTTGTCCACATGCGGATGACGAAGATTGTGAATGTGAAAATCGACGAATACGTCCATGTTGTCATAAGCCAAAACCATTAAACCAACAAGAAGAGAATAATCGTATTAATGAAAATGAAGGTCGTATCAAACGGGTTAAATGTCGCTTTAGAAAAGCTGGTTGTGCCATGGCTAGATGTACTGCCGAACTTGCTATGTTACATTTACACTGGGAATTAGCAACCGAATGTACACCGTGTAGGCCAAGAGGCTTAACTAGACGTTTCTGTCGTAGACAGCAAAGTGATAACGAATTGTATCGTAGTAATAGTTTTAAATTTGAAAGATTTGAAAGAAACAAAGACGAAGATGAAATTATTCAAGTTACTAGACAGGTAAGCTTTATATCTTTGTTTGTTGTTTTGAAAATCTCTGTTGCCCTACATTTAACCCATTCTATTTTTTGAAAGTTTGACAAAAAGTTTGACAAACTTGTCATAATATTTTAAGTCATAAGCTATTCTTTAATTAAAAAGCTTAAATTATATTAAATTTGATACACTTTTAAGGTTTTCATATTTAATAATTTAAAAATACTTAACGCTAAAGTAATTTTCGGTAACTTGACACGTGTTTTTCATTTTTTTTCTCTACTTTTTATATATAATGAAAAAAAAAAGAAAAATTCTTTGAATATTAAATGAACCTCTCAATGTTTTATGAGGGTGTTAAATTACTTTTATATAAAACTTGTATGCACGTATTTTCTTTTAAATAGAAAAGCATAAAAAAGTTCATTTTTAAAATTTGATTTTTTTCAGACAAAAAAAAGCTATTAATATCAATAATAATTGAGAAAGCAAAAATAAAAGTGAAGTAAATTTGAAACGACTTTTATGATAAATTATGATTTAAAAAAGTCATTATTTATATATAAAAAAGTCGTTGATTTTAAATTAAATAAGTTGGAAGAGAAGGAGAGATGAAATTTTGCATAGAAACTAAAAAAGATATATAAGGTCGTTAGCCCATAATCAAATACATTATATGCATTCATTAAAAAAAGATGGAAAATACATTTTCATCTCTATTATCCTCTATATATATTGACCGCCCTTAACCTCCACTGCTCATAATATTGACTATGATTTTTATATTAGGCTCTTTGATTTTATAAACTGACAAAATATTTACCCAATTTATTACCAAAGAAATTTATTTTTATTAAAAAATATTTACTTATCTCGACTATTTTATTTTCAATTATAAAATAAATACTTTATTTTTCATCGATAGGGAAAAAAAAGTAATTGTACTCTGTGCATATAGAAGTCTTGTGAATCGAAGAAGAAAAAAAAAGCAACACGTGAATATAAATTGTCTGATTTATTGATTTTTCTTTTTTTTTTACCTTTCCTTTATGGTACATAGCAGCTGACGTTATTGCCATTTTGCTAAAGTATAAATTGAAAAATATTTAACATTTTTTTTAATATTAATGCTTTTTTTCTGCGTACAAAAATTAACATTTGTATTGAGAGAATTTGCGATTATTTAACAAATGGGTGGCTCTGTGCAGGATTGAAAAATAAATGTACACAGTAGTTTTGTTTGGAAAAAAGCTCTAAAAAGCTATAAATGCTGTACCCTCTATACATGCGAATGAAAAAAAGTATTTTAAAAGAATTTAATATTCAGAAAAAAAAAATTTGCATTTACTGACGACGTAAATATTGGTTTAATCTAGTTTTTTTTTTTAAATCTAAAAATTTAAATCTAGACCACTTAACCCCATAAAATATTAAAAACTTATCAGATAATAATGTAAAAATTTATTTTTGCTGTTTTTTGGGTTATTTTGGGAATTACAGTGCGATAAAAATAAATTGTTTTTATTATTCCCTAAAGAGCATTTGCTTGATTTCCTTTATAATAATATCATCAAGTTTGACCCAATAATTTAATATTTGATTCTGTATCCTTCTTCAAAGGTTTAAAACCCAGAGGTATAATATCCTATAACTTTGCTAAATATTATTAAAATTAATTGTGTTTCCTAGTTATTTTTTGTTTAAAAAAGTATATTTTAATCCTTCAAAATAAAAAATTTTATACACATTACCATCTTTATAGAGCCATACCACTAAACAACTTTCTTTCTTAGTTTTGGGCTAGACTACACTGTAAAAAGTAACTTTCTTTTATTAACAAAAAAATTAGAGTATTTTCGAAAAATTAGTAAATTTTTGAAAAAATTTGTAATTATTCGAAAAAAATCGTATATTTACTAAATTTAGTATATTAACAAAAAATTCGAGTAGGACCCAAAATTTCAAATAATCACGAGAAGTCTTCCCCTATAACAAACATACAATAAAAATGGTGGTGGAAATCTTTTTTTTCATTTAAAGCTGTATATATACGGCTTATATATAAGCTTTTTTGGGTCTAAAAAATGGGACTTGTATTTTTTTTATAGCCAAAATCGTATCTGGACCTAAAATTTGCTGCAGAATCTAAATTTGAAATAAAAAAGTATACTTTCTATTTAAAATTCATAAGTTGGGTCCAGTTGGGCCCCCTCCAAACCTAACAACTTTTGTATGAAACATTTTTCGTTATTTTGCTTTATTTTCGAGATATTTGAGTGTATCCTTTAAAATGACTCACCCAGTATAGTATGACACAAAAGTTCAGAGCCCAAAAAATCACGATTAAAATATCTATATTTATTTTAGATTAAAATAATGTGTAAATATTTTGTAATTATTTGAGGAACTGTAGAGCCAAAAAGCTAGCAGAGTTTTGTTTATATTTACAGACAAAATAAAACTCATTTTTATTTTTATAAATAAAAATTTCATTAAAATTTCAGTATTTTTTATTTAAATAAAACAAAATTTATTCATACATTAAAAAAATATTTTTTGCGTATTTACAATTGAAGACCATGACATTTAGGTCATGGGTATGGTTATTAATGAGAAAATTAATTAATAATATCTTTTAAGCTATTTTAAGGTAGTCAGCAAAAGAAAATAATGAAATTTTTTTTAGGGTATCGATAAACAGTTGATTCTACATGACCTAAATGTGTCGTGACCTTCGATTAAAAATTTGACTAATATAAAACCTAAAAAAAATTAATTAACATACGATAATATTTACATTTTTGAATTAAATTAATTTTAAGCAGCATCAGCTGGTTTGTCAATTTGGATATTTTCATTTATCCAATCGATGTAATCGTAAATTTTAGTGTATACTGATGGATATTTACTATCTGAACAGCCTTTATTTACCCATGATGCAAGACCAACGATATTATTGTTTATTATTAATGGCCCACCAGAATCACCCTAAAACAAATTATCTCTTTGAATCTTTTCTATACAAAAACAATTATTTAACTTACCATGCAAATACCATTTCCTAATATCGAATAACCACAAATATTGGAACTTGTTATTTTATATTTATTTTTCTGAACTTTTTTGTACATTTCACGACAAAAATCTAAATCTGTTATGTTTATTAAACCATATTTTAAAGTATTTGAGCCATAACTATGTTCCTAAAATAAATAAATTTTTAAAGTTATTACTTTTATTGATTTTTATGACACTTTTTATGTCTTTTATAAATTTTAAAAATAAATGTCTTCTTAAATGATGCTTGAAACAGTAAATTTTAAATAAAAAATTATTTAAATTTTCTTATAAAATTAATTCTTGAAAAGGATTATTTTTAATAAGAAATTTATGCACATAATGTAAATTTCTAAAAATAAGACACAGAAAAACTACTATTTTGACTTCGGAAGAATTGATCTTCAGTTCAAACTGAAAAAGCGTTTCGATATTGGTCAGGATTTTGGTTAAAATAAAAATTGTCAAAAAAAACTGTTTCGTCCACTTCATCGGCACTTTTTTTATTAGAAAACTTGGTTTATAAGAAATTTTAACCGATTCAAATGGTTTTATGCGAATAAAACCAAAATAACTAAAAATCCAAAAATTTTAAAACTTACTTAAATCCACTTATATCAGCTTTTTTGAGCTCCCCGACCCCTTGAAGGATATAAATTTAAGTTTTTAACTGTTCCAAACCTTTTCCAGTCCAAAAAAACAAGAAATTCGAAAAATCAAAAAATCGGCTAATTTTCCATATATACCCCTTCCGATTTTTGCAAAAATAAAAATTCTCAAGAAAATCTATTTCCCCCATCTCATAAGCACTTTTTTTATTAGAAAACTTGTTTTATGAGGAATTTTAACCAATTCCAATGGTTTTATGCGAATAAAACCAAAAAATCTAAAAATCCAAAAATTTTCAAACTCACTTAAATGCGTTTATATCAGGTTTTTTGAGCTCTTTGGCCTCTTGGAGGATATAAAAATAAGTTTTTAACTGTTCAAAATCTTTACCAGTCCAAAAAAACAAGAAATTCGAAAAATCAAAAAATCGAACATTTTTCCGTATATACCCCTTTGGGTTTTTGCAAAAATAAAAATTGTCAAGAAAATCTATTTCCCCTATTTCATCAGCATTTTTTTTATTAGAAAACTTGATTTGTGAGGAATTTTAACCAATTCAAATGGTTTTATGCGAATGAAACCAAAATTTCTAAAAATCCAAAAATTTTAAATTTCATTTAAATCAATTTATATCAGGTTTTTTAAGCTCTCTGACCTGGTCAACCATATTAATATAAGTTTTTAACTGTTCCAAACCTCTTCCAGTTCAAAAAAACAAAAATTTTGAAAAATTCAATTTTTATGTTTAAAAAACTATTTACCTCCATTTTTCCAAATCCAACAATTACCCCTTGAGTATTTGGAGTAATTTCTGAATTATCAAGGTTTAAGATTGCAGGTGCTAAGAGTTGATTAAATCTGTATGGTTTTTCAACCTGTAAAAAATAGCAATTAGCTAAATACTTTTTTAATATTAATATAATTATTGCCTACTTACTTTAACTAAAGCAATATCATTAATTAAATATTTATATAAATCAAAATCTTTAGGAACAATAATTTCAGCAATATTTTGTTTTGAAAATTTCTTTTGTCTTAAATTAACGGTACCAGCAATAACGCACATTTCATCAGGCTCAAATCTAGAACAAAAAATTTTATTATACACGAGTATATAATCAAAATTTCGTAAAAAAATTAATTACCCATAAACACAATGTGCTGCAGTTAAAATAAAATATTCGTTTAATATAATCCCTCCACAATGATGATACGTGGCATCGTAATTTTGGATCGAAACCTGCGAAAACAACAATTATTAATAATGATCTGTTATGATAAATTGCAATGAATTTTTTACCTGGTATGGAAATTCTCCTGGTAATGCATTGACACCGTGAACTATTCTTTTAGCCCGACTTAAAATTTTTGATGCCTGGGCTGCAAAAAACCAGAAATAAGTTTTATCATGAAACCAGTCACGTACATTTCAAATGATAAGTAATCAATAACGTAAATTAATAATTTATCATTCAAAAATTTAGATAACAAGAAAAATACTTTGATTATAATAAATACCTTGTTGCAATATTTGCAAAATTAAAATAATAAATACAACGTAAATAGACATTGTTTAGATCTAGACAGTAATTTAATGACTAAAACTTGAATCACAGACGTAACAAAGAACGTTTATTATATACATACTCACGTTTTTAAAAGTAAAGAGAATATCTAACATAGATAATTTTTAACCAGATATATTATTAATAATGAATCAACTGTATTAAATTCAAGGCTTATTTGTTTATTCTTTGGTAATTTTTATCTCATACTCATTGATTTGGATCTACATTTTTAATTTTTGATAAAACTTTTAGTTTACTTATCTTATTTATATGTTAAAAAGATTACTTTTTTAACGTGTACATGTCACAAACATAAATTAAGTTACTTTTAAAACTTTTTTCAAACTGGATTTTTATGTTAAAATTTAATAGAATACGTAATTTTTCTTTTTAGAATAATTTTGCTTTTTGAAACTACTATACAATGTTTTTCTTTATTACAATCAAGAAAATCCCACTCCACGCGCTATGATAATTGTAAAATTCAGGTTTTAAAGCACTGCAGATGTGTGTTTCGCGAAGAAGTAAATACAACTAACTTTGAGTTGCGTCAACAGTATCCGTAACAAGTGTTTGAATGAATGTCAGTTTATGCACGAGTGCGTTTTTGAGTTTAGGAAAAGACTTCTCGGGATTATAGTACAAATGCTAAACCACATTTTATGTTTAACAAATTGTTTAAAAGGATTCGTCGTTTTTTAAAGCAAGTTTTATTGTCTAAAAAGAAAATTGTGAATTCTTGGTGACCTTGGTGCAATAAAATCTTAAATAACTCATAAACTTTTGAATTAGGAGAGAATTTTTTTTTTTAAATAAAAAATAACAAAAATTATTGGGTACATGATGACCAGAATTTCTGATTCCAAAAATACTGGCTAAATTCTAAAGCCAATGGGATTAAATACTGTAAATTAAATAAGCTTTACAAAAACTACGTTATTTCATCTTCTAAACGAGTCGTTTCATTCAAAAAATGTTATCAATTGCCTTATTTCGTTATCTTTGAAAAATTTTTATTTGAAATTGTTTTTGAAAAAGGCCATTGACACTGAACTTTAAATGGGGGGTCAAATGAAGTGAAAATAATCTCGATTTTTGGACCTTAGAATAATTTGGATTTGGAGATTTAAAATAATTTTTATTTGGGGCTTATTCCAACTTAGCTGCATGGACTTTGGATAACCTAGGAGATATTATAGTTTAGGTCATTACGAAACATGCTTGTTGGTTGCATTAACCCACAAACCAGTTATTATTTTTTTTTAATTTTTTTTATATTTTTGATTATTGAAATAATATTTGAGCGTAGAAATTAAAATGTAAACAAACATAAAATGTATTGAATCGAATTTCGTACCCTGCGGCATTTTTGTTATGAGCGTATTTTTTAAACAAAAATGTGGGGTGCAGTCGGGCGTTAAATTTATTCATTAAAAATTTTAATTTGGCTAGTCTTAAGGTTAAATAATAAAAAAAAATGAATTTATAAAATTTTGAACCAATTAATATTTGGAATTTCAGAAATTATAGTTAAATTTTAGCTAAATTCCTAAAATGATAACAAGGGTGCTCTTAATTTTTATCAGATATTATATTTATATAATCATAAAATAATTTATAATTAATATTAAGATTACGGGGGGTACTTGAATAGAAATTTGACGCCAAGTTGATATTAAAATTCTATGTCAAAGAATGTATAATTTAGTTTTTAATGTACTTAATAAGAATTATAATGATAGATTATTAGAATCATAGAATATTCGTTTAATTAATTTACAAAAATTAAAATAAATATTTAATTATCCTAATTTTTTTGGGAATAAAAATTGTATTAGATCTGCTTTTATTTGGACTAATTATACGAAATATATTTAAAATACAAAATTTTTGAATGAGTTTTTCAAAAATCTTTCTCAAACTTTATGATAGAAATTTTGCAACTTGTATGTTCTATAAAACCAAGATAAAATATAGCTGACTGTTGATATAATTAGTAGGAGTAGTGAATTTTAATTACACATGATAATAAAATAAAAATAAAATATTCAAATCTTATGTATCTGCGCTCTAATTAAATTAAACTACATTAATTAATTAATTATAATTTTAATCAAAAACAAAAAAATAATTTGAATAATACACGTATCGATAAACGTATTATAAATTAACGTCGATTTTTAAATTAAAAAAGGATTTATTTTTTGGATAATAATCAAGTTTATTATACATGGCTAATAAAAAAAATGATAAATAGTCACGTAATAGTAATTTTAATTAATCTCATTTCATTTTACGATAACATTTTTATTATTTTATTATTTTATTAAAAAAAATAATTTGTATATCAATTTATTTAGTGTATGGAGTGCAGTATATAAAAAGGGGCTTTAAAAATTTTCAATCGCTATTTTATTTTCGAAAATTCATGATTTTCGTTCATGTCGAAAAATATTTTCTTTTTCAAATAGGATATTATTAGTTATTTATACAAGAGAAAATTGAAAAAAAAATTTTTCTGTATACAAAAGAAAGTTTAAGTAAAGTAGCATAAGTTTTAATACTATATAATAAAGAGAATTTTGCACGTAGAAACAGCGAGAAAATTTTAACGTTGACCCGAGTTCAGTAGGTTACGAAGCTCCAGTGCTGCTGCTGCAAAAGCTTTTTAAGAGTTCAACGTCCTCGTGCAATGTTTTCCCGTATAAAATCCTAAATACAATAATGCCAAGTTACGACTTTTTATTATAAATTTTCTATATTAATAAAAATTCTGGATTTACGTGGGATTACATAGTAGACATAATTATTTGAGTTCACGGCCAAGCTTTTTTTCATTTTCAGGTTAAAGAAAGAGGTCTCTTTGATATTCTCATAAATAGTAAAATATTCTGAGATTCGTTAGTAGTGCACTCATTTCTCACGAGTTCCACTTAAGGGTCTATGCATTTATATTACATCAGAAGCGTTTGTCGTTTCAGCTGTAACTTTTTCTTTATACACTTCTGTGCTTAATTTTCATTCATTGAAAATGCAGTATATAGGCTTATAATGAAGCTTTTTATCCTTAAAAAGCCCTTTTTTATTTTATCGTTTCTTTTATATTTTTTTTCGTTGCATTCTATTTGGTTTCTATTCGTTAAAAAAAAAAATAATTGCGTGGGATTACTCGTAAAAAATTTTCATGTGTTGAGCTGGGTGTGTACATTTGTTGCGCATATCAAGCACAGAAATCGATCGATATTTTTCCGCAAGTTTTCTACCTTTGCTGTTTTTTGGTTTAGCTACACTTGATCAAGATAAGGATAATAAATACTGCCTTATCGACTAATATGATAACAGCATCATATGATAATTTTTTATTATCATCATTTTTTTTATCGACAAATTTATTTTTTTAAAAAAACACTTTTGACCTTTTTTAATTTTAATAATTTTTATTTTTCTGAAATACAGTGTACAAATATTCGACATTATTAAATAAAATAAATTTTATATTAATTATTGAAGTGAACTTAGAAGAAGTTGTTGACAGTTTTTTTAAATCAGAAAACTGCTTTCTGTTGGATCTGAAAATATTTTTGCCCTTTTTAAAAAAAAAGAAAAATTAATTTTAATTTTCAATTTTTTTGACAGATTTTGTTTTGGTTTCTTAGGTTTTCAATCGTTTTAAACATTTCCTTCAGCTACTTCCAAATCTGACGAAGAATCTAAAACTATGATATCTCAAAGTTGAAGTGCAGTTAATATATTTATAACTGGTACCAAGTAATTAACAAATACGTGTGTTTAAGTAATTTATGTGCGATTGTGCAAGCTACATTACTTATTATCTGAGTAAATATTTACTACTTATTATAAATCTTTTCAATAGCATAAGTCATATAATTTCGCTTTAAAAATCCATCAAAAGTTCTACTTAGTGGTTTTTCTAATAAACGTGAAATACCTCCAAGTGTTTTTCATAACCTGAAAATTCAAGTACTACTATATGTATTTGAAAATTTATTTGTGTGATAAAAGTTTGTCTATTTATAACTGAAGATCCGCACCAAACCAATTTACATAAAACCGACCTCAAAATGAAGAAAAAAAGTGTGTGGGTGACATAAGCTACAGTTTTGCGACTCAGATATCGCATTTTTGGAGATATTCAATTTTTACTATTTTTGGGAAAAATAAATTTTTTTGAAATTTTTATTAAAAAGTGAAATATCTGAAAATTATGATAAAATTTACTGTCGCAATTGGTATTAATTGATTCGGTACTCATTTATACGTACTCAGTTAAATTTTTATTCAAAACGGATATATCCTTGAAAAATTACGAAAAAGTTATAAAATATTTTCAGATGGTATTAGATATTAAAAAAATTTTTAATTTGCTTTTTTTGCACTAAAATTAATATATATATTTTACATACATCGTATTTAGAGTATTTATTTTTATTATTTTTTTTGCACTAACTTTTACGCATTCACTTAAATTTTTATTCAAAATGGTCTTATTTTTAAAAATCTATAGCTTTTTCGGATACAAAAAATTTTTATTTTGTTTTTTTTTTTTCAATAACCAGGAAAAATCTAAATCTGGAAAAATTACATAACAATTAATTATTTTGCATAGGTAGAATAAACTTAGGATTGTTTGAGAACTTTGTTAGCATTATTTTTTTTAAGGAACACCGGGCATGTACCAAGAGGCTCACCTATAAGTTTTCTAGGAAAATGACGGAAAATACTAATTGTAAAAAAACAGTAGATCTAGCACATTCGGAAAACTAATTCAAGATTATGTAAAAACTACTAGAATAGAAATATGTTTTTTTATGGAACACCGAAAACAGACCAGACTCTCAAATCTGCTAGTATGTATTATTAATTTAAAAAAAACATACATCCGTGTAAGTTTCCATGTTTCCCTCGAATAATAAAAATTTGTATCCAATTCTATTATTAGTATTCAGTAACATAATATGTATCAATTTTTTATCTTCTTTTGAAGCTTCATACCAATTAGCATCATAACTAAAAATAGGATAAAATCAAAATTTTGTTAAAGTACTATTTAAAAAAATGTCGAATAAATGCTTACATGCTTTTTGAAAATTCATTACTTGCGTCTAATAAACTTTGACTGTGATGGAAAAAAAAGTAGACATGAACAGTAACAGTCACATATATGGCCACATATTTAATCATTAATTTAATATCCGTTTCAATAATTATCTATAAACAAATCGTAGAATTAGAATTTAAAAAAAAGGCTTGGTAATAAATTGCTCCAACTTACAGCAACGCCACAAAAACTCATCAAAATCATTGATAGCGCCAAAAGGATCAAAAGTGTAATTTGACTTACATCGTTGACTTTCCTTGCAAATCTATAGAACAAAGATAGCGAAATTAAAGCAAAAATTTGTTAAGTATGTTTACATATAGCTATTATTTTACTGAATAATTTTTTGATGTATAACAATTGAATTAATCAACTCCTCGTTGTTCGTTTTTTCTGGATTTGAATTGTTTATAGCATTAGTTACCTTATGTCTAAAATAAAAGAAGATTGATCTTAATAGAGAAATTAAAAATAGCTTTTGACCAAGGGACAAAATATTCGTTCTTGACCTGGCGTGCAATTTTATATATGACCCTATACATATTTTGGTATATCTATAATAACGCGCAAATTTTTGCGCCATTGATTTGTTCAAGTTAAGCCTATAAATACTCCAGTCAAATCGATGGGGGGGGGGTGTATTTTCACTGGCCAACATGAGATTTGCTCTACTATATTTTTATTGGGTCGCTGATCACGAAAATCGGGGTCTTTTTCGGAAGATATTTTCAGAACACCCTTAAATTTGCAAAAACTACCCTCAAAATGGGGTTTTTTTTTATATATTAGCAAACTTAGTTTCTATATTTAGCCAAGAATTGGTTTAAGAGGGTTTTTTGGGCCACTGATCAAGAATTTGAGGTAATTTTTTATAAATAATTAATATTTCACCCTTAAATTAGCAAAAACAACCCCTAAAAGGAGTGTCTGCCATGTGGTTGTTTTTGCTAATTGAAGGGTAAAATATTAATTATTCACGAAAAATTCCCCCGAATTCTTGATCAGCGACCCAAAAAACCCTTAAGGACCTAATTTGGTTGGTCAAAGTGCAAAAATTGCAAATGCAGCCTTAATAAGGGTTGGTTTTGTAAAATTAAGAGTGAAATGTTAATTATTCATAAAAAATTACCTCAAATTCTTGACCAGCGACCCAAAAAATACTCTTAGACCACTTCTTGGCTAAATCTAGAAACTCAGTTTGCTAATATATATAAAAAAACCCCTTTTTGGGGGTAGTTTTTGCAAATTTAAGGGTGTTCCGAAAATATCTCCCGGAAAAGACTCCGATTTTCGTGATCAACGACCCAAAAAACATGTAGTATAGCAAATCTCACGTTGGCCAGTGAAAATACACCCCCCCCCCCCGCCGCGATTTGACAGGAGTAAAAAAGTTTATGTGAAAAATATTGTATGAATCTGAAAGAGAATTTAATTTGTTTCTATTTATTAAAAAATTTTTTGCGTCAACCAAGGGTGCAAAATTTTACTTGTTATTAATATATCAAAATATTTATTGGCTCGTTGCCCCTTAACACGATAAAGATTAACTTCTATCATTTTTATTATAAATGAATTCTTACCGAAGAATATTTAATAACCCGGTGATGTGCTGAGTTACATTTACGTAATAGCAGTCAAATGCTATAATATGTGAGAAACCTATGTAAATAAATAGAACCATATAAGAATATATTTTGTAATAATGCTTTTCCTTATTCAAAATTGTTTCGGTTATGTAAAGAAGTTCTTTGTTTCTTGGTTCGTTTAAGGGCTTCAGAATGTCCATAATTGGTGCCAATAGCGGAGATAACGAGTACAAGGTAATCACAGTCACACAGCCATCTGAATTTCAATTTTATTTAGTATATTTTTGAGCAATTATTTTCAAAATTTATTATACTTACAGACATAAATTAGGTTCAAACGTTTTCCATTCCTCGAATGTTTTGTTAAAATATTTATTTCATCCGAATCTTTGTATTCTTTCCAATTTTCATCGATGTCATTTAATATTGATTTAATCTGCAAAGAAACAAAGTTATTATTAGTAAATGTGTTAGCAATTTAGCTTATATTATACCTGTTTTGTTTTGAATATAAAATAATAATACTCAGTGATCATAATCAATAACGACAATACTTCCGCTGTTCCTTGAATAAAAATTTCTGATGAATTCCTGTTTTTCCATATTTCTATTATCTGCGTAGAGTTAACATATATTATTTTGGCACTATATGTCAATTTTTCAAAAAAAAAAGATAATTTTTAAAATAATTACCTTCAAAGATAAAATTACTGGATAACTATAAAAAATAGCATTTCTTATAAATTTTGATGCTCTTCCTTCTTGATGAGGCCATAAACCACTTAAACTTAATAAAAATTTCGTTTCTTTAAAAACTTCCTTGAAATAGGAGCTAGTCATGATGATAACATTCGAGCTACAAATAGAGACTACGTTGTTAAGAAAAAGTACACGCATGCTATAAAAATAATTGGCCGATATATTGATTGTTCATATTTTTATTGTCTAACAAAAATTATTTCCTAATTTTTACCTTAATAAATCAATGAATCTTTTCGTTTCCTCAAATAATACTTTTTTAAAAATAGATTTAAGTAAAAAAATTTAAATATTTTAATTTTTGATGCAAAGTTTTCTTATTATTACTTTATAGTCATCAAAAAGTTAGCTTTGATTTAAAAAAGTAAAAATAAAACTTCAAATGAGTTTGCATGTTTAGTAATTATAAAGAAAACTTCCAACTTTGGAGGTTTCGAAAATCTTAGGTATATAATCTTAATAATTTTTTTAGTTTTTACATTGGAGCTTCGTTTCAATTACTGTCAGTTATATGCACTGTAAAAAGTAACTTTCTTAGATTTTCAAAAAAAATAGAATTTTTACGAAAAATTAGTGAATTTAGTAAAAAATTTTTGTAAATATTCGATAAAAATCGTAAATTTACTAAATTTAGTATATTATCGAAAAATTCGAGGATTCTCGATTTTTTTAAAATTGTAAATTATCAACTAGCGCAATATATAAATAAATTATTGTCTAATTTATTGCCCTCTGTGTCGAAATGTTCCTCAACACTCGCATATTTCAAAATTATGGGCGAAAAAGCCAACATCAGTAGTTATGTAAATTATCAATTTTTCTTGTGCATTGACAAAAAAAAATCGAGAATAAATATACGATTTTTTTCTAATATTTGCAAATTTTTTCGAAATTTTATTAATTTTTCGAAAATGTTCTAATTTTTTTGTCAATATAAGAAAGTTACTTTTTACAGTGTGTATAAAAAATTTATTTCGTATCATTACAATTTTTTCTAATTAATAAAAAATAATAAGCTTTTTTTAGTTCACGAAACAGGCCTAAAATCGCTTGTTTTTGGATTTTCAATCCTTAATTCATATTTTCTGAAGGGTTATAGATTAAAATTAACCATAAAATTGATTCTGATAAGTTTTTAGTTCTAAGACGATTTAAATAAATTCAAATTTCTATGAAATGGTACGTTTTATCTGCTGTGGTGCACAGTGTGGAAAAATGGACAAAAATCGCTCTTGGACTGAGTTTTTGAGCTATCAACTAGAAACCTGTTTTGAACGGCTTTAAAATAAGTCGGATTTCGTGCATCACTGCGGATTTTTCAAATCTTTTATTTTTAATTAGCCTATTTACACGACCTCAACCTATTCATTTATCGGAATTTTCACTTCCTACATTTTTTGCACTCTAAACCAAACGGGAATTTTTTTCGGATGTTCATCCTGCGTTATATACATAAAAATTAAAAAACATTTTTAAGTCAAAAAATATTAAATCATAATTTTTGCATATTTTATAATCTCATATTATACTCTTACTCTTTTATAATCTGCATTATTAGTAAATAGGCTAATTAAAAATAAAAAAATATGAAAAATCCGCAGTGAGACACGAAAGCAGGCTTATTTTAAAGTCGTTCAAAACAGGTTTCAAGTCGATAGCTCAAAACCTCAGTCCAAGAGTGATTTTTGTCCATTTTGCCACACTGTGTGGCGTAACAGCGTTAAAATATAATTTATTTTGATATAGTGTAGGATGTTAAAAGTAGGATAAAAGTAGGATGTTAAAGTGTAGCTTTGTTAAAAGTAAAATTTTGATTTTCCATTTTCTTGCAAAAATTAACCATTTTATTTTCCATGAATTTATGTGGTAAAACATGATATAAGATACAACATGAAAATGATGCTAAACTTTATTACAGATAAATACCCAGAAAACTGAAGTTTAAATTTGAAAATTAAAATGAAAAAGAAAACCAAAAAAATTATTTTTTGGTCCTTAATTTAACAGAAAAGAAATTAAATACTTAAAACCAATGAAAAAATATAGCTAACATGTGTACGTAGAACATATTAAATTTTAATGACACTCGTTCGAACCGTTTTAGAGATTTCTGTTTTAGTATGGTCTACAAAAAGTATTCATAAAATTAATTATTAACTGATGATTATTTACACAACTTTATAATAACTAATATTTTGAATAGTTCACTGATATATAAAATATTTTATGTAAAGATGAACGCAATTACAAATTTTATATTCGTGCGATTTGGAGGATAATTTTCAAAAAAAAATTTTCTAAAAACTGAAAAGAAGTCTAATAACCAAAATTCTATTAAAAATAACCAATCATTTCATATTCATAAAGATTTGAAAAGGTGAGGGTTAAATGAGAGATCGTGCTTCAAATAAAAAAGTCTTAGCTTTTTTATAATTCAGTGCAATTTTTTTTATTATTTATTATAAGTGACTTTCATTACATTAAATTACACAAATATATTTTTTCATATATTTTGCATCTTTAATAATTTTTTTACCAAAAAGGTAAAAAGAGTTAAATGTGTCGTGCTATATTAATTGCTGAAAAGGCCGAAAATATTTTTATTAATTTAATCATAAAGGAATTGACCTCCAGGTCTAACATTTTGAACTTTGCATAGTTCTTTTTAATTATATTTTCTTATTATATGCAAAATTTTATTAAAAACCAACAGTGAAATCTTTCATCTGTATAACAAACTTAAGTTGTTTTTCGAAGAAACGTAAAATATGTCCAAGAAGTACTCATGACCTAAAAAATTTTATTACTTATTTAGTTTTAAAATAATTCAAATGCATTAAGTAAGGCTGTACCTGATTATAAGTAGCCATATTGACTGGTATAAAGAAAGCGTTAATGCTAAGTGTACGGGAACATCTCATTAGCATCATTTTTATCACTTTTCTTGTCTCAACAGAAGCGTCTTCCCAATTGGAATCGTATCTTAAATAATAAAAATATTATTTTGCAATATAAAAAAATTTTTTTATTGTAAGGATCAGACTTACACAGTGTTAAAAAGCTTTTCATTGGCACCGGTAATGCTTTGAGCGTGTCTATAGAGTAAAAACATCATAACTGCAACAGTTAGAAGAAATAACGTGCATTTGATTGCCGTTTTAATATCATCATTAGCAACAACCTAAAATTTTTTCCTTTATTAATTATTATTTTTAAAATTAATTTCTATTAACTTACAGCAACACCGCATAAACTTATTAAAATAAGTGATAAAAACATTAGCAAGCCTAAGAATTTTTTGTGGAATTTTTTGAATTCATCAACAAAACTAAAAAAAATCAAGTACATTAATTAAACATTTAAAGAGTTGTGTACTTATGCTTACTTTAGGATATCTTGATGCAAAACAATACAATCAATTAATTTTTTATATTTCATTTCTTCTGTATTTAAATTTTCTAAAGCCACTTGGATGCGGAATCTAAGGAAAAAGTTCTGATTAGGTTTTAAAAGACTTCAAAAAATATGGATAATTTACCTAAGAAGATTAATCAATCCAACACATTGCTCGGCAAAATTTGCAAAGAAACAAGCTATTGCAAGTCCAATTATGACATCTAAAACAACACAGAAAACGAGATGAAAATATATTTTATAGAAATGTTCCTGTTCATCAATAAAATGCTCCATCATAAAGAGGTGTTCTTTAACCCTTGTTTCATTTAAAGGCTTGATAATATCCATTATTGGCGTTATCAGAGGAGTTAATGCAATTAATGTTGCCATTATTGCACACGCGACTGAAAAAATATTAATTCAGAAAGTTTTAATTTTAAATCGACATTAACATTAATTCACCTATGTAAAAGTAGCAAGTAATTTTTCCTGCATCAGCTGCTTTCATTAAAATTAACAATTCAATTCTGTCTGTAATGTGTTTCCAAAAACTGTCAATGTTATTAAGAAGAGATTTTATCTGCAAAAAATCAAGAAACAAATAAATAAAATAATTGATTTCTTCGAAGCTTACAGTTTTTATTCGATAAATTTTGGTGTAGATTCATTGAGAGGGTAAGCAACTACGCAATTTAGGTGCACAACATATTTTAATAATTAATTTAGGAACGTATTGACCCAATGGAAGAAAAGAACTCGCTATATGTGTTTATTGATTATAAAAAAATTATTCATATGTACCTATGCAAGTATACCTGTTTCTTAATTTATGATTACTAAAAAATATACCTATACAAGTTGAATTTATCGGTTATTTGATTTTTATATTAAATAAAAATACTTGATTTTTGAGCTAACAATTTTTTCATTTATTTTTCCAATAAATTGTCAACGGTAAAGGCTAAAAATGTATACAATATTTTACAAAATTTTACAAAAAATTTTTTACAATTACATATTTAAAATTCTCAAAAATCAAGTATTTTTATTTAATAATAAAAAATATACCTCCCGATATTAGGCAGAATATGGTAAACATTTTTTGAAATGAAATTGACATTTAAGAGAAAATCTTTGCTCGGAAAGGCCAATTTTACCTGCGTCTTATTGATTACACGATGCAAATATATAACTGTTATGATTAGGAGTAGACAAATTTCCGACAATTCTTGAATTCGGAGTTTTGATTTGCTTTTATTTTTATACAACTTAACCAACTAAAAAAATATTTAGAAAATTGAATAATTATTGCTTTTTAGTATAGCATTTCTGATTTTTTAAATTACCATAAGAATCTTTACTAAAAATAGATGCATTATCAGAAAATATTTCACATTTTTCGATTTAATTCCTCTGTCGTAAGGCCAAATTCCCATTAACTTTGATATTATTTTATACTCCTTAAAATATTTTTTAAAATAGTAAGAATGAGCCATAATTTTATTACTTATTCAAGTTCTTATTTTCAAAGACTATAACAAAGACTAAGGTAAATAATAGTTAATAAAATAAAAATTGAATACGATTTATTGCAATTTATAGATTTTTATACATGCGTATTACAATTATTATTATAGATTATTGTTTATATTTTTATTTTTTCTAGAAAGACAAAAATGCAAGGTAAAACTATTTTCAGCTTGAAAAATACAGTTAAGAAAATCTCTCAGCCACTTTAGAATTTTAATGTTTCTGCAGTCAAGGTATTCAAATTAGTCAATGGTTGTTGGTTTAGCGAAATAGCAGTTTTACCGTAAAAGAAGTTAAAATTACGCAAAACTATTCATTTTTAGCGAGGATTTTGGCTACAGAATACCTATTATGACTATTTTTTTGTTTACATTGTTGTTTTTATAATAATAATAATAATAATAATTTATTTCCAATTCAAATAACATATTCAATAATGTTACATATTATAGGCCTACAGTAGGTAATAAACTGTACATAGGAGGAATTTAAAACTATATAAAACTATATATTATATAAATATAAATTTAAATATAAATGTATCTACCGTTATTTTCATAAAAAGTAAAAATCGTTCAATTAAAAATTACTGAAGACTTACTGAAGACTTACTTATTTTTTACCTAAAAATGGCATTTTCGCTGTATTCACTCTAAGCCTTTAAAATTTGGTATAGGGGGGTTTTTTGGGTTTTTGATCAGGAATATTAGGGTATTTAAAAAAAAAATTAGACCTTGACCCTTAAATTAGCCAAAACTACCCCTAAAAAGGGCATTTTCGCTGTACTCACTCTAAGCCTTTGAATTTCGGTATACGGGTTTTTTTTGGGTCGGTGATTAGGAATATTGAGGTCTCATCTATGAAATTTCAATATACCTAAACACCTTAATTTTTCTTTCACCCTTATATTAGCGAAAACTACCCCTGAAAAGGTTAAAAATTATTATTAGGTTATTAATATTGTATTGTAAATAAATAATTCATTAATTTTTATCTAAAAAGATTTTTTATTCTTATTAAAACATTACAGGATTTTATATGGTTTTAGGTGAAACAAAACTTTAAAAATGTTGAAAAAAATCTATTTTTGAAGTAGTTTTGGCCAATTTAAGGGTGTAGGTCTAATTTTTCATAAAAAATACCTTAATATTCGTGACCAGCGACCCAAAAACTCCCGTAAATTAAATTTCAAAGGCTGAGAGTGAATATAGCGAAAATGCTCTTCTTAGGGGTAGTTTTGTCCAATTTAAGGGTAAAGGTCTAATATTTTATAAAAAATACCTCAAATTTTTGATCAGCAACCCAAAAAACCTCCCTTTACCAAATTTCAAAGGGCTAAAGTGAATACACCTAAAACAGCCCTTTTTAGGGTTGTTTTGGCCAATTTAAGGGTGAAGCCCCAATTTCTCATAGAAAAGACCCTGATTTTCGTGATCAGCGACCTATGAAACCTATATTAGACCAAATCTGGTGGTGGCCGGAGACTTTACAACCAAACCCGTATTTTGACTGAAGTCGAAAAATTGTAATAAAAAAATAATAAGGGTGATACCATCGGTTATATGAGCTAAGTTCTCAAACCGTTAAAATAAACTAATTAATAAAAAAAAAAAACCCGATTTTCAACTATAGTTTTGAGGGCAGAAAGTGTACCATATTTACATCATAAAAGGTTTACTTTTGGTGTTCAAGAATTTCAAAACCAAAAATAGCCATGAACTCAAATTATATTTACATTTTTTGGGCTGGTATAAAAGAATCTACTATAGAAAACCAATGTTTTTAATTTACGTACTAAATTATAGTTTTATTGAGTACTTATATTACTACAATTTTATATTTAAACACCTATGCACGACATTAATTTGAGCTGAAAAATAGACACGTATAAATAACCCATAAATATAATTTATAATCGATTTTATTATTAATTTAATACTATTGCTTATTTTTTTTGCATTTTTTCACTATTATACACTGTTAGGTTGCTTTAATTGAAATTTCAAACAGTTCAAGCAGTTTGCTTGAAATGTCAAGCGAGATCAAAAATTCACTTAAAATTAAAATTTTTTAGTTACAAGTATTGGCTATTAATAATCTATTCAGGCCAAATATAATTTTTTTTTTTTTTTGATTGGTATTATGCGATTTTTCATCTGGATGAAAATAAGTAACGTACTAAGCATTTACCAGAAAATTTCAAGCAAATCAACTGTGGATGTTTTGAGATTAAGCGTGTTTTTCTAAAATTGCAAAATTTTTTTTCAGAATCATAAAAAAATTAGTTTTTGCTATTTTTTTTTAATAAGTTAATTAAAATACCTAGAAAAATAAAGAACTATAAATTTAAAAAACTTTCAATTTTCGTGTCTATTTTATCTTAATTTATTAAAATTGATCAAAATTTTTAGCTAAATTTTTTTTTTAATTTTCATTTTATAATTTAAAAAATTTTCCAATAAGTTGAAAAAGGCCTAGAGTAAAAAGGTAATAATTATTCGGTTTCTTGCTTTCTTTTTCCAGTTTACGCTCTTCTTCTGAGAAAAGTAAAGTACGAACAAGAAGTTTTAATAACCTGAAAAAAATAATTCTTTATAAAATAATTGCTTTAAATAAAAATGTTATTTTTAACATACTTTTGTATAAGTAACCATGTCCACTGGTATAAAGAAAGCCTTAATGCTTGGTGGCTGCAAACATCTCACTAACATCATTTGTATTAATTTCTGAGTTTTAACAGAAGCGTCTTCCCAATTTGAATCGTATCTAAAATAAAAAAAATAGGCTTCAATGTGTAAAAAGGACGTTTCACCACATAAAAATTCGATTTACATGCTATTGTACAGTTTATCATTGGCATTATCGATACTTTGAGAGTGTCCATAAAGTAAAAACATAATAATTGCAACACCAATAAAAAATAGCGTGCATTTGATTGCCGTTTTAGCATCATCTTGAAGAATGACCTGAATTTTTTTTCGTATTAATAATCTGATATTTCAATAATATTTAGAAATAAATTATTTTTTTCAACTTACTGCTACTCCGCACAAACTTATCAATAGAAGAGATAAAAGCATCATAATACCCAATAATTTGTTGTGACATTTCTTGAATTTATCAAGAAAACTAAAAAAATAATTCTGTGTATTGATTTGGCAAAATATTTAAAAATGTTTATTCTTACTGAATAATTTCTTGGTGAAAAGCTATGCAATCGATTATTTTTAGATATTTTACATCTTCTGCGTTTGAATTTTCCAAAGCCATTTTTATACGATATCTGAACAAAACATCAATTAAATAATGAGTAAATATAGAAATCAAAATTTTAATACCTATTGATTAATTACCTGAGAATATTAAATACCCCAAGAGTATGTTGAACTATATTAGCAAAAAAGCAAGAAGTTGCAAGTCCGATTAAAATAGCATAAATAACACAAATTACTGTAAAAGCGTATATTTTATAGAAATGTTCCTGTTCATCGACAATAAATTCCATCAAAATGAGGTGCTCTTTAACCCTTGGTTCATTCAGAGGCCTGATAATGTCCATTATTGGCGCTATCAACGGAGTTAATGATGCTAAGCCTCCAAATGTTACTAACAGAGCTACAAAAATAATACATGCTTTAAAAAAATTTTAAATAAATATTATCAACTTACCTATGTAAAAGAAACATGTCTTTTTCCCTGTATCAGCTGCTTTTATTAAAATTTGTAATTCGATTCTTTCCACTATAATTTTCCAATGATCGCTAATATCATCAAGAATTGATTTTATCTATAAAAATGCAAAATATTTCATATAGTTATTTAGTCTTCTACACTGTTTTCCAATTTTTTGTAAACCTGCTTTTCGTTGATCCAAAAATGATTCCACATAATTACTATTATTAAGAGTAAGAAAATTTCAGATAAAGCTTCAAGAACAAGGTTTGATTTGTTTTTGTTTTCATACAATTTAGTTAGCTGTTTTGTAAAAAAAGATAAAATAGCTAATATATTCTATCAAAAATTTAATAAATATAAATTTTCTTCAATTACCATAAGGATTTCTATCAAACGAGCAGTTGCAAATATGATGCATTTTATAATTTTAGGTGCAATTCCATTATCGTAAGGCCAAATTCCAACAATTCTTAATAAAATTTTTACTTCTTTAAAATATTTTTTAAAATAATAAGACTGCGCCATAATTTTATTACATATTTTTATTCGGAAAGACTAACAAAAACTGAGCTCAATAATTGTTAAGAAAACGATTTATTGCATTTATTGATTTTAACCTAATACGCATTGTCTAATTTTACTTATATTACACGTACGTTATTTACTATTTGAAATAAATAATCTTAGATAAGGCGAAATTAAACAAATTTCAATAAATATTTCCTAGTATTAAAATTTTAGGGATATAAGGGGGTAATAGGGGTATAAGTGTATATTATGTGCCTTATTTTAGCTGCCATAATTGGATTGATTTGCATTAGCTTGACTCTTTGCTGTTTTAGCTCAACATTTTTTTTGACGTCGATTAAAAGTTTTAATAACTAATATTTCAAATTTCCCCTTCATGCTAATTCAGCATATAGTATAGCAAATAAAAATTTAGCAAGGTTAACATGAATATTATTTATTAGCCAAAAAAATGTGGAGAAAATTTTATTGACAATTGATTATTGTTTATTATTCTAAATAATTTCCTTTGAAATCCTATTTTAGAATTTATGTCTTATTGTAAGAAAAATTTTATATTATTATCTTAAGGCCAAATTTCATACAATTTCAATAAAATTTTTTGCCCTTAAAAATATTTTTAAAAATAATATGAATGTACTATCATAAAATTACTCGTAGAATTATTACATGTTTTACCTTTCCAAAATAAAAATAAAAACTATAGGATAAGTAATTAGCATTAATAGCTTCCTACACGTGTACGATTTATTGCAACTCATGGATTTTTTAATGCGTATTGCAATTTTTATTATGGAATATTTATTTATTCATACGTCAAAGTTTTTTCCTAAATATTATTCATAACAATTAATTTTTTAATTTTAATTGTTTCAAAAATAAAATTTTTAGTCTAAATAAATTTTAATACGATATTTAAGATTTTTTTGGGTAGATATTCCTCAAGTGTATGTGAAACTAATTCTTACGTCTTCAAATCGGTTCCAAAATATTTTTCCCTCAAAATATACTATATTGAAAATAAGTTATCAGCCCAATTTTCAGCCTCCTATGTCTTGTCCTTTATTTTTTATAGCCATTTTATTTTTTAATGTATTTTGATATTTTTAAGTTTTAAGAGCGCAATAATTATTATAAATTCTCCCAAACGCTTATTTTATTGTAAAAAAAATTTTTCTTCAGATATCCGGATTGCTATTTGATGCTGTAGTCAAATTTTTCTATGAGTTGCGTAGAATACGTTTCATCTTAGCATTCCTATCTAGCCAGCAGATAAAACCAATTCTATTCCTGTAGTAATCAAAAATTTTGTCGTTTTGTATATTTTTTTGGGTAAAATTATTGTTTTCTTTTTTTGCTTTCTTAAAAAACTAGATCAAAAAATCTGGTTTTAAAAGTTTCATTTTTTACAAATTTTAATTTCCCGTTCAAAAGTCACGTGACCAATTAAAAATTGGACATAAATTTTTTACAATATGTACTTATTTATATTACTTACATATTCACCGTAAGAGATTTTAAAAGCTTCAAAAAAAAATTTAAAAACAAATGTCGATAATATTTGGCAAAAACAAAACATCATGTATATTAATTTCTGTATTTTAACAAATGTCTTTCCAATTTGAATCGAATCTGTAAAATAAAAAAAAATAAATTAATGCGGATAAAAAAAAATTTCTTAAATCTTAAAAAAGGGATTTACATGCTATAGTATAGTTTTACTAAGTTCAATCCATTGTAACTAAATTTTCTTTATGAAATAAATTATTTCTTTATTTATTCTTTATAAATTAAAGAGTTATAATTTTTAATTAAATGTAACTCCAAAAAATTGATTTAATTATCATTTTCAACTTCATGGGTAAATTTTAATTACTCCTCTGGTAACTGTTAAAAATGTTTATAGTCTTATCTATTTGATCTTTTGGTATGCATGTAAGAATGTCATCGACATATCTTACAAAAAATAAAGGTTCATAGCTTAATTTTTTAATGCAGATTTCTTCCAAGTCAGGCATAACAATGTCAGCCAAAATGGGACTGATTGGAGAGCCCATCGGAGTTCCACATATTTGCTTATAGTACTTACCATTAAACATAAAATTCGTGTTATCAAATTTCAACTTCTTCAATAAATTCTCTTAATAGGATTTTATTATTTATTTTTTTAAACATATGATAACGTTTACGAATACTTTTTTTAATTAACTCCAATGGGACATTAGAATATAAGGCTAGTCAAGTCTGTGCTATGAAGATTTGTATTCCTCTTAACAAAGAACTTTTTTATAGTATAAAAAGATGCCTGAAACCTTATAACCTAGGCTTAATTCCTAAACCTGGTTATATGTTAAATGATATTATAAGAAAAGGCAAAGACAAATTACATTCTTTAAGAAAAACTAATATATTTTATAAAATAAATTGTAGTGTAACAATATTTTACAGACAAATATTTAATTTAAATATGCAGTAATAACTAAATTTAAGGTAAAAATTATTTGCACAGTACATAATATTATTGTAAGCAAAATGTATTTAGTTCATGTATTTATTCACAGATACTTTGATAAGGATCCGAAAGGATTAAAACGTTAATAATTTCATTAAATTTTTACTAGCTGAAAAAAATCATTTTTTAATTTACTCACTAAATAATATTTTATTTCCAAAGTATAATAAATTTTTATTTTTTTGGTTCCTCAATAAGGGGAATGGGCCCATTAATTGTGATGGGTCAAATTTTGATTTTTGATTTTTAATATACGTATCAAATGTATTTGAATATTTATTAACGTGGGACTATGACATTTTTGTATATAGAATTAAACGACCCGGCATTCTCATTTTCATTTATCGTATTATTAAATTTATTGATATACACCGCTTCCGAAAATTTTCTTGTTCTAAAATCTGGTTCCGTGTCTAATATCACGATATTGTTAAAATCCATATTATGCAACAGTTTGCAATGATTAGGTATTGGTTTATCTAACTTTTTCTTGATGTCTTTCAAATGGCCCTCCATCCGTTTAAAAATTCTACGTTTAGTTTCACCAATATATGACACTTCACAATCCGCACAGTCTATTTTATAGACTACGTTGGTGCGATTAGAATTTTTTATATCGTCCTTTCCCTTTTTAATTATACACGAAAGATTATTATTATTGGAATTAAGACCTAATTTTTTTTTTCAAAAATTTTTTCATCAAAAAATCTCAAACTACTTTTTTTTTTTTTTAATTTAAATGTAATACCTCATTTATTTCCATGAAAGCACTTATATTTGAAAATACGATTTTTACTCGATATCTCGAATCTGATATATAATTTTTTGAAAATTTTTTTCCAAAAATTTTTGTCATAAAAAAATACAAAAAACACCAAATTTTTTTTTCTTTTTGGATGTAGTACCTAATGTATTTCTATGAGAGTACTAGTTTTAGAAAGTTCGTTTATAGTAATTTTTTGGATCTGATATCTATTTTTTTTTTTTTTTTTTTTTTTTTTTTTTTTTTTTTTTTTTTTTTCTGAAAATTAATAAAACAAAAAAATTAAAAAAACTGTAATATTTTTTTTTTGGTGATGAAAGTACTAATATTTGAAAATATTTTAACTGGTGATATTTAACAACTATTATGGAATTAAGAGAGAAATGTATGTAACTTCCAACTTTGGAGGTTTCGAAAATCTTGGGTATATAATCTTAATAATTTTTTTAGTTTTTACATTGGAGCTTCGCTTCAATTACTGTCAGTTATATACACTGTAAAAAGTAACTTTCTTAGATTTTTACGAAAAATTAGTGAATTTTTAAAAAATTTTGTAAATATTCGATAAAAATCGTAAATTTAATTTTAAAATTGTAAATTATCAATTAGCGCAATATATAAATAAATTATTGTCTACTTTATTGCCCTCTGTGTCAAAATGTTCCTCAACACTCGCATATTTCAAAATTATGGACGAAAAAGCCAACATCAGTAGTTATGTAAATTATCAATTTTTCTTGTGAATTGACAAAAAAAATCGAGAAAACTCGATTTTTTTGTCAATGTACTAAAAGCATATATACAATTTTTTCGAAAATTTACTAATTTTTCGAAAATGTTCTAATTTTTTTGTTAATATAAGAAAGTTACTTTTTACAGTGTGTATAAAAAATTTATTTCGTATCATTACAATTTTTTTTAATTAATAAAAAATAATAAGCTTTTTTAAGTTCACGAAACAGGCCTAAAATCGCTTGTTTTTGGATTTTCAATCCTTAATTCATATTTTCTGAAGGGTTATAGATTAAAATTAACCATAAAATTGATTCTGATAAGTTTTTAGTTCTAAGACGATTTAAGTAAATTCAAATTTCTATGAAATGGTACGTTTTATCTGCTGTGGTGCACAGTGTGGAAAAATGAACAAAAATCGCTCTTGGACTGAGTTTTTGAACTATCAACTAGAAACCTGTTTTGAACGGCTTTAAAATAAGTCGGATTTCGTGCATCACTGCGGATTTTTCAAATCTTTTATTTTTAATTAGCCTATTTACACTACCTCAACCTATTCATTTATCGAAATTTTCACTTCCTACATTTCTTGCACTCTAAACCAAACGGGAATTTTTTTGGATGTTAATCCTGCGTTATATACATAAAAATTAAAAAACATTTTTAAGTCAAAAAATATTAAATCATAATTTTTGCATATTTTATAATCTCATATTATACTCTTACTCTTTTATAATCTGCATTATTAGTAAATAGGCTAATTAAAAATAAAAAAATATGAAAAATCCGCAGTGAGACACGAAATCCGGCTTATTTTAAAGTCGTTCAAAACAGGTTTCAAGTCGATAGCTCAAAACCTCAGTCCAAGAGTGATTTTTGTCCATTTTGCCACACTGTGTGGCGTAACAGGGTTAAAATATAATTTATTTTGATATAGTGTAGGATGTTAAAAGTAGGATAAAAGTAGGATGTTAAAGTGTAGCTTTGTTAAAAGTAAAATTTTGATTTTCCATTTTCTTGCAAAAATTAACCATTTTATTTTCCATGAATTTATGTGGTAAAACATGATATAAGATACAACATGAAAATGATGCTAAACTTTATTACAGATAAATACCCAGAAAACTGAAGTTTAAATTTGAAAATTAAAATGAAAAAGAAAACCAAAAAAATTATTTTTTGGTCCTTAATTTAACAGAAAAGAAATTAAATACTTAAAACCAATGAAAAAATATAGCTAACATGTGTACGTAGAACATATTAAATTTTAATGACACTCGTTCGAACCGTTTTAGAGATTTCTGTTTTAGTATGGTCTACAAAAAGTATTCATAAAATTAATTATTAACTGATGATTATTTACACAACTTTATAATAACTAATATTTTGAATAGTTCACTAATATATAAAATATTTTATGTAAAGATGAACGCAATTACAAATTTTATATTCGTGCGATTTGGAGGATAATTTTCAAAAAAAAATTTTCTAAAAACTGAAAAGAAGTCTAATAACCAAAATTCTATTAAAAATAACCAATCATTTCATATTCATAAAGATTTGAAAAGGTGAGGGTTAAATGAGAGATCGTGCTTCAAATAAAAAAGTCTTAGCTTTTTTATAATTCAGTGCAATTTTTTTTATTATTTATTATAAGTGACTTTCATTACATTAAATTACACAAATATATTTTTTCATATATTTTGCATCTTTAATAATTTTTTTACCAAAAAGGTAAAAAGAGTTAAATGTGTCGTGCTATATTAATTGCTGAAAAGGCCGAAAATATTTTTATTAATTTAATCATAAAGGAATTGACCTCCAGGTCTAACATTTTGAACTTTGCATAGTTCTTTTTAATTATATTTTCTTATTATATGCAAAATTTTATTAAAAACCAACAGTGAAATCTTTCATCTGTATAACAAACTTAAGTTGTTTTTCGAAGAAACGTAAAATATGTCCAAGAAGTACTCATGACCTAAAAAATTTTATTACTTATTTAGTTTTAAAATAATTCAAATGCATTAAGTAAGGCTGTACCTGATTATAAGTAGCCATATTGACTGGTATAAAGAAAGCGTTAATGCTAAGTGTACGGGAACATCTCATTAGCATCATTTTTATCACTTTTCTTGTCTCAACAGAAGCGTCTTCCCAATTGGAATCGTATCTTAAATAATAAAAATATTATTTTGCAATATAAAAAAATTTTTTTATTGTAAGGATCAGACTTACACAGTGTTAAAAAGCTTTTCATTGGCACCGGTAATGCTTTGAGCGTGTCTATAGAGTAAAAACATCATAACTGCAACAGTTAGAAGAAATAACGTGCATTTGATTGCCGTTTTAATATCATCATTAGCAACAACCTAAAATTTTTTCCTTTATTAATTATTATTTTTAAAATTAATTTCTATTAACTTACAGCAACACCGCATAAACTTATTAAAATAAGTGATAAAAACATTAGCAAGCCTAAGAATTTTTTGTGGAATTTTTTGAATTCATCAACAAAACTAAAAAAAATCAAGTACATTAATTAAACATTTAAAGAGTTGTGTACTTATGCTTACTTTAGGATATCTTGATGCAAAACAATACAATCAATTAATTTTTTATATTTCATTTCTTCTGTATTTAAATTTTCTAAAGCCACTTGGATGCGGAATCTAAGGAAAAAGTTCTGATTAGGTTTTAAAAGACTTCAAAAAATATGGATAATTTACCTAAGAAGATTAATCAATCCAACACATTGCTCGGCAAAATTTGCAAAGAAACAAGCTATTGCAAGTCCAATTATGACATCTAAAACAACACAGAAAACGAGATGAAAATATATTTTATAGAAATGTTCCTGTTCATCAATAAAATGCTCCATCATAAAGAGGTGTTCTTTAACCCTTGTTTCATTTAAAGGCTTGATAATATCCATTATTGGCGTTATCAGAGGAGTTAATGCAATTAATGTTGCCATTATTGCACACGCGACTGAAAAAATATTAATTCAGAAAGTTTTAATTTTAAATCGACATTAACATTAATTCACCTATGTAAAAGTAGCAAGTAATTTTTCCTGCATCAGCTGCTTTCATTAAAATTAACAATTCAATTCTGTCTGTAATGTGTTTCCAAAAACTGTCAATGTTATTAAGAAGAGATTTTATCTGCAAAAAATCAAGAAACAAATAAATAAAATAATTGATTTCTTCGAAGCTTACAGTTTTTATTCGATAAATTTTGGTGTAGATTCATTGAGAGGGTAAGCAACTACGCAATTTAGGTGCACAACATATTTTAATAATTAATTTAGGAACGTATTGACCCAATGGAAGAAAAGAACTCGCTATATGTGTTTATTGATTATAAAAAAATTATTCATATGTACCTATGCAAGTATACCTGTTTCTTAGGCAGCTTCTACTATGGCTTCTACAATAGCCACATACACCAATATATGTATATGTATGGATAGACATATTTGTGTATGGCCAACCTTCAGATAACTGCGCCCTCTATTTTTCTACATTAATTATTGTAGACTTTTTACCTGATGGTAAGGCAGATTTTAATATTAGGTTGGCCAAAAACATATATGTCTATCCATAGGTACATTTATATTTGTGTATGTGGCTATTGTAGAAGCTGCCTTAATTTATGATTACTAAAAAATATACCTATACAAGTTGAATTTATCGCTTATTTGATTTTTATATTAAATAAAAATACTTGATTTTTGAGCTAACAATTTTTTCATTTATTTTTCCAATAAATTGTCAACGGTAAAGGCTAAAAATGTATACAATATTTTACAAAATTTTACAAAAAATTTTTTACAATTACATATTTAAAATTCTCAAAAATCAAGTATTTTTATTTAATAATAAAAAATATACCTCCCGATATTAGGCAGAATATGGTAAACATTTTTTGAAATGAAATTGACATTTAAGAGAAAATCTTTGCTCGGAAAGGTCAATTTTACCTGCGTCTTATTGATTACACGATGCAAATATATAACTGTTATGATTAGGAGTAGACAAATTTCCGACAATTCTTGAATTCGGAGTTTTGATTTGCTTTTATTTTTATACAACTTAACCAACTAAAAAAATATTTAGAAAATTGAATAATTATTGCTTTTTAATATAGTATTTCTGATTTTTTAAATTACCATAAGAATCTTTACTAAAAATAGATGCATTATCAGAACATATTTCACAATTTTCGATTTAATTCCTCTGTCGTAAGGCCAAATTCCCATTAACTTTGATATAATTTTATACTCGTTAAAATATTTTTTAAAATAGTAAGAATGAGCCATAATTTTATTACTTATTCAAGTTCTTATTTTCAAAGACTATAACAAAGACTAAGGTAAATAATAGTTAATAAAATAAAAATTGAATACGATTTATTGCAATTTATAGATTTTTATACATGCGTATTACAATTATTATTATAGATTATTGTTTATATTTTTATTTTTTCTAGAAAGACAAAAATGCAAGGTAAAACTATTTTCAGCTTGAAAAATACAGTTAAGAAAATCTCTCAGCCACTTTAGAATTTTAATGTTTCTGCAGTCATGGTATTCAAATTAGTCAATGGTTGTTGGTTTAGCGAAATAGCAGTTTTACCGTAAAAGAAGTTAAAATTACGCAAAACTATTCATTTTTAGCGAGGATTTTGGCTACAGAATACCTATTATGACTATTTTTTTGTTTACATTGTTGTTTTTATAATAATAATAATAATAATAATTTATTTCCAATTCAAATAACATATTCAATAATGTTACATATTATAGGCCTACACTAGGTAATAAACTGTACATAGGAGGAATTTAAAACTATATAAAACTATATATTATATAAATATAAATTTAAATATAAATCTATCTACCGTTATTTTCATAAAAAGTAAAAATCGTTCAATTAAAAATTACTGAAGACTTACTCAAGACTTACTTATTTTTTACCTAAAAATGGCATTTTCGCTGTATTCACTCTAAGCCTTTAAAATTTGGTATAGGGGGGTTTTTTGGGTTGTTGATCAAGAATATTAGGGTATTTAAAAAAAAAATTAGACCTTGACCCTTAAATTAGCCAAAACTACCCCTAAAAAGGGCATTTTCGCTGTACTCACTCTAAGCCTTTGAATTTCGGTATACGGGTTTTTTTTGGGTCGGTGATTAGGAATATTGAGGTCTCATCTATGAAATTTCCATATACCTAAACACCTTAATTTTTCTTTCACCCTTATATTAGCGAAAACTACCCCTGAAAAGGTTAAAAATTATTATTAGGTTATTAATATTGTAAATAAATAATTCATTAATTTTTATCTAAAAAGATTTTTTATTCTTATTAAAACATTACAGGATTTTATATGGTTTTAGGTGAAACAAAACTTTAAAAATGTTGAAAAAAATCTATTTTTGAAGTAGTTTTGGCCAATTTAAGGGTGTAGGTCTAATTTTTCATAAAAAATACCTTAATATTCGTGACCAGCGACCCAAAAACTCCCGTAAATTAAATTTCAAAGGCTGAGAGTGAATATAGCGAAAATGCTCTTCTTAGGGGTAGTTTTGTCCAATTTTAAGGTCTAATATTTAAAGGTCTAATATTTTATAAAAAATACCTCAAATTTTTGATCAGCAACCCAAAAAACCTCCCTTTACCAAATTTCAAAGGGCTAAAGTGAATACACCGAAAATGCCCTTTTTAGGGTTGTTTTGGCCAATTTAAGGGTGAAGCCCCAATTTCTCATAGAAAAGACCCTGATTTTCGTGATCAGCGACCTATGAAACCTATATTAGACCAAATCTGGTGGTGGCCGGAGACTTTACAACCAAACCCGTATTTTGACTGAAGTCGAAAAATTGTAATAAAAAAATAATAAGGGTGATACCATCGGTTATATGAGCTAAGTTCTCAAACCGTTAAAATAAACTAATTAATAAAAAAAAAAACCCGATTTTCAACTATAGTTTTGAGGGCAGAAAGTGTACCATATTTACATCATAAAAGGTTTACTTTTGGCGTTCAAGAATTTCAAAACCAAAAATAGCCATGAACTCAAATTATATTTACATTTTTTGGGCGGGTATAAAAGAATCTACTATAGAAAACCAATGTTTTTAATTTACGTACTAAATTATAGTTTTATTGAGTACTTATATTACTACAATTTTATATTTAAACACCTATGCACGACATTAATTTGAGCTGAAAAATAGACACGTATAAATAACCCATAAATATAATTTATAATCGATTTTATTATTAATTTAATACTATTGCTTATTTTTTTGCATTTTTTCACTATTATACACTGTTAGGTTGCTTTAATTGAAATTTCAAACAGTTCAAGCAGTTTGCTTGAAATGTCAAGCGAGATCAAAAATTTACTTAAAATTAAAATTTTTTAGTTACAAGTATTGGCTATTAATAATCTATTCAGGCCAAATATAATTTTTTTTTTTTTTTGATTGGTATTATGCAATTTGTCATCTGGATGAAAATAAGTAACGTACTAAGCATTTACCAGAAAATTTCAAGCAAACCAACTGTGGATGTTTTGAGATTAAGCGTGTTTTTCTAAAATTGCATAATTTTTTTTCAGAATCATAAAAAAATTACTTTATGCTATTTTTTTTTAATAAGTTAATTAAAATACCAAGAAAAATAAAGAACTATAAATTTAAAAAACTTTCAATTTTCATGTCTATTTTATCTTAATTTATTAAAATTGATCAAAATTTTTAGCTAAATTTTTTTTTTAATTTTCATTTTATAATTTACAAAATTTTCCAATAATAGAAGTTGAAAAAGGCCTAGAGTAAAAAGGTAATAATTATTCGGTTTCTTGCTTTCTTTTTCAAGTTTACGCTGTTCTTCTGAGAAAAGTAAAGTACGAACAAGAAGTTTTAATAACCTGAAAAAAATAATTCTTTATAAAATAATTGCTTTAAATAAAAATCTTATTTTTAACATACTTTTGTATAAGTAACCATGTCCACTGGTATAAAGAAAGCCTTAATGCTTGGTGGCTGCGAACATCTCACTAACATCATTTGTATTAATTTCTGAGTTTTAACAGAAGCGTCTTCCCAATTTGAATCGTATCTAAAATAAAAAAAATAGGATTCAATGTGTAAAAAGAAATTTTCACCACATAAAAATTCGATTTACATGCTATTGTACAGTTTATCATTGGCATTATCGATACTTTGAGAGTGTCCATAAAGTAAAAACATCATAATTGCAACACCAATAAAAAATAGCGTGCATTTGATTGCCGTTTTAGCATCATCTTGAAGAATGACCTGAATTTTTTTTCGTATTAATAATCAGATATTTCAATAATATTTAGAAATAAATTATTTTTTTCAACTTACTGCTACTCCGCACAAACTTATCAATAGAAGAGATAAAAGCATCATAATACCCAATAATTTGTTGTGACATTTCTTGAATTTATCAAGAAAACTAAAAAAATAATTCTGTGTATTGATTTGGCAAAATATTTAAAAATGTTTATTCTTACTGAATAATTTCTTGGTGAAAAGCTATGCAATCGATTATTTTTCGATATTTTACATCTTCTCCGTTTGAATTTCCCAAAGCCATTTTTATACGATATCTGAACGAAACATCAATTAAATAATGAGTAAATATAGAAATCAAAATCCTAATACCTTTTGATTAATTACCTGAGTATATTAAATAGCCCTATGGTATGTTGAGCTATACTAGCAAAAAAGCAAGAAGTTGCGAGTCCGATTAAAATAGCCAACATAACACAAATTATTGTAAAAGCGTATATTTTATAGAAATGTTCCTGTTCATCGACAATAAATTCCATCAAAATGAGGTGCCCTTTAACCCTTGGTTCATTCAGAGGCCTGATAATGTCCATTATTGGCGCTATCAACGGAGTTAATGATGCTAAGCCTCCAAATGTTACGAACAGAGCTACAAAAATAATACATGCTTTAAAAAAATTTTAAATAAATATTATCAAGTTACCTATGTAAAAGAAACTCGTCTTTTTCCCTGTATCAGCTGCTTTTATTAAAATTTGTAATTCGATTCTTTCCACTATAATTTTCCAATGATCGCTAATATCATCAAGAATTGATTTTATCTATAAAAATGCAAAATATTTCATATAGTTATTTAGTTTTATATACACTGTTTTCCAATTTTTTGTAAACCTGCTTTTCGTTGATCCAAAAATGATTCCACATAATAACTATTATTAAGAGTAAGAAAATTTCAGATAAAGCTTCAAGAACAAGGTTTGATTTATTTTTGTTTTCATACAATTTAGTTAGCTGTTTTGTAGAAAAAGATAAAATAGCTAATATATTCTACCAAAAATTTAATAAATATAAATTTTCTTCAATTACCATAAGGATTTCTATCAAACGAGCAGTTGCAAATATGATGCATTTTATAATTTTAGGTGCGATGTCATTATCGTAAGGCCAAATTCCAGCAATTTTTAATAAAATTTTTACTTCTTTAAAATATTTTTTAAAATAATAAGACTGCGCCATAATTTTATTACATATTTCAAGTCTTAATTCGGAAAGACTAATAAAAACTGCGCTGAATAATTATTAATAAAACGATTTATTGCATTTATTGATTTTAGCCTAAAACGCATTGTCTATTTTTACTTATATTACACGTATTTTATTAATTATATTTGTAATAATAAGTCTTAAATAAGGCGAAATTAAAGAAATTTCAATAAATATTTCCTTGTAATAAAATTTTATGGATATAAGGGGGTAAGAGGGGTATAAGTGTATATTATGTGCCTTATTTCAGCTGCAATAATTGTATTGCAATGCTTGACTCTTTGCTGTTTTAGCTCAACATTTTTTTAGACGTCGATTAAAAGTTTTAATAACTAATATTTCAAATTTCCCCTTCATGCTAATTCAGCATATAGTATAGCAAATAAAAAGTTAGCAAGGTTAACATGAATATTATTTATTAGCCAAAAAAATGTGGAGAAAATTTTATTGACAATTGATTATTGTTTATTATTCTAAATAATTTCCTTTGAAATCCTATTTTAGAATTTATGTCTTATTGTAAGAAAAATTTTATATCAGGCCAAATTTCATACAATTTCAATAAAATTTTTTGCCCTTAAAAATATTTTTAAAATAATATGAATGTACTATCATAAAATTACTCGTAGAATTATTACATGTTTTACCTTTCCAAAATAAAAATAAAAACTATAGGAATTAGCATTAATAGGTAGTACACGTGTACGATTTACTGCAACTTATGGATTTTTTAATGTGTATGGCAAATTTTATTATGTAATATTTATTAATTCATACGTCAAAATTTTTTCCTAAATATTATTCATAACAATTAATTTTTTAATTTTAATTGTTTTAAAAATAAAATTTTTATTCTTTATTTTTTTTTTTTTAATACGATATCTAAAATTTTTTTGGATAGATATTCCTCAAGTGTATGTGAAACTAATTCTGGCGTCTTCAAATCGGTTCCAAAATATTTTTCCCTCAAAATATACTATATTGAAAATAAGTTATCAGCCCAATTTTCAGCCTCCTAGGTCTTGTCCTTTATTTTTTATAGCCATTTTATTTTTTCATGTATTTTGATATTTTGAAGTTTTAAGAGCGCAATAATTATTATAAATTCTCCCAAACGCTTATTTTATTGTAAAAAAAATTTTTCTTCAGATATCCGGATTGCTATTTGATGCTGTAGTCAAATTTTTTTTTGAGTTGCGTAGAATACGTTTCATCTTAGCATTCCTATCTAGCCAGCAGATAAAACCAATTCTATTCCTGTAGTAATCAAAAATTTTGTCGTTTTGTATATTTTTTGGGGTAAAATTATTGTTTTCTTTTTTTGCTTTCTTAAAAAACTAGATCAAAAAATCTGGTTTTAAAAGTTTCATTTTTTACAAATTTTAATTTCCCGTTCAAAAGTCACGTGACCAATTAAAAATTGGCCATAAATTTTTTACAATATGTACTTATTTATATTACTTACATATTCACCGTAAGAGATAATAAAATCTTCAAAAAAAAATTTAAAAACAAATGTCGATAATATTTGGCAAAAACAAAACATCATTTATACTAACTTTTGTATTTTAACAGAAATGTCTTTCCAATTTGAATCGAATCTGTAAAATAAAAAAAAATAAATTAATGTGGATAAAAAAAAATTTCTTAAATCTTAAAAAAGGGATTTACACGCTATAGTATAGTTTTACTAAGTTCAATCCATTGTAACTAAATTTTCTTTATGAAATAAATTATTTCTTTATTTATTCTTTATAAATTAAAGAGTTATAATTTTTAATTAAATGTAACTCCAAAAAATTGATTTCATTATCATTTTCAACTTCATGGGTAAATTTTAATTACTCCTCTGGTAACTGTTAAAAATGTTTATAGTCTTATCTATTTGATCTTTTGGTATGCATGTAAGAATGTCATCGACATATCTTACAAAAAATAAAGGTTCATAGCTTAATTTTTTAATGCAGATTTCTTCCAAGTCAGGCATAACAATGTCAGCCAAAATGGGACTGATTGGAGAGCCCATCGGAGTTCCACATATTTGCTTATAGTACTTACCATTAAACATAAAATTCGTGTTATCAAATTTCAACTTCTTCAATAAATTCTCTTAATAGGATTTTATTATTTATTTTTTTAAACATATGATAACGTTTACGAATACTTTTTTTAATTAACTCCAATGGGACATTAGAATATAAGGCTAGTCAAGTCTGTGCTATGAAGATTTGTATTCCTCTTAACAAAGAACTTTTTTATAGTATAAAAAGATGCCTGAAACCTTATAACCTAGGCTTAATTCCTAAACCTGGTTATATGTTAAATGATATTATAAGAAAAGGCAAAGACAAATTACATTCTTTAAGAAAAACTAATATATTTTATAAAATAAATTGTAGTGTAACAATATTTTACAGACAAATATTTAATTTAAATATGCAGTAATAACTAAATTTAAGGTAAAAATTATTTGCACAGTACATAATATTATTGTAAGCAAAATGTATTTAGTTCATGTATTTATTCACAGATACTTTGATAAGGATCCGAAAGGATTAAAACGTTAATAATTTCATTAAATTTTTACTAGCTGAAAAAAATCATTTTTTAATTTACTCACTAAATAATATTTTATTTCCAAAGTATAATAAATTTTTATTTTTTTGGTTCCTCAATAAGGGGAATGGGCCTTTTAATTGTGATGGGTCAAATTTTGATTTTTGATTTTTAATATACGTATCAAATGTATTTGAATATTTATTAACGTGGGACTATGACATTTTTGTATATAGAATTAAACGACCCGGCATTCTCATTTTCATTTATCGTATTATTAAATTTATTGATATACACCGTTTCCGAAAATTTTCTTGTTCTAAAATCTGGTTCCGTGTCTAATATCACGATATTGTTAAAATCCATATTATGCAACAGTTTGCAATGATTAGGTATTGGTTTATCTAACTTTTTCTTGATGTCTTTCAAATGGCCCTCCATCCGTTTAAAAATTCTACGTTTAGTTTTACCAATATATGACACTTCACAATCCGCACAGTCTATTTTATAGACTACGTTGGTGCGATTAGAATTTTTTATATCGTCCTTTCCCTTTTTAATTATACACGAAAGATTATTATTATTGGAATTAAGACCTAATTTTTTTTTTCAAAAATTTTTTCATCAAAAAATCTCAAACTACTTTTTTTTTTTTTTAATTTAAATGTAATACCTCATTTATTTCCATGAAAGCACTTATATTTGAAAATACGATTTTTACTCGATATCTCGAATATGATATATAATTTTTTGAAAATTTTTTTCCAAAAATTTTTGTCATAAAAAAATACAAAAAACACCAAATTTTTTTTTCTTTTTGGATGTAGTACCTAATGTATTTCTATGAGAGTACTAGTTTTAGAAAGTTCGTTTATAGTAATTTTTTGGATCTGATATCTATTTTTTTTTTTTTTTTTTTTTTTTTTCTGAAAATTAATAAAACAAAAAAATTAAAAAAACTGTAATATTTTTTTTTTGGTGATGAAAGTACTAATATTTGAAAATATTTTAACTGGTGATATTTAACAACTATTATGGAATTAAGAGAGAAATGTATGTAACTTCCAACTTTGGAGGTTTCGAAAATCTTGGGTATATAATCTTAATAATTTTTTTAGTTTTTACATTGGAGCTTTGCTTCAATTACTGTCAGTTATATACACTGTAAAAAGTAACTTTCTTAGATTTTCAAAAAAAATAGAATTTTTACGAAAAATTAGTGAATTTTTAAAAAATTTTGTAAATATTCGATAAAAATCGTAAATTTAATTTTAAAATTGTAAATTATCAATTAGCGCAATATATAAATAAATTATTGTCTACTTTATTGCCCTCTGTGTCAAAATGTTCCTCAACACTCGCATATTTCAAAATTATGGACGAAAAAGCCAACATCAGTAGTTATGTAAATTATCAATTTTTCTTGTGAATTGACAAAAAAAAATCGAGAAAACTCGATTTTTTTGTCAATGTACTAAAAGCATATATACAATTTTTTCGAAATTTTACTAATTTTTCGAAAATGTTCTAATTTTTTTGTTAATATAAGAAAGTTACTTTTTACAGTGTGTATAAAAAATTTATTTCGTATCATTACAATTTTTTTTAATTAATAAAAAATAATAAGCTTTTTTAAGTTCACGAAACAGGCCTAAAATCGCTTGTTTTTGGATTTTCAATCCTTAATTCATATTTTCTGAAGGGTTATAGATTAAAATTAACCATAAAATTGATTCTGATAAGTTTTTAGTTCTAAGACGATTTAAGTAAATTCAAATTTCTATGAAATGGTACGTTTTATCTGCTGTGGTGCACAGTGTGGAAAAATGGACAAAAATCGCTCTTGGACTGAGTTTTTGAGCTATCAACTAGAAACCTGTTTTGAACGGCTTTAAAATAAGTCGGATTTCGTGCATCACTGCGGATTTTTCAAATCTTTTATTTTTAATTAGCCTATTTACACTACCTCAACCTATTCATTTATCGAAATTTTCACTTCCTACATTTCTTGCACACTAAACCAAACGGGAATTTTTTTTGGATGTTAATCCTGCGTTATATACATAAAAATTAAAAAACATTTTTAAGTCAAAAAATATTAAATCATAATTTTTGCATATTTTATAATCTCATATTATACTCTTACTCTTTTATAATCTGCATTATTAGTAAATAGGCTAATTAAAAATAAAAAAATATGAAAAATCCGCAGTGAGACACGAAATCCGGCTTATTTTAAAGTCGTTCAAAACAGGTTTCAAGTCGATAGCTCAAAACCTCAGTCCAAGAGTGATTTTTGTCCATTTTGCCACACTGTGTGGCGTAACAGGGTTAAAATATAATTTATTTTGATATAGTGTAGGATGTTAAAATTAGGATAAAAGTAGGATGTTAAAGTGTAGCTTTGTTAAAAGTAAAATTTTGATTTTCCATTTTCTTGCAAAAATTAACCATTTTATTTTCCATGAATTTATGTGGTATAACATGATATAAGATACAACATGAAAATGATGCTAAACTTTATTACAGATAAATACCCAGAAAACTGAAGTTTAAATTTGAAAATTAAAATGAAAAAGAAAACCAAAAAAATTATTTTTTGGTCCTTAATTTAACAGAAAAGAAATTAAATACTTAAAACCAATGAAAAAATATAGCTAACATGTGTACGTAGAACATATTAAATTTTAATGACACTCGTTCAAACCGTTTTAGAGATTGCTATTTTAGTATGGTCTAAAAATTACTAACTGATTAAAAAGAAAAAATCTTTTACATAACTTTATAATAACTAATATTTTATTGATCGACGAAACGTCGCAAATAGATAAATAAATTTGATGAAAAAAGATGAACCCAATTACAAATTTTATATTCGTACGACTTAGACGATGAATTTCAAAAAAAAAAATTTCTAAAAACTTAAAAGTGAAAAGAAGTCTAATAATTTAGGCAAAAATTTTATTAAAAATAACCAATCATTTCATATTCATAATGATTTGAAAAGGCGAGGGTTAAATGAGAGATCGTGCCTCAAATAAAAAAGTCTTAGCTTTTTTATAATTCAGTGCAATTTTTTTATTATTTATTATAAGTGACTTTCATTACATTAAATTACACAAATATATTTTTTCATATATTTTGCATCTTTAATAATTTTTCTATCAAAAACTAACAGTCAGAATTAATAAAACTTTTGAGTTAAAAGTGTCGTGCCATATTAATTGCTGAAAAGGCCGAAAATATTTTTTTGTCCTCCCGGGCGTAAAACTCGTGCGTAAAGAATTTTCTGAACTCGTTCTACGCCTAGGGGGGCAAAAAATAGTGTAAGCACCATGGGCGAAATACTTTAGACACGAGCGTGAACACAAATCACTCGTGCCCGGCTTCGCCGAGCACTCGCGTTAGTGCTCACGCTAGTGCCGAAACTTTTACGCCCTTGATACTTAATATACTATTATTAATTTAATCATAAAGGAATTGACCTCCAGGTCTAACATTTTGCACTTTGCATAGTTCTTTTTAATTATATTTTCTTATTATATGCAAAATTTTATTAAAAACCAACAGTGAAATCTTTCATCTGTATAACAAACTTAAGTTGTTTTTCGAAGAAACGTAAAATATGTCCAAGAAGTACTCATGACCTAAAAAATTTTATTACTTATTTAGTTTTAAAATAATTCAAATGCATTAAGTAAGGCTGTACCTGATTATAAGTAGCCATATTGACTGGTATAAAGAAAGCGTTAATGCTAAGTGTACGGGAACATCTCATTAGCATCATTTTTATCACTTTTCTTGTCTCAACAGAAGCGTCTTCCCAATTGGAATCGTATCTTAAATAATAAAAATATTATTTTGCAATATAAAAAAATTTTTTTATTGTAAGAATCAGACTTACACAGTGTTAAAAAGTTTTTCATTGGCATCGGTAATGCTTTGAGCGTGTCTATAGAGTAAAAACATCATAACTGCAACAGTTAGAAGAAATAACGTGCATTTGATTGCCGTTTTAATATCATCATTAGCAACCACCTAAAATTTTTTCCTTTACTAATTATTATTTTTAAAATTAATTTCTATTAACTTACAGCAACACCGCATAAACTTATTAAAATAAGTGATAAAAACATTAGCAAGCCTAAGAATTTTTTGTGGAATTTTTTGAATTCATCAACAAAACTAAAAAAAAAATCAAGTACATTATTTAAACATTTAAAGAGCTTTGTACTTATGCTTACTTTAGGATATCTTGATGCAAAACAATACAATCAATTAATTTTTTATATTTCATTTCTTCTGTATTTAAATTTTCTAAAGCCACTTGGATGCGGAATCTAAGGAAAAAGTTCTGATTAGGTTTTAAAAGACTTCAAAAAATATGGATAATTTACCTAAGAAGATTAATCAATCCAACACATTGCTCGGCAAAATTTGCAAAGAAACAAGCTATTGCAAGTCCAATTATGACATCTAAAACAACACAGAAAACGAGATGAAAATATATTTTATAGAAATGTTCCTGTTCATCGACAAAATGCTCCATCATAAATAGGTGTTCTTTAATCCTTGTTTCATTTAAAGGCGTGATAATGTCCATTATTGGTGTTATCAGAGGAATTAATGCAATTAATGTTGCCATTATTGCACACGCGACTGCAAAAATATTAATTCAGAAAGTTTTAATTTTAAATCGACTTTAACAATAATTCACCTATGTAAAAGTAGCACGTCATTTTTCCTGTATCAGCTGCTTTCATTAAAATTAACAATTCAATTCTGTCTGTAACGTGTTTCCAAAAACTGTCAATATTATTAAGAAAAGATTTTATCTGCAAAAAATCAAGAAATCAATAAATAAAATAATTGATTTCTTCGAAACTTACAGTTTTTATTCGATACGTTTTGGAATAGATTCATTGAAAGGGTAAGCAACTACGCAATTTAGGTGCACAGCAAATAATTTAGGAATTTATTGAACCAATGGAAGAAAAGAACTCTATTTATAACCTCATCTCTGATTTATATGCTTATTGATTATAAAAAAATTATTCATAGTATATACCTGTTTTTTAATTTATGAATATTAAAAAATATACCTATACAAGTTGAATTTATTACTCGTTCGATTTTTAATATTAAATAAAAATCTTGATTTTTGAGCTATAACAATTTTTTTCATTAATTTTACCATAAATTTTTTGCAATTACATATTTAAGGTCGTTCTTTCCACCTCGGGATGTTTTTTGAGCAACATATTTGTAACTGAAATATTTTAGCCATATATATTTATAATAATTTTTTAATGAACGGATCTATGCTTTTCAGTATTTGGTACAAGAGTATAAAAAAAAAAAAAATTGAAAATGTTTTTAAAAAAAAAGTTAAAAATGATCGAAATTTTATAAACAATTAGCTGTAACTTATTACTGAAGAGGTTTAGTGAAAAATTTCCCACGATACTTCCCCCTAAAATTGAATGATCTTCAATATGAGCCAAGCAGAATTTTGACCCAAGTTGCCCAGATCTGAAATCACAGGCTTTTATGAACCAAAAATCGCAAAAATTTAACTGGTCCTATTTGTTTAAACAAATAAACATTTTCAATTTTTTTTTTTTTTATTCTTGTACCAAATACTGAAAAGCATTGATTCTTTCATTAAAAAATTATTATAAATAAATATATGGCTAAAATATTTCAGTTACAAATATGCTGCGCAAAATGTGGATAGAACGACCTTGAAATTAATTTAACTTATATTGCAAAAATAAATGAAAAAATTGTTAGCTCAAAAATGAAGTATTTTTATTTAGTAATAAAAAATATACGTCTCGATATTAGGAAGAATATGGTAAACATTTTTTGAAATGAAATTTTGGATTATATTAAAATACTTGCTCGTAAAGGTCAATTTTACCTGTGTCTTGTTGATTACACAATGCAAGTATATAACTATTATGATTAGGAGTAGACAAATTTCCGACAATTCTTGAATTCGGAGTTTTGATTTGCTTTTATTTTTATACAACTTAACCAACTAAAAAAATATTTAGAAAATTGAATAATTATTGCTTTTTAATATAGTATTTCTGATTTTTTAAATTACCATAAGAATCTTTACTAAAAATAGATGCATTATCAAAACATATTTCACAATTTTCGATTTAATTCCTTTGTCGTAAGGCCAAATTCCCATTAACTTTGATATAATCTTATACTCCTTAAAATATTTTTTAAAATAGTCAGAATGAGCCATGATAACTTATTCATGTTCTTATTTTTAAAGACTATACCAAAGACTAAGGCAAATAGTAGTTAATAAAAATAATGTAAAAGTCTACGATTTATTGCAATTTATAGATTTTTATACATGCGTATTACAATTATTATTATAGATTATTTGTTTATATTTTTATTTTTTCTAGAAGGTATTATTAGATTACAGACAAAAATGCAAGGTAAAACCATTGTCACCTTGAAAATTATAGAATTATAGAATTTTGGTATTTCTACAGTTGAGATATTCAAATTATTCTAAGGTTGGTGGTTTAGCAAAATAGCAGTTTTACCGTAAAAGGAGTTGAAATTTCGCAAAATTGTTCATTTTTAGCGAAAAATTTTTCTACAGAATACCTGTTAACACTACTTTTTTGTTTACATTGGTGGTTTTATAAATAAATTTAGTTTTACAATGCCACAAAAAAAGAAAACTTTGGTGTAAATTGGCCAGATTTATCCCTGAAATGTTAAAAATATGTGAGATTTTATAATTTTTGCTCACAAAAAATGTTTTAAAATTAAGCCAAATTAGGAAATTCTTTCTACTAAGCTTATGAATTCTTATCTGGAATCACCCTTATACATAAACTTTGGTAAAAATAAATATTTCCATAAAAGTCGCCCTTTTCCAATTTCATCAGTACTTTTCATTGATTTTATGAAAATAAAAAAATAATTTTTTCTAAAAATTAAATTAATTGATTATATAGATATCTAATGAGAGTAACATAGGATTTTAAAACTTGGAACCCTATATTTGCAGACCCAGTTCAATGAAATAAATGGAGGGTGTCAAGGATATTTTTTGAACATTATAAACTGATCCATAACCATTTGGTGCGATTTGGTAAACCCCCTAGTAAGTTCGTAAACTTTTTTGCACATCCATTCCAATCAATAAATAACTCCATTTATCTTTAATAGAAATAGTTTTTATTTATACATTTTTAAAATCCAAACAATTATAAATACACTTGAATTCTTAAATACCAAAATATACATTGAATAATTAAAATACTTAATAACGAGATAACTATTTTATAATAATAATAAATATTTAATGAACATATATTTATAAATAATAAAAATGATAATAGTGAATATAAAATTAATAGTCAATAAAACTTTGATTAAAAAACAGATAATTTTTACTTTTTTAATTTTTTGTTGTTTTCCTGAGGAATGTAAAGTATCTGCCGGAAGTTTTCATAACCTAAAAAAAATTATTTTTTATATTATTACTTTTATCCTTTTTAATGTTACTCAAAGGGAAATTGTTATTAGTTTAGGCATAGACTCCTATTTCATAATCATCTTTTTGCTGATAGGTTCATTAAATTTTTCAACGAATAACCAAGTTTTTCGGATCGTTGATTATATATATCGCATATGCGAGTATGAAATCTGTTTTTGCCGAAAATGATCCAATTTCCCACAATAGAACCTTTTATGTTATGTTTCAAGGGTTTTTTAAGATTTTTATTTGTTATTCCTGTTTTTTTTTGGTAATTTAATACGAATATGACATTTGTTTTTATTTAAAATGTCTAATTAGTTTGTTAAAATAAGCACTTTAAATAAAATGCCCGTATCGAAATATTTTATCGGTATTCCGATCAAAAATTGATCAGATTTCTGATCGGAATTTGATCGAATTTCCGTTCGAACTTTTGATCATATTCTCATCGAAAAATTGATGAAAATCTTCGTAAATCGAGTTTCCCATAAAAAAATTTTGATCGAGGCATAATTTTTAATTTTTCAAGGTTGAGAAAAACCTACAAGAAATGCACAAGTAATATTTTTTAGGTCTCTTTAAAATGTAAAGTATAAATTGTATCGCCGAATTAATTTTAATTGTTTAAAGTCCAGATAAAATTTAATTAAACCTAAAAATTCATGTTTACTCCCATTTTTACTTTTTTTGGAGGAATTGTATGTAAAAACTATTGTTAATTTTGGAAAAAGTAAACATTTTTAACTCTCGAAAAGTTTTTATAAAATTTTGGTAATAAAAAGTTCTCTAACCATTGGGCCATAATAGGAATACAAATAACTATTTTTCTATTCTTTGAGAGATCTCAGTGCTAATAGTTGGGCATTGTTTTTAATTATAAATTTTAAATAAAGTACCTGCGTGTAAGTAGCCATGTTAATTGGTATAAAGAAAGCTTTGATACTTGGTGGATGTGAACATCTTAACAACATCATTTGTATGCATTTTTGTGTTTCAATAGAAGCCTCTTCCCAATTAGAATCGCATCTGTAAGAAAATATAATTTTTATTGAAAAACAAACTACTGGGTACGTGAAAAACGATACAGATTGTGCCCTCGTACGAAATGTGAGTTACAAATCGAAAAGATTGATTATTATCCAAAAAGTTCGTATTTAAATTAATTATTAAATAAATATATAATTGGACATAACAAATATTAATTTAACAAAAGTATGATTAAAAATTATTACAAGTTGATTGACATTTTTCGAATTCTTAATATTGAACTTACATGCTGTTAAATAGTTCGTCGTTTGCATCGATAATACTTTGGGCATGTTGGTAAAGTAGTAAAATCGCAATTGAATTAGTAATAAAATATATTGTACATTTTATTGCTATTTTAATGTCATTTTGGAGAATTACCTAAAATTTTTTCTTTTTTTATTAATTTTTATATTTAATATTGAATTATATTATATTAACTTACTGCAACACCACATAAAGTTATTAACATTAGTGATAAAAACATTAGGATCCCCAGTACTTTACTATAACATTTTTTAAATTTATCAACCAAGCTAAATAAAAGATTAAATAAATAAATTATTTAAAAAATATATTGAAAATTAAATATAATTTATTCTAATACTCAAGAATATCTAGGTGAAAAGCTATGCAGTCAATTATTTTTTGATGTTTTACTTTTTTTGTATTTGATTTTTTTAAAGCAACTTTTATTCGATGTCTGGAAAAAAATTCTGATTAGGTAGATTTCATAAGACTTAAGTTTTTAAAAAATATGGCTGATTTACCTGAGAACATCAGTTAATCCATTAAAAAGCTGAGCTAAAGTAGCAAATAGACATGCTAATGCAAGTACAATCGTGTCAGCTAAAACAAGGCACATAACCAGATGAAAATATATTTTATAGAAATGTTTCTGTTCATCGACAAAATGCTCCATCATAAAGAGGTGTTCTTTAACCCTTGTTTCATTTAAGGGATAGAAAATATCCATTATTGGCGTTATCATTGGAGTTGATGCACCTAATGTTCCCATTATTGTGCACGTCACTGCAAAAATGTTAATTTAGAAAGTTTTATTTTTAAATCGATATTAGCATTAATTTACCTATGTAAAAATGGCACATCATTTTTCCTGTATCAGCTGATTTTAAGAAAATTTTCAACTCCCTCTTTCTTTTAATATTCTTTGCTTGATTTTCAATATCATCTAGAAGTGAAATTAGCTAAAGAAAAAAAAATGTATTTAAAATAATTATCTTCATAAAAGCAGAAGCTATAGGCCTAAGTTTATAAAATATTTAGCATCACTGACACTTTTTTTGTAAGTACACTGTAAAAAGTAACTTTCTTAGATTTTCAAAAAAAATAGAATTTTTTCGAAAAATTAGTGAATTTTCAAACAAATTTGTAAATATTCGATAAAAATCGTAAATTTGCTAAATTTAGTTTACTAACGAAAAATTCGAGAATTCTCGATTTTTTTTCTGATTTTACGAAAAAAATTGTAAATTCACAACTATTTTTCGAAAATTTACAACTATTTTTTGTAAATTATCGAAAAAAAAAATTGTAAATTATCAATTTTTCTTGCAAATTCACAAAAAAAAATCGAGAATTCTCGAATTTTTCGTTAGTAAACTAAATTTAGTACTTATACGATTTTTTTCGAATATTTACAAATTTTTTCGAAAATTTACTAATTTTTCGAAAATGTTCTAATTTTTTTGTTTATATAAGAAAGTTACTTTTTACAGTGTAAGTAAGTAAAAAATAATTAAATTATAAATAATGTACTTTAGGTAACGCCAATATTAAATTCTACGTTTGATATATTTTGATTATAACGCGCAGATATAAATTCTTAAAATTAAGTTGTTGTATTCGCGAAGATTGAAATATAATAGCAATTTTTATATAAGGGACAAAGTATTGGTTTTGAATTCGCATGCAGTTATATGCAAGAAATAATGCAAATGACGTGGGACAGTGGAAGAACATATTTTTTCTTGTGATTTTAAACATAGTTTTGCATATAATGGAAAAAATAGTTATCTCTACAGGATAAAAAATAGGCTTTTTGCACTAGATATGTAAATAAATTACTCTTACCTGTTTTTTATTTAAATAAAAATGGAACCATATAGCTTTTACGATAAGCAATAAAAAAATTTCAGACAGTCCTCCAATAACAAGATTTGATTTGTTTTTATTTTCGTATAATTTAAACACCTGTAAGACAAAAAAATAATGATTTTTGCAGTCCATAATAATGAATTTATTTTGCTAAAAATACCATAAGAAATTCTATCAGAGTACCATGTATAAACATAGCATATTTTATAATTTTAGATTTAATTCCTTCATCGTAAGGCCAAACTCCAATTATCATTAATAAAATTTTCACTTCCTTAAAATACTTTTTAAAATAACTTGAATGCACCATTTTATTATCACATGTTACTTTTCCAAAATTCTAATAAAGACTGCGGTAAAAAGCTCGATAAATAATTAACAAACAGAAAGCATACGCACTCGATTTATTGGATTTATTGATTCTCTGGATTCAGAAACTTTCTTAGGGGCTGCGGCCAATTTATAAAAAAAAAATACGAATTACTTATTATTATTAAAAATTATTGTAAATGAAAAACAAAAATTTACAAAAGATAATTATTTAATTACTGGAGTATGAATAATAGTGAAAATATTTTGTTCAATAAAACTTTTCCCGAGTAAAAAAATTATAAATTCTTCCTCTGAGTCATTGCTTGTCAATGTTTCCAAAATAAAAATAAATACTATATAGCATAAGCAATTATAGCATTAATAGGAAGTACACGTGTACGATTTACTGCAACTTATGGATTTTTTAGTGCGAATTGAAATTTTAATTATGGAATATTTATTTAATTTTTTAATTGTATTTGTTATAAAAATAATATTTTTGAGACTAAAGAAATTTTAATACGATATGTATCGTTATTTAGTAAAAAGTAAAAATCGTTCAATTAAAAATTACTGAAGTCTTTTTATTTAGTGGTATTAGGTCGAGGGGGTGGTTTACGACACAGCTAAGAAATTAATGACTTTATACCGGTATAGAATTAAATTTCAAGCGTTTTTAGAAACAAATACGTTTAAAATAACTAAATTAATAATAAATTGACGGTAAAAATCTATTTACGAAATTCAAATACTATTTTAAATATTAAGTTTTAATATTAAAAACCGAAAAAACCGTGGTTTTGGACTTTGAAATATATATCCTTATATAAAAATTAATCAAATTTAATAAGCTTACACATTTTTATTGATTTTCCATTTAAAAATTTTTTAATTTTTCAATAACAGAAATTGAAAAAAAGTATATTTTGAAAAAAAGAAGATACAAAAAATCTGCATAATTCTGTCATATAATAAATTAATCAATATATTGAAAAATCATAATTTAATCCTAGAATAGATTCCATACTTACCAGTAGTATTAATTAATTGTAAAATAGATTAATCATAAATTAATATAGATTAATTGCATAATTTTTTTTAAAAACTATGTAATTGTATTTGCATTAATCCACACACAATGTAAATAGAGTATACGTCAATATTTTAGAGACAAATATTTAATTTAAATGTGCAGTAATAACTAAATTTAAGGTAACAATTATTTGTACAGTGCATAATATTATTGTAAGTAAAATGTAATTAGTTCATGTATTTATACACAGATGTTTTGATAAGGATTGGAAAGGATTAAAACGTCAATAATTTCAATAAATTGTTGCTAGCCAGAAAAAATCATTTTCTAATTTATTTATTAAATATAATTTTATTTCCAAAATATAATAAATTTTCAATTTTTTTCTATATTTCCATAAGGATTTCCATCAAACTACCAATTGTGAACACAATGCATTTTGTAATTTTATGTGTGATTCCATCATCGTAATGCCAATTTCCAGAAATTCAAAAAAAAATTTCAATTCTTTGAAATATTTTTTTAAATAATAAGAATTCGTCATAGTTTTATTACATGTTAAAGTCTTTATTCGGAAAGACTCGCAAAAACTAAATTATATATTTAATTATATTTTCTTTATTTATAATTTAAAAAACACTTTTAGATTTTAGTTTTTATTTTAATATAGTAAATTTTTTTAGTTTGTTTTGATTTTTTCTGGTTAGATTGGATTTTTTTCCTCAGTAACCCAAAAACACAAACTTGTCCTCAGAATGTCCTGAAGATAAGTTGAATCATCTTAAGATATCTTGCTAAGATATTTTGAGGACATGTTTGCGATAGCTATACAGGATATCCTATTCCTGTTCCAAAATACAAACATTTATAAATACACTTGATTTCTTAAAAACCAAAATATACATTGAATAATTATAATATTTAATAGCGAGGAAACTATTTTACAATATTAATATTGATTGTACATATATATTAATAAGCATTGCATACATTTTATTATACACTGAAAATTATTTAAGTTTTCTATTATCCTAGTCACTTGCATAGTACAGTAAGTGACATTGCCCGCAAGTAAACGCTCGAGTATTTTTACCGTGGGAGGGACAAGGGCAAGTGCTAAAAACTTTGATTATACGCTCCTGATTTACCTTCACTACGATACTTTCGGGAGACATATCCCCCCCATTAGAATGCTGTAATACGAAGTAAGATTCTAGTGTAAATGTTTATTTTAAAAAATTTTGTAAATTTGAACCTATATAAAAAAAAGTAAATATATAGTATAAACAAAAATCAAATGATTATTTAAAGTAAATTGGCAACGATTCTGTAGCACTGCTTCCCGAAAATCGGCTTTAAAACCAACAAACAGTTAATAACGTAACGACATAATACAATATATTGACAATCAAACGAAAAAGATTTTCAGTGTGAAATAAAACTAAAATTGATTTAAGATTGAATCTGTAAAAGACTATACAATTTTTTCTAATGACAAATAAAATTGTATAATAATAAAAATATCAATAATAACAATAATTATAATTATATAAATGAATATAGTAAATAAAACAAATAATTTTTGCTTCATTAAGTTTTCGTTGTTTTCCTCAGGAAGGTAAAGTAACTGACAGAAGTTTTCAGAACCTAAAAAAGTTATTTTTTATATTATTATTTAAGAGGGCTGGTTTCAGACATTATTTTAGATATCAACCAATCAGAGGCTGGGTAAAGTATTAATTTTGCCCAACAAAATAAGACTTTGATTTTTAATTAAATTAAAAATGAAAAATGTGGCTATGCTTTTCCTAGATTTGAAAAATGACAGGCCCGGCTTCCCGATAGAACCAAGCAAAATCCTTCGAGATGCTGTTTTTTATGTTTAAAACATTTCAAAATTTTTTCCCAGAAATTCAAAAAAAAAAAAACTTAAAACCGGTTTGTGAACTTACAACCAACGAACATGGAACATGTTTAAATTTATATTTTGAATCTTGAAGCCTATATAACTTTAAGTAAAAAAAAATAATGTTTAGCTCTGAAAATCTTTTATATTCTATACCATAATTGGATATCTTTTAAGAAGTGATTAAAGACGTCTTTAAAGATTTGATTCAAGATGTAATTATAGACGTTGGCTAAGATGTATTTTAAGACGTCCTTGTTTACAACAGGGCCCTTTATCGAAATTATAAGTCCCTAAACTCAAATTATTTTAAGTCCCTAAACCAGGATTATTCTAAGTCCATTTAACCCTCCCCCCCCCAATGACATGCTTGAAGTAAGCTCCCCTGCCTATAAACATGTTCCATGTTAAAATAAAACAAGAAACATTCTAATATGCATGTAATAGTATTAAGTTTATGTTAGGGCTTAAAGGATAAAAAAAAAGTCATAAATTTTACTGGCGAATTAACTTTAAAATTGACAAAAGTCTAGATTAAATTTAAAAAAAACTAAACTTCATTTTTACTCCCATTTTTACCTTTTTTGGAGAGATTGTATGTAAAAACTATTGTTAATTTTAGAAAAAGCAATCATTTTTAACTCTTGAATAGTTTTTACAAAAGTTTGATAATCAAAAGTCCAGTTTTATGTATGATTGGGCCATAATAATGGGATAACAAATGATTATGTTTCTATTCTTGGAGAAACCTTAGTGCTAATAGTTGGGCAGTTCTTTTAATTATAAATTTTAATTAGAGTACCCTCGAATGTACCTGTGTGTAAGTAGCCATATCCACTGGTATAAAGAAAGCCTTAATGCTTGGTGGATGTGAACATCTTAACAACATCATTTGTATTAATTTTTGTGTTTCAATAGAAGCGTCTTCCCAATTAGAGTCGTATCTGTAACAACAAAAAAATGATTAAAAATTATTACAAGCTGATTGAAATTTTTTGAATTCTTAATATCAAACTTACATGCTATTATATAATTCTTCATTTGCATCGATGATACTTTGGGCATGTTGGTAAAGTAGTAAAATCATTATTGAAATGCCAGCAAAAAGTATTGTACATTTTATTGCCATTTTAATGTCATTTTCAACAATTATCTAAAAATTTTTCTTTTATTAATTTTTATTTTTAATATTGAATTCTACACTGAAAAAAAATTCCGGTTGCCGCAGCCGGAATTCCAGTTGCCGCAACCGGAAATTCCAGTTGCCGTAACCGGAAATTCCCGTTGCCGCAACCGGAAATTCCAGTTGCCGCAACCGGAAATTCCAGTTGCCGCAACCGGATGTTCCGGTTGCGGTAACCGGAATTTTTTTTCAGTGTATTAACTTACTGCAACACCACATAAGCTTATTAACATGAGTGATAAAAACATTAGGATCCCCAGTACTTTACTATAACATTTTTTAAATTTATCAATCAAGCTAAAAAAAAGATTGAATAAATAAATTATTAAAAAAGTTATATTGAAAATTAAATATAATTTTATACTAATAATACTTAAGAATATTTTGGTGAAAAGCTATACAGTCAATTATTTTTTGATGTTTTACTTTTTTTCTATTTGATTTTTTTAAAGCAACTTTTATTCGATGTCTGGAAAAAAATTCTGATTAGGTAGATTTCATAAGACTTAAGTTATTTTTAAAAAATATGGCTGATTTACCTAAGAACATCAATTATTCCAATAATGTACTGAGCTAAAGTTGCAAAGAGAAAAGCCAATGCAAGTCCAATCATGATAACTAAAACCAGGCACAAAAGTGAATGAAAATATATTTTATAGAAATGTTTCTGTTCATCAACAAAATGCTCCATCATAAAAAGGTGTTCTTTAACCCTCGATTCATTTAAGGGATAGAAAATATCCATTATTGGCGTTATCATTGGAGTAGACGCACCTAATGTTGCCATTATTGTACACATTACTGCAAAAATAATAATTTAAAAAGCTTTATTTTTAAATCGACATTAGCATTAATTTACCTATGTAAAAATGGCACGTCATTTTTCCTGCATCAGCTGATTTTAAGAATATTTTCAATTCCCTCTTCCTTTGAATATTCTTTGCTTGATTGTCAATATCATCTAGAAGTGAAATTAGCTAAAGAAAAAAAAATATATTCAAAATAATTATTTACATAAAATCAGAAGTTATACGCTTAAGTTTAACATTTTTTAAAACTTTTGTAAATAAGTAAGTAAAAAATAATTAATTATAAATAATGTATATAGTTTAGTATAACGCCAATAATAAAATCTGCGTTTGATATAATGATATAGATTATAACGCGCAGATGCCAATTCTTAAAATTAAATTCATGTTAAATGTATTCTAATATTGAAATATAATAGCTACTTTTTGCAGCTTTTTTTGCTTTAGATATGTAAATTAATTACTCTTACCTGTTTTTTATTTAAACAAAAATGCAACCATATTGCTACTATGGTTAACAATAAAAAAATTTCAGACAGTCCTCCAATAACAAGATTTGATTTGTTTTTATTTTCGTATAATTTAAACACCTGTAAGACAAAAAAATAATGATTTTTGCAGTCCATAATAATGAATTTATTTTGCTAAAAATACCATAAGAAATTCTATCAGAGTACCATGTATAAACATAGCATATTTTATAATTTTAGATTTAATTCCTTCATCGTAAGGCCAAACTCCAATTATCATTAATAAAATTTTCACTTCCTTAAAATACTTTTTAAAATAACTTGAATGCACCATTTTATTATCACATGTTACTTTTCCAAAATTCTAATAAAGACTGCGGTAAAAAGCTCGATAAATAATTAACAAACAGAAAGCATACGCACTCGATTTATTGGATTTATTGATTCTCTGGATTCAAAGACTTTCTTAGGAGCTGCAGCCAATTTATAAAAAAAAATACGAATAAATATTATTATTTTTACAAATTTTTGTAAATGAAAAACATAAATTTACAATAGATAATTTTTTAATTACTGGAGTATGAATAATAGTAAAAATATTTTGTTCGATAAAACTTTTTTCGAATAAAAAAGTTACTAACTCTTCCTCTTGAGTCATTGCTTGTAGCAACGTTGTTCATTTGAAAAATGCATGGATTTGTGATTAAGGATTTCGGTCTACTTTATATTATCAAAAGATATAAAACGATGCAGCCTTTACCTTGAATTATTACTAAATTTTTTGGGGTAAAAATGAAAGAATTTATAATAGAAAATAAATATTTTTTTAATTAAGTAGACAATTTTATTTTTACCATAAATTACATATTTTACATTAGTGTTATTGAAAAAAGGACACGTATGTAAATTTATATATAAATAATAGACATTTTTATTGATAATCTAATACTATTGTTTGTTTTTTTCCTTTCTACGTGTAATGTAATAATCAAATTTAGTTAATAGAATTATGCTTTTTCTAAAAAACAACTATAATTTTAAAAAATATTCTGTAATATTTAAAATTTCTCCTTCATTCTAATTCAGTATTTAGTATAAAGCAAATAAAAATTTAGCAAAATTAATATAATTTCTAATTTTTAGCCAAAAAAATTTGGAGAAATTTTATTAACAATTTATTATTGTTTATTCTTCAACATAATTTTCTGTAAATCCCTGTTTCAGGATTTATAAGATTTTTTTATAGTAATAAATAAATTTTATTTCATTATATAATAAATTACAAATTCCAACTAATTTCAATTAAATTTTTAGCTTTTTAAAATATTTTAAAAAATAATATTAGTGTGATATCATTTTCCAAAACAAAAATAAAAACTATAGAATAAGTAATTAGCCTTAATAGGAAGTACACGTGTACGGTTTATTGATACTTATGGATTTTTTAGTGCGTATTGCAATTTTAATTATGGAATATTTATTCATCCATACGTCAAAATTTTACAAAATTTTATTAATAACAATTAACTTTTTATTTTTATTTGTTTTAAAAATAATATTTTGGAGTCTAAAGAAATTTTATTACGATATCTACCGTAGTTTTCATAAAAAGTAAAAATAGTTTAATTAATAATTACTGAAGACTTTTATTGGGTGCTTTTACCTAAATAAAAAATGTAAAATTTAATTTTTTTATTATTTCATAAATCAAGAACTAGTTAAATTTTTTTTTTAGTGATATTAGGACGAGGGGGTGGTTTTCGACACAGTTTAGAAATTAATGACTTTAAAACGGCGTAGAATTGAATTTCAAGCGTTTTTAGACACAAATATATTTAAAATAATTAAAATTATAATAAAATTGACGGTAAAAATCTACGAAAAATATTTACGAAATTCAAATACTATTTTAAATATTAATTAAGTTTTAATATTCAAAACCGAGAAACCGTGGTTTTGGACTCTTAAGTGTCTAGTTTATTAATTAACAGAATATTAATTACTAATTTAAAAAACTTTAAATTTACATGTGGCCTGTATTTTAATTTAACATAGTATAGCATTTTAAAATTGATCAAAATTAACAAGTTTCACCAACTTTAAACTAATTTCTTTTTTCAATTTTAATTTCATAATTTACAAAATTTTCCAATAGTATAGGTTGAAAAGAGCATACAATAAGAATGAAATGTAACAATTATTCGGTTTCTTGCTTCGTTTTTAAGTTTAGGCTGTTTTTCTGAGAAAATTAAAGTACGAATAAGAAGTTTTAATAACCTGAAAAAATTAATTCTCTATAAAATAATTGTTTTAATTAAAAGTATTATTGTTTAACATACTTTTGTATAAGTAACCATGTCCATTGGTATAAAGAAAGCCTCAATGCTTGGTGGCTGCAAACATCTCACTAACATCATTTGTATTAATTTCTGAGTTTTTAAAGAAGCGTCTTCCCAGTTAGAATCGTATCTTAAATTAAAAAAATAGGTTTTAATGTGTAAATGAAAATTTTTACTACATAAAAATTCGGTTTACATGCTATTGAACAGTTTGTCATTGGCATCAACGATTCTTTGAGCGTGTCCATATTGGAAAAACGACAAAACTACAATAGCTATAAAAAATAGCGTGCATTTTATAGCCGTTTTAGCATCATCTTGAAGAATGACCTGAATATTGTTTGACGTTAATAACTTTGTATTTCAATAATATTCAGAAATAAAATATTTTTTTCAACTTACTGCTACACCACACAAGCTTATCAATGGAAGGGTAAAAAGCATTAGGATACCAAATAATTTTTTGTAACAATTCTTAAATTTATCAAGAAAACTAAAAAAATAATTTTGTGTATTAATTTGGCGAAATATTTAAAAATGTTTATTCTTACTGAATAATTTCTTGGTGAAAAGCTATGCAATCGATTATTTTTAGATATTTTACATCTTCTGCGTTTGAATTTTCCAAAGCCATTTTTATACGATATCTGAACGAAACATCAATTAAATAATGAGTAAATATAGAAATCAAAATCCTAATACCTATTGATTAATTACCTGAGTATATTAAATAGCCCAATAATATGTTGACCTATACTAGCAAAGAAACAAAATGCTCCAAGTACGGTTAAAATAGCCACGATAACACAAATTACTGTAAAAGCGTATATTTTATAGAAGTGTTCCTGCTCATCGACAATAAATTCCATCAAAATGAGGTGCTCTTTAACCCTCGGTTCATTCAAAGGCTTAACAATGTCCATTATTGGTGTTATCATTGGAGTTAATGATCCTAAGAATCCAAATGATAAGCACAAAACTACAAAAATGATACCTGCTTTAAAAAAAATTTTATATAAATATCTTTAACTTACCTATGTAAAAGAAATTCGTCTTTTTCCCTGTATCAGCAGCTTTTTTTAAAATTTGTAATTCGATTCTTTCTACTGTAGTTTTCCAATGAGCGCAAATATCATCAAGAATTGATTTTATCTATGAAATAAATAGGAAAATAATTTATAAAGTTATTCCGTTTCATATACTGTTTTTAATTTTTGTGTAAACCTGATTTTCGTTGATCCAAAAATGGAGCCACATAGCATCTGTTATTAAGAGTAAGAAAAATTCAGATAAAGCCTCAAGAACAAGATTTGATTTGTTTTTGTTTTCATACAATTTAGTTAGCTGTTTTGTAAAAAAAGATAAATGTGCAAATATTTTCTTTCAATAATTTAATAAATATACATTTTTTTTTAATTACCATAAGAATTTCTATCATACGAGCAGTTGCAATCGCGATGAATCTTATAATTTTAGGTATGATTCCATTATCGTAAGGCCAAATTCCAACAATTTTTAATAAAATTTTTAATTCTTTAAAATATTTTTTAAAATAATAAGACTGCGCCATAATTTTATTACATATTTTTATTCGGAAAGACTAACAAAAACTGAGCTCAATAATTGTTAAGAAAACGATTTATTGCATTTATTGATTTTAACTTGAAACGCATTGTCTATTTTTACTTATACTATACGTATGTTATTAACTATATTTGCATTAAATAATCTTAGATAAGGTGAAATTATAGACATTTCAATAAATATTTCCTAGTATCAAAATTTTAGAGCCTTAAGGGGGTAATAGGGGCTTAAGTGTATATTATGTGCTTTATTTTAGCTGCCATAATAGAATTGCATTAACTTGCCTCTTTGCTGTTTTAGCTCAAAATTTTTTTTTAGACGTCGACTAAATGTTTTAAAAACTACAAATAATATTTCAAATTTCCTCTCCATGTTATATTCAGCATATAGTAAAGCAAATAAAAATTTAGCAAGCTTAATATGTAAAATTTTATTGAAAATTTATTGTTAATTATTCTAAATAGTTTCCTTTGAATTCCTGTTTTAGAATTTATTTGTTTTCGTAAAAAATAAATTTTATTTCATTATCTTCAGGCCAAATTTTATACAATTTCAATAAAATTTTTTGCTCTTTAAAGTATTTTAAAAGATAATATGAATGTCATTTCATAAAATTACTCGCAGTATAATTACATGTTTTCCCTTACTAAAATAAAAATAAAAACTACAGCATAAGTAATTAGCAGTAAAGTAGGAAGTACACGTGTAAGTTTTACTGCAACTTATGGATTTTTTCCAAAATACTATTCATAACAATTAATTTTTTAATTTTAATAAATAAAATTTAATACGATATCTAAGATTTTTTTGGGTAGATATTCCTCAATTGATGTATCTGAAACTAATTCTTGGGTCTTCAAATCGGTTCTAAAGTATTTTTCGCTCAAAGTTTAACATCGAAAATAATTTATCAGCCGAATTTTCACCCTCCTAGGTCTTGTCCTTGATTTTTTATATCCATTTTAGTTTTTACTGCATTTTTGATTTTTTTAAGTTTTAAGAGCTCAATAAATATTATAAATTCTTCCAAACGATTATTTTATTGTAAAAAAATTTTTCTTCTGATATCTGTATAGGAAATTTTAAATTAAGGATAACGTTTACGAATACTTTTTTTAATTAATTCCAATTGGACATTAACTCATTAACGGAGAGTTTTGGAAATGAGCAAAAATAAGTATATTCCCTTATAGATAAGTGGCTAAAAAGTTCATCCTTCTGATAAAATTTCATGCTCTTTTAGAATCTGATATTAGTTTTCACCTACAACCCTTAAAAATACCCTAAAAACGGGGATGAAAGGGATAGGTCAAGCATTATTAGGAAATGTTTGGAAAAATCAATGAAAAAAGTATCCAGTTTTATTGAAAAATGTTTAAAAATAATATATTTTATGTAAATTTAAATAATCTTCGTATACATTGAGGTCTCATACATTTTTTACAACCCTTAAAAGGTGGATAGGGGTGGTACTCCAGTCAAAATACGGGTTTGGTTGTATTAATACTGACCAACACCAGATTTGTTCTGCTATAGGTTTTTTGGCTCGCTGAACACGAGAATTGTAGTCATTTGGCAGAGAAATTGGGGTTCCACCTTTAAATTTGGAAAAACTACCCCCAAAAAGGTTTTTTTTTTACTTATTCGCTCTTTGAGCACTTAGGTTTGCACCATTCGGGTTTGATGGGTCGCTATCAATAATTTTGACTTCTTTCTTATAAATAATTAAAATTTCCCCCTTGAATTGGTTATAACTACCTCCAAAAAGGGGGTGTTTTTGCTATTTACGTACTTTTAATTAATTAATATATTAATATATTAATATACTTTTTTAATTAATATCATCCAGGATATGCCCATATAAGTTTTTTGGGTCATTAAACAAAAATTTCGACTCCTTTTTCATAAATATTTAATATTTCACCCTTAAAATAGCTAGAACTACCCCTAAAAGGGATTTTTTTTATATTTTTACCTGATTTTTGCACTTTGAGCATCCAATTTAAATTCTTATACGTTTTTTGGGCCACTAATTAAGAATTTCGACTTCTTTTTCAAAAATAATCAATATTTCACCCTTAAAATAGCTAAAAATACCCCTAATATGGGTATATCCTGGACGCTCAAAGTGCAAAATAGCAAAAATACCCAATTTAGGGGTAGTTTTAGCTGCTCTAAGGGTGAAATATTGATTATATATGAAAAAGAAGTCGGAATTCTTGATTAGTGGCCCAAAAATCGTATAAGAATGTACTTTAAATGCTTAAAGTGCAAAACTAGCAAAAACATCCCTTTAAGGGGTAGTTCTAGCTATTTTAAGGGTGAAATATTAAATATTTATGAAAAAGGAGTCGAAATTTTTGTGTAACGACCCAAAAAACCTATATGGGCATATCCTGGATGCTAAAAGTACGTAAATAGCAAAAAGACCCCCTTTTTGGAGGTAGTTATAACCAATTCAAGGGGGAAATTTTAATTATTTATAAGAAAGAAGTCAAAATTACACTGAAAAAAAATTACTGGCCACGCGCCTAGATTGCTAGTACAGGCGTAGTGCCTGTTTAGCGAGACCGGCGAGGGCCTCGAACGAACTGGCGTTTCACGCGTTTGGAGAGGGGGCCCCAGCATTTTCTCTTTGTATTTTTTATATGTCACGTGATCTAAACGTGTGAAACGCAAGTTTGTTCGAGGCCCGGAGCCCGTTCTCGTTGAACACGCTCTGCGCCTATAAAATTCTAGGCGCGTGGCCAGTAATTTTTTTTCAGTGTATTGATAGCGACCCATCAATGGAACCCGAATGGTGCAAACCTAAGTGCTCAAAGAGCGAATAAGTAAAAAAAAAACCTTTTTGGGGGTATTATTTCCAAATTTAAAGGTGGAACCCAATTTCTCTGCCAAATGACTACAATTCTCGTGTTCAGCGAGCCAAAAAACCTATAGTAGAACAAATCTGGTGTTGGTCAGTATTAATACAACCAAACCCGTATTTTGACTGGAGTACCACCCCTATCCACCTTTTAAGGGTTGTAAAAATGTATGAGACCTCAATGTATACGAAGATTATTTAAATTTACATAAAATATATTATTTTTAAACATTTTTCAATAAAACTGGATACTTTTTTCATTGATTTTTCCAAACATTTCCTAATAATGCTTGACCTATCCCTTTCATCCCCGTTTTTAGGGTATTTTTATATTTATTTTTGCTCAATTCCAAAACTCTCCGCCCCGGCGTTAATGGGTTAATGTCCAATTGGAATTAATTAATAAAAGTATTCGTATACGTTATCATTTATTTAAAATTTCCTATACAGATATCAGAAAAAAAATTTGTTTACAATAAAATAATCTTTATTTATAATTTAAAAAACACATAAATTTTGTTAGTTTTTTTTAATTTTTTCCGGGTTATGTTGGTACCTATGCCGCGAGATGGTGGCCCGTAGACTGTTTCGTAAAAATTATCCCATATTATCTTCAATAGAAATAGTTTTTATTTATAAATTTTTAAAATACAAACAATTATAAATACACTTGAATTTAAATACCAAAATATACATTGAACAATTATAATACTTATTGTTAATAGCGAGATAACTATTTTAAAATATAAATATTGAATGTACATATATTTATTAATAAAGATTGTAAACATTTTATTGTACAATGAAAATCAATTAAGTTTTCTATTTTCCTAGTCACTTGAATAGTACACAAAGTGGCAATGTCCTCAAATTAACGATGTCAGACATTTTTTTTAGATATCAAACAATCAGAGGCTAGGTAAAGTATTAATTTTGCCCAACAAAATACAGCTTTAATTTTCAGTTAAGAAAATTACCAAATTAATCTACATAAAATGAAAAATGTGGCTGCTTTTCCTATATTTGAGAAAATTTTCCTTTTCCTCAAAAAATTAAATGATATTGTAACCCCAATGCCGTCTGCTTCGCTCATTTTTTTTTGTTAGAAAGCACAGCTTTTCTTTTATTTTTTAATTGAGAATCTATGATTATTTATTAATTTTTGCAATTTTCTTTTTAAACTTAATTAAAAATTAAAGCCGTATTTTGTTGGACAAAATTAATACTTTACCTAGCATCTGGTTGGTCGATACCTAAAAAAATGGCTGATATTCAGCCTTTTTAAGAGCATATGAGCGTTAATATGGGCGCATAAATTTTACGAACGGTAGATAAGAGAGACGGAAAAAGCTCTATATCAATCTCGGAGTTTTTATAGCTCTTCAAACCTACCATTATAAAATTTATACGCCCATTAAAAACCGAAAAAACCGTAGTTTTGGACACTAAGTGTTTAGTTCATTAATTGACAGAAAATTTATTACTAACAAAAAAAATTCTTTACAACCCATTATTTTTTTTTTACTGTGAATCCCTGAGATCAATTTCATTCTAGTTATTTAGCTTATATTTACAAAAAACAATAAGTGACCAAACCGTATCGTTGTCAACCATCCTTGACCAAATGGGGTTTATCATCTGGATGAAAATCATAAGCATACTAAGAATTCACTTTAAATTTCAAGCATGTATTACAAGAATGTATTACAATTAAACATGATTTTATAAATTTGCAAAATTCTTTTAAGAATTATAAAAAAATTAGTTTCTGCTATTTTTTTTGTTGAATAAGTTAATTAAAATACCAAAAAAAATAAAAAACTATAAATTTTAAAAAGTTTAAATTTGTATGTTAGTATAGCATTTTAAAATTGATCAAAATTAATAGGATCACTGATTTATAGTTAAAATTTTTTTTTTCAATATTCATTTCATAAATTACAAAATTTTCCAATAATAGAAGTTGCAAAAGGCTTACAATTAAAGTAAATAAGTAATAATTTTTTAAGTTTACGCTGTTCTCCTGAGAAAAGTAAAGTACGAACAAGAAGTTTTAATAACCTGAAAAAAATAATTCTCAATAAAATAATTGCTTTAGATAAAAATGTTATTTTTAACATACTTTTGTATAAGTAACCATGTCCACTGGTATAAAGAAAGCCTTAATTCTTGGTGGCTGCGAACATCTCACTAGCATCATTTGTATTAATTTCTGAGTTTTTAAAGAAGCGTCTTCCCAATTTGAATCGTATCTAAAATTTAAAAAAAATAAGCTTTCATGTGTAGTAGGAAATTTTTACTACATAAAAGTTCAGTTTACATGCTATTAAACAGTTTGTCATTGGCATCATTGATACTTTGAGCGTGTTTATAAAGTAAGAACATCATAATTGCAACACCTATAAATAATAGCGTGCAATTGATTGCCGTTTTAGCATCATCTTGAAGAATGACCTGAATTTTACTTCGCGTTAATAACTTTGTATTTCAATAATATTTAGAAATAAAATATTTTTTTCAACTTACTGCTACACCACACAAACTTATCAATAGAAGAGATAAAAGCATTAGGATACCCAATAATTTGTTGTGACATTTCTTGAATTTATCAAGAAAACTAAAAAAATAATTCTGTGTATTAATTTGGCGAAATATTTAAAAATGTTTATTCTTACTGATTAATTTCTTGGTGAAAAGCTATGCAATCGATTATTTTTTGATATTTTACATCTTCTGCGTTTGAATTTTTCAAAGCCATTTTTATACGATATCTGAACAAAACATCAATTAAATAATGAGTAAATATAGAAATCAAAATTTTAATACCTTTTGATTAATTACCTGAGTATATTAAATAGCCCAATAATATGTTGACCTATACTAGCAAAGAAACAAAATGCTCCAAGTACGGTTAAAATAGCCACGATAACACAAATTACTGTAAAAGCGTATATTTTATAGAAATGTTCTTGTTCATCGACAATAAATTCCATCAAAATGAGGTGCTCTTTAACCCTCGGTTCATTCAATGGCTTGATAATGTCCATTATTGGTGTTATCATTGGAGTTAATGATGCTAAGATTGCAAATGTTACGCACAAAACTACAAAAATGATACATGCTTTTAAAAATACTTATAACCGGTTTGCGTAAACACAACCTAAATGCATGGAACATGTTTACTTCTAGCTGAAAACTAGGTATAATACAAATGTCAATTTAATACATAATAATAATACAATAAATATCTTATATTGTGTGTGTGAATAATTTCTATTATAGATATGATTACAAAACCTGTTTTAGAGTTATTTAAAGTTTAAAGGGAAATATATGGATTTTTAAATTTTATAATAATTTGTCGTATAAAATATTTCCTGAAAATATTACCCTTTCCTTAAAATATTACCTGATCAATGAAAATCATGATTGTAAGGACATTTACAAACATTTAACACCTATACATTTTTGTAAGAAAGGAAAATATATGGATACTTTAGAAGAATTCGAAATATATAAAAATACAAAAATAGACAAAGATAACATGCTTAACGATAAATTGATGTTCAATAAAAATATTTTATACGACAAATTATTATAAAATTTAAAAATCCATATATTTCCCTTTAAACTTTAAATAACTCTAAAACAGGTTTTGTAATCATATCTATAATAGAAATTATTCACACACACAATATAAGATATTTATTGTATTATTATTATGTATTAAATTGTCATTATTTTCTTATCTTTTAAATAATACACGTTAGATTTTATAGAAATATTAAATAAAATTAGTATTATACAGTTGCTCGACCATGCAACATTGACGTAAACTATGTTCAAAAAGTGTTTTAATATAATTTTATTTTTCTCATTAATTGAGACAAACCTGAGGATGGAAAGTTAACTTTCCGAAACGCGTCGTTTTTTAACAAAATGATTAAATTGTAAAAAGAAGGAACAATAAAAGATATTTACATAAAAATATTAAAGTGTTTTATTTATAATATTTACAATTGGAGACAAATTCAAAATAATTATGATTGAAGCCGATCAAGCAAAATTAGTCTATAAATTTAAAAAGATCAAAATAAAAATATTTAAAATTAATTTGAACATAAAATTCAACAAAAAGTGTTTACGTTCCAAGATTATACCAAACTATGTTAACATCAATATAAAATCTAAATCACAGGCAGCAAAGATAACAAAACATAAAGCTCAACTTAATTGGATAAATAACGAAATCAAACAACAATATCGCATAAAAAATGAACTTAATTACATACTATACAAAACTCATCTAGAATTATTAAATACAATAGACAACAGATTAATTGATAATATCACAACTAAAATAAGCGAAGACATCAGAAAAATAATGAAAAACATCATTAAAAATAAAGATAAAAAATTTCATAAATTATACAACAAACAGAATAGCAACGAAACCATTAAAAATGTACACAATTTTTATCCAAGAGTGGTCAACTTAACAAACATAAAATTTAGCAAGAAAGAAATAAATTTATTAAATAAAGGTTTAGAATATAATTTACCGGAATTCAATAACAAATTTAAAGAAATAATAAATCTAGAATCAACAATCAAAGGTATAAGTTCTCCAATAACACAAAACGAGATAAGAAACATAATCAACAAAAAGATTGACAGAAAAACAAATAATACAACAAAGATAAGAAATTCCAAGAAATACAGAAAATTTAAAGAAGACATGAACACCATAAAATCAATAAAAAATAAACTCCAAAATAATAATGCAATAACATGTAAAGCTGACAAAGGCAACACCATAGTGATAATAGGTAATAGTGAACATTTACAAAAAACTTATAACTTCATTAGTGAAAACAATATAATCAAGTTAAACGATAATCCAACTGGAAAATATGTCAAAGAAATTAACGAAGCAATAAACTCGTGCATTAATTTAATAAACAAAAAAGATAGTTTCAAATATAAACAAATAAAAGCATTAGCACCTTTATTTAATGGACTAATTAAATTACATAAAAATAATAAACCTATCAGACCTCTTATAAACTACAAAACAGCACCTAGTTATAAAATAGCACAATTCATTCATAGAATAATAGTTAATAGTTTAAAAATAGATAAACAAAGTAATTATAGTATTAAAAATAACATAGAATTTATTAATAACATCAAAAATCAAAAAATTAATTTTAATTACAAGTTAACCACATTTGACATAAGCAACATGTACACAAACATACCAATAGATGAGGCTCTTAAAATACTAAAATCAAGATTAGAATCTTCAAAAATTTTAAATAAAACCAAAATAGATGAATTAATAAAAATAACTAAAATTATCTTAAAACAGAATTACTTTACGTTCAATAACGAATACTTTCTACAAAAAGATGGATTAGCCATGGGTAATCCATTAAGCTGTCTCTTGGCTGATTTATACATAAATAACTTTGAAAATACAAACGTTTTTACAAATACAAATCCACACCAAAAAAACATAATTAGTTACAACAGATATGTTGATGACATTTTTATAATATACAATGGCACAACTAGACAAATAGAAAGTTTTAAAAATTACATAAATAAATTTAATAAAAAAATCCAATTTACAAGTGAAATAGAGACAGACAATTCAATAAATTTTCTAGATATTAAAATTACAAAAAATAACGACAAATTAAAATTTTCCATTTATAGAAAACCCACAACCACTGACACTGTAATACACAATGACTCACATCACCCCAAAAACCAAAAACTAGCAGCTTTCAATTCACTAATTCATAGAGCTTTATCAATACCCATGGAGATTGAAGATTTTAATCATGAAATCAATATAATCAAACAGATTGCTAAAAATAACGGTTATAATATCAAATTAATAAACCAACTAATAGAAAAACACAAAAACAAAAATAATAATTCAAATGCCACATCACAAAACTCATGCAAAACAAAATACATAGGCTCATTATACACTACAGAAACATCAAACATTTTAAGCAATGTCACAAAAAAATACGATATACGTATAGGTTTTAGAACTAACAACAAATTGAAAAAACATCTTAATTTTAAAAAGAAAAGAAAGAAAAACGAAACAGATTTTATTCATGAATCAGGTGTATACAAAATTAATTGTCTTTACTGTAATAAATATTACATTGGCCAAACAGGTCGTAGTTTTTCTAAAAGGTTCGTTGAACACAAGCCAAAAATAACATCAGACCTCAGTAAAAATACTAACTTTGGAATGCACCTGATCAATGAAAATCATGATTGTAAGGACATTTACAAACATTTAACACCTATACATTTTTGTAAGAAAGGAAAATATATGGATACTTTAGAAGAATTCGAAATATATAAAAATACAAAAATAGACAAAGATAACATGCTTAACGATAAATTGATGTTCAATAAAAATATTTTATACGACAAATTATTATAAAATTTAAAAATCCATATATTTCCCTTTAAACTTTAAATAACTCTAAAACAGGTTTTGTAATCATATCTATAATAGAAATTATTCACACACACAATATAAGATATTTATTGTATTATTATTATGTATTAAATTGTCATTATTTTCTTATCTTTTAAATAATACACGTTAGATTTTATAGAAATATTAAATAAAATTAGTATTATACAGTTGCTCGACCATGCAACATTGACGTAAACTATGTTCAAAAAGTGTTTTAATATAATTTTATTTTTCTCATTAATTGAGACAAACCTGAGGATGGAAAGTTAACTTTCCGAAACGCGTCGTTTTTTAACAAAATGATTAAATTGTAAAAAGAAGGAACAATAAAAGATATTTACATAAAAATATTAAAGTGTTTTATTTATAATATTTACAATTGGAGACAAATTCAAAATAATTATGATTGAAGCCGATCAAGCAAAATTAGTCTATAAATTTAAAAAGATCAAAATAAAAATATTTAAAATTAATTTGAACATAAAATTCAACAAAAAGTGTTTACGTTCCAAGATTATACCAAACTATGTTAACATCAATATAAAATCTAAATCACAGGCAGCAAAGATAACAAAACATAAAGCTCAACTTAATTGGATAAATAACGAAATCAAACAACAATATCGCATAAAAAATGAACTTAATTACATACTATACAAAACTCATCTAGAATTATTAAATACAATAGACAACAGATTAATTGATAATATCACAACTAAAATAAGCGAAGACATCAGAAAAATAATGAAAAACATCATTAAAAATAAAGATAAAAAATTTCATAAATTATACAACAAACAGAATAGCAACGAAACCATTAAAAATGTACACAATTTTTATCCAAGAGTGGTCAACTTAACAAACATAAAATTTAGCAAGAAAGAAATAAATTTATTAAATAAAGGTTTAGAATATAATTTACCGGAATTCAATAACAAATTTAAAGAAATAATAAATCTAGAATCAACAATCAAAGGTATAAGTTCTCCAATAACACAAAACGAGATAAGAAACATAATCAACAAAAAGATTGACAGAAAAACAAATAATACAACAAAGATAAGAAATTCCAAGAAATACAGAAAATTTAAAGAAGACATGAACACCATAAAATCAATAAAAAATAAACTCCAAAATAATAATGCAATAACATGTAAAGCTGACAAAGGCAACACCATAGTGATAATAGGTAATAGTGAACATTTACAAAAAACTTATAACTTCATTAGTGAAAACAATATAATCAAGTTAAACGATAATCCAACTGGAAAATATGTCAAAGAAATTAACGAAGCAATAAACTCGTGCATTAATTTAATAAACAAAAAAGATAGTTTCAAATATAAACAAATAAAAGCATTAGCACCTTTATTTAATGGACTAATTAAATTACATAAAAATAATAAACCTATCAGACCTCTTATAAACTACAAAACAGCACCTAGTTATAAAATAGCACAATTCATTCATAGAATAATAGTTAATAGTTTAAAAATAGATAAACAAAGTAATTATAGTATTAAAAATAACATAGAATTTATTAATAACATCAAAAATCAAAAAATTAATTTTAATTACAAGTTAACCACATTTGACATAAGCAACATGTACACAAACATACCAATAGATGAGGCTCTTAAAATACTAAAATCAAGATTAGAATCTTCAAAAATTTTAAATAAAACCAAAATAGATGAATTAATAAAAATAACTAAAATTATCTTAAAACAGAATTACTTTACGTTCAATAACGAATACTTTCTACAAAAAGATGGATTAGCCATGGGTAATCCATTAAGCTGTCTCTTGGCTGATTTATACATAAATAACTTTGAAAATACAAACGTTTTTACAAATACAAATCCACACCAAAAAAACATAATTAGTTACAACAGATATGTTGATGACATTTTTATAATATACAATGGCACAACTAGACAAATAGAAAGTTTTAAAAATTACATAAATAAATTTAATAAAAAAATCCAATTTACAAGTGAAATAGAGACAGACAATTCAATAAATTTTCTAGATATTAAAATTACAAAAAATAACGACAAATTAAAATTTTCCATTTATAGAAAACCCACAACCACTGACACTGTAATACACAATGACTCACATCACCCCAAAAACCAAAAACTAGCAGCTTTCAATTCACTAATTCATAGAGCTTTATCAATACCCATGGAGATTGAAGATTTTAATCATGAAATCAATATAATCAAACAGATTGCTAAAAATAACGGTTATAATATCAAATTAATAAACCAACTAATAGAAAAACACAAAAACAAAAATAATAATTCAAATGCCACATCACAAAACTCATGCAAAACAAAATACATAGGCTCATTATACACTACAGAAACATCAAACATTTTAAGCAATGTCACAAAAAAATACGATATACGTATAGGTTTTAGAACTAACAACAAATTGAAAAAACATCTTAATTTTAAAAAGAAAAGAAAGAAAAACGAAACAGATTTTATTCATGAATCAGGTGTATACAAAATTAATTGTCTTTACTGTAATAAATATTACATTGGCCAAACAGGTCGTAGTTTTTCTAAAAGGTTCGTTGAACACAAGCCAAAAATAACATCAGACCTCAGTAAAAATACTAACTTTGGAATGCACCTGATCAATGAAAATCATGATTGTAAGGACATTTACAAACATTTAACACCTATACATTTTTGTAAGAAAGGAAAATATATGGATACTTTAGAAGAATTCGAAATATATAAAAATACAAAAATAGACAAAGATAACATGCTTAACGATAAATTGATGTTCAATAAAAATATTTTATACGACAAATTATTATAAAATTTAAAAATCCATATATTTCCCTTTAAACTTTAAATAACTCTAAAACAGGTTTTGTAATCATATCTATAATAGAAATTATTCACACACACAATATAAGATATTTATTGTATTATTATTATGTATTAAATTGTCATTATTTTCTTATCTTTTAAATAATACACGTTAGATTTTATAGAAATATTAAATAAAATTAGTATTATACAGTTGCTCGACCATGCAACATTGACGTAAACTATGTTCAAAAAGTGTTTTAATATAATTTTATTTTTCTCATTAATTGAGACAAACCTGAGGATGGAAAGTTAACTTTCCGAAACGCGTCGTTTTTTAACAAAATGATTAAATTGTAAAAAGAAGGAACAATAAAAGATATTTACATAAAAATATTAAAGTGTTTTATTTATAATATTTACAATTGGAGACAAATTCAAAATAATTACAAATGTCACTCAACATTACAATACAATTTCCTAATTTTCTAATTTGTAATTATCACCTTACCAGATATTAAGATTCTAAACCCAAATTATTTTAATCCCTTAAATATTATAAGTCCCTAAACCTGAATTATTTGAAGTCCCTAAATCGATATTATTCTAAAACCTTAAACCTATATTATTCAAAGTCCCTAAGCCCAGATTTTTCAAAGTCCCTAAATTGAAATTATTCTAAGTCTTATTTGACCCCCCCCCTTAATTTTTAAGTTCTGAAGTATCCCCCTCCCTATAAACATGTTCCATGTTCCAAAATTTTATATAAATATCTTCAACTTACCTATGTAAAAGAAACATGTCTTTTTCCCGGTATCAGCTGCTTTTATTAAAATTTGCAATTCGATTCTTTCCACTGTAATTTTCCAATGACTACCAATATCATCAAGAATTGATTTTATCTATAAAATAAATAGGAAAATAATTTATAAAGTTATTCCGTTTTAAAAACTGTTTTTCATTTTTGCGTAAACCTGATTTTCGTTGATCCAAAAATGGAGCCAGATAACAGCTATTATTAAGAGTAAGAAAAATTCAGATAAAGCTTCAAGAACAAGATTTGATTTGTTTTTGTTTTCATACAATTTAGTTAGCTGTTTTGTTAAAGAAGATAAAATAGATAATATTTTATTTCCAAAGTATAATAAATGTTTATTTTTTTTCAATTACCATAAGGATTTCTATCAAACGTAAAGTTGTAAAAACGATGCATTTTATAATTTTCGGTGCAATTCCATTATCGTAAGGCCAAATTCCAGCAATTTTTAATAAAATTTTTACTTCTTTAAAATATTTTTTAAAATAATAAGATTGCGCCATAATTTTATTACATATTTTAAGTCTTAATTCGGAAAGACTAATAAAAACTGCGCTGAATAATTATTAATATAACGATTTATTGAATTTATTGATTTTCACTTAAAACGCATTGTCTATTTTTACTTATATTACACGTACGTTATTTACTATTTGAAATAAATAGTCTTAGATAAGGTGAAATTAGAGAAATTTCAATAAATATTTCCTTGTATCAAAATTTTGATCATGTATCCAAAGGGTTATCGCAGAAAATTTAATACGATGTTCACGAAATAGCCATTGGTCATTCTGTATGTGTGTAGCAGACTTTACTGACATTTTAGTCGTTTAATTACCGTTTATAAATCATTTTTCCTCATATGTACCTTTATTATATTTCTCATAAATTTTTTATATTACAGCATCGAGCAATAAATACAAATTTCAACATTTTTAATAAGAAATTCTAGGGGCTCGTTTGGGTCTAATTTAATCCACTTTAAAAATATTTAAATTTTCTTTGTTTTTTACGCGAATAAATAAATAAAATTTGCATTTCCCATCTAAGAAATTCACAGCGCATTCACTTTTTTTCATTATAAAACATGGAATACCTTTTTTTCTAGAGAATCCCTTAAGTAATTAAAGAAAAAAAGGAATCTTTTTAATTTCTTAAAGCTTTAAGTAACACAGTTATTGTGATCTAAGACTAAAAACTAAGAATGAATTTTAAATCGGATTAAACATTTCGATTTTTTTTAATTATCTTTCTGAATTGACGGGAAACACGTGCCCTCCCACCCCCTTCTTTCTTTTCTATAATTTACATAACGAATGGATTTTTTTACTTCATTTAATCCTTCCTTTCTTTACAAGTGCTTTAAAGAATAAGAAATTATAAATTATTCTCTCGAGATTAACTTTTTAAATATGAAAAGAGAAAATTATTAATTGCCAATATAGAAAATATGTAGTAATAAAATCATAAAAACTAAATTAAATGAAAAGTAATTTGAAAAGAATTTTTATTTTATTTCCAATATATATTTAAGTCGTTGATAAATTACGAGCTTTTTTTTTGTCATTCTTTGTAATATGACACGTCAAACGAATTTATCTTGTCTTCGTATATATAAAAAATAAAAGCTCTTTTGTATCAGAAAAATATTTAATATGATATAAATTTTTTTAATTTTAAAAATGTAATATATCATGTGTTGAATTTTAACTTTTTTATTTTTAAACGTCTACTCTCTGTCATAAACACGTTTGGTACTAGTACACTATATTTTCTGTCAAAATATTTAAACTGTTAATTTATGTAACAGCAAAAAAATGTATAAATCTTATAATAATAAAAAATCTTTTACAAACGTTATTTAGTTATTGAAATCAAAATAATCAAAATAAAAACAACACTGTAAAAAGTAACTTTCTTAGATTTACAAAAAAAATACAATTTTTTCGAAACATTTGTAAATTTTCAAAAAATTTTGTAAATATTCGATAAAAGTCGTAAATTTACTAAATTTAGTACATTATCGAAAAATTCGAGAATTTACCATTTTTTTTTTGTGATTTTACGAAAAAAGTTGTAAATTCATAACTATTTTTCGGATATTTACAACTATTTTTTGAAAAATTTCGAAAAAAAATGGTAATTTATCAATTTTTCTTGCGAATTCACAAAAAAAAAAAAAAAAAATGGAGAATACTCAAATCTTTTGTTAATATACTAAAGGACCCCGCACAAAAGGATAGGAAATGGCCGTTCGGTCAAATTGGCTGAATTTTGGATATGTTATAGATTTCATCATTCTGAACAAAAGTCTCAATGTGCATAAATCTCAAAAGTCCCAACTTTGGCTGCAACGGAGCTTGAAAGCTCCAAAGCTCCATCTTAACAAAATTGCTTCAAAACCTTTTTTCTTTTATTTTTAAAGTATATCTTTATATTTTTGAAGTCGCTGATTTCGAATTTGATGTCAGATTGATAATATTGTCAATTGACAGCTGTCAATTAGCTGTCAAAACTGTAAATCACCATTTAAAACTTTATAGATTAGCTGGTATTTATGTTTTTGAGGTCAATGATTTAGAATTTGAAATCAGATTGACAAGATTATTAATTGACAGCTGTCAATTAGCTGTCAAAACTCTAAAATGCCGTAGAAAACTTTCTAGATTAGCCGAGATTTATGTTTTTGAGATCGCTGATTTCAAATCTGATGTCAAATTAACATTATTGATAGTTGGCAGCTGTCAACTTACTTTTAAAAAAAATATAACAATAGATTTTAAAAAGATCTTATGCTTCTTATGTCACTTATTATGAGTTTGTCATTGAATTGACAATGTTAAGATTTGACAGCTGTCAATTAGCTACCAAATGCTAAAAAAAAACTTTACATTTTAAAGAGAGTAAATAATTTTGAGATTATTGATTATAAATTAGATAGCAATTTGAAAAAAGTTCACAGTTGACAGTTGATAACTGTTAATTACCTTTTAAATAATAAAAAGTGATTAATCAGCCATGCATTATTTTTTGTAAGTTAAAAACCTTTATACAATACCATACGTTTCTTATTAGTTATTTTAACTTTTATTTGACAGCTGACAACTGTCGAATTCTTGGTTCGTAATCGAATTTTAACTTTTACACAGGGATCAGTATCCATTACGTCCACGTCGTTGGTCCTGGGACCTGGGTAAAGCTAAAAACAGATTTTTATGACTAAAAAAGTTATTTAACTTTAATGGGCTATTTAAATTAACAGCGGTCAACTGTCAGCTTTGCCTAGTATGATATAATATAATATTTAACAATTAGTGACTACAGAAACATATGATCTTTTTAAAATCTATTGTTATATTATTTTTTTTTTTTTTGGCTATTTTAAAAGTTAATTGACAGCTTCCAACTATCAATAATGTTAATTTGAAATCAGTGATCTCAAAAACATAAATCTCGGCTAATCTAGAAAGTTTTCTACGATGTTTTACCGTTTTGACAGCTAATTGACAGTTGTCAATTAATAATCTTTTCAATCTGATTTCAAATTCGAAATCAGTGACCTCAAAAACATAAATACCAGCTAATCTATAAAGTTTTACATGGTGACTTACAGTTTTGACAGCTAATTGACAGCTGTCAATTGACAATCTTGTCAATCTGACATCAAATTCGAAATCAGCGACTTCAAAAATATAAAGATATACTTTAAATATAAAAGAAAAAAGGTTTTTAAGCAATTTTGTTATGATGGAGCTTTGGAGCTTTCATGCTCTGTAGCAGCCAAAGTTGGGACTTTTGAGCTTTGAGCCCATTGAGACTTTTGTTCAGAATGATGAAATCTATAACATATCCAAAATTCAGCCAATTTGACCGAACGGCCATTTCCTATCCTTTTGTAAGGGGTCCTTTAGTAATTATACGATTTTTATTGAATATTTACAAATTTTTTCGAAAATATTCTAATTTTTTTGTTAATATAAGAAAGTTACTTTTTACAGTGAAAAAAAGATAATATTTGCCAATTTTCAGAGTAACTATTTTTTGAGGAAAGATGGAGGGGCGTTCAAATATTATTTGAAACTTTATCGTATATTTACAACCAAGTGCAATTTGCAGTGCAGAAATAAAAGATAGTTAAAAATTTGTTTTTTTTTTTACTAAATCTTTTCAGAGATTAAACTTTAACAAAAAAGTTTTCTTAAAAAAAAAAAAAAAGCTTAAACTTTTTTCTACTAAAAAATAATCGTGATAAAAACTAATTTCTAATTTTTTCTTTTTATTTTAACATTATAGCAGTGCCTATATCAAAATAATAACATGAAATCCTATTAAAACTTAAAAGATGTAAGCTTAAAAATTATAATTTTAGTATAAATATTAATATCGACTTTATATCATAAGTATAGAAAATTTTCTTTTGTTAACAAAAAAAAAGATAACGTCAAGACCTTCAAAAATAAAAAACTTTTTTACCTACTTACGTGTTTTATTGAAGCTTTCAATTCTCTCCTTTAGGGTATAATTTACCTTCAAATATTATAAGGAGAAGGCTTTTCTAAAATTATAATTATAAGGGTGATGAAATGATAGACAAATAAATAACTTTTTTAATTACTCGTATAGACCCTTTTTCATAATTATATTTACAAAAAATCATATACCCTGACTCCTAAGCTCATATCGATTATAAAATTTAGTTTCTTTATAAAGAAAATTGTCAATATTGACTCTCTTTAAATAGGAATATAATTTTTTAGACGTAGAAAAAATTTAAGATAGCATAAAAGTCACTTTGCTCATAAAAACGTTTTACACATATAATAGAAAACTCGTGTAATTGTGCTGAAGGAGGAAAATATACCATTAGCCTCCAGGTGTTGGTTATATCAGCCAGAAAATAATATAATATCAAATTTAATCCTCCATCTACTAACATGCAATCATGTTTAACATCACCTCTCTTAAATGGAAAACTTTCTCTTAAAAAAAGTAAATAATCCCTATCCATATTATTTAGGCTGTTACATGTTAAGAAAATCATGGATAATAGCATTTTTTTCCCTCTTCTTTTACTTTCGGGTATTAAGTAATTTTTTTTTTCTTTTTTTTCTAAATGTTCGTTATATGTCACGCTTCATTCGCTTAAAACGTTATTTGCTACATAAAAATTCTGATTGCTCTATTAAATTTTTTAAATGTTTGGGGTGTCATGATGCTTCTAAATTAGAAACATCTTGTTGGTGTTTAAGGAATTTTTATTTATTTATTTTTATTACAGAAAAGTATACAAAGTTTTTTGACTTTAATAAATTCAAATCAGCTTAAGAAAGTTGTTTCGTGTCTATAATAAGAAGACGCGGCAGGTTTATAATAGCAACTCGATTCGTGCCTGTCTTTAACAGATAACTTTGGCCTAACTCTACATCCATTAACAGCCCATCTACAGTCAACCTGTTCATCGGGATCATAATAACTTTGGTAAGCAGAGGGATATCCTGGTCCTGGATAAGCACCAGCAGAAGAATTTCTATAATTGCAATTTGTTTCGTGATCGTATTTGATTCTTGGTGGCATCCTGACTCTACAACCGTAATCACGATACACGCAATCAACCAATGTATCAGAATCATGCATGTTTGGATCAGAATCTTTATAAATACAAAGATTTTCGTGTACTTTCATACGGTCATAGGTTGTTCTAACTTTACAACCGAGATTACGATATCTACAAGTAACTGAACCATCAGAACCTTGCAGATTCGTATTACAAAGATCACTGCTTATTTGATTAACGTCTTTATAGATGCACAAGTCTTCGTGTATTTTAATACGAAAATATGGTATTCTAACGTTGCAACCAGAATTCCTATATTTGCACGTTACGTAATCATCTTGCTCATAACTTAAATCAGTTGATAATCTATCGTCTTCTAAATTCTGACGAAATTGACACCTATAAAACAAGTATGCTTATCAGTAATTTTAATCTTATCATATATGTTTACGCGCACTCAAATAACTATTTACCTTGATACGTGTAATTGTCTCAAATGTTCTGGAAATTTAACCCAACATCCATAAGAAGCATAAGGACATGGATAAATTACTTCATCTTCTGTTGGCGTATATCTTGGCATTGGGATTGGCATCGATGGAGCCATAGGTTCTGGCATTGGCATTGGCATGGGCATGGGCATGGGCATTTGCCTTTCGTTTGAATAAAAATCATTGTAATTTGGTGCTGATGGCAGTACTGGATATCCTCCAGGATTAACGTAATTATTATTTGTTGAAGAAACTTCTCTCAGCACTGTACGACATGTTGGGCAGGCATAATAATATGGTTTACAACGTTGACATATTTCGTGATTGTTTTGACAAGTAAACCTACGAATTTTTAAAAAAATATTATAATTCAAAAACTTGTATTGAAAAAGTTTCAAACTGATTAAAATTTATTTGTTGAGATAATGAGTTTACAAAGATATGAGTGTACAACGTGTACGTCATTTTATGATATAAACATTAAAATATTTAAAATGAAACAAAATTTAGTGAAAATCAAAAAAAAAAAATTTTCTTAGCAAGTGTTTAAATGAATCCCCTCTTTTGTCAAAATATAAATCACGTGATCAATTTGCTATTTTTAAAGCAAATATGAAAAATGTACACAAAAGAACCAAAACATAAAAAGTGTATACGAATGTCATATGGTTTGGTAAAAGAAAGAGAAGAATAAAAAAACCCCAACGTATATACCAGTGAATCAATAAAATATGTGTAAAGACGCAATTTGGCCGGTTTTTTTTGTTGAAAATTCAGTTAAATTACATTTGTAAATAAAAAATTATTAATTTTTAAAATAAAACATCTTTTGTTATGACTAACCTGGTCGAATCAGCCATTTCAGACAGGCATATGGGGCATCTTTTCTCATCTCGAAATTTGTCATGAAGATTTGGATATAATTGAGACATTTTTAATGTATTCTTAATTACTTCGTAGCGTTAGTGTTAATTAAAAAAATGATAAGTAATTTTTTTACTCGAATACAATACGTGTTATTGGTTTGGATGCTCACGTATGACTATTTTATCTTTTGTATATTTTTAAATTTATATATTTTTGTATATATAAGCAATATACTTCCTTGTTGATGTGTTATACTTTAAATGTATTGTTATCCCCTATTCATGAATGATAAAATTGAATTATCTTATGTATGCATATTAGACTTTTGGTTATTTTAAAAGTTAGTAATTTATCAAAGTAAAATTCACTTCTTATTCAAGTTCTATGGATATTACTGGTGTCAAAATATAAATTTTGATAATTTTGATATTTTTAAGGTCTGTAAAATTTATTTAATAAAAAAATAATATGATCTGTGAACATAAATATTACACTATTGTCAGTACGTTTTGTAATACCCAATTTTCAATCCTTTTACTATAAAGGAGTTTCATGGAAAAAATATGATTTTATCTTACATACTAGCAAAAAAAAGTACTGTTTTTAACAGTATTGGTTTTATAGTTTTCATATATATATTTAGCCTAAATATTTTTTGAAAAAAATATTAAAAAAAGATTCGGAAATACTAACTTTTTATGTGAAAAGTATAGAAAAAAGTTATACGACTACAACAAAAAATACTGAATTAATGTTCTTCCTTTTTTTTACACATGCTATTTTTTATCATATACCTTTTTATTGATAAAAAAAATATAATAAGAATAATAATAATAAACGAGAATAGACAAGGTTTCTTTGATATCAGTTTTTATCAAATTACATGTTCAAAAAAAACTTTCATGTAAAAGTATTAACTTTCAAAGTATGAGCAAAATTTTAAAAAGATTTTCTGGCCAAAATACGTATCTTACTAATCTAGTAATTAAAATTTAGTATTAAATTTATCTAGTATTAAAATTATGCCTAAAAATATGTTTTTAAAGCCCATTTAAACCCTCATAATATGATCATACCGCCTCACCATTTTCCCAGGATTAGACAGCCTAGCCCTTAGGGTAAATTATGCCTAGAAATAGGTTTTAAATTATAGTCTTTTGATCTAAAGGTTAAATCATAATTTGAGTTGCTCTAAATAGATTTAAAATCAAATTTTTGACTATCTATTTTTTTAATATTTATAATATATATATATATATATAATTTTTTGGTAAATGGGTCATTTTTATGACCCAAGACATGCTAACAAATCAATTCTTTTAAAATATTGTGTCCAGGTTAATGTACACGTATCGCATAGTTTACAATCATCAGATAAAACTTTACACGTCACATAAATTTTTGCACATAAAATCATGCATACATATTTCAAATAATATATAATATATACAATATCATACTGACATTTATTTGTTGTGTATGTAAAAATTGAAAAAGTATTATCCCTTTTTATAAACCCAAGTCACATAAATATTAAAAATATATTAAAAGCTTTTTTTTTATTTTAAATTTGGTGTACAGTAATTTTTTTTCTCTAAAATATATCAATCATAATTTTAGTAGATGATGTCGATGTAAAAAATATTTTTGATGGAGACGTAGAATTTAGAATATGACGGATCCCTGTATTTTAACATTACATGTAAAATATCCATGTAGTTTTGTGTAAGCTAATAAATATTTTAACGTATAGTAAATAAATATTTTTACATAATCTAAATTAGAATATCATCACGTCTTTCGGATTTTTTAAAAACTTTTTTACATCGAACAAAGATTGGCTATCTTAGGGTCCGAAAATGGATAAAATGGACAAGCCTATGGATATTTCATATAAAATCACTCGATAATGTGTTTATTCAAAATTAAGGTAAATCTGCAATTTTTCCGATATAGTAAAAGTACACAGGTAAACTTGAATATATTTACAAAGTAGTTACCATCAACATCAGAAAATTATTTTGAGTAATTTTCACACTTTACTTTGTTATATATTACACGATCGTTGGAAATTGCGGTTGTATATCCCTTTAGTTAAAATACTAATGCGGTCAAATGAGAAGTTCCAAAGATGCCCAACAAGAAATATGCAACTCAAAAAGCTCTAATTTACAACTATATATACTGGCCATAATAAGTCACTTATGTAAATTTTGGGGTAGATGACAAACTGATATTCATATTTTATATATTTTAAGTAGACTTGTATGTCTACTCTTTGTAGAGTTTTCAAAGATATGTAGGGTTGAAAATTTATTAAGCTTCATTAATATTTTGTTATAATTAAACTTTTATAATATCTTCGTTATGCACTACATGATATATTTTTATAATTTATCTCATACTTTATATTTAAATCTCAAATTTCAAAAAAGTTAAGAAACTTAACTTCTTATCACGCTTCTTATACAACATTGAATATTTTTATTTTAATAATTCTGAAAAAAAAAACTAAATAATCCTAAAAATTAAAAAATTTAGCCATTTTTTTTAAAATATATATTTTATATTTAAGTTTTTAACTGTTCCAAACCTTTTCCAGTCCAAAAAAACAAGAAATTCAAAAAATCAAAAAATCGGCCAATTTTCCATATATACCCCTTCCGATTTTTGCAAAAATAAAAATTCTCAAGAAAATCTATTTCCCCCATCTCAAGAGCAATTTTTTTATTAGAAAACTTGATTTATGAGGAATTTGAACCAATTCACATGGTTTTAGGCAAATAAAACCAAAAAATCTAAAAATCCAAAAATTTTCAAACTCACTTAAATCCATTTATATCAGCTTTTTTGAGCTCCCCGACCCCTTGAAGGATATAAATATAAATTTTTAACTGTTCCAAACCTTTTCCAGTCCAAAAAAACAAGAAATTTGAAAAATCAAAAAATCGGCCAATTTTCCATATATACCCCTTACGATTTTTGCAAAAATAAAAATTCTCAAAAAAATCTATTTCCCCCATCTCAACAGCACTTTTTATATTAGAAAACTTGATTTATGAGGAATTTGAACCAATTCACATGGTTTTAGGCAAATAAAACCAAAAAATCTAAAAATCTAAAAATTATCAAACTCACTTAAATCCATTTATATCAGCTTTTTAGAACTCCCCGACCCCATGAAGGATATAAATATAAATTTTTAACTGTTCCAAACCTTTTCCAGTCCAAAAAAACAAGAAATTCGAAAAATCAAAAAATCGGCCAATTTTCCATATATACCCCTTCCGATTTTTGCAAAAATAAAAATTCTCAAAAAAATCTATTTCCCCCATCTCAAGAGAACTTTTTTTATTAGAAAACTTGATTTATGAGGAATTTGAACCAATTCACATGGTTTTAGGCAAATAAAACCAAAAAATCTAAAAATCTAAAAATTATCAAACTCACTTAAATCCATTTATATCAGCTTTTTAGAGCTCCCCGACCCCATGAAGGATATAAATATAAATTTTTAACTGTTCATAACCTTTTCCAGTCCAAAAAAACAAGATTGATGAAAAATCAAAAAATCGGCCAATTTTCCATATATACCCCTTCCGATTTTTGCAAAAATAAAAATTCTCAAAAAAATCTATTTCCCCCATCTCAACAGCACTTTTTTTATTAGAAAACTTGATTTATGAGGAATTTGAACCAATTCAAATGGTTTTAGGCAAATAAAACCAAAAAATCTAAAAATCCAAAAATTTTCAAACTCACTTAAATCCGTTTATATCAGCTTTTTTGAGCTCCCCGACCCCTTGAAGGATATAAATATAATTTTTTAACTGTTCCAAACCTTTTCCAGTCCAAAAAAACAAGAAATTTGAAAAATCAAAAAATCGGCCAATTTTCCTTATATACCCTTTTTTTATTAAAAAAAACTTTAAAAACTTTATTTATTAGGAATTTGAACCAATTCAAATGGTTTTATGTAAATTAAAGGATATAAATACAAAGTTTTTAACTGTTCTAAACCTTTCCCAGTCCGTAGGGTCGGTTTGCCCATTTCATCAGCATTTTTTTGATCAGAAAATGTGTTTTTTTAAGTTTTTTTTAATGATTTAAATGGTTTTGTTTGAATGAAATGTAAATTTCTAAAAAATTTTTAAATTTAAATTTCACTAGACTCCATTTTTAGTCTTTTTAATTTTTTGGAAAGCTCAATATAATTTAGTTTTTAAAAAATGAGCAACTAGAGTAAATATCTTCATGATGATTTTATTCTGTAAAAGATGTATTGCATTTTTTATGAAAAAACAAAGGATCTACAAATTTGACCTTCTGTAATAATATATCTGATACTAGACTAACTTATAAGAAATATAAAGAAAAAGGTTGATGGATGAGATCTCGTAAGATGTACAGATGCAGAAAAAAAATACAATATTTCAAGCATTTGCTCCCCTGATTGATTCAAATTTATATATTCTACCTCTCAACATCACCATCAGTCTTATGGGGTATGTATAGTAATTTTTTTTGTAAATTCCTATAAGAATGATTTCCTGAAATTGAAATATTTTTCCGGTTCGAATCAATTGATTGTGTGAGAAAAAATTTTTTGTCGTTTCCCCAAATACGCAAGGACATTTACATACATTTATTCTTTTTCTTTTAATGTTATTTCATTTTGCAGGCTATCAATATTATTTTGCCGATAGAAGAAAATTTTATTTGACATTTGAATTCTGTTAAGTAGTTTTTAGGTGATAATTATTTAAATATATTTAAATTTATGTTGTTATCAGAGCTGATTTTCATAGACATTTTTATAGTGATAATAAATTCTCAAACCATTCCAAGCTATACTAACATTTTATTAGACTATGGATGTTTAAAAAGCTCGTGAACTTTATGTACAAATATTATTTATGTAAGCATTTTACAAAAATATACTGTTCTATAAAAATATTTCATAAAATTTTTCGCGAATTCACAAATATTTCTACTCATTTACAAAAGCTTTGATCTCTAAAAATATTGCAAATATTCCAGAAATTCAAACATAAATTTCAATGAAAATTTTTAATTTTCGGAAAATTGCATTTGTTGTTAGTAACTTTTGAATCTCTAAAATTCACTTAATGCATCCAAGAATTTAAAAAAATTTTAGAATTCTTAGAAGCTTCTGAGAAATCCTAATTTTCTTGGAACTTTCCAAGAATCGTGAAAGAGTTCGAAAGAGTTAAAGTTTTACGGAAAATTTTTTTTTCTCAATTCCCGCTTATTTTGAAACTTCTGCTTTCACCAGCAGAGTACTCTGCATTTTGCAATGTCGAGAAAAATCGATTTTCATTCATTAGTGTATATGTACACACACACATGTTTGCAAATAACGTACTACTCGTACTACTCTTTAAAAAAATGTTTTGTGTGTAAACACACACATACACACACACACACACACACACACACACACATATATCAAAGAGAAAGCAGTTCAAATATACACATTGGAGTGCCGAGAATAACCGAGGAACCCCGAAAATGTATGACTAAGCTCTAAAGAAAACACCCGAACTTGGGAGACAGAGACACCGGTCCGCGCGTCCGCGTGTTCATAATAAGTGGTAGGGAACAGGGGAATGCTGTTTTGCAAATGCGTAAGACAGAGAAGCACGACGTATTTTACGTACTAGTTGAAAAGAGACAACCAGTTGTATACACATGGAAACCAAGGCTAATTTACTAAAGGTTTGTTCGACCCGACTTTAAATTTAAAAACTTACTGCGCATGCTAAGAGTGTTGCATGGTTTTGGGGTTTCTGTACCAATGACGTAAATAATATATATGTATATGTAAGTAAATATATACTATTATGAGTAATAGGCCCAATCTTGAATGAATACTATCTCGACCATAAAGACACCTCGAATGTTTGTTTATAACACGGTATACTATATATTTTTTATTTTTAAAAAATACATAAAAAAAATTTAATTTTTTTTAAAAATGCATACAAAAACAAAAATATTTTTTTCTTCTAATGTATTCAAAATTACATTAAAAAAATGTCTGTTGAGTTTAAAACGACCTTGCTGGACAAATTATAAGGAAAAATTCAAAAAACTTTGATTTTTACTCTTGTCAATATTTCATTCTCAATCTGAGAACCTCTTCAGGACCTTTATTTTTTTTAAGAAATAATTTTTTAATTTTACAAAATATTACATTGAATTGTTTGAATTACATATATATTTTACATACCATTTAAAAAACTTAACTTGACATTTAAATATTCTTAACATAAGAATGTTCCTATTTTTTAATTTTTTAAAAAATTACTTAAATGTATAAAACATATTATTTAATGCTAATATCACATAAAAAAATGAAAATGTTATTTCCTTAAAGATTTTGCCACTTTTATGTCAAAAACCGTGTTTTTCGTATCTGAGCTACCCCAAATTTTCAAAATAAGTTTTTAGGTAAATAAAATTTTAAAAAAATAGGTAAAAAATCTGATTGCCAGGAAAAAATCACTCCAGAAGAAAAAAAAACTTTTCTTTTTCCGATGAAATTTAGCCAAGTTATCGTCAATTTAAGAATTGCTCAAATTCGTCTTAAAAAAGATTGAAATTCTATTGAAAAAAGCCTGTTTCTGAACTTTAAACATGCATTACTCGCTTGATTTTCATCGTAAATTAATAATTTTTTTTTTGAAATCGATGTATTTTTCCCTGGCAATTCATTTTTTCATTAAAAAAAAATCATTTTTATGTACCAAATTTCAAGGTTTAGGTCAAAAGCCTTTGAAAACTGTAAGTAGCAAAATTTACTTAACAGAGTTTTTGACCTAAAAATTGAAATTTTGTCAATGAAAATGATTTCTTCATTTTTGGTGCTCATAAAAAGTACTTTCTTGTAGAAATGCACATTTAAGATCGATCGTAAAATCGCGATTTATTTAGTTAATTTACGAATTTTTTTTTAGTAAATTTACAATTTTTTTTGTAAAAAGATTTTTCAAATGTAAATGTACATAAATATAGGTAGATCTGTAGATATATGGTGTATAGTTGGATTAATTTTTTATTAACCACTTTAATAATTATACATCAAAAATTCGTAAATTCACGATCCTCTCGTATATTTACGAAAAAAAATCGTAAAATCACGAATTTGTTGTAAAATCACTAACGATTGTAAATTTACGATAATTTCGTATATTTAACATAGGGTATTTTTAACAGTGTATAGTAAGAATAATCTTGTAATTTTTTACATAAAAAATATGTACTTTTAAAAAAAAGCATTTTTTTTGTAAGTTTACGAATTTTTCGTTAATTAACGAAAATGTTGTATAACTATCAAGGGTATTTTTAACAGTGTACATATTTAAAAAAAAAATATATATTATTTTATACTCAGTGTTTTGAATTTTATTTTCCTGAAGAATTTTATTTTTATTAATTAAAAGTTATTTATTTTGAATATAAATGAAAAAAAAATTATTATTTAGATATTTATTTATAATTAAAAATTTTATATACTTAAACCAAAAAATTTTATTTATAAAAAAAAAAAATAATAATATAATATAATTTTTTATTATTAAAAAAATAATTTTTAATTTTAAAATTTAATGCATAAGAATAAATTAAAAAAAATTATTGCATTCAATAACGAACATAAAAAAAAAAAAAAAAAAAAAAAATAAATTACTCTGACAAGAATCGAACTCTTCTTAAAAATCTCGTGCTGCATGAAGTATATTTATATGGATATTAATTTTTCAATATAATACATGTATTACACATACTAATATAAATACGTCATTGGTACATATCCGATCTAAAACGACGAAAAAACGACGAACCCCGATTGAACTCTGCGTCCTGCTAAACCTTGTCTACTATTTAAACCATGCATGGAAACATTATTTTACTTTTCAAAAAAGAGAGTATAGTTGCGCGCGCAAGTAAAAAAGTAATTTATTGTATTCTGATTGGCTAATGGTGATGTCATGCATCCAAAAGAGTATCGTCCCTAGGTTTCTACGCTCTGATATCGTCTGCGGGCTTTTGTGTTCCTGCAGTCTCATACAGATTGTTCGAGCGGCGATTAATGTACCTTTTTATTTTTTAAATCTTTTTAATTTTTTATCTCTGGGGCAGGTACATAACCCGAAATTTCTAACAGACACTAGGTGCATTTAGTCTTAAATATTTATAAACTGAAGAGTATCTTTTAATTATTTAAAAAATAGTGATATTTAGGCATAAATAAGTGACAATTGGATCATAGTTTTTTATACGTTACTCTTGTGTCAATTTGCAGTTTTTGGTGCAAAACATTTTCTATAAACAATAGTAAATTGTTGAAAATTTTATACAGAAACCACGAGTTCATCTTTGCATCTGTAAAATAAATACATGCATATACACAACGTCCTTCGTTTACGTACTCAAAGCCCCACTCTTTAATTCTTGAGGTAGGTGAGTCATTCTTTAACAAAAAAAAATAATAATAAAAAGATAATATTTAATGCATTATTATTAATACATGTGCTCTTTAATTCAAATTGATTAGGCAAAAGACACGTTTTTGTTATTGTTGCAATTTTTTGTTTTTTGCGATAAATTTATAGCACTTTAACGAATGCTAATATAAAAAGAGTTTGCAAAAATTTTACGCGCGCAGAGATGTTTTAAAATACATCTGACTCTCGTACTTCATCAAAACATGAGGTTCATTCACTTCGGCGTGCGCTCTCGGTTATTTACAAAAATATATTTTAAAAAATATAATAATTTTTAAATTATAATTTATGGGCTCATTATGAAATCAAATATACGATTTTCGAAAATTAGTGGAAAATTATCGTTGAATTTTGGAATTTTTTACGGAAAGTAGGTCTGGACCTAAATTAATTTAAAAAAAAATTTTCTATTGAAGTCGTCGATCCGCTTTCGGTGACGAGGTGATCAAGATTGCCTTGACAGCTGACTGAATGAGTCATACATACAGCCGGTCTATGATCAATGATGTGTATACAATAATACTATAAAAATTATAATTTGTATACGGAAATATTTAAAAATTCTTGAAATATGTGTAATTTTTGTATAAGAAAGAATTTCAGGTGTATAATCCCATTAAATGCTATGTAATAAAAATTGAAAATTTTATATTGTTTTTTATGCTGTAAATTTAGCACAGTGTGTGAGTCATTGGCAAAAATTTAAATTTACTTTTTTTAAAAAAAGTATGCCGGAGTCGTAAATAATTAAAAATTTGAGTTGTATTATTATTTTAAAGAAAGTCTACTTTTTGCCTGAAATTTAATAAAAGATCACATTTCAGAGAAATCTTTTCTACTTTGATCTATTTTTTTTAGCATTAAAAAAAGTATCACTTTTGCAGTATTTGTTATTGTTTTATTGTTTTATATTAGAGAGCCTGCATTACATAAAATCAAAATTTTGTCAACGAATAATAATTTTGGTATATTTTCGGATTCCTTGGAAAATTTGACTAATGTTTCCTATTTTCAAGCATATTTTCGATATTTCATCTGAGTCGCTGTTTTAAATAATTTTCATTGTTTACTATTTATCTTGTTGTACAGAGGTTTAGAATTTCTTTAGAAATTGTATGAAAAAGGAGACTTGAGCAAAATTTTCCAAGGGATTCGAAAATTGATTGAATAACATAAAAGAGGGGGTCCAAAAATTTCTTTGAAATTCGTATAGGCCAGATTCAAGTGCAAATTTGCTTTTATCACGAACCAAAATACCCCAATGGTTTGTCTTTTGTAGACTAGCTACCGATAAGAATAAATTTAATTTTTTCAGCCAAAACATGCAAAAATAGAAAACTTTTAAAAATAAAAGCTCGAAGTCTTATAAAAATATTACATAATTATATTTTAATAAATTAAAAAAAAAAAAATTAAAAACATTATTTGCGCGAGTATGACTCATTAAATAAAATATTAAATCATAAATATACCTTTTATTATATAATTAGATTTGTTAATGAATCAGAATTAATGAATAATCATAAAAATATAAAAATTTATCGATTATTTATGCATTAATTAAGTAATTCGAGTTTTAATTTATTATAAATACATTTTTAAGTATAGCAAGGATATTGAACGAGTGAGTCAATTTTAAAATAAAAGGGTTTTTGTATAAATAAATTAAGTTAATAAGGGGAAATAATTACATTGTTAAAAATTTTAAATTTTTTAACTCGACTAATAACAATATGACTCATAACAATGTTATTCTTTCTTTATTATTATTATTATCTATTAAATAAATACTACGTCACGTACTTATTTTATTGTGTAAATTCGATTAAAAAAATATGATGAATGAGGTTAACATTTCTATATAAAAAATTGAGGTAAAAAATTTTATTTTATGGGTGACTCATCAATGAACATTTTTTTTTTTTTTTTTAGTACACAAAAATGCACTTTGGGAAGCCTAGTTACGTAAATAAACTAGAACAACACTTTCTTCTTTTATATAATCTTTTTTATTTTTTTAAGTTAATGACTTTGGACATTTTTATGTAATTACCTTAAAAAAATTAATTTCAAACAAGGTCAAATCTACAACATGGACCGTGTAGAAATTTTTTATCTGGAACAAGTCATGTCTACCTAACTTTTTATTCGTTTAATTATTATTTTTACACTTGACATGAAAAAAAGAATATTTTTTTTTTAAATTAAATCTTTGATAAATATTTGTCTATCGATTAATTTTTATTATTTTTTCATCTACAACAATAATAATAATAATAATAATAATCAATGATCCATGACCATAAAAAAATTTTTTTTATATAAAATATTCAAGGTTTATTTTATTATTAAAACTTTTCTCATTAATCTTTATTTCATTACTCACTAAATTATTTAAATCTTAATTTTCCTAGTTTTATTAATTTATTTATACAATTCAAAAAGCTAGGAAAATTAAACAATAAATTCTCAAGGCAAATTTTAAATGCAGGTTAATTATATATCATTAAAAATTTTCAATACCCAAAGTTCGGTAACAGGCAAAATTACCCTATAAATAATTTACAAAGAACGAATAAAAAAGCTTCAATAATAACATAATAATAAATAAATACTTTTTTAAAAAGCTTTATAGAGAAGAAAAAAAATTTTTTATCTATAAAATGGCACCCTCTTTCTGTAAAACATATTTACCTTGTCCTGTAGGACTAAAAAAAGAAAAATATATATTTATGTACAGGCACTGGATGGAAAGGGAACTTGTATGTTTTTATAAATATAACGAAGAGAGCTTTTTTTTGTGGAGTACAAAAAGGATATGTACCGTTGACTACTATGTAGAAAAGGGTGGTCACAGATGAATAAAAAAAATTTTCCTATAAGAGGACCATGCAGGATATAAAAATAGAGGAAAAGATTTTTTATACCCTGTTTATACACACATACAAAACATTTACGTTTATATAAGAAACTAGTAATCATTTTTTTTTCTAAGAGGTTCCTTTTTTTCTTTTAGCCCCCTCAATTTTATTCTCATTGAGAAAATCATTATTCGAATATAATTCTATTTGTGGCCGATCGTTTATACGACTGTGAAGGAGCTTTTTTTCGTGAAATGATTATCCTACGCGTTCGTATAAATAATGTTATCATTTTTCTTTTCCTTTGTGTACATGCCTTTTTTTTAAAAATTATCCTTTATGAATTATATGCTTCAAAGAATTTATATTATGGTCATTAGCTTGAATATCATGAATAAAAAATTTCAGCCAAAAATATTACATTTTAATTTTTTTAAAAGGGGTTTGCAGTAAGTTATGATGTGATTAAGCAAAGTTTAATCACATCATAACTTTATGCTCAAAAAGTATAATTACATCCGATGGGAGGGAGTTTTAATTCGAAGTTAAGTCAATTCTAAAATTTGACCCTCCGCTGCAATGAAAGAAAGAATTTTAAATCTCTGGATTATTTGTAGCTTTTTCGAATAAACTTTAAAGCATATTTTTGAAATATTTTAAATTTTTTGATGATGTCATGGAATTTTGTACCTTGCATTTTTTTTGCTGACTTGCCTCTGGCCGTTTTTTTAAGGTGTAACCAAAGCTAGCTCAAGCGTTTATTTTCTTTACAGTCTTCAAATTTTCAAAAATACGTTAAAATAATATTCTAAAAACACGAACTTAAAATAACTTTAAAATAAATAAAAAAAATTCTTTTTCGCTATTTTTTAGCATGTTAATTTAAACCCGAGCTATACACAAAACAAACAAGTTGCACATAACTACATAATTAAAATGAAAGCACGGGAGCTTGCATAAACAGCAGTAAAAACAATGAAATAAATAAAATTTTCACATAATATACTCTAAAAAATAAACAAAAAGCAATATTTTATGTATTTGTTATAAATAATTCATGCAATTTTGTAAAATCCTGAAAAAATAATAAATATTTTTGTAAACAAGTATAAAAAATAAAGATAATCTAAAAAAAATATTTTTATTGGTATTATCGAATGTAAGAAAATATATATTTTGATAATATTGTAGGCAAATAATATCTTGTACGGCGCCAGAAGGAGACTTATCTTGTGTATTTAAAAATTACTTTTTGCTGTAAACTGTTGATTTTGGGATTAGAATATGACTGGAGTAAAGAAAAAAATTGTTATAATTTAAATGCATCGAACAGATAAATTTAATTTTTATTAGAAATATTGGCGCCCTTATAATATTCTGGGGTGACGCAGACGCGGAAATATAATATTGTTTGATCTTTATTAGAATACAACCTCGATGACTCATTTTGTGTACAATATATTCGTCTAGCCTAGAGAGACGACAATTGATGCAATTGTGCGCCAAATAAAGACTCTTTTTTTTAAATATAAATATAGAAAATTTTATTTTTGTTAAAAATTTCATTCACTCTCAGGTCGAGGTTTTCAAATATTCTAATCACGCGAAGGATTTTATTATTATAAAACTTTATAAAAGGCATGTAAGAAACTTTTGATTTTGTATGATTAATCTAGTTTATAAAGATAGTTTTGCAAAATGCATGAACACAATCCGGAATGCAAAGATAAATGAAATTTATTTGAAGCTGAATTTAATATCGAGAATGAAAAAAATTGAAATATGTATAAGCTGCATTGGCATTTTGAGAATTTGAGGTTTTTATTTTTTCCATATAGATATATTGCTTAAATTCTTTGAATATATTCGTAAAAAAGTTGAAGAAATTGTAATATCAGCATATATTTTTTAATACATATTCTTTTGAAAATGAAAAATAAGAATAAGAACCCAGCGACGTATCATTTTAATATTTCTTCTGAATTATTCGATTGTGAAATAAATAGAATTTCGTATTTAGATTATAAATTATTGCTACTCGTACCTACGCATGTCCTGATGTGTGTATTTTTAATATCAGACACTTTGTATCCTCGAGTTTCAGACGAACGTATAAAGTTTATAATAAATATAAACATATAGAGAAACGATTGATGTCAAAGGAAAATTTATACGTTTTGCCTTGAAGCATAATAATATTTCAAGATCAAATATGTCACAGAGTAGTATAAAAAATTTTCTTTCTATCAATATTAAAATTATTATGATTTTCTGACAAGCTATGTCAATATTATAAATTGTCTATATAACTCATCTTCTGTTTATGCAAACACGCTTTCAATTACATTTGATTAAAAGAAAACGCGATCGCATATGCACAAAGATTCTATTTTTTGACGTATTGTTTTGTAATATTTGATGTTCTAAAAGAGAAAGTCATTTTGAATTTTACTAGCAATAAATTTAAATAAAATTGCATTCAAACTAAATCTTTTGGTGTACTTCCTGTTATTAAATTTATATAACGGATCGTATAAAAAAGGGTTTGCTTGAATTTAATGATGGTTGATTAAATTCAATGCTTTTTATACTAACTTTTGCTAAATAATTACCTGACTACAGAGTAGTTATTGACTTAATTTTAAAAACTTACCGAGGCTTATAATTTTATGAATTCTTTATTTAAAATTTTTCTCGCAAGTAAAATGACTTCCTGATACTATATAAGTAATAGCATATGGAAAAAAATTATTGAATATTTTAATATTAATAGTATTTAATGTACAAATTATAAATTAACGTTTTAAGGATGCATACTGGGGTTCTGCATTTATATCATCTATAACATATCTCGTGAAAAACAAAAAAAGTACTAACTTTTAATAAAATATTGACTTTTATAACCAAACTGCATCGCAAAAAGTACTACCATTTCTAAAAACATTTTACTTTATAAAAGTTAAAAATGCCCTAAAATTTATAAACAAATAGCTCTAACTCATTAATAAAAAGGTTTAGCAAAAAATTTCTTACGATACCTCCACCTAGAATTGAATGATCTTCAATATTAGCCAAACAAAATTTTGATCCAAATTGCCTATATCTGGGAACTCAGGCTATTATGACCCAAAAATTTCAAAAATTTAACATGTATATTTGTTTACACAAACAAACATTTTCAATTTTTTTTTATAATCTTGTACCAAATACTGAAAAGCATTGATTCTTTCATTAAAAAATTATTATAAATAAACAGTTACAAATATGCTGTGTAAAAAATACTCTGTGTCGGACAGTGCGTCTTCAAAATAAATTTATTGTAATATAAATAAGCCTTTGGATTTTTGAATATACAAAATTAGAGCATATTGCATGTTATATTACAAATATTTATAAGAATAAATTTTTAAATGAATGCGTATTGACTTATTCAGTTTTAGAAAATTGTATGTAATATCTCAGGTTGTGATTCAATGCATTTTATTGTTATTTTTATTGAAATTCAACATGAATTTTGAAAATACCCATAAATCGAAACTCATGTATAATTCTAACTATTTTTGTAGATTGATAAAGCAACAAGATTTTGACTTTTTGCTTTTAACAGAACATAAATATGCCCTTAAACATTTCTTTTGGTCATTTTTATTACTTATTGGCAGTATAAACTCCATAAAAGATTTTATTTTGTATAGACTGAAAAGAAGTAGATAAAGCATTTTATTGATTCATCATAGAGAATATCAGAAAAACGTAAAAACTATTTTTATAAAAAACGATAAAGATTAAAATTTTTTTTAATGTTAAAAATAAAGAAAATCAATTTTTCTCCATAAATATGTAAAAATAAAAATATGATTAATGACGTAATGTTAGTAAAAAAAGGGTATAAAACATAAATAAACTTAAAAGTATACATATGAATGGATGACTAATACACAATATATATAATTTTTGTTTAAAAATAAAAATATAAAGGGCTTTTTAATATAACAAAATGTGAGTCATAACATTTTGTCGGCTCATTGATTTTTCACCACGCTTTATAAGATTAATTTTCTCTCTATATTATCATTTCAAATGTTTATGAGGATGATGATGATATGTAATAAATGAAGATTTAGAGATTCTTGAAATTTTCATCAGGACCCTATTTAGGGTGGGCTTTTAATTAGATTGTAATTTACATGTTGAATATTACCTCTGTATTATTTACAGTAACATCTGCTGGAAATCTCTTTTCTCTAAATAAATTTACTGGGAAAAAGTTAATGAGATTTTTATTCTTATGCAACTGTCAATGACACTTATAATTTATACGTAATTTACTAATGAGAATAGAAATTAGTGACTTTGATTAAGGATCCTCATGAAAATCTTATGTACTTTACATGCATAGAGAGAAAAAGTTTCTTCAAAATGATAAACTTTAAACTGTAAAGTTAAGTTAAAATTTGATAATAGTACTTTAGTACAAAGTAAACTTGCGGAGATTTAAGTAAATTGAAACTTGTTTTTTGAACTTTTTAAAAATATCTGTTTGTTTCAGACAAATAACAGTATTTACTGATGAATTTATTTTATTATTTTATTTACAAACTTTCAAGAATAATATTTAAAAATATTTTTTTCTAAGGATTCTTTATTAAAATTACGCAAAATTTTTCAAGGAAATTTTTTTTTTTAACAAACTTATATTTAAACAACAAATTAATATAACCTTCGCCATTGTAATAATATTAAACAAAATGTAATTATATATAAAGTTAGTATTATTTAAGCCTGAGCTTAAGCTAGATTTTGTCAAGGTCTTAAAATGGATTTATATTTCATTTTGTATTCAAATTTATGTACGATTCCAGTTAGACTAATTTATTAGATAAAAAAATTATTTTTTCAAATCTTTAGGGATCCTCTTTGAGATTTTACTGATTAAATTCACGCGGTTCAGTTATTGCGAACTCGTTAATTATCTGCTCGTTGTGCTATTTTTTATGTAATACGAGATTTCAAAGAATACGCAGATATCAAAATTATTGGTAATGGAAAATGCATGTTCTCATTCATCATAATTGTTATTTGCTTAGAAACACGTATATTAGAGTGCTAATTATTTTCAATATTCGTTTGGTTTTTATTAATCTATGGACATTAAAAAATTTTATTGACAAGCGAATACGAGCTAAAATTTTCAATATTTTCCCTTTTCGACGCGTTATTTGTCTCGGTTTCAATTAAAAAATTCCATAAATAAGCAAATTTGTCAAATAACGTCCAGATTAACGTATGCGCTTATTAGAATTTCGTCACAACCCCAAAAACATATTTGCACAAACCGTTGCATATGTTTCTCGTGTATCCCCGTATGAATGCATTTCAGTAAAGTTATGCACCTGTTTAAACACCTGCTACAATAGATGATTTTACAATTGTTGCGTTAATAAAACAAATCTGACAAATTTTAATAACTTGATATCCTATTACGGAAAATTTTAATAATAGTCGGAGAAACTTTTCAGACGTATTTATATGATAAAAATATTATTATTTCTTTTTATGATAAATTTTCAAACTAGATGAAAAACGTTGAAAACTTTGCTTTTAAAGCCCACGAAAATATACAAACTTATTTACTCAAAATGTACATTGTTTCGTTCTCTTTTTTGAAAAGTTCAACGGTTGTGTCTACGGATGTGACACATCAAGACTGATATGCTTTATTCAAGCCCCCTATATTTTTTTTAGAGAGAGAATATATAACACGTGACCGAAATTCAAAATAATCCATCAGAGTGATTGCCAAAATATGCAAAAAGACATTTTCTCTTTTTATTTATATTTTCACCTGACGCGAAACTTATGTTATTTTTTTTGAAAAATCGATTTTATTTTTTATGCTTACCAACGACAATTGTATTTACAAAATTTTATTAAACGTGGTATGAATATAAGCTCTTTATACTTTTTGATAAATTAAAGTCGATTTGATTTTCCAATTCATAAAGTAGAAAATATGCGCAAAATGTTTAAAAACTCTTAAAAACTCATTGGTTTATTAGTCGTATAATAAACGTTTTTCTAACAAATGGCAGGATTTTGAATGATGCTTCAGAGAGAAGAAAATAAGGGGGAAAGCATCGGAGCTTTTTGAAAATGTTAGGTATATGTTATAACCCTTGTGGCCGAGACGGGGGAGAGTTGTTAGATTAAAGAGCAACCCCTCGATTATTACACAGAAAGTTCATATATATTGGATGCAGTATTATGTACGTTAAAAACAACCTATGAGTCATCTCGATAACTAAAACTTGATATCACTCGAGTATTTTAATAAACTCTGTGATACGATACACTTTAGTTTTATTGCGTAATAACTAAACGAGTTTTTTACTTTGATGCTTATTTTTATACTCTGTTTTTTTTTTGTTTCAGGTGAGTGATTACTACTACTTTTTAGTCCAAAAAAGCTCAGTTTCTGTAAGTAAAAAATATATATTTTTAATTATGTATACGAAAAAGGGAGCAAAAATAGAGAAACTTATTAATATTCAAGGCTGGTTAGATTTTTTTATAAATTTTAAAATAAATAAATTGAAAGTGTATGGTAAATTTCGTTTAATTAAATCAATAAATCAATGCGTGCGTACAAGGGTAGTTTTTTTTTCAAATCACGACGATATTAAAATTAAGAAAATACCCAGTATGACCCTTTTCTCGAATATCTTTCACTTCTACCCATAGGCCAAGTTTTTCCCTAAAATTTAATTAGTTCGAATAATATATTTTATGCTTCATTAACATAAAAGATCATTTTGATTTATTGAACTTTTAGATAGATACCTCGCTCTTCATCATATTCTTAAAGGATTTAAAAAAAAAGTTGCGAAAATCTATGTCTTCCCTTTTATTTTTTTTGAGAAAGGGAGGACGGTATAAAACTTTTTCAAACATCGTCTTTTTTATCCACTTGTATCCGAAAAAGAAGAAGGTATGCTACAACTTTTTCTCAAGCGCCAATGTAATCCAATTCTCTTATGAGACATGGAATACACGCGATGCTAGAGGGTTATTTTTTTCAGGAGAGAAATGCGACAATTCATGCTCTGTCAGTTGTTTACTACAACATTTATAAGGGTTGCAATAGAAGTAGCGTGTTAGAAAGCCACTTTCTTTTTTACTCTTCGGAGAATCTAAAAGTGCGCTAATATTAACCTTTGAGAAAAATGTAATTGTAATTATTTACCAAAGGTTATGAACCTTTTAATATGGTTTTTGCTCTTTTCTTAACGTTTATTGATGTACTCGACTACTTTTCTATGCATGCTTAACAACTTTTTACTTTCCTTTAAATTTGAAATAATGCAGCTTGGTTTCCAGAAAATAATTATCTTTATTTTACACTCCAAGTTTAAAAATCCTTAAAACTAAATATTATATGAAGGATATGCGTTTCTTTTGTCTTCAAGTACAAAAAAAAAGTTTCCCCTTTCGCATTATTCACCAGCATCCTTTAGAAGCAACATTTTTCTAAATTTATGACACATCATTGTTTATAAAAATTACTTACTTTAATTAAAAAATAAATTACTCGCTTCTGTTTAAAAATACAAAAAATCAATATTTATACTAAAATTCTTTTTTTTTTTAAAATGTTTACACAAAAGTTGAATCATCAATTTTTTTTTATTTATACCAGGTGTCTTAAATAAAATAAACTACTTTTTTTGTGACTAAGCAAAATAAAAAAATTATTATTTTATTTTTTATAACACGTAATTTTTTGTTTAAAAAAAAAATATTTTAAAAAACAAAAAGTAAACAAATTTATGATTAATATAGAAAGAGACAGAGATAGTATAAAGAAAGTTTAATAATTGAGAAAATTTTGTAAAATATTGTAAAAGCTTTTCGAACTTAGTCTAAATAATTCATTTTCCAATTTGATAATTTAAAAAAAACAAAACAAAAAGTTTATTAAAAGCTTTTTTATCGATTTAAAAATAAAAGATTTTTTATGAATCATACTTTGATAATTAATTATATAAGATAAAAATATTATGTAAATATAATTAATTACTTGAAAAAAAAATGACTCACTGATTAAACAGGTATTATTAAAATTTACGAGTGTATTAGCAGTTCGATTATTTTAAAAAATAAAGTCAACAAGGCATATCTAAAAAAGAGTCTCATTATTTTTTTCTTCTGCTAAATTAGTTTCCTTTTATAGATTTTTAGACAATCCAATTCTTTTTTTCTTCTTAATTTCAGTTCTATTTTTGTTAAAAACATTTTAATGGAACTTTTATATTTTCTGACCCTCGGTTTACCGCAGATAAAAGGTAAAATTGTCCTTTTTAATACTAATTTCAAAGCCAATTACGAGTTTCTTTTTTTTCTGTTGTTAAAAAACAAAACTTATTTCGTGATATGAATTAAATTCACGTAAAATATATTAAAATGAATTATTCAACTTGATGTCAGTTATATTTTACTCAAATTGTTGTACCACTCTACTCTCTTCATCGAAATTCTCGTTGGAATAAAACATAAAAAAAATAGTACTCACTTATATTTTTTTTTTATTGCACTTTTGGTAAATAAAAAAAAAATTATTCGATTCTACAATATATAAAAGTTTGTTTAAGTATATACTTGAACTAGAACTAAATTATTATTTATTTATTTCAACATGTAGCTGGGTCGTAAATGTCACGAAAAGTCACGTTTTAAAGGTTGATGTTTTGGACTTTTACCAATCCTTTGACACTAAGTTTATATGACATCTTTGCAATTTTTTTTTAACTTAATGATCTTACTAAAGAAAATTTTCAACACGTTTTAGTATCAACTTTTTAAAAATATTGAACATTTTTATATTAGTTACGTGGCTTCTGACTTTTATTATTTTGCACGTAAAATTATACATGTTTCCAACTAAGTAACATATAAAATATATGTTTTTTAGTCTGAAAATTTCAGTACTAAACTTTTTCAATTTACCTTTTAAGTTTTAGAAAATGGTCATCAGTATTTATGTAATAAATTGCCGTTTTCATTTAAGAACATAATAGAAAAATTATAGCCGGTTTGTATAACTACACAACCAACGAGCATGGAACATGTTCACTCATAACAGTAATGAATCCAAAAACCGAATTACAATAAATCCCGAAATATAAATTATTTTAAGTCCATAAGCTTAAAGTATTCTAAGTTCTTGTTCTTAACAGGGCCTGATCAGGCCCTGACTCCCACTTCAAATTATTCTAAACTCGCGCAATTTTAAGAAAATAATAAGACCCTCAGGATGAAAATGAACTTTGCAGGTAGAAACGGAAACCCTGGTAGTATAATTTTTAATTTTTCCAACATATTTTCCGATTTTCCAAGATGGTGGACCACAAACCTTAAAAAAATTAAATTTTAACTTTACAAGGGGGTTATTTAGGGTAAAAAAATGATTTTAGGTTGAAAAATATTCAATTTTTCGACCCAACATATTTTCCGATTTTCCAAGATGGCGGACCATAAAACTTAAAAAAATTAACTTTTAACTTTGCAAGGGGGTTTCTTAGGGCAAGAAATATGAATTTTGGGTGGAAAATATTCAATTTTTCGGCCCAACATAAATTCCAATTTTACAAGATGGTGGACCACAAAACTTAAAAAAATTAAATTTTAACTTCACAAGGGGGTTTTTTAAGGCAAGAAAAATGAATTTTTGGTGGAAAATATTGAATTTTTCGACCCAACAAATTTTCCGATTTTCCAAGATGGCGGACCATAAAACTTAAAAAAATTAAATTTTAACTTTACAAGGGGGTTTTTTAGGGTGAGAAAAATGAATTTTAGTTGGAAAATATTCAATTTTTGGACCCAACATATTTTCCGATTTCCCAAGATGACGGACCTTAAACTTAAAAAAATTAACTTTTAACTTTGCAAGGGGATTTTTAGGGCAAGAAATATGAATTTTGGGTGGAAAAGATACATTTTTTAGGCCCCATATTTTCCAATTTTCCAAGATGGCGGACCATAAAACTTAAAAAAATTAACTTTTAACTTTGCAAGGGGGTTTTTTAGGGCAAGAAATATGAATTTTGGGTGGAAAATATTCAATTTTTCGGCCCAACATAAATTCCAATTTTCCAAGATGGCGGACCATAAAACTTAAAAAAGTTACATTTTAACTTTACAATGGGGTTTTTTAGGGCAAGAAAAGTTAATTTTGGGTGGAAAACATTCAATTTTTCGACCCAACATTTTTCACTCCCCCCCCCCTGACGAACCAAAATTTTTCAAATACCCCATCCAATGGACATGTTCCTTGTTAATAAAAAGTGGGTAAACGGTAGTAACATTTTTGGGTTTTCGGGTATTAGAAAGTTGTCTCCCCTCAGAGAGTATAACTGAAAACCAGGTTCCTGAATGGCCTCGAGGTCTAATTCCAATGACATTGTTTACAATTTTGTGGATGATGATTCTTAAGTTTGTTTGCGTGGATCAAATTACTAAGTTTATCCGTCAACAGCCTTTTATAAAAAAGTCTATAAACTAATTGATTTTTAACTAAATATTTTTGTTTTTTTGAAAATAAGCCATATACATTAAAAAGAAAGAATACCAGCATATTTAACAGCAATGTATAAAATAATAAAAAGACTGTGTGATATTTGCATATTGCATCAAGAAGCCTTTTTTTGCTTATATCTGTAAATGTCAAATTTTATGGTTCATAAACTACACGAGAAAACTGCATATTTTCAGAAAAAAATAATAGCAGAGCTACTAATTAACTATAGCAGTTGTACGTAAGCCAATATAGCGAATGGTAGTATTTTTCTGTATAAAAAATTAGATTCCCACAAGTGAGGGTAAATAAAGAGAGAAATTAGATATTGGATTATACCCAGTACTGGGAATACACCTTTTAATACAATCATATAATATTATATACTTTAGGACATCATTTTGGCAAGAATGATACAAGTTTACTACAAGCAATTTGTATCTTTGAAATGTTATGTAATATAAGGATAAGCTTGCAAGCTTAAAGCTACATTATCCCTTTTTTTGTTTTTTTATTATGTTTTTCAAGTAGAATAGATCAAAGTTTATCCAGACAACGTGATTTTTATTTCGTGACAAAAATATTTACTTTCTAATGGAATTTATATTTGTCATTTTTTATGCTAATGTACGAGTCTTTTACATTTAATATAAAAAAAGATAAGAATTTCTGGACAAAAAAAAAAATTAATTTTTTAAGATTTTACTGTTTGTTTTTGTGTGTTTAGGTGTAATTTATAAGCAATATTTCTTTCTTATAATAACATTCGCGTGTCAAAACTGATAAACTTTTACTATAAAATAGGTTCATATTTACATTTAACTTATTTTAGGGTCTGCAGCTTTTATTTTTATTGTTATGAAAAAAATATTATATTCTTATGTGTGTATAAAAAATTAATTTTGACAGTTTTACCATTAAAGTCTCATATTTCAGAATTTTATGATAATTAAATACACTCTGAAAAACGTACACATTTAAATATTTTATAAAAAAAGAGAGAGGGAGAATTTTTCTCATATAACTCAATAAAGCTTTTTTTTCAGCTTTATTTCTAGTTCACTGAATTTAAATATAACGAACTTTTTTGTCTATAGCATTAAAAATTTCGACAGGCTTGTATGCTGTCCCTTTTTTTGCTGTAATCTTTGTTATATCCTCCCTTTTTTTTCATGTGTGTACATCAAATGTTTCATACATGACAAAAGTTAAAAATTTAAAAAAATAAAAAGTCAAAAAATGTTTAAATTAATTAAACTCAATGAAAATAAACAATAAGCGAATAAACAGTCCATTAATTAATTAAACTAAAATTTCGCTTTAATTAAAAAAAAAGGCATTTCCCTTTGCAAATAGAATTGAATTATTAAGTACAACGACCTATAATTACAATACTTTGGAATATTTTTTGTTGAGCTTGCATTTCCTGTACGACTACTGCTGTAATAATCGAATAAACATTTTAAATCCCTAAGCTAATACTACTACTTTTATTATAAATAAATGAATTGTTCACTCGGTCGTATACTATAATTTAATATGGCTTCTTAAATTACCTATATTTAAATTATACGTTGTAAAAATAAACAAGTTTTAATAGGACATAAACACACCCATAAATATAAAATAACAACTACTGGAATTTATATTATTGCCCAGAGAGAAGAAACGTATAAACAATATCATCGAACTCAGACCAAAAACCACACTCGACCATCCCATTATTTTTAAAGGTGTGGGTCTCTATAATAGTTTATACGCACTATTTATTACATGCGTGCCTTTGTCGTCGCCCTTTTCAAATTTATTTGTTATAGGAATTAAGGGTCTCTGTCTTGAATTTTGCTTCCATAAACTAATAACGTAAATTATTATGCACTATTATTACTTTTTTTACCCCAGAAAATTCTCTTGTGTCGTGAGTTCAGGTATGGCGAAATGTTTTAGCATTTTTTAACCAATATTTTGTGCTGAATAAATTTTTTTCCTAATTCAATTTCGTCACGAATTAAGGGTTTGATTAAAGTTTATACTAATTATTATCACAAATTTTTTCGATAACTTAAAAACTGCTAAACAATAATAGTAGATTTTCGATACCTAATTATAAACCAGATTGCATATTATTTTTCTAGTTAATTAAATATTTACCAAAAGTTTTAAGCCGATGTTCAGGTTCCAAGTGAGGGCGGAACAAACCACTGGAAAAGTTTGACGAAAATGTAATCTCGCATTTTACTAATTCACATTAATTAAACTCAACTAGATTCGACGTATAAAACGACACTTGAAATTTTCACTCGACTAAATAGGCCTCTTCTACACGAACAGTTAAATTAGCATTCGTAGGTTCGTTAAAAATATGAAATAGTAATAAGGAATCGTCGACAGCTATTCAAATAACAATAACTCATGTAATATATCAAATTTGGATCATCGAAACTTTCTAAAAACCCTCTGAGGGATTTAGTTCTTGAGACTTTGGTCCATCGAAAGTATTCATGTATTTTTCTTAGGTTAAATATAAGAAGAAAATTCCAAACACGTAGTATTTTTTTCTCTCCCTCTGAGATTACTTTACACCATTTCTGACATGGTAGTAGTTGCGAAAAGAAAAAAGTAAGAAATCGATCATATTTTTCTTGCTATAAAATAACATCGAAAACAATATTAATAAACATGAATATTTTTGGGGTTAGAGTCGTGTAAGCCCTGTCGAAATAAATACCCTAGTTTTATTTATGTAGTATAACATTATTGAAATGAGAAAATGTCGAAACTTCTTGAATGCATATGCTTCTTTAAAGAGCTTTTTGGACCGCAGGTGTTGAAGTTTTATGTGATAAACTGTAGTTATAGTATATAAACTTTCGGTTAGATATATTTATGAGGGACATGGAATATTTTATGACTGAATATCTAAATATCTTAGCGCTTTTTCTACACCGGCTAAAATTAAATTAGTCGACATTTTGGTGACATCATTGTCTGATATATCGTGACTCATTTGGTAACATACTTTCTTTACTCTTCATTTAATTACAAAATGATTTTTTCGTTAAGTGACAAATAATTTGTTTTATATGAAAAAAAAGTCTCAGTCGTTAAATAAACCATTATTTACAGAGAAATTTAATTCAGAAGGATATAAAGTTAGTAATATAGTTAGAAAATAAATAAGTATTAAAGTCAGTTAAATAAACAAAAATCTAAGCTTGTCGATTTTGGTTAAAACTAACAAGTGTTTATTTTATGTTTGCGAGTAAGCTTTTATCATGTGTAATAGAAATCTACGATTACGCTTTTCTTTATTTTAGATTTATTTTATACTGGGAAAACGAAGGCTGTATATTATAATTAAAATTGATTACAAATAATGCTCTATTTTTAGGTGTCTAAGATAAAAATTCATTTTCTTTACGTCAGTTAATTAATTTTTTATTAAATTTTCAAGACTTGACATTATTTTCATTAATTCAAACTCGTTATAGAACATTTTTATCGAGGAAAATTGCCTTTTTTTTGGTTACTTAAGAAAATAAATAATGAAAATTAAAGAAAATGAAATAAATCTCTGGAAAGAAAAGAACGTCTTTGTTTGTCTGGTCAAACTTCCTCTTTTTATTATTTAATCCAGAAAATTGTACAGTCTTTTTTTTTTATTAGTACCGACTAAAACTATACTTACAATTTCTCTTCCAATCAACCGGAAATGTTTCCTGGATATCAAGATAATTTCATTTTATGTAACCCACACACTCGTCTAGCAGAATAAAATTTTTTTATATTAACTATTTTTAATGTGTGTGGGAAAGACAAGTCAATTTTAAGGGATAAATTGATGTTTTAATTTAGTTGTACATTGAATTCGATGTATAAAAGTGATTAAAACGTTCGTATAAGTGGAAAAACGAAATTTAACGCCTTCGAGCAAAATTTTGTAATAAATGATAAAATTACATTTAGGAGGATGTTGCGTATATTATCTACTTTTTTTTTATTTACAAAATTAATTATATTTTATGGGGCGTTTCGTGTCAGTGTAGACTTTTTTCTCCAAAAATGTTCAAATTCCATATAAGGGCCAAAAATTTATAAAATAGAGGTCGAAAATAGTGAAAATTTTATTTTGGTCGAAATGATAAATTGTTATAGGGTTTTATGTCCCTTAGATTAAATTCTATAATTTTTTAAATTTAGCAACCTCAAGAAACCCCAAGTTGTTTTTTGATGTTCAATTGAATTTAGAAAATTATAAAAATATGCCGATTCAATTTTCTTTCTATAGGCTAAATAATTATAATTTTTTTATTTTACAATAAAATTATCAGTAAAATCTGTACAACTGCACGAATTTGTTTATTTTTTTTTTAAAGAAATAGATTGTATAATGTATTTATTTAGTATACATTTTGCGATTTAAAGAAACATAATTAAAAAATAAAATGTCATTTGACATTAAGAAAATAATGCTTTTTACGTTAATAATTGACGTCAAAAAAATAATTGGTTATGAGCTACTGAAACTAATTGGTATAAATTTATATTTTTAAATTCCAAATAATCTATAGTTAATAAAAAATTTAAATTTAGATTGTAAAAATGAAAAACTTCAATTTGGAACTAGTGGAGAACGAGTTACAATGATTGACAAAGCACATTTAACACTTCCTTTTGATAGAAGGAGCATTAATTTTCAAGCGACAGAAAATGAAATGAAATTTCAATTATACAATAATCCAATTTTTATTCACGGCTATTCTAATTACTTAAATGAAATTAATTTTGATTTAAATAGGGATGGTGCCTTTGTTTATGTTGATATTTTTGGATCAGCTAATATTCAGACAGTCAGTATTTTTAACGTAAAATAAAATTTATAAGCAATTAATGAAATGTCGTTTATTTCAGACAAAATATAAAAAAGTTTACATTTACGATTGCAATACTCGTATTTTGATTAATCCAAGGTGAGTAATTCAGAATGAATAGGTAATTGATAAATTTTTGAATATTCAATTTAATAATTTTATTTAGCAAACGCGTAAAGCCAGAAAGTATGGATAACAAATTTCTAAATGCCATATTACTAGTTATGAGAATTTGTTTAAATAATAAATTATGCGAAGAAATCGGTGAAATTACTATTGAAGATTACATGGATAAACCAAATAATACTTCAAATCAACCATTACCCAGCGAAGAATTAGATTTTATTATGGAAGATCTTGATATTCAAAATAATGCGATTTAACAATAAAATATTTTTTTTTTAATTTTACTTGGAATTTTAAAAAAATACAGCAAAAAAAATAAAAAAATATATTTTGATTTAATTTGCTTGCTTTTTTTAAAGAATATATTTTTTTCACTTTTAACAATCGTGATTTTTGATAAATAATATTTTTTATGTAAATCGTGATTTTAATAATTTTGGGCTAATAACAATGTTTAATAAAAATTCGTTGGTAAATAATAATTATTAACAACGAAAAGCATAAAGCGTTGTTTATTTGACAGACTGTGAAATTGATAAACTGAAGAAATTGATTATTATCAACAAAAAAAAAATACATTTTTGAAATATAAAAGCGAAAATCAATTATTGCCCAAGGGCTCTTATATCGCCATAACCGAAGTCCTTTGCCTTTATTTCATTTCCTTTAATTTCCTATTGTACATAATATTCATTTTCAGTAGAGAAAATTTCTCCCATTACATTTAAAATGAATTAATTAGGAAAAGGGTGTATCTCGTATTTATATTTAACTTAAAATTCAACTAATTTGTCTTGATTGAAATCAGATACTTTCGAATTTAATATTGTTGTGAATAAATGGGTTTAGTCTGTAAGACTTAGTACTGCTATATAAATTAGTTCATTTTTTAACAACCAGGTGGCGTAACTAATCTCGTAAATGAAATGGTTTTTCAACGATATAAATACGATGCCATTTGACAGTGAAAGTATGCAATTTTTTAATACATACAATATTATTTAATTATGCGTACTTGTGAAATGTAAGAATTAACCTACTTGATTAAATGTTGTAGTATTTTTGTGAAATATTATTTATTTTTGACTCTTTGAATTCAATAATAGAAAAACCGTTAATTTTTTTGTATAGAACGAAGAACTCTGAATGTGTGGCCTGTTGAAAAGCCATAATTTTATTATGTAATATTTAAAAAATAAATTTTCATATTGTATAAGAGTCACGTTGTGTATTTGTTTGAATATAATCAGTGATATCGATAGTTCTGTGCCTGGTGTTGTATAACAAAATGTAGAATTTCAAGCACGTATTGATTTAGGGTTTTGTTGTAATTATATTTATATACGTTAGGGTAGTACATAACGATGAAAATACCAGATTTAATATTAAAATTCATCCAGATTTTTTATCATCTCATTTTATTCTAATGTTTTTTGAATACATAATTAAAATATCAGTATAAATTACTGTCCTTTTTTAAATTGAAATTTATTATTATTGCTGATACCTTATCATAAACTGCATTAAATATTTATAAACCTGAAATAAATATTATCCTATTTTTTTTTATTTTAAATCTCACTCGTTGTATTTTAACTCGTTTTTTTAAAACTATGCACAAAGCGAATTCGTTTAACGACACAAAAGCAGGAAAAAGAACATTTTTACTCTCTGATTAAAATCAGTAGCATAAAGAAATTTCAATTTTTACAGTTTATTTCTATTTAGTATTCCAAATAGCTTTTAATTAATGTAAATTATTTTCATTATTTTAATTTTACTTTATAGCCAAATCTAAATTAATACAATTTTTGACTAAATTTACTTGTGGTTATAAAAATGTAATAAAAACTTTATCAACTTTAAGGTTTCTTCAACTTTTTTTTATTCTCACCAAACGTCCAAAGATTAACAATGTTTATGTACAGCTATTAAAGAGGGATTTTTTTTAGACTCGAACAATTGAGAGAAACAAAAGTTTAAGTAAGGAAAAAAGCACATTAGTTCTTAATTCGCGTTTTATACGAGAGTTTAAAAAAAAAGTGTGAAATTTTGGTAGAATTCTAGGGTTATTAGGAGATAAACGTCTAAAAAAAAAGTCAAGAAGTTTTTTTCAGCTAAGAGAAGCTTTTCTTTTATTTTTTTTAATATTCTTTTAGCTTAATGTACTTATGTATTCTAAGAGGGCTGACAACTACCGAAGATAAGTGAGAGAGACCCTGACAAAACTAAACATTGTCGAACGTGCAGATTTTTTGATGAATAATAATATTTGTGTACTTTTAATAAAAGAAGGGGGGAAATCTCTTTTTTTAGGTTCTTTAAAAGTCAATTTAAACTCAAGTACTCTTCGCCTTTTTTTAGTTTTTGATAAATTGCTGTCGAAAATCAGAGTGTCTATAATTAAATCACCTTCGTAATTTTACGATAATGATGAGAAAATTACTTATTTCAAAAATTTTTATTGATCAGAAAAACCTTGAAAAAAGAAAAAAGAATTTTTTCATTTTGCAGCAAAAAAAAATTGTTTCATTAAAAATATCTTAAATTTTTATTCATTTGAATGTCAGGGACTTTGCCGTGACATTCGAGAAGAATTTAAAAAGGATATTTTCTGTTTTGCTAATGGAAAAAAAAATTTATATGTATGAGAAAGAAATATGAGAATAATTGAAAAAAAAAGTTTGAAATGGCTTCATTTTTATTCTTGAGAATCGTGATATTATTCTATAGAGAAAAACTTCCTTTTTGATTATTTCAAAAAATGCTAATATTTAAACTTTTTCTTTTGTTTATTTTTTTTTTGCACAAAAACAATGCGACACATAATCTACAATAATTTTCTGCATTATACCTTTTCTTTATTTACCTTTTTGTCATTGTGCCAAATAAAAAAATTTTTTTTTTCAATTGATTTTTTCTATAAAATAAAATAAATAATAACCGAAGGACAATAATTTTGTAGAAAAATAAAAATTGTCTACATATTTGGCATGAAATTAAATCATCGGCGCCAATGAGAAATTCAACCTTGTGAAAATGTAATGATTAATTATTTATATGAAATTGTCACACTTTGAGAGTAATTTGAGCATGAGAATTGTTTCGAAGAACACTCGGAATGACAAATTCGATATAATGAGATTTCATGTGGTTACAAGTGGAAATGTACAACTTTTCGATAAGGAATATTCTAATTTATTTAAGTCCATAAAGTTTTACTTAAATGTTACACACACATAACCTCTTTAAGAGATTTTCCCTTGGATTCTCAAACGAAGCGAAACTTTTAAAATCAATTAGCAAACCCTTAGCTCAAGAATATTTTCATCTCTTTTGTGCGTATTTAGGGGAAAGCGTGGTTTTCTCCCAAGAAATATAAGGGAAAATCTTAACTATTGTTGAAATTTATATGAGTGTACTTCTGAATCGTAATAAAAATTTCTATCATTCAAATTTTCATGTTCAATTAATTATAAATATTTTTTAACGAGAAACTTGTAAACATTTTTTTTATTTTAATCTTATCTTAAGATAATTAAAATTTTACGTACTAATTCGTGATAAGGACTGGCAGAAAGAGAGAGATTAGACTCAGTTTAAGAAAGTACATCATCAGGTTTACTCGAGAAATTCTAGAAAATTAACTTGTTTAATTGTTTTATTTTTATTGCAAGTAAAAATACAAGTAAGAAATTTATTTAACTTTTTATTAAATAAAAGATAAAAAACTTTTTCATTGTTTTATATTTTTCTATAGAAAAAAATTAATAAAAAAGAAAACTTGTCTTACATTTTATACACAAAGAATTTCCGAACTTATAAAAAATCAGAGCTACTTATAAAAAGCTTCTTTTAAATGTACAATACACGGGCTTTAACTTTAATACACCCACACATTCAAAGTCAGGAAATGAACGATGAAATACTGGATACATTTTTTTCTTTTTTCTTCAAAGAACACGAATACCAACTTAGAATATTTTATTTATAAATGAGCCCCTGTTGTGAAAAAATGATGATTAGAAATCGCTCTAAGCTTTGTTTTCCCTTTTTTAACTCGACTAAGGGGACTTCCAATCTGGAAAATAGCTCTTTTTTTGAAGATATTGTTGTTTTAATAACAAAAATGAGCTTTTATTGTCAAAATAATTTCGTATATTTTTTTGGAAAACTTATTTACCAAAAAAAAGAAAGCTCTCAGCAAGGAACAAAGAGATTTTCTGCTCTTTCAACTTATTGTATTTCTTTCAACTTTTTGTCACTCATCTAAGAAACTTGGAAAAAGCTCATACGTGATTCTAAAAGTTTTCTTCATGTCTCAAAAGACACGGTGATCTTGAAATCTCTATAGAGTACATATTGAATTGTATAATAAAATTTTTTTTTTCTTCACTAACGAAAATCTTATTAAAAAACTGTCTTAAAACTTGTTTGGAATTAAAAACTTTTTTAGTTGGATATATTCTTATTCACACTAAACTAAAAAAAAATTGATTGCTATCGTTTATATCGAGGATAAAAGCAATTTTAACGATAAGCATGCAAATAATGAAATCGAAGAAAGAGAGAAATTGGCAAATTCTTTTTATGCCTTTAGAAAAAAATGTTGTTTTAAGTATCTTTAAATTGATGTTTTTAAAATATTTTTATTAATTTGGATCGAAAGGAAAAAAAGGACAAAAAAAAATCAATTCACTTTGTGTTGAAAGTTTATACCTTTTTAAAGACAAGAATTTTCGATTTATTTAAAGCAAAGTATGGGGTAGTTAGGACTTTAACATGTACAATATAAATGGGAATCTTTGTGGTTGTTACTTTTAGTTAGAAAATGTTAAAAAGGGAAAAAAAACTTTTTTTATTTTCACTGAAATATGTTTTCTCTCCCTTAAAAAAAATTTTGTTGTTGTATTTTATAGAGGGGTTTTATATATATAATCATAGGCTAAAATTGTCCATTATTACCATTAATTTGCATAACCTAAAAAGAGAGAGATAGAGAATTTTAGGGAGTACACAACACATTGTATTTTGATTTATACGAAATATTTACTAAATATTTTAATCTTTTGGACATGATAATATTCAGGAGTTATAAATCCTTTTTATTATGAAAATTTAAAACAATAAATACTTCACTATATATTTTATCGATATTGTTTATTAAATTTTTCTCATATCAGAAAATAAAATTAGTTTTATAAAAAAATTTTTTATTATGTACGACAACGGCCTAGTTTACATGTTGTTTGGCTTCGATATAATCATTCGAGAGGTTCTATATCTCCAGTGTACTTTGTAATAATATTTTCAAAAGGAGGAAAAAGTACTATAAACTAAATTTTTAATATAAAAGATGATATTTTTTCCTTTTTTTTATTCAATAGAGGAAAAAAAGTAGTCGTAATACTCATGTTTATTAAATGTAGGTAGCTGCGTACTTTGGTTCTATGAAAATGTGTAATTGAAAGAAAAAATTTTTCTATAAGATAAACAAAATATATACCAACTCCTTTATTTGACATCCAATTAAATTTCTTTTTTTTTTCAAATCTATTATTTTTTTTAATATCATATTTTAAATATTTTTTTTCTCCATTTGCTCAGAGAAAATTTGCATGTTGACCATTGGAATATAAGGGTGTGTGGAATTCTTTTATTTACATTAAAATTCTCTTTTACTTCGTTCAGACGAATCGATTATTTTTCTGTAAAAGTGATGAATTTTCATTAAATATCTATTTTTTTGCATGAACAATTTTAATATACTAGAGAGAGAGAGAGGAAAGGGGTTTTATTTATATTAACAGACTATTTTGATATGACGAAGTTTTCTTACACAAATAAATGGAAATTAGTTTTAAACATTGATTTATTGATTTAACATTATGTGATGCAAAGGAATATTTTTTTAATATAAAACTTTATTTTTCTGTTGCAGATTTCCTTGTGCGATGATTACAGTTTACCAGTAGATTTTGTAAATAAAAAACGTCCAGCGAGTGCAGCAGCTGCAAGTACAAGCATCCCGTGGGCTTTACCTAGTCCAACTATTGAAAAAGTTAGTTTAAATTCTTATTTAATATAAATAATAATAATTATTATTAAAAAAAGTTGTATAAAGAGCTTTTCTTTACACAAACTTTTCTTTAAATGCTCCTATTTCACGTCAACCTCATTTTTATTTTCTATTTCAAACAAACATTAGTAAAAAAGTTCAAAGCTCATTTAAACTTGCATATATTATATAAAGTACTTTTTGTACCCGGCGACATCATTTCCGGATTTTAAAATACAACAATTTTTTTTTATAATAAAAGGAAAATACTAACAGGGAGACTTCGTGATGTTTGGGTTCCTAAATTGCTTCACAGTTTATGGCTGATTTATTTCGACTTTGGTTCAATGCGCTTTGAAATATCAATTTTTAAACCGCTGACGAACCAGGACGTAAATCACATTTCTTTTTTTTTATTTGTCGTTTTTTGTTCCTAAGAGGATTTTTAAAAAATCCAAGGTACCTCAGAGAAACAATTAAAATCCAGGGAGCCAAAAATTCAGTATTTTCCTTATAAATGCTTTTTATTTACAATAAAAAAAGTGTAATTATGCAAGGGTGAGAAAATGGCCTTGGGCTTGAAAGTACATTATAATAAGAGATGCGATTATAGCGAGAGAGATAGAAATACAGAGGTGGTTCTGACTTCCGTCACTGGTTATAATTGCTCTAGCACTTTTAGACTACGAGAGAGGAGATTTTTGCTTCTGGCAGTTGAACTAAATGATTCGCATAAAATATATTACGTGTTTATTTGTTTCTTTGTTCGATTCAAATATTTTACTGGGTTTTAAAAAATTTTCAATTATATTAATTTTTAAAATTTTCGAACAATAAAATAATTTACGAGCTTTTTCAATTTCATTTACACAATTATTCTATTATGTAAATTAAAAAAAAAGCTCTGTAAAATTATTATCTGCGAGTAGGAAAGAAAAAATAAAAAAGTTTCTTTTTTATCCCTTGGCTCAATTGTGTGACAAAAAAAAAATCATATAAAAATAGTATCTGACACCTGGGACACAGCATTAAAGAAAGAGACAAAAGTTTCGACAGTAGTTTTTAAAAATTATTATGTTAAAAAACGTCTCAGCTGGTTATGGGGAAAATACACTTGACTAAAATAAAAGATAACGATTGGTTTTTAACTCACAAACAACGAACATGGAGCATGTTTAAATTTTTATTTTGAATCTTGAAGCCATTTGTAAGTCCTTAAGCCAAAAAAATGATTTTAAGTTCTAAAAATCCTTATGATTCTGTACCTTCTTATCGAAATTATTCAAGTCCATTTGATATGGCACATCAGGCCCTATTCCAAAAAAATGACATGTTTGAAATACCCCCCCCTGCCTGCAAACATGTTCCATATTAAAAATATAATAATAAAGAGGGCGAATAGTTATGACTCTTTGCAAAATAAGCCTTAGTTTTTTTTTTAATTAAGAATATTAGATAAAATTTATATGCCTGAATTTAACTATCGAAATAATTAGAGTATAATATTTCATTGAAAAAAAGATTAAAATCTTGTTTATCGATTTTCTTATATCGCGATTGAACAATATTTCAAAAGATTTTCTATAATAGAAAAACATAATTTAAAAAAAAAGTCGATAAAAATAAGGGAGAGAAGAGAAAAAGATATATCAGGGCGTTAACCAGATTTTGTGGTATATAAAGTGTCAGTCGTTAATGAAACATACGAGTTTCTGTCGTATAATTACAAGACCTCCCTTGAGCAATGATCTATTGCCACTACACGTTATAGAGAAAACTTTGTGCAAAAGATTAAAATCTATTACGTATGTGTCTTGTAATTTATATTGAAAGCTCAATCACTTATTAAACATTTTGACGTGTTACTTTATTAAACCTTCCATTATACACTTTAAAATTAACTAAACTTTTCTTCATCAAAAACGCAATTAATAAATTTTTTTTTTTTCATTTTAATTAAAATTCATTTTCCATGTAATTTAACACGAGGATTAGTTTTTTAATTCAGAGAAAATATGTTTTTATAAAAAAAAAATTGTCAATGTCACGTTAAAATAGAAAAAATCTCATTTATTTATCTCTTAGATCCTTGAGAATTTCAAGTGCAAATAATACGAATGCAATTTCTTCCTATTTATATAAGTAAAAAAGAAGCCTAAGGGATGTTTTTCTCAGAATTTCAATTTCATGCTTATATTCAATTTCAAGGTATATAATATTGATTATAATATTTTGACTTAAGTAAAAATTGACAATTCTCATGGGAAATCATTAGAATAAAAAAGAAAAAATTTTTTTAATAGTTTTTTTGTACTTAAGTAAATAAAGAATCGAATTTCCTTTATATTTGTGTTAATGTCAGAAGGAAACTTTATACACGTAATCTCTCTCAAAGGGATTTTCCTCTCCAAACAGGATATGGATTTAAATTATCTTTATGCAAACATAAAATGTTTAATAAGTAAACACAACACGAAATAAGCCTTTTACACTTGATCAATTTAATTCTCATTTTTTTTTTCTTTTTTTACAGACTGAAATTGAAGTTGTCGAACAGTACAGCGATCCAAAAGATATTAAAAATAAATCCTACGTTGATAATACACCAGTTCCTATACCACCTATTATTGTATCGAATTCGTCGCCTCAACCGAATATCGCTGCACTTTACAGTCAAGTCAACAAAGTTAAGAAGCATCTTAAGCCTAGTACAGGTAAATCTTTTATACTAATTTTATACTAATTCTTGCTTCTGCTCTAACAAAATACATCATGTAAGATAAACCCTTTTAGTTTTTTTTAATTTAAATCATAATCTTTTGTTATGAAAACTATGCCCATTTGTAGAACCCCTTTTACTCTTTACTACATTTTCTGTATTCCCAAAGGAACGTTTACCCTTATTTTCATAAATTTTTCAAATATTTTCATAAACCATTTAATTTTTAATAAAAAAATGAATTCTCTGGAAATTCCGTTCCACTTGTTTTTCTTTTTTTTCATAAAAGAGGGATATTTTTTTTCCTGTTAACCCTATTTCATAAACTTTTTTTATTCACGCCGTTGATTACGTGTTATGCAATAATATGTGAACTTGACATATCTTGTCAGTGACATTTAAAAACCGCAGAAACTATCTTTTCGCACCCCTTCTTGAGCAGATTATAGGAAACACACATGGTTTTAATATATTTAATTAATTTTTAAACTTAAAAAAAATATACCTTTAAAATAAAAAGTAACCCTAGTTTTCAATTAAAAATTTCTATCTCCCTTGCTGGTACTCGTTTTAATAAAGAGTGGTCAATGAACTGAACTTTATCGTATATGCAGATGACGCTTCAGATCCATCAAAAAAGAAGCAAAGGGTTAATATCCATCAAGATTATATTACTCCAGAGAGTGAGAGGGAGATTTTATTTTTATAAAGAATTTTTTGTTGATTACAAGAAATTATTATATACTTATAAGAAGGGAGAGAGTTTTCTTGTTATAAAACAAAGTAGTAGCTCTTTATTATAAAGTTTTTAAGTATTCTATAAACGTAATTTTAAGTATCTTGTGAAAATACTGTAAACTTTTTTTTTCTCTCTTATTTTTAAGATGAATAGTTGTTAAAAAAGACTTTTCATTTTCTCTTTTTCTTATTCCTCTCCTTATCATTTGTTTTATATTTTCACTTGAATAATTTTCATAAAAGAAAATACTACTTATTATTTAAATCTATTGTTTATTATTATTTATCATTAAAAACTTTTTAATGGCATTCTAAGTATAAATGCAAATACTGCAATAATAATAAAATATAGTACCAAAGTATATAAAAAGAATTAATTTTTTTTTCTCGCAAGTGAAATGAGTTTCGAAATGTATATAAGTGAGCGTAGAATTTGATGTATTTGATTCTAAATGTTATATTAAATTTTATAATAATTTTTATAATAACTTGTGTTGTTTAATAAGTAATTCTTTATTGTTGATTATTTACCTAAAATTTAACAATATTGAGTATACCATTGGTTGTGTCAATCCTGGCAGCCCGAACACAGTAAAAAAGTAGTTAAATCATTTATCTATAGATCTCGTTACAGGACCCAATATCAAACTGTATCTCGAAAAGTACTACTAAGAACATTTGTTTTGCGCATACGTAGTACATATTGTGGATGGTACAGCTGCTTATCACTGTGATATGAATGCTGAATCAGGTCCCAGATTCTCTGTTTCTTTCACAGACATATCAAATGTGGAAAGCTTAATAAAGTTCAATGTTCTTAGGAAGGCTAGTATTTTGCCAATTTAAAAGAGTACATTTATCAAGCGATAATACTTTAAGAATTAGTATATTACGACCCATGGCCAGAAAAATAAAGAATGGCTCAAATCGCACGTAAATTACCTTCCGAGGCGAAGCCGAGGATGGTAAACTGCGATTTGGGGCATTCTTTTTTTATGGCCCAGGGTCGTATATGATTTTTCTGCATCAGTGGCGAGAAAACACTTCTTTGCCGGACGCGCAGCGGCCAGAAAACACGCACTTTCTGGACACTGACCAGAAATATAACCTTTATTGCACGGCAAATTCAAGTTTTCACTTATCGTTTTTATTTCGTACCAAACAAAAAGAATAAGAAATCAAAGTCCATCACAAGTTTTGGTATATTTTTGATTTTTTTGATGTTTTAAGTTGGTATTTTAAATATTTCGATTGCAGTCACATATAAATCTTAAAATTTGTAAATAAATTGAATTGTACAATTTTGTTGCTTTATATGACTAAAATTTTTAAATAAATTAATCCATTAATACGATAAAATCAATTAAATTAAATAAATAAAAAACAAAGAACTTATAAAATATTATTTTTATTGACAATTTAATGCATTTGCCAATAAAAAATATTAAAATTAAACAGGATTTATAAATCCTATCAAATTAAAAATAGTATTCGATTGAATTTTTGCTTAAAGCTATAGATTAAACTATTACAGTGTATGTGTGGCTGTGTATTTAAAGCTTTATCTGAAAAAAAAGAGCATGCAATGATGATGAGGGCATTGAATACATTTTATCCCTCCTCTATTATTGATTTATATTATCAAAAAAAGCCCTTAAGGCGATTGATCGACAAAAAGGAGCTTTATTATATTTCGAAGGGATCGATTCAATTTTATTACATTTTTTCTTCTTCCTTTTTTAATGATAAAGAAAAAAATAATTTAATTATAACAAAGAAGGCGTAAAAAATAAATATTTACGGGTTGTTGATACCTTAAAAATTAAGGTAATTTTAAAGGGATATAAAAATAATTGCCACTTGTACTTAGGTTATAATATTCAAAGGACTTTTACTTCTCTGATGTTTGTCTTTTTAATTTAAACACTTGGCATTGAGGATAAAAGAAATATTTTTCATGCCAAAAAAAATGAAAAAGATCAGAAGAAATTCCTCTTTCCTTATAATTATTTAACTTTTATGGTAGAAAAATTAAATTCTATTCACAATACGTTTTAAAATTATACTTTCACATGTACATAAGAAATGACTTGAATACAAAATTTTCAAAGATTATATTCTCTCTCATCTCTTTTATGCTGCTGTGCTTTTTTGTATCTCTTGAGAATTTAATTTTTTGAACGTAATACTGAAAATTAGGGTGCTCATTTAAATATGACGAGAGAATAAGACTTAATTTTTTTAAATTTATTACAGAAAATAGGATAAAATTAAATTTAAAATACGAAAAGTCAAATAATATTTGAAAAAAATATCGAAAATCCTTGCTATAATCTTACTTTTACATAAACCTTTTTTTCGGCTTAAATTTTGTCACGACGATCGAAGCTTTAAAGGTACTTAAAGGATCCTTTTTTATTTAAAAAGAAAAAGAAATCATATTACACAGTAAATTTATCTTTTTCTCTGTTTAGGCTTAAATCCTATAATATTAAATTTTTTTTCCTAATAAAAACGTACAACTGACATCTTTCTTTTTATTATTTTTTTCCATTGTATTCAATTTCAACAATGAAAGTTAAGTTTTTTTGAATCTTTCATAACAAAAATTTTAATTAAAAAGTACATAAACAAAGATTATAAATAAATTAAAGGAAGATTAATAAATAATTAAATAATATTTATTAAACAATACGAAGTTATCAAAATCCCCTGAGAATGACTTTGTCATATTATCAAGTCAACTGTAATTAAACACATACATAAAAGATGTTCACTCTATCGTATAAACACGCACATATAGATAGATTTTCTGTGTTATTATTGTATATCGTTAAAAGCAAATTATTATTTTAGTGATTGCCAATGAACTCACTCTCTCTAATTTATTGCAAAACCCTTTAATTATTATTATTGCATATTAGCTGGGCTGTTTAAAATAAAAAAAAAGTAAATAAATCTTTTTAATTTCTTAACTAAAGCTCATAAAAAAGCCCTACTAAGTAAAAAAACTTTTCTTTTCCTCTTACATCATATGTTAAACTTGTCATAAACAGATCCTCCTTTTCCATTTTACATGGTTTATGAAGTCTTTTCATAATAACATTTCTCTTTTCTTCTGTACTTACTTGCTATTATAATATTATATCGTGCATAGGTATAAGAGCTTTTTAGAAGATGTGCTATAGCTCTCTCTTTCTCTCATTTTCTAAAAGAAGGGAAAAACCATGTTGTGTAACCATTATCTACAGTCACACTTTATTTTATCTTAATATAAATCATATTGGCTAAAATTTTATGTCAATAACATAAAACAATGTGTCGTTTTTTCAAGACAATTTCTTAGATATATATATATATATATATATATATATATACACACACGCATTGTATGTATATAAAATTAAAAAGCAAAAACAAAATTATTACTTTTCTCCGTATGTTCCTATAAAACCCTTTAAATTTAAATCTCGTTATAACATAAACAAAAATTAATGACAAACTCACATTTTAGTAATGTATTATACGTATGTGTATATTTAAAATTTTATATATATGTGTCACACTTCCTATAACTATATTAAAATAATCGGTACTTAAGAAAAAAATTGTAATCCGAATCTAATAAAATATCCAACGTACTTTAAATTTTAGACTTTAATAAAAAAATAAAATAAAAATAGTCTCAGTTTTACATCAGACTCAGTGATATGAGTGTATAAATATTATACACACAAAAATTGTTAAATCGGTAAATGAACATACATATATTGTAAATTTTAATATTGTGAGAAAAAAATTTTTTTAATTTTTATTAATTATGTAATTTTAGCTTGATAAGGTCAACAAATCAGTTGACGAAACGTCGCTTTAACAACAGCAATAAAAAAATTTTGTAAACTATACATAAATTTTTTCATTTTATTCCATTTGGTCAATAAATTCAAAAAATATTCTATAAAAAGCTAAATATTTAAATTTTGTTCAGTAAAAGCAGAAAAATTGATATTTTGCAAAAAACACATTTTTAAATTATTTCTTTTATTTTACAGATATTTCAGCATCGGCTTCATCTTGCGGAGAAGGAGAAACTGCTGAAAAGTCAACAAATGCTCGTAATAAAAAGCCTGTAATACAAAATACAAACGTAATTACTCAAATCGCTAATGGTGTGTAAATTAATTTATTTATTCTGCATTCGTTTTTACAATTCTGTATTTTAAACTTTTTGTATTTATTATAGAGCGAGCGTCAACTTTGCCCAAAGAACCAACTGCAGTCAATTGTGTTGCTCTAGTCCATTTATCAGATAATCCGGAAAATTTATCTGCTCGTCACCCTTCGCCCTATTATTACGGAGATTTGTTCAAGTCGGGTGAACAAAAACATAATCAAACAGCAAAAGCACGTATTCAATCAACTAAATATAGAAAATCAGCAAGTTTAGAGGTGCCTGTATTAGCTGAACGAGCACATACGTTAGGCGCACCTTTGAATAAACGTAGTTCGTACAACGATGATATTAGTCCTCAAGAACAACTAATACCGGAACATTTAAATAGCGACAGTGAATTTTCAAATGTTTTTCCTGGTGATACTCCAGAAATTCTTTCCTCTTGTATTGTTTCTGATTGGGAGCAGAGCCTCATGCCGCCTCATCGTTTGTTAACTCATGATTTACCAGCTAAAAATGTTTGCGATTGTCCTAACTCTGCTAACGAGGATGACTTAGATTCTTTGGATAATAAGCATTCGCTGCATCATTATCATCATCATCCTCATTATCAGCAGAAGCGCTACTTTCATAGTTTAGATTATCAGCAAAGAACTCACAATTTAGAAGCTTCTTATCCTTTATTTGAACCAAGAGATTACGAAGACGAAGACATTGACGTTGATTACGACGATTATAGTGACGAAGGTGATTACGACGACGACGAAGAAGATATTGACGAAGAGGAAGACGAAGAAATGGCACGTCAGCGCCAAATTTTTGAAACAGCATTTGATTCAAAAATTAACAGATCAAACGAAGATTTACTTGACACTGAACGCTTGACCAATCATCCTGCTCTAATCTCTCAAGTGAGTATTAAAAAATTTTCTTATTCATATATTTAATAAACATAAGCAAATAAACAAATTATTTACTGAATTTTTCCTCTAATCACAGATAAGAAACAACGGATTTTCCCTGTCAAGAGCAAGTTCTTCAACCGAATCTTCAAAACAATCTTCAAAGGACCATCGCCGAAAAATGGTAGTGCTCCGCCCAAAATCAATTCCGAGCCGATTATCGTCTCAAAATCAACAACCTCAGTCTGATTTAATTCCTAATTTAACAAAAAATGTTGATTCCATCCACTTAAATTCTAACGATGATGAAAATACGGATTCTTCACGAATGGCTATTCGTGGCTATACTCCGTCACCTCCGTCGACAAATCCCTTACCTAATAAGTTTAATGGCAATAGAGACAATCTTTTGTTAAATATACAAAGTAATCCCAACTTGCCAGCTCAGCAAGATCAATCAAGAATAAAGGATTTAAAACTGCCAATAAAGTCATTACTCAGGCCAACGGATTCACCTCAAAGTAGTGAGAATAGTATTCATGAAATCAAAAGTCGGCCAAAAAGCTTCGCTTTGGATAACAAAGAATTAATTTTAGAATTTAAAGGTAGGCCAAGAGAAGAGCGACCTAGACCTAGAAGTCTCGTGAGAGAAAATAAACCTATTATGGAATTCAAAGGTAGGCCTCACGAAGCAGAAACTGAAAACAAATCTCAACCAAAACCAGGAATTTTGGATTTTAAATTAAAAATTCCAGGAAGAAGTAAACTTGGGTATTCAAGTACAGAAAGCATGGCTACAAGTAGTAGCGGAGGTAGTATGGAATCGATAAGAAGTAGTACCAGCGAAGGTAACAGATCCACAAGCAGTTCCGAAAGTCGGCACAGCACCAGTTTAAGCTCCCACAGTTCCGATAGCGGTAGTGCTAATTGTTTACATAACGGACATCACCACCATCATCATCACCACCATCAGCAGCAATCTACATTATCTAGTTTTTTAAATCAAACGAACAAGTTGCATATTTTATCTCCTATAAGTGACAAGTCTTCCCAAGAACCAGCTTCCGAAACGTCAGAAAACAACCGTAATAACAATTCTCAAAAGGCAACTCCTGAAGATCCTTTAACAGATAATATTGCGGTAAATACAAATGTTATTGCTAATTTGAATAATTCAACGAATGCAACAACCCCCACGGATTTATCGTTTAAAAAACGGAATAAGCCACAAAATAAGAATCTCATTAATTTAGCTTTACAATCTTCGTCATCCGGAGATGCGGAAATTCAAGGTTCCGATAGCGGAATATCAATTGAATCTAGAGCAGGAATAAAGTGTAAACCGTTAGGTTTTCATCCAATAAAACCGGCATTAGATAACGTCAGTAACTTAGACAATGATCAAGATTTGTCAGATTTACCATTTGACATGCCAAAATTACGAAGAAGGAGACTTTTAATGCAACAAGATGCTACAACTTCAGGTAGTGCAACTAGCGTTGATCTCAAGGATTTACCATTTGATATGCCTAAATTAAGAAGAAGAATGAGATGTACACAAAGCAACGATTCAAGTACTTCCCAAGCTTCATCAAGCTTATCAGTAAAAGATGTTGAACCTTCAGCACCATCAAGTAAGTTTTGAATCGAAAAAAATTATTTATTTCATTGTATAGTTTATCTTCCCTTACAAACCATTTAATAATTTGAGTAAATTATATTTTTTCTTATCTCTTGAAGAGGAAATATATTATTTAAGGAAAAGAACTCTAGTACATAAATTTCTTTGCTAAGCTTTTTATATCAGGAAGAAAAATTGCTCTTCCTTAAAAAAAATTTTTTATTAAAAAATATAAACTTCCTTTTTACTCAAACACTAGATTTTATAATTTTAATTAAGATAATTTTTTAATTATTCAACTATTTAAATTACAAGCTTGATACAAACTTTTTATTTCATTTTTTTATCTCTAATACTATCTTTTTCAATAAAAAATACTGTTCTATTCACTTGACATTTTTATAGAAAACTTTTTTTTCTTTCAAGTATGCTAAACATAGAGCACATATAATATAAAAGATGTTTAAAAAAAGTTCTTTTGATTTGTTTTCTTTTACATATAAAATTATGTGTTTTCATGTAGAAAAAGTTATCCTTTTCTACTGTTCAAGATGCAAATTTCCTTTATTTTTTTGTTTTTGTTTACTGTTAAATTAAATAGTTAAAAAGAGCTTTTATCTTTGGAAAAGCATCTTGAACTTTAAATTGGTTATTTAAGCTAATTTAGCATTTTAAAAAAATATATTTTTAAAAGTTTTTCTGAGGGTAAGAAATTAGTAAATCATTTTACACGTATAATAAAAGCTTTACAGGAATTCAGAACCATTGAGTTCTTTTTTTCCTTTTAACAAAATAGCAATTTCATTGTATATGAGATAAAATTTTTTTTTCTTTAAAAAACATAAATACACTTCATATTTCATGAGTTTTTCTTAAAAGACATCAATGTGTGGTTTTTCACATCAATCGTTTCTTATAAACCACATAAAAGATACAATATAAGAAAAGGGAGTTGCAAAAAAATAGCCAAAAGAAAAAGTAACATCTGCAGAGGGATTTTCTTCTTCTTTTTTTTTGTTTTATGTATGTTTTTTTTTTTGCTTCGCGTGTTAAGAAGAAATATATACAATACAAAAAAATAAGGGTAAAAAAAATTTTTTTCACATCACGTGTGTGTAATGCATGTTATATAGAGTGTTTAGGGATCAAAAGGAAAAGAAAGCTTGATAATCTTTTTCTTTTTCATAAAAATGCTGATTTTTTTTTATTCGGAATAATTGCAGAAAATTATTTTCATACACGTAAGAAATTTGTCAAATAAGAGTAGGAGAGTAAATTAAAAGTCCTGTCTTTCAATTTAACATGATCGGAATACATGTCAGTTTGAATTTTTCTTGTGTCCTTAAATCTTATTTTTACTATATTTCCCTTGTGTATATTATAAAATACGAAATATATATTGGAGAAGCTTCTGATTTATTTTATTTGACAGACTTTTTTTTTACGTGTATTTAATTAAATATAAGAGTTTTTGTATTTTTTTTTTAAGATTAAAAATGAAACAGATGTTTCACTCATCTAATCTCAGAGAAAAAACAAAGTACACAGCATGTAATTTATTTAATAATTCAAAAGGAGGATGCTTTCCTTTTTTTATGTACCCTAAGCTACAAATTTACCTTGACAGATTGATGGTAAAGTTTTTTTTTTCTTAGAAGATAAACTCTTTTTTTTTATTATCTAAAGTGGCTTTGTACTTTTTTTTTTATAAACTTCATTGTCTATTAATCTAATTTTTGGTAAAGCTTGTCAGATTTAATTTTTCCTTATTTTTCTTTTTTTTCAGGTGGTAATCCATCAAGGCCTAAAATGACATTGAATCTAGAAGGTGGTAATATGTTTTGGAATAGTACAAATGAGTATAACAGTAATCAGCAGTATTTTTCGAATAAAAAACCAGCTGGTTTAGGATTATCACTGGAGTTAACGTCTTCTACTAAAAATTCTGCTGATCTTGTTGATGTCGACTTGCCTTTAGAGAGACAGGGGTAAGTTGCATAAAATTCTTTTCTTTTTAAGAAAACTGTAATTTATTAAATGGTAATTAATTTTTCTAGTTGGTACCACGGTTCGATAACGAGAATCGAAGCAGAAGCCATATTACGTTTGCTGAGGGAAGGAAGTTACCTAGTAAGAAACAGTGAATCTACAAAACAAGATTATTCCTTGTCTTTAAAGTGAGTTGAATAAAAAGGAAATCAATTAAAAATACTAATAGAGTGAAACTAATGAGTTTTTTTAATTTAGGAGTGCTCGAGGGTTCATGCACATGAGAATACAAAAAAATGAAGAACTGAATGCTTACATCTTAGGCCAATTCAGTAAACCATTCGATAGCATACCTGAAATGGTACGACATTTTAGTATAAATCGTTTACCAATACGTGGTGCCGAACACATGTGTTTACTGCATCCAGTTATAGCTCAATTATTGTAGCGAAATTAAATTATACGATAAGAAAATATGTGGTAGAATTGTAAATTTTTATTTTGTTTTTCTAGTTTTGTTTTTGGGTCGTTTGTTCCTTTATATAAGTAATATTGTAATATAAATATAGAAATTGACATTATTATTTTAAGTTTTATTAAATCATGCAGCAGATTTAGGACAATAAGTAATCGAAACAACTTGAAAGAAGTTTTTGAATTTTTATTTCTTTTTAGAAAATGCTATTTATTTTGTCAGTGGTGTACTTAAGAGTAATGTGTATAAATCAGTTTTTAATAATGCATTTATATAAATAAAAAAATATGTATATTAAGTTTTTATAGTAGATAATAATTAAAAATTTGTAAATTTTATATAATAATAATAATTAATTGTAATTTAAAGAGAAAAACGATGACTCGAATAGCTAATAAAACGAGTTCACCGTCCAAAAAATAATCATTTAATTTAATAACTGGAAACAAATACATATTTTTTAATGTGATATTAATTTAATAAAAATTTAAGAGCCTATAATTTCTGTCACTTGTGACTTGATTAATTTGTATAGTTATTTTTTTTTTAATCAAAATTTCTAACTGAAAATGCCAGTTATACTAACGAAATCTCTTCTTTTAAAAAATGTTCATATAAGAAGATAAAAGAATTAAATTTTATAAAGATTCTTATTGAGAAAATTGTTTAAATTTCAAAATTTATGAACGCCTAAAATAAATCCATTTATTAAAATTTTAGTGGTGCCACTAATCACAGGAGGTTTCATGCAACCAAACATTTACCTATTTCAATTTTTGGTGATTAAATAAAGCTTGACACCTAAATTTTAAAAAATAATTGTATTTTAAAATAAAAAATTAAAATAATACCTTTACTATACTGCATTTATTAATTTTTTCATTTTTTTAAGTTTGAATAAAAAGTCAGTATTATTAATTATAAAGTAACAAAAAATGCATATCCTTGTGTATAAAAAAATTAAGATATTAATTAAAAATAATTTTCTTTTTGTTTTTTTTTTTTTTTTAAATAATAAAAATAAAAATTTATTATGTCTAATCAAATAAATAATAATAAAAATTAAAAAAATAAATAAAAAAAAAAGCAAAAAAAAATTATAAAATTTAAATTAAAAAAAAAAATTAATATGAATATCTTAATATTATATGGTAGTTAAGTTTAAAAATAATAAACATAATAATATAATTAAATAAATATTGTCATATAAATGTAGGAATTTAAAATAAAATAATAAAATTGTAGATACTTCTTGTACCTTGTAATTTATAAATAATAATAAAAAATTATTATTCAATGAATCAATGTTTTATCATTCATTAATTTGCTTGAAAATATTTTCTATTTTAATTAATCAATATTAGAATGATTAAAAATTCTTATAAAATTTAATCAAATATTTTTCTGGTCAAAATGTTAGTGCCGCAATTGGTATTACTTGATTGGACACTAACTTATACGTAATCAGATCAATTTTCATTAAAAACGGACATTTCTTCAATGTTGTATGATGACCGTTTGACAGTAACATAATTTATGCAGATTTTTACTGATCGTTATATATTTTATTTATGTAAGCTTTATTTATTTTATGTAAATTTTTAAATTAAATATGGGTGGGAAAGTAAGGAAATTTATTTGGTTTATTCTGTGAGGGATTTTATGCATTTCTTTTAATGATGCATTTTTTTTTTCTTAAATGTCTTTACAGATGAAGTATGTGATTAATGACTGAAAATAATTAGGTCTTATGTTAAGAAGTCTTTTTGTTTTTTAACTTCTATTTTTTAACTTTTCCAGGCTAGCTGATATTTTTTGGTACAGGGTAGTATTTTAAAAAATTTAAAAACCATTTAGTTCGAAATACTATAAAAATTAGTCACTTATTAGGGCCAAAATTAAAGTTTTTTTAAATTAATTTCCTCAGCTTTTTTTAACTTAAAAAACTTTATTTACATTAGTTTTTAAAGACATTATTTTGCACTTTTTAACCCTCCCCTCCTCCTCACCCAAAATAAGACAAATAAAAAAAAAATGACTTATTTTTCTCTATATGTCAGAAGCTAATCTGAACCTTTTTTTAAAGAAAATTTAAGCCCCCATTGTTTTACACCTCACAGTGAAGCCACACTATCCGTCGATATCGATATCGATATAGAAAAATAAAAATATTGCGGCGCAAAATTCAAATAATTTTTGTTTTTTATTAAAAAACGGCTAAAAATAATATTTCAATCATGAAATAAATAAATAAAACGTAAAATCAGAGCAAAACAATTAATTTAACTAAATTTTAATAAAAATGTTGGTATATTAAAAACGGATGTTTCGAAAATATCAAAAAAAATTTTTTTGATATAGTTGAAATAAATTTTTATTTTTAAAGTAATTTTTTAGATTATTTCCGGTACAAAAAGAATACAAGAATACAAAAGACAAATTTTATATAAAAAATCGTCCGTTTGACTCCTGGATATGCAAAATCTAGTGTGTCAAAGGACCCTAGTTTTTCGTTTATGATAATCTCGATGAAGTAATTTGTAAAAAAATTAAATTGTGATTCAACAATCAACTTTGTGTATTCTGAATAGTTAGGAATCATAGAGACTTTCTTAAATTTATCTCCAATTTTCATATTTTTACAAATTGTTTCGGCAAAATTGCAGAATGATTATTTTAAAAAATCAAAAAATTTTACTTACTCAAAAAAATTTAACAAATTTTTAAAGAAATGTCCGTTTTCAATAAAATTTAACTCACTACGTATAAATTAGTGCCAAATCGATAATACCAATTGCGAAAGTAATGTTTTATCATATTTATAAGTAATTTTCAAAAAATTTTATTTTTCCCTAAATTAGTTAAAATTGAATATCTCCGAAAATACGATAGCAGAGTCGCAAAATTATGGCCTATGTCACCCGCAGACTTTTTTTCTTTAATTCAATGCCAGTTTGTATAATTTCGTTCATTGGTTTGACCTAAATTAGGGTGGCTGGTTTCCTGGATGCCATGTGGCTGCCGCGTAGCTGTTTTTTGGTTGCCGTGTGGTCACCGCCTGGTTATCCCTCATCAGCTTCTAACCAATGAACAAAATTACATGAAACTGGTGTCAATATAATGAAAAAAGTTCTGGGATTAACATAGGCCATAGTTTTGCGACTAAGCTATCTTACTTATCGTCATATTCAACTTTTAGATGTTTGGAAAAAATAAAATTTTTTGAAAATTACATTAAAAAGTGAAATATCTGAAAAATATAATAAAATCTTAGTGTCGCAATTGGTATTACTTGATTGGGTATTAACTTATACGTAATCAGTTCAATTATCATTAAAAACGGACGTTTCTTCAATGTTAAAAAAAATTTTTTTGTATATAGCTGAAATAAAGTTCGATTTTTAAAAATAATTTTTTAGATGAATTCCGGTAAAAATAAGAATACAAAAATACTGGAGACAAATTTGAAATAAACAATCGTGCGTCTGACTCCTGGATATGCAAAGTCTAGTTTGTCAGAGGACCCTAGTTTTTCGTTCATGATAATCTCGATAAACTAATTTGTAAAAAAATTAATTTATGATTCAACAATCATCTTTCTGTTTTCTGAATAGTAAAGAATCTAGAGACTTTCATGAATAATTCTCCAATTTTCTTATTCTTACAAATTGTTTCGGCCAATTGCAGAAACACTATTTTAAAAAATAAAAAAATTTTTCTGACTTCAAAAAAATGTATCAAATTTTTAAAGAAGCGTCCGTTTTTAGCATAAATTTAAATGAGAATGTATTAAATAAAATTTTAAATAAAATTTAACTCACTACGTATAAATTAGTGCCAAATCGATAATGCCAATTGCGAATGTAATGTTTTATCATATTTATAAGAAATTTTCAAAAAATTTTATTTTTCCCAAAATTAGTTAAAATTAAATATCTCCGAAAATACGATAGCAGAGTCGCAAAATTATGGCCTATGTCACCCGCAGACTTTTTTTCTTTAATTCAATATCAGTTTGTGTCATTTCGTTCAATTTTGTTCAATGAAACGTATGTATTTTTGGTTACCGAAACCGATATTTTAAAGGTTTCGTCCATTTTCAGTCTGAAAATTTCAGATGGCTAGTTTTGAGTAATTAAAGCTATATCATAAAAAATCGGAAAAAATTAACAAGACAGGTAAATCCTTGAAAGCAATTGCTAATTGAACTTATTTTAACATGGAACATGTTTATAGGGTTAGGGTACTTCAGAACTTGAAAATTAAGGGGAGAGGGTCAAATGAGACTTAGAATAATTTAAATTTAGGGACTTTGAAAAATCTGGGCTTAGGGACTTAGAATAATACAGATTTATGGACTTGGAATAATATCGATTTAGAGACTTTGAATAATTCAAGGGTAGGGAAATAAAATAATTTTTATTTAAGGACTTAAAATAATTCAGATTCAGGCAGTTAGAACAATTTTGATTTATAGACTTAGGATAATATCGATTTAGGGACTTAGAACAATTCAGGATTAGGGACTTGTAATAATTTTGATTTAGGGACCTAGAATAATACGCGTTTAGGGAATTATAATAGTTTGGGTTTAGAATCTTAACATTTAGTAAGGTGATAATTAAAAATTATATGAGTAAATTCTTGAAAACAATTGCTAATTGAGCCTATATTTGGTATCCCAGTATAGTTTTCGGAGTCATAGGTTTCCTAAACGCGTATTATTCTAGGTCCCAAAATCGATATTATTCTAAGTCTATAAATCAAAAGTGTTCTAACTGCCTGAATCTAAATTATTTTAAGTCCTAAAATAAAAATTATATCAGCGATCCAAAAAACCTGTAATAGACCAAATCTGGTGACGGTAATTCCAGTAACTAAACACCCTAAACCGCGATTTCACTGGAATTTGTGTATTATAGAAGTTTATCGTTCCTAGGCAATAAAATTTAATGATAAACTCTAAATCTTCCATTTAATTAATTATTCCTTGTAAGTAATCTGTATTTACTGAAAAAATAGATTAAAGACTAAAATGAAAAAAAAACGCATCCCTTAACCTACAAATTTCAAGCATTTTTCTTCTTTTAAATATTTTCAGGTGTTTTATATTTTTAAATATCACAAATAATAAAAAATTAAATATTTAACATATGATTAAATATATGAAGATTTTACTTGGGAAAACTGACTCAAAAGTAAAAAATAGCATAAAAATCTTAAAGTGGAAAAATTTCTTTCTTTACTTTTTTATATTTCCAATGCTTTAAACCATGTGAAATCTTTTATTAATTATGCCTTTTTTATCAAAGATTCATTTGCGTTTAGTATTCCTTGGGAAAAACCATCGGAAAAATTATTATCCAGATAAATCCACTTTTTTAAAACAGTTTAGGTTAGGTCTTGTTCGTTGAACGTTCATAATTTTAATAGCATAATTTTTTTTTGTAAAAACCGCTAAATATTATATTGAATAGTAAAAATTAGATTTTTGAGGTCTAGGGTGAGTTATAAGGTTAAAAAACGCCAAAAATCGCGAAAAATCACGAAAAATCAAAAAAAATTAAAAAAAATAACTAAGACGGAAATAAACCATTTTAACTAGTAACGATTCATGATTGAGGTACAAGCAAGCCAAAATCAGAAAAAAATCAAAAAAAATTTTTAAAAATCGAATTCGGTAGCCCCTCGATAATCTCAATAAACTAATTTGTAAAAAAATTAATTTATGTTTCAACAATCATCTTTCTGTTTTCTGAATATTAAAGAATCTAGAGACTTTCTTGAATAATTCTCCAATTTCCTTATTTTTACAAACTGTTTCAGAAAATTGCAGAAACATTATTTTGAAAAATAAAAAAATTTTTCGGTCTCCAAAAAAATGTATTAAATTTTTAAAGAAGCGTCTGTTTTTAGCATAAATATAACTGAGTACGTATAAATTAGTGCCCAATTGATAATACCAACTGCGACAGTAAAATTCTATCATATTTTAAAAAAATTTTATTTTTCCTAAAAATAGTATAAATTGAATATCTCCGAAAATACGATAGCTTAGTCGCATAATTATGGCCTATGTCACCCGCAGACTTTTTTCCTTTATTTCAACGCCAGTTTTATATAATTTTGTTCATTGAAAATTTGATTAAAAAGTGAAATATCGGAAAAATATAATAAAATGTTGGTGCCGAACTTGATTGGGCACTAATTTATACGTACTCAATTCAATTTTCATTAGAAACGGACGTTTCTTCAATATTAAAAATACCCTGCCAACTAGCTGGCACTAAGGTTCCTCAAACAATGAGCTTAATACTTCAATATGCCACAGGTATCACCGATAACAAGCATGCAATCATACTTACATTTCTATTAACTTTTAAAAGTTTTTTTTATTGATCAAAAATTTTCGAACAAATTTTCAAAAAATTAATTATCTGATTCGAGATATCGAGTAAAAACCATATTTTCAAATAAAAGTACTTTCATGGAACTGAATGAAGTATTACATCCAGAAACAAAAAAAAATATTGCAGTTTTTAAAATTTTTTGGTTTTTTTAATTTTGAGAAAAAATTTTTGAAAAACTTCGGTATCAGTTCCAAAAAATGACTATAAACAAACTTTCTAAAACTAGTACTTTCATAGAAATAAATTAGGTATTACGTTCAAAAAGAAAAAAAAAATTGGTGTTTTTTGTATTTTTTCGTGAAAAAAATGTTGGAAAAAAAATTTTCAAAAAATTAAGTAAAATTATTAAAGATTCGAGATATAGGGTAAAAACCATACTTTCAAATATAAGTACTTTCGTGGAAATAAATGAGGTATTACATCCAAATTAAAAAAAAAAAAAGTACCTCGAGCTTTTTTGGTGAAAAAATTTTTGAAAAAAAAATTAGGTCTTAATTCCATATATAATGTTTATGAAATATCACCGATTACATACGTACGTACGTACACACACACACTCACACACACTCACACACATTCAGACTTTTTTTTAAAAACCGGTTTTTTAGCTTCCTTTGTTCCTAAAACGTGCTTATATGCCAAAAAATAGAAAATCAAATTTTGACCTAACACAATGGTTCCTCTTTGAGGAACCAAAAATTTTTTTGATATAGTTGAAATATAGCAACAATTGAATATTTTTTTATATTTTTAGCAAAAATTAATTGTGTCTAACAATACAATTAAAGAACACTTAGAAAATTTTAATTAAAAAATGTAAATTAATTATAACTTTTGATAACTTAATAATATAAGAAAAATATACCCAATTTAGTCATCAGAAATTAATTTGTTTTATTACGAAATAAAATTTTTTACAATATATAAAATAAAGTGTGAACAATAAGTAAAGTTACTATACATGTGTAAATTAATATATAAGTTTTGCTGTGCTGACTTATTCTACTGAATTAGTCCTCATAACGTTGAACGATGTGTAAGAAAACTTGACTACCTGTAATAAAATTATTATTAGTTCATAAATTTAAATAATTTTAAATCTTATTTCAAACTTTTCTTTAACTTTTGGACCAATTGGATGGAATATTCTTTGGAAAAAAAAATAATTTACTGATAATAAAAAAACTGTGACATAGAACTTACTGTTTTAAATAACTCAAATGATAATATTGTTAAAAACCCTCCTGTCATTAGTATTGGTTTCATCGATCTTTGCAGAACAAATATCAATTTTTTTTTTGATTTGTTTGTCAAATGATACCAATTTTCTTGTAAAAGAGATGATCCAAAATTTTCACTCTAAAAATAAAGAATTTTATCCTAATTAATAATAACTACGCATTTCCACAATCTATATGAACAAGTACTAAAAACCCAAATACCAGATATTTTTATTTATTGGACCAAAAAGGTGCGAATTTTAAGGTATTCTTTAGCCCTCCTTTAGTTTTATTATGGGTACTTTATTTTGGAACTAATAATAATTTATGCTTTTTTTTTTTTAATATCCCCATTGGTCGTTGTAGCCTTTTTTGGGTTATTTTAAAGCGTTTTTCAACATTTTTTAAATCCTGCCAATTTGAGTCTTTGCAAAAACTTTCTTTCATTATTTACATTTAAATTTTGTAGTAAGCTCATCGTGAATATTTTGGTTCTTAATTCAAAAAACAGCCTTGTTAAATGCTACATTGAGTAACGGAACCATTTTTCAAAAAAATTATAAATATAAGATCCAAAAAACATAAGTACCAATGATAAAACCGAGGGAAAACTTAAATGCATAAAAAGCTTATGGGCCACCAGTTATCACTAGATTAAAAAGAGTACTTTTAATAAATCTATGGTGGACAGTGTGTTAATTGTGTTTATTTTTTTACTAACTTACTGACAATTTAACTTCATTTCCAAAATAACAATATAATAATAGATCCATGAGAAGATTATTTAAATACATCAACACTATTATTGTATTAATCAAAGTATCAGTATTCATGGCAAGTTGATAAATGCTAGTAGAAAGTACCAAAAAACTTGTAAAGACCTGGACCAGTATGGCGATTTGAAAGGTTTCATTTATTAAATTTGCATAACTACAAAATCGTATTCCACTTAAATATTAATTAAATAATGGACACTCACAATCATACTTACTCATACACAAGCTGATGATTTCTGATAAATTGTCTAAAAAAAGTTGCTTCTTTTTCAGCTATTATTTCCATGCTCAAATAATTTTTTATTTGGGTTTCATCAAATTGTTTATTAGTTAAAAATTTACGATTTTCAACAAATTGTCTAAAACAATCAGCTTTTTTATTTGATACGATATCCAATTTTTTAAATTCTTTCATTTCATTGACAAATAACCGAAATCTAGATTTAAGTATTTCTATTTGAGCACATGCTTGATTCAAAAAAGCAACGTACAAACAATCAAAGGACACGTAAATTCCAGAGCAATATAACATGTAAATAACTTCGATAATTAAAATTATTTTGTAAGTATTACCGTTTAAATCAAATGGTAGCCACAATCTTATTGGTAACTCAAAATTATTATTGCTTTGAAGAACAGGTGTCATTGTTAAAAAAACAGATGTTACTGATGCAACTGAAGTAAATGTTATTGTGAGTATTCTAAAATATTTTAAAATTATTATATTATTAACTGAAGTTAAAATTTTTTTAATTATTCAAATACCTGACAAGAAAGCTAAATTTTTCTTGTATATCAAATTCTAATTTGTTTTTAGCCACCACTTCATCATTATTTATCATAATTTGTAATTTACTTAAATTACGTCTTTGAAATATCATGATATTTACTTTAACCGTCATTACAATTAAGGTAACGTATAAAAATAATAATTCATTTAAATCACTCAAATTTGATATATTAATTAAACTTGTCGTATTTCCAATAACAATTAAGTGCGTAAAAATGAATATGCAAATTGAATAACATTTATACAACTTTTTGTAATTATTATTTTCGGACTTCCACAATCCATAATATGTTAAAAATTTTAACGGAATATGTAAAATATCCATGTTAATACTTGAAAAGTACTTAATAATATGTTAAAGGTGTAAAGAATCGCACGTATTTTATAATAACTCGAAGGTAGCATTGTTTTCTATGATGATTGATTTTATAACGTGTAAGTGGAACAATTAAATTAATTATCATACAGAAAATTTCAAAATTTTATATTGAAATAATTTTTTTATTTGTACAATAAAGGACATAATCATTATAATCAATATTTAATATGTAACTCGTAGTTTTAATATTTATTCTTTTGTCGTTTGCGTAATCGGAAGTGGGTTAAATATCAGTAAGTAACCGTGTATAAAGCTCGGTGTAAAGGTGCTTCTATTTTTTTTTTAAATTAGTTTTTTTTCAAAAAAATTTTCCAAAAAAAATTATTATGAAGAAATATTTAAATACTATAGACTTACTTCAGTTTAAGTTACGACGAAGGGGTAGAAGAACTGTAAAGTTACTGGTCTTCCCCTGAATAGCTTTAATTTAGATCGTTGATAATGAATTTCGGGGAATTTTCTATTAGAAATTAGGACTTCATCCTTATATTAGCAAAAACTACCCAAAAGAGGTTTAAATTGATTAAAATATAAAATAAAATTTAAAAATTTTCTGAATCTTAGTTTTAACATTTTAGTAGCGGTGGATCCAACGAGAAACAAAGAGGGGAGGTCGTCCTCCTGAAACCAAAAATATAAATAAAATTTTTAAAAAAATTGATAAAAATTTGCTAGATCCACCGCTACATCTTAGTAATATTTTAGTAATAATTTATAAAAATTTTACCCAAGGGGATAATTAGAAGGGGTTGAAACTGCCCCTAAATGATGATTTGGATATTATAAAAGAACTAACTGAACAAAACTTTCTGGTATAATCACCAATTTTATTTCTGGTCTTTTTTATTAAAAAATAGTACGAAATCCTTAAATGGAGAAAATCATCCCCAAAAGGAAGTTTTTTGCCAGTGGTGGGTCCAGCGGGATTCAAGGAAGTAATCGCCCTTTCCTGTAAACCAAAAGTTAAAAAAAGTAGATTTATAATGTGGAAATTTTCCTCTTCCACAATTATAAATAAATTTTTAGAGTTAGAGATTTGTCAAGAAAAAGGTCAATAAGTTCACTAAAAATAATTCAAGACTCCTTTTTCTCGACAAGTTTCAGAGGGGGTCTAATCTTTATAATCATCCTAATTATCATCCCTGCGGTTTCTATATGTTTCTATAATTTTTATGATACAATTTATTAAGGTCTTTCAAACCAGATTTTCGATTCGGCGTGAGCAAAGGAAAGAATTTGTTCTTAAGTATAAATTCTTTGTAAGGCACTAAGGTGTCAAGAACTGAAATAATATGTTTTGCAGTGTTACCCCAAATTAAATCGATATCACTGTTTTTAAAAGCTTAAAATTTTTTACAAAAAATTATAGCAAAAGAGGAGGTGGAAGGGAGGTCAAGATAGCGAAAATTTAAAAAAAGTTATCGGTGGACGCGATAGTTCCATTTGGGTAAATAAAAAAAAATTTTAACTTGAATAAAATAGTGACCTAAAAAGGAAATTTTTTCTTGGCCTAAGTATTTTTCGCTCTCTAATTTGTTAAAAATCAAAATGTTTTAATGTAATAAATATTTTTCAGTAAATCTATAAACAAGCGTATTATCATGTTATATTATGATAATTTAAAAGTTATAAATTATTTACTATTTATGGAGGGTAAAAGCTTCGTTTATTGGAATACTTTAAACTCCTCAATAATACAATAATAAGGTTGATATAAATTTTTAATAATAGCTATTAAGAGAATATAACAATAGAAATTTTAAACTCTGCAATCCATAATAAGTGTAAGCTTATAACTTGTGATTCTAAAAAGATATCAATAAAATTTTAACAGTAAGAATAAAAAATAAGCTTTACAATTATTTTTTGGTACGCCTGATTTTTTACAGCTTTAAATCAACATTAAAGTTTATAAAATTTATTTAAATTTAAATATATAACTACACTGTAAAAAGTAACTTAAAAGAATAGAATGTTTTCGAAAAATTAGAAAATTTTCAAAAAAAATTTTAAATATTCGATAAAAATCGTAAATTTACTAAATTTAGTATATTAACGAAAAATTCGAGAATTTTCCATTTTTTTTTTGTGAATTTATGAAAAAAGTTGTATATTCACAACTATTTTTCGGAAATTTACAATTATTTTTGTAAATTGTTGAAAAAAAATTGTAAATTATCAATTTTTTTGGAGAATTCCCCAAAAATAATCGAGAATACTCGAAATTTTTGTTAATATACTAAATGTAGTAAATCTACGATTTTTTTCGAATATTTACTTTTTTCGAAAATATTCTTATTTTTTTGTTAATCTAAGGAAGTTACTTTTTACAGTGTAGTAATTACAGTTAACAAACGAGATTATAATCATTAAATTATAAAATGCAATTTTAATTTTAAATTATAGTTTGAAAAGTATATTTCTTGTAAATCATTTTTTATGCAATTTATAAAATTAAAACTATAGAGACTATCAAATCTATTCCAAGGCTGCAAAATATTATTTTAAGTGAGGACAAATTTTAGAAATATACAATAATTGCATTTATTGATTTGTGAAAAATCATTAAACATTTTTTAAATCCATCATTTAACTTTATAATTTTCGTATCATGTTAAATATTGAATAACCTGAGCGAAGTACCTAAAAATTGAAGACATAAAAAATCATTATCTGATTCTAAATTTAAACTGTTTAGATCAAAGTCGTATTGTATTTACAAGAGGTGATCGGAACATTTGGGGCGCAAAATTAGAATCTATTGTTATGGATGAATTTAATATGTTGAAAAAACCATAGAAGTAAAATCTTTTACTTTTATGGAAAAAAGACCCAATATAATTTCCTTTTGCCCCAACGCACCTTCTGGGCCTAGAAATGCAGGGCTCAATGTCACGATAATGTTATGGTTTTTAGGCAATTTTCCAAATGACATTGTCATCTTGCAGTCCAACCAAAATACACCTGTATGGTCTCATTTTTTTTTTTTTTTTATAAGTGAGTTTCAATCCCTAAAAACTGCAATTTTTTATTATATCAATCCCTTCATTGCTATACACAATAAAGAAATTGCCCATTTTTGGCTCAAAATGACCTATTTTTAAAATTAAAAGTTTCAAAAAATTTTTCTCTCGTTCAAATAGCTTTAGGCGTTTCCAAATATGGCTCTACAAAGATAAGAAAAAATATGATTTAAAAAAAAATCTTTAATTGAGACTGTTTTAAATTGTAAAATTTGCTAAATGTATACAATCGAAGAGGAACGAGTAAAAAATTTTCGTAATTTGAAGTTCATGTAAAATATTTGAGACCAATAAGACCAATTTTTATCGAAAATTGCAAAATTGGCAGCAATTTAAAAATTTTAAGCCAAAAATGGTCATTTGGTTTATTGACTATAGCGATGAAAGGATTGGTAATAAAAAATTGCAGTTTATGGGGATTAAAGGTGGCATTTATACGAAAAAATGAGATGGAGCAGGAAGTATTTTGATTGAATTGCAAGATGACAGCGTTATTTGGAAAATTACCTTAGAACCCCATTGTATATTGATCGCTGCGTATCTAGGCCCTGAAGGTGCATTGGAATAATCACAGGGTATCTTGGCTGTTTTTTTGACATATTAAAGTCCTCTATAACTATAGATTATAATTTTGCGAACCAAATGTTACGGTTTCTTTGTTAATGTGAAATATGGAATAATTGGAAAATAATTTTTTTCAACATAAAATTTTTTTGCAACAAACCTTCTTATATGTTTCAAAAGATAAAATAAATATGGTTCCATCCGTAATTACAATAGGCCTTTTAGAACGTTCCATTATTATTAAAAGATTTTTCACCATATTTGGCTGTAGTTGCACCCAATCACAGTCAAAAATTTCATGAAAAAAATCCTCGCCCTGAAAATATTTCATTAAAACATCATTTAAAAGTATATTCATTAATAAAAAGAATTTAAATTCACTTACTTTCAATGTAACTTGACTGCCAAAATAACAAGTAAAAAGTAATTGATTGAATTGACAAATAATTACACCTATAGCTTCAATTACATCGGGGTCTAATTTTGTACTTATCGAAATTTGAAATAATGCTGTTCCAATCATTATAACGGCTGCAGATAAGTAAGAAATGTAATTGTATTTAAAAGCTTCATTTATTTCATCCACAAAACTAAAAAAAATCTATATTATTATCTGTTACGGTGGCTCACGGAGTTTATAAAAAACGAATAATATGAACTAAAATTTAGTGGAGATGAAGATAATAAAAAAACAAATCCATTGATCCCAAACAATACCCAGGTTCCCGATTAATTAAGAAAGAAAATTTTTAAGGTTAACACGCGTTCTTATTGGAGTTGATATTGTTTTACTTCCTACTAATTAAAGAACGAATCTTTTTAGATATAATTGTACACACGTGTTATTTAACAAAAATTGAAACTTTTCCAAGAAAAAATACAATAGTTGCCGATCAAATTAATAATAAAAATAATTTTAGTCGCGGGCCCCATTCAATAAAATGTTTTGTTATTTTAAAATTTTGTTTTCACCGCACTCACTATATAAAAAAATGCAATATTATTAATAATAACTTTTAAATATTCACGTATCTATAAAATAAATAATAAAATTTAATTGATTAGTTATGCCTCCCTCTAATGCCACCCTAAAATATACGGACCTAAAACTGTGATACCTTAAGTTGGACCCTTAAATTAAAAGTGTCAGGGGTTATTTCTGAATATTTAAAAGAGTTTAGCCAGCCCAAGTATAATAGTTTTCGTCTCATAGAATAGCAATTTTTTTTGGAATATTTTGGACTTACCCTTTTCTGGGTTTCATATTTTTAAAACCCTAAAATAGTGCAATATTTTCAATAGGGTTGATAATAAATAATTTTAACTTAAATAATGTGAACTCGCTCATAATTGAATCTTGGATTTCATAAAGCATAATTTCACAAAAAACTTAATAACTTTGATTTTTCTTACTTAAAAATTTCTTGATGATACCTCACGATATCTTTAATCATTAAATTACTGTCCAAATTTGTTGATAACTTATTTTCTGCATACATAATATTTAATTTTTTAATAACTGATTTTAAACGCAGACTCAAAATATCCAATTGCAAACAAGCATGTTTAAAAAAGCTGAACATTATGCAGTCACATACAAAAAACATAATACCACCAAAAATGCAAATAAATGAGCACCACGTCAGTAATAAATTGTAACGAAATTTATTTAACTGAAATGGTATCCAAAATTTAAATGGCAAATCATAATTTTCTCCATTCGCAAGAATTATTGGCAACAAATAAAATAAACCAGCTGAAACCCCAAGTGACGCGATGTACAATATAATTTTTCTAAATAAATGTATAAAAATTATTATTGTAATAGAAAAATACTGAAATTTTAAAATATTTCAATACTGACTTTATTATACTTTCATATTTATTTTTTAAGCTCAATTCTTTATGATTAATCGGAATAAATAAATCGCAGGATAAATAATTTAATAGTCTTTGAATTTTCTCTTTGTTGAGTAAATAATTTATAATTTGTACATACAACCTAATTGTTATAACCAATGACATAAAGCACGAATTAAATTCTGGAATTGTGTTTGTATCGTAAACTAAAAAACCAAATTGTAATATAATAGAAAAACAAAATGTTAAATTAACAAAGATTAAATAAATGTAATAAATAAAGGTTTTGAATTTTGAAGCTTTTGGTAGCCAAATTCCACTGTAAGTAATTAATTGAAAACCAAGTAAAATGTTATTGTTTTCCATTTTATTATTTGTTCTAAACTAATTATACTATTTTTTTAGTTTAAGCATTTTTATAAAATGCACCGTTTGTTTATTGTTATATAAGTAAGGTAAATATCATTAATTATTCAAATAAGTAAAGTTTACAATGAAATGTTTAGCTATAATTATAATTTGAGTATAATGTCAAAGGGGTAGTAAATATTCAATAAAGACAAATTTTATTTTATGAAAGTAGAACGAATTTTGGGGTGAGTCCTTCAAAACAGTATAACATTTTTTGGTTTATCATATAGAGGAACATTGTGATAGGTAGAATTTTGATTTTTTTTCATATAAGCACGTTTTGAGACCCCAGGAAGCTTTTTTACCGGTTTTTAAGAAAAGCAAGTATGTAAAGTATGTACGTGATATGTCCGACGTATTGTAATATTAAGACCTAATTTTTTTTCTCAAAAATTTTAATTTGTAATTTTTAGAAATATCCCATTTACTCTATTACTCGAATCTAATGCTTAATTCTCAAAATTTTTGTCTCAAAATTTTTTACATCTAAATACAAAAAAAAACACTTCTAGTTTTTTGGTTCTTGGACGTAGTACCTAATTTCTTTACACGGAATTTTTAGTTTTAGGAAATTCATTATCATTTATTATAGATTGGAAATAATTATAGACTGCCATATTTGAGTGTTTGTTACAATCTATCCTTATAAATAAGATTATTATATTGAAAAAACATCCCCTATACCCCTCCATTTATTTCAATGGACCTTCTGGCCCTAAAAATACAGAGATCCTTTTTTTTTTAATTTTATTAAAAATGCTTAAAATATTTGAAAACAAAATATCGATTTATGCCACTGTAATATTTTCTTCTGATACTTTTGAATCGATAAACCATTTTCCCTTATACACGTTACCATCTGCACCCTCAACGAAACCAGTTATCAACTGTAAGTCATGTAAGCCTTTTTGACTAACAAAATTTCTCGTTGCATTTATCTTCTGTCGGGGTGTTATAGTTGTATGGCTTCCACCACAATAACGATTGCATGGTTTTTCACTGAAGATAAAAGCAGAAAAGTATAAATTTTAAAAAGTCAGAAAAAATTTGGAATTTATAAAAAAAAAAAAAAAAATTTAGTCAAATTTAATATTTAAAAAAATACTCACATTTCTGATTCCAACTCCATTCCCTCGGTAGTATATTTGATTGTTCTAATGTTATCCAAAATCTTTTTTTGCTTCCTAACATTGTCTAATTTAAATACCAGTTCAGGTCTCATACTTTTTTTACAAGTAGTTGTATTAGCTACTTTATTTTTTGTTTCTGTATTCATAAACGCATCCTTGTCACAAGAAATGCAACGCATATTCCTAAATTACAAAATAAAAATTTTTGATTAATAACATGTATTTTGCAGTTAATTTATGAATTAATTAGTCAAATAATACATTGATTTAACACATATTGTTTTTAATAAAAATTACCTCAAAACTTTTCTAGCACCAGCTGATTCATTTTCTTTTTTAATTTCTAAAAGTTTAGTCAACTGTTCTTTCATTAATTTTAATTCATTTTCAAGATATTCTTTGTATTCTTCGAATTCCTTTTTATCTAATTTATCTTTCATAAATTCTTTTATTTCGTCCATCGATTTTTGCCAATTCGTTTCAAGATGATTTAATTTCAAAGTAAGTTCTTCGAGTGCATTCGTTATTTCGTCAAAGGCTGTATTAAATATGTTTATATCTACCTGCATTAATTTTAATGAGTCAATATTATTCTACAAAATCTTAAAAACATTAATTACCTTTTTTTCTAGTTCCCATTTATCAGCTTTTTCAGCAAGGGCTTCTTCAACATATTCTTTGTCAGCTTTTACACATCTTAAGTTAGCAACTTGATCTTCCATAATCTAAAATTTTAGTTCATGTCTTTAGAAAACCATAAAAATAAATTAAAAGAAATATAAATGTTACTTTAGTTTGTTCAATTAATTCATCTTTGTCAAATTCTAAACGACAAATAGCACTTTTGATACTTTCAAGCTCACATTTTATCTTTTTTATATTTTTTACAATTTCTTCGTTATTTTGTTCACCAAATACGATTTCGCTTATCTTACTTAAAGAGTTGTTAATACATTTAACATATTTTTCAAATTTTTCATTTAAGGTTTGCATTGAACAATTTAATGAATTCTCGATGTCTGTTATTAACTCATTACATGGTGACTGTTTATTATTATTGTTGTTACCAGATTTTTCTGATATTAAAACATAATTATCTTGTAGGGTTACTGTTTTTAAATTTGTTGGGCATCTTGGTGTTATTGGCTTAACATTCTTTTTGTTTGCACCTTAAAACATAGAAAATTAATCTTACTTCTTATTTTTTTAACATGGAACATGTTCATTGGATGGGGTATTTGAAAAAGTTTGGCTCGGCAGGAGGGGGGTGAAAAATTAACGTTTTTAGGGGGGAGGGTGAAATAGGCGTAGAAGAGGGAGTCAGAGCCTGATCAGGCTCTAATAAGCACAAGAACTTAGAATACTTTAAGTTGATTTTTGGGATTTAGGATAATTAATATTTCAGGATTTATTGCAATTTCGGTTTTTGGATTTATTATTGTTATGAGTGAACATGTTCCATGCTCGTCGGTTGTGTAGTTACACAAACCGGTTATAAATTTTTTTAAAGCTGTGATATTAATTTTAAGTTCTACAATGGCTGGGCAATAATTTAGGAATTATAGAAAAAATTCGAGTTTTTTCTATTTTAAATAAAAAAAACTAGCTGGCACTAAGGTTCCTCAAACAATGAGCTTAATACTTCAATATGCCATATATATCACAGATAACAAGCATGCAATCATACATACATTTCTATTAACTTTTAAAAGTTTTTTTTATTGATCAAAAATTTTCCAAAAAATTTTCAAAAAATTGATTATTAGATTCGAGATATCGAGTAGAAACCATATTTTCAAATATAAATACTTTCATGGAACTAAATGAAGTATTACACCAAAAAAAAAAAATATTGCAGTTTTAAAATTTTTTTTGTTTTTTTAATTTTGAGGAAAAAATTTTGAAAAAATCCGGTATCAGATCAAAAAAATGACTATAAACAAACTTTCTAAAACTAGTACTTTCATAGAAATAAATTAGGTACTACGTCCAAAAAGAAAAAAAAAATTGGTGTTTTTTGTATTTTTTTGTGAAAAAAATTTTTGCAAAAAAATTTTCGAAAAATTAAGTATCAGATTCGAGATATCGAGTAAAAATCATACTTTCAAATATAAGTACTTTTATGAAAATAAATGAGGTATTACATCCAAATTAAAAAAAAAAAAAGTACTTAGAGCTTTTTTGGTGAAAAAATTTTTGAAAAAAAAATTAGGTCTTAATTTCATAACGGTTGTGAAACATCACCGGTTACAATATTTTCAGATATTAGTACTTTCATGGAATTAAATGAGGTATTACATCAAAAAAAAAAAAAAATTTTGCAGGTTTTTTAATTTATATGTTTTTTTAATTTTGAGAAAAAATTTTTGAAAAAATTCGGTATCAGATTCAAAAAATGACTATAAACAAACTTTCTAAAACTAGTACTTTCATAGAAATAAATTAGGTACTACGTCCAAAAAGAAAAAAAAAATTGGTGTATTTTGTATTTAAATTATATTAAAAAAATAAAAAGTACCTCGAGCTTTTTTGATAAAAAAAATTTTTGAAAAAAAAATTAGGTCTTAACTCCATAATGTTTGTGAAATATCACCAATTACATACATACACACACACACACACGCATACAGACTTTTTTTAAAAACCGGTTTTTTAGCTTCCTGGGGTTTCAAAACGTGCTTATGGACCAAAAAATCAAAAATCGAAATTTGACCTATCACAATAAAGAGGAACCAATAAAATTAAAGTTACCGTGGGGTTGATTAAACTAGTCGAGAAAAAAGCTTTTTTATATATATTTTAAAGCTATGTTACGAATTTCAAAATCTGCAATGGCTGGAAGGGCAATAATTTAGGAATTATAGAAAAAATTCAAGTTTTTTCTAAATTGTAAATAAAAAATAACATTAATTTTTTAAGTGCTTCAATTTACCGTGGGGTGGATTAAACTGGTAGGGAAAAAAGCTTTGTTATATATATTTTAATGCTGTGATATTAGTTTTAAATTTATATTTCAGGATTTATTGCAATTTCGGTTTTTGGAGTTATTACTGTTATGAGTGAACATGTTCCATGCTCATTGGTTGTGTGGTTACACTATCGGTTATAAATTTTTTTAATAAGTTTTGCCAACTTACATTCAATTTTAGATTTTAAATTAAACAATTGTTGCTTCAAATCAAAAACTTCATTTTTTAATTCACAGCAATCCATTTCATCTATAAATAGTAAAAATTAAAACAAATAAATTTTACTAATAAATAATAGGTACCTGACGATTCGTCGTTATTGCAAACACCAATAGGACAAGTGTCGTTGTTTTTAAGGCCACCTAATTTTTCTTCATTTATTGTCGAATCTTTTTTTGAACTGCAGAATTCACAATCAGCTTCATTAGTTTCTAATTTATTACAACTTCCATTTTCGCTATCTCCACCACCAGCAAGGCGTTTAGGAATCATATCATTCAAATTTTCTGATAACTAAAATCATAATGCAACATTTTCTTAGTTACAATAGATATTTACAACAAGAAAACTTACGTTTTGAATTTTATTGCTATGAACAATAAGTTTGTCGTTAATTTTTCTAATATCATCCAAAGATGCTGCTTCCTTTTTTATAGTATCCAATTGAAATTTTAAATTTTCTAGCTATTTATAAAAAAAACACTTTTTATCAAATTTTATATAATAAACAGATTCAATAATTTGCGGTGCTTATTTATTTTTGCCCTGAAATAATTGTAATATCACGCTTTCTCTTTTAAAAATCTATAAAAGTAATAAATTATTTAAAAATTGGTGAATTATAAAGAAAAAATTTTTTCTATTCGACTTGTAATTGTGCTTTTAACGTTCAAGTTTAGTATATGCTTGTGTATATAGGGTAGCCGACTTACAGGGGCAAGAAAAGTTTTAGTTAATTAAAAAAGAAATATTGGTAAATTCTAATTAAAGCAGTTCGAAATTTGGAAATAATGGCCAAAAATAGAAAAGGAAATAAATTTGAGCATCTCTAAATTCTTTGAATATGCATAATTTAATTTTATTTTCTTGTTAGTGTCCAGAAAGTACGTGTTTTCTGGCCGCTGCGCTATTCGAAAAAACGCATTTTCTCGACACTGAGCAAGAAAAATTATGTTTTGTCCTTGGCCACAAAAAAAGGATGCCCCAAATCGCAGTTTACCATCCTCGGCTTCGCCTCGGACGGTAATTTACGTGCGATTTGGGCCATTCTTTACTTTTGTGGCCATGGGTAAAAATATACTATTACTGTTTTTTCCATTTTTGAAATATCAATTCCAGTAGCAAAATTATTTTTCATCAGATTTTTAGGGCATTTTATAAAATTTATTTCACTTTCTGTAGTGATTTCATCTGAAGCTTTAAAAAAAGGTTTCATTAATAAATTTAACATATAACCGATAAGAAGTTTAATTTTACTTACTACTTTTCTCATTATTTTTAACGACAGGTTTATGTAATAAAATTGGAGCATCAGTTTTTGAATAAATTAAATTCTAAAATCAATAAATGATTAATAATTTTGTTTAAAAAAATAAAAATTGTTAGATACAGAGCTTACTTTAATATTTTCTGCTTCTTGACCTTTGTAATTAATAACATGTGAATTTAAATTTGTCATTTTTAAAATAATATGTAACAATTTTTCAAGTAAATTGACATTAACTGCCCCAGCCTTAAAAAAATTTTGTTAAAAATATGTTTAAATTATTAAAAAAATGTACACGTGTTTACTTACTTCTGGGGTCCTAAATACCAAATCAACCATTTGAGGAAGTGAAATTTCATAATTAATTTGTTCAGTTATTGTAGCCATTTTTCAAAAATATTAACGTAAATTTAAATGAATTAAAAAAAAATTATGTTGCTTCAAAAAAACTTTTAAATTTAATCTCATTTGAATAAAAATTATATTTTTTTAGGTTAACGTTTTTGTTTACATTTTTAAAATATCTTTTTTTGTTCTCTATTATAAAAAAAATTTGATGACTAAAAATTAAATTTATTATATAAACTATGAAAACTTTTTATGTAAAACAATACGTTTCTTTTTCTATTCTAATAGAAATAATTTCAATTTTCAATTATCATCTCAAATTACATTGATTGATCTCAAATTACAATAACTATTCGTAATGCATTATATTCAAAATTATATTGAAAATTTTTTTGACTAATCTCGATAATGACTGGTTTTTTTACTCACTCATCAATTTTTTAATTTTACTTATCAATCAGTCTTTAATTAAAAAGGGGACATGAAGCATTGAAAATTTTTTCATTAACAATGAAATTCATTAAAAAGTTATTGTTTATCTTAATTTTCGTTAGTATTTGATTTAATTTTTCACTTATTTTTCGATTGTAAGCTTTGACAAATAAAATGTTTTTTAATTTATAGTTTTATTCGTCTTCTTCTTCGTCATTTTCATCAAGTGTTCGACAGAAAGTTGATGGCAAAGAATTGGAAATAACATTAAAGGAATTGATTTACAAGACAATATCATCAAAATCAATAAGAAACAATAATAACGAACTTTACAAGAAATTGCTTAAAGCTCCATTTTATTCATCAAAATCAACAAATACCAAGTCAAATATTATATCCAGGGGTAACGTTTATTATTTAATTAAAAAATCAAAATGGATATTCTGTGAAAATAATTGCAAAAATTGCAGCGATTGTTTTATCGAAAAGAAAGGAAAATTCAAATGGTTGATTAAAAAATACGCAGGGAGTATTTTAAAATATACGATAATGCCAGAAAAAGGTAAAATTTTTAATTATAATATTCCAATAAAAGGAAAAAAATTAGTAAAATCAACTACGAGTAAAAAGTTTCTAGTCAAAAGAAAAGTAAATTCACATAAAATATTAGATAAAACCACAACTGAAAATATTAGAATACGTAAACCACGAGTTGTGCAAAGTTTAACTAAAGTAGAAAATTTTACTACTAGTAATTTTCCTTTTGAATTAATGAGTGTCACTGAAAAGCTTCAAAACTCTTATCCGATGAATAAAAGTAATGCTTTGATTATAGAAAGTAACGATGAAAAGATAAATAAACAAAATATCAATACCATTGACTTTCAATCAAAGACAGTAAGTGAAAATTCTTTGATTAATTTTATAATAAATAATAATAGCAGCGTGCTGAATAGCGAAGATTTTAAAATGATTAAAATTATAGTACACGTTGGAGATACTAAAAATTCTAACAATAGTTTTGATGTTACAACAGCGATAAAAAAGAACCAGGGAAATCGTAGTATTAATTTTTGGACTGTTTTGCATGTTTTATTTTTAATTATTTGTTTTGCTAGATTTTTATAAGGAAAAAAAGTTATAAATTTTGCATATATAAAAATTTAGTTATAGTTGAAATCAGGTTGAAATGCAATGAGAAATTTCTGGTTTATGGTTACAGACCATTTTATAACCAAAAATTAGCTGTAATGTGACCTATTAACAAATATTATGGCTGGGTTGTGCTCAATTTTTTTTTAGATGCAAAATTTGGTCTATAATTAAAAAATGATCCAGTTCTCTCAATTATTTTGCATCATGTATTTTAGGCTACAAATATCCAAAAAATCCAATTCAGCAAGAAATTTTATATTCTGCACGCGAGACTACTACTGTTCTTTGTAAATTAAAAATAATTTTAAAAATATATACTTTCCAAAATAAATATTTAGTATATTTTGTAAAAGAATAAAAAGTTTTTTTATTTTTTGGTTGTTAATAAAGTTTGGTTATCGATATCTAAGTGAAAGCTCACACTTGTAAAACGATCAAAGGTACTCAGCACTCTCAAGAAACTAACAATTTCATCTTATTCCTTTAAATTCTTAGGGGAATTTCTTAGTTTTTAAGAGTTTTACTTTCTCTCTAAGGAAAATAGCAGTGGTCAGCAGATTAACCAATAGGATGCACTAGTTATATAACAAAGAGAAAAGCAAAAAGCAATAGAAACCACTATAGCCTTGAATCCCATTGAGAATAATCATCTCAACAACTCTGCAGACGATCGATCAATTGAAATTACGATACACTTGAAACTGTTACAAATTCTTAAGATTTTCTCCTGTATAAATAAGATTTAAACTATTAATTAGAAATTCTCATTTCAATAAATGCAAATTTAAATATTATCAAATGTTTTTCATTGTTTTTAATCCCATGCTAATACTCAATCGTAAATATTAAACAAAAACACAAGGACTCTTTAATTAACTCAAAGAGATTTATCATCATTAAAGTATTATTATCCCTATTAGTTTTCCCGGAGAGTTAGAGAATATTTTTATCCACTGTGAAAAAAAAGTATGTTATTTTTTTGTACCCAGAGTACACGTTATCTTGCATAAATAATAATCATGAATTCTCATTTACAAAAATAATAATAATAAAAATAACTCTTAATACTCTTCTTGTTTATTTTTTAACACGACTGAATAAAAGAAAAAAATGGTTATTCAAGGTATTTTATATTTAGCTAAAACGCATCAACGTTATAGTAATGGGAGTAGGGTAGGCTTTTATTACGTGTCCATGTAACAACACATTAACAGAAAGAAAAAAAATTCAGTCTGATTTTATGATAGCAAAGCCCAAAATAATGCCTTTTAAAACGATTCTAAGGTACAAAGAATTACAATGACTCTTTTCTCTGTATAAAATAAAAGCTTAAGTTTAGCTATGTGTGGAGTGTTTGTAATATAAGTACGAGCTGGTTTTCTTCTTAATTGTAAGGCAATGAATGAGAATTTCACCCCAACTTTTCATGTAGAGAGAAAATATTCCTTAAAATTTAAACTTCCTCAATGTGTATATGAGGACTGAGGTTAAGTTTGTTGTACTATTTTCTTTATAAACAGTCTCTCTATATTTAATTACCAAAGAAATTAGAAAAGACATTAAATAGAAAGATAAAAGAATTTCTACTTTCATAAAATAAGATAAAATAGGATTTCAAGCTTTTCAAAACATATAAAGCTTTAAGTATGTGTACTCTCTAATTATCAAAATCATTGAATTAAATTTATACCTAATTCAGACATAATACCTTTTTAGTTTATTTTTGTTTACTGTCTCGAAGAATTTTCTTTACTTTAATTTTTTAAATACAAATTCAGTAATTTACTTAATGTTTTTACAAATAGGGTAACTGAAAACAAAGAAAAATTTTAAAAAAATAAATAAATCTGACAATTTTCCATATAAAACACCTTTCGATTTCGGCAAAAATGAAAATTGTCAATAAAATCTAGTTCCCCCATCTCATCGGCACTTTTATTATTAAAAAACTTAGTTTGTAAGGAATTTTGACCAATTCAAATGGTTTTATGCAAATAAAGCCAAAAAATCTAAAAATCCAAAAATTTTCAAACTCACTTAAATCCATTTGTATCAGCTTTTTTGAGCTCCCCGACCCCTTGAAGGATATAAATATAAATTTTTAACTGTTCCAAACCTTTTCCAGTCCAAAAAAACAAGAAATTTGAAAAATCAAAAAATCGGCCAATTTTCCATATATACCCCTTCCGATTTTTGCAAAAATAAAAATTGTCAAGAAAATCCTCTTCCCCTATTTCATCAGCACTTTTCTTATTAGAAAACTTGATTTATGAGGAATTTTAACCAATCCGAATTGTTTGAAGCGAATAAAACCAAAAAATCTTAAAATCCAAAAATTTTCAAACTCACTTAAATCCATTTATATCAGCTTTTATGAGCTCTCCAGCCCCTTGAAGGATATAAATATAAGTTTTTAACTGTTCAAAACCTTTTCCAGTCCAAAAAAACAAGATTTTCGAAAAATCAAAAAATCGGCCAATTTTCCATATATACCCCTTCCGATTTTTGCAAAAATAAAAATTCTCGAAAAAATCTATTTCCCCCATCTCAACAGCACTTTTTTTATTAGAAAACTTGATTTATGAGGAATTTGAACCAATTCACATGGTTTTAGGCAAATAAAACCAAAAAATCTAAAAATCTAAAAATTATCAAACTCACTTAAATCCATTTATATCAGCTTTTTAGAGCTCCCCGACCCCATGAAGGATATAAATATAAATTTTTAACCGTTCCAAACCTTTTCCAGTCCAAAAAAACAAGAAATTCAAAAAATCAAAAAATCGGCCAATTTTCCATATATACCCCTTCCGATTTTTGCAAAAATAAAAATTGTCAAGAAAATCCTCTTCCCCTATTTCATCAGCACTTTTCTTATTAGAAAACTTGATTTATGAGGAATTTTAACCAATCCGAATTGTTTGAAGCGAATAAAACCAAAAAATTTTAAAATCCAAAAATTTTCAAACTCACTTAAATCCATTTATATCAGCTTTTTTGAGCTCCCCGACCCCTTGAAGGATATAAATATAAATTTTTAACTGTTCCAAACCTTTTCCAGTCCAAAAAAACAAGAAATTTGAAAAATCAAAAAATCGTCCAATTTTCCATATATACCCCTTCCGATTTTTGCAAAAATAAAAATTCTCAAGAAAATCCTATTCCCCTATTTCATCAGCACTTATTTTATTAGAAAACTTGATTTATGAGGAATTTTAACCAATCCGAATGGTTTGAAGCGAATAAAACCAAAAAATCTTAAAATCCAAAATATTTAAAATTCACTGAAATCCATTTATATTAGGTTTTTTAGGCTCTTGGACCCAAGGAACCATATTTATGTAATTTTTTTTTATCCACACTACCTCGTTATTTTATATTTATTATATGTTTTCAGACAAGCATATTGGTGTTTAAAAGCACAATGGATAATAATTAATTGAACTATAGTAATCAATTAATTTATTTAATAAGATTAAATTTTTTAAATGAAACGCATTCGTGGATAATAATTTAATGAAAAAGTAATTAAAGTTAAAAAATGTTTTTTTTTCAATTTATTCTCATTGTAAATTTTAATTAATGATAATAATTTAAAAGTGCAGAAACTGTTTTAAAAGATAGAAACTAAGCATTGGTAAGTAGGAAAAAAAGTTATTTTTCCTTAAATTAAAGCAAATAAATATTAAAGGATGAAATTTAATTTTGAATATATCTGTAAAAAGCTATTTTAGATTACAATTTAGAAAAAGGGTTAAAAGATATAGTTTTTTACCCTTCTTAGGTTATATAGAGTCGAGTATTATAATCACCTCATCTTCATTTATATTCAAACTGTTGCTTTTTAAAAGAACGTATTATTTGCAAACATTAAAAAAGATTTCTCATTTGCCAAATCTATTAATTTTTTTTCCTTTTTTATTCATATTAAAATATATATTGAAGAAGCTGTTAAATCGATCGTTTATATTATGTTTTTTAATGAGTTTTACCTTCAATTTTTTTCTCTCTTTTTTTCAACATAAAAAAGATAATAAGAAATATTTCAATAAATAAAACCGATAAAATAAACGTTGATTAAGAATATTTTTTTAACAGAAAGTTGGAGAAAAATTTCATTGGAAACAAAGCAGTAAAAAAATACTTTAATTTCATTAAAATATTATTATAAGTAGTTTTATAAAACGATTAAAGGAAATTAAATCAATTTTCTGATTTAAATTTTTGTCTCCTTAAAAAATTATTGACTCATTTTTAATTCCTGTGATTCTTTAAAAAGTTACCTAAAAACAAAATATTTTCTGACATTTGAAGCTTTCTGAACAAAAATTCTGGTGCTTAATGTAAATTTTTTTGATACTTAAAAAAATGATTCTAAATTATTGGCACTGCGGTTTTTCATGCAATGACAAATTTGTATAAAGGGGTTGAAATTTTTCGCAATTTTATGTAATTATTTTAATAAGCTTTTTGTCACGTTTGGGTAAACATGGTGATTTTATTTTTGTACGCAATGATGTTTATCGATAAAAAATTTAAAAAAAAGGATAATACAAAGTTTGTATAAAGAAAAATTTTCAGTAAAAATATATATAGTGTGAAGAGAGCGTTAAAATTCACATATACGTAGATTGAATTTATTCAAGCCCAATGATTTCTTGTTTCGCAATAGAGAAAAATAGAGAGAAAAGCAAAACGAGGACTTAAGACTAGGCTCAGACATCGTCTGTTAAATAAAAGAATCGATGAAATGAAAATATACATGATAGAAATACAGGTATATAACGATAATGGATGTTGAATCAAAATATAAAGCTTCTGTTACGCCTAAACGCCTATATATATGTATTTTTTCGCGCTTCAGATATTTAAATCCACTCTTCTTTTCTTACCGGGCCACTTAACTTACTTCTGTACGTACGCACTCGTTCCATTCTCTTATTTTTTTTTTAAATCCTGATTTTTCCCGACACAAAATATACGCCCACCTTGACACTTATAAAGCTTTATACAAGAAAAGTTTTAGTATTTGGTAGTTTATTCAACCGTAACACACATTTATACTGTTAGATAGATGAGTTAGAAAAAACTTCCTTTTAAAATAAACCAACAATCCTTTTTTTAATGGACTGGGTGTTTTCACTCTCTCGTTCTTTAAGTCTCGAGATTATAATAAATTTTACAAATTTTTATTTCTTTAAAATCAAAAAAGCCGTGAATTTATGCATCTATTTTTCTACCTTGAGTAAATAAAAGTTTTTGATTTTTTGATGCATGAAAATTCTGAACAGAAATAAAGCTCTGGAAAATATAAATTTTATACTTATTTTTCAAGTAGTGAGTATTTTGTATTTAAACGTCTGATATTAAAATTGTTTTTTGCGTTAGATATATTTTTTTTTTTTAATTTACTAAAAATTATTTTAAAAACAAATACTAAAAATTTCGTCCTTTAATTGGAACAAAATCATCACCCTGGTCATAAATAAACGTATTTTTTGGCTGATATTTCCATAAAGATAAACATTTGACGAAACGTAAAAAAATTTACTATAACAGTGTAAAGAAAATGTAAAAAAATTTTATAAAAAAAAAGCTTTATGCTTTCTTTGCCTTTAAGATTCTGCCAAAGTACATTTTCTAGATGAAAGCAAAAAAAAAAAAAATAAATCGCTCACCTCAGACGTTTACTTAATAGGAAACAAAATAGAATGTCGATGCATTTGGTTGTTTTCAGGCTTTATATATTTTTTGCGTAATATATAAGAAATGTTTTGTATATATGAAAAAAAAAATGCAAAATACTCATTTCACACTTTTTTACTATTGGTTAAAAACGAAGCAGTAAAACTCCTGAGAATTCATATATAATGTATGCATATAAATTTAAATAAACATAAATATTTACTTTACTTTTATCCAAATAAATCTTTAAAATATAATTATTTTTAAACATTTTTTTATATCTATGAGAAAAATTGGTAAAAAATAAAAATGTTTATGGCAAATTTTATCAGTCCTGTAGACCAATAAATGGAAAAAGTATTTATAGTTGGAATGAACTTCAAATCGATTTCATAATATATTTTTCTCATCAGTGGGGAAAAAGCACGCAGCCCATAGCCATAAAAAAAGAATGCCCCAAATTGCAAGTTTAGCGAAAAAAGTCCATTTGAATCCATATTTGCCTAAACCAGATTACATTGGGCGGGAGGTCCTCTCTTGATTTCGAATTCCAAGCATTCTTATAAGCATTCCAAATTAAAATTCCATATTATAACGATTTTAATTTTTAGGTTTTTTCAAATTTATTAATACGGGTAAGCTGCTTCGCTTAAAATTTTCAGTAAGTTGCTTGAATTCAATTGATTTGATTTTACCTTGGTCAAGAAAAACTGATTAGTCGGTCTCAATACCAATATTTTTTCTATCACAAGTTAATTTATAATTAAATTACTGTCTCTTATTGAATGTAAAATTTATTTTTAAATGCGCAAAATCATTGAGTTGATAAAAAAAAATTTGATAACCTTACAGTACTTGATTGCAGTTTATTTTAAGAAAATGATTTTATAGAAGAAAAAAATAAGTCAATGTAATGAAAAAAATGCTAATATTGTTTGTACAAAAGTTCTTCTTATAAAATTTATCAATCTTGTGAGACGTGATGGGAAAATTATTGTTGTTCCTTCTAATATTTTGTGTTATTAGCTGCGTCAAATCAGGTAAGTCGTTTTTTAGTGATTTTTTTCTCCATTAAAATTTAAGTTTATAACTGATTTCTTGTTATAGCTTATAATGACATTGAAGACTATGGTTTTTTTAAACAATCTGCAGATCAATATGACTTAGAAAGTAGTGGTTTCTCTAGTTTGGTAAGAATTAGTGAAAAATAATATTATTTTATAAATAAAGACATGCATTTTTTACAATTACAGGTAGATATTTATCAGGGAGATAAAATGGTTTGTAAAGCTAGCATAATATCAAACTATTGGCTAATATCACCAGCTTCCTGTTACAGGTAATATTTTTAAGCAAAAAAAATTAAATTGTACAATCAATTATGTAAAATATTTTATGCAGTGATTTTAAAAAGAAACTTAGAGCTTACATCGGTTATTACACGCTACCTCATGCAATTCCTTACGGCATCGAAAAAATAATTTTTTATTATGGGTACAATCAAACTAATCGCGATAATGACGTTTCCCTAATTAAGGTACAAAATTTTATTTAAATGTATAAATTAATATTCATTTACTTATCAACTTTAAATTTTAGTTAAAGAACCCAATAATTTTTGGGAAAGAAGTAAAGCCAATTTCTTTGGCCAATAAATCAGTAGAATCTTACGTTGACATACATATTCCTGTTTGCATAACTCAGGTAACTACCCAATTTTAAAAATTTTCTAACACCTGTAATAGTTGAATAAAGTAATTTTTGTTTTCAGAATACAAACAGAGATTTTTTAAATATTTTTGGAAATTACATTGGTAAAGTTTTAAACAGTAAAAACTGCAGAGAAAAAAGAGAAGAAATGTTTACATCAATATTTAACGATTCTAATTCTGCGACGAATCTGCTGGCTAATGCACTGAAACCAGTAGATTCATTTCTGGCTGACAATAAAAATAGATTTTGTGTCTTTTTGAATGAAAATAACAAAGCTTGTACTGATCATTTTGGCACTCCAGGAATTGTTGATGGGTTGTTGGTTGGAATGATGTCTTCTATTGACGTCAGGATCATGTCAACGATTGATATTATTCACTCGCATATGAATCCAAAACCATTTATTGATATTGTACCTTACAAAGATTGGATTAAAAAAATTACTGGCATTAATTAATACTTAAATTAAATTTAATTTTAATAAAATGTAAGGTTTTTTAATTTAAATATTTGTTTTACTTAATCATAAAACCTTTTATATTTTAATATTAAATAAAAATATTTGATTTTTGAGCTAACATCATAATTTTTACATAATAATTTTGCATTTTAAATGCAAATAGTTAACATATTTAAAAAAAAAATAACATTTGATCAAATAACCACATAATTAACGTCATACTAAAGTCAAATACGTCGGTAAAATTTTTAAAAATGTACTTTTACTTTTCTACGCTTTAGAAAATAAAAAAAAATTATTTCAGGCTTCAAAGTATAATTTTTGCAAGGGAATGAATCAATATGAAGTTACAAATTACTCCAGTAAAAATACGGGGGGGGTTGCACTTACGGTTGCGAATACGAGATTTGCTCTAGTATAGGTTTTTTGGGTCGCTGATCACGAAAATCGGGGTCATTTGGCAAAGAAAATTGCGCATCACCCTTAAATTTGCAAAAACTACCCCCAAAAGGGATGTTTCCGCCATTTTCGCACTTTTTGCTGCCAGATTTGGTTCATAAGGGTTTTTTGGGTCCTGAAAACGATTTTCATGGATTTTTTAGTGAAAAATTAATATTTCACCCTTATATTAGCTAAAACTACCCCTGTAAGGGGCGTATTTGCTATATTCAAACTTACTGCGTTCAGAATAGGTCCAAAGGGTTTTTTGGGTCACTGAAAACGAATTTCATGGATTTTTTAATGAAAAATTTAGCTACAACTACCCCTAAAAAGGGTGTCTTTACGGTTTTTGAACTTTCTGCGTTTAGATTATGTCCAAAGGGTTTTTTAGGTCGCTAATCATTAATTTTTGAGATTTTTTAATGAAAAATTCATATTTCACCCTTAATTTAGCTAACAAAGTTTTCATTTCTTAGCAACGACGATAAATCAATATATTTTATCATATAAAAAATTTTTTTTGAATTCAAAACAAAGAAAAAAATTAGTAAATAAAATTATTCGAAAATAACGAAATCCTTTTCAGAGAGTAGTTTAACCTACTTTAAGAGTGAAATATTAATTTTTCGATAAAAAATCACAAAAATTATTGATTACCGACTAAAAAAACCCTTTGTACATAGTCTGAATGCAGAAAGTTCAAAAACCGCAAAAACACCCTTTTTTGGGGTCATTTTAGCTAAATTGAGGGTGAAATATAAATTTTTCATCAAAAAATCCATGAAATTCGTTTTCAGCGACCCAAAAAACCCCTAGGAACCAATTCTTGGATAAATCTATTAACTCAGAAGGTAATGACATCAAAAATACCCCCTTTTGGGGGTAGTTTTTGCAAATTTAAGGGTGATGCGCAATTTTCTTTGCCAAATGACCCCGATTTTCGTGTTCAGCGACCCAAAAAACCTATACTAGAGCAAATCTCATATTCGCAGCCGTAAGTGTAGGCAAACCCGTATTTTTACTGGAGTAAATGTTATTAGGAACGAAATAACTACATTTTACAAATTTAAAACTCAGTCGGTAATCCTATGTTAAAAACATAGAGGTTAAGGATGATCTTAACCACATAATTAACCATGTGATTAACTACATAATTAACCACATAAAATTTTATACTGGGTAAACATAGTGCTAAGGATTTAAAAAAAAAATTTATTCAATCTTTTTATTATAAGGTGAAATTTAAAAATGTATTTCTATCAATCAATCAGGAGAAGTTTTTAACAATAGCATTGGCTGGTACATGCGCGAGATTTTAAAAAAATTTTGGGCTGAAAAAAAAAGTTTTTTGTTGGGGGGAGAGGGGGTAGTATATTTAAATAAATTTAAGTTTTTTATATGGTAATCCAGAAATATTGGGGGGCAAGTACCCCACATGTTTTCTTATAAAAGATGAGCTCTTTGTAACGTAAGGTCCAAATAGACCCAAAATAAAAGGGCTGTTTCATAAGGTATAAACAGCAAAATTTAATAATTACTTGATATCAAGCATGACTTGGTAAAAATGTATTAAGTATAAATATATTCGACACCTGAATAAATAATATATTATTCAGCGTTTATCAGCTCAGCGGGAATTAGACCACGTAGGCGAGACCTTGGCATAGAATTTCCCTTATAACGAATATAGCAATAGAGTTTGGTGACAAGACAAATTCTCTTATCGCTATATATGTAGAGGTGAAATGCGAAGGTTTGGGAATAAAAAAAGGAATTGTATTTTTTTAGTAATTTTTGGCCCTTTTTTACGTAATTAAAAACATTTTTTATTCTTAAAATATTAATAATTTGCTTACAGAAATGTAGCGAAAAAAAAAAGTATTCATCTTTTCTCATGGTTTGCTATGCGTTTTTAGGTAAAAAAAATATGGCTTGTAATTTCACAACTGTTTGTCGCAAATTTTCGATTAAAATTTGCAATTTTTCTACAAAAATTGTAAAATTACGACAAAGTTGTAAATTTACGATTTTGTCGAAAATTTACGAAAAAATAAATCGTTAATTTACTATTTTTTCGAAAATTTACAAATATTAGTAAATTTCCGATTTTTGTCGAAAAATTGCAAATATTTTCGAAAATTTACTAAATTTTCGTAAATTTACCAATTTTGACGTAAAATCACCGGAGTTGTTTTTTACAGCGTAGGTTTCACGAATATGGCGCTTAATAAATATTGAATCTTGGTCTGGATCAAAAATTTTACAATATTTTTACATAAAAGTCGATAATTTAAAATAATGTGGATTTAAAAATTAACAAAAAGTTAAGAAATAAATTTATCCCAAGCTAGATTATCATCTTCTGTTCCTAAAAATATACAAAACTACTTTGCATATTTTGACTTTTATAAAATTACTTTTTCAAATTTTTTTATTTATTTTTTTTGCCACGCAGAAAGACCAGAAAAAACTAGATTTAGAAGCGACTGGATAACTGGGTCATTTGACAATTTATACTTTTAGGATAAATGATAAGACATTTTTTAAGATAACTCATTTAGTCAATTCCACTGTGGTTAGACAGTCTTGTAAAATAGTATAGTTATAAAATATACCCAAAATGAGTCAATATTGCTTATGTATTTTTTTGTTTACTGGATTCTGCTTAGTTAGATCAGGTAATTTTTCCAATTGAAATAAAGTATTTTTAAGATTTTCATTCACTGATTTAATTGCAGATCAAGTAGTAAATAATTTAAAAGCTGAATTAAAACCTCATACAGATTCTACTGGATATTCAAGTTTGGTAATTCTTGAAAAATTTTAAGACAAATGTTATAAATAAACGTTGATTAAAAATTTCTTTTATAGTTGTTTGTAGCTGCTGCTAATAAAACTATTTGCACAGTCAATTTAATATCAGATCTTTGGTTAATAGGATCAGCCTCTTGTTTTAGATCTTATTATTATAAGTATTTTATAAATACACGGTAAGATTGTAATATACTTTTTTTAAATTTAAGAATGACAAGATATAAAAATTTAAGTATATTCTCCACAAATTTATTTTATTAAAAAATATATTTTATTTAACTATTTTTTTTATATATTTTCGAATTTTTATAAAATAAAAAAGTATCTGGAAATTTTTATTTTTTGAAATTTCGTAACTTTATATTTGTTTTAGGGATGATTCAAATCCAGATCCTTTCTATGTGACTGATTTTAATAATGAAATGGATATTGAAGATATTGTTGCCCATGACAAGTATGGTTTAGAAACAAACGAGATAGATAGATTCGATAACGATATTTGTTTGATTAAGGTAACTAATTATTCATCGTAATATTTAAAAATTTTTAAATAACATTACTTATCTTATTGTTTAGTTGAAAAATCCAATTCCTCTTACAAATGGGATCCAAATTGTACCTTTAGCCAATGAAAAAGTTAAAAATGGTGACATCATTCAAATTCCAAATATTGATTTTACTGTAAGTGTAAAATTTTAAATTTTTTACAATTATTTTTAGCAACAATTTATTTACTTTTATATTACAATTTTAGCACAGTAGCAATGGGCCCAGTAAAAGCCACAATGGAAACTATATTTTGAAGGCATCGAAGGGTGAAGATTGTATAAGAATTAGCGAAGAATCTTTACGGGATACCATAAATGGTACTATTGAAAATTTGATTTTAGTGCGTTTACATAAACAAGCAAATTCTTTTTATCAGAATTTAAAACCAACATTTTGCGTTGATATGTATCAAAGAAATGACTACACATCAGAGAAAGGAACGTCTGGTGTTCCTGCACTTATAAATGGAAAATTGTCAGGAATATCGACTTCGTTGGATGAAATTTATCCTGTTGGTTTTACAGATATTGTACCTTTCAAAAATTGGATTACAAATGTTACTGGAATAAATTAAGATTTATTAAAACATTAATTTGAAAGGACGTTAATTTCCTCTTCAAAGTATGCATTAGTCTCAATTCGTAAAAATAGTAGTATAGGCTTGCATGGGTAAAAATTTTAATAATTTTTTTTGCAAATATAAAATTATATGAAATAATTGTCAAAAAAAATAAAACCAAAAAATTTTAAACAGTTAAGAATACACGCATACAAAAAATTAGTAAATATAACTAAAATTACGATGTTGTTTACTAAATTCAGTTTGGTTAAAAGTCACTATAAATTATTAGTAAAATTTACTAATAAAATTTGTTTAAAAAACTAAAAGCTCAATTTATTTAGTAAAATTTACTAATTTTTTGGTTATATTCATAAATATATATTAAATTGTGTTTACTAAATTCGTTGAGGTTAATTTTACTATTCTTAATTTTGCGTGCATAAATATTAAAAATGGCAAAATTTTCTGAGATACTAATATTATATATTAGTAATTTTCTGCGATATATTTAAATTTTCATAATTATTAGAAATGGCTCAATATGCTGAAATACTAATAAAATGTAAGTAAGTTGTAAAGTTTTGCGCTAAGCACAATGTTTGCATTTGTATGGTTTTTCATTTTTATGGTTTTTTATATATTTCAAATACTAATAAAATTTATTAGTATGTACCTAATATATATTTAAATTTTCATAATAATTAAAAATGGCTAATTTTGCTGAAATACTAATAAAATTTATTAGCAAGTTACTTTAAAAAACATAAATTTTCATAATTATTAAAAATGGCTACTTTTGCTGAAATACTAATAAAATTTATTAGTATGTACCTAATATATATTTAAATTTTCACAATAATTAAAAATGGCTAATTTTGCTGAAATACTAATAAAATTTATTAGCAAGTTACTATGAAATATTTAAATTTTCATAATTATTAGAAATGGCTCAGTATGCTGAAATACTAATAAAATTTATTAGAAAGTTGTAAGGTTTTGTGTTAAGCACAATGTTTGCATTCGTAGGGTTTTTCATATTTATGGTTTTTCATATATTTCAAATACTAATAAAATTTATTAGTAAGTTAATTATTAGAAATGGCTCAATATGCTGAAATACTATTGAAATATATTAGTAAATTGTTATGAAAGATTTTAATTATCACATGCATACAAAAATTTAGTAAATATAACTAAAATTACGATGTTGTTTACTAAATTCAGTTTGGTCACTGTAAATTATTAGTAAAATTTACTAATAAAATTTGTTTATAAAACTAAAAGCTCAATTTTTTTAGTAAAATTTACTAATTTTTTGGTTATATTTATAAATATTTATTAATTTGTGTTTACTAAATTCGTTGAGGTTAATTTTACTATTCTTTATTTTGCGTGTATTACTTTATTTGAAAACATGTCCTTTTATCCTGCTTCCATTAAAATTGTTAGATATAAGTTGTACATCCACGAACTATAGCAGAATTTTTAATTTTAATAAAATATTGTTTCTCATTATTTTCTTGCCCATTTTTTACCATAAATTTTTTTTTTGATTTTATTTCTTTGAAAATGTAATTCTCAGCTGAAAATTAAACTAAAAAGTAAAAATAAAAAATGCAGGAGACTGAAACCAGTAGATTTATTTCTGGCTGCCAATAAAAATAGATTTTGTGTCTTTTTAAATGAAAATAACAAAGCCTGTAGTGATCATTTTGGCACTCTAGGGATCGTTGATGGGTTGTTGGTTGGAATGATGTCTTCCATTGACGTCAGGATCATGTCAACGATTGATATTATTCACTCGCATATGAATCCAAAACCATTTATTGATATTGTGCCTTACAAAGATTGGATTAAAAAAATTACTGGCATTAATTAATACTTAAATTAAATTTAATTTTAATAAAATGTAATGTTTTTTAATTTAAATATTTGTTTTATTTAAACCGTTTAGATTTTATATCTGATAAATGGTAAGTGAAAATATCCTTAAGAGAAAATTTAATAATTAAAAAAAAAAACAATTTTTTGAAAAATATTGCTGTTTAAGCCAAATTTTGGAGTACCTCTTAGGTTTTCGGGGTTTAAAAATCTGATTTCAGAATTATCATCAGTGACCTAGAAAATCTAAAAGGTATACCAAATTTTTGCTCAAACAGCAATATTTTTTTAAAAATTGTATTTTAGGTCCGAAACACTCCATTTAAAATTTTTGGTTTCATTTAACATTGCTGGCGCCTTGACCGAAATTTATCTTAGTAGCCATCTTTTTTTTTAATTAACCGAGTCACTGCGACTTGTAACGACATTGACAGTTAGTATTTTGTCCAAATTGTCAAGGCATCAGCTATTTAAATGCATCACAAATCATAGTCCTTTATTTTTCAATCACAAAAATTTACACTCTTTCAAAATTTGTCAACATAAAGAAAATATATTATAGATTAATCAAATTATAATATACATATACACCAATAATTTATTTAAATATTATAATAATTATATTCAATATGTATTTTACAAATTTAAAACGGAATAAAAATTTTATAAATAATTTTTCATTTAAATACATGATAACAATTAGTAATCAATTAGTCAATTATTCAACATTTCAGTAAAACAAATTTTGCATATTTTGATTTTTATAAAATACCTATACTTGTTTAAGTTTTTTTATTTTTTTAATTACCAAAAAAATCAGAAAAAACCAGATTTAGGAGTGACCGGTTAAGTGAGTCATTTTACTATTTATATAATAGTATTTACTTTTTATACAATGATCTAAGTTACTTTTGGGAAAAAACTCTCTAATAAAATGAGGATTTTTTATAAGATAAGGCATTCAGTCAGTTACACTCTGATTAAACAGTCTTGTTATAAAGTCTAGTGTGATACAATATACCCAAAATGAGTAAATATTGTTTAATTATTTTTTTGTTTAGTGGATTCTGCTTAGTTAGATCAGGTAAATTTTCCAACTGAAATAAAGTATTTTTAAGATTTTCATTCACTGATTTAATTGCAGATCAAGTAGTAAATAATACAAAAGCTGAAGTAAAAGCTCATACAGATTCCACTGGATACTCAAGTTTGGTAATTTTTGAAAAATTTTAAGACAAATGTTGTAAATAAACGCTGATTTAAAATTTCTTTTATAGTTACTTATAGTTGCTGATAATAAAACTATTTGTACAGCCAGTTTAATATCAGATCTTTGGTTAATAGGGCCAGCCTCTTGTTTTACATCTTATTTTTTTAAGCACTATCCAAGTACAGGGTAAGATCAAAGATGTACATTTTTTAGAGATAAACAAACCTAATACTATTTTTTTAAATCAAAAAGTAATTTAATATAGGTATATTCTCAATAATAAATTTTTTATTACAAAAATTTCATTTGGCTTTTTAAATATCTAATGTAGAAAATTTATATATTTTCATATTTTTATAAAATAAGAATGTACCTATATCTTGAAATTTTTATTTTTTGAAGTTGCATAACTTTATATTTGTTTCAGGAAATATTCAAAACCAGATCGTTTTTACGTAACTGATTTTAATAATGAAATTGATATCGAAAAAATTGTTTACCATGATAAGTATGATTCAACGAACGAGCTAGAAAGATTTGATAACGATATTTGTTTGGTTAAGGTAACTGATTATTCATCGTAATATTTAAAAATTTTTAAATAACTCATCCTATTGTTTAGTTGAAAAATCCAATGCCTCTTACAAATGGGATCCAAACTATACTCTTAGCCAATGAAAAAGTAAAAAATGGTGACATCATTCAAATTCCAAAAATTGCTTTTACTGTGAGTGTAAAATTTAAAACTATTCAAAATTATTTTTAGCAATAATTTATTTTTTTTTTATATGTATTACAATTTTAGCATAGTAGCAAGGGCTCCAGTAAAAGCCACAAAGGAAACCATATTTTGAAGACATCGAAGGGTGAAGATTGTATAAAAATTAGCGAAGAATCTTTACGGAGTACCATAAATGGTACCACTGAAAATTTGATTGCAGTGCGTTTACATAAACAGGCAGAATCTTTTTATCAGAATTTAAAACCAACATTTTGCGTTAACATATTTGAAAAAAATGACTACACATCAGAGAAAGGAACGTTTGGTATTCCTGCAATTATAAACGGAAAATTATCAGGAATATCGACTTCGTTTGATGAAATTTATCCTGTTGGTTTTACAGATATTGTACCTTTCAAAAATTGGATTACAAATGTTACCGGAATAAATTAAGATTTATTAAAACATTAATTGAAAAAACGTTAATTTCCTCATAAAAATTAAATAATAAATGTATAAAATTCAAAGCGAAAATAAAATTATTTCATAAGTATGCATTAGACTCAATTCTTAAAAATAATAAGAGGCTTGCATGGGTAAAAATTTTAATAATTTTTTTTACATAATATGAAATTATATGAAAAATTAAAAAAAAAAAAAATAAAATCATAAAATTTTACCAAGTAAAGAATATTACTTTATTTAAAAACACGTCCTTTTATCCTGCTTCCATTAAAATTGTTAGATATAAGTTGTACATCCAAGAACTATAGCAGAATTTTGAATTTTATTCAAATATCGTTTCTCATTATTTTCTTGCCCATTTTTTACCATAAATTTTTTTTCTGATTCTTTTTTCGTTGAAAATGTAATTCTCAGGTGAAAATTAAACTAAAAAGTAAAAATAAAAAATGCAGGAGGGGCTCTAATCTATTAAATTAAAAAGAACTCTAATTTCAGTGTATTTTACAATTACGTTTGCTCAGTAATTTCACATATTCATCATATACTATAAAAAAGCTCCTCATATAAGAGATAAATTACTTAAAAAATAAATTAAAACAGTCAATTCTACAGACTAAATTAAAGTCTTAAATCCTTCATACATGTAGGCAGCAACATTATCAAAACGTTAAAGTAGCATAAATATATTTTTTTCTAAAGAAAAAAGGGAGTATACTTTTCTGCTAATCGTATCCAACCCTTGTTCTTTTTTTTTAACTTTTTTGAAATCTAGTACTTAACTAAGAAGCTTGGAACATCAGACAGTGAGAGTATTTTTTATACACTACCATGGTTGCACGTGGAAATGAACCTAGAGCTTTTTTTTTAGACTATTCATTCGTACTTTTTTTTTTCTTTTTAATATATATTAAGACTCTCCAACGTTTTTAGCTTTTTTATTTTCTTCCTCATATTTTTAAGGCGATCGTATATAAAATACATATATTGCACTTTACAAAGTCAGTTGTTAGTATGTTCGGTTCCAGTGAATTAAGCTCAAAAAGAAGTCGATTGGAAAAGTTTTTATTGGTCTAACATTTAGAAAATTCGTAAGGGGAATTTATAGAAAAAAAAAGATTCTGTCCATATCGTACGTAACCATACCTAACTTAAAAAAAAAAGAAAGAAATCTTTCTTTTATATTCTATTCATTTTCTTTCAACGCTTTCATTCAAAAGATTGCCTTTAGAAAATGCCTCTGATTTTATACATTACGAGAGTGAAAGCATTTCCACTTCGATAGTTTTATTCTTTAGTTAAAAAATCTTTTTAACTTTTTTTTTTTATTTTGACTTGTTGTTAATTATATTATTAATATTTTGCATTACAAAAAATCATTTTAAAATATATAGTTTTTTTTTACATAAATATAGGTTTGATTACCTATATTCACATTATTTACGTAATAATTTAATATTCTTATACAAATATAATAATTAATAGAAAAATAAAATAGTACAGTAATAAACATAATTCGCTTTAATTTAGTTATATTATTATATTTTAATATTTTAAATAAGGCGGGTAATACTTCCTTACCAACCATAGTACTCTACTTTCTCAACGTGACTCAGTAGATAAGTAAGCGCCAAGACTCTTTTTTTTTCTTTTACAATATTTTAGTATTGTGAACACGTGTTATTGAAGGGAATAATACGCAAAGTAAGTTATTTTTCTTATTTTTTATTTTATTTTGCTAATAAAATTACAAATTGACGTTAATAAAATATTAATTAACTACTTTTAAAAATAAAAATACAAAATTATAAAAAGGATTATTATTTAAAATCAATTAAAATTATACTTATCAGCAGTGTGTTTTACAATATTTTTTAACATTATTTAGAATAAAACAATTAATTTTTAATTAATAAATACGTCAAATGTTTAATTCTTAAACTACTTAAATTTTTATTTATTATTTTACTACTAAAATTAATGAATAAGAGATAAAATTATTTATTGAAACTAAACATAACCTAACTTTTACAAAAAATGAAAATAATTTTTAACTTCATACATGCTATTGCATGTTAAATATTTAATTATTCGATACAAATTTTTCTTATAATTTTATTTTATATTTTAAACAGACACCAAGATGCAGATCTTCGTTAAAACCCTAACGGGTAAGACAATTACCCTTGAAGTTGAAGCATCGGACACAATTGAAAATGTCAAGGCTAAGATTCAGGATAAAGAGGGTATTCCCCCAGACCAGCAAAGATTGATCTTCGCTGGTAAGCAATTAGAAGACGGAAGGACCTTATCAGACTACAATATACAAAAAGGTAAATTACTTATGCTTCTAATAAATAAAACGGACTCATATAATATATCATTTAATAGTCTTATGCTTTAGAAATTTTAATTAAAAACTTAAGTTAATTCCGTTAATAAAATATAAGCAACAAAATTTGACTTACTAATTTGTAAAAATTTTTTTAAAAATAATTTTAAATTTAATGTTACAATTTTATTTTCAGAATCAACCCTTCACTTGGTACTTCGTCTTAGAGGTGGTGTTATTGAACCCACCCTTAGAATACTTGCACAAAAATACAATTGTGATAAGATGATCTGTCGTAAATGTTACGCAAGACTTCACCCCAGAGCAACAAACTGCCGTAAGAAGAAATGTGGACACACAAACAACATCCGTCCAAAAAAGAAGTTGAAGTAGATTTTAAATTTAAATTTAATATTTTTTTATTTACTTTATACTTTCAAGAGTAAATTTATTATCAGAAGATTTAAAATTAAACACCTGTATCTTTTACCAAATTTGGTAAACAAATTATTGTGTCAATAAATACACAGTATAATTTTAATTTGTTGTTCTATTTTTATTCTCTTCATAGCAAAGCCAATTATTTTAACGTAGTATAACTTAAGCATCAAAGTGATAATCTTAAAAGACTTACTTTAGTTTGGGACTTTAATTTTGATATTTTGTCAGATCTTGGAAAATATTAAAGGGACGAATGACCGTTTCAAAAAAGAGCATAATAATGTAGTAGTATTTATTGATCATTGAATTTACTATTTGGGTATAAGTGAATATCCTGAAATGAAAAATCTTTGCACTACTTATTTCAGGTACAATTTCGTATTCCATTAAGTTTTTTGGACCCTTTGGATTAATTTAAATAAAACATGTTTTTTCTAATATATGGTAAAATCTGTTTTTTCATGATTTCTCTAGAACGATGGATAAAATCAATTCATACTGGAAATCTCACAACTAAATCTAATTTCAAAAAATTTACTCAAAACTCCAGTCAATATACATTGAACAGAGGGGGGGGGGATTATCAATATTCGGGCCACCCAAGGAACAATGTACCTTGGGGCCACCACCAGATTTGGTTTACTATAAGTTTTTGGATCACTGATTAAGAATTTTGAGGACTTTTTTATAAAAATCAAATATTTAACTCCTAAATTAGCAAAAAATACCTCTTAAAAGGGGTGTGTTTGCTATTTTAACGCTTTCAGCGTCCACGTTTGACTATACGACTTTTCTTGTTCGCTGAACAAGAGTTTCGGAAAATAAATTTTTTTTTTTAATTCCACAATATTCGTGATCAGTGACCCAAAAAACCCACATGAACCAAATTTCAACACATGAATGAAAAAAGGCATTTTCGGAAATTTTCATTTTTGAAAAACGGCCAATAACATAAGAAAAATTGCAAAAAACAAATTTTTAAGTTCACAAAACGAAAGAAAAAATTTTGATTCCTAATTTTACCCGATTTAGGTGATTTTATGGCTACCACTACTGTATTCTATACTGTATAGTATATTACTCGCGCAAAAAAAACCATGATGGTTTACCAGATGGTTAACCACCAGGTATATTAAAAAAAATAATAAGACCCCAGAATGAAAATGAACCTTGCAGGTAGAAGCGAATACCCTAGGGGTATAATTTTTAATTTTTTAACCCAAAATATTTTCCGATTTTCCAAGATGGCGGACCATAAAACTTAAAAATATTAACTTTTAACTTTACAAGGGGATTTTTGAGGGCGAGAAAAATGAACTATGGATGGAAAATATTCAATTTTACGACCCAACATATTTTCCGATTTTCCAAGATGGCGGACCATAAAAATTAAAAATAATGACTTTTAACTTTACAAGGGGGCTATTAGGGCAAGAAATATGAATTTAGGGTGGAAAATATTCAATTTTTAGACTCAACATATTTTCCGATTTTCCAAGATGGCAGACCATATGAATTAAAAATAATGACTTTTAACTTTACAAGGGGGTTTTTTAGGGCAAGAAATATGAATTTAGGGTGGAAAATATTCAATTTTTCGACACAACATATTTTCCGATTTTCCAAGATGGTGGACCATAAAACTTAATATAACTAATGTGTAAAATTATTTTCTTTTAAAAACCTTCAAAACTCTTATTCAATGTACAAATGTTCGTTATCATAGTACATATTTCTTTAACATAGAAAACTTTAAAATGCGTGAGGGTAAACAATTTTCAACCTCAAATTCATTTTTCTCACCCTCAAAAACCTCCTTGTACAGTTAAAAATTAATATTTTTTAGTTTTATGGTACAGCATCTTGGAAAATCGGAAAATATTTTGGGTCGAAAAATTGAATATTTTTCATCAAAAATTCATTTTTCTCACCCTCAAAAACCCCCTTGTAAAGTTAAAAGTTAATATTTATAATTTTTATGGTCCACTATCTTGGAAAATCGGAAAATATTTTGGGTTGAAAAATTGAAAATTATACCCCCAGGGTATCCGCTTCTACCTGCAACGTTCATTTTCATCCTAGAGTCTTATTATTTTTCTGAAAATACCTGGTGGTTTACCATCTGGTAAACCATCATGGGTTTTTTTTTTGCGCGAGTACATTTTTGGTCTCAAAAGAGAGAAATTTTTTATTAAGTCTCAAAAAAGTTCTGGATAAATTTTTTATTAAAATAAAAAAAATTTAATAAATTGTTTATAAAATTTTTTATTAAAAAAAAATTCTCGATAAATTGGATCCATAAACTTTCTCAGGAGGGGACAATTCAGTAAAAATTTTCGAGTTTTTACCAAATTAAAAAAAATTTTATGTACATTTTTAGTTTTAGGAGGGGGCAGTTGCTCCCTGTTAATAGTAAATTTTTCTTTTTGACACGGTTTTTGAGTTACAAAAGTAATCAGGCATATATACACACAAAAATACTTTCTCAAATAAATATTCAAATATATAAATTTTAGTAGCAAGTTAAGGCATATTAAAATTGTTGGTGAGCTAAAGTTAAAAGCCTCTCCTTAACTAGAAAATACTGTTAACAGAATGAAGTAATAAAATTAATAATAATTAAGTAATTAAAATTAAATGCTGATTTAATAATTAATCTTGGTAAATTCAGACTTAGAGAAGAGATTTGAATTTTTTATAAACTGTACATCTAACTAAAATAGTAAAATAATAGGTAAGTTTAAAACCAATATTTATCAACAAATTAAAGCTTTAGTTCGTTGAAGAGTAAATAAGCAGATAATGTTCTTTAGAATTGAGCAAGTATATAAGAAAGCTCATTAAGTTTATACAACCAACGTATACATAATGTTTATATATTAGGTAAAATGTTAATGGACATTTAAATTATTCATTTTAGTATTTTCTTAAAAAGTGTTAATTATTTATTTATTCATTGTTTGTCTGAATGTTATTTTAATAATTGAAAAGAGAAAATTTAAAGTTGCGTGTAACCTACATTTATGCAATTCCAAGAGAAGAGATTATACTAATACTTGAAAAATCAAATTAGATTAGGAAAATTGAAAAGAAATTTCATACTGTAGAGAAACAATGCTACGCTGGCATGGCGCTGGGATAAGAGAGAAACTTAAATTATAACGATTCGAATATATAGTAGAGCTATGGGGATAGTTTACCGGAGTAGATGCAAGTAAGCTTAAATTTAAAGCTCATATATATAAAATAAGTTTGATAAATTCTCTTGGGGTGTTTCAAAATAGTTGAACTGAAAAATATTTCGTACTTAAGTGTAATTTAATATCAATAACCGTTATAGTATTTAGAAAAATATAAAAAATCAAATTTTTTCGGCTTAGGCTTTTTGTCCGGGGACCCCTTGATTTTTAGTCTTAAAGCTCTCGTAAGATAAGCCTATTTTTTGGTTGGCGAGTCAAGAATAGAAAATTTGATTAAAAAGTTTGCCATTTAATGATAGAATTAGCCGTACAGTATAGAAAATCTCAGAGGGAATTCTCTCTATCATCATAGACATATAATTTGTGTAAATTTGATGTCTAGGTAGAGCAAGTGCAGATTCGTGTATACGGTCAATGATGTACGCTAATCGTATCTCATGGGATCCATTCGATTTAAATTTTATGAAAATTACCTCTTCCTATGCACATATTATACTTTTTCTAAATCTATTCTTTTTTCAAATTTTTCTTCTTCTTTTAATTTACATAATTATGACAGATCTTCCTTGTTTAACTTAACTTTATTATATCCGAAGTATTATGAGAAAAATATGGTAAAACAACGACTGTAAAACTTTTAAATTATATAAATGATATGGAAAATATTTTTAACTCAAAAATTACGTATTAAAAGTTAAATTTACTTTTTTCTATTTACGTGGAAAAAGAAGGTTTATGTGAACTTAAATGAACAATTTTTAAGCTCTGGTTTAAATCTCAATAAGTTATTATTTAAATTTTTTTAAGGCGAAACTGAAGTTTAAATGAATTTTTAGATTGTAAAATGGACATTAAAGTATGAAGTGAAACTTACAGAGTTTTCAAGACTTTACCCAAAAGACCCAATTTATAAGAAAGTTGTTAGAGTATTAAAATACTAAAAATCAAAAATTGGATTTTTAAAAAGATTATTCTGTAAATAATTTAGAGGCACCTGAAAAATTCCAATTCAAGTAAAAAATTTTCTGATTAAAATTTTAAACACAAAACTCTTCTCCTAAATTTCAAAGGATATTAAAAAATGAAATGAGCAGATAGACATTTTTTACATGATTTTTCAAAGAAAATTTATTTTACGACTTTAATTTTTAATCTAACTTAAAACTTTACCAAAGTACCTCTTTTACAAAATGTTTAAAAAACTAAAATTCATAATTTTTTAAATTAAGAAAAATTAAATTTTCAAAAAAATAAAAATTATTTTGCAACATCTAAATTGAATATATATCTCAGCACGTATAAAAAGTAAATCTGCTTTTGAAACATTTAATTTGAAATTTATATAAAATATAATTTTATTTTACATTATAATTTAATCCGATTTACGTTATACAAAAAAAAATCTTTGCATATAGCGAATTTTTTTTTTATTTCTTTTTAGAATAGTAAAAAAAAAAAGACACGGTTATTATAAGTAAAATAAAAGGAAGAGGAGAGATTATCTCGATGCAAATGAATTTTAGAATAATAATAATAAGAAACTTTTTTATTAAATTTTGAAAGGAAAGAAAAAAAAAATTGATAAGCAATTTGTAATTTAATTTTCCATATTGCAGAAATAATAATAAAAATAAATGTTTTCAATATGTCTCGTTTTTATTAATAAATTAAGATTAAAATGGTAACGGCTGCATCGAGAGGTTTTTGCGGTATATTTTAAAGCTTAAACTTTCATTATGGAGAAAATGTCTCTAACATAAAAGACTCCTTTAATTTTAAGCGTGTATATTAAAAGGAAAATTTTATGTACTTAAAATAATAATAATTTGGTACCACATGTGTCAGTTCATATAATCGACTTCATAAAACGATAAATAAATTTTTTCTTCCCTGATGGAAAAATTAAATAAAAAATTCTATGGTTGTAGTTTTTGAACAAACATAGATTTGAAAAAAAGTCGCAACAATTTTAAAATGCATCAATTCAAAAAAAATTTTTTTTATTCTGCTTGACAGAGCTTGCGCGTGCTTTGGAATCAAGAGTGGCAGAAAATTGTCTAGAATATATTTTTTTTGTAGTATTAGTATATAGTTTTGTAGTACCAAAGTTTATGTAAAAAGAAAAAGTAAAATATAAAATATGATAAAAAGTTCATTTTTGCACGTAGAAATTTTTTGTCAAGCCAATATAATGCATTTTCCATATATAGAAAGTAAAAAAAAAAAAAAGTTAAAATTTATATAATCTAAAGAAAAAGATTGTGAGCATACGGTCCAAAAGATTTAGTCATTTAAAATGCATAGAGTTCATAACTTATTCCTTACGTCTGGATCTCTTGTTGCGTAGACTGAATTATAGTCTTGTGGCAGATACTAGACTTCTTTTATTTTATAATATAAAACAGAAGACGTTGAAGATATAATTTTTGTTCTTCTGTGTTTTACATACCTTTAGATAAAATCTAATATATTTTTACTAGTTTCCATTATTTGACAATTGATTTATTCTCTCTACGCTTGTTTTTATTCGAATTGCAACTTTCAATAAGAGATCTGCATCTTTCTATACTAATTAAAAAGGTTCTGGAATCATGAGAAAATTTTTTTTAAATCAATTTGTGGATTGGTTTTATAAGAAACAACAATCTTTGCATTTTTAAAAAAATCAGTTCTCCAAAGAATTTGAGATTTAAAAGAAAAATTTACCCCTGGACGTAAAAAACCGAATTTTCAATTTTTTAGAAACAATTTTTAAAGAGTTTTGGGACAGAGATGGCTACATATATATAAGCTTTTTAATTCAAAAAGTACTGAAAAAATAGGGGGATATTTGAAATTTTTAATTTCGATTAAAATACACTGAGAAAATTATATAATTGTGACAATGATATCATATAATCATATTTGTACGATTATATATGTAATCACCCTGATGATATTATATCATCAGGTCAATAATATTCTGTAATCCTGACAATTATATGCATATCATTGGGGCAATTATACATATAATCCTCCTGATGATATCATATAATCAAGGCAATTATATTTAATTTTTTGTTTTTTTTTTCAAAATATTTAATTTCTGGGTATATGAAGAAACTCACAAATATTTAATTATGTATTTTTACCTAATTTATTATTTATTAAAGTTTTTTTAAAGATTTTTAAAGATTTGAATTTTTATTATTTTTATCTTTGGTATTTCTGTTAATTTTTTTTTCGCTCGCAGGCTTTCGTTCGTTATCAATTATCGATACGGTATAACCCTAATCTAATCTAATCGCATATGCATTATAGAGAAATAACGAGCGCTCGCCGATCATCATTCTTATTGAGTATTATATTCTCGGTCCTTATATAGTAACTGGAACGTATTTTTGACACTTGCGAGAGAAAAGACCTTAGCATCTAGCGGTTGAAAATTAAAACAACACACCGCGCTAAATTCAAATTTAAAATAAATTTTTTTTAAAACTTTTTTTGAATTCGAATTTTGCGCGGTGTATTGTTTTAATTTTCAACCGCTAGATGCTAAGGTCTTTTCTCTCGCAAGTGTCAAAAATACGTTCCAGTTACTATATAAGGACCGAGAATATAATACTCAATAAGAATGATGATCGGCGAGCGCTCGATATTTCTCTATAATGCATATGCGATTAGATTAGATTAGGGTTATACCGTATCGATAATTGATAACGAACGAAAGCGTGCGAGCGAAAAAAAAATTAACAAAAATACCAAAAATAAAAGTAATAAAAATTCAAATCTTTAAAAATCTTTAAAAAAACTTTAATAAATAATAAATTAGGTAAAAATACATAATTAAATATCTGTGAGTTTCTTCATATACCCAAAAAATAAATATTTTGAAAAAAAAAACAAAAAATTAAATATAATTGCCTTGATTATATGATATCATCAGGAGGATTATATGTATAATTGCCCCAATGATATGCATATAATTGTCAGGATTACAGAATATTATTGTCCTGATGATATAATATCATCAGGGTGATTACATATATAATCGTACAGATATGATTATATGATATCATTGTCGCAATTATATAATTTTCTCAGTGTACCAGTTTTTTGCAAGTATTCTCTAATAATTGTAAATGAGAACATTTCCATAAATATCAGTTAATAGAATGTCAATCTGATGTATTAAGCTTTCGGGAAAATGAAAATTAGAACTTTTAATATCATAATAGTGTTTGTTGGTTTCACAAAGCCTGAAGGTGTAAAAAGATCATGGCTCCGGTCGCTCGAAACTCTATACTTGTTACAAAATGCAAGTTATAAGTAACTTTAGCAACTACATTTTGTTACAATTCGTGTTACATTGAAGTACTTTAAAACTTGTTTAGACATTTTTCTCTTTTCATTATAATTATTTTTCACTAGCTCTTATCTATTGTTTATACTTGTAAGTAAAACAACAAAACTATTGTATTTATGTATGCAGAGCTTATGAATATGGATGAGATTCAGTTGGTAATAAGTTTTTATCGTCCCAGTAAATTCATGAATTCGTAGATCGAAAAAAGCACTATTGAGTAATTGTTTATAAAATAAGTAAAGATAATTTTTGTTAAAAACAACAATTAGAAAAGTTTTCTCGGCTATTATAGACGCATTAAAGGGTGTTCCCTCATCTGTAGGAGTTGGAAAACAATATAACGCCTATAAATATTCGTTATTGCGACGTTAATCATGGCTAGTCAGGTAGTACTGTATAACTTTCATTATTTGCTTGAATTTTAGGGTGATATCAGTTTTGGTATGTTATTATTACATTGCTAACGAAACAGCATAATTTTAACCCCTCTAGTTTTATATATAATTTATAAATATCCCTAAAACATACCACACATATCTGTTTTAACCAAAATTATATAAAAACTATAAGTATTTTCATTAAATGGTTTTGAATTCATTTTAATTACACACAAGATTTTTTGAATTAAAAAAAAAATGATAAATAATGGAACGACTATAAATTATTCACCCTTTGGTAATTTATTTGTTGAAAAAAAATTTTTTATTTATGAGATGAATTTCTTTTTAAATATAATGAAATTTATGTTTATTTAATAATTAAAACAATTGGTTAAATTATTATAATCTCATTTACTAAATGTATGAATTTCCTCACGTAATAATGTGTCAGTTTCAGAACGCTAATGATGTTAAAGGTTTAACCAATTTTCATTTTGTACGCGAATCACGTTATATATGTCGCAGCCCTATAGACGAATCCGCTTTATAGCCTATAAGGCGGCTTATAGACGAATGAGTCTCGAGCGCGGTGCTCGAGCTATAGGGCTAAACCGCGTCAGCTTTATAGGCTATCGGGCGCCTTATAGCCTATAAAGCTGATTCGTTTTAGCCCTATAGCTTGAGCCCCGCGCTCGAGACTCTAACAGTTGTTCAAATAGCCGTAAAATGTTTTAATTCATATTAATTATCAATAAATAATTATTATTATTAATTTTATAAAGATATTTTATATCATATTTAATAATAGCATGATAATTTTTAATATTTATTTTGTGATATATTTTTATTATAATTATTATTTAATAAATTTTATTTACATTTATAGTGAATTGAATACAATTTATAAGTAAATGATAACAAACTTCGTCAACATTATTTTTGATTTATAAAGATAAGAAAATTTGTATTTAAATTTATCGGATGGTCATATACCATTTTTAAATATTATTTTAGTATAGTCATTATTTCTTAATCGCTAACGTGTATTTCAAATCAAAACGCGTATTTAATCAAAAGTTTTTAAAATGACAGAAAATGGTGAAAATTCAGTTATTGATCAAGTTTCTGAAGATTTTGATTTCGTGGATAAAAATAATTTCTACGAGAAACTTTTTGAATTATACCCTAAGAGAAATAATAAATCGGTTTGGACCAAATCTCAGGAACAATTGGTACTTAATTATCTTAACGAATTTGATGATCCTAATGTTAAAAATAATACTTCTCATTATCATTATAAAGAGAAATATGAAAAAATTGTGGTCAATAATCAAGTGAGTGTTATTTATAAAAGAAATAGTGATAAAGATCCATTTATTCAGATAGTACCACTAGAAGAGTATTATGAATATTTACACAAAGCTCATAAAAATACAAATCACGGGGGTCGTGACCGAATGTTTGGAAAAATTAAGTGTGGGTTGGAAAGTACAACACTGCCTAAAGCAATTATTGACTCCTTAGTTACAGAAGATGATTTACATACGGCTTTGGAAGAATATAACATGGCTTCGCTCGAAGAAAATGAGACAGAAAAGAAAATTATTTGCATTAAATGTGGGTTGCAATCTGTTGAAGAAATTTGTCAGCTATGTAATAGACAGCAATCGTTAGAAGAAGTACAAAATCAGTGTTTCAAACGACAGAAGATTCATGCAGATAAAATGTGTAACTTTTCCGAGCAGCAGTTTCCAGTTCTTAAAGTTGGCGATAATGTAACCTTACGTGTTCCACCTGTAGATCGAGGGCCGTTAGATTTTTCTAACTTAAAAGCTGTTATAAAAAGTTTTAAAAATGGAGTTTACCAATTGGGTACAAAAGATGGTATAATAAAAGGCTGGTTTCCTCGAACAGAAATCCAAATAAGTAATACAAGTACTCTCAAATTAACGGATGTTTCTGAAGAAATTTTGACTTTGCGTGAGGCAGCTGCTAAGCAATCATTATCAGGTGGACAGGGTGTTATGAAGTGCAAATGTAAGCCAGCAGAAAAGCAATGTCAAACAAGAAGATGTGCATGCTTTAGAGCTGAAAGGCTATGCAGTTCAAGATGCCATTCGAGCCTCACGTGCAAAAATAAATAAAAACCAAAAAAATTTTTGACGATAAAATTAATGTAAATTATTTTTTTATGCTATTATTAAATATGATATAAAATATCTTTATAAAATTTTAATATGTAAATAAATGTTACTATTAAATAATAACAAAAATATAAATAATATAAAGAATTAATAATAATAATTATTTATTGATAATTAATATGAATTAAAACATTTTACGGCTATTTGAACAACTGTTAGAGTCTCGAGCGCGGGGCTCAAGCTATAGGGCTAAAACGAATCAGCTTTATAGGCTATAAGGCGCCCGATAGCCTATAAAGCTGACGCGGTTTAGCCCTACAGCTCGAGCACCGCGCTCGAGACTCATTCGTCTATAAGCCGCCTTATAGGCTATAAAGCGGATTCGTCTATAGGGCTGCGACATATATATACGTTTTGTACTTAAATGTGCTTCTGTATTTACACTTGTATATAATAGTGCTTTTGAAAATTAATTGTCTGTGTGTTTTTATCTTATGTAATTTTTCTCCTCTTTTTAATTATAATTTAATTACGCTTTTTCTGACGTTTCTGCATATTATGGTTCACTTGGTTTCAAAATTTTTTTCTTTTATTTAAAATTTGCCATTATTTTCACTGGCCAAATATTATCTCTTAGCAGTCTGATACACAAAAATCGAGATTTATGCATACCTAAAACCATTTCAAGTATTTGAACTGATAATAAAATAAAAATAATAATTGTGCTTACGAATTACAAGAGCGACACAGCTGTCCTGAGGTAAATTAAAAAATTGTTTTAAAAATCTTTATTTATTTTTGTAATGACCATGATAGCGTTTATAAAATCAAGGTTCCATTCCCTAGTTAATTAAGCTACTATTAATCTATTTAAAGTATATTACATTATCGCTTTATCTATGTAATAAAATATAACTCACAATTTTTTTACCAGTTATGACAAAATATATATTACGCGAAGTATATATAATTATTTTCACGTTTATTTTTTCTTTTTTATAAAGGCATGAAAATGCTTTGCCTAGTTAGTGTCATTTTTATTTTTATTGCTGATTCTTATGGTAATATTTTTTAGTAAACGATTTATATCTTTAAATATTAAAAATATAATTTATTAAAACAGGTTATTTGCAAAGAGTTCCAAGAATTTTAGATGGCCAGGTTGATCAAATCAGTAATTTTCCCTACCTTGTGAGTATTTTAATTCTATTCAATAATTATCTATTGATTTATTTCGCTAAAATTGTGAAAAATTAGCAGGCTTTTTTTTAAAATTCAATTAGTAAAATTAGTAGTAGGTAATTTGGGGCGCTCGTTTCATGTCCGGGGCCCGTATTTTTGATACAACCCCTGCAAAACGAGATATCAACCCTTAAAGTGGGGTAAATTTTCAAATAATTATTAAAGAAACTTAATTTCTTCTCAAATGCAAAAAAGTTTTTATTTAACATAAAAAATTATTACTAAAACTCCCAAGAAATAGTTAAAAGTCAAATAAGCATGTATTAGATATTGCAATTCTCCCTAGGGGTGTCTTTAGTAAGCAAAGGGGTGAGTTTTATAAATAAAATAAAGATCGAATATTTTGGGCTAAAAAACTCACCTAATAGGTATTTTGGGTCGCTTTTTTCTTTTCTGGAACTCATTTTTAGCTACAACCCCTACGAAATGAGATATCAAGTTTTGCGTTAAGCACAAAGTTTGCATTTGTATAGTTTTTCGTTTTTATTAGCAAAACTTACACATTTGCAAATTTTTGTGTTAAACACAATGTTTGCATTCGTGCGGTTTTTTAATGAAAATGGCTTAATATCCTGAAATACTAATAAAATAAATTAGTAAATTATTATGAAAGATTTTAATTTTCATAAATATTAATAATGGCTGAATTTTCTGAGATACTAATATTATATATATCAGTAATTTCTTGCGCTATATTTAAATTTTCATAATTATTAAAAATGGCTACTTTTGCTGATATACTAATAAAATTTATCTACAAGTTACTATAAAATATATAAATTTTCATAATTATTAGAAATGGCTCAATATGCTAAAATACTAATAAAATTTATTAGTAAGTTGCTATAAAATATATAAATTTTCATAATTATTAAAAATGGCTACTTTTTCTGATATACTAATAAAATTTATTAGCAACTTACTATAAAATATATAAATTTTCATAATTATTAAAAATGGCTACTTTTGCTGATATACTAATAAAATTTATTAGCAAGTTACAATGAAATATATAATATTTCATAATTATTAAAGATGGCTACTTTTGCTGATATACTAATAAAATTTATTAGCAAGTTACTATAAAATATATAAATTTTCATAATTATTAAAAATGGCTACTTTTGCTGAAATACTAATAAAATTTATTTGCAAGTTACAATGAAATATATAATATTTCATAATTATTAAAAATGGCTACTTTTGCTGATATACTAATAAAATTTATTAGCAAGTTACTATAAAATATATAAATTTTCATAATTATTAAAAATGGCTACTTTTGCTGATATACTAATAAAATTTATTAGCAAGTTACAATGAAATATATAATATTTCATAATTATTAAAAATGGCTACTTTTGCTGATATACTAATAAAATTTATTAGCAAGTTACTATAAAATATATAAATTTTCATAATTATTAAAAATGGCTACTTTTGCTGAAATACTAATAAAATTTATTAGCAAGTTACAATGAAATATATAATATTTCATAATTATTAAAAATGGCTACTTTTGCTGAAATACTAATAAAATTTATTTGCAAGTTACAATGAAATATATAATATTTCATAATTATTAAAAATGGCTACTTTTGCTGATATACTAATAAAATTTATTAGCAACTTACTATAAAATATATAAATTTTCATAATTATTAAAAATGGCTACTTTTGCTGATATACTAATAAAATTTATTAGCAAGTTACAATGAAATATATAATATTTCATAATTATTAAAAATGGCTACTTTTGCTGATATACTAATAAAATTTATTAGCAAGTTACTATAAAATATATAAATTTTCATAATTATTAAAAATGGCTACTTTTGCTGAAATACTAATAAAATTTATTTGCAAGTTACAATGAAATATATAATATTTCATAATTATTAAAAATGGCTACTTTTGCTGATATACTAATAAAATTTATTAGTAAGTTGCTATAAAATATATAAATTTTCATAATTATTAAAAATGGCTACTTTTTCTGATATACTAATAAAATTTATTAGCAACTTACTATAAAATATATAAATTTTCATAATTATTAAAAATGGCTACTTTTGCTGATATACTAATAAAATTTATTAGCAAGTTACAATGAAATATATAATATTTCATAATTATTAAAAATGGCTACTTTTGCTGATATACTAATAAAATTTATTAGCAAGTTACTATAAAATATATAAATTTTCATAATTATTAAAAATGGCTACTTTTGCTGAAATACTAATAAAATTTATTTGCAAGTTACAATGAAATATATAATATTTCATAATTATTAAAAATGGCTACTTTTGCTGATATACTAATAAAATTTATTAGCAAGTTACTATAAAATATATAAATTTTCATAATTATTAAAAATGGCTACTTTTGCTGATATACTAATAAAATTTATTAGCAAGTTACAATGAAATATATAATATTTCATAATTATTAAAAATGGCTACTTTTGCTGATATACTAATAAAATTTATTAGCAAGTTACTATAAAATATATAAATTTTCATAATTATTAAAAATGGCTACTTTTGCTGAAATACTAATAAAATTTATTAGCAAGTTACAATGAAATATATAATATTTCATAATTATTAAAAATGGCTACTTTTGCTGAAATACTAATAAAATTTATTTGCAAGTTACAATGAAATATATAATATTTCATAATTATTAAAAATGGCTACTTTTGCTGATATACTAATAAAATTTATTAGCAAGTTACTATAAAATATATAAATTTTCATAATTATTAGAAATGGCCCAATATGCTAAAATACTAATAAAATTTATTAGTAAGTTGCTATAAAATATATAAATTTTCATAATTATTAAAAATGGCTACTTTTGCTGATATACTAATAAAATTTATTAGCAAGTTACTATAAAATATATAAATTTTCATAATTATTAGAAATGGCCCAATATGCTAAAATACTAATAAAATTTATTAGTAAGTTGCTATAAAATATATAAATTTTCATAATTATTAAAAATGGCTACTTTTGCTGATATACTAATAAAATTTATTAGCAAGTTACTATAAAATATATAAATTTTCATAATTATTAAAAATGGCTACTTTTTCTGATATACTAATAAAATTTATTAGCAACTTACTATAAAATATATAAATTTTCATAATTATTAAAAATGGCTACTTTTGCTGATATACTAATAAAATTTATTAGCAAGTTACTATAAAATATATAAATTTTCATAATTATTAAAAATGGCTACTTTTGCTGAAATACTAATAAAATTTATTTGCAAGTTACAATGAAATATATAATATTTCATAATTATTAAAAATGGCTACTTTTGCTGATATACTAATAAAATTTATTAGCAAGTTACTATAAAATATATAAATTTTCATAATTATTAAAAATGGCTACTTTTTCTGATATACTAATAAAATTTATTAGCAACTTACTATAAAATATATAAATTTTCATAATTATTAAAAATGGCTACTTTTGCTGATATACTAATAAAATTTATTAGCAAGTTACAATGAAATATATAATATTTCATAATTATTAAAAATGGCTACTTTTGCTGATATACTAATAAAATTTATTAGCAACTTACTATAAAATATATAAATTTTCATAATTATTAAAAATGGCTACTTTTGCTGATATACTAATAAAATTTATTAGCAAGTTACTATAAAATACATAAATTTTCATAATTATTAAAAATGGCTACTTTTGCTGATATACTAATAAAATTTATTAGCAACTTACTATAAAATATATAAATTTTCATAATTATTAAAAATGGCTACTTTTGCTGATATACTAATAAAATTTATTAGCAACTTACTATAAAATATATAAATTTTCATAATTATTAGAAATGGCCCAATATGCTAAAATACTAATAAAATTTATTAGTAAATTGCTATAAAATATATAAATTTTCATAATTATTAAAAATGGCTACTTTTGCTGATATACTAATAAAATTTATTAGCAACTTACTATAAAATATATAAATTTTCATAATTATTAAAAATGTCTACTTTTGCTGATATACTAATAAAATTTATTAGCAAGTTACTATAAAATATATAAATTTTCATAATTATTAGAAATGGCCCAATATGCTAAAATACTAATAAAATTTATTAGTAAGTTGCTATAAAATATATAAATTTTCATAATTATTAAAAATAGCTAATTTTGGTGAAATTCTAAAAAATTATATTAGTATGTTACTAGGAAATACATAAATTTTCATAATTATTAAAAATGGCTACTTTTGCTGATATACTAATAAAATTTATTAGCAACTTACTATAAAATATATAAATTTTCATAATTATTAGAAATGGCTCAATATGCTGAAATACTAATAAAATTTATTAGCAAGTTTTAAGGTTTTGTGTTAAGCACAATGTTTGCATTCGTATGGTTTTTCTTTTTTATGGTTTTTTATATATTACAAATACTAATAAAATTTATTAGTATGTACCTAATATATATTTAAATTTTCATAATTATTAGAAATGGTTCAATATGCTGAAATACTAATAAAATTTATTAGTAAGTTGCTACGATATATTTAAATTTATATAATTTTATCTCTTAAATTAAAATTTCATAAATAGTATATTAAGTAGCAAGGGCGCAAAAGTTTTGGCACTAGTGTCTAAAGTATGTAAAATATGTGTTTACGCTAGTTTCTAAAGTGTTTCGTCCATGGTGCTTACAATATTTTTTCCCTACCTAGATGTAGAATGAGTGCAGAATATTCTTTACGCACGAGTTTTACGCCCAGGAAGGCAAAAAATATTATTATTATGAAATATTAGGAAATATCAGAAATTATTTAAATTAATTGGTCATTTATAGGTATCCTTACAAAATCTTAGATTTCATCATTTTTGCGGTGGAACAATTTTAAATGAATACTATGTTTTAACAGCTGCTCATTGCATAAAAAAGCAAGTAAAGATTAAAATTTTATAAAATTTTATAATTTAAAAGGTTAATAAGTAATTTATGTCTTGTAATAAAAATAAAAAATATAAACAATTTTTAAACTTTTTTGCCTTATTTTTTTTTTTTTTTACTGACATATACTTTAATTAGCAAATTAATCTTAGACTATTAAATTAAATATTTTGAATTGTAGAAGAATAAATTCTGGATTTGTTGTTGTGGCTGATACAGAAAATATAAAATATCCAAATTCAGTACACGAGGTTGAAAGATTTCTTATACATGAAAATTATAACCGGTCTGATAATTGGCTTAATGATATTGCTTTGATAAGAGTAATTTTTTATTTTATGAATAATATAAATCATAAAACAGTTCATTTGTTTTAAAATTAAATACTTTTTTAGGTGGTCAATCCATTTAAAATTGTACCAGAGAAATATGTTAAGTTGCCATCAAATTCTGACTATGAACCAGGTCAAGAAGCCACTGTTATAGGATGGGGAAAATTGGTTTGTTATAAAATGTTGTTCAAAGAATTCTTAAGATGCTAAAATTTTTTGCAGGAAAATAATGTGAATCCACATCTTCTTCGAAGTACCAATGTTTATATTATAAGCAACCACGAATGTCAGTATTTACTTCGAAAAAAAAAGGATAACATTTATTCAAACCATATCTGTACGAAGCATCCAACAAAAGTTGCTGGTTTCTGCAAAGTAATTTAAAAATTATTACACGCCTTAAATAATTTTGACCCATAAATTGGACTCTATTTTTAAATAAATTGTTTCTTTATAATGTAAACGGGACAAAATTATTTGTAGGTCTGTGTAATTTAAACATTTGTTAAATATTATGTTATTTTAGAATGATTCCGGGGGTCCTTTAATTATAAATGGAGAAATAATTGGAATCGTTTCATGGGCCATAGAAGGATGTGCAAGCTCTAAATATCCGAATGTTTATACACGAGTGACAAAATATATTGATTGGATAATGAAAAATATGTACGAAGACAAATATGATTATTATGATCTTGGTGATTTAACAAATGAATACATTGATATTGGCGATTTTGCTTATGAATATTAATAAATTATACAAATTTTTCAAGTAAGCTTGTAGTATTTTTATTCCTAATTAAAAGTTTCTGAGTATGCTCACAGATATATGACACTATTTTCTTAGCACAATTTTTATTTCATAATTTTTTTGCACAGTCTTTGTTAGTAAAAAGGTAGGTAGTAATTGTACGATAGCATTTATAATGATTATTTAAATATAATGATTTTATATAAAACTCAATTATTCCATGAAAAATTTTTTTTTTAATAAAAAGAGCTTTTATCTATTTTTCATTCAATTTAAAAGCAAAATTTATTTTCATTTGTGTAATACTTTAAATTACTGAGAGGATTCATTGTTAAAGAAGACAATAACCATTGATTTCTTAAAATTTCAAAAGCCTAACTACGTGCTGGTTACTTTAGATTTGGTTAAATTTAAAAATAAATATAAAGAATCCATTGGTCTTTTAAAATCATAATAGATTTAATTGTGCATGCAATTTTAAAATGCTTAAAAATGTAAGTGTTCAGTTATAAATGGCCAATTTAATATTAGTTGAAATAAAGTACGTAGAACTAGTTTCTTTAAAATAATTTTGATTACAATGTTAGAAAAGACGATAAAATCACATTGTGTTTTATTTTTACAAAAACTAAATATAACAGCTCAACTACACTGTAAAAAGTAATTTTAGAACATTTTCGAAAAATTAGTAAATTTTCAAAAAAATTTGTTAATATTCGAAAAAATCGTATAATTACTAACTTTAGTATATTAACAAAAAATTCGAGTGTTCTCGATTTTTTTTTGTGAATTCGGAAGAAAAATTGATATTTTACCATTTTTTTTCGAAAATTTATAAAAAATAGTTGTATAAATTTCCGAAAAATAGTTGTGAATTTACAACTATTCGAGAATCGAGAATTCTCGAATTTTTCGAGAATATACTAAATTTAGTAAATTTACGATTTTTATCAAATATTTAAAAAATTTTTTGAAAATTCACTAATTTTTCGAAAAAATTCTATTTTTTTTTTTGCAAATGTAAGAAAGTTACTTTTTACAGTGAGGTCAAGGGCCGTATACAGTTTTTATGCATCTGTGGCGAGAAAATACGCCTTTGACAGACATGCAGCGTTTGGAAAATACGTTCTTTTGGTCCACAGACTAGAAAAAATATTATTTTCAGGGTCTTATCAACTTATTCAAGCTACATATTATTTAGCGGAGATAATTAACGATGATGAAACAATAGAGGGTGGTTATAATTATCAAGCTCGAATATGCTTGTGATGATTGTGCAAGCAAGAAAAAGCAAGTTGTTAGCGATTGAAGGGCGCGCAAAGCGCTAATTAAGTTCAAAAAAGTTTATATATATATAAAATTTTATACTTACTTTAGTATTTTCTGGCTTGAAGATTGTATTTTTCAAAAATAAAAAAATAAAAGATTTTAAAAACAAGTGCATTTATTGTATTTACCAAAATGTAAGATAAGGAGCTTAAACCTCAAGTTAATTAAGTTTTTGCAAAAAGATTTGGCACATATTCATAAAGCAGTACTCATTCTGATTGCACATATAAAATTTCGAGGCTTTGTTCAGGTTTACGCTCCTTACTTTATCAAGTTATAGGATATTTAATAAATACAAGAGAAGGTAGTTTTATTTATTAAAGCAAAACTTTATTATAGCAATATAGTGAACAGTAGATAAGATGTTTCTTTTATTTAACATACTTAACATCATTCATTCATTCATAAAAATAGCAATTAAATGTTTACGCAATAGATATTAGTTTTTCTAGTGGTCGATGATGGCGAATGTAAACAGTAAGAATATAAATTTACATGCTGAATTTATTTTGTTCAGAAAATAGACTCTTTTCTTCTAGAAAGATAAAAAATAAAAAAATGTTGAAAAGTTTTGTACAAAAGAGGGGAAAGTATCCCTTTATGGAGTATATATGTTAAAATTGAATTCATCCTAAAAAAGATTCTTTTAAGTTTTTTAATGGTATTAATACTATCGATTTATCAACTATCTATTCTAAGAAAGACAAACAAAAAAGAAAAGAGTCAATTTTCGTGCTATAGGAAAAGAAGGCGTCAAAAAAACACGTACAAGTACTATAAGTTTCTTTTTACAAATTTTCATATAAGAAAGAAGAAAAATAAAAAAAGAATGATGGAAATGGGCTACTTTACATATGAAAATTTATTTTTATCCTCTGCTCTCACATAATTCCTAATGATAATAAACTTTTATCGTTATTCTTATTTATATTCTACAGTTCCTAAAAATTAATTTTATTTTCTCACCATTTTTTAGTAGCTCCTATTTATATATTTATACTATTTATAAATTTTTTTATATTTACAATTTTTTAATCCTAAATTTTTGCATATTTTTTTAGTATTTTGAATAAAATAAAAAATTGTTATTGTATGGACGTATTTTATGATATATTTTTTTTTTAATTGTAGAAAAGAAATTACAACGTAACATATATGTACACTTTTTTCGTTAATAACATTTTTCATTCTGTTTCTGCTTTTGAAGATTTGGAAAGCTCGAAATCTAAGTAACATGCAAACAGTTTTTTACGAGGAACTTAAAGAAGGAACTGATAAACTTTGAAAATCTCTCACTCGGGCATCTCCGGCTTTATTGAGTCCAAACTATATGGCTGGTTCTTTAAATCAACTCGAAAATATTTTCTGACAAACTCAAGTATGGTCAATAATTTCCTTGAATTTTCAGCAGTCTTTGTATTTTATGCCAATTTTAGTTTTTTAGCCAAAAAGTTTCTGAATTTTCATTTTCTGAAGTTTTGCGCATGCGGATTTAGGTTTCCTTTAACAAAATGGCCGAAAACTAAAATGGCTGCTAAAAATTAGGGAAAAGTATTTTCTTGAGTAACAAAAATATTCAGAAAAATTTTTGAATCGATTTGAAAGTTTCATCACCTGAGTCGAAAATAGCCACTTACATTTCGAGCTTTTAATTAAAAAAATGTGTGTTTAAAATACGCGTTTTTATTTCGAGCTTTTATAAACTAAAAACTGAGCAATTTTCACGAATAAAAGCTCGTATTTATTTATTTTTTTTCTAATTATTACAAGTTTTGCTTGATTTTAGTCTAGTTTTAAGCTTTTTTTAAAATGTTATTTATAGTATTTACATATACTCGTCACTAAAGTATAAAATTATTTTTCTAATGTTAGATATATTTTTTTATTTTTATTATCTAAAAAATGTATTTTACAAAAAAATTATAGTTACATTATTAATTTTTTTTACATTTTTCAACCAAAAATTCATTATTTACATATATATTTACTTTATTTCTATTTTTTTTTATTTTTTTTTTTGTTCTTTCATCATATTTTTGGAACTTAAATCCGTACATAAAAAAGGCTTTTTCTATTTAGCCTTTTTTTATTTAATATTTTTTTCTAATTTTAATTACAGCAGAAATAAAAGTAAGGAAAATCATTTTTCAAATTTTTGATATGATATTTTTTTAAAAAAGAATTTGCTTTTCTAAAGTATATTATTGCTTTTAATACACACAAGCTGGTTTTTATCATACAAAACAGTATTTTTTACAAGACTTACATCTAAATTGTATTTTACATTAAATAATAATAATAAAAAAAAAACTTTTTGTTGTCGTGTTGGAATGATATGCATTTATATTTCTATAAACAATAAAAAAATTAATGTCGATTTTTTCCTCCAAGCACAAACAAAGTATCTCAATTTTTTGTACAGGAAAGCACTTTAGTTATATATTTTTTTATAAAAAGTAAAATGACCTAACAGCTTTAACAATTTTTTTAAGGAAAATACTACTTACTGCTAGAGTGTTTTTTTTTTAGAATATCTAAAAGTTTATTACATTTTTTAGTACAAAATATTCAAGATACTTCGTTAACTACTTGTCATAAGAAAATTAAAGTTTTTTTGTAGCACCTTTGATTATTATTACTGTTAACAGAAAATAAAAAATTTTGGGTTTTAAGTACTTTATGATTTAAATTCAGTCAGATTATTCATAAAAAAAATTACTTAATCTCATATGTAACTTGATAACATCATACTTTTTTAAACTTAAAAAAAGGAGCTTTTTTTAGAATCTAAGCTCTCTTAGTGATTGTATTTAGCTTTGTAATATTACTCTGGACGAAAGTTTATCAAGAGTCTCATTTTTTTACATATTTATACACTAGCACACAATCTCATAAAATAATTATAGTTTTTTTAATTAAAAAAAATCTTATTTTACAAATTTTTTCTTTAATTTTTTTTTATGTAAACTCGAAAAAATTTTATTTTAAGTCATTATAAGAATCCATTTATACAAAATCATAATAACAAAAGTAAGATTATTTTTACATATTTTTCGAGTTTCATCAATTATTTTTATATGGTACAGTTTTTGTTTACACTTATAAAGTGTAAAACTTTGTTTATCAGTCGCAAATGCTGTTAATTATTATTTTTTGTCAACTTTTTCCTATATAATATAAACTCTATATATTTTATTTTTCATTTTTTTGAATTCTCGTTATATCACAGGTCTAAGAGAAAACATTTTATTTTTATTAATTTTTTTTATTTATATTTCTCTCTTTATAATATTCGTTGGGACACGTTTATGGATTTTATTTTTATGTTTATTTTAAATTCAAAAAAAAAAAAAATGTTCTTAAAGAAAGAAAAAAAAAATTATTTTGGACGTCTGAGCTTTAAATGTAACTTTTGCCCCTTTAAGAACACTTAATTTGGCATCCAACAGTACTCTCGTTTCATCCCTCTTTTTAAACTAAACATGTTAAATTTATGTTCTTTGCACATAAATTTTTTGAAAAAAAAAGTAACCCTTACTTGCTAAAAAGCTCTAGAATATCGAAAGAGAGAGTAAAACTTGAAAAAAATGGCCAAAAAAGAATTTATTTACTTTTTGTACGTCTAACTCAAAATTCGAGGTTAGTCTCGAGTACTGTGGCACTTTTGCTTTTTATTTCACTTTTTTATTTTGCACGATTTTAATTAAATAAATAAAAGTCTCATTTTATTTACATAACGTGCAATTATTTTGTTGACTTTCATATATTTTTTTTTCTTTAATGTATTTTTCCCTCATTTTTAAAAACAGTAAATTTTCGTCTAATTTTTTGTTTAAAACATAAAAAATAAAATAATAAATTACTGTTTAATTATTTAGGTAAAGGAAAAATACTTGTTTATAAACATAATTTATCTTGAATTTGAACTTTTTCTTCATCACACTGATGAACCATAAACTTCGTTCGTATGAAGATTTTGATTACTATCGTTTTGTCTAGATGCACATTGCTGTAACAAAAAAAGCAAAAAAAAAAAAAAAAAAAATTAATTTTATACTTTGAAAAATACTTTTTTATTATTATTTAATTAAAATTTATTTTTAAAAAAAGGAAATTAGTTTTTAGCATAGAAGAGAGAAAAAGTTTTAAGTTAAAATTTTACATTAAACTTTTTTGTTATTTCTATATCTATGGATATATAAAATAGGGAGGAATAACTAAGTAATTAAATTTCAACTGACCTAATTTCTCATGATAATTTAAGTGTTATACAGTTTTGCAGAGATTAAAAAAATATTTATTTCGAAATAGTGTTTGCTAATTAAAAAAAAATTACCGTTTGCCTCCTTTCCCAATTTTTCATCGCTGATTTGTATTTTTCAAATTCGTGACACCAGTCGGAATAAATTTTTTGATAATCGTTTGTTTTGGATGGTGCTGAACATCTGTGTGCATCGACGGTTATATTATACGAACATAACAACGAACCACCTAACCAACAATCGTATCTACCAGCATCCTGCTCATTGATACCAACGATAACTAAACCTTTTTCTGATGTTTCAATAAATTTATCACCGTTTGAACCATATTTATACAATATTTGGTAACGTCCTTTTTCTTTGCTGTAATGATACCATTTGACTTCTTGATTTGATAAAACTTCGGGCATTTTTATAAAACAACCAAGATGCACTGACTGACCCCACGTAACTACTAATTTACGTTTACCTACGCTACTGTCACAAACACCTGCTGAACTGTTAGAAACATCTTGTAATAACCTAGAACCAAACAATCATTTAGCAATCCATAAGTTTGATTTATTTTTTAAAAGTATGCAAATAAACTTACCCAAGTGCATAAGGTTTACAGCTGTTTGTGTCCTTATCCCATCCACAGTATGGGTCATGTACACACCTAAGACAGTTATCGTATCTTCTTGTGCACATAACCAAGTCAATTTGTTTTATTCTATAATCAGATGCAACGTACAACGCTTCGTGTTCCTTTGATATTTCCATCGCTTGTATCGATTCCCCAGGAGTTACATCGAACACGTCAAGTAATATCGACTGCGATTCACCTTCAGTGTCCATCCATTGTACAACTTTGTGAACACGTCCATCGCTAGATCCAGCATAATAAACTGTGTAATCAAATTCAAGACCACCAAAATCAACTTTTAATTTATCAACAACTAATCTAGTAAGCATAACATCGCGTTTATAAAATACTGGTTTGTCATTTTTATGTGATATAGCTGAGTCCATAAGTGGATGTGATCTTATGAAATTCAATACTGTATCTGGTAATGTTTCGGTATCGTTAACACATTGGCCTGGTCTTGGTTCTGGTACTTTATTCGATAGTACTGGAAGCCAGGCACTGCTGCTCGTAGCTTGTTCTTTAAATTTGCCACGGAATGCTTCTTGAATTGCATCGATATGGAATGAACATATTGCTGAACCCATTAAACCATTCGTTGAGGTTGTAAACGTTCCATAAAAATGTGTATCATCGCCTGGTACTTTATATATGCTTTCTGTATGGGCGAAAAAAAAATTAAAAATATTTAGGTCAGTTTTCTTTTAAGATAAATAATTTTATGAGATTAAAAAGAAATTTAATTATTCATCCAAGCAAATTCCTCTTAACCCATGTGGTTTTTTAGCAAGGAAAAAGAAAAATTATGCAGATAAATGTTTTGGTATATATAAAAAAAGCTTGGAGGATAATGTTTGTTTAATATGAATGGATAAATTAATTAAAGCAAATATTTATTATTTGTAATACGATAACATAATTATTCATAATGAAGAATGATTTTTATTTATGTAAATTTAATGTATAATATTTCATTTAATTATAAAATATAATATTTATATATTAATTAAAATAAATCCATATTTACTCACGTATTTCATTAAAATAAAATGGAAATTCTCCTGGTATTGAACAGTTTAATCTTGCTTTTAAGTAAGTTGCCCAATTTTGTGATAAAATATTTTTACCACCGGTATCTTTTTTACATACTCTGGCAACTCTTGAATAAACGCTTTTACCACAATTTATATATTCAACAGCTGTTTCTCGAAAGAAAAAGAATACGTGCTCGCCAATGTCAAATGATCCTACGAAATTTGGCTCTGAAAAAAAACAAGCGAATTATATTTTTTAGTAAAATTTTTTATATTTTTAAAAAAGGTATAATAAATTAGCATTTAATATAAAAGTATTTAATTATTATGAAAGAACCTGAAGGTATGCATAGTGAAAATATCGTTTCCCTTTTCAGGTCTCAGGAGGGTCGTTTAGTTTAACAGGGTAAAGCAGATGCAACGGACTGTTTGTTACGAAAATTTGAGAGAAGGTAGCAAATCGTAAATTCAAAGAGGGGTTGCATTCATTTTCAAGAGAATGCCCACTGTATAACAAGGGTAATTTACTACTTTTAAACTTGTACGAGTGTATAAATGATTAGTCTGCTTTTCAAAATTTGTAGCACACTAAAATCTAATCGACAATAAAAATAATTAAATAACCTCAAGAGAAAAAAGAAAAACTCATCGTCAGCAAAAGGATTTAAAAAAATAAAAAATTTCTAATGCTTTTCGGATGACAATTACGAAAAGTTGGAATAATCACTAATTACTATTTGTCGCTCTTTTCCGTAAATCTCCCTGGATATTTTGGTATTTCAAATACTTCCTTTTATTGCTGCTACTTGCTATTCAATGTAGAACGGGAAAGAAAATAGAGAAAACCTCTGATTTTCATTTAACGTTTTAGTTCGACGAAAGTTTAATGAGCGGCCACTTGTCGCGCTTTACGATCTAAAGTCGTAAAGCCGCTTATAGGTTCATCCTCGACAGGCACCAAATGTAAATAATTTTCCGTGAATTTCCATTTTACTTATAATTTTATTTCTCTTCTACTTTTTATATATACATTTCAAATTCTCCGCTAAAAATTTATATATAAAACCATTTTTTTGTCCTCTGGCTTTAAAAGGTTATTATTGCTTTTACTAACCGAGCTTTTGTATGAAAAAGTTTTGTTGCTAAAAAGTATAATAAATGTCATTTCAGAAAATGGGATTGAGGGATGCTTTCTTGCAGCTTTGCGAATGATTCAATTTTTTGAATGACATTTTTAAGTATCAACATTTTATTAGATTAAGAATATCAAAGTTTTCATACACTGTAAAAAGTAACTTTCTTAGATTAACAAAAAAATTAGTAAATTTTCGAAAAAATTTGTAAATATTCGAAAAAAATCGTAAATTTACTAAATTTTGTATTTTAACAAAAAATTCGAGCATTCTCGATTTTTTTTTGTGAATTCGCAAGAAAAATTGATAATTGACAATTTTTTTTCGAAAATTTACAAAATATAGTTGTGAATTCACAACTTTTTTCGTAAATTCCCAAAAAAAATCGAAAACTCTCGAATTTTTCGATAATATACTAAATTTAGTAAAATTACCATTTTTATCGAATATTTACAAAATTTTTTGAAAATTTACTAATTTTTCGAAAATGTTCTATTTTTTTTGTTAATCTAAGGAAGTTACTTTTTACAGTGTATATATTTTTAAGATTTTTAATTATCAGGCATTATAAATCAGATATTGACGCAAAGTAAAAGACTTCCCCTCTATAAAGATTATGTATTCATTTTTTCCCTGAGGTCTCAAAGAACCTATTTTTTATCTTAACATATTTGACAAGGCTTGAAACTGAATCAAGGGAGACTTTGTCATTTTAATCAGCAAAATTATAAATAACAGTTAATTTTTAAACTTGTTTTCATTTCTCCAGGAAATTTTTTATAGTCTTATCTCATACTTCAATTTAAACTCTTCATACAATACATATGTTTTACATTACTCAAATATTTAAAGTAATGAAAAATTTTTTACAAAGAAATGTAATTTTAAAACAAGATTTTGTAAAATTTTTTTATTTTACATAGACAAACTCGAGGGCATAATATGATGTAAAAGTTCATAATACATCTTAATGCAAATAACTCTTCCAGAAAAGAAAAAAAAATATTAAATTCTTAAAAAAAAAAAAAAATTCAAAGCAAACATGTAACAAGGAAATTTCTTTTTAAATAATTAAACTCAAGATTGTCTGACATTAAGTAAATACGAAATGAGCGTTTTTTTTCAAGTAGAGTAACATGAAATTTAGTCAGACAGAATATTTTTTTTCTTTTTGAGAAAACACGAGTAGAAAAGCTTAGCTCATATTTGCTGAGAATTTGAAAAAGCATTTAGGTGATAATTAAAAAATTTGAAGATATCAGCTTGCCATAATTAATTTAGTCCATAAATTCTATAAGTTTATATATCGGAGCTTCGGGTTCGTATAGTTCGTGTATACATAAAGTTTTCCCGGTAAAAGTTCATTTTCCCATAAACTTTCTCTTCTTGTGTATCCAACCCCTCGAATAATGGTTTTGATCCCGAGCAACATAAAGCAATAGTAGTATGTCCAGTACGAGTATATTATATCCGAAAGTTGAGGAAAATTTTCTTCTCTCTATGTAAGCGCGTATATGATAGAAAAGTTTTCAGCAATCTCTATCACAGTTGAACGATTAAATCGAATATATAGTAAAAAAGGGGCCGTACAATTTGAAGGAAAACTTAAATGTCTTCTCTTCTGTATTATATTTGATTCAATAGGTAACCTCCTCCTTCTTGTCGACGTCGTCTTTCGTTTTCGCCGTTTTCGCCGTTTTCACAAATACTACCACTCCGCTCTTGCTGATTTATAACTTTTCTTCAATGAGAGAAAGATATAATTTAATTACAACTACTATATAAGTATCATCTTTGTTAAGCTAATCAGTAAAATTTCATTTACGACATGTATGTACTCTGTACATTAAAACAACGTTTTGTTTGCCTCGGTAAACTCTCTCGACTTGCACCTTATTTTCTATTATTTTCGTAAATAGTCTTAAACTTTCTGTCAAGAAAACGCACAAACATTTATTAAGTAAACTTGAAAATTTAACTCTTATTTACTTACATGAATTTTAATTAAAAATTTCTATATGTGCTGCTAATTCATTAGGAAATTACATTTTTTTAAGCTAGGGCAATTAGGAGAAGCATTGTTCGCTAACTAAGTTGAACAAGAAAAAAAAAAAAAAGAAAGAAAAGGTTCCCTAAAAGATTGAACTAAAGAAAAGTTTACAGACGCATGAAATATTAAAACGAAGCCATATATATTTGTATTAAAGTATTCACAAGGGGGATTCTCTCCTTATTAAAGAATAAAATGCAATCAAGCTTTTTGAATGATACAATTTTAGAAAAATAACTGGGATATAGAAAAGCTAATTAAGTTTTGGAACAATCAAAGAAAGAGATAGTTGTATATAATTTTTTGATTAACCCTCTCAGAATTTTCCCATGAGATACGAACGAGTTTTAAAGACCCTTGAACGGGACTCCGAATTTTAGGGAGTAAAATATTATTTTATTAAGCAAGATTTTTCCTACCTCTGGAGGACTGACTCTAGGGATATTTATTTAAAATAGAAAACTGATGATTTTATGTATGTAAATTAAAATGTAAAATATTTTGATATTTTCGTGTCATTTTATGTGTACTTGTACGATTCGCGTTTTAATGCAGTCAATTTATGCAGGTGGATGAGTGTTTTGACATTTTAACTTTAATGCTTTTTCGGATTAAAGCTTTTTACTCTCTAATATTATATGTCTCCCTTTCCCGCTTTCGTATGTACAGCAAGCTTTAATAGAAAATTGAATACGAGATTTAATTTTATTTAAAACTCGTGTGCAGTATAAACTAAAATTTACAAAAAATAAATTATTGTTAACGTGTACGAGCGACATTTTTATCTTGTATTCAAACTGTAAATTTAAACATTTTTTATTATTATTATCATTATAATAATAAAAGTCCTTATTTACACTTCCATTTACATTATGAACATCCTTTTACATTAAATAAAATATTTTATTTTAAATTGACATTTTTTAGCGCACTTTAATTAAATTTATACCACGAGAGTAAAAATAAACATTTTTTCAGATAGTACTCGACTAATCTAATCAAATACATGGTAGTTCGAATTGAGCTTTGATCTCGCTTAGTTAAAAAATTTAATTTTCTGGAAAATAACATAATTAAATCTCGAATTTTTTTCATTTCTGAAATTAAAATTTTAAATAACTGTGTAGGTATTTAAAATTTTGAAAATTTGTCGGTATGTAGAATTACTGCATGATTGGTAGAGAAATGATAATTGCGCGCGACTATTACATCGTAGGCTTCCCGCCGACGTTGGAAGGATATTTACATCTGAAGAATGAAGTAGTATTTTTAAACTTGTATTCAATTAGATTAATGTTATTTAAAATAAAAATATAATTAATAATATAATAGCATTTGAAAATACGTAAAACATTGTATAATTATTCTATAAAGAATCAATATTTGGTAAGAATCATTTATTTCAAATTACAATTTTAAATCTTTATTTTCCTAATTCTAACCTATAAATGTTTGGCTAGATCTAATAACAAAAAAAAACACTTGTTTTTCGTGCCACTAAGAAAGTTCGTGCTTCTAATTTTCAATAAGTTTATCAAAAATTATAAAAAAATGTATAAAATTTAAAAAGTGCAAAGTGCAGAAAATGTGACATAACTCGTGGAACGATAATCGCTAACCAATAAACGCGTGAAAGATTTTTTGTGCCATTAGATTTTGCGTAAATTTTTTCCATCAACTGTGCGACATAATTTGCTAATATCTTTATTAGAATTTTATTTGATAAAAATGAAAACAAGTTAACAAATTATTAAAAGCAAATACATTAATAAAAGTTAGTTATAAACAGGTAATTTTAAACTAAATTTTGAATTTTCAAGGAAAAATTTTTTATCTTCTATATTTTAATATTGGGTATGAGTTTTTTAAACTGATTTTTAACTAAATAATTCAATAGTTATCAATTTTAAAACAATTAATTTTGCACTTAAAACATCTATATTCCTCCATTTTTTAATTTTCGATGCCATTCATAAACAATTATTCAAATTTTATTTAAATTAATTTTTAGGAATCAATTGCAAAAAAAAAATTGTGGAAGAATATTATAAGCTGAAAATGAACAACAAAAAAATAAATTTAGGAAGTAACTCACTAAGTACTAATTTTAATAATATCTCTGGTAACAGACCTGCCACACTGTAAAATAAAATAATATACTAAGGGGGTGTTTTTGCTATTTTCGCACTTTGAGCGTCCAGATTAGGTCCATATGGGTTTGTTGGGTCGCTAATCAAGAATTTGGGAGAATTTTTTACAAATAATTAATATTTGACCCTTAAATTAGTAAAAATTACCCCTAAAAGGGGGTGTTTTTGCTATTTCCACACTTTGAGCGACGAAATTAAGTCCTAACGGGTTTTTTGGGTCACTGATCAAGAATTTGGGGGAATTTTTTATAAATAATTATTATTTCACCCTTTGAATAAGCAGAAACAACCCCTAAATGGGGTGTTTTTGCTATTTCCGCTCTTTGAGCTACCAAATTAAGTCCTAAAGGGTTTTCTGGGTCGCTGATCAAAAATTTGGAGGAATTTTTTGTGGGCAATGAATATTTCACCCTTAAATTAGCAAAATCATTTTTTAGGAATTTTCAGGAAAAATAAATGTTAAAATAAATGATGTTTTTAAATAATTTATAATTAAAATATAGGGTGATCGTTAAAAATTAATAACTCATTAATTAATTATCCACGTAATTATTACTTAATTAAGCACTTTATGATAAATATTTCATTTATCATCTTCATTTTATTTGATTATTGACAAAATAATAGTTTCCCCCACCACGAACTTTTTTTATTTTATTTTTATTTTTATTTTCTTTTACATTGTGGCAGGTCTGTAAAAATAAAAATTATTTAAAATATTAATAGTATAATTATTAAATTTTGCAGAAACCGAGGAATCAAAAATGAATACTAATTTATCAACCAATGAAATTGAAACTGTAAATAGATTAAATGATGACTGTCTGATTAATATTTTTGAATATTTAACAATCTATGAAAAATTAAAAATAGAGTTAGTATGTAGTAATTGGAATCGTGTTGGTAAACTTTCATGGAATCGTGTTAAAAGTTTAAATGTCTATGAAATATTGCCGTATAAATATTTCGACGAAAGCGATTACATTAAAACAAGGAAAAATGCTAGTTTTCTAACAAGAGTGTTAGAGAGATGTGGCGTCTACATTAATATATTAACAATATGTAGTTACATCAAACATGATATACTTGATAATTTTCCGTTGATTAATAAAATTTCTCATTATTGCAAAAATTTGAATGAGTTAAAATTGATAAAACGTTGGAAGGAAATAGATACTTTTGAGTTAGATGAAAGCCTTAAGAATTTGTTCATTGAGAATCCTAGCATTAGCAGTTTATCTTTGATTGAATGGACACTCAATGGCAATTGTTTGCTTCACTTGGATTTTAATCGAATTAAAAAACTGCGCCTTGACCATGCTGAATTTAATTCGATTGGCCATTTTTACGGTTTTCTAGCCAATTTAAAAAATTTAGATACATTTCAAATTGAAGATGATGTGGAGAATGTTGTTCGAGCGATAGATGCTTTAACTATAGGTAAATGCGAAAATATAATTGAAATTAACATCAACTTTCACAGACTAACAGTTGTTAGTAATCTTGCATTATTTTTATCTAAACAAAAGAAAATTCGTAAAATCACTCTATGCAATGTATCATTTGAAGAAACATCAGCAGACTCGTTTGAAGAAATAGATTTAGGATTTGATAAAGTTCCACCTCAAAAAGTAATTTCAAATATTACATCATTTTTATCCAAGCAACGGAAAATTCAAAGACTTTGGTTAAAGAATGTATTGATATCTAGTAACTTTATAAAATTAGATTTGGAGGAATTATATTTACATTTTAGTGAAAGACAATCTAATGAAAATGCCAAAAGACTTGTTTCTTTTATATCTAAGCAACAAAATATTCGTGACTTGAGCTTACACAAGGTACCCTTAAATGAAAAATTATTCAAAAGTTTACCTACTGAATGTCTTAGAGTATTAAATTTAAGTTTTTGTGAAACTGAGAGTGAAACAGAATTAGTTGAAACTCTTTTATCTTTTCTTGATCGTTTTCAAAAATTAAAGGTTTTCAGACCTAGATTTGACATAGTGAATGATAATTATTTAAAAATAATAACTAAATTAATTAATAAAAATGTAAAGAGTATTGAGATTCAGTTTTATGACTGCTTGCCTCCGAATCCGAACATTAAACAAACATTTTATTTTCATAGATTACAAAAGCTTGAATCTTTGATTATTGATTATTGGAATGATGATTGCATTGACTATATTAAGTACGATATAGATAACATTTTGGAAAACTTGTCAGTTTGTAAAAAATTAAAGTATTTAAAGATTCATGAGTGTAAATTTTCGGTTTTAGGAATAAATGGCATTGGCCGTATTCCAAATTTGAGAATTTTAAAAACTTCATTTTGTGAAAACACAGAAGAAGAATATTTAGAAATTATTAAAAAATCATTAAATTTGAAAAAGTTGAAAATTTCATATGGAGACAAAGTTACAGAAAATTTAATTCCAAGAGCAAGTGAAATAAAAATTAAACGTGGAGATACTCATAGATTATTTATAGAATTTGGAGGGGAATGTTCAGAAATTAATTATTACGAATTAAAAAATGCACCATTAGTAGAGATTGTTGATAAAGATGAAATTTCCAATGCATCAGGGTATTAATAGCAGTAAAAACTAAATGTAAATATCTAAAAACAAACAGAAATAAAATTTTACTTTTTTAAATAAAATGTATTAAAATTTAAAATAAACTTTTTTGTGAATATTTTACTAGTTTTTTAAGAACCCTATTCTGCTTATTGATTAAAATAAGATCCGAAAAATAATGCACAAGGGTGTAAAAGTCATATAAGAATTATGTATAATTAAAATAAAATTTGAATTTATTTATATCAAATGCTAATTTATTTTCTAAATATTTTAAAACTAACTACTATTAAAATAATTAAAAACATTTTAAAATAATTAATTACATTTAAAAATATATTCTTATAGCGAATAAAATTTCTCAAAGTATAAAAAGTATTTAATTAAATTTTATAGCGTAAGAAAATTAACAGTTACAATTAGTTTTATAATATTTAAGTTTAAAATGAAATAACTGCTACTTACTATCAAGCCATTTAGAATCATATTTAAGTGTTCTCTTAAAATTGTACGCTTTTCTTCCAGTTGTTAAATTATACAAGTCGGTACGAAATATAACGGTATCGGCTTTTGTGAATTCAGCATTGGTCCCAGAGTAAAGTGCTGGTAAATCTCCTGGATTGCCTTTTTCAACCCAAACAGCCGTTGAATTATCTGCTGGATCATAAGGACACTTGGCAATACCCATTCCAGTACCGTGAACGTATTCTTGTCTTGGTAAATGGGTTAGGTTATTCTGAAAAAAGAAAAAAAAGAAGAGAGAATTTAATAAGTGTCGTTGAGTTTGGAATCTATTGCACGTTTGGGAAAAATCTTTATATTATAAATTTTCATAAATATATAGTTACACGGGTAGTTAAATACATAAAACGAGTATAGAAAAGTTTGAGCGAACTTTTAACTATAAATCTTTCTATCTCTGTGTACATAAAAATACTTACATAAATCGCCCAATCCTTTGGAGAATGAGCATTTGTACCACATAAATATAATCGGTTGCCATCCCCTATTGGCTGTATAACTCGAATGTGATTTCTACAGTCGAAATGCTGCGAAATAAAAAGAAGTTTTAGTTTTATTCAAAAATCTAGTTCAATAAAATACAGACGACGTACCTCCGTTTTACCCTTTGACACGCAGTTTGCCACATTGTTAGGTTCCAACGTTAAAGAGTCCCTCTGAAACAAAAGACATTATTTATTGCTATTTAAATATTCCTAAAAGGCTTATTATTATTATTATAATCACGCACACTAGCAACACATACGTACTAAAATAAATTTTAGAGTAGTCGCTATAATAAAGAGAATCTTTATGACATTTAGGCCTAAAAAATAAGGTCAAAAATATACTTCCTTTAAAAATAAATATGTGACAGCGTGTCTATAACTTATATAAATATACTTTATGCCTGGCTCGTGTATATGAAAAACAATTTTGTTACTGAATACATACTTAAGAAACCCTACTTTTTTTATTTCGTTCAAGAAAATACCCTCCTTACCAAATGTTATATGTAGGTCGAGTTGAAAAAAGAAACTTAAAAAATAAAAATAAAAATGTAGAGGTGTGTTGTACGTGAATTTTTTAAGATTGGGTAATATTTGTAAATAATAGTGCTTGACGCGAGACGAAAGAGACGAGATTTGGATAGATCTTGTATGGGTCTAAAAAATAAAACACAGATGGTTTCACAACTAATAAAACCTTTTTCAAAGATTGCTTTAACTACTATTTTGTCCCTCGCTTAAAAAATAGCTTTTTACACCCCTAAATTTTGTTTTGTAAAAATTTTATTAAAATTTACGAAAATAACGTGGTTCAGAATGTGCTAAAATTTTTTTTGACTTATAAAAATTCCAAATGAGATTGTATAAAAGTTAATTAGATAAAATTTAAAACAAGTGGTCAATGTATTGATAAAAAATATGAGCCCTATTCTGCTAAATTTTTGAAAAATATGCGAACTCTATCCGTATACAACATTTATATTTAATCCTATTTTAATGATAACGTTAAAAAAATGAAAATGAAGAAAATTAAATCAAAGTGAACAAAAGGAAAATAGTTTTTTAAGAAAAAAAAAAAATTAATTATTTTCGTTTGTTAATTAAGTAGCATTAGTATCTGTTTTTTGTTGATTAAAAAAATACAAAAAGAAGATTTAAAAAAGTCAAATCCTATTAAAAATAAAAAAATAAAAAAACTTAATTTTTCTTTAAAAAAGAAAGTTCGTGTATAAGAGTATCATTTTCAATCGCGTTAGCTACTTATCTTTTAAGGAGTTTCTTCGTTCGTTAGTTAGCAATTGATTGATTCAAAACAATAAAGTGTTCTTTAGACAGTTAACTGAATCGGAATTCAATCCTCTCGAAGAAAAAAATATATAATAAAACAAAAAAACCAATGGAATTCTCACTTATAAACAATATATAATAGAAAGAAATAGAAAATGCGCTACTTGTAAGGTCTAGGTTGCTTTTTACGCTTTTCAAGTATAAAACTTGTTTTATTGTTTCTAAAGGTTTCTTCTATCCTTTTTTATCTTCCATAGAGCTTTTCGCCTAATTAAATGTTTGCTCTTGCTTTCGAAATCGATCTTCCTTTGAAAAACCAGCTTTTTTATAGAATATTACTTAACCAGACAACAAAAGCTTTGTACCGTGTAATTTTATTGGACGGTTTTTTAAAAAATGAAATAATTAAATTTTTGTTTGTCGAGAAAATGAGGACAAATTTTAGTTTGCTCATATGCAGAAATTTACTTAAAAAACAACGCGAGTATAAATAGGTAGGTAGTTAGGTATGAAATAAAAAATTGAGGTCGAGATTTTTAGACTAGGTAGACCTCTTTTTTACGCCGTCTGCTAGACGATATTATAATGCATACGTATACGCGACTTTATCTTTGGCCATGTATAAAATAATTAAGTTCAGAGCTATACATTTTTTATGTGTATAGTAAAAAAAAATTTCGACTCGAAAGTGTGTTGAGATTTTAAGTATTAAATAAAATTTACGTCTACGTGTTTTTTTGTGTGTGTGGGAGAAGGAAGGAAAAAGAAAAAGCTTTTTGACCCCGAAGCTCTCTCGGTAACACCTCGTGTCGCGTCGACGAGCCTCCTCTTCGACATACTCGAGACGTGCCTGAGAAAACATTACGTAGCTTTACTTTCGATTCCGGTCTTTTAAAGCGTTTCTATGTCGATATAAAAGACTTTATTTTATAGCTACATAATTTTATAAATATTTGTTCATGTCTATCTATGTTTTTTTACTAGCTAAATTAAAAATTTTACATTTTTTTATGTTTTCATAAAAATTTTTAAATTAATTTTTTTTTTTATTATGTAAAAGTTGAAAAAGTTAATTAAATTTTTTACGTGTTTTATTTATTTGTTTGTTTATTCTTTTTTTACAAAAATTTATTTTTAAAGGTTTGAATTCATTGCACTGGATTAATAGCAAACAAATTTGCTGCATACACGCTTGAAAGTTTTTATTTAACATATTTTCCTGATTTAAGAAAACCTCCAACAAGTTCAAAATGTTATTCTTGTAAACAACAAGCTCGTATACTTCGACTTCAGCATTTCATACTTCAAACTGAACTCTGTAAAGTCTAAAAAATTGTTCTTTCTTGGTTAAAATACTTCATAGTTTCTGAACTATTAACTTCAGATTTAAGCTGAATCTCATCTGTGCGACAGTGAACTGACAGTAAAGTTTACTTTAAAATTAAAATAAATAATTAGCAAAGTGCCTTGGGGCTCCATTTTTATTTTCAGGATGTTTTAAACATTACAAAATCATGAATTTTTGCTAGAAAAATTAAAATGAAAACTAAATTAAATAGTTTAAAAATTTTCTAAAACATTTTGCACGACGATCCTTCAAAATTTTATCTATCGCAATTAGTTTATTTTTTGTGATGGGTAACCTTCATTAGTATTAATATGCCAGACCACAAAAATTAATTAATTTCTCTGTATTTTATGTTTCGTATATCCTCATAACACCTCCATATATAAAATTATACATAGTTTAACTACATGCAAAATTAAATATGCAACACTTGGAAGCGTGTCAAGTATACAAATTTCATAAAATTAGTCTACCCTTTTTATTTAATGACGAAATTATTAGACTTTTCATATGCTCCTTCCTTCTGACCTTACAATAGAGATTTGGTCATTTTTGTATACAAATCATCAAACGACAATAAATCCTTTCCCTACAGAAGACATTAAATTCGTCAGATTTTGTTTATATCAAAAAATCTAAATTTACTAAACCTTTTCTGAAATCATTTAATTAACATGGTCAAAAACATTTATTAGGAAATCACGTAGAAAACTCATTTGCATATGTACCTACTTAAATTTAATTTTCTAAATGCTAAATTTCATTTTAAAATGAACCAACTATATATTTTAGGTGTACTGTATTTAGTTGTAAATGAGATTACGTATTTTTTGGGGATTTAGTGAAATTCACTATTTAAAATTATTTTGCGTAAAAGTTCAAAATTCGCCACCATAAATCATTATATGTTCAATACATATATTTTAAAAAAATCACTGTATTAAATTTCTACCAATTACCCCCGAGAACATAAATTTGGTTTGATATTTCATTTTCCAAAATATACACTGTAAAAAGTAACTTTCTTAGATTTACAAAAAAAATAGAATTTTTTCGAAAAATTAGTAAATTTTCAAAAAATTTTGTAAATATTCGATAAAAATCGTAAATTTACTAAATTTAGTATATTAACGAAAAATTCGAGGATTCTTGATTTTTTTTTGTGATTTTACGAAAAAAGTTGTAAATTCACAACTATTTTTCGGAAATTTACAACTATTTTTGAAAATTTTCGAAAAAAAATTGTAAATTATCAATTTTTCTTGCAAATTCACAAAAAAAAATCGAGAATACTCGAAATTTTTGTTAATATACTAAATTTAGTAAATTTACGATTTTTTTCGAATATTTACAAATTTTTTCGGAAATTTACTAATTTTTCGAAAATGTTATAATTTTTTTGTTAATATAAGAAAGTTACTTTTTACAGTGTAGTCTTAAAAAAATTTGTCCAGACAACAGAAATCGTGGTATTGAATTTTTTTTTTGTTTTACTATAATTAGAAACTTAGCAATTAAATTTTTAGTTAGTTGATTCTTTAATTAAAAAAGAATGCCTTGAGAAAGTTATTCTTTAAAAATTCACTAGACAATAAATTGAGTACTCGTGTTAAGTAACGAGAAGAGAAGCATCATAAAATTAAATAAATATTCCCCCTTGTGTCTTTAAAATTTAGCTGTTTGGCGAAAATCTTTTAACAAAACAAAAGCATTAATTATTATTATTTTCATTATTACAGATTATATGCGTAAAGCAGTTGAGAAAATTCAAAACTCTCTTATTATAAAATAATCTGGAAAAACACAGAAACGTCAACTCGTACAATAACAAACTCGAGTGATTAACATAAAGTTTCGGTGTATATTAAAAACATCTTCAAGAATCCAAAGATTTAATCTACAAAACCCGAGAAAACCTCCCTTAGAACGATGTATTTTTTAAACTTTCTCTTTTTAGCTAATAATAAAGTATAAACGCAAAAGACGAATATAAATAAGCAGAGCAGAGACGATGGCAATTTTAAAAAACTATCTTATGGTGTTTTTGTAGTCAGCTGGTGATTTTGCATAATATCAACAAAAAAAATATTCTTTTTTTCTTATTATTCTTTCTTCAGGGTACTAAGAAAATGTTAAATGACGAATTTGTTATGGCTTCGAAATTTATAAAAAAAAATTGCGTTCGACGAAACGTTATAAACTTTATTCTTTTCTTTTTTTAATTTTCTTTTTTCTTTTTTTTAATATAAGTACACACACTTTGAAAGAAAAGATATTGAAAATTATTCTTCGTTATTTGTGACGCCTCTTTTTTCACTTTGCTTAACCAACCATGTGCATTAAAAAAAGTTTTCAAGTTTTAATATTTTTTTTAATATATTTCTATACATGCTCAAAAAAAAAATTAAACTTTTTTTTTCTGTATGTCTGACTAACTTTTCTCTATCTACTTAATCGATATCTGCACATAAGTAAAAATGTATAAAAATTTTTGCATTTTTTGCAAAATCAGTTGTATTTTTCAAAATAATCGCATAGGCGAATGAAAACAATACTAAAATAAAAATAAAAACTTTTATATTCTGATTTTTCTCGCAAGCTTTGTGCTTTTCTCTATATGCAGGCAATGCAATTTTCTCTGTGTATCTTTTTTTTTCTAAATAGACGATGTCATTCCATTTCGTTGGCTTCTTTAATATAGAGATAGAGAAAAGCAGAGAAAATTCGTGAGAAAAAAAGTAACGGAGGTATTTTTGAAAATTTAAAATAAGTCTAGTCGAGTTTGTTCAGTTTGTTGCACTTATTTTAAAGAGACATACTTGTACGAAGTGTTTAATTCATAATTGCATGGTAAAACATGTAAATAACCTGGCTTTTCCTCAAACTCGTTTGCAAATGAATCGCAATTTTAATTACAGTAAATAAGCTGCGTATATAAATTTGGTGAGTTAACGCCTTGATAAACGCAATTGCATATACAAAGATATTATTTTCTCTGCACAGAAAAGGGTGTAAAATCGTTAAATAATTATATGCGATTTAGTCGAGTAAGAAAATTGAAACCTCTAAGCACAGTCTCATAATATCTTTTAAGCACTCTCTTTCTCATTATATTATATGAAATATTAGTAATAATAATAATCAGCATTATTTTACTAATTATCTGAGCTGATAAGAATTTATTTTTATAATTAATTTGATAATTTTTTAAGGTAATATTAATATTTAACCCCTAAATTAGTTAAAACTACCCCCTAAAATGGGTGTTTACGTTATTTTCACATTTTTTGCGACTAGATTAGTACTTCAAGGGTTTTTTGGGTCACTAATCAATAATTTTTGTGATTTTTTAATGAAAAATTTATATTTCACCATTTAAATTAGCTGAAATTATCCCCAAAAGGGGCGTTTTTGCTATATTAAAACTTTCTGCGTTCAGATTAGGTTCAAAGGGTTTTTTGAGTCGGTAATCTTTATTTTTTGTGATTTTTTAATGAAAAATTTATATTTTACCCTTAATTTAGCTAAAACTACCCCTAAAAAGGGTCTCTGCGGTTTTTGAACTTTCTGCGTTAAGATGAAGTCCTTACGATTTTTTAGATCGCGGATAACGAATTTCGCGGGTTTTTAACTCTTAAATTAATCAACTAAAAAATCAGTATTTGGGTAAAAGCAAATAAATAACACTTTGTAATTTTTTCTTAACAAACCTGTTCAGTTTAAAAAAAAATATTTATTCAATAAATGTTTTTATCTTATACAATATACAATTACAAGCACACTCATAATTAATTATCTTCAGTATCCTGCATTGAGTTTTCTGATTGCACATATAAATATTCCGTGTCTTTGGACCTTTGAATATAACAAACACGCCCCTTTTGGGGGTAGTTTTAGCTAAAATAAGGGTGAAATATAAATTTTTCATTAAAAAATCACAAAAATTATTGATTAGCAACCAAAAAAACCCTTTGGACCTAGTCTGAACGCAGAAAGTTTGAATATAGCAAACACGCCCCTTTTGAGGGTAGTTTTAACTAATATAAGGGTGAAATATAAATTTTTCATTAAAAAATCCATGAAATTCGTTTTCAGCGACTCAAATAAATCCTTGAGGACCAAATCTGGCCGCAAAAATTTCGAAAATAGCGAAAACACCCCTTTTTGGGGGTAACTTTAGTTAATTTAGGGGTAAATATTAATGTTACCTTAAAAAATTATCAAGATTCTTAATTCACGACCCAAAAAACCCTTAGAAACTTATTTTTGGATAAATCTATTGACTAAGAACGTGATGATATAAAAAATACTCCCTTTTGGGGGTAGTTTTTGCAAATTTAAGGCTGAAGCGCAATTTTCTTTACCAAATGACCCCGATTTTTGTGTTCAGTGATCCAAAAAACCTATACTAAAGCAAATCTCGTATTCGCAATCGTAAGTGTACCCAAACCCGTATTTTGACTCGAGATGCATATTTTTAATGACTGACACAGGCTTTTATATAGTTTCACAAAGTCATTTTGTTTGCGAGAAAAAATTTTACCTTCGTTAGTAGCGCCAATAGTCAATTTCAGATAATGTGCACACACTATTTTGAAACATAAATGAAATTATTAGTAATAATGATGAATTATTTTCACTTTATTTGATTACTTCTTATCTTTTAGTAATTTTTATGAAATTCCTAAACAACTTTTATGTTTCCAAGAATATTGAACATAAAAATTTGTTCTACTTAAATTTTTTTATAAAAATATTACTATATTTATTTTTTAAGGTATACTTGCTATATTATTTATTTTATAAACTAGTACATGAATCAAAAAAAAAAAAAAGTATTAAAAATTTAAAAAGCTTATTTACGTATATTTTAGCAATATTTTTTTAAACCGAAAAAAAAAACTATTTTTTCATACTACATTTATATGTTTGTATATAAATTATGTATACATAAAAAAACATATACACACAAATAATAAATATCATGCAATACAATTTTTTTTTATACGAGACACAACTAAAATATTAAAACATATTTTATCTGTTTAAAAAATTCACGTACTGATCTTTTGGAGTAAAAAAAATTTTTTTTTATATCTCATCAAATATGGGAGACTGGACATTTTGCGTTGACGTTCTCTCATCTTTACTTGCAAATGTAATGACATTTACGTGCGAATTTTTTTACTGGGCTGCATGTATGTTTGAAACGTGTTACAATATTCGACAAGAAAAAAAAATATATAAAATAGGACAAACCAACGAATAGAAGAAAATTATTATTTGCTCTAAATGCGTACACAAGCAAATTTTACCATCCGGAAATTCGCTCCAATTTTTTTTTTCTATATTAATGGATTTTCATTTAAATCTCGATATGTGACTTCAAAATAAAAAAAAAATAATAATAATCTCTTCATACATGTTTGTGTTAAAAATACTGATAAACGTGGTAGTTTTTTAACTGTATATTAAATGAAAGCTTTTATCTCCCAAGGCAATGATCAATCAAATACGTATATATTGTTAATTAATCAGGGGAATTCGTCGCCTAGCTATATATATTATTAAATTTTTTATTATTTTTAAAATTTTTTATTCCCAATATTGAAAAAAATTGTTTCATAATCTATATAAATACTCATTTTTATTCAGTTAATAAATTTAAATAGAGATTATGAAAAGTATAATATGCTTTAATAAATTTATTGATTTTCTGTTTTTAAGTTATTGATATGATTTCAAGTTTAAATAATTATTAATTAATTCTGAAAATCTGGAAATATTTTTTTCCCCTAGGAATAATATACACTCTTATGTATGCAGACTAGCCTGGTGCCTATCTTTCAACTTTTAGCTTGCCTTAAAAATGTGCAAATCCAAAATCCATTATTAGTATAATACAGTGTAAAAAGTAACTTTCTTATATTAACAAAAAAATTAGAACATTTTCGAAAAATAAGTAAATTTTCGAAAAAAATCGTACAATTACTAAATTTAGTATATTAAGGCCACTGTCTCTTTATTGGGATTTTTTTTTTTCATTTTTTTTTTAATTCATTATCTTATGTTAAAACATTTCAAGAATCTAAAAAACAAATTTCAAGCAAAAAAAAAAATATGTTTTTTAGATATTTCGATTTTTATGGGTCGTAGTCATATGAAAACATATGCATTTAAAAACTTTAAACGCGTTTTTCTCAAAACTACTTTTTTGAAATCGGTTCCCACGCTAGCTCAAAACTAATTGAGCTATCGACATGAATCTTGTTTCATTTTTTTCGTTATTGCAATACCTTGTATGTGAACCAACAATATCAGCTTTTTATGCATCAGAAAAATTTTTATTGTCCGTTTTAGGCGCATTTTTTAACGTCAAAAACTGCATTTTTCGTTTTTGGTTCACCAAATGGTCAATTTTTTGTATTTTTTGCTAAATGTTGGTTCACATACAAGAGGTAGCTATAGAGATTAATATGCCTTTTTATTTTTTTGTTTTGATGCCTACAATAGGCGCTATGATGGGAACCGTTTTTCAATTTTTTTTTCGAGCCTCTACTTTCACGCCATCTACAAACTGTAAAAAAAAAGCATATGAAACAAAAATTTTTTTATGTCATCTAGAATAGTTTTGTAATTATTTAAAAATAAATTTGTAAACTTTTATAATAAAGCAGCTGAGAAAAAAAATGTTGAAAATCCTTTGAAAATCGTCACAAAAAAGAGACAGTGGCCTTAACAAAAAATTCGAGTGCATTATCAATTTTTTTTTGTGAATTTGTAAGAAAAATTGAATATTTACAATTTTTTTTTTTCGAAAATTTACAAAAAATAGTTGTAAATTTCCGAAAAATAGTTGCGAATTTACAACTTTTTTCGTAAAATCAAAAAAAAAATCGAGAATTCTCGAATTTTTCGATAATATACTAAATTTAGTAAATTTACGATTTTTATCGAATATTTACAAAAATTTTTGAAAATTCACTAATGTTTCGAAAACATTCTATTTTTTTTGGAAATCTAAGAAAGATACTTTTTACAGTGTAGCTTTTATATCCATTGTCAGAGCCCAGGCATTTAGTGACAGAAATAAGGTGGTATGCTAGTTAATTTTATTTTGGAAATAACAGCCAAGTTAATGTATAAAATAAAAAAAAAAAAAAAAATTCAAATCTTTTGATCATGTATTTCTTTGAATTTCCATATAAAAAATTCAATTTACATAGAATTGGATTTCATATATTTATACATAATACTTCAATTTCAGTGATTTACTTCTTATACTGCTTATATAAATTTTATTTCAAAGTCACACATTTCTTGATTGACGTTTTCTAGCTTTCTTGTACAAATCGAAACGCCGAGTATTTTTCTGTGATGTTAAAAGAAATTTAAGTTAAATTTTCTATTACAAAGTCAGCTATAAGTAAAAAATAATAATAACGAACATAAATCTTGTGTAAAGCTAACAAAAAAGACATTAGAGTATAAGAAACATCTTATAGAGTTTTAAAAGTTTTGTTCAGGTGACAAAAAACAAAAAACTAGCCTGTACGCACTTAAAGAGAGAAGAAATTTCATTAGCTATTCAAATATAAATCTCAAAGTTTTGGAGTTTACGAGACAATCAAAAATGAGTATAAGAAGAAGCAGAAGAAGAAGAAGATCAAGAATTAACGTGTCGAGGGGATGGTAATTAAAGAGTTAGCCCATAAACCCTGTAAAGATATATAAGAAGGAACTTTCTTCTACTTCTTCTATTGTCTTTTAAAATCAACTCGCACACAAGTAGGCGCTCTCCGTATTATTTATAATTAAATGATTAACGCTTTCGCTAAAACTTGCTGTTTTTCTTTACATGTTAACGTTTTATTTTGAAAATACTACATGAGATTTACTCAAAACTTTTCCTTCCATAATGAAAATTTAATTCCCGAAATAGCATGTACAAGGAAAATGTGTCAAAAGTATTAAACATACAAGAAAACTTTTTATGTGCATAAATAACAATAAGGAAAATAACAAAATAAATTTTAGCGAAATAAATTTTTTAATATATCGACGATTTCTTTAAAACTGCACTTTCTTAATTGAATTAAAATTTTCTTTCTAGTTTAACAGAGAATAATGCTTGCTGCATTTTCTTTGCGCCTTTTAATGCAGATGCTTCTAAGTTTCGCCGTTGTAATATCTGTTTAAGTAGTTTGGAGTCCTTGTTAAATAAAAATTTGGATAAATTATAATGATAAATTGCACTTTTATGGAAAAATTCTACGTACTTTGGTTTTTTCTGAGAAATACAGATACCTTAAGAGGATTTTTTTTAAACACTAGTTTTCCACGTTTGAGATGCATAAAAAGGAAAAAAATTCGTATTAGTTCTACTACCAAATGTTTACTATCATAAAATAAACGGTAAATTGAATAAATATGTAAAACATTTTTTTATTTTCCTGAAAACAGGACTGAAAATACATTCGTTACGTAGTCTAAAAAGTTTTTTTCTGTAAATTTAGAAGATAGTATAGGCAGTGCATATATAGAAACAAATAGCAGCTTGTAACGTTATTTTTATAGACTTGTTAATCCCAAAGGCTTCTAAAGATACTTATTTAAAGACATGTTTACATTTGTAGGTGAGAGTGAAAAAAAGCTTTACAACCTCACGCGAGTGATGGTCGACGTACATAGACACAATCTGTTTTTTTATTTCACTGTGTGTGTCTCTATTTTTTATTTTTTTTATTTTTCCAATTGTGCTCGTGTATTGATTCTTCTCTTTTTTTAAACTCACGTCTGTGTGTGTGTATTTGTGTTATTGACAGGGATGTCTTGTTTATCGATTTCAATTTTCTACCTTTTTACTTTACTATTTTTTTTATTTCATGGATACTGGACTTAAACTATAGATTTTATTTTATTTTATTTTTATATTTAAAGGAATTGTCTTTATAACATTTTTTTTTCTTTTACTTTCTCTCTACACAAATTTATTAATATTCTCTTACGGTCTGAATTTTTTTTTTTCCCAAAAACTTTTTAACTAAAAAAGGTAAAACTTTTTTTTGATACATCTATTATTTATTATGTAAACTGTAATAAATTCAATGTTGACATGCTGCTTTATCGATTAATATTCTCACTTTTTGCTAGTCTAAACTTTACACGAATTTCTCTTAGTAAACAAAAAATATGAAATAAACACCCCAAAAAAAAAAGATTTATTCTGTTTGTTTATACTATTTTCATGACTACGTACGTAATTTTTAGGTTACATTACTTGGAATTTAACGCGTTTGCAATAAAATAATAATTTTTCATGTTTAAAATTAGCCTTACATTGATTTAAATCGTTAGTTATTTGTCAAAATAAATGTTAAATCCCATACGTTTATTTTTACAAGAATCTAAAAAAAAGAAAAACATACATAAAAAAGACATAAGTATTGGGAGAAGAATAATACGGGTTTATCTCTTTTTTTGTGTGTGCAAAAAAAAAAGAAAAGTAAATTACGTTAGTCCATAAGATTCTTTATTTTATTCTTCTTTTCTTTTTTTTTTATTTATTGTATTTTCATTGGTTTCTTCTTTTTTTTTGTGTGTGTTGCTGTTAAAGGGAAAAAATAGAAAAGCGTTGCATTGTTAGGTCCCTATAAGAGTTGGCAAAACTACGCTTTTTATTTTTGGAACTTTCTATTTTCATTGGTCACACACAAGAAAGAATTGAGCAATTCAAATATTTTTTTCGTTACGTTTGTTTATTTATTTTTCTTGTTGTTATTATTTTGCACATTCTATTCGTTTGCCATTCACTTCGAAATTTGTCGAATAATTCAGTTCTTGTGGCTTGGCGTTAACGTTTTTACGGTTCAAACATAGTCACTTTGCTTTTCGTTTGTTTGTTACTTGCTATTCTATTCCAGTCTATTTTTTTCTTTTCATTTTAACCCTATTCGTCTCGTTTTTTCCATAAAATCGAAAAACCCATTCTTTTTAAGACTGATTCCCTATACAAAATTAAAACAAAATGTTATATTTCAACTCTTTTTTTCTATTTCTTTTTCCACGTGATCAGCAGAGCAGCGTTATTGGAAAATGAGTCTGTGTAATAAAAGATTCAAAATTCCACAGAATATTTGACAGGTTCCTTTGAACGCTTTCTAAAAATAGCAAATAAATAAATACCGTTGAAAAGTCTAAATTGGGAATTTAAATATATATTTTTAAACAGGTTTTAAATAATTTAGTAATATAAAATTAAACTGTACTTAGAATAATGAGTGACTTTGACGGGTTGATATAATTATTTTATTTTATACACCTACCCCAAAATTTGCAAAAAAAATCTAAAAAAGGTTTTAAGATTTATTTATTCAAAATATATATGTATTCTCTAATGATCATTTAAATTAAATTGACTTATCAAAATTCATTTAAATAATCTTTCACCAATGCATGCTGCCAGTCGTAAATTAAAATAATTTAATTTACATTAAACCACTCTTCATGATAAATTAGGTAAAATCCTTCCTTTTATACACTGAAAAAAAAATCCGCTTGCCGCAAGCGGACAATCCACTTACGGCAAGCGGAATTCCGCTTGTGGCCAGCGGAATTTTTTTTTCTTTGCAAATAATTGCAAATGACTTGAAACGTAAAGAAAATTTAAAAAAAAACATTTTTTCTTTTCTTTTTCCAAAATTTTCTCAAACCTCGTCATACCGATATACGCATATCCCAAGTAAGCGGGAAAAAATTTTTTTTTTAATTTTCTTTACGTTTCAAGTCATTTGCAATCGTTTGACGAGAAAAAAAATTCCGCTTGCCGCAAGCGGATTTTTTTTTCAGTATATATTAAATATTGTAGTTTAGCAATATAATACAAAATTAAATTTATTATAATTATTTATTTACTATTTCTAAAATACAGTGTTATACTGTTGGTTATTAAAATATCATTTTTTTTGCTACTACTACCTATGTAATCGCTGAGCATCTACATTGGCAATAAATTTAAGTTGCTAGTTTTCCTAGTAGGTACTTAGAGCGAAGGCCCAGACAGGAAAACGGCCAGCCACAAATGCGGGCAAGATGGACATAAGTCGACAAACTGTACCGTAGAAAAGGTGAAATGCTTTCTCTGTGTTGGCAGACCCAACAAGTGTCAAACTGATCATGTGGTAGCCAGTGGTAAATGTAGGTGTTACCGGGAGGCCCTACTGGTAATGAAGAAAAGGTGTCATTGGAAATGATCCGTGTTGTTCAATGGAACATAAACCAGACCACGATGGCATCCCAATTGTTGAAGCAAATAGCTCGAAAAGAGGATGCAGATACCCTTATACTGAGCGAACAGCTCTATAACAGGAACGACTCATCATTGTTTTCTGATGACACAAAGGCCTGCGCAATATATATACGCGGCAGTGCCCAAAATTTCTTGACTCGTCATGGAATAGAGAACTATGGGCAACTTGCGGTGACACTAGTAACTTTCATTCGAGCTTTCATTAGTTGCTAATTATTTAATTTATTACTTTTTAAAATGTTAATTTTATTCTTCTTTTTTAGGTTATGGGGTTGATTTTATTTTTTATATTTTTTAGGCACGATGGGCGGGTAAAGTTCTACGGGTGGCACGTCCTGGGCTGAAGTTATACCTCAACAGAGAGTCCCGGTCCGGGACAATAAATGTCAAAGGTAATAGTGAGGGGAGTTTAGTGGGTAGGACCTTGCATCATTGGCCGTGCAATCGAGTATTGTAGTTCACTATGATCGATGATTTCATTGTCGATAATGCAAGGTAGAGTCTCCACATAATCCTTTGGTCCGATGCCAATGGATGTGCGTAAGATGCATTCTTCACTCCCTCAAAAAAAAGTACTTAAAGCAACATTTGCTTAAATTAAGCAATAATTAATTTTTGATAGTAGTATTTTGCATTATGCAACAAAATGAAATGGATACATACTGTTATTCTGAATTAATGAACATCAAGAGAAGCATTGAATCGTTCAGCCCATTATGAAAAACTATCAATAGATCGTCAGTTCAATTAATATAAAAAATGAAATTCATAAATAAAAAAGCTTTGTTCGTATGAAAAATGTCAATAAACATTTTACAACAAAAGCTTTTGATGTATAATAATAATAACCTTTTTTTAGTTATATATTTGTCTTGGAAATTATTGTAAAAATAAATAAAAGAAAATCGAGTCTTTTTTTGTTTAAAGAACGTGTACTACTAATAAAATGTTATGCACATAATAGTAAAATCTAAGGAAGCTACACAAACTGCAATAATATCTTTGCGTGTTTTAGAATTGTATTCCAATCGATTTCGAATTGACCTAGGAAAATCTAGTCGATTTGTATGCATTTTTTTTTTTAGTTTAATGCTTCCTATTTTCTTTATGCAAATTATAACAATTTTCTCTATCTTCTGTATATTGTAAACATTATTTCTATTTTATCGCATGAACAAGATTCAGTAGTAAATAAAAATCTACTGATAAGAAAAAAAATTAAATTAAAATAACATGAGAAAAAAAAATAAAATTGTCTCTTTTTTTGCTTTCTTAATATCAGGAATCCGTGATAATTATTTAACTTGATTAAAACTTATAAATAAATTTTCCTTTTTAGAATCCAATATCGAATAAGTTAATGTAATTAAAAAAAGATTTTATATTTAATTCTAAAAAAACGTTTATATATCTAAATATTTAAATAAAAAGGAACTTTTTTTTAAAAAAAGAAAATTAATGAGATATAAATTACGTATTGAAATGGTCTTAATTGAAATTTAAATTAAATTTCTTTTTAATAATAATAATCGATTTTTTTTTAATTTCATTTTAATTACAAATTTAGAATTGAAAAGATTTTCCTAACTTTAGATTATCAGGTTAATCATCGAATTTAAAATCAAATGGTTCATACACGACCCTAATGGGCTTCTCTTATTGTGTAAACTGTATGGGCTTGATTTTGTACGTGACTCTACCCTTGTCGTAATAATAACCACGTGATTACAAAGATATCAAAATAATGGACTTGTTGTTTGTTCTGAAATAGACCTGTGCTATAATTCCTCATCATAAAATTTTTTTTGTGGTATTTAGAGAGGTAACTCAAATTTTAAGGTATAAATTTTGATTGTTTAAATTGAGGCTATATGAATTAAATAACAGTTACTAATTTTAATCTATGGCCACATCCATCAATATAACTTCTTATTACCTCTAACAGGCAATGCAAGATTTTCATAATTATTAACTCATTAACTTTTTACCCCTGACAGTTCGATCATGAGGTTACTTCCTTGTGTCATAATAACCAAATAAAAATATTTTTCCACTTTTTATATCTGAGGAAAATAAAAAAAATAAGTTATTACTTGAAACATATAAAAGCTTTTATCATTAATACCAATGGGTAAACCTGAGGAAAATCAAGCTTAAACTACCACTTTATTTCAAATAAATGAAAAACAAATATGACCGCAAGTTAGATTAGTAGGTCAAAACTAAAAAGTATCTACAAGTTTTTTCAATTTATATTAGTAAATGTAAAATAATCATTCTTTTTTTCCTTTTTCATTTTAATGCACCTTCTTTTAAATTTTTAATGCAATTTATAAATAAACTATAATACAAATACAATTCTTTCAATATTTCTGAATCTTATCCCGTAAGTAAATATAAAATAAATGTAATTTAATTTTTTCAAGTCTACAAAAAAAATAATTTTTTCGGAACCACTTTTTGCCTGATTTCTTAGGCCTTTTCATGTCTTCGACTATCTCAAAAATTTAGGTATGTTTAAAGAACCCATCAAATAAAACATAAAAAAAATTTACTTAAATCCATTTAGTTAATTTACGACTTTAACTTAATATTACCAGGATAAAATTCAACATAGTATAAAGAAAAAAATTCGATAATAGTTAATTAACATGTAAATTTAAGTAATGAAAATCCTCTTATCTATTCAAACAAACATTAAATCAATAGAATAAACAGTTAAATAAAAATGTCAAAAATGTGACAGAGGGGAGGCAGAAGTTTTTTTGAAAAGAATTATATACATTTATTTATATAATGGTTTATTTTTTCGATCAGGAAAAAAGAACGAGAGTGAATAATATATGTTTGGGTAGGAAAAGTAAAAGTAGATGCTAGGTTTTTTAAAATTCTAGGTGTACACAATATATCTTAAATATTATATACAGCAGAGGTTATGTCAGCTGTCAAATTTATAGTCGAAGGGTTCTTATTTAATATGATTGACAGTTTTATATTCATACATAAAAAGCAGCTATGATATTTCTACTAACCATCATCAGTCGAGAATGGAATATTTGATTCAAAAAAGTATCAGTGGAAAAAAATTCAAATTATACGGGTGAATACACATTTATACACTTTTTTATTCTTTAAGGGGTCAAGTATCTCGAAAGTGTAAAATTTCGTTTGTTATAAAACATTTATATAGAAATTTAAAGTAAAAAAAATGTCCATTATTATTCAGCATGAGAAAAAAGAGAAAATTTCTTGACGTTAAAGTAAAAAAGAAAAAAACTGATGATGTTTTTTAGTTGGAATAACTTTGAACTTAAAATCGTATTTTATTTACTTACTTATGTACATAAACCGAGAGAGATGGAAATTTTTACGTTATTTTCTTGTCAAAAAAAAAATTTAAATGCGAAAAGTTAGTTTATACAGATACATTATCTTCTTTTTTTAAGATGTAAACTGCTGCGGTAAGAAGATATAGGAAAAAAGACGTAAAGAAAATTTTTTACCTTATATACATAAATAAATAAATATAAAACTTCTTAAGAATATCATTCGCAAGTTATAAATTTTGGCTTTGCATTCGTTTCCATTCGTACATAAACACACAAATTTTAATGAAATAATTAACTCACCTCGCAATTGTAGTGGCTGATGTTGCTTAAATTTAGCCTAAACACCTTGTCCCTGAAACAGATTAAAAGATTTTCGTTAAATTTAAAAGCACGTTATCGTTGCAGCAGGAGTTTTAATCAAAAGGTTCGAATGTAAATTTGAAATCTCTCCGAAGAAAGATAAATATTCAAGATATAAATAAATAAATGTTGCAAGACGTTAAAAATAAAATGAATACAATAAACATGGATAAAATCTCTCCTATAAAAGTAAATGTCGATTTTTCAGACTCTCTTGGAATCTCGCGAGATCAGAGGATTGCCTTAGAGAATTCCAGCTCGCGCCTGCTAGTAGAATTAAACAACTCGGAGCTCTGTATTTTAGTATATAAAACGACTGTCAAGATCGTAAATCGAATTCACCTATATAAGAGACTGCATTTCGCATCATTAACGCGCCATTTGGACGAATAGCATTTTATTGCTTCGGGCGTATCTCTTTTCGATTCAATAAGAAGACTTTAATTTCTTTCTGTATATCTTTCTTAAACAATTGGGATAAGAAAAAAAACAAATCGCGCTGAATCGAGAAAATCTAAAAAGTTTAAACCCGCAGGCAAAAAAATTTAAAACTTTTGTTATCTCTAAAAAAAAGGATAATAAAGCATCGTTCAGTTTCTAAGAACATCAATTTCAATTTCCAAACTCAAAAATTAGGTTAAAAAGTTAAAAAGGATTTTTTTCCCTTCTTGTCAGAAGTCAAAATACTTAAACTAATTGTTAGAAAGTAAATACAGGTACCTATATATAATAAAGCTAATGAAGATAAATTGATTTAAAATAGAAAAATTAAACAAACTAAAGCATATTCATCAACTATTTTAAATGAATGAGAAGTAGCTCTCACAGGAAAACATTTAATGAATTATGTTAGTGAGGTTTGCGGTATAAACTTTTCCTCTTTTTCTGGATAAATTTTGAGCATGCGTCTTTTATTTAATGAGTTTGCAAATATGAGGTACTAGCGAAAAAATTATTTTTCAAACTAATTTTACTCGATTTGCCCTACCAAAGGCATAAAACAAATTGCTTTTTTTTTGCTTCTATTAAATTTTTAAATTAAACGAAAGTTGTAAAAAAGTACGTAAAAAAATAATTAAATATTTGAAAGTTTTAAGTAACAATAAACTAATACATGTCTCTAAAAACTTGTGAGCATAAAACTATTTCTTACACAAAAACCTGCAATAAAAAGCTAAAATTTTAATTAATTAAAAAAAAAAAATTTAATAATTAACTGAAAGTGCTCTTTTAATAAAATAAGTTGAAGTATAATTAATTTAATATATGCATGTAACTGAATTAATTGTTTTAAAAGACTGAAGCCTATTTAACGAAATTTCTATATCTAACACTTTGGTATATCGTCATAAAAGTAAAACCATGATAGTGGTAGTAAAATTTTCTATATATAACAATTGAAGAGACAAATTTGAAAAGTAAAGTTTGTCAAGTGTAATATAATTTATTCGTGATTAAATCTCTTATTAATAAAAGCGTTAGAGAAAATTTAAAGCTTTTAATGTATAGAGGATAAATTTCGAACGATTCCCTAGATATACCAAGACTTTTAAAATTTTAACAAAAAATTTAATCCCATATATTAGCTTAGACGTTTCATATTACTTCAAATTTTATTTCAAATTCCAGTAAAATTATATATGGTGGGTTTTTTTGGTAACCTAGATGAGAGAAGGTGTACTAAGGGGATTTTTGATTGCTGATTCTGAAAATTTAGGTTTTTGGAACCTGCTAATTACCATTAAATTACAGAAAATCACTTGCATTATTATGGATAGTTTTTTTATATCGCAAATAATTTCTAAATTGTGCCTCCAGTGTATTTTGATTTTGGGTATGAGAGTGCTTAACGTAAAGAATTTTCAAAACACCGTTAAATTAGTAAAAAAACCCTTTTTTATTTTAAACCCTTGGTTATTTTCCAATAATTACAAGTCTTGAGAGTTTTTCAAGACCTCGCAATTTGATATTGCAACTTAAATAAGAGTTTTTTTTCTCAATTTAAAGATTTTTGACCCATTTTCTATGCACACTCTCTAAATCCTATTTTGTAAATCTAACGCAAAAACTACAAAATAGAAAATTTTTACAAATTACAAATTGGTAAAAAATTACAAATAGAATTTGGTAAATTTAAAAATTACAAATTTGTAGAGTAGGTACTATTTTGTAAATAAAAAAATTACAAAATACATAATTTGTAAATACGAAGGGTGGTTATTGCGCACGCGAATCAAATTAATAACCGCAAAAAAAAATCATTTGTGGCGTTTAAGGCTCCTTTGAAAATATCAGAGTTCTTTTTGTTTTTAACAATTAATTTTGTTACAAAATTTGTTAATAAATCTTGTTAATAAAATCCTTTAAAAAATTTATTATTAAAAGTGAATTTATTAGTATTAACTACTCCTGCAGTTATATACTCCAGTCAAATCACGGTTTTGGTTGTATTATTGTGGCCGTAACAAGATTTGGTACACTATAGGTTTTATGGGTCGCTGAACACGAAAATCTATGAGAAATTGGGGCATGATCCTTAAATTAGCCAAAACTACCCCTAAATGGGGTTTTTCGTAACTTTCGCTCTAGCCCTCCGGGATTTGGTCTAATAAGGTTTTTAGGATCGCTGATCACAAAAATCGTTGTCCTTTCAATTAAAAATTGGGATTTGACACTTAAATTAGCCATAACTGTACCCCTCTTCACCAGGCTAATTTAATGGTGAGGATCTACTTTTAAAAGAAAAGACACCAAATTGTGTGATTAGCGATCTAAAAAAACCCTATTAGACCAAATCTCGGAGGGCTAGAGCGAAAATTTCGAAAACACCCCATTTAGGGTAGTTATGGCTAATTTAATCAGCGACCCTATTAGACCAAATATCGGAGGACTAGAGCGAAAGTTGCGAAAACACCCCATTTAGGGTAGTTATGGCTAATTTAATAGTGAAGACCTAGATTTCAATTGAAAAGACACCGATTTTTGTGATCAGCGACCCAAAAAGCACTATTAAACCAAATCTCGGAGGGCTAAAGCGAAAGTTGAGAAAATACCCCATTTAGGGTAGTTCTTGCTAACTTAAGGGTCAAACCCCAATTTTTAATTGAAAAGACACCTATTTTGTGATTAGCGACCCAAAGAACCCTATTAGACCTAATCTCGGAAGGCTAGAGCGAAAGTTTGGAAAACACCTCATTTAGGGCAGTTATGGCTAATTTAATGGTGAAGACCTAATTTTAAATTGAAAATACAACGATTTTTGTGATCAGCGACCCAAAAAGCACTATTAGACCAAATCTCGGAGGGCTAAAGCGAAAGTTGAGAAAATACCCCATTTAGGGCAGTTTTGGCTAATTTAATGGTGAAGACCTAATTTTTAATTGAAAAGACACCGATTTTTGTGATCACCGACCCAAGAAACCGTATTAGACCAAATCTCGGAGGGGTAGAGTGAAAGTTTGGGAAACACCCCATTTAGGGCAGTTATGGCTAATTTAATGGTGAAGACCTAATTTTTAATTGAAAATACACCGATTTTTGTGATCAGCGACCCAAAAAGCACTATTAGACCAAATCTCGGAGGGCTAAAGCGAAAGTTGAGAAAATACCCCATTTAGGGCAATTATGGCTAATTTAATGGTGAAGACCTAATTTTTAATTGAAAAGACACCGATTTTTGTGATCACCGACCCAAAAAAACCTAATAGACCAAATCTCGGAGGGCTAGAGCGAAAGTTTGGAAAACACCCAATTTGGGGCAGTTATGGCTAATTTAATGGTGAAGACCTAATTTTTAATTGAAAATACACCGATTTTTGTGATCAGCGACCCAAAAAACCCTACTAGACCAAATCTCGGAGGGCTAAAGCGAAAGTTGAGAAAATACCCCATTTAGGGCAGTTATGGCTAATTTAATGGTGAAGACCTAATTTTTAATTGAAAAGGCACCGATTTTTGTGATCACCGACCCAAAAAAACCTATTAGACCAAATCTCGGAGGGCTAGAGCGAAAGTTTGGAAAACACCCCATTTAGGGCAGTTATGGCTAATTTAATGGTGAAGACCTAATTTTTAATTGAAAAGACACCGATTTTTGTGATCACCGACCCAAAAAAACCTATTAGACCTAATCTCGGAGGGCTAGAGCGAAAGTTTGGAAAACACCCCATTTAGGGCAGTTATGGCTAATTTAATGGTGAAGACCTAATTTTTAATTGAAAAGACACCGATTTTTGTGATCAGCGACCCAAAAAACGCTATTAGACGAAATCTCGGAGGGCTAGAGCGAAAATTGCAAAAACACCCCATATAGGGTATTTATTGTTAATTTAAGGGCCAAGCCCCAATTTTTAAATGAAAAGACACTGATTTTTGTGATTAGCGACCCAATAAACTATATTGGACCAAATCTCGGAGGGCTAGAGTGAAAGTTTCGCAAACACCACAGTTAGGGTAGTTATGGCTAATTTAATGGTGATGACCTAATTTTTAATTGAAAAGACACCGATTTTTGTGATCAGCGACGCAAAAAACCCTATTAGATAAAATCTCGGAGGGCTAGAGCGAAAATTATAAAAACACCCCATTTAGGGTAGTTATTGTTAATTTAAGGGCCAAGACCCAATTTTTAATTGAAAAAACACCGATTTTTGTGATTAGCGACCCAAAAAACCATATTAGACCAATTCTCGGAGGGCTACAGTGAAAGTTTCGAAAACACCCCATTTAGGGTAGTTATGGCTAATTTAATGGTGAAGACCTAATTTTTAATTGAAAAGACACCGATTTTTGTGATCAGTGACCCAAAAATCACTGTTAGACTAAATCTTGGAGGGCTAAAGCGAAAGTTGAGAAAACACCCTATTTAGGGTAGTTCTTGCTAATTTAAGGGTCAAACCCCAATTTTTAATTGAAAAAACACCGATTTTTGTGATTAGCGACCCAAAAAACCATATTAGACCAATTCTCGGAGGGCTACAGTGAAAGTTTCGAAAACACCCCATTTAGGGTAGTTATGGCTAATTTAATGGTGAAGACCTAATTTTTAATTGAAAAGACACCGATTTTTGTGATCAGTGACCCAAAAATCACTGTTAGACTAAATCTTGGAGGGCTAAAGCGAAAGTTGAGAAAACACCCCATTTAGGGTAGTTCTTGCTAATTTAAGGGTCAAACCCCAATTTTTAATTGAAAAAACACCGATTTTTGTGATTAGCGACCCAAAAAACCATATTAGACCAATTCTCGGAGGGCTACAGTGAAAGTTTCGAAAACACCCCATTTAGGGTAGTTATGGCTAATTTAATGGTGAAGACCTAATTTTTAATTGAAAAGACACCGATTTTTGTGATCAGTGACCCAAAAATCACTGTTAGACTAAATCTTGGAGGGCTAAAGCGAAAGTTGAGAAAACACCCCATTTAGGGTAGGTCTTGCTAATTAAAGGGTCAAACCCCAATTTTTAATTGAAAAGACGCCGATTTTTGTGATTAACCCTATTAAACCCTAATTTCTGGTATTTACAAAATAGTACCTACTCTACAAATTTGTAATTTTTAAATTTACCAAATTCAATTTGTAATTTTATGATTGACAAATTATAAATGATTTTACCAATTTGTAATTTGTAAAAATTTTCTATTTTGTAGTTTTTGCGTTAGATTTACAAAATAGGATTTAGAGAGGCAGGAGCTTCGATCCATTATGGTCTCTGAATATAGCATAAGCACCCATGAAATACATAGGTTTATTAAAAAAAAAAAGGAAGATGCTATTTTTGGTCAATTCCAGGTAAAAATTTACTTCCATTAATTACAAAATTATTTCTCAGACCTCTTGAGGACTAAAATTATTGAAAATTCAATTAAACTCTTTATTATTATATTCTTATGATGTTATGAAAACCGAGATTAAAACATAACAGTTTTTAAATTAATGTCTAGTCGTCGTATATATTAATTTTAGTATTTCAAAAGCTTTTTTGAAAGTTTTCAAAAATTTCTGTAAAACGTTAATTAAATAAAAATCTAAAAATTTCAAAACTTATAAAATTTAATTAAATTACAGAATAAAAAAAGTCCTGTTTATAATTCTGACATTAAATGTTTTTTATATTCATTCAAAAATTTAAAATAAGTAAAACTAAAATTTACAAAGCTTCAAGTAGCTTATAATGTTTTGTTCAAACTATGTACAGCTTAATCCTACATTCTATGCTAAATGTACATGCAATGTCCGAGATTCCCTAGTTCTCTGCAAGATGATTGTACAATTCGTGAAACGAGCTCTCTGTGGAATTAGTAAATTACATATGCAGATTCCTCAGTGTTTAATATAAAAAATCTCTAAAAAAATAAAAAAAGTAAAGCCAATGAAAAAAAATATATTAAAATACTTGATTTTTATTCAATTAGTAAAATGAATTGATTGGTAAAAAAAAAACACATAACCCTTAATAAAAATGAATACATGGAAAAAAATAAAAATTCCAATTAGTTTTCTTCTGTTATGCAAGGTGGGTAACTACATTGTTTTTTGAGAAATGCCTATATATTGATAAACCGTTCGTGTGTACACGTTTATTGGAAAAACGCGTATGAAAATTGACGTGAATCATGAGAAATAAATAAAAAAATAACAATAAAAGGAACTATAACGAAGAGGTTTAAAAAAAAAATAGCCGTACAAAATGTTTTCAGATCGTTGAGTACCCGTCGTTTTGCGACAATGACACTTGCTCCTCTCTTGCAAATACATAAATTCATCGAGCTTCAAAAAAATATACACAGATATTTTGTGGATTTCATTAGGACGTGTTAGTGAAATTTGAAACGTAAAACCCATGATTTCTCTCTACTCCATACAGTTTGATGTTTTGATCAAAAAATTGCTCCAGAGATACGAACAATAAAAAAAAATAAAATTAATTTGACGTTTTGTGATAGAAAAAAATTTAAATTCCAACACATATGTAAACATTTTTGAATTGCGTGGTTTTGAAATTCTATGACGTATTGATTAAATAAAACATGTCGAGTTCATGTTGTATTTTTTTAAAACTTAAAACTTTATTTGTTAAACAATTAAATAAATGTACGTTTTATTTTTCTGTTTTACATTTATTACTTTAGCAAATACATGAAATGTAACCTAGTTTGGAGAATTTTTTAAATTGTATTTGCAAAAAATTACTGCTGTATTATTATTTTTAATACTAACTGGATCAGAACCCAGAAGCAGGTATGTCAATTGGCTACCAAACGTTTAATTCTTGCAAACGTGTAAAAAATAGACTTAAACCATAACTTTAAAGGACACTCCTTATGAATAAGCTAAGTCGAAAAGGATTACATCATAAAAGAATTTATCTATTTTCTTTATTTCAAATTCATATTGAAATTCGATTCTTTCAGAGAGACATGGAATCGAGCCAGAAAAAAGGGTACCGGAAATATTAAAAAATTGAAATATGATTTATACGAATCCTTTGTTGTAAAATAATAATTATTTAAAACGCATAAAACATAAGATTAAAATGTTGGTTCGTAATTATTATTTAGCATTTCCAAAGCTGATATTTGGCATGATAATAGCGAGAAAGAAGTAATAATATTAAGAGGCGTGTTTAAATGCGCCTACGAGAAAATGAAGACATTTAAGATCTCGAATGTGATTATTATAATGTTTTAAGCTCGGATATGAGTTATATGCTAATTTCCTATAAACTTGTAATAACAATATCAATACTCGTGGGCGAACAACCTCGATTTATTTTTATTATTTACATACACAACTGAAAATTATCTGTCAAAGAAAAATAGAAGGAAATACTTGTATTTCCGTTTGGTTATACAGCAAACTTTTTTTTTGCTTTTTTCAGAGATAGTCCTTCGTGAATTTGGCAAACTTCCCTGAAAAACCTGTTCGTTCATGCGAATCCTTACTTCCGATCGGACAATTTTTTCGAATATACCGGTGAGTTTGTAAATTTCAATAATAACGAAAATAATAATAATAAAAAGACTACCTAATTTCTGAATCAGAAAGTAAAAAAAAAGGTAATCGAATATTCCCCTTTTTTATTCTTCTTGGCGATGCTTTCTTTGTTACTGCATATAATACACAGTTGATTAGATGAACAAGGAAGAAAAAAAAATTTTTATGGATTTTAAACACAAAAGATAACATGACGTCAGATTTTATATTGACTTGAAAAATTAACAAGAACGAATAACATTTTTCTTGAGATCATTATTATGAGATACTTTTTTTATCCAGAGAAAATTCTCTAAAAATATTTTTTTATGAATATTTTAACAATGTGTGTAAATTTACATTGTAAAAGGATATTGAAAAGAAAATATTTTATAATTTACAATAGGTTGTTATGATTAACGGGATACATAATAACTTTTTTTTTAGCTTAGTTTTTCTTAAGGGCATATATTGTAGAGAATTTTTATTTCAGTTAAAGTTATTAAGATTGAAGTAAAAATTATATCATGTCTTGTTTCTCATAGAGTATTCTGTATATGTTACCTTCAGAATTTTATTTTTTTCTAATAAGATTCTGCTATAAAACAAGTTTTTTATTGTTATTTAAAAAAATTTATTTAAAAAAATTACTAGACACCAAAAAAAAGCATTTATTAATTCATTTTGAAATATATGGGGTATGATTATAAGTTGCTTTATTTACTAATTTTTTAAGTATCAGCAATGTAAATTGGATCCACCTAAAAGGATTTTCCGGATTTTAGTTTACTATAAATGGTTTTGAAAAATTCTCCCATTTTCTGATAGCTAATTTTAAGTGGATCTATTTTACTGCACATTAAATTTTTGTATACATTTAAGATTGTTAGTGCCTTGGTCAATTAAAATGGTTAGCAAAATAAAATAAAATAGGGAAAAAAAATAAAAAATTACTAAGCCTTGTAGAAGGGGTGAGGGTTCGATTACCAGTTTAAATTAACGTTATATATGAAATTAAAGCTTAACATATGTATATATTTAAAAATTGTTTTTAGTAGTTACAATTTAATTTGAAAAAGTTACATCAAAGGAATTTTTTTCACAAACCGTTGAACGTTCATTTAAAATGTTATTTTGAAAAAAGAAAGTTTTAAAAAAAATATAACAAAAGATACATTTAGTGTAAAAATAAAATGTGAAAAAATTTAAATCTAACATTGGATACAATGGGTAGATTATCACTGTACCTAAAACGTGGATTTATAAAAGGACCTTTTAGAAACTTTAAATCCCTAAAACAACTTTGTTCGAAAAACTAAACTGTACTATAAACAAGCCTCTATTTTTTTAAAAAAACTTTTTCTTTATTTACTTTTCGTTTGTTCATAATAAAGTATCACTAAATAATTATAACTCGAACTATTAATCTTTTTTTAAACTTTTAAGCTTAATCTAAAAATGATATTTGAAAAAAAGTGAATACTTACATTGCACCAACATACAAGACATCTCTCTTGCTATCGAGGTAGAGTGTTCTATAATACAACATTCCACAATTAAATTCTCTGACATGTTCTGTAACAAAACGAAAAAAGAAAGAAAATTATTAAAAAAATTTTTCTCTTTTTGTACATAAAATAAAATGTTTAAATTATAAGAGTAATCCTTAAAACAAATCCATGACTATTTTTTACAATAAAGCTCTTTTTTAACTGAAATACTCTAGTCTCTTGTATAAATAAAAGAATAAAAGGGATAGAAATAGAAAATCTTTATTTTTTTACATAAAATTTACATTACACGGATAATAAGCTTTGAATGATATTATTTTCGTAATATAATTTCTATTTAAAAAAAAAACAGCAGTAAAATACTTTATGTATCTTATGATATTAAATCTCAAGAGAAATAAACTCCAAGACGTTGTTTAGTAAATTTAAAGCATGTCAGTTTTTTAGTTTACAAAAAAGGGGGTGCCTAGAAACATTTATATCTTTAATCTTCTTCTCACTTATGCACTTTATAGTCAATGTTTTTTTCCTTTTGCTTGCCGAAAGTTAATGCTCATTTTTTTATCTTTCCACGATACACATCTCTCTTTCTTTCTTTAAAAAAAGCATTTTTAACATTAAGAACTATCAAAGCGATAAACAATTTAGATGTTTTTTAAGAATAATAAATAAAAGGAAGGGGAATTCAGTGAATCAAGATATGCACGTATGTTGACAGTACATTTATTCGAGAGCATTCGAGTATTGTAGTTTGATAAGAATTCACACATACCCTTTTCTATTGTATTTATTTAAATAACCAAGAGAATTACTGGATTCGATACGCACACAATTTTTTTTTATAAATTAAAATTTTTATCTTTATGGCCTTTTCTGTCATTAACTTCTATAATAATTACAGATGACTATGATTCGTCACGAATTTTGGTGAGACTAATGATTAATTTATTTTTTTAAGGGTGCCAAGTTTAATTAATTGTATTTAAGTCAATGTTGGTTGGGCATATGTTCCACTCATTTTTCTTATTCATTTTCAATCTTATCTAAATTTTATTCAATTTCTAACTACGCCGAAAAGGGCAATATTATGTCAATATTTTTCTAAATTACACTGTAAAAAGTAACTTTCTTATATTAACAAAAAAATTAGAACCTTTTTGAAAATTTAGTAAATTTTCGAAAAAATTTTTAAATATTCGATAAAAATCGTATAATTACTAAATAACTAAATTTAGTAATTAACAAAATTATCCCTATAATTATTACTAAATTTAATATATTAACAAAAAATTCGAGTATTCTCGATTTTTTTTTTGTGAATTCGCAAAAAAATTTGATAATTTACAATTTTTTTCCGAAAATTTTCAAAAAATAGTTGTAAATTTACGAAAAATAGTTGTGAATTTACAACTTTTTTCGTAAAATCACAAAAAAAATCGAGAATTCTCGAATTTTTCGTTAATATACTAAATTTAGTAAATTTACGATTTTTATCGAATATTTACAAAATTTTTTGAAAATTTACTAATTTTTCGAAAAAATTCTATTTTTTTTGTAAATCTAAGAAATTTACTTTTTGTACAAAGTATAGAAATAAAGATGCATTATTCAGTTTAATGTTTCTTTCAGTTAGCAGGACCTATATTCTGCATTTATATCATCTATAACATATCACTTTTATAACCAAACTGTATCGCGAAAAGTACTACCATTTCTAAAAACATTTGTTTTGCGCATGCTATGATATGAATCCTGAATCAGGTTCCAGTTATTAACATGGATACACTACTTTAGTATCCATGGTTATTAATAGTATATTTTTAACGCGTTTTCTCCCCACTGAGAAAAGAAAATTTCGTTTTGCCCATGGGAGCAAAAAAAGAATACCCCAGATCGCAGTTAAACGCTAATTAACGTGCGATCTGGGCCATTCTTTTTTTTTGCTCCCTTGGTTGAAAATGTAACCAACAAAAAAAATGTAATAATTAAAAATTTTTATTTAAGAGTTTCACTCTTTCTTATATATATAGTATTGCGAAGACATTTTTCTTGCGAGAAAACAAAAATACCTAACAAAATTATATACTCAAGTTCACTTTCTCTGATTATATACAAGGATTCTTTTATTTTACTACGCGTTTTCTCGTTCAGTTTTAATTATAACAAAGAGGACGTAATAAAAAATGTTATTATTTGCTAATTTTTAACTAAACGTTTATTTTTTTCGTGCACATAAAACTTTCGGAAGATTCTTTTATATTTATATAAGTAAAAATTTTTCAGTCCAATAAAAAAGTTTTATTTTTTATAACTTTTTCTTCAATTTTACACGATTTATATATAAACTATGAAATAACTTTTTTTTTATTTTAAAAAAAAATTTTGTAAAAATATAATTGTTTTCTTGGAATCATTTAGAAAAGTTTACAACTTTATATATATATGGGTGGTTCCAGTACTTTTCGTACAGATTAGGGCGCACTCATGTCACCGATTGAGCTAAAATTTTAGGGAATAGTTTGGGGTTACAAAAAAGTCACTCAGCCAAAATTTTAGCCCTCTAGCACCTCATGGGGCCGAAATATGGCCGTTTAAAGGTCCAAAAATAGCCTAATTTAGCCCTTTTTTAAAATTACGCCGTTCCCTTAAATTTACTTCAAATTTCATCTTACTGGTCGCATTTTAACCGCTAAAAAGTCTAAATTTTGTAAAAAAATTTTTAGCCAGTTCCATGGAGTCAACTTTTTTTGGCATTGATAAACGTAAAATGAATTTTATTAAAAAAGCTGATTTTCAAAATAATACCGTGGCTTAAGATCAACTCAAAAATACTTCTGGTTGGTTGCAATTTTTTTGTCTACTCAAGACCTTTCAAATGCAACCCTAAAATTTAAAATCGGTGGATTTAAACCGGAGATATTTTGATTTTAGTGGCGGCTGTTTTTGAAAAATGCGTTTTTTTGACATTTTTCGCCACCTGGCATTTTTTTCTAAGTGCTTTAAAATGTCTGAAACTTTCAGGAAAATAAGTTCAATATATGTACTACAAATTTCATAAAAATTTTCTTTGCTTATTTGCCTTTAAAGCCCTTTTTTGACTCATCCAAATTCAACCTTTCCATTTTCCGGAATTTTCCATTTTCCGGCTTTTCCTGTAATCTAATGAAAATGCTGACTCGATTTTTGGATTCCTCGGGAAATTTTACTATAGACCCTCTTTTTTTAGTAATTTTGAACATCACTGTGATGCTGTATAAAAAAAAGAAAAAAGAATTTGCATAAAAATAAAAATAAAATTGAAATTGATAAAATTAAAATTTTTTTTGTTTGTCAATTTTCTAAATTTAAATTTATTTTTATTTTTATGCAAATTCTTTTTTCTTTTTTTTATACAGCATCACAGTGATGTTCAAAATTACTAAAAAAAGAGGGTCTATAGTAAAATTTCCCGAGGAATCCAAAAATCGAGTCAGCATTTTCATTAGATTACAGGAAAAGCCGGAAAATGGAAAATTCCGGAAAATGGAAAGGTTGAATTTGGATGAGTCAAAAAAGGGCTTTAAAGGCAAATAAGCAAAGAAAATTTTTATGAAATTTGTAGTACATATATTGAACTTATTTTCCTGAAAGTTTCAGACATTTTAAAGCACTTAGAAAAAAATGCCAGGTGGCGAAAAATGTCAAAAAAACGCATTTTTCAAAAACAGCCGCCACTAAAATCAAAATATCTCCGGTTTAAATCCACCGATTTTAAATTTTAGGGTTGCATTTGAAAGGTCTTGAGTAGACAAAAAAATTGCAACCAACCAGAAGTATTTTTGAGTTGATCTTAAGCCACGGTATTATTTTGAAAATCAGCTTTTTTAATAAAATTCATTTTACGTTTATCAATGCCAAAAAAAGTTGACTCCATGGAACTGGCTAAAAATTTTTTTACAAAATTTAGACTTTTTAGCGGTTAAAATGCGACCAGTAAGATGAAATTTGAAGTAAATTTAAGGGAACGGCGTAATTTTAAAAAAGGGCTAAATTAGGCTATTTTTGGACCTTTAAACGGCCATATTTCGGCCCCATGAGGTGCTAGAGGGCTAAAATTTTGGCTGAGTGACTTTTTTGTAACCCCAAACTATTCCCTAAAATTTGAGCTCAATCGGTGACATGAGTGCGCCCTAATCTGTACGAAAAGTACTGGAACCACCCATATATATATGGGCACGTCCAGGGAAGAACGACCAGCCGAAAAATAAAAAATGAAAAAAATTTTTTTTTTGTGTCACTTTTTACCTGAGATTTGTGAAACCGCTCCTATTTTAGACATCCTGATGCATTATTTTGATATACGGCTGCTCCAAAGTTGGATTTTTTCATTTTTTTGATTTCAGCTGCCCAGTTCAACCTAAAATAACTCTGAACCATTTAACTTTTTATATATACATATGATTGGGAAAAAGTTTTATTTTTACCTGAACTACTAAAAAAAAAAAAAAATTTTCCATTTTGACATATTCCACTTTTTTTTCTCCTCGACGGTAGCTTTCAAACATCCAGAAAATTTGTTTCGCCATGATTTTTTTCAACTTTTTTCTTCTCAAAATTCACTTCAAAGGGTCTAATTTACATCCTGAAAGTCCTGAGATGTGATAGGCAATGATCGGTCCACAATCTTAAAACTTGATTCTTCCGTTTCCCTAAAAATCCATAAAAATGTTAAATATTAAAGCGTAAAATCATTAAAATACTAAATTTAACCTTACCAAATGATTTCTTCTGTTAAATCTTCACTATCAGGACCACATAAACTTGCTGTAACATATCAATAGGATCATCTAACATTTCTGATGCTAAAACACCCAAGATCAGCCTCGCGTCAGCATCCAAAAATAGAAAAAAACTGAAAAAAAAATGATTCTGGTTAAAAATAACTACAAAAATAATTATAAACTATTAAAAAAGACTGAAAAATATTTAAATTAACTTACCAAATATGTTTATAAGCAAATTAGAACTTTAGAACTCTATGCTGACAAAATCTGGAACCTGGAAAAAAAGTTAAACAAAGAGATTAATTCTTAAATTTTTAAAAAAAGTTTCATAAAAAAATTTTATACTTATCTGATCTCTATTTTCCTGGTGCAACTTCATCTTCTTGATATAAACTAGTACCTGAAAAAAATAATTAACAATAATTAACAACAATATGTGTACATTCTACCAGTTGTTTATAAAATTGAAATTGAAATTATAGCAGTAGACAAAATATTGCAATCAAAGTCTCCTCCTCATGGGAATTAAAAGAAACCAAAAAGAAACTACTTTATCATTTGTTGGTTTCATATTTTTTTTATGCATTCCTGCATGAGGAGATTGCAAATATTTTGTCTTCTGCTACAATTTCAATTTTATAAACAACTGGTAGAATGTACACATATTGTTGTTAATGATTGTTAATTATTTTTTTCAGGTACTAATTTATATCAAGAAGATGAAGTTGCACCAGGAAAATAGAGATCAGATAAGTATAAAATTTTTTTATGAAACTTTTTTTAAAAATTTAAGAATTAATCTCTTTGTATAACTTTTTTTCCAGGTTCCAGATTTTGTCAGCATGGAGTTCTAAAGTTCTAATTTGCTTATAAACATATTTGGTAAGTTAATTTAAATATTTTTCAGTCTTTTTTAATAGTTTATAATTATTTTTGTAGTTATTTTTAACCAGAATCATTTTTTTTTTCAGTTTTTTTCTATTTTTGGATGCTGACGCGAGGCTGATCTTGGGTGTTTTAGCATCAGAAATGTTAGATGATCCTATTGATATGTTACAGCAAGTTTATGTGGTCCTGATAGTGAAGATTTAACAGAAGAAATCATTTGGTAAGGTTAAATTTAGTATTTTAATGATTTTACGCTTTAATATTTAACATTTTTATGGATTTTTAGGGAAACGGAAGAACCAAGTTTTAAGATTGTGGACCGATCATTGCCTATCACATCTCAGGACTTTCAGGATGTAAATTAGACCCTTTGAAGTGAATTTTGAGAAGAAAAAAGTTGAAAAAAATCATGGCGAAACAAATTTTCTGGATGTTTGAAAGCTACCGTCGAGGAGAAAAAAAAGTGGAATATGTCAAAATGGAAAATTTTTTTTTTTTTTTAGTAGTTCAGGTAAAAATAAAACTTTTTCCCAATCATATGTATATATAAAAAGTTAAATGGTTCAGAGTTATTTTAGGTTGAACTGGGCAGCTGAAATCAAAAAAATGAAAAAATCCAACTTTGGAGCAGCCGTATATCAAAATAATGCATTAGGAAGTCTAAAATAGGAGCGGTTTCACAAATCTCAGGTAAAAAGTGACACAAAAAAAAAATTTTTTTCATTTTTTATTTTTCGGCTGGTCGTTCTTCCCTGGACGTGCCCATATATATACAACAAATGAATTAATTATAATTACATGTAAAAATAAAGTTGTAAAAAAATTTTTTTTAACTTTCTGATAGATTTTTATCAAATATTAAATAAAGTTTTACACTACTTTTATTTACAACACATGTAAAAAAATTGCATTACATTGATTATATCCTACCTAGAAAATAATTCAATATTATGTACCTAGAGTATATAAAAAACTTGTCAAAACTTTTTTTAGCAGAAAAAAAAGCTTGATATAACCAACCTACATTTGTTTCTTATCTTTACATTACCAGGCGTCTTTTTTTTTTTTTTATAAAAAAATCAATATTTCAGTAAACATATTTTTGTAATTATCTACCAGGCAGAATGTTCAAAAAAGTTTTCCACTTTACGAAGATGAGTTGGTTAAGATAATTATTAATAAAGCATTTAAATATACATAATCCCCGGAACTTACTTCAAAAAACCGAAAAATTGATAAGATCGTTTTTAGGTTTCCCAGGGTTTATTAACTGAAAATGAGATAAAAAAATGTAACAACTTTTTTAGCCATCGGAAGTCGTTTATTTAAATTTCTAACCTAGAAATATGAGTACGTTGACCTAAACTAAATACAAAATTACACCGGTTTTTTTTTCTCGTCCCCTTGCTATATAATACACTTTTAGGGTTAAAGAGATTAACGGGGTACCTTAATAATAATAATAAGAGAGAAAGTCTAAAGCTTAATTAAATGAAAATCTCGATAAGCACAAAAACTACTCTGTTCAATTACGAATTTAATTCATACAAAGTACTTTATAATAACATTTTCTTTTTTAATTTTTTTTTTCAGGAAACCACAAATGTTGCAAATGTACATTTTTATTTTTTGAACAAATTAAAAAAAAAAAGCTTTTATAATCCATTTAAATCGATTAATATAATTACTAATACATGGATTAAAAAAAATAATAATAATAACTTGGAAAAAGAATAATGCATTAGTGAAAATGACATTTTCACCTCACTAAATCTGCTAAATGAAAAGAATATAATAAACTAAAATTTTAACCTCTTTTTATACACACCGTTTGCTTTTTCGATGCTTTTTTTATTTAATACACAAACTCTCACAAACGTAGATTCTTATGAATATCATAAAAAGTACGCATTTTCCACCCTTTGTCAAAAAAAACTATAAGTGGATTTTTTTTTTTTTAAATTCAGCTACAAGTAGTGAAAAAAAAAATCATATCCCCTTAAAAATTTTTTTTGGTTATGTACGAGAGTGGAAATATTTTGAAACCACTTGAAGATATCCACGTGTAATATTACGTAACAAGGACAATAATAATGATGATGATATTTTGGTTGACATTCATCTATATAAATTTCACCCTCTAAAAACATGTAATCTTAGGGGTTGTGTGAAATTTATAAAAAACATTTATTCTTACTTTTTTTTCGTTAGCTCTAGCTAGCTAGAGGGCAAAATGAGAGAACGATCAACATCATGCTGAGAGACTTTACCAAATTCTTTTACATAAAATATGATCTTGTTAAAAAATAGTTTTTTTTTTTTTAAGGGACGATTTTAATTATCATAATAAAGGAAAAAATGTGCGAATTACAAAATTTCTATTTTTTTTTCATGAATAAATTTATAAGCTTTTTGGGAATTTTATTTCCGTTGACTTGCATAAACCGGAAACTATAAGTTTATAGATATAAAAGAAAATAAAAAATCAGTTTTTTTTTGGCATTGCCCTAGAGGCCATAATAGAGCTCTTTTTTTCATGTATTTATTGAGTGCAAAAAAATTTTTTTTTATTTTGGGTAAAAAAAAATCAATGAAGTTATTGAATAGTTTATGTATATTGCACGTTGTTGTTGTCACGAGGTGTTGCCTGTAGGGCTAACATGAAAATACCAATATACATGAAATTGTACATTGTAAAAAATAAAAATAATAATAAAAAAAGGTGTAGTACCTATCGTAGTAAATATTATTACCTCAGGCTATTGTAAAATTTGGCTTTTTATTTTTTGATCACCATTTTTATTTTACGTTTTAAGAGTGCAAAATCCATTTTTTTTTTATTACCATGTACATTTTTTTTCAGATATTGGCTATGAGGGATTTCCAATATTTAAGCCAGTTCTTGGAAAAACGTACAAAAGTTGGATGTAAAAAAGTTTTCTGACGGAAAAAATTTAAACATTTTCAATTACACTGTTTAAAAGACCCTAGGGGTAAATTTATGAAAAATTCATTATTAATTTTTAATTAAATTTTTTTTCATAAACTTGCAAATGAGTAATAAATCTAGAAGATCCCAAAAATAAAATTAATCTTTGCTGTCAAAGGGTTAGATTTGTGGCAAATTGACCATTATTTTGAGTACATTAACATTTTAATAAATCATGTTCAAGGGACTAAATTTGTATGACAATAAATACGAGTTTATTAAATAAATAATACAATAAAGCAGGTGAACAACTCTATGAATAAAGTTTCGTATTCTCCCAACATAAATTCTCTGTACACACAAAAAAAATCCATCATCACCCTTTTCTTTCAAAAAAAAAAAAAAAAAAAAATCTTAACAATAAAAAAAAAATTCTCATTGTAATTTCGACCACCTAATAATATTTCTATTATGTTTTATAAAATATCTCATGCACTTGTGCGCACGCATGAATTTTTCTGCACCCTTATTATATAGAAATCCCTGAATCTTTTTTTTTTCTAAGTTAAGCTAGCACGTGTCTCTTCGTATTATAAAATCAGCGATGCACGACTTTCGTATATTATATAATATACAATTTTTTGATATATGACCTAAGGATTCACCAATCGGATAAAAATGTCCGTGTGTGTGAGTGTGTGTGTGCATATTATATACACAAAAGATTCCGAGATTAGGATATATAGAGAACCTATAATGTATCATTTTTTTTTTACATTTCTTTATTTTTTTATAATCGTGATCCTCCTGGCTTCGTTCCAACCGCAAAAACCCCAGCATATGGTAGCCGAAGATTATAACCGCTAGTAGTATAACTGCATCAAAAAGCCGCGTGTCCAATTTCTTTCATTATCATTTTTTTATAGCTTTTTAGGGGTTCTTAATACATTATACAAATTTCTACATCGTGCCCTAGATTTATACAATTTTTAAACTAGATTTTTTTTTATATTAGGCAAATTAGTTACGCTTCTAACAACGTATATTCGAAAGTCATCGTATGCAATTAGCTGAGGGATAATTGTTGATTGCCCCTAAGCATATTTTACTCATCGCAGAGAGTGACAAATACAAACGACAAATCCATCTGAGAATGGACATGTCCCAAAAGCTTTAGTTTGACACGATAATATACTCTTGAAAATCCGTTAAGTGACAGAACCACATTTAGACAATTTTAGTTTTGTTATAATAGATAGCCCTAAAGCAAAACTAGAGTCTTAACTTAGGGAGAGCATAATAATCTGCTTTCTCTCTTGATTATCGCTAAAAAGGATTTTAGCCTTAAGGTTACACAGTTGCGATAGCCAAAAACATTGAAAATTTTAGATCAATACAACACAGAAATGCTATTAACACTTTTTTAAATTTAATAGAAAAAATAAAAGTCCTAGAGAGAAGGGTATATTAAAAGTAATCGAGGATAAAATCTCCGGATAGGAAATTTAAATAGTATTCAATCATTATAATAATCATCCTCAACTAAATTTTTCCTCTTATACGCTAACTTTTTTTTTTCACAATTATTTAGTGCTCTTCTTCTTCGACTACTTTTTTTTTTTATTTGAGCGCTTCGATGAATATTTGCTAAAGGGAAAATGTATATCCATGTATGTAGTCCGATAAAGCTCGATGCTATTTTAACATGCTGAGAAGTTGTTTGAATGAAAAAAAAAAAGTTTTTATTTTATTTTTTTGTATGTGTGAAAGAAGAAGGATTGTCCCGTGGGGCAGGGAAAAGGAAGAAAAAAAATAAAAAGTAGTAAAGTAGTGAATTATATGAGGATATACGATGTGTCTTTTTCTCCATCTCTCTCGTTTAATTTATGTAGATAGGTGATCGCGCGCGATCCTAATCACCGTTATATAGACGGACGTATATAACCAGGAAGCTGCTTTTACTGCTGGCTGCTGCTGATTCTTTTGATAGCGAATGTTGGGAAAACTTTGCCTTATCTTTTTAAAAGTCAATTCTTGTTTGTTTATTTTTCGCTTGCTAATAAAAAGAGTTTGTTCATATTAAGACTCAAGGATTTATGTACTCTAAGCCAGTTTTAAACAAGGACAGAAATAAACGATAAGCCTATTGTTGTGTTAAGTTATTTATAGAAATTTTTAAGACGATTAACTTACATATTTTTAACATTCATTTTGGTACACTCGAGTTCAATAAGGAAATTTGCATTAAAAATGGAATTTCCAATCTTAAATTTAAACATTTTTTACTGACTGACGTTTAATCAGGGTCTAGTCAACAGTTTCTTTTTTTTTTTTTTTAAATTTATCTATCATTTCTCAAGAGAGAAATAAATTCTTTTTATTATATCGAAGATAATACGAGTTTTTTATTATATTAGATTTATTTTATAATCACCATCCAGATGTTAAGATCATAATTTAAATGACAAATAAAAAATTTTTTTACTGGGGTTATTTAGGGCTATTTGTTAACGTAATGCAGCTTTTATTTATTTTTAATAACTTTGCTAAAGATAACTTTATGTTTCCTTGGTTGGCAATAAAATTTTATTTTTAAATATTGATCATTTTGCAAAATTGTCCCATGTAAAAAAAACTAAAAATTTTCTTAAATTTAAATAAATTTTCTAAATTTTTATACGGTTCTAAAATTTATGACTTTTACGCATTTTATGAACGTTTTAATCCGAAGAAAAAAAAATTCTATTAAAATACTGCGGTACATCCCTTCGCTGATTGTCGTTTGTTTGAATATAAAAATTTAATTACGTATAAAAAAGAGGGTAAATGAAATTTAATATCTTGAAATTTTACTTGATTTTCAAAAAAACAGGAAATTGTATATTTTTTTTTTTACCAAATCTATTTATTTTTGCACATAATTTAATGTAAATATAAACAAGAGGATTAAACATACATGCAAATACATTTTTTGTTTAAATCTCTTTTGCATAACAATATTTTATTTATTTTTTTTAAAAATATGCAATTTTTATTTAAAGTTACAAACTTTTTATTTAAACTTGTAATTTTCGAAAACTTTTTATTTTTCAAAAAAAAAAACTGTTAAATTGTCTTTGATAACATGCATAAAAAATTTTTTTTCAAGCAATTTACATTTTAAGATTGTTCTTTAAAAAGTCGTCTTTAAAAGAAAATTTTCATAGTTGAAAAAAAAGATAGAAGAAAATCTACTTAGAGGCCAATAAAGAAAGAAAATTGTATTATTCTTTTGTGAGGTTAAAAAACTTTTGGAAAAACTAATTTTTCTATGACCTCATTTTTTCAGTGTGAAAAAAAAATAATTAAGTTCTGACGTTCGATAGTTCATAAATTAATAAATAATCTTTGCACATATATTTAAGCACGTCGATGAAGCTCCATAAATATTAATTAAAAGAGCTAGAAAATAATATATTTTCCTTATGCCCAGGATATTATAGACTATAAATTTAAAAAAAAAAGGATAATTCATTAATACACACTATTTAAATAGTTTTATAAAACTTTTTATTAAACCTGATTAAAGGCGTTCTCTATAAATCTCTTTTAAAACTTGATAACAGAGGAGCGAAAAAAAGTCTAGCAGAAGCAATATGGATGACCAAAAAGAACTTAAACAGATTAGAGCCGAATAAATAATGAGAACGCTTAAGAACACAAAGGGAATAAAAAGTTTTGCCTTAAAATCGAAGAAAAGTTTAGTGAAAAAAAAAACATAAAAAAGATTAAACAAAAAAAAAAAGCTGTTAAGTAGCATAACCTGTGTGTTACGTAATATGTCCAAAGCTCGTAAATATCTGTACGATTAAATCCTGTATATTTTCCTGGCTTTCCCGTGCGAGAGATAGCAGAAGCTATAAATTTCTCGAGACAAAATTTCTATGCAAAAGGTACAATAATAATAATTCAAATTAAAAAAAAAAAAGTGACCTAGATTTTTTTTTTCACGTAAATTCGCGTAAATTATATCGATAATCTGTATTTGACAAGTAATTTTCTGATGACGGATGCTCTTCCCACTCTATACAAATGAAAAGCAATTTCTAGCTCAATTATCTTTTTTATTTTTTATTTTTTCCTCTAGATCATCGTGACGTTAGATTATTTATAAGACAAGTATTTTGAATAAATTTTAAAATAACTCACATTTTTTTTTTTTAAGATTGATCTAGCGAAAAATTAAAAAAATAATAATTAAAAAAAAAATATTATCCGGTGCAAAAAAAAAGTACAACCGCCACGTCACTTCCAACTCGTTAATCAGGATTCGTCTCTTGTACTTTAGGAATTCGATTATTGGATATTTTAATCTATAGATAATAAAAAGAATTTTTTTATTTTCTCTCTCGTTTTTTATATAAAAAAAGCTTTTTTCTATTAAATAATTATTGGAAACATTTTTTTTTTGACATGCAATGATAATTTATTTTTATAACGTCATAAATAATCTAATAACAAACTCTTAAGTACTTTAAACCACAAGTATAAACTTTTTTTTATAAAATATATATTTTTCTTTTCTAACAAACATGAATATTTCTCCTAAAGTACATAAAAAAAAGCCACTTTCTTTCTCTTACTTTTTTTTCTTAAATTCATGCATTTATTGATATAAAAAGAAAAAAAAGTTTGCATAAATTTAAAGTAAAAAAAAAATACTTTAATATTTCTTTTTTTTAGGTTTATTAAGCAAAATTTTAGTGATAACTTATTTTAAGCTCTCTATAATATAGAGAAAAACTTTTTTTTTATTTTTCTCTCCATTTTCTTCTATAAACATAAAACTTAATAAGCTTTATATTATACAAATAAAATATTACAAATGATACTTTTTTTCTTTTTGCTTTCTTTCTAACCCATTTTTTTAGACCTTTTTTTAATCAAAAATTTTCTCATTTTATTGCTTGCGACATAAATTTTGGTTTTTTTTTTTAATTTACAAACTTTTACATCAAATCTCGCGTACTTTTATCGATGCTTGGTCTTTAATTAAACAATAAATAATTAAACTAATTGCGGTGTACTCGAGAGTCAGTAAAAAACGAGCCATCATAATAAAATTATAAAAAAAGTTCTCTTTAATAATAATAATAATAAAGCAAGCTTTTTTTTAGCACAGCTCTTTCATCACGGACACGGAAGAGATTCACTTCTAAATATAGATAAAAAAAAAAGTTTCGAGATGAAAGAAGCCGGATTAAAAAAGCCGAGGTAAATTGCGTTATCTGTTCGTTCCATGCGTATGAGTTTTCTACTTTTCCTCGGGGCTCTGTCGATGCTTTTTCTCTCTAAAGAGTATAATATTTAGTTGTTGCGTAGTCATCGTATCGCCATCTTTGATGATGTACCCTTTTTTTTTAGAATTATACAATTAAGTTAGGGCCAGGAGAGGGGACAAGAGCCCTTTCGCTTGCCTTTTATTTTCCTGTCTAATATTTTTTTAATTGCACTTGGTAATGCATTTCTTTTATTTCTAACGTACTTAGTTTATAAAATATTATTACAAACAAACAAACAACAGAAAAAAACAAGCTTATTATTGTATGTTCGTATCAAAAATCTCAAGTACCAGGTACTACTGGAACAAGAAAAAGAACAAAGTATTTCCAAATTAAATTGACGTATTTTTTTCTCCCATTGTTACTTTATAAATGTCAAGTGTAATAATCATCAAACATTTTTTTTTCCATTCTCTAAATATCGGATTTACGTTTATCATGAATTTAATATCTATTTTTTTTTTTTGAATAAGGGGATAAGCTTTAATCAGCCTTACGCTTGACTAATGTCTGTATTCAGTTACGTAACATGTATGATCTTCTAACAAAGTCATACTATTTTAAGATCAGAGATAATGTTACTATAATAACAGAAAAATGAGATCCTATTTAAAATTTTAATTAATCCCTGTTTTCAAGGTCAAAGTTATATTGAAAAAAAAGAACCTTTTGTAGACGAATTTCGTTTGAAAAGAAAAGGATCCTCGTTATTTTATGAATGTTGGCTCTATCCTGTTTATGGAAGTAAAGAAATAATATGAAAAACTTATTATTATTATTAGTATTTATTTAAGTAAAAAATTTTTCTCCACCCCTTTTTTACTTCTTATTTCTTTGCAAAATATAATCATTGCTAAAAGTACGTACTTGACAACTCCTTGTCTTGAAAAAAAATATATACATTTTGTATAATCTAGCTTTTGCTCGTTCTATAATGTTTTTTTATACGAATCTCCCCCTCCTTTCTCTGTATTTTCAAAAAGAAAACTTTTGGTTTATTTTTTTGATTATATGGATTTTCGTTTGTACATGAAAAATTTATAGTTTGCCTCCCTTTTTTCATCGTTTAATATATCAAAAAAATTTTCTCCGAATTTAAACTCCCATGAAGAACTTTAGCTTATTTTACATTGGGATTTATCGACGTTAAAGGTTTGCACTTGCTGTGATGTTGCCCCAAAAAGCTATCGGTTTAACATGCCTGTTAGGCAAAGACATAAAAGGAAAAGCTCTTCTAGTTCTTTCGCTAACTGATGCTCCCTGTTTAAGCAGATTTTCGAATTCTTGATGCTGGAAGGGTAATCAAACATTGGATAATTGTAATCCCCTTAGAGAGATTGAAAACAGTTAGGTATTACGTTACCTTATGTATATTATTTATGAATTTAAAATATACCCAAATGTTAGTCGAGCCGCGGGGCAAACATTTGATTGACGGATCAGAAGAGCCAATGCACAGGAAAGTACTAAAAAAGACGTTGGATGGGACAGCTGTCAGTTGTTGTGTACACAGGAGCGTTGACATTCGCACTTTTCCATTATTTTACATCGATAAAAATGCAAACGTAAATGCGCTTGACAGGACACGTGTCGATCTTTTCTACAATATTATTGTGATTGGTATTATTACTCAATTCAGAGAGAATTGTCATCTATAGTGTGTTTTTGAGAATATTACGACTCGCTGCTTTTGACAATATCGTTTTATTTCATTTTTTTTAACGTAATTGAGGGTCTATTATTACTAAGCTTGTACTTGTATTATTTTTTTAACAGATAAGTATCAGAAACATGCACCGTGTGCATATAAGGGGAAATAACCTATACGAATTAAAAAAGTTTTTTTTCTCCTTTTTTTTGTTTCCCAGATAACTTTATAAAATTAGTATTGACATGTGAAAGCTTTAGATATTTTAAAAAGTTTTTAAATTTATAAAAGCTTTATTCAATTGACATTAATTCCTGCATTGATTAAAATTTAAACTTTTTAGAGTTAAAAAAAATAGTCGATTGAATAAACTTTCAGAGATTTATTATTTCTATAAATAATTTATTTTTTACTAATTTTAAGTACACTTAATCCTTTTTTTTTATTTAATTAAAAAAAAAAAAAACTTGTTGCATTGGAATTTTTAGGAGTATTTTTTGAAAAATACTAAAAGGTTTTTAAAACGTCAAGTTATTTGACCACAAAAGCTTCAGCATCAATCGAGCAACTGTTGGTGTACTACTGCAGGGTAAGCCACAAATTCGAATGACAGAATTTATCGATTTAGAAGACAAGCGTTTTTGCATAATTTTTTAAACTGCTGTTATATTTGATCTCATTACCAAGTGTTAAATGAGGTCGATTTTTAGTGGAAATATATCAGAGACTTTTTATATTTACCAAAAAAATGCTGATTCGCGCTGTCAAGAGTTTTGTACTTTCATTGAAAACATTTATAATAAATTCAGTTACTTCTTTCAAAAGCAGTTGAAAAGCGAATGCACCATTAATATTAACTGCCAAGAGTTTTGCGTATTTTATTTCATTGCCAAATGTTTTATGCACTTTTTATAAATAAGCGAATTTTTTTCTTACTTTACTGCAGGCAAACACTCAACTTTTGTGTTAATAAAAATCTTTTCTAATTATCTGCATTAACTGTATTTGATTAGTTAATTTTTCAGCAGACAAAATTAATAATTATTGCGAAACACGATTTAAAAGCCCTCGACAGACAAGTTTTGAAAAAGTTAAGATGAATAAGTAAACCCGCATCTGTCAAAACTGTTTAACTGCATTGAATCAACAAATTAATGAAGAAACGCAATAATAAATAATTTCATAAGTTGTAACGAAATAGAGAGAATGTACGAATGCAAGAATAGAGCAAACAAATTAAAGAAAATTGGAATAAGATGTAGAGAGGAGGTGGTGTAAAAGTAGCATCTTCCGGAATTATTATCAACATTATCATATATATTGAAGAAGACAAAACATTATTAAGGCGTGATCAAAACTTGTATATAGTAAATTTCTAACAACAACAAGACTATATAAGATAAACTACTATAATATATTCCATCTATCTAACCTATTTGATTTAATGCTAATAAATTACTATTATTGTTTTGAAATACTCTTGAGAGAGCGAGAGAAAGATTAGCTTTTACCAATATGTCCTTTATGGAAAATCAATGTTCCTCTATTTCCATTTAATCAAAAGGGGATGGACCAAAAAATTATTAAATATATATTTTTTGACCGATTACTTTTTTATCGCGAGATCTACACATCTGTCTTTTCGAAAATATTACGTTTCCTACGTAATTACTATTTAGCGTTAAATATTTTTGGACCTAAGACAAAACGTTGCATGTATCAAATTTCAAGTGTATAAACAATGTTTTGAAATTCCATGCAATTTGGATGCCGTCAAAAACAGGAACCCTGCTAAACTCAGTGTAATGCGAAGAAGACAACGAGACAACATGTGTTTATAGTTTCAAATTGAACATATGGCCAACGACAAATTAGCTTTATAAATTTTCTTATCCGAAATAATAATATTTTAAATAAATTTGTTTAGATTAATCAAGTAATATCCGGTCAAGGCACGTGCAAAAAATTTTTCATAAAATTCAATTGTGGCAAATTATAGGGTTGGTAATATTTTTCTAAATTAACTAATAACCCTAGGAAGCATAAATTTTAATAACTTAATAATACAAAAGTCAGACGTATAAATAAAAAAAATGTATTTCCCCAATGAGACCTTTTGTAGATACATAGAATAAAAGTTGTTGAAAAAAGACTGCTCCCATCTGACGTTCTCGTGTAATGTTTTGAAGGAAAACATTATTAAACATTCATTTCTTTCAACTTTTTCTTTTTTATTTCTTAAGTAAACTTTTATATTATTTATGTAATACACTAGGAAAATATAAATCTGTCAAATTTTAGCCATCCACCAGAAATAACAAAACTGATACCCCTGCCTAATGTCACAAAGAAAATATTTATTTACATTATTGATTTAAATCACTAGAAATAATTATTACTTGATAATAATTGACGAAGGTACACAGTTTAGTGTTGGAGAAAATTTCCAACTGTCGTTAAAGGATTAAATGGTACTCTGTGGAATAGACTTTATACACTCGTTTAATGAATGCTCTATACAAACACACACGCTTTGACCCTTTTATCATTCGCGCATGTACTCGACTACACTGATTTATATTTTTATAAATAAGTTCAATAAATTAAAAAAAACTCTTTTAAGTTTTATTTGTATTTGAAAATTTGGTATAAATTTTAATCATTTTTAGAAAAAATATTTTTTTCGTCAAAAACAAAAGATTTGTTATTTTATTTTTGCACCAAAAAAATTTACAAAGAAAAAAAAGCCAGCTTATGTATACAGAGACGAGTAAAAAAAACGTGTTAAAAATGTACTTGATGAAAAGCTTTTAAGCTGTAGTATTTTAGCAGGTAAAAAAAATAGCTTTTTTTTATAGATACAAAGAGAAAGTCCTTGAAATTGAATTCATTAAGCTCGGTATATATGCAAGTCAAAACCTTAAAGCTTTGTCATAATATAAAGTACGTATATATAAATGTGTCAACTTCATAACATAAATACAAATTGTTTTTTTGAGCAAAAGTACAAAACGTGTTTTTTAATAGGAAAAAAATTTCATAAAGAATATTATACTAGAGATGTGTGCTGTAAGTACATTTTTTTTTCTGCAAAGATATACAAATATAATTTAATTTTAATGTCTAAAGGCAGAAAAAAGAGCAATTACTTTTTTAATTTGCACAACGAAATTCGCAATTAAATGCAAAATCTTACTAAAATTGTCAATAAGAGAAAAGTTTTTTTAAACGTTTTCAGTAACAGAGGCTATTACTTTCTAACATAAAAAAAATCAACAATCAGTAAAAATAAAAACAACAGGTTTTTTTTCTCTATAAAACAAAAAAAAAAATTACTTTGGAAAAAAGCTTTTGTGCTTGCGATTAACGACAAATGTCAGCAAGAGTAAAAAAAAAAAATAGTAACTTTGGAGTTTTCCTCTTGCATAATACAGATTTTTCAGTTAAAAAATAGTAATAGATAGGGTAATTTTCTCGTTTTGTTTACAGAGTATTTTCCTTTTGTTGTCCTTCAATTGCAATGTTAAAAAAAAACAAGCAACAGGTAAAAAGATTGTCTGATGTCTCTATATGTATGAATTTTTTATAAAAAAGAAATGCATTAGAAATGCACGTTGAGGGAGTTAGGTTATGTCTTATAAATTTTTGTAAAGTTAAACCAATGTAGGGCGGTGCGAGTATTCAAAGGAATAAGAGAATTTCAGTAAAAAGCCTTTTGCGTGTGTAGTAAATTTTCCCTTTCTATTTTCTTCAAGTACACAAAGGGCGAAAAAAAAAAAAAAAAAAAAAAAATATATAGTCACTCTATAGAAAATGCATGAACGTCTAGACATAGTCAATATTCGTCGCGTGCGTCTGCACTTTCACATATATATAAAAATATAATAAAATAGGAAAATGCAGTAGTATAAAAAATCTTTTTATATCCATTAAATATTCAATGAATGTGTATTAACATAATCTCTTTTTAAGTGCTTGAAATTATGTGGAAATGTCTTTTTGAGCTTTTTTTTTCTCGAGAAATATGCCTTGTAATTATATTAATATAAATTACTGTTTATGTTGTATCAAAAAGATGTGCAGATAACATCAAAATTATATGATACTAGATTGCATTTTATGTTTCTCACTAAATTATTTTGTTGTTTTATGTGGAACTTTAAATTTTTATTAGTTTTAAGAACATTAAATAATTATTCTTTTATTATACGCTTGATTAATATAAATTTTTTACACTTCAATTTAATTTATAGGTCTTAAAAAAATTATTTTTGACTAAAAACTCATCATTTTATTTGGCTAAAAAGTTTCTAAATGAAAAATCACAAGTTCAGACAAGGCTTTCACGCCCTAAAGATTTCAAAAAATCCCTGTAAAGTATCTCTCGAGAAAAAAAAGGAAGCTTTTACATACGCGAAAATGTCAGTCTAATATTATACACCAACAATACATGCCTAGCTCTGTACGATCTATCAAGTCTCTTGACAGTCTAGATTTTAGTAAATGGTGGCGTATGTGTACGTAAAATCTGGATCTGATAAGCTCACTATAGGCAGCATCGAGATATCAATATAGAATAGTTGCTCATTTTTTCATTTTTTTTTTTTAAACTTTAAATATCCCCACGTATTGATTTTTTTTTGAAAGGGAAAGGTTGTAACTTTCATCCATCATTCCTCACGCACCTACACATAGAGGAAAAGAATGCATGTAACCATTAATTAAAATCCAATATCTCATATTATGAAGAGTATGAAAAAATTTTTCTAATAAAAAGGTGATTGTAGGACGATTTTATTACAGAGTTAGAGAAAATAGAGAAGAGCCTGGATAGTTTACAAAGTAGCCCTTGGCCGTTCTTATATTCCGGGAGACAGTTTGAGGGTCGGCATCGAAGCGTGGTAACCCTAGAGGTACAAGTTAAAACCTCTCGTATTATAATTCTTCTGTACAAAAAAATTTATTTTATTCCTATTGTTACAAATTTATTTACAAATTTTTCTATCTACTTTTTTTATTAAAAATATTGGCATGTCGAGGGTAGAAAATATGACGTTAGTTTGTAGTTAATTTAGTGGTAATAGTTCGATTAAGTTTAAGTGTTAAAAAGATATAATAGGAAATTTCTTTTATTATACTAAAAAAAGGAAACGAACTAGAAAATTTTGAGGAAAAAAAAGGGTCCTTGTTAAATCTAGCAGTATACTTTTTACATGATAAAAGTTTTTCTTTCTTTTCTCAACTAAAAAGATCTCGTTAAAAGATAACTTTTCTTCTCTTTTATCGTGTAAATTAGACGAAAATACTCCATACGAAAGTTAAATTTATGTAAAAAGAAGTGTAATAATCGTCATTTTCTGTCAATGCTAATGATAATAAATATTTTTCTCTTAGGGTCAAACCCCATTTTTATATATTTACAATGACACTTATCGCCAAGAATGAGATTTCTCTATTGGGTATTAAAGATGTTAAAAAAATAACAAAAATACAAAAGAAAAAACGCTGCCAAGTTATTCATCTCAATTTCCCACTACTTTTAAACATTTAAATTACAGTTACGCAAAAAATTAAATATTTTTTTAATAATTTGGTTCGCAAAGAAAGATCTTTATATTATTATCAGATTTCATATTCTGAAAGTTAAATCGACAATTAATCTTGTACGTTAACATTAATCTATCACGACAATTTTATATTCTCAGTAAACTATTTTTTTCTATATAAAGCTTAATTGCTCGTATTAATCAAACGTCAAAATAAATAAGCTTAAGATTTTCTTTTCCTTGTATGCACTCTTAAATCTTATAAGTGAGTACTTAAATATTATTATATACTTTTTTATCCTCCTTTTTTTAACTCTGCAAAAAAGATAATTGAATAAATTGTTTTTTTTTCGGAATTTTAATACGCGTGAAATTATGTCCCCAAAAAAGAGGGGACTGGAAAATATTTTTCAATGATTTATACTAAAAAAGGTATCGAAGCGTTTATCACATAAACAATTCTTTCTAATAATTGAAACTGACCGTTACGAATTTTATATAAACTAAAAACGGCCACAAAAGAATGTTTTATTACACTCATATAATACAAAAAATTTTTTTTGAAAGAAATCCAATCATACGCTTCGATACTTTAAACTATTACTGATGAAAAGTTTTTTTTTCTTTCATTTTATATTTAATGTGATGAAAATTCTATATCTGTGAATTTAAGAGATGTTTTTTTTAAGCTAATTTGGATTTTTTGAGCTTTTACAAGTGTTTAATTAATTTTTTGTGGTAAATTGAAAATTTTTTTACATTTTTTTAACGGTTTTTTAAATTTTATGAATAAATAAATTCGAGTATTCTCGATTTTTTTTTGTAAAGTCGCAAGAAAAATTGATAATTTACAATTTTTTTCCGAAAATTTACTTAAAATAGTTGTAAATTTACGAAAAATAATTGTCGATTTACAACATTTTTCGTAAATTCACAAAAAAAAATCGGAAATCCTCGAATTTTTCGAGGATATACTAAATTTAGTAAATTTACGATATTTATCGAATATTTACAAAATTTTTTGAAAATTCGCTAATTTTTCGAAAAAATTTTTTTTTTTTTGTAAATCTAAGAAAGTTGCTTTTTACAGTGTATAAATTATTATTTTTGAAAATTTTAGCACGACCATTTCTGGGAGTTATTATTACTACTGGTAATAAGATAAAAAATAATATGATAAAATAAACTAAAATAACTAATCGTTGTCTTTACCGCCGTTTACCCGCGCTTTTTATGAAACATTAAATTTTGGTACCGAATTTTGCAATAGTTGATATACTATCGATAGCGCATATTCACTCCATAAGAATATTTCCATCCCAGGATTTTGGGTAGTAAAATTTTAAACCCTTTAAAATTAAATATTTATATTTTTAAAAGATAAAACTCAGACTGTAAGTCACGAGCACTGGATCTTAAAACTGCAATTATTTACATAAGTAAATAATAATTAATACAGTGAAATACTCTAATTTATTTATTTTTTAATTCAAAACACAAACAAAAAGGAAAATACTAAACAGTTGTTTATTTTTTTCAGTTAAAATTATAATAAAATTTATTCGAAAACTCAAACATGCCTATTTACCGAACCGAAACTTATAGAGAAAAACTTATAGAGCGAGAAATTCAAAAAAAGAAAAGGAGGCATTCCCCGCGAGAATTTCTTTAACTAAACAAATAAGTTACATTATAGATTTATTTGTTTTTCAATCAAATCACACACATGTCGATTCGTTCACCCCCACAGCAAAAAAATAGAAAAAAAAGCAGCACCCCCAAGTTTTATAAATAAAATTAAATATACGAATTTATACATAAAAATTAAAGCATCAAGGGTGAAAGCCAATATACATTCGTGCATTTGTTATTTATAATATCATTTATTTTTTAAGAATGGACCATATACCCTTCATCTATTTTATTTTTTACCCTTAAAAAAATAAATACTGTCTGCTACATCTGTAACAAGTCAAATATATCCTTTATTTTATTTATTTGCATACATATATTAAAGATAAAGAATTTTTTGAATCAAGTGTCAACTATAAGAAACTTTTAAGCATTGAAAAAAAAACTTTTTTGTCGGTTGGGCCTTTAGGCTATTGAGATTGTGCGCAAATACACTTAGTTTATATAAATTTTTCTTTTTCTATATCCGTATTACCAAGGGTCGTTTTCACAAAGGGTATACTTTTAGTGAAAATAACGAAAAAAAGAGCTTAAAAGCTCAAAAAAAGGGGGATTTTTTCTTTTTTTTTTACGTATTATCATCAACGGTGAGATAATTGAACTTTTTTTATATCTTCTTTTTCTTATTACAGGCGATTTATGCTTTTCGTGAAATATTTTAGGTTATTATTTTTTCCTCCCTTTTTAAGTAGGAAAATACGATTTATATCAAAGATCTAGGACCTAAAAAAAAATTATTTATGTATCAATTAAAATTCATTAAATTTTCTTCATAAAAATTAATGTTTTTATTTTGATACATGCAGGGTTTATAACTAATAAAGCCAATAATAGATATACCCTTTCAATAAAAATATTAAGCCACGTGCCAACTGCTGTTGTTTGTATTAAACTTTTTTTTTTAGACTAATAGCGTAACAAACGAATTTTGATTACTGGTTTTTATTTTTTTTTATGCAATATCAACCCCCCCGTTGTTAAAATTAAATTGAATAATAATTGAAAAAAATAAATTTGATGTTATAATTTTATGTATTAAAAAAAATGTAATAAACTTCCTACTTTATCTGTGTTCTATGAAATAATATTCGTTGTAATTGTTAATAAAAGTTTTTTATTGGAAAATAAAATAAAATATATTTTAGTTTTTTAATTTCAAATTGTTTATTAAATTAGTTATTTTATTTACATTTTACAAAATGTCATTAGTTTTTATTTAAAATTTACAAATAACAAAATAATTAAAAAATAAAATATCGATTGACAATTGTTTGTTATTAAATATTCATTTCAAATTTATGCATATTAGCCCAGACATTTAATGCCTTTTGGACATTGAAATCAGTAAATTGCTAAAATAAATTTCAGGATTTATTTTCTTATTAAGCACCCAGGCTAATATGCAATGAAATGATAAAAATAATAATTTTTTTCTATTTTATATTCAATTGATACATGACGTTTGACATTTATAATTACAAACAACAATGCATTAATAAATATTTAATTCGAGAGAGAGAGCAGAAACAAATTGAAAATGAAAATAGTTACGGTCAAGACGGTATAAAATTGAATAGTAGCTCTTTTGGCGTCTATAAAGTTTAATTGCAATGCAGAGTGATATATGCGATTCCTCCTCAAAATTTAATATTTGCCGAATAAGCAATTCCATGTTGGTTATTAAAAAATAGTAAATTGAATTGTAGGTAGAAAGAGAATAGATGAATAATTTAAAAGCTGGTATATAGTCCACTTAATTTAACTGAGAGATAAAGTCGTTGAATATTTAGTTATAGAAATAAATCAACTTGTTAAGAAGGAGTTATAACTCTGCATCAAAACAAATAATATACAAAGTTTTACTTTATACTTGTTTATGCTCCCTGCTGCTATCTGCTACTGCTATAATTTGCTTTATATTATTCAAACTCGTGCATACACACTCATTCTTATGATATAACCTTGTTTAGAATATTCAAATCTTTCTAACCTTATTTTATTCAATTTTCATCAGAATTTTATAATTTTCAAGAAAATCTTGAAAACTTGGATCAATCTAATTATACTGTCAACAGATTTACATACATTCAAGGGATTTAACATTTAATAGCTTTTAAATTTTTTTAGAGTGAAAAAAAATAATAATAAGAACTAAAAAGATTACGTCAATCGTATGACATTAAAGAAAATTAGAGAAACATCAAGAAGAAGTTGAATATTATTTAAAACGACATGACAAAGTGACAAAAAGATGACGAGAAAATGAAAATTTCATAAAACAAAAAGTAAGAATAACGATTACTCTTATTATTATTGAGTGTCGGGTTAGCGATAATAAGAAAAAGTAAAAAATTATTTTAAATGTCTTTTCAAAAGTCTTAAATCGAAGAAAAGTTAAAATAACGTCTGGTACCCAGATAAGCTTTAACTAAACTACAATATGAGTTTTGAAAATTTCAACAAAAGAAAATAATTGACTGGAGTTAAATAATGTACACTTAAACTTTTAAAATTTAAATTGACAAGGTTCTTTAACATCTTTAGTTTTATTATCTTAGCTAGAATTAATATTTTTTTCTCTTCAAAGCAATTACTTTTAAGTACCTACCAATTCCAAAAATAATTAGCATTTTCTTTAATAACAATCTAAATGCTATTGTTATATGCAAATAATAACAATGAAAAAAACTTGTCTAATTAAATTTAACTAAGTTTTGCGAAAAAATAAAAGTCTTATAAAGAAATTCAAGAGTTTTAATGCGTTGCTCTCTTGGTATCTCGAAGCTTGGTCATCAGTTGAAATTTACTCGTTACGGATAAATCATTGTAATAAGCAATATTCGAAATAAAAAATATTTTTTTAAGCCTTTAAATTGAGTTATTAACTTTTCTCACGATGAACTTGCTTATTTGTACTGTATAAGGCTAACTTCTATTTTAAACATTATATACTTAAAAAATATCGTGAGAGTAAACACACACCTGTATTTACAAGCGTGTAACATCCTTTATTATCTTCTCTTTTTTTGTATTTTTTAAAATTATTCCTTTCTTTTTTGTTTAAATTGTTATTAAGACCTCAAACTTTGTATTAAAATACTTTTTTTAACATGCTAATTATTTTTCATTTTAATGATATACCGTCATTTGTAGATATTGTCTGACCTATATATATATATATATTATGCACTGTGAAAAGTAGCTCTCTTAGATTTACAAAAAAAATAGAATTTTTTCGAAAAATTAGTAAATTTTCAAAAAATTTTGTAAATATTCGATACAAATCGTAAATTTACTAAATTTAGTATATTATCGAAAAATTCGAGAATTCTCGATTTTTTTTTGTGATTTTCCGAAAAAAGTTGTAAATTCACAACTATTTTTCATAAACTTACAACTATTTTTTGAAAATTTTCGAAAACAATTGTAAATTATGAATTTTTCTTGCGAATTCACAAAAAAAATCGATAATACTCGAATTTTTTGTTAATATACTAAATTTAGTAAATTTACGATTTTTTTCGAATATTTACAAGTTTTTTCGAAAATTTACTAATTTTTCTAAAATTTTCTAATTTTTTTTGTTAATACAAGAAAGTCAATTTTTACAGTGTATATATGCATTTTTTTCCAATTTCCAAACTAGCAAGAAGTAATTTTACAAATAAAATCTCTTGTTTTTTTTTTTTTTAATTTTCTTGAACAATACTTAAACCCTCTTAAGCTAAAACGGTAAATATAGATCAATCTTATGCATAGCGTCATTTAAATTTTTATTACATAAAGATAATTTTTATTGTTCTCGTTATATTATTAGTGGTTTTTATTAAAATCCACATACGAACACACAGCCTGTACTTTTATATCGATTTAGGAATCAAAAAAATAAACGTTAAAGTAAAAAAGCAGATTAGCAATTTCGTGCACGATATACTTTTACAAGGGAAATTGCTAGCTACATAAACAGGCTATTTAATTCAATCTTATAAGGATCAAAAAAGTATACTTTGCAATACGAGCCCCCGGAAACTTCCAAGATATTAAAATTTCAATGGAAAAAAATTAACATTTCACGGAGAAAAATATTTTGTACATTTTACATGGTTAGTTTTTGTAAATAGAAGGTTAGTAAATAGTACAAAAAAAAATTTGTAAATTTTACAAATATTATATTTGTCACAATTATCAAAAAATCAACTGTTGAAAATATAACCTTATAAAAATAAACAAACAAATATTAAGGTTATAAAGCGTGTTGTATCTTTTTATAATGGATAATTTTGTGAAAAATATTTTGTCATCGTGGGAATTACAGAATTTAATTCCTGTATTTCAAGGTAATCATAATGATAATTAATTTTATGAAATAAATATATTAAGTGCATGTGCATGTTTTAATATTTAAGAACAAGGTATAGATAAGTTTGCCTTCGAAAATTTATCTTCTGAAAATATTGAAAAAATTATCGTACAAGAGGGTTTTAAAATTAAGTTTTCAGTCAATTATAAAAATTTATATAAAAAAAGTATTCCGAAAAGCGTTTCATTGATTGATACATATTCTGATGCTGATAAACAGTTAAGTGGAGTTATTGAAAATTTTGATACGAATGAAAATAACGTTCCTCAAGAAGATTTAACTTTAGAAAATGATTTAGATAAAGAAATACTAGAAGATGAACCAGAAATATTACCGAATAGCAGTAAGTTAAAATAATAAATTATGTAAAATTTAATTTAATAGAAACAAAAATAAAAGCATACAGGTAATATTTGAAATATTTAGTTTTAGTCAACGAAAATGCAGAAATTATAAAAATTTTAAAACAGAAAACTAAAGGGATCGAATTAATTGAAACCATAAGACAAGAGAAAATATTAAACAGAAATTTATTAACAAAAATACTTGTGGAAACAGAATTAGACAAAACTATCGACTCAAATTTCTAGTAAGTTTTTTATCAAAGTATTTTTATAGTGCTAATAGTATATAAAATTCGTTGTATCATTTAATTTTTTATAACTCTTTTTTTTTATGACGTTTTTATGATTTTTTATGACGTATATTACATTTTTTTATTTAAACAATTTTTTTTAATTATTCTGACTAATGATATTGCATAATTAAATTCTTTTATAATATTGTATTTATTTTTTAGTATATCTGGTACAAGATTTAAAGAATTAGCAGCTGAAATCAAAGAAGCTTTCCCTAATGAAGATATAAATATATATTATGTTCCCTCAAAAAATAGCAAAAATAAAAATAAATCAAGTGCTCTTGGATTATTGCAGGGTTATTACTTTAACCGCCATAGGAGTTTAAATAGACTTCATTTAATTCAAAAAAGAAAATCTAAAAAAGGTAAAAATACAAAAAATACACTGTAAAAAGTAACTTTCTTAGATTTACAAAAAAATTGAATTTTTTAGAAAAATTAGTAGATTTTCAAAAAATTTTGTTAATATTCGATAAAAATCTTAAATTTACTAAATTTAGTATATTATCGAAAAATTCGAGAATTCTCGAGTTTTTTTGTGAATTTACGAAAAAAATTGTAAATTCATAACAATTTTTCGGAAATTTAAAATTATTTTTTGAAAATTTTCGAAAAAAAATGGTAAATTATCAATTTTTCTTGCGAATTCACAAAAAAAAATCGAGAATACTCGAATTTTTTGTTAATATACTTAATTTAGTAATTATACGATTTTTTTCGAATATTTACAAATTTTTTCAAAAATTTACTAACTTTGAAAATGTTCTAATTTTTTTGTTAATATAAGAAAGTTATTTTTTGCAGTGTATTTTAAACTAATGAATGGTAAATTATGTAATTATATTTGATTTTAGCCATAGGCGAAGTTCAGCAACAACAAGCATTATATTCTGATGACTTAGATTGGTTACTTTACAACAAAGAACCTTTTGATTTAGTAAAAGCGAAGTGGAGTACTACTCACGAAGCAAGAGAACCTTATAAAAAAGCAGCTATTGAAGATTACTATGCAACATTTAAGTGTCTCAAAGAGCCTAATGCACATGAGCTGGTAATTTTTATTTTTCAATATTTTAAACATAAATTATATTTTATAAAAATATTTTTTTAATTTTAAATGTTAGATTGAGATTGACTTTATCTTTGAAACGAGCAAAGAAAATAATTTGTCATCTGAACTTGAAAAAAAGTGGCCAAAACTTGCACCGTCTATCATTGAAATAGCAAAAAGAAAGAAAGATTATGTCTTGATTTTAAATGAATTTAATGAAAATGAAAAACTATCTAAAACTGGTTTGTTAATTAAACTTGTAAATAATTCTCTTTTTAAAAAATTTTATGCTTATATAAATATTTTCAGGAAAAAATGACTTATTGGCATTACTAATTTTGCCATACATATTAGGATTAGCAAATAAAAATAAGTCCAAAAAATCTGGTAATCACTTAGCAAATATTTCATCGACAGACGTACAAAATTCATTTTTATATCATTCTGAGGTACTACTTTATTTTGATTTTGTTAAAATAGACTTTAAAAATTTTTCTACTGCATTCAATTTTCAAGTAGTAAATTTACTATCAGATAATGAAATGAACTCAAAAATTTTTGAATAGTTTTTGCTTTTAAAAATAATTACTGGTATTAATTAATTAAATTATTTTCATTTAGCAACTCTCTGATTTTGAAGATTTTCGAAGGGAAAAAAGAATATTGTATGCTAAATTGAAAAAAACAATACAGCCTTATGCCGTTATAATAGGTCCTCTAGATAACATATGTTCCTGTTTTGTGCAAATCGATGAACATCGGCATTATACGGATACTCCAATCAAAGCCATTAAAATTTGTTTTGAAGCATTTTACGCATTTGATCTCAAATACCCTATCGAAAGCGATCACGTTTGGCAGTTACTTGAAGTAATGATTTACAACTTAGCAGATACTGAAACTCTTTGTAATTCAGCAAAAAAACTTCATTCTGATTTAAAAATGCTTTGTCCTGCAGCTTTTGTATAGATAAAAAAACTATTATTGGAATAGAAATTTTTTATCAGTTTCCTTTGATAAAGAGAAAAAATAAAATATATAAGTAGTCAAAATGGATTTAAATTTTCTTAAACTAGAAAATTTCGCTGCTAAATTAACTTTGTATTTATACAGCTGTGCTAGCTTACCTCGTAAAATAGTGCAAATATTTATTGATATTATTCTCAATTTTCTCTATAATGAATTCATTCCTTGTTTTCAAAGACAATTACACGAAAAATTCAAAATAAAACAAAAACTGACTGTTGCAGATATAATAAAACTTTTGAAAGATAATGTACGCTGCTTTGATCGTTTGTCTACCGAATATAAACGATTTCAGTTTTATGAGGATAAAGGATGGCTAAAAAAACCAAAACAAATAACTATAGGTAGAACAGATGCAGAAAAAAAAGTTAATAACGTTATAGTATCTGAATGCAAGAGGGTAGTAGCATCATATATTCCTATTCAAGAAACTTTAAAAATGTTTTTGGAGATGCCTGGAATGTTAAATAATATTCTTACATACGTAAAAAATTTGAAAGATGAAGAAACTATCATTTCTAATTTTATTCAAGCTGAATTTTGGAAAAGTAAAGTTAAGGTTCACCAAAATAAAATAGTGCTACCTTTATTTTTTTTCTTTGATGATTTTCAATCAGGAAACTCTCTTGGAAGCCATGCTTCATGGAGCAAGGTAGGGGGGTTTTATATGTCTTTGCCTTTCCTGCCTAAAGAAATAGTATCTAAAATTATGAACGTTTTTACTGTCATTTTATTTTATTCAGAAGATAGAAAAACATTTGGAAATATCTCAATTTTTAATCAGTTTATACAAGAGATGAATAATTTGAAAGATAATGGGTTAGAATTTGATGTCGATGGCAGTAAGATAAAACTTTATTTTGAGATTGGTTTAATTCTTGGAGATAACTTAGGTCTCAACAGCGTGTTTGGCCTAAATGAAAGTTTTCAATCCAACTTTTGGTGTAGAATTTGCAAAGCACCTAAGGAAATGTGCAAATTTTTATTAGAAGAAAATCGTAACATGATCAGAAATGAAAATAATTACGAGAAAGATATAAATAAAAATTGCCCTCATTCAACAGGTTTAAAGGAACGCTGTATTTTTCACAGAATCATAGGCTTCCATTTCTGCATGAATCAGTGTGTGGATATCATGCATGATATTTTTGAGGGCGTCGCAAATTACGTATTAAGTGCCCTATTAAATCATTATATTTATAAAAAAAAATACTTTTCTTTAGAGACCTTAAATTCTAGAATAGAAACTTTTTCTTATGGGTTTGAAATTTCAAACAAACCACAGATAATTAAAGAGAAACACTTGAAAAAAAATAAATTGAAAATGTCAGCAGCCGAAATGGCTTGTTTTGTTAGATATTTTGGATTAATTATTGCTGATTTAATACCTGTAGATGATGAAGTTTATCAAATATATATTTTGCTTCGCAAAATAATAGATATTGTTACTTCTCCAAGGATAATTAAGGAGCATGCTAATATTTTGCAGTTTTTAATAAAGCAACATAATTACTTGTACATAAAATTTTTTAAATATTTGAAACCAAAGTTTCATCTAATGACGCATTATCCTAGAATTATGCTATTGATGGGGCCATTAATAAGATTATGGAATATGAATTTTGAAGCATTCAATCATGAGCATAAAAAGACGGCGAATTCAACTTCTAGCAGAATTAATATACTTGAAACAATGGCTATAAAACAACAGCTTCAATTTGGATATCTTACACAATTTTCAAAAGCTGATGAAAATCTTCCATATGGACCTGTAAACAAACTTACCAATAATGACATTCTAAAATTAAAAAAATATTTGGATGTCAATAATGTATTTAGCATAACATGGTTTAAAAAATTAGGTAATAATTTCAGCGAAGGTACAATTATAGTGACTGATTTAGATGAAGAAGGGCCATTTTTCGGCCGAATTTCTAGAATATATATTAAGAAAGATGAAATTTTTATTCTTTATGATGAAATAAGCATTATTAATTTTAATGATCATTATCATGCTTACGAAGTAAGCATCCAAAAAAGTCAAATGCTTATGAAAGCCGGCGATTTAATAGATTTACCACCATGTCTTCTAGTAAATAAAAAGAATACTTCATTTTTAGCTTGTAGACATATAATAATATAGTTACATATAATATTAATCAATAAAATTTTGTTCAAAGTTAATTATGTTTTTTATATTGTTCAAATTAATTAAATATTTGTTTAAAATTTGTTTATTATAATATTTTTCTAATTAAATAAAATGTCTTTTAACTTGTTTAATGTTTATTCTTTACTTATATTTATTTAAAAATCATTTATTTACTTAATAATACAAAAAAAAAACATTTCTTTAAATTACAAATTTTTTTTGTAAAATTTACAAAAAAATTTTGATTTATTTACAAATAAATTTTAGTAATATTGAAATTGGTTATATTTACAAAAAAATTTCAACATTAAATAACAAAAAAATATAATGTAAATAATACTAGTATTTTTGGTTATATTTAACAGTTTTTTTTCTCCGTGATTATTAAACGGAAGTTTACAGAAAATTTTTTAATTTTACAAGAATAGCATCGTCTTTTGACATTCAAAGTCTGCAATTACCTAAAAGGCCTTGATAAGACCGGCGAAACTCCAAAGAACGACACCGAGAGTTTTTAAGAACTCCCCTTTGGGCGCCACTGCCACTCACATAACGTAATGTCCTTCGTACTACGTGATATTCATTCCATATGTTTGTATATTTTGCGTGATATATGCCACATAAAAGTTACCTAGCTGCCCGACACGAAGACGAACTTAAATGCACGTGTCTTCGAATAAACGTTTTTTATTATTATTAAAAAAAAAGGTTTAACTTTTTTTTGTTACTGTTGGGAAAAAAGAGATTAGTGATAAAAAAAATTATATTATGTTATTAATTACAGTTTTTATATGCATATGGAGAGTTAAACCTTGTAAAATCAAAACAGTAAAATGAAAAAAAATGTCATAAATGTGCGATTTTTATCAAGGTGTAATTATTTATAAGTAAATGCACCCTCTTTAAATGCGTGCTTTAAAAAACAAGCAGGATTCTATTTAGGAAAAAATCGACTTGGAATAAAGATTTTTTCTCAGACTGTTTTTTAAAGATGAGAATCTATTAAATTAAAGGTCAAAATGTGTGAAACTCTTTTAAAAAATTCAAGAGGTTTCTTCTTTTGAGATTATACATTATGTATGATGTTCACGCCAACTCGTTTCTTGGCCTTTTTTTTTGGAATAGCATTCATTATTTACACTTTTTTACACACCTAAATTTTACTTTTATGAATTAAAGATTTTTATTTCTCTTAATGATAAAACTGTAGGTTTAATTTTAAAAACCTATCGTTTAAAAAAAATTAAACAATAAAATTTTATCAACATCGAATTTACTTAAGCCCACTCAGTTTAATTAATATAACTAATTTAACCTGGGCTATTCAAACATCAAAAAAGTAAAAAAATAGGACAAGTAAGTATAAAGATTATAATGTTAGGCCATGAAATCAATTAAAAAATGATTAATTAATATTTATCAAAAATAGAAAAAGAATAAAACTTATTATATTTATTATTTATACTGAACTCATTATATATTAGTTTTTATTTAACCTTCTTTAATTATTAATTTTTATATTACTCAAATATTATATGCTAGATCCAACAATTCTACGGTAGTTATATGTAAATACTTTGTATGCGTGTAGTTCATAAATAAATAAAAAATAAATTTAGGTTTTTCATAATCTAACTGAATAGAATTTAGCCCAATTTAGTACAATTAATTTTGCGGTTTCAAGTTTAGAAATTTTATAAATATTGCTAACATTATCCCTGTATACAATAATTTGTGAATTTGTATTAATTTATCGCAATAAATAAATATCTTTCAAAGTAGAAATTATTTTATATTATGTTATTAAATTTGAATCTATTTAATTAAATTTCAACGTTTATTTTAATGTTAATAATGCGACCTATCTATTTTAATTGTCTGATTATTATGAATATAACGGAAATCGCATATTATTTAAATATTAAACAGGATATTGGTTAAATTACGGATAAGTAAATCTGCCAGAATCAATATATCCTATTAGATTATCGTATGCAATTTTTCATTGTTTTTCTCATGCAAAACAATTCACTTGATTACGTATACAAATCATTTAAATACTAAATCTGACTGGTTTTTTGTTAAATTTTTAGGTCCTAATTATTAGAAAATTTAAAATTTAATTAAACCCTAAACTGTCTTATCAAATAGGTGTTTTTTTGCAGGAAAGGGCAGATTCGCTCATGTAAATTTTTGGTTCCTCATATAGAGTCATTCGTTTTGAGACTTGGATATTCCCAATGATGAGTACGGAATTTTAGAGAGGCATGTGCATTTTTAGCACATTCTTTGCAGGATTTGGCAGTATCTTCGATTTCATTGTCAATACCAGGCCAATAGACATAGGAACGAGCGATCCCTTTCATTTTAACAATGCCAAGATGAGCTGCATGAAGTTCATCTGTGATTGATTTGCGATACAGTTTTAGAATGCCTACTCTATGCTCAATTTAAAGACACCCTAAAGATACAGAATATTTTGCTTCTGGTTACTTGTAACCGTGACGTTCTAGAAGTTGGACATATTCGAGTAGTTTGACTAGTTTCCCTAGATCTGAATATTTCCTCGTTTCAGCAGCAATTTCCTCTACTTGTAGAGGTAGTTTTTCAATTGGATGATGTCTGAATTCTTCAAAGTCATCTAGATCCACTATTTCCTCCTCTTTATAGACTGTTAACTTGCGTATGCTGTCAGAAGGCTTATTAGGCAGTGGCAGGCAAGAAAGATAGTCTGTGTTTATGTTATATTCTATCTTTTGAACTGGACATCAAAATTAATGTTCTATATGAAGTCTGCATAATTAGCTACTATACTTACGCATGCATTGGAAGTGACTTCTTTGGATGAAAGATTTGCGTTAGGTGCTTATTGTCAATTATGAGTGCAAAGTAACGTGCATACAAGTAATAGAAAAACTTTTGTATACTCCGAACAGAAGTCAAAGCTTCTTTGTCTATTTGTGGATGTTTTTGTACAATCTTAGTAAGTGTGCGGCTAGCATATGCAATAACTCTTTCAGTTTCTTCGCGTAATTTGTGAGACGGTTCCAAATCCAATTTTACTTGCGACATTTGTTATTAGGTCTGGATCATATGGCATCAGTACCTGAGGGGAGATTAATAGATCTCTTACCTCGTTATAAAATTTGCAGGCCTCTTCAGACCACTTAAGCAGCATTATTGTGTCATTATTACTATTAATTACCATATCTCTAAGTGGGTGGTTTCTAGTTGAGAGATTTGGAATGAAAACGCTATAACAGACAGCCTTATCTAAAAAGAATTGCAATTCTTCTATTGTTGATGGTCTTGGTGCATTTTTGACGGGATCAATGTGTTTATTCGATTTATGAATGGCACTTTGATCAGTTTTGTGATCAGGAAATTCAATTGAGTCAGCAAGAAATGTATACTTATTTTTGTTTAATCGAAAACCATGTGCTTTAAGTTTTTCAAACAGGCTTATGAGGACATTAAGTAATTCCTCAAAATTTTCCGAAAACACTATAATGTTGTCAAAAAATATTCTGACGCGTTTGACACCTTGCAACACCTCTTCTATTCGACGTAGCCATATCCCTGGTATATTAGCAGCTCCATAAACTGCTCGTTTTGGACAGATTAAGCCGGGTGTAGGTGTATTTAGAGTTAGTAAGTGGCTAAATTCTTCTTCTGCAGGAAGATTTGTATACGCATCAGTCAGATCCAGGTGACACTGAAAGTCACTTTTTATAAATAAGCTAGATATAAAATTTTATTTTTATTTTACTTGAGAAAAAAGAAAATAGCTTTTATAAATAATTTTAAATATATATTAAAACACGATTCTTAACTTTAAACTTTTTTATAAATTTATTTTACTTATACATAAAAACAAACTCAACTATGTTTATAATATCGGAAATCCAGATAATATAAAAAAATTTTCATCAAACTTTCTTATACTTATTATTTTTTCTGGCTTACATAAAAGATAAAAACAATTTAAGAGGGAGATCAAAAAACAAAACAAAAAAAAGCCCTTGCGAATAATACAGATTTAAGTATTCATGAGTTTATCTCTCTATATAATTTTTTTTTCAGACTTAGACTATGGATGATATTTTTCTTTTCTTGTGTATCGTAAGTTTTTCACACATTTTTATAATCAATGCATATAAGTTTGAAGAAGGGTGATTTAACATTAGGATTTATTAGGGGGTACTTATAATAAACTAGGGTGGGCTTTAAAACCTCATTGATTTCTCTTGGGGTTATGAGAAAGAAAAACAATATTAATACCAAAAGGTCTAAATGCAGTTTGCCTTTGATTCCATCACGCCTTCTGCTTTTTATGAAATTCAAAAACTAAAGATTCCCGTTGCGGTTCGAGAAAGTATTTTTAGTATTAGGTAAACATGTACAAAAAAAGTTTTGCCAATTTCAAATAACTTTTCTTTTTTTTTACTAGCATATTTTTCACACTTTTATTTACTCTTTTCGAATGTACATGTGTGTAAGAGAGGGTGTTAAGAAAGCACTATCGTTCCTTTTGTACTTGACAAATTACGTTTGTAGTTTTTACGAGTTTTTTTTTCTTCTTCAAGAGGGTATTGCATTATAAGTTTATACGTAAAAAGAAAAGAATCCAACACGCGTGGATTAACTTACAGACTATATTCCTCGCGAAAAAAAAACCAAAATGTTACTATATAACTTCCCTTTTTTTTCATTTATATAGAAAACTTGAAATTGCTAGCCCTTAGAAATGTGAAAAGTTTTATGAGGTGTTTTTACTGTGGCTTGGAAAAAAAAATAAAAAAACGTCTAATAAGGTATTATTTTCCATGTGTGCGTAAAATTTTTGTTACGTAAGAGAAAGAGCACACGTGTGATTTTATAATACGGAGACGCTAATTAGTAACATTTTTTATAATTTGTATTGAAGTGTTAGGTATACATATCTTTTGACGACGACGTTAAGTACTAACTGGTAATTGTGTTATAACGTACCTGTAACAAACAAAAAAGAAAAAATAATTAGTTTATATATTTTTACCATGTATGTAATAAGAAAAGTTATAATTTGTTATTAGGGGAGTTGGGAGCCAAAAAAGTGTAACAAATTTTTAATTGAAACTTAGGTTAATTTAATTAATAGTTTTTTAACATATAGCTGACAAAAATTAACTCGATCAAACTTTAAAATTTATTATACGAAATTGAACAAAATTTAATTATAAATTGTTGAATAAAAAAAAATCATAAATTATGTACGCTTCATAAACTGTTTGTATCGAGCAGTAACGCAATGTGCTTATCTAAAACTATTTCTGTAAGGAGAAAAAGTGAGAAAAGTGGGCTTGCATTAGATGTGACATATGTTTAGAAGCGATATATTATTCAGATCTTCCCCCAGTCGGCGATAAATCATCAATGAATTGTAAAAATTAAACTGACAGTTAATTATTATTCATGAAAAATTCCTTATTTTTTTGCTTTTAATCTTGACGTTAACAAGTATCAATGGAAAGCCAAAGTAAACAATAGCAATTAAAAAAGATTTATATTTACTTTATTTTTTTTCATTTAGCCAATACGTGATTCGCATTTTGGATAGAAAAATAGTCGAATTAGGTAATTACAGCAAACAAAAGTACTGTGCGTAGAGTCCGAAAATATTCAATTTATTTGAAAGAGATGAAAAAACACATATTGTGTGCAGAGGGTAAGTTTAAACATCATCTCGTTAGCATTAAGGGAATATTATCGTAAATAGCGATGTTTACACAGGCCTTTCTCTCTATCCCGTGTTTTTGAAAAGTGATACGTGACACGCATAGAAAATAATTTCTCGAGAAAATAAAAATAATATCAATGTTAACTAAAAATTAAACATGTACCTGTTTTCTATTTTGGCTGTACGACATTAGTTTAAAATAAAATTTTTTTCTATCTCTCATCCTATCGAGTAGTTTTTTTTAGAAAAAAGCACGAAAATATAATAAAAATTCATATCACGGCGTACTAAAAACCTCGACTACTTACGAACAGAAGACTATAAAATATTCAGAAGAGAAAACCCTATCAAAGTCAATATAAAATTATTTCTCTCTTTTTCTCCGTATTATTTGAAATTATCTTTTAAATATACTCTTTTTTAAACATCATTTTCTCTCTTTTCTCTTTTTAATTTCCTATCGGAATAATAATTTTTTTTCCATGTTATGTAAGATTTTAAAAAGAATTAGATTAATATTATTAGCACACTATACGTGTTTGTGTTTTTGTAACGTTTATTTTATAGGTTTCTTCGTTACTTGTCATTTTTATTGTTTCAGCCTTTTGTAACTCGAACGCTTAATTTATTCTTGGAAAATTTTTTTTTCAGAGCAGATAATGAAATTTTTTAAACTATCTCCAAACCCCGGGAAAAATATTAATTTTTGCAAAAAAGCATTTAATTTTCACATACAGCAAACCTGAAAATTTATTACAAGTATCTTGATATAAAAAAAAAAAATATTAACACGATTTTCAATTTTTCTCATATTAAAACTTTAACTGATGGCATAATAAAAATAATAATAATAAAAAAAAATATAGGATATGATATGTGCATAAAAAAGCAGATAAGCACTTTTTAAAAAGATGAAAAACTTTTGTTTTTTTCATACGTAGATAGTTTTCCCATAAAAATGCCAGACGTATACTGAAAATAATAATATTCCTGTTTCAAGTACTATGCGCTTTTAAAAAAAAGTTACATGTTATGGTTTTCTCAATAAAAGATCAATCTGACGATATTTCAACTGGTTTGGTAATTATTTTTTTAATTTTTGGCCGTAAGACAAAGAGATTAAAAAATAAAAGTTTAAATATCGTTGAGATTGTCTTTGCAAGCAACAACTCGCGTAAAAAATTTCTATATAAACGGTAGTTTTCCACGAGCCCCCTTTTTTTTCTTCAAGTACACTTTAAAACTTTGTTACTGACATCGAGGTGATCGTAAAAATATACATATTTAAAAAAAAAATATCTCCCAGGTTCAAAAGTAATATCATTTTTAAAGTTGGTTATATTATCATATTAAGTGAAATATATAGACAACTTTATATATCAAAGTTATTAAAAAAATTTTTATTATTTTTTTCTTTTTTTTTTTTTTTGCTAATAATTTAAAATACTTATATCATATGCAGCACATGCTTGGATAATATCTCTCTCGAATAAAATGTACTTTAAAATACTTTTTTTATTATCATTTTTTTTTCAGCTTTTTTTTTACAATTAAATTTGCATATAACTATTATAACTTTATGAATTTATTGGTCTTTAAATTTTTTTTTTTTTAATTCAACTATTCAGTTTAGTTGGGACAAAACAATTTAAAGTTAAATAAAAATAACAAATTTTTCAACTGATACCAAAAAAACTGAAAATTTGTATGGATTAAAAAATCAAGTTGATCTAAGCAAATAAAGTTTTAATTAAAAACTGGCCACACGTTTACGTCAGGTAAAATATAATAAAAATGAAAAAAAAAAAATACTTTACTAAATTAGCAGAAGGGTAGGTTAAATTTCTAAAAGCTTTATTAAGACAGAAAAAGTCATTTTGTTAAAACCATTGCATTTTGATATTAAAAAATAAAGTTGTATAATAAAAATAATAACAACAAGACAGCAATGAAATAAAATAAAAATAAATAAATAAATAAGAGAGCATTTCGCAGCTTGGAGCTAAGGTTGTTATTATTATACAGTGATGTTAAAGATTATGACTATGTCGAATATAGAGAGAAAATGCTAGCGAAAGTTTAATAACAGTGATGACGCGATATAAACGCAATAAAAATCGCATTGCACACGTGGTTGAGAATTCTTCTTTTATACCACTTTTTTTTAAGCTCTAGCATAAACGTATACAAAAAAAAAGATGGAAAATCATAAAAATTGCTTGGGAAACGACACCTGAGACTTTATATTAAAGAAAATCTTTTTTCCTCTTTTTATGGCTAAAGTAATTTTTATAGGAAAAAATTTGTTGATGATATTTTTATTAACGTTGTAAGAAATTTTCGAAAAAGCAAGTCTCGAGTATTTTCCCTTTCATCAATAATTATGCAAGAGCCAAAAAAAGAGAAGGAACTCGAGTGTCATAGAACAACACCTCATCCATTAATATATTATTAACACCTAAGTCTCTGCATAATACACGACGACAACCCTTCTTAAAATTGCGCGTAAAGCTTGAGATTCGTAAAAGCTTTAACCCTTTCACACCTTCGCTTCTCTTTATTTTTTTTCGCACCCTATTTTTTCGATATCCTTGCACGCACTTAGTCACGCGGTTACAATATAATATCATCCTCTCTCTTTTTTTTTCTTTTTGACAAATTTTTAAACAACTGCCTACATACCAATCACGTACTAAAAAAAAAGTATAAGAAGAGAGAACACGATATACTTCCTAATAATACTTGGACGTGCCAATTTTTTTAAAAAATATATAAACTTTTGTTGTATTTATAGATTAAATATGCATGAACGAATATTCGTGTTTTGTGAGAGAAAAAAAAACAATTGAATTACTTTTTATTTTCCATAATTCAATTGAGATACACATAAGCGTAATCCTCTCTGCATGTACATACCCGAAGCTAAAGCAATTTAGATATTTTATGCAGTAATTCTCCCCATATTATAAAAATTTTAAAAAACATAAAAAAATATGTAGAGATAAAGAGATAACATATATTTCCCAAATGTAATATCGGATAATCATTTATGTACCTTCTGAAATTATCGTTTGTTCTGACACAGGTGAAAATTTTCAATTGTTTAGAGAAAACTGCGGTTGTTTTTAGAATTTCGGAGCTTGGAACCACGTCTGGTAAGTGCCGGCGATAAAATTTTTGATAACATGTAATAAAGCTCTTTGAATCTTTTTTATAGGTTATGTTTAATTGCATTCATATTTTTAGTAATGTGAATACAACCAATTTTAATAAAAAACTAAATATTTCAAACATTTTTTTATTTGAATATTTTCTTTTTGTTGTATTCATTTTATGTTTTTTGTTTGTTTTTTTTTTTTTATTTGTTTGTTACTATAAAATTTTAGAGGTGATGACAACAAAACACGAAGAATCAATCACCATTTGTTCGATATTATATAGGCTATGTTTTATTCTTGCATAAAAAAAGAGACTACTTTTTGTTATAGTACGAAATTTTATCGATAGTATCAACGATTTTGTTCAATAAAAGGGATAGAAAATTTTACGAGAGACCAAAAATCACGCCAATTTTTTAGTACTTTCGCTATAAAAAAAATTTTTAACATTTGGGTCATTTTAATTTTCAATATTATAGTTGAATATTTTATGTTTTTTAAAAAATTTTTTTTTATTTTTTATCATATTTATTATGTATAGAGAGAATCCATTAGTTCCGGCTGTTGCGTATTATTTTGAAAATTTTATATGAATAATGCAAATAATGCAACTCTCGTGTTTTTTTTCTTTTTATTAGCAAAATTTAGTTTTTCAATAATAATTCCGAGTTTCATTGACCATTTATTGGAAAATATTAAATTGCATCGAACCTCTGTCCCTGTAATTTGAGTTTCTTATGCACGAAAATATTTAAAGATTTTCCCGTGCTTCTAATTTAAAATAAAATGGTTAATAAATAAATTAGATTAACAAGACTTTGCACATTTATTACAGCAAGCTTTTTTCATGACATATTTTCTTAAGTTTAATAGTAAAAGTTTCTCCCTGTTCCGAAAATGATATTATTCCAAAATGAAAAATCTCGAGTTTTTAGTATATAAAAACTTGTTAAAAGTTGTTTTTAGTAGAAAACTTGCCATAGAGTTTTCTCCATTATCTCATTCGAAGAACGGATGCAACCCAAAAAATGTCATCACATGGACACAATAGCTAACTGGAAATTTAATTAATCTTTAAGAAAGATTTTATCTTATTAGAAGTTGTGCATAAACAAAATTAATTTCCTTGGCTTACACATATTTTCCTAATTAAATAATGTTTTTTATGATACCGTGAGACACACGACTACTACTTTGTCTCACTGACGCATAAATCTTGTTTGATCCTAAAATCTTATTCGAGTCTTATCTTAATGGATTTCTCGACACCAGTACAAAAGCTTTTTGTTGGCTCGAATATTTTCCTAAGCTAGTTGTACTACACCGTCTAACTTATGATTTAGCTGTTGTTGGTCTTGTTAAACTGCATTTTATTTTAATAACAAGTTTTAAAAATGGGTCAAAATAAAAGAAGCTATTAAAAGAAAACTTTCAACCTTTTCGTGTTAATGAGATTATATTACTTACTGTATTCTTCTTCCTTTTTTTTTTCTTTTCATTTTAAATTATGATTTTTTTATGAGATAATATATGTTTTAATTATTTTTTTCTTAAGTATCTGCACTTAATTTTAACTATTTATGCTTGATGAACTGGAAATTATTAATGCTCAACATTTTCCTTATATTTTTGCACCTTTTTAAAAATTATTTTTTAAACAGTTCTTTGGGAGTAAAAAATAAGCGAATTATTAATGGGAACTGATTTTCCGACTTTTATCATGGAGTATGTTCTTTGGAGATTGTTTATAAAAGTAAATACACTGGGGCCTTTGGCCATTCTATATTATTTTTTAAAGAATTTGAAATGTTATAACAGTGTTACATGTTAGTTGTATGAAGAAAACTTAAAAAAAATATTTTCTATTTTCTGTTTAGCAAATAAAAACTTTTGCAAAACAAATTAACGTAATATTAGTTTTATTAATTACTTACACACGAAAACTCAGCATTTAATTAACACGGTCTTTCTAAAAAGAATATATTCCAAGTCTCGACTATTATTTGAAAAAATAATTTTCAACCCTTGCTGCTTTTCGAAGAAATGTAAACATTTGTTTATAAATGCAACATGAAATTAAATGCAGTCAGACGTTATTTTTTGTTGAACAAAAAAAGGGTCACACAGAAATATACATTTTTTTTTGCAACATTTAAAAAAGAAATGAATAATACACGTGCCTTCTTCTGATGATGCACAAAAAGTTAAAATAATCGTCATGAAAAGTTTCGCAGAGTGCAATTGTTCTGGAAGTGTTAAAAGTTATTGTTATGTGTTTGCAAATAAAACTACAACCGTTTAAACAAATTTAAAGTGCATGTTTTTTGGGGCGATATTAATTTTAAGCGCAAACAAAAATCTTTTTTTCCGTTTACTTAATTAATATTTTCGTTTAGGTAATTAAAAATAGAATTTAATTAAATGTAAATAAAGGTTATGCAATATCGTGTAATTTATAAAAATTTTTCACGGTTTAGTTAATCCCTTTACATATTAAATTGTTGCCTTGCACGCCCTCGTAATATTAATATTACAAAATCCCAAAGTTTTTACGGCCATTAGCATAAATTGCTGAAAAGTGATCGATCAGTGGGGGGTTTTTAGCAGTTTTAGTTTCTCTCTTGTGTCATATAAAAGGGGGGTAAAAGTGTCTTTATCGAAACGTTTAATTAAACCTTTCATAAATCACTGGGCAGCAGCAACAAGAGCGAGCTTAATCGTTCTTTCTCCCTCTCTCTCATACTCTTTTGCTAACAAATTAATAAGATTAATTGCTTGACAGTCGAGAAACACTTTATACATACACCAAAAGGCAAAAGAGAAATTAGTCTATTATTATGACGTGGCATAGTTCGATATCATCGCTGTGGCGATCAGTATTCAAACATTATGATATCCTGAGGTAAATTACATTTGGAATAAAATTTTAAAACTCCATTATTCTCTGTATACCGTGTATCGAAATTAAATGAAATTAAATGCAGGCAATGCAAACGTCATTATATGCCAGGCGAATTGAGAATATTATAGTTTAAAACTTTTGCGTAAAATACATTTCTATTGCACCAATTACGTTAAATGTAGAACAATAATTTACAAAGTTGTTTTATAATAATTACAATTATATCGATTTACTTTGAATTATCTGGAACGTGTTTTATGCATTTAAATAGAAATCAAAAATTGCGTATTCGTAAGAAGGTAACCTATATGTGTCATTACAACCATTGATTGACGTTTATTGATCGATAAACTGCAGTTATAAATTTTGAACTTCTCACCTCGATGTTTGTTTCCTTACAAGTTTTCTAATTGTTTGTAATAGCTGCAATTTTAGGTATTTTATACTATCTTACTATCTTTGATGTTTAAAGTCATACATTTTAGAAATATAATTATTGAAGAAATTACTTATTAATTAATGTCTTCGTGGAAGCAGGTATTATTAAATAAAATTTCTCTCAAACTAGTTTTATGAAATTATTTATGTAAAAATGAAATCAAGCTAAAACTGATTAAGTTTTGTCTATCTAAAAGCATGCTGCATTAATATACAATTTGAACTAAAAAAAAGCACAATTTGCAGTACATTTCGTTGCTATAAAAAATGATACTAAAACAGACAATTAAGCAAAAGTTCAGCTATGATGCATAGTTTCTTATCACCTTACTTAATCCAAGTATTTTCTACAACTGTAAATTACAACTTGGATACACAAAAGTTTATATCCATAGCAATAAATATAAAATAATGTATGCATATAATTTTCATTTTAACAATTACATTTTTTTTACATGCATATGGAAAAATCATGAGAATGTTACTTTACGTGCGATAAAAATTTTCTATGTTTAATTGGACAATTAAAAGTATAGGCAATATGTATTATATATGGGAAATTCTAGGTTAAAACAAACAGGTCTAAAAAAATGAAATAACGTTTTTTAACTATTTTTTGGACCAATTTTTAGAGCAGTTCAGTTTAAAACAAGGTTTCTTCCAATTATATGGTTTATTATTATTATTTTAATCTTTATTTTCCATGACAAATTGACAAAATACCTTCATAGTAATTAATTAAATAAACAAATGCAATTAAAATTGATTAAATCAAAATAAAATAAATTTATTGATTTTGCCAGTTAATTAAATAAAATATTGTTTTAATAAAATTATTTTAAGGAAATAAAATGAAAATAAATTAATAAATAATTAATTAAAGACAATCAGACAAGATAGTCAGGTAAAAAGAATCAATTGTTAAAAATAGGTCAAATTTTATATGATCTAAGCTACATTAAATCTCGAGTAAATAATAAAAATAAGTTTGGACAAACCCTAATCCAAAATAAATTTTTTTTGCTTGTATAACCTGGACTTGCCCATATCAATACAGTTTTTTACATTAATACAGCAATTTTAAATAATTTAGTATGATGGAATATCTAGAAATATGAAATAATTATTATTATATACATTTCTTTCTGCATAAAAAAATGTATTTTACGAATTTTATTATTCATTTTCTTATCTATTTGACGTAATAATAGTTTTAATGTTGTGTATGAAACAGAAAGAGAGTGAGGGATGTAAGACATATTGGAAGGTGTCTATTTTAGTTAATACCAAACAGTTTATTATTTAAAAAATAAATTTTTGCGAATGGTCCTTGTCGAGCCGGATTTCACAATTCCTTTAAATAAATTAAAGACTTTTTATAATGTATTCCTCGATGTGGAAAGTTCTATAAAAATGTATCTTTTTCCTCAATTTAGAAATGTTAATATTTTACAAGGTATAATATTCTTCTAGTGATCTAATTTATCCATCTGGTGTAATACATAATGTAAAAAGTACACACCTGAAAGTTTGTTTAAAATAAAGAAAAGGAGAGAAAAGGGAAATTTTAATACAAGACGCGTTTCGAAAACAATGATATCCGATCCCTTTAGATAATACCTTGGATAATACAGTAAAAATATACTTCCAAAGTCTAAGAGATATCAATTTTAGCACGTGTTTCAACAAATATAGTAGCTCTTTTATATATAAAAGAAAAACTGTATTTTTACTTAAGTCTTACAACGTACTAAACTATAATTGGGTTCATATGTGCACAAATATATTATCTTTTTATCTTTCTCTCTCTTCTCCTCTCCTCTCCTGTCTATGCAACCTTAAACTTCGAAAGTTGAAAAAAGCACGCTCGGGGAATAAAATGACGAAAAACCAACAAGTTACAAAAAAATATAAGATTTACACTTTATCCTCTGTATCTATCGTTATTCCTTTATTGGCGGTACACATCAGCCTGTAATTTAAGGTTTATAGCTAGACATTTCGCGAGAGACCAACAGATTGAACTTTTTATATTTCTCTCTATCTTTAGTTCATTTTGTACAATTGCTGCGTAGATTTATATTTTTTTTTCTTTTCGTTGCTTTAAAATTTATCGTTTTCTGCATTCCTATCACGTTGTCGCCTTTGTCTTTTCTTTTTTTTTCCCAGAGATTCAGAGATGCGTAAATGATTTTATGTATAAGTGAGTATTTTTATATGTTTCGGTTTATATATATAATAATAAAAAATTTTTCATTTTTCATTAAATCGATAAAAAACTTATCAAGACTTTTTTTATTGAGAATTCAAGCCAACTGATTGTCAGACTTTTTAGCTGGGAACTTAAAGTATGGCTTTTAGAACGTGTGTATGTAACAGTTTAATTCATAAAATAACATTTTATAGCACAAGGAGCTTCCCCCTCCTCCCCCCTCCTAAGATTAAAAAGTTTTTTTTTAAATTAAAAAAAATATTCTTTGTAATACTTCTTTTTTTATTCAGACTGTTTGAGAGAGGAGGACCAAAGGTCCCCTTGTTCTACAAAATATTAATTTATGAATCAACTAAACTAGATAATTACACAGTAACTGAATATGTATAAACATAAATCCAAAAAAATTTTCAAAACCACTCAATAAATTAAATGTTAAAACCACAAATTAAGGTGAAGCAATAATTGATTTTAACAAATTTTCAAAGGCAACAGCATTTTTAAATACTTGAAATTTAAGAAGCAAGGAAAAAAGCTTCAAGCACGCAGGTATATAATTACAATTTATCGACAATTCACAAGCAAAAATAAACCAAAAAAATAATAAAAGGATAAAAAGAAAATAAAATATTAAATTATATCAATAAAATGGTTTTGACATATTATACACTGAAAACTTTTGTATTAATTTTTTTTTCTATACCTGCTGGTATTTTAGTTAATATATTGGCACCCTATAAGTTTTTTGATTTTATTGTTTCTTCGAACGTAAATAAAAAGAAAAGAGGGAAAAAAAGAGAAGAAATGAACATCTTGTTTGAACCGCGGATAAATTGGGCTATGTATCAAACTAAATTAACGCCTTCTTGTGTTCTATAATACCCGGTGTGAACAATTAAAAGTTTGTTTTTTTTTCTTCGTTATATAGTATAACCATAAATCCTGCCTAACCTATAATAAAAAAAGTTTATAGATCTAAAAATATAACCACAAATTCTTAAAGAAGTCGGGAATAAACATTTTTTAAAAAGATAAATGTTCAAACTTTTTTCATAATCTGAGAAAATTTCAATTTTGACTATTTATAGTTTTCTGTCGAAAAAAAAATGTTAATGTATCTAAAACGTACACTAATTGCCGTAACATAAAGATATAATAAAGGACCATGTGGTGATAAAGTCTAATATCATTTCCTTAGGTTTATTAGTACTATTATTATACTCAGCTATTATATAATTTACATTGTATATTTAGCTCAAAACACATATCATGTCTAATGTAATTCCAAATGCATTTCGTTCTCTACCCCTATTTGCAGGACAAATTTCATGGCTTTCTAACATGCCATTACATTTAATAATATATTAAAATTTTATTAGTTAATATAATTCTATCTAATAATTACAGGTGATAAAGTTTATTCAACTATTCTATAGATTTACCTCATTTACCTCCTTTTATCAATATTATTGCTTCCTAAAATTTTAATATTTTTCGACCTGAAAGAGCCAATTGTGAAAAGGAAAACCATGCTTTTAAACTGTTTTAAATCGAATTTAATCCGATTCAAATGGTCTTATGCGAATAAAGCCAAAATTTTTAAAGAATCCAAAAATTTTAAATCTAACTTAATTCCATTTATATCTGCATTTTTGCGCTCTGCGGCCCCTTGAAGGATATAAATTTAAGTTTTTAACTGTTTCAATCCTTTTCCAGTCCAAAAAAACAAGATATTCGAAAAATCAAAAAATCGGCCAATTTTCCATATATACCCCTTCCGATTTTTGCAAAAATAAAAATTCTCAAGAAAATCTATTTTCCCCATCCCATTAGCACTTTTTTTATTAAAAAACTTGGTTTATAAGGAATTTTGCCCAATTCAAATAGTTTTATGCAAATAAAACCAAAAAATCTAAAAATCCAAAAATATTCAAACTCACTTAAATCCGTTTATATCAGGTTTTTTGAGCTCCCCGACCCCTTGAAGGATATAAATATAAGTTTTTAACTGTTTCAAACCTTTTCCAGTCCAAAAAAACAAGAAATTCGAAAAATCAAAAAATCGGCCAATTTTCCATATATACCCCTTCCGATTTTTGTAAAAATAAAAATTGTCAAGAAAATCTATTTCACCCATCCCATTAGCACTTTTTTTATTAAAAAACTTGGTTTATAAGGAATTTTGCCCAATTCAAATAGTTTTATGCAAATAAAACCAAAAAATCTAAAAATCCAAAAATTTTCAAACTCACTTAAATCCGTTTATATCAGGTTTTTTGAGCTCCCCGACCCTTTGAAGGATATAAATATTAGATTTTAACTGTTCAAAACCTTTTCTAGTCCAAAATAACAAAAAATTTGAAAAATCAAAAAATCGGCCAATTTTCCATATATACCCCTTCCGATTTTTACAAAAATAAAAATTGTCAAGAAAATCTATTTTCCCCATCCCATTAGCATTTTTTTTATTATCAAACTTGATTTATGAGGAATTTTGCCCAATTCAAATAGTTTTATGCAAATAAAACCAAAAAATCTAAAAATCCAAAAATTTTCAAACTCACTTAAATCCGTTTATATCAGGTTTTTTGAGCTCCCCGACCCCTTGAAGGATATAAATATAAGTTTTTAACTGTTTCAAACCTTTTCCAGTCCAAAAAAACAAGATATTCGAAAAATCAAAAAATCGGCCAATTTTCCATATATACCCCTTCCGATTTTTGCAAAAATAAAAATTGTCAAGAAAATCTATCTCACCCATCCCATTAACACTTTTTTTATTAAAAAACTTGGTTTATAAGGAATTTTGTCCAATCCGAATGGTTTGAAGCGAATAAAACCAAAAAATCTAAAAATCCAAAAATTTTAAAACTCACTTAAATCCATTTATATCACGTTTTTTGAGCTCCCCGACCCCTTGAAGGATATAAATATAAGTTTTTAACTGTTTCAAACCTTTTCCAGTCCAAAAAAACAAGATATTCAAAAAATCAAAAAATCGGCCATTTTTCCATATATACCCTTTGGATTTTTGCAAAAATAAAAATTGTTAAGAAAAACTAGTTCCCCCATCTCATCAACACTTTTTTTATTAGAAAACTTGATTTATTAGGAATTTGAACTAATTCAAATGGTTTTATGTGAATAAAGCCTAAATTTCTATAAATGAAAAATTTTTAAAACTCACTAAAATCTATTTATATTAGGTATTTTGAGTTCTCTGATCCGGTGAACCATATTGATTTAAGTTTGATTTAAATTTTAATCATTGTGAAAGTAAAAAAATTTGGTTTGTAAAACTTTATTTGATTTATTATGTCTTTTGAACTGGCCAATAGCCTATCATGACAAATAGAGATATCTCTTATCACAATAGTTAAAACTATAAGAAGAAATGTTTTTATGAATCAAAAATAATTGATGAGGAGGATGATAATATCGAATATTTTACCTTGAAATAAAAATTGTGCAGAATAAGTGCACCGAGGTAGTCTTTACATAGCAGGAAAAAAATTGTTTAGCACTGAAAACAATGAAAATAGTATATTTACGGCTCGAGTCCAGAAAAGTAAAGAATGGCCCAAATCGCACGTAAATTACCTTCCGAGGCGAAGCCGAGGATGGTAAACTGCGATTTGGGTCCTTCCTTATTTATGGACAAGGCTCGTATAACATTTTTCTGTGTCTGTGGCGAGAAAACACGTCTTTTTCGGACGCGTAGCGTCCGGGAAATACGTACTTTCTCGACGCAGACCAGAAAAAGTATTTATATAAGCTGTATAGAGTGCAAAGATTAAAAAGTTTTTTCTGCAGATTAAAAAAAATGTATAAAAAAAATATTTTCATATAATCTATAAAGATTTATTTGTTATTGACTTTTGGAAGCTTCAAATTCTCGTTTAACGATCGAAGCTTTGGAATTATTAATAGAGACAGAGCTGGAAATTTTTTCTATATTAAAAAAGAAGGATATTTTTATATTATACGGTATTAAATGGCTCTTGAAAAAGGAAGAACTGATATATTGAATGTAAAATTCAGTAAAATAAAAAGGAGTAAAAAAAGTGTTCTGTGATTTCTAAATGACCAGTTGAGTTGAGTGGTTATATCCATCGGCATCGATTAAAGTATCATAAATTTTAAATCAACAGACTTTTTATTTTAACTAAAGGTTTATTGATATACGTTTCAGATAATGGGAAAATGACTTATAAGCTTTTTGATAGCCTATCAACATCATCTAAAATTCTATAATATTTCAATTAATCGATGCTTGAAATTAAATTTTCGATATTTTAACAGGAAATTTAAGCTTTTTAAACAATCTTTAATCTGTTTAAGTGGCTTATATAACATTTTTTATCATTTTTTTTTATTATATAAGCCTCTACGATACAATACACTAGGCTGCTATTTATTTAATCCAGATTATAAATTTCCTCTTATACAGGATATATTATTTATAAAAAATAAAAATATTTATTCTATACTACTTGATAGTTTTTGTCATAAAAATTTATTTTTTTTATAATTACGTACCTAAAAGCAATATAAAATTCTGACGTGTATTTTTTTTTCACTGTAATAAATTACGATATAATTAAAGATAATAACGTTAGAGGTGATAATATGAGTAAGTGCCTTTTTGATGCATGAATTATTTATTATTTTTAGAAATAGTTATATCGAATGGCTGTATAACTTTTTTTTCTTACTGCATTTCGAATAAAAATCTATTTTATATATACAGCAATAATAGCAATAATAGCGTTTATTATTATATAAAAAAATTATTTTCCATACTTACATTAAATTATTAATCCATAATACTCGTCAAGTTTTAAAAATATCTTATTTTTTCTAAATGTGAAAAATAAAAAGTAGGTAAGTTAATTATGACGATGGTGTTTATATTTTTAGTAACGTTTAACAGGTTTATTTTTACTAGGTTATTTTTATGCTTTCATATTTTTATTGAAGCTTTTTTTCTGCTGTCAGTATTTGATTTTTCTTTATATTTATTATAATTCCTTTTTGTTTGTTCAATTGTAATGCGGTGTTTTTATTTGAATTATATAACGCGCCAATATAGTAAGTAATTAATTTAAGAATTACAGCGCTAAAATCGATATTATTGATCGATAAGAAGGGGTCACGTGAATTTCACTTTTAAAGTTTCAAATGCCTCTTGGCATGAGTCATCCCATACGTAAGGTACTTTTCGGGTAAAATTCACGAATGGTTCTGAGATAGTCGCAAAGTTTGGAATGAATTTTCTAAACCAAGAAGCCATTCCTAAAAATCTTCTTACTTGTTTGTGGTTCTTTGGGACAGGAAATTCGACGATTGGCTTGACCTTATCTGAATCTAAACCAGTACCTTCAGTGTTAACCATAAATCCTAAAAATTTTACTTCACTTCTCCTAAATATACTTTTTTTGTTGTAAAACCGGCTTCTGTAATTTTTACAATTGTTATTTCCAACCAATATATGTGTAATTCCCAGGTTTCAGTTGCAATGATGACGTCATCTATGTAAACCATTGCAAATGGAGCCATGTCCGGAGTAATGAGTTATTTGATAGCCCTTTGAAAAGGTAGAACTTGCTCCTTTCAAACCAAATGGCATCCTGGTCCATTCAAATAGACCTTTACCTGGAATTACAAATGTTGTGGAAATGTTTGGCCATTGGAATTTAATGATACGCCTTTGAAAGGTCCAAAGTACTTAAGTACCGTGCTTCCTGGAGCCTATTTAACATATGCTCCATATTGGGGAGCGGGTACGCATCCCCTTTTGACACTTTATTAACCTGGCGATAGTCAATACACATACTGTAGTTCTCGTTTTGCCCGTATTTTTATCAACAAAGTCTGTGCGCATTAAGATTATTGGGCTGTCCCACTCGCTATTTGAGTGCACAATTATACCTTTTTTCAATAAGTCATCGACTTGACGGTGCATTTCTGTTTCCAGTCTTTTAGAGACCGGATAACATTTTTAACGAATGGGTGTGGCGCCCTGCACATGATCATTTTACTGTGACTGATTCTGGGCAATTAGTTTTCAGATGGCCCTGTTGCAATTTAAGCAGCTCGGAGGTGGGCATTACACAATATAATTTTGTTTCTCAATACACAAATTAATTATCTTCGTGTTTCCTAGTTTAATGTCCTTTCTAGGAACAATAATTTTTTTTTACAATTGAATTTAACTTGAATTTTTAGTTTCCTTATTCCTTTTTATCGATATATTATTGTCTCAGCTTTTCTTTGATTCCTGTTTTTGAGATGTTTGCTCGATAGAATATTTTTCTCCTGGTGTGATATTTAACCAACTAAAATGCTGTATTATTAAATTTCTAGTAGATTAACAAGTACTTATTACTTTCATTCGACTTACAATAAATCTACATTAGCAAATTAAGCCTACTCAAATAAGCAGTTGTTAAAATACAAAAAAATATATTCATAAATTCTGTTATTGAATAATATTTTTTTTATTAATGATACATAAAAATGAAATTGATATTTTAACTTGTACTTTCATCAATTTTTTTTCAAGGTTCATTGATGCTGAATAAAATATTCCATATTGCAACACATGTTCCATTTTTTTACCCCTCTACAAAAATTATATATTATTTTTTTATTTAATATAATATATAAGTATTGTATAGAAAATTTCTCATTTATATGTGCATTTTATTATTTTATTAAAGAGTAAGCAATTTCCAATAAAAAAGTTTTTTTTTGCTAATTATGTACGTGACAATTTAAAATAATGACAAATTGCTATTATTTTAGATTTTTCTTTATTTCTGTAATTTAGAACAGAGATTTTTACGTCTGCTGGATTTGACAGCAGCCTATTATTACACAAGGTTTATAGAGAAACAATATTTGAAACTGTCTCTTGTTGGTTATTTTAAATTAAAAGAAATAAAAGTTATAAAAACGTGGTCAATTATCAAGAGATGATCGCTGCATGTGTGCACTGTAAAATTCAATATTGATTTAGTAGAAAATTTCTCTTGTATTTTGAGCGTGCTTTGTTTTTCTAATCTCTACACACACAGAGAAGCGTTAATAAAGCAAATTTTTTTTCTAAGAGATCAATTTTAAAAAATTTTGCTCAATGTGCCAGATAAAAATTTTGTTTTTGTTCAAAATATTTTTCTAAAATGCAAAATGAATGATTTGACGTATAATAAGACATGATAAACCAAATAAAAAGAATAAAATATTAGCTTAAATAAAATTTAAAAAAAAAAGTAATTTCGATACGTCAATTTTGATTACGTTTAGAATAAAAAATATACATGCAGTGCTTGTCATTCAAGGAAAAAGAAAAAAAAACGAAAAACAAAAAATTCTCTTAGCTGCAACATTAAATAAATCCCAAGCCCTTGCAGAAGCTACCAGTAACCGCATTTATAATACGAAGAAGAAAAACTAGGTTAGTATGAAAAAAAAAAATATTATACACAGACATGCTCGATGTTTTTACTACAACCCCAATGGATTATATCGCTAAAAAATTCTTTTTCAATATGATTTTTAAAAAAATATTCTGACAAGGTATTTACACGCTGTTGCACTTGTTCGTAGAGAGAGAATCGAGAAGGTATATAGTAAAATTTGTCGGTTAAAATTTACATAACAATAGATTTTACGTATACAACAAGAGCTAACTTATAATATAACATCTGAACAGTATATTACGGAACAGAAAACATATGCCAAGAAATGACAAATCTCATAAACGAAAAGCAGAAAGCGTAAAGGTGCATATTCAGATTCAGCAACGTTATAAAATCTCTATTTATAAATTTTATACGAATTTACGCAGGAAAATTTTAACATAACGGAAGTTGGCTTGATGGGCTTGACGGGACGTGGCGTGGCGCGGCGTCAAGATGCTTTTGCTTTTGGTGTATATAAAAGAGACGTCTGAAACAAAGTATATCTCTTGCGGTGAAAGGATAGATGTGGATTCTGGTAATATTTGCCAGCCAGTAAACTCGGTATTTCGCGGTTTTCCGTATTTACGTATGCTTGTGTTGCTGGACTGTAGAAATGTATAGCTTGTAATTTTGTTAGATCTATTTGTGGTTGCTTTGTATATTTGTACATCAAGATCACTAGATGCATTTAAGATTCATTGGATTTGGCAAACATTCTTACTAATAAATAGCTGAATCCTGGATTATGTGGTTTTTGGTTTTTCCGACTGCTATGGAAAATGCATTAATTAAATTATACTATTTCCGTATTTTTAAATATTTAAAATTAATTAAACGATTTTCTCGACTAGTACGCACAAGGCATATCGAAAGTATATAAATGAATTTCTTGAATAATTACCTAAGTTATTGAAGACATTCCATAGAATTCAAATTGCGATTGCGAGAAATTAATTTTGAAATTTTCTCTAATATTGCTGATATTGGTAGTGGGGGTTAATGACTTTAAATTCATTTTCTTAAATGCATCTCATTAAGGTAAAACCAAAACCTTAAACTTTTCATACTTTAATTTTATTATATCAACGAAATTCCGAATGACAAATATCTAAAATACCATTCGACAAAACTTTCTCATTTATACGAATTTAAAATCATGCATTTTGTTAAACATGTCAAGTATGTAATAAGTTTACGAGTTTTTACTCAAAACTTTTTCATTTACAAATTATTATCTTTAATCTTTTAATTTATTTATTTGTTTATCGCGTTTAAAGGAGTTTCAAAGGGTATTTTAAAAGTAAATTTACTACAGGGCCAGGTTTAAAATTTGTGTGTTGATTTATTTAAATTTAATTATCCAAATTATTTTTGGTCTTATCCAAGTTTTTCACTTATTTTTGTTGTTGGTATTTTCTCAATGGTTTTAAAATCTTTGACGAAAATGAGTGCACAAGAAGGGACCCGGTTAATTTGATTTAATTAGTTAAATTTAATCAAGCAAATAGTTTCAAGAGTTAGAAATATCGATACAAACTGTTTTAGATAATAAAATATTGTTGCACATTTTAAACACGTAAAAAATAAACGCTTCGTTTAACAAAATATCATTATTTATGAATAATTATAAGCGCACACTTAAAAAAATGAAAACGCGTCAGTTCTGTTCTCTCTGAACATTATAAAATACTGAAAAATAGAAACCGCGAATCGTAGAACGAGTAAACGTATAGAAGCCATTTTTGAGCTTTAAATTTTTAAATGTTTTTATAGAGCATAAAAAATGAGTTCTTTGAAAGCATTTCAGTTTGAATTTACGGTTCACCGGTGTACACAGACACTGACATTTAAAACGAAGCAGATATATAAATTAAACAACCTTTCACGTTCATCTCCTCTTTATATACGCATTTATATTATGATTATTAAAAAAATTAAAAATTTAGCTTAAATTTAAAGGCAGCCAAGCCAGGATAAAACTCATAAACGTTAAATGACATTTACATAAGTAAATGGAAAATCTTCGAATAGGAGAAAATTTAATGTACATCTTAAACTATACATGTATATTAAATGTCAAACATTCTGACACGTAAAATTCTCATTCATTTTATAATGTAAATACATGTAACCATGCATATAAAATATATATTTTTATATAGAAAAATGTATAAAAATATATTACTACCTCAGGAGACCATTTTCTAACTTAAAAGGTGTTAAAAAATATGACGTTTAATAAAAATAAAAAAAAAAATATTCTCAATTTACAACTACTAGTTTTATTATTACCTATAAAGATCTTTTTTTCTATCAAAAACATACATAAATATAGAGAAATTCCTTGTAGAAAAAAATCAATAGTTATATGAAATTCATCACATCGTTTCCGTTGCAAGAGTCGCGCGATCGGAATAATGTAAAGTTTAAATTTTTTTCTTCATCATGCAACTTTTAAATCTCGGCCGTTGAATATAAATTTTTTTATATCCTTTTCCATATTTTCTAGTCGATCTTTCTCCACCTATTTATTTATCTTTCCTGAAAAATAATCTTGTACTAGCAAGCTTCGGAAAAAAATTCAATCAGAACTGATAATTTCTGCATTGCAGACAATGTTTTCGCCACAAGTTTTATTATCTCCCGTGGGTGAATTTCGTGCTTGGATTTATTTATATTACAAGACACATTTGTCTTTTTTATTTATTTTATATTTCCACAAGCACTGGCTAATATTACCAAGAATATTACAGCGTTTATGTGGTCTCGGTCGTCGTTTGCCTTATAAATCATGTATTATACATTGCTGCCTTCACCTCAACTATCTTAATTGCATCTGTAGCGCATACCGCAAGCCTCGAAATGCAAAAGCGACATACGAAGCTCTCTGGCTCTCTCTCATTCGCCATATGCATCTGATTAGCCAAATAAATGGATTAATTTATAAAAATTTTCTCACTTATTTCAAGGAAAAAAGCTTTTACTTTTGTTGCTTTTGATTAAAAAGTTTTCTTCTTAAATGTTTGAATGATTTTAATCTATGCTGCAGTCTCGATGGACTTTTTGACCACCTTAGGGATTTAGCTCGAAAGTATAAAGTCCCATGTGCACTATCCTATATGTTACTGTAATATTTGCCTCTGTGCACAATGCATAAACTCCAGTTTACCTAAATAACCTGCATTCTCTCTCGTAAATGTATACGAAATTTTGAGACGCAATATATCTTGCAATATGTGAATCGGCTAAATATTTGTACTTATGGGTGCATTCAATTGAAATTATGTTGCTAAATATCGAAACCACGTTGAAACTATGAAATGAGAGTTACTTAAATTTGGATTTATTAAATTTTTCATGAAAAAAGCTTTTTAATACTAAATTTCGTAAATGGTTATAGGGAAGGGAATTATTGGCTCATTTTATGCAAATATTAAAATTTTATGAATAAAGAAAGCTTTCTTAAAGATTTAGCCTTTCAACCGTGCAATAAGCTACGAAAATGGGTTATCGCGGCTTTTAGTAAATAAATATGCATGTTATTAATATTTTTTTAAGGGCTTTAATAGAGAAAACACAATTGATAAATGAAAGACGTTAAAAGCAATATGCAATTTTGAATAAATTGAGCAGGTGCTTTTAAGTATAAACCGTGAGAGTTTTGGAAAGAAAAAGAAGAAGAAAAAAAAATGAATTGTTATAAATTGAGGTAAATGCAAGTATAATAGTTATGGTGGAAAAAGCAGGCAACACAACGATCAACGCGAAATGTGTTCGTTGATACGTAAACAAGAGTTGAAATTGAAGGCTTGCGCGAGAGAGAAAAGAGGCTTTTCCGGTCCGTTAAATTTTCTACGCTATCGTCGTATCTTTGTATCTTCAACTAGCCCATCCCGCACGTTTACGCTTCAATAAATATCCACGTGCACATACACGTAATGTCATCCTATTTTATTTTTTTTTATTGCACAAACTTTTAGCGTACATTTAGGTAGACGACGGCTTACAGCGTACCCTATTCTTCTTCTGTCTGTAATAACTTTTGGGCTTAGACTAAAGTAGACTTGGACTTACCTGAAACAGAAAGAAAAAACTTACGGTTAGAATATTTTATGGTTAATGTTGCATTGTTAAAAATAATTTTTAGTTCGGGTATAATAATTCAATATTAATTAAAAGTTGCGAAATTAAATCAATAAGTATTAATAAACATATATAATTTCAGTATAGAGAGAAGTTTCAAAGTATAGAAACTCGTATAAAGTGCATCGAAAACTAACATAATAATGCTAAAGTATAAAATTAATTATCAGCTTATATACTAAAATTTAAACGAAACATTCGCAATTATTAATTATTCATTTGGAAATTTGATTTTTCGAAAAGTTATAATTAATAAATAGAAAAAAAATTTTTTGTTTATAATAACATTAATCCAGGGTATTAAAAATTTTAAGCTCAATTATCCAGGTAACGATGATGAATAACGTTTTAAACCGCACGATAACGATAATGATGTCAACATGAATGAGATTAAGGTATGTAAACTTGAATATTTACATATATTACGATATAGAAAGTTTATTGTCTCTTTTAATAATAAACCAGGCATGTTCTCTGGGTAATTATTGGAAGAAACTACATTGACGTTATATTTTATCAAGGAGCAACAGCAGCTAGATGAGCTAAAGTAAACCTTTCGATTTATGTCTCTGTATTTTCAAGAGAGTATCACATAAGGAGATTTTCTCCGTATACTCGGCTTAGAACTTAAAATATATTTAATTTTTGATTTTGCATAAATTATTATCTCGTTGAATAATTTAGAAAGCTTTTGTGCCATAAAAAGAAATCCATATGTGCGCTGTGTATTATTATTACCTTCGTTTACTTCGTTTACGAACCCTCTCGCATAACACGTTATTATTAGACACACGAGTCTGTCTCGCGTTATTATTAATCGATCCAAATAATATATGAATATTATTTTTATTAAAATACAGGATGCGTATAACTTTCATATCTATCGCGCGTATTTTATTTCCTTTTGTAATATATATTACGAGAATCAAGATTTATAAACTCATCATCGACATTTATCATTCTCTTTTTTTTAACTAGTTTTCTGTCTGATAAAAAACATTTTTTTTTCTATAGGAAACTCAAATTGTCAAGTTGGTTATTTGCGCGGCGGAAATGTTATGTGTTAAAAGATAAATGCATATAAAAATATATAGAGTTTGCTTTTTTTTCACAATGCAATTGATAGATCTCTATTGTGTGCTAAAGGAAATAGGAAAAATAACGTATTGTAAATTGTATTTTACTATTTTTTAAGAAAATATTTATACTTTTTTTTATAAATGACTAAAGTTTTAATAAATCTGGGCTCTACGAAGACAATGGAATGCTTGAAAAACTAATTAATGTTTCTTTTGTTCGATTTTATTTGATATTTTTGAGATTACAAGAAATATTGCTAATGAACTTGCGAGTTTTTTCAAAATTGGGTTGGCTGTTTTAAAAATTTTTATAAACTGTGTCAAGTGTGATAAGTAACCGACAAATTGATTAACAAAAAGACTGATAAGTGAGCATTCGCAATTTTTCGTGCTTTAAGTGTGCTTTAAATGTTTTTATTACATAATGCAAAATTTTTTCTTAAATATTCGTATTAACTATTAAAAAGAAAAAATATATATTAATAAAACTTCAATGCACTGTAAAAAGTAACTTTCTTATATTAACAAAAAAATTAGAACATTTTCGAAAAATTTGTAAATATTCGAAAAAAATTGAATATTTACTAAATTTAGTATATTAACAAAAAATTCGAGTATTCTCGATTTTTTTTGTGAATTCGCAAGAAAAATTGATAATTTACAATTTTTTTTCGAAAATTTACAAAAAATAGTTGTAAATTTCCGAAAAATAGTTGTGAACTTACAATTTTTTTCGTAAATTTACAAAAAAAAATCCGAAAATTTTCGAATTTTTCGATAATGTACTAAATTTAGTAAATATAAGATTTTTATCGAATATTTACAAAATTTTTTGAAAATTCGCTAAATTTTCGAAAAAATTCTATTTTTTTTGTAAATCTAAGAAAGTTACTTTATACAGTGTTGTTATAGCGAGTGAATACATAGATTTGTAATGCAAACAAATAAGACATAAACGCGTCAATAATCGATATCGTTAAGGAAATTACTTGTAGCATAAAAGTATACAATAATATCCAGTGTACAGTTGGAGAAAAAGCATACACGTAACCAATATTTTTGATTCAAAAGACTTTTCATTCGTTACTTAAATGCTTAATTATTCAAACTAAAAACCTAGCAGCTTAATTTTCAACGAAATGTCAATTGCATATTTATTTATGATAAAATTTTCAAAATTAAAGCCAAATTAAGAGTCTGATAAATCGTTGTATAAATATTTATTTAACGTTTATTGTCAAAGCGATCGAATGTACTTAATCTTATAATATAGACTTCATAAAAAAAAAAATAACTGAGAAATAATATTGATCTAATAAAAAAGTAAGTTTGACGTTAGAAAAAACTTCTAATCTTACTTTTATTATAACCTTAAAGAAATAAATAAAGATTCAAAATGTCAGTATAGTAATAAGAAGTACAAAAAATAGCCATGGTCAATTCAATAAAATAAAAAAAAAAAGCGTATAGTAGCCGTAGTATCTTTTTATTAACCGCGTTTTTCTTTATCACGACCATACCAAAATATACTCTATACTTATACCAACTGAAATTATTACACACACTATCATCAACCTATCGTCTGCAATACTCTGGATTATATGCTTCGCAATATCGATCTTAACTTTTTTTTATTTTTTTTTCTCTCTTCGTAAAAAATAAAAAAAACTCTTTTATAAGGGATGGAATAGAAGAAGTTGCGCTCGCGTGCAACTGGTGTGTTACTCTGGGCGCGGGGCGAATTGGCAAATTTCACGGGTTTTGGTACTATATAGTCAATTCGTCTTATTCTTGGTTTTTAACGCTCATTCTTTTGTATTTTTGCCGCTGCTTAAGTTCATCGTCCGATAATTTTTTTTTCTCTTCTTTACTTTTATTCGAGTATCCTAGAATTGCAAGAATAATAGCTGCTCATTTTTTAAAATATTCCTGCAAAATTAGCCATTTTTGTCATGAAAAATCATATAAACGTTTTTCGGGTTAATGATAATTTAAAAAATTTTTAATTAATCACTTAATGGAGAAACAGATTATTTCCTTTTTGTTTTCTGGAGATAAGACATAATTTAATTACAAAACATCTGTCAGTTAGAAAAGTCTATTAATTAAATATTAAATTAGTAATAAATCATTAAATAAAGTTTCCATTCAGTATAAAAATCATTATTTAATAGTATCAATTGAATAAAGTCCTTTTTTCTTTCTTATATTCATAAGCTGCATTAAAATATCATTTATCATTAAAAAAAAAAGTATCTTTTGTTTCTCCCGCTCTCTCCTTATGAAAAAAAACGAAGAGTAAAATTTATTTCATGCTTATATTTTATGACACGAAATTTAATTATTTTAATCTTTTATTTATTTCATTTATCTCACACAGCACAGCAGATTTTGTTGTTTTCCATATAAAAAAAAGTAACCCCTTCTCTAATTTTCTATACAATAATATTTCTCTTTATTCTGTCAAAAAATGTATATGTAGCAAGAGTACAAGAGCATGTATAATATTTTTTAGCATAAAAAAAAATAACCATACTTAAAAAAGATACATGTAGGTAGCGTACAATAAAAACTGGGCGTACAACTCTAAAAAATAGCCATTTAAAAAAATAAAAAATGCTTAGTCAGCAGTAAACTATTTCGCAATGTATTTTTTTTCAGATATAAGTACTTGTATACAACATTTTGTTTGGTCCAGTCCGCGAGAGAGGTAGTTTATATTTCTCCTGTCATTGTGATAGAGAGAGAGAGAGAGAGAGAGAGAGAAGGGCGATTATAAAATATATATAAAATATACCCCGGGCGTGGTCATTGCTCAGTTCGCATAAATCACCAGAAGAATCTACTAATATAGGGTGCAAAAAGTTTGGTTATACCAACACATACTGAGGCCATAAGGAGAGTTGTAGGTGGTATGTAAGTTGGTGAAATTAATCCCTTTTGGAAGACGTCTTTTCCCGCAATATATAGCCAAAAGTTGTTGTTCTCTCATTATTCTAGTCTTGGGTTACCTCTGAATAGAAAATATTAATTAATTAAAATATTATTCGATACTGTCAATACCTAGAGAAACATTTTAATTTAATAGACAGGAAAAACGAAGAAAACTCGATTTACAGCGTTTAATATGCAATAAATTTACTTTTACTCGATTAGATAATTATTATATTATGCTGTACTTTCTAAAAAGACTATTTACTTTAATTCAGATATTACTCCTCGCGTGGGTTTTATAACTTTAAAATTCAATTTTTCTATTCTCGTGCGAACTAATTTTAATCGATAAAATTTTTAAAATACCTATATTGGTAGACATACAAGCCCGTGAATAAATAATTATTTTTTTTCATAATAAAATCACACACTGACAGGCAAGTTTATTGAAAATACAAAAATAGTGTTAATTAAATATTACTCGTCTGGACGGAAATTTTATTTTTATTTAATTTAATTTCAATTTTTTTTAGTTTTGCTAAAATAAAAAATATAAAAAAGATCCTCATTATTTATGAATTCAACCAATTCTCTAGACGTAGATAAATGTTAAAATAAATGCTTTGTTTAAAACTAAAAAACTCGGAATTGACCTCAGAAACCTACATTTTTTATATTGGTGTGCAAAAACCACTCGTTTGTTTTCCTACTAATTAATTATTATCATTATACTCATTTATTCTCGTGCAAACGTCACTTTTTTTGTTTTATACATTTTTTTTTTCAGAATATAATTAAAAAATAAATGTACGTTTTCATATGAAATAAGTTAGAAAAAATTAAAACCTGTTGATTTAATAAAGAAGAAAAAAGTAACACAAGAAAAATCAAAGCTCGCTTATTAAACTGCGATATTTTTTATTTTTCAGAAAAAAAAAAATTAAAACAGTTTAAAAGAGATAGAGAACGCGGACTTGGCAATCTAGGAAATATATACCATTAGTAACAAACGATATCAGTTTCCACTCGACTGTTCGTTTATTCGCGTTCGAGCGCATTCATCGAAAAGGCAAACCCTGCTGTTCTGTTTGATTTTCCTCCGCAAACTTTCCCGCAAGAATAGGGGAGAGAGGTTTTCGTGTTAAAAGGAGGGGTTTTCTTATTCTACCACCTTACCGACTAAGAGGCTTGAAAGGCGTTAAATAGCTTAAACAATGCGGTTTCTTAAGAGAACTTTTAAGGGAAATTGCCTTTATTGTGCATTGTAAATTCATGAACGCGATAAAGATATTCTCCACTGTTTGTTTATTATCATCGTAAACTCTATTTTATTTCAGCAGGTTTAAAAATGAAATTAAAAACGAATCGATATGCATTCGATTTTAGTTTTTAATGAAATGCCCATCAAATGCAGAAATCGTTCGTGCCTGGAATCCAGTTTAATAAACTAAAGCACGAACAATAAGCTGCATAGCGGTCAAAATTTAACATAACGCATCATTGAGTAATCTAACGAGCGATTCAATCATTAAATACGTATTATTATGATTCGTATGCAATGTCGAGCACGCGAACATAATGGACCTATATAATATTAGATAAGCACGCATAACTGTCTTAGATCTGCTGGATGTATAATAATATTAGTTATAGTACACAATGCATCTCGAATTTCTGAAGGGAATGTTGGATCAAAATTGAATTTCAAATTCCCGCCAATGCTTCAACACCTAAATGCATCGCATATTATTATCTCGATATATTAGCGTTTCCGACTCTCTATTTGCATTTCTATGTATTATTTTGGTATATAAATTGCTTTATTAGATTCCGTTATTACTTGAGAGCTTGTGAGCACAAGGCTCTATAATACCCGAGGAATTCTCGTTCAACATGTCGCAGATTTCTACTGTATTTACGTTAATCAAATATTTATTGATAACATTCAACTTGTTTATATTTAAATTGAGATCTACCTGCATAACTTTAACAGAATGCGATTGCCAAAATATTATTTTAGTCTGTTTAATTTAATAATGCACTATTGCTCTATCGCTAAACCCAATTTCTGCGTTCCGTACTAATCAAACTTTAATGAAATCAAAATACCAATAACTCTATTTATTTAGCGAAAAATATTTTTTCTTCAAAGTTTAACGAAATCAAAGAAGTCATTTAAGTTCAATATCAAATGTGCTAACTTTTTTTCTTTTCAAAGAAGAAAATAATATTCTTTGAAAAAGACTTGATAGCCTACATGGTTTCATCGTTAAAAGAATCCTAGAAAATCTTGTACACAACTTTTTTTTCACAACTTTTCATTGAGTTACATTTACTTATATGCGTATATAAAACTAAATAAAAAAGAACTTTAAGTTTTTATTTTTTTTTTTCTCTACTGATTGAAAAATCTGTCATTTTATTTTCTACTTCTTTATTTAACTTTTACTTTAAATTGTATAACTTAAAATTTCAAACATTCATTTAAAAGGTAAACAGTTACAGTTTTCTTCTGTTAAAATATTACAGAGGTTTTTTTAATCTCGAAAATTTTTTCTAAAAAACTTTAAAGTATGAAATCAGATATTAATTGTGAAAATGGTCCTTCGAGCCGGATCAATGTATAATAACATTTTGTACATAAGGGTATAATCTAAGTGTAACGCAGGTACCGCAATGCAGATGCTGCTTAATCATTGTCTTTTGAAAATTTAAGTTAAGTTATGTACATATCATTAAGGTATGATTTTACAATGTTATCAGTAAGTACTTGTCCCCATTGAAATGGACAAGTCTCCCCTCAAGCAGTTCTCTGCCAATTGAACCCCCTCCTCCTATTTAAATACTATTAAAAGTCAAACATTACCTACAAACATTTTTATACTAGTAAAATTCCCAGTTATTTATCCTTTAAAAATATTCTGTTCCTATGTAAATTCATATTTGAACAATCATGACCTATGAAGTTATGAGTGTGTGAAAAGTTTAATATTACCAACTGAAAATGATGATTGACTAATTTAATATATATTAATTTTTATTGTGTAAGTTGAGTATGTTGATTGTATGTATATAAGAGTCATTCAAAATATTGGTGTCTTCTTTTAAGATGATGGTTGGATGATGCAATTGAATTTGCATACTTTCAGATACTTTAATTTGTCGCAATTTGCTTCTTCATCAATGACTTCTGGTTTTTCAAAATTAAAAGTATGATTGAGTGAATTTGAATGTATTGTAATTACTGCTTTTGCCCTTGTTGTGTTCATCAAGGCACATAAAAAGTGATCTTTTTGTCTCACTTATATATATGCTGGGACAATATTTACAAGTAATTTTATATACTATACCCGTTTTATTGATGATATTATCCATTTTTTCTTTTTTATTGATTTTTCTCATATCCTTATTTAGCAACGGTATTACATGGTATTTGTCACTATCCAAGATCTTTTTGATTTTTTGGTAGAAACCAAATTTGAATGGTACTAAGTCAATACTATTTGGAACTTCTTCACTTACACTAACACTTTAAATTTGAATCTATAAGAATATTTGATTTCGCTTATACAGTATATGTTTAATGAGAGCTATAAATAAATTAACTTGCTTTCTGTCTGGATTTTCTAATATCTGAAATATATCTAGTGTATCATCATTTATCCTGGGTAGCTTGGATGATTCTCTTTTTTCTTTAAAAACTAAACAATCAACAATTTGGTGAAATATACCACTGGTCCTATTACAGTTATTGCATATTTCTTCATCTGACAATGAATGAATTTTGTTATCTGTTATTAATCTACAATTTCTTGCGTTTAAAAGTTTGATTTGTGCTATTATCCTGTATAATTTAATGGGAATGTTTAAGTTGTGATATTTTTGTGTGGCTCTATCTAGTTTAAGTGATTTATAAATCATCAAGGTAGTTGAGTTTTGTACTTTTTTTATGTCAATCTTGTATAAATTTTCAATATAATCCTTGCAAAGTTGTTCTTTATTTAAAATTAATTTTTCCCAAGAGGGTTTGATTAATAACGACTCTTGACCAATTGGAGCCAAAAAGATTCTTTTTATCTGAGCTACCGAATTATATTCGATATTTTATCGGTATTATAATCAGTGTTGGCAAAAGTCAGCTGCTTCATTAGACATAATCTTGGATATCTATGTTCAGGCATTTTTAATATATTAAGAATCAAATCCAGGATGCGCTCAAAAATAATAGCTTTTAGAGGTGATTTTTTGACCTCTAATCTGACCGCATAGTTGGGTGTATTTTGCGGCAGGTTGAGAAGCCTTTTAAAGAAATTCAGCTGTATTATTGAAAGTGCAGTAGCTGTTATTATACAGATATTTCACTGTGTCAACAATTTTAGGATAAAGGATCTTCCATTTGTTATGAATTTGGTTGTATCTTCTTTCTAGGCTATCTATGACCAAACTATGGTATGTTAATAAAAAGAGAGCTAACATCTAAGGATAAAAGTTTATGATCATGTGGTATATGCAATCCATTGATTTTCTTGCAAAGCTCATAAGTATTTTTAATGTATGTCTTGGGCTTTTTTATGCATGGATATAGGTGGTAATGTAAGTTTTTGCTATTAATGATGTGTAACTATTACAGCTATAATCACCTATGCTTAAAATAGCGGTGTCATGTGCATAAGAAATTACATATGAGCATAAAGTTAGTAGATCATATATATTATGTATAACAAGAACAATAAAGGGCTTAGTATGTAATGCTTGTGACAAATCCAAGAAGGTTATGATAAGTGATTTGTTCTGATCAATATTGCAGTAAATTAAATTAGTTATGTGTGTAAATGCATCGTCAGTGCCTTAATTTTCTGTAAAAGAAATTGGTTTTCATTTAGTATATTATTTTCTGTGAGAAATTTCTCAAGTCAAATTATTGTTTTAAAAACCTTTGCAAAATTGGATATTAAAACGATGGGCCTATAATTGTTCACTATATTTTTATTTCCAGAATTCCGATGTATAAGAGTAACATCTCATACTTTAAATGAATTAGTCCATATTCCTAAGTAGATACAGTTATTGAAAATATGTTCATGAGAAAGAGAAATCAATTTACCCAATAGTTTTATGACTTTTGAGGAAATGGAGTCCACACCACCTTCATTAGCACTCATTTTTAGAGTGATGTTTTCTATTTCATATCTTTTAGTGTATTTTAAGTACATTGTACTTTTATTAACTTCTAGTAGGGAAGCTTTATTTGTAGTATTTGAGAATTGATTTGCTAAGTATAACCAGCATATAGATAATAATTATTAAAAGCATTAGCAATATTAGTTGATTATTTCTTATAATGTGATCTATAGTATTAAGTTTTTTTGTGCTACTTACTGAAGTATTAATAAAGTTTCACATTTTCTATATTTGTTTGTAGGTGAATCTATAATAAAGAAGAGCCGCAATTCAAAGTTGTTATTTTCAAGTGTTTAAAAACTGGAGTATTGAGAATTACTCAACTTTCTTGAAGCAAATTATCATGTTACTTTTTAATCGGTATATTTTTATACATAAAAAATGTTGAAGTTTTAAGTAAAAAATATCGGAGAAATCGATAATAACTGCAATTATAATTATTATCGACTTTGCACATAATAATTATTCCATTATTTTAATAACTATACAATTTTCTATATCATCTATATTATCTCATAATTCCATAATAATAATCCGTTCATCTTTACCGATCAATAAACTATATCATGCTTTCTAACCTACAGTATATATAAATTTATACTTAAAGTCTAACAGTCTAAAGAGCTTCTTATACGATAATGTCCATCTAGCAGTAAGTCCCATGGGAGATTTTCAGGGCTGTCGGAGTTTGTCGCGATCATTATATAGATATTTTATTGCAGAGAGAAACGAAGAAAAGGGTTTTACTATCCTGAGAGGAGACTTCTCAGAAATTGCTAAGATTTCAATCGTATAACCGATTAGGGCGTACATATTTCTCTCTTTTTCTGTGTTAGGAGCGCACGCCACGTCGAGGGATAGCAGACAGAATTCAAGGACTTTAAGGGGGAAAACGCCGATATTAAACTCACTCGCTCGCTCGTTAAATACAGCATATAGAAAAGACCTGAAGATCTTAGTAAATAGACAACTCGTTACTACTCTATGTATACTGCTGATTACATTTTTTGGCGTCAAAAACGTTTCGAAAAATTTTATTAAAACAAAAATATTTTATGTACATAAAAATTTGATATTTAATAATAAAAAAAAAGTAAACGTATTATCAAAGGAAATGTAAAAAATTTTATTCCAATTGAAGTAATATTGAATGCAAAAAAAAGCTTTTTATGTATAATAATAATAATAATATCCCTTGTAAATATAAAGGGATCAAACATTTTTAACGTTTATATATCAATAATAAAAACGACTGATTTTATTTTAGTTTGAAAAATAAAAATATAATACAAGAAATAGATAGATTTTTGCCTTGAGGCAAGAAAATATAGGAAGAAGAGAGGGTGCTTATTTTTTTATTTTTTTTCCGAGTGGTAATCTCGATGACTCGGACTTTAGTTTGGTAGAATTCAATATAAACGTCGAAACTCACCCTATCTCTGTATTAAATATATATAGAAAAAAATCTATAATAGTCCATGTCCGCGTGATAGCGTTTCCGACAACGCGGGAAATTATATTTTCATTGTGCCTTTGGGCACATCTACACATGTACCAACTATTAAAACATTTTTATTTCGCTAAGAATTTCTTATCCGGCTGATGGGTTAAGTTGAATTTCTCTTGAATTTCTCCTATTTCTCATACGCCTCCTCGATAATATTAGAAGAATGTAACTATCCAAGTTTAGGAAAAGTTTGAAATGTTGTCCCTTACACATATAGCAGAGTACAGCGCGAGAGAAATAGAGCCCTGGAGGGCCATTTATCCTGTGCTTCTCTCGCGAAACGTACAAATGTACATATGCGCACGCTTATAAGGGTCGAACACATAGTACATAGAATAGTTTGTTCGACTCTTTTGGGAGTGATAATGGGCAATTTCATCTTTTTCGGACGTACATACGTGAATTGAAATATAGTTTGTAGATATTTCTATTTTTTTTTTCATTGGCATTTTTGCGGCTGTGTACGAAAAAGGAGGAAAAAAAATGTATATTTCCTATGTCCCCTATTTTTTCTCCATATTTCTATATATCTCTGCGACAATATGGATTTAAAAGGCATAATTCACCTGTATTATATGTACTACTCTGTTACTGAAGTGATTTATAACATTAAATGGGATAATCAAAAAGATTTGGTATTCATATAATAAATATACGTAGACCGTACAACAAATCATTTTTATATTGAAATATTAAACATAAAATTCACTTTAAATTCATAAAATATAGAAATTCAATTTATTTTCTAGACGGGGAAAATGATTTTGTTTAATATTTTAATCTAGATTTGGTTAAAATTACAAATCACCTATTACTACCTACACTGTACGCCTTATTTTTATAGAGTGATTGATGAGTTTTATATTATATCAAGATTGAATTTCTACCTATCTGATCAAAAGAATGACATAAAAAAATCTCTTTTGTACTAATAAATTTTAAAACATTAATCAATACGTACATAGGATTCTTATCTTTTAAATACTTACATTATACTCTTAATTATTTATCTTTTTACTTGCGGATTTTCAAACTTTTTTCTTTACGATAATTTTATAGCCGCGTTATCAAAGTATAAAATTTTAATTATAATATTACCTCGTAAATTCATAAAAAATGACGATCTCGTAAAAAATTCCTTTTAGTTTCTCACTGAATTTTACAATCTCCTAATAGAATTAGCGGATTTTAAATATTCAAATTTTATCTACATAATAAATAGATTAAACAAAAAATAGCTCATTTCGTTAATCCTCATAAAGAGCTATAAAAATAAATAAACAAGAGAAAACATTTTAATCCATGCAAACTAAATCTCTTTTAATTACCAAAAAACAAGTAATACGCAATGTCAACGAAATTTATGATTTGTTAATACAACCCTTTTTAACTTTTAAAAAACAAAGAGAAAAAATTTAACTGTCATCATTCGGTGCTTCAGTGAAAATCAGACAATAACAACATAAGCTATTCTGTCAGGTAGTATACAAAATAAGCCTAAAAATCTGCAACCGAAAGATAACGTCCATTTTATATTTTTTCTTCGCCGAGAAAAATAAAAAACTTATTTAACCGAGGGAGTTTTCTGAATATTTTATACAGAAGAAGTTCCTCGCGAAATATTTTACAATGGCCGTTAAATTCTAACCGGTGAGTTTACGAGTTTGGTGTATAGAGAAACGATGCGACAGTGTAATAAAAGTCTTATAACCCCTTCGAAGTACCCAAGTAAATGAAATTCCATTGCCGAGTTTCTAACATAACATTGAATATTATATAGTTTTAGTTTTATGACGAACATTGAATAAAAGGTAAAATGTGATTAGCTTTGAGCTAAAATTCATTTACAATAAAACAAGGGGCAGGAGGCCAGCATACAGATGTACATTCGACTGTTAATTTGATCGGGATTACATCTTGACAACACGAGCGTTTGCACCCTTTCCATTAGTTCGAAAGGGAGTCAAAATAATCATTCCCTTTTTTTCCAGCTTCCAGTGACAGAAATGGGACAATGTCGTCAAATGAGCTGTTACATTGTATTCCTTTTCTCTTGCTAATAGTTTTTTTTCTCTTTAAAGAATCATTTTAACGACGATTTATGAAATTATATTTTTCCTTTTTTTTTATGTCAAACAAAGAGCCATTTTCATTTTAACTAAGTGGCTCTAGTTTTTTCTCCTAGTTTGCATTATATTCAATGATGAATTTACTACCTCGTTCAGCAGAGCAACTCGAGTTTATACTCGCATAATTTAACTAACTCGTGCATACATTATATCTTTTGGCTTTTGTAACTCTCGACTAAAAAAAGACAATTATCCTGACTAAGAATTAATGCATCCATTGAATTTAATAAGAGGATTCTATGCAACTGACTGCATAAATGACCATTGACTTTTTACTATTTTTCTCTGAAAAACAAAAATTTATCGTCGCAATAAATTACTCGAGTTTCGGTTTTAATTAAGAAATAAAATAATTCCAACAATTAAAACTTGCTGTAATAAATTCAGAACCAATTAAAATAGCGAATCAAAAGGTACTTTTTTGTTCGATATCATATAAATAACATGTCGCGTGATGTATATAATATAATGCAGTCTCGAGTTAAAGTAAGATCCCTGGGGTTCCCTGTTGGCACTTTTCGAATTCCTCGACTGATGGGCATCAGTGACGTAGCGTTATTCTCCTTTTCTTCTTGGCTATATAAACAGCACAGCCAATGTATCAAAGAATTTTCAAAGCCTTTTTATGATAATAAGTTTTGGTCCATTTGTGAATATTTTTTTTTCTTTCTCACGCAAAAAGATTCGCGTTCTCTTTCTCCTCCATCGAATCTTAAATTGTCTTTTGCATCTTTTAACTTTCCAAGGCGATTGTATTTGTTTCCTTTTGTTCAACTGTCCCTATATGTAACCTTGTTCCTTTTTACAGCTCAATGTCTTGTTCTCTTTTATCTTTTTTTTCTTCGTCGGATTTTTCCATTTTACTTAATGATTTTTTTTTTTAGAAATACAGTACAAGCAAAAAAAAGTTTAGTTTTAAGAACTAAAAAAAAAAATTTAATGCTAGATTTTTTTTCCATAAAAGTTTGTCAATGTGTACAGTAATTTTCGTTTCTTATCACCTAGTCGCGTCTCCAGACGTACTAGATTTTCCTCCTAGCATATTATGCTACATTTACTTGAAAATTTCTTATGAATTTTCTTTTTTATTAATCTTGGAAGTTTAGAAAAAAAAAGCTCTTTTTTCAAATAACTAATCTTTACTTTTTTATTTTACTTTAAATAGAATTTAAGAATTTCTCATAAATAAATTTTCTTTCCTGCATTCGAATATTATATACTCAAAAAATCGTATGTACATATATTTGACCCTAGATACGAAACAGAAAAGTAGCATAGCGTATGAATAATATAAATTTTCTTATATATATATTTATTTTGCATAACTTGGCATGGGTCTAAAGTAGAAAGAAATGAAGAAAATTTATATTGTCGAATTTGGCGGTTTACTTGAGTTATTTCTTCAAATAAAATAAAATATTATGTATGAAAAATTTATTTGCCATAATATTAAGAGTTATTTTTGGTCGGTTTCCAGATTTATGCAATATCGAATAATCGACATTTATGTTACAATGTAAAGTACCCATAGCGTTAATAATAAATGCCGTTCTTTTTTATAAATAAAAAATTAAATCCGCAGGTTGTTAAAGGAGTAAAGAGAGAAAGAGAGGGATAATGTTTTCTTCCTTTTCTCAGACCTCCCGTACACTCTTGCAGCCGGTCCAACCGGTATGTGCAACATGCTGGACTTTTAAATTTTGTACGTGGTTGTGAACTTGATTTATAGAACGAAAACGCATGCGTTAAGTTTTATCGACACACAAGTGCACTTATGTGTGTAAATTTAACTCTTGCTTTATTTCAAACATTACAATTAGTTGGTTTTAGAAATAATCGACGATTTACATGTCGATTTTAATGTGTAATTGTATTTTAATTAATTAAATGTTCCACTCTGATTAAATGCTAGAATTTGAATCTCTCTGTTTATGCATTCTAGTTTAATATAAATTTAGCTCTTGGCTGAATTTAACATCTGATTTCCAGCAGGATTATTTGTTAATGACGATTCTATAAAATATAAATTGATGCTCTATAATTATTAGATATTCAACAACTACTTCGATGATTAAATAGAAAATTTCTATCAATTTTATGTAGGAATTCACAGAAATGCAAGTAGTAGGGGAGAAAAGTATGTAAAACCCTCTTTTTTTTATACTCACTGGGATGCGTTCCTTTAAATTCTTTCAATTTTATTTATTTTTTTTTCTTTTTCATTATTATTATTCATTCCTCTCTACTACTACTACTTTTTTTTGTTATATAAAGAAAAAGTAAGGATCGATAAAAGAACGTCGAAAATACCCTCCGAAAATTTTGTTCGCGTTCTTTAATTTGAATTTTTTTCTATGCGTATTTATAGTAGGCGGTAGCGCAGAAAAATTTTACTCTTACGAAAATCCCAGTTTATTTATTACCTTACTCTTTCTTTTACTCTCGCGGTAACGTACAATGCAAAAGGAGGGAAGTCGTCTTTTCTTTTTGACTTTAGTGTCGATAACTTATGTATAAAAAAATGCATATATATATATATATATATATATATATATACGCCCCCTTTTTACATAAGCTTATAAATAAATAACGACGTATGTGCGTAAATTGCTTTAAAAAAAAATATTACTTTTGTGTACGAGGTGATTTATGAGCTTTAATTTTATACCGCGAGCTTATTTTTTTATTTTTTTGGAACGAGGTGAAAAGTATTTCGATTATACACATTTAATAAGAAAGATATTTTTTTTTCTATAGAGGACAATTTACAAACAATAAAGATCTTTGGCCGATTAATCGGAAAAAGAAAGCAATGAATATCCTTTCATTACATATGCGAATTCGAGTATATATTTAAGATCTTTTTCTGTTTTGTATGCAAAAATTTATAGTTATTATGGAGGAATAAAAATTTTAATTAAAATATGATTTTTGAGTAGGAGTATTTAAATTTTTTTGTACTTTTTTTCTGACAAAACGCTATGAATATTTTATAGTTAAAAATTTTTTTAACAGTCACATAATTTGGCTTGAAGCCGCTTGATGGACAAATTTTTTCACAATAATTTTTACAAGTTTTAGATCATCAACATATAACAAAAATTTTGATTTATTGATGTGTATATAATATTTCAAATCTTTCATATAAATAATATACAGTAATGGACCTAAATTAGGTCACTGAAGGCCTTTTGAAATAAAGTTTCGGTTAAAATTGATTTATTTTAGTCCTATGGTTTTTAAATATGAAGCAAAATATGAGGTTAACCAAGAGATTCTGTAAGTATCTAATTTTTTAGTAATAATTTATAAATTTGAATCATATCAAGAATCAAATGCTTCGAAGATGTCTGTATAAAATATATGTGAACCTGATTTTCTGTATTAAATATTTGAGCGACAAATTTTTTATATATACAGTTTTTCACAGTTGATCTTTTGCTAATTGAACCATATTCTTAGGTTAAAATAAAGTTATAGAAAAAAAGATAATCTACTGTATGCTAATTGATCTAATAGTTTAGCAAATGTATTTAATAGAATGATTGGTAATTTTTATTGGGTTATTAAATTATACAACAACCACATCAGTTCTTTTAAAGCAATAATTTACACTGTTAACATCATTAAACATTTGGTTCTCGGAGCCGAATCACCTAACTTTTAGCAATACTTTTAAAATTAAAAAAATCCTTAATACATGGTCCTTCGAGCCGGATCAACTAAGTGCAAATAAGAATTTTAATTTTAAAACATATTATGGCTCGAAGAACCAAATGTTCAAAGTGATTAACAATGTAAATTATTGTTTAAAAAGAGTTGATTTGGCTCGCAAAATTGTATAATTATATGGTAACTTGTTAAGGTTTCTAATAGCAAAAACGTATCTTCTATTGTAGCATAATTGTTTTTTTATTTTTGGCATTTTTATTGATTTATTTCTAATTACACTAGTATTCATAATTTATATTGTTTTTAAAACATTTTAGTAGTTTAATAATGCATTTAATTTAAAAGATTCATTTATTTTCATTACTTTGTTATCAAATATTGAGATTAAAATGTTTATTAATTTATTTTGCAACGATTTTATTGGTGTAAAGTGGTTGCCATAGGTACCACCTCATGCAACTGTAACAAAATTAGAAATGCTATAAAATAATGCATAATATATCGATTTTAAAGTACTCGTCAATAGATTGCATTTTAATTTGTACATCACAAAAAGTAAATATCTTGTTTTATTAGTTATTAATATAGTGCATTCTTTTTCCATTTGAAATTTGAGTCTAAAACAATTCAAAGACTTTGTTAAGTATGGAATTATTTATTTTTATGTCTATATTCTCAAGTATATTCTTATTATTTGAGGAAAAGGCAATTAATAGTTCATTGGTTAATAGACAGTCACCAACTATTTTGAAAATAGTATTCATAGAATCTTGTACAACTTCCCAGAAATTTCCCTTTTCAGAAGAGAATTATATCATCAGCATACAAGATCCAATTTAGCGGCAATTTCATCTGGTCCTGGAGGAATAGTTAATAATCTATGTATAAATGAACTATATGCAGGCATTTTTTGTGAATATTGATAGAGATGTTGCATGAATGTTATGTTGCATGAAGAGATGTTGCATGAATTGTTATATCAGTTGTTGTTGATTTTCTGTATATCTTGTATTTAAATTCATTATTTGATTTGTAGATTGTTAAATCAAGAAAATTGATTGATTCATTTTCTTCAATTTCTAAAGTAAACTGAATATTTTTTTTTAAGCTGTTTAAATAATTCTTCAAGTTTTCTATTTGTCTATTTGAGCCTTGTATTAGAATAAAAGTGTCATCGACATATCTATTATAAAATTTAAAGATTTTATTAAATTTATTTTTGTTTGAAAAAGTATGGTTTTGTTCAAAATGATTTAAATATATTTCTGCTAAAAATCCTGATAAGGGAGATCCCATAGATAGGCCATTAGGTTGTTTGAAAAATTCATCACTGAATGTGAAATAATTTTGGCTGAGTATTATTTTTAAAAAATCAATTAGTTCATAAATATATTCTATGCTCAGATTATTATTGTTATTATTATCCATTAAATTATTTTTTAAAACATTGGAATTTTTGTATATAAATTTACTATATCTAAAGAAATCATTTTGAGGAGTGTAGAATTTTTGTGTTGAGACATGTTTTTAACAAGTTCATTGTTGTTTTTTATACTAAAATTTTGTTTAAAATAAATATTATCTTTTATGATGTTGTATAATTTCTTGGATAACTTAAATCCAGGATGAGTTTTTTGAGTTTTAGGTAAACCTGTTAAATTTGGTGCTTTTGGTTTTATTGTTTTCAAATATATTTTATCAGCTTTATTTAATATATATTTACTATTGTTTATTATTTTATTTATTATTTTTGTGTAATCTTCAGTAGGTTCTTGTTGTAATTTTTGTATATTATCATTGTTAATAAAACTGCAAAATTGTTTGCAATTTCTTTTTGTTAATGTATACATTTCTTACTCATCATTATACGTCATTATATTATCAATAGAATTATTGTTACTTTGGTTACCTTGAATTTTAAAATAAATATATTGGTATAAAGACTTGTTTATTTATTAGTTTAACAAAATAATATTTGTGAAAAATGATTCGTAGCTTCTGAAATTGAATCATAAATGTAGCATATTCAAGATGCAATTTATTCAAAATTACATATACTGCGCTGCTTCTATAAAAAGTAAAAAGGTAAATGTATTTTTCTCTGAATAGTCAGAAAAGATTCTAGCAATTTTTATGGATTTTTAGGGTGCAAGCAGGAAGAGCACACTCAAATTCTTTGAAAAGTGCAGACTACTAGGACTATATAGAAGGAGTTTGTTAGTTGAAAACTGGATAGGGTCGAGTGCTACCTCGTAAAAGGTCGGATATATTGCGACTTTAGAAAACAAAGTTTTGCGTCATAAGGAATTTCATTGCCTAAAGGGTATAATGACTTAGTCATTTGCTGATTACACGGTTTTAATAGTAGTGTAAATTTAATATTTTAATGTCAATAATTATTGTTTGATAAATAAAATGTCTTAATTAAGAAAAACAAGTTTCTATAAATGGATAAATACAAGGAAGTAATATTGTCTAGAGAATTTCATGGAGGAAAAAAAATTTTTATAATTTAAAAAAAAAATAACCCTCGAGCATTTTTATACGTACATATAATTATCATCGTGTATTTCTCGAATTTATAATAAATAAATGTTTTAAAAAGAAAGTCATCATCACGTTTTTTCTTTAGCATAAAAATTTATGTACATATTCAAAAAATTATTATTACTGTGAAATTTTATAAATTTGCAAATGACAGCGCATTTTGAATTAATGTATTAATAATAAAAGTGACAATGTGCGTTATAAAATAATTAATTTTTCCTTTATGTTTTATTCATTTTGTATAAAAACAAAAGTTTTTTTTTCATTTTTAATAATAATAATAACGCTGATAATGATGAGAAAAAAAAAGTAATGATAATCATGCGTTCATATCCTATTCTCATCAAAGAAAGGATGAAAAATTAAAAATTCACTGCACAACTTATATATATCGATGAAAAATTCATCCTTCAAGGCATGCATTTTTTTTCTTTTTTCGAGTGCAGCATCAGTTTCTCGCGTGTTTATGTGTATTTGTGTGTATAATAGGCGGCACGATTAAAGTCTGCATATGTGTACGTGAAGGTATCATCACCTGCCGACGCTTATAGATCGAGAAAAGGAAAAAAAGAATTTATAAGAGCCTACCTCCTTTACTCCAAGCAAATGAAGTGATTAAATTTTTTTTTGTCTGACAGATATACCAATATAATGGCCGTTTACTTTATGTGTAAGAAAGAAAAAGAGAATAGCTATTTTTCTCGTTTTTTTTTCTTACGGTATGCATCACGACAACGAGGCTTGAAGGGAATAAAGAATGAAGCTAATAATACACTTGATAATGACGTAATTTTGAATCAGATAGCAATTACCTTCCCGAATCTACCATAGGTAATTGCAATGAAACCTTCGAAAAAATAAAAAAATTAGGGGGAAAGGCAGTAATAAGTTTAAAATTAACCACCAACGCTGCTGACGTCTACCCACTATTTTTTTGGGATTATTGTTAATTTATTTTTCTCTCTTTTATTTTATATTCGCGAAATTTAGCCGAAAATGAAAAAAAAAAATTATCTCAATGTGAAAATTATATCCTGAGAAAATTTATGTACGTGAAAAAAATTTTTAACTTACTACTTGCTGACGTTTTACGATAATATGTCATTCAAGAAAAGAGTAAGTTTAATCGAGGCGTTAATTGGAAAATGGATGACTCTTATTTTCATCAAGTATGTATTTAATTGGTCTGCATTTTTCTAAAACTTTTTTTTTTTAACTTGAACGAAAAAAAAAAATAGTTTCATGATAATAACAAGTTTTTAAACGATGATGAAACGTAAAAAAAATGTCTTTATGGTTTAGAAGATAAATGATTAAAAAATAAAAAAGTAACATAAATTTATAAATATTTTTCTCACTGTAATATGCACATTTTGTTAATGCATCCTTTTTTTAAAAACAGATATTATCTTGATGTATAACATTTGCACGCAAACAAGATTTTAAATATAACAACAAAAATATTTTTATGTTTTTTGGATTTAAATGTGATAAGATGAAGTTTCTTGAAAAAAAAAAGAAAGAAAGAAAGAAGAATTTACGTGCATGCGTGACAATGAATACAAAATTTTTATTTCCGAACTTGTTTAAATGTATTTCCGATGAAGTGAAATTTTTTGCATTTCTTATTGTGCTATATCTAAATTTTGATTTAATAAAACTACGCGTGTACTTTGCCATGTTTACGTGAACAACAAATAAATCATAAAAAAAAACTTAAAGGGGAAAAAAAATAGTAAATAACGGGTAATCGTTAAATGCGTGTTTGGATAACACGTATATTAAACAGTGATTGATACGACCGATCGATGTCAATATTCTGTCAATATATCACAGGCTCTCTTTATTTTTTTTTCATACATACACGTACACATACACAGAAACAACCAGCAATAATAAATACTTGAAGAAATTGAGTTTATCAAAATTACATTTTTCTCAATAAATATCATGAGCAGAAATTGATATTGCTTTTAAAATAGATTTATTTATTTATACTTTTTTTCTTAGATTTTATTTTTCTTCTATTTAATTAGATTTATTGCTAATCTTAAATTTATTTCTATTTTTGGGAGTTCTTCTGGGCTAAATTTAAAATTTTTGACCTTATAAATGATTTTTGACTATAAAAACAGATTTGGCCCTAAAATTCCCCTTGGGGACCATTTTTTCATTGAATTAGGAGAAAAAAGAGCATTGCGGAAAATTTAGAAATTTCTCGATCCTAAGCTAATCAAATTTTTAAATTTATATTACATTTTGTATCTTTATTTAGCGAAGTTATCTACCGAAATAAGTTCCATCTTTTTATAAATTTATGTTAGATTAATACCATAAGTCTGGCTTAAATAAACAAAAAAAAAAAACGAAATGTATATTTTTTTAATTAATTTTAGCATCGTATGGCATTAAAGCCCAATGACGATACAATAAAAAAAAAATAAATACAAGTTCAAAATAAACATATAAATTTCTTTATTTATTTTATGAAGATGTCTTACATTAATCCATTTATAAACACTGTAGGGAATACCAAAAAAAAGTGCCAAGTAATTTAAAAAAAGTATAAAATACTAATCTTGTTAACAATCTAATTACCAATTACAAACAATAGAGGAAATTCTTGGCTAATTCAGAATAATACAGGCTGGTTGTGGTTTAAAGTACAAACACATTTGGTATCTTAAAACCTTAGGCCATTCCTTATATTTTTGGGATTATTGTAAAATAACGTCCCGCACATATATAGAAATTTTGTTTCCTTTGTAATTGCTTCGGCGCCGTCGAAACAGCTGCGCTTCCGATCCCACGGGGCCATTGCGTATATCCTTCTCACGAGAGAATACGAGCACTTGTGGGTGTAAAACCCAATATATAATACAAGCCCTAATGCCGATCGTAAAATTCTCCGTTTACCCATACGTATGTTTTTCTACCAATTAAAACTCTAACTCTAATATAAACAGGATTAAGTCGTTAAAAACAAGGAAGGTCGAGGTTCTTGCTGCTGTTTTATTTTATTTTTTTCACTCAATGACTAAACACGAATTTCGCACGCGCGCTTTGAAAAAAAGGCTGATAGTTATTATGGCCTCGGGCCATTCCGTCTTCTTTACTCTTCTTTTCACGCAATTTCTTCAAAGTTAGATTAAGACATTTTATGTATTATTTTCGAATGGAATGCGAATTAGGCATTTCTATTCAGTTATTTTTATACGTCTGTCTCTCTGTGCAAAAAGAGGAAAAGTAGGAAAAGTACAAGTTCTAACTGCAATTTTCCGTGTCGTTTATTGTATGTATAAAATAAGATTTTCTTCTTTTGTCGTTTCAGAATTGTTATATTAAACCCATACATACAAACTTTTTCCTTTTTTTTCCGAAAGTAATATAAATCTCAAGGACGCGAAAATCTTGAGTATGAAAAAAGGAAAAAGAGAAAATAAAAAAAATTCTCAAGTTTGAAGAGTATTTTTCATGACCAACGATCTTGAATTCGTTCGTCCTTCCGGATGATGGAAAAAGAGGAGAAATTAAGTTTTTTTTCCATGGAATTTAAATATATTTACTATTAGGAAAATAATCTTTAAAAATGAATATTTCAAGCAAGAGATAGTAAATAATAAAGCCGTACAAGAGGTCTTATTATAATTTTTTTCTTCTTCTTGTTTTTCTGCAAAGGCGTTTAAAATAAAGCAAGTATTGGTATTTGCTGGAAGGCAGCTGATATTCCGATCGAAGGCCGTCATTAATAAACATTTTATAAGAGCAGGAAAATAATATCGCAACTAATGTAAAATTTATTATAATAAATAATATGTAGTTAAAAGAAAATTTTCTCTTTTTTGTATTATCTTTGAACTCATAAGTGGTGATTTTCACGCGTGGAATTTTCAAGGCTTGTACGAGAAAAGAAATATAATAAGTACTACCTTATTATTATTATTATTATATGATGACTTTATCAAGAGTTTCATTTAAACAGCTTTATTATTATGACGGTTAAGGATTCGTTATATCCGATAACTTAATACTAAGTAATTTTAAAATAAAAAACTCTTTTTTTATAATCTGCAGTATTTATTTACTTTGTTTTCGTACTTTTTTTTCTTTATTTGCTGTTGGATTTCGTTCATAAAATATTGTATTTTATTTTAATTGGTAAATCAATAATTTGAACCCCCCTAATAATTTAAAATATTTAAATGTATAAACGGTAAAAAGTAACTTTCTTATATTAACAAAAAAATTAGAACATTTTCGAAAAATTAGTAAATTTAATATAATAATTTAGTATAATTACTAAATTTAGTATATTAACAAAAAATTCGAGTATTGTCGATTTTTTTTTGTGAATTGGCAAAAAAAATTGATAATTTACAATTTTGTTTGAAAATTTTCAAAAAATAGTTGTAAATTTCCGAAAAATAGTTGTGAATTTACAACTTTTTTCGTAAAATCCCAAAAAAATCGAGAATTTTCGAATTTTTTGATAATATACTGAATTTAGTAAATATACGATTTTTTTCGAATATTTACAAAATTTTTTATAAATTCGCTAATTTTTTGAAAAAATTATATTTTTTTTTGTAAATCTAAGAGATTTACTTTTTACAGTGTATATATAATTGAACAAAGTTCTACTTTATATTGAAAAAATTTCCTTTTTTTATCTATCTGGGCAAAAACTAACTGCATTGCAACTAAAAATTTTTTAAAAATGAAGAAACTGGTTATTTTTAAAACATTTTGCTTCAATATTTATCAAATTTGGATTGATAGGCAAAAACAATTTTAATCAACAAAAATGATGAAAACTACCCCTTTGCCGCCGTTTACCCGCGCTTTTATTTAAGACTTTAAATAAAGCGCGGGTAAACGGCAGCAACTTTTTAGATTCTGAGGCTCGATTTTTAAGTTTCTTGGTTTAAAAATCATAAGCCTAGGCATCTTAGAAGCATTTTTTAAAAAATTTTGGACTTGAGACGTATTAAGCAACTTTTAAAACTTGAAAAAGAGCCGTTCTTGAGAACTATTTTGTATTTACCCTAATGGATGGTATGCAAAAAATAAAATATTAAAAAAAATATTGACAAAAGGTTAATTATAAAATTTTCGAAATAATGATGTCAATAAATTATAGGGGTTGCGTGTGTTTATTAGCAATTCATATCTTTTAGTTATCATAAATATTTAATTACAATAATAATACTAAGGGAATAACTGTTGTATTTTGTAAATTTCTGAAAATCAATTTGCATTTAGGTATTACGTACTATTACTACCATTATGCATAGAGAGAATATGTGGTATCATTTTCGTTCGCGTCAATGAGCTTAACGATTCAATAATCGTATAAATGCATGTGACGAATTTATATTAGATAAAAGCTAAAACAATTTTCCCTTATGCCTATTTTACATAAAAAAGATTATCTCATTTGAAATTTTAATCAATCATTTTGCAGTCTATAACTCTTATCTTTATTTTTGAATATTTTAAAATTATTTTAAAATTATTATTAATGAAATTTTACACACCATTGTTATTAAAATTTTCGTTCCAACAAAAGCTTTTCAAAATTATTTATAAATAATTCAATGCAAAAATATTGAACTTTTTTATGAAACAAAAAATTGATAAAAAAAAAACAATGGAAAAAAATGATGTTTATTTTTTGCATGTAAAAATGATGAAAAACTAATGCAGAATAATATTGTCAATATAATTATTTATTTGAATGGCTCTTAATCAAGTGGCGTAGTTTGTATGTGTATTGATTGTGTATAGATGTGATGAATAATACGTGATTGAAATGAGGCTTTGTTATTGTTATAATCGTACATATAGAGCATAGAATCAACAATGCATTCATACGACTTGCTTATACACGATTGTAAACGATTAATTTATTTACGCCAACGTATTTTTTACAGCTCTAAGTTTGCTGATATTAAAATACATTTCCACCATTTCCACAGACATAAACAACCCTCAAGAAAGTAAAATTAATAAAATATAGTTTATTTGATTGCCAAGGCGAAAGATATATATAGGATGAATTTCCAAGCAATTTTATACTACGAGGGTCAGAATAGTACTTCCGGTCACAAGGGAAATCAACGCATCAAAAACCACAAAAAAGTCTGACGTTATTCTTTAAGCTAGAGATGGTCACTTTTTTCATCCAAATTTTTTATATACGCAAGCACACTCACACACCTCGATTTAAAACTTTATCAAATATGTATTTTTTATTTCACATTGGGAATAGAAAACGTGGCTCGTACATTGAAATATGTCCAAAGTGTCTAGTCGTATTTTTTAGCAAATTATACACGTTTCGTGTCAGTTGGCTATTAAAGAAAATACGAATTGTTAAGGAAATTAATAATAATATCTTCTTTTTTATTCTGCAGCATAAAATATATTTCTTGACATTTATGAATATTTTTTTCCATTTCCATTTTTTTCTATTTCTCTTATGCTATTTTATAAAGCGCATATAGTTTTTGAATTATTAATATTAAAATTGAAAGAAAAAAAATCGAATATTTATTACAGTTTATCATTAAATTTAATATCAGTAATCTTTCCTATAGCTGTATTTTTTTTAAGTGTACGTTATAAATGCAAAAAAATTACTGTTTACTAATGTGCTAGTTTGTCACCATAAAATAACACGTTCTTGTTACTCAAAGAATCAATATTTCAATGTAAAATTTATGGACATAGCTTTAACCCAAATTTTTATAAAAACTAGTCTACTAATTGAATAAGATTGTTTTTCGTTTCATGTGGTATCAGTTTAAAGATTTATCTTTGACTCTCTTTAAAGATGCTACTGATTTTTTTTGAAAATCTGCCAAAAAAATCTCAACTGGTGCGATTGTGCATTATAACTCTTAATTTCCGTGGGTAAAAAAATTATCTTGATAAGTTAAAATAAAGTTGACGAATAGTTGGAATGAAAAACAGCTTTTTCTTTGGTTATAATCGTCGATCTTCTTAATATATACGGTTTTTATGTCCATTATGTTAAAAATAGAGGATGTTAAACATTAAAATTTATTCAACTTTAATGCATTTCTATAAAAAAAAAATATAAGTGAATTTAAAGGACTATAAAAAGTTTTTTTTTTCTCCATAAATTTTATTACAAAAATTTAAACTTCAAAGTACGATGGGTTTTACGATTGAATTTTTCTTTGGTGATTACACTGTCTATGGATATAACGCAAGGGAGTAAGAAAATCATTGGCTATGATAAAATTTGTATTTTTTAGGTATAGCAACGAAGATCATAAAATAGTAAAAATATTATAATCTATGTTTATTTAAAGTAATAAAACCGCAAAACAAATAGTCTCGAAAATTTATATTCAAAATAGTAATCTCTTAATATATTATTCCAAATAAAACCGTCTCAAAGAGTCGTAAAATAAATTATATTTTTTTACGAGAAAAAAATGGTTATCTTCGATGTATACACTCTGAGAAATCTTTGGTCACAGAAAGCTCAAAGTTCGAGTTGCGTATAAAAATTCCATTACAATAATGAATAGGAGTTATGGAAAAAATAAAAAATGCAAAAATTCAGCCAATACGTAATATAATATGAATAAAATATTTTTTTTATATAACTCAAGTAAATCGATCATCACTTGGAGTCTCTTTTAAAGGAGAGATGATGCAGCATTCGAGGTATATAACGACTTTATCCTTCCTTTCCTGGACGATCTCCGTTAAAAACTTTTTATACGTTAAACGTATAAAAGAAAATGCGATACACTTGGAAGGAGAAGAGGCGTCGAAAAGAAAAAGGTCGCGCCATTTGATGCAGATAACAAATTCATAAATCTCTTTATCCCGTATTGGCTGAATTTCATTTTCAAACTTTTTATCCAGAAGAAAATAAATCTTTTCGAATGTATAAAATAAATTTAATTATTAATTAAAATAATTACTTTTATCTTTCTATGCATAAAGTCATAAAATATTATGGATGTTTTACATATATACCCTTTTCGAATTACCCTAGAATCCCAAATTCAAATCACGCAACTCGAATATACTTAAACATATGCAATCTTTTTCATCTTTGCTAACTCAATTTTTAAAACGAAAAGAAATCGATACAGCGAGAGAGAGGGAGAGAGGGAGAGAGCTTTACTAATTTCCAATTCCAATTACGTCCAAGTGATCGACGCTTCAACAATAAAAGAAAAGGCCTCGATGTACGTTATAAAATGATAAAGAGAACGAAATATATTTCAATCGAAGATGAACTGAAACGAAACCAACCACCGAAGAAATGGATCAATGAACAGGATTATTAACAGTAGTAGTTTGTGTTAGTGTCATTAAGCTCATGCAGCATCGTTAGCTTTGATATAAACTCCGGTTAAAACTGGTCAAAAGATAGACAGAGATCGTAAATAGGGGTAGTAGAGAAAATTTTATGAAAAATCTTTCTTTGTCACAATAGAAATTGACTGTCTGAAATAATGCCTTCAAGCTACGCCGAAGAATTAAGCTCGCAATGAATAAATGATTAACATTTATTTCGTGAAATATAAATTCGTTAAGAGACCTTAATTATACAGAGAATCTGATATGCGGGATGAATAATTTTTTTTATGTACCTGATTATTCCAACTTTTATTTTTTCTTTCTTTTTTCCCTTTGCAAATTAATATAGGGTAGTACTACGGACTACAGTTGTTCATTTCGCATTTAAAAAGTTTTAATAAAAATCTGAATAATTGAACAGAGAATTTGAATTTTTATCAATTTCATCTCTTTTATTTCCTATGTGGTCAATTTTTTTTAATTATCCTTTGAAGCTTAAATTGTAAAACAAAATATTTTGTCAGATAAAGTTTTTGACTAATTTTTTAAAACTTTTACAAACCAGCATAACTAACACACGTTATTTTTTTTTATTTTTTATCCCTATCTGATGTCACAAAAAATTAAATTTTACATTAAAAACAGCGTTTTACGCGATGATTCAATAGCATGTACCCCTTAAGCGCCGTTAGATGTCGCTTTACCCGCAAGAGAAAAGATTTCCAGAATCTATAAAAATATTCTAGTCTATTTTAATCTTATTTGGAGGGTGAAATGTCCATATTCTATTTTGCATGAGCATTTATAAACTATTCAATGAATTTGTTTTCTGTAAACAGAATTTTAAATTTAAATCTACTTTTTTATTTATCAATAGTAAACAATCGATAATAAAATTATGCTAATGTCAATTTTTTCAATTACAAATCACACTTTGCGAGTGAATTCATGGAAATGAAATTTTTTTTTATTAATCCTAAAAGCATCATCAATTTAAGCTTTTCATAAAAATAATTTACATAAAAATCAAGCCACACATAAATACAAAAGCGCATAAAAAAAATAAAATAAACATAAATAAAAATATTTGAAAATATTTGAAAATACAAAGTAGAAAAATCAACGGGATTACAAAAACATTTTTTTTTAAATATAAATAAATAAATAAAATTATATCAAAAACATTTTCACAATCTTTATAAATTCAGCATCAATTTTTCAAATGTATAAAATAAACTCTGTGAAAAATTTTGTAATTTTTATTTTTTTTTATTTCCACTCAATTCGAAGTATAAAAAAAAATAAAACAATACAAAACAAGTTAAAAATTCGAACGTAAATTGATTATACGCGAATTGCACTTTAAACAAAAAAAAATATATGTATAAAAATTGATAAAATAAAAATACATTTCTACTTCCTCAACCAAATATCGATACGTGTAAAAAAAGAGTACTTTTTTGCGTTAAATGCTCGACACGTAAAAAATTGCCATGGAACAGAAATAAAAAAAAAAAAAAAAAAAATAATCGTTCTTTTCTTTTGAACCGTGCAATCGTGTGTCGATTCGATTCTATGGAGATAGAGCCCGAGCCAATATCCAGAATGGTAGTAAACATTTTAAAATAAAACAAACAAAAATAAAAAATAAATTAGTCCGCGTGCTTGAACTACTACTTTCTGATAAATAGCATATCAGCAACTACATTTAAAGGTAAAAAATTTTATTGTGGTATTGGTTATCCCAGTGTATGTGCAGCTTTAGTTCAAAGGAATTTCAATTCTGATCGAGGGCCATATAGCAATAGTTTTTTTAATACAAAAGAGGAGAAAAGTCTTGGATTGTTTTTCACGCTAGAAGAAAGAAAGAGACAAGAATCATAGAACCCCTTCCATTTTGAGCTTTCCCGGGTTAAGTTCTTTCCGATCGATCGTTTAAACTTACCTAATGGACGGATGTAATCGGACCAAGGAGAGCCTTATTTCTATATTTTATAGTTTAATAGATGTTACTATTTATTTTTATTATCCTATTATTATTGAGACCTTATCTTCTTCTTTTTCTCAATGATATTTATGTCCGTTTAAAGAAAAAAGGTTTACTCGCGTGCCCTTTGAATAAGAACGTCCTCGTGCAATATGCCAAATGGATTTACATTTTTTTCATAATAATAATAATAATAATAGAGAGATAAGAATATAAATTTAAATTTGAATTATTTTTTTATTATCTTATCAGTGAAATTTATAGAACTTGGCCGGAAAGTATATTGGAACTATTTTCGAGATATTCTATTTAATAAATGCAACAGTTTGTGTTCTTGGAGCTCTTCGAGTATAATATATGTACGTGAGACTGAAAATTTACGAGTTTTGTATTTCCTTTGACATTTTTCAGTATAATTAAGAAGTTAACGAAGTAAACGGATAAAAAAGATAGAAAGAAAATATAAATAAGGTTAGGTTCTTTATTTTTTTCTTCTTGCCTTAAGGGCGCCATTCTTTATGTACAGCGTAGGACAAAGATGGATAAAGATAGTTATATTATATTTAAGAAGAAGAATAAGAAGTGCATCGGAGCGCGTCGCGTTGTCTGTTTCTTATTCTTCTCTCAAAAGATATGCTCTGCACGCTGCGATTAATTAGCCAGCACGTACATGCTTACTTTTTTCGTCTTTGCTTCTTACGAAGGTCCGGTTCGTTAGATTTTGTGCGTGACACCTTTACTTGCCTTTACTCCTTTAAGGGATATCCTGTTTTAAAAGTGTTGCTAAATGAAGAGCATAAATTGCACTCATTAAGAATACGCAAAAGCGATACGGTTACGTTTCCGTTCATGTTCTACCAACGATTTCACACGCGAAATTTAACTTATCGATCATTGTGTCCTGAACTAGGGTGCAAAGCCATTTTACATCGCTTATAACTACACGGATCTTTTGCTTGTGCAAACAGCAGACTAACGAATGAGTTCTTTGAAATAAAAAAATTTTTTTTTGTCCGTCGAAAATTAAATCAAATATTATGAAAAAAAAAGTAGGTCACTAGAAACTGAATTTTCTGTGTGAATAAAAAGAAGAGAAGGAAAAAAATGAATAATAAATTTTGATAATGCGAAGATAAAACTCTAGTTTATCGCCGATAAATGGACCAGCGTTTCTATATTCTCTACTTTATATAAAAGTATAATAGTGTATTTTATGTTATGAAGATGAGGAAATATAAAAAGAAAAAGGCGAGAAATATTGTATAAGCTTGTGTTAGCCCGATTTTTTTTTTTTTTTTAACTTGACGTATGCTGGGTTTACCACGTAGCTTATTTCAATTTCCAGGGCTCATTGATTTTTATGGTGTCGAACTCGGATGCAGTAAAACTTCCGTATATATAATAAACTGAGCTTTTTGTGGCTTAAGTCCGTGGAATCGAATATTTGATCGGAATATCGAAGATTTACGAGTCTAGCTAATCCACTATACGTATGTTTTTTTTTTATTTAAAAAAATTTTTTTTTTAGCCAATAATGTTAATAAAATTTTTAACTTTGTTTTATTATACTAAACTTTCATCTGTCTTGGAATTAATTAAATAAATTTCAGATTAAATTTCGTAATGCTGCAGGTATATTGTAAATTAAGAGATAAAATAAATTGTAATATGTATAATGAAAATTTTGAAACGCTATACATTGCATTAATTAAATATTTACTCGAGCCAATTAAAATAGAGTTTTTCATAATAAATAAAATTTTAAAAGTAAGCGATCTCAGAAAATGCTTTACAATCTCTTTGTATAAATCTAAGTCATAGAAAATTATTTTTAATTAAATTTTAAAAATCTTTTAATAAAAAATGACTTTATTAAATTTTTCCGTTGCATAATAAAAAAAATTTATTGAATCGAAAAATATTTACAAAAATAACACGTTTTGTAAAAAATATTTATATTACGGGCTTAAGGTTCAAATATATTAGACATGGAAAAAACCCTGGGCGGTATAAAAATGTCTCGTTTTAAAATTTCATTCAAATTTATGAATATTCATATTATGTGCTAAAAATTTTAATAAACCCAGAGTATTAAATTTTCTTTTTTCCTTGAGAATTTTTCAAAAACAACTCAATTGACTGTAAAATTCATTTACAACAATAAATTAAATTCCACTGTAAATATATTTAAACTATTTGATTAAATTTAATCCAAAACTCACAGAAATTTTCCACAGTCGTTTGACTAAAACTACTAGAGTTGAGTTAATTTTTTGTGTTTACCTGAAACATAGAAAAGAAAATACATTTCGTTATTATTTATTTAAAAGCATGTACATTAAAAAGTTATTATCTAGTTTGTCAGATCAAAATATGTATAATTAAAATCTTTACATAAAATAGGGAAAATTAAACGTAAGAAAATTATAATGTACATTTTATATGTCGTAATTTTATTACGTGCGACAGAATGTTGTATTATGGAAATTAGTTTACTTTTATAATAATGAAATTCAACATAAATATAATTGAAAAATCTTGGGATATAATATGAAAATTTAAAGCCTTTGTTATGCAGATTATTACTAATTTAAAAAAAGATTTTCCTCCCATAACGAGCTAAATGAAAAATATGTAGATTAACTCATTCAGCCTTGAACTTCGTACTGTTCCTACATTAATAATTACGCCTGGGTTCACGTTTTGTATTATTCCAAATATTTAAATTCACTTTTTTATTGATTATCCTGGAATTCAATTTGGGAATTTTTTTATATTTAATAAAAACGAGAAAGGAAAAAAGTTATTAATTCGTTTTATGGAAATAAATAATCATATTCTATTAAAATATAATTTATGCATACGTAAATTGTGGCATTTCTGTCAACGTCAGGCCACCCCCTGGACTATGTGGTATTAAAATATAGCCTGTGTCAGGAAGTTTGACGAGGAATAATAGCACCTCGTTGACAATATATAGGATCAGCGAGAGAAAATTGCCTGCTTTTATGGAATTCAGTTACCTACTATTTGTGTATACAATTTAAAATTAACTATCTTATTATACTGGATTTCTCTGAACAATATAAAATTAGACTTGCAATTTGTCAGTCGTTCATTTAAAAGATTATGCTATTATTAACATCAGTGTTTTACATGTTTTAGCATTTTGGTTTGGTTATTTAAACAACTTTTGCAACGTTTTATGATTCGTTGTCTTTGCATTTTTGAATATTTTTCATTAACTTTATTATCTGATTTGTTTTATTTGAGATGATCTTAAAATGCTCTTTGAACTAAATAAAATGGTAGCAGGGGGTCAAATTAGTATCATGCACAACAACCATTCATTACAAAATTTATAAATTGTTCCGTATGCTATTTTATATAGGCCTGATTTGTTATTTTTTATATTATGTGCGTTATTTATGATTTTGAAAGTTGCCTAGATTATTGTCAGTTTTGAAACCTATATTACAATTGCATTCTTTCATGATATTTCTTAATTTGTTTATATGTTTTGTGATTAATTTGTTTATAGTTTCTATATTCTTACTATTATTTTTTGCTATTTGTTTTATTATTTTTATTTCATTGTGAAAATAATTTTTGTTCATTTATATGTTGATTGCTCTATGTATAAGGGATTGTTATGTCTTACTTTATCTGTAGTGTTTTCTTTTCTATACATTGAATATTTTAATTTATTGTTATTTTGGTTATTTATAAGTCTAAAATGTTGTTATTTTAACTGACTATTTTGTATTCAGTGAAGTAGAAATTCTTTAATATGTTGGTGGGTTTTTAGTTCCATTTTCTGGATCCTTGCTTTCGATCGTATAGGTCCTTGTTTAACTTTATAAGATGATTCGGGTGAACCTTGTTAACAAAAGGTTGATAAGCCTATATTGTCTCTTCAAGATCTTCATTTAAAAAAATTTTCTACATCTAAATGAAATATACGTGCATTTTTCTTTCTTTTATATGCTAAAAAATACCTTATTGTGGTTATTCTAACTACTGGTGATTAAGTTTCATTGTAGTTAATAACTAGAGACTTCATGAATCCTCTGGCTACTAAACTTGCCTTATACTTAATGATGTTACCAGCTTCTGTTAATTATATAATTATTTTCTTTTCAATATATATTTCTGAAGTTTAATAAATAAATCAATAAATAAATCAATATTCTTCAATTAAACAAAACTTTTTATTTTTTCTCTAACCAAAACAACTTATTCTCATTATAAATTTAATAATAATCTTTTGTTTTTTCCTATATCTGCAATATCATATCGTTAATTCATTCAAATTTTTTATTATAATATATATTTTTAACAGCTTCATCCCTTTTTATCTCGAGGATCCATTTTAGCTCGATTAGTGTTCCATTATTTGGTGCCTGTACTAAATAAAATATTTTAATAATTTTATTTTATGTTCCATGGATTTAAACCAATGTATTCTTTAAGGTAATGCCATGGCTTCTTGATAGATTTGAGGTTCCCTGTCTTCATGGATAAACTCTGTGTACATTACGTAGTCTTCGAATCTTGTTCTATGCCTTAAATTAGTTTCTATGGTCCAACTTTTCTTACAGTTGCAATTTTACTTTCAACTTGTATATTATATTCTTTATTACTAATTGGTGCAAATAAACTTCTGTCTTTTTTATTAATTTTGTTTTGAGTAGTTAATTTTGTACCCAATTGTGCAATAAAATGCTCTTCAATGTAATATGGTAGCAGAACGTGATTTAAATGGTTGAAAAAGTAGGATAAAATTATTTTTGAAATACTTTTTTAAAGCTTATGTCGATTAATTTTAGTTAGTAACCCAAAGATAGTTTTTGAAATTGATAAACATTGCATAACTTAATAATGCATCATGCAAGTAAATTAAAATATGGCAAATTAAGAAGAATGCAAAAAAGGATAATGAAAAATAAAATAAATTAAAAGATTATTTCTTTCTCTTAAAATATAATTTATCAAACTATTTTCAGGTTTGAGTCTCTCATCATCTCACAAAAGCAAATGTTTCAAAATAACATGTCATCAGTTTAAACATGGTATATAACTATATTTATATACATAAAAGATCAAAAAGACTTTCAGCAGAATAATTTAGTAAAAGACGAACGGTCTTTATCGCCATAATTTCTCTATACATATTCTTATTCTTCTTGTTCCCTCGAGCTTATTTATAAAATCTACATAACAGCAAAAAGCAAAAGCAAACTTATAAAAGACATTAAAAACTTTTTCTCCTTTTTCTTATCCTTCGAAATTGAATGAGTATACCCGCGACCGGACTTACTACTACGTTACACGTCGTCGATTCTCTTAAACGGCCAAAGCATGCTCATGCAGTAATAAATTACTACTACCTACTGCCGGCGTGACGCGTATTATATTACACATGCATAGAGTCTAATAGTTGGCTGATGCGCTTCGTTTCTTTTTCCTCTCTGGTTCTTATAGCCGAGTGCCTCCCAATATAAAATATAAGTAAGACATCAAAAGGTGTTTAAAAACTCAAGGGGGGAGTATGCGAAAGGAGAAAGGCCCGAAGTTGACGCTATTTTTGCACTCAGCGGGATCGGGAATTCGCCTTGTTTCAAGACAACTTCATTAAACCTGTGTTACATACTTCATGAATATGTATTACATGATTATGTTATTATTATAATATCGCATAAGAAATAAAACAAAAATATTTGGTCCTTAAAATAAATACATGTGTAGGGGTATTCTGACTTCCCGTTGAGAGATTTATACCCGTTCAAATATTTATATGCAAAATTCTCGAAGGTGGTCAAACGTAAAAAAGCAACAAAAAAGTCTTTCGTGCCGAAGGATATAGTATGCAATTCTTATAATTCTTTCCTTTTCTTATTTTATTTTTGCTCTTGGCTGATGTGATAATTCCTTTTTTAACATATAATATCCATGCATGCATAATGTAAAAGTGGTCCAACCACCAGAAGCATCAGAAGCAACATTCACATACGTATACAAGATATTTATAGCTACCGACAACTCGATTTTCTTCCAGAGATTTAGAGAGCTTAAAATTTATACATTTTTTTGGACCGGTTCAATTTGGATGATGTCAAGAAAATATAAAAAAATAATTATTACTATGAAGAGAAAAAAAGTTACATTTAACATATCTCACGTTTGAACATTTTATTTAGAAAATCACGTAATCTACCTAAGTTTGCTTTCTAAATGAACGTTAAAATACGTGATTTTCTTATATGTGCAATTTCGTTATAATAAAAAAGTATATAATAGGAAGATAGATTATTATCAATGTAGAAAAGTATATTAAAAAATGGAAAAAAGTTAAAATAAACTTTTAATTGAAAATATAATAAGAGTTTACAAAATGTTTATATAATCAATACATAAGTAAGATGTTACTTTTCTGAAAAAACAAACTTTTTTATACGGGTAAATATTTGAGAATTCTGATACTGCTTCCACATTGTTTTTAAAACTATTTTACTCAATACAAGAATTTCACTGAGATGAGTCAAACTTATATATTATTTTTTTTTCAAATAATTTGGGAAAAGTCTGGAAGTAATTTGGCAGGCATCAATCCAGCATAAAAAAATTACAATTCAGATTGAGCTTATCTATCTTTAAATAAAATTTAAAAATATTTACCCATATACAAACAGTTTAACAAATCGTTTGTATAGTATAAATAGCTCGTATTTTGACAGATAGTTTAAAATAACAAGTCGAATCTTCTCTTCTTCATCAATATATAAAACCAAAAAGATATACTTTATTTTATCTCTCGAACAACTTTGTTGCAAAAACTTTTTTCAAGTATTTTTCTTCTTGAAAAAAAAACAACGAATAAACAATTTTATATTATATAAAATTTTCAATATACTTTTTTGATATGCCATAAAATGTATTTAGACAGTTTTAAAAAGTCGAAGCTTATTAGCATCGCGTGATACTTTAACATTAAAATAATTATTAGTCGATATCTTAAATAAACTCTGGTATAATTTTTTTTCTAAATATTCTTGAATTTTTAATGAGTTTTATAAAAACTAAAAAAAAAAAAAGTGTTAATAAGCCTCTTATGAAAATAAACTTTTATACTTTATGGATCGATCAACGTTTTATCGCATGACTAAAAACCGTCACATCAATTAATAAAGTCTGATTTATATTGAGAAAAAGTTATCTGATTATGCGTACTTTTCGGTTAAACCTCAAGAAATTCCAAAAGATTCAAATGAAAAATATCCTTAGTTAGTTGTTGCAAAAAAATGTTCTTTTATTGAGACAGCTGTTTTTAAAAGTTGGCAGATTTCTTTTATTGTATTTTATATATTGCTTAGATTTATTGTTTTTTTGTCGATTTATTGACTATGAGAAGAAAAGAGAAAGAGGGAAGGGGAATATGAAAGTAGTATATTACGCGTTTTATGGGCGTTGAAAACATCAAATTTATTGCTGTACACAATTTTTTTTTTCTTCTTTTGCGAATTTTTTCAATAAAAAAGGAAGTGATATTTTATTGATTTACATTATTTATAGATAAGAGATTTTAATGAGAGAATATCCTAATAAAATATTTCAATAATCTCTTGTCAATAATAATAAACCTTTCTTTATACAAGAGATAATTTTATTACAATATTTTTATATGCACTTTATTAAAGTGTCAATAAAACGATACTTTCTCTCTAATAGAATTATTTTGATTATTTTTTCTATCGGCTAATTGCTGCTAATTATATCAATACAGCATATGAAGAATATTTTTTAAAATTAATTAATTTTAGCAACTACTTTTCTGATCTTCGAAAACAATTCCGATATCACCCATGCTTTTTTATTGGCTACGTATTTAACAGGTCTAGTTTTTACAGTTCTAAAACAATGAGGATTTTCATATTATCCAATCATGAACCAAAGCAAGTTTTCAGTTCCATTCATGTTAGCTCCAACTAAAAGTGCAAGTCTCTTCTTACTCAATTTACCATCAAAACAGTTTTCATTTTTGAATGCTAGAGTTTTATCTGGAGTGCACTTAAAAAATAACCCTGTTTTAACCACGTTAAAAATATTTTCTGGCTTATAATTTTTATTATGGTCTAACAGGGTATAATTTTTCCAATGGTTTGCATCTTTAACTTTTACACTTGCACTTTCGCCACAAATTCTTTTACTAGTAATCATATTTCTGTCTTTAAAATTACCAAGCCAACATGTACTAGCTTTAAAGTCATTCAATTTTAATTTTGCCCCAAATTCTTCAGCTTTCACTCTAATTATAGTACCACTTAGTCACTGCGAGCCTTAGTAAACCATTTCAAAACACAATTGTCTAGTTCTGGATTTTTCGTACCTTTGTCTCTTTTCCTATTTTTGCGTAATTAAGGCTGAATCTAGATTTTGTTTTGGTTTTTTAAATAAGTTGATAAAGTGCTTAGTGGTATCCCTAAATCTTTTGCTACTTTTATTTTTTTGCGTATTTTTCGAGTAACTTCTAAAATAGCCTTCCTTTTTTGTTCAAAAGACAGCGTTTTATACTGTACTCGAGTAATGTTCAAATTAAAAAATACAAAAAAGTAACTGAAAAACTAATTCTTTCTCCTTCGACAATTAAAAAGAAAATGACTTTAAATTTATTTGCTTCAAAAACTTCGAATTATTAACTGCATTAAACACTTATAATGATCAGATCAGATGATATTAATGATTTTTTTTCCCGGGTACTTGAATGATTTATTACTATTTACTTTAAAACAAATGAAATTATTCAAAGATTCAAACGTTTATAAATTTACTCAACACAACTGCAGACTTATTAAAGTAATAAATTGTAAACATAATTAAATTTTATTCAGAAATGATGGCAAACATATTTTAAAAATAGTAAATTCAATGTTTTTTTCCAGCAATCATAATAAAATATAAACAAAACTTTCTAAATGTTGAAAAAATATGTAAGTAAAGTTTAAATCATCAAAGTTTATGCAAAGTTTGTACATAGACATTACTTCTTTCTAACTAAGCAAATAATAAATTTACCAAAGTAACTGCACGCATTTATCTATCATTGATGTGTTATTTCGAAGAAGCATTTATTTTTCTATTAGCCTAATTAAAACGAAAAGAAAAATGTAAAGGGTCAGAAAATAAAAAGTTTTATTATGTTTTTATTTATATTAAGAGCCAAGAACTAAGAATGCATAAAATTATATCACGCCTTTTGCATATCTCACGTCTTTTGTACGTGCTATTTTCTTCTGTTTTTCTTAACAACACACATTTTTCTTCATAAACATCATATATCTATAATTATTACTACCGCGACGCCTTTATACTTAGTTGGAAATATGAAATTAAGTTTTAAGGAATTACAATTTCCGAAGCGTAAAACGTGTAGTAGAAAATTTTCATCTATAATTTTATCGCACTTGATAGCAGTAATAAATATAATATATGTGAAAACTTCTCGTACGAAACAATTCTCTGGAAGAATACACACGGCAAAAAGGTACATTAACCATGTCGATTCTGGCTTATTATTCAAAAACAATAGCAGCCAAAACAAGTTATCTTCGATCTCGATTTTCGAGGCATTTCAGTCCTTCGAATGCAAAAATTCTCTTTGATTTACGGCAATTTTTCTATTATATTTTTAACGCATCAGACACGTATTTAAAATTTAAAAAAAAAATCACAAAGGCATCGTTAATAACCCCAAAAAAAGCAAAATAGGGAGAGAACGACAATATGTTTCGCGTACATAAATAAACTTTGTATTCTCTATCCAAAAACTGTCAGTAATACAAAAGTATAATTGCTCTAAATGAAATAAAAAAAATTATAATAGAAAGAATCTCGCGGAAAACACACACTGTACTTGGCTCTGTATTTTAAATAGCCACTTTGCTAACCTGTCACGTTTATACTTCCCGCAATTTAAATACATACTGTGTTGGTGGAGCTATGCGAAGCAATTAGAATATAAAGTAAAACGAATAATGTACTCGATTATTTTCTAAATCGAACACCTGCAAAGCTATTAAAAAAATAAAAGGACAAATAAACACGCGAAATAATAATAAAAGGGTTTATCTTTTTTTAAAGAAATAAGAAAAGGTAAATCGTGCCAGGAGAATCCTTTGCCAAGTATATTAAATCCTTTTTTCGACTAAGAGAATAGAACAATTAAGAAATGCAAGACGTGCAACTATGTAAATTTATTTCTGATAATACAGAACCGAGAGATGCAATGCAGAAGAAGAAAACTAGCGAAATTTCATTTCTATGTATGTACAAAAGATTTATAATATACAACAAAAAAAGATTTTCTTTTCTTCGCAATTTGCACAACTCATTAAATCATAAAGACATTCTGTGGTTTATATTTAATTTGGATAATTACTATGAATTCTTTCAAGAATTATTAACCTTATTTTTACACACTTTAATCTGCTACTAATTGCCAAAAATAGTTTTAAAGAATCAAAATCAAAATTAAAAATTCTTCTTCCTGAATGGTAATTTTCTCAGTCATTAATTTTATACATTATCATCAGCATTGTCAAAATCTAAACTGCAAAAAGTAACTTTCTTAGATTAATAAAAAAAATAGAATTTTTTCGAATTCACAACTATTTTTCATTTTACAACTATTTTTTGAAAATTTTCGAAAAAAAATTGTAAATTATCAATTTTTCTTGCGAATTCACAAAGTTTTAAAAGTTGTTTAATACTTCTCAAGTCCAAATTTTTTTTTTAAATGCTTCTCAGTTGCTTAGGTTTATGATTTTTAAACCAAGAAACTTAAAAATCAAGTCTCAGAATCTAAAAACTTGCTGCCGTTTACCCGCGCTTTATTTGAAGTCTTAAATAAAAGCGCGGGTAAACGGCAGCAAGGGGGTAGTTTTCATCATTTTTTGTTGATTAAAATTGTTTTTGCCCAAATAGATAAAAACAGAGAATTTTTTCGATATAAAGTAGAACTTTGTTCAATTATATATACACTGTAAAAAGTAAATCTCTTACATTTACAAAAAAAATAGAATTTTTTCGAAAAATTAGTGAATTTTCAAAAAATTTTGTAAATATTCGATAAAAATCGTAAATTTACTAAATTTAGTATATTATCGAAAAATTCGAAAATTCTCGATTTTTTTTGTGATTTTACGAAAAAAGTTGCAAATTCACAACTATTTTTCGGAAATTTACAACTATTTTTTGTAAATTTTCAAAAAAAAATTGTAAATTATCAATTTTTCTTGCGGATTCACAAAAAAAAAATCGAGAATACTCGAATTTTTTGTTAATATACTAAATTTAGTAAATATACGATTTTTTTCAAATATTTACACATTTTTTCGAAAATTTACTAATTTTTTTGTTAATATAAGAAAGTTACTTTTTACAGTGTATCATTAGTCTGTAGAAAAAATTACCAATCCTGAACCAAAAATATATCTCATAAAATTAGTTTATGAAAAAGAAATTGTATATTAGACCAATATAATTCGATTTATTTAGTCTACGTTTCGTCTCTACATGGTGTCCTCTTCAAACTGAAAATATAATATATTGGCCTGTTTTATTTATTTAAAAAGTCAAATTAAATTTAAATCTATTTACAGTGCCCTTGGCATTCATTTTTGCCATTTTCATTCTGTTTTCATTTGGATAAATGATTTATGAATTATGTATTTAAAATTCTGTTTTATGAGCAAAAGTTTTATTTTTTGCATAATAATATATTCCTCGAAAGAAACTTTAAGAAATAAGCAGCAATTTAATATACAAAATTAATTTATCAACTGCATTGGCAATTATAGAAATGGAAATTTTTTTTCTCCTTTTTGTTATAAAATAAGAGACGAAGAAAAAAAAATTTATATAGAGTATCGGAAAAAATAAAATCTACATTAACAACGTATAGCATCAATATAGCATGCATTTCTCTAAATGAACAAACATTTTAATTAAAAAACAAGTTCTGATCAAAACTATATATTGAATTGAATGTTTTAAAACGATAAATAAAACAACAACAATGTTTTCTCTCTTTGAAAATATTTGATTGGTATGAAAGAAAAAATCTTTTATACAAACAAAATTTAACTTTAGTATTCGATGCGTTATAAAGTTTGAAAATGGCATACGTAGAATTGAATTTAGGAAAAGGAAAAAATTAAATCACCCCCAAAGAGTAAATATACAATCAGTCGAAAAAGGAGGAGACTCGTATTTTTTTTATTTTTGTTATTCGCGTGTTGAATGTTTTCCTTAAATCTCATCGATATACATTTCTTCTCCTTTCTTCCACAACAACAGAAACTAACCCCTTCTGAAAGAATTGGCTTTTGTTATAAAAAAAACACTGTTGAAATAAGTATATCAACCGGTGCTTACTTTTCTTTCCTTTATTTATTTTCAGGGTCCACCCCTTAAAGAATTGTTAACTATTTTTTTCATCCCTTGATTATAAGCGCGTGCATGCACCAGCAGTATATTTCAACAAAAAAGAAGGAATATATCACATTAAATAAAAGTTATTTTCTAAGTAAAATACAGGTAGATATCGTTAGAGCCATAAACTCATTCATTGGGGTTAATAAACGGTCCTGTTTCTCGTTTTTCGAGCTACACTAGAGTCGAGGAACAAATGATTCCACGGGGAGTCAACTAATAAACGCATGGATATACATTTTACTCGTTCTTTTTATGCCTTGTGCGTGTTACAGTATAAAAAGGGCCAACTTTCTTTTATGCTTCAACGCGATGAAAAATTTTTTTTTTCTACCCCATCCCATTATATTCGTACGGTTGTAAAATATATGCAATAGGAAATGCTAATTTTCAAAAAGTTCCTCTTTTTTATATTAATAAAAATGAAAGAATACGTGTTTGTATACGCGCTGGCGCTGTACCTCACTTTGCCTTAATTTGATGAATTTACGCGCGAGGTCCTGTGTTTTTTATTATAGCACATTTTTTTTTAAATCAAGGACTCCGAGCTTGTTCATTATATGTAATATTATGTACGATGATAATTAATATTAGAATACGCCGCGTTCTGTATACTTTTGTAACCTTTTGCTTGGGATATAATAAATGCGAGTAATTTATGGGGAAGAATCTTGATAAAAAATTTATACTAATTGGGTTGAAAAAAAAATTTTTTTCTTCTTCTACTGAGTTTAATTTTCATTTATAGAATTGCATAATTAAAAAACTAGTGAAGTAAAGAGTATTAAATTTTTTATGTCATTTTTATATATGAAAATAAATTTGATAAAAAAAAATGTTATCCAAGGTGGAAGAAATTTTTTATGTAAATTATTCCTTTGAGATTTTCGTAATAAAGAAATTCTTAGTATTGAATTAAATTTTTATTAAATATTTTTCACTTAAAAAAAGTTATTAATCAAGCTTTCTTTATAATGGACATAAAAAAGTTTAAATCATTTTATGGTAGTCAATTATATATGTATAAAAAGTCATTTCACTTTCGAGAAAAAGTTGCACTGGGTTTTTGATTTATTAATTTCCAGTAAATACTGAAAAATGAAATTAGATTAGAATAACTAAATTTGATAAATTCTACTAAATTTAAATATTAATAAAAAAAAAAATAAATTGAATTTTTAAATTTCTATGGATAGAATACAATTTCTAAAAATAATAAGTAAACATTATTTATTATTATTGCATAATAAAATTTTATTAAAATCAATATTACATAATTTAAAATTCTAATAAGGTGCCCCTCCAGCTGAATTAAAATAAATTGAATAATAAAAAAAAACTAATAATAAAAGCTTGTACATAATAAAAAAAAAAAAAAAAATTCCCAGCTTTTTTTACTTCTAGGCTGCAACATTTGCTGAGTTTAATAAACATGAATTAGAGTTTCATCGCGATAGAGTCATCTTCGTGTTATAGAAGAAAATGAATAACTTTTAGGTATCTCATAAAAATTTCTAACTATCAAAGCATGGAAAAAAAAGTATGGTAAGAAGTTTTTCGAAGCATGATTACACTGGCTTCGAAAGTTCGTCAGTTATTACAAGATAGACAAAAAGTACATAAAATCGATTTTACCCCCTTTTAAATACGTTTTCATCCCAAGAGAATACGCGATCACGCGATTCCTTTTTTTCCTTCGCAAATGTCACTTTAGATAAAACCAGATTCAATTTCCTTTTCTCCATTATATAATATGCCCAGTAGTAATACCAAGTTTAGCATTCAATGAAGTAGTATAGAAAACGTTTTTACCAAAAAAAAGCTTTCTCAAGAGTAAAAAAAAGGATCAAAACTCGAGGGTCGAATGATTAGAAAGAATCATAAAAAAAAATCCTATTCGTATAATGTTATACACAAAGTGAAAACGCATGTTTCTTTGCGTGTTTATCGATAAGTCTCTCTTGGATATACATATCGGAAAAAGGGAATTATTGGGGTGCACGATTAGCCAAATGCCAGATTGTAAGGGCATATTTGTTATGAAAGTTCTTAAATATTTTTTTATATTAATCCGTTTTATAGATATTTCAGTATAAATGACAACGAATCTAATATGTTCGCTTTCAACTACTGACTGTAATCATAAAATATTTTCATTTATTATTAAAAGAGACGACGACGAGCATTACCAAAAAAAAAATTATTAGAGGGGGAGCAAATCTTTAATGAATAATATACTAGCATTATTACTTTTACCAACCGTGCAAAGTCGTCACGTGCGTAAGTAATATGTACAGGTCTTAAAATTAATTGACTAGGAATAACGAGTTTCTTATAATCGTAAACCCTTATAATACCCAAATGTAATTTAATATCAAATTTTATATATGAAATTCTATATGTGATAATTCCTTTTTTCTCTTCTTTTTTTTCATTGTAACTGCGTGCTTTCTGAATTATTGAAATCAAACAAAAGATTTTAGGTGTATACATGGTCAAATTGTAAGGGGGGCCAAAACTCTATTACCGATTATTCAAAGAATTTACATGATTGTTATTTGCTTTTAACATTGGATTAAATTTAATTAAATTTTTTTTCTTTTTACGATTCGATAACGATTCAATATGTTAAATTAAATTTTTACGAGCAAACGCTTACTTATAACAATTTCTCATCAAATCTCTCTGAAACTTAATCCTGCTCGTATTATTTTTTGAGCTGGAGCATATCCTCAAAAAAATTATAAAACCAATTCAACTACCTTAAAATTTTTCGTTTACTTTTACCACGACACAGGTGATGACTGCTAATGAACCGTTAAACAAAAACTGCTCAATCACCGTTTCTGTTTTTATGTACTTTTCTTCTAAATGACACATCGCTTGTTTACTTTATTGTTGACTGATAGCATACATGAAAAATAAATATGTGGACACGTCATTCAAAATCAATTTACTGCATTGCGATTTCACTTGGTTCACTTTGACTTTGACGAACTCATCTCTCGAGTAAAGATTCGTTTAAAACTCAGATATTGTCTCAAAGTAGTGTTTAATTAATTTTTGTAATATTTATTCTTATAAACACAAGAAATTTAAGAGTGTTTCTCCTTGCCACAAATATCAATTTAATGTGATTAAGCTAAGAACTTTCCTGCGTAAAACAATTAGTTTCATTCCATCTTAGAGATTGAAATAACATTAAAAAAAAGAAAAAGAAATGGTTCTCTTGTCGTCTCTCATTTAGCTTATATAAAGAATCTAATTCATCTAAGTATACAATGTCCAAGAGGGGTAAAAAATACAAATACATGTATACCGTAATATAAAAACGACTAACCTAATGGAAATACAAAGAGTGTGCCTTCGAAAGTATAAAAAGAAGAAAACTAAGAGGAAAAAAAAAGAAAAAAGTCTTTAGAACGACTAAAGAGTCCAAGAACTTAGTCCTTTCGTACAAAAGACGTTCCGGAAAACTCAACGTTTTTTTTTACAACACGTGCAATATCTCGTTTTCCTTTTTTTTTTCATTTCTTTTTCTTTTCTTTTTTTTTACGTGTGCAATATAAGACCAATCTTACGCGAGAAGACTTTCATGATTTTATTATATTGGGTTGATTTTAGTGATCTAGAGTACACAAAGAAGAAATACACACCATCGAATGCAACGAAAGCTGTTATCCCATTGCTCTTTTTTCTTGCTTTTTTGCTTTCAAGAGTTTACAGATGAGGATGATGAACTTTTGTTTCAACTTTTTTTTCTCAACTTATGGACATCATCGACGATATGTTTTCTTATCGTATATTTATAATTTTTTTTCATTTTGTTTGATTTTCTTCTATATCTGATAAGTCAAAAAAATGATAGGAAAAAAGCACACGAGTAAGATCGTTAAAGTTTATTTACCCAAAGATTAACTCGTACTGATATACATTATAAGTCAATGATGAATCATCAACATTCATCTCTGTTCAGTGTATCTTCGATTTATTAATTCTTTATATGAAAAATAAAATAAAACCAACTCACATACAGAAATAAAAATATCTGAATTTGATACGCACATACAAGAAATGGTGAATGTTATACTTTCAAGATTTATTAAATCGTATTTTCAAGGCAAGTATGCACTTTGTACGGAAATGACTTAAACATTAATCTTAGACAGTCCACGTATATATAAAAGTATAATCGAGTAAATGGATACTTGATGTTTTTTTTTATTTGTATTATTTTATATAACTTCATATTCCCATTCTGTCCAAACGGTTGAAACTTGTGCTTTGCAGAAAAGATTATAAGTAGCGCATTAATATATCAAGATTTTATTTCTCAACTTGTTAATTAATTTTAAATTTATTTTTAACTGCATACTTCTCTTCATATTTTTTTTGATTTCAAAAAAGGTGGCACAAAAGTTATTCAATTTTTAAGACCTTAATATCAAATGTAAGGTTTTGAATTTCCAATTTTTCATTATTTTGTACTGACAAAGGTTTAAAATAGTTAAAAACTTCAGTTTATATGCTTCTCGGGTGAAAGAGCTCAATAAACCTTATATAAATGAATTTGGATTAGTTTGAAAATTTTTGGATTTTTAGATTTTTTTGATTTATTTGCATAAAACCATTTGAATTGGTTAAAATTCCTCATAAATCAAGTTTTTTAATAAAAAAAGTGCTGATGAGATGGGGGAAATAGATTTTCTTGAGAATTTTTATTTTTGCAAAAATCGGAAGGGGTATATATGGAAAATTGGTCGATTTTTTGATTTTTCAAATTTCTTGTTTTTTTGGACTGGAAAAGATTTGGAACAGTTAAAAACTTATAATTATATCCTTCAAGGGGTCGGGGAACTCAAAAAACCTGATATAAATGGATTTAGGTGAGTTTGAAAATTTTTGGATTTTTAGATTTTTTGGTTTTATTCGCATAAAACTATTTGAATTGGTTAAAATTCCTAATAAATCAAGTTTTCTCATAAAAAAAGTGCTGATGAGAGGGGGGAAGAGGATTTTCTTGACAATTTTTATTTTTGCAAAAATCGTAAGGGGTATATATGGAAAATTGGCCGATTTTTTGATTTTTCGAATTTCTTCTTTTTTTGGACTGGAAAAGATTTGGAACAGTTAAAAACTTATAATTATATCCTTCAAGGGGTCGGGGAACTCAAAAAACCTGATATAAATGGATTTAGGTGAGTTTGAAAATTTTTGGATTTTTAGATTTTTTGGTTTTATTCGCATAAAACTATTTGAATTGGTTAAAATTCCTTATAAACCAAGTTTTCTAATAAAAAAAGTTCTCTTGAGATGGGGGAAATAGATTTCTTGACAATTTTTATTGTGCCCAAATCGAGAGGCCTCTTTTGTGTCTATAACCTCAACCAAAGTGCAAAATCATTTTCTTCACCTTTTAAGTAGGAATTTGAAATAAAAAAACTAAAAAAAAATTATTATTGTATTCTTCCGGATCTTCTAAAATGTATTAGTTATCTCAATCCAACTTTTCTTTTATTTTTAGGTTACGTCTTTTATATTTTTGGTTATTTACATGAAAATGAAGAAATTTAAAAGTTTTTTTCGCAAAAATAAAGAAGCTTTAAAATAAAGTCGCGTTTTGTTAAAAGTATAAAATAATATAATAACAATAAAAGTGTATAATATGATATTGTTATCGGCTAGCTTAAAAGTTTTTTGGTATGTTATGCCCCAGTTATATAGCTTAATGTACAAAAACTTCATTTTTTTTTTACCAAAAAACTTTTGTATAACTAAGGGGTCAACCTCTTTTTTATATATATTTGTTGTTTTCTGTTTATATTCTATCTGTGTACGTTAGTTGCGGTTTTTTTTAAAGGATATTCTTGCTATATAAAGGATTGGCGCGAATACAAATTATCTACTCAGTAAATATGTTTGAAAAGGTGTTGTTCTGTTTTTCTTTTATCGTTTATTCTCTTTTGGATATTTATTCAAAAGTTGAATTTTTTTCCAGCTTTTTCTACTAAATATTTATTGTTAAAACTTTTTTTGAGCTTTTTGTTTTGTTTCCAACTTGGTTTCCAAGACAACGTTTGTTTGGAAACGATAAATTGAATAAATGACTATTTTATTTAAACTCAGTAAGCCTAAAACTCGATTGAATATTAATTAAATGCACTGATATCCATAATTTCAACACTATTAGGTTGCTCTACTCGATAAATCTGCTTGTATATGTGAATTTAAAAAAATCTGCTAGAATATTTAAAAAATAAATTAATTGTCCTGAATATATAAGGGATTATGCCTCAGCCAGGAAACGCAATGAGTGAATTAATACCAAAACTTAGATTTTACATGCAGAGACTTGGAATCATATCAGTTTAGTTTAGAAACAGACTTAATTGATTTACAGGTGAGCATATAGTACAAGACCTAAATAAACATAGTCAAAACTGAAGTTTGTTAAAGTGCAGGAGCTCAAGAAGTGAGTGAATGTCCTAACTTATTGATTTTAATAAAATTACATAACAATTTAATTTTCCTAAATGCATCGCAATTAAAAAAGTATTTGTTCTATTGTTTTGAAATTGTTTTGATATATAAATAAAATTCTCTGGGAGATCGATAAATTATTGAAATATTATAAGTCATATTTCATATCTTCATGACACTCTACTTAAAGTGTCATATAAAATAAATATAAAAGGCATTAGAAATGTTATTATGGCAATTCGATATACTTAAAAAAAATTTTTTGCGCTCTTGCCTGATTTTTAAGATATTTTATTATTATTCTCTAAAGATATAAAATTTTCAATTCTTCATATTAAGTTCAATGTGTGTGTGTGTGTGTACCATATAATAATAAAATATAAGAAAGTTGAGATGCTTTTATCATAAGTTATATTATGCTCCTCCTGCTTGAGTTACTTTTTTTATACAAAGGTTTAAATTTCACTTTTAAATTCAAATCAGTCACATATAAGAAGCAGCAAAGTTATTTTTTCTTGATAAGATGTTAAAGCAATATGTCATTTTGTTTAATGTGTGTCTATGAAATCTAATCCTTCCTTGACTAATTATTTGAAAGCCTATGTGTCTCTATAATAACCCATAAAGAAAATATCTATGTAACATCGAGACTGAATTGAATATTAAATATGCAGATATAAAACTTTTAGGGGACAGAGACCTAGTAGTATATTCATAACGATCTCACCGTCGTTATCCTGATGGTAATTGCGTATTCTGCATTTTCTATACAGAGAAAAACATTATAATATACCTTTTTTTTGGAACTTTTTTATACGTGCATTCCTTTTTTTCAGACTCCCTCTTCATTCAACGACAAAAGTTTGGTAGTATTAGTTGGGAAGAATACTCGAGAGAAAGTAAAAAAATGAAATTTTGATCATGTGTATGGTTATTCTATACGCATTCCTTTTTTCCGAAAAATAAAAATAAACCCTCTTTTCTCTATGTCGTCTTTTAATGTTCTGCACGCGTATTATAATGAACCCAGCAGTCTATGGAAAAAAGAAATAATAATAACAGTTCTAATATATGTTAACTGGTTACAATATTACAATATACATATATTTAAGGGATTTTTATATTACCGTTAGTTTTAAGTATTTTTTGACCCTTAAACTTCTTTTTACTTTTTTTCTTTTTTCCGGTTTTATATTTGTTTTTAAGTAGAATGACAACATATGTTACATTAAGTTAAAGGAATTTCAGGTATTATACATGTGAATGGTATTGTTATTATAATAATGAGAATAATCTTCTAAGGATAATGTCAGATAATGTCAATTTGTACAACATTTTTTTTCCCTTTTCAATTTAATTGGCCTATGCCGGTATCAACGGTATGAAGGAAAATAATTACTTTTACTTTATTTTTACACAAAGGGAAATGCTCTATTATGGGATACTAAATTAGTTGTTTGGTCAGTTTTGGGCTTTTACATATTGTCATTATTTCATATTGTGCTCTTAATGATGGAAAGTACTCTTTAACATTTTTATCCAAAATTAACTTGTTTTTTAGAGTCGCCTAATTTTTTAATATTAAAATACTAATTTTTAAAATATCGTTTTCACTTCGTTTTTACCTAATTTTTTTTTATCTGATACCTAACATTTTTTCTTCTCAACATTTTTGCCATCAAAAAATAAGGTAAATCTTTATTATTATATTTTTTTTATTTTTGGACGTAGTACCTAATTTTTTTATATTGAAATACTAATTTAAATAATAATTTTAAAAATATCAGTTTTACTTTATATTTTGGATTTGATACCTAATATTTGAATTTTTTTTATATTCAAGTGCTATTTTTATAAATACAGATTTTACTTGATTTTTTGGAAGAATTAGAAGAATTAGACCCTATTTAATAATTTTTCTGTACAGTAGCCACGAAAGTACGATTTAAGGAAATCTAAATTTCTCGCTACTGTGGTAGAAAAATTTTATACGGCCCTTGTCCATAAATAAAGAATGCCCCGATTCGCAATCAAATGCCTCGGCTTCGCCTCGGAAGGTAATTTACGTGCGATTTGGGCCATTCTTTACTTTTCTGGACACGAGCCGTAAATATACTATTATTCGATTTGACATAGATTTTCAAGTACTTTTTTATTTTCTTGCATATAATGGATGGATGCATTAAAATTTGCACAAGATTTTTATAGATTGAAAATATAGGTTGAAAATTTGTTTACTATTTTTAGGATTTTTTCGGATTTTTTAAAAAACACTTTTGTAAATAATTTCAAGTAAAAGAAGAAATTGGTGAGTTGTTTTATTATAATATAAATATCGTATGGATAAAATTTCGAGCCAATAAATTTATTATTACTAAAAAGTAATTAAATAATAAGGGATAAACTCCTTTAACCTCGTAGTTTATTTTAATAACCAAGTTTTTTTATGGATTTGAACAAGAGGTTTTGCAGCTCAAAGGTTTTGTGACCACTTGGATTAAATTAACAAAAAATATTTGTAGACTTCAGTAACTGACAGTTATTTTGACCAATTATAATTTCCAAAATCATCTTATTTATTGTATGAAACCTTAAAAAGTTCAAAAATCCATTCATTATTAGGTTACTCTCCCCAACATATGGCTTTTAAATCTCTTTTGAAAATTAAAACATTATTTTGCTGTTGTTGAATATCATATAAAAGTTAAATGAAGTAAAAATTTATAAATTTTTATCCAATAAAAAGAGCTATAATTTGTTTTTTTCGCCAGAGGTATATATTTTAATAACATGGGTATGTAATATCCCATCATAAGCAGGTGTGCTCGCTATATGGCTCCATCAAGGCGGAGGACCAAGCAACAAGGATATTTTCTGCATGCTACGGTGTCCCTTTTGTGTTTATATCGAGGTAAGTAAAGGAATTCAGAACGAAGAAAGAAAAAATTATAAACACGTCATCCATGCATACAGAGACAGATTTAGGAATATAATATACCACGTGACAAATGTCAGCCGGTGAACAGAAATGAAAGAAGACGAAAAAAAGGGAATGTAAGTCTCTGATGGCATTGTGAATTATTTATTTGATCTAATATATTAAAAAAACTAGTTATGTGAGGGACCTTGGTATATCTGTAGCCTAGAGGAAACGTACAAATAAATATTATTCTTAGATTTAACAAAAACCATGTGCAAATTTATTTTTTAAGAAAACATGATATGTGATGATTACGCTTTCTTTGAAATAATACTTTTTTACAACTGTTATTCAAATAACCGATGAAAAAAATTTTAATAAACTGAATAAATATTTTCAGATTTTTATATTTACATTCAATTTACATTATTTATGTAAAAAACTAAATTACTTGATGATTTTTAAGTTCTGTTTGAAAAAATTTTTTTTCTTAGTAACTTTGTTGTTACATAAATTACTCAAGAATTTCAAAGAAAGTTTTTCTTATTTTTATTTTTTACTGCTTTTTAATTTAAAGATCCAGTTGTTTTAAAAGATAAAATTTTTAAAAAAAAAAGGTTTAAATTAATTTTAATGAGCATAAAATAATTTTTTTGTAAAATACAATTGTTTCTATTGTCACGAAAATTGATAAATTATGACTTTAAACCTTTTTTTTATAAATAACTTTATCCTGTAGAGAAATAAACAGACATAATAAATCTTGAATTTTACCTGAAAAAGTTTCTAAATTCTTTATAAAAATTTTATTATCTTTTTACAGTAAAAACTTAAAATAGAAAATAATCTTTTTTATTTTTTTTGTAAAACTTTTAAATAAATTGATTTTTTTTTTTCATAAAAACAAATAAAAGAATTAGTAATATCCGGTACAATCTTCGAGATTTTGATAAGAGATATCAATAAACTTGTATAAATAAAAGGAGCAAATATTTTAACAAAATTTTCTATATAGATTAAACGTTGTAAAAAGTTTAATTAAATTCAGTAATCCAATAAATGTTGGTTATTTAAAGAGATTACGTATCAAACAATTATTTGACAGTTTTAAAATAATGTATTTTAAATTTTAATCTTCAATATTTAATTAATAAATGTCACAAAAACGGTTTCAGTTAACGTTTACTCGTTAATCAATATTAAAAAATATTAAACAATTAATTAAGAAGACATAAAATAAATTAAAATAAATTAATCATTTTATTAATCTTTAAATGACCATCCATTATTCAAATTTCGTCGATTCGATTCTATAAATCTATGTGAGTATTTAAATATTCAAAAAAATAAATTTCAAGAATTTAACCTTTTTTTTTAGATTAATTTTGCATATTATCATTGAAATGTCAGATACTCGTCATTAGCTTAGACCTCCGTATAAACTGAACGCGAACAAAAGAGTTTTTTTTTACCTGTAGACATCTTTTAAAACAAATCTCCTTTTGTATTTTATAAAATAAATTCTATGAGAAAAAAGACACATTTCAAATTTTACTTCCTTAGTATTTGTGACATTGCATAAATTGAATAAAGCTTTAACCTCGTGAAATCTTTCATTTTCCCCATTTCGAATTTAAACAGCTGATTCATTTTAATTATTGGCTATTTGCAAAATTTTTTTTTTTTTGAGTTCAACGAACTTTGAATTGCGGAGTTACCAACCTTTGTGATGTCGAAGATGCGATTTTCCGCAGCATGGTTGCTCGAAATATGCATGTCCTGGATGTGCACCGGTAGGCCTAGTTGCCTCTACAGGTCCTAAGACTTGGCACAAAGCAGCTGCCACTAATACAGCTGCTTCGAGTAGTCCCATCTTTATTCTTGTTGTTGTTTTTGTTGTGTACTGTTGCTTCATTTTTTTTATTTTTCACTATTTAACTTATTTATTTGTTAAAAATAAAAACACACGCACTTGAAAAAATAATAATAATTATAAATCTTGTGTATTTTAAATAAAGCGCTCTAGAGCGCCAGGTTTTATTCGGGTTACCACTTAACTGACATACCCAAGGTCAGCCGACCGATTGTGCCTTCTTGCCTTCGGCACCAATTTTCATTTAAGAAACTTAGGACAAAGGAACTTGATAAAGTTTACGAACGTATTTGTTTTTTTTTTTATTACATGCAAAATTTATTTGCATAAAAATTTTTTAGAGTGCAAATGTATTAATGACTCTTTTTTTACTACCTGACGGTAGTACTCATTTCTAACACAGAAATATATAAAAAAAAAATTCTTTCACAAGAAAAATATATCATAAAACTTAAAAAACAAAATATACGAAAAAAAAAATTTAAATATTATGTTACATCAATAATTCACTCATTGCACATGCATAATATTAATAATTAAAAAATAAACAATCAATTGTTTTTGTAATTTAAGAAAAATTAGAAAAATCACGGAAAACTTATTCTGAGTAAAAGGAGCTCGTTTTATGACCAAGCATCCCTCGGTAAACCTCGCGGTATAACTGAAATAGGGACAAGTTTTAGTTGCATTCGATGGTTGTTCGCCGACTCGGTTGGCGTCTCCACCAGAAGAGTGGTGGTTCGGTTAAGTACGTAAACATTCGATTATTTTCGTTTTTTAGAGCCGCCGCAGTTTCTGCATGGTTTTCTCTACATGTATTTGGTATATGTGTAAAATATTATTATTATTATTATTATTATTATTATATTATTATTATGTGTTGTGTTTATCTTTATACTGTCTTTTCTGCTCAAGAGTATTTTCCTGGCAAGTAATATTATGTCGGCGTCCCTTGCACGCTTATATTTTGCCGTTAAGAGGATGGCACTTGATAATTCAAGTCTTAATCTAGTATATTTGTATAGTGTTTATACATAACCTAAACGTATTATTATATTCACCTGTGAAGGAAACAAAGTTTTGTCAGACTTTCGGATTCTTATCTGGGAATCTCGCGCCTATGTGCGGTGTTTATATACTCAATATCTCTTATATCTTTATTTTTAAAACCACTTTTTTGATAATTTTTATTAGCTGAATAATTAATATATTCTTTTTTTCAGGTATAACTACTTTAATTTTCACACCTGCAGATTTTATACTGTAAGAAGCAGTTTTGAAAATATAATAGTTATGCCTTTTTAGATTCAGCTCCAAAATTTGAAAAAATAATAAAATACTGACTGGTAAGGAATTATACCAAGAAAACTAAGTTCCGTCCATCATTTTATGAGTCGTATACACGGAGAAAAATTAGATGGTAGCAAATTTGAGGAAGCAACTTCACCTTGAAATGAAATTTCTCAGTTTTTTGATTCAACAAGTTTATAAATAAGCATGATTACACGCAAAAAAAGAATAGAAAAATTAAACTCTACAAATTTCGTAAATACAAATTAATAAATATTGGTAAATATAACCAAAAAATTAATTTTTTTTTTATAGGATGAAAAGAACCTCTCTTCGCTCCTTTCTGTGAGGAACAACCACCAAAAGTCGCGAAGTGAGCGTTTGTATACGAACGCATTGTTCCTTTCCAAATTGAAACAACATTTACTTGATGTGGAGGTGTAATGCGGATTACTCGAATGAGCATGACCACATATCTGATAAAATAGGTGTGTTAACAGTTAGTTGGACATGATGGTGTCGGCGAAAAACCCCATGTGGGGAAAAAACCATTAAAAATCGTGATATATGATAAGAATAGGATATTTGAAATCAAAAACAGGTTACCAAAAAACTAGTAAATTTTACTACAAATTTATAGTGACTCTTAACCTAACTGAATTTAGTAAACAAAATGGCAATATTTTGTATGCTTGTATATCTCTTCTTTATCATTAGTGAGAAACTGAAAAATTTTCTGAAAACGAGGCATTTTAAAATCTGGTCTTTGAAAGTATCCCGGCTATATTAATAATATTCAATATTGTTTTTCTCCTTTTGACACATTAATTTAAAAAAGGATAGAATACTGGGATTTGGCCCTAAATAGCTTTCTGACCACTATGTAACTGCAGAAGATATGCTGTCTTCCCTAAAACCTAAGAAAGATCTTATGTTACCCTTGGCCATTAAAAAATGAATGCCCCAATTTGCAGTTTACCATTAATTAGCAATTTAAATAAGATAATTAATTTACTTTAAGTTATCTAAAATATTAATTACAAAGCTAAATGTCATTGTAATGACATAGCAAAAATGACCACAAGTATCTGCAACTTTAAAAGAAAGTGTTCTTTGAAACAAAAATACTTTTACATTTCCAAAAACAAATATTTTGATCACGTATTTTTCTTTAAACAAGAAAAGAAAACTTGTTTTTATCGCATTCTCTTTGTCAATAGTATGATAATTCAAAGTTTTTGTACCCTGAAGGGTTCTTTGTGATTCACTTAAAATTAATGAATAGATTTATTTCACAATGCTTAATGTTTTAAGAATTTTGCAATCAGATAATTGAAAAATAAATATTGTCTTTTTTTTGTTTTTTGAATCATTTTCTAGATTTCAAATTTTCGTTGTACAAGAGTTAATAATTTTTATTCTTACTATGTAGAAATTTTGAAATACTTCAACCACTAACAAATTAGTATAACCTATTAGTAGATTACCTAAAATATCAACTAGTAGGTAATTTGAGTAGTTTCTTTTATTCCAAAAATCAGCAATTACCTACAACCCCTAGAAAACGCGATATCAATCCCTAACCGAGGATTAATGGGATAATAGAAAATTGTTTTATCAAAAAATGGAAGTTAGTGTTTGATTTTAAATAAAAAGAGGTGAAAAGAGGCATAGTTTAAAGTTGAAGAATGGGCATTTTCATTAAAGGGATCTTCTTTTTCAGAAAGTTTAATAGAATTAAGTAAAAAATTGCTTACTCAGTAGGAAATTTGAAGAAATTTAATATTTATAAAATATATTGAATTTATTTAAGTAAAAGTAAGAGAGAAAAACATCTTTTCTTTAAAAGAAACCTTAACCTGAAATTGAATTTTTCAGGTCACAAGGGATTTAGCTTTGTAAAGATAAAACTAAATCAATTCCTTTCTTTTTGAAATTGACAAAGAAAGTCAATGCATGACTTCGTCAACGAGCCTGATATGCTAATATATCAAAGAACGAAAGAGTGAAACTACTATACTATTCGGGAGAAAGTTTCTTTTCTATCCAAATCCGAAGCTGAAGGTGGTTTCAAATTTCAACGCACGAACGCTTTTTTTACTCTATACGTGCACAACATCAATGTTAATCCTCAATACGTATGTATTAAATATGTAGGAACAATTTATATAAAAAGACACTTTGCTACTTTGGTTAAAAATAAAATGTATGCATTACTCGCGTCCATCATCGCCGAGCCCTTTAGTCCGTTGAGAGATAAGTCGCGAGAATTTTAGAACAAAGGCAAAAAGCATCTACTTTGATACTAAACCCCCTACCGAATAAGACGATGTGCTTTTTTGCTTTTTTACTTTAGCCTTTTAAAAACCACACAGAAATCCCCAGAATACTTTTTGAGAGGCTGCTCTTTTTCTATAGACACGAAAGACGAACGATCGAAGATGCATTCGGTGAACTTGGCTTTAAAGTTCGAGAGTTACAAAGGATTTAGCATAATTTTTTTTTCTTCTCTTTGTACTAGAGATGAATACATAAAATGAAGAAAAACTATGATATCTTTATCGCATTAAGTGTACGAATGACGGGATAATTTTTTTTTTCTTCCTAACATAATATTATATCATATTATAATAAAAGCGTATATAAGTCGATAAAAGAAAATGTTAATTTGAAATTTATATATTCAAAGATTAAACTTCACTTAAAATTTAATCGGAATTTTTTCCTTTTTATTCCGTCTATGTTTTAAAAGAAGAAAAGTTTTAATAGTAGGTTAAATGGAAATTTAAATCTGCCAAATGAAATCTTTATACGTATATTAAACTAATAATATATTCGATTTAATAAAATTCGTCAGATCTCTAAATTTACGCTATTATAAATTAATTTAATTTGCTTCAAAAAATTTATCAATATGAATTCATTAAAATTAAAAGCTTTTGCCAAAAAAAATTACGAGAAAAGCTTTCAAAAAGTTACATGATTGGATACGTGCCTAAAAAAATTAAAATAATGATATTACAAATGTTAGCTTTCAACTGGGAGCTAAATTCTAAATTTTACCTGTGCACAGCCCTTTCAAACTTTCAAATTAAATATAAATAATTAAATGGAAAATTTTTAAAATAAAAGACAATAAAATTTAATTAGACTAATATCCATCAGAGTCAAAAATCGTTACGTAACAGACACTTTATAAGATTAATCCAATACATGCATAAATATATACAAATGTTCTTTTTGACCATATTTTAGAAATTGGTTTGCACGCAACCATCACATATACATAAGCATAAAACGGAAATTAGATTCTTGACTTATAGGGTCACGAAAGAGCTGCTGAAACGATTAAAATTCTAAAATAACTTTATGTACATCTGCTTTTATTTTGTTATTTACTGTAAATTTATATTGTTATTTTGCCTTTTAAACCCTTGATTTCCATCCCTTAATCATCATTATTTCTCAATTTTTCAAATTACTTTTTAAAACTTTTTAAATTAAAAAAATTTTTCCTCCAAATAAGATTTCTCATAAAATTTTTATAATTGCCTTTAAATTTTATGAGCTTTTTTCTAATGGCATTTCAACTTTATGAAACGGAAAAAGGTTCGGTTTAAAGTTATCCAATTTGTGGCTATCTAACCAGGTATGTTTTGCAAATCACTTTTTCCAGGTAATAATATTGTGTAAATGTTTTTTTTTAGTTTTTAAACTAACTTCTTGAATGCATTTTACATTAGCTTTACTAAGTTTTGAACTGTGTTGATATTTAAGACTCCGATAATTTTTATTCTATTCATACATTTTTTAATCATAAATAAAAATCTTTTAATGCAAAAGTTAAACTTATGCAGAGCCTTGTTGTTTAACGATCATAATCGTTTTGTTTGGGATTATCTATAAAAGAATCATTAAAGCAGAAATCCTAAAGTTTTATTAATACTCCAGTAAACATGGCAGAGATAATTTTCTAATGTACGAAAAACTTTCAAAACCGTTCGCCACCGATTTCTCGCACTTTCAAACCTGAAAATTGAAGACGTTTATCCGTTGAAATAAATGATGAGATAATCTAAAAAAACGTCAATTTTAAAAATTTTAAGATAAAATCAACTTTTTGTACCTGTTTCGCCGACCTAATTAATTTTTAATGAATTTAATAAAAGTAATATTTTACTGGTATTAACATAAACAAAAAGCTCATTTTTTTAGATACGTTTTTATATGCTTTATAAAACTATAAGAATATTTTTTATAATAATCTTGGGTTATTAATAATTTTCATTTCAAATATTACCCTCGGAAATAAACTTAAAAAAAAAAGAATTATGTCGATAATATAGTAATTCCTACGAAAATGAAAACCTCCTCAATGAAACACATAAACTGTATAATTAAACAATCTTTACTTTTAAAAAGCGCGGGTGAACGGCAGAAGTATTTGAATTTTTAAATACTAGATAGTTGTTTAAAAAAAACTTGAAACAGGATTTTTACATAAAATTAAGATGTCATATTTTTTTATACTTGAAAAAATGTTTTTAAAAAAATTAGAAATTCTATTTGAAAGTTTAAAAAATTTGTTTATTGAAAATTAATGTTATTTTAAGTTTTTGAAACAATGTCCAGGATTTAATGTACAATAGTATTAGGCGCGCGTCGCCCGCAGAATAATTTAAAACTTTCAACCTTAATTATATTTTTAAATACCAGAATTTATTCTTACTTTAATTTTTATATTGATATCAACTACTCAACATACTAACTAACATCAAAAATAATAAAAACATAATATAAAAAATTAAATAATTAATTTTAACCTACTAAAAATGAAAATGGTATGAGCCAATCAGAATGATTCTTTTAGCGATGACAATGTAATATATAGTTAACGTATCGATAACTAACTCATTTTTAGGATAGGATATGAAAACATAAATATATCTATTTAAACTATTGTGTTTAACGTGTTGCGGATTAAACCAGTAGAAAAAAGGGCTTTAATATATATATATTTGCGCCCTTACATTAATACTTATCTATCTAATGGCAGGAAGTGCATACTCTCATGCTAATTTTAAAAATTTACCGTTTTTTAAGTTATATAAAAAACTATATCTATTTATTTAAAATATCCAGATTACCGTGGCGCGGATTAAACCAGTAGAAAAAAGGGCTTTAATATATATATATTTGAGCCCTTACATTAATACTTATCTATCTAATGGCAGGAAGTGCATAATCTCATGCTAATCTTAAAAATTTACCGTTTTTTAAGTTATATAAAAAACTATATCTATTTATTTAAAATATCCAGATTACCGTGGCGCGGATTAAACCAGTAGAAAAAAGGGCTTAAATATATATATATTTGAGCCCTTACATTAATACTTATCTATCTAATGGCAGGAAGTGCATAAGCTCATGCTAATGTTAAAAATTTACCGTTTTTTAAGTTATATAAAAAACTATATCTATTTATTTAAAATATCCAGATTACCGTGGCGCGGATTAAACCAGTAGAAAAAAGGGCTTTAATATATATGTATTGGTGCCCTTAAATTAACACTTCTCTATCTAATGGCAGGAAGTGCATAATCTCATGCTAATGTTAAAAATTTACCGTTTTTTAAGTTATATAAAAAACTATATCTATTTATTTAAAATATCCAGATTACCGTGGCGCGGATTAAACCAGTAGAAAAAAGTGCTTTAATATATATATATTTGAGCCCTTACATTAATACTTATCTATCTAATGGCAGGAAGTGCATAATCTCATGCTAATGTTAAAAATTTACCGTTTTTTAAGTTATATAAAAAACTATATCTATTTATTTAAAATATCCAGATTACCGTGGCGCGGATTAAACCAGTAGAAAAAAGGGCTTAAATATATATATATATTTGAGCCCTTACATTAATACTTATCTATCTAATGGCAGGAAGTGCATAATCTCATGCTAATGTTAAAAATTTACCGTTTTTTAAGTTATATAAAAAACTATATCTATTTATTTAAAATATCCAGATTACCGTGGCGCGGATTAAACCAGTAGAAAAAAGGGCTTAAATATATATATATTTGAGCCCTTACATTAATACTTATCTATCTAATGGCAGGAAGTGCATAATCTCATGCTAATGTTAAAAATTTACCGTTTTTTAAGTTATATAAAAAACTATATCTATTTATTTAAAATATCCAGATTACCGTGGCGCGGATTAAACCAGTAGAAAAAAGGGCTTTAATATATATGTATTGGTGCCCTTAAATTAACACTTCTCTATCTAATGGCAGGAAGTGCATAATCTCATGCTAATGTTAAAAATTTACCGTTTTTTAAGTTATATAAAAAACTATATCTATTTATTTAAAATATCCAGATTACCGTGGCGCGGATTAAACCAGTAGAAAAAAGGGCTTAAATATATATATATTTGAGCACTTACATTAATACTTATCTATCTAATGGCAGGATTTGCATAATCTCATGCTAATGTTAAAAATTTACCGTTTTTTAAGTTATATAAAAAACTATATCTATTTATTTAAAATATCCAGATTACCGTGGCGCGGATTAAACCAGTAGAAAAAAGGGCTTTAATATATATGTATTGGTGCCCTTAAATTAACACTTCTCTATCTAATGGCAGGAAGTGCATAATCTCATGCTAATGTTAAAAATTTACCGTTTTTTAAGTTATATAAAAAACTATATCTATTTATTTAAAATATCCAGATTACCGTGGCGCGGATTAAACCAGTAGAAAAAAGGGCTTTAATATATATATATTTGAGCCCTTACATTAATACTTATCTATCTAATGGCAGGAAGTGCATAATCTCATGCTAATGTTAAAAATTTACCGTTTTTTAAGTTATATAAAAAACTATATCTATTTATTTAAAATATCCAGATTACCGTGGCGCGGATTAAACCAGTAGAAAAAAGGGCTTAAATATATATATATTTGAGCCCTTACATTAATACTTATCTATCTAATGGCAGGAAGTGCATAATCTCATGCTAATGTTAAAAATTTACCGTTTTTTAAGTTATATAAAAAACTATATCTATTTATTTAAAATATCCAGATTACCGTGGCGCGGATTAAACCAGTAGAAAAAAGGGCTTAAATATATATATATTTGAGCCCTTACATTAATACTTATCTATCTAATGGCAGGAAGTGCATAAGCTCATGCTAATGTTAAAAATTTACCGTTTTTTAAGTTATATAAAAAACTATATCTATTTATTTAAAATATCCAGATTACCGTGGCGCGGATTAAACCAGTAGAAAAAAGGGCCTAAATATATATATATTTGAGCCCTTACATTAATACTTATCTATCTAATGGCAGGAAGTGCATAATCTCATGCTAATGTTAAAAATTTACCGTTTTTTAAGTTATATAAAAAACTATATCTATTTATTTAAAATATCCAGATTACCGTGGCGCGGATTAAACCAGTAGAAAAAAGGGCTTTAATATATATGTATTGGTGCCCTTAAATTAACACTTCTCTATCTAATGGCAGGAAGTGCATAATCTCATGCTAATGTTAAAAATTTACCGTTTTTTAAGTTATATAAAAAACTATATCTATTTATTTAAAATATCCAGATTACCGTGGCGCGGATTAAACCAGTAGAAAAAAAGGCTTTAATATATATATATTTGAGCCCTTACATTAATACTTATCTATCTAATGGCAGGAAGTGCATAATCTCATGCTAATGTTAAAAATTTACCGTTTTTTAAGTTATATAAAAAACGATATCTATTTATTTAAAATATCCAGATTAGCGTGGCGCGGATTAAACCAGTAGAAAAAAGGGCTTAAATATATATATATTTGAGCCCTTACATTAATACTTATCTATCTAATGGCAGGATTTGCATAATCTCATGCTAATGTTAAAAATTTACCGTTTTTTAAGTTATATAAAAAACTATATCTATTTATTTAAAATATCCAGATTACCGTGGCGCGGATTAAACCAGTAGAAAAAAGGGCTTTAATATATATGTATTGGTGCCCTTAAATTAACACTTCTCTATCTAATGGCAGGAAGTGCATAATCTCATGCTAATGTTAAAAATTTACCGTTTTTTAAGTTATATAAAAAACTATATCTATTTATTTTAAATATCCAGATTACCGTGGCGCGGATTAAACCAGTAGAAAAAAGGGCTTTAATATATATATATTTGAGCCCTTACATTAATACTTATCTATCTAATGGCAGGAAGTGCATAATCTCATGCTAATGTTAAAAATTTACCGTTTTTTAAGTTATATAAAAAACTATATCTATTTATTTAAAATATCCAGATTACCGTGGCGCGGATTAAACCAGTAGAAAAAAGGGCTTAAATATATATATATTTGAGCCCTTACATTAATACTTATCTATCTAATGGCAGGAAGTGCATAATCTCATGCTAATGTTAAAAATTTACCGTTTTTTAAGTTATATAAAAAACTATATCTATTTATTTAAAATATCCAGATTACCGTGGCGCGGATTAAACCAGTAGAAAAAAAGGCTTTAATATATATATATTTGAGCCCTTACATTAATACTTATCTATCTAATGGCAGGAAGTGCATAATCTCATGCTAATGTTAAAAATTTACCGTTTTTTAAGTTATATAAAAAACTATATCTATTTATTTAAAATATCCAGATTACCGTGGCGCGGATTAAACCAGTAGAAAAAAGGGCTTAAATATATATATATTTGAGCCCTTACATTAATACTTATCTATCTAATGGCAGGATTTGCATAATCTCATGCTAATGTTAAAAATTTACCGTTTTTTAAGTTATATAAAAAACTATATCTATTTATTTAAAATATCCAGATTACCGTGGCGCGGATTAAACCAGTAGAAAAAAGGGCTTTAATATATATGTATTGGTGCCCTTAAATTAACACTTCTCTATCTAATGGCAGGAAGTGCATAATCTCATGCTAATGTTAAAAATTTACCGTTTTTTAAGTTATATAAAAAACTATATCTATTTATTTAAAATATCCAGATTACCGTGGCGCGGATTAAACCAGTAGAAAAAAGGGCTTTAATATATATATATTTGAGCCCTTACATTAATACTTATCTATCTAATGGCAGGAAGTGCATAATCTCATGCTAATGTTAAAAATTTACCGTTTTTTAAGTTATATAAAAAACTATATCTATTTATTTAAAATATCCAGATTACCGTGGCGCGGATTAAACCAGTAGAAAAAAGGGCTTAAATATATATATATTTGAGCCCTTACATTAATACTTATCTATCTAATGGCAGGAAGTGCATAATCTCATGCTAATGTTAAAAATTTACAGTTTTTTAAGTTATATAAAAAACTATATCTATTTATTTAAAATATCCAGATTACCGTGGCGCGGATTAAACCAGTAGAAAAAAGGGCTTTAATATATATGTATTGGTGCCCTTAAATTAACACTTCTCTATCTAATGGCAGGAAGTGCATAATCTCATGCTAATGTTAAAAATTTACCGTTTTTTAAGTTATATAAAAAACTATATCTATTTATTTAAAATATCCAGATTACCGTGGCGCGGATTAAACCAGTAGAAAAAAGGGCTTAAATATATATATATTTGAGCCCTTACATTAATACTTATCTATCTTATGGCAGGAAGTGCATAATCTCATGCTAATGTTAAAAATTTACCGTTTTTTAAGTTATATAAAAAACTATATCTATTTATTTAAAATATCCAGATTACCGTGGCGCGGATTAAACCAGTAGAAAAAAGGGCTTTAATATATATGTATTGGTGCCCTTAAATTAACACTTCTCTATCTAATGGCAGGAAGTGCATAATCTCATGCTAATGTTAAAAATTTACCGTTTTTTAAGTTATATAAAAAACTATATCTATTTATTTAAAATATCCAGATTACCGTGGCGCGGATTAAACCAGTAGAAAAAAGGGCTTAAATATATATATATTTGAGCCCTTACATTAATACTTATCTATCTAATGGCAGGAAGTGCATAAGCTCATGCTAATGTTAAAAATTTACCGTTTTTTAAGTTATATAAAAAACTATATCTATTTATTTAAAATATCCAGATTACCGTGGCGCGGATTAAACCAGTAGAAAAAAGTGCTTTAATATATATATATTTGAGCCCTTACATTAATACTTATCTATCTAATGGCAGGAAGTGCATAATCTCATGCTAATCTTAAAAATTTACCGTTTTTTAAGTTATATAAAAAACTATATCTATTTATTTAAAATATCCAGATTACCGTGGCGCGGAATAAACCAGTAGAAAAAAGGGCTTAAATATATATATATTTGAGCCCTTACATTAATACTTATCTATCTAATGGCAGGAAGTGCATAAGCTCATGCTAATGTTAAAAATTTACCGTTTTTTAAGTTATATAAAAAACTATATCTATTTATTTAAAATATCCAGATTACCGTGGCGCGGATTAAACCAGTAGAAAAAAGGGCTTTAATATATATGTATTGGTGCCCTTAAATTAACACTTCTCTATCTAATGGCAGGAAGTGCATAATCTCATGCTAATGTTAAAAATTTACCGTTTTTTAAGTTATATAAAAAACTATATCTATTTATTTAAAATATCCAGATTACCGTGGCGCGGATTAAACCAGTAGAAAAAAGGGCTTTAATATATATGTATTGGTGCCCTTAAATTAACACTTCTCTATCTAATGGCAGGAAGTGCATAATCTCATGCTAATGTTAAAAATTTACCGTTTTTTAAGTTATATAAAAAACTATATCTATTTATTTAAAATATCCAGATTACCGTGGCGCGGATTAAACCAGTAGAAAAAAGGGCTTAAATATATATATATTTGAGCACTTACATTAATACTTATCTATCTAATGGCAGGAAGTGCATAAGCTCATGCTAATGTTAAAAATTTACCGTTTTTTAAGTTATATAAAAAACTATATCTATTTATTTAAAATATCCAGATTACCGTGGCGCGGATTAAACCAGTAGAAAAAAGTGCTTTAATATATATATATTTGAGCCCTTACATTAATACTTATCTATCTAATGGCAGGAAGTGCATAAGCTCATGCTAATGTTAAAAATTTACCGTTTTTTAAGTTATATAAAAAACTATATCTATTTATTTAAAATATCCAGATTACCGTGGCGCGGATTAAACCAGTAGAAAAAAGGGCCTAAATATATATATATTTGAGCCCTTACATTAATACTTATCTATCTAATGGCAGGAAGTGCATAAGCTCATGCTAATGTTCTATAACTTAAAAAACGGTAAATTTTTAACATTAGCATGAGATTATGCACTTCCTGCCATTAGATAGATAAGTATTAATGTAAGGGCTCAAATATATATATATTAAAGCCTTTTTTTCTACTGGTTTAATCCGCGCCACGGTAATCTGGATATTTTAAATAAATAGATATAGTTTTTTATATAACTTAAAAAACGGTAAATTTTTAACATTAGCATGAGATTATGCACTTCCTGCCATTAGATAGAGAAGTGTTAATTTAAGGGCACCAATACATATATATTAAAGCCCTTTTTTCTACTGGTTTAATCCGCGCCACGGTAATCTGGATATTTTAAATAAATAGATATAGTTTTTTATATAACTTAAAAAACGGTAAATTTTTAACATTAGCATGAGATTATGCACTTCCTGCCATTAGATAGATAAGTATTAATGTAAGGGCTCAAATATATATATATTTAGGCCCTTTTTTCTACTGGTTTAATCCGCGCCACGGTAATCTGGATATTTTAATATATATATATTTGAGCCCTTACATTAATACTTATCTATCTAATGGCAGGAAGTGCATAATCTCATGCTAATGTTAAAAATTTACCGTTTTTTAAGTTATATAAAAAACGATATCTATTTATTTAAAATATCCAGATTAGCGTGGCGCGGATTAAACCAGTAGAAAAAAGGGCTTAAATATATATATATTTGAGCCCTTACATTAATACTTATCTATCTAATGGCAGGATTTGCATAATCTCATGCTAATGTTAAAAATTTACCGTTTTTTAAGTTATATAAAAAACTATATCTATTTATTTAAAATATCCAGATTACCGTGGCGCGGATTAAACCAGTAGAAAAAAGGGCTTTAATATATATGTATTGGTGCCCTTAAATTAACACTTCTCTATCTAATGGCAGGAAGTGCATAATCTCATGCTAATGTTAAAAATTTACCGTTTTTTAAGTTATATAAAAAACTATATCTATTTATTTAAAATATCCAGATTACCGTGGCGCGGATTAAACCAGTAGAAAAAAGGGCTTTAATATATATATATTTGAGCCCTTACATTAATACTTATCTATCTAATGGCAGGAAGTGCATAATCTCATGCTAATGTTAAAAATTTACCGTTTTTTAAGTTATATAAAAAACTATATCTATTTATTTAAAATATCCAGATTACCGTGGCGCGGATTAAACCAGTAGAAAAAAGGGCTTAAATATATATATATTTGAGCCCTTACATTAATACTTATCTATCTAATGGCAGGAAGTGCATAATCTCATGCTAATGTTAAAAATTTACCGTTTTTTAAGTTATATAAAAAACTATATCTATTTATTTAAAATATCCAGATTACCGTGGCGCGGATTAAACCAGTAGAAAAAAAGGCTTTAATATATATATATTTGAGCCCTTACATTAATACTTATCTATCTAATGGCAGGAAGTGCATAATCTCATGCTAATGTTAAAAATTTACCGTTTTTTAAGTTATATAAAAAACTATATCTATTTATTTAAAATATCCAGATTACCGTGGCGCGGATTAAACCAGTAGAAAAAAGGGCTTAAATATATATATATTTGAGCCCTTACATTAATACTTATCTATCTAATGGCAGGATTTGCATAATCTCATGCTAATGTTAAAAATTTACCGTTTTTTAAGTTATATAAAAAACTATATCTATTTATTTATAATATCCAGATTACCGTGGCGCGGATTAAACCAGTAGAAAAAAGGGCTTTAATATATATGTATTGGTGCCCTTAAATTAACACTTCTCTATCTAATGGCAGGAAGTGCATAATCTCATGCTAATGTTAAAAATTTACCGTTTTTTAAGTTATATAAAAAACTATATCTATTTATTTAAAATATCCAGATTACCGTGGCGCGGATTAAACCAGTAGAAAAAAGGGCTTTAATATATATATATTTGAGCCCTTACATTAATACTTATCTATCTAATGGCAGGAAGTGCATAATCTCATGCTAATGTTAAAAATTTACCGTTTTTTAAGTTATATAAAAAACTATATCTATTTATTTAAAATATCCAGATTACCGTGGCGCGGATTAAACCAGTAGAAAAAAGGGCTTAAATATATATATATTTGAGCCCTTACATTAATACTTATCTATCTAATGGCAGGAAGTGCATAATCTCATGCTAATGTTAAAAATTTACCGTTTTTTAAGTTATATAAAAAACTATATCTATTTATTTAAAATATCCAGATTACCGTGGCGCGGATTAAACCAGTAGAAAAAAGGGCTTTAATATATATGTATTGGTGCCCTTAAATTAACACTTCTCTATCTAATGGCAGGAAGTGCATAATCTCATGCTAATGTTAAAAATTTACCGTTTTTTAAGTTATATAAAAAACTATATCTATTTATTTAAAATATCCAGATTACCGTGGCGCGGATTAAACCAGTAGAAAAAAGGGCTTAAATATATATATATTTGAGCCCTTACATTAATACTTATCTATCTAATGGCAGGAAGTGCATAATCTCATGCTAATGTTAAAAATTTACCGTTTTTTAAGTTATATAAAAAACTATATCTATTTATTTAAAATATCCAGATTACCGTTGCGCGGATTAAACCAGTAGAAAAAAGGGCTTTAATATATATGTATTGGTGCCCTTAAATTAACACTTCTCTATCTAATGGCAGGAAGTGCATAATCTCATGCTAATGTTAAAAATTTACCGTTTTTTAAGTTATATAAAAAACTATATCTATTTATTTAAAATATCCAGATTACCGTGGCGCGGATTAAACCAGTAGAAAAAAGGGCTTAAATATATATATATTTGAGCCCTTACATTAATATTTATCTATCTAATGGCAGGAAGTGCATAAGCTCATGCTAATGTTAAAAATTTACCGTTTTTTAAGTTATATAAAAAACTATATCTATTTATTTAAAATATCCAGATTACCGTGGCGCGGATTAAACCAGTAGAAAAAAGTGCTTTAATATATATATATTTGAGCCCTTACATTAATACTTATCTATCTAATGGCAGGAAGTGCATAATCTCATGCTAATCTTAAAAATTTACCGTTTTTTAAGTTATATAAAAAACTATATCTATTTATTTAAAATATCCAGATTACCGTGGCGCGGATTAAACCAGTAGAAAAAAGGGCTTAAATATATATATATTTGAGCCCTTACATTAATACTTATCTATCTAATGGCAGGAAGTGCATAAGCTCATGCTAATGTTAAAAATTTACCGTTTTTTAAGTTATATAAAAAACTATATCTATTTATTTAAAATATCCAGATTACCGTGGCGCGGATTAAACCAGTAGAAAAAAGGGCTTTAATATATATGTATTGGTGCCCTTAAATTAACACTTCTCTATCTAATGGCAGGAAGTGCATAATCTCATGCTAATGTTAAAAATTTACCGTTTTTTAAGTTATATAAAAAACTATATCTATTTATTTAAAATATCCAGATTACCGTGGCGCGGATTAAACCAGTAGAAAAAAGGGCTTTAATATATATGTATTGGTGCCCTTAAATTAACACTTCTCTATCTAATGGCAGGAAGTGCATAATCTCATGCTAATGTTAAAAATTTACCGTTTTTTAAGTTATATAAAAAACTATATCTATTTATTTAAAATATCCAGATTACCGTGGCGCGGATTAAACCAGTAGAAAAAAGGGCTTAAATATATATATATTTGAGCACTTACATTAATACTTATCTATCTAATGGCAGGAAGTGCATAAGCTCATGCTAATGTTAAAAATTTACCGTTTTTTAAGTTATATAAAAAACTATATCTATTTATTTAAAATATCCAGATTACCGTGGCGCGGATTAAACCAGTAGAAAAAAGTGCTTTAATATATATATATTTGAGCCCTTACATTAATACTTATCTATCTAATGGCAGGAAGTGCATAAGCTCATGCTAATGTTAAAAATTTACCGTTTTTTAAGTTATATAAAAAACTATATCTATTTATTTAAAATATCCAGATTACCGTGTCGCGGATTAAACCAGTAGAAAAAAGGGCCTAAATATATATATATTTGAGCCCTTACATTAATACTTATCTATCTAATGGCAGGAAGTGCATAAGCTCATGCTAATGTTAAAAATTTACCGTTTTTTAAGTTATATAAAAAACTATATCTATTTATTTAAAATATCCAGATTACCGTGGCGCGGATTAAACCAGTAGAAAAAAGGGCTTTAATATATATGTATTGGTGCCCTTAAATTAACACTTCTCTATCTAATGGCAGGAAGTGCATAATCTCATGCTAATGTTAAAAATTTACCGTTTTTTAAGTTATATAAAAAACTATATCTATTTATTTAAAATATCCAGATTACCGTGGCGCGGATTAAACCAGTAGAAAAAAGGGCTTAAATATATATATATTTGAGCCCTTACATTAATACTTATCTATCTAATGGCAGGAAGTGCATAATCTCATGCTAATGTTAAAAATTTACCGTTTTTTAAGTTATATAATAAACTATATCTATTTAAAAATATTAAAATATATAATATATATATTACTATATCTATTTAATAATATTAAAATAAATGTTAAAAATTTACCGTTTTTTAAGTTATATAAAAAACTATATCTATTTATTTAAAATATCCAGATTACCGTGGCGCGGATTAAACCAGTAGAAAAAAGGGCTTAAATATATATATATTTGAGCCCTTACATTAATACTTATCTATCTAATGGCAGGAAGTGCATAATCTCATGCTAATGTTAAAAATTTACCGTTTTTTAAGTTATATAAAAAACTATATCTATTTATTTAAAATATCCAGATTACCGTGGCGCGGATTAAACCAGTAGAAAAAAGGGCTTTAATATATATGTATTGGTGCCCTTAAATTAACACTTCTCTATCTAATGGCAGGAAGTGCATAATCTCATGCTAATGTTAAAAATTTACCGTTTTTTAAGTTATATAAAAAACTATATCTATTTATTTAAAATATCCAGATTACCGTGGCGCGGATTAAACCAGTAGAAAAAAGGGCTTAAATATATATATATTTGAGCCCTTACATTAATACTTATCTATCTAATGGCAGGAAGTGCATAAGCTCATGCTAATGTTAAAAATTTACCGTTTTTTAAGTTATATAAAATACTATATCTATTTATTTAAAATATCCAGATTACCGTGGCGCGGATTAAACCAGTAGAAAAAAGTGCTTTAATATATATATATTTGAGCCCTTACATTAATACTTATCTATCTAATGGCAGGAAGTGCATAATCTCATGCTAATGTTAAAAATTTACCGTTTTTTAAGTTATATAAAAAACTATATCTATTTATTTAAAATATCCAGATTACCGTGGCGCGGATTAAACCAGTAGAAAAAAGGGCTTAAATATATATATATTTGAGCCCTTACATTAATACTTATCTATCTAATGGCAGGAAGTGCATAATCTCATGCTAATGTTAAAAATTTACCGTTTTTTAAGTTATATAAAAAACTATATCTATTTATTTAAAATATCCAGATTACCGTGGCGCGGATTAAACCAGTAGAAAAAAGGGCCTAAATATATATATATTTGAGCCCTTACATTAATACTTATCTATCTAATGGCAGGAAGTGCATAAGCTCATGCTAATGTTAAAAATTTACCGTTATTTAAGTTATATAAAAAACTATATCTATTTATTTAAAATATCCAGATTACCGTGGCGCGGATTAAACCAGTAGAAAAAATGGCTTTAATATATATGTATTGGTGCCCTTAAATTAACACTTCTCTATCTAATGGCAGGAAGTGCATAATCTCATGCTAATGTTAAAAATTTACCGTTTTTTAAGTTATATAAAAAACTATATCTATTTATTTAAAATATCCAGATTACCGTGGCGCGGATTAAACCAGGTGAAAAAAGGGCTTTAATATATATATATTTGAGCCCTTACATTAATACTTATCTATCTAATGGCAGGAAGTGCATAATCTCATGCTAATGTTAAAAATTTACCGTTTTTTAAGTTATATAAAAAACTATATCTATTTATTTAAAATATCCAGATTACCGTGGCGCGGATTAAACCAGTAGAAAAAAGGGCCTAAATATATATATATTTGAGCCCTTACATTAATACTTATCTATCTAATGGCAGGAAGTGCATAATCTCATGCTAATGTTAAAAATTTACCGTTTTTTAAGTTATATAAAAAACTATATCTATTTATTTAAAATATCCAGATTACCGTGGCGCGGATTAAACCAGTAGAAAAAAGGGCTTAAATATATATATATTTGAGCCCTTACATTAATACTTATCTATCTAATGGCAGGAAGTGCATAATCTCATGCTAATGTTAAAAATTTACCGTTTTTTAAGTTATATAAAAAACTATATCTATTTATTTAAAATATCCAGATTACCGTGGCGCGGATTAAACCAGTAGAAAAAAGGGCTTTAATATATATGTATTGGTGCCCTTAAATTAACACTTCTCTATCTAATGGCAGGAAGTGCATAATCTCATGCTAATGTTAAAAATTTACCGTTTTTTAAGTTATATAAAAAACTATATCTATTTATTTAAAATATCCAGATTACCGTGGCGCGGATTAAACCAGTAGAAAAAAGGGCTTTAATATATATATATTTGAGCCCTTACATTAATACTTATCTATCTAATGGCAGGAAGTGCATAATCTCATGCTAATGTTAAAAATTTACCGTTTTTTAAGTTATATAAAAAACTATATCTATTTATTTAAAATATCCAGATTACCGTGGCGCGGATTAAACCAGTAGAAAAAAGGGCTTTAATATATATGTATTGGTGCCCTTAAATAAACAGTTCTTTATCTAATGGCAGGAAGTGCATAATCTCATGCTAATGTTAAAAATTTACCGTTTTTTAAGTAACATAAAAAAATATATCTATTTATTTAAACTTTTGTGTTTAAATAAAAAAATAAAATATTTAAACAAAGCGTAAAAAACCACGGTCTTTTCGGTTTCTAGTAGGAACCTGAGTGTATTTTGAGGTATGAACGTTTAATTTTAATAATTTTTTGGATTGCATTACTTAAGCTAAAAAATTATGCTGGCACACTTTACGGATCTTGATGTTTAATTTTTTTCATGTAATATAATAATTATTTATCAATAATTAATTGTAAAACCATATTAAAATCAGTGAAAAAAAGCTGTTAGTAAATAAAAATAAATCATACACTACAGGGTGTGATGTATATGTTAAATTTAAATAATTCAAGCATTAATATCAATTAATAATAGAAAATCTGAACTGACGTGATTTATTTTGAATTAATTATTTCTTCCATATCATTAGAATTTAAATATAGCGTTAATAATAATCTTATTTAAAATAATCATAAAATAAAATCTCATAATATAGTTAATAAGTTTTCATGCGTATATTTATAATATATACATAATTCTCACGTAGGTACTTGAAAATTTAGCGAAGGTTGAAACACACACGCCTTAGAAAGCTCCGAGTTAACTTATAGATTACATACGTATGTGCTCTAATTGTCAGCGAACGAGCCCTAGAGTGTGTTCTATTTCTTAAGTCTATAAGGAACCATTGTTATGTGCAACCCTTGCTTTACTGATATATAACGCAATGCGACGTACGTATTTTTTAAAATCAGTGTTTAGCGTGACATACCCACACGCGATCCAAATATGTAACGAGGTTGTAAAAAGTACTAGAGAAAAAAAAATTTTATGCTTAGCTATCTATAATATTTTTGATTATTTATTTTTCTTAATACGAACTCGTGTAATTTAAAAGTTATGAATGTAATTAGATAATACACGGTAGCAAAATAGTTCGTAGCACGCGCGACCCAATTTTAACAGTTGGAAAACATGGCTATTATATATGAATATAAAGTAAAGTATTAAAGTTCGAAAAGTTAATACACACGTTTTGGAGAAAAAAAATCCATTTTCGTTTACTTTAGCGTGCATCATTCGATACAGTAACAATTTAACCTTTTTTTCTTATTAAAAAGAAAATCCGCTTATAGTTTACCGCTGCACTAGTCTTTCTCTCAGGATCACCTTTCCGTTAAAATATCAAAGAAAAATGTACAAAAGCTTGTGTTTTCAATAGCGATCGAAGTATCGAGAAAAAAGACTAACGCATAGATTCTCACGAAATTAAATCTATCTTCGTATTTCATGAAGTTAATCGATTTTCTTTTTTTCAAGAATATTGCAAAAATTCTTAATGCACAGAAATAATAAAAATAAACTAAAAGAGGCAATACAAAAGTCATATGATACTTTAATCATTCCCATCAGAGCTTTTTTATAGAAAATATCTGATTGAAAAGTCTTTATTTTTTCTAATTCTAAAAGATATTATTTTATTCCATTTTATTACTTCTTTTAAATCTATGAATTTCTCATTTTTTATTATCATTGTAAAAATAAATTGAGAACAAATGACATTTTTAATAAAAAATCGATAATTAAATTACATTTTTAATTTAATTGACAGGTGAACCGTTTCAAAGGCTTTTACGGAAAATTTCATCGATCAAGAGTCGTCTTCCACGAAGATTTACTTGAATAAAATAATAAAAGTTTTAAAAGTTAAAACCAAAAATAACAGTTGACCAGAAAAAGCAAGATACCTTGTTTTTGTAGGAAATGCAAGCTTTGAACTTTGATAAATAGAGCAAACAATTAAGATTATTTACGTTGTTTTTAAAAGAATAATTCTTAAAAGGGTGTTTGAGCAAAATCGAACGATACAAATATTACTCAGCATTATCGAACGTAAAGCGTTTTTTTGCTTAAGAAGCGTTTTCTCTGTAATATTTTAAATTTGATAAAATCTTTGAAATTTCAATATCGTAATATTTATATTGGATTTTTAAAAATGGAAATAATGCTCATTGTGCATTTACCGAGAATGCGCATGATTATAAACTTTAAATACCAGTCAATAAACTTACATTTATAAAAAAAGGTTCACGGACAATGAGCATAATACAAATAACTAACTGATATCTAATATCGCTATTGTAATAAAGTTTATCGATACTGAATATTCTCAAATACCTCATGGTATTTATGTACAATTATGCGAAATACAGAGTAGCATTCGGTTTAAAAGATCAAACGAATTTCTCACAGTCCAATGGAATGAGCAAGAAGAGCTTTGCAGTCAGAAATATTATTTTCTATCATACAGCAAATACACATGAACTTTGTAATGGTCCAGTATGCATTTAGCATGCACCAACTATTCTTATATATATAACCCGTGCTCTCCAAATCCTTTTTATGCTCAGCATAATGTCGCATTCCACTCTAAATGTTTCCTCTCGAAATTTATACAAAGTCGAATGTCTTTTGCTGATTATATTGACGCTCTGTTTCAATGCAGTACTAACAAAAAATCAAATCTCTTTCTAAAGAGGCACCTGGGTTATTTCAAACATTGTTTCAGATTCTATTTTGTTAACGCAATGAAAAATTTAACCTAACCAAACACAGAATTGCATTATAAATTTTTTTGTGCGTTATTGAAATAAGTCATCGATATGTCTGATTATGTTTCATTAATAATATCAAAGTAAAATATAAATATCCATAAAGTAGAGTGTCTTTCTCTTTGTGAATTCGCACCAATGAAGATACAAGGGCGTCACGCTGGATTTCGTTAATGCAATTTATCGTCCATCCATCATCTTTTACAGAATCATGTCTGCTGAAAAAAAAATTTTTTTGCTCTAACGAGTATACTTGACTATAAAGTTGACACCTGTTTTTATATTTTCCATACCTTTTTAGGTGTAAAAAAATCCTTTTATTTCATTGAAGAAGAAAAGAGGTTTCGTAATCCCTGTAGTAATTTTAAAGGATTTAATATTTATATAACGAGGGTTTAAAGCTTTTGATAATAATAATACAGTGATACGCGATCCTTGATAATGAATTTCATTTTACTTTTTTTTCGGACATAACACCCTAGCAGATTTTCTCTAGGGGGTAAACAAAGAATGTATACATGATACGACATGACATGCATACATAAAAAAGAGTTTTTCTTGCCCGTCTATAATTACACGCTTTTCGTTAAGGGCTTAAATATATTTTATAAGTGCGTTCAAAATATGTAACACAAAAGAATATCTTTTCTCTTTGAATACACGAGAAATTCGAGATGCTTATATGTGTGAAAATTTAAGCAGCCAGAAGAAAAAATGTCAATTATACGAGCTTAGTTTATGTAAAATCAGTCATCATTATAACAATTTTTAATAATCATCAAAGCGTTCGAAATAATGAAAAAGAAGGAAAAATATTTATTTTAAACAATAGTTCATTTCTCGTATATTTTATTGGCCATTTCATACGAAAATTCTATTTCTCTTTACAAAGCTTTGTACGAAATTAAAATTTAATTGTATTTTAATGTTAGGTTATTTTGTACGTATCTACGTACGAGAGCCTGCGTATCACTGATCACGTAAAAATAAAAAAGATATTTAGTGATAACAAAGTAATCAACTGCATAATTTATAATACACGAATGCATATTAGCAAAAGAAATTTATTACTTTTGATCTAATTATTGTTTCCACTGAATGTTATTTAACAAACAAAAAATGTTTTTTTTAAAATAAATTAGTTATAATAAATTTAAAATGAACAAATGATTTATGAAAATAAAAAACTAATTTCTAGGTATATGAAATTTTAATTAAAATATTTATAAAAGTTTAATTATTTTTAATGAAATTTCTGTATTTAACATAAAATGATAATAATTAATTTTACATTCCTTTTTTTTTTTAATTAAAATATTAAACAATTGTTAAACAATTTTTCATTAAAAACATGGAAATTAATATTTATTAATTCAGAAGTAGCATAATATCTGCATAATTTAATATTAAAATTTCATATTGAAAGAAATTAAATTAGGTGCGTGCTTTATAAAAATTTTTTATTGATTTGCGCAAACGTTTAACATAAATAATGACAACTATAGCATCTTTTTTAAAGTTTTGTTAGCGATTGCATTTATCCCAGAGACTGAATAATAAACGTCCACGTTGCAAATACTAACACAAACAAACAAGCCATTCAATCTATGTAAACTGGATAAATTTACAATTCGAATGCACCTCGTTAGCTCAATTGTTGTAATAAATGATATAGTCATCTGTTGTATAAATAAATACAGGAGAGCGAGAGAGAATGTCTGACGCATCCTAGTACTATTCTACTGCGACAAACCTTTTATACAATTTATAGACTGAATTAAGCGAAATAGATTTAGAAATTAAATTTATAAGCCTTTTAAGGTTTACATGTACCCCGCGTTGCTCCGCAGCAGGCAACACAAACGTTCGGCGCACAGCAAGCTTCCTCGACATCCATTGGACACTAAATTATTACTCAAATTATTAAAAAATTGAGAAACTATTATAGAAATGTATTTACTTACATTTTCACCTGCCTTGATACAAGGATAGGCAGTTTGGAATAATGCAAACAAAATAACTATTAGCAAAATTCTAAGATGATTTGTTTTGGTAAACATGATGTATAATTTTATTCAACAAAACTTACAAGAATTTCTTGTTATTTATACTTTTCTTCATTGGATTAATAATTTTTATCGATTTAAATAAAAGAGTACGTGCTTGATAAGTTTTTTATTATTATTTAAACTGTAAAAAATATTGATAAGAAAAAAATATTTTTAATTCAACAAGTTCTTTTGTTTGAATTTTTCATTTATTTGATTAAAATTTTATTGACAAAAAATATAAAATAATGCGTTTTATATTAATATCAAACATTATAATCTGGCGTAAAAAGTCATTTTAATCTGGACACATAAAATAAAAATGACGAGAAAGATTATACATAAATATAAATGCATATAAACATAAATTTTTTAATACATTTTCTTCCATCATCCGTGAAAATTAACGTTGATTACGAATATAAATGAAATACCACAATTTCCATATAATGGAAAATGTTATTTTCGCTGTAAAACCCATCAAATTTATCCAGTTATAAATACTATAATCTAAATGAACGATGGCTTTTTTCATTTATTTTGTTTTTATTGCTTTTAAAAACATTTGTAATGCGATAATTATTATTTTTTTTATCAATTTCGATTTAAACTTACTGAATTGATTTCCAAATTTTTTTGTTTATTTTTCCTTTTTTCTTTACATTTTTAATTACTCTTTTATAGTTATATTTTATTTTTTATATTTACTTTTAATCAGTTTTAAATGTTTAAATTTAGAAGGATCATAATTTCTCAATATGAAAAGCCTTTGCCTGATACTTGACAGTAATTTAACTTTGGATTCGCAGATTTCATCGGTCGAAAAAAAATCATTCAAGTTTTCTATACACTTAGATTTATTCGACATTGTACAACTGAGACTGAGTTTTGGGTTAAATATTCACTGTAAAAAACAACTCCGGTGATTTTTCGACAAAAATCGGAAATTTACTAATATTTGTAAATTTGCGAAAAAATAGTAAATTAAGGATTTATTTTTTTGTAAGTTTTCGACAAAATCGTAAATTTACAACTATGTCGTAATTTTACGATTTTTGTAGAAAAATTGCAAATTTTAATCGAAAATTTGCGACAAACATATTTTTTGTACCTAAAAACGCATAGCAAACCATTTAGATTCATAAAATAATGTTTTTTTATTTTACACCATGAGAAAAGATGAATATTCTTTTTTTTTTCGCTACATTTCTGTTAGCAAATAGGTATATAATTATTAATATTTTAAGGTTGAATCAGGCAAATAGAAACATCATTTTTTGGATAAAAATTTCTGGAGATCGAAACTTCTGGAATGTTTAATATTTTTAGCCATTGATCATGTTATATTTCCCTTAAAATTAAAAAAATAACTTTGAAAATTTATTGACTACTGACGGAGATATTAGCGCTTGAAATTTCATTAATTTTTGAGGTACTTAATTAATCAAGACTTTTTTTATAAATAATCTGATTTTAAAAGTCTTTGAATATAATATTTAGGGGATTATTTAGCATCAATTCACTAAAAAAAAATGATTTTTTACGTTTCGCCGCGAATGAATTGATTTTTTGAAAAATTTAGGTCAGGCCGAAAATCAAAAAACTTGAAATATATTTCACATTATTGTTAAAAATTGAGATTTCTTTTAGTGAATTGATGCTAAATAATCCCCTAAATATTATATTCAAAGATTTTTAAAATCAGATTATTTATAAAAAAGTCTTGATTAATTAAGTACCTCAAAAATTAATGAAATTTCAAGCGCTAATATCTCCATCTGTAGTCAATAATTTGTTAAATATAATATAGTACTTATTGTTTGCTAATTTAATTTTTTTTTCAAGTCAAAATAAAATATCCCATTTAAATTATAATACTCATCCTGTTTTTGCTTATAATAACTTGTTCGTCCAGATTACCCATTTTTACGTAATTAAAAACTTTTTTTATTCTTAAAATATTAATAATTATTTGCTAACAGAAATGTAGCGATAAAAAAAAAAGTATTCATCTTTTCTCATGGTGTAAAAATATTATTTTGACTCTAAATGGTTTGCTATGCGTTATTAGGTACAAAAAATATGGCTTGTAATTTTAAAACTGTTTGTCGCAAATTTTTCGATTAAAATTTGCAATTTTTCTACAAAAATCGTAAAATTATGACATAGTTGTAAATTTACGATTTTGTTGAAAATTTACGAAAAAATAAATCTTTAATTTACTATTTTTTCGCAAATTAACAAATATTAGTAAATTTCCGATTTTTGTCGAAAAATTGCAAATTTTTTCAAAAATTTACTAAATTTTCGTAAATTTACCAATTTTGTCGTAAAATTTGTTTGTAGTTTATACATAATTATTATCTTATTATTATTATCATATTAATAAAATATGCTTGCAGGTAAATCTAACTTTTTATTTTTCTTTTATTTTATTACATAATTAGCAACAGAAAAAATCTATTTTGACTTTCAGGAATGTTGGCTTTATAAAGAATTAGCCAATGCTGGTTTAAAAAAATTAAAAAAGCTCATTATTTCATATGATACCATTAATACATATTTTTGCAAAAAAAAATGGAATAGATAAATGTAAATGATTATTAGCTCTTCACCACTTAACTGGATCGGATTACACAAGTAAGGTAGGTATTAATCATTCTGGCCTAGTCGCAAATCAAAGCGAATATTTAAATATTTTTGCTGAAGGTAAGATTTTTTTAAAAACTTCAAAAAAATTATTCATTTATTATTCATAGTATATTAAATCCTATTATGAACTATTATATTTAGATTTCTCTGGAAAAGGGCTTCAAGATTCATTTACAAGGCTGAAAAGTTTTTAATAAGGATCTTAGATTCTCGAAACGCATGCTCTAGTTTTGATAGTTTAAGATATAAATGATATCACCTAAAACTTACTTCAGATGCATCTTATTCAAGTGAATCAATAAAACTTCATACATTAAGTGCATTTTATATAACATTTAATCAAAAAAATATTTTAAGACATCCTGCCATAAAGCTTGATCTACTATTTTTTGGTTACAATGTTATTGATAACCATTTTATACCACAAAAAATCATAATATTTACCAGTCTGTTGAAGATTTAGTACCGAATTGTACATGTTGTGACCGTTTTCTAACTGAGAATAATAGCTAACAAATGCTTACCTTGAAATTTATTTATTATTAGGAAAAAGGAGAAATTCAAATAAATTAATTATAAATTTAATTTTATTAGTTATTGTTTTTAATTTAATAAAACTGCTCTTTGAGAGCCACGATATTTTCCAGTAAACTATTTTAAAACATACAAAGTATCTTATTTACAGAATTTACTTATTTTCTAGGAAAAACCGGAATACATATATTTTGAGGAAAAGTTATTAGAACATGAAATATCTAGAACTTCTATCCGCATGAGCAATTATATTTATCTAATAAATAAAATACCGTATAATTATAAAGAAAAATTACCTAACTAAAACCCGAGAGCACACATGTTTAATAACTAAGTGAACCTTAATTCTTCTCTATAAAGTCCAATTGTCCAAAATATTAAAGTCCAGAATTTTATATCTTTTACGTTTATTTAAATTTTTAATTTTAAATATATTTTAATAACTAGAAATTTATAGTTTTATTTATAGTTTTTATTTTATTGGCCAATTTTGCAATAATTTGTTAATAAAAAAAAATAGACCCCGGATTCGTGTTTAGCGGGTCAAAAAACATAAATACCACCCATTTTTTTCCATGGAACTTTTATGGCATTTTATGGCATTAAATAGCATTGCTGGCGACAGAACTAAAACCGGTGAAAAAACGGTTCCAAATTATTAGCACTACGATTCCACAGGCGAAAACAATATTCTCATATAGATATTAAAAATCTATTTCATCTTATTCTCAAATTTGGGATCAGAAAAATTTTTTATGCATTCTAAACTTTTCTTATGGTCTATAATAAAAAAATTGTAAGTTTATTCAGTTTTCAGTAATAGTTTCTAAACTTTTTCCAATTAAAATTTTGTATTAATAAAAAAACTAAAATTAAATGACATTTATTTAAATTTAAATAATTTAATAAAAAGTAGCAAAAAAAAAGATAAAAATAAATTTAATTAAAGAGAGATTACGACATAGATTTCATTAAAACAAAATTATGAAAATATTATTTTATGTGTTATTGCTTTGCAGATGTTAATTTTAATATATGTATGAATGAAATGAAAAAAATGCAATCAAAGTAACAAAGCACTATATCCTAAACGACATTAGCATAGTAGACGAGTGAGAGTCGCGTCGAGAGATAATACCAAGTATGAAGGTTAAATTAAAAAAAAAGGCAGTAATATTTTTTAAAAAAATGTTACGTATATCGTATTTATGTTTTGTAAGAGCCGAGTTGCTCATAATATAAAAATGTCAGTTTTTCTATGCAAAAGGGAAAATTGAAAATGACTAAACTAGTACGAGAGGATTTAGTAATATAGCGGACAAGTTGGAAGCGAAAAATCCGAAATAGAGACACACGGAAAGAGATTCAATCAAACGAATGAATGTAAATGAGAGAGTCCTTTCAGAGTAACTTTCGCCCACATACTACAGTATGAATACATATAAAACTCTCTGTCCGCCCATCGTTGATTTAAATATCTACAACATAGAGGAATGTTAACTCGTTCAAAGTAAACATATTACGTGTGTATATGTATAAGACAATGAGCTAAGCGTATAAAATAGGTGGGAAAATTTTCAAACGTCAAGATTTTATGCCCTAAGGGAACACAAAAGACTGTAAGTGTGAAATCTCACTGCACATTGTATAAATCTTTGTATAGATATAAATTATAAAAAATATTTTACCAAATTAAGTTATTTATGTAAATTTCTTCTTTTTTCTTTTTTTTTTTTGTAATGGAACCATGGGATTTAAAGAGAAATAATCTAATTACTAACGCTGCATTCATTCATTTAGCATAAATTTAGAGAATTTTTTTTCTCCTATGCATTTTATTGATTTATGGGGTGCCCTGTATTTACATTTGTATGCTATATTTATGAGAGTTAAAATTAGTTTAAAATATATAAATTTTAAATATGCATTAAGTCTTAATAAATGTTATTTTAATAATATGTAGTCAAAAGTTTAAACGTAAATAATTTACTGCATTTATACGTGCGCATATTATATACAAATAGATTTAAAGATTATATTATTTTAATTAAAATATAGGATTTATTATAAGAGAATCTACTATTTTTAATTATAAGTTAATATTAAATTTTTAATACTGAATTTCAAATCATTTTATTTTTAACCATTTCCATAAAATATCACATACAATATCCTTTTATCTTTTTCTATTTTTTTTAATCAAAAAGAAACTCGGTCATGTTTATATTGAATTGAAAAAATATTATATTTATTTGTTTTTCATTAATATTTTCTTTAAATTAAATGCAGTAAATAATATTTTTTTTTTTTACCAAATATAAAAATAATAAACTTTCCAGAAATTATATGAGGATATCTGCAAAGTTCTATTATTCATTTCAAATTTTTTTTTTTGTAGATTTTTAGCCACCACTTAATTATCAAAAGGTATTTATATGGGCTTAAACTATTTACCAGGCTTCTTTCAATAAATAATCTACCGTTAAAGTAAAAAAGAACCTTGCATTAAAATTCTTACAAACAAATTAGATAAATAGACGAAAAATTTCATTGCAAATACATGCAAATATATATAACCAAAAAATTAGTAAATTGATACTGACTTATAATCAAACTGAATTTATTAAACCAAATCGTAATTTTGATTATATTTGCTGATTTTTTGAATGTGCGTAAGCATTTAAAACATTAAAAGACCTGTGTACCCAAAAGTAGATAAGCTATGCTAGTTTTATCCTTTATCCAGATTCCTAATTTATCAACTGATTTTGACCCTGATTCAAGGGGTGTTTTCCGAAATGTCACCGTTGAAACATTTTAAGTTGGTAGAAGGCTGGTATTGCAGAAAACGACAGGCATTTTGTGTTCCGAATCTCACTCACCTGGTAAATCGCAACGACCGTTCGGCTTGATGTTTTTTGAACAAATTAATAATTAATAATTTAATAACAATTAAACCGCAAATAACAAAGGATGAGAGCAACACTTAGCATTTTAGAAGTAAAAACGATCTTTAATTAATATTAATTTTATTAATTTTATTTTATTCAAATATTTCCATGTTCAAAAAACATCAAGCCGAACAGCCCTCGCGATTTACCAGGTGAGTAAGATTTGGAACACAAAAACTTGGTCGTTTTCTACAATACCGGCCTTCTACAAACTTAGAATATTTCAAGGGTCACATTTAGGAAAACACCCAAGATAAATTTGATTAACCATTAAAGATAAAAGTCATTTGACAGCTAAACATTCAACAAAACTATATATTGCTCAAAAAAGAATCAGTCGGTAACACAGTAATCTAATTGAGTATTAAAATAGCTTAGTTGAAATTACATTTCGATATCTCCATATATTTATTTTTCTCCAGAATACTCATGAACCCAGGAGTAAACAAACTATGCTAATATTTGCCAATAGCTAGGTCCCTACTTTATCGACTGATTCTGTATCAAGATATAATTGATTAAATATTAGTGATAAAGGTTATTATACAGCATAACTTAGATGAAAATCATATTTCTCTGAAAGCGAAACCAATTTTGTATCTAGTTAAAAGTAGGGTTATTTTAGTTTTGGATCATTTGTAATTGCAATTGAAAGTTCTCATGAATTAATCTTTTCTTAAAATACCTATGAGCATTAAAGTAGCTTAAAATTTGTCACATTCTGTTAATTAATCTTTTTCAAAATACTTATGGACCATAAAGTAGAATAAACCCAGTCAGTTTTACTCATTTCCAGATTTCTACATTTTCGACCGGTTCTAATTCAAGCTGAATTTAGTTCTCTTTTAATCCTAAAGGTGATACCAATTTTTTTTGCAAATTTTATTTTCGTATTTCAACTATTTTGTATAATTTTGAATAAATAAATATTTTAATCAATCAATCAAAAGGTCATTTGAAAGAATAGTTTAGATTAGAATAATTCTTATTTCGAACTATCACCCGTGGGTAATGTAGGAATTTGGTTAAGAGCGAGACTAATATAGTTATAACTAACTTAAAAAGATAAAAAGGATCATTCGGTATTGCAATGGGAATTAATCCTGTGTATTAATTTTTTTCAAAATATCTGCGCAGCTTAAAGTAGCATAAACTATGCCAACTTTCTCGTTTTCAGTTTTCTACATTATCAACCGGGTTTAATTCAAGCTGAATTTGGTTCTGATTGAATCTGAAAGTTATTTGAAAGCATAGCATAGCTTAGGGTAATGTTACTCTCTAAATCTTATTTTGTAATGCTAACGCAAAAACTACAAAATAGAAAATTTTTACAAATTACAAATTGGTAAAATCATTTATAATTTGTAAATCATAAAATTACAAATTGAATTTGGTAAATTTAAAAATTACAAATTTGTAGAGTAGGTACTATATTGTAAATACCAGAAATTAGGGTTTAATAGGTTTGATCACAAAAATCGGTGTCCTTTCAATTAAAAATTAGGTCTTCACCATTATATAAGCCATAACTACCCTAACTGGGATGTTTTCGAAACTTTCGTTCTGGCCCTTGTAACATACCAAATGCATGGTACCCTCTTAGCATCCATAAAAGCTATAAATACTTAGCATCTACAAGATTTATAAACTCTTAGCATCCACTATATATATCAATGCTTAGCATCCACAATATAAAAAACATACACATGCGTGCAATGTATACACACGCATGTGTATAACCAGAGATTAGTTTAGACTCATCTCTGGTATAACTAATGTACAGAAAGTAAGAGAGAGAAGACCGCGCGGTAAAACTACATACAGGTATCATGACAGGATCCGGTCATGACGCTTAAGAATACAGTACAAAAATATCTAAGGAATGTTAACACTTTTAATATTCAAATATTTAAATTAATTATGTAGGTGGCAGCATTTCCCAGGCAATAATAAAATAAAATTATCATTCAATTAAAAAACTTAATAAAATGATATAAAATAATAAAAAATGATATAAATAATTGAATGTCCTTTTGGATTCAATTATTATGTATATATGTATATAATTTGTAATATAGTAATTTTTAGATATTTTAGAATAAGATAATTAATTCATAAGTATTATAATTAAATACCCCTTTCTTATCTATAAAATAATATTTTAATCATTAAGTATGAATTAAAAGTATTTAATAAAATAATTAAGATAATCAAATATAGACATAACGGTCAAAGTACATTTTATTAATAAAAAAGGGTTACTTATTAAATTAAGTTGTAAATAGAAATTAGTAATAAATAAAAGAATGATCAATGCATAAAATATAATATATAAAAATATTAAAAAACAATTAAAAGTAATTAAATTAATTAAAAAACTAAAAAGAAGGATTTTGCGCCAAAAGCGAAAATCCTTCCAGAAACTTCTAGAACAAATTCTTTATGTAAAAATCTCAAACATGTGTGCGTGAGTTGCGAAAAGTATATAAGAAAGAGCATTTGCACATCGCGCAACACTTGTTTGGGATTCCTCTAAGAGCTAAGTTCGCAAGAACGGTCCTCTTTGTAAAAGCAAACTCAGTAAATCTAAACATTGATCGAATAAATTAATGTTCTTATTTATGCAAAGGAATCCTAAAACATTCATCAGCTTCGTTAGGTGCAGAAGTGCACCGACCAATTATTAGAGGTGCAACCTCGACTTTATTTTAGAACTCTGCCGTTCGAAGGGCTCGATACCCTCGTTCCAAAGAGTGGTTAGGCGGGAAGGAATAAATGCCCGAAAGTAGGAAAAAACATAATCATTGTCACCCCTCCCTCTGAGGGATTAGGCCCTCCGAGATTTGGTCTAATAGGGTTTTTTGGGTCGTTGATCACAAGAATCCGTGTCTTTTCAATTAAAAATTAGGTCTTCACCATTAAATTAGTCATAACTACCCTAAATGGGGTGTTTTCGAAACTTTCGCTCTAGCCCTCCGAGATTTGGTCTAATATGGTTTTTTGGGTCACTAATCACAAAAATCGGTGTCTTTTCAATTAAAAATTGGGGCTTAACCCTAAAATTAACAATAACCACCCTAAATGGGGTGTTTTCGAAACTTTCGCTCTAGCCCTCCGAGATTTGGTCTAATATAGTTTTTTGGTCCCTAATCACGAAAATCGGTGTCTTTTCAATTAAAAATTGGGGCTTAACCCTTAAATTAACAATAACTACCCTAAATAGGGTGTTTTCAAAACTTTCGCTCTAGCCCTCCAAGATTTGATCTATAGGGTTTTTTGGGTCGCTGATCACAAAAATCGGTGTCTTTTCAATTAAAAATTGGGGCTTAACCCTTAAATTAACAATAACTACCCTAAATGGGGTGTTTTCGAAACTTTCACTCTAGCCCTCCAAGATTTGGTCTAATAAGTTTTTTTTGGGTCTCTGATCACAAAAATCGGTGTCTTTTCAATTAAAAATTGGGGCTTAACCCTTAAATTAACAATAACTACCCTAAATGGGGTGTTTTCGAAACTTTCGTTCTAGCCAGCCAAGATTTGGTCTAATAGGGTTTTTTGGGTCGCTGATCACAAAAATCGGTGTCTTTTCAATTAAAAATTGGGGCTTAACCCTTAAATTAACAATAACTACCCTAAATGGGGTGTTTTCGAAACTTTCGCTCTAGCTCTCCAAGATTTGGTCTAATAGGGTTTTTTGGGTCGCTGATCACAAAAATCGGTGTCTTTTCAATTAAAAATTGGGGCTTAACCCTTAAATTAACAATAACTACCCTAAATGGGGTGTTTTCGAAACTTTCACTCTAGCCCTCCAAGATTTGGTCTAATAGGTTTTTTTGGGTCGCTGATCACAAAAATCGGTGTCTTTTCAATTAAAAATTGGGGCTTAACCCTTTAATTAACAATAACTACCCTAAATGGGGTGTTTTCGAAACTTTCGCTCTAGCCCTACAAGATTTGGTCTAATAGGGTTTTTTGGGTCGCTGATCACAAAAATCGGTGTCTTTTCAATTAAAAATTGGGGCTTAACCCTTAAATTAACAATAACTACCCTAAATGGGGTGTTTTCGAAACTTTCGCTCTAGCTCTCCAAGATTTGGTCTAATAGGGTTTTTTGGGTCGCTGATCACAAAAATCGGTGTCTTTTCAATTAAAAATTGGGGCTTAACCCTTAAATTAACAATAACTACCCTAATTGGGGTGTTTTCGAAACTTTCGCTCTAGCCCTCCAAGATTTGGTATAATAGGGTTTTTTGGGTCGCTGATCATAAAAATCGGTGTCTTTTAAATTAAAAATTAGGTCTTTACCATTAAATTATCCGTAACTACCCTAAATGGGATGTTTTCGCAACTTTCGCTCTAGCCCTCCACGATTTGGTCTAATAGGGTTTTTTGGGTCACTGATCACAAAAATCGGTGTCTTTTCAATTAAAAATTAGGTCTTCACCATTAAATTAGCCTGGTGAAGAGGGGTATAGTTATAGCTAATTTAAGGGTCAAGTATCAATTTTTAATTAAAAAAACACCGATTTTTGTGATCAGCGATCTAAAAAACCCTATTAGACCAAATCTCGAAGGGCTTGAGTGAAAGTAGCGAAAATACCCCATTTTGGGGTAGGTGTGGATAATTTAAGGTTCAAGCCCTAATTTCTCATAGATTTTCGTGTTTTGATTAGAGTATAACTGCAGGAATAGTTAATAATAATAAATTCACTTTTAATAATAAATTTTTTTAAGGATTTTATTAACAAAATTTATTAACAAATTTTGTAACAAATTTAATTGTTAAAAACAAAAAGAATGCCGTTTTTTTCAAAGGTGCCTTAAACGTCACAATCAGCTGTTATGATTAATTTTGTGGTTATTAATTTCATGTACGTGCGCGATAACCGCCCCTCTTATTTACAAGTTACGTATTTTGTAATTTTTGGTATTTACAAAATAGTACCCACTCTAAAAATTTGTAATTTTTAAATTTACCAAATTTAATTTTTAATTTTATGTTTTACAAACCAATTTGTAATTTGTAAAAATTTTTTGTTTTGTAGTTTTTGCGTTGGATTTACAAAATAGCATTTAGAGAGTAGTGTAAATCAGAGCCAGTGGGTAATGCAGAAATCTGTTTAAGAGCGGGACTAGCATAGTTATAACTACTTCCAAGAACTGAAAAGTATATTAATCATCGAAATTAAAAGATCTCGTGAATGAACATTTTTCAGAATGTTTTCCTTTAATTTAAAATTCAATTTAAATTGAAAATATTTGAATAAAAAGATTTTATTTGTCCTAAAACTCATGAAACCTGGTCCAAATAGTAAGGATCCTTCTGTATTAAAATTTGAATATTCATATTTATATTTATATTTTTTTACTCGAAGCAAATTTTTAATCAAAACAAACTCTTTATAAATAAATAAAAAATTCTATTGATTTTTACTGATATTTAAGTCAAAGAAGTTATTTTCTAGTATAAATATTTATATTTTTATCAATAAATTTTTTTATAAGAGAAAATTTTTTATACAGGTACTATAAATATATAGCTTTTTTTTAAAACTTTAAATTAAGTATAAAATTTTTTATATGATAAAAAAAAGAAATACTTGAGGTAGGTAAATTCAAGTTTTGAAATGTTATTTTATCATTTTCTTTTAAAAGTTTTATTGTTTGCAATATAAGTAAATTTAAAAAAAGTAACTTTTTATATGGGAAAAAAAAATAAAATAAACTTTAGATTATATGCAATTTGTCAAAATAAAAAAAAAGAAGGAAAGTTTCTTCATTAACACAAAGTACAATATTATTGCATAGGAAAAGTAAAAAAAAGTACATTACGAATATGACAAAATAATATAAAGTTTATTTTTAACCTCTTAGTTTGATAGATCGACTGTGAAGTTTTGTTTGTTTGGTGCAATGCGACTTCTCTAGATACAACTTTTTGAAAAGATGAAAAAGTCAAGATATGGCCAGAAAAAAGTTTTTCTTTATATATTTTTGGTCAATTTCAATGTACACATTGCAACAAAGATCAGAGACTTTTCTATTCATAGTTTTAATCGATTAATAATTATTGCAAATTAATAAATTCATTAAACTTTACTGCATAAATAAAAGAGCTTTTTTGTTTATCAAAGTTATTATTATTATCGGTTAAAAGCATAAAAGCATACGTTTGTAAGAAGCAATAAATCAGATATAATTCCACTTGGCCTTATAATCTTGAATATTGGTTATAATTCACAAGTAGATTATAAATTTATAAAGCCTTACGTAAAATATCCGACAGTTTTACAAGTAGCTTATCATGTACTTTATTATTATAATTATTATTATTGCTATTGTTGTTATTCAGCTTTATCTAAATGTTACTTTAGTAATCATGTGAAACAAAGAATGCGTAGGTGCACGTCGTTCAGATAAATAAGCATGTGTATTTTTCGAGATAAATGTGTAAAAAAATCAAATGGAAAATTCAGTGTTAACACGTGAGAATAAAGGGAAAATTTTTTTATACGTGGTCAAGGAAAAAAATTGACGATAAGCTTTTATAATATATTCTCGATGCGTTAAAATCTCGACTTTTTTTGGAAAAAGTGTATAAAAGTATGATAGATCTAAAGAAGACATGACAACTTTTTTTCTGCATGGTCAAAAAAAACTTTAGAAATGAATGAAAGGGAATTTTCTTTTATTTTCTATTTTTCTAAAAAGTAAAAATCTCGTTATATAATTTTTCATTAAACCGGAAACTTGATGCACCGGAAATTCATAAACAGAAAAAGATTTATATATAATAAAAAATAATTTATTTTTTTATCTACCAAAAATTTTCTGCGATACGTCAAGCAAAAGCTCTCATTGTTTTTCTTATTCCCTTTTTTGTTAAAACTTAAGAACATAAAGGAAGTGTAAGACTATAAAATACTCTTTACATCATTCTTGAAAAATTCTTGCAGGAAACTAATGTTTCTTTTTTTATTTATTTTTTTTTAGGTTTTAAAATTGCTTTAATGCTTTTCATTAAACCTTTTTGTTTGTTTATCTAAGAAATAGTTAATAGTTAACCTTAATTTTAAAATATTTTCTAAGTAGCTTAACATTTATAAAGTTTTATTGCTAAAAACTTAAAATTTGAGAAGGGCTAGTTAATTTTGGTTACATGAAAGCATTTTACTCTTATGTACACTGTTAAAAATACCCGATGGTAAATTTACGAAATAATCGTAAAATTACGATTTTGTCGTAAATTTACTAAAAAAATCGTAAATTTACCATTTAAATCGTAATTTTACGATCGATCGTAAATTTACGATTTTTTTGTAATTTTACGATTTTGAAATCGTAAATTTACGACAAATTCGTAATATTACCACCAAATCGTAAATTTACGATTTTTATGGTAAATTTACGATTTTGCATTTGTAAATTTACGACTGCTAGATTTGAGTATTTATAAGCCTAAAAACAACATTTCCGAAACTAAGGGGTAAGTACAAGTTTACCTTATTTTTTCGTTCCTAAACTCATATACGAGTAAAAACTAATTTTGGCATAAAATTTTTGTATTAACACTAAAATATCTAAATGGCATTAGAGAAGGTATTCTCATCTCAAAAGTTATTTTAAAGCCGTAAAAACTTTGTTTAGGAATTTCAAATTTTGTATACAAGCCACAATTGAAATAAACAAAAAAAAAATTTTAATATTCAATAAATTTTTTAATATCTAACATTTTTTACGTACATAAATATTAACAATTGTTTAACAAAAAAATTAGAACTCTATTGTTTGATTTCTAAGTTAAAAAAATCTAAGGCAAAAGAGGAAAAAGTTAATTAAATTCAAATAAAAATTTTCGGAGCTTAAAAAAGGAGAGAAAATAAAAATTACTAAAAATATGCTTTATTTTTGTAAATGATTTTACAAGGGGAGTTCGATACATTCGGAAAACCAAATTACACCAAATGTTTATGGATAAGTTTATTATGTTCAAAAAACATGCTGACTACCCTCCGTTCATTCCAATGGGCCTTCTGGGCCTAGAAACGCAGGGCTCAATGTTATAAAATAGGGTTTTTTGGTTATTTTCAACAAAACGCCAAAATCTCACAAGTTAACCAAATTAATATCACTAATTCTTTCATCACTATAGCCAATTAACCAAACGGTCATTTTTGGCTATAAATGACCAATTTTAAATTGCTGCCAAATTTGTAATTATTGACAAAAATGAGTTTTTCAGGTCTCAAAAAATTTGTACAAGCTTCAAATTTCCAAAACTTCTTTATTTTACCCTTTTCAATTATTTGTTAACTAGATATGATAATTTGAAGTCACAGTCCCAATTTTACGATTTTTTAAAAAAGCTCATTTTTAATTAGTATAGGCCTGGAGCATGGTTTTATTTGCGATTTTTTTTAAAAGTATGTCCATGGAATTTTTCGACAGTATATATAGTTTGTGGGGTCGCTGTTTCCAAATCCGAAGTCCATTTTGACCTAACCTGGTCCAATTTTGCGTAATTGCCAATGTTAGGTCATTTTTAACGTTTTTTTTGCCATTTTTTGTTAAAATTTTTAATATATTACCATTTTTCTCACACTACACTAATGTTTTTTGGGTTTCTATACCTAATTATCATATAATATAGTATATCTACTCATACAAAAAAATGGTAGCCCATAATAGGGATTCTTAGGCTATTTTTCACGCTTTTTGGGCTAATTTTAGCTATTTTTTGAAATAATACCAATTTTTATCTACAGCTTCTGTTTTTTGAGTATTTTAAGGTAGCTAAATACAAATATTATTTTTAATTTATCTAAAAACGCCGCAGTAGCCCATAATAGGCACTTATAGGCTGTTTATAACGTTTTTGGGGTAATTTAAGCTATTTTTATGAAATAATACCAACTTTTATCTACAGCTTGTGGGTTACGGGTCACTAAACGCAAATAACACATCTTTTTTTAACGAATAATGTCCAGTGGCCCATAATAGGCGATTCACGGGTATTCTCATTCTTTTAATGGTATATTATAACACATTACTTTTTTTAAACGAGTAGTGTTATAAATTAATAATTTTATAATTACAAAAAACGGACTACTAGCCCACAATAGGCAGTTTTGGATTAATTTTTCAGTATTTAAAAAAAAATAGTTTGAATACTTGCAAATGTTTTGTCCGTTTTTTGTAATTATAAAATTATAATTATAAAATTATAAATTCATAACACTACTCGTTTAAAAAAAGTAATGTGTTATAATATACCATTAAAAGAATGAGAATACCCGTGAATCGCCTATTATGGGCCACTGGACATTATTCGTTAAAAAAAGATGTGTTATTTGCGTTTAGTGACCCGTAAGCGACAAGCTGTAGAAAAAAGTTGGTATTATTTCATAAAAATAGCTTAAATTACCCCAAAAACGTTATAAACAGCCTATAAGTGCCTATTATGGGCTACTGCGGCGTTTTTAGATAAATTAAAAATAATATTTGTATTTAGCTACCTTAAAATACTCAAAAAACAGAAGCTGTAGATAAAAATTGGTATTATTTCAAAAAATAGCTAAAATTAGCCCAAAAAGCGTGAAAAATAGCCTAAGAATCCCTATTATGGGCTACCATTTTTTTGTATGAGTAGATATACTATATTATATGATAATTAGGTATAGAAACCCAAAAAACATTAGTGTAGTGTGAGAAAAATGGTAATATATTAAAAATTTTAACAAAAAATGGCAAAAAAACGTTAAAAATGACCTAACATTGGCAATTACGCAAAATTGGACCAGGTTAGGTCAAAATGGACTTCGGATTTGGAAACAGCGACCCCACAAACTATATATACTGTCGAAAAATTCCATGGACATACTTTTAAAAAAAATCGCAAATAAAACCATGCTCCAGGCCTATACTAATTAAAAATGAGCTTTTTTAAAAAATCGTAAAATTGGGACTGTGACTTCAAATTATCATATCTAGTTAACAAATAATTGAAAAGGGTAAAATAAAGAAGTTTTGGAAATTTGAAGCTTGTACAAATTTTTTGAGACCTGAAAAACTCATTTTTGTCAATAATTACAAATTTGGCAGCAATTTAAAATTGGTCATTTATAGCCAAAAATGACCGTTTGGTTAATTGGCTATAGTGATGAAAGAATTAGTGATATTAATTTGGTTAACTTGTGAGATTTTGGCGTTTTGTTGAAAATAACCAAAAAACCCTATTTTATAACATTGAGCCCTGCGTTTCTAGGCCCAGAAGGCCCATTGGAATGAACGGAGGGTAGTCAGCATGTTTTTTGAACATAATAAACTTATCCATAAACATTTGGTGTAATTTGGTTTTCCGAATGTATCGAACTCCCCTTGTAAAATCATTTACAAAAATAAAGCATATTTTTAGTAATTTTTATTTTCTCTCCTTTTTTAAGCTCCGAAAATTTTTATTTGAATTTAATTAACTTTTTCCTCTTTTGCCTTAGATTTTTTTAACTTAGAAATCAAACAAAAGAGTTCTAATTTTTTTGTTAAACAATTGTTAATATTTATGTGCGTAAAAAATGTTAGATATTAAAAAATTTATTGAATATTAAAATTTTTTTTTAGTTTATTTCAATTGTGGCTTGTATACAAAATTTGAAATTCCTAAACAAAGTTTTTACGGCTTTAAAATAAATTTTTGAGATGAGAATACCGTCTCTAATGCCATTTAGATATTTTAGTGTTAATACAAAAATTTTATGCCAAAATTAGTTTTTACTCGTATATGAGTGTAGGAACGAAAAAATAAGGTAAACTTGTACTTACCCCTTAGTTTCGGAAATGTTGTTTTTAGGCTTATAAATACTCAAATCTAGCAGTCGTAAATTTACAAATGCAAAATCGTAAATTTACCATAAAAATCGTAAATTTACGATTTGGTGGTAATATTACGAATTTGTCGTAAATTTACGATTTCAAAATCGTAAAATTACAAAAAAATCGTAAATTTACGATCGATCGTAAAATTACGATTTAAATGGTAAATTTACGATTTTTTTAGTAAATTTACGACAAAATCGTAATTTTACGATTATTTCGTAAATTTACCATCGGGTATTTTTAACAGTGTAAATAAAAATTTTAATTATAATCCACGTACTATCTTATCATGAAATACTCTATCTACATAAATAATTTTTAATATAAATATAAATTCCAAGAATTTTGATTACATAAATTTTAATTTTAAGTAAATAACAAACAGTTTTTTATTTTATAATAAAAATATTTGTTAAATTTTTCATGAAGTTTAAAATATTTAGAAAAATTATAAAATGTAATTTAAAATAATAACTGAGAAATTGCACAATTAAATATTTAAATTACTCAACTCGACTAACATAAAATCTGAATTATTTTTGAATAAATTCAGGAGAAAAATTTGTAGCTTAACATTTTTTTTCGCAAAAGAAATATTCAAAAATTTTGTATGAAAGGTATGAAAATGGTTATTTTTATTTTATTTATTTTCTTTGAAGTGTACGAAAAAAAATATCTTAACTTCAAAAGAATTTATTTACAGTTTAGCATAGAATAAAAATCAATAAATATATTTTGTTCCTTTTTACTATTAGTTACAAATAACGAAAATCATTGGAATTTCCTTATAAGTTTATCAGAATAAAAATGTACAAAGCTTAGGTAGTAAATTTTCTCTTTGAACCCTGTAATACCGAAGAGGAAAAAAATAAAATCGGAAGTAGACGAAGGTTGAAGTGTGTAGATAATAGAACAGGACGTTACGTGGAAGAGTTGACCAAAAAGCATGCTCGAAGTAAGATAAATAGAATCTTTTATTAGAGAAGGAAAAGGTAAATTCTAGTTGGTTTTGATGCTTTATATGACAGTTATAGCTTTTTACTACTCGAGAGTACAACCAGTAACCACAGATGTGTGAAAACTATAACTATCGTTCCGGACGTGTATTACTTTTAGAGACTTTATTATCTGTCAAAGATAACGTTGCCCGAGATAGATTAGAGAGAAAGGCCGGAGGAAATTTACTTGCTACTGCTGTATAAATTTTGGATCATCTGCATAAACTTTTACTTGTTATCAAATATTTTATAGACCCTTCCAATTCAGTTTTCATTGATTCGCCTTATTTTTATCTTTAATCCCTCCTCCACAATTCAATTACAATTATTCATAATTTATTAACAAATTTTTTTTATCAATTAATTACACAGAATAAGAAAAAACTAAACTAATAAATTTTCAGTGTAAAAAAAAGAACGACATAATCTTAAACAAGGCAGAAAGTTTGTTAACTACTTTTCTCTATTATGCTACTAATAAAATGAGCTTATAATTTATAGGAGATTTGCTATTTTTTGTTTAAAGAATTAATAACCAGCCATAAATTTTTTACACACGTAACAACTTTGTTTAAAATATTAAAGCTTTTTTTGTAACACTTTTACTCGCACAAAAGTTTAATAACTTTATGTCCTGTGGGCGTAATTATCAATATTTTCTTGCTTTAACAGAGCACAGGGATTTATAAAGAAAAGATCTCTTTTGTAGACATAAGAAACCTACATAATATTTTACTTTTTCTTGTAACTTTAAAAAAAAAGTTTTCCTTGCCAGTACAAGAAGGGTAAATAGTATTTACTCTTGAAAGATTGAAATTTTCAGAAAGAAGAAAGTTTTATCTGAGTATTTTATTTGAGAATGTTTAAGCTTACCTTCGTGTAGTTTCTCCAAAGTTCCAGCTGCTGAAGAAATCGCCATGGCTATTGAAAAAACAAGCCAAAACACTCCTACCAGAATTATTGAAGTTTTCAAATACTTTGGCTTATTCATTTTTATGCTGTTACACCAATTCTGAAATCAAAATAAACAACATTTAGTGTACAATTTCACAATGTAAACACAATTTTTTTCAATTTTCAAATTTTAAACAAGACGCTTTTTTTGTTTCAAATCATCAATCATGATTCAAATCTATTAAATTTCATTTTAAAAAATGTTCATCTACTCCTTGACTTTGATAAGACTGAAAAAATTACGAGTCATCAGTCCATACATAGTAAAAAAGTCTTATCTTAAAAAAAATGTAAACTGGCCAGAAAGTTCTTTCTTAGCACTTATAAACTAAGAAAAATACACTTTTCTTTTTTTTTTTTCATTTATGACAAATGACTGACATAGAATAGAAAAAACTCATCTGTTTCTTGTAGGTACGAACAATGCTTTGAATAAAAAAGCTCTTAAAAATTATACAGAAAAATAGAGCAGTTAAATGAGAAAAAAAATTAGCGAGTTAACCTAAAATCAATAATAAAAAAAAAAGAAGAAGTCTAGATGGTGTTTTAATAGAAAGATTTTTTTTCGGCAAGGTATATAAAGTTTATATGGCTGCATTTTATAGAAAGTTTTGCTTCGTTGAAGATATTATAAGAGAGCGCGAAAGAGCTTTTTTTCTTTTACTATTATAGTTATGCATCGTAAATCAAAGTTTTAGCAAGACTTACACGTCTCGTCGCGTTTTCCTTTCTGTTGTTGTTATACACACAATGTTTTGCTATACTGGTTTACATATAATTTTTTTTCCTTGCTCCGTGTATAACAAACTTTTTTTTTCAACTAATGTTTAATAAAAACTTGTCTGTCTATTCCTTTTTTTTGAGTTTCAACCAGAGTAAACTCGGGTCTGGGTGTAATGGGATTCATCATACTTTAGCGTATTCATGAATGATTTAATTTTCTTTTTAAATAATTAAAATATATTAAAAATCTGCCTGAAATCATTTAGACCTCAGAAACCGTTACCCGCAAAATCCATCTTTTTCCTATATTGACTTAAGTATATTTAATATTTCGTCCTACATATGTCACGTTACAAAATTATTAGTCAGAGAATAATTATACATTTATATAATAATCAACTATTTGTAATGCATATCAGAAAGTATGAGTTTTTGGCGTCTAATTGTGCTGAACTAATGGAAAACAGAAATTTAACGTTTGCTACTCTGACTTTTTGGTATATTATATACAGTTAGGTTAATGATGTAACTTGTACTACTCATTTTACTTAAATAACTAGGAAAATTTTAAGTTTACTTGTTTATATGTTGGCATGGGTTATATATTGAAAATTCGTAAAACCGATCTGTCGGTATATATCTTACTTCTAACTATACTCAACTCCACTTACAAAGATTTGGAAAAATGTTCCCCCACCACTTTTTTTCCAATCCGTATTTGCCAATGAACTTTTTTCCAAAAAAAAAAAAATCTTTTTCAACGACTTTTTTCCCAAAATAAATTTAATAAATATATTCAAATTTAAATAATTTAAATAATCCTTTTTCTAAAAATGACATGCTCATCGCAACAGTAACTACTCTGTAAAAAGTGACTTTCTTAGATTTACAAAAGAAATAGAATTTTTTCGAAAAATTAGTAAATTTTCAAAAAATTTTGTAAATATTCGATAAAAATCGTAAATTTTCTTTTAGTATATTATCAAAAAATTCGAGAATTCTCGATTTTTTTTGTGAATTTAGGAAAAAAGTTGTAAATTCACAACTATTTTTCGTAAATTTACAACTATTTTTTGAAAATTTTCGAAAAAAAATGATAAATTATCAATTTTTCTTGCGAATTCACAAAAAACAATTGAGAATACTCGAATTTTTTGTTAATATACTAAATTCACTAATTAAACGATTTTTTTCGAATATTTACAAATTTTTTCGAAAATTTACTAATTTTTCGAAAATTCACAAAAAAAAATCGAGAATTCTCGAATTTGTTGTTAATATACTAAATTTAGTAAATTTACGATTATTTTCGAAAATTTACTAATTTTTCGAAAATGTTCTAATTTTTTTGTTAATATAAGAAAGTTACTTCTTACAGTTCACTATTTATAAACAAATTATTTACTGTACTTTTTTGTTCTATTGCAAATAAATATACAATTTACAATTTACAATTTCCACAATCATGTTCAAAATAATGAAGTAATGATGTATTTAATAAATATTAGTCTCAATATTCGCTTGTAATTAATTTCTATAAATTAACTGTTTTTATTTGTTTATTTTTATTTATTTTGGAAAAAAATGTATTAAATAATGTATAGGATTAATGAAATACTGTAAATTTAAAAAGTATTAGTCATGGATTCCAAAAGTTAATACACACAAAACATATTAGCGTAAAAGCTGAATCTTAAAGCTTCTCTCTGACGGTACTTGATAATTTATTCATGCATAATTCGTAAATGGAATCTGAAGTTTGTACGAGTTGGCAATATAGTTATTATTATTATCATAATGCATTTCATTTAAAATTTAATGAAATTAATAAATTTATGGGCTTTAAAATTTTTAAGAATTAATCCTATCGATAAATTATTTGAGTTAAATACTGACTTTGCACCATACATGCTCTTTTTCTTTTTTATTATATTTCCAATAAAAAGCTCAGCACTTTTGCTTTATTTTTAAATTTATTAGTTTTTACCTAATTTAAATAAATTACTTATTACTCTTTAATTAACTTATAAATTTTAATTAATTTATTATCTGACAAAAATATACATTTTTTTTTATATTGACACATTCTGTTATTTTTTTTTTTAAATTTACACCTTTCATTATAATTATAATGATGGATTATACTTTTACGTGATAAAAAGGGTATAATTTCATAAAAGCCAATTAGATGGTTTTTTATACAAAAATATATATGAGCAAATATCACGAACAAAATTAAAAAAAATTTTTTTTGAATAATTAAACACTTTTTGAAAAAAGTGATTGAATATTTTTGAAATTTTTGCATACCTGAAAGTGAGAAGATTTTGACAAATGGATTACTGTCAAAGACTGATTCATATGGTTTTGATTTCTGTTATCAAATGACAAAATGTAAAGTAGAATTACAATAATTAAAAATTCCAAATAATTTTTCTAAGTGCTTGAAGAAGAAAATTAACAGACCATTTAACTTAAAGCATCCATTGACAAAAATCCCTTAGACATTAAAAGATTAAATAAAAAGCTTTAAGCTATGAAATGAAATTAAAAGACTTTAATTTTCTTAACGTTCTTGATTTTTATGTTATTTATAGGTGAATTTTTTTTTCTCTCTTATACTTGCATTATCTTTTCTGCTAGTTGATAGAGGAAAAATTTATAGTCCTAGATATTGTGCAACTAAGCAAAAGGTCCGGCTCTAGAATCCAGGCCATCGAGAGAGAAAATCGCGAAAATGCAATAACCACTTAACTTTTATTGCAGTTAGCGTTAACAAAATTAACAGATGCTCTTTAGTTATATTTACATAACTGGAATGGAGCTAAACCTCACTTTTCAAATTTAGGTCAAATTATCTAATGACCTCCCTTATCCCCATGTTTATATAGACAAGATGCACTCTCTGCACTGAAAAGTAATTGACTATTCGAATTAATGATAACTGAATTTTACCAGCTTATATTCAAGATAATCTCATTATTTTGGCCTTCCCAAATCGGATCTTGTTTATCGATTTATTGATTCAAAGTTGTAAAAAAAAAACAAAACATAGTAATTTTTACTTTTAAGTTTATTTTACAAGCAGAAAAATATTATTGACATTGACAATGCATAATCAATTGTGCAAATATTATCTTCGTTAAAATTCTAATTAAAATCCCAATGTCTATTTACTCCTCATACGATAATGTTTGCTTTATTATATCAATTTTTCTCTCGGCTACGTTTAATTTACGATTAGAAAACCTTTTCATATTGGAATTAAAATTTTTCTTTCCATAATTCTTCAAATTTAATTTTTTATCTTGATAAACTCTTCGCTTACTCTTGATCCATTGTGAGCCAACCAATTCCGTGGCAATAAATGTACTTTTTGGTCGATAACCACAGAAACTTGTAAGTTTATCGAATTTCCTGCTCAAGTAACTCTTCAAATTTTTGAATAACTTGCAACTAAAGTAACGATTATAAATTTTTAAAAATTAAAATAGTTTATGAAATTTTATTTATAGTTTAAAAAATACCAAGTAAATAATTCTACAGAAAAGATTATCCATGACAATATGAAACATATTAGAATTATTAGAATTAAATGACCAAATGCTTCTAAGTTTAATGGTTTTGTTGGAGCTATAACATTCAATGGACAAGATTTTGAAGCTCGGGCTATAACTTCTTTTTCAGCCCTCAGGATGTAACCAGAAGCATATAATTGGGACCACCTATAAATTCAATAATAAATTCTTTATGCAATTTTAATCAAAACTTATAAAATTAAAACAATCATGACCATTTATCGATTTGTCCTTTAAGGCGAGAGCCTTTAGAAAAAACAATTACTCTTTTGAATGATAAAAAAGTTCCAGTTTTGTCAACAAATCTACATTTGCTTTCTTCAGAACTATCCTTATATTTGGAGTTAAACTTATAATTTTTATATATAAGATTGCGTATAAAACGTTTCTCTGCCAAATAAACTTTTCCTAGTCAGAAATAAAAAATTATTAATTTTGTAAAAAATTTATTCTTTTTCTAAATGCGTAACACTTTAACCTGATTCTATGACGTATTCAAGTATATCATTTTCCGAAAAGTTTTCACTAACTATTTCTCCAAAGCCTTCGTTCATTGATTTTTGCAGTTCATAAACTAGCGAATGGTTCTGGAAAAAATTATAAAATTAATTTTTTTAAAATTCCAGTTCCAAATCTCTTACATATTGAATTAGCGTATGGAGAAGACGTCCTTTTTTAATAAACCATTTATACTTTGATTTTACTAAATCCTCGACTGTTTCAAATGGTAAGTTATAATTTGAAGAATTCAAAAATGCTGTAAGATTTGCTGTTAAATAAATGGTTAAGAACGTAACAAAAATCCACCAAGAAGTTTGAATCGCTCGTACTGCATCTAATTAAAATATAAGAAAGAAATTCACTTTATGTTAAAAGTTAGTGCACAAACTTATAACTGAAATTTTGATTTTTTAAATTAACAATAAAAAAGCAGTTTACGAGGCTTGTGTATTAATTATTTTAAAAATCAAAAACTTCAGTTTAATTATAATAAAATTATTAAAAAATATGAAATTACGGCCTTTAGGAACATTTATTCCTTGTTTCACCAAACTACCAAAGATAAACCACAAACAGTCAATATAATTTTGTCGGTTATCGGAAAACATTGCTGCTCTATTAATTATTAAAACAAATGAAAAGAATTTTTTTAAACTGATTCGTAATATAAACAAAAATAGAAACCTTAGTTTTATGAAAATATAATAAACGATGCTAGTTAAAATAATTGTAACGAATAAAAGCATCCAAACCAATGAGTCAAAAGTTTTTTCGAAGCTTGAATGACTGGACAACAAATCCGATCGCCTCATAAGAAAAGTTATTTCAGAATTATCAAAAGCATGTGTATAATCGTATGAATCATCTAATTTTGAATTGAATGGTACAAAAGATGCGGCGATATCGGCTTCCTATGAATAAATATTTTTAAGTTTTTGTAAAAATTTATATTTTGTAAAAATTTAAATAACTTCACACTTTTTTGTAAATCATGCCCAAAATTCCATGCGTAGTGTTTCCTATTACGTCTTCTTTTGGTGGGATCACAATGTAGGTAAAGTTGAAGTTTGTTGAAAGCATGCTAATTAATTGGAAAATTATTCCTTTGCCTTTTAATGTATTTGAATTCTTCATTTTATCAAAACCAGAAAAAGGCATGTCCTTCAAAAACATAAAAACTTTACATAAAATATTTATTAATATGGGACATGTTCATAGGGGAGGGGGTTTAAAATGGAATTAGAATAAATTTAATTTAAGGACTTTTAATTTTGGTTCAAAGACTTAACATAATTTGGGATTATAAGTCATGAACTCATTGGTTGTGTTAATACACAAACAAGTTATATGTTTTTTTTAAAGATTTGCTTAACGCCATCCTAAACCCCTATGTTTTTAACATTGAGTCGGTAAGGCAGAGTTCATTTTGAAAAAGGTCGCCAATTCATTTCTAATAAAATTTGTGGCTTCCTATTGATTCATTCACTAAAAAAAATCATTCTTTATAGCTTAAAATATTTTTTTTGTTTTTTCTACAGCTTAAAAAAGAAAGCCGACATTTAAGGAATTTTTACCGACACATTTGGGTTTAGGATGGCGTTAAGAGCGTTGGATGTCAACTATTTTTTTATGTTTCGAGCAATTAGAGGCTAGGTAAAGTATTAGGGCCTTGTTCACCTTCCTTTCCAAGAAATCGCTAATATTTTCACTGGAAATTGCAAAAAAACACACAAAATGAAGTAAACAACAAGTTTTTGGCAGAAAAAAAAAAAAAAAAAAAAAAAAAAAAAAAAAAAATTGTTTCAATTATTTTTTATAAAATTTTTCGTATTGGCAAATATTTTTAGCTACACTCCTTCGACCCCCAGAAATCTGAATCAGTTTCTGCTAAGAATATAGCAAGTACACGTATTATTAATTTATTAATACTTTAAAATGTAGTATTCTAGAATATAAAAATTAAATTAAATTGTTCTTAGAAATACAAAAAAAAATTTAAGTTTTATTGTAATTTATATGAAATTTATAGTCCTGTCGCCAGCAATGCTATTTAATGCCCTAAATATTTCGATTTTTCGACTTCTTTTTCATAAATAATGAATATTTCACCCTTAAAATAGTTAAAATTACCCCTAAAAGGGGTGTCTTTGCTATTTTCGCACTTTGAGCATGCAGGATATGCCCATATAGGTTTTTTGGGTCGCTAATCAAGAATTTCGACTTATATTTCATAAATAATTGAAATTTTACCCCTAAATTGGCTAAAACTACCCCCGAAAAGGGGGTATTTTTGATATTTTTGTACTTTTAGCATCCAGGATATGCCCATATAGGTTTTATGGGTCGCTAATCAAGAATTTCGACTTCTTTTTCATAAATAATTGATTTTCCACCACAAAAAAGGAGTCCAAATTATTTAAAAGCAACCAAAAAAACCTATATGGGCATACAAGTGCGAAAATAACAAAAACACCCCTTTTAGGGGTAGTTTTAGCGATTTTAAGTGTGAAATATTCATTATTTATAAAAAAGAAAACAAAATTCTTGATCAGCAACCCAAAAAACCCGTATTGTGCAAATCTGAGCACTCAAAGTGCGAATATGTAAAAAAAAACTTTTTGGGGGTAGTTTTTGCAAATTTAACTCAGCGACCCAAAAAACCTATAGTAGAGCAAATCTCATGTTCGCCAGTAAAAATACAACCCCCCCCCCCGTATTTTGACTGGAGTATTAAGATAAAATCCTACTAAAATATTAGCGATTTAATGGGTGGAAGGGGGTGGGGTAAGAAAGCGAATTAAACCCAAGTACTAATTTTGGTCAGCAAAATACGGCTTTAACTTTTAAATTAAAAAAGAAAATCGGCAAATAAGAAAACATAGCCACATTAATTCTTTGCTGATTAATTTATCAATTTTCTTATTTAATTTAATTAAAATTAAAGCCGTATTTTGTTGGCCAAAATTAATACTTTGCCTAGCATCTGATTGGTCGGTACTTAAAAAAATAGCCCTCTTAAAAGAATAACTTACCGATATTGTTGTAAATACAATTGGTTTTTCTAAATGGGAACCCATAATTAATTAGAAAATAAATTTTTTATCGAAATTGCGCAGAATTTTGTTTATGAAAAAGTATTTATTTTTATTTTTATTATATTTCAGTGATAGCAGAATAGCAACTGAAACTCAGAATGATAGATTTTAAAATTTATTATTGTTGAAAAATAACTAAATAATACTTTTTACGTGGAATCGATTGTACAAATATTTTGATCATAACAAAACAATTAAAATTTTATTTCACGTTTTAGTTTAAAATTGAAAATTCAATTTATCGAAGGACTCTTTTGAATTTCATGTTATTCGTAAATTATTTCATTTAATTGAATATTCAACAATATATTGTTTATTTTTAAATATGAATTATTTTTTCCCTCATCTATGTGACCTTTATGACCAAAACTCAATTTAAAATACTTCTGTAAATATTTAAGCAAGTTTTAAAAGTGGAGCTAATATAAAACATTTTTGGTCAACCGTACGAAATATACTGTAGAAATTTTTTAGTATTTCGTCAAAGTCCAGATAAACAATTTTTTTTAACTTTTAGTATTTTTATCATTGGAAACTTTTCCAACAGGTAATACCCCAATTTAATAAACTAACAAATATATTTTGGCCTTATTAAATAATATTTAAGTACGTAACTTTTTGAGAAATAAAATACAAGTGCTTTTTGACTTAGATATGAGAAAAAATCAAGACACAAGGATGTATCCTTTTATTTTTCTTGTAGTAAGTCCTCACGGAGTTACTCGAGAACGCTCAAAACTCGAGGATTATTTGAAGGATACTCGAGAATCGATATTTTAAATCTCGATACACTGTACAGACAAGAGCTTATCGTATAAAGATAAATATTATTAGCGATTTTCTACGAAAAATAAATTTAATTAATTCTATAGAAAATTAACGCATTAAGCTGTTTTTTTCTTTGAAATATCAAAAACTTAACGCCTTTTGCATAAAAAGTGAAATATTGTATCAAGTTTGCGATCAAAAGCTAGGTTATTAACTCTGCTTTCGTTAAACAAATTTTCTTTCAGTTGAATATATTAGCTCGATATAGCTATTAAAATACTTGTCGTTTCTTTGGCTTTGAGAAAAGCCTTATTGTAAGAAGAAATTCTCTTTAAAGCATAATACTTGATAAACATCCGCATACATTAGAGGAACTCTGTGGCTAAAAGTTTATAACCTTTGAGAACTTTCACACTTTATACGATGTAACTACACGACTTGTCCAGTTTGTTAAAGAAAAAGAGAGCGAGAAGGAATATTCTATACATAGTCCAAAACCACAGCACGCTGGCCGAGACTAGCCTGCACTTTGAAGTTTCTAAAAGCTGCTGGGTAAGAGCCAGAAGGATCTCTCTCTTTTTTTTATCCCGTTGGCCTATGCTGCTCTTGGCGTAATAGTACCGACGCGACGTTTGCCAAAAATAAGGAGGAAAAAAAATTCACTCACTCTGTATAATGGGTTAAAAGAATCCTAAAAAGGAAAGCGAGAGCAGTGTATCAATTTTCTAAACGTGTTTTTACCAGAAGTTGAGAAGGTCTGCGGCTTTCTCTCGCTATTCTGCACACCTACCAATTAACGCTCGAGAGAACGTCCGCGAGCAAAAGTTGTATAGTTGTACTCTTGTTTGGTATGTGTGTGAGACCTGCTCATGACAAAAATTTTTCTTCATTTTTATTATTATTTTTCTTTTTTTGAAATAAAGAACGTGGATGCTGCTGACAACCGGAAGTATAGTTTCTTCCTTTTTTTACTTACTTACAATTGTTCACGATTGTTCACAGTAAGCATCTCTTGTATCTTAATGTTTTAGTTTTGCTATTACATATTGTTTTTATTAAAAAAAGTATATATGAAATTCTTTAATGCCGTATAATGTATAATTGCTTTCTTTTAGTTTTTTCTTACTTTTAGGTTATGTCAACAATAGAAGAAAGAAAAAAGTTTAACAAATGATATTTTGGTTTTGTTCTAATTAAATATTTTCGCTTATGATAAATGAGAATACAAGCGGCATAAATCTTGGCGAAGTAAAAATTTACGAGATTTAAAAGTTTGCCAAAAATGAAATCCCTTGTACAGGAATGTATCGAGCTATCAGATTTAACAAGGTACGACAGATTTATTTAACATTAAACATATGTACGGAGAGAGGAAATTTTAAGTGAAAAGCTTTAGTTTATAAATTTAAGCGCGCGAGAGGGTGGCCGAAAGTATGAAAGTTCGGTGCGGCAAAGCGATAATCGAAAGTGCCGTTGCTTTCAACGATAATGGACAATTGCACGTGCCAGGAGTAGAGGAGTTATCGAGGGTAGGAAAATTTTATCTCTTTCTAACTTTATAAGACTAAATGAATTATGCGGTACATTGCGTTTACTATCATACGTAGAACCGAAGCGAAGCCTTTTTCCTCGTTTTACTTAAAAGTTATTTTCAGCGTTCAATCTTAAAGGAACTTGACTTTTACTTTAAATCGTATATGTCAAATGACGTGTCAATTTGATTTTCTCTTTTTTGATCTTCTTATAGGGAAAATTTTTTTTAAGTGCTTCGTTTTGATAAAAATGTATTTGAAAAGCTGTTAATGTTCAAAGAATTTAAGTTTAGTCAAGTTCTTGGTATTTAATATTCCAGACGTTTCCTAAAGTAAAAGCTAATATAATGACAGTAGTAACTAGCTTTTCTCTCCCAAGACATTGGAATTAATTTAATTAGACTTTATCTAATGTTGGACATACCTAATTCTTGTTACTCTCTACTACCGAAACTTTATAACGTCAACACTTATATTATTTAAGCAAACATCTTTTAAAACTTATTTATTACATTTCTATTTACAGATTAAAAAGATCCTTTCTCCTTTTTTAGCATACACGCTTGTACTCGAAATCGCGTTTCTCACCAAAAATATACTCATTGCTTTTTAATATAAATAAAATCTTTTTAAAAAGAGTCAAAATGTTTAACATTTTTTTAAATTCAAACATTCAAGTAGCTCAAACAAAAAATAATTAGCGTTTCAATTTTTTTATATGCTGCTTTTCAGCTCAAAGCGATTACGCTATTGAGTTTTTTTAGTGGTAACCAACGTAGCATTCAAAATAAAAAAAAAATTGACTATGCCACACTGTAAAAAGTAACTTCCTTATATTAACAAAAAAATTAGAACATTTTCGAAAAATTAGTAAATTTTCGAAAAAATTTGTAAATTTACTAAATTGAGTATATTATCAAAAAGTTCGAGCATTCTCGATTTTTTTTTTGTGAATTCACAAGAAAAATTGTTAATTTACAATTTTGTTTGGAAAATTTACAAATAATAATTGTAAATTTACGACAAATAGTTGTGAATTTACAATTTGTTTCATAAATTCACAAAAAAAAATCCAGAATTCTCGAATTTTTCGATAATGTACTAAATTTAGTAAATTTACGATTTTTATCGAATATTTACAATTTTTTTTGAAAATTTACTAATTTTTCGAAAATGCTCGATTTTTTTTGTTAATCTAAGGAAATTACTTTTTACAGTGCACTCATGGACTTTTTCTCTTTGCAAAATGCAGATTAATAAATTTCACGACATCTGGGCTTAAGTTAGGTCCAAATTTTTGGATTTCTTAGTTTAATTTTCGATTTTTAATAAAATATTGTTCAGCTTAAAAGAAGCCTTGTTCAAAAGTAGTAAACCTTAATTAATAATAAGTAAATTCAAAACAAAAGGCTAAAAAGACAAAAATAACTGCAAAAAATCGAGAATTGTACCTTAAAAGCTAAATTTGCTGGAAATACTTATCCAATTGATACAAAAGTTGGCTTTAGTTTAATTTTGATCTCTCAAGATATCTTAATTTTAAATGACATAGAATTAACCTGAAAAGTTCCATATTTATGTTTTTCTGGATGCTTGCATAGCATAAAAAAGATAAGATATAAATTTATAAAAGAATGAGAGTTAAAAAAAAAAGGAAATTTTTTTGCTATATATATAATAATTTTCTTGTTCGTTTTGCGTGTTTGTATTTACTTATTTATGAAGTAGAAAAATATAGTCTTTAGTAAACATTTATTAAGAAATGAATCTTTAATGTTTTCTCTTAATTTTTTTTTTTTGCATAAGGAACTTTTGTTTATTATCAAGAATATTTAAGAAATGATATAAAATATTTTTTTTTGTTTATTTAAATTTATCTTTTTTTCTGAGAAAAAAAAGCTTCTTTCATAATTTTTTTTACGATATCAAAAGAAAAATATAATTTTCTTTTTTTTTTTTCTTATTACATTTCAAGGATTATATATTTTTATTTCAGAAAATTGAAATTTTGTTGCTTTAAAGTCAAAATGATTGTAAAAAAAAAAAAAAAAAAAATAAATTGCAAAATAAACTTTTTTGTATTAAAAATAAAAATGTAAATTTACATTATAAAGAGCTTTTAGTAATCCATTATTTATTCGTTTAATAAAGATTTTAATCTTTTTGTTTACTACATTTTTGCAGAGAGAAAAAAATGCTATATGATAGAGTATTATATTTCTACCTTTTTTTTCTCTCGCGCTCGAAAAGTTGATTGCACTGGGAATATAATTTGATTGCTTTTGGTATATTTCTCTCTTTTTTAGGTTCCAATATACCGTCTCTATTGTTTGTATTAAAAAAAAATGGTTAATGAAAAAATATCATTGGCCATTCTTCTTTTCCGAGGCATCGCTAATCCACGCGAACGTCGCCAATGTTAAAAATTACATTTTTACGATATAATTATAAGAGCATTAGATCTTTTTTTAGCCAATTATCTTATGAATAAATTAATGCAGAAAATGTCATTAAGCTTTCGTTAGATTTCTTGATCAAAGAAAAGTGATTTAATGAAGAAGAAAAGTCTTATGTAAGTGTGAAAAAAGCTTATCAGAAAGGATGAAATTAACCTAATTTCCGAGAAACATACAAAGGATCCTTGACAAAGACAAAAGCCTTGTCATTTGCAACTCTTTTGCTTATTCTTCGATCATAATACTTTTTTATTATTGAATTTACTTTACTTTGCATATTCACTTAAAAGCTTCTATTATTTATGATATTCTAAGGAAATTATATTTTATTATTTATTTTTTTAAACGCCTTTTTTATGCTAATTTTTTCAGTTACAAATAATTTCTGTTTTAACAAATTCTGAACAGTCAGCATTAATTTTTTAATGATTTTTCTGGAAATCATTGCTATTTTTTACATGTACCAATTAGCTGTTTTTGACTACATTTCAAAAACTTAAAAAGAACAAAATTTTCCGGTTTTTTGAAAATTTTTAATTTATTTAAGTTAATTTCGTTTCTGATGACCAAGCAAAGGCGAAAACCTGATAAAGAGTCCAAATAGTTAGTCAAATAATAATTTAAAATTACCTATTTAAAATAAAAAACGATCTTTAATTCAAGAACATTCTATTGAAAATTCAATTATTATTTCTTAACATTATGTAACAATTAAGAAAAATGTATAATAGATAAAATGATAAAAGAAAAATTTATAATTATGATAAATAGCATTTCCTCATACGTAAAAAGATATAATTTTAAAAATTTTGCATTACTCATAGATGCATTATAGGCTGATAACAATAAAAAATACTAATTGCAACATGCATTAAGATACATTCATTATCAATCACTTATTGAAAAAAATTTTTGTTCTGTTAAATGTCAAGAAGGTAAAATATTACATCATAATTTTTAAATTATTACGAATTCATCACCTGATAATTCAAAAAAGATGTATAAAAGGAACTTTGTTTCTAATTAGTCCATTAGTTATCGATTCGATACAAATAAACTATAAACATGAAATTCTTACCAACTGCAGTTTTGTTGTTCGTGTGCTTAGGTCTATTCGCTGGTCTTGTAAGTTAAAATCATTTCATTAAATTTTGATAACTCAATAATTTTTTAATCCTAAATTTATATTTGTTTGCAGGCACACAGCGATGATTCAAGTGAAGAAGATTCTCGTAAGGAACAGTTAAAAGAAATACTCCAACAGTTACCTGATAGAGTACGAGAAATTCTCGAAGAATTACGTCGCAGAGGTCATCATCATGGCCACATACCACATCATATACCACATCATAGACCAAGACCACCACCAACTGAAATTCCAACATCAGAATCATCAGTAACTGACGAAGTTGAAGATTTAACTGAATCAAACACTGATGCATCAGAAACTTCAGTATCTGATGCTATTGATGACTTGACAACATCGTCAGATGATCTAACTGAATCATCAACTTAATTATTCAAATAATTTAGCAATTTTATTTTATTAACATTTATGGAATCAGATTTTTTTGGATTTATTTAAATTATTATGATATGATGGTTCCACTTTATTATTTTTTGTGTTAAATTTTGTTTTTGTGATTTTAATAAATAATTAATTGGTTTTCAAAAATTTATATCTAAAATTGTGTAAAAGTTTTTACTGACTTAAACCCCTTAAACAGCTGTTTTGAGCTCTCTGGCTCGAGAAACCATATTCAATTAAATTTTTAGCAGTTTCAAGTCTTTTCCAGTAAAAAAAATTGCGAATTTTCAAGTTTGCTGAGTCCGGAGTCCAAACTGAGCTGCAGATATAGATATAGATTAAGTTCTGAAATGTTGTAGCAACCAAAAAAAAAGTAATAGTGATCTAATTGGTGAAAGCTCGACTTTGTTTTTTAATATAAAAGACGTTTATTTATGAGTTTTATCAGATAATGTCAAGTAAAAGAAAATCTATAAAACGTTAAAAAAAGTAAATTTTTTATTATCTTAAACAAGTTAATATTGGTCATTTTGAAGAAAAAATGTAGTAAACATGAGAATATCATAGGAGTATTTGAAATTCGCATTTTATATAAGATATAAAAAGAAGGGCAACAAAAAATATATAACCACTTTCTTTATCGTTTTAGATATCATCATTATTTTGAGTGAAGGCGCGAATACAAGGAGCAAAAAAAGTTTATTTTATTGTAGGGAAAAGATTCCATTGCAATTTTGACGTCGCGGGTGTGTAACTGCGTTGTATTCAAGCAAAAATAAAAGAAAAACGCCTTTTATTCGAGACATTTTAACACTTGAAAGTTGAGCTTATATAGACACTATAAAACTTAAACTTATTTTTCTTTTTTTTTACGATCGAAGACTATAACTATTACTACAGTGCAGAGAAAATTTCTTTCGGTAATAATGGAGGCGGAGAAAACATTAACTTTTTTCTCTCGATTACTTCAATTCAAGATGAAAAAAGTACATAAACTCTATTTATTGATATTATATTATTGTATCCTACAAGCTTTAATTTATTTATTTTTTTTTAAATTACTTCGAATAAATGGCCAATTTTTAATCTTTTGAAAATACGCTGTTAACGGAAAAAGGTTTGGGTCAAAGCAGAAATGGGACCAAGGCTTTACGACGAATTGTCCAATAACTTCTACTCGTCAATTAATTAAATTTAATTTTTTTATCACGCTTTTCTTCTCGGGTTACTATTAAAAGTAGAGTAGAAAAAAATTTTAAATATAACAAAGCCAAAAAAAAAATAATTATGCATACATAAAAAAATGTACAAAGTCTAAAATTCTTTTTATGATACAGTATATTACTCTATTTTTTTTTTTTTGAAAAAAATTTAATTAATTTTAAGTATATTAAAAAAGTATTATTATTATTATTGTTATAAACGTGTTAAAATATAAAAGCTTTATTAAAAAAAAAAAAAACTCGCTCTCTCTCTCTCATTTATTATAAACGTGCCGAATTTTCGCAGTTTTAAAAAAATCCTTTTAAACTATAAAAAAGTAAAAAGATAAATAATCCAATGCTTAAAATTTTTTATGGAGAAAAGGTCGAAAAATAATTGCATCACGTATAGGATTACTTATTATAAAGTAATTACAAGATAACAAATTTTTATATTTTTTCATAAAAAAAAAGATTAATTATACTCGAAAGTGTATAATATAAAATTTATATTTAAGAAAATTTGATTTTTTCTCTCTGCTATCTGTTGATGATTCATCCATATTGTGGTTTATATTCGCATTAACAAATAAATATAGGAAAACACCCCTTGAGAATATCTTTTCAAGTAGACATATATACCCACTAGTGCATTAAAATATTATTTTATATACAAAAAAAAAAAAACGAGTGTTATTCTTGCGTTAACTACGTCAGTTATGAAAATTTTGCAAATATCGAGCTTTCCATTGGGAACAAAAAATATAACAGACGTATTAGGGAGTTATAATATAAACCACTACCCACGATATTCTCATCTATCAATTTACTGAGAGTGCTGCTTGACAGGAGTTATTATTTGATGAACCTTTGCTAACTAATGCCTCGTACTTTCATGAGTACAGTCAAAAAGCTTTGTCAGAAAAAAATACACCAAATCATCCATTGTTTTCTCGTATATATTATAAGTGTACGAGATAAAAATTTTTTCAACTTTAAATTAATTCATGATGTTTACTTTTTTTTCTCTAATTTTATTGATTTTTCAATCAAAAAAATTTATACAGTCATACAGGATGATTTTGATGTTTTTTTTTTTTGAATTTGCATAACTCAGTTTCATTTTTTAAAATAATTATACTACCGATGTAAACAATCCCTTGATTTCTTTACTATCTTGAACAAATGTTATCATTTTCTCGTCATTTAAGTAAATTTCAAATTATTCGTTGTTTTGTAATGCAAAAAGTTTGAAACAGTTAAAAACTTAAATTTTAGAAAATTGTTGAATTTTTTGATTTTCATATTTGTTTTTCCGTACTGAAAAAGGTTTAAAACAGTTACAAACTTAAATTTATATGCTTCACCGGGTGAGGGAACTCAAAAACCTGATGTAAATGGATTTAATAAGTTTGAAAATTTTTGGATTTTTAGATTTTTTGGTTTTATTCGCTTCAAACCATTCGGATTGGTTAAAATTCCTCATAAATCAAGTTTTCTAATAAAAAAAGTGCTGATGAAATAGGGGAAGAGGATTTTCTTGACAATTTTTATTTTTGCAAAAATCCAAAGGGGTATATATGGGAAATTGGCCGATTTTTTGATTTTTCAAATTTCTTGTTTTTTTGGACTGGAAAAGGTTTTGAAAAGTTAAAAACTTATATTTATATCCTTCAAGGGGTCGGGGAGCTCAAAAAACCTGATATAAATGGATTTAAGTGAGTTTGAAAATTTTTGGATTTTTAGATTTTTTGGTTTTATTCGCTTCAAACCATTCAGATTGGTTAAAATTCTTCATAAATCAAGTTTTCTAATAAAAAAAGTGCTGATGAAATAGGGGAAGAGGATTTTCTTGACAATTTTTATTTTTGCAAAAATCCAAAGGGGTATATATGGGAAATTGGCCGATTTTTTGATTTTTCAAATTTCTTGTTTTTTTGGACTGGAAAAGGTTTTGAAAAGTTAAAAACTTATATTTATATCCTTCAAGGGGTCGGGGAGCTCAAAAAACCTGATATAAATGGATTTAAGTGAGTTTTAAAATTTTTGGATTTTTAGATTTTTTGATTTTATTTGCTTCATTTCATTCGGATTGGTTAAAATTCCTCATAAATCAAGTTTTACAATAAAAAAAGTGCTGATGAAATCGGGGAAGAGGATTTTCTTGACAATTTTTATTTTTGCAAAAATTGAAAGGGGTATATATGGAAAATTGGCCGATTTTTTGATTTTTCGAATTTCTTGTTTTTTTGGACTGGAAAAGGTTTGGAACAGTTAAAAACTTAAATTTATATCCTTCAAGGGGTCGGGGAGCTCAAAAAAGCTGATATAAATGGATTTAAGTGAGTTTTAAAATTTTTGGATTTTAAGATTTTTTGGTTTTATTCGCTTCCAACCATTTGAATTGGTTAAAATTCCTCATGAATCAAGTTTTCTAATAAAAAAAGTGCTGATGAAATCGGGGAAGAGGATTTTCTTGACAATTTTTATTTTTGCAAAAATTGAAAGGGGTATATATGGAAAATTGGCCGATTTTTTGATTTTTTGAATTTCTTGTTTTTTTGGACTGGAAAAGGTTTGGAACAGTTAAAAACTTAAATTAATATCCTTCAAGGGGTCAGAGAGCTCAAAAAACCTGATATAAATAGATTTAAGTGGATTTAAAATATTTTGAATTTTTATAAATGTTAGCTTTATTAAGTAAAATTATAGTTTACTAAGGGTAGAATAATATTTTCAACCGAAAGACCAAAACCTTTTGCAATAAATGTGAATAATTAAAAGCTGTACCATGGTAGGGTTTTGAAAAAGCTAATAAAATATTTTTATTAGACGTATCCCTTTAAGTACATTTGTAGTATCAATACCTAAAATAATTAAGCAACATAACCTATGTCATTAACAGACTGAGTTTTTTTATTTTAACTCGGTTTTATGTTCTTTGGTTAGACGAATCTTAAGTTAACAAACACGTAGAAAAAGTAATTTTCTAATGTACGTAGAAATAAAGATTTAATTTTTTAATCCAGATTTTTAAAAGCAAATATTGTAGAAAATTTAACTCTAACAAAAGATTTCTTTTAATCCTTTTTTTTGTTGAAATATACTTTATAATAACATACTGTTGAGTCCTGACAATGGCGCCCACGTACTTGTGACATATATTACTTTATATTACGTATTACGTACATATGCACATTATAATAATACTCATATAATTGAAAATAGAAGTGTCATAATATTCATATATGGAATAAAGTTCCTTAAATGTATATATAGCAAAAGCGTTTTTGCGGTCTAGATGAAGGCTACCAGACCGTAAGACATATATATGAGTTTGCATATACTTTGGCGCCCTTCTTGACTTTTCATTTAATACACTCGGCTCTCTCTTTGCTGTACAGCTTATAATATATATTAGAAATAAGATTTCTGCTAAACTTTGGAAATTATTGAAAGTCCAGTAAACTTAAATTATGTACACGTATATCGAGATTAGGAGAAATACACGTAATTAATTTAGTTTATTGAAATTTCATGACTCTGCAGATAAAACTACTAAAATTTTAATAAACTCTTTTCATGTTACTTAAACTTTGATGCTTTATTATTTAAAGAAAAATTTTATAATATTTACAAAATCCTCTATTTTTGAAAGTTTTTGCCTTTAGTTGAATAAGTAGTTTTTTAAGTAGCTTAATTATTAAGTACAGAAAACTGTTAAGCTAAAACAGTTAAGTTCGCCTTTCCTTTATTAATGACCATTTAGTTAAAAATTCATCACATATATTTGAAATTATTGCATTTTCAATCGCATTATTTTTGCAGTTGTTAAAATATTCAAAAAAAAAATAATACAATCAAAAGAAAAATTCCATTGCAAGAGATCAGTCAATAGTTTTATTGTGCTCTTTAAATAACATCAAAAAAGATTCTTATCGAAATCGAGAAAGGATGAAAAAGAGGCCGCTAAATAACTGACTTTGCCTTATTCAGCACATTGAAGAGCATTAAATTACAAATAGAAGGTATATTTTATCGAAATCAACTCTGGATCTCGACACTTTCTAATATATTCAGTTTATTTACTTTAAAAAAAAATCTTTTTTTCCATTGTGCATAAAAAAATACAAACGATACGAGAGTGCAGAGAAAAAGCAAAGGGACAGAAATGGAAATTGAATCGCATACATGCAGGATAACGATAAAAGCTAATGCATAATATGTAGATGTAGCCATTTGAACTGAAATTAGAAACCATTTCTAGAAATCCAGTGAGCTGTATTATAATAATTCGCTACTTAGTGCAACCAACTACAACGTTGCTTATGCCATTTACCTAGACTCAAAGAGTTTACTTTAAGTCCGGTATAAAATGAAAATGGAAAATTTAATAAAAAAATATTGGAAAAACACAAAGAATTAAATTTCTCAAATAAAAGTTATATTTTTATTCCAAGAACGGATTTAAAAAATAAATAAACTATTGGTCAAAGGAAGTTCTCAATCAATCATTATTAAAAAAAAACTTTTTAATATAAACCAAGTATATTTTTGTACTTGAAGCAAACATACTATGATTTAATAATGGGAAAAAGACACAGCTCGTGATGGATCACTATTTACGTATTAATCTCATTCATCATTTTAAGATTTTATTATTAAAAAAATTTAAACATACATGCTCTACTCGAGCAGGGTGAATCACTTTGGAGTTGCAATTATTAGTGAAAATTTTTCTCGATAACTAGGAATCGGAAATTGATTGAAAATAAATAAAGAATAAATTTTAGTAGCATAAAAATGTCTATTCGATGAATTTTATTAAAATATACAGAGTAAATTATATTGATGATGATATAGAGGAAAGAAAATGAGAAAGGTTTTTGAAAGGATAACTTAGTTATTCAAGCTCGTTTTAGAAGTGTAAACGTTTTATTATGTATAAAAGAGTGAAATATAACGCGACGAAACATTTTAGCAAAATGGCCTGAAAATGCAATTATCGGCTATATAGGTGTGCCTCTGCGCTACTCTCTGTAATAAATTGTTAGCGTTATCTCAACAATCTAGGGGAGCATTGAAAGCCAATATAAAATAAAATTTGAAAAAAATTTAATAATTATTCAAAAGCCCGTCAAATTTTATTAGAGCTTTATTAAAATGTAAATTTATGGAAAATTTAATCTAAATATTTGCTGAAAAAATTGATTTCGTCTATTAATAATCTAGAAATCCACGTGTATGTGTAAGTTTTGAAACTTGCGGTTAACGTCGACATTTTGTGGTACAGCAAATGCATTGAATCTTATTGGCATCGTTATGTTATATACCTGGAACTCGAGAATGATGTGAATGGTTTGCGGAGATTGCAGATATCCAATAACGTCAGACTGTTCGAGACATATTTATTAACGCTTTATTTTCTTATTTTTTTGCAACTGACAGGCAAAATTAATTAATGTTATTTAAATTGCCACCGTTTTAAAACTTTGAAGATGAGGCCTTACCGGAATAGTTAAAGTCAAATTTGTCTTAACCTGCAATATCAATCTTCATTATGCACTTTCTTTTGTTTTATTCGAGCTTTTGTACTTTTATCCACCGGGGAATAATCATTTATTTAAAAATAAAAAATTTCTTTTTACACTTTTTATTGATATAGCTTTCTATTTTCTATATTTTTCCAACCTACTATTAAATTATCAAATTTCCTTTAACAAAAAATCAGATTGCTGAGTCGATGTTCATTTTTTTGGCTCGAGAATCTTAAAAATAATATTTGTTTTTATATAAATCTAAAACATAAATGTAGAAAATTGTATTAAGTTAATAATCTTTGAAAAAAAATTTGACCTACATGAAAGTTTCTCTAGTAAAGTTACATATACTAACTCTGTTGGGAAATAGAAAAGTTATAATAATAATAAGATAAATGTTGCGACAGTCATATTCCTTGCAGGGGTTCATTTTTTTCTTTTGTTTTCGCAGGACTATATTTATTTTTATTGGCTAAAAGTTTATTTTTTTATTCTAAATTCTTGGTAAACATTGCACGAAATACTATACGAAAAAATAAAGCTTACGAGCTTTCAATTATTATAAGTAAAACTGGAGCTTTTCTGTATATTTATATATTTTCACTTAGTCAGATTAATGAATGTATATAGTCCTTGTAACTATTTGCATATTTCATCAATATTTTTAATGAGTATAATGTACACTTATTAAAATAGCTCTTTAAAAAAACATTTTTTTAACCTATTGCTTGCTTTTCTTTTTTCTAATACCTTTTCATTATGCATACTCATATACGTACTTGATATTAACTTGAGTATTTAATTAAAAGGTTTAATTGTAAAAAAAAATTTTTCGATACAACTTTTAAATTTTATTTCCTTGCTTTATAGCTTTTTGAAAATTATTTTTGATAATACTTCAATTGATGGCTTGTATCGATTAGTAATATTTCTCCCAGTAATTATGTATAAAAAATCTTAATTTTCGCCACTCATTTGAACAGGGTTTTGAATAGAGTATTAAATAACCAACAAAAATTTTCGATACTTTTATCGTAATTTTTTAGCAATGACAACAGCTTTATCATAATTTTTTCATGGTTTATTTGGAAACTTTCGTTTATTTGGTTGACCTAAAATTAAGATAAATAATTTTAGGTCTGCATTTTTCAAAAAATTCATTTTTCTAGAGAAAAAATTTAACAAAAAAGCAAAGACAGTTTCACAAGAAATAAAACCTTTTTAAGGGGTTGTTTTAATGAATGGAAAATAGTTTTCCATATGTTTCATAAAGTCCTGATGACCCAAAATCAAGATAAATAAATTTAGGTCTGCATTTTTCAAAAAATACATTTTTCCAGCGAGAAAATTTAATAAAACCGAAAAAGCAGTTTTACCAGAAATAAAACCTTTTTAAGTGGTTGTTTTAATAAATGGAAAATAGTTGTCCATAGATTTCATAAAGTCCTAAAGACCCAAAATCAAGATAAATAATTTTAGGTCTGCATTTTTCAAAAAATACATTTTTCCAGCGGGAAAATTTAATTAAACCGCAAAGGCAGTTTCAACAGAAATAAAACCTTTTTAAGGGGTTGTTTTAATGAATGGAAAATAGTTTTCCATAGGTTTCATAAAGTTCTGATGACCCAAAATCAAGATAAATAATTTTAGGTCTGCATTTTTCAAAAAATACATTTTTCCAGCGGGAAAATTTAATAAAACCAGAAAGGCAGTTTCACCAGAAATAAAACCTTTTTAAGGAGATGTTTTAATGAATGGAAAATAGTTTTCCATAGGTTTCATAAAGTCATGATGACCCAAAATCAAGACAAATAAATTTAGGTCTGCATTTTTCAAAAATACATTTTTCCAGCGGGAAAATTTAATAAAACCGCAAAGGCAGTGTTACCATAAATAAAACCTTTTTAAGGGGTTGTTTTAATGAATGGAAAATAGTTTTCCATAGGTTTCATAAAGTCCTGATGACCCAAAATCAAGATAAATAAATTTAGTTCTGCATTTTTCAAAAAATACATTTTTCCAGCGGGAAAATTTAATAAAACCGAAAAAGCAGTTTTACCAGAAATAAAACCTTTTTAAGTGGTTGTTTTAATAAATGGAAAATAGTTGTCCATAGATTTCATAAAATCCTGATGACCCAAAATCAAGATAAATAATTTTAGGTCTGCATTTTTCAAAAAATACATTTTTCCAGCGGGAAAATTTAATAAAACCGTAAAGGCACTTTCACCAGAAATGAAACCTTTTTAAGGGGTTGTTTTAATAAATGGAAAATAGTTTTCCATAGGTTTCATAAAGTCCTGATGACCCAAAATCAAGATAAATAATTTTAGGTCTGCATTTTTCAAAAAATACATTTTTCCAGCGGGAAAATTGAATAAAACCGTAAAGGCACTTTCATCAGAAATAAAACTTTTTTAGGGGTTGTTTTAATAAATGGAAAATAGTTTTCCATAGGTTTCATAAAGTCCTGATGACCCAAAATCAAGACAAATAATTTTAGGTCTGCATTTTTAAAAAATACATTTTTCCAGCGGGAAAATTTAACAAAATCGCAAAGAGAGTTTCACCAGAAGTAAAACCTTTTTAAGGGGTTGTTTTAACGAATGGAAAATAGTTTTTCATCGGTTTCATGAAGTCCTGATGACCCAAAATCAAGACAAATAATTTTAGGTCTGCATTTTTCAAAAAATACATTTTTCCAGCGGGAAAATTTAAGAAAACTGGAAAGGCAGTTTCACCAGAAATAAAACCTGTTTAAGTAGATGTTTTAATGAATGGAAAATAGTTTTCCATAGGTTTCATAAAGTCCTGATGACCCAAAATCAAGATAAATAATTTTAGGTCTGCATTTTTCAAAATATTCATTTTTCTAGGTGGAAAATTTAACAATAACGCAAAGATAGTTTCACCAGAAATAAAACCATTTCTCAGGGTAACTTTAATGCCTACAGAAAATATTTTCACAGGTTTCATAAAGTCCTGATGACCAGTAATCAAGGTAAATAATTTTATGTCTGCTTTTTCAAAAAATTCATTTTTTCAGCGGGAAAATTTTAAAATAATGCAAAGAATGTTTCACCAGAAACTAAACCTTTTTAAGGGTTATTTTAATGCCTAGAAAAAAGATTTTCATTGGTTTCACGAAGGTCTGTTGACTAGGGGTCGAATTAGAAACTCTCTTTTTTCACGATTCGCTAATATTTTGTTATATTTTTAGTTTAAAATGAATGAATCGTGAATGATTACAGCTCAATTTTAATTTTTATGTAACACTACAGTTAATATTTTTATTAATGAAAAATATTTAATTTTTTTATATAAATAGTTTTAACTTTGGTTATTTGAATGTTTATATCATATTTTTATTCACAAAGTAATGATTTTTTGCATTTTAACTTTATTTTACGATTACATGTCATCATTCACGATTCACATTCATTTATTTTTCACGAAAAATATAATTAAATCTTTGTGAATCTTGAAAAATAAATTATTGGAATTCGACTCCATGGAATATGGTTAATGAGACGGGTACCCTAGAAATCAGATGGGGTCAAGTGTGTCAAATTTTAGGGAGTTAAGATCAAATGGACCTAAAATAATTTCGGTTCAACGACTTATAATAATAAGAGATTTTATGTCTAAACTCCGTGTTGACAAACAAAGTTCTTCCGCATTATATTTTATTAAATTTAATAATACAATTTTAACCATGCACTTTACCCATAAAACATATGAACATAATAAAAAAAGTACATAAAAAAATGAAACTAATAAAATTAATATTTTTTTTTTATAACATAAATAATAAATAAATATATAAAAAGTCTGAAACATATATTATTGCATCAACATAATTTTTTATAAGACTTACACATAATAATCTCAAAGATCCGGTGAAAAAAGTATAAATTTATTATGTGTATCACACCCATATCGCGATCCTAATAAAAATTTTCTACTGGATCACCATCGGAAATAGTACATAGTTAGCAAAAAAAAAATATGTGTTTAACGAGCGCAAAAAAAATACACTGGCTTCCTTAGGCGTGAGCGCGCGCACAACACATCGCGAGATTTATATCATTTTTTTATATACTGAATTTACATCGTTTTCGTTTATACAGCTAAAGTATTATTGTGTCTTATAATAAAAGTTGACGTTAGGCGTCGCTAAACCGTAAAATGGTTGAGAACACGCGACGAAAAAGCTCTGTGGATAAAATTTTGTCGTAAGTAATGAAGATAAATGACATTATACAGTTCGCGTTCGTCTAATTATAAGAATTTTGATTTTATTATTTTCTTTTCCCTCGTAACACGAATTAGTTTTATTATCAACTAGTCTCAGAGTAACAATAAGTGGTATAAGAAAAGTTGCCAAGTCCATTGGAGCAAATTGATTAAAATTTTTTGAATATTAAAATGTCCAAATAGGTAAAAGATAAAATCTATTAATGGAAATAATTGATATAAGGTCTCATCATCAGAATATGAGGTATATTTTAGCCGCAAGGGAATTAATAGAGATAGAAATTATATCAAGAGTTATATTTGTATATGTGGCTTTCTGTCAGTGACATGCAACGACACTTGTGAAAGGGAGATCACTGACTCTACGAATTCAATATATTTACTATAATATAAAACAATAGATATATATCATATATCAATTCTCAATTTGCCGTATATATAGACAAACAAAAGCATTTATTGATGAGCTTTTTCAAACTCCCTCTCTCCCTGTTTGTTGTACGTATAATTCTGCAAATAATCTATATGCCGGACATATTATTTGACAAATAAATAATAAACATTTTCATTTTTTAATTTCATTTTGTAATTGACAGAATTTCGAATAAAACATTTGGTCCTTCGAGACGGACATAGTTTTTTTTAAATAATAAGTGACAATAGCCTTGCCTAGGGCACGTATAGTCTGAGGCTTGTTTGTCTTGGGAATCTACAAAATGTCAATAGCCCTTACAATCTAACTAATATTTATCTTAAGGTATAAAAATAAACATGTTTAAAATCTTTAAAGCTTTTTCGAATTATTTACAATATAGTTTAGAGAGTGACATTTTTTTTGCTCTAGCATCGCTAAGTCTTTAAATCCTAGATAATATCAAAGCTGAAGAATAAGTTTACAAAAAAATAAAGCCACTGTGAGATCTTTTGAAGATTTTTTACTGTAGGAAAAAGCTTATTCTCTCTATGTTTTGATTAATAAAAAAATTCAACTTGAAAAGATATCAGTTTAAATTATAAATTTTGATTAGAATTCGTTTAGAAGTTGAAACGATAGTTATTACGATTTTAATATAGTAATGTAGTAGTTTGTGTGCGTGTGGCACGTGCACAGCATATTATTTTGTGTACTCAATAAACGAAGTACATTTCTATATTTATTTCAAGATAAATGGAATTCGCTTACTCATATTTAGCGAGGACGGTCAAATCAGTAGAATCCCTGACAATCCTTTGATCAGCCTTTAGTAATCTCATTGCAATCAACTGCGCCACAAAACTGTTATTACTTCGATAGCTGCATACACACATAGAGAGATAGACCATTTGTGGTATGTCTCGTTTAGGTTTATAGTCTACAGACAAAGAAGCTATTGCATTGCTGACCAGTCAGATTTGACGATAAAGGCAATTGTTGTTATTGTCAATGCACAAGGAGGGCTAAAACTCGTGAATTATCTGATTAGTGCATCGATTGTTTTGTTTTCTGCCTCTTTGTTTATTTGTACATATGAATCGAAACTTTAATTGCAAAATAGTTTATTTTATTTTATTTACTTAATTGAATCTTTTGTTTTAAATTACAATTGGTTAATCTTTAAAATAATAATTCAGAGAAATTTATTTGCTTAGCCTGGAGAAAAACTGCGAAATTCTTCTCTTTTTTTGCAAACTAGGAAAATTTTGTGCTGGATGAAGTTAAATTAGAAATTTTTCAACTCGAACGATTTCGTGGGTGATTAACGACTAGCTTAACTCTTTTTTCCTCTCTCTAGGCTATTAGTTTAGCTGCTTCGATCGTTTTGTGTTTCTAGTTCTTTCATGATACGACACAATTTCTTATGTTTTAAAATATTTAAAAAAAAAAAACTAACATAGTCACATCGCAAAAAGTACTAGAAAAATATGATAATTTGCATGTAACATTAATATTTTTAATTGAAAAAAAAAGTTAATTTAAATTTTAAATTATTATCGATCTTGATAAAGGTAGAAAGGAAATAGTAAAAAAGCATATTTGTTGCATCGTTTCATGTAATAATTTACATTTTGATGAAATTAAACTCTACATGGAATATATAATTCAAAACGATTTTAATCTAAATAAAATACTCATAATTGTACGTATTGGTCATTATGTGCCTGTTTATGTAAATAGAAAATTAAATAATTAAAATAACAAAAGTAATTAATTTGAATTTTTTCTTACCAAACTTATTGTTGGCTTACTCACCATCTGAAAAATGAAAAAATAAGTAATTTAGCATAAATTAAGGATAGTTATTGTTTATTGTGTTGTAATGACATGTTTTTATCTAATAACAGTATGTATTATATCAAACAATATTACTCATTAAACAAGGAAAATTGAATTTCAATGTACATGATAACGTTATTATTATTTTAAAACACACGTATAACTCGTAAACTCGTACGTCATATCCAAATAATATATTAATCGATAAACTCAAAATGAAAAAAAGAGAAATTTTTTTTTGACATTTATGCATTATATTCAATTGATTTAGTGTACACAGGAAGAGGTAATTAGTATTTTGGATATTTCATTTTGAAATTTATACCCCTGGGAGAAACGAATGCTAATAATCTATTTTTGTCATTTTATTATTTATTTTGGACACATTCTCGTATAATCGATATTTTATACGTGAATTAAATAATAATAATAATAACTTTTTTTATGCTGCATAAAGTAATTAAACCCATATATATATATAATTTTTTTTTTTTGATCTCTAATACACTTAAGTTTTTAAGTGCAGCATAAAAAAAATAGAAAAGAAGAAGAAGGAAGCAATTAAGCAAAAAGAAGTAAATTACCTGTATTTTCTTTTTTTTTTCTTTAAAATTGCACGGTTGAATGGGACGAGACTAAAAGTTTATGCCTTGCAATGAAATTTATATTGTAATGGACTACACCAAGTTTTATTATTATTTTCTTTACTTAAACTTCTACACGAATTAAACAAATTTCTAATATATTTTTTTTTTCCTTTTTTAGTACCAACTGTTTACGAAATCTTAACGTCACCTAGTTTAGCTCGATTCTTTTTATTACCAAAATATAGAAAATTGCCTTAAGGTTATAAACTTTATTTTCTATCTGGGACGTGAAAATTTTTAATTATTACTTGCTTTTTTAGGTTAAATAAATATTTTTTTTTTCATAACTTAATTTATCAAAATAATTCTAGAATTTGGTTTGCTTGCAAAACTTTCAACTAACCAATTTATAATTTTTAAGTAGTATAACCATATATTCGTCAGACGTACATTTTCAAATTTTTTATTATTCCGTTTACTTTCATAACTTTTTTTTTTAAATTAACGTTTTTCTGTTTTAGTTATTGATTTCTCTTATCTGGCTGAAATTTTCAGCTAATGACAGATCAAATCATACGGGAAATACTGGTATTGCGAAGCTGATAATTTAACCACATGGGAATGAAAGAATTGCAAAAATTTTTTAATTTAAATCAATAACATTTGCGTGTTAACACAACCAACATGTTTACTCCTAAAATTATTCCAAGTCCATTGGACCCGATGCACCTCCTCCCTTAAAAACGTCAGTTTTTAACCTCACCAGTATTCTAGGGGTGTTTTTCGGGTACCCCTTCCTATAAAAATTTTTTCTGCTAAATTTATAAGCTTTAAATAAATTTTTTTTGGCCAAAATAAATAAATGACGAGTTTCAATTACATGCTGACTCAAATATAATAAATTTTATTTCTCTTATCTTTTTTCTGATAAATAATAATAACAAGGTTTTGTACGAAATAAAATCAAATGAAATCTTTTTATTATTCATTATCTATTGTAATAAATTAAAAGAAATAATAAACAAAGTAGGAAATAAAGTAGGAAATATGAAACGAAAGAGAAGAAAAAAATAAATGGAAGAATAATAAAATCACGGGAAACGCTGCCAAGATTTGAGTTTATTTTCTGATTAATACTGAAAGGTCATAATGGTAACGAAAAAAACAAAAAGAGAGAATGCAAACAAAGAAAAATGAAGGTTTTCTGTGTGTACAGGTTAAAAGTACTTGAGTCAATAATGGGCCATCGTTATTCTTCATCAAGACTTTTATACGTAATAGTACATGTATAATTTTAACGATGAATAATTATCACATGAGCGTGTCTAAAAACCTGAGCAAACAAAACTAAAACCCTATTATAGACTTAATGGTCAAGTGGTGATTTCAACAAACGTATTAAGGGCTTTACTAATCAAATGCCTACATTTATATTCTATTTTTCTATTTTACTATTTTTTTAATTTTGCTTGGCTGACTCGATCTTAAATTTTATAAATTGAAAGAAAATATATATCTTTTATTTTTGAGTAAAAAGGAAGAAACGCGACTAGGATAGCGAAGAAAATCGAAGTTAGCGACCTATACCTGAAGGCGGAGTCAAACAAGTCGAGCTTGAAAATACACATACTCCATGGATAAAATCGATCAAGTTCCTTCCGGGTGAAAATATATAAAATTTTACGAAGCCCCATTATATACCTAAAGTTCCATGACTAAATTTGACATTACTATTGATGCACATAAAATGAAAAGATTTTTCCTTTATTTCAAGACGTAATGCCTAGGCCACGTGGTGCGAAGTTATATAAAGAGCGACAGAGTGCCAGGAGAACCTTTTTTTTTTAGCTTACTAAGATATCTTATTCCGAAGGCTTGAAAATATACTAGTTATTTCTATTTGAGGGTTTTATAAGGAGTCCTAAGAAAGCTCGGAAGTTCCCCTTTTGACATTATTTAGATAAAATACGGTCACACCCCCTCTATAATATCAATATATTTTACTTTGTACTTTTTCATACACAACAACCAAATAACCAAATCCTATTTTTATTTAATTATTTATTTAATCAATCAAACTTATAAATTTAATTTTATGTACGAAAACAATAACAATATCATTTTTTGCAAAAACGTTTGGTTCTTTGGCCAAAAGTACTGATTGGTTTTGATGAAGCTATTGATCAGCTCAGTTGCAGCTGTGGCTTTGTGGACAAGAGTAATTTTAGTTATATCTCGACAGTTTATTGTTTTTGATACGTTATTATCCTTTTTTACCGATAACAAACGAAGATACTCTATTGAAAATAAAATGATTTCAGGCAGAATAAATTATAAAATAAAATAAAAATATATTTTATCATTAAAATACAGACTATTATTTTTTAACCTCAAAATATAGTATCGAAAATCATCCTGTTATTAATCGATGATTGGATTTTACGAATCAGAAAACACTTGAGTTTATATTAGCGGTAGCATAGGATTAATTAATCGAGAGCAACTCAATTATTTGCAAAATGTAATCTCTGTATAACCCTATTTCGAATATTATGTATCTTATACCATAATTCAATGTATCTATATTTGATTGGTAATCCGTAACCAAACGTACTCGACAAAATAAATACAAACATAAATAATAAGGTATTTATTGTTATAACGTACTCGATAATTAAACCTGAATTATTATTCCAGTTTCATTTTTTATTTTCCATCAGAATTTTTTTCATTGAATTATCCAAGATTTAAAATTCATTCATTAAATATTTAATATCGAGCTAAATTTTTGAGTAATTAAAATGAGTAATATTTAATTGGAAAGTTTATAAAGGTGGAAAAGAACATGGTTTTAAGAAATTGCAAAATTTCGTATTTAGCCTCGAAGCTTTCGGTCATTCGACATAAGAAAAGAGGAAAAGTTATATAATTGTATGTTTCTAAGACTCTCTCAGTTTTAGTCTAATCAAGAAAACTCGGACAGCTCTTGTAGAAAGTTAAGAGGACGCGTCCAAAAAGTTATCATGGGCTTGCTTAATTTAACGCTACTCAAGAAACTTAGCCGTAAGCGTTTCGTGTATTATGTATAGAGAGAGTAGAGAGTACAGAGTTAAAACTTGAAAATTTTACTTGTATTCCTCTGGCTATCGGTAAATTTTTTATAAACTTTAAAAGGAAAAAAAGTTAAAATATAGATTATCGAAATTCGTTTAGCACGGAGTGTATAATTTTTTCGTTAAAATATAGCTAGAGATTCTGTCAACGCTTTAGTTTTACGCACCATTAAACTCCTAATTTTCACAGTTTCATAAACTTTTGGACAGTATGTGCTTTTCTCTACAAACGTAAAGTCAAGGAAAACTTTTGTCTGTTAGATTTGTACTTTGCATACTAACGTGATTTCCTAAATACGCACATTTACCGTTATAGAGATTCATGAATTAGTTATATATATATCTTTTATGTCTCTCTCCTTTCACGTGTTTAAGTCTGGGGAAAAACATTTAACTTCGTATCTTTAAAACTTTATTTTTTTAATATTCATTTATATTCAAGAGAATATTGTTTATGTTTCGGACTATACATAAATTACTTTTTTTACAGCTTTGCTTTTCATACATTTGCATAAATTTTTTATTTTTCATAAATAGAAATATTATGACGCTATGTAATTAAAAAAAATTTTGAAAACAAGCATTGAGCATTTTCTGATCTAACGTATTTTATAACTTGAGGATATGATCTGTGAGCTTTAAAAAGATGTTGGTAAATAAAGTATTTTCGATATCTTCAATTTGAAGTAAATATACCTTCTTTAATTACACATTAGTTAAGGGTAACTACCATCATTCTTCTCCTCTAACTTAAATAAATAGAAAAAGGCGGGACGACGTGTTTCCCTAAATTGGATCCTGGAGAGTAAACTATAGGTTATTTATTTAGTTACAAGATATAATCAACAGACACTAATGATTACTTTATTATCGAAATTATTTTTACTATTTTATTTATTACTGCATGCTAATTAAATAGAAAAGTTTAAATTAACATTTTTTTCCTTTTCAAACTTTGGTTTTTCAATTTTAAAATTAAAACTTTTATGCTAAAACTTTGTCAAAACATATTTTTATCATTAACCCCTTTTGAATAATTTTCTTCGAGTTGGTATTTTCTTTTGATGTCCATATGTATGAACTTTTTAAGAGAAATTATTATTACTTAAGAATTTTTTTTTAATTATACATCTCGTCCTTTATTTTTGAGTTACTTAATCTAAAATTAAATTTAAAAAAAATCTTTGACATGCAAATTTATTTAAAATAAGATTCAACTTATGTAAAATATTTTCTTCAAAATGCGTATTTTATTTCTATAAGATTCTTTACCATTGATATTTTTTACAAATAGACTATTTCTCACGTAAATTTTAAATTAAATTTCAAGAAAAGCAAAGGAATATCGTACTTTTTTGCAGTACGTGAGTCGTTCTTGGCCAAAATGACACTGTTGCCATGTTTTTTTTTTTTAAATTACTGTAATCTAGAGCACCTGGAAAATTTAGGTTTTTTAGATTTAAAAAGGTTTCAAACAGAGCAATTTGTAATATCGAAAAATCAGTAAATTCAATTTGCACCATTTTTATTGGGAACGACTTGTATATTTTTATTAATGTAAAAGAAAAACAAAAAAAATGCTTGTGTATTTGCTCGGTAAATAAGTTTAATATTTTTGATCAATTTTAGTGAAAATCGTTGAACAGTAACTAAAACTGTAACCTTAAAGGCGTACATAAGCTCATTTAATACTTAAGAAGTTTACCCCCCTGCACGCTTTTAAAAGAGGGTATCTAAGGAAAATTGTTGAAAAAGAAATAAAATGAGAAAAAGGATAGGGTGGAAAAGTCTGATTAAAGGCTGAGATTCTTATCGAATTTTATCCCAGGTAAGTGTTAATTTCATTAGAAACATTTCTCAAACTCTTCTTTTTATAAGTAAAAAGAAATTAAAATTCATTTTTATATCCTATATAAGTCAACTAATTAGTAAGCTTTTAAAGGAAAAAAAATTAATATACAAGAAAAATTTTCTATAAATTAATACAAGAACTTTTTTAAAACTCTTTTAGTTGAAAAGAAAAAAAGTATTGAATATAAATTTTTAATTCATGCACAGAGCGGAGATAGTTTTTCTATCGAAAAGTTCGATTTAACTTTTGGATCAATTAAGGAATTGATTGAAGCGCAAATTCTTTTTATAACCGAATGAACGACTAAAAGCTCGCATTATAGAAAAATTTATTTCAATCGACACATAAATCAGTAGAAAAAGTAAACTCGATCAATCGGGCGATCAAGCACGTGGTCCACTACAAGCAATCTTGGAGTAGTAATAGTTTTCTTTCTTTATTTCTTGTGCCATTAAAGAAACAAATATAAAAAAAGCTCAAGGGTTTTGGAGACAAAATGGCTCATTGACCGCTCATTCGTTGAAGCACATTATTTCTGCGGGAAATCCATTTAGTTCGACACAAGATAATAAAAAAGAAAGATTTACTTTTTGCTTTAGTTTTATTAGTTATTGACTTAACTTTTTTCCAGCTTATCTTTTTCGAGAAATAAAATATTTAAGACTCAGATGCTCGTATAAGTTTATGTTTATATATATTTTTTGTAAAAAAGATGCGCGCGAGCTGGATTTATATGTATTCCCGGTAATACTTTTTTGCTTAGCCAAGTTAAATCAACTAGTTGCGTATCTACTTATTTTTTATGTAAGACTCGATATCCATTTTATGAAGATGAAGAGACTAGGGATATAAATTTCAAAATGATAGAAAATATTTTTAAATAAAAGATATTTTTGGTTTTGAATAAAATTTTATTCTTAGACCAGAGTCTTCTGATCTAAATTCTTAAAAATAAAATGACAGTGATGCATTCGTATTATCGTGAATTAATTTCATTTCCAATATGATATAGTTGACAATGGGCTGTATTAGAATTAGAGCATCTATTTTAATATACATCACGATAGCAGGCATTTGTAAAATTAAGATTGATTCTTTAGTTTTATTATAACACTTCTTTTAGAAATAATCCATCCCAGGGATGCTTCTATTTTTGTATGGAGTATAAAAATTATTTCTATTTGAATTCTTCATAATTAGTTAAAAATAAATGATTGTAAAATTACAAGTAAAAAAAAATATGTTGTATCAATCAAATTTACTTTGTTGAAATAGTTTTAATGATTCACGTAGTTGGATGAAAAGATTAAACGTTCACTGTAAAAAGTAACTTTCTTATATTTACAAAAAAAATAGTTTTTTTCGAAAAATTAGTGCATTTTCAAAAAATGTTGTAAATATTCGATAAAAATCGTAAATTTACTAAATTTAGTATATTATCGAAAAATTCGAGAATTCTCGATTTTTTTTTGTGAATTTACGAAAAAAAATTGTAAATTATCAATTTTTCTTACGAATTCACAACAAAAAAAATCGAGAATACTCAAATTTTTTGTTAATATACTAAATTTAGTAAATATACGATTTTTTTCGAATATTTACAAATTTTTCTGATTTTCATAATTATTAAAAATGGCTACTTTTGCTGAAATACTAATAAAATTTATTAGCAAGTTACTATAAAATACATAAATTTTCATAATTATTAAAAATGGCTACTTTTTCTGAAATTCTAATAAATCATATTAGTAAGTTACTATGAAATACATAAAATTTAATAATTATTCGAAATGGCTCAATATGCTGAAATACTAATAAAATTTGATAGTAAGTTGTAAGGTTTTGTTTTAACCACACTGTTTGCATTTGTATGGTTTTTCAATAAAAAAGGCTCAATTTCCTGAAATACTAATAAAATATATTAGTAAATTGTTATGAAAGATTTTAATTTTCATAAATATAAATAAAGGCTAAATTTTCTGGGATATACTAATATTATATAATAGTAATTTCCCGCGATATATTTAAATTTTCATATTTATTAAAAATGGCTACTTTTGCTGAAATACTAATAAAATTTATTTGCAAGTTACTATAAAATACATAAATTTTCATTATTATTAAAAATGGCTATTTTTTCTGAAATTCTAATAAATCATATTAGTAAGTTACTATGAAATACATAAAATTTAATGATTATTCGAAATGGCTCAATATGCTGAAATACTAATAAATTTTGATAGTAAGTTGTAAGGTTTTGTTTTAACCACACTGTTTGCATTTGTATGGTTTTTCGTTTTTATTCGCTATAGTTACATTTTGTAAAGTTTTTTGTTGAGCACAATGTTTGCATTTGTCTGGTTTTTCAATAAAAAAGGCTCAATTTCCTGTAATACTAATAAAATATATTAGTAAATTGTTATGAAAGATTCTAATTTTCATAAATATAAATAAAGGCTAAATTTTCTGGGATATACTAATATTATATAACAGTAATTTCCCGCGTTATATTTAAATTTTCATATTTATTAAAAATGGCTACTTTTGCTAAAATACTAATAAAATTTATTTGCAAGTTACTATAAAATATATAAATTTTCATAATTATTAAAAATGGCTACTATTGCTGAAATACTAATAAAATTTATTTGCAAGTTACTATAAAATATATAAATTTTCATAATTATTAAAAATGGCTACTTTTGCTGAGATACTAATAAAATTTATCAACAAGTTACTATAAAATATATAAATTTTCATAATTATTAAAAATGGCTACTTTTGCTGAGATACTAATAAAATTTATTTGCAAGTTACTATAAAATATATAAATTTTCATAATTATTAAAAATGGCTACTTTTGCTGAGATACTAATAAAATTTATCAACAAGTTACTATTAAATATATAAATTTTCATAATTATTAAAAATGGCTACTTTTGCTGAAATACTAATAAAATTTATTTGCAAGTTACTATAAAATACATAAATTTTCATTATTATTAAAAATGGCTATTTTTTCTGAAATTCTAATAAATCATATTAGTAAGTTACTATGAAATACATAAAATTTAATGATTATTCGAAATGGCTCAATATGCTGAAATACTAATAAATTTTGATAGTAAGTTGTAAGGTTTTGTTTTAACCACACTGTTTGCATTTGTATGGTTTTTCGTTTTTATTCGCTATAGTTACAATTTGTAAAGTTTTTTGTTGAGCACAATGTTTGCATTTGTCTGGTTTTTCAATAAAAAAGGCTCAATTTCCTGTAATACTAATAAAATATATTAGTAAATTGTTATGAAAGATTCTAATTTTCATAAATATAAATAAAGGCTAAATTTTCTGGGATATACTAATATTATATAACAGTAATTTCCCGCGTTATATTTAAATTTTCATATTTATTAAAAATGGCTACTTTTGCTAAAATACTAATAAAATTTATTTGCAAGTTACTATAAAATATATAAATTTTCATAATTATTAAAAATGGCTACTTTTGCTGAGATACTAATAAAATTTATCAACAAGTTACTATAAAATATATAAATTTTCATAATTATTAAAAATGGCTACTTTTGCCGAGATACTAATAAAATTTATTTGCAAGTTACTATAAAATATATAAATTTTTATATTTATTAAAAATGGCTACTTTTGCTGAAATACTAATAAAATTTATTTGCAAGTTACTATAAAATACATAAATTTTCATTATTATTAAAAATGGCTATTTTTCTGAAATTCTAATAAATCATATTAGTAAGTTACTATGAAATACATAAAATTTAATGATTATTCGAAATGGCTCAATATGCTGAAATACTAATAAATTTTGATAGTAAGTTGTAAGGTTTTGTTTTAACCACACTGTTTGCATTTGTATGGTTTTTCGTTTTTATTCGCTATAGTTACATTTTGTAAAGTTTTTTGTTGAGCACAATGTTTGCATTTGTCTGGTTTTTCAATAAAAAAGGCTCAATTTCCTGTAATACTAATAAAATATATTAGTAAATTGTTATGAAAGATTCTAATTTTCATAAATATAAATAAAGGCTAAATTTTCTGGGATATACTAATATTATATAACAGTAATTTCCCGCGTTATATTTAAATTTTCATATTTATTAAAAATGGCTACTTTTGCTAAAATACTAATAAAATTTATTTGCAAGTTACTATAAAATATATAAATTTTCATAATTATTAAAAATGGCTACTATTGCTGAAATACTAATAAAATTTATTTGCAAGTTACTATAAAATATATAAATTTTCATAATTATTAAAAATGGCTACTTTTGCTGAGATACTAATAAAATTTATCAACAAGTTACTATAAAATATATAAATTTTCATAATTATTAAAAATGGCTACTTTTGCTGAGATACTAATAAAATTTATTTGCAAGTTACTATAAAATATATAAATTTTCATAATTATTAAAAATGGCTACTTTTGCTGAGATACTAATAAAATTTATCAACAAGTTACTATTAAATATATAAATTTTCATAATTATTAAAAATGGCTACTTTTGCTGAAATACTAATAAAATTTATTTGCAAGTTACTATAAAATACATAAATTTTCATTATTATTAAAAATGGCTATTTTTTCTGAAATTCTAATAAATCATATTAGTAAGTTACTATGAAATACATAAAATTTAATGATTATTCGAAATGGCTCAATATGCTGAAATACTAATAAATTTTGATAGTAAGTTGTAAGGTTTTGTTTTAACCACACTGTTTGCATTTGTATGGTTTTTCGTTTTTATTCGCTATAGTTACAATTTGTAAAGTTTTTTGTTGAGCACAATGTTTGCATTTGTCTGGTTTTTCAATAAAAAAGGCTCAATTTCCTGTAATACTAATAAAATATATTAGTAAATTGTTATGAAAGATTCTAATTTTCATAAATATAAATAAAGGCTAAATTTTTTGGGATATACTAATATTATATAACAGTAATTTCCCGCGTTATATTTAAATTTTCATATTTATTAAAAATGGCTACTTTTGCTAAAATACTAATAAAATTTATTTGCAAGTTACTATAAAATATATAAATTTTCATAATTATTAAAAATGGCTACTATTGCTGAAATACTAATAAAATTTATTTGCAAGTTACTATAAAATATATAAATTTTCATAATTATTAAAAATGGCTACTTTTGCTGAGATACTAATAAAATTTATTTGCAAGTTACTATAAAATATATAAATTTTCATAATTATTAAAAATGGCTACTTTTGCTGAGATACTAATAAAATTTATCAACAAGTTACTATTAAATATATAAATTTTCATAATTATTAAAAATGGCTACTTTTGCTGAAATACTAATAAAATTTATTTGCAAGTTACTATAAAATACATAAATTTTCATTATTATTAAAAATGGCTATTTTTTCTGAAATTCTAATAAATCATATTAGTAAGTTACTATGAAATACATAAAATTTAATGATTATTCGAAATGGCTCAATATGCTGAAATACTAATAAATTTTGATAGTAAGTTGTAAGGTTTTGTTTTAACCACACTGTTTGCATTTGTATGGTTTTTCGTTTTTATTCGCTATAGTTACAATTTGTAAAGTTTTTTGTTGAGCACAATGTTTGCATTTGTCTGGTTTTTCAATAAAAAAGGCTCAATTTCCTGTAATACTAATAAAATATATTAGTAAATTGTTATGAAAGATTCTAATTTTCATAAATATAAATAAAGGCTAAATTTTCTGGGATATACTAATATTATATAACAGTAATTTCCCGCGTTATATTTAAATTTTCATATTTATTAAAAATGGCTACTTTTGCTAAAATACTAATAAAATTTATTTGCAAGTTACTATAAAATATATAAATTTTCATAATTATTAAAAATGGCTACTTTTGCTGAGATACTAATAAAATTTATCAACAAGTTACTATAAAATATATAAATTTTCATAATTATTAAAAATGGCTACTTTTGCCGAGATACTAATAAAATTTATTTGCAAGTTACTATAAAATATATAAATTTTTATATTTATTAAAAATGGCTACTTTTGCTGAAATACTAATAAAATTTATTTGCAAGTTACTATAAAATACATAAATTTTCATTATTATTAAAAATGGCTATTTTTCTGAAATTCTAATAAATCATATTAGTAAGTTACTATGAAATACATAAAATTTAATGATTATTCGAAATGGCTCAATATGCTGAAATACTAATAAATTTTGATAGTAAGTTGTAAGGTTTTGTTTTAACCACACTGTTTGCATTTGTATGGTTTTTCGTTTTTATTCGCTATAGTTACATTTTGTAAAGTTTTTTGTTGAGCACAATGTTTGCATTTGTCTGGTTTTTCAATAAAAAAGGCTCAATTTCCTGTAATACTAATAAAATATATTAGTAAATTGTTATGAAAGATTCTAATTTTCATAAATATAAATAAAGGCTAAATTTTCTGGGATATACTAATATTATATAACAGTAATTTCCCGCGTTATATTTAAATTTTCATATTTATTAAAAATGGCTACTTTTGCTAAAATACTAATAAAATTTATTTGCAAGTTACTATAAAATATATAAATTTTCATAATTATTAAAAATGGCTACTATTGCTGAAATACTAATAAAATTTATTTGCAAGTTACTATAAAATATATAAATTTTCATAATTATTAAAAATGGCTACTTTTGCTGAGATACTAATAAAATTTATTTGCAAGTTACTATAAAATATATAAATTTTCATAATTATTAAAAATGGCTACTTTTGCTGAGATACTAATAAAATTTATCAACAAGTTACTATAAAATATATAAATTTTCATAATTATTAAAAATGGCTACTTTTGCTGAGATACTAATAAACTTTATTTGCAAGTTACTATAAAATATATAAATTTTCATAATTATTAAAAATGGCTACTTTTGCTGAGATACTAATAAAATTTATCAACAAGTTACTATAAAATATATAAATTTTCATAATTATTAAAAATGGCTACTTTTGCTGAGATACTAATAAAATTTATTTGCAAGTTACTATAAAATATATAAATTTTCATAATTATTAAAAATGGCTACTTTTGCTGAGATACTAATAAAATTTATCAACAAGTTACTATAAAATATATAAATTTTCATAATTATTAAAAATGGCTACTTTTGCCGAGATACTAATAAAATTTATTTGCAAGTTACTATAAAATATATAAATTTTTATATTTATTAAAAATGGCTACTTTTGCTGAAATACTAATAAAATTTATTTGCAAGTTACTATAAAATACATAAATTTTCATTATTATTAAAAATGGCTATTTTTTCTGAAATTCTAATAAATCATATTAGTAAGTTACTATGAAATACATAAAATTTAATGATTATTCGAAATGGCTCAATATGCTGAAATACTTATAAATTTTGATAGTAAGTTGTAAGGTTTTGTTTTAACCACACTGTTTGCATTTGTATGGTTTTTCGTTTTTATTCGCTATAGTTACATTTTGTAAAGTTTTTTGTTGAGCACAATGTTTGCATTTGTCTGGTTTTTCAATAAAAAAGGCTCAATTTCCTGTAATACTAATAAAATATATTAGTAAATTGTTATGAAAGATTCTAATTTTCATAAATATAAATAAAGGCTAAATTTTCTGGGATATACTAATATTATATAACAGTAATTTCCCGCGTTATATTTAAATTTTCATATTTATTAAAAATGGCTACTTTTGCTAAAATACTAATAAAATTTATTTGCAAGTTACTATAAAATATATAAATTTTCATAATTATTAAAAATGGCTACTTTTGCTGAGATACTAATAAAATTTATCAACAAGTTACTATTAAATATATAAATTTTCATAATTATTAAAAATGGCTACTTTTGCTGAAATACTAATAAAATTTATTTGCAAGTTACTATAAAATACATAAATTTTCATTATTATTAAAAATGGCTATTTTTTCTGAAATTCTAATAAATCATATTAGTAAGTTACTATGAAATACATAAAATTTAATGATTATTCGAAAGGGCTCAATATGCTGAAATACTAATAAATTTTGATAGTAAGTTGTAAGGTTTTGTTTTAACCACAGTGTTTGCATTTGTATGGTTTTTCGTTTTTATTCGCTATAGTTACATTTTGTAAAGTTTTTTGTTGAGCACAATGTTTGCATTTGTCTGGTTTTTCAATAAAAAAGGCTCAATTTCCTGTAATACTAATAAAATATATTAGTAAATTGTTATGAAAGATTCTAATTTTCATAAATATAAATAAAGGCTAAATTTTCTGGGATATACTAATATTATATAACAGTAATTTCCCGCGTTATATTTAAATTTTCATATTTATTAAAAATGGCTACTTTTGCTAAAATACTAATAAAATTTATTTGCAAGTTACTATAAAATATATAAATTTTCATAATTATTAAAAATGGCTACTATTGCTGAAATACTAATAAAATTTATTTGCAAGTTACTATAAAATATATAAATTTTCATAATTATTAAAAATGGCTACTTTTGCTGAGATACTAATAAAATTTATTTGCAAGTTACTATAAAATATATAAATTTTCATAATTATTAAAAATGGCTACTTTTGCTGAGATACTAATAAAATTTATCAACAAGTTACTATAAAATATATAAATTTTCATAATTATTAAAAATGGCTACTTTTGCTGAGATACTAATAAACTTTATTTGCAAGTTACTATAAAATATATAAATTTTCATAATTATTAAAAATGGCTACTTTTGCTGAGATACTAATAAAATTTATCAACAAGTTACTATAAAATATATAAATTTTCATAATTATTAAAAATGGCTACTTTTGCTGAGATACTAATAAAATTTATTTGCAAGTTACTATAAAATATATAAATTTTCATAATTATTAAAAATGGCTACTTTTGCTGAGATACTAATAAAATTTATCAACAAGTTACTATAAAATATATAAATTTTCATAATTATTAAAAATGGCTACTTTTGCCGAGATACTAATAAAATTTATTTGCAAGTTACTATAAAATATATAAATTTTCATATTTATTAAAAATGGCTACTTTTGCTGAGATACTAATAAAATTTATTTGCAAGTTACTATAAAATACATAAATTTTCATTATTATTAAAAACGGCTATTTTTTCTGAAATTCTAATAAATCATATTAGTAAGTTACTATGAAATACATAATATTTAATAATTATTCGAAATGGCTCAATATGCTGAAATACTAATAAAATTTGATAGTAAGTTGTAAGGTTTTGTTTTAACCAGACTGTTTGCATTTGTATGGTTTTTCGTTTTTATTCGCTATAGTTACATTTTGTAAAGTTTTGTGTTAAGCACAATGTTTGCATTTGTCTGGTTTTTCAATAAAAAAGGCTCAATTTCCTGTAATACTAATAAAATATATTAGTAAATTGTTATGAAAGATTCTAATTTTCATAAATATGAATAAAGGCTAAATTTTCTGGGATATACTACTTTTATATAACAGTAATTTCCCGCGATATATTTAAATTTTCATATTTATTAAAAATGGCTACTTTTGCTGAAATACTAATAAAATTTATTTGCAAGTTACTATAAAATATATAAATTTTCATAATTATTAAAAATGGCTACTTTTGCTGAGATACTAATAAACTTTATTTGCAAGTTACTATAAAATATATAAATTTTCATAATTATTAAAAATGGCTACTTTTGCTGAGATACTAATAAACTTTATTTGCAAGTTACTATAAAATATATAAATTTTCATATTTATTAAAAATGGCTACTTTTGCTGAAATACTAATAAAATTTATTTGCAAGTTACTATAAAGTATATAAATTTTCATAATTATTAAAAATGGCTACTTTTGCTGAGATACTAATAAACTTTATTTGCAAGTTACTATAAAATATATAAATTTTCATATTTATTAAAAATGGCTACTTTTGCTGAAATACTAATAAAATTTATTTGCAAGTTACTATAAAATATATAAATTTTCATAATTATTAAAAATGGCTACTTTTGCTGAAATACTAATAAAATTTATTTGCAAGTTACTATAAAATATATAAATTTTCATAATTATTAAAAATGGCTACTTTTGCTGAGATACTAATAAACTTTATTTGCAAGTTACTATAAAATATATAAATTTTCATAATTATTAAAAATGGCTACTTTTGCTGAGATACTAATAAACTTTATTTGCAAGTTACTATAAAATATATAAATTTTCATAATTATTAAAAATGGCTACTTTTGCTGAGATACTAATAAACTTTATTTGCAAGTTACTATAAAATATATAAATTTTCATATTTATTAAAAATGGCTACTTTTGCTGAAATACTAATAAAATTTATTTGCAAGTTACTATAAAGTATATAAATTTTCATAATTATTAAAAATGGCTACTTTTGCTGAGATACTAATAAACTTTATTTGCAAGTTACTATAAAATATATAAATTTTCATATTTATTAAAAATGGCTACTTTTGCTGAAATACTAATAAAATTTATTTGCAAGTTACTATAAAACACGTAAATTTTCATTATTATTAAAAACGGCTATTTTTTCTGAAATTCTAATAAATCATATTAGTAAGTTACTATGAAATACATAATATTTAATAGTTATTCGAAATGGCTCAATATGCTGAAATACTAATAAAATTTGATAGTAAGTTGTAAGGTTTTGTTTTAACCACACTGTTTGCATTTGTATGGTTTTTCGTTTTTATTCGCTATAGTTACATTTTGTAAAGTTTTGTGTTAAGCACAATGTTTGCATTTGTCTGGTTTTTCAATAAAAAAGGCTCAATTTCCTGAAATACTAATAAAATATATTAGTAAATTGTTATGAAAGATTCTAATTTTCATAAATATAAATAAAGGCTAAATTTTCTGGGATATACTAATATTATATAACAGTAATTTCCCGCGATATATTCAAATTTTCATATTTATTAAAAATGGCTACTTTTGCTGAAATACTAATAAAATTTATTTGCAAGTTACTATAAAATATATAAATTTTCATAATTATTAAAAATGGCTACTTTTGCTGAAATACTAATAAAATTTATTTGCAAGTTACTATAAAATACATAAATTTTCATTATTATTAAAAACGGCTATTTTTTCTGAAATTCTAATAAATCATATTAGTAAGTTACTATGAAATACATAATATTTAATAGTTATTCGAAATGGCTCAATATGCTGAAATACTAATAAAATTTGATAGTAAGTTGTAAGGTTTTGTTTTAACCACACTGTTTGCATTTGTATGGTTTTTCGTTTTTATTCGCTATAGTTACATTTTGTAAAGTTTTTTGTTGAGCACAATGTTTGCATTTGTCTGGTTTTTCAATAAAAAAGGCTCAATTTCCTGTAATACTAATAAAATATATTAGTAAATTGTTATGAAAGATTCTTATTTTCATAAATATAAATAAAGGCTAAATTTTCTGGGATATACTAATATTATATAACAGTAATTTCCCGCGATATATTTAAATTTTCATATTTATTAAAAATGGCTACTTTTGCTAAGCTATATTTAAATTTGAATAATTATTGAAAATGGATAAAAATCCTGAAGTACTACTGAAGTAGTTTAATTAAATATTAAGTCCCAAAAGAAAAAATATATTGCTATTATTTAAATTTTTTTATGTAAAAAATTAAAAAAAAATATTTTCAAAAATTTAAGTATCAATTGTAGATATCGAGTAAAAACGATAATTCTAGATATGAATACTTTCATAGGAAAAAATTAGGTACTACGTAAAAAAAAAATAAATATAGCTGTTTCTTTAATTTTTTTATGCAAATAATTTTGAGAAAAAATAAAAAAAAAAATTGGGTATCAGATTTGAGATATCGAGTAAAAACAATATTTTCAAATATTAGTACTCTTATAGAGATAAATTAGGTGATACGTTCAAAACAAAAAAAAATATTTCTGTTTTTTTTATTTTGTTGTTTGAAAATTTTGAGAGGAAAATGTTCAAAAAATTAAGTTTCAGTACCAAAAAATTGTTTAAAAAGTATACTTCTAAAACTAGTACTCCCGCAGAAAAAATAAGGTACTGCTTTCAAAAAAAAAAAAATATTGCAGTTTTTTTTAATTTATTTTTTTTAAATGTTGAGGACAAAAATTTTGAAAAAATTAAGTATCAGGTCAAAAAAATTACTATAAACGATATTTCTAAAACTAGTACTTCCACAGAAATAAATTAAGTACTGCGTCCATAAAGAAAAAAAAATTGGTATTTTAAAAAAAAGTGGGTCTAAAAGTCATACTGGTTGTGAAATATCACCGGTTACAGTCCAACGTACATACATACATACATACATACATACATACATACATACATAAATACATATACACACACACACACATTTACATTTACACACACCCACACACATGTAGACTCTTTTTAAAAACCAGTTTTTTAGCTTCCTGAGGTCTCAAAACGTGCTTATATGCCAAAAAATCAGAAAAAAATTTTTGACCGATCACAATGGTTCCTCCATGAGGAACCAAAAGTAAAAAAATAAACTTTTATCCTGTTTCTTCTATTTTTTTCAACTTTGGGGGTAGTTTTCACCCTCTATAATTAGCCCATATATCCTAATTTTCGTCAATTATAAATAAATCGCAATATTTTCTTAATACATAATCAAAAAATAAAAAATATTTGGCCATATTAGCTTTACTTCCGAAATTTTGCAAAAAAACCTCTAAAAAGGAGTTGTCTTTGCTGCAGAAAAAACAAAATTCATGATTTAAGGGTGTTCCCCTATTTTCCAGCCCTTTTGGACACCGTTTTTGGATTCAGCGATCCAATAAAAATATAGTAGAGCAAATATCGTCCTGTCAACAGTTTTCGACCCCCCCCCCCACTCGCAATTTGACTAGAGTAGCATCAAGTCTTTCAGCGACGCGCTTTTGTTTATATTATTATTCATTATTATTATAATAAAGAAATGATATTTCCTGAAAATTATCATGATATAGTTTTAGATATTATTTTTAAGAAGCATATTTACTTTCTTTTTTAAAAAAGTAGTCAAAAAATTATTATATGTATCATATAGGACTTAAAATTTTTTTATTAAATCTGTTGGAGTAATGGATAACGTCGCTGCCTAAAATACAAGGGGTTCATAATTCAAATCCCAGAAGGAGTCAAAACTTTTTCTTCAGTTTTTATAATAGATATTAACTTTAAAAAAAATAAATTCAAGTTATTAATTAATAATTAATAAAAATATAAAAAAATAATTACAAAAAAAGGATAATTAAAGAAAAAAAAAAAAACTCGAAAAATAATTTATTTTACAAAAATCAATACAATATTCACTTTGTTTGAATTAACTATGACAAATCAACAAATACTGAATTCGCTTATTTAAAAAAAAAGGTTTTTTTGATGCCTTAGTGAAGATTTCTATAATTCATTATTTTAAATAATTTTATTATTAGGTTTGTCATTTTAAGAAATTTCCTGTGAACAGTTCCAAATCATCGCTAGATGATCTGAGTTGAGAGCACTGATAAATGAAAAATATTCAAAGAATAAATAGGATAAAATTTATTCAATTAACTATAGCTAACATTATATATATTATGCATATTAAAGTATAATGCGTCTTGAAATATTCTTATGTAGGGTACAATGTTTCATATCGTTAATTTTATCGTATATAAAGGAGGAGGCCGGATTAGATTTGATGAAGTGATCCACCACAACGAAAATCTTATTTTATCCAGGATCAACCGAGGGCTGTTTAGTCTTTATATATCCTTATTCCACGCAACGATGACTCTCTAGGCCATTAAACTACTAAGATGGACATTAAAATCATTCAAAAAAGGAATGATACACTTTATACATATAACATTGCAATTAGCTTCGCAAGCTCTCCGAAATATAAGCTCAGCGTATAACTTGGGAGAATGAAAAAAGTTTTAGGGATTTATTAGTTTTAGTTAGCTGCGTGCGCATTACGTAACATAATGTATACACTTATATCTCGTTTGGATTAGGGGAGCTCGTTGTCACGAGGATTCTAAATAAACCTGATTATAACGAAACAGCCGTAAGACATCTTTAACTCTTAAAAGAGGGCTTTTTGCTAGTTCTCACCGTCACGAATGCCTGAGCAAACTGGTCTCTTAGAGAGTAAGGAACTTTTAATGGATCGAATGCTACCCTTCTTGTCCCTATTTCACCTTCCATCTAATCAAACTTGCCTTCATAGATTTTCTCTTCGGGCTGTTTTTAACAAATGGCAAAAAAAGTTGGGTTTTGAATATAAAGCAAAAACCACGCGTAAAAGGATCGATTACACAAACATAAGTAAATTTATGAAGTAAGGGATACTGTTATTAAAGCTCTCTGACCTGAACTTGTGTACTTGTTTACTATGTTATTTTATTTGGCCGATGACTGATTACATAAGTTTATTAAAAACCCGAGATTTTCTTTAAAAAATAAGATATTTTTGATGAAATATTAAAATTCAAGAGAATGTAATTAAATGACAGATGCCGAGCAGACGGTATTTTAAAGGTTATGAATATTAATATAACCTTATTCAATTTAGCAGCAAGGAATTTCTCAGCAAATATATAAATATTCCGTAGATTTTGTTAATATTTAATATTTGTACAATGTATTTAATGAATTTCTGTTTTATAGGTTAATCGAAAGTTAAATGTTTTGTTGTATGTTGAAAAAAATTTTTTAATTATATTTAGCTGTATTGGCAGACTTTAGGTATTTGCACTATTTAATTAAAAATTTTTCATTTTTTTTTTTAATCGGGAAATCTTATGGAATATTAAGTACGTTTTTTTAATTATTTTTTAATAAAACATGCTCCTGTTTATGTGTGTTTTGACTAAATTCAATTTGAATTTCTAAATGTAAATCTGATATAAAAGGCTTTATGAAATTAAATTTTATTTTATTTTAAAAATTTGAATCTGTAAATCTGGAAAAAAAATTTAATAAATAAAATTTTTTACATGCATTTATTTTGTTCTGTATTTCGGATTACTTTGTGAAAAAAAACTTGTATTACATTTTCAAACATAAATAAAATTCAATTTTTTTTTCATAAAATCAAAGCTTTTTCATGTGAAAATTCAACGAAATAAATATTGAAAACTTTTTTTTACAAGTTATTAAATATCAAATTCAAAAAAATTATTGATTTAAAAAAATAAAAAGTAAATATGAAACAAAGAGTAGAAAAAAAGTTATTTACAGTTTTTAAACATTTTTTTGCATAAAAATTTAGTTAAAAAGTATCAAGTTGTAAATTTCGTATGATCAAAATGTAATTTTCAACTTTCTCAGAAACTAAAATGAGAAATGTAACTTATGAGTATACATTGCAGCAGCGGAAATCCTCGAGTACAAAGATAATCAGTAAAGTATAGATCTCTCTATTTGGGCTCTGACCTCTTTTATCCAACTGTCCTCGCAATCATAACTATCAAAAGCAGAACTTTGCCTCGACTTGTACATTCTCCATTCTCTCTTTTACAACTGTAACGGGCTTCTCTCTATTACCAAGTTTGTATTACGATCCTCAGTTACCATGGAAATAAACAAATTTTTCCATCGAGCAACATGTTTTTAAACTTTTATTACAAAAATATAAAAAGTTTTACTTACATAAATTATTTAGCTATCACATGTAAGAAACTTTTGGTATAATGATAAAATTATTAAAATGCAGTTTTCTACAGTTTTATTAAAAAATTTTGCAACTTGAATTAAAAAAGAAAAAAGTAGAGTAAACAATGCAAACATTAACTTTTTATCTGATGCAAATCTAATGATGATTGGAAAAAATTTTTGAATTATCAGTGGGATATCTCAAAACAAAAAAGAAAATTTTCGAGAGTACTTTGAGCCAAAAAATATTATTAAATGCAATTTTTTTATTATTGCAGATTTTCATTTATATTTCACGTATGTAAGTAAAATAAAGACCTTGAGAATCTTAGAAATAATAATAATTTTTCTTTACTATATAAAGCATAAAAGAAAATAATTTTAAGTTTTTTTTGGCATTTGAAAAACGGATTTCCTTGTTGGCAATATAAACAACTGTGTGTATTTATCTTATAGAAAAAGATGACATTTAGTTTTTTTATCCCCTTTATACAGAGTTACATCGAGGCAATATTATGAATCCTACTGTTTAACTCCAAGTTTTGTGCCAAGTTCACATAAAGTATAAAAAAATTCATATACAAAGTCTCGACTCCTGGACGCTGAGAGAGGGATATAAGCTCCTTGTCACTAAGTACAACATCTTTTACTACTCTTTTGATCATCATGTCAAATGAACAAAGCCTATTCCATTAAATTTTTTTTCTTTTTCTGCTTATGCATCTTCTATTATTCATAATATTTAAAAGCGTGCTTATCTAAATGCGATATTAAATCTTTTATTCCAGGCAAGATTAGTCTCAAAACATTGTTTATTCTTGCTTTTTACAAGACTAGTAGCTACAAAATGAGGCTACATAACAGATTTCTATTAAAAGATTGTTTATTTCAAGATAATAGCTATTATTAACAATAAATACATTAAAAAACTGCAGGTGAACAACAATAAAATTAAATTTGCAAAAGGACAATGATCAGTGCATTATAACTCTACAAACATACACGGTCAAAATACCCTAGATTTTGCATATTCGGGAAAGAAATAAATAATTGGGTCTGCACTTAACAGTATTTTTCTACGGGATATTAAATCCGAAAGATAAAAATATTAGTAACATATCTTATTTTTCTATGCTTTCTTGAAAATAAAATATACAAGTAAAATATTTAATATCCAAATAAAAATCTTGTAAAAGTGTTTCTTGCATGCTGAAAATACATAATACGAAACTCGTATTATGTAGATATTTCTGTAAAATTTATTCATGCATATTGACATTCAAGTATTTTATTAAATTTTCAAAATTTATAGCAAAAAAATTCTATTTACACAGTGTAAGTAAGTATATTAATACTTCCAGACCAGATATTTTAGAATTCATAAAAGCTTAATTTAATTTAAAAGCACATAATACGCTAGGTGTTAGAACTAAAAGAATATAACTGGAGACTAAAACTGAAATTCATATCCTATTTTTTCAATATAGTACAGAGCAGTGTGAAACATAATCTGCTTGGAGGAAGAGAAAAATGAATTTCCATCCTGGATCCAATTTCTTTCTATATTCAGCCTAAAAATTAACGCAACGAAATGAAAAGTTAAGCTTCACTGAAAAAGATCATCATAATATGCATATCCGCTTAAGTTACGTTAGAAGAAGAAGTCAAAATTGCATGATCGAACGTTTGTGACTTGATCTTGAGAGCGCGTAAACTACGGAAAGAAAAAATATAAAAATATCCAATAAGTGTGTGGATTTCGCATTGAGTGAACACGAGGATAAAAGTTCTTACAAAGGTTCTTATACTCCTCATACCGTAATACAGACGTAGGAATTTAAAATTGACAGAGTATGAAATGAAGTTTCTAATAAAAATTATTTTGCACCATACAGAAAATAATCAATATTTACAAATTAGTTTCATAAAAATTTAAATATCTTGAATAATTCAAAGAATAATAAAAAAGAAAATTCGCATCATCACGTGACACTGCATCTTATATAACCGATTTTCATTATCATTACATTTTTCTCCCTTTAGAATAAAGAATAATATTTTAAGTAAATCACAATGAGAGTCTAGAAAATTGAATAAGGAATATTTTGTTTATGAAAAATATTTTTATCGTGATGAAAGCAATCAATCTAACACATTGTACTTTTTCTAAATTTAAAAATAAAATAGACAACCTGACTTTCTTATTTCAGGCACCATCATTCATTGCTCCAAAATATTAATCATTTAATTGAATTAAAATGGACCCAAGCTTCAACCACTAGCTAGGTCTTTGACTACAGTAGTAAATCATTAGACTTTCTTAAATTTTATCGAGTTTTATTTGGCAATCCTTTTTAGAAGTCTTACTAATTTCTAATATTTGGATACAAACAGTGTTTAGATCCCTAAAAACAATGTTTTTATTAAGAGAAAATTTTGCGTTTATTCCGATAAAGTTTGAAAAATAAAAAAAGCTAATTTCTTTAACATAATTCATATTTTTTTGTCATTTTTAATATAGCGAAATTCATCAAGCTTAAAAAGGGAGATATTTAATAATAAATATCCTCATTATTTAACTAAAATTTATACCTTAGGGACGAAATAAAAAACAGCAACGCTTAGCATTTCGATCTTTTAATTCAGTATGAAATCACAGGGAAGTGTATTTATATTTTCAAACTAAATTAAATGATAAATCTGAATATTTCAGTCCCTCCCTCTCGGACAACATAAATTTAACGCTGTCACATAATAAATATTCATTCTAATGTATATATTTTCAACGCATTAACCAATTTTACAAGAGGAACAGCAACAAAAAAAATTTTTATTTTACACTCAATTTTAAGAAAGTGTTTTACCATATTTTCATTTTAAGAATAAGAAAAAAATCTTTAGTCAACGTAGCATATTCGCTGTCTGCAACCCCTCTCCCTAAAAAATTTCTATCTTTTTTTCGAGCATCCGGCACGACGAACCACTTTGTCATCATAATGTGAAATTCGAAAAAAAAAAGAAGATTTTATGAAATTTCTTAAAGAGAAAAGTGTCACTCGATGTAACGAACCATAGCTTTGGATTTAAAAACACCATGAGGAAAAAAAATCTTTTTTATTGTACGATCACTTAAAAAGCATGATATGCAGGTATTTTTACCGAAGGGATGTAGTATATTTGAATATACGAAGTAGAAAAGTTTATTACAACGGAGAGTTTGTGCTCGAGGGTGTATGGCTAGTTCAAACTATTGATTTTTGAGTTGTATGCGTTTTTGCTTCGAGCGCAAATGAAAATCTGATAAATAAAAAAGTTTACGTACGAGATGACAATTAACATAAATGTAATTTTAAAAGTTTTTAACATGAATAATAATTTTGATCATTTCTAAGAATCTGTCAATTTTTTTATAATTTACGCGATGACCATTTTAATGCCTGGCAAAAACACGAATAGAAAATAATAACATTTTACTGATAAGAAAATGTTCGATTCATGCAATATCGTGTGTATCAATTTCAATATCACGCAAAAAAATATTTTTTTAAAAAAGTTATTTTTTCGTAATATTTGTAAATTGCGGGTTCCTTTTTTGTTATCAGATTATGGTCATGTAAACTTTAATTTCAACAAAGATAAAATAAAAAAAAATATTTTTTTTCGTAATACAAATCACTGATATAAAGCAATGCAGACACAAAAGATGATTCATGTGGCACGCGAGCAATTTCACATATTCAACTGGCCAATGTTAAGTTTTTCCCTTTTATTTTCCTCGAGTCAATATTTTATTTAAATTGGACTGTAAGAGTTTTATCGTTATGTGACTACAACTCGTTAACGTTTTTCTATGTTAGTTATTCTTGATTGAATGTTGATTCAAATTTCCGAGTATAATTTTTTTTAAGTGTGTATTTAAATTTAAATTTATAACCCTAAATTATATACCTTTTTTCTATTGTTTTTCTTTTCTTTTATTTCACATTGTGCATGATAGAAAAACGAATTCACGAGTTTTTATGTTGATAATTCGTACTTGCAGTTATGAAAATAATTTTAGACAAATAAATATTATTAGAGTTTTAGTTTATTACGAAATATCATGTTTATCGAGGACTAGAAATTTCTATCTAATTCAAAGCAAACTTGATAATAATTATTTTCAAACATTTAATTTCCAATTATTTGGGCGCCTGATTTTTGGGCAAAAAAACTCAAGTGCGTTAGTCTCAGAGTGTACAATACCAATTTAAAAAATTAAAAAATATTTATTATCGTAAAAAAATAAAATAAAAAAAATAAAATAAAAAACATAAAATAACAAAAGCTATTTTTTCTTCCCTTTATTTAACTTTTTAATTATAGGGATGAATATCACGCAATATGTATGTATTTGCATATAAAATAACTTTTTTTTTCTTGTATTTATACTATAATAATTAAGTATAAAAAAAATAGCTTGCTTTTTTACAAGTCTATGAGTATTATTATTCTGGCAAATTACAACGATAAAACAGTAAAGAAAACTATTGATCCTAAGTTTATGTAATTACTTAGTTATAATTGTTAAGTTAATATTTAAATATCCATTAAAACTTCGTGACTTCAAAAAACAATTGTAAAAATTTACTCATTTCTTTTATTTATAGAATTTTTTTTTCGTTATAAAATAAATAAATAAAGAGGTAGGGGTCGATACGTTGTAATATTTATGGTACAAATGGAATAGAAGTGTGAAATTTCTAACAAAATATTCCCCCAGCCTGTAAAGTATATTATACCTAAACCTGGCGTATATACGAATAGCCAATTAAATATGTATAATGTGCGGTAGAAAATTAAATAAGCTTGAAATCCACGTTCATTCGTTCTCTCGAAATCAAACATGCAAAGCGGATTTGTTCGTGTGATGTTACTAGTTACTATGCTACTTTTTTTCTCTCTACCTCAAGTAATGACAACGATTTATCGGTTAATGTTTCTGCCTGAATTTAATGGCAAAAACTGATATATTTCCTTCATTTTTACTCTCCCTCTGCACTATGAAATATATAACACGTCGGATTTCTCTTTACCTATGGATGATGCACTCCGTGCGATTACCTCTATACATGATAGGCATAGACGAAAAATTATTCCCAAAATTATATTTACTTTATTTTATTAAAGTGTATTCTCTATGCTATTTCTTGAATTTATTTAAAAATTATTATGCTTTTCTGAATACGTAAATATCGTATTTTAGCTATTTCATTAAAAAATTAATTTTCATTTTATTCCATATATTTTTTAGTGTATTCAGTAGTTTTATTAATAAATTAAAAATTCTTCGTTATGTTAGTTTGCGTTATAATTTTATGTATATGGGCTGAATCAATCTTTTATTGAGATAAAGTTTTTAAAATCATTTTCAAGTATTCTACTCAGTTGCCCATGAAATAGACACATGATAATTTTTATCTTTTATTAATTTAATTTCGACATTTGGTCCTTCGATCACATATGGGCTGAAACGATCTCTTATTGAGATAAATTTTTTTAAATCATTTTCAAGTATTCTACTCAATTGCCCATGAAACAGACGTATGATAATTTTTATCTTTTATTAATTTAATTTCAACATTTGGTCCTTCGATGCAATCTTTAAAAAATTAATTTTTTCTGCTGGTTAAAATACTGATAAATTTCCAAACTTAAAAACTTTACAAGTAGTTATAGTGAATTGGTAAGCCTATGCAATAGTCAATTTATAAAAAATAACCAAATATTCGATACTGTGTAGGACTCATTTTTAGCTGCATTTTTGAAAATAATTATTTTAGCCGGTTTCCGCAACCCTGCAGTTCAAATTGGGTCCAGATATCCCTAATATATAACAGAAGTTTAATTTTAAAGATACTAATATTGATACTAACATTTAATTCTGTAATTAAATTTTCCATAAATATTTTCTTTATGAAAATCACCTGGATCTGTCCATGTATAAATTATTTTTACTAGTTGTTTTACTAAGAGGATTTATTTGATATTTTGTCAGATATATAACATGAATAGAAATTAAATATATATTTTGTATTTTCAATTTAAATAATTATTTCGGATTTATGCATCTATATTATTTTATGCTAGAATAATTGTAAATTAATTTTTAATTCGACATTTTTTTTCATTTAATAAATAAAACTTCAATTTCGAATTTAATAAACTTTTTTATAATCCTATTAGTAATTAAAAATTTTATATCCAATTTCAAAAAAATTGGAAACCTTAATTTTTTTAAAATATCCATTTGATGTTTGAAAAGTAACCGTACGAAAGATCAAAGTGCTTATATAAATTTTAAATCTTGTGTAAAACTGTTGAAATTATATAAGTTAATTAAGTGAAATATTTTTAATGCCTAACCAGTGATCAATATTATAACGTTTTATCCTTATTGGTCATCCATACATAAAAATTTACCACTGGAGGTACTCAACATCGGTTAATAGGGATTTGCTGAGTAAATTGCTCTTACAATAACTAAAGCACCCGTTAATCCCATCGCGGGTTGACCCCATCAACTAACATTACTATAGTCTATTAGAGAGAGAAAGCCGATGCTCATCAACCCTTTTGTACTACAAAATTTTACCCTTTTTCTCTCTTGTCACGTGCAGGCCAAAAAGGAATATAAGACACAAGCGCGTGCTGGAGCGTGTGTACTAGGATTTCGGTTACTAAAAAGCTGCTTTATCAAAGGGTAGCTATTGTCTTTTTTTCTTTTTCTTTTTTTTTTTCTTCAAAAAAGATGAACCGAGACAAATTCGCAAAGAATATACATATTTTTGATCGTGCAAAAAGTAACGTTAGGGTTCGAAACGCAGAAATTTAATTATCTTGATCATAAGAAAGATTATTTTAAAATATTTATGTTTGATACACAATTCACGTAATTTTCCTTCTAACATAACGAAATCAATTTTGAAAATTAGTTCAAGTATCTAATACATAAATATTTCTGACAACAATGAGATTCTCTCAAATATATCTCAAGTCAAAAAAAAAATCCATCAGCAAAAGGGGGGTAAGCTTTATACAGAGATAAAGAGAATATATAGCAAACATTATTTTCTTTATTTTTATATGTATGGATATAAATTCTTATTACCGGAAATTAGGACCGAAATGCCTTGAAGGCAAAAACAACGTCTGCGTACTGTATATGCGTGATACAATATAACAGAAAAAAAACTAATATAAATCAACTTTGACACGCAAAATCTTTTCTTAGTATATGTAATTTTATATTCATATTTTCATAATTTATAAAAGATATTTTCATTATGAAATATAGCAAACAATCGTATGTTTGTCTAAAATTTTATTACGTTAAAAAATGTTTAATCTCTCTATAGAATTCACTATTTATATTCAAGATATTTTATTATTTTACATGGCAACAGTGAATTGACTTGTCAATTTCGGTTCTTAGATATTATAATTACCAAATTATTTGAAAATAAATAAACAAAAATTTATTTTTATTTTTATCCTGTAGATTTTAAGCATTCCAATCTATAGACCATCAAAATACAAATGTTTGAATATCGAAAGTTGAAAAACAAGATAATTATAAAAAAACTTTGGGCCTAAAATTTTTATTATACACTGTAAAAAATAACTTTCTTAGATTTCCAAAAAAAATAGAATTTTTTCGAAAAATTAGCGAATTTTCAAAAAATTTTGTAAATATTCGATAAAAATGGTAAATTTACTAAATTTAGTATATTATCGAAAAATTCGATTCTCGATTTTTTTTTGTGAATTTACGAAAAAATTTGTAAATTCACAACTATTTTTCGGAAATTTACAACTATTTTTTGCAAATTTTTGAAAAAGAATTGTAAATTATCAATTTTTCTTGTGAATTCACAAAAAAAATCGAGAATACTCGAATTTTTCGATAATATACTAAATTTAGTAAATATTCAATTTTTTTCGAATATTTACAAATTTTTTCGAAAAATTAGTAAATTTTCAAAAATGTTCTAATTACTTTTTACAGTGTATAAGATAAAATTATAAAATTTTAATTGTTATTTAAAAATCTTAAGAATAAAATTTTTCTAATTGTACCTAAGGGTAAACAATTGTTTTTTGATCAAATGTAGTAATGGGAATGCTTTTGATAACTTGTCTATGATGTTTTTTTTGAAAAATGCTCATGGAATAGGAAATCAAAGGAACCACGTTCCCAAAAACTACATTTTTCAACAGTCTCAATCACACAATCAAGCTATAGGCTCAGCTTGGACCAACATGGTACACGCTATTAAAAAAAATCATAATTCTCAATTTATTTTATTTTACTTTCTCATAATATTGTACTCGGTTTTTATTGTTGTTTAAAATTAAATAATTTTTCAAATCAAATTTTTTTTTCGTATTTATTTGTAAAGATTCGAAAAGATTGCTAACTCAAGGCTGAAGTCCTTGACTATCGGAACCACGAACCGAAGGGACAACTGAATTTACTTTTCGTATCGTTTCATTATTTTTTTTTTACGAATTTAAATCTTTAAAATTTAACATCATTAACTTTTATTTTATAATTGCGTTAAATTTATCCGAAAAACGGGGCAAAAGTAGAAAACTTGCTAACCTCTTCTTGTTTAATTATTTAGTTTTTATTTTTAACTAATAATTATTAAATAATCAATAATCAATTAAAGGGCAAATTTAGCGTAAAAAAGTCGACGCAGATTTCAATTCGATAATAGATAACTAAAAGTTTGGCACTTAAGTAGGAAGGCCAAATTATCTGTTAATAAATTACTGCCGAATTTGGCCCTCAGATATTATGAATGCCAAATTTTTTAAAAATAAATAACCAAATTTTGGTACTTAAGGAAGGGGACCATTTATGTTAATAAATTACTACAAAATTTTATTCGATGGAATCACAGTTTAGTTCGGTAATATTTAGAAAAAAAATTATTTTCATTTGTAAATGAATTTCAGTAATATTAAAATTGGTTATATTTACTAAATTTTTTGAGCATATAATAAGAAAACTTTAAAGTGTAAGCATTACTAGAATTTTTGGTTATAGTTAACAGTTTTTTCTCCGTGTGGGAAATCTCCTGCAACTCTATTCCATTGAATCTTTTAAGTAAAGAGAAAATTTCATATACATTCATGTAGATTTTATTTATTTTTAATTAAAATAGAACCAAAAGTAAATAATTATTACAATTAAAAAGCTCAGCATAAAATAAATTTTCTTTTCAGTTATATAAATTTTAATATAAATATATAGTAAATATAAAATAACTTTGAAGGAACATTTTCTTATGTATTTCAAACGAAAAGAGAAGTAGACATGAAAATTGTTATTCGTGTTTTTTCTAAAGTAGATATAGAATTTAACTTCTCGTGCAATAACATAATATTATCAACAGATAAGACGAGACCGAGATTGAAGCAAACAGGTAATAAACGATGTTATAAAGCTTTATGAGATCTGGCAGTTATGATTAATAATATTTTGTCGTGTATGCACAGTCTATCTACTAACGGTTGGACTCACTTCTTCTTCATATTAAATATCAGTGTATTTTGTATATATTTATGCACACACCGCAGCATTCCTATTACCAAAATTGCTCTTAACGTAAAGGGAAATTAATTTTTGAGAGCACGATGAAAAGCCGCAAGCCAAGTCTGCTGTAAACTGAAGCAGCCGCAGAACGTCGAAAAATATTCTTATCAGCGTGTGTAGTTTTAGTTAGACGTTAAGTATACGCGATTGCCAAATTTTCGTCATATCGCCAAAATGGAAGTTAAGTGACGTCAAATCACTCGGTTTTAAAATTTAAACGAGTGTTTACAAAATAACAAAGCTGTCAGTAACAGTTAATTATAACGTTTGACGGATGGGCCCTTGGTAGCCTCGAGCATTTGTCTATATTTTCTTGTCAGAGAGATTTTCTTGTCTTCGAAGCTCCGACTTTTGACAGTAGGGAATACAACAACAGCGCGAGAACTCGAGCAGTCTGGAGAGACTCGATCGGGTTTAGTACGTGATGGGTTGCTTCTCTATCTCTGTACTCTCTAAGTCTGTGTATGCTAAGCGTTGCTAATGACAGGAGAAGCTTATAAAAGGGTAAGTAAGAAGCTTGCAAGCTTTGAGGGTCGATATCATACGGTTAAGTAAGTGACGGGAGCTTAATTAGGGAAGTGCACAAAAAATAAAGTTTTACGAGACTTGCTTCTTGAGTTTCTTAGATGTAATTACCAAACTATGTAATTTATTCTCCTAGTATCGGTCAGGAAAAGACTTTACGATCTTGAATAAAAAACACGCTTCGCTTTTATATTCCTATTTAATCTGAGTAATTGTTTGAAACACAGCATAATTAGCTTAGCTCACATGCACTATAAACTTTGTTTATTTATTTATTTTCAACTACCAAGACTTTTAAGCGAATGTACTTCGTAGTTAAAATGACTTTCTAACAAATAAAGCGAACAAAAAAAAAAAATTAATTGTCTGAAAGAGTTAATTATTTATACATCAATCCTGCCTAATGAAAATTAGAGAGAAGATGAAAATGATAAAACAAGACACGTGGGAAAATATGACATTGTGTAAAAGCTCATAATACTTGAGGGAATAATTTCATATCGTATGTAAAATTTTAGAACCTTCTTTTTTTTTAATTGAAAAAAAGTTTTCGATTTTTTTATTCAAATTAGTTACAATAAAAAGAAGGAAATAGCAAAGTTTTTTTTTATCTTGTCTCTGACCCGTACGCAAAAGTTATATGTTTCTGAAAATATAAGTAAGCAAGTCACGACTATTATGTTTACAAGAAAAACCCAAGTATTTTTTTCTTAAAAGCCCAAAAAAAATTGTCCTTGACGTTCCTTTTTTCTTGATAAAACCTAAGAGAAGAAAAAAAAAGGAAATAAAAAGAAAATATGTACATATAAAAGTAATAAAATTACCAGTAAAAGATGTTTGTCCATACTATTATTTTCGCGAAACTGATCTATTTTTTTGAGGGTTCCTGACCCTTAAGTGATATGTGCTGAGCATACAATAAAGGGAGTATCTCTTGTCTCTATTCAATTTTAATGTACATACTTCGAGAAAAGAGCCTTTAAGTATTGATTTTTACAAGTTGATACTGTTTGCACGATGAATTATTAGTTTATTCAGTTTATTAATTCAGGTCAGTTATTTAAGGATTTCTATTTGTTAGGACTTAATTTACCAATAATTACGATTTCTCTGCTTCATATTTCTAAATATACCAAATTATTATACATTTTATGAAATTTGCACAACACAAAAGACTTTTATCCTAAAATTTAAATATACTTTTTAAAAAATATTTTCCTTTGAAGCATTTTTTTAAAAAAATTGTTTTTTTTCTCGCTGCACGATATAAAATAAAAAAATTCACTTTAAAAACGTACAATAAAATTTGTATACATTGTCGAGAATACTAGAACGTACGTGCAGATAATATTATTTGATTACTTTTGTGGAGCAAAGAAAAATTTATCATATACCTTCGAGGATTCGATGAATTTTAATTAAAAAAAAATATTTAACGAAGAAAATTGAATTTTAAATAAGTTAAATCTGATTTGAAACAAAGAATTTGTAAATACCGAAAGATTTGTCAAAGAGAAGTAAGTTAAAATTTAATATTTATCCAAGAAAAATGACTATTGAAAGTGATCAGTCAAGTGATAAATTTTTTCACTCCATTTAAGAGGAGAGTGATGCATTTCTAGCAATTTACTATGGAATAAAAGCTTTATTTTTGACATACTAAAAGGGAAAAGATAATCCTAGATTTATTTATTTTTTATAATCTCTCTGAAAAAGAAAGAAAAAAAAGAAATAAAAATTACATAATTTTCAGCTCACTTATACATAAACCAGATAAATAAGGATTTTCCTCGACTTTATTAAAAGAGATTATACAAAGATAATCAAGAGCAGCGAGCGTATATATATTAATTTTAATATCCACTTTTATAAAAGTCAATTACCAACTTAAATTTTAAGGTTTCCTAAAAATAATATTAATTAAGATTTAGGTCCTTTTGTGACCGCGAAATAAAGCTTAATGTACAAAGAGCTTTAGTTCGCTCGTGGTTAAGAAACAATTATCCTTCTTACCATAGCGACTTAACAAACTAAAATTTCCCATGTAAAAAGGATAATTAGAAAAGATTAATCCTTGCACGAGCTTAAAGATCAAAGAGAAAATTTTATTCTTTGATATTAATATATTTTTTAATACGCCATCATTCAAAATTTTAATGAACTTCGTAGTTACCCTGCGAGTAAGGCAGGCTGTTTTACCATTTGTGCTTTTATAAAAGCTCATTTACGTTTCTATGGTACAGTGTTATTCAGTGATAAGAGAACCTGCATTACCGACTGCCAAATATTTCAAAGCTCTTTGAAAGCTCGAAAAAAGCTCTTTGTACATTGAGTTATTGCTCGTTTTAGCTTTGAATTCAAAATATTTTCATAAAAGCCAAAGAGCTCTAAATGTAGCCTAAAAATTCTTTTGTCCGAGAGGACAAATCGTTTGATTATTATTTTAACAAGCGTTATCAAATAGCTAACATATTCAAGCTTGTGTACTACATTAATAGTTAACCAAAGCTAGAAGCATTGAAGGAACATCGTTAATCAAGATAAGTAAATACCAAACGTTCATTCCATATTACGATGCAAACAATCTAAACAATCTCTCATCATGATCATTCAAACATTGGACAGTTTCTATTTATCGATCCATTCAAATTAACTGGTCGCACTTATTTACGAAATGTTGATTAGATTCTTGCTACGTTATATCTTATTCATCAAAGGCTACATTTTATTATATTGATAAAACTTTTTTAATTAAATTATTTCCAACTCTCATTTTTTTTATTTTTCAAAAATTATTCGAAAAAAAAAAATTTATTCGTTACGGAACTTTTTCTAATTTTTTTTTTGTAAGTTAATTTAAAATTAACTTTCATAAAAAAATTACGTAACTTATTAATTAAATTTCTTGTAATGTACTAAAGAAATTTAACTAAAAAAAATAATTTATAAATTAATTATATAAATCTGCACTGTAAAAAGTAACTTTCTTAGATTTACAAAAAATATAGAATTTTTTCGAAAAATTAGCGAATTTTCAAAAAATTTTGTAAATATTTGATAAAAATCGTAAATTTACTAAATTTAGTACATTATCGAAAAATTCGAAAATTCTCGATTTTTTTTTTGTGGTTTTACGAAAAAAGTTGAAATTCACAACTATTTTTTGTAAATTTTCGAAAAAAATTGTAAATTATCAATTTTTTTTGCGAATTCATAAAAAAAAAATTGAGAATACTCGAATTTTTTGTTAATATACTAAATTTAGTAAATTTACGATTTTTTTCGAATATTTACAAATTTTTTTGAAAATTTACTAATTTTTCGAAAATGTTCTAATTTTTTTGTTAATATAAGAAAGTTACGTTTTACAGTGTGTGCAGAATAAAAACACAGAATGTTTGATTTTGGTACAGGTTACCTAAAAATTAACCGAGGATAGGGTTTGATTAGTTGAAGAAATGTGGAAAGAGCAAAAATAAAACAGAATTTATTGCAGATTGTTGTAAAATTGTATTAATAAAATTTTTATGTCGTATACTTCTATTTTATAGAAGGGTTTTTTGCACATGACCGAATGAGAGCTTTTTCTATGAAATAGAAATTATTCCACGATAGGAATAAAAAGGGTTTTAATAACATAAAGATAGTTTACATCTGAAGGTAAAAGATGCTTGAAAATTATATGGTACTTTGGTAACGAAGAGGAGACGTAAACGTATTTTCTCTCTGACTGGTTTTTATTTTTTTCTGCACCGAAATTTTCTGCTTTATCAGTTAAAAATAAATAAATAAATAAATCACTAAGAGAATATTTTAAAATTTTCCGGCATTTTTATCAAAGTTAGTTAAGAATATTAAATAAAGCTTTATGATGTAGACATTTATACTGATGCTCATTTAAGTAATAGGATTAAATTATATTTGTACTTTTTAGTTACTGCTACTCCTTCTCTCGACTTAAGCATTTTAAATAGCAAACATTAATTTATTTTTCTTTTTTCATGTCAAATATATTTTTTAAAACTTTTAAAACTAAAATGAAAATGCACTTTTCGATAAAAAATTTTCTCAAACATCGCAAACTTTTTTTATACTTGAAAAATTTTTTTCTAGAATATTAAAAAAAAATGCTAAACTTTTATTTACAAGAAAAATATTAATTACTTTACTTTGATTTCAACAAAATTTTTTTATTTACATTAGGTTAAAAAAGAGTCTATAGAATTAATAATAGCGACACGTGTATATGAAAAAAGGACCTTGAAGAGCAGTAAAAACTGAATTTTTTTATATTTTTTTCCTTTGTTAAATAGAGTCTCAAGGGTACTAGATATGTCCACGCATTTGTACCACAGTCTCGATGATAATTGCAAAGAAGTTAATTAAGAACCCCGTAGGAACGTTTTCCTATTTGCATTTTATATACCTTACTTTATAAAACGACGACTCTTTTTTTATTTTATACAGAGGGATTCTATTGTAAAGATTCGCAAAAAAAGCTCTCATTTGAAAAATCATACTACATTCATTTTAAATGTTGTTGCTCTTCTTTCTGTTATTTAATTTAATTACACTGCAGTTATTGTTTGCTTGGCTTTCTCCACTAGCTCAACGAGTGCTCTTGGCATTTAATCTATTACTCGAGCTTTTATTTTTGCAGAAATGGCCTAATGTTACAGGCTCAAAAATTTTAACATGCATAGAAAATTTTATCTTTCCAGGTTCAGTGATACTTGAATATTCAAGTGAGGCAATTTCACAGTGTAGCAGGTATAACTCGATATTTTATCTTTTTATTTTTTTAAGCAGAGAAAAAAGCAGAAAAATTCTCTACAATTAACAGAATAAATATGAGCCAACATCAAACACTCGTGTATTTATAAATTAAAAAAATATTTCGAGAAATGAAAATAAAAAATCAATAATTGGGGAGGTTTTACGATGAAAATATTAAACGAAAAAAAATTTGTCACGCATATAGCCAGGTAAAGTAACAGCTCGGGATTAAGTTCGCGGTATAAAAAAAGTATTCATGCGTGTCTTTGCTTGAGAAAGAGTCGGTCTAGACTTTAGTTAATTATGATTTTAATTAACATTAGGTATTTATGAATTCGACGAGTACACAAACAAAATTTCCTACGCAGGTTATATGGATATGGTTTTACCCTCATTAAATTTTGGACTATATAAGCTTTTTGCGACAGTAATTACAGTTTAATTCGATGGTTTATATAACACACATAAGCATTCGAGTGTGATATTTTCTTTTGTGCGTGATCCTAGCTAAATTAAAGTAAATGCACAATTTTTTTTTTAATTATCAACTTTTTGATCATCGTTTTTTTCGAATAGCACATCCCTTTTTTATTTAAATTGCGCAATTTCAATTAATTTAATTAAATACTTTTCATAAATAACTGTTTGTATTATCTGCATTTTAATTATACTGTGAGTTTCATAATTTATTACTTTTTATGAAATTCAACATAGAAGATTAAGCTGAATATTTGCAATATATTTATGGGAAACAGTGGAGTATTTTAAATCCTTTATTCAAAGGGATGAAAATATCTTTTGATTTGAAGCAGGAAAAATTATGGCTAGCAAATTGCTAAAAGATATTTTTGGAGAAAAAATATCAAATAATACTCAATCATTTGTGTTTTTCAGTTTTTAAGTTGAAAATCTTTTGCTTTTATAAAACTGTATGCATTTTTTCCCCTAATTTCCCCTAATATTTTCTTGAGATCTACTTTAGTGAAATCATTGGCAATTAGAAATTGTTGGTTGATTGCGAAGGAAACAATAAAATTTAATGTAAAAATTGATTGCATTTTTTTTCTCTGATAATAAAAAAATGTTCAATTACTTAGTCAATTATTAATCCCGAGTAAATTTTGCACAAATAAATGCGAATAAAAAAATAATTCTTATTACGTAATTGGCAAATTGAAAAAAAAGAAGAAAAAAATTAAGTGATTTTGATGCCAAAAATAAGTCAAGTGTCTTTTTATTAATTTTAAATAACTAAATGCGTTTTTCAGTATGTTTTTTTGCTTTTTACTGAAAATATTCATAAAAAATTTCAATTATTCGCATTAATGAAAATTTGTTTTTATCAGGTATTTATTTACATTTATGCTTGTAATTTTATTTGCCAAAACGAAATATCATTGGAATGAGTTGAATGTGTGTGAGTCTGTAGTTAAATTTAATTATAAATATTTTTAATTTACAATATAGAAAATAAAATAAATATAGAGAGAAAATAACAATAATTTTAATAAATATTAAATAAACAAATCCGTGAAATTTATATTAAATATATTTTATATGTTTTTAATATTTTTAATATAAATAAATTTTATGCATGGGCAGTTCGTTACAAAATTTCATTTATTACATATAGACTAAAAAAAATTTTCAAAGGTATAAAGGCTTTAAACAAAATAGGTGAAAATAATTGAGTTTTAGTTTGGAGTTATTTTCGAAAACGGCTGAAAAAAGTTAAAAAGTCTAAGATTTTAAAATCAGATTTTTAGGGTTTTTAGGGTTTTCAAAATGCTATTTCATGTTTAAAAGGTTTAAAAAATACATAAGTATATCTTTCAAAACGCAAAAATATTTTAGAATCAGAAAAATAATCATTGTACCACTTTTTTGCAACAATTATTTTCGGTATGAACCCGTTATTTGGCAAGACCAAAACTGATCTATTTTTAAAGCCTCTATATCCCGGTTTTTGATTCAGTAAATTTATGCAAAATCTAGTTTTATTTTACTGATTGCATTTCCCTAGTATTCCCAAAGATTTACTCCAAGTTAGGTTGTAAAAACTAGGTGAATTCTAGCCCTAAATTAAAAATCTGTTATTAAATTTTCTTTTTAAATCTAGTCCGGCCCCTTAAAATTTGTAAGCGACATCTAAATCAGCTAATAATCACGACCTCTTAAGGTTTATTCAGACGTGAATGAAATATTAGTTTTATCTGAAATAACTTATTTATTGAGATAAAGCGATTGATAAAAAAATAATATTCGAAAAATAGAAAGAAAAGGGAGGGTGATTTTTTTTATTAATAATTTATCCTGGAGATTTTCAATTTCACACGTAATCCTTTGTATACTTTAGTAAAAGATAAACTCTTTCGTGGTTATCTAAGCGTAACAAGCAGTTTGTGAAAATATTTACATTTCGCATGGCCAAGGGAGAATAGAGAACTTTCTCATTGAACACGAGTTTCAAGTGGTTTATACCAGTGCGATTAGGGATGATCGTGCAGCTTGTCTTTCAATACGTCAGTTGCCTTGAGAGAAAGAAAACTTTTTCTACTATCGCAAAATGCAATTTTTCATATAATCAAAATTTTTTTAGCAAAAAGTTTTAAAACTCTTCAAAAGATTGCACTCGATAGATATTATACAAGGCTTTTGAATAGAGAATCTTTGGAATATATTAATTTTACTATGCGCTTCAATCAAAAAGGATAAGTAAAGAAAGATTTTTTTTTTTTTTTTTTTTTTTAATAAACGTTCCCTTTTTCTTTACATCTTGTATTTACATAGTTATAAAAACACCGTTTTATCTTTTTACATCAATGATTATAGAAATTTTAATTATTTGCTAAAAATAAATATAATTTGAGATTTAATTCTTTTTAATAAAATATTCATATTTTTGTTGTAAATACTAGATTTACAAGTTCCTGTAATTGGAAAATATTAAACTTTCATTTTAGTATTAAATATTTACCTAAGCTGCATTAAGTTATTACTTTGAATAAATAATTAGAAAAATTAAAGCACCAGCCGTGCTCAAATATTAAAAAAGCTTTTAGAACTCGTTACAATTGCTAAATTTTACTCCAAAAAAATTCTCCAGAATGAGCATTCACAAAGTAAATGAATTTTAAGGGCTGTACGCTTTGGAAATTTTCGCAGCGATGCAGAGATTTAAATAGAATCAATAATTAATTTAGCCGGAGGATGTTTTAAAAAAGCTGGTATTAAAAAAAGTTAAAAAAAATTAGTAACTGGAATAAAAAGTTTGAATGAGTAAGTAACCCATAAAATTTAGATAAGAAATAATTTTTGCCAAGGCCATAAATTTTTATTTACTTGTTATTTGTATTTGCATAATTGAATGTAGGGAAAAGTTTGAATGAAATTATTATAGTTTAACAAGTATAATAAACTAAATCATACTTGTGTTTTCTGAACAAAATAAAAGTTATTTATTGAATTACGTATAATAGTCTCGATGGTACACGGAATTAGTATTAAAATATTTGATGATTTTGAATATTCTAATGAAGCATGATGCAAGACAAAATTTGTTACTACATTTTAACTAAATTTATGTATAGATAGTAAAGTTTTGGGGTTTGAGGTTTTATCGATCGATGGGACGTTGAGCTGAAATTCAGGGGCTTTTTGAGAGCATTAACCGGCTGATTCTCTACCTAAGTGCTTTTCTCTCCTGTTTTATACGACTAGACTTACTTGCCCTTGACCATTGACGTTACTTTTTTTCCTCTGCTTTTTGTCATTCGTAACACTCTCGAAATAAATCTAGCGTAAAAAAATGTTTGACATATTTTTTTAAGGCTGATGCTTTTAGTCGCCATCGAGAGGCTCCTTTCATCTAACTGATTCAGCAAATTCAGTCTGAGATGTAAAAAGGAATAGTATAATCAAGAGCGAATGTTTTTGTGTACGTAAAAACTTATAATTTACTAAATGATAAATGCTATTCAAATTAATTATGATAAATGAATTTTCATTTATGTAAGTGATTCGTTTCAAACTGAATATATTACATTCCTATGCTAATTAATTAATAAAACTTTTATCCTTATGTATAATATGATATGTGTGCCTGACAAAAACTCAAATATTTATTAAAAATATACATGGAAAAACTTTTATTTTAATTACCGTATTAAGTAAACGCTACTTTTTACAAATAACGCCTTTTTCTAATTTAAATATATTTTACTGCAACGTGTATTCGAAAATTTCTGTATCGGCGTGTCGTCAACAAGCTCTACTCACCGAACGAAATGACATGAAAATTCTGTCAAAATATATAAACACAGCTTGAAGTTATATATTTTCCACTCAGTTAAAAATTCGATAAATATTTATACATTTTTCGTGAAAAAATCTCTAAAAAAATTCAGGAACATAATATTTAGATTCTTAATTTAAAATTAAAAATGCAACTCCATTTTGACTCCATGCAAAATTTTCAGGTGCCTGAGCAATGACAATTTAAAATATATTGGACAAAAAGCGAAATCTATTAAAATAATTTTAAAATTTTCAAGCCACAATTATTGATATACCAGTTTTTATGTAGCATATATTATTTCATGAACTGATAAATATTAATAATTTTTTAATTTAAATTAGTTAATGAAAGAAACCCTTTTACATTGAATTGTAATTTTATTTATTCAATTTGTTTTTATTTAATTAATTAATTAATTTTTCAACTGCACTCCTGACTTTTTTCGGAAATATTTTATTGGATTATAATCCAATAAAATTATTTGCAAAAATTTTTCTTAAGTAGATGAAAAAAATTTTATTTTATTTTTTTTTTAGCTAGCTTGTAGAAAATTTAAAAATGCAGGAAACCAACTTTTGCATGAAACAAAAAAATTATTTCATAATTATTAAATTGCTTTTCTAGAAATTAAATTATCACGGAGACAGCGAGGTTGTCAGTCCTTATTTGACAATTGGTAAAGAAAGAGTGTAACCAAAAACAGGAAATAACAAAGGATTTTATAAATGCAGAAGATATGCACTATTTTCATAAAGTTTTTTTTTTGGACATATAGTACCTCATTTTTTTCTGAGAAAATGCTAGTTTTAAAAATAGCATATGTACACGATTTCTTGAATCTGCACTGTAAAAAGTAACTTCCTTATATTAACAAAAAAATTGGAAAATATTCGAAAAATTAGTAAATTTTCAAAAAAATTGTAAACATTCAAAAAAAATCGTAAATATACTTAATTTAGTATATTATCGAAAAATTCGAGAATTTTCGATTTTTTTTGTGCATTTACGAAAAAAGTTGCAAATTCACAATTATTTTTCGTAAATTTACGACTATTTTTTGTAAATTTTCGAGAAAAAAAATTGTAATTATCAATTTTTCTTATGAATTCACAAAAAAAAAATCGAGAATTCTCGAATTTTTCGATAATATACTAAATTTAGTAAATTTACGTTTTTTTTCAAATATTTACAAATTTTTTCGAAAATTTTCTAATTTTTTTGTTAATATAAGAAAATTACTTTTTACAATGTGATACCTAACTTTTGAAAATATTAATCTCAAAATTTTTGCCGTCTAAAAATACAAGAAAAATCATTTTTTTTTTTTTTTGGACGTAGTACCTCATTTATGTCTATGAAAGTACTAGTTTTAAAAATACCGTTTATAGACAACACTGTAAAAAACAACTCCGGTGATTTTACGACAAAATTGGTAAATTTTCAAAAAAAATTGCAATTTTTCACCAAAGATCGGAAATTTACTAATATTTGTAAATTTGCGAAAAAATAGTAAATTAACGATTTATTTTTTCGTAAATTTTAATCGAAAATTTGCGACAAACATTTGTGAAATTACAAGCCATATTTTTTGTACCTAAAAACGCATTGCAAATCATTTAGAGTCATAAAATAATGTTTTTTTTATTTTACACCATGAGAAAAGTCGAATGCTTTTTTTTTCCTCGCTACATTTCTGTTAGTAAATAATTATTAATATTTTAAGAATAAAAAATGTTTTTAACTACGTAAAAAAGGGTAATCTGGACGAACAAGTTATTATAAGCAAAAACTGGATGAGTCAATTATAATTAAAATTATAAAAAAAATATGGCTTGTAATTTCACGACTGTTTGTCGCAAATTTTCAATTAAATTTTGCAATTTTTCTACAAAAATCGTAAAATTACGACATAGTTGTAAATTTACGATTTTGTCGAAAATTTACCAAAAAAGTAAATCATTTTATTTACTATTTTTTCGCAAATTTACAAATATTAGTAAATTTCCGATTTTTGTTGAAAAATTGCAAATTTTTTCGAAAATTTACTAAATTTAGTTGTTTTTTACAGTGAAGTTTTTAATCTGATACTTGGTTCTAATACTTAATTTCAATATTTTTTTCTCAAAATCATTGCCAACAAAAAGTAAGGTAACTGTAATTTTTTTTTATTTTTGGGCGTAGCACCTAATTTTTTTCAGAAATTCATTATCATTTACTTTTTAATTAAAAAATAGTGACAATTTTCGGCTCGTTATTTTTTCTGTCCAAAAATAAAATTATTTTTTATTATGATAATTCTATTCTCTTTTTTTGGATTTAATACCTCATTTTTTCTATGGGAGTTTAAATAGGGCAATATAAAGGAAAAGATAATTTTTAGTTTTTTTGTTATTATACTTTATTAGACGAAATAGACCATTAAGAATATTTTGTTATTGCTTGAGAAATCTTAGTGCCAATAATTTGGCAGCATTCTTTATAATTATAGAAGATCAACGATACAATGTAGAACTGCAAATTTACCCACTAAAAAACTTCCTATATATATATTATTTCATAAACTAGTTTAAATTTCTTACAATTGTATGACCGATTTCACTAAATTTACTTGGCAAAATTTTTTTTCAACATACATTTGCAGGAAAGTAAATTTATTACACATAACCTAAAAATAATACTTTTATTTCTTTTTTGGCAACAATGATTAATGAGACAGAGGGTTAATACTGGTATACAGGTAGCCCCCAAATATTTGGCACCACATGTGTAACCCCTTGAAATAAGTAAAAAAATTTTTCTGATTCTAGCGATATAAATTAATGGGTTTGGTCATATAAATTTTCCTACATGCTGACACAGGGTTTTTATGTAGCAGGAGTAAAAACGTGCCATGTGGAAAGATTTAATTTGTTTTTAATCCATTGCTCCTTTTCTACTAGAGTATATATCTTTAACATTGAGAAATATTTAAAGAAGCGTTAAGGAACATTTTTAATTAAAGGAGAAGCTTGAATTATAATAGAAGAAGAATATCTTGATAAAAGTTAGAGAAATATCTCTTTTTCTTTCCTTAAAATAATTCGCTAAGTACTATTATTATTATCATTATTATTATAATGGATATTGTTTAAAGAGTCGCTCATTAAACTTGTTAATGCTCTATGTTCATTTGGAATTTAATTTATATATTTTCATGTATCGCACTTTCTAATAAGGATAAGTATAGGGTTAAAAAAAAATTTAACGTTTTGCCATAAAAAAATAAAAATAAAGGTACTTACATGAGTGTTTATGTACACTACTGTATTTATTTAATGCTTCATGTACTTACTTTGACGCGGTGGATACTTGAGCTCGTTTTATATTTTGTACAATTAAAAAAAGAAAAAATAATAATAATTAGCACATTTTATGCTACTATTTTTGCTAGGTCAGTCTGGCAGAATTTTTTGCATTTTTTTTTTCAACGTAGCAACAAGCTGAATGTATGTTAGTAAGCTTTTCTTCGTTTTTTCTGTGTAACATAAAATTACATTTACTTTTTGTACGCTATAAAAAATATAGTCCTTAATCTTATTACTTTTTAAAGATTATAGAGTATCAATCGAGCACCAAAAAAAAAAAAAAAAGAATCAGTCTTTATACATATATTGATAGCTTGCTTCTATGTATAGGAAAAATTTTTTTCTCCTTTGTACATAGCTCTTTAACGATAACGATTCAGTGGAGCTTATTCTATATATACCTTATTTCAAGTATACGTTTAAAAGTAAATACTGAATGGACTTTTGAAATAGAAAAAAAAGATATACATCTATCTTTTTTTGCTTAAAGAACTTTCAAAAAGTAAAAAACGTTATAATGGCTTAAACACATTGAAAATCATGGGTAAAAATTGCTTCGTTTAAGGAGTATATGGACAGATCCAGTCCAATTTTAAATGTTCTCCGATTATTTTTCTTGGTCATTCAAGCATGGGTAATTAATTGAAAAGGAATTTCGAAAAAATATTAAACCAAGTATTAAATCATGTGAATAAAAAAGGAACTTTTAAGCTAATATAAAACATAAATTTTAATAATTCAAAGCGTGCATAGGAAAAATGGCATTTTTGCGAAAAGGAAATAAGCTTCTTTGAATTAATAATGTAGAGAGTCGAGAATATAAAGATTATAGCCATAAATTTTTTAATACTTTTACTACACTTGACACTTGTAAACGGGGAGTTCAAGTAATTTTAATGGTTCTCACATAAAAAAACTAACGGCAAATAAAAATCAATGTTTTATTTCTGTGTCTTAAATAGGATTAACAAAAATGGTAAGCTAAAGAAATAAAAATAAAGTAAAATAGTTTTTTTTTTTTATAACTTTTTACAAAAAGGTTAGATAGAGGCAATTTGCTTACTTAAAGAAAGGAAGAGCTTTTGTGCTCTTACTCTCGAGTATGTAAAAAAACCCAGCAATATCAGAATAAAGTATAAAAAATTTATACGAAAGAGATAAAGAGAGGATAGAAAAAAAAAAGAATAAAAAAAAGAGGTGATGAAAGGGTCGAGATCTCTCTCATTGGTGCTACACACAACAATGAAAAGGTAGAAACTCTTTAATTTCGAATCATTAAAATAATGCTACTGTAATTTTGACCGAGGTTATCAATTTGTCCTACAAATGACTGAAAATTTTAATTACAAGTTATAAAAGAAAATAAAATATTTAAAAAAGAGATTTATGATTTCTTCTTAAGTAAATACTCGATTCTAAGAGAAAATAGTCTAGTTTGACCAGCACAATGAGATAACCTTATCTATAAACCCAATCGCTTTCGGATTAATGTAAATATTGACAGAATTCGTTGGATTTTTTCTTTTTCAAGACAAACGAGGCCAGCAGTAAAAAAAATGAAAGCTCATGTGTGTCAAATAAGATAAGACATGGTCACAAAGTCTGCATGAGCTTTCAATGCAAGTCTTACATGTCACGGAAGACATACTTAGCATATAACCCTCTCTTTGTACTGACTTTGTGCGTATTAATTACGCTTGCGTAATTTGTATAAATAGATGTTGTTGTTTATTGTACGTTTGAGCATGTGCTTTTTAATAAAATAAACCTAAAAAAGCTCAAAGACATTTTTTCTTACTTCATTTTTTTTCTAAAGCTGAAAAAAACTTGCGAGTTATTTTCAATTATGTACGCTGGACAATTTTTTAAAAGAAACAGTACTCTTGAGAATTACAAAGAAATTATAAAAAAAACAATGTTAGTTACATTTAAGAGAATAAAACTTTTTATATTGTTGTAAGAAAAAGTTTAAATTAATGACGTTGCTGGACAATGACTTTTACTACTGTATAGAATTAAAAATTTCGCTAGGTGAATTCGTGACTTACACGAGTCTGTCCTGTTAAAAATAAGTGAAAATGAATTTAGAGTCTGCCAGGAGTATGTTTTTCACTTTTCTGTATATTGAAATACATAATTATTATCTGAAAAAGGTCTTGTGTAACGTTTCTTTATTTTCAGGATACATTTATGCAATTTAATTAAAGCCCTACACTAAAATTGCTATCAGTAAGTTTATATTAAGCAAGACAAGTTAGCGAACAGCTTGGCATAGAATACATGTTATGATTATTAAGATTACATAAGACGTACTTCAAGCTGTTGAAAAGTAACTTTACCAAAATACATTTGCAAAAAGTTATTAAAATCCTTGTAAAATTATTCCTAAAGTAAATAAAAGAATCTTGTTCTTTGCAATTGGGGATGCACCTGACATCAAAATTGGAACATGATTTTTTTTAATAAACACCGGGAACAGATCAGTTCAACTATACTGGTAAATTTATGTGTTCAATTTTAATCGTTTATGTTAATATGAAATTATTATATGTTGATAATAAATGTCCACAAAAAAAGAGGAAAATGATCAAAGCAATTAACATTAATCGCAATTGTCTGCATATAAATGTTTGCATAACAAGCAGAATTTATTTATATTCACATAGCAGTTTAGGAACAACATGCGGATCGATAACAATTATAATTTTCATGTACAGAATATTTATTAGACATTAAAATTTGACAAGCAATTAAAAATTCGTAAAATCAGTTCTCAAGAATTACTGGTCATAATAGTTAAAGTTTCTAATACGTATAAATTGAATAAGGCAGAAGGTTTGTTTACAATATGGCCAAGTATAATATAACCTGAGTAACGTGTGTAGAATAAAGATAAGCTTCGATATTTTCTTTCAACAGTTTATGCGTTTGAGAAAAAAGTTTCAGAGCCTCTAAAAGTTGTTGGAAAAGTTTTAAATTGAAAAAAAAATGTAATAATGTAATAATATAATAATCCAGTAGTTTAGGTAGTCAATAAGTCAGACTTGGAGTCTTAAGCAAGTTTAATTGGATATCTTAGAGAGAGTATGGAATAATAGTTTTAACTTTTACAATGTTGTTAGAATTTCTCTCTATGCCAATTAATCAAATGATGGTATAGAAATTCTAGCCACTTAGATATTATAACAACAGAGTGACTTTATGTTTATTAATTAATAAACTTCGAATAATAATAATAATAATAATATTAATTTTAAGTTTAAACCGAGGAAAAGAAAAATATCGTTAAATTTTATTAACTATAAAAAAGCTCGAAAGCTCTATGAATATAAAAGATTATATAAATTAGTTTTTTTTATAGTCTAGTTTTATAAATTTAATCATTAATCCGTTGATGAAAATTTACTAACTTATACACTAAAAATGAATAAGTTAAGAGAGATGATAGCTTATATTATGCTTTTATTAATAGGATAATGAAAAGGTTTTATGGAAAGAGCTGCCCTAAAGCCCTACAACGTCATGCTAAATTATTATCTGCTCGAATTAAATAAAAATATTTTTTTTACAAAAATTAAATTCAATTTTGTTTTTATTTTTCTGGGTACTTCAATTTAATCAAAATTTTTTTTTCATAGGTCAAGATATAAATTTTTTTAATATTATTTACCAATAATTAGATCAGTTGTTCCATTTATTATCCTTTGAGCAATAATTGGATTATTAACAAATTCTAAAAAAACTTTTTTTTTTTCTTCAAGAAATTCGATTGTACAATTAGTAAATCATTCTCCTACTTGAAAAAGTATATAAAAAATTTTTACCGAATTTTTTTATTCCATGTATATACTTACAACTTTTATGTTATTATACAAGTAGCTTTCGTACGTAAGTTAAATATTAAAATAAGCTTAAACTTTTATAGTTACTTAGAAGCAAAAAAAAAAAAAAAAAAAAATCTTACAATAAAAATTACATTTAAATATAATATTCTATTAAAAATTCTTTATGCACGAGGAATAAAAAATTTTCATTTTTATAGTCAAATATACAAGATAATTAAAATTGCACAGAGGTAAAAATACCGCATAGTTAAAACGTGTTTGGAATACGTAATTTTCGAAAAAACTAAAATCACACATATTCTAGCTGAACAAAAAGAATTTTCAATTAAAACATTTAACCTTTAAAATTATGTTATATAAGATTAAAGAAAATGTTTACGAGTACAAAAAGATTCTAACAAAAGTATTATCATTTAGTTTGTACTGAGAAAGAAAAGGTACGAGATTTTACTCCTAAGCATAGCACGTGCAATTCCAGAAGAGCTTTTCTCTCTACCTAGATAATCCGTGAGGTTTATACTACCTTGCCAATAATTTGAATCCGCAACAACGTTTCTGCCTGCATACCCAAATTATTATTATTATTATTATTATTACTGTAAATATTATAACCCAAATGAACTTTCTCCATATGAGATCTTGCAATCTAGAAAAACTAAAACGTTTCCATTTCAACTCATTCATGTTTCTTCTAGCGTTACACTCAACTTTATTTTTCATCATTTCATCATTTCATCGTTCATATCGATATAATTTCATCTTCGTTTTTTATTATTATTACGAACTATATTTCCACTCCAATATTAACAATCACTAAATACGTTGAATTGACATTTTCATTTTGATTTATTGCTTTATTGATTTTTTTCTCTATTTGTTACTTATTTGAGAAAAAAAAAAAATTATATAACTTTATATTTATTTTATTGACAAATTGATTTTGTCAGGAATATTAAAATTTATACATTTTAATAATTTGCTTGTTTAAATTATATTTCATTTATATTTCGAGATGACATAATAATAGTGACTAAATTAATTTTATAACTTAATTTATTTATATTTTCAATTATTGTGTCTTTCAATTATGATACTTTGTTTCTTTTCATTTCGTATAATTAATTAGCACATTGTTTTTAATTTCTTTTGCAATATTTGCAGTTTTTTGATAGTGTGATTGCTCATGTTCTTATTCGAAAAAAGATTAAAGTTATATTATACTTTTCAAATGTGTCAAGTTACTATCTGTTTAGCGAGTGTTACTCCAGTCAAAATACGGGTTTGCCTACACTTACGTTTGCGAATACGAGATTTGCTCTAGTATAGGTTTTTTGGGTCGCTGAAAACGAATTTCATGGATTTTTTAATGAATAATTAATATATCAACCCTAAATTACCGAAAATTACCCATTGATTAGCGACCCAAAAAAGCATTCGGACTTAGTCTGAACGCAGAAAGTTTGAATATAGCAAAAACGCTCCTTTTAGGGGTAGTTTTAGCTAATATAAGGGTGAAATATTAATTTTTCATTAAAAAAACCCATGAAATTCGTTTTCAGCGACCCAAAAAACCCTTCTGGACCTAATCTTGACGCGAAAAGTGCAGAAACAGCAAAAACGCCCCTTTTGGGGGTAGTTTTCGGTAATTTAGGGGTGATATATTAATTATTCATAAAAAAAATCCATGAAAATCGTTGTCAGCGACCCATGAAACTCTTGTGGACCAAATATGGCCGCAAAAAGTGCGAAGATAATTAAAACACCCCTTTTAGGGGGTAGTTTTAGCTAATTTAGGGGTTAAATATTTATGTTACCTTAAGAAATCATCAAGATTCTTAATTAACGACCCAAAAAAACCTTAAAAACCAATTCTTGGATTTATTGACTCAGAACGTAATAACATCAAAACTACCCCCTTTTGTTTGGGGATAGTTTTTTCAAAATCAAGGGTGCAGCGCAATTTTCTTTACCAAATGACCCCGATTTTCATGTTCAGCGACCCAAAAAACCTATACTAGAGCAAATCTCGTATTCGCAGCCGTTAGTGTAACCCCCCCCCCCCGTATTTTGACTGTAGTATGTGCATAAATTTCAAAATTAGGGTGTATTTTCACTGGCCAACATGAGATTTGCTCTACTATATGTTTTTTGGGTCACTGATTACGAAAACCGGGGTTATTTCCGGGTGATATTTTCGGAACACCTTTAAATTTGCAAAAACTACCCTGAAAGGGTTTTTTTTATATATATTAGCAAACTGAGTTTCTAGATTTAGCCAAAAATTGATCATAGAAGGTTTTTTGGGTAGCTGAACAAGAATTAGAGGTAGTTTTTTGTGAATAATTAATATTTTACCCATAAATTAGCAAAAATTACCCCTAAAAGGGGGTGTTTTTTCTATTTTCGCAATTTGAACGACCAGATTAGGTCCATATGGATTTTTTCGTTGTTAATCAAGTATTTGAGGTAGTTTTTTGTGAATAATTAATATTTCACCCTTAAATTAGCAAAAACAACCCCTGAAATGGGCGTTTTTGCTATTTTCGTACTTATATTGACGAAATTAAGTCCTAACGGGTCACTGATCAAGGATTTAGGGGATTTTCGTATTAAAAATTAATTTTACCCCAAAAAAAGCATTTAATTTAACATTTATTTTTCCTGAAAATTCCTAAAAAATGTTTTTGCTAATTTAAGGGTGAAATATTGATTACCTACAAAAAATTCTCCCAAATTCTTGATCAGCGACCTAAAAAACCTGTTAGGGCTTAATTTGGTCGCTCAAAGTGCGAAAATAGCAAAAACACCCTCCTTTAGGGGTAATTTTTACTAATTTAAGGGTAAAATATTAATTATTTATAAAAAATTCCCCCAAATTCTTGATTAGCATCCCAAAAAACCCATATGGATCTAATCTGTTAGCTCAAAGTGCGAGAATAGCAAAAACACCCCTTTTTAGAGGTAATTTTTGCTACACTGTAAAAAAAACTCCGGTGATTTTTCGACAAAATTGGTAAATTTACTAAAATTTAGTAAATTTTCGAAAAAATTCGCAATTTATCGAAAAAATTCGGAAATTTACTAATATTTGTAAATTTGCGAAAAAATAGTAAATTAACAATTTTTTTTTTCGTAAATTTTCGACAAAATCGTAAATTTACAACTGTGTCGTAATTTTACGATTTTTGTAGAAAAATTGCAAATTTTAATCGAAAATTTGCGACAAACAATTGTGAAATTACAAGTCCTATTTTTCGTACCCAAAAACGCATAGCAAACCATTTAGAGTCATAAAATAATGTTTTTTTATTTTATACCATACTTAAGTACGCTCCGTCATTTGAATTTCCGAATAAAGACATATACAGTTTGTTAGAGGAATGTCTCAGAAATTGAATGATATGGGCCATATAGTCGATAGTGATTGCCAGAGAAAAACTACTCAAGAACAAAAAAAAATTTTCTTTTGACAATGAAATTTAGCCAAGTTATCGTCAATTTACTATTTTACTGAAATTTTTCTTAAAAAAGACATTAAAAAATGTCTGTTTCTGAACTTAAAATATGCATTATTCCCTTGATTATTATGGTAAAATACTCATTTTTTTTTTTAAATCGTTTACTTTTTCCCTGAGTATTTACTTCTTCAAGAAAAGAATAATTTTTCACCACATTTCAACATTTAGGTCAAAAACCAATGAAAAACTGTGTTAAATAAATTTGGCTAATTACAGTTTTCAAAGGTTTCTGACCTAAAAATTAAAATTTTGTGAACAAAAATGATTTTTTTTTGAAGAAATGAATACCCAGGGAAAAATTAATCGATTTTTAAAAAAAAGTTATTATTTTACGATGAAAATCAAACAAGTCAGAAATAGGCATTTTTCAATATAAAACTTAGAGTAAAATCTTACATTGACGACAACTCGGCTAAATTTCATCGTAAAAAGAAAAGTTTTTTTTTCTTCTGGAGTAGTTTTTCCCTGGAAATCAGATTTTGTCATAATGTAATGAAGTTATCGCCTATTTTATTTTTCTTAAATTATTTTGGGTTGCTCAGATACGAAAAACACGGTTTTCGACATAAAAATGGCAAAATCTTTTTGGCATCCATCGCCGATTCCGTGATAACGTTTTTTTTTTGCATTCTATAGGTTGCAATCTATCAGAAAATCATGGTGGTAATCGTTACCTCTTAAATTTTTTTTTTTTCATTTTTAGTGCTCATAAAACGTATTTTTTCGTAGAAATGCACATAAATTAGGCATTATTTTTTTTTACTACTTAACTTGGATAAAAAACTGAAGAAAAAAAAAATTTGAAGGCGCATCGATATAACCCGTTTTTTCAGATAGTTTGAACCTTCAGAAAACGGAAACAAAAAGTGAACAAGAAATCGGCGATAGATGCCAAAAAGATTTTTCCACTTTTATGTCAAAAACTGCCTTTTTTCGTAACTGATTTTCGAAAATTTTTATTTCAGGGGTTTTTCGCGGTATTTTTAGGGATATTTGTTTGTGACAAGTTAAAAAAAAGTTCAAAACTAATACAAACAAGGATTTAGCATCAGTTTTTAACAATATTTTGACATTTATAAGCTTGAAAACCTGTATTTATTTTTTGCTTTTTTTCAAATTTTGTTTTATTACTTTTTCTTGCACCGTAGGCTTGTCTATTTTAATATTTTGTCTATTTTATTTTTATCTCATAAAATATATTTTTCCAAGCAAATAAAACTCCATTAATGATTATGGGCCCAAATATTTTTCATTTTTACACGTTTATTACCAATTTTTTCAATTTTATACAATACGTAATTTTTGACCGATTATGCATATTTTCAAGCTGTAGAATTAAATTAAAAAGGGAGTTCAATACATTTGGAACACCAAATTATAACAAATGGTTATGAATGAGTTTATTATGTTGAAAAAACATGCCGGCTACTCTCCGTTCATTCCAAAGGGCCATCTGAGCCTAGAAACGCAGGGCTCAATGAAATAGGGTTTTTTGGTAATTTTCAATGAGACGCTAAGACCTTACAAGTTAACTTAAACTCTTTTACTCTTTTCTTTGGTTGGTTTCATTTTTTTGGTGTAAATACCACTTTTCAAACGCCGTAAACCGTAATTTATTATCATTAATCCTCTCATCACTATAGCCAATTAACCAAATGGTCATTTTTGGTTAAAAATTACCTATTTTTAAATTGCTGCCAAATTTGTAATTTTTGACGAAAATGGGTTTTATAAGTCTCAAAATATTTCCACAAGCTTCAAATTTCCAAAAATTCTTTACTCTACTTTTTTGATTTATTTAATCATCAGATATATGATAATTAGAAGTCGGAGTCCCAATTATATATGAAGGTTACTTTGACGGCGAGATCTAGCGGCGAAATGTACGGCCGAAGACTATACGCGTCCAGTAAAATACTCAATATGAATTTCGTAAAAGGTGCCGCAATGAGCCTAATTAGGCATCATTATTGGACATTTATAAGCTCGTAAAAAAATTTTTAGCTTAATCGTATGTCAGAGATGGGAGATATTGGCCTCGGACCAAGCCTTATCTACAGCCCGTGTATATGCTTAGCGGACAAAAATAATTAAGCGAATTCTCAAATTTGGGAAGAGGTGCCGCAATGAGCCTAAGCAGGCATCATTGTTGGACTTTCCTAAGCCTGTAAAAAAATTTAATAAATGTCATTATATTAAAAATTGATGCTAAATCCTTGCTTGATATTAGTTTTGAACTTATTTTAACTTGTCATAAAAAAAAAATCCCTAAAAATACCGCGAAAAACCCCTGAAATAAAAATTTTCGAAAACTGGTTAGCTCAGTTACGAAAAAAGGCAGTTTTTGAGATAAAAGTGGAAAAATCTTTTTGGCACCTATCGCCGATTTTTTGTTCACGATTTTTTTCGGTTTTCTGAAGGTTCAAACTACCTGAAAACACGGGTTATATCGATGTGCCTTCAAATTTTTTTTTTAGTTATTTGTCCAAGTTAAGTAGTAAAAAAAAAATAATGCCTCATATACTAAAAATTATTATCAAAATTAATTTTTTTTTTTTAAAGTAAAAATGTCCCATTTAAATTATAATTGACTCATCCTGTTTTTACTTATAATAACTTGTTCGTCCAGATTATCCTTTTTTACGTAATTAAAAATATTTTTTATTCTTAAAATATTAATAATTATATACCTATTTGCTAAAAGAAATGTAGCGATTAATTAATTCATTAATATTCATCTTTTCTCATGGTATAAAATCAAAAAACATTATTTTATGACTCTAAATGGTTTGCTATGCGTTTTTGGGTACGAAAAATAGGACTTGTAATTTCACAATTGTTTGTCGCAAATTTTCGATTAAAATTTGCAATTTTTCTACAAAAATCGTAAAATTACGACACAGTTGTAAATTTACGATTTTGTCGAAAATTTACGAAAAAAAAATTGTTAATTTACTATTTTTTCGCAAATTTACAAATATTAGTAAATTTCCGATTTTTTTCGAAAAATTGCGAATTTTTTCGAAAATTTACTAAATTTTAGTAAATTTACCAATTTTGTCGAAAAATCACCGGAGTTGTTTTTTACAGTGTAATTTAAGGGTGAAGTATTAATTACTCACAAAAAACTACCTCAAATTCTTGTTCATTGACCCAAAAAACCTCCTAAGACCAATTCTTGGCGAAATCTAGAAACCCAGTTTGCTAATATATCAAAAAAAACCCCTTTTTGGGGGTAGTTTTTGCAAATTTTAGGGTGTTTCTAAAATATCTCCCGGAAATAACCCGGATTTTCGTGATTAGCGACCCAAAAAACATATAGTAGAGCAAATCTCATGTTGGCCAGTGAAGATACACCCCCCCCCCCCCTCGATTTGACTGGAGTATAAGTTAACTTGCAACCTGTAAAATAATAAATATTATGAAGAATAGACAAAGGTATTTGTTTCATTGTAATTTTTCATAAACTTACATTAGCTCCAAGACAGATAAACAATATCTTAGATGTAGTTATCTATTCTTAACTAAACTATATAATTTACTTCAAGAGCACTTAATCTAGCTAAATGTATATGCAATCTAAATTTGTATTTTTGTTTTTGAGTATATATGCATGTGTGTGATTTCATGCTTCCGTATCTGTGTAAGAAGAAATAGTCAACCTTTTAACAAACTTTGATTGAAGCTTAAATCAAAAACTTTTATAAGCAATTTTTTCAATTATAAATGTACTTAGTATTTTCATCTGTGTGGTGTGGTGCGCTGTCATCTTTGCAAAAAATTTAGTATTGAGTTGCTGGCATCATTTTATCTACAGCTTTAAAATATATTTTTTATATATATCAATAAAAAGAAAATATTTGTCTATATGTGTATGTGAACGTGTGCGTGTACGTGTGTGTGCGTGTGTGCGTGTGTGTTAAGGTTTTATTTTATTTGCGAATTAAATTCTTATTCATTTTTGGGTGTTTGATATAAAGTATTATAGTGTAAACAATGAATTTAAGGCCGGCACTTCCTTTACAAGGGAAAAAAAAAGGGATTTTGTAATAATTTTTTCGGGTAGAAATAATAATCACAGATACTTAAAATTTTTTTTAACTGAAAGGTAATTTATTTAAAAGTACATTTTTTTTTTTTTTTTTTTGAAAATTCAAAATGGCGGCCGTAGTAACTGCTCCCACGAAAGACCTTTTTTTTTGTGTACATTGTAGCTCCCGCCAGGATCAACCAATCATCACCAAAATTTATATATAAGTTTATAATAACATTTGCTTCGATATGAATGAAAGGGATTTTCAAAATAGGTTTTCAAAAAATTTTTATTAGCAAAAAAAAAAAAAAAATTTGACTTTTTTTTTCTAAAGTGAATAATTTTTTAAATAAGTAAAAATTAAAAATTTTGCCTCATTCATATCGATGCAAATGTTATTATAAACTTATATATAAATTTTGGTGATGATTGGTTGATCCTGGCGGGGGCTAGAATGTACACAAAAAAAAAGGTCTTTCGCGGGAGCAGATACTACGGCCGCCATTTTGAATTTTCAAAAAAAAAAAAAAAAAATGTACTTTTAAATAAATTACCTTTCAGTTAAAAAAAATTTTAAGTCTGTGATTATTTTTTCCACCCGAAAAAATTATTACAAAATCCCTTTTTTTTCCCTTGTAAAGGAAGTGCCGGCCTTAAGAATGAGTCTAAAACACTGAATTTATGATGTACTGTATAAGCAATTAATCTAGGTAAATTTAAAGTCAATCAAAATTTGTATTTGTGCTTTTGCGTGTGTATGCGTGAGTGATTTCATGCTTCCGTATTGTGTAATTATGTGTGATAATTTTATTTATTCATAAATTATATAGATTATTTATTTGATTTAGAGTTATGTAAGAATCTTGTAAATAACATTATTAGAAATTTTTGCGTGTGTAATGTAATGTGTGATGGAATAAACCAGGAAACTAAAAATGATTGTAAAACGCTGAATGTTTGACTTACTGTAGGAGCAATTAATCTAGGTAAATGTAAATGCAATCAAATTTTGTGCTTTTATCTGTATTGTGACCGGCTTTTAACTAACGGGAGAATAATGTTGTGTGGAATTGTGTGGATGCTGTAGAAATAAGAACGCTTGATATAATAACAATAATAATAATATATATAACGTCTTTATTCCTTAATAGTACATTTTTAACCAAGGGAGTAAAAAAAAAGAATGGCCCAGATCGCACGGTAATTAGCATCCGAGGCGAAGCCGAGAACGCGTTTTTTTCGATTTCGTTGCGCGACGAAAAAAGTGTTTTCGGCCCGCTAGGAAGAAAAACTGTATAATGTATGTGGGCGTTATGCCCTTGTGAAAGCTACATGACGACTGACTGAGCGCTTGACTATGAGTGTGTAATGTATAGATATTGTTTAGGGACTATGGCCCATGCGTGAGATCATGTGAGATTGAACAAATGCTTACCTTGAATTTCTCTATAATTAGGGAAAAGGAGAAATTCAAATAAATTAATTATAAATTTGATTTTATTAATTATTATCTTTAATTTAATAAAATTGCTCGTTGAGCGCTACAACATTTTCTAGTAAATATCGAAACTAATTTAACACATAAGAAGTATATTATTTACAGAAATTACTTAAATTCTAGGAAAAACCGGAATACATAAATTTAGAGGCAAATATTAGAATATGAAAATTCTACGGCGTCTTTCCGCATAAGCAATTATAATTATTAAAAAATACAAAGTACCGTATAATTATAAAGAAAAAGACTAAAAATTGCCTAACTAAAACCCAAGAGCACACTTACCTTATACATGTTCTTGTAGATGAACTCTGGAGAATAACAAAATGAACAATAATTCTTCTTTATAAAGTTCAATTATCCAAATAGTAAGGTCCAGAATTTTATATCCAGATTTCACACAAATATATATATAGTCCAGTACTTTATATAAAGTACTGGAAGTGACAGTGTGCTTTCCGTACGAAAACTGGTGTAATAATCCCCTTATAAATATAAGAAATTAATATTTCTATTAGCAAAAAATCACTGAATTTATGCAAACCAAACTTGCCTTAAGAAAAATCACCAAAACAAAACAAAATTTCCAAAATTTAATTAAAGAAACGAAAGAGATATGTACGTCTGTACTCTGTGATGACTACCATCAGTCTAATAGACGCTGACCAGCTAGAAAATTTTTCTACTTTTTCCGGCTTCTTCTTGGGTCCTGATTGGCTGTGCGCATTTTGATAATCTAATTTTTTGAGTGGTCCAGAAAAAGGCGCAAATTTACGTTTATTTAAATTTTTAATTTTAAATATATTCTAATAACTAGAAATTTATAGTTTTTATTTTAAATTAAATTAAGAAAGTATATTTTATTTATTTTTTGCTGCCACAAGAAATCCATCCTGTGACAGCATATACGTGTGTGATTTCAATAAAGAAATATTTTAGCAAATTTGGATTAAAGCAAAAATCAAAAACTTTTATAAGCAATTTTTTATGTAAAAATGTACTAGAATTTTCATCTGTGTGATCAGTTTGACAGAGAGACTATGATTGAGTTGTCAAGTTTACATTATTCAACATGAAGTGTAATTTATATATATATGAGCAATTATTTTAAAATTGATACTTAATTCGAGTCTGGAATCGTAAATTTTTTTTTTGAGGGCACATCGATATGACCCGTGTTTTCAGATAGTTTGAACCTTCAGAAGACCGAAAAAAATCGTGAACAAGAAATCGGCGATAGGTGCCAAAAAGATTTTTTCACTTTTATGTCAAAAAACGTGTTTTTCGTATCTGAGCTACCCAAAATTTTCAAAATAACTTTTTAGGTAAAAAAACGTTTTTAAAATAGATAAAAAAAATCTGATTGCCAGGGAAAAACCACTCCAGAAGAAAAAAAAACTTATCTTTTTCGGATGAAATTTAGCCAAGTTATCGTCAATTTAAGATTTTGCTCAAATTCGTCTTAAAAAAGATTGAAATTTTATTGAAAAAAGCCTGTTTCTGAACCTTAAACATGCATTATTCGCTTGATTTTCATCGTAAAATAATAATTTTTTTTTTTAAAGCGATTAATTTTTTCCTGGCAATTCATTTCTCTAAGAAAAAAATTATTTTTATTGACCAAATTTCAATTTTTAGGTCAAAAGCCTTTGAAAACTGTAAGTAGCAAGATTTACTTAACACAGTTTTTGATCTAAAAATTAAAATTTTGTCAATAAAAATAATTTTTTTCTTAGAGAAATGAATAGCCAGGAAAAAATTAATCGATTTAAAAAAAAAATTATTATTTTACGATGAAAATCAAGCGAATAATGCATGTTTAAGGTTCAGAAACAGGCTTTTTTCAATAAAATTTCAATCTTTTTTAAGACGAATTTGAGCAAAATCTTAAATTGACGGTAACTTGGCTAAATTTCATCCGAAAAAGATAAGTTTTTTTTTCTTCTGGAGTGGTTTTTCCCTGGCAATCAGATTTTCTTATCTATTTTAAAAACGTTTTTCTACCTAAAAAGTTATTTTGAAAATTTTGGGTAACTCAGATACGAAAAACACGTTTTTTGACATATAAGTGAAAAAATCTTTTTGGCACCTATCGCCGATTTCTTGTTCACGATTTTTTTCGGTTTTCTGAAGGTTCAAACTATCTGAAAACACGGGTCATATCGATGTGCCCTCAAAAAAAAAATTTACGATTCCAGGCTCGAATTAAGTATCAATTTTAAAATAATTGCTCATATGTATAAATCAATTTTATGTAACATTGTGTGACAATTGTATGTATTCATGAACTATGTATCTTATTTATTTGATTTATATATTGATGCATGAGTGTAAAAATTTTATGTTTAATTTTTTTTTTTAAATAAAATTATTAAAAATATTTGGTTGTGTGTCAGATTAATTGAAATAAATCACCTTTTAATTGTATTTGCCGAATATTTATTTTACATATTGATTGAAAAAAATGAGTTATACGTAATTTTTAATAAATTTGAAAGCTTTAAGAATGAGGTGAGATTGCTTTGTGTGATCTAGGTCAGAAAATTAGGGATAGATAGTTGTATAAGGATAAGTAGGTAATGTTTTTAATATTTGGAGAAAAGTGATGAAAATTGAAGAAACTCGCTTGGGTTATGAAAATACTATACTAAGAGGCTTTAAAAAGGATGAAAAGTTTTATGGAAAAGAATCGGTAGAAAAGCAATGGGGTGTTGAAAAGGGATGCATAATAAATTTGAATAATCTCTTGGAATGAATATATTAGTTTTATTACGAAATTTAAGTTTCTATTATTATTTTTCTAAAAGATTTACTTATTAATTTAGTATATTTAAATATAAAAGTTACTTATTCATACAAATGTTTATTATATGCATATAAATATAAGTTTTATCATTATTATCAAATGAATACATGAATATATAAAATTTTGTACCTCTACGTATATTTACAAAGCCTCGTAAAATTAGCGTTAAAAGTAAATATAATATAAGCGAGTGAAGAGCAATAATAGAAAAGTTAAAAGTGGCATATAAGAGACAAAACTTTGACATTTCGTTTTAAATCAAGTTTTCTGTAGTTGTTTAGCTCCGTAAATTTTCAAAACTTTTAAAAAGTTATTCAAATTTTCCTTTTAAAAGTCATTAAAAAATAAAAAAAACGTCAACTGATTTTCTTAAATAAAAACAAATAGTACTTGCTAATTGTTATATCGCATAAATGGATGTAGGCAGAGAGAGAGCTTGGAGTAGTTGAAGCTAAAACCATTCAAATGATATTGTATATATTAACATCGACAACATCGAGTTTGCAAATTATTTCTCTATAAACTGTGTTGTGTCGCTGTACTTTAGTTCAGAAAATTTAACTGTTATTTACAGAAAACAGATACTGACAACACATTCATTTTCACAATACACAGCAAACTACTTGCTACTTACTTTTCCTATGCAAACACATTTAAATGTTCGCTCTCTCCTTATCTACATAAGAAATGTATACACGCGTTATTTACATTTTTGGTACTTGAATGCGCCTGTGCTAAAAAATGTCATCCAAGAAAAACGTCTTCGTTTTTTTCTTCTACATCATCATGCAGCAGCAACAATAACACAAAAAATACTTGCATTTCGTATTTATTATACACAGAGAATTTTCTAAAATACGATCCAAACACCTACACATTTATGCACGTCTAGTCTGTGTACACATGCAAATTTTCGAATATTCACTTGCGAGTAACATTAGAGGCGTTGGCAAACAAAACCGCATCTCTTCAATGCAAATGCCCTTTCTCATCTCTCTATAAGTAAAAAAGGTTTTAAAAAGTACTGCTGCATTTTTTCACACCTTTACTACACAACTAAAATTAAGGTCACGCTTGGCCACTTAAGCGCCGCAACTTTTTTTTTTCTTTTTCAAGTTTGTTTACATACTGAATTTTCCTAAAGCTCTAAAAAAGCATAATTTTGTATACTGAAGGACGCTCGCCAAAAAATAAAGGGGCTTTCCTTAGATTTTAATAATAAACGAAGTGTAATTTTATTCAATTTTAAAAATGACGTTATATAATAATTAAAATAAAATTTGATAAAGGAAAAAAATGATAGCTTCTTTTATATACAGAAGGCGTCGCGTCATCGGATCAGGAGATTCAATTTACCAAAGATAAAATCTCCCGTTTTTTTTCTAAAGAAATGAGAAAGGACTTTACTTGTGGGAAGAAGTAGAAAAAAAAAGCTTTTTTGTATGTACCCTTTTATTTTTTATCTATTTATTTATCTTCTTGTGTTAAAGTTTATTCTGATATTAGGCTCTTTTGATGATGCAGAGTCTAGTAGAGAAAAAAGTATCACGTTTAAATGATTATACCGACGTTTATTTTCTTTTTTATAATTTAACTATGTAAAAAAGGTGTTGAAAATCTCAAACTTTTTTCCCCAAGTATAAATAAAAGCTTTTCGGAAAGGAAAAAAAAAACAAATGTTAAAAAATTTAAATGAAACGAAAACACTCACTTATTATAATAATCCATCTAAACACATGTTAAAAAAGAAGAGATGAAGAGCTTATAAAAGTAAATTATGGAATAATCTTTTTTTTATGTGTTATCGTAGGTTAATTTAATTTTCAATTTTTTATTTCAAATAAAGTAAAAAAGGTTTAATCATTTAAAAAAATATAAATTAAGGTGGAAAAAAAATTTTAAGAGAATTTCATTGATTTTTGCTTTTTGTATTAAACTTTTACTTATTCTTTAGCAAGATTATTTTTTATCACTACACTGCAAACTTACTGTCATTGAAATTTCGAATAAAGCTATTTATCCTAGAGTACCTCGTTGAATTATAAACATATTCTTAAAATTAAAATTCCAAGCATAGGAGCACAACAGTATTTTACGTAAACAAATTTTGAAATATATAAAAAAGTAGCAACAAAGCTTGTTCTTTTTAAAATGAAAATCTAGTGCAGCGAATATTTTATTTAAATGAAAAATGAAAAAAATTTAATTTACATATGTGAGAATTAGTGAGCAGAAATATAAAATAAAAATATTTTTTATTATTTAAATTAATGTAAATTGAAATTTCAGCTTTGCAGATTTTTAAGTGAAAATGTAATTTCAGGATATTATTATCTCTCGGTAGTAAGATTTGTGGACAGATTTGTCGATAAGTTCATTATATTCTGACACAATCAATACCCGATACAATAACAGTATCTGTTAATTTACATTTCAAAGCATCGTTTATCTATCAATGAAACGATTGATTTTATTAATTTTGCACCTTCAAGTACTGTCTAATATCTTGTCGAAAATTCTTATTTTAAGATATTGGTATTGAATTGTGAAAAGGCAAAAACGTCAATATGCTTTTCTTTGATGTATCATATTTCCTGGAATATTTAATTAATTTTACCTGTATACAATATTTCCTACTAACAATATTTCCTATAAAATCTGTGTAAAGCAAATATTGGTTCCTCATAGAGGAACCTTTGTGATAGATGAAATTTTGATTTTTGATTTTTTGGCATATAAGCACGTTTTGGGACCCTAGGAAGCTAAAAAACCGGTTTTTAAAAAAAGTCTGTATGTGTGTGTGTGTGTGTGTGTGTGTGTGTGTGTGTGTGTATGTATGTAACCGGTGAAATTTCACAACCATTATGGAATTAAGACCTAATTTTTTTTTCAAAAATTTTTTTATCAAAAAATCTCAAACTACTTTTTTTTTTTTTTAATTTGGATGTAATACCTCATTTATTTCCATGAAAGTACTTATATTTGAAAGTACGATTTTTACTCGATATCTCAAATCTGATAATTAATTTTTTGAAAATTTTTTTCCCAAAATTTTTTTCACAAAAAAATACAAAGAATACCAAAATTTTTTTTTGTTCGGACGTAGTACCTAATTAATTTCTATGAGAGTACTAGTTTTAGAAAGCTTATTCATAGTAATTTTTTGAATCTGATACCGAATTTTTTCAAAATTTTTTTCTCAATATTAATAAAACAAAAAAATTAAAAAATCTGTAATATTGTTTTTTTTTTAAGTGTAATACCTAGTTTATTGAAATTTTTTTCTAAAAATTTGTTAAATAAAAAACATTAAATCACAGCAACATTTTTTTTCTTTTAAAATACGGTATTTAACTTTTTTTTATGAAATACTGATATCTCAAATTATAATTTTTATTAGATAAAATAAACCATTATAAATATTTTGCTATTGTTAATGAGGAACCATAGTGCCAATCACTTGGCAGCGTTTTTTTTTTTTTTGATTGATTGATTAAATTTTTATTTATACAAAATAATTGAAATACACGATATATCTTCTGTAAGTAATTAAAAATGAGACAACTAATATAAAAAATAAATAATTAAAATCAGATTCTTGAAAAATTTCTGAAAATTAATTATATCAAAGAGTAAAATGTCCATAAAATTGAAGAAAATTAAAGTACACAAGGCGAAAATTTGTAACCTCAAGAAACTTTTCTTCGCAAAAGCTAATTTAGACGCAGTGTGAAATTTATGCTGCAGTCATAAAAATCTCCAACAGAGTCTTTTTAATGAAACCCCCTGGCTTTTATTTAGCCTCCGATTAGTTTATTTTAGATAAAATAAAAATAACATTTTCCATTCATCTTCTCGGATTTGAATTTTTCGGGTCAATATGTACGTGTAGAAGGAGGAGGCGTATCGCATGTGCCACAAGATCTGAATACTGATTTTATATTCCATTGGAAATATATTTTACTTTTGAATAAAAGACATTTGCATTTTGATGGACCCGGAGAAAAGAGTGCATTTGACGTGGCCCGTGCATTAAACTTTTCTCTGCAATGGCTAAACCTATGCATCGAAATGGAATATTTTACTTTTTTATCATTTGTAATGCTTCCGAAATTCAATGCCATAACGTAGGAACTTTTCTATCAATTATTGTTCCTCCTTTTCTTCAAGACGTGAAAATCAACAGTAACAAATTAGTATGCATCAGTTCTCATTATACGCAATTTCATTTAGCCTAGTTTCTTTTTTGAAATTTAAGCAAATTATTAATTGCTGAGTTTTGAAATACATCGTATTAGAAAATAACCGTAATTTATTGACCTGACTTTCCAAGATAACTAAATTGATTTTTTTCCCGTAAACTAATTTATAATTTTAATTAATAACATTCAGTGATAAATTAAACATTTTTTAATATTAAAAGGAACATTTATTAGGTTTACGATTAATTAGAAGCAGAGAATATTAAAAAATGTAATAAGCGGTGGGTTTAAAGACAAATAAATTTACTGGAAAGAATATAACAGTTATGACCACCAGCTGTGGACAGAAATTAAGGCTGGGAATTCTAATGTACAATTATTTTTTACGATTTCATTTAGTTTTTACCGTGCGTAGTTTTGGTTAAATTATCAATAAAGCGCATTTCCACGTATTTCAGTTGAGTTATCGAGTATTCATAAACGTTATAATAAGATCAAGCACAGAAATTCATTATTCTTCTTAGATGCTTTTATAACAATAATAAATCTTCATTAAAAAAGATTTCTTCAAAAACTCTGCATGAAATAAATGTATTTTATTTTATTTATTTTTCAACTCTTGTACAAACAGCTCATGATTAACTCGAAGAAGTACTTTATTTGAATAAAAATCAGTAATTTTTCATGAATTTATCTTTTGAATAAAAGTTTATGTCATAATTAGAAAAACGTTATATCTTTATTGTGTTTACCAAGCTTTTCAGAGTCTTAAGTTAAGACAGACTTCTGTCTAGGCGAATTCAACGGAGCTGTCTCATCAATCCTCATCAAGAGTTGCTTTTTTAATGAGCGTATTTTTATTTCCATACATATTTATGAAATAAACGTCAGAAAAATGCATAGGAAAATTTTATGAGCAAAGTCAACAGGCTTCTTCCGCACACGCGGTTCGATCAATTCCCTCGAGCAGTAACTCAAAGTATAATGTCACATTTGTAAATGACTGACGCTTTTTGATTTCGACGAATCTCGCGGAGTCTAGCTCGTTATTTTCGTACGTATATCCGTATAAGCCTCGGGATTTTTTTCAAATGGGCTAATCCGCTCTCGTCGATAATGCTATATATCCGGTTTCGTCATTTCTCTTTTCATTCTCGATTAATAGTCGATTTTTCTTTTGTAAATTATGCCTCGGCTGAAAATGGAAGCTCATTAATCTAATTTTTCCATAAAGTATTCAAAACTCTTTTTCGAAGGACTTTTGTCTAGTTTTCTAGAAAACGAATGTAATTTGTCGATAGCGATAACCTCCAGAAAGAGAGAAAGACGGAGAGAGCTTTTATGAACTCATTTGCTGAGCAAGCAACATTAACTATATCAGAGAGAAGGTTTGTAAAAGAGAGAACTTCATGAGAACTTCTCCATTTATCACGTAAGTTTAGAATGTTAAATGTTTGAAATTTCAAAACTATCGAACCGTATGAAAATTATAAGCCGTTGAATTCATGTATAGTCTTATTAAGAGAAAATATTAGAGAAAAAAATTATACTTTTTATATACTTTGGTCACGTTATTTTTTTATGAAAAGAAACATTACAATAAATCTTTAATCAAATTATAATATGGACAATTTAATTCCTCGACGTTTATTCTGATTTTAAATTACACTCATATTTCTTCTTTAGAAAATAAAGTCGTTAATTAAATTATATTTAACAATTTTTTTTTTTCAACTCTTGTGAAAATATCCTTGAAACTTTTTACTCGCTTGTTTGTTTGAAACTTGAATTCAAAAATTAAAATTTCTTAAAATTGGGACTTAATATGACTTTTTCAAATTTCGCCATTAAAAATCTTATAATAAATGTAAAAATTACTAAATACATTTTAAAATAATTGAAAATGAAAAATTAATATTGAATACGTAACTAAAACATAATCCATAAAAAAACTTTGTAAATAAAAAATTAAGGAAATTTTAGAAAAATTTATCTTCATGATGTAACCAAGGTTAATTCAACTGTTAAAGTCAAATGTTAATAATAAAAATAATAATGATTCTAGCAAAAATGTGAATAAAACTTAAATTATGTGCTTGTGATAATACCCTTTGGACAACTGCTTAAGTAGCAACATTCTTTTAAATAAAGTTATAGTTTTTGTGCTACTAAATTATTTAGTTACATTATTTTTACATCACCAATTCCTATTATTGATTGTTAGAATATTTTTAAAAACTTTTGTTTGTCCCCAAATTGCAAATTTTAATATATATGATATTTTAAATTAAATACACAAAATTGTGAAAAATTTTAATTTTTTTTCCATCTATTTTACAATTTATTTTACACATAACGACTACGCGTTTCGGGAATAAATTCCCATCATCAGGTCATTCACTGATCTCAATTAATTATTGAGAAGTCATATTAAAAATATATAAAAACTAAATTTAATTATTTATTTAGTACGAGCTTGCCGTGTTGATGCTCGTGTAAGACTGAAATATTTCTTTATTATTTATATTTGTTTACAGTTTATGTATATAGTTTATTGAACTTATAATATTTAAATTTGGCTATTTTCAATTATTCTATCAAACAGTAAATTAATTTTATAAATTAATTTAACCTTTAATAATTTATTTTAATCACTTTTTGTTTGTTTATATATCTCATACTCTTCTAATGTATCCAAGTATTTACCTTTATTGCAATAATGAATTGGTGTTAAATTTGTGTGTATGTCACTAGAAGATTAGAAGAAGAATATTAGAATACTTGGCTTATGAGGAATTTGAACCAATTCAAATGGTTTTATGCGAATAAAACCAAAAAACCTAAAAATCCAAAAATTTTCAATATCACTTAAATCCGTTTATATCAGCTTTTTTGAGCTCACCAACCCCTTGAAGGATATAAATATAAATTTTTAACTGTTCCAAACCTTTTCAAGTCCAAAAAAACAAGAAATTTGAAAAATCAAAAAATCCACCATTTTCCATATACTATCGGTTTGAAAAAGATGCGAACCTCGAGTTTTTTATTAATATTTTCCCCAAAAATAAAGATAATTTAATGAAATAAAATTTTTCTAAAAATTTAACCATATTTTTATTCGAATCTCAAAGGAATTTAACGTAAATATTCTAGAAGTGATTTTATTGCAAAAACAAATAAAAAAACGAGAATTTTAAGAATTTTTTTTTCGCTCCATGACTTTAGACCCAAAAAAAGAATTGAAGGAATCATCCGATTTTGACAAAAATTTAACCAGTGATAAATACACCTTTCTTGTGCATGATACAATTTTGAAAATTTAAATATTTCAATTCGCAAATTTTTTATGGGCTTCAGAAGAAGAGGCCTTCATCTCATCAACAAATTGTCGTATCGGCTTCGTTTTTTTTTTAATCGATAGCTTACTGTTTGTAGATTAAAAATATATATTTTGTTAATGTAGCGAATTATCGATTTCTGAGCAATAACGATTCTAAAATACGGACAGGTGCATTCTATTCATCTATTGTTTTTCACTGTTTTAACCCGTTTTCATGAATAATTAAAGAAAAATAATATTCTTCGCCTCTCATTATTCTTAATTTGTTCGTTCATGCTACAACATCTGGTATGAGAAATAAAAATTAATTTGAAAATTTTTAAAAAAATTGCAATTTTCAATTACCGTATGAAATGTGCCGATTAATCTGCCTAAAAAGAACTTTGAATCGCAAAAATCCGCCAAAAAATGGTCAATGTAGAGGGTTAAAATCAAAAGGGTAAAATTTTTTGTTTTGCTTATATCAACGTCGGTTTTTGATCGATTTTTACGATTCAAATTGCTAATTAATCAGTTTTTTTAATAGAGAAAATTAGCAAATGGAAAATAAAAATCTTTGAGCAATTAGCAAAAATGAAAAGAAAAATTTTGAGACCGGATAGACAAAAGAGATATCTCGCTGCGAAACAGTTAAGGTTGGAAAGATATATTTTTTTGGGTCTCACCCTGGTCTCAGCGGGATAAATTAAAATTTTTTTTATGTATACGATCTCAAAATTTTTCTTTTCATTTTTGCTAATTGCTCAAAGATTTTCATTTTCCATTTGCCAATTTTCTCTATTAAAAAAACTGATTAATTAGCAATTTGAATCGTAAAAATCGGTCAAAAACCGACGTTGATATAAGCAAAACAAAAAATTTTACCCTTCTGATTTTAACCCTCTACATTGACCATTTTTTGGCGGATTTTTGCGATTCAAAGTTCTTTTTAGGCAGATTAATCGGCACATTTCATACGGTAATTGAAAATTGCAATTTTTTTAAAAATTTTCAAATTAATTTTTATTTCTCATACCAGATGTTGTAGCATGAACGAACAAATTAAGAATAATGAGAGGCGAAGAATATTATTTTTCTTTAATTATTCATGAATACGGGTTAAAACAGTGAAAAACAATAGATGAATAGAATGCACCTGTCCGTATTTTAGAATCGTTATTGCTCAGAAATCGATAATTCGCTACATTAACAAAATATATATTTTTAATCTACAAACAGTAAGCTATCGATTAAAAAAAAAACGAAGCCGATACGACAATTTGTTGATGAGATGAAGGCCTCTTCTTCTGAAGCCCATAAAAAATTTGCGAATTGAAATATTTAAATTTTCAAAATTGTATCATGCACAAGAAAGGTGTATTTATCACTGGTTAAATTTTTGTCAAAATCGGATGATTCCTTCAATTCTTTTTTTGGGTCTAAAGTCATGGAGCGAAAAAAAAATTCTTAAAATTCGCGTTTTTTTATTTGTTTTTGCAATAAAATCACTTCTAGAATATTTACGTTAAATTCCTTTGAGATTCGAATAAAAATATGGTTAAATTTTTAGACAAATTTTATTTCATTAAATTATCTTTATTTTTGGGGAAGATATTAATAAAAAACTTGAGGTTCGCATCTTTTTCAAACCGATAGTATAACCCTTATATCATCATTTAATGACAGAAGAGGACGCGAATTTAAATCTTTTATAACTTTATCCATTTTTTAGGGACAATCTTTTGAGAGTAGGTGGTCGTTTATGCCATGCATTAATAGGTTTCGAAGAAATGCATCCTTTCATACTTCCTTACACATCAAATTTGTCCGTATTGGTTACTCGTTATGTTCACTGTATTCAGACTATTTATGGTGGCATTAAACTCACACTTTCCACTATAAGACAACAATATTGAATTGTTAATGAACGCAATATAGGTATCAAGAAATAGCACAACGTTTATCAGATATAGAGAAAGTGCTCTGTATCAAAAAATGGGTAATTTACCAGCTGTCAGGTTTCATACAAATAATGATGCACTGATTTACTTATTCAGGGATCGACTATGCAGGACCTTTTAACATCAAAGCTTTCAAATTTAGAGTTATAAAACATATAAAGCATATATAGCTATTTTTGTATGTCTCGTTACCAAAGCTGTACATATAGAATTAGTAGAAAGTTATAATAGTTCAGATTTTTTGGCTGCTTTTAGACGGTTTCTCAGTTAGAGGTGAATGTCGAGAAATTTATACTGATAACGGTACAACTTTTGTTGGAGCTTCCCAAGAAATTTCTGACCTATTTACAAAAGGTTATGATCATTTAAAAGAAATTATTTATACTTTAAAGTTTGAAAATGTAAAATGGCATTTTATTCCGTCCTCTGCTCCAAATTTTCGTGGCATATGGAAAGCCGCCGTTAAATCAGCTAAACTTTATTTAAAAAAGGTATTAGGGAAACAAGTCCTTACACTTTGTCATTTTTACACTCTCTTAAAACAGGTAGAAGCCTACTTGAATTCGCGCCCTCTTCTGCCATTAAATGATGATATTAGTTACTTAGAGATATTGTCTCCTTTCCAATTAATTGTAAAATCAAAAAAATCCGGCTCGAAGGACCAGAATGAGATTAGAGTTGTGGACTGTATTTTATAACTAATTAAATCAATAATAGGAATTGGTGGTGTAAAAATAATGTAACTAATTAATTTAGTAGCACAAAAACTACTTATAAGCAGTTGTCCTAAGACTGGCGTTGTGCGCAGCTTTACAAGGCACGCGCTTACTTATACACACACGCGCGCATACATATAACTATTATTATATTCGCGTTAACATAAAATATTATAAATATTAAAGTGTATTCTTTAACACTTAGAATTTCGCAAAATTTTCAAAATAAGATTTTTTAAATCCTAAAATTTCAATTTCTACGTATAAAGCAGCTTTTAACCTTATATTATAATGATCTAAACTATTTATATTTTAATTATGAGTTCAGTGTGTGAAAAGATCACATTAAAACTCCATATATTGCAGCATTAAAATCATTTAACTCCCTACCTAGGATTGCTAAAAATTTTAACACCAATACCCCTAAAGCTTCAAAAAAAGTTTTGGATTTCTCTCTAAGTATTAATGTATTTTCTATTGATACATTGTAATTTTATAATTATTTTACTCATCTAAGTACTTTTCTTTGTATAACTTTAAATTTTATACCCTTTTATATATTGTAAATTTTAATTCATATTGAGTATTTAATTGTAATTAAATGTAATTTTATTAACTGTAAGTATTATTTAATTTTAATACTATCTTCTGCACAGAAAGTTTTTAGCTGACTCTGGGTTGTTCAACTTGTAATATAATGTAATATATTGTATTTTGTATACTTTGTTTTAAGCTGATTAATTGTAAAATAGTTGAATAAATAAATTAATAAATAAATAAATAAATATGGATCCATCCTAGTGGATCATACGTAGTTTTGGTCGCTAAAACCGGTTCTGAAGTTTTCATTCATTTTCCGATGTTGAGTTTTGAATAATTAACTCTATATCGCCCAAAATAACCAAAAACAATACGATTTTTTTAGCAACCAAAAATACGTATGATTTACTGGGCCGGATCCTTATGACTCTATTTAAAATTTTGGATTAATTTAACTTTGCTGACGCCTTGACTATATAGTTTCAAGTTAATTAAAAGATTAGACTTTTTAACATTGCGTTTGCAGAGCAAAGCTGGGAGTTATTTAATTTATTTTCAATTAAATTCAGACGTTTACTAAAATAATGAAATGATTAAAAGAATGTTTATGATTTAAAAAATGAAATCAATTTAGCAGTATTTAGTACATTGAATGTATGCGTGTACGGAAGAACATTCAGTCAATCATTAATTGAAATGTCGATATTGTTTGACATGAATTCTGACGAAGTATATATATATATATATTATTGGTTAACCGTCAAGATTTAAATTTTGACGTATTATATTAATTTCATTCATTTTCAACATTTTGTTATTTATGTCATAGAATTAATAATTAAAAAAATGTACTCACCAAATTAATGAATCAAATATTTGCTGAAGATGAATCACGTAACCGCATCATGAATACCTGAAATGTTAAATTTAAAATTATTAGATGTTTAATATTTATTTAACAGTAATTCATTTTTTTTACGCGTCGCGAAAAAGTCGATATCCGGTGCGTTATAGAGGAGACGAATTTAATATTCAGTAAAAGTAGAGCAATATATAAATATTCTTTTTTCTTTTTTTTGTTGAAGTTTGATAAAAAAAAAAAAAAAAAAATTCGTTTTGTTGAAAATTTTTTTCTCTTTAAATGATGACAAGAGATTTTATTGCCATCAGTCATCATTTGAGTTTCCATCAGCGTCAATTCAATTCACAAAGGATTCGCGTTACTTTTTAAAAGTGATTCGTGTCATGGATTTTTTGAGATAGTAAAATTTTCGAAAAAAGTCTTAATATTTTCGTTATCGAAAGATTTATTTTTTAGTGAATTAATTATACACAAGCAAGTGAAATAATCTTCTTACGGAGGAAGCTTATTATATATAAAAACTAAATAAAATCTTGAAGCTTATCCTTTAATAAAATTTTCATTTAAAATCTAAAGTAAAGTTGATGAAAAGCGACATTATTGAAAGTTTTTCTATCTTTTTTTCTCTAAAACGTTAATTAAAATTAATAATAAACTAAATGAACCCGTGTATTTAACGTAATTTATTCAAATAACTTTCGATATTGAATTAAATTATAATAGCTTTTCGGCGGAGTAAATTTATTTTAAGATATATGATGCTTAAGTAATTGTGACATATGACTTTTCAACAAAAGCTTTTCATGAAAGCTTATAACAAAGCTCATGTTAAATTATTATAAATCACCGCAGAGAACTTGAATATTTTAGAAAAATTATCTTAAATGATAAATTGAAAAATAAATTCTATCATCATTTGCAGCTTAACATTATTTACAATTTAATGTCAATTTTCGTAGTATGTTTTTGAGCATTTTTGGCTTTTATTTGCGTTGTTCTTACCCTTTGTAAATCCATAAATATTTAGATATATGATTTAATCCTAAAGCAAAGAAGTCTAGTTCGCCCCCCTCCCCCTACGAAATCGTTAATATTTTAGTAGTATTTTATTTTAAATGACTAAGTAAATTGTAAAATTAAGTTTTTAAGGGCATACCCCTGATGTAACAGTTAAATTTTTTTTAGTTATAATTATTTAAAGTTTAATTTAATATAAATAATATATAATTCTACACTGTAAAAAGTAACTTTCTTATATTAACCCATTAACGCCCAACCGACAATTCCTGGACACTCGCATATTTTTATACGAAAAAATTGAAATTTTGGGCCAAAAATGGTACCTAGTAGGTATTTAGGGCTGCTCTTTCCGAATCTGAAGTCCTTTTTCACGTACCACCCCTCGGGGGTGCGATATTAACCCCCAAAGTGGGGTATGTTTTAAATGAATTTTTAAACTTTCTTTATAATGTTATTTAGCTAATAAAAACAGTTGATTATTATAACAAATTATTGCTAGAACCTTTAAAAACCTCAAAAAATAAAAGAAAAATATTTTTACCTGTATTACCCCATTGGGGGGCAAATTATGGGGGTGTGGGGGACGGACTTTTTAGGTACTTGAATAAATTGAAATTTTTGCCTAGAAATGGTATATAGTATGTATTTTGGGCTGCTCTTTCCGAATCTGAAGTCCTTTTTCACGTACCACCCCTCGGGGGTGCGATATTAACCCCCAAAGTGGGGTATGTTTTAAATGAATTTTTAAACTTTCTTTATAATGTTATTTAGCTAATAAAAACAGTTGATTATTATAACAAATTATTGCTAGAACCTTTAAAAACCTCAAAAAATAAAAGAAAAATATTTTTACCTGTATTACCCCATTGGGGGGCAAATTATGGGGGTGTGGGGGACGGACTTTTTAGGTACTTGAATAAATTGAAATTTTTGCCTAGAAATGGTATCTAGTATGTATTTTGGGCTGCTCTTTCCGAATCTGAAGTCCGTTTTCACGCACCACCCCTCGGGGGTGCGATATCAACCCCCAAAGTGGGGTATGTTTTAAATGAATTTTTGAACTTTCTTTATAATGTTATTTAGCCAATAAAAACAGTTGACTATTAGAAAAAATTATTGCTAGAAATTTTAAAAACCTCAGAAAATAAAAGAAAAATATTGTTAACTGTTTTACCCCATGGGGGGGTGCACATTATGGGGGTGTGGGGGATGGACTTTTTAGGTACTTGAATAAATTGAAATTTTTACCTAAAAATGTTATCTAGTAGGTATTTTAGGCTGCTCTTTCCGAATCTGAAGTCTATTTTCATGTACCACCCCTCGGTATTACGATATCAACTCCTCGAATGGGGTAAATTGTAAATATACTGTTAAATATTTTTTAACTATTCAACATTTGGAAAAGTGGTTGCTCTTTAAAAAAAAATAATTCCACGAACTGTAAAAAATGTCAAAAAATTACGTGCATATCTTAAATACCCCATTCCAACCCCTTTGAGGGGTGGTAATAGGGTGAACTTTATAAATAAACGAAATTAAAATATGATTTTTAGGCCTAAAAATGGTGTCCAGTAGGTACTTTTGGCTGCTTTTTCCGATTCTGAAGGAAAACTTACCCCATTATAGGGGTTGACATCGCACCCCCGAGGGGTTGTATATAAAAATGGACTTCAGATTTGGAAAAATCAGCCAAAAATACCTACTAGACACCATTTTTAAACCTAAAAATTATAATCTTGTTTATTTATAAAGTTCGCCCCATTACCACCCTTCTAAGGGGTTGAAATGAGGTATTTCGATATGCACGTGATTTTTTGACATTTTTTACAGTTCGTGTAAATATTTTTTTTAAAGAGCAACCTTGGAAAAGTGGTTACTTTTCCAAGTGTTGAATTGTTAAAAAATCTTTAAAAGTATATTTACAATTTACCCCATTTTAGGGGTTGATATCGTAATCCTGAGGGGTGGTACGTGAAAATAGACTTCAGATTCGGAAAGAGCAGCCTAAAATACCTACTAGATAATATTTTTAGGTAAAAATTTCAATTTATTCAAGTACCTAAAAAGTCCATCCCCCACACCCCCATAATTTGCCCCCCAATGGGGCAAAACAGGTAAAAATATTTTTCTTTTATTTTTTGATGTTTTTAAAGGATCTAGCAATAATTTTTTACAATAATCAACTGTTTTTATTAGCTAAATAACATTATAAAGAAAGTTTAAAAATTCATTTAAAACATACCCCACTTTGGGGGTTAATATCGCACCCCCGAGGGGTGGTACGTGAAAAAGGACTTCAGATTCGGAAAGAGCAGCCCTAAATACCTACTAGGTACCATTTTTGGCCCAAAATTTCAATTTTTTCATATATAAATATGCGAGTGTCCAGGAATTGTCGGTTGGGCGTTAATGGGTTAACAAAAAATTAAAAAATTTTCGAAAAATTAGTAAATTTTCAAAAAATTTTATAAATATTACTAAATTTAGTATATTAACAAAAAATTCGAGAGTTCTCGATTTTTTTTTTGTGGATTCGCAAGAAAAATTGATAATTTACAATTTTTTTTCGAAAATTTACAAAAAATAGTTGTAAATTTCCGAAAAATAATTGTGAATTTACATCTTTTTTCGTAAAATCACAAAAAAAAATTGAGAATTTTCAAATTTTTCGATAATGTACTAAATTTAGTAAATTTACGATTTTTATCGAATATTTACAAAACTTTTTGAAAATTCACTAATTTTTCGAAAAAATTTTCTATTTTTTTTGTAAATCTAAGAAACTTACGTTTTACAGTGTAGCATATCCAGTGTAAAAATTTTAAAGCTAAAAAAACTATTAACAGGTATATTGTCCAAATCTAAAATATATAAATAATAGATTTAAAAAATAAATATCCCAATGGAGAATTTTGGCATAGATATAAAAGTCTAAACTATTATACAGCCTCTTTTACTCATTCTAGTACTCTGCAACATTTGTTAAAGTTTTAGTGCCTACTTTAGACTACTGCCGTTGAATTATTTTAGGTTCCTAAATCAAAATTCCTTTATGTGCATTCAATTGTATGATGATATATATCATCCCTCCACACTGTCATAGTGTTCTAATACTGACTCCTATGAATTATGAAAGGATTTCGTTAATTTAAAAAATTTTTACAGAAAAGAATAAAATGAAAAATCAAAGTACTTGAAGTACACTGAAGTATCAGTAATATTTATTATTTTCAATAAATAAAAATAATAAAAAGAAAAAAAAGATTTCAACTTTTATAAATTATTATTTTTCAATTTGACGTAGTCTATTAAATTTTCCGGCTCTCTCAGTAAAAAAATAAATAAAACTATTTCTTATCTCTTTACATTAACTCGTAATAAAAAAGTTATACAATGAAAAGTTAAAAAATATAAATCTTTGTATTAAAAAAAAAAATAAATAAAGATTTATCCAATATTATTAACTGTCGAGTCAAATAATAGTGTAAATTTAACAGCTGGATGATTCAAAGAAGTGAAAAAAAAAGTAAATTCTATCTTGAATTCTATGGTCACACGATGCGGTAAAAGCTTATAGAAGAGAAAAAAAGTGTGAAAAAATAAAATAAAAATAAAACTGTATTTACTGGTAGAAGAAACACGAATTGGCAAGACTCGGTTAAAAAAGAAAGAAGTTAAGGACTCAAGGGAATGCTTTATAACTTCGACAACCTTAAATCAACGTTTGGTTCAAAAGACAGCGTGAGCAGAGTAACTTTAAAGTATAATTTTATTTTCCCAATTATCTTCTGCTAATTAATTACCTTCTCGTATCGTTTTTTTTTCTTTTTCGATTATTTTTCATAATAACAATGATTGACATTTACGAGGAAAGATAATATTTATCGCGTATTCTTTCTCTATTATAACTCATCTATTAAATTTAATGTCAATTATAATTTATGTACAACCAGTTAAAGCTTTTATGCGAAATAATAATAATTTAAACATTATATCGTAACGTGTCCCTTTTTTTATCCTCCAAATAAATAAATCATGATATTCTACTTGATTACCACTACTGAAATCTCTGCAATTTGTTTTAATTATCTTATGTGTACCGTGTTTTATCGTGACATTAAATAAAACTGGGTTAACTTCGAAAAAAAGGAGACTCGCGCGTTCAAAATTTATTTATGCTCGCTATTATTTTTTTTTTTTCTTTTCAATTTCAATTAATTCTAACGGGTTAGTTTTTATCATAAATTATTTCAGTTTTATCCATCGAGTTTCAAGTTCGTTTGCCTTCTTTTAATTTCAAGGAGGGAAAAAAATTAATTTTATTTTAATAAAGATGAATTTTCATTTTATTGAAATTTCCGTATAATTGGATGTAACACTCACTTTGCGAAGAAGAAAAAAAATTTAAATTAAAATTAAATAAAATGAAAAGAAGCTCGACTTGCTATAAATTACATAAATTAATTTAATGACACGATGAAAGAAAGGAAAGCCCTTGATCGTCAGTCGAACGGAGAAAGAAGGAGAGTAAATGAAAAAGAGTTAAAAAAAAAAAAAAAAACAAAGTGTAACAGTATTAATGACGAGTTTACATTTTAAACACCTATCTGATATAAATAATATTATAAAAAAGCGCTTCGTTTTCTATCTTACACATCCCCAGCTGATAACAACAACAAGACAGTGCTTTCTCTTTTGTCTCGTTGCTTCTTTTCAAACTCCACCCCTATTGCAACTTTTTATGTCTACAACGTGTTGGCAGTAAAGAATTTTATGTACACACGCGATTCAAATTCTTACTAACTAACACTAGCACAGATTTACACAAAGAAATCGATTTGTAACGATTAGGAGAATGTGTTTTAACAAATACTCTAGCTTTATTTACTTTGCACTGGGTTGATAAAAAGTTTCACCTCGGTGTAATTTAGCACTTGGAGAAAAACTAAAATGCATTGAAAAAAGGCTCCTACTTTTATGGCTCTCTGAAATTTAATTTAATTTTTTGAATAGAGCTTTTCCTACCCCATTTATAACCTCGACTCTAAAAATAAAATGTAAAATAAAAACTTTTTCCTCCTAAAATTCGTTAGTTAATGATTTTTTGGTTTTTTACCTATATATTTATTAATTCAAGCGATAAAAAAATTATAATCCTTGATACTTTTTATAAATAAAAAATTAATTTAATTAAATAAAAATGTCCATTAAAAATTTTTTTAAATTATTATTATTAAAAGAGAAAAGATTAAAATTATCCTAATGCTTTACATTTTTTTTTCATTAAAAAATTTAATAAAAAATTAAATTTCAATTTAAACCACAAAATTGAAAGCTGTACATTTATTATTTAAATTTTGGAGAGTTTTATATTTTAAAAATTAAATTAATTATTAAAAATTAAAAAATTTTTTTATAGTACAAAAAAAATTACGTGGGTTGATCCTCGTTGGATATATGATTGTGCAAATTAAGCTAAAATATTTTTAACGAATTTTTAATTTTCCCGACGAGAATATTTATATAGAAATGTCTTTTTAGATCGTGGTTCGCTAGAATTCAAAGAGACATTTTAGCAGTTCCATAAGGTTTCCTGAATATAAATTTTATTTTTAAAAATTATATTTATGATGAATCCGTCCATATACGTTTTATAATTTATACATTTTTTATTCATTTTTTATTAACCATCTCTTGTTTTTATAACTAAAAATAAAAATTTAAATTATTTAACAACGCATGGTTTACGTTAATTATTTATTATTATTATTAGTTGTAAATTTTTAGGGCGTAATAAAAATAAAATATTATTAAATTTTAAATTATCGTTAGAGAAAAGCTTAAAAGGTACTTAGGAAAGAGAAAAACTTTTTACTGCGTGATCAATAATTTTTAACATAAATCTTAATTAAAGTTCTCAAACAAAACTTTTATTAATAAGGATTTAAAAATTTGTCTTTCTGAAATTTTGAAAAATAAAATTCAGCCTTTTTGGACCGCTATATTTTATCCAAAGTTTTATCCTGCCCTCGTATTTTTTAAAACTTTTACTAATTATTCTTAAAAAAAACTCTTGATTGCTAATAAAATCAATATTTGAATCTTGAATGAACTGCGAAAATGTCTTAATATAAAACGAGATAAATTCGCCTCAAGTTTGCAGTTACTAAAGACAGACACCTTTTTTTTTGAACCCCGTTTCGATTAGGGGGCATTTAAAAAAAAGCAGAAAATCCGTGTTTTACCCACACCAGGTTCTCTGACTTGAAAGTACGTAAGAAAGAACAATATGCATATGTATATGTGAGAAGAAAAAGTACATAAGGGCGAGACATCACTAGTGCGAGAAAGTAGAACGTACATAACAAAAACACCGAGCGAGGGTCCCGACACACTTGAGGTGCCGAGGCAGACATACCATACAACTTTAACCCTTAAAAAAGAAACTTTCGCTCTTTATTATGTACATGAATCAAAATACACATTATTTCTATGTGTTAGGCGTGTTCGGCTTGTATTTCATCCAGACGACGAGAGGTGACAATGCCCTTTTTTTTTGCCTACCGTGTTACTACATTACTCTTCAAAATTTATAAATGTAAGTGAGGGCGTGCGTGCTCGTTTTACTTCTCGCGCCTTTGCATACATACACCTGTTCTGTATTATACGTATTTTTTTCGACCCCCTTCAATAAACTTTTTTTTTTGCACTGATACACTTTTATTATTGTTTTTTCTCTCCTCGCGTATTTACCCCTTTCCATTTTTATACGCTTGTAGAGAATTTCTTCTATTTTTTTTACACTTTCATAACGTTTGTATTGTGCAACCAATGCTCGATAAATCCTATACGCTTTTTTTTCATGTGTGACTTTATTCGCATATATACGGATTTTTGAACCTGTTCTCACCTCATATTCACACCTAAACTTCTAAACTTGAATACCATTCTAAAAGAGATTTTCAAAGGATTTTTTAATTCGGAAAGATTAGACTGAAATGATAAAAGATAATAAAAAGACATATTTCTTTCTCATTACAGTAAAGAAATTCACTTAAGTTGAATTAAGTTTAAATATAAATACTGCATAAAGAGAGTGTGTTCAAAAATGTCAAATTTTAAAACTCACTGAAATCCATTTATATCAGGTTTTTAGGGCTCTTGGACCCGGGGAACCATATTTATGTAAGTTTGTGACTGTTGCAAACCTTTTTCAATACGGAAAAACGAAAAATTTCAAAAATCAAAAAATCGAACATTTTTGCATATATACCCCTTTGGGTTTTTGCAAAAATAAAAATTGTCAAGAAAATCTATTTCCCCCACCTCAACAACACTTTTTTTATTAAAAAACTTGATTTATGAGGAATTTTAACCAATCCGAATGGTTTGAAGCGAATAAAACCGAAAAATCCAAAAATCCAAAAATTTTAAAACTCACTTAAATCCATTTATATCAGGTTTTTAGGGCTCTTGGACCCGGGAAACCATATTTATGTAAGTTTGTGACTGTTGCAAACCTTTTTCAATACGGAAAAACGAAAAATTTCAAAAATCAAAAAATCGAACATTTTTGCATATATACCCCTTTGGGTTTTTGCAAAAATAAAAATTGTCAAGAAAATCTATTTCCCCCACCTCAACAACACTTTTTTTATTAAAAAACTTGATTTATGAGGAATTTTAACCAATCCGAATGGTTTGAAGCGAATAAAACCAAAAAATCCAAAAATCCAAAAATTTTAAAACTCACTTAAATCCATTTATATCAGGTTTTTAGGGCTCTTGGACCCGGGAAACCATATTTATGTAAGTTTGTGACTGTTGCAAACCTTTTTCAATACGGAAAAACGAAAAATTTCAAAAATCAAAAAATCGAACATTTTTGCATATATACCCCTTTGGGTTTTTGCAAAAATAAAAATTGTCAAGAAAATCTATTTCCCCCACCTCAACAACACTTTTTTTATTAAAAAACTTGATTTATGAGGAATTTTAACCAATCCGAATGGTTTGAAGCGAATAAAACCAAAAAATCCAAAAATCCAAAAATTTTAAAATTCTCTTAAATCCATTTATATCAGGTTTTTAGGGCTCTTGGACCCGGGAAACCATATTTATGTAAGTTTGTGACTGTTGCAAACCTTTTTCAATACGGAAAAACGAAAAATTTCAAAAATCAAAAAATCGAACATTTTTGCATATATACCCCTTTGGGTTTTTGCAAAAATAAAAATTGTCAAGAAAATCTATTTCCCCCACCTCAACAACACTTTTTTTATTAAAAAACTTGATTTATGAGGAATTTTAACCAATCCGAATGGTTTGAAGCGAATAAAACCGAAAAATCCAAAAATCCAAAAATTTTAAAACTCACTTAAATCCATTTATATCAGGTTTTTAGGGCTCTTGGACCCGGGAAACCATATTTATGTAAGTTTGTGACTGTTGCAAACCTTTTTCAATACGGAAAAACGAAAAATTTCAAAAATCAAAAAATCGAACATTTTTGCATATATACCCCTTTGGGTTTTTGCAAAAATAAAAATTGTCAAGAAAATCTATTTCCCCCACCTCAACAACACTTTTTTTATTAAAAAACTTGATTTATGAGGAATTTTAACCAATCCGAATGGTTTGAAGCGAATAAAACCGAAAAATCCAAAAATCCAAAAATTTTAAAACTCACTTAAATCCATTTATATCAGGTTTTTAGGGCTCTTGGACCCGGGAAACCATATTTATGTAAGTTTGTGACTGTTGCAAACCTTTTTCAATACGGAAAAACGAAAAATTTCAAAAATCAAAAAATCGAACATTTTTGCATATATACCCCTTTGGGTTTTTGCAAAAATAAAAATTGTCAGGAAAATCTATTTCCCCCACCTCAACAACACTTTTTTTATTAAAAAACTTGATTTATGAGGAATTTTAACCAATCCGAATGGTTTGAAGCGAATAAAACCAAAAAATCCAAAAATCCAAAAATTTTAAAACTCACTTAAATCCATTTATATCAGGTTTTTAGGGCTCTTGGACCCGGGAAACCATATTTATGTAAGTTTGTGACTGTTGCAAACCTTTTTCAATACGGAAAAACGAAAAATTTCAAAAATCAAAAAATCGAACATTTTTGCATATATACCCCTTTGGGTTTTTGCAAAAATAAAAATTGTCAAGAAAATCTATTTCCCCCACCTCAACAACACTTTTTTTATTAAAAAACTTGATTTATGAGGAATTTTAACCAATCCGAATGGTTTGAAGCGAATAAAACCAAAAAATCCAAAAATCCAAAAATTTTAAAACTCACTTAAATCCATTTATATCAGGTTTTTAGGGCTCTTGGACCCGGGAAACCATATTTATGTAAGTTTGTGACTGTTGCAAACCTTTTTCAATACGGAAAAACGAAAAATTTCAAAAATCAAAAAATCGAACATTTTTCCATATATACACCTTTGGGTTTTGGCAAAAATAAAAATTGTCAAGAAAATCTATTTCCCCCACCTCAACAACACTTTTTTTATTAAAAAACTTGATTTATGAGGAATTTTAACCAATCCGAATGGTTTGAAGCGAATAAAACCAAAAAATCCAAAAATCCAAAAATTTTAAAATTCTCTTAAATCCATTTATATCAGGTTTTTAGGGCTCTTGGAACCGGGGAACCATATTTATGTAAGTTTGTAACTGTTTCAAACCTTTTTCAGTACGGAAAAACGAAAAATTTCAATTATTGACATAATTAATCAGACTGTTTGAGATGGCAATAATTTGCAAAAGGGTTAATGGAATATCATTGATTGGAAAAATAGTTATCAAGATCATGACAAAAGGAGATAAAAATCAAAGCAAAAGAGAGATATTATAACAACAACAGATGCTGATAGATTGTGCTTGACACCAGTAGGTTTGCTAGATAGAATTAATAAATCGGTATTGATATACTTGAATGCAAGAATTTTTTTAAGGGAAGAGAGAATTCCATTAAATTTGTCAGGAATTAAATATAATATTTTATAATTATTATTAAACTCTCTTGTGCTGAAAATGTTCTTAGAGTTTATTCTAACGTATTTGGCTGAATTAGCAACTGAATTATCCAAATATGTTTCTGAAATGGCTGGAGGAATTTAAAATATTTGAATAAAGGTAAATGTATCTTTTTTCGATTTACAACGAATTTAATTAATACCCTCAAAAATATATTTAAATATTTACAATAACTTTTATTTATTTTATATTTGAAAATATATTTTTTTATTAAATAAATGACATTAGTTTTAAATAAATATTTACATTGTTTTCATAAAAATTAAAAGAATATTTGTTTTTTTTATCATTAAATTTGTTAATATTTGTATTTTTTTTTAATTACTAAAAAGTCAATTATAAAATATTTTAGAAATTTTAATTTTTTAAATGTATGCCTTCTTCATTTGTCTAATTAATACTCGAGTAAAATTTGATTGTCTTATCATATTCCAAATATTTAGTTTAAATCTAATGAACTTAATTTTTAGGAATTTAGAATTAATTTTAGGTGAAACTTTAATTGATAAATTCCTGGAGATCATGGTTGGCTAATAGTAACGTATCTTCGCATAAAATAATTGAATCATAAGGCATATTCTATCGAATTTCCACGAGTGAACTGGAGTGATGATTAGAAATTTTTATCGTTTAATTAAAAACTTTTTAAAAATAAATTTTTATTTACTTCAATAGGTGTAGGTTTTAACACTTTTGTTATAGTAACAATAAAATATATTAATAATATACATTATGCTAGAAAATGCTTTAATAAAAAAATTTTTATTTAATAATTTAGATACTAAAACTAAAACTACATACTGCTAGGTTTTCTTTTATTTTCACTGCAAAGTGAGACATTTCATTGTGCTTTTATTATTATTATATAAAAAAATATAAATAAAAAGTAAATGTTTGGTTGGAATAGCAGAATATTTAAACTGCATTTTTAAAATGTGCTTACACATTGGTCCCTGGATTATTTTGGCTATTGTCATTTTAATTCAATAAATGAAAGCTCAACTCAAGTTACCAGGTTAAAAGTTTTTTGATTTTCTTTTTAAAGAAAATAGTCGAGCATTAGTATTCATGCAGTTTTTGCAACTTTTTAAGTATCCTGATTCCAGCTTTTTCAAATTCGAAAAATTTATCTCATTAAGATTCTCTAAATGGCAGTTTCTTTTAAACCGTTCAATTCTTTAAAAATTAAATTAAAAAATAAGAATTTATTTGAATAAAAGTAAAAATATTCCATGGTCTAATATGCACATACGTAAATTTTTTTGGAGGTAAATTGTTTTATTTTTCAAATAATATAACGGTATGCAAGTCTTGCTAGTTCGTGACTTTATCTACTGATTCTTTTTTTTTTTATATATGGGTTATGAGTTTTTATTCCAACATATTTATTTTATTTATTTAGGAAAAATTCTTTTATTTTTAGTACACATAAACTATTGCCAAGAATTTGTATTTTTATTTTACATTTTTTTCCTTTTTTTTTAGCTTTAAATATTATACACAATAAATTAAATTTTCTTTATTCAAAACTAAAAAGTTTAGTCAAACAAGTTTCTCTGTGTGTATTCTATTAAAGCATCCCGGTTCAAATGACCGTCAAAGTAGTTGCTGCTTATATCTCTGTACACTTGAGTCAGTCTAACAAGGAGGTAACCGAATGTTTGACTGGCCAATTAACTTTATACTACTTTTAAGGCAGACTGTATTTACACAATTGATGTTATTTGTGCCTCTGGGTCCTTGCGAACTTCTAGACTGCACCAATGGTTTCGTCATTTCTTATAAAATCGAGTTTCTATAAGTATTTTTCTTATCTTTAAATACGAAGCCCTGCTCATATTTCCCAAGTTATATTGGTTTTTATCCTATGCACAGGTAACCCGTAAAAAAATAAACTTTTGCACGAAAAACTTTAAATTAACTATCAACTAGCGACTCTTGAGCTTAAACTTTTTTTTTCAACTTTTATAATATTGATGAAGTTGTTTAAAGTTTGACAAATCGCGAGAAAGTCAAAGTAAGTACACATTAAGAACTTTGATATTATGAAGAAATATTAAAAAAAAAAAAAATACTTTCATTTAAAGTGAATATAAATTTTTCAGTATTATGTATAATGCATTTGTATACAAAACTGCAGTTTAATATACTAAAAAAATAAAAAAATAAGTACAGCCAGAAAATTTTACAGAGCATGTCAAGCCATCAAAAACCTGGTATGCATGCATTATACCTTTTTTTTTTCGTTTTTCTTTAGCTAGAAAAAAATAAACTTTATCCCATGGGGAACTTACAACTTCATACGCAGCCACACACGAACACTACTGCAACGAAAAAAAAAATAGACAATGGTTATAGCAGAGAGAAAAAAAATCATATAAACTTTAACTTATGTCTTCATTATTATTGTTATTATTATTATTTTCAGTTAAATCGTAATAAAAATATATAAATACGAAAATGGTTTTATTTTCATGCTGGCTAAAGAGAATAAGAGATAATTATTTCTTATTATGGCTCGTTATTTTTTAAATTTTATTTTTTTTATTCAAAATATAATAAGAGCCTCGTTAAGGAAAAATTTATCAACAATGTATCTATCGAGCCCTTACTTTTTTTGTGTATGAATAAATCAGAGCACTTCTTAAGTCTGCAGACCGAAAATTAGAAATTAAGTTACTATACTTTTTTTGAAATGAAAAAGGACCAGACATTGTTATTAAAGGATAAGGAATAATTAGAAAATTAGTATTTTGTTTATTGGTTTTGATGAGCACAAACTTGACATTGAATTTTAAACTTTTAATTGCTGTGTCAAAAGAAGTTTCCACTGTAAATAGCTTTTTCTCTACAACTTTATCAGACTTTGTACACAAAGCTTGCACAAGGTATTATTGTTCAGGCTTTTATAATGAAGTTGTATTTTCAGGACAGAATTTTAGAATGCGGTTCTTTATGGACAAGAAAATGATTTTTTTATTGCATTTAATTAGAAAAAAAAGCAGGTTTGATGAAAGTAAGCAGTCCCTTATTTGGAGTTCTTTGTTATCTAACTAGACAAACATTGGCTTAGTTTTATAGGATTGAATAAAAATATAATTAGACCAACAGGTACTATTTAAATTAGGTTTAAATGAAATTAAATTAAATATACCCTTCTGTGTTGTTCTTGATATAATTGCTCTTATTAAAAGCTCTAATCCCTGGGTAAAAGTTGAAATATTTGTATAGAATTTAATGTACCTAATAAATATTTTCGAGATTATACTTAAAAGTTAAAATAATGATCTTGTGTTTTGATAAAAGGATTTATTTGCTCTCAAAAATTAATATTTAATTTATCCTAAATTCGAATCCGGACTAAAAAAGACTAAATGATATTACTTGTAATTTGCAAAAGAAAGAAACGTCTATTGAGAAAAAAAGGGGGTGATATTGCAGTATACTCGCATTGAATAATTTCTAGTGACTGACAAGAAAGGGGCGTCAGACGTATAAAAATAAAATTCTATAAGATCCCTATGAATAAAAATAAAAAAGAGATGGAGAAAAAAAGAAGCAGGTAGGTATGAATCCCAAGATTGCTTGTCTTTTTCTTCTTTTTATTCATTGCTTTTCTTTATTTTCTTTATTTTCTTAACGCAGGAGAAGAGAAAAATATACATTATAACCGCAGACGCTTTACTCTTTCTTCTATAACATCATGTTTTATATTACATAAGGGTAAAGTTATTGTCGGTAAAATGAACCACAATGTACAAGTAATGAGTTGCGCTCGATTCAGAAAACTTAAAAAAAGAAGATTCTCGCTTTAATCAAAAGGGTTGTACGTACAGTACTTCTTTAAGGAAACAAATAACCTTGCTTTTTTTCTTTTTCTTATTCGGATAAATAGTCTGGCTCGAACAGCTCCTTGAAATTGTCTTTTAAGAACCGCAAATACAGCGTGGGGTTAGCAAGTAATTTAATAACTCCTCGTTCTCGTGTAGGATAGCAATAATAACGTGTGTGGGAATTGTGCACATAAATCAACTTGGGAATAATAATTTAAAATCGTTTTTGATTGCATTGTCATGCATGAGCTTTCATCGAGAATTTACTATTGCTTTTCTATTATACTCTCTGCGTGTGTGGGTGCTTGACTGGCCAACTAATATATATAACCCAAACGCTACATCAATTAGTTACGCTGTAATGGTTTTTGGTCTTCTTATTGTAATTCTGACTCGTGACTGGAATTTCAGCCATGATATCAGGAAAAAAGCGTCGAGAAAAGGGACCTTTTAATGAGAGCAAAAAAACATTTATTTTATTTAAACTCCTAATTTTCTTAATTTCTTGTAATTAAAAAATGTTTACCGTTTTAGACAAAATCCGGAATTTTCCATATACTAAGAGACTTGTCGTTTTTTATTTTTATGTAACAAGGCTAAAGAAAAAAGTTTGGAGGGTTCTTTTTTTTCATTTCTAAAAAGGTTTGCTTTTCATAAAAATTTAGTGAATATTTTAGCTTAATACAGGGAACCCAAAAAATAAAAGAAGTAAATTTTGAGATTTTACTGCGTTATTGAGAAAAAAGTAAGTTTATATATCATGAATATTTCGAGGATATTGAATTAAATAAACATCATTTTAATTCTAAAAAGTTTTTTTTCAAATCTATTGTACTGCTTTTTATAGAGAGAGAGCGAGAGAAAAGTAGCACTTTATTTTTTTACATTACATTATTTTTTTTATAAAAGCTTATATTTTTTGCAACGTCATAAAAAATCATAGCAAATGTCCTATATATATTTGTGTACGTATGAATCAAAACGTCAAATAAAATTGTATAGTGAAAAAAAAAGTGATTGATTTTCTGTATAAAATGTAAAAGGCTCTTATCAATATTTTATTTATTTTATCGAGACTTTAATCGATATAATGATATGGAACTTTTTTCAGAAGGAAATAAATAATTTAGCAGCTCAAACTAATACAAAAAAAAGTTTCGGTATTTAAAAACAAGAATAAGTAAATAAGTAAAAACCCTCTGCATTTGTATTAAAAAGAAAGTAAAACAAGCGGAGGGTCATGCAAATAAAATTTAAGAAAAGTAGAGCAAATAACAAAAAAATAAATAATAATGTAAAAGTAAACGCAGATCTCATCAAAGGAATACTTAAATCATAGAACAAGAAAGCTTTAGAGTCAAGACGTGGCTAGGAAACGAGTATGTACACCGAGACCTCTTGTAACTCAGTTTCCTACAAAGGATTTTATAATTCAAAAACTGAATGAAAATATTTTTTTATCTTTCAAATACCGAGATTTTTTTCTTTTTATAAATAATTATTTTTTTTAAATTATAAATGTATTTATTTTTTACATAAAGAATAGCATTTAAAATTTTTTTTTTTCTGTTTTTTGTACCCTTTGGTTAAATAGAGAACAAAACAGTGTTATCATCTACATTGTATTTTTTTCCAACTTAATTCCATTTAGTTTCATCAAAAACGTAACGAAGATTAAAATGCAGAATTTTTTGTCCGCGTATAATACGCGTTGTATGATATTTGGGTCTTGTTAATAAAAGCTGAGTATGTTGCAAAAGCTTTAATACCTTTTTTTTTAAAAAACATTGTAGAGATTCGTAGATTCACGGCCAGAAAAGTATATTTATAATATGATGAACTAAAGCTCGTATGTGTGTGTTCGTAAATTAAAGTCGAGGTTACGGAACATGGATATATAAAATAATCGGATTATTGTCAAAAAGTGTCTAAAACTGTCAGATACAAGAGCTTCATGAGACCAGAAACATTTGTCACTGAGTAACCGGATGCATAATATATTAACCTAAATGAAAATTTTCCTATCCTAAAAAACTCTACGTTTTAATGCACTATAGTTAATGCAGCTGCATAATTTTATTATTTTCTCCTTTCCTTTTTAATTAAAACAAAAAAGACTAAATTTTCTATTTTATTTAATATTTTCCTTTTTTATGCATAAAAAATTTTTACATTAGTGCTCTTTTCATTTAATTTTCGAAATTTTTAGCCAATAAGCTACATTAAGTTATTCACTATGCCAACGTCATTTTCCTAATAAAATATCGCATTTATATTATATGGTTTATTAAAATAAATTACCTTTCAGATAATCATTTTTCTTTCTCGCAAATAAAATGCTTTTGCTCATATATAAAATACAGGGTTGGCACTTGATCTGGATAAATACACTGTTAAAAATCCCCTTTGATAATATTATTAATATTTTAAAAATAAAAAATGTTTTTAATTTCGTAAAAAAGGGTAATCTGGACGAACAAGTTATTATAAGCAAAAAAACAGGACCAGTCAATTACTTAAAATTTTGTATGTACCTATATCTAAAGTTATTAACAAAGTTTTATTAACTTAAAGACTTATTGTCTTTAAAAATAAAATATTCAATAATATAATACAAAAAAAATAAATTATATTACACTGTAAAAAGTAACTTTCTTGTATTAACAAAAAAATTAGAACATTTTCGAAAAATTAGTAAATTTTCGAAAAAAATTGTAAATATTCGAAAAAAATCGTATATTTACTAAATTTAGTATATTAACAAAAAATTCGAGTATTCTAGATTTTTTTTTGTGAATTTGAAAAAAAAAATTGATAATTTACATTTTTTTTTCGAAAAAATACAAAAAATAGTTGGGAATTTACAACTTACAAAAAAATCGAGAATTCTCGAATTTTTCGAGAATATACTAAATTTAGTAAATTTACGATTTTTATCGAATATTTACAAAATTTTTTGAAAATTCACTAATTTTTCGAAAAAATTCTATTTTTTTTTGTTTTTATGTTTTGCTATGCATTTTTAGGTTCAAAAAATGGCTTGTAATATCACAACTGTTTTTTGCAAATTTTCGATAAAATTTGCAATTTTTCTACAAAAATCGTAAAATTACGACATATAGTCAAGGCGCCAACAATGTTAAATGCATCCAAAAATTTTTTCAGCACTAGAATGGATGCACCTCATTGAAACTTACGTATTTTTGGTCGCTGAAACCGATTTTGAAGGTTTCATCCATTTTCGGATGGCCAGTTTTGAGTAATGGACGCTATATTCTAAAAAATCGGCGAAAAATTAGCAATATTGGTAATATGTTGAAAACAATAGCTAATTGAGCCTATTTTGGGTACCTTAAAAAGGTTTTCGGGGTCGCTGATCACGATTTTGAAGACAGATTTATAAAAAACAAAATGGCGGATGCAAAATGGCGTGTATCTAACCTCAGAAACGGCGATTTATGCTGTTTTAAGCATATTTACGTTGTCTAATAAGTTTTTCGGACCAGTTATAAAGATTCTGAGGTCATATTTTTAATTTTCAAAATAGCGGGCTAAAAATGGCGGATTCCTAACTTCAAAATCGACAATAAATGCTATTTTAAGCATTTAAACGTGTTGCATTTTAAGTTTTTGGGGTTGGTGATCACGATTCTGAAGTCAGATTTTTAATTTTCAAAATAGCGGGCTAAAAATGGCGGATTCCTAACCTCAAAATCGACACTAAATGCTATTTTAAGCATTAAAACGTGTTACATTTTAAGATTTTGGGGTCGGTGATCACGATTCCGAGGTCTGATTTTTAATTTTCAAAATAGCGGGCAAAAATTACGGATTCCTAACCTAAAAATCGACAATAAATGCTATTTTAAGCATTTAAACGTGTTGCATTTTAAGTTTTTGGGGTCGGTGATCACGATTCTGAGGTTTAAATGCTTAAAATAGTTCTTATTGTCGATTTTGGGGTTAGGAATCCGCCACTTTTAGCCCACTATTTTGAAAATTAAAAATATGACCTCAGAATCCTTGTAACTGGTCCGAAAAACTTATTAGACAACGTAAATATGCTTAAAACAGCATTAATCGCCGTTTCAGAGGTTAGAAACACGCCATTTTGAGTCCGCCATTTTGTTTTTTATAAATATGTCTTCAAAATCGTAATCAGTGACGCCGAAAACCTTTTTGGGGTACCCAAAATAGGCTCAATTAGCTATTGTTTTCAAGATATTGCCAATATTGCTAATTTTTCGCCAATTTTTTATTATATAGCGTCCATTACTCAAAACTGGCCATCCGAAAATTGATGAAACTTTCAAAATCGGTTTCAGCGACCAAAAATACATAAGTTTCAATTAGGTGCATCCATTCTAGTGCTGAAAAAATTTTTGGATGCATTTAACATTGCTGGCGCCTTGACTAATAGTTGTAAACTTACGATTTTGTCGTAAGTATCGTTGATTTACTATTTTTTCGCAAATTTACTAATATTAGTAAATTTCCGATTTTTGTCGAAAAATTGCAATTTTTTTCGAAAATTTACCAATTTTGTCGTAAAATCACCGGAGTTGTTTTTTACAATGCATGGTTTTTTAGGTTTAATTTAATTTCTCCGATCCATGAACAGTTAATACTTTGCACACCAGCTGGGAAACTCTCAACATTTCAACATTTTTCAAGAAAAATTTTTTTTTGAGTCTTGAAGACCTCTTTAAGACCTCAAAATACAATTTGAAATTTTTCGAAAATCCTGAATTTTTTTTATAGTCCTGGAGGGCTGAGAAAAAATATTTTTGAATATTTTAGAAAATCTTCTGGGGGCCCTACTTCTGATATCCTAAAATCAAAATCTTGTAAAGCAATTTACCCACGCTTTTTTAACTGCTATGAAATTGAATTGTTGTACTAAAGTTTATCTTCATCCATACCAATGTTCATGAATTCTTTATAAAGAAAAAAAAGTTTAATTGATAAAAATTTGATTCTACAGGTGAATGGATGAATAAAAGTAGTAAACAAGAATGACATAACAGCGTGCAAGGTCTTATACTTGACCTTAGCTGGAAAATAGATTTAAAGAGCTTAGAAAGTTGAATGGTCATTTCCAAAGTAAAGTTTAGAAAGAGTGTAAGTATTCGAGGTAATAAAAAAGTTATTGTTAAATTAAAATATTATTCGAATAAAATAAGTTTTTTATAGGACGAAGTAAAGAGATTATAAAATATAAAATAAGTTTTTGAGTATAATCTCGTTTAATAGTAGTAGGGGATAGGAATTTAGGTATTCCCTAATTTAAGAACCTTTAGAGTTCTCAATATAATGTTTTTACACAGCTTGTACGATATAAATGTTAAAGTTTGGTGGAAACATAGGAAAGTTGCACACATGTGTTACCAAATAATAATCCCTAATATATTCGGATTACGAAGGAAAAGAGCGTCGAGCGTCCGTATGCTTCCTTAGCTATTTTATATTTGCATTATAAAGATTTTTATGTATATTAAGATCTCTTGATTTATTTTTCGAACGAGCTTTTATTCAAAAGCGAATAATTAAAAACTGGATTTTATAATTTTATTAAACGTTCTTGTACAATATTTGTTTAACCAAAAATACATTAACTTAATCAGATAAACAAACTAAATTCATTTTAATGCAGAGAATATTATGATAAAATAAACGCGAAAAAGGATTAAATCAGATATAAAATACATGAAAATTTTAAGTTTTACAGGAAAAATCCTAAATGTATCGAATAACAATAACAATAATTCAACGGATATATCAGTCCAATAAATTTAATATCGTATCAATATTTATTTTAAATGGCAATTTTACATTTTTTAAACATTCCTAATACCAATATTAAACGTATGGAAATTGAATAGGAAATGGTATTTCGTTATGCTCTTGACAATACCATTTCCCAGTTTCCCTCTACGCTGGCAATAATTTTTCACTAATATCATTGTCTTCTTATATAATTTTATTTAACATTGACATTATGACGGTAGCTCCGATTTAAAATTCAATTTCCCATATGTGCTCTGTCATTAAATCTGATGAATCATTTTGCAAAGATAAACAACAATTTATTAGGTTGCAGAGTCTAATGAGAAAAAAGGTGCTTTAATAAAGAATAATTTAGCAGAGCTTTTTTTAAAATATCACATAAGCCTTTTTAATTATAAAGTGAAATAAATAATGATAATATTTATGTTGTTGGAAAGGCAAATTAATGAAATATGTCTTGCTAAAAACATTGTTTACTTGGAAAATAGAATAAATATTTCTTCCTTCTTAGTTTTTTTTCTTCTTATAAGTTAAAAAGGAAGTAAATTTTGGCATGATTTGTTGAAATGAGTAGAAATAAAGTTTATCTTATTACTCACAGATTCTAGCCATTAAATTCTTCACTTTCTCTCCTTCTCTTTCTTCCTTTATTGGATATAATTTATTAAAAATAACTAAGTATAAATTCTAATTAAATTTTAAATTAAACAGTAAACATGATTTATAAAGTAAACCGATGTTGTTTACGTAAAAAGAAGGAAGAAAAAAAATTCATTAAATTATATAAGTAATACACAAGTAGTTGCAAGTACTAAGTAACTTTATGAAATATAAACTTATAATTTAAGTCAAATCGATTTCCTATGGTTTCTCGATGAAAATGCAATATACAAACCAGAAAGTAGTAGAAAGTATAATTTATTCTTCGATGTCCAAATATATGGGCTAAACTAAAATACAACTTTCTCCCAAAGAGAATCCAGAGAGAATTCGCTCTTACGATCACGGAATATGAAATATATATTTATTTATAACTTTTATCTATATAACTTTTCCAACTCGTATTCTCTCTAGCTCTGTTTATTCCTTTTTCCACGAGAATACCAACTGATCCAGCTAATTCCGCAAGTAATAAGAAGGATATTTGACATAATTTGTTTTCCAGCGAATGGCTTTCAGTTTAATTACAGTGCACTCTGACAAATCCAGATTCAGCCTGGTGTAACAAGGGCATTTATAGTCTGTTGACTCTCTTAGATATTACAACGAAATTTAGATGTGTCAGAGATTAAAATCTTGCTAATGTAATAAAATAAAATTAGTCGAATAAAGTTTTTTTATACCTATACCTATACCTATAACTATTTTTTTTTAAATTCGTTGAACCGCATAGTTTGTGTAATCGTGGTGATTAATGTTCTATATAACCCAGGCTAACCCAGCTCTCTTTTCATCGCAATTAGGAAAAGCTTAATGAGAGAAAACACTGTATAGCATGAAACGAAATTATTGGGTCAAAACTAATTTATTTTTATGTTTCTCTGTATTTACATAACAATAACAATAATAATGGGTAAAATAAAAAATAGCCATACAATAAAAAATGTTATTGATAATAAAAATTTTATTTTTTATTACTATACAGCTGGCAGCAGGTGTAAGTAATATTTTTTTATAAAATATCAATCATATAAATATGAGAAAGTTTTGAGTAACTAAGATACAAGGTTAGTTAATAGCTTTATATAGAAAAATAAAAAGGGCTTTTTTATTATGTCATTGCAATGTGTTACGAACATTGACTTATGATATCTACTTTTCCTATATAATAATAACACTCTATAGCTTTATCCTTTGTCAAACCATGTTCGATACTTATACATATAGAAAGTTTAGATTTATTGACAGATGAGATACACATTATATTACACTTCATAATTTTTTTCATATAGAAAAAAAAGATTTGTTTTATCGACATCTATTACAAACTTATTTTTTCCTTCTTCTTTTTTTCTAATAAAAATAAATCATTTCCTATTATATTGTGCTATTAAATCAATTTAATACAAATCTCAACACAAATAAATAAATCTCAGTCATTTTAAACTTCCCGCCAGTAATTGCTACCTAACCTTTTTTGAATTTTTAAAAACTCCGCGCGTGTAAATGGGCCCTACCCTACACTGTACTAACCTATAATGAGAATGTTTACTTCAACGAACATACTTTTTAAGTTACTGTTTACATTTTTTTAGTTTTTAATTGTTTATATTATAATTTTAATTTTTTGTGCAATATTATTAAATAAGATAATAATCAGGAGTAGTAGAAGAATATTTTTAATAATAGAACTGAAGTAGTTAATATGTTGCAATATCGTTTAAACCTTTTAATGCATACTACAAAATGAAGTACTAATAAATTACATTATATATTGAGTATACTTTAATTTTATTATTAATAAATCTTTTTCATTTTTAGTACAAAGCTAATCAATATTTTAAATAAGGAGAAAAAGTAAACATTCAAGATAGTTTTTGGAGTCTATAATATATTACATTTAAGTTAAATCTCAAAAAATTTTATGGCTAGGTGAAATTGATTGATGCTTTACATTTTGCAAGTAATAATTAAAAAGTTAATTTTAAAACAAAGACCTGAGCTCCAAAACAATTTTTATTCGCATTATAATACATAAGTTTTTCAAGCGATATAATTATAACTTTGTAAGGCATTTATCAGTTTATAATTTAAGTGAGTATTAATATTAAAATATCTAAATTAATTAATATTTCACTAAACAACTGAAATTTTCTTGCAGATATATTACAAAATAATATTTTTCAATTAATATTGAAAAAAGAAGAAATTATAATAATATTAATTTATTATATTTAAAAAATAATTGTATATTTTACAAAATCTTGATAATCGTATGGAGACCAAAGATCATGATGTATCAAAGAAATCTAATTGTAATTACACGCATTGTCTGAGAATTCGCAAATTTAAAGGTGAGTAAGAAAAATTTTTTTATTAATTTTTTTATCATTACTTTTTCTTTTAAATGGCTCCCTAATAAAAATTTCTAATAATTTAGTCATCAAAATTCCCATTCAAGCAGCATTATAACAGGAAAATGGGCAATAATGCTACTAGTGCAAATAAAAAAGTTGTTGCTCAAGATATCAAAGAGTTCCTTGAGCAAGGTAAAAGTGAATTTGAAGAAAAATTGCAATCTGATCCAACAAAAACAGCAACTCTTGAAGATTTTGATAGAATACGAACATTAGGAACTGGTTCATTTGGCCGAGTGATGATTGTTCGACACAAATCTACAAAAGAGTATTATGCCATGAAAATTTTAGAAAAACAAAAAATTGTCAAATTAAAACAAGTTGAACATACACTTAATGAGAAAAGAATATTACAGGCAATTAATTTTCCTTTCCTCGTATCATTGAAATTTCATTTTAAAGATAATTCTAATCTTTATATGATACTTGAATATATACCAGGTGGAGAAATGTTTAGTCATTTAAGAAGAATAGGTCACTTCTCTGAACCTGATTCAAGATTTTATGCATCTCAAATAGTCTTAGCATTTGAGTATCTTCACTATTTAGATTTAATTTACAGAGATCTGAAACCTGAAAATCTTTTGATAGATTCTCAAGGATACTTAAAACTCACTGATTTTGGTTTTGCAAAGAGAGTTAAGGGTAGAACATGGACTTTGTGTGGAACACCAGAATATTTAGCACCAGAAATGATACTCAGCAAGGGTTATAATAAAGCAGTAGATTGGTGGGCCCTAGGTATTTTAATTTATGAAATGTCAGCTGGGTATCCACCATTTCGAGCAAAACAACCTATTCAGATATATGAAAAAGTTGTAAGCGGTAAAATTCGATTCCCGTCTCATTTTAGTACTGAATTAAAAGACCTATTAAAAAATTTACTTCAAGTAGACTTGACAAAAAGGTATGGAAATCTTAAAGATGGTGTCAATGATATCAAGGGGCACCAATGGTTCTCAGGTACAGATTGGATCTCTATCTTTCATAAAAAAGTTCAAGCACCATTAATACCAATTTTTGATGGACCTGGTGATACAAGTAACTTTGATGAATATGAAGAGCAGGTATTAAGAACATCAGCCACTGATGAAAGTTTCTATGAGTTTGATGAATTTTAATGAACCTGTTTAATTCAGAAAAAAATGTGTACCAAAAAAGAACAGTTTGTTTTTGAATATCGATACTTAGTTATTTAATGTAAAATAAAAGAAAAATCAATTTAATGTTTGTAAATATCATATAATTTCTTTATAAAATGAATATTTTTTTATAAACTTTTTCTTACAATTGTTATAATAAAAATAATTTTAAATAAAAACTAGTTAGATAAAAATAAATGAATCTGCAAAAAAAATTTGTTTATACTTGAATATTTTTTTTTATGATAAAAAAATTATTACAAGCTTTTTTTTTTGCTAATTTCTTTTGTTATAAAAATAAATCACAGATTTAATTGTTATATTTGCTTATATTTTATATTATTTATCGATATTGAATTGAATAACCAGATTTAATAATAATAGCATACTATTTCAATGGAAATAATAATTATTGATAATTTAATAACCAATTTTAATGCAAACTTTGTGTACTAGTTTTTTATTAATATTGATAAAACAAAAAGTAAAAAGAAATATAATCAATATACAGAATTTTGTATTGGATTTGAATTTATACGATAGGATGGCTTAAAAATAAGTTAAAAATAATTTTTGTGACTAATATTATTTTATATAGAGTAATTTAAATTCGCAAAATTAAACTTAAAAAAATAAAATCTCATTTTATGGTGCAAAGCTTGAAAGCATATAATTATAACAATAAGAATGGTATCTAGTCAGTTGTAAACAATAGAGCAGGAAATATATTTATGTAGGAGATATGAAAATATAAGAGAGAATTGACATAAGCAATGTACATTTTAAGACAATAGCTGAGGAAAGTTTAATTACGAGAAAAAATAAAAAAAAAAAATTAAAATAAATCTAAAATAACACATTGTTAATAAAATTAAAAGGAAAACAAGATATGTAGAACATAAACCTTTTAGTATTCCAGATAAAGTCGCGTAATAAAATTAGCTAGATTACCATCTACGTTTATTACTGCTTGTTGACGATTCAAGAGATAAACATCAAATCTTAATGAGATCGGAATAAATGAAAAGACTAAAACAAATTTAATCAATTTAAAATCTAATTTTTTTTTTCTTTTTCATGAAAACTAAAAAATATTTTGAACGAAGTAACAAAAGTTAATGAAGATGAGAGAGTTATTAAAAGCTATTCAATATGAAGAAACAATTGAAAAAAGGCTCACAATGAGAAACTTTCTTGCAATTAATCATTCTAGCTGTCAGATATTTTAATAAAAATAGCAGAAATTAGTTTTTTTATTTTTTAAAATTTTATTATTATTGAAATTAAATTAAAAAGAAGTCTCGTTTTTATTCAAAAACTATGTCATGAATTAGTAAAATAAATTTTTACATTTTTATTAATGCAAATAAAATAATTGAATCGAACCAATCGTTAAAAGAAGCGCAAATTCTACACGAGTTTAATTACAAACAATATTTTGAAATAAAAAAAAAATAGTAGAAAAACATGTATAAAAAAATAAATAAAAATATTCCTTTGATCAAATTTTTTTTAAACACAAAAAAACAGGATTCTTTATTAACAAGCTTTTAACTTTTTATAGAGTAGAAAAAATTCATTTGAAAAATTGAAAAAATAAATGAAATTGATCCATTTGTAATAACTTTATTGAGCTATAACCGTATATATTAGAGTCTCACTTATTTTCAAAAAGTTTTTTCCTTTTATAATTTTCAGAATCAGGATGAAATATCATAAAATTAATATACCAAATAAATTGCAGTTTAACTAATCACCTGAGAAATGAAATTCCAGCTGATTGAGACAATGTTCTGAAAGGAAATTTCCATATATTTCCTTTTGTTTAACCTGTAAATTGTAAATTGTCAGTTTGATTTGCAAATTGGCAAGGGAAATTAAGCATGTTGTTTAAAAATATTTTTTCAACAGTGACATTCTAATGTAGATGTTTGATTGTTTCAGTGACAATTGTTTATTTAAAATTATTAAATTGAAATTGAAAAATTAATTTATTAATAATGGTTGGATAGATTTTTATTGTTCCTTAATATGAAACTTAAGTACTCGAAAAAAATTAAATTTAGATTTGAATATCGAATGAGATGTCCGAAAACACAAAAGATATTAGTGAAAAAAAAGAAAAAATAAGGAGAAGAAGAAAAGCGTCGTTCATTTGCATGTCTGCTGCTTGAAAAGTAATTACCAAGTTGTCATCGACAGGCTCATCACGACATACTCTCTAAAGTCCACAAAAGCAAATAAAATCAATTAAAAATAAAATTTTCCGTCTCTTTGTTAGAAATGGGAAATATTATAAGTTCCTTTTTTTAAATTAATGAAAATATTCGTTATTCCATCGTTAAAGTTGAAATAAAAAAAGTTTTTATTTTTCCTTACAATATACGAGGCCCTATCTATCGAATTTTGCTCTCTCGAGATGAAATCTCATCGGAACCAAACCTAGACTGTAATTGACGAATTGAGTTGAAAGTTCGTAAGTAATATTATTTTATGATATACCAAGTTAAATAAATTTTTATTTATTACTTTTAAAAGGAAAAATATATTTTTCGACTTACTTATTTTTTTATATTATTTTATTTTTTTTTACTATTTTACTTTAGAAGTATTCCCATTTGTGTATTGATAAATAAGGTAGAATGTACGGGGTATAAGGTCTAGTTTACTTTGGCTCTCAAATATCAAGATATTTACATTTATGCGAATAAAAAATACTAAAATTTTTAGCAAACAAAACTTTATTTCTTTGAATAATTTTTAAAAATAATTTTAATTATTATACATACTTGGCTAATTATTAATTTAATAGTAAATATAAATTTTTTTAAACACATTCTCTTTTTAAGAATTTGCATTTTACAAAAGGAACAAGAAAAAACATTTAATTGAACATTTGGTTAATATCTGCATCATTTTGTTAACTAACGATTGCCCAATAATTACAATTTAATTCCAATATGAAATATTATATTTTACAAAACCAAAAGTAAAATTGTATTAAATTGAGCATTTTTAAAAAATATATTTATTTTTAGCAGTGCCATCCATACTAATAAATTACTATCACAACATTTTAATAATTGCCCAATAATAACAGTACTAAAAAATAAATACTAACAATAAAGATTGAATTTTTTGAAATTCAAAAAATAACTATTACATATATTAACAACATTTCAACAAAAAAAAATAACAAACAAATAGGTTTTTTTATTTCATTTGGGTCTAGATTTTAAAATCTGTGCCAATCTACTTGATCTACGCAATGGTACTTTTGCTGCTCCTGAAAGAAAAAAAAAGTCTTAAACATTGAAAAAAAAGTTACATTTCATAACAATAAAATGCTAACCTTTCTTCAGTTTTTGCAAATCAATCTTTAATTTATCAATTTTCGCCAATAAATTTTCGTTGGTTGTCTGAAGAATCTGGTAATTTTTTTTCAAGCTATTAATTTCTTTGGCAGCATCTTCAAGTACAAAATCTTGTCTGTCAATTTCCATCTGATAGTGCTCGACTTGCTGCATCAATTCGCTGTTTTCTTCTTTCAGGCCACTAATGGCACGTTGTTGCTCTGTCCTGTAATAAAGAATAGATATTAGATATGGGTATCATAAATTTGAAAAATGGTAAATAATGAAAAAAATACTAACTCGTTGGCTCCAACATCTCTCCTTTGAATATTTATTTCACCTGGCGATCCTCTCGGCCGAATGATGATCAAGCGAATCACTGATCCAGTATTATTATGCACATAGAAACTCCCCTAGTAAGTTTCAAAAAATAACAAATTTTTCTATAAGTTCGCATAAATGAAAATAAAAAAAAAATTTATTTAAAAATATCAACAATCAACGATGATATTTAAATTTACTTGTATTGTTAATTTTGAAATAATTATCAATGTAAACATAAATAATTAACTTTATTTTCAAAACTGTTTTTCTATAATAAGATAAACGTTCCTAAATAAATACAAAATATGAATAAATCAATGTCTTTGCGATTCATTGTAATATTTGTAATATTGTATTTAAACGATAAAGTTTTACAATAATTAATAAAAATTTCATTAAAACAAAAGAATTTTTTTTCATCAACTGTTTGAAATTTTAAAGTTTTTTATAATTCTTTGTTGCAGAAAGTAGCAGTGCAGTAAAATAAAATAAATAAATTTCATTAAAAAGAGCAAATTAAAAATAACTTTAATGACAAAATAAATATGCAATTCAAATGATACAATTAAAAAATATAATAATAATACATTTCTTTACCATTTTAATTTAACTGCGAAATAAAGGCACTTTTACTTTTTCAAATCGTCTCTGCATCAAACGGTAATGAACTAACGCTAATATAAATTATGATTTCATGATTTGAGCTTTGCTGAAAACCATCAATCGATAATCTCCGGCTATGTTCGTAAATTTTAGAAAAATTAGCGGTTCAGGTAAACACTCATATATCATGCGTGTTTTTTTTACCTTTTCTACTAAATTCACTCAAAATTTTTCTATTATTACTGTGTAACACTTTTATGTTGATAAACATTTTACTTTTGGTTACTTACAAGAAATTTTTCGTATTTACGTTCGACAAACAGACCAAGTATACACGAAATACTAATTTAATTAAGTAACTATGCACAGTAATCATTAGAAAAGTTAAAAAAAAAAAAAAATTTAGAACTGGTATGTGTTTTCACACAACCAACGATCATCAACTAAGTCTATTTCACTCCAAAAAAGTACCTAAATTAAAAATATTCTAAAACCATATCACTCCAAATTTTTCTAAGGACCTAAATCGAATATATTCCAAAACCATATCACTTCAAATTTTTCTAAGGACCTAAATCGAAAATATTCTAAAACCATTTCACTTCAAATTTTTCTAAGTACCTAAATCGAAAATATTCTAAAATCATTTCACTCCAAATTTTTCTAAGTACCTAAATCGAAAATATTCTAAAACCATATCACTCCAAATTTTTCTAAGGACCTAAATCGAAAATATTCCAAAACCATTTCACTAAAAATTTTTCTAAGGACCTAAATTGAAAATATTCTAAAACTATTTCACTCCAAATTTTTCTAAGGACCTAAATCGAAAATATTCTAAAACCATTTCACTCCAAATTGTTCTAAGGACCTAAATCGATAATATTCTAAAACCATTTCACTCCAAATTTTTCTAAATATCTAAATCGAAAATATTCTAAAACCATTTCACTCCAAATTTTTCTAAGGACCTAAATCGAAAATATTCTAAAACCATTTCACTCCAAATTTTTCTAAGTACCTAAATCGAAAATATTCTAACGCCATTTCACTCCGAATTTTTCTAAGTACCTAAATCGAAAATATTCTAAAACCATATCACTCCAAATTTTTCTAAGGACCTAAATCGAAAATATTCCAAAACCATTTCACTCCAAATTTTTCTAAGGACCTAAATCGATAATATTCTAAAACCATTTCACTCCAAATTTTTCTAAATATCTAAATCGAAAATATTCTAAAACACTTTCACTCCAAATTTTTCTAAGGACCTAAATCGAAAATATTCTAAAACCATTTCACTCCAAATTTTTCTAAGGACCTAAATCGAAAATATTCTAAAACCATTTCACTCCAAATTTTTCTAAGGACCTAAATCGATAATATTCTAAAACCATTTCACTCCAAATTTTTCTAAATATCTAAATCGAAAATATTCTAAAACCATTTCACTCCAAATTTTTCTAAGGACCTAAATCGAAAATATTCTAAAACCATTTCACTTCAAATTTTTCTAAGTACCTAAATCGAAAATATTCTAAAACCATATCACTTCAAATTTTTCTAAGTACCTAAATCGAAAATATTCTAAAACCATATCACTCCAAATTTTTCTAAGAACCTAAATCGAAAATATTCTAAAACCATTTCACTCCAAATTTTTCTAAGTACCTAAATCGAAAATATTCTAAAACCATATCACTTCAAATTTTTCTAAGTACCTAAATTGAAAATATTCTAAAACCATATCACTTCAAATTTTTCTAAGTACCTAAATTGAAAATATTCTAAAACCATATCACTCCAAATTTTTCTAAGGACCTAAATCGAATATATTCCAAAACCATTTAACTAAAAATTTTTCTAAGTACCTAAATCGAAAATATTCTAAAACCATTTCACTCCAAATTTTTCTAAGTATCTAAATCGATAATATTCTAAAACCATTTCACTTTAAATTTTTCTAAGGACCTAAATCGAAAATATTCTAAGTCTATTTTACCCCCCCCCCCCCCAAAAAAGTCAATTTTTCACCCCTCCCCCTAGGGAGATTTTTTCAAATAACCCATCCAATGAACATGTTCCACGTTAATAAATATAATGAATATATCAGATAAAAATTAAAATGAACCCTAATTACCAATCGTAATTTAAGATATTTTTTTACCAATGGCTCATTATCGTTTACGTGGTGGTATTTATTTTTCTAGCTTGTGTTAGTGGTAGATATCTAACCCACTCCATACTTAATTTTGGTAAGTAAATTGTATTAGGGCCTTATTAAAAAAAGGTCAGCAAAATTTAAAATCATTCTATCACATCCATCCAACTTTAAAGTTAAAAAAGGATTACTGGTGAAATCAGTTAGATCATTCTAAATTCAATTAAATTAAGGTGGTTTAGATAAAAAATTGTCCAGAAAGCTTATAAAATGACTTTGTTTTCATCATCTCGCTATAATGTTTTTAAAAGTGCTAATCCCTGTTACATAAAAAATTCAATAGTAATTAAATTTAAAATGATTATAGTTGAATAATTTATTTTTAGATAAATCGAAAACAAAAAAAAAATTTAATTAATTATGTAAGAGCGTATTTGATAATACATGTAGAAATCTACCAAAAAAACTACTACAGGAATTTCCAGATTCACAAAAAATTGTAAATTTATGCAATATTGTAAAGAAGTGACAATTAAATTTTTAAATAAACTTTAAAATTAAAAAGCTTGTTAGTTTTAATTGTTTTTAAATTTAATAAACTGTTCATTGAAAATTGGAAGGTTCGCTACTTTCTAAATTCATTTTACAAATTTAAATTTGTAACTTTGCATTTAAATTATTTTCAATAAAGTAAAATATTCTATGGGGCTTGCAAGTAAGTCTTCCTTAAGGTATCGAGTGTCCTTCGGAAGTCCTGGTTTGAAAATGTAAGATCCGAGATAATGAAAATATTGAGTAGCTATTTTTGTAAGAATTCTACATGTAGAAGTTTGGAGAAATAAAGAGATTTCGAAAATGTATGTATAAAATATAAATTCGTACGATAATGCGTTTAAATTAGTGAGAAAATGGTGGTTTTATAATTAGATTCCGAAAATGCTTGTCGGTTAACTAGATAAGAAAATCGTTAGATAGTTTTAGGTATAAAAGCGTTAATGGAAGAGAGAATCTCATATTCTCTGTCTTCTCTGTCTCTTGTATTTAACAAATCAGGTCGTATCAGAAGAAAGTTCCAACGCATCAGCTGATAAAATTAGTCTATTTAAAATTTATATCAAGATGTACAAAGCTATTATAGAAATTTTGAAAAAGGAAAAAGAAATATTTATGTGTAACAAATATATAATAATGGCCAGTGACGTTCTATTAGAATATATTCCCAGAGTGCTATTACTGATTTTATCATTAGGTTCATTTTCATAATAATCCTATAGAGAAAATGGAAAATATCCGCACAATAGCTTCCTGTGTATGTAAATTTTTTTTTTTTATTTCCAGTTTCTCTTATGGTTGGTTCCTACTTCGAATACACGAAGATATTAAGTTGGAAAAAAATTCCATTTGAATAACTCGCAGCGCTACACAGGAAGTGCATTTACCCCAAAAATCCATTAAACGGAAGTTAAAATGTACGTGAATTTAATTTACTTTTGAATAAATAAATATTATTTTATTTGTAAAAAAAAAGGAAAATGATTTATTGCAAAAGTCAGGTGAAAAGTTAATCGTCATGCGTGTAGGTTCGTGTAGTTACTATTCGTAGACCTACTACTCGAGAGGAAACTTTTGTTTACAGTCGTATTATATAACTAAAAGAGGAGGAAAGCCACTTTGTGCTTTAGATTATTACTGTTATTATTAGAGATAATATAAGTTTTGCTTTCAATGAGAAAATTTGTGCAAACTAAAACTTTTTTCCCGCACGTATCGATTATTTTATTCAAAATAAAAGTTTAAAAACATCAATAGAGCAGGCAGCTAGGCACTATCATAAATAACTTTTATTAATATATATTTTGTTTAACATGCGAGCTTTAATTAATTTTAGGATAGTTTATTTTTACAAAAAGCTACACGTTCGTCAATAGTTCTCTAAAAATCTCGGACAATGCATGTACTTGATTGCTGCTCTTCACTATAATATATTTAGCAATGGAAATTTCTATACAACACCTACGAAAAGCTTTGTCAAGGGAATATATCACACGAGTTTTATAAAACTTTAGTTTATATTATTTCTCCAGTGTATAATTTTCGATGCATTTTTTTAAAATTTAATTAAAACGTATAAATAAAATCAATTCTGCCTTTTTCTCTATTTTAAAATAAATAAATTTTATTTAAATTTGCAAAATGAAATTTTATTTATCTTCAAGAATTATATAATAACTTTAACTTTTAAAGAAGTTAATCAGACTTTTCAACTTTGATTGAAGTGTTTAGCAAGTAAAATATAAGGTTAAAACTTTGCATAAATTATATTTTAAGGAATTTAAACACTTTTTAATATTTTTACAAATTCTTCCGTATCTAAAAGAACTTTTTAAACAGCAGGAATAGTAATAATAATATAACACCCTTCGGCCAAATTCCCTAAAATCTATTTATTCCGTAGCTTATGAAAAAAGTTTAACCTAAAAATCAATATATACAATAAAAAAAAATTTTTCTCGCAAGTAAAATGATTCCCTGACAGTATAAAAATTAAAATCAATTGCCCTGTTGTCACAGGTTCATGGGTTCAATCCTCGATTATAGTTAAGTGCATTATAGAGAGTAAATGTAATTTACACTGCATCAGAAAAGAGCGGGTGATAGGCTTTTTTTATTCTAAAATGATTGAATAGTATTTGCAAAAATTAATCCAATTATTAATATTTTTGGCACCACAATAATTCGAATAAACATAAGTATCATTTAAAAAATAATTAATATTAAAATTTAGCTAGCCTCCATAAAAATATAACCTAAATTATCTACCACCAAATGGTGTACTTGAACTTAACCCTAGAAGAAACTAAGCCACAGGGAATTAGGAAGAGAGGATGCCCCAGATAAACACTTATAACTGGTTTGTGTGTTAAAATAACCGATCAGCATGGCCACAAAATATTATTTATTAAGTAATTAATAATTAATTAAATTAACTCGCCTTTGCACAAACCTCTTTATCACGAAATCTTTTTTTTATTTTCAGCGTTGAAAAAACTGTATAGGACCCAAAATCTCAAATAATCACCAAAAGTCTTCTATCCCCCACAACAAACATATAATAAAAATGATAGAAACTACACTGTAAAAAGTAACTTTCTTATATTAACAAAAAAATAGAACATTTTCGAGAAATTAGTAAATTTTAGAAAAAATTTGTAAATATTCGAAAAAAATCGTAAATTTACTAAATTTAGTATATTAACAAAAAATTCGAGTATTCTCGATTTTTTTTATGAATGCGCAAAAAAATTGATAATTTACAATTTTCTTTTGAAAAGTTTCAAAAAATAGTTGTAAATTTACAAAAAATAGTTGTGAATTTACAACTTTTTTCGTAAATTCATGTAAATTCACAAAAAAAAATAAAAAATTTAACAAATTTTAACAAATTTTTTGATAATATACTAAATTTAGTAAAATTACGATTTTTATCGAATATTAACAAAATTTTTTGAAAATCTACTAATTTTTCGAAAAAATTCTATTTTTTTTTGTAAATCTAAGAAAGTTACTTTTTACAGTGTATCAAAAACATCTCTTTTATAAAAGCTTTTTGAGGTCTAAAAATTAACCTAAATCGTATTTGAACCTAAAATTTTCTGCAAAATCTTAATTTGAAATAAAAAAGTATACTTTCTATTTAAAATACCTAAGTTGGGTCCTGCAGGATCCTAAAATCCAAAACTAATTTCCTCACCAGAAAAACTTTTTTTCGTTATTTTGGTCTGTAAAAAAAAATTGTAAAATTAATAAATACTAACGAAAATTCGTTTTAGGGGTTGATGGGGGAAAAATACTCTTTAAATGCCCTTTTCTCACCAAAAATTTGCTGGAAGCTTATTTCTTATGTTTTTTGGCCATTAGTAATTTAGTGGGGGGATGAAAAGTAAAGAAATTGTAGTTAATTTTTCTTGGAAACTCCTGTAATACTCTTCGAATTTTTAAAAAATTCTAAAAAAAGGTTTGTTAACATGTCAGAGAATTTTATTAATCTGGAAATAAATTCTTTATCAAGTTATTAAATTGATTAGAGTATTAGTAAACTTAGAATTTAAAAATTGCAAGCATAAAATTGATTTTAATGACAATTCTTGTATCAGGAAAAGTAAAATATTTTAATTATTAAACTATGGGAACATAATATGTTCTGCTTCTGCATCAATCAAAAATTTGAATAGTTTAAAAGTTTGACGTATGCATCGAAGAAAAGTTTTTAGAATATTCTTAAGGATGTATAAAATTTCTCGTAAAATTATTAACGCACATGCATAAACGAACATGGCATGATGTTGTATCAATTCTTTAAGTCATTAAAGAAACTGCCAGAAGCAAAATTTATCGTCATAAGCATTTTGTCGAAAAAGACAAGAGAAGCAAACTGTAACACTTTTGGAAAATCTTTTAGCTCAGACACATCTTGTTAAAGTTTTCGGTAATCCAAAATAACAAGATAATAGACCATTTAGAGAAAAAAAGCTTACTAAACTTTTGTAGTTTCGTCGTGTTGAAAATTCGAGAGCTGCACGTCCCATTTTGAGTAGGAGCATATATATTATCTTCTCTACGTACGAATACGTATTGTCATTATTATTATGAAAGAGTATAAAGAAGAGATGAAAGAGAAGGACCGGAGGTCGTTTGCAAAACTGGAAACCCGGAACGTGGTTCCGGTCTAGGCCTTTGCAGGAGCTTAATCGACCCACACTAGCCTAAGCAAAAATCTTGTCCTACCTCCTATACTTGCTTCTTCTTTTCCTAAGCTTCCGCTTCTTTCCGGTTTCCTTTCTTTTCATTGCGTTCCCGGTCTTCTTTTATTTCCAGTTAATAAATGATACACCATCTATACGGTAAGCCTAACCAGAGACATTTTAATTGGCACTTTTTGCGTTATATTTTTGACCTATTTAAAAAAATATTGCTTTTCCCGCATACACATAAAACTGAGGAAAACAATAAATTACCGAACAGCCATACTCTTTTGTTTTATTTTTTATTTATTTAATTCAATACACTGACATTTTCAATGTTATTTTATGATTCCTTTTTTTTATACACAATAAGCAAGCATGAACAGAAGAAAAAAAACGACCAGCTGTGCACCTTTTTTGTCCGTTAAAGCTTTTTTTTACTCGACTAGTAACAAAAAAAAAAGTTTATATAGGTAGTTTGTACAGGTTTGACACATTACTATGTGTGTGCTGGGATTATTCCTGGTTTTTCAACCTCAGTATTACATAATATATCATTTTATTTTTTAAACAAACTTATATGAGCTTACAGATAATGCCGGAAAAATGAAAATATTTTATTTACGATACTTCACCTATTATAAGATTTTTCTAAATTATTTTTATTTTTATTTTTATACATTTTTTTCTCCTTCGACTCTTTCCAGTTATGCCTTCTATGTAATGCACTGAAAGAGAAGCTTTCCGATATGTGAGAAAAGAATTTTCCACTTTTTATCGAAAAGTATAAAATACAAGTTGGAAAAAATTTTCTCTACTCTTTTTTTTAAATAAAAAATCACCTCTTTATGTGCTCAAGTATCCAACCAGCATTATAACGCCAAAAACATTTTTTTAAAACGCTAAGCTTATGATGACCGCTTTCATTTTATTTTTTAAACTTAGCCGCAAAACTTTTCCGAACTTTTTAACAAATAAAAATTATGCCAAAATGAATAAAAGATATTTTAAATTAAAATTAATACATTTTTTTTATTTCAAGAGTTTAAAAAAAAATTTTTAAACTAATTTTTATAAAATGAGCTTTTTTTAGTTAATGATGAGAAAAGAGTAAACTCACGAAAAAAAAAACCTTTTTAAAACTTGGATAATATTCTCACGTTAAAGTTTAAAAAAAAAAAAGAAATTCTTTCAGTAATATTAACTTTTAAAATTTCTTTTGAAGAAAAACAAATAAAATATAAAATTTTCTTCTTTCTGCCATTTTTTTTATTAATTATTTATAATTAATTTATTACTCGGGCTATTTCTTTTTCCTGTATCAAATAGAGAATTAAAGCTCGAATGTTTCCGTTTCTTTGTGTCGCTTGAAAAAGCCCGAGGCAGATGATAAATTTTTGAAAAATGGCACGTTTTAGAGAAATTATTTAATTACGCCTCGGATACAAGAGCGGATTACAAAAGTAATTCAAGAGTGGAAAAATCAATTTTTCGAAAATATAAAGGGAAAGGAAAGCGTTTTTTTTTCAAGCAATATCTGAAAATAAAAAAGTTTTAATACTTTTTTGAAATAAAAAAAAGTTGACATTATAAGACTTGATTTAAAAAGTTAGATTGCAGTTATTGGATTTTCCATAAGAAATATACTCGACATTAATAATAATATTTGTCTTGGAAGAACCATCTGCCTTTAAATTAATCGAGAACAACCGATTCGTAAATTGTGTCAACTTACTCTCGTGTTGTTTTTGACTCGAAGCATATTCAGAATTGAGATTTTAGCTCTGGGCTTGTTTGACTTTCAGAGTTTTAATTCTGTCCGTTTCTAATGTTTATTTATATTTCGATTTTAATCATGGAGATGGCCTGACCCCTTTTCCAATTAGAATAGAAAATTAGAATAGAAAAAGCGAGGACGTCTTCTTTTCGAGAAGGAGATTTAAGTGGGTTAGTTTTCCGAGGGAGAATAAGATTCGAGGGAAAACTTATAGGGCTAATAAATTAAGGGAGGACTAAAGTGAGAAAAAATCTTGTTCCCTAGTTGTTAAAACATAATTAACAGGATACAGTAAATAGTTATCTATTTTTCCAGAAGAAAAGAAAATAAAATTTTTCAATTTATATACTAGAATTAATCTGCATAATATAAATTTAATATTATAACTGAAAAAGCTTCTACTTTATTTTCAATTTTCCATAATCTTGTAATATTTGGCGAGTTATCAAGTGAAACGAACTATATTCCAAACTCTCGAAATAATATATATGCATATTTTCTTTACGCTCAAAAAAACAAAAAAATATGAAAAACTGGATCCTCGGAAGATTACAGCATTTAATTATCGTGAAAGATATTTGTTTTTTTTTCTTTTACGAAAATAAATTAAAATAAAAGTAGCTGATTGAATTTCTTAAAAAATATATTTATTTTATCGATATTTTCGGGCCTTGAGACACAATTTATTTCATCCTGAGATAGTTTAAAAGTCTACTGCCAATAAAAACGTAAAATTCAATTAAAAATTGATAATTTTACGAGATTTCAAGCTTTTGTCTTAACCCTTTCGAACCTGAATTTTTTTATTAGCCATAAATAAGCCAAAAAAGTTCTGCAAAGGTTTTTTTTGCAAAAATATGAAACTTCATGCAAAAAACCTAAAAAAATTTCTTTTCATTTTTTGCATTTTACATATAACTGAAATAGAATTTTGAAACTAAACTTAAAATAAATGCCTCCATCGTATAGCCAGGGAAATTTCAGATTTTAAAAATTACTTAATTAAAAAATGTTTTTAGAAATGGTAAAAAATTTAATTTATTTCATTGGTGCGAATGCTCTTTTTCATCTTATGGTCCGAATACTATGCAAAATAGTAAGTTTTCTTATAAATGAACAGCAGTCTAGATGCAAGTAAGAAAAAGTTTACTTGCACATAAAATTTATGAAAAATAAAAATTTCAAAACAAGAGGCTAAAAAGAAGTTTTATAAAAAAAATTTTTAAATTAGTTTAAGAGCTTGCAGAGCTCTAATAATGTAAATGATATAACATTAATGTAAAATTGTGTAATTCATTTAATTAATAAATGTACTTTCTCATAAATAAAGCTGGAGTGATTAATTAAGTCACAAGCACTCGAGCTTGCATATTTCGTAAGAACGTCAGGTAAGGAACGAGTTGTATAAGATTGCCGTTTCTTGGGGACTGAGTTAAATAGAAATTTGTCAAATTTCGCACCGACGGAGCGAATAAATGTTACTGACCTTGATATATAAGACCTTATCTGTATGGACTTACGCCTGTCTGTGCGGGTGTGTGTAGACTGAAGATTTCAAAGTAAAGAGAAGACAGTTTTCCGATCCTTTTTTTCTTTACGCTTCAACGAGCTTTGTTTATACATTTCACTTTTGACGAAAACATATTTGTTTTTTCTAAAAAAACACAGACACCAAACACACAAATGCACTGCACATAATTTTTATTTTTCCATTAATCGAATCACGAGAGATTGTTTGCTCACGACGAGTTTAAAATCCCATTCGAACAAATAAACCGAAAGATCAATCAAAAAAGCTCTTTCACCATCTATTACCCGCAATTTGACTCGCACAACCGCGATTAAGTACACAAAAGTTGAATACACAAACACATTATCAGATACCTTGTTCTACCCAAAGAAGCTTTATCTTTGTACTTTAAATTATCTTTTAAAGAGTTTAATCTACGCTTTTTTTTATTTTTTGTCAATTAATTGCCTGCAGGCATTTAAAACTGTATTTCGATGAAATTTATATACTCGTATAAATCGTTTGATATTTAACTCGAAATAGAAATCGATTTTCTTTTTTTAAATATATTAAATTCGAATCACGTTTTTCTATAAAATACTTCACACCTTCAATTTATTTTTTCCTCCCAAGGAAAAAAAAATTATATTTTTTTTTTTATTTAAACAATTTTTATTTGAAAAGAAAAAGAATGATGGAGATATGATTTTATTTTTGAAAGCTAAGGAAATGTCAACATTATATTTATCACACGTTCGCTTAAGCCCGCGTGCAACCTAATTTATATATCGTAAACACAATAATAAAACAAAAAAAAAAAAATTTTATAAACAGCACGTAATGAAATTGTCAGAGCTTTTGTGCTTGTTATTTTTTCTGCAAATACAACAAGTAAACAAATATTATATTAGCCTGAGGCCAGATAACGACAAAGAGCTTCTATTATATAAAATTTCAAAAAAATAATAGTTGGAAAAAAAAATTAAACAGTGGTTTTATTTTATTATGATAAATAGAACCGGCACAGAGCACGAGCTTTTTAAAATTCGACGAACGAGAACGGCGCTCAGTAACGGTTAAACAGTTAACTCGCTGGCTTAGAATCAGCCCGGTAACTGAACTTGGTGCTTTTCCGTATACTATAGGAAAGGAAAAGCTCGTAGTAGATGGCGTGCGCACAGGGGATGATTATATTTTTTTGTTGATCCTGTTATAGGGAATATCTTTTATGTGTGACCATGAAAAGAGATGTCTCTATATTATTTTAAGGCGCGTGCGCTCACCACTAGCTGAGTTTAACTTAATTCTGTGGGATTTTTGTATTTTATTATTGCATCATTAAGGCTTCTTTTTTTAATTTTAATTTCGTTTACGATAAACCGCAGAAAAGGAGAAAAAAAAAGCTACGAGCTTAATGAATTGGTTTTTATATTTTAAGGAAGCTGATGTAAATATGCAAATTTCTTCGAGTCAAAAGAGATAATTAATTTTGAAGATCAGGAGCATGTGTTGCCGGATCTTTTTTCCCTAATATATGTAAAGTATCTTTTAATTTAATAAATTTTTTCTATACAAAATATCTAGATAAAATTTAATTTGCATTTCGAGCGTATAATATCTACCGATATTATTCAATATAAAATCAATCCTGTTTATGTTTGAAAAAAAGTAATTTTTTAAAATTACGCTTTTTTTTCTCTACTTCATTTGCATTTTTTTTTTTGCACTACGATATTAATTTTGTAAATGATTTATATTTTATATTTTATCGCTCTCAAATAAATTAATTTTCAGATAAATTTTAATTGCAAATGCATTTTATTCTTTTTTAAAACAAATTTAAAAGAGGAAAAATGAACTTCAAAATTATAAATTTTCCATTTGGTGGAAAAAATAAAAGCCTCTTGATAAGTACGTCCTATAGAATGTCCTACGTATGAAGGAGGTTATCATCAATAAAAGAGATCTCTTAAGCTGTTACAGATCAAACACTCGATTCCTTATATTTTACGACATCACCTATGGAGAGAAAATTATTTATATTTTTATTTACTTTCGCTTTGTTCCCAAGTGACAGCCTAATATATAAAGCTTCGAAATATTTGTAATTGATTTTATGAAAGCTTTTGAATTATAAAATCAGCTAGGAAATCTAATCTTTAGACGCTGAAAATTAAAATCAGGGTTGAAACATAAGATTCCTGTTAAATCGCATACTTAATAAATTACAGATCAAATAAAACTATACGCCTTAATTCAGAGTCTACTCGAAGGAGTTTTAATGAGAAAATAAACACCGATCATTTCTAAACTTATCGTTACTTATCAAGGAGTTTATTCAATTTGCTAATGTGTTCACTTAATCACTTAAGCCGCCACATTAAGATAAACATTGTACTTCGGTGTTCAAATTTGAACTGCAAGCGTTATAAAACTAAAAATTTATTAATTAAAACGAAAAGAGTTGGATGTATTTTTTAACGGAAAATGAAAAACTGCTCGATTCCCAATAGAGTCCAGAATAGTCTAAGAGAAGCTTTCTCCCCTACGCACCTGTCAGACGGAGTCAGTTTATAATTTACGAGCTTGAGCGATTCCATATTTCCATACGTAGAAATTTTTAATCCCAAACCGAGAAATGCCTCCTTGGATTTCTCCTGCTCTCTGCGGGGTAGCTTGACAATTTTTCACGTCTCTCGATATACTTATTATTTATTTTATATATTTCATGCTCCTGCTGTATATGCGGGCGCGGGACTTACCTTTTTATTATTATTATGCTCTAATAAATAAAAAGAAAAATGCCAAAACATATTTTCCAAGTAAATGACTTTCCTTTTTTTTTTTCCTTTATCTATTACCAGTGATTTATCAAAACAGTTTCATTTATTTTTCTTACATAAAAAATACGAAACATTTTTATTTTATTATAGTCAATAAATTTTAATATTTCGGAATAACAGAAAAAAAGCTCTCCGTGTAAGAAAACATGCTTCTGACGTTGGAGAGAAATCAGTTCTAAAAATTATTGTGGCATATCTCTTTATTTCGAAGACAATGAAGGAGAAAAAATAATTACTACCAAACAGGACATTATTTCCGATTCACACGATAATGAATTTTTTAACGTCAGATTTTCTCGTAATTTATGACCCAATTTCGTACTCGATACTCGGTAATTCAAAACAGAAGAATTATTGGTTCAGATATTATGATTGATTAGATAAATAAGCATCGTGAATTTTAATTAAAGAAAATGCACATAAATTAAAAAAAAATTTTGAAAAAAAAATTTAAATAGCTGACCAGTGAGTAAGAGATCAAAAAGTAAATTTAGCAGATAGAGAGAGAGCTGAGGCTAGAGTGAGTTTTATCACCAAAAATGTATTTCACTGTCACGCAGCTTCCTTTTTTGAGGTCGGAAATGTACACGTGTAATATATGGTGCTAGAACAAATTCAAGTAAACAGCATTTCGCGTGATTTACTATCGGTCATTCTCTCGGCAAAAAGTCCAAAGTCCAAAGCTTTTGAATAGCTTTTTTAAAAAATATAAAAAAAACATCAATTTATTCTATGATCGATATCTAGAAAATTAAACTCCAAAGAGAATAAAGAGCTCGCAAATGAATTTATTCATTGAATAAATGTGCACTTTATATAGGAAAGCAAATTTTAGTTGTATGTATAAACCATTTCGTCGAGGAGCTAACGCTATAACGCTATAAACCTATAAATGTATATTGATACAGATAGGGAAATGGCTTCCGTGTGCATTTATACTCAAACTCAAATAGTAATTGAATATAGACCGTCGATGGTTCGTTTGTGTCTTGTTAGATCAGTTTGGTATTTTCGGTACGCCGCATACTTTGTACATTAGTTTCCATCTCTCTCTTCCATTTTATTTCACTGGAGAGATTTGCGGGGGATAATCTTTTCAACGACCTAAATTATACGCCAGTAGCACTTTTCGCGCTCTGCTTAAAACCAAAGCTCGAATTTGAATTTAAATCCTACGCAATCCTCTGACTCTGATATAATCAAAGCGTGGTATCGTGTCGTTATATCAATAGCTATTATTTTTTCTATTGAGTAAACTGAAAATCCTTGACCTTAGATTTAAAATCTTTTCCAAGTAGCAAATGCAATTATTTTGCATAATATTAAAACTAAATTAATTGAAATACACTGCAGAAAATCTAATTCAATATACAAAGCTTTGTTATTAAAATTTAATTAATATATTCTAAAAAAGTTCGTAAGTAATTTATAGGAAAGAAATGTTGCTGCATAAAATATTCAAGATGAAAGAAGAATCTGAAAAAAAATTGCTTTTTCGATTTATTTAAAATTTAACATGTAACATTTTAGCTTTTAAATTATATAGGAAGAAGGTATAAGACGGTTAAACCCCCATAAATTACCAGTAGTGTCAACTACACAATTTAATAGAACAGAGGACCAAAATTTCTCGCTTTAATATTTTATTATTATATCTTTTTAAGGTTAAATTATTTATTTAAAAAAAAAAAGAAAATGAAAATCACGCAAACTAGCGTGTTTACACTTTTCGAATTTTATTCTTTGAGGAAACAATAGAAGCGACGGGAGTTTTCCTTTATTAAAGCAGAGTGTTCGATATTTTCTACTTTGACAGCGAATATGAAATATACGACTCGTTTGGAAAATTACGATAATCACGATAGGAAACACATCCTATCTGGCGCATACATGCAGAATGAATTTGACGGCCAGTCAGGAATAAATACCCTTTTTACCCCTTAGCCTATTATCCGATTGAAGGGATAGTTTATACCGCACTCTATACTGCCTGTACACAATCGATTACATAAGTTATAGCTTATGGATACAGAATATATGAAAAGAACTCGTGATCAATGAATACCCAAAGCTACGATATATGCATAACTAATACCTACATTTACAAAGCCTCGGGCCACATCGGTAATAATATATGTTCTATACCCTTTTTTCACCGATACCTAAAAATACATGCATTTTTTAAACTTTTGAATTATATCTGAGTTACTTCTGTCCTGACCAAAGCTCTTGGAAATTTTACTGCTTATTTTTCAAAAAATTTATGTCTTTACAGTTAAATAGTTAATAAGTATCCACCGTGGAATTTCTAGGTTAAATGTCTGGGCGCCAAAGTAAATTACATTTTGCAACTTCTTTTGCCTCTGAAAACGTTAATATCGGGATGTTTTATCCATAGAGGATTAATCAGCTAATTATTGTGACATGGAAATAATCTTTTGATAACACAAAAAAAAATTTATTAGCTTGAAATATTTAATAAAAATAAATGTTTTATATTAAGCTCTATTTTTTTTCTCGCACGTTCAGGTTCTTTGACTAAAAAATCATTCAACCTCTAAACCTAATGGATTTTTCATTATACTATGGATCTATTTTTTATGCATTTTTTTCATCATATGTATGACTTTGATATGCTCCATAACTGCAATTAATCCGCGCACTATACGAAAAAAAAACTAGAGAACTCGATACAATTCTATATGAGATGACGGCATTATTAGCTTAGTTTTTTTTTTTTTTGCTTTTTTTGCTTGCTTTTTTGTCTTTGATGTGAATGAATATTCACGATGAGGATATTTGCAGTTGAAAAGTAATTTGAGCTATTGAACGCATAGCAATTATTATGCTTCAGCTCGACATTGTGTCAGCCGATATTTCTCTCTTTATTAGTTTATGAGAATGATTTTCTCCTGGTACACAATAAATTGTTTTTTAAACTCAGAGTGTTATTAAATTTTTTTTCCCAAAAAACAATTTATATTAAAAAGCTTTTCATCCACCAAAACATTTTCTACGAGAATCAACAATTTCCAGAAATGCGAAATGAAATTTGATGTACGAGACATGTATATTTGAAAATAAGCTTTAAAAGAAAAAAGAAAAAAGAAAAAAGTGCATATCCCGAAGAAATAACATTTTCATAGCTCTGTCGGAATGAGATTTCCTTTTGTTTCCAAAAGTTATATTATAAAATCCAGTGTTCCGATTCTGTGCGTGCCTGACTATACATTGAGTCAATCTCCTTATATCCCTTTTCCAGAAAAAGAACTGCGCCAATAGTCGGCCAAAAAAATAAGCATGCTTCTCGATAGATCAACTTTAGTAAAGCTTCTTCCTGGAATATCTTAAGGTGCACACGGCAGTCTGTATCTACGATATTTTATTTTTTTATTTTTGCTTATATCAGCTCGAGTTTTTCATTTCCTTCAGCGTGGAAAAAGAGAAATTGTGACTAGCGCGTGCTATGAAAATCTATGTGCAGCAAAAATTTCAAAGGATCATTTTTATAAATTGTTTGTGCAACCTATAATATATTGACTATATTACTGCAAAAGATACTAGTCGATATATTTTTATTTATGTTTGAAAAAAAAATATTTTTTTCGCAACATAATCTTGTTCCTCGGTACTCTTTTACCCACAGAAATATGCCCAACAAATTTACAGTTAAATAAATAAAAATTAACGACAGATGACACAACATAAAAAAAATATAAAAATGCTCTATGACATTTCAGAAACTAAACCCCTTCAAGTTTTTAAACGTTAAATCGCTGGACTCACTTGGAGTCGAATAAAATTTTTTTTAATTAAAATCTTTTCCACTCATAGAATATCATTTCGTTTTTTTTACGCATCGCATTTTCCACGTAACTCGCTGTCACCACTTGAATCTGTCCATCAATCCTCCTGCTGACGTATACTTGACTTTTGCACGATACACACATATACACGTATAATAAACTAGCTAGAAATGTGGAAGTAACTGAAATTAAACGCTGCATAAAAGAAAGTGGTACGGTTCCTGAATTCAAGAATCCTATCTATAGAATTTTGTCCAAGTAAGTTAGCTAATGCGTTAAAACAAGAGGAGAGAACTCAATGTTCCTGACACCTAACTGCTTGAAATTGTATATATATATAGAAAGCGCACCGCATTGCGGCATTGTCTATTGTCTTGTTTGCACAGTATATATCTATCTAGTGTTAGTTTATATAGCTGCTTCAAAATTGCCGCAATATTTGAGCTACTCCGAAAGCTAATAATATTTACGATTTCAAAAACAACGGCGAACAAGCTTACTTATTGCCTACTTTTTTAACAGAGAATCCACTTTTCCAAACAATTTCTAAATATTGGATTGTGGAAAAATAAAAGAGAAAATTAAAGTACTATTTACATATTGCTTTTTTATGAGAATGCCAAAAATTTATTTTAAAATAATACATAATTCTGTGCATTATTATTCTCTTTTAAAAGAGATTTCGATGCAGCTGTATTTTAAGAAAGAATGCTTTTAAAAAATATTTATTATACACAATAACATCTCAAAGACTGCTGGTAAAAGATATTGAAAGTAGCAAAGAGATCTTCAAGATGTAAAAGGAATCATTTTCAAACAAAAAAGAAACTCTACTTACCTTAAATATTTTCTATCCTTCTTATAATTTTCAAATATTTTAAACGATACTGTACCATATTGCGCATAGTATTCTATCGGAATTCCAGCTTTGCATGTCTACCCTCAAATCCTTTACTTTTCCTGTTACTTCATATTGGGACCATTTTACGGAGTATTGCTTTTGATTACCGTAATTAGATTGGGTAATGTTGCGAAAAAACCCCTAAAATAATTCACTACTTTCAGGGCGATTCAAATTTTGCATGCACGCCACCTCAAAAGAGCACGCAGCAAGCCAAATCTTGTCGTTTTTTGGAAAATATTTATCAAAAACCCCAAAAACAACCCCACAAACAAAGTGTTTTTTACTAAATTATGGTCTGAATTTTGATTTCCGACATAGAAGAGAAAAAATGCGTGATTAGTCACCCTAAAAAGGTATAGTAGATTATACCTTTTGCCAAACTTACTATGGCTACATAAAATATTCGAAGATTGTGATAAATAACTAGAAAAATGGTAAAATACTGAATGCAAGACGGTAGTTAATGCAATTTTTAGTTAAATAAATTTTTTTATTATTTAATTGCTTTTTTAAAGAAATAAAAAATAAGATTTATTACATCAAGTACAAATATAATTTTCGAGTGCTTTTTTTTTTTGCAAGCGATGATAAACTTAATTTTATCTCATTTTATAGAAATAAATATATATTTTTTTATAATGGACTTCTTTTGATGTTTTTCTGTAAAATGTGAATTTTAGATAAGTTATCGTAAAGCATTGCTAAAGCGAACTTTAATGCTTTTTTTTTAAATATTATAATACGTAGAGCACGGTGTGTGTGCAAGCTTCTGTGCAAAACAAGAATAAAATAAGCATAAACATTTTTTATTTCATTTTTTTAGTAGTTATAGAACATAATTATCTTATACGATATAAATATTAACTTGTTGAGATTTTAAGTAGGTCTTGAATTCGCATTCGCATTTGTCCGCGAAATAAATTCTAAAGATAAAAAGGAATAATTGCTACAAGTACATAATGCAGCCTTAGTCTTATGGAACTCAATTTTTCCCAACTGGATGCTACTATAATACAGAAAGTCTGTACTGTCAGATGAAGAAGAAATATAATAAAAAAAAAATTACTTTTCTTTTCTTCGTTTCTTTTTTTTTTTTTTCTTTTTTTCGTACATTTATAAAAACTATACAACTAAACTTCTCATCCTTTCCTTTTCCGTTTTTCTATACTATACCACGGCTATCCTGCACGTTTCTCGTTTTTCTAACTGCTCTATGCGGTGTTGGTATTTATGACCTCCAGAGGAAACCGCTAGGGCAGTAAAGCTGTTCATCGTTTGGTTTTTAAAAAGAACTCTTGAATTTTATTTTTCCTCTCTTCGTCTATTTTTAAGAAAATTTATAATTTATACGAAAAAATTCAAAATATTTTAATTTAGGTATTGTTAGCGATGCTCGTTATTGGAATCTAGACAAAAAGATACTGGGACAATAACTCAAGGAAGGAATTTCCTCGGGTCCGATATTTCTCCTCGTTGGTTGTTTTGCATATCTCTAATTGCACTTTCATTAAATGCCAGAAGTATACTTCTCTCGACTAGAGAGAGATAGAGGATCTTTTAATGAATACGCCAGTGTATTATTCGATTTATAACTGAAGATGTTATTCTCCATAACTCATAACGAGTTTCGTGAGTCCACTTCTGATCAAAGTTTTTGCGAATATCGTATTTCATATATTGAATTCTCTCTTGATGAATTTCCTACTTGCAATTGTTTTGCAACCGATGTAATCATACCTGAATGCACAATTACTCTTTGTACTTTTCTTTTTCGGAAAATAGATTACATTGCATTGTTTTGAACAATTAATTTTTTATTTGATTATGTTATTATTTTAAATTTTAAAAGATCCGAAATTTAAAAAAAAAATTTTAATTTTTATATTTTAAAAATAATGGTAGCATCCAATGTAATCAAAATTAAACTAACACAACCTGCTCTTCATTAAAATGTCGACTCGTTTGTTTTGTAAACTCAATTTGTCATCGAATACATTTTTAATTTCAATCATAATATTTAGTCATTTCGCAGGCTTGAATTACAATGAAAAAAAAAATAATAAAAATTTTTTCCGATAATAGGTCAAAATACGTGTATATAAAGAATATAATGTAGCAAATTTTTGTTTATTTTGCAGCTTGTAATTAAAATGATTTTAAAATTAAATAAAACGAATGATTCGATTGAAATAAATATAGTGGATATTCAATTTAAAATAGAATTTATTTTGTTAACCTAAGTATTAACAAATAAATCGTATTACGTATTAAATTTAACGGATAATTTATAAAATTATATTTGCACGAAATAATTCAAATTTTAAAATAGACTCGTGTAGGTGTAGGAAAAAAAATTTTCATGTGTAAAAAATAAAGTGATGCTTGACAAAGTCTGACTGGTAACATATATACTTGAGACGGTCCTCGTATTCGTACTTTTATTTTAAACAAATTTTTTCTTTTTTCAAAAAATAAAAATATAATGAAAATGCTATTTGGTCATTGTTTGTACAAATGCCAATATAATAGCAAATGAATCCTGGTGAATTTCAATACACGCTTCACTTGGTTCAACTTTCATTAAAAACGATTGATTGGACGCAGTTTTTTGATAAAAGTTATATATTTCATTTTACGAAATACTTTTTCTATTTTACGGATTCAATTAATAAAAACTTTTTTTTTTTAATTGTTTTCAGGTGTTATTTTTATCATAAGGTTCCGAACTTCGTACATAGAAAAAAAATAGAAGGCCTGAGGCTTTGTTGCCAATGGATGTATGATTGGCCATTGGCTGATTCTATTTTACACTGCCAATATTATTTCGGCACCTGATTAAATATTTCTAAAGTTTTTAAATGAATATTATTTGACAATCATTTATTAATATATCATTTCCTTATAATTGTACCGTATGTTTCAGATCAACTAGTTTCTGTGTAACCAATCATATTTATAACTAGATTATTTGTCTCTCTCTCTTACTCATTATTTTATATCACTTGTTTTAAATGTCTTGTAGATTTCAAATTCTTCTAATACTCCAGTCAAAATACGGGGGGGGGGGGGGTTGTATTTTTACTGGCGAACATGAGATTTTCTTTACAATATGTTTTTTGGGTCGCTGAACACGAAAATTGGGGTCATTTCGTAAAGAAATGGGGGCTTCACCCCTAAATTTGCAAAAAACTACCCCAAAATGGGGTGTTTTTTACATAGTTGCACTTTGAGCGCTCAGATTTGCACCATATGGGTTTTTTGGGTCGCTGATCAAGAATTTCGACTTCTTTTTCATAAATAATTAATATTTCACCCCTAAATTAGCTAAAATTACCCCCCAAAAGGGGGTGATTTTGCTACTTTCGCACTTTGAGCAACCAGGATATGTCCATATAGGTTTTTTGAGTCGCTAATTAAGAATATCGACTTATTTTTCATAAACAATTAAAATTTCACCCCTAGATTGGCTAAAATTACCCCCTAAAAGGGGGTTTTTTTGCTATTTGGGCACTTTGAGCAACCAGGATATGTCCATATAGGTTTTTCAGGTCGCTAATCAAGAATTTCGAGTTATTTTTCATAAAAATTCAATATTTCAACCTTAGTTTAGCTAAAACTACCCCTTAAAAGGGTGTTTTTGCTATTTTCACACTTTTAGCATCCCGATTATGTCCATTCAGGTCCCTGGGCCGCTGATCAATAAAAATTTGTTATTTTTTTTAATAAAAAATTAATACTTACCTGAAAAATAAATTATTATAGTGAAAGTAAAAATGAATAATTTAAACTTAATATTTTTTTTTTATAATGCATGCTCAAGAAATACTTAAGAAAAATAAGTCGAAATTCTTGATTAGCGACGGAAAAAACCTATATGGACATATACTGGATGCTCAAAGTGAACAATTAGCAAAAACACCCCTATTAGGGGTAGTTTTAGCTATTTTAAGGTAGAAATATTGAATATTTATGAAAAATAAGTCGAAATTCTTAATTAGCGACCCGAAAAACCTATATGGACATATCCTGGTTGCTCAAAGTGCCCAAATAGCAAAAACACCCCTTTAAGGGGTATTTTTAGCTAATTTAAGGGTAAAATATTGAATATTTATGAAAAATAAGTCGAAATTCTTGATTAGCGACCTAAAAAACCTATGTGGACATATTCTGGTTGCTTAAAGTGCGAAAATAGCAAAATTACCCCCTTTTCGGGGGTATTTTTAGCCAATTTAGGGGTGAAATTTTAATTATTTAAGAAAAAGAAGTCGAAATTCTTGATCAGCAACCCAAAAAACCCGTATGGTGCGAATCTGAGCGCTCAAAGTGCAACTATGTAAAAAACACCCCATTTTGGGGTAGTTTTTTGCAAATTTAGGGGTGAAGCCCCCATTTCTTTACGAAAGGACCCCGATTTTCGTGTTCAGCGACCCAAAAAACATGTAGTAAAGCAAATCTCATGTTCGCCAGTAAAAATACAACCAAACCCGTATTTTGACTGGAGTATAAAGCGTTCATGTGATTTCCTTTTTTATTATATATATATGTGTATTGGAATGAGTGAATCATTGAAGTTTTTTGTTTCGTATTCATGTTTAGAATTAAATAGATGTTTGGCAAAATTTGATCTGATTATTGTATTTTTCTTGACGTTTTTTGGAAGTAGATGTTCTTTATGCCTTTTAGAAAAATTTCTGTCAATATGGCCTATGTATATGGATCTACATTCGTATGTCATTTTATAAATACCAGATTTTTCTTCATTTAGTAATTTGGTGGTCAGTTGCAAAATTTTTCCAATTTTATTATTAGTATTAAAACTTACAGTGATTTGATGTTTTTTGAATACATAAAATAGTATATTAGAAATATTATTTCCAAATATTGATGATGTGTATTTGATTTCATTAGTATTTATTATATTATTTATGGATGATATGTTATTAATATTATTTTTTGCTTTTTTACGTATTTGTTTATTAATTAAAGTGTCTATTATTGAACTTTTGCATCCATTGTTGACGGTTATGACTTTCAATGTGTTTTTTTTCTCTTCGTAATCATTGTTGGACATTGGAATAGTTAGAAGTCTGTGAACAAAATTATTTTATGCTGCAATTTTTTGTGCACGTGGATGATGAGATTCTGCATAGATCGTGGAATCTGTAGAAGTTGGTTTTCTATATATCTGAAAAGATAATTTATCATCAACTGTTTTATGTATTATTAAATCTAAAAAATTAATTTAAAAGTTTGATTCTATTTCTAATGTGAACTATATATTTTTATTGATTTTATTCAAATAATTTATTAGATACAAAAGTTATCTAACTTTCTATCAGTATCATTATAAATGATAAAAGTATCATCAACGCATCTAGAATAAAAAATAATATTTTTTTATATGTGTTATTATTATTAAATATATGGGTTTTCAAAATGATTCATATATATTTCAGCTAAGAAACATGAAATGGGTGATCCTATTGCTAATCCATATTCTTGATAAAAATATATTTATTATTATATTTGAAATAATTTTGTTTTAATATAACATTTATTAAATTGATTATTTATTTTATTTGTTGTTTATTTACTTTTTCATGTTTTAGAAAGTTGTTTTTAATTATATTTATTGTTTCTTGTATGGGTACCACTGTGTATAAATTGACAATGTCTAATGAAGCTAATTTATATGATGGTTTAATTTTAAAATTTTTGATTTTATCTATAAGTGATGTATTATTATTATCAAGACTATTGGCGTTTTCCAATACAATATATGTTTTTAGAAACTTGTATATACGTTTAGCTAATTTATATCCAGCAAATCTTTTATAGTTGAAAAAACTTAAAATTAATAAAACATGATATAATAAAATATAAATAAAAAATATTTTTTAAGAGTTTTAGTTTTGATAAATAATTTTGCTAAACCTGATGATGGAATATTGTTCTGAAACGCGTTGTGTATAATTAATATATAAAACGAAGTAACTCTGAATGTCACTCTATTATTTATTCTAATTGAGGTGACTTGGATACCTTAAAATCAGTTATAATGAATGAAACAATATTTTGATGTGACGTACGTATAAAACGGTGTATTAGCTTAAGGGCGTCCTGCAGCTGTCCAAGATATAGCCCATAATTAATATGCCAGCTCCCTTACTGATCACAGCAGAACTAATAATGCCAGCGAGGTCTGCGCAAGATTTCGAATGATAAAAATCACCCGGATATTTTTACCGCAATCAAAGAACTTAGAAAAGAACAGGGAGATTCAGAAGTGCAAATACTTGAGCAGTCACTGTGTAGAAAAGTAAAAATGCTCAAAAAAAATTGTTAGTAAAAATAATGGTATTATTATTGCTAATAATTAAGGACGCTCTGTCCACCACTGGGTGTTTTTTGCGCAGCATATTTGTAACTAAAATATTTTAACCATATATTTATTTATAATAATTTTTTAATGAAAGAATCAATGTATTTCAGTATTTACTTCAAGAATATAAAAAAAAAAAAATTAAAAATGTTTATTTGTTTAAACAAATACGACCTGTTAAATTTTTGAAATTTTTGAGTCATACAAGCCTGAGTTCCCAGATCTGGGCTACTTGGATCAGAATTCTGCTTGGCTCATATTGAAGATCATTCAATTCTAGGTGGAGGTAACGTGGGAAATTTTTCGCTAAACCTCTTCAGTAATGAGTTACAGCTAATTGTTTATAAAAAAAAAGTTTAAAATGCTCTTGAATTTATAAACAAATAGGTATAACTCATTATTGAAAAGGTTTAGCGAAAAATTTCCCACGATACCTCCACCTAGAATTGAATAATCTTCAATATGAGCCAAGCAGAATTTTGATCCAAGTAGTCCAGATCTGGGAACTCAGGCTTTTATGACCCAAAAATTTCAAAAATTTAACAGGTCGTATTTGTTTAAACAAATAAACATTTTTAATTTTTTTTTTATATTTTTGTACTAAATACTGAAAAGTATTGATTCTTTCATTAAAAAATTATTATAAATAAATATATGGTTAAAATATTTTAGTTACAAATATGCTGCGCAAAAAACACCCAGTGGTGGACAGAGCGCCCTTAAATAATTACGTAAGATAATAATTATAAATATTTCGAATTAAACTTATAAAGGATATTAAGCTAATTAATCAAATAATAAATGTTTTAAATTGAGCAATTATAACATAAAATTAAGAAATCATAACATAAAATTATCTAACAAAATAAATAGTTTAAGAAATAATAATATTTATATTTTGGATATTTTAAATATTTGTAAAAAATGATTTTTGATATAAAATCAATAAAATTGTAATAATGAGGAGTCAAATTTCAGAAAACCTCATCGACGTGTAATTATATCCATCTTTTAATAAACTTCAGTTTTACCTATAACTAATTTATGCTCTAACCCTAGACACCATGTGTTAGTTTGCATTCATTTATATTTCTTTAATAATTAATTATTACTAATAATAATAGCCATTAGACCTATAACAATATTCAAAGAAGAATAAAGAAAATTGTCGATTCATATAAAAATTCTGGTGTAGCCCGATACAGTGATTATTTATATGCTATTGGATGTAATATTTCAATGTAAATTATATGATCATAAATATAAAATAAAATTATTTATATAGTATTCAATATATCACCCATATTTAATTTAATATTAATTAGATATTTTTGCATGTATTGACCAGTACTGGGTTGAACCCTAACATAAAATTATTTTAAATTTTAATTTTTTTACAAATTTTTATTTTTTTGCTTTTTGGGTAATTATTTATACTTACCTATCGGGGAAATGTCCATTTTGGGGATTCGGGGAAACAGCATTCGGTTAAATGTCCATTTGGGAAATTGTATTCTGGTGAACGGGGAGGAATTCTGGCCGAGAATTTCCAAATCCACCTCTACGCAAGTAAGTATCGCCGGTCTTAGCCATGTTCGCCGGTCCTACCCCAGTTTAACCCTTGGGATGTATTGTTACGATAAATGAGATTAAAACATAATATTTTATAAAATTTAAGTGCACGTTTTCGAATCTATCTAAACTATTTTTTAGACTAAAGTCAAAATCAAGCCATCTTGGACTAAGAATGGCATTTTTATTAATAAAAAATTGACCTAAATAATAAAAGCTTCTGAGAATAAGTAATTGAGGCATAATTATAAAATGAAAAATATTATTGATAAAATAAGGATTTAGCAATGTGTAGAGAGTCTTAGAAACAAGAAAATAAAATAATTTTTACATTTCACCCCTTTATTTTTAAGTACTATAAAATAAAATTAATCTCGTTATTTGAAGTATTTAACGACTCTCAATTCAACATTTATTTATTTCCTACTTTTTTTATTTTTATTTCTCGATTTTCTTCATCTATTTTTTTTTCTTTTCATGTGTATTGAAGTGTAAGAACTCAAGAGAGCAATTTAACACGTTCTAAAAAAAAGGAAGAAAAGTAAAGAAAAGTGCACGGTGTATATATAAATACAAATAATTTATATAGATAGACTTTTTTAGATAAGAAACGTTGAACGCTTAGTAGAAAACTGTGTCCTTCTTCGTTAATTAACAATAGCTTAAATGGATCTTTCTGTTATTTGGCTGATTTATTTTTCTTGTTACAATTTAGAAAGTACATCGTTAAAAAAAAATCTAGGTGAGAATCTTATAAAATGTTGAAACAATTATTTATCCGAAAAAGAGGAAAACAGTGTTAAATCTTCTTTTTCTCGAAAAATAAAATAAAACAACGGATAGACCGATCGCTATTAAACAAGTTATATCCTGACACAGAGCTTTGAAGAAAAAAAGGAACAAGCTTCGACAAAGCTTTTGTCGTTTCAAAACTTGGACGTACGATATAAAATATACAAACTATAAAAGTAAATTCGACTAGCTTCGGGCTACATAATGTATATTCTTGGATATTAACAAACGAAGCGGAGATCTAATACTGCGGCACCTTAGCGCCTTCAGTGCACGGTAAACCCCCTATTTTTTTATGCAAAAAAACTTTTCTCTTTTTTTTTTTTTTTTTGTAACTTCAAACTCTTCTTCTATTACCATTCTTTTTTATCCCTTCACACCTTCCTCGGGCAAAAAAAAACTTTTTTTTCTTTATTGTGTCGACACCAGTCGCAGTTAAATAAAGAGAGAGAAAAGAGTTTCTATTACTTGGGCACTCGTGTTGAACACGAAGCTCGTGTGGCTCAACTTTGCAAATAATTTCCCTTTCTTTCTTTCTTTTTATTTTATTATATAAATTTCTATCTGTAAAAGTTGAAACTTTTTTTTTTTATAATAGTCCCAAAAAGAAAGTCATTTTAATTTTATGCCTTCTCGTTAGTAGAATCTTCATTTCCGCTCACGTGAGAATATAAGTATTAAATAAAAAAAAAAGGGAAGAAAACCACATTATATTCGTTTATATGAAAAAAAGTTTCTTTATGAAAAAAAAAAGTTTTATATAGTAAAATTTTCGGTAAAGAGAGAAAAAAAGTTTCTTTGGTATATAGTATCGAATCTTTTGAGTAATCTTTATCTGCTTACACGCACGATATTATTATTAAGAAAGAAAAAATTTTAAAATTTGGCATTTCTCTTTGTGAAAGGGCAAATCACATAGAGGGGATTTAGATTATAGACGAAATTGATATTCAAAGTTTTTGATATATACCAGATCACAGGCGTATTATATTCGTATTTGGCACATAAACTCATAATTTACTCTCTGCGTTTGTTTTTTAAGGTAAATTTTTATGAGATATTTATGGAAAATATTTAAGTACTTTTGAATGAATAATTTATTATTTTATGGTAAGTAGGCGTTATGTCTAAAATTATGACTCCAGAAAAGATATAATCGATATTAAAGTCTTTTTATACTTTTTCTATAGAAAACTTCATAATATCCTACCCTTTTTTTTGAATTACGTGAGAAAAACTTGTATTTAACGATCAAAAATAAAAAAAAGTTTATGATTCTTAATATCACCAGCAGATTCTTCTTTTTTATTTTTGGTTATAAAGTGCACTAGTCTTTTTTCTTTTTTCTTTAAAACTACTTTTTTTAATTATAATTTAGTAAAAGTTTATTTTTTTTAAGTTAATAGGAGAGTTCAGGGGATTCTGATTCGCTTTTCACTTATAGACTTCGAACCTGCTCATAAAATTTGGCACAGAATTTCCTGCACACTCGTTGCGGACTTGTGGGATTATATTAGCTACGTAATAGATAATGATAAAAAAAAAATAATATAAAACACTAAAATTAGTAAATTTACGAAAATATTGGAATACCTAAATTTTTACAGTCCTTCACCCGTCGTTTGTTTATTTTAAATAATTCATCTGTTATTTAAAAATGTATATGCATACACTGTAAAAAGTAACTTTCTTAGATTTACAAAAAAAATAGAATTTTTTCGAAAAATTAGTGAATTTTCAAAAAATATTGTAAATATTCGATAAAAATCGTAAATTTTCTAAATTTAGCATATTATCGAAAAATTCGAGTATTCTCGATTTTTACTTGTGATTTTACGAAAAAAGTTGTAAATTCACAACTATTTTTCGGAAAATTACAACTATTTTTTGCAAACTTTCGAAAAAAAATTGGAAATTATCAATTTTTCTTGCGAATTCACAAAAAAAATCGAGAATTTTCAAAATTTTTGATAATATACTAAATTTAGTAAATATACGATTTTTTTTCGAATATTTAAAAATTTTTTCGAAAATTTACCAATTTTCGAAAATGTTCTAATTTTTTTATTAATATAAGATAGTTACTTTTTACAGTGTAGTTATTAAACTGATTTATATCCACAGTCACCATCTTTTAATCCTAATCAGTTTTTGGGTTTTCAAAGTATTCAAAAACTTAAAATATATTCCTTAAAACTATTTTTTCTTAAATTTTCAGAGTGTTAAATTTTCTTAAATCTTAAATTTTCAGAAAAATGAATGAAAATCCATTTTCGGTTATTTATGGTCCTTGAACCACTATGCTTATTCGGAAATAGTCTTTATTAACCAGACTGCCAAGGTCTCCATGAGAAATTTATTTAAACAGTTTAAATAATATATAAACTTTTAAAAAATTGATAAAAGTAAGTTAAATAGTATAAAAAATGTGAGTTATTTTTAAAATAAAAAAGAAATAATTTATCGCAAAGGCTCTGTAGAGAATTCGCTCCATAATTAAAACTTTGAAAATTTATGTTTTTGACAATAGTAATTATAAAATGTTTGCCTGTTTGTTTACTATAAATTTTATTTATTTAACTGCTGAAAAAAAAAAAATTTATATGAACAAATTAAATATATTTAATTAAAAGTTTTATTTTATATTTAAAACGTAAAATTACAATTTACAATTTCATTATTATTACTTGAAACAAAAAAAAAAGAAAGGAAAAGAAAAAGTAGTTAATTATTTTTATACAGTAATTTAACTTTTATATATATAAAAAAAAGTTATAAATTAAAGGATGAAAATAATTTTTTAATAAAAGTAATAAAAAAAAAAAGAAAATTTAGACGATATTATTAGTATTATATTTCATATAAAATAAAAAAAAAAATAAAAGTAAAGAGTCATAGTATTCAATCCCTGAAAAAAGTTTTTTTTTCTCTTATATTTTTATATTTAGTAAAAAAAAAGAAGAAATTACAAAAGAATCGAAAGAAATAAGCTGGCTCAGATAATACGTGGTAGATAAAAGACTTTATCCTTCTTCTTTTTTTAGCCATCCGGCGAGAGATATTTTATTGAGTTTTATGTCCAACTATTAAATATTTTTGTTTTTTGTTTATATCCTAGGAAAAACAAAAAAGTTTAATACTTTCCTTATTTGTAAGTACGTCAGATATTAGATAATAAAAAGGAAGGAAAAGCGGAATTCATTGAGATAGATGGACCATTGTCAGATGCTGACTCTTCCAGGTTTTTATCACTTTCTGGCCCTGGGGGATATCGCGCATACGCACTAAACCAGAGGTAAAATACGAATAAATGCTATTCCAGGTTCTCGACGTTTGACAGGTCCCAAAGGGAACATCCTAAGCTGACAGGCCATCTACTACGAGTCCTTTCCGTTTATACGGTTTTCGATCTCGCATTCTCGCATGCGAGTCTACTCTTTTCTACTTTTTTCCTCGCTCCGTCCTAGCCTTCTCAAATTTCAACAGAAATAACACAAAGGCAATTTGAGTACTCCGTTGTTATCATCTTAATACATGCAACAACGTTCTGTCCCTCTCTGCCTTTAACGAGATTAGCATAATACCACGAAGCCTTTCTTAGAAATTCAACGTTAGAAACATTGCCCTTCTCCAGACGATCTATGGGCATTTCTTCATTTTAATCGAAGCATTGAATTTCTCCAAGTATGAAACGTACAGGTGAATTTAGTTGCTCTCGATAAATATTATTTACTTATTTTAGGAATTTTGTTCCAAACGACGCCTATTTATGAATATAAAACAGTGAAGAAAGCGACATGCAGCAAAATGTTTTTATCTTAAAAAAAGCGATTTTTATTATTTTTTGTACATTTGCTAATAGTAGAGTTTTGGGAGCAAAGAAGGAAAGACAAAATTTTTAAATTTTTTACCAATAAAAGTTTTACAAACATTTATTTTCGAAATTTTTAACTATCAAAAAAAGATTAATCCATACACTGTAAAAAGTAAGAACATTTTCGAAAAATTGGTAAATTTTCGAAAAAAATCTTATATTTACTAAATTTAGTATATTAACAAAAAAATCGAGTATTCTCGATTTTTTTTTGTGAATTCGCAAGAAAAATTGATAATTTACATTTTTTTTCGAAAGTTTACAAAATATAGTTGTAAATTTACCAAAAATAATTGTGAATTTACAACTTTTTTCGTAAATTTACAAAAAAAAATTCGAAAATTTTCGAATTTTTCGATAATGTACTAAATTTAGTAAATTTACGATTTTTATCGAATATTTACAAAATTTTTTGAAAATTCACTAATTAGTTACTTTTTACAGTGTATCAATAGCATTTGCAAATAATTTATTTGAATGAAAATATTAATTTTAAAACTAGGCACAGATAGAAATTTGGCCTCACGCTTGAAACAAATAAATACTGACTCTATTTGTTTGCTGTTACAATTTAAAATAAATCTTAAGTTTACTTATCCAATCGTAATTTTTCGCGAGTACTTTTTTATTTGAACTATTTCCGAGTAAGTCTGGATTGCGAGTAATAAAACTGACGTGCGTGTTAAAAAGCCTAGGGCCCGCTAAAACGCACGACTAAGACGAATGCTTACCGGATAATCTATTAATGGTAGAAGTCGTCCAGGTGCTCTTTAAACACATTCTTTATAATGCAGATTGGCTTAGCGTGCGCTTATGCAGGGATTGCAGTTGGCTTGGAGCCAGGCTGCTAAGTGCTTCGAATTGCTACTTTTCTCCGAATGATCATCGTCTTTATTCAAGACTTCACATTTTTTTCATCCGAATAGGTCAGTACTTTTTTCTTTTTTCTTTTCTCTTTTTATTTTTATATTTTTCCAGGATAAAGGAAATGAAGATCAGAGGCAAACTGCCCCTATTCACAGAAAAAACGTCCATTTTTAAAAGAACGTTTCTTCTTACATAAATCAAGAGAACCAAGTTAGCTTTTGAAAAATAAATTTTGAAACTAAATATACCTTTTAAAATTAAATTTTTCTATTTTTATTCATTCAATATCATTGCTGAATAAATTTCTTCTCTTCAAAATGTTATAATTTTAAATTTTGATATTATGTTAATAAGAGGACATACCCGTATCAATTTATTACCCAACAAACAAACAGAACATATAATTATATTAATTATTGTTAAAAAGGTTAAATTTGTGCTATAAAAGTTTTGGGTATAAAAAAATGCAAAAGTTTTCACCTCTGCCTAATGCTCGAATATATGATAGTTCAGTTACACAGCTAAGCTTTTATCTGATACATTAAGTATATAGTTTATCGTGCATCTAGAAATATTTTAAAACTAAGCTTTTTCGATACTAGTTTATTATTTTGCATTTTATTTTTTTGGAAATTTATATTCATTGGTTGGATTTCCATAGATAGAACTAGGCCATGTCTTTTATGATATATTAAGAATTATTCAATGCAATTTATTCGATAGGCGTAGACATGTTTATCCTAAAACAAAATTCATAAATTATTTTTTAAAATTTTTTATCAACTCTAGGAAAAGCTCATGAATATATAAACCCTAAATCTTATTTAGTTTATGTTAAATTTAATTGTATTTACTTTCTTTGATGTTGGCAAGGATCTTTCTAGGGATTTCCAAAATCAAAGGGAATGCATAAACCTCATGAGGGTGATAATTTCTTCTTTTAATCAAAATTCGACAATCATTTTTCCCGAGGACTGCAATGAAGTATTTTAGCCAAATTGAATAATCAGTTTTTTTGTTCGGTATAGAAAATTTAAATACTTCTTCTTCTTCCTTTCCATTTAAGTATTCTATGCAACTATCGAGCAGCGTTAAACTTAAATTTAACGTCAGCAAAATATATACCCTGTAGAATGCTTTTTCGAATTATTTCTCCGGGATTTTAGATTTTGCAAAATATTAAATTTAACTTTATGTATGATATACCTTTTAAAACACATTTTTCGACGTATCCATCACATAGAAACGCAGTTTGATATTCCTAAATTATTTCTGTTAATCATCATGAAAAAACAGGCAGTTATGTCTGTGTGACTGCACTCATCATCTTATAGGTCTTTTTGAAAATTCGGTCTAAAATTAACTAAATTCCTAATTGAAGACTTAGAATTACTCTTAAACAACTGTATAAATTCATATCAGAGAAACTGCAAGAAAACTAAATAAATAAAAATAGGAAACTAAATAAATAAAATTAAATTAATTTATTTTTTCTTTTTCTTTATTTTCTCAATAAATTTAATATTTTTTAATAAAAAACTTGTTTCTTTATTTTATTCTTGTTTTAAGATTTTATGTCGGTTTTTGTAGGAGCTTTTAAAAAGTTTTCGTCAAAGCTTTCACTAAGTAAGCGAACTTAAAATTTTTTTCCTTTTTTAAATGTATTAATTAGGAGGAGGCTATCCGTAGTCTCGAGTTTAACTTGAAATTAAAAATTAAAAAAATAATTTATTTGCATTTAGTTCTTTTTATAATTTAAAAGGTTCAAAAGAAACTGAGTGTCAAAGTACAAGAAGCCGAGTTTCGGTGTGCAGAAAAAGAAGCGAGCGAATGGAACAAAGGATACGAAATTGACGATTCAATTAGAAGGCAAAGATCTTTCGATCGATAGCTTGTATAACATCATTATCGCTCTGAACGGCAGGTCCATCGAATCGAATTTGCATTGAGTGAAATGTGTGCGTTGTACAAGTTCCTGTGTAGGTGCACTGACCGTTCCGTGAAACGTAGATTCTACAACGAGTATTCCTATGAGAGCTTGTATACAAGCCTCTTTTATACATTTCCAAGCATTCCTCTTCTCTATCGCTCTCAAAGTTCTACCTTTCAATACCGTACTATAGAATTTCCAATTCTAGGAAAATATACAGAGGAAAAAAGGAAAGGATTTTTCAGTTTATATTTTAAATGTCCTCTTGAAATTTTTAGAAAGAGAGAGAGAGAAAAAAAAACGAGCAATTCAAAAGCTCTCGATTAATCTTTTCGATAAAAACTTAAAAATATTTATTTGATTTCTTTTTTCTTTTCTTTTTCGCTGGGTCGTTAACTAAATAAATAAACTTCCTATTATTTTAAATTATTCAAGTTTCTTTTGCATCATTTTATAATAATTTTATGAAAGAAGAATTTAATGATTGAACCAACTGCTTTCTTTCTGCTAACTAGATGCAATTTCACTTTGACTGGTTGAAATCTCATTTTTTTGACATAAGGAAGTTTAAAAACAATTGAGTAATCTTTTTTTCCAATACCTGAGTAATCAAAGTTTTTTCAACAGCTTCGTGTTTAAAAAAAAAAAAAAGTAATTATAAAAAGAGTTAAAAAAGTTTTCTGTTGAAAAATAAACGTTAACCTGTAGGAAAAAAGCGTTAAAGCAGAGAAGAAGTAGAAGAAGTATTGAACAGTTGCAAAAGGTTTAAAAAAAATAATAAAAATAAAAAAAGCAAGTGCATATTTGTTGTCTGTGGTATTGGGTCGATTAGTTTTCGAGTTTTCAAACGATACTCCATTACGTTTAATTTAAACGTTAGCACTTGAGTTCAGTTATAATAAATCTCGTTTTTATACATTTTTCATTCAGATTAAAATAATAATAATAACAATAATAATTCCATTAAAAGATATTTTCTAGATTATATTCATAAAATATAACTCTCGTAGTTTCATATCTGTTTCTATAGAGAAAACTGACCACAAAAATGTCCAGCTTAAATATTATAAAGGATTCATTGACAGGTTTAATTTAAAGGCTTTAAAATTTCTAGGATCAGAGGAAATGTAAAAACAAAGCTTTTTTTTACTCTTTTAATTAACAGTTTTTCTTTTATGTACCTAAATCAACTTTTTTCAATTTGATATTTGTGTTTCAAAAATAAAACATTTATTATTAATATTTTTATTCCACAAAGCTTTTGGATGATTTTAATTATTTTTAGGCAATATCTTTAATTTTGATAAGAGTAATTTTTTCCACACTGCCCAAACTACAAAGAGTGCACGTAAAATGCTGCATTAATTATTTGAAAATAAAAAAAAAGTATAGTTTTTCTGACTTTAATAAGACTTGGTGGTATGTAAAAAAATATATATTACTTTTCCTCAACGAGTTTTCCCAAAGTCTATATTTTTTATCTACGTCGCCGTTTGCTTAAACTTTCTTCGTTATAAAAAAAAAGAAATAATAAAGTTTACACATTTTGGGAAAAAAAATAAATAAAAGGTTTGGGTAGGAAAATGAGACAAGATCAGTTAAACGAGTGCTTATAGCTCGAAAGTTGAATTGAAAGGAAGATAAAAAAAGCGTAATTTAGTAAATTCTTTCTTTTCGACATTGCTATGGTTGAGAAGATTTCACTCATTCTCTATTTTAATACAGTATTAGAAAAAAGTTAAATAAACTTTTTGATTTAGCAAATGGCGTTAAGAATGAAAGTTTTTAGGCGATAAGATTTTTTCACTGAAATAAAATCTCTTTTCATAGTCGAGTACTGTTCTTTAAACTTAACAAAAAGGATGATAAGTATTTTTGTAAATAAAGTAGCCTAAAGCGTTAAGTTACTTTAAAGGATCTTTGTATTTCTTATTGATAGTAAGAAGATTCTAAATAAATTTGACCTCCTTTTTCATCAAAATTCTATTTACTCTATAAATAAAAGAAACTTTATTTAGTCAATTTATTTTAATGATTTTTATCAACAAACAGAAGCTGATGTTATTAATATAAATTAAGTCGCTTTACATTTTTCTAAATGCCATCCGAAAATAATCTTGATAGGTCATCTGGAACAAAAGCCTACACTGCTTTCAAGGATATTTTAGAAACGAAGTCAGAAATAAAATGGTTGTTAGAATAAGGAAAACTTGTTATTGCTAATTAAAATATCCCTGATCAGCAAAGAAATTCGTTTATTTTACCAAAGCTTGAAAAGTTTTCTTTTCATTTTATAAATTTATACAGACTAAGAATTCACAGTATATAAAAATATTTAAGCAATGGATTGAATTTTCAACAATAAAAAAATATTTGAATATAACTTTATTTATAAATAGTCCATGTCATCGCATTTTAATTCAGATCAGTTATTTATTTTTTTAGTGCACCCTACATTTACTTTTTAAATAGTTTTTTTTTTAAACTGTTACATCAACATAGGAGAAGTTAAAACTAATTTTTAATTTTATGATAAAGCAGTACTCTGTCGTTTTAACCTGTGGTAAGAAACTTTTTACCATAATGAATTTACAAATTTTCGTCTGACTAAATCAATTTTTAACTACTAGGATGATTTTTATCCTAATTTTTTGTACTTAAGCGAAATAAATTGCCTTCTTTTTTTTCTTTTCCTTAATTGTTGACATGTAAAAATCACAAAATACTTTTTTTTTTTAATTTGGATGTAATATGTCATTTATTTCCATGAAAGTACTTATATTTGAAAGTATGGTTTTTACTCGATATCTCGAATCTGATACTTAATTTTTTGAAAATTTTTTTCCCAAAATTTTTTTCATAAAAAAATACAAAAAACACCAAATTTCTTTTTCTTTTTGGACGTAGTACCTAATTTATTTCTATGAGGGTACTAGTTTTAGAAAGTTCGTTTATAGTAATTTTTTGGATCTGATACCGAATTTTTTCAAAATTTTTTTCAAAATTATAAAACCTGAAATAATTTTTTTTTTTGGGTGTATTTACTTCATTTAGTTCCATGAAGGTACTTATATTTGAAAATATGGTTTTTACTCGATATCTCGACTCTGATAATTAATTTTTAGAAAATTTTGGATTTTGATCAATCAAAAAAAACTTTTAAAAGTTAATAGAAATGTATGTATGATTGCATGCTTGTAATCGGTGGTATCTGTGGCATATTAAAGTATGAAGCTCATTGTTTAAGGAATCTTAGTGCCAGCTAGTTGCCAGGGTATTTTTTTTGGACGTAGTACCTAATTTTTTTCCATGAAAGTACTAATATCTATAAATAAATCATTTTCGTAAAAAAACGTTTCATATTCATGTTCAGCGACCCAAAAAACATACACTGTAAAAAGTAACTTTCTTGTATTAACAAAAAAACTAGAACATTTTCGAAAAATTAGTAATTTTTCGAAAAAATTTGTAAATATTCGAAAAGAATCGTAAATTTACTAAATTTAGTATGTTAACAAAAAATTCTAGTATTCTCGATTTTTTTTTGTGAATTCGTAAGAAAAATTGATAATTTACCATTTTTTTGTTGAAAATTTTCAAAAAATAGTTGTAAATTTCCGAAAAATAGTTGTGAATTTACAACTTTTTTCGGAAAATCACAAAAAAAAATCGAGAATTCTCGAATTTTTCGATAATATACTAAATTTAGTAAATTTACGATTTTTATCGAATATTTACAAAATATTTTGAAAATTCACTAATTTTTCGAAAAAATTCTATTTTTTTTGTAAAACTAAGAAAGTTACTTTTTACAGTGTAAGTAACACTTGCGAATATAGAAAAACCCCAAAAATTAACCTAAAGTTCTCGCTAAAGTTGCCTATTGTAGGCAAAATTGTGTAAAATATTATAAATTTTTAGCATAATGAAGACTGAAAGTCTTCAAAACCTTGGGAATTTATTGATAACATAATCAGAGACAAACAAGGGAGAGATTGCTAAATAAAATTTCACGTCCAAGATAAATATAAACTATATCCATTTTAATTACGATTTTTATAATATCTTTGAGTTTTTAAGCTGGAGCAAACCAAAATTGGATAATAGACGTTTTTTTTAAAAACAAATCACGAGTATTCCCCGGGCGAAGTCGGGCCAAACGGTTACTCTAAATATAACAAAACGAACCCTTTAAAACTTTAATAACTTTTTTTCGAAATTAAATAATAAAAAAAATTTTATTTTTTCATCGTGCATATGAAAATACACGCGTAGTAGCTACGAATCTGTGATAAAAAAATAATAAAAATTTATTTATTTTTTGTGCATGTCTATTAAAACTTATTTTTTTATTTAATTATTTTATTAAAATTAATATATTATTAATATTTTTATCATTATTTTATTGGGATTGTACACGAAAATTTTATTTTTTCAAAACACGAAGAAAACATTTAATCTTTATGTTGTACACGTGTTTTTACTAAAAATTAAAATATGCAATCAGAAAATAAAATTATAATGGTATATTTTACGTTCGTGTCCAATGAATGGCCCAAATTGCACGTAAATTACGATTAAACGTAAACGTAAACTGCGATTTAGGGCATCCTTTATTTATGGACAAGGGCCGTATAAAATTTTTCTGCAACAGTAGCGAGAAATTTAGATTTCCTTGGCCGCGCAGCGGCCAGGAAATCGTACTTTCGTGGCTACTGTACAAAAAAATATTTTACGATTGGTTGGAGCCCCTTAATCTTTCAAACACAAATCTCGTAGAAAAGATGTAAATTTAATGGTATAAATTTTATTTATATGTTTTAGAAGTGAAAATCAACCAGTTCCGATATAGGCTTAACGAATTTAAATAATATATTTTGAATCTGCAAAATTACTTATAATACCTATGGGCAATTATTTCTCAAGCGGTCACCCCCTCCCCCTCTGTCCAAAAATAGTGGAAACTTAAAAAAATTTTGGTTTTCTTAAATTGACTGGAAACGGGTCTAGTTTTCTATTCTCATTAGCCTTATCAACTCTGTAAATCTACTGTGCTCATTTTAGGCACTGTCCAAATTTAAAAATCAGAAAAATTGAAATAAAAGCAGATTAACAGCTAGTTTTTTGAAAATTTTTTTTCGTAAAAGTTGTTATTTATTAAAACAAAGAAAATGAGATCACTTGCGTGGTAATTGGTTTATTTCTTAAAAAGTTTTGTGGGTGCTATGTAGTTTTAATAAACGTTAACTTTGACTGTTGATATTTCTGAACCCAATATCCAAAATAAAAAAAAGCAAAATGGTATTCTTTTTATACATAATAAATATGTCAAATAACAAGGGATTTCATCGAGTAATTTTGGATTTAGCAATTTAAAAGGTGATTCTGAAACAAATTTTGACCCACTTTTTAAAGAGAATTAATACCCAAAAATTGCTAATTCCGAAACTACTCGATCGAATCCCCTGCCACTAAGCACATTTATTATGTATCAAAAGACTACCATTTTGCACTAAAATTTTTTTATTTTGAATATGTAGGTTCATAGATATCAACAGACAAAGCTGACGTTTTTTAAAACTACATAGCACCTACGAAACTTTTTAAGGAATCAACCAATTACCTCATTTTCTTCTCATTTTTTTTATTTTAATAAATAACAACTTTAAAAAAAAAATACCCTGCCAACTAGCTGGCACTGAGGTTCCTCAAACAATAGGTTTTAAACTTCAATATGCAACAAATATTATTGATTACAACCATGCAATTATACATACATTTTTCGTTTTTACTAGGTAAAGTAGACCATTAAGATCATTTTGTTATTAAAGTGAAAATCTTAGCGTCCATGGATTGGTCTCGCCGGCATTAATGGATTTTAAATCATTTTTGCATAATCAAAAAGAGACAAATATAAAAAAGCTAATTTTATTTTTTTTGTGAAATTTTATTCGAATATATAATTATCCCTTAATAATTATATTGGGTAACATGATTTTTTTTTTTGTCAAAGAAATGGTTGGCAACGATTTTCGGCTAATCAAAAAGCAAATAAAAAGTTTAATGGAAGCAACTACAGATCTCTTTCGAACTTAATAAAAGGGATTCGATAAGTTTTCGTTATTGTATTTTTACGATATTACTAGAAACGAGATTTCTAAAACTGATACTCCCATAGAAAAAAATTAAATACTACGTCCAAAAAAAACTTAATTTTATAATTTTAAAATGGTTGGCATCTTAATTTTAAAATGCAAACATAACCATTTAATATTTTTAGGCTGTTTATTATTGTTTATAATTTCATTAAGCTGCATACATAAATAAACATAGCAACGAACAAAATAATCCGAGGAAGTCAAAAATTATTATTATTATATTCTTTCTTGTGTGTTATAATTTATATCAAAATAAAAAAAAAATTGTGATCGGATACAAAAAATTACTATAAACTAAATTTATAAAATTTGTACTCTCATTAAAATAAATTAGATATGTCCAATACGAAAAATAAATTTGATGTTTTATGTATTTTTTTGTAACGAAGATTTTGAAGAAAAAAATTTTCAAAAAATTAATTATCAGATTCAAGATATCGAGTAAAAACCATACTTTCAAGTATAAGTACTTTCATGGAAATGAATGAGGTATTACATCCAAATTAAAAAAAAGGGAGGGTTTGAGATTTTTTGATAAAAAAATGTTTGAAAAAAAAATTAGGTCTTAATTCAATAATGGTTTTGAAATATCACTAGTTACAATATTTTCAGATATTAGTACTTTCATAGAATTAAATGAGGTGTTACACCCAAAAGAAAAAAAAATATTGCAGTTTTTTTTATTTTTCTTTTTTTTTAATTTTGACAAAAAAAATTTTGAAAAAATTAAGTATCAGATCCAAAAAATTACAATAAACAAGGTTATTAAAACTAGTACTTCCATGAAAATAAATTAGGTACTAAGTCCAAAAAGAAAAAAAAATTGGTATTTTTGCTATTTTTTTTGTGAAAAAAATTTTAGAAAAAAAATTTTTAGAAAATTAAGTATCCGATTCGAGATATCATGTAAAAACCATACTTTCAAATATAGGTACTTTCGTGGAAATAAATGAGGTATTACATCCAAATCAAAAAAAAAAAAAAGTACCTCGAGCTTTTTTGGTGAAAAAATTTTTGAAAAAAAAATTAGGTCTTAATTCCATAATATTTGTGAAATATCACCGATTACATAAATACGCACACACACACACACACACACACACACACACACATACAGACTTTTTTTAAAAACAGGTTTTTTAGCTTCCTGGGGTCCCAAAACGTGCTTATATGCCAAAAAATAGAAAATCAAATTTTGACCTAACAGAGGAACCAAAAAAAAAAAAAAAATACCCTGCCAACTAGCTGGCACTAAGGTTCCTCAAACAATGAGAAAAAACTTTTTTAATTTTGAGAAATAAATTTTGGAAAAATTCGGTATCAAATCCAAAAAATTACTATAAATGAACTGTCTAAAATTAGTACTCTCATAGAAATAAATTAGGTACTACATACAAAAAGAAAAAAAAATTTGGTGTTTTTTGTATCTTTTTGTGAAAAAAAATTAAGGAAAAAATATTTTTTTAAAATTAAGTATCAGATTCGAGATAGAGAGTAAAAACCATACTTTCAAATATAAGTACTTTCATGGAAATAAATGAGGTATTACATCCAAATTAAAAAAAAAAAAAAGTACCTAGAGCTTTTTTGGTGAAAAAATTTTTGAAAAAAAAGTTAGGTCTTAATTTCATAACGGTTGTGAAATATCGCCGGTTGCAGTATTTTCAGATATTAGTATTTTCATGGAATTTAATGAGGTATTACACCCCCAAAAAAAAAATATTGCAGGTTTTTTAATTTTTTTGTTTTTTCAATTTTGAAAAAAAATTTTTTAGAAATTCGGTATCAGATCCAAAAAATGACTATAGACAAACTTTCTAAAATTAGTGCTTTCATAGAAATAAATTAGGTACTATACGTCCAAAAAGAAAAAAAATATTGTCGTTTTTTGTATTTTTTCGTGAAAAAAATTTTGGAAAAAAAATTTTCAAAAAATTAAGTATCAGATTCGAGATATCGAGTAAAAACCATACTTTCAAATATAGGTACTTTCGTGGAAATAAATGAGGTATTACATCCAAACTAAAAAAAAAAAAAAGTACCTCGAGATTTTTTGATAAAAAAATTTTTGAAAGAAAAATTAGGTCTTAATTCCATAATGTTTGTGAAATATCACCGATTACATACATACGTACACACACACACACACACACATACAGACTTTTTTTAAAACCGGTTTTTTAGCTTCCTGGGGTCCCAAAACGTGCTTATATGCCAAAAAATAGAAAATCAAATTTTGACCTAACACAATGGTTCCTCTTTGAGGAACCAAAATATTGCAGGTTTTTAAAAAATTTTTGATAAAATTCGGTATCAGATCCAAAAAATGACTATAAACAAACTTTCTAAAACTTGTACTCTCATAGAAATAAATTAGGTACTACGTCCAAAAAGAAAAAAAAAATTTGTGTTTTTTGTATTTTTTCGTGAAAAAAATTTTGGGAAAAAAATTTTCAAAAAATTAAGTATCAGATTCGAGATATCGAGTAAAAAACATACTTTCAAAAATAAGTAATTTCATGGAAATAAACGAGGAATTACATCCAAATTAAAAAAAAAAAAGTAGTTTGATATTTATTAATGAAAATATTTTTGAAAAAAAAATTAGGTCTTAATTCCATAATGTTTGTGAAATATCACCGTTTACAATATTTTCAGAAATAAGTACTTTAATGGAATTAAATGAGGTATTACACTAAAAAAAAAAATATTGCAGGTTTTTCAATTTTTTTGTTTTTTTAATTTTGAGAAAAAATTTTTTTAAAAATTCGGTATCAGATCCAAAAAATGACTATAAACAAACTGTCTAAATCTAGTACTTTCATAGAAATAAATTAGGTACTACGTCCAAAAAGAAAAAAAAATTTGGTGTTTTTTGTATTTTTTTGTAAAGAAAATATTGGGAAAAAAATTACACACAATTAAAATGTAAATCACAGGAACATGATAATAGATAGACACATTGAGTTCACGGCAAAAGACGGCAAAAATTACCGGAAAAAACATAAGCCAGGTATCATGTTGATAAAACTGGATTTCCTAGAAAAAAATTTTTATCAAATTTCTTAAAAGAACATAAAAAACTGAAAAGTAATAAAAAAATTTAATTTGGAAAAGAATCTCATTCGATTCAAGAATAATTTTTATGAATAAGTTCGATCTGTCAACAGTTACAATCGTTTTTCAACAAATTATAAAATTTTAGGACTAATAATATAGGATAGGATAGAATAAGATAATAAAGATTAACTACTTAGTTTGAATACTATAATTATTACTATTTTATTTTAATAATAAAATATAATAAAATATAACCATAATATATAATATATAATAAAACTGATCTTTGCAGCAAGCATTCGCAGGTTCAGTGAAATAGAATTAAAAAAAATAAGTATTATACATAAAATTGTTAAGAAATACAGAGAAGCCCTTAATTAGTTAAATTAAAATTTTATTGTTACAATTTCTTTACTATTTCTTTCCGCAACTTCCTCCGGAACTGCAACTACCTCCGGAACTAAAAGCTGAACTATAAGCTGAACCACCTCCGGAACCACTTCCGAAACCACCTCCATAACCACCTCCTCCACCACCTCCGCCACCACCTCCGAAACCACCTCCAGAACCACCTCCGTAACCACCTCCAGAACCACCTCCGTAGCCACCTCCGGAGCCACCTCCGTAACCACCTCCCATACCACCTCCCATACCACCTCCGGAACCACCTCCCATACCACCTCCTGAACCACCTCCCATAGCACCTCCTGAACTTCCTGAAATCTGAACTGTATGTACTGAACTTCCTCCGCTACAATTTGATCCGATACAAGCACCTCCGGAACCACCTCCTAAACCACTTCCCATACCACCTCCGGAACCACCTCCTAAACCACCTCCCATACCACCTCCTAAACCACCTCCCATACCACCTCCGGAACCACCTCCCATACCACCTCCAGAACCACCTCCTGAACTTCCTGCATAAACATGTACAGAACTACCTCCGGAACCACCTCCTAAACCACCTCCGGAACCACCTCCTAAACCACCTCCGGAACCACCTCCAGAACCACCTCCAGAACCACCTCCTAAACCACCTCCTGAACTTACTGAATACTGAACTGTTTTTACTGAACTTCCTCCGCTACAACTTGATCCGATACAAGCACCTCCAGAACCACCTCCTAAACCACCTCCAGAACCACCTCCCATACCACCTCCAGAACCACCTCCCATACCACCTCCGGAGCCACCTCCCATACCACTTCCATAACCACCTCCATAACCACCTCCGGTACCACTTCCATAACCTCCTCCGGAACCACCTCCGGAACCACCTCCATAACCACCTCCATAACCACCTCCGAAACCACCTCCGCCGCCACCTCCTCCACCACCTCCACCACCACCTCCGCCTCCCATGCCGCAACTTCCTGACATTCCTGACATGCAACCCTGTCCTGAATTTCCTTCGTATTAAAATTTAAATAAATTACAAAAGTTATAAAAAAAAGCTTCTTACCAGAGGTTATCAAAATGCTGACTAAAAGGCAGGAAATTGAAATTTTCAATTTCATCTTGGTTTATGTATTTATATAAGTTACTGCTAGCAAACAAATTTTTTCTGTAAGCCAAATTTGTAAAGAATCTCTGTATTAATAAGGATTTTTTCGTGATAAATGTTAATAAAAATTAAATAAAACGTGCTTAGCTATCTTTTCTGCTTCCGCTAACGTTAACAATCACGATATTTTAATAAATAAATTATTTTATTATTTATTTTATTATTTATTTTATTATACAAAAAAAAAAAAATTTTTTTAAAATATTTTGACAAAAATAATAAAACTAATAATATTTAAATTATATTAATTCAAGGACTTTTTCAAACATCCACTAAAGAATTTACGTTTCCTTTACTTATTGTTAAGTCTTCAAATTGGGCCACAAATGTTTTTTGCCAAAAAAAACATCAAAAAATAATATTCTCCATTTTTTAGTTTTCCAGATCTATTTAAATTAACTTTCTGGGATATTTTTTTTTCTTATTTTGTATCTCATCTGTGTATCTTACAATGAAAGACAGGAAAATTTGGGTCACCAAATTACAATCTATATTAATGAATTACTTTAATCAAAAACACCCAAGATACTCTTCTTTTACGTGCCTTCTGACCCTAGAAAGATCTCTCTCTCTTTTTCCTCTAAAAATATAAAGCTTATCAATTTAATCAGAAATTGTTTAATTTAAATTTCATCATTTTTATATTTTGTTACTTTAAACTAAAAGTTTTCTTATACTTTTTATTCGATGGACATCATTCAAAATACACTTAAATTGGTATCCCTAAATAAAACTTTTCTAAATTCTTCGAATCCGAATTTCGAGTCAGATTTTTTTTGGTCACTTGGCGGGAAATTCGAAATTTTTGAAACAAGTTTCAATGTCCACTATTTTAGATGCTGATGCTTTGCAAATGAAATACCTCCTAAAAAATGGTTACATATTTTAAAAATACATGGGTAAAAAAATAATTTGAGACCAACAGGATGATGGATTAAAGCTGAGATATTAAAGTTAAAATAGTTAATTTCAAAAAAGTTAATTTTCTCGCTCTTGCGTAGTTCACAAAAAATTTTGAGACTCCAGAATTGGATTCCAAGGGAAATTTCATGCCGACAATGGCAAGGAAAGAAATTTTTTCACTAAGATACTAAAATGAAATATAAAATAAGAAAAAAAAAATGTTAGGAAGTCAAGAATAAAATTTTAAAGTTAAATAACGGAAAAAATTAAAAACACTGTAAAAAGAAGATTAGATCTAGAAGACCAAAAACTTTTTTTTTTGAATTTATATTTTCGGTAAACAATATTTTGGAATATTTAGTGACCCATGCAAGCAAAGCTATTTATACATTTTTGGATTTTTATATAAATATATATATCTCTTAATCTTAATACATATATATTTTTGAAAATTTATTTGTCTGTTTGAAGCTGGAAAAACAAATTTTTTTTCATTTTTTTATTTTTTATTGTATTTTTAATAATTTATTTGTGTGCCTGTGTGTCTATGTGTTTCATTATGAGGCTCGAAACATTGGTGAAATTACATAAAAACGGTGTTAAAATAAAGTTAAAATAAAAAAATGTTTACTATTTTTGGGAAAAGATAAATTTTTAGAAAATTTGGTCAAAAAGAAAAATATCTGAAAAATACCGCAGGGGTCCAGAGGGGCGCAGCCCCCTTGGTGGTTGCCGGGGCGAGCGAAGCGAGCCGGAGGCAGCTAGTCCTATCCTATCCAAAAAAAAATTTGAATCTCACACTTTGTAGTATTCGATTCGACACCAATTCATGCGTATTCTCCTAAATTATTCTAAACGGAGGTATCTTTAAAATTTTATAAAATATTTTTGAAGCTGGTTAAAAATTTTTTTATTTTTTTTATGGTATTTTTAATCATCTATTTGTGGGTCTGTGTTTGTATGTGTTTCATCATCAAGGTCGAATCAATGAACATTCAAAATGAATTGACAAAATTTAGAAAAAAAAGGCTGCGGGTGACATAGCGACTCAGCTACCGTACTTTTGGAGATATTTAATTTTTACTATTTTTGGGAAAAATAAAATTTTTTGAAAATTTGATTAAAAAATGAAATATCTTCTAAATATGATAAACTTTTACTGTCGCAATTGGTACTACACGATTCGGCATTAATTTATACGTACTCAGATAAATTTGCATAAAAAACGGACGTTTCTTTAAAAATTTGCAAAATTATATTGGAGTCAGAAAATTTTTTTTGATTTTTCAAAAAAAATTTTCGGTAATTTGCGTTAAAAATAAAAAAGCTTGAGAAAGATTCAAGAAATTTTATAGATTCTTTACTATTCAGAAAACAATAACATGATTGTTCTAATGTTGTATCATAAATTAATTTTTTTATAATTAATTTAGGTTAATTTTATAAATAATTTAGTTAATCGAGATTATCATTAACGAAAAATTAGGGACCTAAAACTAGATTTTGCACATCCAGAAGTCAAACGCACGATTGTTTATTTACAAAGGACTTTACTATTTGCAATTTATATTGTTTACGCTAAAAACTATTAGGATTATAAAGAGGCCCCTCTGAAAATTATTTGATCATTTTTTATTATGATGCCTTAAATTCTCTAGATTAAAAAATACCATAAAAATTGTATATCCAGTTAACAACACGAAGTTTAAATTATGAAATCACTAGCCGACTAACATGATTCATAATAGGTCTTGAAGTCTCTAAGTCTATAGTAGCAAAATAGTACACGAGATACTAATACTAAAATGCTAGATTCTGTTCGTGCGGAAGAAACACGTTGATTCCATAAGAAATAAATTATCTTCGGCATTAGACATAACCTCTCCATAATAATTATAACTTTATTAGGGACAGAACTATGCTCCTCTGAAAACTCTGAATGTGTTTCCATAATTATAAATTTTCAGTGAAACATAATTATCTTAAGCAACAGAAACAGAAGTAAATTCAATACAAGGGGGGGAGTCTCCAACTTTTGCTAGTACTATATATATTTGAAAATTTATTTATCTGTCTGTCTGTCAGTCTATCTGTTTGTCTGTCTGTATCCTAATGACTCAAGAACCGCCGAACCAATTGACATGAAACCGGTATCATTGCTGATTTCACTCAGAATAGCTCTTATAAAATTAAAAAAAAAAAAAAACCAATAAAAGTTTAATTACCAAAAAAAAGCATTTAAATTTTAATAGATTATCGTGCAAATAACGATCCACGTGTACTAAAGATATCAAAAATTGGACAGTTTTTGACGTCAAAAACTTGCTGCGGACCAAAAAATGTTTAGAAATTATTTTAAAAGGGCATTCCGCATGTTTTTTGGGTCACTAAGAACGATGAAATTGGTTATTTTTATTTATTCTTGACGGATTCAGAGTAATGGGCCAAATATTGTAGCTTGATTTTCCAAATTTAGCATTTTTTTGAGTTAAATGACTGTCAAACGTGCAGAGAACTTTTCTGAACCTCTAGAAAGGTAATTTATCATATTTTTGTGTTTTTCTAACTAGCGCAGAATTAATTGCTTAGATTTTTTTTAAGGGTGCTAGTTTAGTTCAGTGTTACCACAATATCATAAAATATGGTTTTCAGGCAATTTTCCAAATAATGCTGTCATCTTGCAATTCAACCAAAATATTTCCAGTTGGTCTCATTTTTTTTTGTATAAAATACACCTTTCAATTCCAGTAATCGACAATTTTTCATCACCGATTCTCTCATCGCAATAGTTAATAAACCAAATGCCCATTTTCGACCCTAAATGACCAATTTTTAAATTGGTGCTAAAATTTTAATTTTTGATAAAATTGAGTTATTTTTCACAACAACTTTTTGTAAGTTTCAAGTTTCCTTAGTTTTCCGCTCGGCGAAGCCCGGCACGAGTGATATGTGTTCACCCTAGTGTCTAAAGTATTTCGCCCATGGTGCTGACACTATTTTTTGCCCTACTGGGCTTAAAACGCGTGCTGAAATTTCACAACAAAATTTACGCCCGGGCGGGCAAAAAAAAATTTTTTCACCAGCTTCAAAAATATTTGATAAAATTTTAAAGATACATCCGTTTTGAATAAAAAATTCAGAGAATACGTAAAAATTGGTACCAATTGAATACAACAAAGTGCGACACCAAAATTTTTTCATAGTCTCGAGATATTTCAATTTTTCTTGAGAAATTTAAAAAATTTTATCAAGTTCAAAAATACTAAAAATTAAATATCTCAAAAACTACGATAGCTGAGAAGAAAATATTATATGGCCTATGTCACATGCAGATTTTTTTTCTTTATTTTGACACCGGTTTCATGCCAATCGATTCGGCGGTTATTGAGTCATTCAGTCATGTTTCACACAAACATACAGACAAACAAACAAATAAATTTTCAAATATATATATTAAGATATATATAATAATGATTAAATATATGTATTAAGATATATATAATAATGATTAACTATAATTAGTTTGAATACTATAATTATTACTATTTTGATTTAATAATAAAATATAATAAAATATAACCATAAAATATAATAAAACTGATCTTTGCATCAAGCATTCGCAGGTTCCGTGAAATAGAATTTAAAATAAATGTGTTTTTCATTCAATTTATTGTATCATACATAAAATTGTTAAGAAATACAGAGAAGCCCTTAATTAGTTAAATTAAAGCTTTACTATTAGTAGGCTTGTTCTGGATAGTCTTGATCATATTCACCCAATCTGGAAGCAACATCTGGAGGACATCCAGACCAGACCGGCCGTCTTTAGTATCCACGATGAACTCCATATCCAAGTCCATGATGTCCTAATTGGAGACCTCCGTAACCATGTCCTAAGCCACCTCTGTAACCATGTCCTAAACCACCTCCGTAACCATATCCTAAACCACCTCCGTAACCATATCCTAAACCACTTCCGTAACCATGTCCGTAACCTATCCCACTGGATCCGTATCCGCCGTATCCATGTCCACCATACCCAAGACCACCGTACCTAAGACCTCTGTACCTATGACCACCATATCCAAGACCACCATATCCATAACCACCATATCCACGACCACCATATCCGTAACCACCATATCCATGACCACCGTATCCATAACCACCATATCCATAACGTCCATACAAACCAGAATATCCCTGTCCATAACCTCCAATGCTAAACGCAGATACTATAGTGCATTTAAATAAAGTAAGATTTATTATTTAGTTTTGGTCATAAGGACAATTTCTAGCTTTTTGATATGCTTTTTAAAAGTAGTACATGGAAAAAGAAAGTTAGTAATTATTATAACTAGGGCAACGTATTTTTTATTATCATTATTGCTCAAGTTATAAGAAAGCTTTATCAAACATCTTGTCCAAGCAAATTTATTCGTCCAAACTCAATTATCAAAATAAAGCTATTTATAAATTTATTAAAAATTAAAATAAATTACAAAATTTATATAAAAAAGCTTCTTACCAGAGACTACCAAAATGCTGGCTAAAACGTAGGCAATTGAAATTTTTAATTTCATCTTGATTTATGTTTTTATATAAGTTGCTTTTAGCAAAAAAATTTTTTCTTTAAGCCAAAGTTGTAAGGAACCTCTGTATTAATAAGGATTTTTTCGTGATTACTGTTGATAAAAATAAAATAAAACGTGTTTAGCAGCCTTTTTACCTTCTTCTAACGTTAACAATCACGATATATTAATAAATAAATTATTTTATTATTTATTTTATTATTTATTTTATTATTTATTTTATTATTTATTTTATAATACAAAAAAAAAATTTTTTTTTAAATTTTTTGCCAAAAATAATAAAACTAATAATATTAAATTTTTTTTAATTCAAGGACTTTTTTAAATATCCACCGAAGAATTTATCTTTACTGTATACTTATTGTCAAATCTTCAAATCGGGCCACAAATGTTTTTAAACATTAAAAAATAATTTTCTCCATTTTTAGCTTCCCAGATTTAATTAAATTAACTTTCTAAGATGTTTTTTTATCTTATTTTGTATCTCATCTGTGTATATTACAATGGGAGACAGGAACATTTAGGTCACCAAACTACAATCTATAGTAATGATTGACTTTAATCTGACCAACTGGAAGCATTTTATTTTAAATTAAATATGACAGAATTTTTAGAAAAATTGCCTAAAAACCTTATTTTATCACATTGTTGTAATATTGAGCCCTTAGTATCTAGGCCCAGAAGGCGCGTTGGAATAAACGGAAAAGAGTTCCATAACAATAAATTGTAATTTGGCAACCCAAATATTCCAATTTTCTATGGATTCCAATTCTGGGTTCAAAATTTTTTTGAACTGCGCATACGCGAGGCTTGTTAAATTTAAAAACTTATTTTTGATAAATTTCAAATTCGCCGCCAATTCATGTGGTCAAAAAAAATCTAACCCGGGAAGGAATAAGGAAGGCATTGAAGGAATTTAGAAGAAATTAGAAGAAAGGGATATCAATTTAATAAAAATATTTAAAATCTGAATCTAATGGCGGAAACCAAAAAAACGTACATTCTGTAAGATTTATCTTAAATTACAAAAGAGAATTTCATGAAACTCATTGGACAAAGAACAAAATTAAATAGGAATATTTAAAAAAAAAGTTTATGCTGTTTAAAACCTTTTAAGAATATTAATAAAATAAATATAGAAAATAACAATTTCGACATATATCTGGTAACTTTTGTAGTACGCATGCTTGGCGCGCATTTAAATAAAATAGAAACGGCGAATTTAATGTAATGTAAATATAAAGAAAACTATTTGAATACCACTGAATAAAATTAAATTATTTATTTTAATATGATTGTAATAGTTAATTTTTTAATACATGAATATTCATATTAAATTGCAATTAGGGATCTTTAAAATAACTAAATTTAGTGAATTTACTACGCGATCCAATTGAAAAAATATTTGACTAGGATACTTACACTTAAACTTCGTTAAATAAATTTTTTATAATTTTATGCTTTAATTTATTTAAAGTTCAAAATTCATACAGAAATAATGTAAAAAATTATCCTAGAAATTTGAATAATACTTAAATTTCTACAATTAAAAAGAAAAAAATTTTTATTTTTTTCCTAGACCAAAATTCAAACCAGCCTTAAAACCAAGACCTCCATCAACTCCGACTCCACCTCCACCATGCACTCCTACTTTTGGTAGCAAACCTCCTATGAGTGAATGTGCTGCAACATCCTTGACTGCCCCAAATGCATGTCCTGCTACATTGTGGGCGGCTCCGTGTATGTGCCCTGCTACATCTTTAATCATGTCAGCTTTTTCGTGTAAGACATGTCTTACCCCTCCAATTAAACCTCTTCCTAATCCACCAATTCCTGAAGATATTCCATGCCCTGAATTGCCGACTCCAAATCGTGCATTGAATCCGACTCCATTCCCTACTTGTGATCCATATCCAAGTCCCAATCTTGAATTCATTCCTCCACCGCGTTTATGAACATATTCGTCTATATCCACATGTTCCACGTATCTTTTACCACCTCCAAATAATGAAATTAGATCAAAAAGAAAATATTTATTGATTAAACCAGAACCTATATATCTTTAAAATAACTATATATTACCTCCATATCCAATCCCGTTATAAGCGCCACCTAACCCTATACCTCGATACGGACCACCTGATCCAATTCCGTATTGAGCGCCGCCCAAACCTATTCCTTGATTCCCACCTCCATATCCAATTCCGTATTGGGGTCCGCCAAAACCTCTACCTTGATTCCCACCTCCATATCCAATTCCGTATTGGGGTCCGCCAAAACCTCTACCTTGATTCCCACCTCCATATCCAATTCCGTATTGGGGTCCGCCAAAACCTCTACCTTGATTCCCACCTCCATATCCAATTCCGTATTGGGGTCCGCCAAAACCTATACCGTTATCCGCACCTCCATATCCTCCACCAAAACCAAAACCAGTAGGTCCACCATTAAATCCAAAATTTAAAGATGACGATGCTGAAAAGTTTATAAAAATTTATGATAACTTTTTTTAAATTAAAAAATATTTAAATTGAAAATTCATTCCGAATTTGATTAATATGTAATTTTTTAATAAAAATAAGAAACAAAACGACCTTTTATTGAGTCAAATGTTTGAAAATGTGTGTTTATAAAAAAAATTTTCTTTTTTAAATTTTGAAAAGGTTCCTGATTTCGAGATAGAGACGTCAATATAAAATTATAAAAAATTATTTAAATTTTTCACTTGATAAAAGGTGAAACATTTATTTCTTATTTGCTGCTTATTCTGTAAATTGTAAAACAAATTAAAGCAATAGAAACTTTTCTTACCTGACGTGAAGAAAATGCTAGTGAAAGCACAAAAGACTAAAATTATTAATTTCATAGTTACAAATTATTTAAAAACTAGCAAGTAATTTTTGTGTATGTAATGACTTCACCCTAGGCAAAACGTCTCATTTATAGGGATTTTATTCGTGATTTAAATAGATAAGAAAATAATTAAAATTTTATTACTCTATTTTATTTTATTGACGGTTTTATTTATTTTCCAAAAAATAATTTTTAAAGAAAATAAATTTTAAACTGATAAACTAAAAATATCTGCTATTGTATAACAAGCAAAGTAATTTTTAATTTACCTCCTATTATTTAACTTAAAAATAATTTACAATCACAATTATATTTACAGCTGAAAGACTTCAATTTCCACTTTATTTTACTCTCTGAATATTAGGAACCTAAAAATCCAAGGGTTTTCATTAACAAAATTGAACCATGCGTTTGTTAAAATAATACGCAAAGCAAAACACGCATGCAGGGTTGAACAAAAATGTTAGGATTCTATCGTAACAACATTAAAGTTACTAAAAATAGTTTTATTTTGCCACACATGGGTGGGTTTTTTCATAAAATTCGTGTTACATATTTTTTGAACGTCCCCTATCAGAATTGCAAAAAAAGAATTTCAAATTCCGTTACATTATCGAAACCTAATCCATGCATGGCTTTACTTTCATGCACTGTAAAAAGTAACTTTCTCAGATTAACCAAAAAATTAGAACATTTTCGAAACATTAGTAAAATTTCGAAAAAATTTGTAATTAATCGATAAAAATCGTAAATTTACTAAATTATTATTATTATTATTGTATTTATTTGCCAAGACAAAATTGTACACTCTTTACATATATAATTCAAATCATATAAAAAATAAGAGTAAACTCGATATTTGGTTCCTCAAAGAGGAACCATTGTGATAGGTCAAATTTCGATTTTTGATTTTTTGGCATATAAGCACGTTTTGAGACCCCAGGAAGCTAAAAAACCGGTTTTTAAAAAAAGTATGTATGTGTGTGTATGTGTGTGTGTGTGTGTATGTAATCGGTGAAATTTCACAACCATTATGGAATTAAGACCTAATTTTTTTTTCAAAAATTTTTTTATCAAAAAATCAAACTACTTTTTTTTTTTTTAATTTGGATGTAATACCTAATTTATTTCCACGAAAGTACCTATATATGAAAGTACGATTTTTACTCGATATCTCGAATATGATAACTAATTTTTTGAAAATTTTTTTCTCAAAATTTTTTTCACCAAAAAATACAAAAAATACTAAATTATTTTTTCTCTTTGGACGTATAGTACCTAATTTATTTCTGTGGAAGTACTAGTTTTAGAAATATCGTTTATAGCATTTTTTTGGACCTGATACCTAATTTTTTCAAAATTTCTTTCTCAAAATTTTTGTTGCCAAAAAATACAAAAAATGCTAAAATTTTTTTTATTTTAGGACGTAATACTTAATTTTTTTCTATGAAAGTACGAATATCTGAAAATATTGCAACCGGTGATATTTCACAATCATTATGCAATTAAGACCTAATTTTTTTTTCAAAAATTTTTTCATCAAAAAATCTTAAACTATTTTCTTTTTTTTTTTAATTTGGATGTAATACCTCATTTATTTCCACGAAAGTACTTATATTTGAAAGTATGGTTTTTACTCGATATCTCGAATCGGATACTTAATTTTCTGAAAATTTTTTCCCTAAAATTTTTTTCACAAAAAAATACAAAAAATACAATTTTTTTTTTTCTTTTTGGACGTGGTACCTAATTTATTTTCACGGAAGTACTAGTTTTAAGAACCTTGTTTATAGTAATTTTTTGGACCTGATACCTAATTTTTTCAAAATTTTTTTCTTAAAATTTTTGTTGCCAAAAAATACAAAAAATGCCAAAATTTTTTTTATTTTAGGACGTAATACTTAATTTTTTTCTATGAAAGTACGAATATCTGAAAATATTGTAACCGGTGATATTTCACAACCATTATGGAATTAAGACCTAATTTTTTTTTCAAAAATTTTTTCATCTAAAAATTTTAAATTATTTTTTTTTTTTTTTTTAATTGGATGTAATACCTAATTTATTTCCATGAAAGTACTTATATTTAAAAGTACGATTTTTATTCGATGTCTCGAATCTGATAATTAATTGTTTTTAAATTATTTTTCAAAAATTTTTTTCACAATAAATTACAAAAAACACTAATTTTTTTTTTCTTTTTGGACGTAGTACCTAATTTATTTCTTTGAGAGTACTAGTTTTAGAAAGTTCATTTATAGTAATTTTTTGGATCTGAAACCGAATTCTTTCATAATTTGTTTTCTCAAAATTAAAAAAACAAAAAAACTAAAATAACTACAATATTTTTTTTTTTTTAATTGTAATGCCTAATTTAATTCCATTAAGTACTAATATCTGAAAATATTGTAACCAGTTATATTTTACAACCATTATCGAATTAAGACCTAATTTTTTTTTTTTAATTAAAATTATTTTTTTATTAAAAAATCGAAAACTTTTTTTTTTTCATTTTGGATGTAATATCTCATTTATTTCCATGAAAAAACTTATATTTGAAAATATGGTTTTTACTCGATATCTCGAATCTGATAATTAATTTTTTGAAAATTTGTTTCAAAATTTTTGATCAATAAAAAAAACTTAAATGTTTGAATGATTGCATGCTTATAATTGGCTCATTGTTTGAGGAACCTTAGTGCCAGCTAGTTGGCGGGGTATTTTTTTTTGAATTTACGAAAAATGTTGTAAATTCACAACTATTTTTCGGAAATTTACAACTTTTTTTGTAAATTTTCGAAAAAAAATTGTAAATTATCAATTTTTCTTGCGAATTCACAAAAAAAATCGAGAATACTCGAATTTTTTGTTAATATACTAAATTTAGTAAATTTACGATTTTTTTCGAATATTTACAAATTTTTTCGAAAATTTACTAATTTTTCGAAAATGTTCTAATTTTTTTGTTAATATAAGAAAGTTACTTTTTACAGTGTACATCGTCTTGTAACTGGTTTTTTATTAATTTTACATTATTTAATAACAAAAATGGTCAAACTGAGAATGTTACACAGCATCCCACTGGTAGGCATCTTTGTAAAGAACTGACAATTTAGATCTGCAATACTTCAGATAAATCAGTTAAGCTATTCAATTCTCCATTTCCAAAATGTTTTTCATAAGACCCAAATTACCTATTTTATTTAAATTTTTTGACCCATACCGCTTCTCAGACCAGTGCTTTTTTCATGGTATTTATCCCCAGTAACGTTGTCTCTAAAAGTTCAATCTTGTAAATTATGTTTTAAGGTTTCCCCTCGGTGATTTAATTCATTAAAGCTTGTATTCTCGGTGGAATTTTTTATTCAATAATTTAATTACACCTCCTGATTACACCACATTATCAAGATGTAATATGTTAGAATTATGTTTACTCGCAGCATTCACATGGACTGTCCTATACTTCTATGAAGTGTATATTTTATGAAGTCAATACCATTTTGCAATTCTTCAAATTTATGATGAAACACATTTTTACCGTTAGGTAAGAATTAGGTAAATTACTTTAGATAAATGACACTCAATTCTTCATTTCCAAAATGTTCTTCATAAGACCCTATTTTATCTATTTTATTTGAATTTTTTGACCCATTTAGTTTCAAAATATTATTTTCTTGATATCCCTAGTAATGTAACTTCTAGCAGCTGAATCTTCTAAATTAAGCTTTTTAATTTTAACTTTGATATAATTTAATTCATAACTAATTATATAAGCATTAGTATTTTGGCAGGATATAAAAAAAAATTTTTATATCTTATATCTTACATCCAGGGCAATAATTTTTGAAATTCTATTATTGTTAGTTTTTATTAAAGCCATTAAATTATCTGTCTAAAACATTTCACATTGTAAAACTCGAAAAATTTCTTTAAGGGAATGTTCAAAAAATTCGTAAAAAGCAAAATTTAGGGGCGGAAAAATATTCAATTTTTATGAAGAATACAAATTTTTTTTCAATTTAAATTGAAAAATATATTAATTAATTAAAAATAGAAATGAAGAGACTAATCTTTATTTTTATTAAAAAAGAACAATTTATTGAAAAAATAAAGCAAATAATTGTTAGCTTAAAAATTCAAATATTTTTATTTAATTATAAAGAACTATAGATTTTTACTAACAAGGTGAGTGTCAACTAGGAGGGATAGACAGTGGTAGTAACATCGAGAAGTTATATTTTACTTCGAGTAAAAAATTTTTTTTTGACCTAAACTAATTATTTGTTCCTTTTGATTCAGTCGATTTGGTGATGTAGATTTGAAAAAATGGAAATTAAAATATTTTTTAGCATTTTTTAGTAAAATATATTTTGGGAGTCTGACTTTAATTTATCATAACTCAGAAATCGTTTAATATTAAGATATAAATTTTTGGAAATATGGTACTTATGCAAAATTATAATGCACTAATAATTTTTTAATAAATTATTATTAAATTTAAAGGTTGAAATAAAATATGGGGGTGGTTTTAATCCCTAGGGGTTGTATATGATATTTTTTCTGCAAATTAATCATATTTTACATAAAAAATAAGCAATTATTGTAATAAACATAAAATTTAACAAATTTTTTCAATTTTTGGTGATTTTTGGGGTAGTTCAACCCTTATTTTGGGCTAACTGAAACCTTAATATAGGGGTTTTGTTTAATATAGGGGAAGCAAAAGGCTTTATTTGAAGATAACATGGAATCAGTAAATCATATTTTCAGAGAACTATTAAAGATAACAGTTATTTATTCGTTATTTATGAATTTTTAGCAAAAATTGCGAAAATTACCTTCTAAAAAGGGCGTTTTCATAGATTTAGGGGTGTTTAATACATTTTTGTGTTCTGGGACCATGATATTTAAACCCAGCAACCAAAAAAACGTATCCTTGGGCATAATTTAAGCCTTTTAAAAAAATTTTGTGTGTGAGTGTTGTGAGTCGCCCTCGTTTTTCAATTTTGAAAAAACTACTAGCGACTTGAGCGACCCCTAAAACGTCAGCAAATGGACTGAAATTTGCCATGGTATCCTGGTATCATGTATAAAATAACATACTCCATGAAGAGCTAATTTCAAGCACTTTTTTTTTTATCACCCTAATATACATATATGGGCATATCTCACCAAGTGGTTATATTGCATATATGAGGGTTTTAATGAAAATCCAGCTTTCTGTTTAAAAAAAAAATTATTGAAATTTATTTAAATATATTTCTTCTCAAGCCTCAAGAAATTTTTTTGCCTAATTTCTTTAATTAATATGAAATAACAGCCTTGGAATGATTCGAAACCCTAATATTTTGTTGGTAACCTTGTTAAGTTTTTTAAATTCTTAACATTACAGAGGGAATGCCGTAAAACTATTTGCCTTTTTACAAATAGATTTTGATAAATTAATAATATATTTAATTTCTTCACATAATTAAAACAGTGTGCTCCTTTTCTAAAAAAAATTCTGCCAGCTGAAATATTGGTAACCACATTTTCAAATAAATCCGACCAAAGAAAGTTTCTTAAGCCACAAATGAATGCCGTGAACAATTTTTACTTCTAACTATTCTAAAAATTCTGTACAATGTTTCACAATTTGAAAGTGATTTGAGAAAAACTGGTGCCTCCAATAATTTAGTAGATATCGACATCAAAAGGCTTTGTTGTCGATGCGTAATTTTGGTACTAAAATCACATTTTTTAATGGCACTCGTTTAATTTTTAAAAAATCTTCGCAAAATCTTTTGTGATTTATGTAAAATGTTATAAGATTTAAGTTAAAAAAAACGGCATAGCTTAATTCAATGCGTTGTATGTATAAACTGCAGTTTTATATAAACTAATCTTACAATTTCGAAGCGTTGTTTACCAATAACCTAAAAATAACAAACGTGTAAGAATTACGTATATTTCATTCTTATAGTTCAAAAAAGATGTTTTTGATTTGAATTTAGTGCTTTAAAAAAATAAATAAAATGTTGTAGTTGGATCATTAAAATCTATATTTCAAGAAATATACATTTTGAAAAAAATCAAAAACTCTAAAAAAATGTTTCAAAAATCATAAAAGGCACAACTAAATGATTTAATAAATTATAATAAGATAATGCGATCATATTTTAACCAGTGGTGGATTCAGAAAAGGGCCTAAAGGGTGGGGAGCTTAAGCAAAATTTTGTATGTTTTCTTATGAAATTTGTATAAAAAAACAAAATTATGAATAAAAAACATGCATTTTTTGGAGCTCAGGGGAGAAAATCACCCTTACCACCCCCCTTTTGATCCGCCCATGATTTTAGCAGTAGTCAAATAAAAATTAGGTATAACGATAAAGAATTTTTAAAACAATTATTTGGTAATAGGAAGTTTAAAGACAAATAATTTGAATGCTTTGAGTGATTTTTTGAAACAATCAGGAACTTTTCTAACACATTAAAATTTTATAAAACTGCAAAAATAAAAATTTTCTTAAAATAATTTTTTAACAACTAATATGTTAACTATATTTTAGACTTTATGTGAGCAATGAGTTAAAGATTCAGGGAGCTTAGCCTACCTATAGCGCAGTCGGTAGAACATTTAATTTTTTGTTTATAAAAAAATTAAAAATTTATCTTCTTATTATTGGTTTTTGGACAGAAATAAAATTTATTGTTATATACCTCTATATTTTCCAGTATTTTTGAGAACTAATTTCATCATTTAGTAATTATAACCTTAAATATATTTTTTAATTTAAGAAGTTCATTTATCAAACGCCGTAGCTTAAAATTAAGTTACGCAAAGAAAATCTTAATTCTTATTGTTTTATTAAACTTCTGTCCAAATGTCATTATTGTGTTCTCAAAAATAAAATTTATTTTATAAAATTAGAAATATAACCACTTGGTGAGATATGCCCATATACGAATTTTATTAATTACAATAGTTCCTCTACATGAAAAACTATTGCAGCACGTAAAGACTCAATTTACTCAGATAATGAATTTCATAATTTATAGAAACTGTGTTTCTCTAAAAAAAACAAATTTATTTTTTTTAGAAATAAGAATGTTGATTAAAATTAATCCAAAATTCAATCAGGGAGAGATTTCTAAATAAAATTTCATGTGCAAGATATTAACTACTAATAAATATAAGCTATATCCATATTGCATTTTTATATTTATTAACAAAACAATTTTTTTTTATATTATCTTTGATTATTTAAGCTGGAGCAAACCAAAATTGAATTATAGACATGTTTCTTAAAAACAATTCAAGAGTATTACCCGGGCGAAGTCGTGCCAAACGATTAGTCAAAATATAACAAAACGTACCCTTTAAAACTTTAAGGACTTACGAGGGTAAATAAAAATGATGACAGAACTAAATGAAACTGGAAAATTATTAAATTTAAACATTTTTAAAGTTGAATAGAACTTGGTTTTACCTTTGCTACCACATTAATTTTTATTTTATTGCAAATTAAAAATAGGCAGTTTAACATTGCTCTTATGGAAATTCATATTTGGAGCTTACAAAAAGTATGATAGTGATGACACAGGAAGATGAAACTAATTAAATATCATAAATAAATTGTCAAAGATTATATTTCCAATTTATTTTATCTAGGTTACCACATTCAATCATTAATTATTCGGTAAAAACCAAGTTTTGGCAAGTACCATAACCTAAAATAATAAAGTTTTTTCATAAATAATTTTTTCATAAATAATTAAAATAATTTTTTTTGCAATAATATTACATAATAAACTCATTTTTTAATATTTTTACGACTAATTTTGTTTTAAACTGCAAATTATAAAAAAAAAAATAGCGTCGGTAATGTGGATATTGACTCAAAATTTCTATTTACCCTCGTAAGTCCTTAATAATTTTTTTTAGAATTAAATAATTAAAAAAAAATTATTTTTTCAACGTGCATATGAAAATACACGCGTAGTAGCTACGAATCTGTGATAAAAAAATAATAAAAATTTATTTTTATTTTTTTTGCATGCCCATTAAAACTTATTTTTTTATTTAATTATTTTATTAATATTATTAATATTAATATTAATATATATTATTAATATTTTTATTATTATTTTATTGGGATTGTACACGAAAATTTTATTTTTTCAAAACACGAAGAAAACATTAAATATTTATGTTGTACACGTGTTTTTGCTAAAATTTTAAAACTGCAATCAGAAAATAAATATAAAATATTTTACGATTGGTTGCAGCCCCTTGACCTTTCGAACACAAACCCCGTAAAACAGATGTAAATGTTATGGTATAAATTTAAATAGTTATTTCATATGAAATTCATTTCCCTAATTTGATATAAGAATTTCAAGCGGATATTTAATTCGTGGTTCTTAAACTAGGTGCAAATTTTATTTTTATGTTTTAGAAGTGAAAACCAATCAGGTCCAATTTAGGCTTAACTAATTTAAATAATATATTTTCAATCTGCAAAATTACTTGAAATTCTTATATATTATTTCTTGTAATATATCCTTAGATATATGTTAGAGTAATGTACTATATCCCTACAGAGTAATTTGACATAGCTCTTTGAGAGTACGATTTTACACTTTAAATTAGCTCTTTATGAGTACGATTCTACACTTCAAATTAACAAGAAATCAAAGCAGAGTGAATTAAGATAGAATATGTTCAGAAAAATGATTAGAAAAGGAACTGGTTGTTCTGGAAATTACAGTTTTCAACAGATTGAGCAATTAAAATTGAAATTTTAAATATAAATAAAATTAATCTGGGTTCAATAGAATGTATGTTTGTAAAATCAAGAATAGAAATATGAGACTTGGTGAATTTTTCGCCCATTTTAAAAAAAATAAATAAAAATAGAGATGATTTTCTTGAATCTTTCATGAAGATTATATCCTAATCTCTCTAGATGTAGTATCTTTGTTTTCCAACATTTCTAAGGACCAAGTTTTACAATCTTTAGATAGAAGATTGAATGACATACATTCCAAATCAAAAATTCCTTTTCATGTAATAGTTTATATAAATAATTAATTATATTTTTGACAATATATATTTTATATTTAATGATAAAGTGTGTACAGATAGATTATGGGCACTTCTAGTTATGGAAATAAGATATAGAAATTGAATCACTGTCTAAATTAGATTATTTTCCTATCAACATGGAGCATGTTTATAGGGAGGGAGTACTTCAGAACTTGAAAATCAAGGGGGGGGGGGTCAAATTTGTCCTGTTTAAGGGTGGGGTCAAATGAGTCTTGTAATAATTAGGTAAGTATATATAAATAAATAAAATACTTTTAAAAGACTTTGAAAGACTTAGAATCTTAACAGTTAGTGAGGTGATATTTGCAAATTATAAAATTAGAAAATTGTATTGTAATGTTGAGTAACATTTGTATTATAACTAGTCCTTATCTGGAAGTAAACATGTCCATGCACTTAGGTTGTGTTTACATAAACCGGTTATAAGTTTTTTTTATCTAAGTTACGTAGATGACATTTTTACGTGCATTCCTAAAAATAAATTATCTCAAATAGTTAATGTTTTTAACAATATAAACTATAATATTCAGTTCACTTATGAAATTGAAAAAAAATAGAAGATTCTTAGACATGGTAAAGAATATTACTCATTCCACGTTGGCGCAGCCAACAACCTAAAAACGTTTATATTTACAAGCTGGGGCATGGGTAAATATTCTTTACCGCGTCTAAGAATATTTTTTTATTCATTGAAGACAAAGAATTTAATCATTTTTTATACAGGTACACGTGTAAAAAGATCAAATTCTTAAAGGACTTTTGAATTCTGAAAATGCGAATGCAGCGATAAAGTTTAAACAAATATTGGTGATGTCAATAGTATATAATTTATAGAGACTATCTGCTTCTCTTTCTTTCTTTCCTTTCCTAAATATAATTTTTATGCTTGGAAAATACCCATTACTTACTTTACAATAAGCGTGTTTTTGTACCTTTTTTTTTGTTTCAAAGCCGTGGTGGTATGAGAAAATTCAAGGACACATTATATTTCCTTACGCCCACGCGCATTTTCAGAGTTCGAAAAGTCGTTTGGAATTTGATTGTTTACACGTGTAGTTGTGTATAAATAATGATGTAATTCTTTGCCTAAAATGTATAAAATACCATTCATTTCTTAGATCTACTTTCGTTTAATAATAAAATTAAAATTATAACGAATTGGTTTCAAAAACCATGCTTTTCCAGACGACTATTAAATTATAATTCTACCCATTCTAATAGTCAAAAGATATGTAGTCAAAGGCATCATTTATAATTAATTGACAGAGCTATTAAATTATCTGAAAAAAAGTTTCATTCTGAGAACATAAGACTTTGCAAAAGTTTATTATTAAATAATTATCCTATTAATTTTATCAATAAATATGTTAATATAAGATTGCATATTATCAATCAAATATATATAATAATAGTAATAACAATAATAATATAGATAAAAATATTAAAGAAGATAATAATAACATTATTAGTATCAATACAAACATATATAACTAAATGCCAAAAGTCAAAATACAATTGTCCCGGTACTTTTTAAAAAAATGTTATCAGAAAATATAACATAATACCCATACCAGGCATTACTAATAAATTAACTAAATTCATTATTAGAGGCAAAGATAAAACCTATAAATTAGAAAATGTCCATACTGTGTATAAATTGAATTGCAGTAAATGAAAATTTTATTATTTCGGTGAATCAAAAAGAGCCTTATATATATGATTAGAAGAACAGAAAAAAAATATAGAAAATAATCCTGAAGCCGCACAGTGCGGCAAAATGGACAAAAATCGCCCTCCAAACACATTTTATTCTTTTGATTTAATTTTTGCGGCAAATTACTTGTAAAGTGGTACAGATTTGTGAGTTTTAAACGCGTTTCAGATGTAAAACTTAAACTTGCAAAAAATTGAAAAAAATTTTTTTAAAATTATTTTTCTATTTTTAATGTTATATATGAGTTTATATGAATAAAAATTAACAATAGATGAATTTTCACCTATATATTACTCATATATAACATTAAAAATAGAAAAATAATTTTAAAAAAATTTTTTTCAATTTTTTGCAAGTTTAAGTTTTACATCTGAAAAGCGTTTAAAAAAAAAAAGAAGTTAAAATTAAAAAAAGTTGCAGCGACTCACAAATCTGTACCACTTTACAAGTAATTTGCCGCAAAAATTAAATCAAAAGAATAAAATGTGTTTGGGAGAGCGATTTTTGTCCATTTTGCCGCACTGTGCGCCGTTTCTAATCATTGTGTTAACAATAATATTTTTGAGTTTAATTAGGTTTCTATTATGGATTTTCAAATTAACTTATTCAAGAGAAAAATATCAAAGATGTTACACATGCAAGCCAATAATTAAACGGTTGATGAAAAAGAAGATACCATGTTTAACTCAATAGTTAATATAATAATTTCATAAATTATGTTACTAGAAAATTCCCTAATAATTATTCCTCTAATATTTTCTCTACTCCTATATTTATCATATAAGTTAGAGTTCATATTATATACATACTTCTTCACTATTATGCTTATTTATATAAAATATATACATGTAGTAGTATAACACGGAGTTTATCAGTACCGTGTTGTATACCTAAATGCAGTATCCTACATCTGTTTTGACTAAGAACAATGTTGTTCTTTTTTTACCAAAGAAAAATCTTAAGAAAAATGTAGTAAATTTTATTATATTTATAAATTGTTGGTATATAAAAAAATATATTATAAAAATTATTGTATATTATTTTTAATATTATAACATAAATAATAAATTTTTCAGTTTGAAAAAGTGTACTGTGCATACATGAAACTTTACGTTTTAATAAATAAAAAAAAAAAGATCTCTGTAATTTTTTTATTTATTAGCCCTCTTGGTCAAGAAAATCATCTATATTTTTATTTATTTAAGAAAAGAAATAATTATAGATAATTAAAATTTTTATTCAAATAATATTTATATGTTTATAGAGAAACAATAGGTAGATTATTTGGCTAGAACTATCAGACCAGCTAGGTAAACATATGCTGTAAATTTATTGTCTTGAAAATATTTTAACCGATCTACAGTAGATTCGGAAAATGTTCATGAATGTTCAATTGACTTATAGGCATCAGTTCAATCAACCCAACTTATAAAAAAAGAAGTTACTACAGAAGTAAGTTGATACCCAAATAGAAAGAAACTATGGAATTGAATCTTTTTATTTATCAAGTTCAAACTATCAAAGGGAATCTTAGATTTACAGGAGAAAGTAGGGAAAAAAGCCTTAATTCATGGAGACTTTATTAAGGTTTTTGTGATAACTGGCAATCATAGAGATTTTTATACAGAATTAAGATTCTTAACTTAGACTGAATTTGAAATTAAATTTATGACTAAACCTTCTAATGGAATAGTCATTTAGAAACTTAAATTTTAATTTTAATTTTATGTACGGCAAAACCTTCTAACTGGAGAAGTCATGAAGAACTATCAAATGAAATTCTTAACTTAATAGTATAGAAATATTCTGTTTAGTTTACCTACAGAATTTCATAGAAATAATAAAATATCCTCTCTTTATAGAATAATAGAAAGTTTTAATATGATAAATAAAAAAATTTATATATCTAATGGATCTGAAATTAGTTTTATTAAGAGCTTAAAAATACACCTAAGCAAATTTGAATAATATAAATTATTAACACTTAAAAATATTTATTGTATAGCTATTCAACATCTATATCTTTAATTTTAAATACTACATTACTAATCGTTCAATCATAGAATTATTGTATATATATTTAATTTTTAATTATTTTAATGTAAATACTAAAAACTTAATTTTTTTTCTATATTGTAAAATATTGTAAAAGAGTTCGCCCAGTGATTTAGGGGAAAAAAAGTGGAAATAAGCTTGTTTTGATCGAGTTTCCATCCAATTTTAATGCGGGTTGGCTTGTTTTACTCCTGAAGACCTGATTTTACGAAAATAACGACAAGAAAATTTTTTTCCACATGATTTTCAAGAATGAATTAGTGAATTTTTTTTGTTCCCATGGACAAAACGAAATTTTTCTATCTCAGTGGGGTGAAAACGCGTTTCTTTCGATCTCGTTGCGGGGTGAAAAAAGTGTTTGCGGCCCACTAGGAACAAAAATTCTTTACAAACGAGTTTTACGTCCAAAAAGGTCAAAAAATGTAATAAAATATATCCATAAAATATAATAAAACTGATCTTTGCAGCAAGCCTGGACAGGTTCAATGAAATGGAATTTTTAAAAAATGTGTATTTTATTTAATTTATTGTGTCATACATAAAATGGTTAAGAAATACAGAGAAGCCCTTAATTAATTAAATAAAAGCTTTATTATTAGTAGGCTTGTTCTGGATATTCTTGATCATATTCACCCAATCTTAATTATCCATGATAACCACCTCCGTAACCACCTCCGTAACCACTTCCGTAACCACCTCCGTAACCACTACCGTAACCACCTCCGGAACCACCTCCGTAACCACTACCGTAACCACCTCCGGAACCACCTCCGTAACCACCTCCAGAACCACCTCCATAACCACCTCCAGAACCACCTCCTGAACCACTTCCGAAGCCACCTCCAGAACCACCTCCGTAACCACCTCCTGAACCACTTCCGAAGCCACCTCCAGAACCACCTCCGTAACCTTGTCCTAAACCACCTCCATAACTATGTCCGGAACCACCTCCGTAACCACCTCCAGAACCACCTCCGTAACCACCTCCAGAACCACCTCCATAACCACCTCCTGAACCACCTCCGAAACCACCTCCTGAACCACCGCCATAACCACCTCCAGAACCACCTCCGAAACCACCTCCAAAACCACCTCCGTAACCATATCCTGAACTTCCTAAGGATCTTACACCACGTCCATAACCACGTCCATAACCACGTCCGTAACCAAGTCCTAAAAGACCTCCGTAACCATGTCCTAAACCACCTCCGTAGCCATGTCCGTAACCTAACCCAATGGATCCAAGTCCACCATATCCATGTCTACCATATCCATGACCACCATATCCAAGACCACTATATCCATGACTTCCATATAATCCAGAATGTCTCCCTCCATAACCGCCAATGCTAAACGCAGATACTAAAATGCATTAAAATAAAGTAAGCTTTATTATTTAGTTTTGGCCATAAAAACAATAGAAAAATATATATATATATATATATATATTATTATATATATTGTAATATATATAATAAATATTATATAAATATACAATTTATTTCTAGCTTTTTGATAAGCTTTTTAAAAGCATTATCAAATGCTTTTGTAGTGCTTTGAAGAAGAAAGTTAGTAATTATTATAGCTTGGGCAACGTATCGACTTTTTTATTATTAATATTGTTCATGTTATAAGAAAGCTTTATCAAACATCTTGTCCAAGCAAATTTATTCGTCCAAACTCAATTATCAAAATAAAGCTTTTTATAAATTTATTAAAAATTAAATAAATTACAAAATTTATATAAAATGCTTCTTACCAGAGACTACCAAAATGCTGGCTAAAACGTAGGCAATTGAAATTTTTAATTTCATCTTGATTTATGTTTTTATATAAGTTGCTGTTAGCAAAAAAATTTTTCTTTGGGCCAATGCAGCAAGGAACCTCCATATAAATAAGGATTTTTTCGTGATTACTGTTGATAAAAATAAAATAAAACGTGTTTAGCTGTCTTTTTTCTTTCTTCGAACGTTAACAATCACGATATTTTAATAAATAAATTATTTTATTATTTACTTTATTATTTATTTTATAATTAAAAAAAAATTTTTTTTTTAATATTTTGACAAAAATAATAAGACTAATAATATTTAATTTTTATTAATTCAAGGGCTTTTTCAAATATCCACCAAAGAATTTACCTTTACTGCACTTATTGTCAAATCTTCAAATCGGGCCACAAATGTTTTTAAACATTAAAAAATAATTTTCTCCATTTTTAGCTTCCCAGATCTAATTAAATTAACTTTCTAAGATGTTTTTCTATATTATTTTGTACCTAATCTGTGTATCTTACAATGGGAGACAGGAACGTTTGGTTCACCAAACTACAATCTATAGTAATGATTGACTTTAATCTGACTAACCGGAAGCATTTTATTTTTCAATTTCAATTCAATATGATAGCCTTATTTGAAAAATTGTGTAAAAACCCCTGTTTATCACATTGTTGTAAGGGAGAATTTAGATGGAGCAAAAAAATCTTGGAAGCTACCGGGCGAAAATTTAAATTCAAAATTAAAATATCGATTAAATTTAATTTTTAATAAATAAGATTACTAAAATAATTAAGTAATTAAATAATTAAGTTAATAAAATATGTTAAACTTCCTGATGTGCAATTTTAACATTTTATTATATTCTTATACAGTACTTATATATTCAGTACAGTACTGAAATAATATTATAAAAATTATTTATATGTTAAAAGTTACAAAAATAATGACTAATTCTACTTTTTAAAGCTAACAGGTATTTCTTAAAATTTAAAATTTCAAAAATAGTATATTTACGGCTAGTGTCCAGAAAAATAAAGAATAGCCCAAATCGCACGTAAATTGCACAGAATACCCCAAAACTGCGATTTGAGGCATTCTTTATTTATGGACAAGGGCCGTATAAAATTTTTCTGCGACAGAGAAATTTGAGGAAAACGTACTTTCGTGGCTACTCTAGAGAATAAAATCTTTTGTAGAAAAAAGTTATGAATATAATATGAATATATTAGCAGCTATTTTTGAGTGAAATCAAAAACTAAAATACTTCAAATATTAATTTTTATTTACTCTTTTTACAGTCAACAATTAAAATTATTTCTCAAAATTACAAGTCATCATTTTATCAAGTTATGTGTCCCTTAACATTAAAAAAAAAATTTTGAAAATATATTGACTGCAGATGGAGATATTATTTCCTTTATTTTTGGGCTACTAAATTAAACAAATCTTTTTTACTAAGTTTCTTATTTTAAAAATCTTTTAATATAATATTAAGAGCATTATTTAGCATCGAATCACTGAAAAAAGTATTTCATTTTATAAATTTTTCCCGGATAAATTGTTATTTTGAAAATTATTAAATTAGGTCAAAAATCAAAAATCTTGAAAAATATTTTATATTATTGTTAGAAATTAAATTTTTTTTTAGTAAATCGATGCTAAATAATGCCCTAAATATTATACTCAAGAAAGTCTTGATTAATTTAATAGCTTAAAATTAAGAAAACTTTAAGCTCTAAAATCTCCGTCTGCAGCAGTCAATGAATTCCAGAAATCTTAAATCGAATAAGGCTCACCTGATTCAACCTCAAAAAAATTTTTAATAAAAATTTTTAATAAAAATTTTTAAATTAGATTAGAAAAAAAAAATTTAATTATTTAAATTTTAAATTTATGTTATTTTAAATTATTGTAAACAAATAAATAAAAAATTATATTTTTTAATTTTAATTTTCTAGTTTAAATAATTCGAATAAATTTTTATTTTATATTAGCTAATGTGACTGAACGCTAATAAATTTATCTTGATATAGTTGTATTATATTCTTACTCATATAAAAGTAAGAGTAAATCTTAGCAGTTCCTGTTTTGTCAATACATTTTTTTCAGATATACCTAGATAGGGCCAAAATCCAAATTTATGCACATCACTCTATACTATGCTTGATCCGATTATATTTTAAGTCTAATCATATTTAAACTAACAATTTTAAAATTACCCTGGGTTGCCCTAAGCAATATTTATGATATTTTTATTTAATTAAATCAAAACCCATTTATATAATTTATTTATTTTATATAATAATTAGAGAACTTATGGTCCCCACAAAAATTAACCCACCTGGAATGTTAAGTATTAACTCTAAATTATAATAAATCCGTCAAACTGTTTTTTTTTTAATGTAATTTTGTCAGTTATTTTAAAAGTAGAAACTATGTAAAATTTCTCTGATTTTTAACGTATATTAGCTTTGCAAAAAACTGAAAGTGAAAACATTTTTGTTATTTTTTTTGTTTTTATCTCAGGAAGCAGATCACAATTAGTTAGTAAATTGAAAAAATAAAGTCTTCAGCCAAATCCAATGACTCGGCTTGGATGATTTTGCTGATTTCACTCAGAATAGCTCTTATAAAATAAAAAAAAAAAACAATAAAAGTTTAATTACCAAAAAAAATGCATTTAAATTTTAATAGATTATCGTGTAAATAACGATCCACGTGTACTTTTTTTTAGAAGCATTTTATATCAAGTAACAAATTATAGGAACATTTTATAAAACACGAAAATTTTGAAATAAAAATTTTATTGTTCTTTGATAAAAGTCAAGGACGAAAAAAGTTTTGGGTCCAAATTTCTTGTCAAAATAATATTTTTTAAAGGATTTCCTATTACTTGTTTTACCTACAATTGTATTGACTCTGCATAATCAAGTTGAAAGCCTGAAAGGGTTTCCTCATATCAAATATTAAATGCTTAAAACTGATTTTTGTGGTTCTCAAAACGAAGTATAAAAAGGTGGAGGACGCAATAAATAAGTCCGGAAAATGTTCTTCAATGACAAATGCTTCTGAAAATATTTTATTTCTCAAAATTTAAAGACTGATCAAAAAATTTAATATCTGAATCGTAACGATTTTGAAATATTTAACAAATAATTTTTTAATGTAAATAAATATTTTTAAAAAATTTCTAATTCTGCCATGCTTTTTTAAAATGGACCAGATAGTGCGCACTGTCATTAAAGAAGAAAAATTTTAAGATTTACAAAAACATGCATATATGCCATTTTTTCCTGTTATTTTATTAATATAAACAAATACCGGCCCCTCGTACTTTTGAACTAGCTAGTGTCAAAAAAAGATTGCACATTTGATACATTTGATACTCATTACTAGTATAATCTTATAAAAATAATATTTTTTGAATAACTATTTTTTAATTTCAAGCTTTATTTTTTTTAAATTTTAAAACTCATACAGATATAATACAATAACTTATTCAAGAATTTTGAATATTACTTAAATTTAAACAATTAAACAGAAATAAATTTTTATTTTTTTCCTAGACCAAAATTCAAACCAGCCTTAAAACCAAGACCTCCATCAACTCCAACTCCACCTCCAGCGTGCGCTTTTACTTTTGGTAACAAACCTCCTATGAGTGAATGTGATGCAACATCCTTGACTGCCCCAATTGCATGCCCTGCTACATCTTGGGCGGCTCCTACTACGTGCCCTGCTACATCTTTAACCATGTCGGCTTTTTCGTGTAAGAGATGTTTTACCCCACCGATCAAACCTTTTCCTAATCCATCGATTCCGGACGATTTTCCATGCTCTGAACCGCCGACTCCAAATTGTGCATTGAATCCGACTCCATTCCCTACTTGTGATCCATATTCTAATTCATTCCCTCCAAGTCCTAATCTTGCATTCATTCCTCCACCACGTTTGTATTCGTCTATATCCACATGTTCCGAGTATACTTTACCTCCTACAAATTTTTGACTACTTTTATCGATATCAATATGTTTCTCGTAAGAACCTTTAAAAACAACATTAACGAAATTAGGTTGAAAATAAAATTTTTATTGATTAAACAAGAAACTATATATTACCTCCACCATATCCTCCACCAAGACTAAGGCCATTAGGTCCACCTTGATATTCAAGATTTAAATTTGACGATACTGAAAAGTTTTTTAAAATTTATGACAACTTATTTAAATTTAAAATATATTTAAATTGAAAATTCAGTCCAAATTTAATTAATAACTTAGTAATTTTTTAATAAAAATAAGAAATAAGATGACCTTTTATCGAGTCAAATGTTTGAAGATGTTTTTTTATTTTATATTGAAGCTTACATCCCTAATTTAAGGATTCTTTTACAGACAGTGTTTATAAAAAAAATTTAATTTAAAAAATTTTGAAAAGGTCCCTGATTTCGAGATCGAGACGTCAATATAAAATAAAAAAAATTGTTTAAATTTTTAACTTGATAAAAGGTGACTTTATTTCTTATTTGCTGCTCATTCTGTAGTAAATTATAAAATAAATTAAATTTTCTTACCTGACGTGAAGAAAATGCTAGTGAAAGCACAAAAGACTAAAATTATTAATTTCATAGTTACAAATTTTTTAAAAACTAGCAAGTAATTTTTGCGTGTGTAATGACTCCACCCTAGGCAAAACGTCTCATTTATAGGGATTTTATTCGTGATTTAAATAGATAAGAAAATAATTAAAGTTTTATTACTCTATTTTATTTTATTGACGGTTTTATTTATTTTCCAAAAAATAATTTTTTAAGAAAATTTTCGAAGAATAAAAATTTTACACTGAGGTACTAAAAATTTCTGCAATTGTAAAAATCAAAGTAATTTTTAGTTTACCTTCTATTATTTAACTTAAAAATAATTTACAATCACAATTATATTTACAGCTAATAGACTTCAATCGCCACTTTATTTTACTCTCTGAATATTGGGAACCTAAAAATCAAAAGATTTTCAATAATAAAATTTAGCAATCAGAATTACGAAAAGTAAATTTCAAATTCCGTTACCTTATCGAAACCTAATCCATGTATGGCTTTACTTTCACTTGCATCGTCTTGTAACTGATTTTGAATTAATTTTACATTATTTTCTAAGTCAAATTTATCCATCTTAACTTCTCTGACGCTCTGTAATTAAAAAAATATATAATTGTTTGGTTGAGTAATTATTTAATTATTATTTTAAATAAAGCGCAAACCTTTGGAAAAGAATTCGATTCGCGGAATGCCAAGGCTAGTTCACGATTAACATTTTCCAATGGCTCATCACCGTACCTTATAAATACCGGAACGTAACCAGGAATCTCAGGCAAATGTTGGACTGATCCTGCAAATTAATTGGTGATTAATTTCAAAAATATTGAAAACGCAATGTTAAAATTAATCGTTTTTCTTGTTTGCTCAAAAATAAATATCGGTATTTGGCTCTACTTTTTATTTTTATTTTGACTCCCTTACGTTTTCAAAATGGTTTTACTTAAAATTAAAAAAAAAATTCAGTAAGATATAAAAAAATAACTAATAAAATACAGCCGAAATTTATCGAGCCAATAATTACTTTATTTTGCAAAATTAAAAAAATCACTGTCACACTCACTAGCATTAACAAAAGTACCAATTCCAATAACGAAAATGGTCAAACTGAGAATGTTAACACACAGCATCCCACTGGTAGGCATCTTTGTAAAGAACTGACAATTTAGATCTGCAATACTTTCGAGTTTATAAATCTTAGCTCCCCACTTTCTTTTTTCTACTTCTCTTAAAAAATAATATCAAGTTTTATGGTTATTCCCAAAAATAAAGACTGCAGAAATAATGTAAAACTTTATTCTTATTTTATGTACAGGACCTTATTAATCAATTATTTCTCTGACATGTTAAATCGAAGATTTTTTTAATTGCCTCGTTTTATTGCGCATAAAAATTTTAGCAACAATTTTCTTGCAATTATTTCATTTGTAAATTATTTTATTTATCATTTTCATTCCAACAAGAAAAAAAGTTAACATTTATAATTTTAACCTTGCATCTTATTGCCATCACTATTAAAATAATTAAAGTAAATGCCTTTAGAAAAATTTTTCAACCATCAAATTGTTCAATCATTATCCAAGCTATCATCTTTTTATATTTCAAAATTGTTTAAAATTACTTTTTTAATTCTCGAACTGAACAAGAAATTAATTGATACCCAATTAAGCCAACTGAAGTTTTTCGAAATAAAACTGGATTCACTAAAATTCTCACTGGACCATTTTTCTAGATGAACGAAATTAATCGAACAATCCCATTATTCCTGGTAACTTTTTTTAGAACGAAGAATTGTAAAATTTTTGACAAAGCACCTAAAAGATTCTCCTGGAATAAGTCATATAAAAAATTTATTATTCCAAATAAAAAAAAAACAGGTTTGAATATAATCCAGATTAAATTTCTGTTATTATAATGAAATATGCAACGAAATATTACTCTTTGGGCAATCCTAAAAAGTCGTCGTAAAAGATTTATTTCTTTATTCCTGGATTAAATATTTTTATTTTAAAGATAGATTAAATTACCTGCTCACGTATAAGATTACATTATTATTTTAATTATTTCCTTAAATCAATCAAAATGACAAAAATCATTTCGTATTTAATTCGAAAGTAAACGGTATTAAGAGAAACAAGACGACCTGCAAACCCACATATTATTATGTCTCTCGCGTGCATCTTGACCGAGACCTACAACCGCCAATTATTTTATATCCTCTCACCTTCTCTTTTTTTCTTTGAGATCTAGATTATAGGTAATGACCTTATTTAAGATTTTTGACATCCACGTGTACTTTAACGTTTATTATTTTCGTTTATTGAACGATAAAATTTTTATTTTTATTTTTCTTATCGCCACTGTCGTGCATCACGATCAGTGGGACATAAAAAAGTAATTAAAACATTCATATGTTTTGGATTACTCAGAGGCCCTGCAAAACAATATTTACGAACTCACCGTTACTTCGGTCCAAATAATTTTTGTACTGACCACAAACTCGCTCGCATCACATGGTTTATAAAAAGGTTTATAAAAAAATAAAAATAAAAATTTTTTTTTCAAATGTGCATCGTTTAATATATTTTAAAATTAAGTTAACAAAATATGTTTATTTATATGTTATGAACAGCAGTCTCAATTATTTACATAAATATTTTTTTTAAATCTCATCTTGATAACTTAAGTTATTTTCCACTCCAGGATCCAGAGGATGATTGAGCTGAAGCGGATGCTTGACTATAAGAACCTCCTCCTCTGCAAAAAAAAATATGCATAAAATAGTCAATTTGTTTATTTAATTAACAATCCTAGAAACTTCTAAAATTAGGAAAAGAATTTTCTATTAATTGTACTAATTGTAGCTTGAATCATACTAGAATTGGTCAACTGAATACTGTTTTAATTTTAGAAAGATTAATTATATGAGTTTCCGGTTCGCAAGTTCGAAAATCTCTATATTTACGTTAGCACCTTAAATTTTAATATACATAGGAACAAAATAACATAATTGTGCTCAGTTATCTCAAATATTTTACAAAATTTCAGAATGGAAACCAAATTTTAACCAGTTAACCCCCTTGTGGCCATATGGGGACATCAAGTTGATTTAAATTTACTTAAATCCATTTTCATGAGGCTTTTTGAGCTCTCTAGCCCAGTGAATCATATTGAATTAAGTTTTTGACTGTTTCAAACCTTTTTCGGTACAAAAAAATTAAAATTTTGAAAAATCGAAAAATAGTCCAAAAGAAAATCTAGTTCCCCCACCTCATCAGCACTTTTTTTTTAGAAAACTTGGTTTATGAGGAATTTTAACTAATTCAAGTGATTTTATGCAAATAAAACCAAAATTTCTAAAAATCAAAAAATGTTAAAACCCTTTTTGAATCAATTTATAACAGGTTTTTTGAGCTCTTTGATCCGGTGAACTGCATTGATTTAAGTTTTTAACTGTTTTAAGGTATTTCAGTAAAAAACAACAAAAAATTCAAACAAACATAAATCTGATAATTTTTTTATTAGAAATCAAGATTTATAAGGAATTTTAAGAGGACACCGAAGATTGATTTTATATGCTAAAATAAGGCAATTTTCAACCAATCCAGTGACCTTGTTTCTGGATGGATTTGGATGAAATATGGATAGAAATGTTCGGAAACTCAAATAGTACCTCGGTACTAAGCATTTTTTCCAAAATTTATTTCTGGTTTTCCTAAATTTTCTTTTTTTATGACGCGAAAACGACGAAAATGCATATTTTTGGCATACAGAAAGTATACTTTTTATCGATTTTTTGAAATAAAACTCTTAGTACCGAGTTTAATCAAAGTCTGTTGATTATTTTTTCTCAAAGGAAAATATAAATTATTCACTAATAAAGTCGCTGGTTTGGATGAAAATGTCTCTTTTTTGCAGAATTTTCCGACATATTTTCGCTGTTTTATACCGCCCTCTATATACTGAACTACGGGAAAAAACTCGTAGATTTATAAACATATTTCAAGTTATGATAATCGGGTTATGTTTTTGTTAAATATATTTAAAAAATATTTGTTTATTGATACTTCAGTTAAAAATTACGTTTACGAAAATAACTTTTATAATTCATAAACGGCTGGGTACGTGTGCCTTTTTCATAAAGAATTTTTACATTCTGTCATCAGTGTGATTATAATCAATCTCGAGTAAAAAAACTGAAGTTGACTCATCAAATGTGAAACAGTTGTATAATAATAATAAAACAAATTCTATATAATTTGGGGTATGCAAACAAGAGCTGTCCAAAGTATGTTAGATTTTGACTTTGTATGTAAAAGAAGAAGCGAACCATCTGTAGCAGCTCTTGTATATCCATGGAGATGTAAAAATTGTATTGGGGCCATAAAGAAGTTTTAATACCATTTTACAAAAATATGAAAGTTGCCATGACAAAACACTCAGAAGCTGATGTCATGATAACATTTGCTTCTTTAAGATCAGCTTACGATAGTGCAATAGAAACAAGACTTGGTCTATTTAGTATCCGAGAACAGAACTATTGCTATTATAGCAGAAGATATTCCAGAAAATATGACAAGGAATCTTATGTTAAAGCTCATGAAAAAAATTTAACGGTTATTGGTCCAGCAACTGTTATAGGTGTTAAGACTGGTTGTTTTAAAATTAGAAATACTGGAGAAATGATGGACATCATTCATGACTTCAATTTGTGATGAACGGGGACATGAACTTTTGTATGCTGGAATGCCTGTTACTGAGGTCCTGAAACAAAATGTTGGAATTGGTGGTGTAGTGTCATTATTACTCGCATTATTATGGTTTTAAAGATGTTTACTGACAGTTTATTGCAAATTCTTAGAAATGTCCCTATTTTTTACTGCCGATCATGGTCAGCTGTTTCTGGAGCACAGAACACTACTGTCTGGGCTAGAGCAGGAAAAGATCTAGTCAGCTCACTTGTACCTAGATTACTTACAATTGTAAATTTTCTATTATTCTTGTTTAATATTCAAAATAGAAAGCAAATTTTTATTTTAAATTTTAATAATTAATAGAGGGACCGATTTGGTGGAGCCTTAGATGGAGCAGCAAGAATGTTTTCAGAAGCATACGATGGAGGTCTGCACCTTCAAGAATTTGTAAATAGTACAAGAGAGTTAAATCTATAAATAACCCAGACATGAGAGTCAAATTAATAAAAGAATACGTTCTTGAATATTTTCCAGCAAAACCATTAGTTCAATATGCACTTGAAGTTGAAAAAGTTACAACTAGCAAAAAGCCTATTAGGCTTAAGCCTAGTTAGACTAATAAACCTAATTAGACTAATCTCATTTTAAATGTTGATGGTGTTATTACCTTTGCTTTTGTAGATAAGTTATAAGAAATAGCGGTAGTTGATGAAATTTATCGATTTTAAAATAATCTTAATCGGTGTGCGACTTTATTAAGGTAAAAAAAGTATTGGCTATTTATAGTCAATCGACACATGCCATTTTTTTTTGCATTTTAATTATTGTTTTTATTTATTTAATTTTTTTTTTATTTTCTTCTACCAAATTTATAAACATATTAGATTGATTCATGTACAAATTTACTAATGTTTACAACAATTTGTTCTGAAAAATTTTTATTTTTGTTTTTATAAATAAAGAATTATTGATGCTTTATTTTGAATTTACAACTCCTCCTATACCATTAAGTAACCGTAATGTTTCTCTTTTTTATTAAAACAAATTACAAATAAGTGTATGAAGTTTTATAAAAAGAGTTGATTTTTTAGTATAAGTATTATAAAAACAGTTGATTTTTTTTTAATAACCTTTCAATGAACAAAATATTCAAAAATTCAGTAAAGCACTTCGAACATCGCCTATTTGGCCTATATTCGACAACACATGGACAACACTTCATCTATTTTATCTTGTGAATGAGAAAGAAAGAGAGAGAGAGAGGGAACTACTTTAATTTATATCATGTGGTGCAATAAAACCAGCAAAATAAACAATATTTGAAAATATTCATTCACACATATTCTTAAAGTGTAGAGGTGTTTAGTCGTATATATATACATATAGGTATAAAGACTTGTGGGGCGGCGTATTTTTATTTTCAAGGACTTGTTTATGCTTATTTATTAATTTCTAAGAAATTTTAAATGATATAAGAATTAATTTTTTCATAATATAGTTTATTTATTCAATGTACAGGGTTGCAAAAAATTTAAATTTTTAACCAGGGGAGCAAAAAAAAGAATGACCCAGATTGCACGTTAATTAAGACCCAAGGCGAAGTCAAGGATGCTAAACTGTGATCCGGGGCATAATTTTTTTGCTCCCATGGATAAAACGCAATTTTTTATCCTGTCACGGGGCGAAAAGAGCGTTTTCGTCCCGCTAGTAAAAAAAATTACAAATATTTTAGGCGCCGTAATCCCATTTTAGGGGCGCCTGACAAAAAATTTTAAATCGCCCCTTCCAAAACCAATTTCTGGATACGCCCTTGGTCAGGGGTTTTCATAAACATACCTGGAAAAACATTAATTAAATAATGCTAATAATTTTATTTTCTCAAATAGTAGATAATTTTAGGAATTTCTTAGGGAATAAATAATATTTCATTTATTTCAGCGTCTTTTAAGATTAGGACTGACCCGTTTGGAGCTTTTTTCATAAAAAATTATTTATTCAATATAAAAGAGGGATTTAAAAGTTTCAGTTTAAATCTTAAAATTAAGCCCCGGGCGACTTTAAAAACAAATATGTGTAATAAAATAGTATAGGAATTAGTTTTTTCATAATAGAGTTTATTTATTCAATGTACCTATATATATTTTGTTTATAAATAATTTTTTTCAAATTTTCGATTAAATTAATTTTCAAAATTAAAAAATAAAAATTCACGAATTTTAATAATTTTTTTTTGGATACCAATACTAAAATATATTTTGTTCATGACAGCGAAATCGATAGCGCGAATAAATGAAACGTTTTATTTTTAAGAAAAATGAGTCTTCTATGAAAAATATTTTAGCAATAACTAATAAAAACTCACAATGCGAATAGAAACAGCAAATTAAATTTTCAAATTAAAAAAAAAAAAAAATTAGCAGCAACCAACAAAAAAACTCTTGGGGGTAGACCAGTCGTAAATTCTAAATTCGTTAGTCCTTTTAAAAAAAAAGAAGAAGAATATATTATATGAACCTGTTGAACCTGTTGATGTACGTCTTAAAAATATTGAACCAAAAATGATCGAATTAATAAGAAATGAAATTATATGGATTGTTATAATTTAATTTTGTTATTTTATCACTTACAAGGAGAGTTCAATACATTTGGAACACCAAATTTCACCAAATAGTGATGGACGAGTTTATTATGTTGAAAAAACATGCAGACTACCCTCGGTTTATTCCAATGGGCTTTCTAGGCCTGGTGGAAACGCAGGGCTCAATCTTATAAAATAGGGATTTTTGGTAATTTTCAATAAAACGCGACAACTTCCCATGTTAACCAAAACACTTCTGGTTAGTTTCATTCTTTTGGTATAAATGTTTCCTTTCATATGCCATAAACCACTAATTTTCTCATCACTATAGCCAATTAATCGATTGGTTATTTTTTGCTAAAAATGACCAATTTTTAAATTGCTGCCAAATTTGTTATTTTTAACGAAAATAGGTCTTATAAATGTCATAATCATTCCACAAGCTTCAAGTTTCCAAAAATTTTTTACTTGTCTCATTTCCTTGCGTCGTTTTTAAGAAATGGCTCTTCAAAGTTAACATTAAAAATAAGCTTTTTTAAAAAATCGTGAAATTGGGACTGCGAGGACTGCGACTTCAAGTTATCATATCTGGTTAACAAATAATTGAAAAGCGTAAAGTAAAAAAGTTTTGAAAACTTAAAGCTTGTACAAATTTTTTGAGCCCTATAAAATGCATTTTCGTCAAAAGTTACAAATTTGGCAGCAATTTAAAAATTGGTCATTTTTAGCAAAAAATGACCGTTTGGTAAATTGACTATAGTGATGAGAGAATTAGTGATAATAAATTGTGGTTTACGGCCATTAAAAGGTGATACTTACAACAAAAAATGGGATCAACTACAAGTGTTTTGGTTAACCTGCGAGGTTTTGGCGTTTCATTGAAAATTACCAAAAAAACCTATTTTATAACATTGAGCCCTGCGTTTCTAGGCCCTGAAGCTCATTGGAATGAATGGAGGGTAGTCCGTATTTTTTTTCAACATAATAAACTCATTCATGACCATTTGGTGTAATTTGGTGTTCCAAATATATTGAACTCCCCTTGTTAGTTTCCTGCATAGATATCTGTAACAGCATCATGAATTTTTGCAACATTAAGATTTGATGTTTTCTATTTAAAGGAATAATTTATTTTTAGATCATCAGAGTTAAAATGGTAATCTCATATTTGAAGCAAAACTGTTTTTGGGGTTCAACCTGTCCAAAATCTTTGATTTTCAAGCTATAAAAATATAATGCGACCACAGCAACGTTAATAATATTATATATTTAGCTGCCAATTTTAATTTATAAGGATGCTAATCTGTTTGATTATAATATTTAAAATATTAGAAAGTTAATGGTGATCGTTAAAACATGATAAAATTTTATTAAACATAATTGCTTGAATATACCGATAATTACTTCTTAATAAATAAAAATATAATAATATTAAAATGATAATTAATTTTTATAATAAACATAATTTATACATGAGTAATTATTGAGTAAAATAATTAAGAAAATTTCATTTGTGTTTGAAAAAAAAGAGTAAATAAAATTTAAGAACTTGCGCATGATTATATTGCTCATGATTGAAAATTAACAAAATTCAGAATAAGTTTTAAGAAATATTTATAAAAAATAAAAATTGGCTTCGTGCACATAAAACATTTTGCTATATTTCATAAAATTAATTTGCTCCAGGTTGTTATAGGACTTTGAAAATTCATGAACATGAGCAATAGTATATAGCAAAAGAAATAAACGCTTGAAGTATCTAAATATTCAGTTTAAAAAAAATGAAACTTTTTGATTAAAAAAATTAAATATTTATAATTTTTATTTTTTAATATAATTTTAACTTATTATTTATTATTTTTATAATTTGGCGGTTGTCACGTGGATATAAAATAAAAGGTTTTCTTTCTCTCTCCTTATTTTTCAATGAAATGGAATATTGATCGTGTTTGCCGCAAATCGGCAAATAGGTAGTTTGTTTCTTGACGTAGGTTAGTAGCAGGTTATATGAACAATCAAATAGTAAAAATTAATTATTATAAATAAAATAACATTAAATGACGATCGAGTCATATATTGTCTGATGTAATTTTAGATTTAGATTATACTTCAAAAGCTAGCTGAAAATTGAAATGTTTGCTACTATTCTTATTTTAGTATGATGCTGAAAATGTTGATTTTAAAATTATGAGTATTCATCAGAATAATTTACAAGATTGCAAAAAACAGTGTTCATTTAATAATCTTTATAATTATAAAGTGATTAGTTTGAAATTATTTGAGTTCTATAACTCGTAACCTCAAATTATAAAAATATATTGAACTTTATTAAATAATCAATAAAAGTTGAGTAACTTTATAATTAAACTAATTTGTAGACAAAATCTGTTATTTTATCTTTCAAGGTGTCAAAGAAACAACTTGTGATTCATTGATACTAAAAAATTAAACAGGTAATTATCGCATTGACAATATTTAACGTTTAGATTATTAAGTAATATTTGTTATTTTATAGAAATAAAAAATAGATAAACATAAAATAGTTTTTTAATCCCTGTTTCTAACTAATAATATTTTCCTATTTTAACTTTTCAGTCAACCCAACGCCAAATACTCACAACCATCTCCTCCAACGCAAAACTTTCTTCAACGTTCAACTGAACCAGCAGGATATTCTCAAACAGTTTCTCAAACTGGATCACCTTTTATAGTACAATCTTCATCCCAGCAAAAATTACCAAATTATTCTGCAACATCACCACAAACTACTCGCAAAGTTTATTACAACCGTTACAACCAACTACACAACGAGTTAAGCCTAATTATTTGCAATCAATTGATAAAAGTTCTTTGAGTAAAGAAAAAACAGAATTTAAATTAGCAGTCAACTTACTTGATGCCTCAACTGCTCAGTATTTTCAAGAATATGTTGAAAGATTGTTTAATCAAGCAAATTGTAAAATGCCAAGATTTATTTAAAGAACAACAAACCAAACTTCTCATTATTGTCAGGTTAGATGCACTATTTTAAAAAGTTTAAAATTTTTAAATAAGTAATAATATTATATGCTAAATGTTTTGTTTTTAGGCTCAAAACCAAGATCATACAACTGTTAAATTTCCAGCAAAATTTAACTCACAAATCATTCTACTCAAATTTTTAAGATTTTTTTAAGATTCTTACTATGGAAAATCCAATTTTGCGCAAAGTTTATTCTAGTTATTTTGAAAATAGTTTCAAAAATATAAGTAACACAATTTGGGAATAATTTATCATCAAAAAAATTGAAAAAAACTGATCAACTACCATCACAAGACCAATTTAGTTTTGACCCATGATGGCTTTACCTCATTCTCAAGCTGAGCAACTTTTTACTCTATTGGATAGTTTTTTTGCAAGTAGTTTAACAAGCACAAATACTGCTTATTCTGCTTTAGGTTTAGTTGGTCCAAATACTACCAAAAAGATCAGAGAATAAAAATTCCAGGTCTGAGCTATATATGCCTAAAAGTCTAGATCAACATCTAGCTACAACTAATTCAACAACGATACCCGCACAGTAACGAAAAGCAAAAGAGGTAAAAAAAGTAAGTGAGCACAGCTGCAGCAACAACAAGAACATTAACAACAGCAACAAACGACAAATAATCAAGCTCTGTGGATTGAACAATAAAGTGGTTTATCAGAATATGGGGGTTCTACAAATGACTATTGGTTTAAAAAATACAAGTGTAACGTCTGCAACAGGGGGCAATGTCTATAATTTTACATCAGCTGACTTAGCAAATAATTCTGCATTCTATGAAAAAGATAATGCAGCTTCAGCAGTGGCATTTGCTTTTCTCGAGGAATTCAGAAATCCACAATTGCCTAGTTATTACAGTATGTTAAGGCAGAAACATCATCTTCTCATACACAAATTTAGGGTATGTCGCAGAAGAAATTGATGAAATATTGGTAAATTTAAATAATTATTAAATTTAATTTTATTTATTTTTTTTATTAATTTATTTTTTAAATTACTTAAATTAAAAATGTTCTAGAAATTTCAAATTACTATTAACGATAATAAAGAAAAAGCTTCAAGTGATAAAGAAAATGATATTATTAGCGTAATGGAATCTGATGAAGAAAATGAAAAAAATAATGATTTTACATTGGAGTCGGAATGTGACCACTATTATAAAAAATTTAGTAAACGAAAAGCTCTTGAAAATAATTTAAAAAACATATGAGAGTGATAAACTGAAAACGAGACTAGCTGAATTTCAAATAACAATTTTTAAGAATGTTTTTTACGAATATTTTTATAAATAAATACAAACTGTTTTTATGGGTAAGATCTAAGGAACTTAATTTTTTTATCTTATGCATGCTGGTATTTAAGAATTTTCTTCCTTAATTCATAAATTTAAAAATCTGTCAAAAAAAATTTTTTTTAGTAGTTTTAATTTTGAGAAAGAATTACTTAGAAAATATTATTGTTTGCATTATAGATTGTATTTAAGATGTAATATATTGTATGTATAATAATTCATCTATCGAATATTGTATTTATATCGTTCAACCAAATAAAAATGTTAAATGATTAAAAGGTATTGATGCCTTTAGTAAAAGTTACATCTCTTTCGTAATAGCATAAAAGATTGAAAATTTTGCAATTAAAATAAAAATTGTCAAGAAGAAAGTAAACTTTGCATTTATATTGAAAATCTGCGTAAAGTTGCAATAATTTACAAACATACTATCGGAGTGAGAATTAGTATTTAGAAATAACATTTTTTGCGATTGCAAAAGCACACAAAATATTTATAAACATATTTTTTAGCTATATTAAATTAATAATTTTATTATTATTAATTTTTTAAAAGAAAAAAAAAATCTAATACAGCAGGTACATATATATTAACTTTGCTCAATGAAATCATTTACACTAATAAAATTATAAAACGAGATTTTACTAATAGTAATTTTGAGCCACTGGCAATTAAAAGTTTATGAATCTCACATTATTTAAGATTAAAGATTAATAGTTAATAATTTATTTTCAAAGTTAAAAAATAGAAATTTTGCATGTAAACTAACAATTTTTAATTTTATTATTTTTTGAAATTATAATTATCATTTAAAAAAATTATAATCAATAATAATTAATGATAATTTAAAAGCTAGAATAAAATAAGTTTAGTGCAAAAATGTTGGTTCACCGTAAGTTTTAAACATGATAAATCCAACAAATAGTTGATGTATTATTTGTTATGAACATAAATGAAATTTTAATTTGTATACTAGCTGGAAATCATGTTGCATAGCAGTTGGTCCACTGATCATTAAAAGTGATAAATCCAACAGATTATAAGCAAATAAAAAATATATTTGAAACTTAAATAGATAAAAAAGTGATCAATTTAATTAATAGCTAAAACTAATATTTTTACTGTTGGTCTATAGATCTTTGATTTTGCATGTGATAAATCAAGAAAATAATTAAATTAAACAGTCAGTATAATAAATTTGCATCGGTTAAAAAATGTTAGTCAATATTAAAAAAAGTTATATTAAATTCTATAACACAATAAGTTTTTAAAGAAAAGAAAAATAAGTTAATAGTAAAATTTTCAATAAATAACAACCTATTATTTATATAGTCTAATTGAAAAAAAAATATATTTTAAAAATATATAATGGTTATATAATAACTATTAGTACAAATTATTTTAAAAAACATAATTGCTAAAGTATTTTTACTTTATTTTTAAGTTTTTTTCATTCATATAACTGAGAATAAAAATATTATTTTTATACTCAGTCATATGAAGCAGTTGAGCGGTTCAGAACTCCACCGTTCAACTGTAGCGCTGAAGTCACGCATCAAAAAGATTGTAAACATCGACGCCCTCTTAATCAATTAAAATAGTTTTACGCGAATAAAAGCAAAATCCCTAGAAACAACTGGAATTTTTTTCCCGTGTAGTTATTTTAATGAATCCTCCTAATATACCTTGTGACTAATTTTCAATTATTTCTATACGTATAATTTAATTTGTCATTCCAAAGCTAGTGGTATATAACATTATTTTTTAATAAAATAACGTTTTTTTGTATGAATGTATAGATAACTGATAATTGCTTACTGCTGTGGGTAATATTGTTGGGGAGGTTGTTGAAAACCTCCATGTCCACCATGTCCACCATGTCCCTGAGGATATCCACCTCCATATCCACCTCCATGTCCACCCCCAAAGCCACCTTGAGATCTATGATGATGGCCTCCGTGTCCACCCCCACCTCCTACTGGTACAGGCACAACAACAACAGGAACAACACCTATAACACCTGAAAAAATTTTTTTTTTAAAGTAAGAAGCATCTTGCAATTATCTGGTATTATGCTTGCTGCAAAGGCAATAAACAAGCCGGCTGCTTCTACAGAACCAGAAAATTGAACTACACAACACAAACGCAAGTCACAAGTCTATTAAAATTATATGGGCTTGTGTTTGCGTCATCCCGATTTTCGATTTAATAAAATTGTAAAATATATCTACTTCAATAATAATATTAATATTTATTTTCCGCTACCTTGTCCACCGAAACCTCCATGGCCTCCATGTCCCCCTTCAAAACCTCCATGTCCACCGTGCCCACCTTCAAATCCTCCAAAACCTCCATGCCCTCCATGTCCACCAGATTTAAGACATTTAAGGCACAAAGTTCTCTTTCTACGGATTTTTGTGAGTTGGTTTGGCGCCACAGCGGGAACTAATACCGATGCATCGCTTTCTAACGATTCTCCACTTTTTATAAACTTTTCATCAGTGTTAATATCATTTTCTTCGTCGTTGTCAATTCCTAAAGAGCTTAGGTCTACTTTTATGAGCGAAGTTACGCCATCTTTCGTGACTTTTTCTATTTTAAAGCCTTCGGCTTCAAGGTCTTTGGCTACATCGTCCAAACTAACTGGACTCGTTTCATTGTCATCTTCGACGACAAGAAGAAACATAGTTAGGGGTTCTAAAAAGAAGTAAGATAGAGTTATAGTTGAAGGAGAGTCCATAGAGTGAGAATAATGATATTACCAGAATAATATGGTACATCGCCGTGTAATACTTCATTGGAATCATGAGCTGTCTCATTTTTGACTGCGAATATGTTAATCAAAAATAACATCGTGAGTTTTTCATCTTGTTCAGTTGGTAAAGGTGGTGGTACGAGATCAGTAGCTAATGTTGGCCCATCATAAAATGTTTGCTCAGCATCAACTTTAGGCGGCAATAATTCTATAAAATAATTAATTTGGTTTGAATTTATGCAACGTGTAATTTAATTATTTGTTTTTTCAAGGCTAACAATCTACTATTAACAAGATATTATTATATACCGTTTAATTTATTATTATTATTATTACGTAAAATAACAATAATTTTTTTTTTCAACTTATTTATGCCTCTGCTAATAACTATAATTATTATTATTTGGAATTTTATAGTTGTTGAATTGTTAAGATTGCAAATTTTTTATAGTCAAGTTGTTATTTTATTTTCAGTAAATTAAATTTTAATCAAAATCGAATTGTAAAATGAATGTAGGAAGCAGTTTTTAAAGAGGAAGTTGAATTGTATAAAATTAAGAAATACGCATCAGGATGTAACATTTTCTTTGCATAAAGTACAATCTAGGGGAGAGCAGGGCATTTGGTTATTATAAGTAAATTAGGAGAGGGCTTAGAAACTACAATTTTTCCCTAAATTTACCTTTTTCTATAAAAAAAACTTTTTACAAATAAAAAATATTCAACAAAACCTGAATTTATGTTAAAAATAAAATTATTTGGACAAATGACCTTTTTGCATTAGATCAGGGCTCTAAAAATATTTAAAAAATTAATGATTACCAGTTGCAGGTTCTGATACATCAATGGGCGTGCATTCGGCTAATGCAAGAAATACTGCAATCACCGCAAATACAACACCTTTCATCTTCATGGAATTGAATCAATTAACAACACTTAAAAACACTTCCTTTACACGTTAATAAATAAAAACATACTGTTTTATAATTGTTTTAAGATTCCAGTTTTATAGCGAAAATCCTCGAGAACACTATCCTGTAGCTCGTTCTTTGATTACGTAATTACGTGTATGCGTTTTTCTTCAATTGTATTTATTTATGTAATTAGAAACATTTAAAGATCTTGCGGTCTTTGGCTATAAATTAATTGTAGCTGAGATCATTTTTATTGTTAATTTTTATTAATTAATAATTTCGGGGTTTTTCCTTGTTACTTAGACAGACAAACGTCAGTTTTTTATGAGGAAGTGAAAATGGATTTATCGGAATATCAATTTTATTCCCATTTTTCAATCTAAAGAAAAATATTTACTCATGCAAATTAACTGCTCATTAATTATTGCATATTTTAATGAAAAATGTTTAGTCACAATATTTTCTAAAGATCTTTTTGTTCTTATAATCGACAGTTATTTCTGTTGTTTTTAATAACACAAGATCGTGCATGATAAAGTGGTGACCTTTTGTATGTTAATTATTATTACCACAAATTACATTGAATGCGATACGACAATTTTTTTTTCTCTCTTTATAAAGAAAATTAAGATTTACCTGTCATAAAATGCTAAGTCTGCACTTACTAAAATAAATTATTTTTAATTGTCAAAAGTTTTTAATTAAAGAAATAATTAAATTTTTATTATAAACAATGTTACGTTAATTGAATACATTATTTTTCTATTTCGAATAACAAACTTTTCCTGTTATTAGAAAAAATTACGATAATTTACGTCTTTGTTCGTCAGAACATTAATATAAATAAAGATTCAGTTTTTTTATGTGAAATCTTATTTTTCAATAATAAATTTTAAATGGATTTTGAAATAAAATGTAGCTTTTGGCTAGATTAAAGAAAGTTTGTAAATCTATAATTATTATCTTAATGACCTAATCTTTAATCTCTATAATCAACGATCCCAAAAACTTTAGAGGTATATACCATTGAATTCATCGTCAATATTTTTCAAAAATTTGTATTTTTTGCGATTATTACCTTATTTTGAGCGACATAGTGTTAATTACTCAACGAAAAATGGATAAAACCTTCAAAACCATTTTTAGTGACAAAAAATACATTCAAAAATACATTCAAAAATACCTTCAAATACCTCAAAAACGCCAAAAGGGAATGAGATGAGAAAATATTTTGAAAAACTGGGGCTTGTTTTAAATTATTGAGCCATAGAAGCATAATTCTTATAAAAAATTGTAATTTTGACAGTAATTTAAAATCTGGTCATTTTGGTTCAAAAATGAAAACATGGTTCATTGACTATAATCTCAAAAATATTCTTGATTAAAAATTAGGGTTTTTAGGGTTTAAAACTTGCATTAAAAAAATAAGATCAAGTGGAAGTTATACAGATAGGTTAAAAAAACAAGCCTTCAGCAATATTCTAAAGATAGCCTATAAATGATGTAACTTGATGTTCCAAGTATAGATAAATCTCCTTGTTAGTAAATTAATAAATAAAGGGACTAAAAAAATAAAGATTGTTTAATATTGTTATTTATTGATAAATTGCAAGCTAGACAATTTTAGGACTTTTCTGTTTCTTGGGCTGACAAATTTTTAAGGCACGATTTCATACACTGTAAAAAGTAACTTCCTTATATTAACAAAAAAATTGGAGCATTTTCAAAAAATTAGTAAATTTTCGAAACAAGTCGTAAATTTACTAATATTATTTTCATTAACCTTAGGAAACCAGCGGTGAATCCAGAAATTATCATAGGGAGGGGGAATTTATTAAAAATTTGCAAGTTTTTATAAAAACAAAAAAAAAAAATTTGAAATTGTGAAAAATTAATGCCAAACCTATTGAAGAGGAACACAAAGGGGTAAAGAAAGGTAAAATTAATCAAACTCCAATATTTGCCAATAACATATTTATTTAAAGGATTTTGGCAGCGTCCATCTTAGGTGGGAACCAGAGACGCACTGGCGCCGGTTGCCCAAATCTAAAATGAGGCGCATGTTCCGTATATACAATAAAAACAATGTTAAAAAATTTTAGGAAATCATTCACTTAACATAATATTTTCAAGTCAACATAATATTTAAAAAATTAACATAATAAATACAAATTAACATAATGTTTACAAAAAAAGTTAGCAAATGTAGAGGTTTATTTAAATTTATATAATGTAAATCTAATTGATGACCTGGTCCCGGATACAAACACACTATAATTTGGATAACAAGACCACATGATGCCACTGGAACCACCAAGCTACAATATTGATACGATAAATATAGACCTGATGGAAATTTCAATTCTGAAACGCGTAGTGTAAAATATTCATGAACGAAGTCACTCTCAAGACGGATAAATAACAAAGGTAAAAATATCTTATTGTTCATACTATAATTTACAAAAAAATATAAAAATATTGCAGACTATAATTAACAATAAAAAACCAGTCTATATTATACGATGAAATTTTGATTTCTCTCATCCCTCCCCAACCAAAAAAAAAGAAAATCTAAGATATTGATATAACATTTAACCAAAATTACTAATGACTAAGAAACTTGAGTCACTTGAATAGATAACACTTTACCCTTCAAGTGGGCTAAAAGTCCAAAATTAAAATATACAAGTACAAAAATGTATATTTTTAACCAATTATTTAAATAATACCCAAAATTTTATACTATAATAAGCTAATTATAATATATTACTACTTTTAATTTTAAGTTTTACTAATAAGTTATAACAATTATATGAGGAAGCATAAAAGAAACCCCTAAATTCATCATACAAATATGACATACACGTAACACAACTCCTTTGAATATGAAAGTGCGCAGTAAAGTTTGTCTACACGTTTCAGATATTTCATTTCTTTTAAAGATTTTAAAAATTTTAGTTTTTAAAAGTAGTATAAAAATTGAATATCTTAATAACTACTTTAACAGTATGGAAAACTTATAATTAAATTGAAAACTAAAATAAATGAAAAAATTTCAGCCCTAAAAATTTTCAAGTAAAGACTTTTAGAATTTAAAATTACACACTTGAATTTAAAATTCCAAAATACTATTTGACCCCAAAAACAAAGAATGAATTAAAGTAAGTAAAAACTAAAAAAAAAATACAACTAAAACTAAAAACGTTTTGATTAAAAGACTGATTTTTGGAAATTTTTCAACAATTTTTAAATGTAAAAATATTTTCTGTTTAGCTGAATATAGTAATTGAAAATGAAAAATTTTTTTTAAATATAAAAGTGACCTCTTACTAATATCACTGGAACTATAATAATAAAATTGCACTTTGAAGATAAATCATACTAGAATTATCCTAATAGTTAAAATAAAAAAATAGCTATTTAAATATTTACAAAAATAATAACTATTTATATTCATATGAAATTTTATGCTTAAAAAAAATTTAATTTCTAGTCTAATTCATCAAAAGCGAAACCACAAATGTTTTCCTTACTTTCATCAGTAGATAATGTAGAATTAAAAAATAAGTATATACTAATAGATGGCATTAACAATTTTCATTAAAATTTTGAATAAAGAGCATTAACATTTTTCAAACAATTTTCAAGTTTGTTTAAGGTCTTTTTTTTAACATATCCTTTTTTGGGAAATATGTTAGAGGGCCTGAACTATATAACTGGTGATACGTCTTCAAAACCTGGCTGACAAAATGTAATAATGAAAATATTTTATTTACTCATTATTAATTAGGATTTTAATGCAGTAGTAAAAATTAATTTCTAAATGTTCATAGGTTTTGTACGAATTCAAGAAAATTCATAATGCTTTAATGATATTTTTAGATCTTTTACGTGTTAATTATTGTTTTTAAACAAATATAAAATAGCTAGAGACGTATAATTATTTTTACTTTATTTTTAGAATACCTATTTACTTTTATTTTAATTTAAGGATAAAAAGTTTAATTAACGAATTTGTTTTTTAAATAATAATAATAACACATGTTAATAACAGCAAGCTATTTTCACGCAATCTTTCAATTGTATACCTATATGCCTTGTTAATAACGCGATTTCAAAGTATACCTAAATCTATATTTAAATTGAGGAAGATAAGAAAAAAAAGTTAAATTGAATCATTTCACGAAAGTCGAATTAAAAATAAAATCCTATAAAATTTCATAAAACGAATCTTTAATAAATTTCATCTTTCAAACATCTGATTAGACTTTAATTCTCGTTGATTAAACCTATCCAGAAATAATCTGATCCATATTTATATATACAGGGTTATTAATTTTAAAGAAAAATAACAAAAAATGTTTTATTTAAAAATTGTGAGTTTTGGAGAGATGTATAAGATTTGGATCTTAGGGCCCCTTTGGAACCAAATTAAATATTTTAATTAGTAATTATACTTTTTTATTTCAAATTCAGATTCTGCAGCAAATTTTAGGTCCAAATACGATTTATGCTACAACAAAAGTAAGTGGTTTGAAGCGAATAAAACCAAAAAATCTAAAAATCCAAAAATTTTAAAACTCCCTTAAATCCATTTATATCAGGTTTTTAGGGCTCTTGGACCCGGGGAACCATATTTATGTAAGTTTCTAACTGTTGCAAACCTTTTTCAGTACGGAAAAACGAAAAATTTCAAAAATCAAAAAATCCAACATTTTTGAATATATACCCCTTTGGGTTTTTGCAAAAATAAAAATTGTCAAGAAAATCTCTTTCCCCCACCTCAACAACACTTTTTTTATTAAAAAACTTGATTTATGAGGAATTTTAACCAATCCGAATGGTTTGAAGCGAATAAAACCAAAAAATCTAAAAATCCAAAAATTTTAAAAGTCACTGAAATCCATTTATATCAGGTTTTTAGGGCTCTTGGACCCGGAGAACCATATTTATGTAAGTTTGTAACTGTTGCAAACCTTTTTCAGTACGGAAAAACGAAAAATTTCAAAAATCAAAAAATCGAACATTTTTGCATATATACCCCTTTGGGTTTTTGCAAAAATAAAAATTGTCAGGAAAATCTATTTCCCCCACCTCAACAACACTTTTTTTATTAAAAAACTTGATTTATGAGGAATTTTAACCAATCCGAATGGTTTGAAGCGAATAAAACCAAAAAATCCAAAAATCCAAAAATTTTAAAACTTACTTAGATCCATTTATATCAGGTTTTTAGGGCTCTTGGACCCGGGGAACCATATTTATGTAAGTTTGTGACTGTTGCAAACCTTTTTCAATACGGAAAAACGAAAAATTTCAAAAATCAAAAAATCGAACATTTTTGCATATATACCCCTTTGGGTTTTTGCAAAAATAAAAATTGTCAAGAAAATCTCTTTCCCCCACCTCAACAACACTTTTTTTATTAAAAAACTTGATTTATGAGGAATTTTAACCAATCCGAATGGTTTGAAGCGAATAAAACCAAAAAATCTAAAAATCCAAAAATTTTAAAACTCCCTTAAATCCATTTATATCAGGTTTTTAGGGCTCTTGGACCCGGAGAACCATATTTATGTAAGTTTGTAACTGTTGCAAACCTTTTTCAGTACGGAAAAACGAAAAATTTCAAAAATCAAAAAATCGAACATTTTTGCATATATACCCCTTTGGGTTTTTGCAAAAATAAAAATTGTCAAGAAAATCTCTTTCCCCCACCTCAACAACACTTTTTTTATTAAAAAACTTGATTTATGAGGAATTTTAACCAATCCGAATGGTTTGAAGCGAATAAAACCAAAAAATCTAAAAATCTCCAAAAATTTTAAAAGTCACTGAAATCCATTTATATCAGGTTTTTAGGGCTCTTGGACCCGGAGAACCATATTTATGTAAGTTTGTAACTGTTGCAAACCTTTTTCAGTACGGAAAAACGAAAAATTTCAAAAATCAAAAAATCGAACATTTTTCCATATATACTCATTTCGATTTTGGCCAAAATAAAAATTGTCTAAAAAATCTAGTTCCCCCATCTCATCAACGCTTTTTTTATTAGAACACTTGTTTTATAAGGAGTTTTAAGCAATACAAATTTAAAAAATTTTTTATAATCTAGCGAAAACATTTTTTTAGATCTAATTAGACCATCAATATAATTTTATTTGAGGTTTTGTCTAATTTTCCCTCAAATTTTAAGTTACTCATTTAAACTTGGGGCGTTTTTTGCTTCAATCCCTGGCAAAACAGAATTTCAAATGAGTTCTACATTTAAGATTCGCAATTTCCCGAGGATTTTATTTTTCAAAATTTTAAGGTTTTAAAAAATTTTTAGTAATACACGTATTCAATAAATAAAATTGATAGCAGCGTTTCAGTTAAAAAAAAATATAAAAAATAAAATTTCTAGGAAAAAATATTTAGTTAAGAAAATAATATTGAACTGTTATCTAAAATGAAAAAAAAATAAAAATAGATTGACACTCATTAATATGAATTCGTTATTCGTTATCTATTTTCAAGTTTAAGTACACTTGTACAAATAATATTCTAAATATATAATTTTATCATAATTATAATAATTTAAATCGTTGGCGCATATTCATCTGTAGAATAGTATCAATTCGGTCTTGAAAGCCGATAAGCAGTGAAAATAAAAGTTTTTTATACAGTATTATTTAAAAGTTTATAATTTGAAATAAAAAATTTAGTTTAACAATGAAAAACTCTAAATCAATATTTTCTTGATATCAGAGCGTACATACGTAATTTCCCGGCTTATGAAATTCGCGTCGGCGCTATGTAAAATACACACGAGGCTGCCGACCCTTAACATTTTTCACCCCTTATGGACTTGCGCAATTTCGTTTTGAATTTTCTTTATTATCAGAGAGGAAAGATAATAAAAGGTGTATTGCCATAACAGTGTGTTTTCTGTGTTCAGGCATGTTTCGTATTTTACAATCGAGTATTAGAAACAAATTTTTTAAAGTGTGCCAATATTTCTGTGAGTCAAATTGTCCAACCGGTAGATCAAAGGATCGATCCAGTGCATTAAAAGAGACAAATGTCAATTGAAACATTGATTTTTCGTATTCTGACATGACTGTTTACATTCGTAAACTGGTTAATTGTATTAATTTGCCCTTGATAGAAAGTGTAAATAAGTGACCCCGAAAAAAAACTATTTAAGTATAGTTCGATAATTACATGCGAGCCTTTGAAAAAATATTTTTTATCGAGTACATAGAAAAATACAATTTTCTATTTTTATTTTTAGCCTAGTTAGTTTATTTTAGTTATCAAGCAAGTGTTAATAATAAGTTCAAACAAGAAAACAAGGTAAAATTTTTAAATTGCTGAGCAAATCAGGTGTCTGCGGATTTTCCATAGATACTGCAGAATTTTGTCGACTGTTCAAGTTTGAAATAAAAGAAAATGCATTTTCTTGCATCTTTGGACGTCCAGATACATCAGCGACACTGCGGCTTATCGATTGTCGGCTATAGCCGCTTTACAAGACTCGTGGGCGTAACGACATACCCTTTAGGTATAATATACTTTGCCAACTTGTTTTTTCAAAAAATTTTTATTTCTTGGCTCACGATTCTTTTGTAAATAATTATATGGTTTTGAGAAAATTTATTATTTTGCAATAGAGATCTTCTTTGTACCTGCAATTTTTTAAATAAAAATATTTTGCAAAATTTACACCTATTTAATATTTTTAATATTTTATCTTGACATAACAATTTACTTAAAAATGATAAGATTACGCTTATGATTTATTTTTTTTTGTCAAAGCATAAAATTACTTAACAGCAATAAATATATGACTTTTTGTTAAGAAAAAAGATAAAAAGAAGGCCATGAAAAATTACTCAGCTTTTTATTTTGTTTACAGGATTATTTAACAATAACTGAGAAAAGTAAATGTCTAAGAGAAAAAAGAAAAAAATTATTCTTATCAAGACTTCGTACTCATAAAGAACGTTAAACGAGAACAATTAAACTTTTACAACTTCTCCGTCCTTCTGAAACATCATCATCCCACATAAACTATCGCTCTTCGTCATCAATAAAAAGTAAAATTTTTATTTTTATTATTTCGATCGAGAAAAAGTTCGAGAAGAAAGAAAAAGGAAGAAAAAGGTGCAATGGCCTCCAAGCAGCCGGGAAGATCTTCAACGGCAATAAGGTAATAAAATATTATCTATTATTACTATAAAAGAAAAGTTAAGCAAAAGTACACCGTTTCCGGCCTATAAAAGAGACATTTTTATGCATTTTTTTCAGATTTTTTTCTCCATAGAACATTAAAACAGAGAGTGTGTTGAACTTTGCTTTGTAAATTGATTTGGTATATAAAAAAGCTACTTGATTGTTTGGCATAAAAAAAGAAATATAACATTTAGCGGTTGCAATATGATAAGAAAAGTTTATTACTTTGTTGATTAATTGCACGCTCGATAAGATAAAATGATAATTTCATCTTTTTTTTAATGCATAATTAAAATAATGTCTTGTGTATACAGAAGTTTAATTTAACTGTTATAATGTTCATTCCGAAATACGTAATAATGGATTTAAACAAATAAAAATAATGTCAATTCACCTCGTACATAATAAAATATTTTATTTTCATATCTAACAGTATAATACACAGCAGTTAAAAATAATTTTATGCAAATAAACGAGCAGAATATCAGCAATAAACAACATTTTTTATAGCTCAGATCTTTGCCAAAACAATTTTTTTTCTTTATTAATCGATTTTTTATTATTCTCTGCTCTATCCATCATTTTTTTTCAATAATTTAGGTCGATGATATGTAAATTTATTACAATAATTTACTTATCATTATATTGCTTTTTAATTTTAGATAAATTAAAATAAAAATTCAAGCTGCTTTAGCTGCAAGTCCTGTCCTACGCTAAAAAGAAAGCCGCAAAAGATGCTGTCACTGTAAAAAGTAACTTTCTTATATTAACAAAAAAATTAGAACATTTTCGAAAAATTAGTAAATTTTCGAAAAATTTTGTGAATATTCGAAAAAAATCGTATATTTACTAAATTTAGTATGTTAACGAAAAATTTGAGTATTCTTGATTTTTTTTGTAAATTCGCAAGAAAAATTGATAATTTACAATTTTTTTTCAAAAATTTGCAAAAAATAGTTGTAAATTTCCGAAAAATAGTTGTGAATTTAAAACTTTTTACGAAAAAAGAACAAATAAAATCAAGAATTCTCGAATTTTTCGATAATATACTAAATTTAGTAAATTTACGATTTTTATCGAATATTTACAAAATTTTTTGAAAATTCACTAATTTTTCGAAAAAATTCTATTATTTTTGTAAATCTAAGAAAGTTACTTTTTACAGTGTACTTTACTTAAATCTTGTGCTACTAGTCAAATAAAAAAAAAAATTTCTTAAGATATTCTTATAAAAATTTTTAAGTTCAGAACAAAAGGCACGTTATTGAAAAGACAATAGATCCATGACGTTACAGAAAGTTCTTAAATTATATAAAAAAATGAGATGTCAAAGCATCTTTTATAATCTTAGCTTAAAAAGAAGAGCAAATATTTTTTTTTTAATAAGGAACTACACTTTGAAAATACTCATATGAATATTAATTAATTAATTTTTTTTTTTTTTTTAATGATGATAAATGATTGAATAGAATCCTTGAACTTAATAATTAAGCAGACTAAATTTAAGTTTGATCGATGTATTTTTTTATAAAAGACAAATTACAAATAATTAAATTTAAAATCAAACGTATACTGCATGCTCTGATCCAATTATCGACACATTTTTTCTTTCTAAATCGTACAACATGATATATCATGTTTTAACTAGGTAAGAAGCACATAAAGGTGTGTTTTGTATTTTAATGAGAATAGATGAGCTTTTTTGTTTATAACCCAAATTTTAGAGATTTTCATAAGTATTTTTTGATATTATAACATTACAAAACACACCTTTATGCTATTTACCTGGTTAAAACTTTTTTCTTATCGTGTTTTATAAAATTCTCTTATTACAAAGCCCATATGCAAATTAAAGTAATATAATAAACAGAAGGGGCAAGAAATAGTAACACCTTTTATCTTAATTTCAAAATTTTTAAATTATAAAAAATTAAATTTTGAATACGTGCTTCTAACAATAAAGCTATTTTTTTTCTAAAAATTATAAAACAGTGCTATTATTTAACGATTTATTATTTAAATATTATTAGGCGCAGTATCAGGATACATTTACAAAATTTTAATTAAAACGCGTTTATGAGCATCTTTTATTTAAATACAAAAATATTTATTTAACAACACTCGTAATTATTCAAATTGACTTCAGTCTAATGCGCTAGTTTTTTGGGTCGCTGAATCTTAATCCGGTTTCCAATAGGGCTGGAAAATAGGGGAACACCCTTAAATCAGCAAAAACTACCCCTTTTTAGGGGTTTCTTTGCAAAATTTCTAAAGTAAAGCTAATATGGTCAAATATATTTCATTTATGATAATGGATTAAGAAGATAATTGTGATTTTTTTATAGTTGACCAAAACTATGATATACGGGCTAATTATAAAGGGTGAAAACTACCCCCAAAATTAAAAAAAAAATAGAAATATATAAATACATAAAAACATTGATAAAATTTTATTTTTTTTACTTTATTTTGTGGAGTCAACCCTAAATTATAAATTTTGGGGGTCTTTTTAACCCCCCCCCCCAGGGGGTGATTACATTTTAAGATGGTTAAAATAGCATAAAATATTTTAAATACGTCCACAAGAAAAATAAAAAAACTAAAATTCTATCAAGGTTTTTATGTATTTATAAATTTAGGGGTTGTTTTAACCCCTCCCCCCGGGGGCAAATACATTTTGAGATGTTTAAAATAGCATAAAATATTTTAAATACTTGATTACACAAAAATAAAATTTTATCATGGTTTTTATGTATTTGTAAATTTAGGGGTAGTTTTAACCCCCGGGGAGAGGGTGAGTAGATTCTAAGATGGTTAGCATAAAATATTTTAAATACTTAATTCCACAAAAAAAAAGTAAAAAAATAAACTTTGTCATGTTTTTTCTATTTTTTTAAATTTTGGGGGTAGTTTTCACCCTCTATAATTAGCCCGTATATCATAGTTTTGGTCAATTATAAAAAAATCGCAATATCTTTTTAATCCATCATCAAAAAATGAAATATATTTGACCATATTAGCTTTACTTTCGAAATTTTCCACACAAAAAACCCTAAAAAGGAAAAAAAAAGGTAGTTTTTGCTGATTTGAGGGGCTTACCCTATTTTCCAGCCCTATTGGACACCGGATTCGGATTCAGCGACCCAAAAACATACAGTAGAGCAAATTTCATCCTGTCAACAGGTTTCCACCCCAAGCCCACATTTTGACTGGACGAAAGGGGTAGAAAGTAGGCTTTTTTGCTCTAGATATGTAAAGTACTGTACAATATCCAATGCATAATCTAAAAGAACATAATTATTATTAAGTATAAGACTTACTATAGCATAAAGGTTCTTTGGATATAAAAATATAAAAATAAACATTAAAGAAAGTTCATTGATGCAAAGAACGTAAAGTGTATGATTCTCAGTCAGTAAACTGTCAGTTATTTCCGCTCTAAGCATGTCGTTCTTTTGTCACTTTATAAATATAAAAAAAACTAAGCATCATGAAAATTTTAACAATAGAATATTTATTTATTATTATTATTGTTATTTTTTTTAATAATTATGCCATTATTATTACATTAAGCAACGAAAGCTTTCTTTCTACGTAGGCTCTTCCTTATAGTTTTCAAAATAAAATAATACTACAACTACAGTATAAATATAGATAAGTCTTGAGTGTTTACTTTAGAAAAAAAACATTACGTAAAATTGCGTTAAAAAAATTTTTATTATTGGCTAGGATATAAAAGCATCTTTTAATTTTTAATTTTATTTTTTACTTCCATTCTCATTATTGTATATTATATATATGTTACACCCCATCCGTGTAATTGACCAATTCATGAAATGGTCAACTTTTTGACCAATTCATGAAATGGTCAAGCCCCTTGCCCAATTCATGAATTGGTCAAAAAATAGTAAAAAATTTGACCAATTCATGAACTGGTCAGAAATATTCAATTTTTTTACACTAGTTGGTCAATATTTAAAATTGAATAAATATAATATTTTAGCATGCATATAAATTATAGGTATAACATAAAACATTTTAAATGTAAATTATTTATCAGTTTATAATTTTTATTTTACTCTCTAAACACTATTCTGTAAATATATGTCCAAAATTACAGAATAACAGTCTATTGTCGGTAATACTTATTTTTTACAGTCTATGCTATGTAAATTTCTGAATTACAGAATAGACGATATATTTTTATATCGAGGGGTAGTTAACTTTTAGTACAATTTACTATTTTTTAAAAAAAGTAAAAAATTATTTTTAGATATAATTACGGGGGTTTTTGGGTACGCTGAGCTCAAATTCGGTTACAAAATTCAAAAATTCCGAATAATGGACCCCGAAACTGCAAAATTTAGTAAAAAAAATATTTATTTTAAAACTTAATAAATTATTCTTGACTGCAACACTTGGGGTTTAAAGACACGCTGATCCCGAATTCTTTAGATTTTATTCCAAATAATGGACCCAAACACCGCAAAATTCGGTAACAAATAATGTTTAAGAAAATTTTAATTAATTTTTCTTGACTGCGGCACTTAGGATTCAGGGTCATGCTCAATTCACATTTCTTAACCAAATTTCCAAAGGATGACCACCTAAACCACAAAATTCGGTAAAAATATTATTATTTTTAAAAATTTAATGAATTATTTTTGACTGTGGCAATAGGGTTTCAGGGATATGCTGACCCCGATTTTATTAGCCCATTTCAAAATTCCTAATAATTGATCCCAAAACCGAGATTTTCGGTTTACATACTAATATTTTTAATAATTTTTATTAATTATTTTTGACTGCAGTACTTGGAGTTTTAGGGCATTGTGAATCGGGCGCCATTCACAGGAATAATACAAACATGGTTGGAAAGAAACTGCTTTGAGTCCATCAAAGATGTAAATGTTTTAAAAATAATATGAAATGTAACTCATCTTGTCATAGCAATAAAAGTTGCGCCAATCATTAAACTAATTTGTGTTAATTTTGTAATTTTGACTTCAATACAAATATTGTATAGTTCTGGTTAATATTTTGAAACAATTTTTAATATTTTGTTATTTATTATTAATTTTCTAACTATATAATTTTATTAGAAATTTTTTTTTACTTAAAAATTATTTTTAATTTAGACTTGTAATATATTTTTTATTAATATGTATTTTTAATTATTAAAATTATTAAAATTAAAAAATATAATAATGACTCCTGTGTACATAAATTTTATTTTTATTCATTCCAAAATTATTGACCAAGTAGTGTAAAAAAATTGAATATTTTTGACCAATTCATGAAATGGTCAAAATTTTGACCAATTCATGAATTGGACAAGGGGCTTGACCATTTCATGAATTGGTCAAAAAGTTGACCATTTCATGAATTGGTCAATTACACGGATGGGGTGTAACATATATATATATATCTGGGTCATTAAATTACGTATCAAGATCGCCTTATCCGCGGAAACTGACCGCAAAGTGCACGGCCAGCTGGTCACGGTTAGTCTTCGTTGCATGTTTCTTTATTATTCTTTATTATTTATATAAAATTATTAGATTTATAATAAAAGATATCGTCGTTGAGTTTTTCCCTCTGCATTTTTTTTTCTTTTTAATTTTTACTTTTATATTACCTCCGGAAGGGTCGTTAAGATGTGGAAAGACCATACAAAGGTATATTTATTTTTGCAAGTAATCTGAGTCTTCGTCTTGTTTTTACTGAAAGTGAATTTAAAATAATAAGAAAAAACAGACACAAAGGACTCGATAAAATTTTTCATCTTTAAAAGCATGAAAATTTAAATTTTCGAAAAAAACAAAAGCATCGAATCAAATCAAGTTGAATTAATAATACTTATGCACAGTTTTAGAAATTTTCGTTTCCTCAAAGAAAAATCATTTTGATTAGGTAAAATTTTGATTTTTCATTTTTTGACATATAAGCACGTTTTGAGACCTCAGGAAGCTAAAAAAATTTATAACCGGTTTGTGTAACTACACAACCAACGAGCATGGAACATGTTCACTCATAACAGTAATAAATCTAAAAACCGAAATTGCAATAAATCCTGAAATATAAATTATGCTAAGTCCATAAACTTAAAGTATTCTAAGTTTTTGTTGTTATCAGGGCCTGATCAGGTCCTGACTCCCACTTCAAATTATTCTAAGTCCCTAAATCGAAAATATTCTAAGTCCATTTTGACCCCTCCCTAAAAACGTCACTTTTTCACCCATCCCCCAAAAACGTCAATATTTCACCCCCCCCCCCCTAAAAACACAACCATTATGGTATTAAAACCTAATTTTTTTTTCAAAATTTTTTTATCAAAAAATCTTAAACGACTTTTTTTTTTAATTTGGATGTAATACCTTATTTATTTCTATGAAATTATACTTTTATTTGATTTATTGGTATTTTATCGATATTTCGAATCTGGTAACTAATTTTTTGAAAAGTTTTGTTACAAGAAAATACAACATTTATTTTCTACTTGGCCGTAGTACCTAATTTATTTCTATATGAGAATACTAGATTTAGGAACATTGTTTATAGTAATTTTTTGGATCTGATACTTAGTTTAGACTTAGTTTAGAGTTAGTTTAAACTTTTTTCGCAAAATTTAAAAAAAATAAAAAAAACTGCGATATTTTTTTTCTTTTGGGACTTATACTTAATTTTTTTCTATGAAAGTACTAATGTCTAGAATTATCGTTTTTACTAGGTAAAATAGATTATTAAAAAGATTTTTACCGCTTTTTTATATTTTTGAATAATTTTTGAAAAATAATGGGCTCGCTAAAATTGCTATTTACAATTTAACAATATCTTGGTTCAATTATAAATAATAATTTTAAAATTGCTTATATTAAAAAAACTAAAACGACCAGCAAAATTCAAGAATTTATTCTCAGGAGAAAATTATAATTTTGAAATCCCACACTGTAAAAAGTAACTTTCTTATATTAACAAAAAAATTAGAACATTTACGAAAAATTAGTGAATTTTCGAAAAGATTTGTAAATATTCGAAAAAAATCGTATATTTACTAAATTTAGTATATATTAACGAAAAATTTGAGTATTCTTGATTTTTTTTGTAAATTTTCAAGAAAAATTGATAATTTACCAATTTTTTTGGAAAACTTACAAAAAATAATTGTAAATTATTAAAATTTTCGAATTTTTCGATAATATATTAAATTTCGAAAATTTACGATTTTTATCGAATATGTACAAATTTTTTTGAAAATTTACTAATTTTTCGAAAGCATTCAATTTTTTTGGTTAATCTAAGGAAGTTACACTGTAAAATTTTCTTATAGATTTACAAAAAAAATAGAATTTTTTCAAAAAATTTTGTAAATATTCGATAAAAATCGTAAATTTACTAAATTTAGTACATTATCGAAAATTTCGAGAATCCTCGATTGTTTTTTGTGAATTTACGAAAAAAGTTGTAAATTCACAACTATTTTTCGGAAATATACAACTATTTTTTGTATTTTTTCAAAAAAAAAATGTTAATTATCAATTTTTTTTTGCGAATTCACAAAAAAAAAAGTCGAGAATTCTCGAATTTTTCGATAATTTACTAAATTTAGTAAATTTTTGATTTTTTTCGATTATTTGCAAATTTTTTTGAAAAGTTACTTTTTACAGTATTCTTTTTACAGTGCAGGCTTTAGGCAAAAAAAAAATATAAACTTGGAGTTTGGGTACATTTCACTTAAAAATGCCCATAATCTATTTTTTTGTAAAGCGGAATTAAACTTTAATTTATGTAATTCGCAATTTGCACTATAAATTAATCTCTGCATACCAAATATGTATTCTTAGCACACGTGATTGCGTGTGAGCACGAGTGCAAAAGCATTAAGTGCATCGAGATGCAAGATTTATTCGAATTTATTATCTATTAATATATAATAAAATTGCGTGCGTAAAAAAGCCAATTTTTCTTAATTTTGGTTATTATTGTAGATTTTAATAAAATATAGGGCAAATCAATCTGTTTAAGAGTAATCTTTTAATAAGGATCTGGTGTAAAAAAGCACGAACGAATAATTAGACGTTACAAGTTATAATCATCTTCTTAAATAAAACCATTAGAATGCATCTTCGCAGACCTGTTTAGAATAGTTCGTTCTGCTTGTCTGCCTTTACATATATGGATAACGAATTAACCCATTTATTAATTGAATTGTGAAATTTTACATACTTGGGGGGAAAAATTTCACGATAAAGAATAAAGAATAAAGAGTTTTTAAAATGTCGTAACTAAACATAAAAGCCCACTGTTCCAGAGCACTGATTCCGGTCATTCGAAAAATAGCGGTACTGCAGTTTTGGCGAAGACAAAGAACTTATAGGAAATCTGCTTTGTGTACTTAAATCAGCGTTATTGTTTTAATGCTGAAAAAAATTGACTAATTTTTATAATAAAGTTATTAATAAAAAATAAAAATAGATACTAAATTATTATGCAAGAATAGGAGAAACAGGAGACAGGCAAAATAAAATAATCTTGATTACTCGAATTTTTTATGATATATAACATTTTGAATATCAGATATCCGTCCGTATGTTTTGAAATAAACATAGACTAATCAGATAATATGCAAAAGATATACCTGGAATTGAATTTTTCGTTTTTAATTTAAACTCGTTAAGTTTCTAAAAAAATAATTTCGAGCGTGTCTAATATATGTAAATGATTTCTTTTTGACGTTTTTTATATAATAAATAATCCAGTTTGATTTATTAGATTATATAATCCTATCAACTCGGTAAATTAATATAAATTAGTACGAGCAACATTTCTTTTCATTTTTTTTTGCCTTATTAAACTACTTACTAGCATCAGTTAACCATATTTGTTAATACTGCAATAAAGTATTTATTTATTTAATTTATCGCTTGTTCTTGTGTTTCATTAGAAACTTACATCATGAAATGTAAATATGACGGTTTCTCGCTGCAATTTACAACTCATTTGCATATTGTCTTTTGGCTGTTGCAAAATTTATGAAAAAAGGGCTGGAGTCTCGTGTCGATTGAATAAAAATGCCTGTTCCATCCATTAATTTATCATAAAAACGACAAAGACTTGTATCAATTTTATTAAAAAGTCAGTGATGTGCAACCTTTGTAGACATCAGAAACATTATTTGCAGCAGGTGCCTTTTATTTTTACATGTGTATCTACAGAGACGTGTCGTCTCGGGACGCAAGTTTGAACGACACCTAGATATACGAGAATTTTCTCTTCCGTTTCACAGACTGGCACTCTAATGTAGTCTTTTAAGAGAAAGTTTATCATATTCGAGAAGTTCGAGAGATTCGATTCGATCAGCGGCGGTACTTTTAAAAAAATTGTATATGAACTTAAGGTGACTGCCTAGGAGAAGTATAATACGAATAGAGAGATAATAATTAGAAAGGGATAGAAAAAACTCCAATTTGAATGATGTATATCTTTAATGAAATTAATGAGATCTTACAACAACAAAAACATTTACATGTAAAAATGACGCAAGTTTGATATACGTGCTTGTATTTTGGCCTTTGTTTTTAGGTGTAAATATTTTTCACTGCTAAAGTTTTAAGATCTGAAAAACTTTACGCAAGTTTTAAATATTTAAAAAATATATTTTATTTAAATTTGCTGTATTGAAAATTACCAATTATTATCTGAAGCGAATTGACCCTTAATTAATTCATCTTATAATTATCAATAATTATTTTAAAAAACTTGTCAGGCCGTTAATTGAAAAATGCTTTATTTTGCAAATTTTGCAAATTAATTTTCAAATTTTCAACTTTTTTTTACTTGGCGGCCTGGGAAGTTTTTACAAATAATTTTTGATAATTGTAAGTTGGATTAATTAAGGGTCAATTCGCTTCAGATAATAATTGGTAATTTTCAATACAGCAAATTTAAATAAAATATATTTTTTAAATATTTAAAACTTGCGTAAAGTTTTTCAGATCTTAAAACTTTAGCAGTGAAAAATATTTACACCTAAAAACAAAGGCCAAAATACAAGCACGTATATCAAACTTGCGTCATTTTTACATGTAATTTCTCTTATACCTGCATTTATTTTTTTTTCTCTTTGCTCATCTTGCTTCTCTTCTTTTTTACAATAAAAAAACTCAATCTATTGTTATAAATTTTACATAAAGAGCAAAAGAAAGTATAAAATTATAACTTTCGTGTTCTTATTCCCAAAATTTAAATTAAATTTTTTTTTTTTTTTTTTTTTTTTTTTTTTTTTTTATTTTTTGACGAATCAAACCAGGAAATAAAAGTCATTCGTTATACGTTATTACTGTAATATTTAATATTTTATTATTCATTATTATTATATTATTTTCTCACAAGAATTACAATACAAGAAAAAAATTATTTTTTCTCCTTCTCTCCTAATATATTATGTATTACTTTTTTTGCAATATATGCTTCTGGTACCTATTTCCTTCTCAAAATTATAATTTTAAGAAAAGCAAAAATTTTTTTTCTTTATTACCTTTTGCTTCAGATAAACTGAAAAATTTTCAAAATGATGTGGCGAATTTTTCGGTTTTGTGCCGAGAGTGTACATTATTATCAATTAATGCGCTAAAATTTGAACTTATTATTGGAAAGAAAGACAAAGTTGCATTAAAACAGCAGCGTGCAACGTCGCGGGGGCGTGTCGGGTTTACGCACGATAGTATGTTCGAGTACATCTAGAGTACCGAACCTACACAGGCATAGAAAACAAAATTTTATGAATAAAGATCATTGTTGAGAACGCGAGTGCGAATATAACGGCTAATTGAAGGAGGCATAGCAATAGTATTGTTGTGGTTGTATTTGTATGAGAAGTTATGTATAGACTTTAAAAACTGAGGGGAAAGAATGTTCTTCCTCTCGAAAAAGCAAAACCCTACTGCTGCGCCGACTGCGCTAGCCAGTGTCCGTCGAGCGTGCAGCGAAGTAACTCGTAAATAAATATTATGTACAATGTTAGAATGTTATTGTTTACAAATAATGTGAACTTGAATTAAATTTTGAGAAAATGAGTTTTTTTTCGATAGTAAAACATTTAAAAGTGTTGTTTCAAAATATTGAAGTTTGAGTTTATTCTTACAACGTACTGTAAAAGCATTCCATTTTATTTATGTACTAAAATAAACCACCATGAGTGCAGAGTGCTTAGGAGCGACTAGTGAGCGGTGAGTGTACAATATCGATTTTGCATTTAATTTTATGGGGTTTTAAAATATTGAGTAAATTAGAAAAAAACAATAGATTGATTGGGCTAATCTAGAGCACTCTGGAGTTTATTAGAAAGTGCACTAAGTGAATTCAGCTTTAATTTTTTGGATGGCTAAGTTAGTTTATAACTAGAAATAGTTATTTATTAAATACTTTCTCTAATATTTCAAGCGATAAATTTGAAAAAAGCGTGGAAAATTGAAAAAAAGATTTCGATATTTTATTTACATGCAAGTAAAAGTAGATATTTTAAGGAAAAGGCACATCAGCTGTTATTGGTTAAAAGTTCTCTCATTGTTTCTAACCGGCATAAAATAATAATAATCATTTTATACCATCAATTATGCAATTTTTTATTTATAAAAGTAAATCACGACGAGAAATACATGTGCGAATTTTCATCTTATTATTATTATTATGGATGCACGTGATAGGCGGTTATTAAAAAAATTTATTTAACTTTGAACATTTTTTTTTGATAATATCAAAAAGTATATAGAAATAAATAGAATTTTTATTTATTGCGAAATAAAAATTTTTGAACAACCTTGTAAAAGTAAACAATTCACGATAGTAAAAAACATTAAACAAATATTTTTTATTATTACAAATATAATAACACTCTTTACATGTAAGAAAAATTAAATAATTAAGTTTTTATGCTAGCTATTGGCACAGTTTTTTTTACGTTATACAATTATTGTAATAAGTTTTTTTTTACTTTTCAAAATAGTGACTTAATTTTTTTAATTTATTCTGCATTATGCATTCAAGTCTGGAATGTAAAATTCAAACTTGATAATTTCCTCAGATTTTACCAAATTATTGGCAAATTAGTTAAAACTACTAGTGTGTATTTTAATTTGATTTTCATTCAAAAAATGTACTAGACCAAAATTTTGCCTAACAAACAATGTAATAAATCATATTATGGTTTTAAAATATTGCAAAAATGACCTTAAAAAGTAGGGCCAAACAATGATAATTGATTTGGGTCGCTGAATTCATATAGTGGATCATAATTTAACGAAAATGCTAGATTCACCTTTATACATAAACAAAAACAACCCCTGAAATGAATAAATATTTTGTCATTATTTGGAATTGCAGAGCCAAGTTTTAAAATAAGCGTTTTTGAATTCCATTTTGTTTATTAAAGTATTATACTTAAATTAAGGGAAAATATTTTTATATGGAGCCTTATAAGCTATAAAGAAGGCCTAGTGACTTATATATTTTTATTTTTCATAGGTCACCTAGAGTGGGTGGTCCATTGAGCCAATCGTTGGCCATGATACCACCAACGACGCATGGTCACGATTTCAATCAACAATTATCAAGGGTGGTAATGGTAAGGAAAACAGATCAAAGAACATTTAGCAAAGGTAGAAGAGGCGGTGAACCCCTCCTCGAAACAGTGACTCGAGAAACCGTCGAACTGTTCAATGGAGGTCGTGCGGAAAGGAAATTTACTTCCGAAACACGAGATCTGCATACGCCGAAATCAAGCAGGTAAAAAGCGCATTAATTGAGTTATTTATGTTGTTATCGAGTTTATACTTGATAAATATAATAGACAGGTATATAGCCTCGAGCCAGAATTTTTTTTTACACTGGTATTAATGCCGTTGTATAATATTTTGTTTTGATTGACAGAAGGTTAATTACGAAATCATTTTCTATTGCTGTATTGTTTCTTCCGAGGTTTATTCTTATAAACATAAACCACTCTGATCTATTTTAAAGCGAAAAAGGGCTCGAGGCTTGTAAATACTAGTACTAAAAAATTATTAATTACAAGCAATTCTCTACAACTATCAATAAAAGAGACTTAATTAAGATAATTTAATATATAAAAATAGCTGAGAACAGAGACTCTTCTCGTTCCCTGCGTCCTCCTCTCTTTCTAACGTAAACGGAACGAAAAGAAAATCCGTCAAATTTGCTGACGAGACATCGCCCTCAAGGTATATGCTAACATAAACACACGTTATGTAAATATTGGATCAATTCATTTGCAATTACTTGTATATATACATTGCCTACTTTGTGGATAGTTCTTGTAAAATGCCATTTTTTTCACCCTCAAAGTTTTTGATTATTATCTTTCATCAAAATTTACTGTATTATATTTTCTGATTTTTGAACACTTATTTCAAGATCGAAAAATCCAAAAGCTTTGCACAAAAAAATTAATGATCGAGTGAACTAAAAATTTTACAAACCGCCGAAAAACGTAAATTAAGACTCGTTAAAATAACTTGCAGGGAAAAAATTTATTTAATAAATTCTTAAAATATTTATACAGGATCTGTCAATGTACATAACTGTCATTCAGATAATCAAAAAAAAAATCTGTTTGTTTGCTACACGTAATAATGTGAAAACGGTAACGCACGAATTATTTCAACGCGATTTTTAATCAAAATTATAAAAAAACTAAAAACAATCTCATATATAAAAACTCGGTGCTATAACTGCACACTACCTTCATGACTTAATATTCTTCTGTCTTGTTTTCGGTTTAATAATATACTTTTTTCGCGACCTTTTTTTTTTTTAATAATAACAAACCAAACTACGTGCAACGTACACACAATAGAAGCTAATAAAAAAAAGGGAGTCACGCGTTATTGAGAACACCTTTGAAACACTTTCGTCGTTTCTTTTCTTTGCAGAAAATGTCCTTTTTTATGCTGTATTTAACGGTAGTTATTGAAGGAAATGCGTACTTTCTTGGATTAGAAAATTAATAAAAATTAAAAATTATTTACAGTTTTACATGGAATTAAGTATTTTGGCTGAGCAAATTCTAAAGCCTTATGAATCATTAATAATCATGAATTACAATTCATGTGTTTGCAAAAGATAACAGGTGGCCAACAATACCATATGGCCAAGAGAAAAAAATTAGCAATATATCGGCTGTATTTTTATATTCAATTTAATTTAATTTACAAAAAATAAAATTGATACATTTTTATAGTTTATAATATGCGAAAATCCACGCCAACTGGGTCCAAACCAGGCGAAAATGGGTCCAAACTATTTTTTTTCCGAAATTTCAATTGGAAATAGGCCTTGCAATAATTTCTAGATTTCCGGGTTTGATTCTTGAATTTTGACAACCATTTTCCTGTCTTTGACCTTTTTTTTATAAATTTACAAATTCTTATATTACATTTTTCAATGTAATATAAGCATTTTTGGACGATTGGAAAATTCCTAGAAGGACCTATTTTCAGTTGCCCTTGGGACCGATTTTCACAACTCTGCAGTCCGTTTTGGGCATAGTTGGCTTAGGATCTCCAATGTAGTTCTTTAAAAAACTTCGTTTTTCGTAATAATTTAAAATAAATTTACTATTTCATGTTTTTGTTGAGGTAAACAAAAAAATATACTTCAGAAGGTACTTAACTCCAAATTATCTTTTTCTGCTTTACAATCACGTACGATGCGGTATTTTCAATTAAATTGCACACCAACTTCTTGACAATTATTTGATAAAAAAAATCCTTCTTAAGCTTTTAAAATATCAATGCATAAAGAATTCGGAGAAAGAATTTTTTTAGGTTAATTAAAAAACAAGCCATTCATCTTTTTTATTAATAATGCAGACAAAGCAAACAAACACTGTACACAAGTAGCCTGTAATTAGTTTAAATATATTTATTATTAAAACCATTGAGCAAGCCCTTTTTTATTTACTTTGTTTTAAAAATTAGTGAAATTGAAGTTTAATTACATGATTGTTTTCCAAGAAAAAGTGGTTTTTGGGATAGGTCTTGATTTAGGTTTGCTCATTCATAAAAACTAACTCAAAACATTGTTGAAATATTACCTTTTAAATTCTTAAAAATTAAAAATTCAAGTAGGGAACATTACAGAGAAACTGCAATCCACAGAAAATAAGGAATTCCAAATAAAACCAAAGTAAAGACCGTTATTGTACCAAAATAATTATTAGACCATCTGCAAATAAGATAATTCAATTTTTTCTGGATTATAGGATTCTATGAAAAATAGAAAAAAAATTATGAAAATCAGAAGCCTACTCTAATAATTAAATACTCTGCTTAAAATATCAAGCATTTGCTTTAAAATTCAAGCAAAACAACCCAATCGTGCCCAGACGCGAAAACTATAATTTTTTAAGTTTTGCGGCCTCAAAACTTCTAAAACAGCCTATAAAAGAATTTTATCTTTTGTACCCTAAAGGCTTCAACACAGTTAAAAACGGAAGTAGTTTTATTAAACTGAAGATTTTATCCAGTTTCCGCAAACCGAATTTCCCTTCCCGTAAACGGAATTTTAGCAAGTGAAATCATTTTATAGCAGCAGAAACATCTTCAATGCAGCATAATTTTATTTCAGTTTTGTACAGCCAGAATCCCAGTAACGGCAAGTGCAAAAAATCTTTAGCGTAACTAAAAAGTCCCAAAATATCAGAGGTATTTTATTTTTGTAAAATTTTCAATTTATCGGTTTTTAAAATTTAATATTTTATTGTCCCAAATGGTGCTTTTTTTTATTTTTTGTTGAATAATATTTTACATTAATTTTGACAAGTACAAGCTTCATCTGAAATTAGAAAATTTAAAACATTCACTGTAAAAAATAACTTTCTTATATTAACAAAAAAATTAGAACATATTTGTCGAAAAATTAGTAAATTTTCGAAAAAATTTGTAAATATTCGAAAAAAATCGTCAATTTACTAAATTTAGTATATTATCAAAAATTTTGAAAATTCTCGATTTTTTTTTGTGAATTCGCAAGAAAAATTGATAATTTACAATTTTTCTTTCGAAAATTTACAAAAAATAGTTGTAAATTTCCGAAAAATAGTTGTGAATTTACAACTTTTTTCGTAAAATCACAAAAAAAATCGAGAATTTTCAAAATTTTCGATAATGTACTAGTAAATTTACGATTTATATAGAATATTTACAAAATTTTTTGAAAATTCGCTAATTTTTCGAAAAAATTCTATTTTTTTTGTAAATCTAAGAAAGTTACTTTTTACAGTGTTCGACACCGATGATCAATTTTAAAATAAAAAAGGAATCTTCAGTGTATCTAATTATAATTTTTGATTTCTTACAAGCAACTTAACAATTTACGAGACTGCTAATAAAATTGAAATAATTTATCGATTTAAAAAAAAAAAAAATAAAGATGTTTGATCAATTTTTATAATCATTCGATAACCTAATTCCTATTTATGGAGAATTTAATCGATTATGAGTAAAATAAATCTTTAAAAAATTAATGAAAAATATTTTTAGCTGTGTAGTTTTAGATAATTAAAAATAAATTACATAATATTTTTTTGAAATCTGATAAAAACGTCAAAAAGGTAATCGAATAGTTTTTGTTCGAATGTATCATATTTTTAATAATAAAAATATAATTTTACAAGAATGCATAATCGAAAATAAGAGAGATCTCACTACGAACCTACTTTCTAATATCTCATTTTTTTATTAGTTCACCAAGTTAGATTGACACGCGTGTAATAGCCTATTGCAAATTATCTCATTAAATTAAATACTTCATCAAAATTGAGAAAATACACGATATTCACTTAAAAGTTCTTTGTAACAAATCATATTATAAGCCCACACGTTTTACATTATTTGAATTATGCTTTTATCGAATTAAAAAAAAACAGAACGCGTGCCGCAAGTACATCGTCTCTTGTTTTGCAGATCCAGAACAGAATCAGTGAGGTCGAAATCGCCGTTAACAGGATCACCAGCGTCACCGTCTCCGGGACCATTGTCTGGTTCATTCAATGGAAGTTTTCACAGTAGCCTGGGTAGTGACGGAATGTCCTGTGGGAGCGCAAGGTCTTCCTCGGCGTCTCCAGACTCTGCCAAATATTCTTCTTCACAGGTGAGCGATTAAACTTACATTTTCTGTACCGTTAATTCAAGTAAAAATCGAAAAAAATTGAAAAATTTCATTATTACGAAGTACAAGTTTTTCCTACAAACGACTTGTAACAGGTGTGGTTGTACAATAAAAAGATTTTTTGACATGCAACATAATTTACTGTTGTTCTGTTTTTTAAAATAAATAAATAAACAACGATAAAAGTATTTTTAGAAAGAAAATTGCAGGCGAGGATGGGAGTAATAAACAACTTTCGCCTAAGTTTTGAATGAAATATTTTTTGTAAAATAATTTTCTTATTATGGTTATTAAATTTTCCAAGAAGATCCAAAGAAACCGGCTTTTCGCTAAATGGATAATAATTTTATAATGTTTATTATAAATCTCGAGCATCGTAAAAACTTTTATTACTTTATTTCAAAGAATTACATAAGAAGTACCTAGAAAAAATAAAAAATTATTATAATTAATAATTTTCTTTTTTCTTTGGCATTTATTTTTTTACTTATTATTGCGAAAACTAAAAATTCACTTTCGATATTTCATTCCTTAAATCGCATTCCTGAATCAGAAAAAATTTATCACTTATACCCAACTATTTATTTCTGAATCCTTTGAATTAATTTCTTCTATTTTTGAGCGAATAGTCAAGGCGCCAGCAATGTTAAATGCATCCAAAAATTTAATCAGCACTAGAATGGATCCACCTCAGTGAAACCTATGTATTTTTAGTCACTGAAATCGAATTTGAAGGTTTCATCCATTTTTGGATGGTCAGTTTTGAGTTATGAACGCTATATAATGAAAAATCGGCAAAAAATTAGCAAAGTTGGTATATTCTTGAAAACAATTGCTAATTAAGACTATTTTTGGTACCTCAGTAAGGTTTTCGGGGTCACTGATCACGATTTTGAAGACAGATTTTTAAAAATCAAAATGGTGGACTCAAAATGGCGTATTTCTAACCTCAGAAACGGAAATTTATGCTGTTTTAAGCATATTTACGTTGTCTAGTAAGTTTTTCGAACCAATTATCACGATTCTGAGGTCCTATTTTTAATTATCTGATTATTAAAAATCTGACCTCAGGATCGTGATCACCGACCTCAAAAACTTATAATGCAAAACGTTAAAATTCTTAAAATATCATTTATTACCGATTATGAGGTTAGAAATCCACCAATTTCAGACCGCCATTTTGATAATTAAAACTATATAACCACAAATCATGATAACTGGTTTGAAAAATTTTCTAGACAACGTAAATATGCCTAAAACAGCAAAAATCGTCGATTCTGAGGTTAGAAATACGCCATTTTAAGTCCGCCATTTTGATTTTTAAAAATCTGTCTTCAAAATCGTGATCAGTGACCCCGAAAACCTCACTAGTATACCAAAAATAGTCTCAATTAGAAATTGTTTTCAAGAATTTACCAATTTTGCTAATTTTTTGCCGATTTTTCATGATATAGCGTTCATTACTGAAAACTGGCCATCCGAAATTGGTTGAAACTTTCAAAATCCATTTCAGTGACTAAAAATACATACGTTTCACTAAGATAGATCCATTCTCGTGCTGATAAAATTTTTGAATGCATTTAACATTGCTGGTGCCTTGACTAGAAACCTGCCTTTTAAATTTTTAATTAACCATAAATATTGGTTATTTTCAAAAAGTTTTCTATACTATAACTAAAAAAATAAAAACCCATCATTTAGATCATTATACTTGAACTTGGCCGGAAGTAGGCGCACAACGTTAGTTCTTTGATTTCATTATCACGATGTATGTCAGAAATGCATGGCTGCGCGTATAGAAAAAAATATATAAATAAAGATTTCACCTTATAAAACTATATTACATTAAACACGCCGATTATGGGAAATTTATGCAAACGATCGGTAACTTTACCGTTTTACCGTTTCTCCCCTTACTTATATTATTATTTATTAACCTTAAATTTTTCAATTTTTCATTTTTTCTTTTTAGATAACTAAGACTGACTCGCGAATCAAACCGTCTGTAAGGAGTCCAGGAGCATCGAAAGAATTTGTCAATGCCTGCCTCGAAGCTCATAATTTTTACCGATCTCGGCATGGCGTACCGCTTTTGAGGCTTAATAAACAGGTTAGTACCTAATCTTGTGTAAAATTTATTAAATTATTTATCATCTAATAAATTTTTTATTTTTATTTTATTAGATGTGCAAAGCTAGTCAAACATGGGCAAATGTATTAGCATCCAGGGGGAAATTAGAGCATAGATCGAACAGCGATTACGGCGAAAATCTTTACTGTCTCTGGAGCTCGAATCCAAAGACCATCGTTAATGGAGAAGAGCCAGTCCACGAATGGTATTAAGAAATTAAAATTTTTTAAATACTTTTAAATTTCATATGGCGCGTTCGCATTGCTGCACGTACGTTATAAAAATTACAAAAGAAAATCGTTCACTTAAGAAGAATTTTTTTTTCTACACGTTATTATTAAATTTAAATTTTCTTACGTGAAATTATTTTTTAACGCCTGAAAATAATATCTGACATAAAGATTTATTACGCGATAAGCTTGTTTAAGATTTTAAAATTGCATAAAATAACTTAATAATAATTCACAGGTATGCTGAAGAATCGCACCACATTTATCATAAAGAACCAACAACTTTAAAAACGGGTCATTTTACACAAGTCGTATGGCGAGACAGCTTAGAATTAGGAGTCGGTATGGCAAGAAACAGAAACGGCGAAGTTTATGTTGTGTGTAATTATAATCCTCCTGGAAATTTCTTGGGTAGTTTCGTTGAAAATGTATTACAACCAATCGATGAATCATCGCCTGCATCGTCGCTAGGTCATAAAAGTCCTGTAGCGGATAAAAAGAAAGAATGCCGTTGGGATGAAAAGGCTTGGCAAGAAGAAGCCCTTGCTATTCACAATGAATACAGAAAAAAACATCGTGTACCTGAACTTAAACTTGATCCAGAACTTTGTGCTGCTGCTAAGGTAAACTAAAAAATTCTCGCGATAGCACTTATAGATATTTATTGATTATTTGTTTTTCAGTCATGGGCATGCACTCTCCTCAACACAAATAAACTAGTTCCACAATCGTCGTCTCCGTACGGTGAAAATATTTATTCCATGCAATGTTCGGACCCCAAACTAATTGTTTCGCCCAGAGAAGTCATTTCAAAATGGTACTCGGAAAGGAAGGAACATAAATTCGGGGTTGAACCAAAAGTTCTGAATACATGTAAGCCTGATTCTACTGTCAATTATCCTAACTTTATTTTTTTGAATTCTGTTTAAAGAATTAAATTTATTATTTTAAGGTCACTTTACGCAAGTTGTGTGGAAGTCAACGACTGAAATGGGTATCGCATTAGCTAAGCGTGACGGTACATGCGTTGTTGTTGCGTGTTACCATCCTAGAGGAAATATCGTCGGTGATTTTGCAGAAAATGTACCAAGACCAGTTAAAGAAGTCAAAAATACATGACAATTGGCTAAAAAACCCGCTAGTCGATAACTCAATTTAAATAAAACTGCAACTGTCGATAAAGTAGATAAAAAGGAAGCCTTTGATTATTGAAGTATTATTTTTATAGGTATATATTTAAAATGAAAACGTGAAAACGCGATTTGTAAATACTCGAATGCATAAAAAATTTAATGAATTTGTCTAAATGATTTCTTAAAAGTACAATTAGTTGTTATGTATAGATTTTTTTCCTATAAAATAGTTTTATAATATAAGTAAATAGAAAATTGACTTGAATACTTAAATAAAATAATTATGTCAGGTAATAGATTTTTCATTAATGATTTATTATATTGTCAATAGTATAAATGATAAAACAAAAAATAGCTTACCAGTGTTTTTGTAAATAGGACTGACAAGAGCGTGATCAAACAGTTGGTACTTAATTTGTAACAGTATTTATCAAATTTTAGATTTTTGCAAGATAAATAAATAATTGCTACTTATTAAAAATATCAAAATTAAAGAAAATTACATTGTAGCATCCTTATAATATACAAGTAAAAATTTTTTACTACGACAAAAGTCTTAAACCAAGATACCAACGAAACAACAGTTTAATAACATTCCATGCACTTATTTTCAAGTGTCATTATTTACTGTATGATTTATTATTAATTCTAATAGGTTATTATAAAAAGACTATCATGTTAAAACTAGGCAAATTGTGTATAGATTTTACATCATTATAACTTATTTATTCTACGTTGAAATTCAATGTATTTAAATTTAATGCATAAATAAAAACGTATGTTTATAAAAAATATTTATCCTTTCTATACTATAATATATTAGCGTAATTCACAATAAAAAGTACTCCAAAACTGCTCTTCCTGAAGTATGTTGAAGTTTAGTTTACAAAATGATCCAATGTACCAATTTTTATCTCATTTGAGAACGCTTTAGAGTCGCACAAACCCAGGGTGGATCACAAGCGGATGGTTAACATTGATATTTAATTTGAGCGACTAAAATTCTTTTCAGAACACGTTTTTAAACTTCATCATATGATAATGCCTTAAACACCCTTAAAACAAAAAAACACCCTTTTTTTTACCAAAAATTTTTGGATTTTATAGCAAAACTCGTATATATTCGGAACATTTGGGTCGCAAATTACAATCTATACTTTGTAAAAAGTAACTTTCTAACTTATATTTACAAAAAAATTAGAACATTTTTGAAAAAATTTGTAAATATTCGAAAAAAATTGTGTAATTACTAAGTAGTATATTAACGAAAAATTCGAGTATTCTCGATTTTTTTTGTGGATTCGCAAGAAAAATTCATAATTTACAATTTTTTCGAAATTTTTCAAAAAAAAGTTATAAATTTTCGAAAAATAGTTGTGAATTTACAACTTTTTTCGGAAAATCACAAAAAAAAAATTGAGATTTTCGAATTTTTCGATAATTTATTAAATTTAGTAAATTTACGATTTTTATCGAATATTTACAAAATTTTTTGAAAATTTACTAATTTTTCGAAAAAATTCTATTTTTTTTGTAAATCTAAGAAAGTTACTTTTACAGTGTAGTTATGAATGACCTTAATATGTTGAAAAAACACCCTAGGTACCCTCTGTTTATTCCAACCCTTCTTCTGGGTCCAAAAACGCAGGGCTCAGTTCTACGACAAAATAAAATAACGCTTTCATATTGCATTTTAACCAAAATATTTCTGTTTGGTCTCATTTTTTTCGTATATAACAACTACCTTTCGTTCCCCATAAACAGCAATTTTTTATCACAGATTCTCTCATTCCTATAATTAAAAAAGCAAATCTCCATTTTTTTCGCGAAATGACCAATTTTAAATTTGTTGCTAAAATTTTAGTTTTTGATGAAAATGAATTTGTTCACTTGAGGGTCACTAAAACGTTCCCAAATGAGCTGAAAATTTGTATGAGATAATTTTGTATCCTAAACTTCAACATACTTCAGGAAGAGCAACATTTTCATTTTGTCTCTTACAATTGTAAGATTAACGTTAACATTAATTGAGCAAAGCAAACCTCTTCAACATACTTCAACATACTTCAGGAAGAGCATTTTCTTGCATTTTACTTGGTTTTTGTGCCCAGGAGTTCAATTATATTAATAATTTTTATTTTTATTATTTAACTACTATGTATCATATTTTTCTAAGAAGGCACCAATTTTTTCTAATACTTTTTCTGGTTGAGTCATGTGAATATGATGATTTCCTTCAATTACACAAGTGTTAAATTCCTTATTATTCTTCTTCATGGCTTTATCGAGTTCAAACCATTGTTCCTTGCCCAAGTATTTACTTTCTGAGGCTAATAAAGCAAAACATGGTTTCATGAGTAATTTAGCAGCTTCTTGAGGATCAATGTGAAAATAGAATCTGTGAAGTCTACCCAAAATTAATCGAAAATCCCGCGTAAAAGAAAACGAATTATTTTCTTGTTTTTTGGAGCCGCGTTTCATTAAAATTTTTGTCGTTTTCATATCTAAAGACTTTAAAAAAGATCCTTCGATCCATTTCTTAATAGCTTCGTCTTCAGGATAACTAGGGGGCACGCCTTGTTTTTTTTCAAATTTTATCAAATCATCGACTCCTTTCGCAAATGTTTTGCAGTTTTCTTCTATGCTGCTTGGAATAAATCCTAAAGAATCTAAGCTTATTAAAAATTTAATATCTTCTGGGTATAACACTGCGTAATTGTAACTCATGACGCCGCCAAAAGAATGACCTAATAATTTGATATTGTTCCATCCAAAATGGTATTTTATGAGCCTAATAGTTTGAATGAAAATCGAATGATTGTAAGGGATTCCTCGAGGCATCCAGCTAGAAAATCCATGACCAGGAAAATCGATAGCAATAATCGAGGAGTTATTTAACAAAGGTGCCAAAGTATCAAATGAACTTGCATTGTCTAAAAACCCATGAAGTGCTAAAATAGGTTGCTTATTTACATGAGGATTCCAGTGTTTTCCTGCAAATCAATTTTTCGTTTTTTAAACTGTTTTTATTTTAAAATTTAAATAACTTAACCAGCAATTTTCCCCCAGGGAACTTTTATACTAATTTCTTGGAAATTATTATTATTAAACATTTTTGTTGTACCCCGGTAAATTAATTTAAGTCTGCTAACATATTCAAATGATCTACTGAGTTGTTTACCAAACATGTTTAAAGCCATTAATAATTATTATTGAAAATTAATAATTCATCTGGAATCTGAAAAAAACGAACTATTTTAAAATTGGAATTATTTTTTAATAAAAATTGAAATTATAGAGGGTAGTTGAAATATTAAACTATCCTCGATTTTACTAATACTCCAGTCAAGATTAGGTCCACAAGGGTTTTTTGGGTCGCTGAAAACGAATTTCATGGATTTTTTTAAGAAAAATTAATATTTCACCCTTATATTAGCTAAAACGACCCCCAAAAGGGAAGCCCTTTGGGCCTAGTCTGAACCCTTTGGACCTAGCCTGAACGCAGAAAGTTTGAATATAGCAAAAACGTCCCTTTTGAGGGTAGTTTTAGCTAATATAAGGGTGAAATATTAATTTTTCATTTAAAAAATCCATGAAATTCGTTTTCAGCGACCCAAAAAACCCTTGTGGACCTAATCTTGACGCAAAAAGTGCAGAAACAGCAAAAACGCACCTTTTGGGGGTAGTTTTCGGTAATTTAGTGGTGATATATTAATTATTCATAAAAAATCCACGAAAATCGTTGTCAGCGACCCAAAAAACCCTTGTGGACCAAATTTGGCCGCAAAAAGTGCGAATATAACGAAAACACCCCTTTTAGGGGTCGTTTTAGCTGATTTAGAGGTTAAATATTAATGTTATCTTAAAAAATCATCAAGATTCTTAATTAGCGACCCAAAAAATCCTTGGAAACCAATTCTTGGATAAAATTATTGACTCAGAAGGTGATTACATCAAAAATACCCCCTTTTGGGGGTAGTTTTTGCAAATTTAAGGTTGAAGCGCAATTTTCTTTACCAAATGACCCCGATTTTCGGTTTCAGCGACCCAAACAACCTATACTAGAGTAAATCTCGTATTCGCAACCGCAAGGGGGTCTTTTCTGTAGTTTGAGGGCGCTACTGAGACATGCTCCGTTTCAGTGGGAATTCAAAATCTTTCAAAATTAAATGACTATTATTTATTAAAAAATATTAATTTTTTATCAAAAAAGTATTTGATTTTAATAAAATAATATCAAAATAATCATTTGACATATTCAAAAGTTTAATTTTGTTGATTAATTAATGTAATATTATGTAAATAATAATGTTCATATACTCCTATACGAGTGAGAGAGTGAGCATATAAGGTAAACAGCTGACATCGATTTCTCTCTCACTCACATAAAAGTATATGAGCATTATTATTTACATGATATTATATTAATTAATCAACAAAATTAAACTTTTGAATATGTAATATGATTATTTTGATATTATTTTATTAAAATCAAATACTTTTTTTATAAAAAATTAATATTTTTTAATAAATAATAGTCATTTAATTTTGTAAGATTTTGAATTCCCACTGAAACGGAGCATGTCTCAGTAGCGCCCTCAAACTACAGAAAAGACCCCAGTGCAACCCCCCCCCCCCCTCATATTTTGACTGGAGTATAACGCGAAGACAAATGTTTAAACTTTCAACTGACATTAAATGCCCCATATACATTTTTAATAATGACTTCAAAATATGCTGTCTGCTATTATATATTTTTAAAATGATACTATTAAATAAGTATACTATTAAAATAGTTACATTATTTATTGAACACTATAATTCTTACAATTTTTTAAAACTAAATTTTCTATAAATATAATAAAAATGAACTCACCTATAATTTTTTATTACTTAAAAATATGTATATTATACCCATATATAACATTATCTTTGGTAACTTTACTTAACCTCTTTGGCTTCAATACATTAATTATCATTATTTTTTACTTATAAAACGAATTTTAACTAAAATACGCTGATAAGGAATATATAATAATATATACATATATATACACTTATTTGTTTAGATATTTTGTCTTGAATTAACAATTAACATTACAGATTATTGAAAAACTTTGAAAATTTTTTGTCATATACTTTTATAAATCAGATTTCAGAAAATCCCATGGACCACTGTAGGTAAGTTAGTGAATTTTTGAAGGTAATATAGTACGTATTATTACCGTCAACTGTTTCTACCCCCCACATAGTTTATACTATACCGGTTATCAAAACAACAAGTTGTTGTCAACAACAAAAACTCAAAATTTTTTTGGAATCATTAAAATAATAAAATTTGTATTCACAATAACAATAAATATTATATTTCATAAACTGGTAATTATTAAAAATTTTTATTTTTCGTAACTGATAAGCATTATTTTGATGTTATTCGAATTTTATAGGTTAATTGTTTGACTTATAATAAGTGCAGTACAAATTTTCTATTGAATTTCTAATGGAATCTTCGAAGTCTTCTGAATTAGCAAACAAACAAACCATGTTCTATATTTGTGGTGAATGCCATCATGACAATGAGATTCGTCCTAGAGATCCAATTAGGTGTAGAGAATGTGGATACAGAATCATGTACAAGAAAAGAACAAAGCGCTTAGTTGTTTTTGATGCAAGATAATGATAATTTAATTGAAGATATTAATGGTATATTTTATAAAAGTTTTTATTCATAATAAAAGTTTTTTATATTATTGAAAATTTTCTTGCTAATTTATAAAAGTTACTTCAATAAATAATACATTTTCTATTGAAGAGAAAAAAACTCCAGATTTATTTGTTAACAGTTTGTAAGCAGCTGACAGAAATTTGCAAATATATATGAAATTATTTTATTTAATATTAAAAGGATGTTTATATAATTCATGTTAATATAATTAATAAAAAGCAAACATCACCGATGGTTTAGAATTGAATATTAGTTTAAATTTATCAAAAAAATAATTAGCTGCTTTATTGCAAGAATAAAAAAGAGCTCTTTTATTTTCCTTGGTTAAATGGTGGGTACTGTGAATAATAGTTTGCTCCAGTGCTTTTAGTTTGCCAATATTTTAAATCAACAGCTGGAATATTATTACAGCTTTCAAGTGGATTGCTGAAAAAAAGGAAATAAAATTCATATTTTGAACTTAATTTTTTAGATTTACTACAACTTACTATCCAGAAATTAATTCAAATCCTTTTCTTTGCATAGATTGTATATTATCTCCATTATCACAGAAAAGTCTTGATATAGATGCTTTTCTTATTTCATTGAGTTGTTCTGTAAAAAAATGTAACACAAAAGTTTATTTGAATCTGCTAGAAAAATTCCAAGTAAATTTGTTAAAAAACCCAATATTTAACATTTGAACTGCTCCAAGGCGTTGAAAATTAAAAGAAAACTTATTTTCAACACAAAGATTACACTACTTCAAAATATGTAAAATTAAAGTAAATAATAAAAAAATTTGTAAAAAAATTAATAATAAACAAATTCATTAAAAACGAGACTGATTTTGATATTTTAAAAATAATCCAAACTTGATTAATTTAGCTTTAGAGTTTACAGCTGTTTTAGGTAATTTCTAAAGCTCGTAATTACTGAATTATATGTTCTTTAACTTTTTATATTACCTTTTAATATTATTATGATAAGTTAATTACAATAATCCCACTTAAAAAAGTTTTAAAAGCTAAGTAAGTAGTAATCTTTATGTTCAAAAATGTTTTTTTAATTTTTGAACTGCTTGACGCTAATTAAAAACTTGTATCCTTTTTTTTATAAGAATGCTTTTATTAGGAAATTATGAGTAAAATACAAGTGAAAGAATATATATCGTTTATAATGATTTTAATTGATAAAAAAAAAAAATTTCAAAAATTGGTTTTTTTAAATATCGCAAAAACGTGATTTTGAGCCTTCCAACTCAAAAAAAAACTATTGTACACGCAATATTTTTGCTGTTTTCATCGCACATGATCTAAAGAACATAAAATAACTTATTTGCAAGGTGTGTCTTCAAATTTTTTTTTTTTAAAGGTTCAACTTTTAAGCGCAATGTTTTGGTGGATTTTCTCATATACATGTGTTTCAGGTGTTATGAGGTGTTACAAAATGCGTAACGTATATTAACATGGAACATGTTCATTGGATGGGATATTTGAAAAATCAGTATAGTTTAGCATTTATTATACTATATGTACTCCAGGCAAAACGCGACTATTGGTCTGTTATCGGCAACAAATTTGAAAAAAATTGTACTATAAAATCGTCTGAAAATAAGGAAAAAACCTTAAATCGGCAAAAATTACCCCCTTATAGGGTCTTTTTGCAAAACTTTGGAACTAAAGCTACCGAAATATTGGGGTTACTTGATAATAGACTAAATTTGGAAAATTAGGGATTTATTATAGAGGAGAATAACTAACCCTAAAATAAGTAAAATTACGAAAAACATAAAAAACAACTATTTTTTAAAATTTTTTATCACTGATTAACACTAGTGCAGGCCATGCCCCCCCCCCGAAATGAAAAATTTTTGAAAAAATAACAGCATTTTTTACCTTAATTTCAAGAACCTTAATTTTTTATTAACAATTATTGCTTATAAATTATTTAAAATAAGTAAAAGTTAAATTTTGATTCATATTTAAGAAATTTAAACCATCAATTTTAATTTTATAAGGTTCTGGCCCCCTCTGAAATTTTTTGGCCCCTCCAGAAAAAAATTTCTGGATACGTGCCTGCTAGTGCGATATATTAACCGTCCTCCAAGGGGTGAAAATGGGTGAAAACTACTGCCAAAATTAAAAAAAAATTAGAAAAACCAATACAATTTTGGTCTACAAAAAAGTAGACCAACCAGAAGTGTTTTGGTTAATTTTTGAGGTTGTAACGTTTTATTGAAAATTACCAAAAAACCCTATTTTATAACATTGAGTCAACACGTAAACTTGCGTTTCTAGGCCTAGAATTTCCATTGGAATGAATGGGGGCTTGTTTGCATGTCTTTCCAACATATGAAAGTATGTTTTCCAACAAAAATTAGAATTTTAAAACGCTTTTTGGCTTTTGTGAAAATTTGTATAGCTAAAAACTCAAAATTTCCATGTTATTTAAATGGAAAAATTGAGGTGCTTACAGGCACGTGGTTTTGCAAGGCGAAAGCAAAATCCTTGGAACTGGGAATTTTTTATAACCAAAACTTCACAAAAAAACCCAGGGAGCAAAGTTTTTCCACAAAGTCAAAAATTAGTCCACTCTAATATACACTATTACACACTGTTTAACCTGTTCTAAACTGTAACGCACGGTAAAACATGTTATAAAACCTGATACATAATGAACGAAAAAGAAAAATAAAGAAATATAAAAAATAAAATTTCACTTAATTAATTATGGTCTACTTAATGAATAATAATAATGAAAAAATTCAAGTTTTTTTACCAAGTGTGAAAGCAGTGGTTGGATCTCTTCCATTTTCATACCAATATCTATCACCCACTCTCGTACGATAGAATTGTTCAGTTAATATACACAGGAATGTTGGTCCTGCAATTGCACCTGCAACATGCGCTTCTAAGGCACCACCAACAGTTAATTCAACATCATCAGGACTTTCATAAAGTCTTTGAAGTTTTTGAATATTCTATAAAAAAGAATTTTGCAGCATGTTTTGATAAAATTTGTAAAAAAAAGTTTTAAAAACTTACAGCAGCATTTATATAATCCCCAAAATCATTCCAGTGGACTGCTCTTCTCAATCCACAATATTGTCTGTAACTATTATATGTTGCCAAACCATGATCTCGATCTCTTTGAATATCTATTGCACGTAAGTCACCACCAAGTTGTCTATTACTTTTAAAAAGGAAACGGGTTACCTAAAAAATTTTACCGTTAGATACATTTCATTTGGGTTTGCAACTTCTTGCATTAATTTAAAATAACTTTTATTGTGAATGATTAATAGTATTACCTCCGCATCAAAGTGTTGATCTGTATTTTCTTGTGGTTGAGTAGCCATTCCTCTAGTCAGTTGATCTAAATTATTACCTTGTTCAATTATGGCTGGCCTATTAAAATGATCACTCAGTCTTAATGAACCATACGAATAAGCATTTCTTCCCTCATCTGCTAATCTAAAGATTAGAATTAATTATATATAACAATAAAGAAATTTTAAATAAAAGTCTTTGTTTTTTATTTACTGAAGTCGCCCAGCGATTTGTGAATGGAAATATCTAAAAGCTGCTGTAGAATGCTCATTGATAATAGAAGGATCTACGGCTGGATTATAATCATTAACGTAATTATTGGTATTCTGCAAAATTCCACGTCTGTATGCGTTTTGTAAACCTATAATTAAAAAAGTTCACAAAAAATGTATTTTATAATGGTTTGAACGTTTATACCTATGAAAATTGGAAGCCATTCATAGTAAGAAATGTGTTGATGTTCTGCAATAGCGATTCTTCTAGCCTCTTGGAATATGGTTTCATCGTCCCATTGAGGATTTAATTTAGCCAATGCATCGGCTATTCTATTATGCTCTCTATGCAGCATTAATTGTAAAATTATCAATCCAGGACTTTGATTTGCTCTTGTATCACCTGGAATCGATTTCAAAAATTTTAAACGACTTTCTACTTAAAAATAAAGTTTTAATTACCAGTAGCATAACAAATTTCTGCTTCGCTTCGTACGTCACAAGTACCAACTTTATTTGTAGTTTGAGGTAACCATTCCCGGTTAGAACGAACATCCACTCTGAGCCTGCCTCCTCTTCTTGCTCTTAAATTTGCAATATCACTGGCACTATTTCCATAAACTAATGAAAGATCCATATATGATGTTACTTTTGTTATCTAATAAATTAAATTTAAATAATTTTATTTTAATTTTATAGTTTGTAAACTTAAAACTAAAATTTCACCTGTTCTGCTGGTTGATTCTGGTTCGTGCATCCTTTATCTAAAGTAGTACTACTTCGTACAAAGTTTTGACAAGTCTGTCCTGTGCGCCCATAATCAGGATCATCTCTTAATATTATGATTGGAAAACAAAGTGGACTAGATACTGCAGACTGAATTATTTGACCATCATCTGTGCAGCATCTAGTGGGATGAGGTACTGAAATGTTTTAGATTCATAATGTAATATTATTTTTTCTGTCTTTATGAAACTTGAATGATTTCTTACATGTTTGAGTTGTTCCTTCAAGTAGCGACATGTCATGAGTTACAATTTGACCCCATTGCATTGTTGCTAAGGTCCATCTTCTGTCTTTCAGGTCATATGGCGGAAAAAGAATGTGACTCACTTCTCGAGCCAAAGGAAGCGTTTTGCCACTTCTGGATACCGGGGGTCGGTGTACCTCTTTAAAATTTAATTACAAAATTAAATTCTAAATGTATTTATTCATAAATAAATAGTAAATTAAGGGCTATTACATCAATATTAATATTAATAATTAAATTATTATGAAATGCAAATTTCAATCAAATGCTTACTGTCGGCATAATTGTTTGGTAAAAGACGGGCATACAACGTGTTTGGCATTCCCCACGATGGATAATTCAAATTGTTACAGGAACCATCGAATGTACGGTACCTAGAATTTCGACATCCATATGGCGGTGTTCCGCCACATAAACCGCCTCTTGATTGTTGTTGCTGTTGTGCTACCTGACTGTAGGCTCCAGGAGAATATCTAAAAATAGTTTGATCAAAATTAAAAGTATTTTTAGCGTCTTTCCTTGATGATCAAAAAATAATTATTATTATCTCTAATTTATTCATTATGGATTACTAATTATTTCAAAAAATAATATTCAATATTTATTTACGATATAATATTTTTAATTTATTTAAATTTATAATATATATGTTTAAAAATCACGCATTTAATAATTTATTTTGATATAATTAAATATTTTTTAGCGGATGTGTAGCTATCGATGCAAGAAATAATTTTATTTTTAAAAAATAAGGTTTCTTATCACGTATACCATTTAATTGGCAACAGTACAATTTTACCTATCAAATTCTACGGATCAAGCAGTTTATATTTTTTAATTATCAACTTTTTGGTTCCTCATAGAGGAACCTTTGTGATAGGTGAAATTTTGATTTTCGATATTTTGGCATACAAGCACGTTTTGAGACCTCAGGAAGCTAAAAAACCGGTTTTTAAAAAAAGTCTCTGTGTGTGTGTGTGTGTGTGTGTGTGTGTGTGTGTGTGTGTGTGTGTGTGTGTATGTATGTATGTCGCACTGCAACCGGTGATATTTCACAGCCAACACGATATTAAGACCTAATTTTTTTCTCAAAATTAAAAAAATAAAAAAACCTGCAATATTTTTTTTTTTTGGGTGTAATACCTAATTTAATTCCATGAAAGTACTAATATCTGAAAATATTGCGACCGGCGATATTTCACAACCGTTATGAAATTAAGACCTAATTTTTTTTTCAAAAATTTTTTCACCAAAAAAGCTCAAAATACTTTTTTTTTTTTTAATTTGGATGTAATACCTCATTTATTTCCACGAAAGTACTTATATTTGAAAGTATGGTTTTTACTCGATATCTCGAATCTGATACTTAATTTTTTGAAAATTTTTTTCCCAAAATTTTTTTCATAAAAAAATACAAAAAACACCAATTTTTTTTTTTTCTTTGAACGTAGTACATAATTTGTTTCCATGGAAGTACTAGTTTTAAGAACCTCTATAAAAGTAATTTTTTGGACCTGATACTTAATTTTTTGAAAATTTTTTTCTCAAAATTTTTGCCGCCAAAAAATATAAAAAATGCCAATTTTTTTTTTTTTTAGGATGTAGTACATACTTAATGTTTTTCTACGAAAGTACGAATATTTAGAATTATTGATTATTTCATGTGATACGTAATTTTTCGATATTTTTTTTTTCAAAATTTTTTTAATAAAAAAATTAAAACAATTCAATAATTTTTTTTCTTTTTGGACTTAGTACTTAATTTATTTATATGAAAGTACTAATATCCAGAATTATGGTTTTAAAGGATTTCTCTATCTGATATGTAATTTTTTTGAAATTTTTTTTTTTCAAAATTTTTTGTATAAAAAGATTAAAAAAACACAATAATTTTTTTTCTTTTAGGACGTAGTACTTAATTTATTTCTATGAAAGTACTAATATCCAGAATTATGGTTTTAAAGGATTTCTCTATCTTACATGTAATTTTTTTAATTTTTTTTTTTTAATTTTTTGTATAAAAAAATTAAAAAAACACAATAATTTTTTTTCTTTTTGGACTTAGTACTTAATTTATTTCTATGAAAGTACTAATATCTAGAATTATCGTTTTTAAAGGAATTCTCCATCTGATACGTAATTTTTGTAAATTTTTTTTTTTCAAAATATTTTGTATAAAGAAATTAAAAAAACATCATTTTTATTAGATAAAATAGACCATTATAAATATTTTGCTATTGTTGATGAGGAACCATAGTGCCAATCACTTGGCAGCGTTTTTTTTATTTAGCACTATTTTTCGAACTCAATTTTCCCTGCACTGTAAAAACTAACTTCCTTATAGATTAATAAAAAAAATATAATGTTTTCGAAAAATTAGTAAATTTTCAAAAAAAATTGCAAATTTTCGATAAAAATCGTAAATTTAATATTATCGACAAATTCGATAAGTCTCTATCTACAACTATTTTTCGTGAATTCACAACTATTTTTTCTAAATTTTCGAGAATAAAATTGTAAATTATCAATTTTTCTTGCGAATTCACAAGAAAAAATAGAGAGTACTCAAATTATTTGTCAATATACTAAATTTAGTAAATATATGCTTTTTTTCGAAAATGTTCTAATTTTTTTGTTAATATATAAGGAAGTTACTTTTTACAGTATAGCTAATCAATTATGTTATTAATTTTGATTTCTGCAACTTTAGGTTTTGCGAATTTTTTTTAATTTCAAAACTGTTTTTACGAAAAGTTAATGATGTAATACAACAGCCAGGGAAATTTGCTATGAGATATTGTATTAAAACAAAAATGACTTTGAAAAATTTTGTGGCTCAAAAAACTCTGTAAGGGTTTACTTAGAATCCTAATTTATTTTTTTTCATATATGCAAAATCAAAAGATTCATGAGCCTACTTTCATAGATTTTTCGCCTCTTGAATATTTTAGCCTTAACCGTGTTCCAATTACTATTTAACCCCATAATGCTAGCGAAGGAAAAATGGTCTATTTTTAACACGATTTCAAAAAAATGAAGAAAAGTTTGATTCCCGAGAATTAAGAGGGTTTAAATATTATATATGTTTATTAAAAATACTTACGAAAATGCTGGTGTAGTTGGCGGCTTCAATGGATAAGCTGGTGCTTGTGCATGACCATAACCTCCATAATAATGTCCATATGCGGTTTTTGGTTGTCTCTCATTTAAATTTGCATTCTCTGATTCTAAAAGTAAGAAAAATAAAAAACTCTTGATGTGAAGAAATGATTATATTAGGCGAATCAAAAGTAGTAGGTATAGTTACTGTTTCGTTGGTCGTCAGCAAAAACATAAATAACTTGAAAAAAAAACAAAAATGTTAATAATTTATATTTAATCATTTTTGTCAAATACAGTAAATAAAATAACAAATCGCTATTGAATACGAAGAAAATATTTAATTTTTCGTTAAATGAGAGTCCGGTTATTTCTTGACTTGCATATATAGTCTTTTTTATCAAAAAATATGAAATTAATTTTTAGTTTAATAAGATTATGCAAATAAATTCTGTGCAAATATTTAAAAAAAAGTATTAATAATACAAAAAGTAAATGAATCAGCAATAATATGTTATTGAAATTATCCAAATACAGTCTTGCTTATTTAGTACGTTAATTAGAAAATAATTTATTATTTTTCTCTTAAAATAATTATTAATTAAGGAAATATTTAATAAAATTTTTATCAGATATTTTTTATCGTTTAAAACAAACTTTGATACTTTTCCTTAATTTTATTGAAAAATTACAAGAGATTCACGGGACTTGAAATATTATTAATAATAAAATATGATTAATTATTAAATCTCCATCAGTAAAATAAGGGAAACTCAAATTGGCAAAGAGAAACTCAAATTCCACTAAAAATTACCTTCTAAATTCCAAATCTAAGTTTGAATATTTTAATATTAATATGAAAACGATTCTCGAAGCTGTTTTTAAATTATGTTTAATCATTTAAATAAATATTTTTCTGGTATGATTAAAATAAAATGTCATCATGAAATTTAGTCAATTAATTTAAGTTGATTTATGGACTTGACTTAAATTTTCAACAGCTACCCGACGAATTTTCGGTAGATCTCTTTAGATCTCCGTAGATCTTTTTTCATCTCTAGAGATCTAAATAGATCTTTATAGATGAAAAAAAATTATAAAAATTTATAAGTCTCATTTAATTTTTTATTCCTTTTGAATAACTTCAAGGAAATAGGACCTGGTAAATAAATGATCCTACTTAAATGTTTATATAATTTTATTAACAACTTAATGATATGATAAGAAACTTGAAATTTTAAATTTAATTTCAAATTATAAAAACACTTGTATAAAAAAAGCATATTATTGGAAAAAATTTAAATTCTAATTAATTATTTTTTTCTCGACCGTATAGCTGTTTGTTTTGCATTCTTTGTAAATTTGTGATGTGTATAAAATATTATTTTTTATAAGTCATATATTTAAAATTCTTCTGTTTTACAAAAAGTTCTTACTACTGTTCATTCTTCAGACTTTAAATATTTATTTACATTATTTTCATCAAGATTTCAAAAGATCCTTTTTCATTTTCAACAATAACTTACATTTTACACAATCATATTGAATCTGAAATTTTAATTCGCTTGCAGTTTCTTTACCAATATTCAAATTACAATTTACCATGTTACCCAATGTTCAACTCCTATTTTCAAATGGAAAAACCGCTGTTGAGAAAAGAAGACCCTAAAGTTTTACAAAATGAGTCAAATGAACCGTTTGATGAGCATTATAGTATATGTATTCGCGGTTCCCATATAAAACTCCTATTTCGTCTTTGTTGAGTAGAAATATTCCTACAACTAATAACAACCAGTGCTGGAAATAATTTTATGGTAAATATTTTCTAAGTATTGTCGCAGAATAATACAGCAACCAATTATACCATTGATATGCCTTGTAATCAGGAAATTCTGAAATTTTTCTGGTCAGTCGATTAAGTCTTGGTGGTTCTTTGATGTTTAGCATAAAATGGTCGATTTCATTACAAAATTATGTTATTTATGAAATTAAAATAGGTAATAAAAACCAACAGCACTTTTAGCGTTTATATTAATTTAATCAAAATATTTTATAATTATTTTTTAACATTGAAATAAGTAGATAAAAAAAACATGTCAGATAAGTAATGAATTAGTTATGAAATTATAAAATTATTAATTTTTTTAGTAATAAAATTTTTTAAAAATGTATATTGTAACGATTATATTGTTTTTATAATTTTAAATTAAATTTAAAATTTAAAGTTTCTTAACATATCTTTAATAAAATGCTATAAAAATTGTATACAATTACTTATGAAATTAAAAAAAAAGAGTTCAAATTTAAAAGTAAAACATGTTAAATAATAAGTTGTTAATAAAATTATAAATATTTAAGTACTTTAATTCATTATAACCAGGTCCTATTTCCTTAAAGTTATTCAAAACATACAAAAAAATCAAATTATCCCTTAATACTTTCATTTAATGATTTTAAACAACATTTATAAATTTTTATAATTTATTTTTTCATTCCACAGATCTTTGAAGATCTATTTAGATCTATTTGAATCTCCAGTGATCTCCGGAGATCAAAAATGATCTGCGAAGATCTAAAGAGATCTACGGAAAATTCGTCGGGTAGTTTTTCAGACTTATTGAAAAAATGCTGCCAAACTATTACGAGTAATAACGTGATTCTGGGGGCTCATTTAAATTTCACACCTTAGGAGTTTTTTGGGATAAGCTGACACATGGGCCAACATTCTGGAAAACTTTGAGCTGGGATAATAATGGCGAACTTGACTTCAGATCAGTTTGAGAGGTTCAAGTCGCTAGAGGTGAAAAAAGGATTTTTTGGGGGTGGTCCAGATAGAGAGAGAGAACTTTTTTCCAATCATATGTATACATCAAGGGTGCATTGTTTTTGAGCTAATTAAGCCTTTTTAAGGCCCTAAGGATTGAAAATCTTAAGAGGGCCCATTTTCGAGAATCAGAGGTTTTCGATCAAAATTAGTATTTTTTAAAAATTTCGGTCAGGATGCAAGTTCAGGACCTGAAGTAGGCCTTTGGGATAAAAGTATTGAAAGGCAGAATTTTGGTCCGATGATTTGGGCTGGATCTGGACATATTAAATAGAGTATTTTACATTATTAAAAATATTGATCAGTATTATTATGACTATAATTATTGTCTTGAAAGATATATTTATACTAGCATAGGTGATAGACCCCCCCCCTGTGTCGCCTTTACTTCTGTTTGTGTGGCTTAAAAAAATCATGTTTCACTACAAATTTATAATTATGCAAATACATTGAAACTATTCAGAGCACCGCAGGTGAAACATTAATGAAAAATTATAGGTTCTGATTGATTCTATAATACAAAATTAACTGAGCACAGACAGACAGACAAATAAATTTTCAAATATATATAGTACTAAAAAAAAAATTGACGCCTTAAAATAAGCTAAAATTTTTTTCTTAATGTAGACCTTTTACCAGCTCAAATGTGACCAATAAGATAAAATTTGAAGTAAATTCAAAGGAATGGCGTAATTTTGAAAATGGGCCAACTCAGGATATTTTTGGACCTTTAAACGGACATATTTCGGCCCCATGAGGTGCTAGAGGACTAAAACTTTGGCTGAGGGACTTTTTTATCGCACCCCAAACTATACCCTAAAATTTGAGCTGAATATATATAATATATAGTAAAAAATTTTAACTCATATGAATATTTGCATTGCTTAAAGAACTGTAGTGCCAATAATCTGGCAGAGTTTTTCCTATATTTTAATTTTTAAAAAAATTTTAAATATCATAGAAAATGTAATTAAAACTAATATTAACAAATTTATTTTTTTAACGAAATATATTATATCATTAATTTCTTAAATTTGTCTTATTTTTTATTATAATTATTTTTAAAAACCAAACATTATTTCAACTCCATTAATTTTTTTTTTTTTTTAATTTTAAAGAAACGTACGTTTTTAATAAAAATTTAACTAAGTAGGCATAAATTAAATTTTCAATATAGAATATAAATTACATTATAATATACACACAGGCCCACAAATAAATGATTAAAAATACCGTAAAGAATAAAAAAATGAAAAAAATTTTTTTACCAACTTCAAAAATATTTTATAAAATTTTGAAGATACCTCCGTTTTGAATAAAAATTTCAGAGAATACGTAAAAATTAGTGCCGAATCGAATACTATGAAGTGCGATTTAAAAATTTTTCGATAGTCTCGAGATATTTCAATTTTTGTTAAAAATTTTAAAAAATGTTATCAAGTTTAAAAATACTAAAAATTAAATATCTCAAAAACTACGATAGCTGAGCAGAAAATCTATGGCCTATGTCACCCGCAGACTTTTTTTCTTTATTTTGACACCGGTTTGATGCCAATCGGTTCGTCGGTTCTTGCGTCATTAGGGTACAAACAGACAAACAGACAAACAAACAAATAAATTTTCAAATATATATAGTATTAAGATAAGATTTATAATTGTATTAATTAGATTGACAAATGACTATATTTTTACATATTAATTTTTCTATAAATTTACTTTCTGACTAATTTTATAAAATAAAATTTATTAAAATTTATATTTACATTTTATACTTACTTTGCAATTAACTATTTACCAAATGAACTACGAAAAAGATGTATTTTGCTTAGGCAAATAAATTCAATAAATAATAATAATAATAACAAAATATTCTTAATGGTCTATTTCATCTAATAAAGTATAATAACATAATAAGAGACTAAAAATTATCTTTTACTTTATATTGTCATTTTAAATTCCCACAGAAAAAATTAGGTATTACATCCAGAAAGAAAAAAGAATTACTGTAATAAAAAATAATATTATTTTTGTTTAAAAAAAATAATGAGACAAAAATTTCCACTATTTTTAAATTGAAATCGGTGAAATTGAAAAATAAATTGTAATGAATCTTTAAATACTAAAACTCCCGTATAAAAAAAATAGGTACTTCTATTTTTTAATGCAAAAGATTTTTAGACAAAATATTTCAAAAATTAGGTATCAGATACAAAATATCGAGTAAAAATGGTATTTCTAAAACTAGTACGACCATGTAAAATAATTAGGTAACTTTCGAAAAGGAAAAAATAATGGTGTCAAAATGATGGCAAAAATTTTCAAATAATTAAATTAACAGGTGTATCGAGTTAAAATGATATTTCTAGAAATGAGTACTTTCATAGGAAAAAGTGAGGTATTGCATCAAAATTAAAAAAAAAAAGTATTTTGAATTTTTTAATCAAAAAATTAAGTTGTGAAAAACCACCAGTTTACATACACATACACACTCACTTATTAAAATTCGGTTTTTTAGCTTCTCAGGGTCTTAAAACATGTTTAGATGAAAATAAATCAAAATTTCACTTATCACAATAGTTCCTTTCCGAAAATTCTTATCTCATACTTGATAGATCCGAATACCTGCAATTAATGAGCCGTGTCTTCTGGAAATAAATTTTTATGCGTTTCCAGTATAATCAACAGCATGTTAATTTCTTTTTTTCTCTTTTGCTTTACTTTGAAAATATTATTATAACAAACGAGAATGTAATAAAAAGTATATATAATTATATCATAAATGATCTCCCTTCGAATTAAACCTCATCGTTGCGTGGCGTGTCATAAAAAATTTCACACGCGACGAATTTTTTTTTGTCAAGAACATTGTGGTTTTTTTCTTGGACCTCCCAAGTAAAGAAAAGAAGGACGAAATGAGAAAATGTAATCTTGGATTTAATTGTTGAAAAAATATTGATATCTGGTAATTATGTATAATTGTTAAGCATGATGATTGTGAATTTAAAATTTTAATTAAACAAAGAAATGCGATGAAATTTTATTAATTAAAACATTATTCAAGCCTACAAGCAGGCATACCTATCTACACAAAAGCAAAAGAAAAATTCAAAATTCAAGTAGCGCAGGGTTGCTTTAATCATGCTAAAAGGTTTTCATTTTTTATTTTAAATAATATTACTAGCAGGAAAGCCCCCCCCCCAAATCATATTTCATGTTTATTCGCAATAAAACTGTGGCTTAATTAATAAATAAAAATAAATGTATACATTAAACTGTCGATTGCAAACAATGAACTTTTTTCATTCACAATGTATCTCAAGAAAAAAAGTTATCAAGTTTTTTGAGCTCTCTGACCCGATGAACCGTATTGATTTAAGTTTTTCAATATTTCAGACTTTTTACGAAACAAAAAAGTGAAAAATTTGAAAAATTAAAAGATGGACCAATTTTCCATATATTTTTGATTTTGGCCAAAATAAAAATTGTCTAGAAAATCTAGTTCCCCCATCTCATCAGCTCTTATTTTACTAGAAAACTTGTTTCGTAAAGACTATTAGCCATTTCAAATGGTTTTATGCGAATAAAGCAAAAATTTCTAAAAATGAAAAAATCTTAAAACTCACTAAAATTCATATATATCAGGTTTTTTGGGCTCTTGGACCCGGGGAACCATATTTATGTAAGTTTGTAACTGTTTCAAGCCTTTTTCAGTACGGAAAAACGAAAAATTTTAATAATCAAAAAATCTTACATTTTTCCATACATACCCCTTTCGATTTTGGCCAAAATAAAAATTGTCTAGAAAATCTAGTTCCCCCATCTCATCAGCTCTTATTTTACTAGAAAACTTGTTTCGTAAAGAATTTTAACAATTTCAAATGGTTTTATGCTAATAAAGCAAAAATGTCTAAAAATGAAAATTTTTAATACTCACTAAAATTCATTTATATCAGGTTTTTTGGGCTCTTGGACCCGGGGAACCATATTTATTTAAGTTTCTTAACGGTTTCAAACCTTTTTCAGTACATTTTTCCATATATATATAGCATTTTCTTAATTTTTTCTTTGAGATAAGGGTTAGGAAGGAATAAAGTTCAGAAACTTACAAATTTCATTTTTTGAGTACGCAGAAATTCAATGAACGATAAGCGATAGTTATCTTATCAAACATTTTTTTCATAAACAGTATCACTCTAAAATAGTGATGAAAATTAAAACAAATATTTGTGGTGATTATCGAAAAGATAAGATTTAAGATATTATCCAACCCTCGGGCAAAGTGCCTATCGACCAGACCTGAATTAGTTTTAAATCGAAATTATTCCAAGTCCCATTTGTTTTAAAATGTCTCTTGATTTTAAAATTCTCCAAGTAATCTGTATTAAAAATAGAACAACATACTATATGCAGATATGAAACGATCCAGCGCCTTCTAAAGATAAATGCTTAAATTTTAAGAAGGAAACTCATCAATCATTTTAAGTAAGACCTCATCGCGTAGTTTCTTGCTTAATTAGATAATAATTAGAGTTTGCTTTTCATTAAATTTTCTTTATTTCTCTGTACACTTGATTAAACTATAATCTACATAAAATACATTTATTTTTATATTTACAGATATAATTATTTTTATTTTTGTACATAAAATTTCTTTTTTCATTTCCTTTAAAAGAAAATTAAAAATATATAATATTTAGGAATATTTAACAAAACTTAAATTAAAATTTTTTTTTTCTAAGTATATTTACACAAAATATATATAAAAATTAAAAATTAATAATGTCTTTGATCTTTATGAGATCTATCGCAGAAAGTAATATATTTATATCAATTTCAACAAAAATATATAGAATTTTTAAGCTCGATTAATAATTCAAGGGTCAAACTCTTTAAACGTATTTGGTAAGTTGAGCGTGAAATTCTTGTAAACATATTATTAATTGGCTAAATGTTGGCCTGTCGTCTGGCGACATTGCCCAACAGTACGCCATTACAGCGAACAGTTCGTCTGGGCAATTTATCGGTTGTGCTAATCTGTAACCATCGCGTAAATACGATGCCATTTCGAACGGATCTATTTCCATGTACGGTTGTTGCGCCAACGTCGTCAACTCCCACATGAATACTCCGAATGACCACTGGAAAAAGAACAAAAAAAGTTATCAACAAAAGTTAAGACAATCTCATCCGTCGTCAAATATTCTTATATTTTTTATCGCACTCACCACGTCAGAAGCCGGACTGAAATTTTTGTTTATGAGACTTTCGATAGCCAGCCACTTTATTGGTCGATTTTCATTATCTCCTAAGCAGTAATAGTCTTGTGGGAATAAATCGCGCGATAAAGCGTTATCAGTTATTTGTACTCGAAGATCGTCGTCTACCCTGTTAAATAAATTGAAAAAAAAATTAAAAATCATTTAGCAAAAAATATTTTTTTAAATAATAATTTATACTTACACGCAATTCCTTGTGGCTAAATCTCTATGGATTAGTCTTTTTCTGTGTAAATATTGGGCAGCCTTTGCAGCTTGTAACGCCATTTCAACGATTTCCTGGGTCGTCAATGCTCTTGGCGGTCCCTCGGCATTACTCGATTTACATCTGTTTAAAAATCTTTTCATATTTTTGTAACCAGTTTGTGGGTACAATAAGAACGGTGCCCCCCTTTCTTCGACTGATACACCAATGACTGGCAACAAATTTGGATGACATAAGCGGTGCAATGCCAATCCTTCACGCAGTAATAAAGTCATCTGAAAAACAATCGAGTGTTCGGTAAATTTTTTGAATTGGAATTATATTTAGTAGGTCCATATAGTGATTCAGAAATTTGGTTTATTTACCTGATCTTGAGATGCATGATCTGCTGCAGTTTTAACTAAGACGTCTCTTGGCCTGATTAAACCATCCTCTTGGTACGTGCCACGATAAACTCTACCGAAAGTGCCTTCCATTTCGACGCTTATCAAACGAACTTTGCTTCTGTAAAAAAAAAATTATTGCATAATTTTAAAATCTTTTGATATTTTATTTCTCGTTTTATTCACTTGACATTATTTCTTTGATATGATTTTTATTTACGTTGTAAAAGGTATGTATATTTAAAATTCTTTTAATGCGTCTCTAGTAATTGTAAATAAAAAACTTTAAATTGCAAAGATCTTTTTAATATCATTTTCGAGCACTTAAGCGAATATTTAGGTATTTAATTTTTTTCAAACTTTTATTTCAATAGCTTTACTTTACTTTACTTAACGTCTCTTGACTTTTCTCATACTAGATTTATTATAATGGAGCATGAGTTTCATATTTAATAAATTCTTTTTTTCCCATACTTTTAAAAACTCGATACAAAAAAAAACCATTTTTCTAAGAATAGAAAAAAAAATTAACGGTTTCAGTATCAAATGTCTCAAGAATATATGTCAATTCATGTTTTTATTTTAATCCAATAAACTTTACCTTTGCACAGTGATTTCCTGGATTCTTTCAAAAAGTTCCCTATTCGATCTTTCATCGAGTCTTCTGTAAGTTGATACTGAGGTAGTCGACGCCGGAGGTGGTGTTTCCGGCGAAAGAAAAGTTTGGGCTGGTCCGATTCCTGTACCCCTTTCTACACTACAAGCTGAACCCAAGCCTCTCGACTCCCTATAGATAAAAATAGCATGAGAATTTGATATTTAATTTGAAATTTAAAATAAACTTTCGTAGTTTTGATAACTTACTGCAGTGGTTCTCTGTGTCTTCTAGCTTTTTGATCTCTGACGTAGTAAAGAATAACAAAGAGGAAAATAGCAGCCATCAAAGCAGCAGCACAGCCAACAGCCAAGTAAAACATTTGTACACCAGGTGATGTGCCAGAAGCAGCGACCGACACTTCGTCCAAGCCAACGTAATTGCTTTCTTCCTTCAAGCATATCTTTTTCCTTTTGAATTCCAATAAGGTCACGTTTCTCCTAGGCACCGACACGTTGATATGTAAAGTTAAATCGATTTCGGCATCGTATGGTCCACAGTGCAGCGACAATGCCCACGTCTGAACACCCCCAACTGGTATTTCACCAGCGTCGGATATATTTAAAGAACTACTCAATGCTGATGGATTGCTAACGTCGACCGACATTGCGTACGGCAACTGAAATGACAAAAATAATATTTATTTAAAAATGAGATTTAATTTAGGAATTTAACGAGGGAGCTTCCTGCTGTTTCGTCAAAGATTAAAAAAATAATTTCAAGAAAAACTGCGTTTTAGCCCGGGGGAATAAAAACAGTAATCGATAATACAAAGTAAGGCGTATAAGAAGAAAAAAAGAAAAAAAGAAAAAATAATGAATAAATGCATGTGTACGTAGTAAAAAAAAAGGAAGAAGGCGAAAATGAGCTGGTAAATGCTTTTTTTTCTTTTTAAACAAGCGATTATATCAGAAGGATGAGGTTGTTATATATGTGCGATGTGCGATGTGCGATGTGTACATAAATAAATATAATGCAATTTTTAATTTTCCAAGATTTTTTAGCATCGACAAGAAAAAATATCCTATCATAATTTCCATCTATTATTTATTTATACGAGAGATTTTTTAACAAAGATAACAAAGTTCTTTGGCTTTTGAAAATAGAAATTTAAATCGGATTAATTTGTCAATCAAACGTAACGAAATTCAAAAAAGCGAATTTTATTTTAAAATTACAATGAACGACTGTTAAAAGATGAAAAAGACGAAGGACCTACATATAAAATTATATAAAACAGGCAGAACAAGAATTTCCTGCAAATCGGTAATTATTTTTATCGAGTTCTGCGACGTGCTCGAGTGATTGATCGATTTAAGAAGAAAAATGTGTATCAAAAACTCGTTTTTTTTCTCTGGCTCAATCAATTTGAGACATTGTTGTGTCCTTTTAAAATTCTTCTTTATTTCTTTTTTTCCTGAATAAAATTTGTCTTATAAAGGAGAATAAGCACTGTTTTAAGACATTTTATACAAGATTGACTTTATTATATCCTCATCCTCCTCCCTTTCTTATCCTGCAGCTATAAAACAAGTCAATTTTACGCGTTGATTTCAGTGTTTGTTAAATAATAATAAACGCATTGTGAAAAAAAAATGCAAAGAAATTCTCTAATTAAAATTATCAAAAGTTGTATTCGTTTTTTTTTTTCATTTTTTTTTTTCAATAAGCCTAAAAGGAATTTTTCCATATTCTTTGAATAAGAGAAAAGTTTTTGTGGAGATGCCAAGCATGCATAAATCTCTTTGAAGAAGAAAATATTGAAAATATTCATATTGTAACCTAAAGAAAAGTAAATGCAAATGTTGAAAACAAAAGCTTATAAGCAAAAGAAGGATGTACTGTACGATGATAATGATTATGATGATGGGTTTGCAAAGCTTGTTTTTTAAAAAGAGAGAAAAACTCGAGAATGTACTTAACGGACCGGGGATCTTGTTAATAGCACTGACGCGCGTTAATAAAATTTTTAAATATTGCACATTTTTACTGCAACCTGTAAACCTGTAAACTCTAGGGATTTTCCATTTTAAAATGTTAATTGAATTTTCAGAGTTAAAGGTCGAGGGTAATAGAAAATAATTTATTTCGAGGGGTGCTAGTTAAAAGTCGCTATGTATCTTTTTACACAAACGAAGACCCCGATATCTTACTATGTATACAACGTATATTATGTCGGTGCCTTCCTTAGAAAAAAAAACAACATAGCGATGTTTAAATAGGACGCGGCGATTTGATCAAATAGCCAATTAAAGTCAAGAAAAAAGAGTACACAAGCTAGTTAAACGTCGAATAAATTAATCAAACGCTTAATAGTTTCCTTAAAGAAAGAATTTAATCAGATAAACTGTTAAAATAGCGTGTTAAAAAAAATGAAAAAAAAATCATCCGTTATCTATATAGTCTATGGAGCAAATTTACTCCCTCGAACAATAGACACGCTTAAAAATAATAATAAAAAAAAATAATTAATCGACTCACAGGTCTGCCAGCAAGATTTTCCCATGTAAAATGTAGCTTATGAACTTGTGCAGGTACTGGCACCACGAACTTTATGGCATATTCGTTAACTACTCCTGCTCGTACGTAAAACAATTCAGCCTGCAAACCTGAAAGAAAGAAATAAAACCTTTATTAAAAAAACGCATACTATTCAATATTTTTATCGTATCAAATTATTTTTATTTATCTAAGTTACGAAATAAATATTTGTTGTATCAAAAGTCAGCTACTGTTTCCTTTTTAAATACGAGCCTAATGAGATCATCGTTATAATATCATAATTTTCTTTGGAAAGTCATCCGAGACGTCAGAGAACATTATAAAAAAAGGCTGCTTCTGTTTCTGTTTTTAAAAAAGAGACATCGCTGACGAATTGCGATTGATTTACATGCATCTGCATAATCTCAACAAAATTATCCCTTCCCAATTAAAATAAAGTTAAAAATAGATGAAACTCAATTCAAATTAAAAAAAATATAAAAATTTTAAAATTTACATAAATCTGTCGTTATTAGAAAAAAGAATAAATTTTTTTTTTCTCGATTTTCGATACAATATATCCAACAGAGAGAACATAGTGGTCACGCAAGAATATAAACCAACAAAGATTGGTCAAAAAGATTTTTTCTATAGACTGCAGAAATTTATATATTTATATATTTACACAAAGCAAAAAGGAAGAAAGAAATAATATTTTTATCTCGTTTTATAAGCCCTTTTGCAGCAGCGAGACCATCATCAGTGTGTATCTTTTGTATATAAATATACTGAAAATTCACGCGTCTGTATGAGTATTATTATTATTGTTTTGGGTTTCGCGAGGTCGGAGTATCAGATAATAGTATAACCAAGGTTTTTAACAAGCCACGAATGATTCTTTTCTTAAGTCACCGGAAGACAATGCACTTTTCTCTCTCTCTCACACACACACTCTCTCTCTACCTACTCCCTATTTACTTATGAGATTCTTCTTTATTCTCCTTCTGGCAAGGCCGGTTTTTAGGATCAGATACAACCCTTTCTTGTACTTTCTTCTTTGTCTTCTATACTCTTTTGAGGGAATCGTTTTTGGGCTCGTGATCGTGCCCTCTGTCCTCAACAAGGTTACAGGACGAAAATTCTTTTACACAGAAGCTGATTCGATCGGTGAACCTCGTCAACCAACTAACGTGAGATTTTTATATTTATACAATCACGAAAACGTGTTAAGAAAAGGTTTGACACGAAGTCCTCGTTAAATATTTTAGATTAAACTTTAAGATATCCCAATTAAAAAGAGCAAACAAAATATTTGAATCCTCGAATGTCTTGTGTTTAATTATACGATCTCTGATTAATTAGCTTTAACAAACTTGATAGACTATTTTCAGAATCGTGATCGACTCCAGGAGTGACTCCAACCCCAAAAGAGATTATTTGATTTCGAGAAAAATCCTTTTTTTTAACTCATTAAATACATTAAACCTTTCGATTTTTTAAATCGATTGCTGCGTGCAACAAAATTCAACAACATTTTCTCTGCTAATAAACTGCCACGAAATTGCATTCATTTGCATCTTGGAAAGAACTTCTCGCAAGTAAATAAATCACGTTTCTCTGCTAATAAATTTATAATTAAACAATCGTGTGTTGGTCCCCGCATGATTTTTAAAATTTAGTAGTTTTAAACTTTTTTTTTCAGTAAATCAGCGAGATTAACCCTTTATTAACATTGAAATTAATTAATTTATTGCATTAGACTAATTAATATTATTATTTTTAGTACTTTTCACACTTTCCATAAAAAATTTTAAAAAAAAATTGTTTAAAAATTTTAATTTATACTTGTGAATATACAGAATTTTTCAGAGGAACCCGGATCTGTCATAAATTAAGTTAAATTAATTCAAACCATGCAATTATGGTTATTGATTCTATATATGGCTTAGTTTTTTGTGTAAATCAAATCTAGTAAGTCTCAAGTATTCTATCCCCAATTTTGCATTTTTTCCATATAAAAATTTTTTTTTATCAAAATTTTTTCCATCTTTGGAAAACTTGAATAAACTTTTAAAGAAATGTCTATTTTCAGTAAAATTTAATTGAACCCGTAAAAATTAGTGCCAAAAAATACAAAATTTTACAGTAAATATCCTCCATACTTTTAAGATATTTCAGTTTTTTTTGAAAAATTTTTAAAAAGTTTGAATTTTAAAAATTACTAGAAATTGAATAACTCAAAAACTATGATATACACTGCAAAAAGTAACTTTCTTAGATTAACAAAAAAAAAGTGAATTTTTTCGAAAAATTAGTGAATTTTCAAAAAATTTTGTAAATATTTGATAAAAATCGTAAATTTACTAAATTTAGTATATTATCGAAAAATTCGAGAATTCTCGATTTTTTTTTGTGATTTTACGAAAAAAGTTGTTAACTCACAACTATTTTTTGTAAATTTTTGAAAAAAAATTGTAAATTATCAATTTTTGTTGCGAATTCACAAAAAAAAATCGAGAATACTCAAATATTTTGTTAATATACTAAATTTAGTAATTATACGATTTTTTTCGAATATTTATACAAATTTTTTTGAAAATTTACTAATTTTTTTGTTAATATAAGAAAGTTACTTTTTACAGTGAATGTTTTAAATTTTCTAATTTTAGATGAAGCTTGTACACTGTAAAAAGTAACTTTCTTATATTAACAAAAAAATTAGAACATTTTCGAAAAATTAGTAAATTTTTGAAAAAATTTGTAAATATTCGAAAAAAATTGTAAATTTACTAAATTTAGTATAATAGCAAAAAATTCGAGTATTCTCAATTTTTTTTTTGTGAATTCATAAGAAAAATTGATAATTTACAATTTTTTTTCGAAAACTTACAAAAAATAGTTGTAAATTTCCGAAAAATAGTTTCTTGTAAATTTACAACTTTTTTCGTAAAATCACAAAAAAAATCGAGAATTCTCGAAATTTTCGATAATGTACTAAATTTAGTAAATTTACGATTTTTATCGAATGTTTTCAAAATTTTTTGAAAATATTCTATTTTTTCGAAAAAATTCTATTTTTTTTGTAAATCTAAGAAAGTTACTTTTTACAGTGTAGCTAAATAGAACCACAGTTGATTCGACGGATCTTGATTTATTAACGTAGAAATATGACTCGGAAAAAATTAGGTTTTTGGCTAAAAATAAGTTTTATTTATAGTACTGTACGTGCATTTCTCTTTCGGGAAACGTGAAAAAAATAGCAAACAAACAAACGGATGTTCTCACAAAAATTTCCTGAAATAAAAAGTTACAGCTCTTTTTAACGATTGTATTTACACCTGATTTAATATCTAAAACTTATGAAATCTTAATAAATTCATGTTAATAAATTAAGAAACGAGGAACTAATAAATAAAAGAAAACACGTTGTATAATTAAAAAATTAAATTTATTTTTATGTGATTTTTTAAAACGAAAATAAGATAAAAAAATTTTAAACTTGTTTGTTCATCGTAAAAAGCATAAAACTACTATTTCTTGATTTATAGATATTTGCTTTAACTGTTAATGGGCAATTAATAATTTTTATTTTTTCAGTTTTTTAGCTAATACAACAATCATTAACACAAAATTAAAATGCCAAATGACTGCGTATTTAAAATTAATTTTAACTTTAACCGAGATATTAGTTATATGATGAGCCTCTTAAAATTCAAAAAAGAATCATGTCAAAGCGGATGATGCTAATTTAAAAGTAAAGAAAGGCCTTGTTTTTCCAAAGAGAAGAAGAGCTTTAGAAAAAATTAGCCAAACATTCAAGTTGATAATTTTTATTTTGCAAGTAGTTGAGGTAAAAAAAAACTTGCATTTCTTTTAATCAATCTGAATTGCACAAAGGCTATTTACTTCTCTTTGACTTTTTTTTAAGAACATGCACGCACTTTGGCTTACAAAGTTAGCCTTTGAAGAAAAAAGTTTACCCTTTGCACAAAGAGAGCTCTGAAAAAGGGCTTCTCAATGACTTACGATATAGTCATTGCTTTCTAGTTTTCTTTGAATTTTTACTTTGAGGGGTACGCGAAAAAAAGGATCAAAGGCAAAGTAAAATTTGTGCGTTTTTATGAACTCGCTTTGATCAAAAAGAAATGCATACTTTGTTTACTCGAAATTTTTCAAACAATTTTTTGACCCAAATAATAATTTAAAACAATTTTTTTAAAATCAAAATCACACAAAATCAGGTATACGCCACATCCCTTTTTTTTATTTGTGGTTTAACCATCAACATTATAAATCACAGGTAAGTAAAAATCTGAGTTTATAAAATTTTTATATACTTAAAATTGGTGTAAAACAAGAGAAAAAAATTCACACATGCTGTATTTCATTTTTTAAAGACGGAAGCAGTTTATTTGTCATTCTCTTTATTTTATTTAAGAGATAGAAAGAGAAAGAGAAGGAGAAAAAGAAAAAGAAAAAGAAAAAGAGGTGTCAGTTAAAAAAAGCATGGCAAATTTCACAAGTACGAGGCGTGAAACGACCGAAAAAAATTATATTCGCAGACTCCCTAAAAAAACGTGTCCCTCCTTGTCAAAATAAACCACTGAATCTTTATTTTATTTATGCATATTGTTTACTTATTACGTTGGTTCGATGTGTGCGTGTTTACAATAATAGCCTGTAAGTAATACATTTGCCCAAAGAAATCTAATACTCTTTTTGAAAAGAGGACATCACGTGGCCAAAGTTCCAAGGTGTATTATTTGGACCCCAAGGACCCGGGATTTATATTTCGTCATAACTTGAGATTCTGCTTTCTATTGGATTTTATTCGTACGAACGCTTAATAACAATAGGAATACGATTTAAACAATTTTTTTCTTCCTTTTATTCGTTTCTTTCAATTCAAAATTTCTTCTCCCTTTTTTTACGCGCTCGATTCACTTCTCATTATTATTTTGTTCTTTTGAAATTTTTTTCTTTTTCAAAATTCGTGTCAATGGAAATTGGGGGAGTTAAAAAAATATAGAAATATATATGTCGTAAAAATATTTTTATAGAATCAGGTGTTTTTTTTATATTGCAACTAAATTTTTAAATTCAGTCAATAAAATTTTATTAAACTACACAAATAGAAGTTTAAATTTACAAAAATGAATGAAATGAAAGCTGAATTGGGTGATATTGAAACCACTTTTTCTCACGAATTATATTCAAAGTACAATAATGTTCTACTTTTTTGGTCCTTCGAGTCTATCTAAAAAAATTAATTAAACAAAATATATAAATAAAAATTTTATTTGCTTTTTTAACCTGATTAAGTGATTAGCAAACCAAACCTTACTTTTGGGCTTTTCTTTGAAAAATCGAAATACAAACAAAGGTCCTTTTATCTGAATTCATATTTTTTAGACATTCACATAAATCTATAATAAATAGCAAGTTCGAAAAAAACATTTTTTTAACATTTTTGGCCCCATGCTGAGCGCCAACATAGTTTAAAAGAGAAAACATTAGTTGCCCTGCATTTTTTTACAAATTAATTGAAAAATTCAATGCATTCATAATGTAGCCCCAAAGCTTCTTCATTAAAAATAGTTTTCATATAATAAAAGATTTTATTCTTTCACTATAAGCAAAACAAATAAATTTAAGACTATTAATTTATGCAAAAGCACGTATCTTTTTATTTGAACCAACAACAACTCCACCCATAATGGACCCCTCAAACCAAGCAGATGTAACATCCCTGATTGAGCTGTCTGTAACATATGGACTAATGTTCGCTCGTTTTTAGCACGTTATTTTATAACATTTAAAATATAAGAAAATAAATAGATTTTTAGATATTATAGTGACAAGATGACAAAATGGATTTCTTAAAAAATGTGTCATTGATTTGAAAAGGGATGAACATAAAAAGTATGACAAATATTTTAAGGTGAACAATATGATTCTATACAAATGCTAATTTTTTAAAAAAAAGGATGAATTGTACAAAATATGATACAATTCGTTAACAGCATTTTAATTTTTTAATTGTTTTCTTTATTATTAATTATTTTTTAATATATTTTTCAAATCTGAATTAACAAATAGGAAATCAAAGATATTTTTAATTACTTATCGAGGGTCTTAATTCATTTAGATTAGGACAGAATTTAAATCTTGAACAGAAAATAGTGGAAAACAGGTTAATGGAGGGACTGATTTAATTATTAAAAAGGCTTGGCAATTTCCTTGTCGATTTCCCTATTCCTGTACTTTATAAAGCAAGTAAATTTAAGAAACAAAATAAAATGCAGAGCCCATAAAAACAGATTTTATTTTTTTCAAAAGTTCTTCCTTATAAGGTAAACACATGACTGAAATTGTTTGAAAATAAAAATTGAATGACGACACCTAACTGATCTTATAAAACCTGACAATAAAAATATTTATTGACCTTATGTGTATGCAATTTTTTTTAATCTTTTGAAGAAAAAAAATATTTATTTATCGTGTTTAAATTTTTAGTCCTGCTGTGAGCTGCGAAGTCAAAAGATGCAAAATATTTTGGACCTCGGAAGACCTTGAAAAATAAATATAAACTATGTAAATCTATAAAAGATTTTGGTTATTTAGAAGGAAGGGTACGTAAAAGCAGCAGGATATTCTCGCTATCCTCAACAAAAAAACAGGTGAATATAAGACAAAGAAGAGTAAGGATTTGCCATCTGTTATTTGATTAAGCTTATGCTCCTTTTTTTTGACAAATAACATTTTGTACGCGATTTTTCGATGATTATTTGAAGATAAATTAATAATAATAAATTTTACATCGAAAAATTTTTTAAAGGACAACTGGTCTAGACAACTTATTATTTTTTTTCTTATAAGTGTGTGACAGATTTTTATGAATAATTTATAAGTTTACTAAGATTTTTTATTATTTACAATCGTTTAAAATGTCTTAATATTATTATTCATTTTTTTTAATTTTATGGACCACCCTTACGAAATTCTACAAATGAGCTTCCAAATTATTTCATGATAGAACTTTCTGAATTTTTGAGAAAATAAAAATTCGATTGCATAAAATAGGGGGAAACAAGACACGCAAAGAGTTATTTTTCACAATGTACAAGAAAGTAAATAAATATATTCTCTCTTCGATGTGTCGTTAAGATCCTGTCACTGGCCAAACAGATCTTTACACCACAAGCAAAAGAAGAAGAGAGAAGAAGGAGAGTGAAAAAGAAAAAGGACGGTCTATTAAGAGATATTTTATCCTGATAAAAATTAACATACGTAAGACTATTTTTTATTAAGTAATCGATCAAACTACGTGAATGATTTTCGAATTTTTTATTATTTCTCTTAAAATTCAAAAAATTATGTTAACAAGGAAGGTTACATTAATAAAAGCTAATCGTAAATTGGTATACAACGAGACAAAAACGGTATTACGTTAATACCGTCTTTTATGAATTTCATGAGAATTTCCTTGTACGTGTTTTTTTATTAATCTTTTTAATCAGCTCAAATTTAAAAATTTCAAAATGATCCTGAAATCGAAAAAGTTGCATGCGCATTTTAGAACGTCGTTATTTACTCATTTTTTTACAAGCCTCGTTACGGGAATAAGTATAAAATACTTTCATAAAACAAGGTGTAAAAGAAGGTGTGAAAAACAAGGAGAAGAGAAATCTGAAACTTATGCTTCTTTGCGCGCGCAAAGCGAAAGAAGAGGAGCGAAGAAAGACCCATATACTCTTAAATCTTCTTATCATTATAGCTATTTTTTTAATTAACAGCCGTTTAAAAATTATTTAAACAAGGGTAAGTGTTAAATGAAAATTAATTGTCATTTAAAAAATTTATCTTCAGCTAGTTTTCGTTAATTTATAAAAACTCAGTAAAAGGAGAATCCGGCTCGAAGGACCAACTTTTGTGAAATTTGATCAATCGACATGGACTGACTCGTATAGCGAGATAATTTTTTTCCATTATTAATCTTTTATCCTATGTATAGTAAGAAAAATAAAAGATCGAATGATAATTAATAAGACGTCAGAATATGTCAGAGATTCTGATCGATTGCTGCAAAATTTAAATTTAAAAAACAATACATCACTTGTAATAATTGAATAAACTGAATAAAGTAAAAAATCCGTTGATTTTTTTCTCCGAGACATTGCCAAAATAAAATTTTTGTACCTTAAATTTATGTATACAGAAAATAAAAATTTGTTCTTCTTTTTTTTTATTAGATGATATTTACGAGACTGAAATACGAGATTCTATAAAAGATTTTATTTTATTTTTTAAACACGAAAGTTTCTGTCAAAAAAAAAGGTTTAAAATAAATTTTTTATGTTTTTACTATATTTCACTGACACTATAATATTATACCTGATTTTTGATGCAGATATCTTTGCATACAGTTTTTTATTTATTAAAGAGAAATCAAAACGTCAGATTATTAAAAAAAATAAAAATAAATATACAAATTTTAAGTATAATTAATTATATCCTTGTTATGTTATAAAAAAGGTATTTTTTGTCATTTTTAACGACGTCGTAAAAAGATTTTTTTAGATATGCTTGTAGAAATTTTTTCTGCAAATATTAATTATTAAAAATGTTTATGTATAAATATGTCACACTCTTGTATTAATTATTAAAATAAAATTCTTTTTTTTTATTTACATACCCATTATGTAAAAAAAATACTTTTATTTAAATTGCATTTAACCATTTTAAAACTTTTTTTCTCTGTGTTTAATGCATTCGTCATTTTTTCTTTCCTTTTCTCTTTTTACAATTTACACAGTTTTTTATAAATTCACAAAGAAATGACAATATAAACATTAAAAAAAAAAAATTTTACTTTAACTCAAAAAGGTATATTGTTGTAAAGGTATAAAATATTCTATTTTCGTTTAACACACACAATGTGAATTTTAAAAAATATTGCTATATTTCTCATCTTTTTCACCTGTCAAATGAATATAAAGACCAGGTGAAGAAAAAAAATTTCTATAATAAAAAAAGGACAACAACCTGATTTCGATTTTCTAGCTAGAAAATTTTTATTCTTTACAACTCGGGACATGGGTAAATAAAGTTAGAGGATTATAATATTTATACAACCTGAAGAAATTTAATCCTATTCTTCGTCAAAAAGAAAAAAAAACTTTTTAGACCTGGAAGAATAGTTTTATTTTTTTAATACAATTTTAGATTGAATAAAAAATTTTTTATAAAGCTATATCATTCTTTATTTACCAAAAAAGGATTTACAGTTTAATTATTTCAAAATAAATATAATGAAAAAGTCAGAAGAAAATCTTATTATTTAATGGAAACATGCGTTATACATTTTAAAAATATTTAATCGATAATTTTATTCAATATCTCAACGATTCACGAAAACTTAGAAAAATTAATAAAACAAGGGGCTGAGAACGGTATTCGGTAACCGTGATTCGGTTTTTTGAACCATGTTACCGTCATCCCGTGCACGACCCCTTGATAAGAAATGATTCTAAAAATTTCTGATCCACAAAGATTTGACAATTGTATTGAAAATTACAAAAAAAAGAAAAGTGCGTATAAAAATTAATTAATTCAGTAAAAAAGGTAAGTAATTATTTTTATAAATAAGGAAATTTGAATCCTGTTTTTAAAATGCGCATGCAAAGGTAGTATATAATTTTTTTTAATCAGCATGTAAGTCTTACTAAGAATTTTTCTTCAGGTGTACATTATAACTATCCCTTTTGTAAACGTAAACGACTACAGTCAACAATATAAACGTGAGTAAATGCTTTTAAACAGGCTTTAGCGGATTCGCACTTAATATAGGATCAAATTTACCTTATGATTAAAATTTTTGTCAATTCAATAAAACTGAATAAGACCGGAAGATATAAAATATAATGTCAACCGGATATATTATGTACCTCTTGTTTACCATTGACCTCTTGACTATAGAAAATTTATTTTTTGATCGATCAATTGTACTATATTTCTTTTTTAAACAGAATTGAAAATATTCTATACCCAATTTCAGGATACCTTTGCCTCGACGCCTCCTGAGCTTTTTTCTGTATTTATACAAGGAAACCCATACCCGCTAAAAAAAAGTATCAGCTTCCACACGAAAGAAGGAGAAATAAGAATTAACGTGACCCAATATGTTTAAGTATGTATAAGGTAACCTAAGAGAATTGTTTTTTTGTTTTTTTGGCCATTACATGTATAGGTCGTCGAAATGTTTTTTTTTTTTCTTGTTTCTTTCTTTTTATAAATAAAAAGAAAAAAAGCACAACTCTAACTATGGCCACACAAACTCGGGATACAAGAATTCAAATGTAAATAAGAGTGGGAGTAAGAAAAAATTAAAAAAGAAGAAGAATATCGTTTGGGCCGATCTCGCTCATAGTTCTCAAAGGTAAAATTAAATATTTAATTATTCCATGCATACTTAAATAAGGTAACTACATACTTATTAATGATTTCGGCCATTTCGGTTGATCAATTAAAGAAAAACAAATAAAACTAGAACGACCTCGTCATAATCATCATCTCATCCTGTTTCGTTTAACAAGGACCTCGTTATTATAATAATAAAGAGAAGAGAGAAACTCCCTTTCCAATAAACACGTATAAGTATGTGTGTAAAGTTTGTAAACGAACCTAAAGAGAGAAGCGAGAAAAAAAATAAAATAATAAATGTTTTTTTAAGGTATAGAGAGGCAGAGAGAAGGTAAGGTAAGGTATAACTACAACTTTTTTTTTTGATAATTCTTTTTGAGTAATCGTTGTCCAGAAAACGATATTTTTTTTTTAAATATGTTTGTTTACTTCTTAACTATAAAGAGCCAAAGATTTATATTTCTTTTTTTAGGTTCGTGTGAAAGGTAATTTTTTTTATGCAAAGGGTTACGTGTGATATATTAGGTGTCGTTGCGAAAAAAGATATAAAACTGCATACACTGTGATTTATCGTGGAGAATTTTTATTTACTTTAATTAGTCGATGTTAATAAAAATAAAAATTAACGGTAAAAAGCTCCAACTTGATCGGCATCAACTCGGTGCCCCGAGAAATCGAAATCCCCGTGTAAATTCAAAGTTAACATATTTATTCGCATTTATCTCGTGAAATGTAAATCGACAAGACGCGTGAAACGTGCCGTAACGCAAACAACTAAGCTCCCCTTTATTTCGTTCGTTGTTCCTTTTGACCGACCTCAACAACGAAACGCACGATTCACGCCTTAAGGAGATTCAAATTTTACCCTTTTTTTTTTCTATGTGCCACGTGTTTCAATAAACTACATTGAATTTACATAAAAAAAATTACTCAGCTTTTGTTTTATTTTAATACTATTCTCACAGACTGCTACTGAATCAATTGCATATAGGTAGGAGGAGGAAACCAGTAATTACTCGAGTGTGAAAAAGTAAATAATTGAAAACCTAGGGTTGTTAGTCAAATCAAGCGGTTCCAAATGATTATATTATGTACATTAAATCTGATGCAGTTAATCATTTTGTTGATGCATTTTAGTTTGTCTCAGAACTTATCCGTTTCGAAGCATTTCTGGTGAAAAAGAAACGAAAAGTTAAACGTGCTTGCCATGAAATTTTAATACCGAAAACTTTTTTATGAAAATTTTCTTTTAAGGTTTGTATTTATCGATTGTGTCACTAGAATAGATATTCTTTTGAAAAACATTACATGACTTTTGTTACTAAAAAAGAAAAAAAAAGCAGACGTAGAAATAAAAAAAAAAATAATTACGAGCAGAGCAGAAAAAAAACCTCCCACACAATAAGGCGAATGTAAATGTCCAGAAATGATTTTTAAACGATCCTGACTGCTGTATGTGATACATATTTTAAAAGAAAAGCGTAGGCGGGCTGGTTACATCTATTTCCTTTATGTTCATTCCCTTTTTTTAAAAAAAAAGCTCGTGGTTTCATAAAACTTTCTGCAATGATATAAATAAAGCAAGAAATAGGCGAGACGCTACTCTTACCTTTTATATCAGATTCAAAACAACTAAGTCTGCAGATGTACGTAAACTTTCCAGAGACTGAACATCAATAGGTGAATCGAAGAAAAATTTAATATAAAGAAATATCAGCTGGTCAATGGGGTTACCTTTAGTTTTATTAATTATAGTTACGGTTTAATTAAAACATGCTACTGGACGAGACGGTTTTATTTATTTATTTTTTTTTCAAATTTTCTACAAAAGGGAAAGTACCTTTTTACTTGTGTAATTTCAAAAATGAACTCTTTTCTTTTAACATTCTATTAAAGAAGACAATTTCAAATATTTCTGAATGCACGAGAAATTCCCGCCATTTAATTCAAATTCTTTTTTAGACGGCATTACGCGTACAATAATAGCTCTGCTCGTTTTAATTTATTTCTCAAACTGAAAATAGATTTTTTATTAATGAATTAAAGTTTAAGTTGACAGTTTATTCATTTCTTTGAATAAAAAAATAAAAAAAAATTCGTTTTTGTGCTCGTTTATAAACAGCTGTTGCGTTAAAACACTTGCTCATTTTTTTTTTTTATAAATTCAAATATTAAAATTACACGCAAAATTAAACGTATAATTTTTAACAGTTTTTTATTGTATTTGAAAATGAATAACAACTGTAAAAAAATTTATTTCTCTTTATTTCAATTTATAAATTCTTATTAAAAAAAAAGTCGTATCAACTTTTTACATCTCGCACTATGGTAACAAAGTCACGTGCACGATCTGAATTTCCTTTTAGCACTTTAGATAGCATTTTAAAAAAGGATTAAGAAAATTGACTTTCTTTTTCTCTCTCTTTCTCTCTCTTTCTATGTCAAAGTAATTATTAAATTTACTAGATAAGGTACAAGATTTAATCAACTACACCACTTTTGATGCTCGCAACAAATAACTCTTAAATCATCTGTTTAGAGCGTTTTAAAAAATTTTATTGCTGTTCGAGTTACTTAACGTACCAATAAAAATTATCTGCAAATTTCTTTAAAATATCGAAAACAAACCATCGTAAAAAAAAAGAAATCTTTTGAGAAAATTTTTAGTTCAACATAAGAATAAGAGAATATTTTTTTTCAAGACCACAAAATACCGCAAATCTCAATAATAAATCCGCAAACGGATATTTTTTTCTTCTCTTTCTATAATCTTTACTCATTCCATGTACTTACGTACGCATTCGTAAAAACATAAACAATTTTTTTTTACTTACCCATAAGTTTTCTAACTTCTGCCTGACTAAGAAATAAATTGAAATATCCTAAGGTCGATCTTAGGCAGCAACCAAATGTCAATAATAAAAATAAAACTTTTATTATTTTATCCATGATTTTAGCGACTTCACAAACTAATTTTATTTTTATTTATAACAATTTATTTTTATTTCTTTCCTCTCTTAAGACTCCCTCGCCGTCGGCCGGCATCTCAGCTGCCTACGCGTTCTTCGCATCTCGCGCTTTACAAACTACATCAAGTATCTTGTTCCGGAATTTAAAATTTGAATCTTTCTTTCCCACTGCACTTTTATTACACAATAACGATTATATTATCAACTATTCCAAGTGCTTATCCGGCTATTTGAACCTTTGAATTTAAATCCGCGAATTTTCAAGATCACGATTAAAAATAAACCTTTTACGCGGAGACACCAAATGTATATGTTACCGCGGCCGCCATCGGCGGACTAACCAAGCTTTCGATGGGTTTGAGCTGACGACGTTTCTCTCACCCCATAAGATTAGTACAAGAAAGATGAACGTATGGGATAAAAAGTGAAAGAGATGCATGTTGCGCGTAACAACTACAGCGCAGAATCAAGTGTTTTATTGCCGAAGTATCGCGAATTTTTACGGAATTATACGAGGATATGTTGACCAGCCGGTTTTCTGGTCTTATGGCTTTAAACCGCGTGTTAAAAGAGGATAGTATTCTTTAATGTATTTTTCTAACCTTCTCGCACTTTGGCTTGTTATGCATGTGCGGATCTCAATCGGAGAACGCGTTCCGTTACTGCGCTATAAGTTTTGTTTTGTTGTCTTTTTCTCGACCTTTTTGAAGGCTCGTTTGCAAGCTTGTTTAAATGTTACTTTTTTTAAAACTTATTTCTTTATTTCTTTTTTATATTCCCGTTCGTCATTTGATTTTTTCGCTCAAGATTTCACTATACTACTATATCAGTATACAGAGTTGTAAAAGATTCTAAAAAAATTTCTTATTTTACTTCAATTTGTACCCTTTCTGCTTTTCTGCCACGAGGTACTATAGCAAAAGCAAGGACTATCGTATGAAAAATAAACCAGGACATTTTCAGCAAAGTCTACTCAGCATATTGTACAATCCATAAATCAATCCTGAGAAAACCCTTCGGCCTCAAACGGAAAATAATATTAATTATGGATATATAATATTATGAGTTTGTTGACCAGATTTCAAGTTAAACAATTTGAAGCCTGACATTTTCAGAAATTCATTTTTCTAGCGGGAAAATTTTAACAATAAAATAAAAATACCGTGAAAAACTCTTTAAAGGGTTGTTTCAATACATAAAAATAGTTTTACGATAAAAATTTTAGGTCTGCATTTTTCAAAAAATTCATTTTTCTAGCGGGGAAATTTAACAATAACGCAAACATAGTTTCACCAGAAATGAAACCTTTTTAAGGGGCATTTTTAATGAATGAAAAGTAGTTTTTCATAGTTTTCATAAAGTCCTGATGACCAGAAATAAAGATAAACATTTTTAGGCTTACATTTTTCAAAAATTCATTTCAAAATTCAAAAATGCATTTTACAAATTTTTTTTCGCTAACTCTAGGCAACGGAGATATATAAACCCTATGAAAATCTGTTTTTCAGGTATCAAAGCAACTACTAAAAAAGGTTTTTACTTGGTAGATATCACTGTGATTTATTATTTCATTTTCCTTCTAGAAATATAAATTTTTTGAAATTTTGCAGTTTTCAATTTTTTTTTTGCCATCTCTAGGTAATGGAGATAAGAAAAACCTATGAAAATCTGTTATTTAGGCATCAAAGCAACTACTGAAAAAGGTTTTATTCTTGGTAGATATCCGTGTGCTTTATTATTACATATTCCCGCTAAAAATATGAATTTTTCGAAATTTGCAGTTTACAAATTTTTTTTCACCAAATCTAGGAAACGGAGATAAATAAAAGCAATGAAAATCCTATCTTCCAGTATCAAAACATGTAATGAAAAAGGTTTTTTTGGTGAAAATCGCTGTGCTGTATTTTTACATTTTCCTGCTAGAAATATGAATATTTTAAATAGACAGGTTTTAAATTTTTTGATTCCTCAAAGAGGAACCATTGTGATAGGTGAAATTTCGATTTTTGATTTTTTGGTATATAAGCACATTTTGAGACCCCAGGAAGCTAAAAAACCGATTTTTAAAAAAAGTCTGTATGCGTGTGTGTGTAAAAAGAAACATTACGGAGTTAAGACCTAATTTTTTTTTCAAAAATTTTTTTATCAAAAAAGCTCGAGGTACTTTTTTTTTTTTAATTTGGATGTAATTCCTCGTTTATTTCCATGAAATTACTTATTTTTGAAAGTATGGTTTCTACTTTATATCTCGAATCTGATACATGGTCATATATGGGGATACATGATCGATTTTCTCCCGGGAGCTTCGTCTATGATTTTTTAGCTATTTTTTAAATATATTGGCATTGGAAATTCATCTCCGGTTGGTCAAAAATATTTTTGGTTCCTCAATAAGGAACCATTGTGATGGGTCAAATTTTGGTTTTTGATTTTTTGGCATATAAGAACGTTTTGAGACTTCAGGAAGCTAAAAAACCGGTTTTTAAAAAAAGTATGTATATGTGTGTGTGTGTGTGTGTATGTATGTAATCGGTGATATTTCACAAACATTATGGAATTAAGACCTAATTTTTTTCTAAAAATTTTTTCACCAAAAAAGCTCGAGGTTTTTTAAATTGGATGTAATACCTCATTTTTTTCCACGAAAGTACTTATATTTGAAAGTATGGTTTTTAATCTATATCTCGAATCTGATACTTAATTTTTTGAAAATTTTTTTCACAAAATTTTTTTCACGAAAAAATACAAAAAACACCAATTTTTTTTTCTTTTTGGACGTAGTACCTAATTTATTTCTATGAAAGTACTAGTTTTAGAAACTTTTTTTATAGTCATTTTTTGGATCTGACACATTCTCAAAATTAAAAAAACAAAAAAATTAAAAAACTTGCAATATTTTTTCTTTTTTTGGATGTATACCTCATTTAATTCCATAAAAGTACTGATATCTGAAAATATTGTAACGGGTGAAACTTCACAACCATTATCGAATTAAGACCTAATTTTTATTTCCAAAAATTTTTTCATCAAAAAATCTCAAAATACTTTTTTATTTTTTAATTTGGAGGTAATACCTCATTTATTTCCATGAAAGTACTTGTATTTGAAAGTATGGTTTTTACTTGATATCTTGAATTTAATACTTAATTTTTAGAAAATTTTTCCCCCAACGTTTTCGTCACATAAAATACAAAAAAAACAACAAATTTTATTTTATTTTTGGACCTAGTACCTTATTTATTTCTATAAGAGTACTAGTTTTAGAAAGTTCGTTTATAGTAATTTTTTGAATTTGATACCGAATTTTAAAAAAAATTTTTTTCTCAAAATTAAGAAAACTGCAATATTTTTTTTTTTTAGTGTAATACCTGATTTAATTCCATGAAAGTACTAATATCTAAAAATATTGTAACCGGTGATATTTCACAACTATTATGGAATTAATTTCATAAAGTCCTGATGACCAGAAATCAAGATAAACAATTTTAGGCATGCAATTTTCAAAAAATTCATTTCTCTAGCGGGAAAATTTAACAAAACCGCAAAGTGAGTTTCACCAGAAATAAAAACTTTTTAAGGGGTTGTTTTAATTAATGAAAAATCTTTTTTCATAGGTTTCATAAAGTCCTAATGACCAAAAATCAAGATAAATATTTTTAGGTCTCGATTTTTCAAAAAATTCATTTTTCCAGCGGGAAAATTTAACAAAATCGCAAAGAGAGTTTCACCAGAAGTAAAAACTTTTTAAGGGGTTGCTTTAATTAATGAAAAATCGTTCTTCATAGGTTTCATTAAGTCACGATGACCAAAAATCAAGATACATATTTTTAGGTCTCGATTTTTCAAAAAATTCATTTTTCCAGCGGGAAAATTTAACAAATCCGCAAAAAGAGTTTCACCAGAAATAAAAACTTTTTAAGGGGTTGTTTTAATTAATGAAAAATCTTTTTTCATAGGTTTCATAAAGTCCTAATGACCAAAAATCAAGATAAATATTTTTAGGTCTCGATTTTTCAAAAAATTCATTTTTCCAGCGGGAAAATTTAACAAAATCGCAAAGAGAGTTTCACCAGAAGTAAAAACTTTTTAAGGGGTTGCTTTAATTAATGAAAAATCGTTCTTCATAGGTTTCATAAAGTCCTGATGACCAAAAATCAAGATAAATATAAATATTTTTAGGTCTCGATTTTTCCAAAAATTCATTTTTCCAGCGGGAAAATTTAATAAAACCGCAAAGGCGGTTTTACCAGAAATAAAACCTTTTTAAGGGGTTGTATAATGAATGGAAAATAGTTTTCCATAGGTTTCATAAAGTCCTCATGACCCAAAATCAAGATAAATAATTTTAGGTCTCGATTTTTCAAAAAATTCATTTTTCCAGCGGGAAAATTTAACAAAACCGCAAAGAGAGTTTCACCAGAAATAAAAACTTTTTAAGGGGTTGCTTTAATTAATGAAAAATCTTTTTTCATAGGTTTCATAAAGTCCTGATGACCAAAAATCAAGATAAATATTTTTAGGTCTCGATTTTTCAAAAAATTCATTTTTCCAGCGGGAAAATTTAACAAAATCGCAAGGAGAGTTTCACCAGGAATAAAACCTTTTTAAGGGGTTGTATAATGAATGGAAAATAGTTTTCCATAGGTTTCATAAAGTCCTGATGACTAAAAATCAAGATAAATATTTTTAGGTCTCGATTTTTCAAAAAATTCATTTTTCCAGCGGGAAAATTTAACAAAACCGCAAAGAGAGTTTCACCAGAAATAAAAACTTTTTAAGGGGTTGCTTTAATTAATGAAAAATCTTTTTTCATAGGTTTCATAAAGTCCTGATGACCAAAAATCAAGATAAATATTTTTAGGTCTCGATTTTTCAAAAAATTCATTTTTCCAGCGGGAAAATTTAACAAAATCGCAAGGAGAGTTTCACCAGAAATAAAAACTTTTTAAGGGGTTGATTTAATTAATGAAAAATCGTTCTTCATAGGTTTCATAAAGTCCTGATGACCAAAAATCAAGATAAATATTTTTAGGTCTCGATTTTTCAAAAAATTCATTTTTCCAGCGGGAAAATTTAACAAATCCGCAAAAAGAGTTTCACCAGAAATAAAAACTTTTTAAGGGGTTGCTTTAATTAATGAAAAATCGTTTTTCATAGGTTTCATAAAGTCACGATGACCAAAAATCAAGATACATATTTTTAGGTCTCGATTTTTCAATAAATTCATTTTTCCAGCGGGAAAATTTAACAAAACTGTCAAACGGTTGCTTTAATTAATGAAAAATCGTTCTTCATAGGTTTCATTAAGTCACGATGACCAAAAATCAAGATACATATTTTTAGGTCTCGATTTTTCAAAAAATTCATTTTTCCAGCGGGAAAATTTAACAAATCCGCAAAAAGAGTTTCACCAGAAATAAAAACTTTTTAAGGGGTTGTTTTAATTAATGAAAAATCTTTTTTCATAGGTTTCATAAAGTCCTAATGACCAAAAATCAAGATAAATATTTTTAGGTCTCGATTTTTCAAAAAATTCATTTTTCCAGCGGGAAAATTTAACAAAATCGCAAAGAGAGTTTCACCAGAAGTAAAAACTTTTTAAGGGGTTGCTTTAATTAATGAAAAATCGTTCTTCATAGGTTTCATAAAGTCCTGATGACCAAAAATCAAGATAAATATAAATATTTTTAGGTCTCGATTTTTCCAAAAATTCATTTTTCCAGCGGGAAAATTTAATAAAACCGCAAAGGCGGTTTTACCAGAAATAAAACCTTTTTAAGGGGTTGTATAATGAATGGAAAATAGTTTTCCATAGGTTTCATAAAGTCCTCATGACCCAAAATCAAGATAAATAATTTTAGGTCTCGATTTTTCAAAAAATTCATTTTTCCAGCGGGAAAATTTAACAAAACCGCAAAGAGAGTTTCACCAGAAATAAAAACTTTTTAAGGGGTTGCTTTAATTAATGAAAAATCTTTTTTCATAGGTTTCATAAAGTCCTGATGACCAAAAATCAAGATAAATATTTTTAGGTCTCGATTTTTCAAAAAATTCATTTTTCCAGCGGGAAAATTTAACAAAATCGCAAGGAGAGTTTCACCAGGAATAAAACCTTTTTAAGGGGTTGTATAATGAATGGAAAATAGTTTTCCATAGGTTTCATAAAGTCCTGATGACTAAAAATCAAGATAAATATTTTTAGGTCTCGATTTTTCAAAAAATTCATTTTTCCAGCGGGAAAATTTAACAAAACCGCAAAGAGAGTTTCACCAGAAATAAAAACTTTTTAAGGGGTTGCTTTAATTAATGAAAAATCTTTTTTCATAGGTTTCATAAAGTCCTGATGACCAAAAATCAAGATAAATATTTTTAGGTCTCGATTTTTCAAAAAATTCATTTTTCCAGCGGGAAAATTTAACAAAATCGCAAGGAGAGTTTCACCAGAAATAAAAACTTTTTAAGGGGTTGATTTAATTAATGAAAAATCGTTCTTCATAGGTTTCATAAAGTCCTGATGACCAAAAATCAAGATAAATATTTTTAGGTCTCGATTTTTCAAAAAATTCATTTTTCCAGCGGGAAAATTTAACAAATCCGCAAAAAGAGTTTCACCAGAAATAAAAACTTTTTAAGGGGTTGCTTTAATTAATGAAAAATCGTTTTTCATAGGTTTCATAAAGTCACGATGACCAAAAATCAAGATACATATTTTTAGGTCTCGATTTTTCAATAAATTCATTTTTCCAGCGGGAAAATTTAACAAAACTGCAAAGAGAGTTTCACCAGAAATAAAAACATTTTAAGGGGCTCCTTTAATGAATGAAAAATAGTTTTTCAGAGGTTTCATAAAGTCCTGATGACCAAAAATCAAGATAAATATTGTTTTAAAATAGTTTTGCATAGTTTTCGATAAGGTCTGATTACCAGAATTCAAGATATACAATTTGAAGCTTGACAATTAAAGAAATTAATTTTTCTAGCGGGAAAATTGAATAATAAAACACAATTAGTTGCAACACGAATGAAACCTTTTTAAAGGGTTGTTTTGATGCCTAAAGAAAAGATTTTCACAGGTTTCATGAAAGTTTGGTGACTAGAATGCGAAAAAAAAAATTTGAAGTCTACAAATTTAGAAAATTCATTTTTCTTGCAGAAAAATTTAATAATAAAGCATATATAGAAAATTTTATCATAAATAAAATCTTTTAAATGTTTTTTTTTGGTTTTTTTGATGCCTGAAAAAAAATTGATTTCATGGGTTTCATGAAGATCTTTTAACCAGAATGTGAAATAAAAAATTATAAACTTGCTAATCACTATTTTTTTAAATGTTTAAACCCTTCCTCCAAGTCTTGTGGCCAAATGAAAATCTTAGCGAAAATTAGGATTCCTTGTGAAAATTTACTAATATTTGAAGTCAATTAAGCAAAGTTTGCCCAGAACACTAAAATGGCTGTCATAAATCAAGAATTTGACCTGTAAAACTAATGTTGGCTGCTTACTTATTTTTATTTATTTGCATATTTTCGGAAAAAAAATAATTCGGGCTATTCTCAAGGCGCATATAAGAACAAGTACTATAAAATAAATTAATTGAATTTGTAAATAAAAGTTAATTTTATGGCTATTAAAAAAGATAATAAAAATGTTATAGCCATAAAAGTTATGACGGTAAAAAATTTTAATTACTTTGAATTAATTATGCCTACGTTTTAATTCTTTAAAAATTTTTTAACAATTTTAATTAATTCAAAAAGTTGTAATAATCGAACGTAAACTAAATCTTACCACTCATGTTGTCAATCAAAAGTCAATCATTATTTTAAGAAAGTTTTAAATATTCAAATGAATTTTTTTAGAAGACTATTCAAAAGTGGTGGATTAAATATATGCAAATATTAGAATTTGGAGGAACTCCCACGTCGATATAAATTTAAGAATCAACAATTTTTTATTTATATTTTTGTTTCACCAGATACGCCCATATTTGATATTTCTGGTGTCTTCAAATATCGTGTATTTTGAAACATCCTTTTTTTAAAAACGACATAACCTTGATTGTTAAAAAAAGCTATTAACCCTCGAGCAATATAAAAAATAAGACTTTTTTCTGTACTGATTTTAACAGTTAATAATTTTCATGTTTATTTTTTTTTCTCCACTTATTTTCTCATACCAATCATCTTATCCATTATCTTTAATATTGAGCAGAAATTATTCATTCCTCATTTTCTTGTTTATACAAAGAAATTCGAAATGTTATTTTATAATTTTTAATTTATTATTTACTTTTTCGCGTACTATGTAATTATTTATATTTTGAGAAAACTCAAATTTTTTTTCGATTGACGATCTTGTAGGATGCGGTAGGTAAAACTTCTTTTGTCCATACTGTCTTATCGTTTCGTCGCGGATAACACATTTTTTTTCTCTTAAAATTTTTTTTTTATTTACACATAAAATTTATTTTTAAAGGGTTTTGAATAAACATCAGCTATACGAGAGATAAACTTGTTAAAAATCATTTTAACTCGCATAAATTAAATTAGCCGAGCACCTTAATCCATCTAGGCATCAAAATCAATAAAATAATTAAATTTTAACTTTGAGAACGTTGGGAAAAAATGAGAAACTAGTTATCCAGCCACTGAAGATTTTAAAAAATAAAAATGACTTTGGGTTCTCGAAAGCTGCAGAATACTTTCTTTCTGTTAAAACGAAAATGAAATTAGATAGGAAGGCTGAAGATTTTCTATTTGTTATACATCTCTGTCCATCCTCGTCTCGGACAGCTATTATCATAATTGAAGGTTATAGCCACAAAACCAGAATCCTGCTTGATCCTTACGTCTGGTTTATCATCTTCTCATAATCTTAACTACATAACCGTTGTTGCCTTACCCTTATGTTTATATACTTAACAACACTATTTCGCATCGTATTATTTTTCTTCTTTTCACTTCATGATCCTCGTTATTGAGAATTTTGAAGGGGTTTGTGTGTACACATTTATAATGCCTGAGCATCAAGGAGGATACAAAATTACTAAGAAGAATAAAAACAAATAAATACATACGAAATAAAAAAAGAAATCACTGCTTGAATGCTTAAAACAAGAATTTTTTATTGGCAAACCATATGATTCATGCTGAGGGTACCATGGGTACATGCAAGAGGACGATGTTTATAAACTTTTTTTCCATTTTTATTTTATATATTTATAAGATTTTTTTTTACACTTGTGTATTTATCTTTTTACTTTTTTTCTTATTTTAAAGTCAAACACGAGTTTATATATGAGCATTGCCATTCGCTCTGGGGAGTCTAAGGTGTTTCGAATTTGTCTCTCGCGCGCGCGAAATATATACAAGTCACGCTTACGAAAGACAAGACATTGAATTTTTTTTTTTCAATTTTTTTTACTTTTAATAAATCATTGGAATTAAAATCTGTATAAATACTATCGAAAATCTTTTTTTTGGTTACTCATTTTTCTTTAGAAATTATTTTTATTTCTTTATTTTTTGACATATAAGAAATGTTACTCTGGGACTTTATTAATTTAAAATGCAAAGCACATAATCATTCTGAGATTTTTTACCAAAACATTGGAAGTAAATAAAAAAAATAAAAATTCTCAACATCGTGATTAATTTTTAAAATCGAATCTTGAATAATTTATGCAAAATACTTTTATATCTCGATTCTTATTCAACAATAATTCAATTATGTTTTTCAAAATAACTGACTTGAGTTTTTTTTCCTTCATGCTCTAAATTAAGTCTTTCTAGAATTGTTTCTTAAAAATTTCAGGGTAGTTTGTTAGGAGTTTCTGATAATAAAAAAATTATTTTATGGAGTAGTTCGTAGTAATTTTTTGCGATGATTATAATAGTCCATTCAGTTTTTTCCGAAAATATTCGGAAGTGCCCTAAAAAATGTTTTTAATTAAATTATTAAAGGTGCTTCCAATTTATATTATTATTAATCTGGTAAGTATATATACACTGTAAAAAGTAACTTTCTTAGATTTACAAAAAAAAAATAGAATTTTTTCGAAAAATTAGCGAATTTTCAATCAATTCTCAAAAATTTTTGTAAATATTCGATAAAAATCGTAAATTTACTAAATTTAGTATATTATCGAAAAATTCGAGTATTCTCGATTTTTTTTGTGATTTTACGAAAAAAGTTGTAAATTCACAACTATTTTTCGGAAATTTACAGCGATTTTTTGTAAGTTTTCGAAAAAAAATTGTAAATTATCAATTTTTCTTGCGAATTCACAAAAAAAATCGAGAATACTCGAATTTTTCGATTATATACTGAATTTGGTAAATATATATAATATACGATTTTTTTCGAATATCAACAAAAAAATTAGTAAATTTTCGAAAAAATTTGTAAATATTCTGGCCCTTTTTTACGTAATTGAAAACATTTTTTATTCTTACAATATTAATAATTGTATACCTATTTGCTAACAGAAATGTAGCGAAAAAAAAAAAGAATATTCATCTTTTCTCATGGTATAAAATAAAAAATACATTATTTTATGACTCTAAGTGGTTTGCTATGCGTTTTTAGGTACAAAAAATATGTTTGTCGCAAATTTACGAAAAAATAAATCGTTAATTTATACTATTTTTTCGCTAATTTACAAATATTAGTAAATTTCAGAATTTTGTCGAAAAATTGCAAATTTTTTCGAAAATTTACTAAATTTTCGTAGATTTACCAATTTTGTCCTAAAATTACCGGAGTTGTTTTTCAGTGTAAGATAAAATATTAGTGGAGTAAAATATCTTCATTTTTATCGAAATTTGACAATCGCTCGAAATAAAGCGAATGAAAACAAAAAATTATTTATCAATCACTTATTGGATTTTAAAATTATCGCGATATGCCCATTGATAGCTCAAAGTTTGGTGGCCTCCCATTGTCCTTAATATTTGATTTTAGAGTTATTTTTTAATTACATATATAATAAATTTTAATATAATAAACAATAAACTTAAAGTTTATTCTTCTTAACTTCAAGAGTACATTATTTTTTAGTGTTTAGCCAGAGTAAATTGGGTTGGCTCATCAGTAGATGCCCAATTTATTTTATGGCTTCGTTTAAAAAGAAAGTGAATACCAAGTTTCAATCAGGTGCGATTGGAAATCAATGCAAAATTCTGGATATTTATTTGAAAAAAAAATAAAAAAATAAATAAATAAAAAAAATATTTGCATTATATTATTAGAAAGAATAAAAATACAATAAAAGAAAATGGTTAAAAATATTTGAGGTTTCATATTCACGACAGGTATATAAAAGACAAAGCAGTAAGCAATAAAACCCGTTAGTAAAATAAAAAGCACGTATGTTTTGACTGACATAAAAATTGTTATTATTATTGCTTTGGACAAAAGTTTTAAACAATTCATTGAGGCTATGAAATAAAATTTTAATAAAGAACTGAAATTTCATTTTTAAAAAGAATAATAAAATTTATCTCGCTTTATCGAGGAAATAAAAAATCATAATAATTTTTGAATGCTGCAGGACTCGATAACTCGAAATAATCATCTTGCTAATCAATACGTATTAAACAAATTATACAGAGAATATGACAGAGAAATTACATTTGCAGCTCAATAAAAAATAACGAAGACGAAGAAGAACGGACGTTTCTTGAAATTGTTAAAAAAGAGTCGAAAATTCTTATATTTAATTTCTCCTCAAGACATATACTTATTTTTTTTTTACCTTTTTTAAACCTATCAACAAGTTGCGAAATACTCACGAAAAGTGCATAATAAAAGTTATTGAACTTCCCCAAACGTATTCTACATATTGCATTTTTTAACAACTGGAGAAGAGAATATTGCAATTTTTTTTTAACGATTTAACGATACACACACACACACACAGAGAGAGAAGATATGCCACGGGGCGTGTATGTTTGTTTTAGCTTTCGCTGCACCCTATTATTATTTATAGCAAGTCCGTGTGATGGAAGTGGTGAGACTGTGAGACCAACATCATCGTCCAGAGTCATATATGTGTATACATCGTAATTAACGGTAGCGTTTATCTTGTTGAAATATTTGGTTGCCCTTCTTCTTTTCTCTTTTCTCCTTTTTCATAATCAGTTATTCAAATATGGATATGAAGTTTTTTGTATTTGTTTTCTCAAATTTATGATCTTCGTTGAATCTTGGACAATGATAGCAAGTTACCAAACCAAATTCATTTAGAGAACTGAAAAAGATATCTTTTCCAAACTGAAATATAGGAATCTATAAATTGGAAAATTGAAACCATTGGGGTGTTTTGGATACTTCCTCCTATCAGTCAAAATTTATTTAATATTTACGATTGGAATTTTAGCAACGATATGAAAATAATCAGATGATATAAATTGTTGCTTACTCTTAATTGAATTTATACGAGGACTCAGCGGGAGTGTAAACACTGAGATTTGACTGAGATGATTGTAAAAATTTTACATATATCTCGAACTATTGAATCTGTCAGTTTGACTCCTGCAGCGATTCGTTAAATTTACGATATTATTTTAGGATGACGATACTGGAATATTTATATCCTTAGCCAAGCTATCCTTTCCTTTTGGCACTATAAATAATATGAAAAACCGGTATTGCTATCGTCCATATACCAGAATACAATAGCCATTTTAGCGACAAAATATTACTTTTATTCAGGACATAAATATTGAGATAGTCGAATCGCAAATAATAAAACACGTGCGTTTTTGCTGTGTAGGTGGAAAAACGATATAATGTAAATACTTTTTGCATGATGAGAGTCGAATAAATAAAAAAATGCCTTTGAAATACGTACTATTTTAATTATTAAATTAAATAAAAAACAAATAAAGTAGATTATATGAGAAATATAATATTTAAAACATCTTACCTTACGCTTTTAACTTTTGTAATCTCAAATGAATATTTAACAAGATTCTCTTCTTTTTCCTTTAGGCACTCTTGAGAAAATATAAAATATAATATCGATCTGGAAACAAGACAAGGGTTCAACCAACAAATATATCATGTATAAATATTCGTTGGTTCAACTTATCAGAGTGAAATTTTCATTTTCCAATCCTCTTTCGAAAAAAGTCAGAAACAGAGTCTTTCTAGCAAAAAAGAGATTTTTCAGTGTTAACCCCTTAAACCCTATATCTAAAAATAAAAACGTTCCTTTCTTAATTCATTTCTGATCCATGTTGGTTTTAACATGGAACATGTTTACAGGGAGGGGTTACTTCAGAACTTGAAAAATAAGGGGGGGGGGGTCAAATAAGACTTAGAATAATTTAAATTTAGGGACTTTAAAAAATCAGGGCTTAGGGGCTTAGAATAATACAGGTTTATAGACTTGTAATATAATATAGATTTAGGGACTTAGAAGAATTCAGGTGTAGGTACATAGAATAATTTTTATTTAGGGTCTCAAAATAATTTAGGTTCAGGCACTTAGAATAATTTTGATTTATAGACTTAAAATAATATCGATTTAGGGAATTGAAGTAATTCAGGTTTAGGGATTTGAAATAATTTTGATTTAAAGACCTAGAATAATACGCGTTTAGGTTAATCAGAACAGTTTGGGTTTAGAATTTTAACATCTAGTAAGGTGATAGTTACAAATCATAAAATTAGAAAATTGTATTGTAATGTTGAGTAACATTTGTATTATAACTAGTCATCAGCTGGAAGTAAACATGTTTCATACATTTAGGTTGTGTTTACACAAACCGGTTATAAGTTTTTTTACCACTAATCCTAAATCCGATGTTAACGCCATCCTAAACCCCTATGCTTTTAACATTGAGTCGGTAAGGCAGAGTTCATTTTGAAAAAGGTCGCCAATCCATTTCTAATAAAATTTGTGGCTTCATATTGATTCATTCCCTTGAAAAAATAATTCTTTATAGCCTAAAATATTTTTTTTGTTATTTCTAGATTTTTGGGTCGCTGAAACTAAACCTGATGTCATAAATAAACTGAAAGGTTCAAAAGGGGATTAAAGACCCCTATATTTCACCCACTGAAAAAAATCTATTTGTCTCAAATAGAATATCTTCTTGAACAAAATTTATTTATGACAAACATAATATATTTGAATCAAATAGAACATTCTCTTTAAGCCAAATAGAAAATCTGCTTGATAAAAATTTTAAAATTTTTTTTAAAAAAATACCAATTTGGCTTATAATGTATTAAGGGTTTTGTCTGAGGCTGAGTACTATTTGGAACTATGTCTTTATCTGCCTGAGTAGTAGTACTTTAGTCAAAATACTGGGGGGGGGGGGGGTAGAAACCTGTTGACAGGCTAAAATTTTCTCCAGTGTCCAATAGGACTGGAAAATAGGGAAACACCCTTAAATCAGCAAAAACTACCCTTTTTTTTGCAAAATTTTAAAAATAAAATTAATATGGTCAAATATATATTATTTTTTGATGATGAATTAAGAAGATATTGCGATTTTTTTACAATTGACCAAAATCAGGATATATGGGCTAATTATAGAGGGTAAAAACTACCACCAAAATTTAAAAAAATAGAAGAAACATAAGAAAAGTTTTTTTTTTACTTTTTCTTGTGGATTAAAGTATTTAAAAATATTTTATGTTATATTTTAACCATAATAAAATGTATTCACCCCCCCCCCCCCCGGGGATTGTTAAAACAAACCCTAAATTTATAAATACAATTTTCCACAAAAAAAGTAAAAAATATAAAATTTTATCATGGTTTTTGTATTTATTTAGGAATTGTTTAGTTTTAACCCCCCCCCCCCGGGGTTGAATACATTTTATTATGGTTAGAATAGCATAAAATATTTTTGAATAATTGACTCCACAACAGGGCAGTCTTATCCATCAGGCGCTTGAGGCGGCCGCCTACAGGCCTCCACCAATTTGAAAAATAAAAAAAAAAAATTTTTTTTATAAAAATTTTGAAAATATTTTCCTTAAAGTATAAATTATTATTATTAATTTAGAAACTTTAAAATCTACTATACGAGTCATTCTGGATACCCTGTCATGATACCTTGCCAGTAGGTCATGCGTCTCCCGTTTGGGCTGATTTCACCACCTTTTTATATATGTAAAATATGTTTTGTGTGAAATTGAAGTAAAAAAATAGTATATTTTTATCCTAGGCCACAAAAATGGCCCAGATCGCACGTAAATTGCAATCCGAGGCGAAGCCGATGATGGCAAACTGCGATCTGGGATATTCTTTTTTTACGGCCGAGGCCAAAACATAATTTTTCTTCGTAAGTGGCTAGAAAACACGTATTTTCTTAAATAATTAGATTAATTGTAATTAATTTTTCTTAAATAATTTTTCTTAAATAATAGAAATACGTGCTTTCTGGCAACTGACAAGAAAAAAACTTTTATTATGTTTTTCCTTTTTTTTTAAATTTTGAGGGTAGTTTTTACCCTCTATAATTAGCCCATAAATCCTAATTTTGGTGAATTATAATAAAATCGCAATATCTTCTGAATCCGTCATCAAAAAATAAAATATATTTGACCATATTAGCTTTACTATCGAAATTTTGCGAAAAAAAAACCCTAAAAAGGGGTAGTTTTTGCTGATTTAAGGGTGTTTCTAGCCCTATTGGACACCGGATTCAGATCCAGCGACCTAAAAAACATTTAGTAGAGCAAATTTCATCCTGTTAACAGATTTCAACCCCAAACCCGCATTTTGACTGGAGTATAGTGTGTGAAAGTAGTTTTTTATTGTAACAGAAGGCGGCATCTGCAAAAAAGTCGGGATAAAAGTAACTGTTGATAAGTTGGTTTCTTTAGTAAAACAAAACAGAGTTCTGCTTTAACTTCTTTTGAAAATCATAAAATTGATTTTATCAATTTAATTTTATAAAAATAAAGTTAAAGAAAATTTAAATTAAATGGAAAATACGAGAGCCCTAATGGTTAATTTTTATGGTTAAAGATCATTAACTAAAAAAATTTTTTTTAAAATATATTTTATTCTATGAACATCGTTACCCTGATAATTACTTTGTTTTTCTTTTATTTAATTGAATTAATTTTTTTTCCTGACTTCTCCTTACTTGTCACAATCGTTTTGATCTGTGCGTATAAGAAACGCTTTATTTATATTATTGTTATCCAAAACCTTATACGCCTTTTCCATGACTTCGACTGATGGTTTTCTTTCTCTAGTCAAAATCCAAACAATTTTTGTACTAAACAAAAAAAAATTAGTTTTATATTTTTTTTTATAAAAATTTGAAATTTGAATTAAAAAAAAATCTTAATTAAAACTTACCCAACGATTTTAAAATCGGAGCAGGTCCAAACAACGGCAAAATTTTCATAATCAGTGTCTAGTATCCAATATGGGGCTGGAATATTAACTGGCAATGATGGAAAAACTACCGTTAATTTTGAACTACCTTTAGAATACGGTGTTGCATATCCTTTTATGCCTTTTGGTTCACCAGTCCTATGAAAAACATCAAATTTAATAAATATCTGGACAAATCTCTAAATAATATTAACCAACTCACAAAGACGAAATTTGTTGATTAAGTACTCCAACGGTGCCATTATCATTTGCTGTATAGTCCGCACTTATGCATTTTCCTCCCAATTCAAAGACAGCGAAATATTTTTCAGCTTCATACCATCTACCGAGATACTGAAAAAAGTTGCATTATTTATTTAAACATTTAAATCGGAGAGAAAACTCAATTTTCCGAATGCCTTTACCTTAGTCACATTAAAATCTGATTTTGTTTCGGGTTCAGGACAATTTCCTAGAAATGGGATTTGAGCTGTACAAATACCAATAAGAAATAACCCAAAGAATACTCTAAACATTGTGTATCTTGACCTGAAAAATTTTTTTTTTCATTAGTTGTTTCCTTGTGCCCTCTAGATAACATGAAAATTTTAGTAGTGCAATTTTATACTTTAATGAAATAAATAAAAAATTCTATGCTATATTAGACCGTTAAAGGTGGACTAAAAATTGTTTCTTTAAAAATGTAATACTTCTTTACTATCGTTTCTCTGCAAAAATCTTAACTTTTGGGAAAAAGTACAAAGATTAATATTTCAAAAATTATCTACTAAGGGGTTTGTTTTCTTTTTATGAAGTTACATTGGATAAACATTTAAATAACATGGGAATTTCGAATTCACATTTTAATTTTTTAACATGCTTGAAAATTTTTTTAAACACTAGCTAACAGATGGACAATGATGTTTTGACATATAAAAATTGATCCCCGAAATTGTACAAGTCCTAGAAGACTTTATCTAAACAAAATAAAATTTTTAAAAACTACCATTTTCCTATTTAGAATACATTTTTTTTATTTGCAATGTATGTTAAAGTTGTCCGTACAACTTTTTCCTGTATGAAAATAACCATATTGATAATAGAACCAGAAAAAAGTATATATCTAAAGTCATTTGGGATAGTGCCACCGGAGTTATAATATGGTCTAGGTCAGGGTTACGTTTACCGATTTTCCCGATTTTCATGTCAAAATTTAGAAAAATAGTTTAGACCATCGTGTAGCCAGAGAAATTTCCGATCAATCATGTCTTTTGGATTTTTTTTATAAACGTTTTTACAACGATTCGAAGACCAGACCTGGGAGCCTATGTGCATTTCATATGGAATCTCTCACAAACCAGTTAAATTTTTTTAAATAAATTTTTTATGATTAATATTTAGGAGTAATGTTTATTTCGTTTTTGATACAAAAAATTTTGAGATGAATGTTTTCCTAAATTTAGGTAACAGATTCGAAAAAATACAGTAATAGAGAATTTCCTGAAACTTGGAGTTCCAAAAAGAAAAAATAAAGTTTTCGGAAAGAAAAAAGATATAAATATGTACCATTTTTGTAAGATTAAAAAATAAAATAAGTACTTACTTAAAAAATAAGTTTAACTAAGTTGTTATCTTAAAAAAAATGATATTAAACTAAAAAATGACTTGTATGATACTTTTTATAACAGCAATAACATCGCTAATAATTAGTTGTTGCGAAAGAAATAAATTAAACATTCAAATGACAATTATAATTATTTATGCTTTATTATTTATATTATTTTCCAACTATTTTTGTATCAATAACAATTAAATGCATTTAAAAAAACATAATTGCTTTTATTTTTTTCATTCAAAATTACAATACGCAAAATTGCTCTTGTAAGGAAAAAATATTTAATTTATTTTTCGTTCGTGACATTTACCTGTTAACCTTGAATAAAATGGATTACATCAACGTCGACTAAACTGCGAATCTTTACATTTTTAATAAAAATTGCACTTTTTTAAATTATAGAAACTAATGAAACTAATGGCTGGTTGTAGACTGGCCAAGTACTCATAACTTACTGGGTCGAAAAACGGTACGTAATGTACATTTATATCTATTTGCCTCTATGCCTGCTTCTATGTGCAATTTATTGTCATTAATCATTTTTTCATAACTGTTTTTTTTCTCTCTTTATTTTTTATCAAATATTATTCAATCGGGGTAAAATAGGATGGAAATAAACAAGACGAATCATTTTGTAAAAAATGGTTTTTATGTAACAATTTATTCATATTTTTTTTTATGAAAAGCATTTTTTTTTACCGCAGCGTTGTAATTTAGTTGTATGTTCAAATAAATAAATTAATGAAATAATGAAATAATGAAATGAGATCTCAAGCGAGACTGGCTAAATAATCAAAAAAGAATCGCGCTGCGATATTAAATTCCTTACGATTCCATTTCGATGTATCGTACCGCTACGAGCTTGAGGTTTCTTTTTTTTAATGAAAAATGATATAGGATTTAGTTTTAGCCCTTTAAATGGACTTAAGCTTCAACAGGTTTGGCATCTTCCACTTTAACTTCTTCTTCGTGTTTATCGATAACAGCCTCAGTCGCCGCCTCTTCTTTTTTTGGTTCTTCTACTTCTACAGCACTTCTCACGGTAGGTTCAACGTTCTCGTTAACTTTTTCTGCTACTTGCATTATAACTTCTGGCACGGTCTTCACTTCTTCGGCTGTAATTAAATAATTACAAATGAACGAGAGAGCGAGGAGGTATTAAATAATTTATGCAATTTAAATTGCCAATAAAAAACAAGACTAACCCGTCTTTCCAGGTTCTTCTGGTACCACCACCGCTGCTGCTTTTTCTTCGTTTTTCCTTTCGACTTCTTGTGCCGCTGCCTTTGCCGCTGCTGCTTCTGCTTCTTTTATTTGACTTATTATTTCAGGCACGTCTGGTACAAAGGGACTAGATCTTATTGGTTCTTCGGCATCTCTAGCGGGTTCATCGTATTGCTCGTATTCTGGTTTTGCTGGTTTTCTCGTTGGCTTCTTTACAGGGGTTTGTAAACTGTCAAGGTATGCGCAATCGTCTTGATTCGTTTTTACGAAATAAAACTTTGATATCTTGTACTTGTCAAGAACCGCGTAAGCCTTTGAAAAATGAAAATGAAAATTTTCTCATTAGTCCTGTGATATTTTTATATTTTATATTTTTCAGTTTTTCAGCTTACCTTTTGTAAAACTTCTCCGGGCACTATTCTTTCTCTAGTCATAATCCATGCATTTTGAGTGTGAAGAGGTCCAATTCCCGCACAGCTCCATAATACAGCATAGTTATCGTAATCGGTTTCGAGAACGGAGTAACTTGTTTCTGGGGTTATTAATGGCACTGACGTATATTTGACGAATAATTTTCCTTCGTCTTTTTTATTTGGAATTCTAATTTCGCCCTCGAGGATGCGTTTTATTCCGGTTCTAGGTATGCAAAACAAAGCGTTAATTTATTTTTTTGAACATTTGAAAAGTTTAGAATACTTACAATCTGCTAGTGACTTCGTTACTGACGCGATATTTTCCATCGGATCCTTTGGTGTAATTCGACATGACGCATCGTGAGACAACTTCACTTAGTTGGAAATAACGTTCAGCTTCGTACCAGATTCCAGCAAACTGCAGAACAAGAATAAAATTCAATAAAAGAGATTTTAAAAATGCAAAGAAACTTACTCTCTCCATGTCAAAATCCGTCATTGCTACATACTCCGGGCAAAATCCCAAACTAGGGATTTGTGCCCTTACAATAGAGAAAAGAGCGAGTAATAAAATTGCGATCCTCTTCGTCATGATTTCAAGGTGATTCTAATGTCGCGAACCAAGAAGAGGCTTCCTTATATACATTACTGGATAGGGCCCAACCATGGAGAGTGCGTTGACCGGACACACGCGTTTAAATCCCCTCTTTACTTATATCTCTTTATAAATTTTTTATTTACCCTTTTTTTCATTTTTATCCTTACAAGACCAAAAACTTTATTATTTTATTTTTCGTTATTATTCAGAATTCCTAAAAGGGCATCCTAAATTTAGTTATTTTTATTATTTACTAAAAACTAATTCAATTTAAAAATTTTTAACTTTAATGTCTAGCGGTATTTATGCTAATTTCGCAAGAGATTAAAATATTATTTTTGACAAAAATTAACAGTTATTTTCATTAATTTTGTGGTGGCGATTTACAGTTTAGTTTATTTTTTAGATAAATTTATTTTTTTAAATTATAAATAGTAAAAGATTCGAAACTTCGCTTCTAAAAGTTACTAAAACTAAGAGTTCTTATTTTTTCAATAAATCCTCAAAATAATATTCCATATAGCAAATATTACTTCAGTCAAATCTTAGTTTTAGTATTAGTAGTATATACACTGTAAAAAGTAACTTCCTTAGATTAACAAGATAATTAGAACATTTTCGAAAAAATTTGTAAATATTCGAAAAAAATCGTAAATTCACTAAATTTAGTATATTAACAAAAAATTCGAAGATTCGCGACTTTTTTTTTGTGAATTCACAAGAAAAATTGATAATTTACCATTTTTTTTTGGAAAATTTACAAAAAATAGTTGTAAATTTACGAAAAATAATTGTGAATTTACAACTTTTTTCGTAAATTTATAAAATAAATCGAGAATACTCGAATTTTTTGATAATATGTCGGTAGTTCTTAGCTATTTTTACCCAAGTCTGAGGTCGATGTCTTGGATTTAAAAAATACCAATTGCACTGTGTTTGGCATGTAAAAATATGATTACTGGCCAATTTTTAAGGCTCTAGGTGGCTTGGTTGCGATTTGGCAGCTGTTTTTCCAATTTTGATTTTTTTCGAATTCTCAGCCACCCGTTTGCTTTTTATTTTCTGGACGCCCTAAATAAGCCTAAAAAATATTTTCTATATAAAGGTGGGTAGTAAAAATTCCCGCCCAATCCGAATCTGACCATATTTTTTCGGAAAAACCTCAGGAAAAGCCGGAAAATCGGGAAAACCAAAGGAAACTGGAAAATACAAATTTCTCAAAAAGCGTCACTTTTTTTTTTTTTTTATTTTTTTTACATGTGTTTTCCCATACTTTTCATGCTGGTAACCTCCTTTTTTGACCCATTTGCCTTTAAGTACTTAAAAATCAATTTTAGGCTCAAAAAAATGATTTTAAAAATTGTTCATTTTCCGAATTTTCCAATTTTCTCGCTTTTCCTGATAGAAAATGAAAAATCTGACTTGATTTTCGGATTTCTCGGGAAATTTTACATTGAAAACCTTCTTGGGTAAAATTTTAGAGGTCTTTATGACGCTGTAAAAAAAAGAAAAACAAAATAACCTGCTAAAATCAAACATAATTAAACATAATTAAATTTTGCTATTTTTTTATTCTGTTTATTTTTTTGATTTTAGCAGGTTATCTTGTTTTTCTTTTTTTCTTGCGTCACAAAGGCCTCTAAAATTTTACCCAAGAAGGTTTTCAATGTAAAATTTCCCGAGGAATCCGAAAATCAAGTCAGATTTTTCATTTTCTATCAGGAAAAGCGAGAAAATTGGAAAATTCGGAAAATGAACAATTTTTAAAATCATTTTTTTGAGCCTAAAATTGATTTTTAAGTACTTAAAAGGCAAATGGGTCAAAAAAGGAGGTTACCAGCATGAAAAGTATGGGAAAACACATGTAAAAAAAATAAAAAAAAAAAGTGACGCTTTTTGAGAAATTTGTATTTTCCAGTTTCCTTTGGTTTTTCCGATTTTCCGGCTTTTCCTGAGGTTTTTCCGAAAAAATATGGTCAGATTCGGATTGGGCGGGAATTTTTACTACCCACCTTTATATAGAAAATATTTTTTAGGCTTATTTAGGGCGTCCAGAAAATAAAAAGCAAACGGGTGGCTGAGAATTCGAAAAAAATCAAAATTGGAAAAACAGCTGCCAAATCGCAACCAAGCCACCTAGAGCCTTAAAAATTGGCCAGTAACCATATTTTTACATACCAAACACAGTGCAATTGGTATTTTTTAAATCCAAGACATCGACCTCAGACTTGGGTAAAAATAGCTAAGAACTACCGATGTATGTATAGTAAATTTAGTAAATTTACGAATTTTATCGAATATTTACAAAATTTTTTGAAAATTTACTAATTTTTTGAAAACATTCTATTTTTTTTGTTAATTCTGTTTAATCTAAGGAGTTACTTTTTACAGTGTAGTTACTAGGCATCAACAGATTTGGTCTAGTATAAATTTTGGGGTCGCTGATCACGAATTTCAGGGTCATTTAGTTCAGAAACGAGCGCTTCGCCCTTAAATGAGCAAAAACTACTACTAAAAGGGATATTTTTTATTTAGATATTCGCTTTTCATGGGTAGTTTGGTCAGGATCCCAAAAAACTTTTACTAGACCGAATCTAGCGATGGCCTGGCCAGTAACTATATAACCCCCCTACAGGATTTGGCCAGAGTAACTGTAATAGTTATCTATAACAATAATTTTTGTCTCTCTAATCTGATAACGAATCCCTTGGAGCTATTTCACTATCTTTTTCTATTTCTAAACCAACTTTGTTTAGTATAATTTCTTGCTTTAAGGTGCATTCTACATTCCTTTTTGATAATCATGTTTTTGTCTTCAGTATAAATATAAAATCTAGCAACTTTCTTTGCCCAAATTAAAAAAATAACAGCTTATTTGGGAAAAAATTTTTATAAAAACGGTAAAAATTGTAAATATTTGTTAATAATTTTGACAACAGTGGCTTACAGGCATAAATTTTGAACTTTGTATTCTTGATTTCTCTGCTTTCTGCTTTTTTTTGGTGTTTTCAAAAAAATTGTCATAATTAAAAGGCTTTAATTGCACTGTTTAATTATGAGCTAAAAATAAAAGATTACATAAAATAATGGAATGAGGAAATGCAACTGCTATTGAATTAGTATTGTTTGTACAATAGTAGACAACTAGTTAAAAGTAGCTTTCCATATTTGTGAGAACCGAGGACTTTCAAGAAACACTTAGTTTTTTCCATTATAGGATAAGTAATGCGAAAAAGATCATTAAATAATCTTTATTTCAAGTTCATTGGACCAAAGTACATCGTCTTTGAGTAAACAAATAAAATATTTAAAAGCGCTGGCTGAACGGCTTCGTACAATTAATGGAAATATTTTTTCATTTGAACATATCTGAAATTGCTGTTTTACTTCTTCTTTTACCCAAATTCAAAATTAATTTTTTTTTATTATGTTCTTTTGTTAAAGTAATTTGCAAGGGTACGAAAAATTCCGCTACTTTCACCTTGTCAATTAATTCAATTTAAATATAAATGAAGAAATATATTATGAAATTAACTTTAAAACCTGTTTATATTTTTAAAATGGTATTTTTAGTTAGTTGATATTTATCAACTTTTGTGGATCCAAAAATTTTTATTTATATATAGATGTACATAAATTTATACCAAAACTCTTTGTCATTGGATTTTTAAAATCAATTTTCGTCAGTTAAAAAGGGAAAAAAGCAATTTAAAATTGGGCCTATTTATCACCCAGTTTACAATGATTTTTTTTTCTTACCAATTCAATATGTACTAAAGCTTAACACCAACTGCAGATTCAAATGATTTGTTTTGATTGAATCAAAGAATCGGAAATTGGTAAATCACTTTTTTTTTTTTTTCTAAATCTAATGCTCTTTCTTTTTTAACTTCCAAAATGCGATGAATAAAAGTTTTCCTAAAACTTTTCCATGGGAAAAAATCCGGACTTTAACTGGGCGTTACAAAAATCGTAAACTAGGATTTCGGAAATGATAATAGTTTCTCTTGAAGGCACCGAAATTGACAATATTTTCCCAAGCAGTAATTATGGTCAAAAACTATATTCTCTTTACTTGGTTTCTTTTAAAACTAAAACTAGACGACAAAAAAATGAAACCACGGCATTCACTGTCAGATGAAATGATGTAGGGTCAAGAATGGGATGTTGGACATCGAAGGGGTTTGGAATACCTAGTGTTATTTTACTAAAAAACTAAGATAAAAATAATTGAAAAGATATATTATTTTTAAAAAAAATATTCTTTAAATGGTTACTTACTTTGATATCTAGTTTGTTTGGAAATTATTAATTATTTATAATATTAAAACCTTGAATCAGAAAAGACTCTTGATAAGATATCGTTTTTTTAACAAAATTACAAAGTATGAAATATTTGATTAAGTAATCATCAAACATTAAATTTATAAAAAAAAATCATTTTCTTCTTTTTTAGGGGTTTCATTAAGATGTCTAAGAACGAATCCTAAATATACTTAATAATGTGGTTTTAGGCATGAATTTTATTTGAATGTCCAAAACAGAATACACAAATTTTAGTTTTGGACATTTGACTTAATTTTTTTAAGGATGAAGATAATATCTCTATTATTAAAAGTACCTATTTGTTAAATTTTATCAAATACAAAAGCAAATATTAAAAAATCTTTAATTTAAAAAAATTTGAAATTTATTGCCACTATATGGGCAATCGATAATGCAATAATGCCGGTTGAGATGAGAAGAACATCTCTCTATTCTGACAAGGTTTTTTTGATTGATCACCCTTGATCCCTTTTTTGTTAATTTACAATTAATTACAACAAATAAAAAATAATATTTTTTCTTAAGTATACCTATATTCGAAAATTCGTTAGTAACACGAACTTTTAAAACTCATTTAAAACTTATGCTCACTGTAGATAGTTTTTCTGATTATTTTTTTGAAAAAAATGTGTTATGTATAGTTAGTTTTAAGAATAGTGACCAAAACCCCATTCATTTCATGTCCAAAACCCTGTTAAAGGTAGTGGTAGTTTATTTACTTGTTTAATATATACATTGTTTTACTATCTATTTATTAATATTATTTATTTATTTCTTTTTCTTTTTTTTAATATGTTATTGATATCAGATGCAATAATGTGAATTAGAATGTCAATATTTCCTGTTTTTTCTTCATTTAAGTTCTCTAATAGATTAAAAAATATACAATTTCTATTTTCTTCTTGGCTTATTTCTGGTATTGACTTTTTTCTATGGTGTTCACAGCGTTCGCAATGAACTATTAAGTGCATTAAATCTTTTCTTATATTATTACAATACTATCGATTTGAAAAAGATGTGAACCACTCGTTTTTTCTTAATATTTTGGGTAAAAATAGAGATATTTTAATGAAACAAACTTTTTTTGAAAATTTGACTATATTTTTACAATTTTACCAAAGGAATATAGTTCAACTTTAATAGTTTCTGTTTTATTGCAAAAATAAGTCAAAAAACAAGAATTTTTTGAAATTTTTTTTCACTCCGCTGCTTTGAACTTCAAAAAAGTGTCGAAAAAATCATTTTTTTTTTGCCAAATTTTTACCACTGATAATATGACTCTTTATTTACGCGTTGCTGTTTTAAAAATTTGAAAATATTAATTTGCAAATTTTCTGTGACATTTGAAAGACGAGACCTCTATCTCGGCAACAAATTGTTCGATTGGCTTCATTTTTTTTTTAATTGATAGGTCTTGATTTGTATATTACAAATTTATAATTGATTAAAATAGCGAATTTCTAGTTTTGGAGCTAAAGCGAAAAGAATCATGGCACAGGTGCAAAACTGTGCATCTATTGTTTCTAAAAAACTTTTCACACCTTCCTGCTGTTTTAAACTCCAAAAGGTAGAAAAAAAATATTTCTATTGTTTTATGCTTTTTAAGACATTAACATCTGGTAAAAATATAGAAGAAAAAAATTGCCATTTTCAGAAAAGTATTCAATTTTTATAAATATTGTAAATATATTGATTCACCTGATCACAAAGAAATTTGAATCGCAAAAATCGGCCAATAATTGGCTTCAATAGAGCATCAAGTAAAATTAGGTATCAATTTTTATTTTGCTGATATCAGGGTCATTTTTTGGCCGATTTTCGCAATTCAAACTGCACATTAATCAGTTTTTTAAGTATACTCAGTTTTAAAGCAAAAAAAATCTTGTTTAAAATAATGTGCAAAAACTAAAAAAAAATTTTAAAGATTAAATAAACAAAAGAAATTTTGAGGCAACCCGCGGAAAAAAGTACAAGAATAAAAAATAATTCTAATTACTTTTTTTCAGTCTTTATTACCTCTCGCAGTATGGTGTCTATTAAAATTCCTTTATTTCTGAATTCTTCGGAATTTTTTTTCTTCAATTTTGCAAATCTTTGTAAAAATGTTACTTTTTGCCTCAAATCATATTCTGCTTTAAAATCTGATTAATGTGCAGTTTGAATTGCGAAAATCGGCCAAAAAATAACCCTGATATCAGCAAAATAAAAATTGATACCTATTTTTACTTTATATGCTCTATTAAAGCCATTTATTGGCCGATTTTTGCGATTCAAATTTCTTTGTGATCAGGTGAATCAATACATTTACAATATTTATAAAAATTGAATACTTTTCTGAAAATGGCAATTTTTTTCTTGTATATTTTTACCAGATGTTAATGTCTTAAAAAGCTTAAAACAATAGAAATATTTTTTTTCTACCTCTTGGAGTTTGAAACAGCAGGAAGGTGTGAAAAGTTTTTTAGAAACAATAGATGCACAGTTTTGCACCTGTGCCATGATTCTTTTCGCTTTAGCTCCAAAACTAGAAATTCGCTATTTTAATCAATTATAAATTTGTAATATACAAATCAAGACCTATCAATTAAAAAAAAAATGATTTTTTCGACACTTTTTTGAAGTTCAAAGCAGCGGAGTGAAAAAAAATTTCAAAAAATTCTTGTTTTTTGACTTATTTTTGCAATAAAACAGAAACTATTAAAGTTGAACTATATTCCTTTGGTAAAATTGTAAAAATATAGTCAAATTTTCAAAAAAAGTTTGTTTCATTAAAATATCTCTATTTTTACCCAAAATATTAAGAAAAAACGAGAGGTTCACATCTTTTTCAAACCGATAATAGTCACAATAATCGTCTTTAGTGAATAGTACATATTTTTTTAAAACTACTCTAGGTGTGTATGAATTGTACATTCTTAACTGTGCTATGACATTTTTGTAATATAAAAGAAGCTTTAAATTAATATAATTTTGTTTTTTTTCTTTGTTTAATAAATAGGGATATATTAACAGAGATCTGGAATTTTCGCATTTGCTTTGATAATTTTCTGTGAGGTATTTTCTCATTTTGTCAATCAAATTTGTTTTTTCTAATTTTAGTTTTTCTAGAGTTATATTATTCTTAAATATCAGTTTTATTTATCTTTTCAAACAATTTTTCGTTGATTTGTACAAACCAATTAAATTTTTGATTAAATATTTTGATAACTTTTTTAAACTGTTAAAGCGGATTTTTCGATATCTATGATCTTCCATCTCCAAAATTCTTTGCGCAAAGTTAAGAATGAGTTTAAAGCTTTTAATTTCAACATTTTCAAGATGCATTTCTTTTCTGAGAGCATTACCTTGTGTATTAGTAGACAAAACAAAAAGTTTCCTAAAAGACGTGTTTTGTACTTTTTCTATTTCTGGCAAGTGTCTGGGGCGCCAAATTGGTGTGGCATATAACACTGTTGATGGAACAAGTGCGTTAAACAATTTTTCGCAAGTATATTTTTGCAAGTGATATCAGTTACATTTAATCTGTTTATGATATTCATTGTAAGTTGTGCCGTTTTGTATCCTTTTAATATAAAGTTTTTTACTGATAGGTCTTAGATTTTGCAAATGTGACTCCAAGGTACATGTAGCCACTTGCGTATTCTAAAGGCTCATTTTTGAATTTAAAAATTACTTTTGTTTTATGTTCGCGACCTCCTTAAAGGGTTTCTATTAAAGTTCTATTTACAATTAAAATATTTATTACATCCAGCAAATAACCATTAATTCTTCAAGGATTACGTTCCTTAAAGTGTCTACTACCCCATCCTTGACCCTATAAATGAAATTAAAGGAATTGGAAAAAGAAAAAACTTGCTTTTGTCATGTATTTTTTTTATATTATTTATTTAATATTATCAATCGTGTAACTACGAAGACTAAAAAAAGCATTTGTTACGAAGAAATATTCTCCGTATTTGGAAGTTACAAGTTACTTACAAGCTAGCTGCTCTTTTTTTGTATTTTTCGTTATTATTATTATTATTTATATTATAAAATATTATTAAAATTTTCTTAGAAGAATATATCGATAAAAATGTTAGTCGTTACTCGTTGAAGATTTAAATTGGTTGTTGCTGTTATCAGAAATGTTGCCAATCAGAGACTTAGAAAAAAAAAAGAAAAAAAAAGAAGTAAAAAGTAAAATAAATTAAAGACTAAGTGCTTAGTGGTAGGCAGAGAAGAAAGAAATACACTGAGAAAAATAATATTATTTTCAGCAGGTTTTTTTGTTGCGATAACAGTACGGATGAAAATTTGATACAAATTTTCCGTACGAGCGTCACCGATAAGAAAATGATTAAAAATCTCGAGATCATTTTGAAATTTCTTCTCTTTAAAATAATTAAATAATTAAATTAAATAATTAAATATAATCTAATGTACAATATTTAATACTTAAAAATTATTTTTAGTGGCTTTTATACAATTTACAAAAAAGTAATTACAATATTACAATATCATACAATTAAAAGCTTAAAAAACGAAGAAAAAAGGTTTATACCATTTAAGGTAAGGGTGATTTAAAACGTGATACACACTCGAAAAAATAACAAAATAATAAAATTTAATATTTGTGCAAATGGGAGGATAAATCTAAATAATTTATTTATTATCATTTAGTATCACATTGTGTTCACATTTTAATAAAATATTATTAATTAAAAATTTAATTTATGCTGGCCATTCAATTTATGCCATCCATTTGACATTGAGATTTAACGTTTTAACATTTTAACATTTCAACATTTTAATGACGACCTGCATCATTCAAAAAGAAAGAAAGAAAGCTGATCATTAATGATTTAATTTTTCGTATCATCTAAAATTTTAGCTTAATCCTATGAACACATGAAATCACTGCCCAATGCTTTGGACCCTAATAAGGCAATTAATTACTTCCATTCTCTTCTATTCTCTTACATTCTCCCATTCTCCCATTCTTCCTCTCAATATTTCACTGGGCAGCCAACTAATGTAATTACATCCTAATTATTATTGTATTCGGTGGACATTTATTTTATTATTTATTTACTAATATCGCTATTGGTCCCATTTGCAAATAAATAATCCTCTACACAATCACTCGATACAGTAAATATATATATATATAGAAAGCTATTGTTATTATTGTCTTATCTCTTAATGTTTTAATGTTAATTCTTTATTTATTGTAGCAAAGAAAGGACGGTTCTCGTAAGGCACTGGTTAATCGTGTAAATTTTTACTAAGTAATAAGTTATTGTGTGGACCGGACAAATGCCTTATCAATTCTTGTAAGCTGTCGAATGTCAGCGAACAGAAGCAGCAAGTGAATGTATTGTCTGGTGCTGCGATTACGCCTCGGTGTACCGAGCACAAATGTTTCAGCAAATGTGCTTTTTGCTTGAACATCGCGACGCACAAGCGACAAGCGAACGGCTTCTCTCCTGTATGCACTCGCAAGTGTGTTTTTAAATTCCATGACATGCCAAATTGTTTACCGCAATACGTACAACGGTATTCGCGAACTGACAATGGTTTTGGCGTTTCTTCTGATGACGGGGTTGTTGTTGCCGCGCGCGTTGTCGGCAACGTCCATGCACCCCAGGGTGGTTCCAGAGCCGCCACTGATGCTGGATCGGCTGATGGCGGTCGATGGAGAAGTATCGGTGGGGTTACCGATCTATCCTGCTGAAAAAATTAATTACAGTCAATTTTAATTCTCCGTGCCCTTCACACAACGATGCAATTGAGTTGTCAATTTCAAGGGGTACTTACCGGGTAGGGTGGTGCTGAAGCACTTAACGCGTGCGGTGCTTGCAATCTTCTTGGGGTTTCGAAGCCTGGGTTAAAAGGTACAAATGCAGGGTTTTGTGCTGGTGCATTGTGAAAACCAGGTCTTCTTTTCCTGTGTGGGGTGACAACGTAGGCTTCTGGATTTGGTGGGTTTGGTATATCTTCTGGTTTTCTTTTTCCGGTTTCTACGAGACCAAGCGCTAATCTCGCTTGCAACTGTCTTCTTCTTTCTTCGATTTCTTCAATGGATTCTCTTCTTTCTAACTGATTTTTATCGTGTTGACGAAAATTTGAATTATTGGACCTTGATTCGCCATTGTTATTCGAATATTTGTCATCTAAACTACTTCTTAAGGACGTTTCAAGTCTATTTGTAACATCGTGAGAGCTTTCGCTAGTTGTCGATGCCCCAGAATTAATACTAAGATTGACTGGATCCGAACTATCCCTTCGTCTCGGTGGTTCAATACTATTTCCATCTTCGTGATTTTCAGAACGACACCTTGTATCGCTATCGTTATTTTCGACATTTTCAACGTCAACTTCGGGCTCTTCGTCAGCCCCTTCTGTTTTTATTAAAACGGAACAACAATCTGCTGGATTACTAGATTGCCTAGAAAAAAAAATTTTCGTTATGTCTAATCATTCATTCATTATAATTTAATGACCTTAGCAGAGAGATCTATTCAAATGTCTTGCTGGATCATTAATTTATCAATGATAAACATATTTACACATTTGTTTCATCTGAATGAACGTTCATCAATCTATAAAAAATCCTTTATCTTTACTATTTTTGACTTAATCGATAAAACATTGCACCAAGGTTAGCAGATAAAGAAAATTATTTATAAATATGACAAATGTTCTTTCTAGTCTTTGATAAGAAAATAAAATTACCTTCCGTCGTATTGCGATTCGTAACTGGAACTTTCTTGGCCCTCGGAAGGTTGGGGAGTCGGTAACCTTTCTGGATCAGAGCCCGTTGATCCTTGTGACTGATTTGGTTCGAATAATTCGGATTTTATTTGCAACAGCTCGAATAATTCCCTCAAGGGTGTCAATTCCGTCGACTAAAAAAGAAAAATAATTTTTTATAATTAAAATGAAAATTTAGAAAAGTAAAATTAAGAGGAAGCAATGAAAACTAACGGGAATAAGAGCTTCTCCGTTATAAAGGAATTCCAATAAATGATGTAATTGTGTTTTTCTGACTCCAGATAAATGAACGACGTGATCCAATGCTGGATTTCTAAGTAGACTAGCCAATAACGGACTGGCAGCAGCCAATACGACTCTGTGGGCTCTTACGACAGAACCATCGTCGCACGCCAACGCAACGTCGACATGGCGATCGCCAGAGTACCATGCGCCAACTTCGGCTGCCAAGGTAGCTGGATGTTTTCCATAATGAAGCGTCAGCAATCCGTCAGGATACATCGTCTGAAATTGAAAAAAATAATAACATAATCTTTGTCAAACAAATTAATTAAATAATTATTAATTTCTTTGAAATTTTTGGAATAATGACGTGCAAAAGGTACACGAGTATTTAATGTATTTATAGACACTTGGATAAATGATAATACGACGTATAAAAAAATTATTTGATTAGATAATAAATTAAGAGGCAAGTTAAATTCATTGAACTGTAATAAGATGCCATGTCTAGAAATATAGAAATATGAAAATATCGAAATTTGACTAATAATTCGTATCAGGATATCCTTCGCGTATCGATAAATATTAGCTTAATCGCGCGCTGTTTATAAATAATGATAAATAATGCATTCACGTCACGATCGTAAACAGATACAAAATTTTAAAATTATACTTTTTATTTTAGCAATTTTATCGTATACACGTTCAGACGACCTTCAAAGAAACAATTTTTTTTCTTCCATATAAAAATATTTCTTATTATGCGGGAAAGTGCGCGTGAGGGACCTTGTAAATTATCATTAAATGAGAATCCTGCGTGCAGGTACTATGTAATATCGTTATTTTTTATTATTTTATATTTCTGTAAATAATAATAAAATTTTTATTTATATTTGTACACGAGTAATAACATGTTGCTCGTAATGAGGTTATTAAAGATTATTAATTACAAATGAATAGAAAATTCTTATTCAAAGTTGTTTATTTTACTCGTGCGCCGCTTATATAACTTTTTCAAGCCTTTTCTCTTGCGAGAAAAATAAATAAAAGGCTTTTCTTGGTTTTCTTAATTAATAATAAATACGATTGGCTAATTAAGAGCTTTACAAATTTATAATTTTTATTACATTACGGAAATAATACTAAAGAATAAAAATTTTACGTTTTATAAATTTATAATAAATAACAATTGGTAGCTTGGTCACGGTCACTAATTTTAATATACTTGTAATAGATTACATCAATTATCTGATTACAACTTATTGCTTTGTTATGAAAGCCAAAAAAAAATTTTCTTATTTTTTTTTTCAAGTTCAAGGTTAATTCCATTTTAACTCGAGTTTAATCAGGTGCACCTCTCTTTATTGCAACGAAACGCCTGTCAAGATTGCAAAAAGGGGCGGAGTCTTCGGTAGACTTGGTATCTCGAGTCTAGAACCAATCGGAAGCAGTTCAGGGAGGAGACTGGCCAACGTCGAGGAGTGGCCTTACAACTACTGACATCTACTCGAAAACTGAAAATCGGTTATTTTAGATTTCTGTAATATCGGTAAAGGATAAGCAATTTTCGATCCGAAAAAATGAGAAAGTTTAACTAGCACGTGTTTAAACGAACTGTTAGGTAATACCAGATACTTGGTAAAATTGGGACGACGGAAATATTTTTATTTATTTACTGCAATTTGCAATTCGCAACATACTCGCAACAAAGAGAAATGAAAAAAATTACTTAATGCAAAATTTATTCTCTCTTTAAATGGTTTTAATTTGATTTTTCTTTCTTTGTTTGTCGGAAATTTAAGGAAAAAAAATTGTTATACAAGAGGAAAGTCGTGTTTTAGGTGAACGCACAACAATTGTCATTCTTTGCACTCTATTCATATTTAATAATAAAAAAAAATTGCGAGAATTTTTATTTTTTTGAAAGATTTCTCAGTAAAACGAGAATGTTTTTTTTATAAATTACAAAAGAGCAGAATAATATGTTTCCTTTGACATAATTAAAAGATATTACAGAGGGAAATATTATTTAAATATTAAAAAACAATGCGATTCCAAATCAATAGCGTTAATACTAATAATAGCTCAAAAATCAATTGATACAAAAACAGGGAAATAATGACAGAGTAGAAAAATTTTCTTTTCGTGTGGTTGAGAGGGAAAGTTAAACGGCTAGCTAAACATATGTTAGATTTCATAATGTCTTTATTATTTATTACCAGTTATGGTTTATTTAGGGGAGAGATTATGTAGAGAGTATAATAATTACATAAAGAAAGTTTGACATTTTGAAGAAAAAAAAAATCTTTTGAAATTTTTATTTTTTTACTTTCACTGTTATTTCTTTTGTATTAGAATAATAGCCGATGCGATATATTTATGGATGACTCATAATGAGCCATTTATTATAAAAAAAAATTTTTTCCTTTATTTTTTAAAACGAAAATTTCTAGTTATCGATTTAAATAATTTGATTAGCGAATAGAAAAATAAAAAAAATTAGCCCGCGCTTCCGTTCCATTTTACATTGCGCAATAAATTTTCTTCCATTTTTAGAATACAATTTATATTTGTTTTGATAAAAATACAGAACGTAACCCATTTCCTCAATTGAATGATCGCCGTTCGCAGTTCGCAGTTTTCTTTTATTCTCTCGTTACGTAACAACAATAAAACGTTGTAATTGATCAACAATCATCATCGTTATTATTTTTTTAAAGAAATAAGTACTCCGACCTCGAACATTAGAACGCTACACATAAGTTCCTATAATACAATATTATCTTTTCTTGTCATTCCTAGCCTTCAAGGTTGTATTCATCGAGCAGAAAATCAAAACGAATTTTCATTCTCAGAGTCTTAGAAAGCAAGAGCTGCGCTTACGCAATTCTTCGTTCAGTGGACAAAGAAAACGCCCAACTTACGTGTGAAACAGATTATCCTAGAATAGCGAGTTTATTAGAAACATAATTTATAATACTATTCTCCTAACTCAATGATTCATAGAAATTTTCGATGATAATTCCTTCTTATCGTTAGTACAAACAAGGCTTAATTTGCATTAACGATTTGAAGAAAATAAAAGAAAATTTTTGAAATGAAAATTTAGCGAATGCACGCGCTTAGGCTGAAAATATGAAATCCTTACGTAATACATTCTGCGCGGATTATCTTCTTCCCCTCTACTCCCCCCGGCCCCGTTGCCGCTTAGTTTTTTTATGATCCTCCCATCATAACATAATAGCCCCTCCTTGAAAAGTACTACTTTCGATATTATGCTATGACGGAAAGATTTTTTTCAAGGTTAACGAGGCTGGAAAGAGAGAGAGAGAGAGAGAGAGAGAGATCTACCTGTCTTTTTTTTCTTCATTTATTGTTCTATTCTTCGATCTTCGGCAAGGACATCCTAGCAACTCGAGGCTTTTGCTAATTGTCATTTTCGCAAATATGGAATATAGGAAATAAATGAGTCTTTTGTGACGTGAATATCGCACGCCCACGACCCGAACTCAAAACTCCAAATTGGGCTAAAGATTTGACTTTTGAATAAAAAGAACAAGACTATCGATTCTTTGCAAGCTCAAAGAGAAGCTTTCAGTCGTTCAACAGGTAAAGAGCGAATGAAAAATATGAAAAAATAAAAAAAAATTTATAAATTACAATGTAATTATTATATTTTTTACTTCCTATAATGTATTCGAAGCACGTGATAATTTTTTTTTTCAAATGAAAAGAAAATTCAATATTTATGTACATTGTACAAGTACACACACTACTTGTTTATTCACCTCGATAAATATTTTTTTTTATTTTAATAATTCCAGTTTTTTTTTTTAACTCTTTAGCCTTTAACGATAATTTTCAATTTTTCGTTTAAAAAATATCTTTTAATTATTATAAATCACGTCAAAGATAATTGATTTATTGAATTTTCTTCAAACAATAACCAGAGTCATTATATAACAGCCGTCAGAAATAGAAAAAAAAAAAAAAAAAAAAAACATTTTTTTTCTGTTTTATGATTTGCATATTAAAAATAATAATAAAATAGGAAAAATGACCTTGCGCGCATAATGAAATCTTCTTTTTACTGAATAAATTAGCTATTTAGAGACTCCTCGGTCTGGCTCACGTGACTTTCGAATCGCAGGACTGAGGATGCTTTTAATTTTTTGTACCACGTGTCTCCGATATTTTCTTTATTTTATAATTACATCGAATTTCGCGGAATTCTTTTTTTATAGGCTTATAAATTTTTATAGCGTTACAAATTATTCGTGACAACAGTTTTTTTTTTTTTTTTTGTTACGTATTTATTTTTATTTAACGGCCGATTATTTAATTTTATTAGCAATATCTAGGAATCGCAACAGATTAAACGATCCTGAAATTATGGTTAATTTGCATTCGACAAGAAAAAACGAGCGTGCAATTTGAAAAAGAACAATTATTAACTCTAGGCATTGTTTGTAAAAAAGTAAAAAAGTAAAAAAGTAAAAAAGTAAAAAATAGAATAAATTTAATAGAATATAGAATAAATAAAAAGTATCGGTAATACAATGCGCATAAACAATTAACACGCTTTTTTTGAAAATAAAAAAAAATGTCCTTCACACCCATAATAACTGCGATGATGATTACATCATTGTTGTATTCGAAAATTCAAATCAAAAGTTTACAAGGATCTCAATAGACCGAGAGAGCGTAACTATTACGTTATAATCGTGTACGCGAAGGATATAACTTTCGATTTCGTTCGTTGACGATCTGGGACAGGCTCTCGGACAGGGCATCGAGAAGGGCATGCAAACTGTAGCAGAGTTTATCTTTTGCAATATAAACTGGCGCATCAATATCTGCACTCTGTGTACGTGCGGACTTTGTTGCGTAATAGAAATGATCTCACTTTTGTGGGTGGGGACTCGCGGTGCATATCACCGGTAATTACATGGAAAAAAAAAAATTCTATTTAACCTCGTTCTCTCTCTTTTGTCGTTTTCTACACGGAAAATCGCGAAAATCACGAGCTTGTTCTTTTCTGTTTGAACAAGATTTTATTAACCTTCAATTTTCTTTGGAAAAACGATAAGATAAAATAAAAAAAACTATTTTTCTCCCAAGGAAAAAATTTTTCACTCGCAGTGTGTCGAGACAAGAAAATATGAAAATACATAGGCGATATGATAAGCTATTGATAAAACTCTAAAATACCTGTTTATTTTACATTTAAAAAAAAAAAAGAAAAAAAATATTCAGGTCATTCTATATTCTCGTTTCTTTCGCTGATATTTCTTTTTGTTGATAATATTAAATAAGTAAATGCGCTACTGTTTCAGTCACGTGTACTAGAATTTATATCGGCAATAAAAAAATACACAACAATCGTTTATTTTTTCTTTTTTTTTTTTTATCTCGGCTCTCGAAAAAGCTTTTATTCTTTTATTTTGCTTGGAAATAGTGAAAATCGGTTTCGTTCGTTGCAGGCAAATTAAGAGAACGTGGCTCGGCGTTGTCAGAATTCCTGTACTATAGAAAGTGAAAGGGAAGGTAGAAAGGGTTGGCAAGCCAGCGACTGCGACTAACGTTGCAAAATCTAATCCAATTTTTATCACGTTTCTTTTAACTGACAAATTTGCATATTATTTTAATTAGTTCTTATTATTTTACGTAATTTAATAAATCTTTGTTCAGGTATTAAATAAATAAATCATTTTTAATTAAACATCGGCATGAATTTTGTAAAAATTTCCTCGAGTTTAGCTGGGTTGAGCCCAGTTGAGCCAAGTGAGATAAAAAAAAAATAAGACCTTGACATTGGAACGAAGAAAAAAGAAATTTCTTTTAACAAAAATATCTCAATTAGAAAATAATTAAGTGTATTTTTGTTGGCGTTATTACAAATAGACGATAAAGATAACGATATCTTGGAAATCGAATTTTAATCTTCATGGGTGGTCTTATAACTGATACTACGATAAACCATTCTTTTTATTGTAACAGCTGGCTTTTTATTCCCTCTATTTATAAAAAAGTTAGCTACTGATAAATTTTAGCCTTCCAACTTTTATCGTTACTTTTAAAATCTTTCCCCCTCGAGTTCGCAAGGTGCTTTATGAGTTAAATCAAGGTGCAATTAAAAGATACTTGAAAGAAAAAAAAATTACGTGTGTGTAAATTTTCTCAAGGTCTCGTGCAGTGTGTGTTCATCGAGGCGCACTTCCGCTTCTGATTAGCTTCCTCTTTTCCCATCACATCGACTCCCCCTCCTTTCACTCGCTGTTAAAAAGGTTAAATAAAGAAAAAGGGCGAAAAAATGCCTATCTCGAAAAGTTATCTTTCTCTCCACTTTGGGAACCCATGCGTTACTCGTTACTGCTGCGAAAACCAACTCTTTTTACCGAAGGTATTGAAAAGTTGAAAAATTCAAAAATTAGGTCACGCCAGATATCATTCGATAAACCCTTTGGTTATCTTATCTAATTATAAACAATAAATCGTCGTAAAAAACTTTTCAATCTATTATTAGGTCAAGATAACCTGTTTATGGTTTATCATAGGGGAACAAGAAGCTCTTTTCCGTGCTTTTTTAACTTTTTTAAATAAAATATCGAGAATATTAAAAAAGAAAAATCTATTTTATTGTAATCTAAAAAAAAAACTAGTTCAATCTAGAAACGAAAAAAATTGATTCAGATAAATATCATTTTTTATTTTTGTATTTCGAAATATTTACTATTGAAATGGTTCAGTAAACTTTTTTTTTTATTTTTTTTTAATTATACGATATTTCTTAATAAAATTATAAATGACCAAGACTCGATGTAAGAAAAGAGAGTGAAAGTTATTACGAGAAATGAAGATTAACTCGTAATCGATAATGAGATTCAAAAGAGAAATAAAAAATTAAAAAATCTATCAAAATCTCGTTTAATTCCATTCGCTTGCGTAATATTTCGGTCTACGCTTATTAGGCGAACAAAAAAACATAAAAATCCTTCGGAATCACAACAACTCCCACGTAACATATTTTATTTGCACGCGTGAAATTAAATATCCAATAGCTAAGATTAAATTATAATTAATGAATTTTTAATTTTCTTATTTTTCGCAAGGTCTAGGACGTTTAAATAAAATTACTTATTTATTTTCCTAATCAACCTGTTGCACATCTTTCTTTCGATTTACTAACCTGCTTTTTGCTCTTCTCTATGTACAATGAAAATCTGCTTCTTTCTTAAATCTTCTTATTTCTCTGCTCGACAAAAGAAAGAATCCTTTTTTCCTCTTTTTTCCTCTTTTCGAGGGCTTTCTAGCCCAGCATTTTCAACTGTCTGTTTGAGGATTGGCCATTCTTATAGTATTTTATAATTAACCTCATGACTTACGTTTTATTTTTCTTTTAGTTCTTAAAAACACTGTCACACTCGACATTTGAACAACTGCTAAATCACAACACTAGTTTTTCGATCATCCTTAGCGAAAAAACTTTCAAATTTCTTTTTTCTAGAAAAGATTCAAAAAATTTCTTAAAAACACTTTCCATTCATGAAATTTGGAGACACAAAAAAAAAAAGGGAGAAGCAAAGAATTTTATAATAATTGCAATCAGCTGTAAGCTCTCGATTAACGTGTCGCCCGCATCGCGTCACTCGACACACAACACATATTATACCGGCCCGACTTTACGATATCCTCTCTGTGTAATAATATTATATTTATTCTCTGTCTCTCCCTCGCTCTTTGGTTTGTTGTCACACACAAAATAAAAAAAAAAAAAAAAAATACACTACAATTATTATTATTCTTTGTATATTCTCTACATATGCTGTAGATACAAGAAAAGAAAGAGACAGATAAATTTTCTCAAAGTGGATTCTGGCGAAAGAGGGGTTTTATAATAAAAAGTCTAAAGGTATTAATGGAATAATAGTGGGGGGGACTGGGGGGTTAGTGGGGGAAATAAAAAGAAATAAAATCGGATTGTATAATTCTATTTTTCCAGGGTCAGCCGGCTCAAAGAAGTAAATGAGAGTAAGACACACTCACACACATGGTTCTTATTTTTAAGGGGGCTTTATACACTTTTACTTTTTCACTTCTTTAAAAAGCTCTCTCAAGGACCCTAAGCACTCACTCTGTTCCTTTCTCTTATCCTTTCGCGCTATTGCGAGTTTTTTTTATTATTTTTTCTACCAACTCCCTTCTCTTTATTTTCTTTCCTTAGACCAACTGCTTTTATTATATAAAAAAAAGAGCTTTCTTAAAAGCTCAGAATAATCAAAGTTTACTCCTTTTGGTCAAAATAAATAGGTCAAAATTCTTAAATGAACAGAAAATTTCTTTGCTTTATTTTTTTAACTTTCAAAAGAACTCCAATTGTTTACATTTTTTGAAATTTAACATGGAAAGTGCTCTTTTTTCCAACGAAAAGTATCTAAAAGTTTCAATGGAATAAAATAAGTTCAGGGTTTTGGAAGGGCTAAACCAAAGTGGCGTCAATTCCATAAATCCGATTTGAGAAAATTCAAAGATTTCGTCTTAGGCGAGTTTGTAAGAGTAAGCGGGTAAACGGGTAAACGTTTTGTAATACTTGGTTTACGAAACTTTTGCCTGTTACCGGTGTGTGTGTGTGTGTATGTACGAATAAATTTTTTAAGGTATTAACAGTGACTCTCGAGAGTAAAAGTAGAAAATCGCGGTTCTTATTTCGACAGTTTTTTTCTTTGCAATTCTTTTATATGCATTTTATTCGCAAATAGAAAAAAAAAACTGCTAAGAAATTCTGAAGATTACGCAACTTTTGTTTCACTTACTGTAACTTATTTTTGCACAAAATTAATCTATCACATATTCACATAGTTGCTCTTGTTCTCTTCTTCTTTTTTTATAACATGCACTTTTGTATAACGAACGCACACAGACACAGAAGCACACGGACACAGAATAACGTGCACTTTGCTCTATAAAGTCTTCCGATTACGATTGAACGGACACTTCCTCTCGTCGACCCACTGACCTAAATCTTTAGTGCCGATTTTTTTCTTTTATTTTCGTTTCTCTGCTTCTCACTTTCGCTTTCTTTTCTGCTTGGAAAAATATTAAAAAGCATAAAAAGCACTGAATTTAAAACTGAATTTAGCAAAAGTCGTTGAGCGTGTCTTTCGCTACAGTATTATAACTTACATTATAATATAATATTTTTTATTTTTTGCCAATCCGCCGAACTTAGAATTTCAACTTTTACTTTCAGCTCTTACACAACGTTTGAGAGTTGGTTGGTTGGTTCTGTAACCAAAGAGTAAAAGAGATAGAGACGGGTATATGTTATATTATTATAAGCGCGACTCTCGAGCAACGATATGGCTAAACTTTTTATACGCGCCAGTCTGAGCACAACAAACAACAATAACAACTCAAACCCACTCCGTTTTATTATTTAAATCAATTTTAACTAAAAATCTTCTCCCAATAAAAGAAATGAGAAATGAGAAAGCATTATTGCATAACGAATTAACTTATCTCCAATAATTTCCATGATAATTCAAAAGAGTTCGCGTGCTTGCTCTAACCTTTTTTGGCCGATTACGTTATTGCAACTTTCACTCTCATTTCACCCAAAGATGTAACGCTCTTTTTTTCCTTTTTTTCAATTACGTCATGACAATGCAAATAAAATTTCAAATTAATTAAACAACAAAAAAAAAGTCGTTGCTCAATAATTATTTTTTTTTTTTTTTTCATTAATCGACCTATTGACCTATAAATAATTAATTAAATAAATAAAAGTAAAAATAGTAGCTAAAATTTGTTATTGCGAAAAAAAATTATTTCCACATTTCTCTCCTTTATTTCCCTTTCCTTTCTCCCACTCTAAATTGATAAAACTTTAGCACATTCTCTTTATTTTATGTTTCAAAAAACAATTCTCCGTATTACGAGGACAAAATTTATTTTTTCAAATGAATTTTTTCCTTTATTGATACCTGAGATAAGAATCACACGTGTTAGAGTACATTTGTGCCAGGGAACAGTCCCGGGTGAGAAAAATGAGAAAAATTTTCGTGCATTCTCATTTATATCTGGAGAATTTACGTTAAATAAATAAAAAGTCTTTTTATCGCATTGGGTTTTTAATGTTTTTATTATCAAACAACTTTACAACTTTATTTTTGTTTATTATTTTCTTGATAAAAAATTTAAAGACGCAATTAGAATCTTGTTGTCTTAGGTTAGTTCGTCCAAACGATGCCCGATCCCTCTTAAAACCTTTTTCGAAAAAACAAAATATTTAATTAACCGTTTTACGCCCAATCGACATTCCTTGGGAAAATGAGTTTTTCGACGTGAAAAAGAGAATATTTTTTATTAAAAAGCTCACCTAATAGAGATAGGCTAAGGGTTGATATCTCATTTTCTAGGGGTTTTAGTTGAAAAAGGACTTGACTCTAAATACCTAATTTTTTAGCTTGAAATATTAAATTTTTTATTTTTTTTGAAGTCCTAGTAATAATTTTCGACTGCGTATGTAAAAATTTGGCGCACCTGGGGGTTGTAGGTAAAAAGCGACTAGGTTTTAGTCCAAAATATACTATTTTTCTTGAGGAAAAATTAATTTGTCCAAGAAACGTCGATTGAAAATTTACCGGTTAATTAGACAATTGTGTAAATAAAAAAATTGAAATAAATAGATTATTATTAGATTACTATTTTTATAAGTAAATAAAAATTGGAATTTAACTTTTTTCATTAAAATTATAATTTTTTTAAAAACGCTGTATCATCGTTTTATTGTATTATTAACTATTATTTTTTTTTTAAACCTTCAATTTCTAATAAATTCGATTGAGAAATATTTTTAAAATTGATAATTCTTATCATTTTTTTTTTCGTTATTTTAAAAAATAAACAAACAAATAAATTTTGTATAAGAAAATTTAAGTACCTTTATGCCTTGATCTAAAATTTTGGGAGGCGTACCAAACTCAGTGTTACTGATAATTTTCTAGTTAATTAAACGCATTTTATCCAACTCTTTCAAGTACAAGGTAAAATCGGATTTTTCGAATTTATCAAGTAAACAAGTTATTGGGAGATAAAACTAAAATTAATAATACATTGTTATAACAAATATTTTAATATTCATTATTTGTAACGTGTCTATGAATGGCATGTTATTCTAAAGAAAATAAAATATCATAAATAATTCCAATATACAAAGTTATGCAACAGTTTGGAAAAAAAAAATTAAATAAGGATGTTTATATCAAATTTAATGAATAATATAAAATTGACAAGGTCATTTCTACGATAAATTTTTTTTTTAACGATCTATCAAAATTTTTCATTTTTATCCTCTCTTTTTCCCAGCTGACTATTTATTTATAAACCAAGCGAAGACAAAAGTCCTTTAAAAACATTATTATCATTTGAAAAGACGAGCAATGTAATTTAATCTGAACCTTTAAAACCCGCTTGATTTTACTCATAAAAGAAATCTTAAATAAGTCTTGTGACTCGCTGGAAAATGAAATGATTTGAAAAATTACTATAACTTAAAAAACTCTTTGGTTGCTAGTTAACCCATTACTGCCTAATCATTTTTAATTTCTAAATAAACAAAAATGAAATTTATGGCAGCTGATTAGAATGACTCTTTAGCTTATTAATTATAACAATACTGTTGCAACGATTTTCAGTCATTTTTAGGGGATTTATTACTTTTTTAATAATTTATTCATCATCTGAATATGTATATGTTCTTAATAAATCTCTAAACATTAAGAGTAAAACTAAGGGTGATACATCCCTTAAAAATAGTTTTTGACCCCAGATTTAGATTCAGAGGCCCAAAATACCTACTAGGGGTTGTCAAAATATAAAAAATATAATTAAAAAAAAAAATAAAGACTTAAAGGGTGGAAATAAGTGTGTTATACCCCTGAAAAATAATTTTTGACTCAAGGTTCAGTTTTATAAGCCCTATTCATGCACTGGAATCGTAAAAATTAAAAAAAAAAGTTAAAAGGTATTCTAAAAGTTGAAAAGTAATTTTAAGGGTGTTACATCCTTAAGAAAATTTTCTAACCCTATATTTGGATTTAGCGACCCAAATTACCTTGAAGGACATGCCAAAATTAAAAAAAAAAAAATTAAAACTAATTTTTTGGATTAGTGAGGTGAAAAATAGGGATGGTTTTCACCCCCCTTTTATTTCTACAAGTTTTTTTTGATACAGACAATGTTCTTGGTATGTTGCTGAATAGTTTTCACTAACATTCCAGAGGAAAATTTAACTTTGACCGCACTTATAAGTTTGGTATTTTTTTCACAAGCCAAACCTGACTATTTGGCCGAAACCCGTTTTTATTTATAACTTTCGAAAAATGAATATCCAGTCTAAATTGAAATATGAAGAAGTTATTAATTATGTACATTAACTGCAGTAAGAGCTCATAAAAATAATGTCAAAGATGATTAGAATCGAGATGATGGTTTTTTAAACCTTTCTCGACGTGCCAATGCCATACCCCTTTTTTGTATTTACTTCGTGTCTTTTGAATTCTCCCTTTCACTGAAGCGAATCGAAGAGGAAAAAGAAAGGAAAGCTCTTCTCTTTTTTTCCTTTTATTTTTATTTGCACATAAAAAAAAAAGTTTTCTTACTTACTGCTGCTATATTAGGTAATTTCGTTCGTTTCGTTTATATTGGCATTGCATCTTTTTCTAGAGAAAAAAAAATCATATAAAATATATTTATTTTTCTAGAAATAAAAGAGTGTGCGAATGCCGAAGGTCGATTTAAAAAAAAAAAAAAAAAAAAAAAACCGGATGACTCGTTATGGAGTGGTTATGGAGCATTTCTTTGCTGAATATATTTATTTTATAAGTCTGTAGGTGTTGTCATTAATTTTTAAGAAGCTTATAAAGCAATAATAATTCTTTCAGATCAATAAAAATAACCGTGCGAATTTGCATTCTTTTTTTTATTAATTCTAAGAAGCCTCTTTCTCCTTTGGAGAAGTTTTAGAAGATGCTCAGATCCTGGAAGCAACAAATAAATAAAATGAATATAAATTTTTTTATTCATTTTGAGTCAAGGACATAATTTTATTGTGGAGAAGATGACAGAAATCTCTTTTATTTCACTTTCACTCTCGATACCATGGCCTACCACCTTCCAGCATTAATTTCTGTCCTTGGGGGAAACGGAGCATTATTTAAATTTTAAGATGGATTTGTAGCAGCTTACCCCTGCTTACACCGACGATCAATTTCAAAGAAACGAACAACGCAGTTAAGATTTAAATCCAAATATAAACATAAGAAAGAAGAAGTGAAAATTTTCCAAACGAAACGTAAGTTTGTACTAATTTTATTTACCAAGAAAACGTTATCTTCAGCGAGTGCAGAAATTGAATCGAGCACGATCGAGCAGAAAACATCTCGTCTCTGTTAATTGAATAGAAAAATTTTTCTTGGAACAAAACCGAAGATAATTATTTTCCTTTTAAAGATATTTTCGCAATCTTCTTTATAAAAGGAAAATTTGTTCAATAAGACTTAGAAATTTGTCGATTGAATTTTAACGATTACAATAATTAGTCTAAACCGCCTCATCATCAGCATTACGTAAGTGCTTAGTGCATACGCTCGCCGATTCTCATTTCTCAAGGTAATGCGTTTAGTTGCACGATGCATTTTACGCTCGGTGATTTTTATTAGGAGAGTATCGATCTACTTAAAACGATAAGAAAGAAGAGCGAGAGAAGGAAAAGAAGGAAGCATCGCTTGGCCTAGTTTTTTGTTTTTTATTTTGTTATTTTGTTATTTTTTATTTCTTATTTCTCATTTCTAAAATCATAAAAGATGAATGAAAAATTAAAATAGTCTTGGTGAGTATCCAAAAGAACGCTATTGTTTACATAATATTTAGATATCTAAGAAATTTTATCACTTTCATTGATAAAATGCCAGGAAAATAAAAAACGTTGAGGTTGGTCATGTCACTTTCTTATATTGATAAAAAAAAGTTATAATTAAACAGAATTCTGTTTATACTTTGATATCGTTCAGGAAATGATAACAACAAGGCTTGCGCAATTAGGTCGAGTTACTTTTTTTTTCATTCTTTCGCCACCTTTTTACACGCTTTATTAAATTAATTTATTGAATTAAGGTTCTACTGTTAATGCAAACACTTCGTGAGGGGTATTGAGATAACAAAAAATTTTATTCACGTGATTATCTCCTAAGTCTATACACAAATTTTATAATATTGATAAGAACTTATCGTTTATCTTTATCAAATGTTAACAAAAAAATTTTTTAATCTCCTTTTTTTTCTCTTTCCGAATTCTGATTCCTTGCCAGGCACGTAAGGGCAATTTTTTTGGGGGGGACTCTAATGTCAATAAATTTAAGGACTGGCTACGTGCCTGCTCGCAAACTTTTACTATACATAAGTAAATTTTAAAATTGTTCATCAAAAAAGTACAATAAAAATCTTTTTTTCAAGTTATAAATTAATACAAAAAATACCTTTCTAGTTTAACATATGGAAAACAACCAACTACTAGTAACAGTCTTAACCATAGATCTGTGGTTGCAAGGAAGAAACAAACAACTGCTATTTTCACTTTTTCGAGTAAAACAATTTCAAAGTTTTTAAAATCCTATAGTTTCTTAACATTTTTTATTTTTCTAAATCAATTTTTCCCCTGATTTTTTATACTTATAAATATAAATCTTATTTTTTAATTAATATGTAGTTACCAAAAACGCGAATTTACAAAAAAATCAATTTTTTCAAACTTGTTAGATATTCGGTTCTTCCTTGTGGCCACAGAGATATACCCCAAATTATTTCAAATCCTCTAGCTCAAATTAATTAAAGACTCCAGAAATTCAAATTATTTTAAACCCCTTTTTTAAATGGATCCTCCCCATGAAAATGTCCCCGTTATTTATCCCTTATCGCAAAAACAATAATAAGTATTTTTCAGGATTTCAAGATGTTAGGAAAAAAAAAGAGGAAAAACTGTTTACCAACAACGATGAGCATATCCTTCACGCTAATTTTTAACATAATTGGAGCTAATATTATAAAATATTTCCGATAACTCATAACAGAATCAAGTATAAAAATGATAAAAAATAACCAAGAACTCCTTAAGTATATGTTATCTTAACCCATTACCGCCTAGGCAGCCAAAACGCGCTACTTGATTAACACCGGCTTAGATATTCAATAAAAATTAAATTTTAAAATTGTTTCTAAGACTAGAAACTCATGAGGAATTCAATTTCAGAATCATTTTTTACCAACAAACCCTCAGAAAGTGTCTACAAGGGGCGAAAACTTAAAAAACAAGCAATTTTAGCCCTGTTTTGCGGCCAAAACATGCCATTTTGACGCAAGTCTTTATTATTATCTTTACTATTCGCAAAATATTATGTTTTTTTCCTGCTAGATAAGTACCCGGGGGTTTTCTAGGTTGCTGATATCAAATATGACCTCCAAAAATACTAAAATTTCATTTAGGGGTGAAAAGGGGTGAAAAATCAATTTTTATAAAAGATTAAAAAAAAAATAAAATTCTGATATTTTTCCATACATTCCCCTTTCGATTTTGGCCAAAATAAAAATTGTCTAGAAAATCTAGTTCCCCCATCTCATCAGCTCTTTTTTTACTTGAAAACTTGTTTCGTAAAGAACTTTAACCTTTTCAAATAGTTTTATGCGAATAAAGCCAAAATTTCTAAAAATGAAAGCATTTTAAGACTCACTCAAATCCATTTATATCAGGTTTTTTGGGCTCTTGGACCCGGGGAACCATATTTATGTAAGTTTCTAACTGTTTCAAACCTTTTTCCGTGCGGAAAATCGAAAAATTTTTAAAATGCTATTTAATGCCATAAAAGTTCCATGGAAAAAAATGGTTGGTATTTATGTTTTTTGACCCGCTAAACACGAATCCGAGGTCCGTTTTGTAAAATTCGTGGTCAATTTTTTGTTATTAACAATTTATTGCAAAATTTGACAACAATCTAAATGTTAAATATCTTGTAGCTAAAATAATTCAAAATCGAGGGGCTGACAACGCGATTTAAAAAATTAGCGATTTAAAAAGCGATTTAAATACTTTAAATACTTTAAATCGCTGTTAAATTATTGCTTTAAAATTAGATTTTTGGCATAAAAACTGTTTCTAGGGGTTTGTGAGGTCACAAAGATTTTAGCCGGATTTAACCGTAGGTTTATTCCTGTCCATATTTATGACCAAAAATTTGGCCAATTTTTGGGAAAATTTACCAAATATTTTAAATCGCTTTTAAACTATTGCTTTAAAGGACCCCGCACAAAAGTATAGGATTTTGCCTTTCGGTCGAATTGGCTGAATTTTGGATATGTTGTAGATTTTATCATTCTGAACAAAAGTCTCAATGGGCACAAAGCTCAAAAGTCTCAACTTTGGCGGCTATGGAGCTTGAAAGCTCCAAAGCTTCACCATGGCAAGATCGCTTCAAAACCTTTTTTCTATTATTTTTAAAGTATACTTTTATGTTTTTGAGGTCGCTAATTCTAAATCTGATGTCAAATTAACATTTTTGACAGTTGGCAGCTGTCAACTACACTCACAAAATTGTATTGGTAAAAATTACCCTTTTGATTAGTAAAATAATTTGAAGTTGTAAAAATGGCGTTTCATGTAATTTTTTACCAACATGTATTTTATAAAATACCCGTAAAGGAAAAAAAAATTACCCTTAATTTTAGTAGAATTTATTTTACATATTTTTTCTCGCAAGTGACAAAATTTGATTTCAGATACTATATAAGGAATGAAAATTGTATAAATTATAAAATATAAATTATAAAAAAAAATAAAAATAATAAAAAAAAAAATAATTAAAAAAAATTAAAAAAAAAAAAAATAAATAAATAAAAAAAAAAAAAAATAAAAGTTATACACATGTGAGAGAGCGAGAGTATAATAATATTTTGTAGAAAATCTTACTCAAGAAAAATTACCCTTAATTATAGTAAAATGTACTATTTTCAATTCTTCGGATAACTTTACTAAAATTAATAGTAAAATCTTCCAGTTGCAAATGTACATTTTCCTCTACATTTTTTCTCAGTGTAGCTGTCAAATTGACAACAGATTACAAAAAACTTAAAATAATGATTTCACAATATGTTTTCGGAACTCAGCAACCTCGAAAACATAGTGTGAAATCATTGTTTTAAGTTTTTTTGTATTCTGTTGTCAATTTGACAGCTAGTTGACAGCTGACAACTGTCAACTTTGTCATTTTGACATCAGATTTGGAATTAGCGACCTCAAAAACATAAAGGTATACTTTAAAAATAAAAGAAAAAAGATTTTAAAGCGATCTTGCCATGGTGGAGCTTTGGAGCTTTCAAGCTCCGTAGCAGCAAAAGTTGAGACTTTTGAGCTTTGTGCCCATTGAGACTTTTGTTCAGAATGATAAAATCTACAACATATCCAAAATTCAGCCAATTCGACCGAAAGGCAAAATCCTATACTTTTGTGCGGGGTCCTTTCATTTTTTGGCATATAAACTGTATCTAGGGGTTAGCAGGGGCACAAATATTGAAATTTTTATCGGATTTAACCTCAATATCATCCCTACCCTTATTTTAGACCAAAAATTGGCCAAATTTCCAGAAAATTTGCCGAATCTCTTATATTTTTTACATATTCGTACTTTTAGCATCCAGGGTATGCCTAAATAGGTTTTTTGGGTCGCTGATCAAGAATTTGGACTTCTTTTTTATAAATAAATAATATGTCACCCTTAAAATAGCTAAAACTACCCCCAAAAAGGGGGTGTTTTATCTATTTTCGTACTTTTATCATCCAGGGTATGCTTATATAGGTTTTTTGGGTCGCTGATCAAAAATTTGGACTTCTTTTTTATAAATAATCAATATTTCACTCTTAAAATAGATAAAACACCCCCTTATATCTAAAACTACCCCCAAAAAAGGGGTGTTTTATCTATTTTCGTACTTTTAGCATCCAGGGCATGCCTAAATAGGTTTTTTGGGTCGCTGATCAAGAATTTGGATTTCTTTTTTATAAATAATTAATATTTCACCCTTAAAATAGCTAAAACTACCCCTAAAAGTTTAGATTCTAATTTTTGCCCCAGAATGGACAAAAAACTGTCCAATTTTCGAGAAAATATGCCGAATCTCTTGGATTATAGAAGAAATTACATTCTAAATATATTTTGGGGTATGCAGAATCTAACTGCTAACTAAATTTTTAAATTCAAATTTTTTACCAAGAAATTGGACCATAATTGGCCAGTTTTTGAAAAAATTCGCATGATATCATATAGATTATAAGCGATTATTTCCAATGTATCTTATGGGGTTTTCGAGTATGCAGAATCCGTATCTGATAACTAAATTTTAAAATTCATATTTTTCTCTAAGAAATTGGACAACATTTGTCCAATATTCTAAAAAATTTGCCGAATCTGCTAGATTATAAAAAAAATTACTTTCTATATATCCTACGGGATTTTCGAGTACTCGAGTATGCAGAAACGGAATTTGATAACTAAATTTTATAATTTAAATTTTTAGCCAAAATTAGCCAATTTTCGAAAAAATTCGTCGTAACTCAAGAATCATACAAGAGATTATTTCGAATGTATCTTATAGGGTTTCAGCGTAGGCAGAATCCGAACCTGCTAACTAAATTTTGAAAATCCGATCTTTGGCAAGAAATTGGACAAACGATTGGCCAAGTTATAAAAAAAATTTCCGAATCACCTGGGTGATAGAAGGAATAGTATTCTAAATATTTTGTGGGTTTTTGGAATATGTAGATTCCGACACTATTTAATCGGACACATTTGACCTCCCCTCCTTTTAAATTCTAAATTTCTAGTATACCCTTTCCCTATAAACATTTTCCATGATAACTAATTTCTATTTGTTTGATGTTTTTAAATATGAAGAATGCGAAACTGGTACTACAGTCAAATCACGGGATTGTGGTTGATATTTTCCCTACTAATGAAGTTTGTTTCTCTATAAGTTTTTTGGGTCGCTGATCACGAATTTTGGGGTCCCGGAGCTGGTCTAAGGGTAGATCACCCTTATATTTTAACAATATTTCTAAAGATTTATTAATAATAATTTAAGCAAGCTATAATAGATTTTTTGTTAGGCTAATCACAAATTTGAGGGTCCCAAGTATGTAAAGTTAATAAAACATCCCTAAATTTGCAAATCAATATTACTTGGAAGCCTAAAATTTGTGATTAGCCAGCCAAAAAACCTATTATAACCTGCTTAAATTTTAACATGGAACATGTTCATTGGATGGGGAATTTGAAAAAGTTCGGCTCGGCAGGGGGGGGGGGGGTGAAACAGTGACGCTTTTAGGGGTCGGGGGGTGAAATGGACTTAGAATATTTTCGATTCAGGGACTTTTGGTGCAGAAGTACCTAGGGAGCATTGGTGCAGAATTTTTAAAGAATTTATTTTAAAAATTAATAAAAAATAAATTAATATTTTTTAAAAAACTATAATAATTTGAAAATTTAATTAATTTTGTTCACTTTGAAAAATCTAAATATAAATATTTATATGTTTTATTTTTATTTATCGCCCAAATATTTTTCAAATTATATATATATATTAGTTGTTTATTTATTGACCTGTACTGGGCATAACTGTTAAATGAATCATATTAATTAAATTGCCCTATCTTGATATGTGTATGTATATATTACATCCCTTTTTTTTATTAAGACATATCAAGTGGCAACATTTTATAATTTTTTAAATTCATTTAAAAATTATTTTTAAAATTACGCGGTTGTTAATAGGTACCTTCTGTACCTATTAACAAAAATCTAATTTTAAAGCATTAATTTAACAGCGATTTAAAAATTTGTGAGCGATTTAAAAAGCGATTTAAATACTTTAAATACTTTAAATCGCGTCGTCAGCCCCTCGTTCAAAATTTTGATAAACCCCTGCTTTTATTATACTTATTTTGACTCACTTAATCCATATTTCTAATTCATAAAGTCGAATGATTAATTGTTTAAACAATATTTAATTGTTAATAAATTGTTTAAACAATTTTTTTTTGAAAATTACGTGTGACACCTTTTTTTATGTATTTTTTGACCCTCTGATCACGATTTTGAAGTTCTTTTTTGAAAAAACCTTACTTATAGTAATTGTTTAAACAATTTTAATTTGTTTATAAGCCAAAATTAGTATGTTGCTATATAAAATTCGACAAAAACATGAATTCCGCAGCTTACAGCTTTCGTGATTTCGAAAAGCGATCAACAACTTTCTATAATTACTTGCTGTATCCAAATTTTTAATTTGCAATTTCGTAGGACTAATTGTTTAAACAATATTAAATTGTTTATAATTTATTTAAACAAAATTTTTTTGAAAATTACGTGTGACACCTTTGTTTATGTATTTTATGACCCTCTGATCACGATTTTCAGGTTCTTTTTTTTCATAAACCTTACTTATATTAATTGTTTAAACAAAAAGAACCAGAAAATCGTGATTAGTGGGTCAAAAAATACATAAACAAAAGTGTCACACGTAATTTTCAAAAAAAAATATGTCTAAACAATTTATTAATAATTAAATATTGTTTAAACAATTAAACCTATGACCTTGGGAATTTAAAATTCAGATTCAGCAAGATAAAATTAAAAAAAAAATATCCATCACTTTTCGAAATCACGAAAACTGTAAGCCACGGAATGTTTTTGTCGAATTTTATATAGCAACATACTAATTTTGGCTTATAAACAAATTAAAATTGTTTAAACAATTACTATAGTATAAGTAAGGTTTTTTCAAAAAAGAACTTGAAAATCGTGATCAGAGGGTCAAAAAATGCATAAAAAAAGGTGTCACACGTAATTTTCAAAAAAAAATTGTTTAAACAATTTATTAACAATTAAATATTGTTTAAACAATTAATCATTCGACTTTATGAATTAGAAATATGGATTAAGTGAGTCAAAATATGTATAATAAAAGCAGGGGTTTATCAAAATTTTGAATTGTTTTAGCTACAGGATATTTAACATTTAGATTGTTGTCAAATTTTGCAATAAATTGTTAATAACAAAAAATTGACCACGAATTTTACAAAACGGACCTCGGATTCGTGTTTAGCGGATCAAAAAACATAAATACCAACCATTTTTTTCCATGGAACTTTTATGGCATTAAATAGCATGGTGGGCGACAGGACTATAGGTTAAAATTGAGAATAAAACTAATGTACTGTTATATTCTATGAAAATTTCTCTAGTTCGTGGAAATTGATGCTTAATTTTAATACTAATAATATATAAGGTTTTGGAAAAACAGGAAATTAAGCCTATAGTGAAAATTAGTATAGAGCAAAAAATGTTATAAGCCGGATAAATTTTTCTCTCTAAGTTAAAAAATTGAAAATTAAGAAAATTAAGTCCTTGATGCACTAAAAAAATAATTAATAAGTTCATATTTATTGCATATGTTATAAATATAAATGCACTTACCTACATTAAAATGTTTATACAAAGTTTATATGAACGGAAAAAGGTAATAAATTTATGTAGGCTTACATGCTTTATGCTCTGTACATTTTTTAATATATGCACATGTGCAGAGGGAAATAGCGAAAGTGCCGCGCTAGTGCATTAAAAAAATGATAAATTAACGAGTCAGCTGAGATCTGAAAAATAAACGAATTTAATTATGGTACCTTTTTATTGTTATTTGGTATTAATGAAATTCGTTAAAATGACCCATTTTCCCATAATTTATTAGCTCATGGAAATTGCGAAATTCTTTTCGTTTTTCGTTTTTTTTTTCTTCAAATGACATTGCTATTCAAAGTAAAAATTCTCCCGTCTATACCTGCAATTAAGATGAATAGGCCCAAAACCACTTCCTTATCTTTCAATTCTTCATCACGCAATGATCTCTTTTGCATACGCAACCCGGAAAAAGAATAAGAAATAATAATAAAAATGAAAGTTTCTTCAATGCATGTCAAGCGTAACATTACGAGGACAAATATTCAAATTGTAAGATGATACATTTTAATGAACAAAAAAACTGTCATTTCAATAGGCTGCGAAGAAAAAGGGTCCAAAAAAGTCTGACTTTAGAAATGAAAGAGGAAGTGCCCTGTTTCAGAATGTCCGATAACCAGTTTCTTTATTTTTTATTTCTTATTCAAGGTCCTAATATTTTTTTCAGTTTAGGTATGATTTTGCAAAAACAATTCTGCCACGTTATTAATTTTTTCACTTCTTTAATAAAATGCAAACTATCAAGAAAGCGTTGCGTGAGTGACCTCGAGAGAGCCAACGAGAAATTCTTCGCGCGAGCATGTCCAAGGACATGTAAAATACCTGGTTAGGGCATGACGTAAGGTCGACAAAGAATACAAAAAAAAAAAAACGAGCAAAAAATAATATAATAAAAAAAAAAAATAAAAAAATGAAGAGAGAATGAAAGGTAAAATAATAAACCTTGTGTGTCTCGAAAGAAAGGAGAGAAGCAGATGAATTTCTTTGAAAGACGAGAGGAAGAAGTTGAATGTCAGCTCAATAAAAATATTTAAGCAGCGAGCAAAAAAAAACAAATATTCGATTACTTTTCTATTTTGGAATTTTTCTAGGTCTGCTCGGCCAAAAGAAAAGAAAAAGAAAATATTAAAGCTATGTCATTGCCAATACATAAAATAAGCAAACTATGCTTCTATTTCTAAATTTCGCCTCTTCCACTTGCTTTTTAGAGAAATGGGAGCAAGGTCCGAAGATATAGAGATGCAACAAATGGCTCCTATCCAATTTTCTATGTATCTAAATTCTAAGTACCAGAGAAAATAGATCGCTGCGTTTTATAATTACAACGCTGAAAAATGCCTTTTCGACAAGTTCATTGCATTTTCATTTTTTTCGACCTGAAAAAGAAAGAAATTTTTATTTATATCCTAAATTCAATTTTAATGGACTGTAAGCCAAATTTTGCAGTTTTTTAAAACAATAGTTACGAAATGTTCCTCCATGTAGAAAGTACTTTGGTGAATGAATTTGAAAGTACTAGCAATGAGAGGTAAAAAGTCTACTATTTTTGCGCCCAATAAAGAACACCGTTTTATAAAATAGTTATTACAGAGGTAAAAATGAGTTTAAATAATTTAATTACAAAATCTGATAATGTTGCACGTGCGCTCTGTGCGGAGGAGAAAGCTGAAAGAAGTTTTGGAAAAAAAATTAAAAGTATTGCAGCATCGAGCGTCAGAGTACAGCGGTCTAGGCAACTTTCTTCTGACATAACCGAAGCATGATTATGCAATTCGAAAGTTCCCGCCTAAACACGTGCGAAAACCATTACATACACAATATTATTTATATGAACTTTGTTTTTTCAGTTTATTTTTACATAAAAAGTAAGATACTTACCAGTTCACGTTTAATTCTAAAATCAAGTGGGGAGAGAATTCTCGAGTTATTTTTATAGTTTAAATTTTCTTTTACAATATTTATAAGAACACTCCCTTTTCGCATTTCAATCGAGGGAATAGAAATATTATTTTATGCATGAATTTTCTCGTAATCTAGTCTATTGCTCTTAAATAAAATATCTTTTTCAAAAATTCTGATACCAAAAATCCCGATTTTTTTCACTCCGAGTATGGGAAAATGTCGCTCTGAAAGTGCAAATTAAATAATTAATTTTTAACAAAACGCTATTGATTCGAAAAAAAAAAATAAAACGAAGGCTCTGACCTATTTGAATTATTAAAAAAAATTGCTAGTCATTATTTAATTAAAAAAATATAATAAATTTATTGTATTTGTTTTTTATTTTATAAAAAAAATTTTTAAATTTTATATATATAAGAAAAATTAAAAACTACAAGATTACACAATATCAATGAAGTATAAAACAATAAAAACTAGATAATAAAATAATATAATAATGTTTAAATACGTTTTTAATTGTAATTAAAAGACGCACTTAAAGAATTCAGATAAGTAAAGATTCTGGTGAAATTGGGATTTTTAGGGCAATACAAAAGTTAAACATGGAACAAAAAAATTTTTAACTCTAAAATTAGATTAAATAAATGAAAAAAATAATATTTATTTACTGGAATGTCGTAAGTTCGTGAGCGCCCATGGGTACAGCTCAAAACAATAGAAATTATATCCCACGCTATTTTTAATGATTGGTTAATCTTTGGATTTCGATAATACAAAATTGATAATGAAATAATTATGAAATTCAAAACTCTAAATAATTCTTCTCGTTTTCTTTTTACAAATCCGTTTATCGAATCCTTTTCTTTTTTTATCATTTTTTTATCTAAATCGTCATAAAAAATATTTTAAATTAACGATTTTATCACATTATCACCTATGTACACTTAGATAGCTCTTAACAAATTATACGCAGTGTAAAAAGGTGGTAAAAAGCATTTTCCTTGGCCTATGTTCTATCAATAAAATACTTACTGGGTTGTCAAGCTTTAGGGGCTTAACAAATTTTAAAATCCAAACGAGTTTTCAGAAATTTTCGCCAAATGTCACGAGCTTAGCTTTATACACGGAAAAATTCTGATTCGCCACAACAAATATTGTTGAAAAATTATGCATTGATAAATGTGTCTCAAATTATTTTGCCAAAAATCCAACAATTTTTTTGACTCACGGCTGGTTAAATAATTATCTTGGTCACAATTTTTTTTCAACCATTTTCTAATTAATACAGGCGCCAGCCATACCAATCACACCCAAAAATTAAATTTCTCTTTCCGAGGATAAAAATAGGTGGTATTTATGTTTTTCGACCCTCTGAACACGAATCCGGGGTCCGTTTTGTGAATTTCGTGGTCAATTTTTTGTTATTAACAAATTATTGGCGAATTTTGCAATAATGATTAGTATAACTGGCGCCTAGACTAAAAAAAAAAAGAAAAAATAAATTAGCTCTTCTGCAAAACCATGATGTTAATTTCATTCTCATAAATTTCGGAAATATAGCTAAATTAGATTACAAACGAGCTGCTAAAAGAGTGAAAATTGTTGGTCAATGCGCTGCTAATATGGTTGATTGTTTAGCTGCTTCTGGTAACGAATTAGATAACATATTAATGATATGCTCACTCTTTGAGTACTCAGGTGATTGGATTGGCTAGTTATCAAATGATTAATAAAAATATGGCCTTACTGTGGGTAAAGAAATTTTTAAATTAGAGGAAAACTGATTTTTAAAAACAAAACTCTTGACATCTCTTTCAGAATTAGATCCTGCTGGTTTTTCCTTTCAATCTGTAGCGATTTTCATTCATCGATTTTGAAATTGCAGCTGTCTTTTTGGTTTTAAAATTTTTACAATTGGATGTAGTGTAACTTTTTGATTTTCATTTTTTTTTTTACATATTCTTAATAAAAACGGGGTGAGTGAAATTTCCCACAACATCTGACTTTCCCATCAGTTTGCCTGGTTTACAAATCGCTTAAAAATCTCTTTTTTTCTTCTAATGGGTCTTAATTTTTTTCATTTCCTTGCGTACTTTTGTCTGTTAAACTATTTAGTTTATTTATAGTATTTGTCTTAAGAGTGTTTAAAATTTTTATAATTATTATTTTTCATTTTCAGGCTTTTTCTAATATTAGAATTCATATTGAATCAAATTTAATTCAAAATAAAAATTGTGCCAACTGGGAATGTTGTCCCCTAAGAAAAATTCTGGCTTAATTTTCGAATTCGGTAAATTTTAATAAATATTATACCCTATTTAAATAATTTGGATAAAAGAAAACAAATTATTCATAAAAATAAAAAAATTGAAATTTTAAAGTACCTTTTACCTCTTTTTCTATTCTAATAATTTATTTACCAAAATATTATGACAATTATTATAAGAAACTTTTATAATAAATAAATTTAAAATTTAAATGTATGATTGTATGCCTGGTTTTACTAGTAATCAATTTATTTTTACTTATAATTTTTATAAATTATAGCATTTTTTGAACTATGACTTTTCATGATGAAGTCCAAATAAAGATAAATAAGCTAAAAATATATAATAACAATTAATTTATCAAAAGGAGAAATTTAGAATAAATGAAAATAATTAAATACCTCACTTTGCAACTTTTATATCTTCTCAATATTTTCTGCTCTCACTAAATTTTATTAAAGCCATCAGCTGCCATTTATAGATGTTTAAAAAAAAAATTTTTTTAATGTTCCAAATTTCTGAATGCTTTCAGAATGTATTCATAAAAATTAACTCATATTTACTTAGGTTAAACTATGCTTTTGAATTCACTTCTTAAAACAAATCTCTTATTTTTTGATTCATCTTTTGCAGTTTCCTGGACATCTTCATTTAATACTTGATCACTTTTTTTATTTTTTATTTTTCTTTTCCTACCATGCTTTTCTCTTTCGTGATTTCGAAAACTTTTTAAACTAGAATAAGATTTAACACATTCTTTACATTTAAATGGCTTCCCATTTAATTCATGAATCCTAATGTGTTTAATTAATTTTTTCTTATTCGAAAAACCTAATTTACAATTATCACATTCGTAAGAATCTTTTTTCAAATACTTTACTTTTTCAACATGTCTTAGACTATGTTTATCTAGATTTTCTTTTTGAACAAATTTTTTTTCACATACCTCACACTTATATGGTTTTTCAGTTGCATGAATTTTCTTATGTCTTTTGTAATAGTAAATGCCTAAAAAACCTTTTCCACATTCTTCGCATTCATAAGGCTTTTCACCTTTATGGCGTTTCATATGATTGCTGTAATTACTGCTGAATGTAAATTGTTTGCTACATATTTCACATTTGAAAGGCTTTTCACCAGTATGCAATCTTAGGTGATGACGTAAATGAAAATTTTTTGAGAACAACTTATTACATACATCACATTTGTAAGGCTTTTCACCTGTATGAATTTTTTCATGTTTGCGAAGATCACCTTTTGCAACAAATGCTTTTTCACATGTTTCACATTTAAAAGGTTTTTCCCCTGTATGAGTTCTCACATGAATTATCAAGTGTGCATTATGCATAAATGGTTTTCGACAATAAGGACATTCAAGACTTTTAACTTTTGTCTCTGTTTTTTCTTCATTTTGCTGTTCATTTGCAAACTGAAAATAAGAAGTCTGAGGTTCTTGGTCATAATTATTTGTTAAAAAATGAACTCCGGCATGAGCAGCTGGATCAAATATGCCTTCAGAATTATTAGACATGTGAAATTCCTCTTGCTAATTCCTGATTATTAATTTCTTCTGCAAAAAAAATTCTCAAAGTTACAATTTAAAAAAAAGGAACAAAAAGAAAAGATTTTATTTATAATTTGTAGTTTATACATACATATTTGGAAAATCAATTTTATACTCATCAAAAATGGTTTTCTTATAAAAATATAGTTAAATTTAAAATACTAGTTGGTAAAAAGTATTAAACCATTGAATACTAAAGTGTGTCTGCAATTTTTTTAAATATTCTATTAATTTGTAATAATAATTCACTTAAATTCATGTTATACCTGCAGCTGTAACATTGTTTTATAATGTAAAAGGCAGCAAAAAAATACAAAAAATTTTCTTTTTGCCAAATAGACTGCAATACTTTATTGTAATTTGTATTTTGTATTATATTGTATTTTATAAATAAAATAAACAATGCAAATGAATACTGCTGATTGTTTTTTAGTTTAATCAACAATAACTATAACAGTACATATGCCAACTGTAGAAAATGTAAATACCTATACCTCCTTATACCTTAGGTATTTACATTTTCTACAGTTGGCATATGTATACTGTTATAGTTGGTTAGCGCGCGATTCTTAAAAATGAATAATAATTCAAATAACCCGTGATTCAGTAATTTTTAATAAATTAATGATTGTTATAAAATAAGGTATATGCTTTAATTAAAAAGTATCATGATACTTTTTTAACCTTATTTATTTATTATTATTATTTTTTTTATTTATGAAATAGTAAAATAATTATAATTATTACCCCTACAAGTTTAATACATCTGAAATACACCTTTTTGGGGTGGTTTTTACTAATTTAAGGCTGAACTGACAATTTTTCAATGGTAGGACCCCAAAAATGTGGTCAGCGACCCAAAAAACCTGTTTATGCTTATTTATTAACTAAATGACCCCAAAATTTGTGATTAGTGACCAACAAACCTATATTAGACCGAATCTGGTGATGGCCAGTAACTATATAATCAACACCGTTATTTTACAAGCATAAGTCTGGTAATTAATAAGAAGTTGGCTAATATCACTGGTTAAAGCACTATTTTATATTCCAAATTCTGTAAGATATCTTTATACAAACAATTTTAAACACTATTTGCTTTTAAGATAATATAATTTTTATTAGATAATAGCATAACACATATTTCTATCTTACACGCTTTATATTTATGGCTCATAAATTGCACTATATGAAATGTATAAAAAATTGATTTTTAGCAAGGATATTAAATTACTAGATTGTTTGAAACATGTAGGAATGCATAATTAGATATTATTTGCTATAACCAAAGGAATATTTTTTGAGAAGAAAGGCTGGCCTTTCAGTTACTTTAAATGTACACCCTATTGAGAAAACTACCATTTTTTGTTTAAAATAATCAAGCATGTTAGTTTTTCAACTATAATAGTAAATAAATACAATTACAATAAAATAGAGAATATTTTTTTTAAAATCAATATAATTTTTATTTATTAATTTTATGAAACTTGTTCGTCTGTCTCAAAAAATAACTGTCTGTAAACTAACTATGTTTTTTTAAGCTATTTTTACAATATTCAATACCTGCTTTCTCAACATCATTATGCGTTTCAAGATGTCTTTTTAATTTACAGTTTGTAAAATTTTCCTTGCAATAATAACATTCAACACTCACATGTTTTGCAAAAGCTCTATATTCAACAAATTTTTGTTTACAATCTTCACATTCATAAGGCATTTTAGACAAGCAGTTTTTTTCATGCATACGAATATCATCGATTGTAAAAACTTTTTCACAGTTATCACATTTATAAGGAATTTTTCCAACTTTAAATCTCATATAAATAATTAGAGTTTCTTTCAGATTAAAAATCTTTTTACAATTTTCGCACTCAAATGGCTTTTCAGTGGCATGTAGATTTTTATGTTTCTTCAAAGCAATGCTTTGACCAAAGGTTTTGTCACACTCATTGCATTTGTAAAGATTTTTATCCATGTGACTTTTTTTATGTTCTTGAAGAATTATGGCTGTGGGATAAGATCTGCTGCAATAATTACATTTATAAGGCTTTTTAGCATTTGATTTAGTATTATGTTTTCTCATGTGATTAAAAAAAGATACATTGGATGAAAATGTCTCATTGCACCTATAACATAAAAAAGGACTTTCTTTAAATTTTTTTACTTTTACACAAGTTTCTTCATCTTCACCCGTCTCTACATTTCCAAAATCATTTTCATTTTGATGAGCAATTTCTTGCATTTGAACTTGATTATTTTCTAAAAATTCTTTTTCACTTGGATTATTTTCATGTTTTCTTTTGTGAATTACCAGATTGCCTGCACGAGCAAACGCTTTTCCACATACTTCACATTTCAAAGATTTTACAGATACATGAGATGTAGTATGTTTAAAAAGATCTTCATATGTTTTAAATTTTCTACTGCACATGTTACATTGGTAAGACCTTTCATCGGTATGAGAACGTAAATGAAGCACTAGGGAAAGTTTTCTTGTAAATTTTTTCAAACAATAAGAACATTCAAAATTTTTTTCTACAGATAAATCTTTTTCCTCATTTTGATGTTGTTTAACAATAATAGAAACCTTTTCTTGGTTAAACTTATCAATAGTCTTAGCCAACATTTTTTTTTACCAATTATATAAGATAAATTTCTGTGAATGAATTAAAAATGATTTGGTGCATATTGTTGAGTGTTCTTTAAGGAGAAAAAAGCTTTTAAGATAAATTGTCAATTGCTTCTTCTTCTGTCAAATTCAAAGGGCTTTCATACTGCTAAGTGTTGTCTGAAAATAAAAACAATTATAATATAGATATCTAAATAAAATTCCCACTCATGAAGATTATTTAAAAACAACGACGAAATAAAAATTTTGAATTATACTGACTTTACTTCTAAAAAAAATAAATTTGTTCTTATTTAGTTCTTGGAAAATACTTGCAGAGTATAGAAAAGTTTTTTACATGACGTATACTTGTATTCAACTTTCTATTTTTTATCATTTTGTTGAAATATTAATAAATTTTTATACTTATATTTTTATGCAACAGTAGAGTTAAAACCAAAATTAAAACCAGTATTAAAACTAACGATAGTAATCTGAAGTTTGTAATTTGTTTACAAATAATCTTAATTTTTTATTTGTATCTTAATATTTCTTCCTTATCGATCGTTGGTTGCAAGTGCAGTGCAGAATGAATATGGCGCGAAAAAAGTTTTGAATTAAAAAAAAAGATGTTATTAAAATGCGATTTATCCTAAATTACTAAATTAATTACCAAAACATTTACAAATACTATTGATATCTTTAACTCGATAAGATAAGCGAGAAGATGTCTCGATGATTATTGGAGAAAAAGGTTAAATTAAAAAAAAAAAAGAATAATTCAAACATCCATTGAGAACTTAGAATTGTTTTTTTTTTATTAATTTAATAGTTGACAAATCGCGTACATGATGAATACGAAGCTTCTATCGGATCAGCTTTTATCATCCTTTGTTTATTTAAATTAAATTTTTTTTTTTGTATTTTATTTTTATCATTTTTTTTCTGTTTTTCTTTTTTTTGCTTTTATTTATCAACATACCTTCTATGACTGTGTGAACAAGTACGTTATTATTGTTATTATTATTATTAATATTATTATTATTATTAATGTAACTTTTGTTTAAAGCAGCATTATAAGTAATACTTATTATACCATACAATCGACAATGCGCTAATATGTATTACAAGTTTTAGCTGTATTAGCTGTCCAACATTCAGTCATCACCACTCTTGTACAATAAATTTTCACTCTCATTCTCTTAAATTTATTTACTTTAATTTTTTATTACAAACACAAAACAAACGCATTCGCACGATCTACAAAAAGGTAAAACGATTTATTTATCTTTTATCTTTTATCTTTTATATAACAATTATAGTAATATATTCTTCATTTATTTATTTATAATAAAAGTTATACATACGAGCTATGAGAATATGACAGAACATGAGATAACAACAAAAAACGGAACAACCTATCTGCAGCATTACAACATGTCCAATTTTGAAAGTGCGACAAAAAAAAGACATTGAAAATATCATAAATTTATGTAAAACGTAATAATAACATTTTTTTATTTTTTTTTTTTTTTTATTTAACGTGCGCAGTGAGACATTAAAATTATCCTTACTTTTTAATTATTTATTTATTTTTTTTTTTTATTTTTTCTTTATTTTTTTTTTAGCGAACCTTATTTTCATCTATTAAGTATTTACGAAAGACAATAAAATGCAATTCTACTAAGTAAGTACCTTAAGACTGAAAAATATAAAAAACCAGATCAGAAATCTGAATCAGAGCCGTCAAAATGATTCTATCCAATTTTGTTGGTTCACCTTGTAACAAAAAAAAAAAAAAAAAAAAACGTAGCTTTGGGCAATAAAATTAGAATTATATTATATTTTTTGATCCCCTTTAATCCACTTGGAGTTCAAAGTGAACCGATCCGCGCCTCTCGTATCTGTCGTGAAAAATGTTGTGAGCCCAAGCCTTGCATTCGATGTTAATAAGGACGTGACCTAAAATAATTGTTCAAAATTTAATTTTGCTAACTTTTTCCTTATTATTTGAAAAAAGAAACAATTTTTTGAATATCTTACGCTTTGGCTTTTCAAAGAAGACAGCAACTAATGGACTGAGGTAGCCTGGTGTATTATCGAACGGGAAATAGTAACCTGGGAAACCACGTCGTGGAATATATTGAATAGGGCCCATGTTTTCGACGTCGCTTGGATTTTCTCCTTCGCACGATACCCAAACGGTATTCAGAGCCTGGGGATTTCTCGCTTTCTCGTTCTTTATGTGGTTTCTCAGATCCTGAGGGAATGTTTCATTTTTGGGCAAATTTTCGGTGTCGTTGTAGTATGCCGGTACCCAATTGTAAATCTGAAATTAATTGACACAAAGTTACTATAAATTCTTTGAATTTGCTTCATTTTTTAGTCCTTCTATATTGATGATATATTATTATCTTACCTTGTTAAGTTTTAAAAAGATGCAGGGTGCTGATTTTTGGTAATTGTAAAAGTTGGCAGCTGTGCATGGATGCCAATTCTTAATGTCAACATCACAGACTTTTCCCTTTTCCGCTGCTCTGCCGTAGTCACAAAGCATACGATTCTCATTGTGAATCGCACCGGGTCCTGATTTGTTGTAAGCTTGTAAAAAGGTATCCAACTGTTCTGCCCATATTCGGAAATTGCCTTCGTCTGAGGCTTTGTACCAGATTAATGTACTTTCGACGTTACTATCTGGTGGCATTGGTCTAAAACCCAATCCAGGATTCGTACCGATCAACGAACTGTCGAGTTTGTACTTTGGCGCATTGAGCTCTAACGTTTGATAAAATATCGCAAAGTATCCGGTGAAAAATGCTGATAATACTGCATAAAATATTGTGTAGAATAATAAAATCTTGGCTGCAAAAGAAAAAAAGTTGAAAAAAATAAGTACAATTATCAGCTTTTGGCTAATTGGCCTAAATTACATCTTTAGTAACGATTGTGTAAGTCCTGAGCAAGACCTTGACGCGTGTGCCGTTTAAGGATACGTTTAATGCACATCTTTGAAATTACAAATTATAGAGAAAATTTTTTAAGGCTATTTAAATTTAACTTGATCGCGAGTGTATACAAAATTAGAATCGAAAAAGTAGTGGTGCATAACGCGTAACTTGAAAAAATTTCAATACTACAGATAAAATTTTTAGTAGTAGTTCAAAAAAATCATTCTTGAACTCTCGAGACTTTTTATATAGAAAAAAATTTTAAATCGGTATATTTTTATATTTTTGAGCATAATATATTTATTTACGTAACGAGCTCTCTCTCTCTCTCTCTCTCTCTCTCTCTCTCTCTCTCTTTCTCTCTACATTTACGATAGCTATGTGAATGAGATGCTGATCCAGTAACCTCGTATTAGTTATTTCTATGGTATTTATTTATAATTATTTCTCCGCGTCATGTTTTTACTAATTACATCGACAGCAAAAAAACTTGTAGATCCTTGGCTTTGATTAAAAAATTTTATCAATAAAAAGTTTATTACACACGCGAACTCTACTATTGGGATGATATTGATTAGATTCAGTAAGAAGTCTCTAAAAAAGTTGCCTTGGCTGCCAGTCAATTCCTTATATTCTCAATTTTTTTATGCTTATGGCCTTAGAAGCCAATTATATATTTCATTTTTTTTAAATTCATTTTTATTAATCGTCATTGATTTTTAGTATTTTTTAGTCTATAATATAATATGCGAGAGATAAAGAACGCTTCCGTTCTCTTGATAATTTTTATTTTTTTAATTTATACAGAAATGAAATTTATTTCCTTGGTTTTTCCCAAGGAAACCATAGACAACACCCGCAACATCGCTCAGTTAATGGTCTTAGTGAAAAAAGTACTTCGACCCTCTTTGTGTTGCATAAAATAGCAGCAGCAGTAGGGTAGGTTATTGATCTCCCTCTTGCCCTACCCCTCCCCATCCCCATCCCCATCCCCATCCCCCGCATAACATCCGCAGTCAAAGCATAATCCTAATTTTTTTCATTTTAAAAATTAACAAAACTTTCCTGCCTGGAATTTTGACTTTTCCCTGACCTAAGATGCCCCACCCCCTCCCCCATCGAAATATTTAGGAAAATTGCAAGCTAATCGAGTTATAAGCATTGTAAGCACAGCAGAGAGCTCGGCAAATCGATTTTTACTGCGTAAAATGGGGGAGCACAAAACATTTTAAAAAGCTTGCTCAATGAGAAATTTTATTACACCTGTGATTTTAAATTCTAAATTTCCGTGTCCTTTGAATGAAATTTATTTTTGCTTTTTATTTTTGAATTCGATCGTGTCCTGTAAGGAAAATGCACTTTTCGAAAACATTATAAGGGCATGCGCATTTAAAAAAGTTTTTTTTTATCTATTAAGAAAGAAAGAATAAGAGTAATTTTTCAACAGAATATCATTTTTGATTAATCGATACAAAAATAAACGCAATGTCTATTTAAAATCAAAAATATTTATTATTGGCAATTCGATTAATTTTGTCAGGCGTACAAAATTTATTTAATTTTATAAAAAATTATATAAGTTTAATAACGTCTTCAAAAAATTAATTTTCTTCTTAATTTTATTGGAAAAAGAAAAAATTTTTATTCTTAAAATAGAGCCAAGCAATTTTGCTTGAAAGAAAAAGTATTAAAAATCCGATAAAGCATTTAATTATTTTTAAAAAATCTACCCTTGCAATATGTATGCACGGTACGCCCTGTTATGTAACTCCGGTGACGCTCGCGGGTGGAAAGCTTTTTCGATAACATTAATGTCCTTCAAAATTTTCCTCTTTTTCGTCTCGTTAAAAAACATTTTATTTTGTATTTTCAAAAGCGATGCCCACGTGCAAAGGATGACCTAATTTTGGAGAACGTCCCTTTAAAAAAATCGAGCAGTCGCCATGTTCCACCGCGTTAAGGGATAATCAATATTATTAAAAAAATTTGAAAACCTTGAATTTTTTAACAAATTCTGGAAAGTCTAGCTGTAGTTTTTCAAAATAATAATAAATATTCACCCTTGTTCGAATGGCCAACTGCAGAGTTCTCATCGACTCGAAGGGGCTGATCGATCGTCGTCTCGAGAGTAACCGTTTTAAATAAAGAAAATGACGAGGAAAAGATTTGTGTGCATGGTACTTACCCCAACTGGTACCGGTGCGTCCTAATATTTCACCGGTTTCGGAATTATAAAGAAAAGTGCTAAAACTTTCCCATTTGCCCAGCTTTGGCGGTCGTGAATAATACTCTTCCTTTTTCGATTCCATTTTCCCTGACAATTTATCTTCTTTTTAAAAACAACAACAAGAAAAATATATTTAAATGATATTTAAGTTAATAAATATCAAGAGTGTCTTCTTTTTTTTATTATTAGCCAGATCTAATTAAAACTTCACCGTTTTCGAAAAAGCCTAGTATAAGACTGAAAGAATCACCTCTGACCGCCGAGGGATGAATATTGAACGGGTCCGTCACCCGGCGCCCCAGAACTCTCCTCGTTCTGTGCAAGCGCGCGAATAACCAAGATTTTCAGTGGCATGCGCATATTTCAAGCGCCGGCGCTGAAAATAGACTGTTGGTAGGCAAGTACGTAAAACACTTTTTGACGTATGTATATTTATACACGTTTGTTAAGACCCCTTCGTCGCTTTGCGAATGGACTTCATGTAGGAAAAAGAATCTGAATAATGCACCAATTATTTCGATGCATTATTTATTCAGAGTTCCTTCGTGCATTACTTTTAATGACCAATGTAAAAATAAGACTTACCTCTATAATTATATACCTTTAAAAATAAAAGTAGAAAAGTATGACATTGGTCAGACAAAAATGATATGCTGATGATGTATCTCGCGTAACTATAATTTTTATCCAAGTAAATAAAATTGTCAAAACGAAAATTCAGAGTGACCGTATCTTCGTAAATTATGAATTATATAAAAAAAATGATATGATTTTAACTGGCAACATTTTGCATGAGAAGAAATTAAAATTAAGGAGGCTCTTTAGTGTACTCGCTAGTCATTAGAGAAGCTATTAAAAAATTTTATTATTTTTTAATTTTATTAATTATTTAAGGTTGCGCACGGTATTAGGTCCGTATATTTTAGGGTGACATAAGAGGGGGGCATAACTAATTGATTAAATTTTATTATTTATTTTGTATATGTGTGAATATTTAGAAGTTATTATTAATAATAATGAATTTTCTTATATAATGAGTGCGGTGTAAACAAAATTTTTAAAATACAAAACATTTTATTGAATGGGGCCTGCGACTAAAAATTAAGTGTTTATAACTTGATCGGCAACTATTGTATTCTTTCTTGGAAAAGTTTCTATTTTTGTTAAATAACACGTGAGTACAATTTTATCTAAAATAATTCGTTATTGAATTAGTACGAAGTAAAACAATATCAGCTCCCATAAGAACACGGTGTTAACCTTAAAAATGTTCAATTACTTATTTCTTTCTTAATTGATCGGGAACCTGAGTATTTTTTGGGATCAATGGATTCGTTTTTTAATTATCTTCATCTCCAGTAAATTTTACTTCATATTATTCGTTTTTCATAAACTCCGTGAGCCACCTTAATGTTAATAAAATAACAAATATTCTCTTCATTTACGAATTACCGATGCCAAAAAGTTTACGTTGTATAAAAACAACTCAAGGCGCGCTCAGTGTAAAATTTAATTTATCTTTCAGAGTAGTGTAGATATTAGAATTTATATTTACCATATTATAAAGCATTATATTTATTATTATATTATATTTATTATTTATCAAATAAATATAAGATTTATCGTTTATAAGTTATTATAAGATTTTTTATTTTTAAAGTAAAAGTAAATAAATAATATTGATAAATATACATTTACAAATAACCGCGTGCGCCTGTATAGCATACTATCATGGCTGCTTTCTCTCTAAAATCTTGTTTACTAATTTTTTGACAATTTGGAAGTTAATAGTTACTCAAAATAACACATGGTTAATAATATTTACATATCTAGGACAAAAAGGCCTATTTTCTACCCTAGGGAGATGGCTTTCTTGCCCATTATATGTAAAACTGCACTGAAAAAAGTGACTTTCTTAAAAAATTTAATTTATTCGAAAAATTAGTGAATTTTCAAAAAAATTTGTAAATATTCGATAAAAATCGTAAATTTACTACATTTAGTACATTATCGAAAAATTCGAGAATTTTCGATTTTTTTTTGTGATTTTACGAAAAAAGTTATAAATTTATAACTATTTTTCGGAAATTTACAACTATTTTTTGTAAATTTTCAAAAAAAAATGGTAAATTATCAATTTTTCTTGCGAATTCACAAAAAAAATTGAGAATACTCGAATTTTTTGTTAATACACTAAATTTAGTAATATTTACAAATTTTTTTGAAAATTTACTAATTTTTCGACAATTTTCTAATTTTTTTGTTAATACAAGAAAGTTACTTTTTACAGTGTATGTTTTAGAACACGGGAAAAAATATGGGGTTCGACTTTTGCATGCTGTCTGCACTCGCTCGAGCATACAACTGCATGCAAAGCCAAAACCAATATTTTATCCCTTGTTTAATAAATAGCTATTTCAATATTAAGAAATCATTTCCTTGGGAGTTAAATATTATTTACTAAAACTACTCAGGTTTTATAATTTTTTGTTTGTAACTTTTTTCGCTAATATTTCAAAATTTTGCACGGCTATCGAACACTGCGCTCTATACCATTGGAAACGGAGGATTTCACTTTATTCAGCGAATATAAGGAATAATCTTAGTATCATTCACTTGTAAAACTATATGATGTAGCAGTTAAGCAAGTTAAATAAACTGAACTAAACTAAACTATCACTATTTATAATTTTTCACTAAAGAGCCTCCTTAAATAAACTAATTTTCTATTATACTTTTTCTGATACTTTTTGAAAAGTTACTGCAGCAGAATAAAGGCCACATCTTTAAAAAAAATAATCATCATTATTTAAATAAGTGAATTATAATAACCCACTGATCTTAATAGCCAATAAATTAGGATTGCTGAAGGATAGTTATTATTTAATTTGGATCCAGAAATAAAACTAAAGATATTATTTTTCAAAATTTCTTACCTGAATGACCTTGTCGTTTTAATCAGTGGAAAAAAGTTCTCTTTTCTAGAAGTTTCAAGATATTAAAAAGAAAATATATTTTGGCTGGTAACAGTTTTTATTAAATATTTAATTACAGGTGATTAAAATATTTATAATATATTCAAATAACAGAATTTACAAATATATTTCGTACACAGTGTGTATATACACATCACATTTGTAAAGTTTTTACAAATTTAAATATTTACATTATCCAGTGGCACACAAAACTCACACAAAATTTAATATATTTCTCATTGTCTTAATCTCAATTGAAAAAGCTTAGATCAAAGCACGCACTCACGCGATTGAGTAAAAATACAAGACGCAAGGATTCAAGGGATAATAAGTACAAGAGGGAAAATAATTAAGGAGAAAATTTTACAATTTTTACATTAACATCAGTTGCATAAATGCTGAATTCATTTTATTTAAGTAATCAACATTCGAAATAAATAGGAGAAATAATGTACAATTTGCAGTTGATTAGATTTAACTTTCACACAACTTACGCTACAAATATAAAAATTTTTTTAATATAAAATTTTATTGCTCAAAAAATAAACCTACTATCTCTTTAAGTCACTGAGCCAATATAAACTTAACTAGTACAAATGGTCCATAATTTATTATTCATCATTTATCTGAACCACATCTAACTTTTTTTTACGACAATGAGAAATTTTATGGCAGGAATTACTCGAGTCGTCAAATTTTAATAATAAATTACAATCTTAATTTTATTTGACTAGCTGTCATGGACAGATGGAATTTCATAATTTCATCCATCGTTCATTAATTAAAATAACTAATTTTTATGTACATCATATAAAAGACTTCAAAATTAATCGATCCATTTCCAAGTTAAATAAAATTACACTAACATAATTTCAATACAATCCAGGGAGCACACAAAAAATAATGGCTATTATGCAAATATTATTAATAATTAACCTTATATATATAACTCAACTTGTAAAAATTTCAGAAATGGCGACTTGAAGCATTTAAAACAATTGCAACACAAGTTTTTATAAAAACGGTATCAAATTTTAGCAGCGGATCACTTGTCACTATTCTGGCATTCTCCAGATTGTTTCGTCACGGAATAATCTAAGCGAAACTGGGCTGAAAGCGTAAGCGAGAATATTAAAATTAAAAATTAATATCATTTTTATAATTAAATTTTTTAAACTTAACACCAAAATGGAGAGTTTTGGAATTTCGCAAAAAAAAATAAACATTTTCCAATCCTCATTAGCTTTGATTTACACCTAATGAAATTTATATGAACATGCGAATGACTCCGTCCATCTTATTTTGAGCTGACGACAATTAAGAAACCGCCCATTTCAGAAAAACACATTATCAAGGAATTATTTTGTTATAAGGGCCTAAGGACGCCAACTTAACATTGACTTTTTTTACACAAAATAAATTTAACACTTAATATAAATAAAACTCATTTTTTAAGAATTTTTTTTATTTTTTAAACTACTAGGAGGCACCGCTACCTGCGTGCTAAAGTCCACTAAACCCCCTAAAATTCAATTTTAAATGAAAAATACTTTACACGAATATTTAATTAATAATACAAATAATCTATTTTAATATTTATTCACAATCTACGTTAATTGTCTTTGAGTATATAATACTCCAGTCAAAATACGGTGGGGAGGGTGTATTTTCACTGAAGAACATGAGGTTTGCTCTACTATAGGTTTTTTGGGTCGCTGAACACGAAAATCGGGGTCATTTCGTAAAGAAATGGAGGCTTCACCCTTAAATTTGCAAAAACTGTCCCCAAAAAAGGGTTTTTTTACATGAGCGCTCAGATTTACACCATGCGGGTTTTTCGGATCGCTGATCAAGAATTTCGACTTCTTTTTCATAAATAATCAATATTTCACATCTAAAATATCTCAAACTACCCCTAAAAGGGGTGTTTTTGTTATTTTAGCACTTTCAGCGTCCAGGATATGCACATATAAGTTTTTTGGGTCGCTATTCAAAAATTTCAACTCCTTTTTTGTGGTGAAATATCAATTATTTATGAAAAAGAAGTCGAAATTCTTGATTAGTGTCCCTAAAAACCTATATGGGCATATCCTGGATGCTAAAAGTACGAAAATACCAAAAACACTCCACTTTCGGGGGTAGTTTTAGCCAATTTAGGGGTCAAATTTTAATTATTTATAAAAAAGAAGTCGAAATTCTTGATCAGCAACCCAAAAAAACCCGTATGGTGCAAATATGAGCGCTCAAAGGGTGAATATGTAAAAAAAACCCCTTTTTGGGGGCAGTTTGTGCAAATTTAAGGGTGAAGCCCCCATTTCTTAACGAAATGACCCCGATTTTCGTGTTCAGTGACCTAAAAAACCTATAGCAGGGTAAATCTCATGTTCACCAGTGAAAATACAACCAAACCCGTGTTTTGACTGGAGTATAAGCTAAATATTCGAATGTTAAAAAATGGCTATAATTAGCGAATAATAAAAAATTATTGCTATAAAATGAAAATAAAAAAGAAATTTATATATTTAATTTACTTTGACGCAATGGTTACAAATAATTAAAAACAATCATGAGAAAATAAATAAAATATTCTAAATCGTTTTACGTGATCAAAAACCTATAAGAACCATTGACATGGATCCATTTTCTTCTTTTTAAAATTTTAGAATAATTGGCTATTTATTTTAGCTCGTATATGTTACGCCCGAAACGAGGTAACGTTGATGACTGTCCCACCGACTGGGACAGTTATCAGCCAAATAAAATATAAATAAAATTTGTTAAGTCAAACAAATTTTTTATCTTATAATTAATCAGTACACTGAGAAAAAATGTAGAGGAAAATGTACATTTGCAACTGGAAGATTTTACTATTAATTTTAGTAAAGTTATCCGAAGAATTGAAAATAGTACATTTTACTATAATTAAGGGTAATTTTTCTTGAGTAAGATTTTCTACAAAATATTATTATACTCTCACTCTCTCACATGTGTATAACTTTTATTTTTTTTTTTTAATTTTTTTTTTTTTTTATTTTTTTTTATAATTTTTTTTAATTATTTTTTTTAAATTTTTTTAATTTTTTTTTATAATTTATATTTTATAATTTATACAATTTTCATTCCTTATATAGTATCTGAAATCAAATTTTGTCACTTGCGAGAAAAAATATGTAAAATAAATTCTACTAAAATTAAGGGTAATTTTTTTTTCCTTTACGGGTAGTTTATAAAATACATGTTGGTAAAAAATAACATAAAACGCCATTTCGACAACTTCAAATTATTTTACTAATCAAAAGGGTAATTTTTACCAATACAATTTTGTGAGTGTATCATTCAAAAATGTATTTCAAATTAAACATAATTTTTTTTTCTTTGGAAATTTTCTTATTTTTAATTTATTAATTTATTTAATTCAATATCCCGTTCCCCGGAACCGGTCGGTTTACTATATTCTAAGTCCCTAAACTTAAGGACTTATGACCCCAATTGGAAAAAAAGCAAATATCCACATTACCGACGCTATTTTTTTTTTATAATTTGCAGTTTAAAATAAAAATCCTATTTTATAAAATTTAGCCCTGTGTTTCTAAGCCCAGAAGGTGCGTTGGAATAAACGGAGGGTATCTTGGGTGTTTTTTCAACATATTAAAGTCATCCATAACAATAGATTGTAATTTGGCGACCCAAAGGTTCTGGTCTCCCCTCGTAAGTCCCTAAACTTAAATTAATCTAAGTCCCCAAGTAAAAATTATTACCAGTCCCTAAACTTAAATTAATTTAAGTCCCTAAACTTAAAATATTCTAAGTCCCTAAATAGAATTTATTTTTAGTCTCTAAAAAGAAATTATTTTAAGTCCCTCAACTTAAATTATTCTAAGTCCCCAAGTAAAAATTATTATAAGTCCCTAAATAGAAATTATTTTAAGTCCCTCAACTTAAATTATTCTAAGTCTCTAAACTTAAATTAATTTCAGTTCACGCGCAATGACAGAGCAAACGATTTTTTGATACAAAATTTTGTTTGATTTATTAAACTCTGTTTTAGGAAAATTTTCCGTGACAGGGCAAAGTTGTCCCATCTTCAGAATTTTCTGACGATTATTTTTAAACTTTTATAAAGCCTTTTTTATTTAAGAAGGATAATTTCAATAATTATAAACAATAGATGATCTTAATAAGATTTTCATCTTTTCGAGATAATTTAAAAATTTGGAGGGAAATAAAAAAATGCATAATGATTAAAAAAATTGAAGGTTATGAAATTGGATAAGCTACATATAAGTCCGGAATTTTTAGTGTGTTGATAAAACTGTTAGAAATTAAGTAATGATGTCTAATAATGATTCTTTTCATTCTACTTTAAATAACGAAGATCCAATCCATTATTCAAATTTTCAAGCAGCCACGGAATCTGATTACAAGGTCAATAATAAAGACTTTGATTCTTTTTCTTTGATAACTAAAAAATTAATTACGTATGAAAAAATTTCAAAATTCGAAATAAAGTTGGAACTGATGAAAACGCCTAGATCTAGGATATATAAAACTCTACATCACCTCTTTTATTTCGCTAAACTAATTGGACATTGTCAATGGCTTACACTCCGTCTGGGTGGAATAGAGCAAACAGAAATATTAGTATACATAGCGATTAAAACAAATAAAAAGTTTTGTGCAAATGAATTAATGGATAAGTTTTTTTATGAGGTAATTGAACAATCCTATTTGAATATTAAGAAGGACTCAACATCAAGAACTTACAATCCTACAAGATCACAAGACAGCATTCACCTGGAAAACATTTATATCTATTCAAAAGATTGGAAGGTTTTTGCTACCAAGGTTGATGAATTGGTACTTGAATTTGAAAATGAATCGATTTATCAAATATATTTCGGGTCAAATGTTGATGGCATAAAAATGAATCCAGATTTATTTACAAAATTCATTGATAAGTTAGAAATTAATATGCATTGTCTGGCTATAATCCTAATTCAAGCGCATGTAGCCGAAGAATTGGAACCTACAGGGGATGCAGTTATAACATCATACCTTAAATCAGTGGAGGAATGTTTCCGAACTTCAAAAGATTGGAAATTGAGGTTTAAGGGCTATCCTAATATGTTGTGTGCGCACCACGGTTCTTTTACGTGAGTACCAAATAAATATTTCCATTTAATTATTTTTCATCAAATAATCTATCAATTTTTCTTAATTTAAAATTTTATGTTGAAGAATTAATTGGGGACAGACATACCGAACTGACTTCAAAAAAGCAACCGTGACTTTCTCGCAGTTATATTTTTGTATAGCTAGATTGCTAAAAAGCAATCTAGCCACAGATTTGCCAACGTCCTTCCTCTTTCATTGGTTTAGAAAGTCAAGCAACCAAGTCGTCAATAAACTTTGGGAGGACAGTGACAAAAATTATGATAGAACCTTAACTCTTCTGGATAAATTAACAGGAAAAATGACCACTAGGATAGAAGAAATTCTAACCTGTAGAACTTTTGATGAAATATTGGAAAGCATGGATTACTTTAAAAACAACGGCACTTATACCCTAGGTCATCTCCTGGAAAGAAAAGCACTAGTTTTGTTGAGTGATTGGCAAGGATACGTTTTCAAAAACATGCAGCACAGTCGAAGAATCATCGAATTTTTAAGAAGAGTTCATAAAGGGAACAATTTGCATATGCCCTCATTTTTTGATGCTAAAACGGATAGAAACAAGATTAAGAGTGTTCGTTTTAGGTAGTTTAACAACTCTCTGAAAGTGATATTCTTTTTTAACAATTGTTTATTTAACAGGTAAACCAACGACGAAACATCAGATCAATATTGATGATTTTCGAGAAATGATGCTTCAAGATAACGTAAATTGTCCCGATTGTGAGGATACGGAGACCATTATTTCAGCCTACTCTTACACAGAAAGTGGTTCGGAAGAGAAGGATGAAAGTTCTGATAATTCAAGCATCGTCATTCCTGAAAAATCTGGAATAAGGATACACAGATACTATCCATCAAATGTCCATAGTTTAATGGAATTAATTGGTTGGTATATGATGTATGCTACAAAATCGACAATACCAGAGGAACCAGAAAAATTAGCAGCCTTGTTGTTAGCAGGGGTATCTGTTTCTGGGTAGAAACTGCTGTTAGACTGTTTGCTGGAGAAATAAAATATAAAGAAGCTTTTCGTATAAAAGTGTTGGAAGATAAATTTAAAAATAAGCCTGAACATAATTTCTATATCACAGGAAATATTTTAAGGCAAGATATATTGTCAAATTTAAGAGCTCCAACAACTCTAGCTGGAGAATTAATCCACTGTGCACTAGGGATCGATGATTGGCCAGAATACAGGTTTGATGACCTAAACTTCGTAATGAGTGATTGGGATACTTTCCCAATGTGTTTACTTAGCCATTGTTGGCAATCTCAAACATGGCAGTATCTGATAAAATCTTTAAACAAAGTAAAACATACTGAATTGTGCACTAGAAGCTTATGTAAAGCACTGTGCGTCAATGAAACGGTAAGGTGTTTGAATTAAAAAATGTTATTATGTTACTCTCTTTTTTGAAATTTTCAGAATCTACGAAAAAATCCTAGAATATCTCCAACCAACAGAACACAAGCAAATTCACTAGGAGAACGGTCATCATCTGATGAACTTACTACGAAGCGTTAAAAGTTACAAGAACTTTAGTTCACGAAGGTGTGTATATCGATATCAAATTGATTCCTCAGATTTAATCACTTTATTTTAATTTACAAACAGGAACATTAGATATAAATGAAGGACCTTTTGAAAAAATTTTACATAAATTTCCAGAAGGTAAAAATCACCGAAATAGATTAAAAAAGGCGGTTATTCGCTTCTTGGAGATATTTCCAATTATCAAAAATCTCGAGGCTATTTTGATTTTGAATACAGATTATGAAAGAATGGACAAATTGAGATCATTTGGCGTAGCGTTAAAGAAAAAAAAGAAACAACGAAATGAGTAGCAACCCTTTAAAGATGAAATTAAAATCTATAAGATACATTTAGAAAATAATTTTTCATCTTCTTCATTTTTGCATTAATTAAACTTTAAAAAGAAATAAGGTTTAGAATCATTTACAAATATAAACAAAAGAATTATCAAAAAACTTAAGTTATGAGTTATAATCAGTTATGGTAAATAATTTATTTGAAATTTCGAAATTAAAATGATTTACAATTAAAAGAAGGGAATTGGGTTATTTACTTTAAATCAAGGCACTAAATTATTATCGATTAAAAAATGATGTGGATCTCTCGAATTTATGAAATATTTTCCAGAAAAATGGCCTCAGAATGTTCGGGTGAAAAAAAATTTGTTTACAGAGATTGAAGTACCCTTCAATCTTATTTTTTCAATGGATTTTTTTTTATCCCAACATTCTGAGACCATTTTTCTGGATAATATTTCAAAAATTCGAGTGGTCCACATCTTTTCTCATTATAATGTTTATCCTTTTGCATAAAGGATAAACTAAAATTTACGATTTTTTTCGAATATTTACAAATTTTTTCGAAAATTTACTAATTTTTCGAAAAAGTTCTAATTTTTTTTGTTAATATAAGAAAGTTACTTTTTAAAGTGTATAATATAATACAAATTCGAACACTCATTCAAAACCGCTTTCATGGACTTTAAGGACTTTAATGAAAACGCTTCACTAAAGTTAACCAGTTAAAGTTAACTTAATCGGTAGGAGGTTCATTATCGGTAACATATATATATATATATATATATATAGTATATATATATATATATATATATATATATATATATATATAGAGTATATATATATATATAGTATATATTATATTGCATCTCGCTGCAAAAGTGATAATGAAACTGTGGGCTGATTACAGTAGTTATAATTAAATCACTTTCAATTATTTTATTAATTCATAACATTATTTAAAAATAAAACTGTATATTAATATTCTTTTAAAAACAAAATTCAATTTTGCTCTGATATCTCATTTTTTATAAATAAATATATTATATTTAAAAAATTCCCAAAATCATGTAACTAGCAAGGGTCAACTGTTTGGAAGCCGATTTGCTCTTTACTTTCAGGACAGAAAAAATTAACACCATACCCTCAATTTACCTGAATGGGCCTCCTGAGCTTAGAAATTAGACCCTCTATTAGAGTTCTGTACTAGAAGATTTTAATCTTTATTTTAAACGCGTTGCTACCAGAGATTGCTACTACTTGCTGCTACTACTTTTTAAGTCAACCAAATACCTTTCGGTTGGTCTTATTTTTTTTTTGTGCAAGTTTTGCTTTTTAATTATCTACCGCTTGATGCTTTTTTCTCTCGCAAGTGATCCACCTAGTATATAAGGACCGAGGATTTTATACACAATAAGAATAATGATTTGCGAGCTCTCGGTATTTCTGGATATATGCGATTAGATTAAATTAGGTTACGATTCGTTCAGAGATGTAGTAGTAGTCTCCGGTTCAATAAAGGATAACGATGTCGATCGAGCAAAAAAAAAATTTAACGGAAATTTCAAAGGTAAAAAATAAATAGTATATATTTACGGCTCAAGTCCAGAAAAATAAAGAATGTCCCAAATCGCACGTAATTAACCTTCCGAGGCGAAGCCGAGGATGGTAAACAGCGATTTGGGGCATTCTTTATTTATGGATAAGGGCTGTATAACATTTTTCTGAGACTGTGGCGAGAAAACGTGCCTTTGTTGGACGCGTAGCGTCCGGTAAATACGTGCTTTCAGGCCGCAGACTAGAAAAATAAATTAAAATCTTTAGTAAGAACTCAAAATAAGTTAAGTAAAATAATCTCCTGTATCTGATAAAAAATACATAATTAAATATCTGGGAAACTCATAAAACTAAAAAATCAATATTTTGAAAAAATAACATAAAAATTGCCATGATTATATAATGTCATCAGGAGAATCGGGCACGTAGCCAGGGGGGAGGGAGCTAGGAATTCGACATTTTCCGAGACATTTTTTTTTTGCAACGTATTTTTTTCAATAGTAGTAACATACCGTTTGGAAAGGGAAATTTAACTTAAAATTTAATTTTTTTCAACTTTCACAACCTGTTCTGAAAGTAAGAAGCAAATCGGCTTTCTAAACAGTTTACACTCCTCTAGGTATATGACGCATTATTTTTTTTTTACTACTTAATTCGGACAAAAAACTGAAAAAAAAAAATTTGAAAGGACATCGATATGACCCGTGTTTTCTGGTAGTTTGAACCTTCAGAAAACCGGAAAAAATCGTGAACAAGAAATCGGAGATAGGTGCCAAAAAGATTTTTCCACTTTTATGTCAAAAACTGCCTTTTTACGTAACTGAGCTACCCGATTTTCGAAAATTTTTATTTTAGGAGTTTTTCACGGTATTTTTCGGGATTTTTGTTTATAACAAGTTAAAACAAGTTCAAAACTAATAGAAAAAAGGATTTAGCATCGGTTTTTAGCAATATTTTGATATTTATGAGCTAGAAAACCTGTTTTTATTTTTTGCTTTTTTTCAAATTTGGTTTTATTACTTTTTCATGCATCTTAGGCTGTTCTTAATCTATGTAAGAGTTAAAATGGTAAATATTGATAATTTTTAGTCCAAATTGATTGTTACATACCATTAAGATGCCCTAAAATAATTATTTTAATGCGCTACAATGATAGAACCCGAGAGTCCCAATTTTTTAATTCTTGTTAAAATGAAGTAATTATACTTTTCTATCTTAAATATTTTGTCTATTTTATTTTTATCTCATAAATTATATTTTTCCAAGCAAATAAAACTCCATTAAATATTATATGTCCAAATATTTTTATTTCTTTTCATTTTTACACGTTTATAACCAATTTTTTCAATTTTATGCAATACGTAATTTTTGACTTATTATACATATTTTCAAGCTGTAAAATTAATTTAACAAGGGGAGTTCAATACATTAGGAACACAAATTACATCAAATGGTTATGAATGAGTTTATTATGTTGAAAAAATGACGAATACCATCCGTTCATTCCAATGGGCCTTCTGAGCCTAGAAACGCAGGGCTCAATGAAATAGGGTTTTTTGGTAATATTCAATGAAACGCTAAAACATCGCAGATTAACCAAAACTCTTCTAGTTGGTCTTATTTTTTTGGTGTAAGTGTCACCTTTCAAACGCCGTAAACCGCGATTTTTCATCATTAATTTTTTTATTAATGTAGCCAATTAACCAAATGGCCATTTTTGGCTAATAATGACCAATTTTTAAATTGCTACCAAATTTGTAATTTTTGACGGAAATGGGTTTTACAAGTCACAAAATATTTCCGCAAGCTTCAAGTTTCCAAAAATTTTTTACTCGACTCATTTCCTTGAGTCGTTTTTAAGATACGGTTCTTCAAAGTTAACATTAAAAATTATCTTTTTATAAAACCATAAAATTGGGACTCTGACTTCAAATTATCATATCTGGTGAACAAATAATTGAAAAAAGTAGAGTAATGAATTTTTGGAAATTTGAAGCTTGAGGAAATATTTTGAGACTTATAAAACCCATTTTTGTCAAAAATTACATATTTGGCAGCAATTTAAAAATTGGTCATTATTAGCCAAAAATGGAAAATTTGGTTAATTGGCTACATTAATAAAAAAATTAATGATGAAAAATCGCGGTTTACGGCGTTTAAAAGGTGACACTTACACCAAAAAAATGAGACCAACTAAAAGAGTTTTGTTTAATTTGCGAGGTTTTAGCGTTTCATTGAATATTACCAAAAAACCCTATTTCATTGAGCCCTGCGTTTCTAGGCTCAGAAGGCCCATTGGAATGCACGGAGGATATTCGGCATTTTTTCAACATAATAAACTCATTCATAACCGTTTGATGTAATTTGTGTTCCTAATGCATTGAACTCCCCTTGTTAAATTAATTTTACAGCTTGAAAATATGTATAATAAGTCAAAAATTACGTATTGTATAAAATTGAAAAAATTGGTTATAAACGTGTAAAAATGAAAAATATTTGGGCATATAATAATTAATGGAGTTTTATTTGCTTGGAACAATATATTTTATGAGATAAAAATAAAATAGACAAAATATTTAAGACAGAAAAGTATAATTACTTCATTTTAACAAGAATTAAAAAATTGGGACTCTCGGGTTCTATCATTGTAGCGCATTAAAATAATTATTTTAGGGCATCTTAATGGTATGTAACAATAAATTTGGACTAAAAATTATCAATATTTACCATTTTAACTCTTACATAGATTAAGAACAGCCTAAGATGCATGAAAAAGTAATAAAACCAAATTTGAAAAAAAGCAAAAAATAAAAACAGGTTTTCTAGCTCATAAATATCAAAATATTGCTAAAAACCGATGCTAAATCCTTTTTTCTATTAGTTTTGAACTTGTTTTAACTTGTTATAAACAAAAATCCCGAAAAATACCGTGAAAAACTCCTAAACTAAAAATTTTCGAAAATCGGGTAGTTCAGTTACGAAAAAAGGCAGTTTTTGACATAAAAGTGGAAAAATCTTTTTGGCACCTATCTCCGATTTCTTGTTCACGATTTTTTTCGGTTTTCTGAAGGTTCAAACTACCAGAAAACATGGGTCATATCGATGTCCTTTCAAATTTTTTTTTTTCAGTTTTTTGTCCGAATTAAGTAGTAAAAAAAAAATAATGCGTCATATATTTAGTATAATTTTCAATAAAAAACAAACCTGAAATTACACAAAAATATAATTAATTAACTATCGGCTATATCAAAGGTTCAAAAAGACTATATTTTTGCCCAGCCTCATATTTTGTAACTTGAACGGGGCATATTTTTAAAAATATATTATTATTAAATTTAGTACTATTTATTATGTAAATAATCTGTATTACTACCTACTGATCCATGCAAGCCCTCTATTTGTAAAGCTTTACAAAAATATACAAAAGTTTCCGAAAAATCCGAATTTTCATTCATCATCCGGAAAATTTTTAGCAAATGAAGGATTGTGAATATTTGCTTTTTTAAATCGAAACATACAAAAATTTAAAGACATTTCAATATGACCAATGTTTTCAGTACTTTGAACGTTTAGAAAACCAAAAAAAATCGTGAACAAGAAATTCGCGGTATTTGTCAAATAGATTTTTCCATTGTAATGTCAAAAATCGTGTTTTTTATTTCTGAGCTACCAAAAATTTTCAAAATAAATTTTTTTGTAAGAAGAATTTTAAAAAATAGATCAAAAATTAGGATTGCTGGAGAAAAAACACTTCTGAAAAAGGAGAAAATTTATCATACGATAAAAGTTAACCAAGTTATCATCAAATCAAAATTTTGCCGAAAATCGTAAAAAAAATTGAAATTATATTGTAAAAATAAGGTTTTTGAACTTAAAAAATGCATACCTAACTCACTTCAATTTTAGTGTAAAATAATATTTTTTTTTTTAAATAAGTTAATTTTTCCAAAACTCTCCGCATTATTTAGTTAAGAAAAATTCATACCTTTCTTCGTTATATCTTCCATCGTCTGTTCGTTACATTCTACAGCAGTGTGGTTGGTGTTTCCACAGTTGTAGCAAGAAACTTTTGTTGGTGGCAGAACCGTAGACTGCACAACAGGTGTCGGAACATAAGAGACTGAAGATGACGTACTGACCCCAGCTGATGGCGGAGTACTTGTGCCTGAATGTCCATGATGAAATTGGTATACCACCTCACCATTAGGTTGATATGCATAAGGATATGCTGGTCTCAATGTAGGAGAGAAATTATAAATACCAGTTCCTGCGCTTGGCCTTAAAGTTAATGCCGCGTGAGGCATGTACGCCATTTGCGTGTGACCTGGTGGATGATAGCATGCTGCTGGTGGTTGATGATGTTGGTGCCCTCCATTTATCGGATTATGACTTTTATGACGAATAAAGTGCGAATTACTTTTCCGATTACGAGTTCGATGTAGCGATTGTAACTGTTGATGATCTGTTGACGAATGAATTGGACCGATTGAAGATGGATTTGGACTCTGTCGATGATTATCGGATGTTGACAATACCGAAGAGTCATTGCTGTTATTCCAAGGAATTACAGGAGGAGTTTCAGGCGGGGAACGACTTCCAGTACTATCAGAACTAGAACTTTTTTCATCCCTTGTTTGAAAATGTGTCGTCATGCTTAAAGATTATAAATTTGATTATATTAATATAATTAACTATATAATTAACCATATATTTTTAAATTGCTACAGTTCGGCCATGGAATCAAAATATTTTTAACATGGAACATGTTCATTGGATGGGGTATTTGTAAAAGTTTGGCTCGGCAGGGAAGGTTGAAAAATTGACGTTTTAGGGGATGGGGGTGAAATATTGACGTTTTTCGGGTGGGGGGGGGGGTGAGAAAGTGACGTTTGGGGGGGGGGTGAAATGGACTTAAAATATTTTCGATTTAGGGACTTTAAATAGTTTGAAGTGGGAGTCAGGACCTGATCAGGCCCTGATAACAACAACAACTTAGAATACTTTAAGTTTATGGACTTAGGATACTATATATATCAGGATTTATTGTAATTCCGGTTTTTAGATTTATTACTGTTATGAGTAAACATGTTCCATGCTCGTTGGTTGTGTAGTTACACAAACCGATTATAAATTTTTTTTCAGGGTACCTTGATATAATCAACGTTTCAAATAACACATTCAACCATACTTAAAATCTAAAGATTTGTTTATTTATAATCTCAACAAGTCAAAAACTTTCATGTTATTTAAAAAAATTGAGAATCTAAGGTTTTTCTTCATACAAATGATAAAATAATTTCGAAAAAGAAAACAGTAAAAGAAATATAACCTTTTCAATATTTTAAAGAGATTAATACATCAATAAAAGAATTATAGTAAAATTTGATATGGATACAGTAAAACAAAAAAGATTTTTTAATTTTTTAAAATTGGACAGTCAAAAACCTATATACAAAAACATTATCGTTAAGATTCGGATGGCTTATAGACATGAAAAACGTTGTTTTTAACTAAAAAGTGAAATAGCTATTTTTCTCGTGACTTAATACATAATTTTACATATAATGGGCTGAAAAGACGTGTCGCAAGAGCCAAAAATAGGCTTTTTTTGCCTTAGTTATGTAAAAATCTTTTTGGCACTTATAGTCTTATCCTCGGGTTTTTTTTCGGTTTCCTAAACGTTCAAGCTGCAAAAATTCATAAATTATACCAAAAGTGCTCTGAAAAAAAAACCTTTAGATTTTAGGGCAGGGTTATAAGTAGCAATAAAATATAATTAAAAAAAAATTAAATTAATTAAAATATAATTACTCATGTAAATTATTACATATAAGTAAGACTAGAATTTTTGTAAAATTAATAAAAAAACTCATACAAAAGCAATCAAATAAAATAAAAAGTTATTAATACAAAAAAAAACTTTTTTGAAAATATTGCATTTAAAATTAATAAACAATATGAAATTTTATTAGAAAAACAAAATAAATTCATTTTAATACTCATACCTAGAATATGATGCTTGCATCCCAGACATGAAACAACCCATGCAAGAACACATTGTTGGAGGTAAGGAATATTTCATGTTCACTGGATCTATCACTGGAAATGGCACTCGTCTGACATTTCCAACTGCATTACCGTGATAAAACTGGATCGATGACTGATCAGAAGGCTTATTAGAGCAGGCATTCTCATTAGCATTGTCAGTTATAACCTAATAATTTCAGATACTTATTGTCTGCCTAAATTTTTACTTTTATTTTATTAAATGAAAAGGATCAAAAGATATTAAGAAGATATCAATAAGACATTATAATTAAATTATTTTAAAGAAAATTATTATTATAGAAAATTCCAAACAAAAAAAGTATTATAAGTTTTAAATTGCAAAATTAATTTCAAAATCATTTTTAAAGAAAAATAAAAATGTGGAAAAATTTTGTCGTCTTTCTAATTAATAAATTCCAGTATCATTAATATTGCCCTGATTTAATTTATGCTAACAAATCAATATTTTTGTTGTATAAATTGCAAATTTTAAATTATATTAACATTATATCATTAACATTTTGTGGAAAAAGAATAAGTAGAGTATTTTATTTTAAACTTGGTTTAAAAGAGAAGCAAATGGACTTCCTTAAATTATATTTTTTTCATCTTTTACTAAATATTTAAGCGGGGGGGGGGGGGGATCCCATAGATAAAAACATAGCACAAAATATCGATTATACTTTTAAAAATTTATTTGAACATTTTTTTTAATTGATTTCTCTCTATTTCTCTCAAAAAATCTTAAGATTCAGGAAATCATTTAATTTTAAGAAAACAAATTTTTAAATTTATTTTTAAAACTATGACCGACATTTTGTGATATTTATCCTCTTAATTTAAATACACTTTGAAATGACTTTTATACCTCTTTGTTTTCACTAACATCAACTTTATCTGTATTTTGGCCATTAGGTAACTTCATTTTATAAGTTTGACTTATTATTGTCGCTTCTTGATCATCCAGTCTCAAGATCTAAATCAATGAAAACAAGTTTAATAATTTTGATTATTCATATAATTTATTTTTAATAGTAAAACAATAAAATATAAATGTACTTATGAACATAAAAATTAAAATAAAATATATTTTTTTAAACTATTTCAATTTTGCACAGGCAAATAATGTTAAAAAACATAAAGAAATCATAAGAACTATTATAATTTAATTAACAAAGCCTACCTCGGAATTATTCTTTAAGTTAGATGTATCTTTACTGTTGATCTCTTGAATTGATTCTTGATCACGAGAAGTAGATTTTAATCGAGGAGGTGGTTGTCTAAGAAAAGAGGTAGCTGGTCTTACTGAACTTCTACTCGTAGTTATTGACGGCAGTTGAGCAATGCTTTGACTATTAGCTGCATTAGAAGTTGTCACTGTAGATGTAGATTGTGTTACTTGTGAAGTACGTGGTAATATATTACTTTTACGACTCATTGGAGAATTACTTCTGCTTGGAGACCGGGATTGCGAAGGAGATGATTGACGACTGACTGCAGGAGATGGATAAGGTACTATTTCATTAGGATGGTACATTATTTGGTTTGTGATGACTTGACCTGCCCATGGTTGCATATGATTAAATATTGGAAAATATTGAGCACCCATTGAATTCATAGACATTTCAGGTATGCAAAATCCAGTCATACCAAGACCTGGAGCTCCAATATTTCTGGCTATATTCATAAATTTATGATTATTATTTATATATAATACATTATTATTATCAATATTATATTCTTTATCATCAAGTTCTTTAATTTTGAAAATGGATTTAATTAAATTAAAAATATTTTTAGTTATTTCAATTATATTTAAAATATATTATAACAAATTGATTATGTCAAAATCATCATGAAAAATTTTAAATAATTATATATAAAATATTATAAAAAAATATTATTTTTACAGAATATAATTAATAACTCGCGAAATTAATAATTAAAAAATAGTTTTGTTTTTCAGTTTCAAAAGTAAATAAAGAATAATTACTTATAATTTATTTTTCTTTATGAGCATAAAAAAAAATGCGATAATAAAATGACTAGACCGAAATTCAAGATGCGTATTTTACTCTGATAATTATCAGTACCTTGAAAGGCTGGCATTGGAGGAACCATAAAATTAGAAACTTCTTTTTTTTGATTTGAGCATGGAATGCAATTCTACAAAAATAAGATTATAAATAATAAAATACTAAATAACTTATAACTTAAAAATATCACCTGTTTTACTGCATTTGGATTAGTATTTTTACTTTCTTCTTCCTGCAACTTTAAAAATATGGTACCAAATTTACTTTTCTGTTCATAATTAAATGCTGGATGATTTAATGCCATTGTATAGAGCAGCAAGAGCTCTTCCAAGGGTTGATCATCATTAGTTCCAGTCAAATTACATATTTCATTGATGTCTAAATTGGACAAATGTTTGTGTAAAACAACAGCACAGGACTCATTACATGAGTGTAATAAGGACATATATAATGCTAATTTTCTTCTTGTCCTCTTATCACAAATATTTGAGAGCTCTGATAAATCCAAGGAATTGTTAGCTCGATGCTCTGTATCTCGCAAAACATTGTAATCTCTTTTACCTAAATCCTCAATAAAAGTACCCAAATATCGTATTTCAAATGGCAGGCACATATTTAGCAATGTACACATTGCATCGATTCGCTTATAACTAAAAAAAATACGTTAATAAAAATAAAAATTATCACCAGAGTAAAATTAATTATCAAAAAATTAAATATATAAAATATAAATGTTTGCCAACAAAACTTTACCACAAAAATGTATTTAATTTATTTTTATATATATTTAATTGTTTAAACTATCTCTGTCTAATCATGCGTGCGCGAATCTCGTAATATACTCATAATCATCCGCTTTACAATGGGTCAGGAAATTCGCAATGACTGATAATAATTGCTTATTTTCTTTTGAAATCGCATTGCTATAAATTTCACTTAGAGAAAAATTAACTTTAGTCTAAGTTGAATTAAGGCTTCATCTAAACTCGTTAAGTTACGTTCAAATTTTCGTTCGTGAGCAAAAAACAGAGAGACACGATAAAAAATTAGTATGAAATAAAAAAATAAAATAAATACCTGGAGAGATTTCCAAACCATGATACCACACTCTCCTTACACACCATTTCCAGACAACATTGATACCAGTTGGGTTAAAGAGAGCGCACTGGCCTGATGTATGTTTAAGGAGGTTCTTCTAGTATTACTTTCTATCTCGCTTGCTCTAAAGACCTTGCAATAAACGAGAAACAACGCGTGTTTTTCTTTTTTTCTTGAGTCAAAACTCCTTTTGGAGCCTTAAACTGCCCTATCACCATTGAGTAACGAAAATGACTTCAAATAAATTTGATTTATGGCATAAGAATATCTAATTATCAAATTATAGTTCAATTAATTAATGTAGAAATTGTACACACCCCTTAAGCTACGCGTGCATGAGATTTCATTCTTTAAATTCTTAAACAAAATATTTTTATATTTCTTAGACAACAAACTCGAATAAAAATTTGTATAAAACCTAAATTTTTACAAAAATAGATGATGGAAGCTGCGAAAAATAAAGCACAAACAACTCTTAATCTCTTTATTTGCGTTTCTATAGACGCGTGTATATATAGGTATCATTCGTATATAAATATAATTTTTTTGATTGCAACAGATACCCATTAATCTTGAAAGAAATTTTTTATAGTTTAAAATAAATATTTGTATACCTTAAAGTTTTTTATCAAATTGTTTTTACTTGAAAGAAGCGATTGATATAAAATGTCGCTGCACTGAGTGTGCATGTGTTTCATTTGCGAAACTGCAGTCACTTTCCATCCGCAAAAATTATCACGGTAACCTAATACCGTGACCCGGCAGATTATAAATTAAATTACATTTTGATTTTTTTTATGCTTCTGAAAAGGGAAACAAAATATTTTTCTTATTTTATTCAATGTTGTAATATTATTTTATATTTACAGTCTTAAATGAATAATTAAATAAACAAATTATTTGTTTAATAAATACATTTTTTGTTAAAAAAATTTATTTTTTTCCTGTTAATTAAAAATATTGCATAAGATGAAGGATGATGTCCTTTCTGAAAGACTTGATAGAAATAAGTACTTGTAATATTACCAAAAAATCAATAATTTATTTAAGCTATATAGTAATATAAAATAATGAGTTAACTTCTATAACGACTTAGACATGTAAGGTCCATCTAGTTCATAGCCCATTTTTCTGTAATAATTCCTGGTTCCTACACCTAAAAAATAACGATTTTTAATAACAGTTAGTATAGAAAATAATAATATTTTTACTTTGTATACTATTGTTACTAATTATATTTCTATTATCTATCATTACTCATTTTGTCAGCTAATAATAATAATGATAATTAAATAATTATAATAGTTTATACACTAGGTAATAATTAGTAATAGGTTTTATGATTTTAAAATACCTTACCTGAAATAACAGCAATTTTTTTTGATCCATGTTCTATCCTAGCTATTCTTTCTGCTTCCTCCATTAGTAGCATTCCAAATCCTTGATGCTGAAATTTTGTGGGATCCCGGGAATGCACAGGTACTACGCTTCCATAAACATGAAGTTCTCTAACAATGGAACAATTGTTTTTTAACTCCGATCTGTAAATAAATTATCATAAAATACAAAATTAATAAAATAAAATGAAGAAATAAAATTTTTACCTAAACGTATCCGAACACTTTCTCAACCTTAACAAGCCAACTAGAATATCTTGAAAAGGATCTTCATAAGATAAGAATGTTTCCCATCCGTTATTCGCTACGTAATCACGCCTAATTAATTCAACTTGCTGCGGTTGTACTTTATGATGAATTTCTTGTATTCCTACTTCTCTAGTTCTGACATCTCTGCAGGTGACTCCCAAATCTTTCATTCTTTCTAAGGCTAATTCTCTAAGATTTCCGTGTTCTACTCCTGAACTACAGAAATTTTTTAAAAAATTTTTTATAAACTTGTCTTGTTATTATCTTGTTACCTGACTAACGGCATAGGAATATCTCTTTGCACCCGATAAACTCTAGTCCAAGGCGGTATTAAGGCTAGGATTCTTGCAATAAGGTCAATTAGTGTACTTGGTGGATAACTTTTATATCTACCAGTTTTCCATAGTTCATATAATCCAGTGCCTCTTATCACAAGAGTTGGATAAATTTTCAAACCATCTGCTCTAAAACCTGGGTTCTCAAAGAATTCCTGAATAAAAAATATAATTAATATAACTTTCAAATTATAATAATAAATTTTTTTCTCAAATTATATTAGGCATTTCATCCAATAATTTATTTTATTCTTCTGCAACCAACCTAACAGATAATTTTATATACATATTAATCATGTTATTCAACATTAATAATAACTTACTATAAACTGTTCAATATCTCTTTCAATGTCAACATTAGGTAAGTTAGGCATCATATGAGCTATAACTTTAAACCCAGCATCTTTGGATAATTGAAAACTTTCACTAACTGCTTTAACAGTATGACCTCTATTAGTGTCTCTAGCAACATCTTCATAAACAGATTGAACACCAATTTCCAATCTAGTACAGCCATAGTTTAACATATCAGAAAGATGTTTTTTAAGGCAATAATCTGGACGAGTTTCTATTGTGATGCCAATGCATTTTGTGTGACTCGATTCAGAATATTTAACAGCTTCTGCTACATTATTACTTACATGTCCAGATAAAGCATCATGCAAGTTTCTGATAAAATAATCTCGATAGTCTTCAGGCAGAGACATAAAAGTACCGCCCATAACGATAAACTCCACTTTATCTACATTATGACCCAGTTGCTTTAACTTTAAAAAATTTAAAATTTATAACTTTAAAAATTTTAAATTTATAACTTTAAATAAACAAGATTTTTGGTAAAATTTTTTTTTTTAGTTTTACCTGTTCAACACGATGTCTAGTTTGTAAAAAAGGATTATAACGAGCTCGAATGGCTCTCATTGATGTAGGCTCATACCCTGTATAAGATTGTGTAGAATATTCAAAATCTGAATCCGGCCCACCTGGGCAGTAGACGCAAATATTACCTGTCATATTAATATGAGGGCATCTATGAGGCTTACACATTAAAGCAACCACTGCTATCTGGAATATTTAGAATGTTAATATGTTAATCTATTATTTATTTTTTTTTTTCTGTTTCCTTATGTAGCTTACACCACTTGCAGTTCTGATTGGTTTAGCTTTGAGTTTAGGTAATAGAATTTTTTTTACATCATTTGGAACAGCTGCAATTATATCTACTAATTTGGGAGAAGAAGACAAACCATATTTTGAAGAGATCTGTGTTTTTAATTTATTCAAATTTACATCCTTATGTTCTTCATGTGCCTTTATTAATTCTTGAATTATTTCTCCAATTGTAATCATCATACGTTCTTGTTTGCTCATAGTAGAATATTCTTGATAGAAAAACATGTTTTAATTAACATTCAAATATAAAAATTAGTATTAAAATTTACCATTTTGTTTCTTTCCCATTTTTATTTTTACTTATTATGTCTAACTATTTAAATTAAAAAATAAATCATTCGATCGCATGCAAAGTTACATGCACAGGTTAGAAATTCGTCCTGATGACACAGAAACTATGCGGCGAAAATCTCATTCAAATCAAATCCATTGGAGGAAGAAGGACGGTATTGCTGCAATCATGTACATAAATACATAATTCATGTGGCTGCAAGTATAGCGCAAAGTTGGCAGAGTATTCAGTCAAAAGTAAACAAACCCGTCACGTGTCATGTAATGACATTTAACGCATGCGCATTGAAATAAGTAAGCAATGATGAATTGAGAATTAAGGCAATCTGGTAATCGGTTGGTAACATTGTTTACAATGCTTTTCTTATGGGAACAAGTGAGATGAACAATGGTATAAATGGGTTGGCATCACTTACTCCCATAAGAAAAGCATTGTAAATAATGTTACCAACCGATTACCAGATTGCCTTAATTCTCAACAAGGGTAAGGGAAAAAAAAGATTCTGGCTAAAATTAGGATATTAACTCAAAATAAAAATACATAACTAAAAGTGAAGTTGGTTTTCTGGCTTAAAAAAACCCAATATTAACCTTATCTATACTTTATATGTAGTAGGTATAGTAGATCAAAATTTTAATGTGAGATTTATAATTATAGTGGCCTTTAGTTATTATAAATTACGTTGGATAAAAAATTTAAATAGACTTATGTACCACGAAATTAAATCAGTGATAAATGATTGATCAATTGTCATAAAAAAAAATGTTCAAAAAGTTGTTTTCAGATTTCTTAACATTTTCAAGACAGGTGAAATAGTATAGGCTTGCGAATAGTACCTATAACTTATTGATATTATTTCAATTTTAGCCAAAATTTAAGTCACTTTATAAATGGAAATATATTATGGATGAGAAAATAATAGAAATCTTTCATTCCTGAAAATAAAGTTTATTTACAATTACATAATTTTTCAATCTTTTTTTGATTGTTTCCGCTTTACTTCTTCCTGTGCATTTTTTAATTCTTTTTTAAAATCAGTTGAAAATCGTCTTAAAGCATTTATTATTTGATAACCTAGTTCTTTACTATTTGAGGGTAATGAATTTGAACCACTCAATTGACTTGTTCTACTTAGCAAATATACAACAAATCTTGCAGCGCGTCTCATAGGTCTTGAATCAGCTATTTTGTTGACTAAATTTTCATTGTTAGCTAAATATCTCATTAATAATCGTAAAACCATATCGATGCAAATTACTGTAACTTTAAAGAATCAAATGTGCACATATTACGATACTTCTCTAAAAGTTCTTTCTTTAATTTTAATTGTTTTCTGTAAATCTCTAATTTCTCTAGTTGTTCTTCTTTGCTATACTCAATGCCAGGAAGTTTTTTTATCTGTTAAAAATATTTTATTAGGTAAACCTAATTTTGTTAGATTACATCACATTATGCATTATGATACTAACTTGTTCTTTAACAGAATCCAACTTTTTTTGAAGTTCTATAACCTTTTGACTAGTATCTTGTGATTCTTTAGCCTTTTGAGTGGAATCATATGGATCTTTTTCGATACTGAAAAAAATTATATTTTAGTTAACTGTGAAATTTAACTTTTAAAACTATTACCTTCGGATTATATCATAAATAATCGGAAGTATTTCAACATCTAAATCAGAAACCGAAAATTGCTTTGATGTTTGTACGTTTGACACAGGATCGTCTGATATTTCTACAACTTCCATTTTATTTGCATACAGATAAATTGATTTTCATTAAGTATCCAATACATTATCAAGTTTTTGAAAACGAGAACTTGATCAAAATTTATTTCCTGGTCAAACTGATCACGATTTACGACTTGTAAAAGCTTAATGGTTTTTCATTTTTATTACCAGGGTTTTCGTTACTTTTTCTGCACAACAGGCAACAGCATTACCCGAAAAATTATCTGACATGACTATAGTTACATATACCATATGTTTCAAACCAACTATAGTATATCCTCATATGAAAGCCAATCATAAGCTAGTAAAATAACGAGTAAGAGAGAGACAAATTATCTAGTTATAAATATGATTGGTTACACAAAAACTAGTTGATCTGAAACACTATGTCTATGTAATAAAGTTTCCACGACTGTCAAGGAGGTTAGTCAAATTAAAATAAAAAAATTACCCACAGAGAGGGAAACCGCGCTTTTTCAAATTTATTTATTTGCGTATAAATAATTAATTAAAATGAATATATTATTAATTATTCACGTAATTGCTAGTTATTTAAGTGATTTATGATAAATATTTCATTTAATTTTATTTGATTATCGATGAAATAACAGTTTCCTCCTTCACGATTTTCTTAAATTTTTTATTAAATAAAAAATTTTCCTTATATAGTGTGTCTGGTCTGTAAATTGCTTTGAAATAATTTTCTTTTTAAATATAATAGAGTTTTAAATATATTAATTTTATTTAAATTATCTTAGTTCTGTATAATAGTTCAACTCCTGCCACCATGTGCGCCTCGATAGCTTTTAGAGGCCCTATAAGTTACTAGTATAACTCTATATTTTTTATCCCTCCATGACAAGTTCAACTAGTGTAAAAAACTGGAACTAAGTGTTTTTCTTTCATGTGTTTTTTATAAATTACACGTTTTGAGGTCAGCTAGAATTTTATTTTTATTCGATTAATTTAATAAACATCTTAAATTTTTAAGTTACAAGCAACATAATTTTTAATTATTCTGCTATAAGTTACTTGATTTTTGTAATATTTATTTATTAATAGAAGTAATTAATTTTTTTTAGGCTAAAATGGGGCGACGACCAGCCCGATGGTAAGTTGACATTATTACGCCTACAGAAATTGGTATTAATTATTATTTAAATTTCAGCTATCGGTATTGTAAAAATAAACCATATCCCAAGTCAAGATTTTGTCGTGGTGTGCCAGACCCTAAAATTCGAATTTTCGATTTAGGAAAAAAAAAAGCTTCTGTTGAAGATTTTCCTTTATGTGTACATTTAGTGTCTGATGAATATGAACAGCTAAGTTCAGAAGCTCTTGAAGCAGGACGTATTTGTTGCAATAAGTATATGGTCAAAAATGCTGGTAAAGATCAATTCCACATTCGTATGAGGCTTCATCCTTTCCATGTGATTCGAATTAACAAGATGTTGTCGTGTGCTGGAGCTGATAGGTACTTGCTCACTTTATCAATCTTTTTTGCTTTCTTAAATTCAAAGTTTTAAATTGAAACATTTTGTTTCTTTTTATGAAAATCGTAGCTTTAGTTCTTAAGACACTGTATACACTAACATAATCAAGTACATTTGCAGATACACTAGTCTAGTTAAAACTAGTGTATCTGGTATACTTAAAAATAAGTGACAAGATATCTGAGGACATTTAACTACTGTTTTAGCTACACTAATTTTTTCTAGACACACTATACTATCATTATTAATCAATTTTTGTTAATGAAGCTAGTGTAAGTTTTTGCAAAAAATTATGGATTATGCTTTATTTTTTTAGGCTTCAAACTGGAATGAGAGGAGCTTTTGGCAAACCTCAAGGTACTGTTGCAAGAGTACGCATTGGTCAACCTATTATGAGCGTAAGATCATCAGATAGGCATAAGGCTTCAGTAATAGAGGCATTGAGACGTGCTAAATTCAAGTTCCCAGGTCGTCAAAAGATTTATGTCTCAAAAAAATGGGGTTTTACTAAGTATGATCGAGCTGTTTACGAAGAATTAAAAGCTGCAGGACGCTTAGCTCCTGATGGCTGTAATGTTAAATACTTACCTGAACATGGACCACTGAGTGAGTGGAAAAAATTCAAAGAAACTTTATCAACTGCTTAAGTGGAAATTGTACTTTTCCAATAAAAGCTTAATAAATTTATAAACTTTAATTTTTACTTTATTCCAAGTCCCAAACTTCATAATAAAACATGTAATAAATGCTTATTTTTTAAGGGGCCATGAACGATATGTATACATATACTGGTGGACAAAGACAAAGTAAACCAGGACAAAGAAAAGCAAGCTTTCTTTCAGATAAAATCAGCTTTTTGTAAGTGTATACCTATGGCGCAAAAATTAACATGTTTTTAATGTTACTATACATATTTTCTCATGGCCCCTTAAACTTAAAAAAAAAAAAAATGAAATCAAGGTTGAATTAACTCATTAACGCCGACGCGGAGAGTTTTGGAAATGGTAAAAAATAAGAAAGAGTTGCAGGTACATGGCTAAAAGATTTTTCATTAAAACTCATCAGTTTTGACCTATAGATTTTTTATGTGCTCAAAAAACTGGGCTAAAACCGGTAAAACGGGCAATACCAATCGAAATTATTGGTTTTTTACCATTTCCAAAACTCTTCGCGTCGGCGTTAATGAGTTAAAAAAAAAAAAATTGCATCTGGTAAAAAGAATTTAAGATGATTCAATATCTTAATCTTTCATTAACAAAATTCAAAGTATATAAACTACATAATTAAATATTTTAAAAACAGAAAATTAATCAATAATATAAAAGACATATTATAATTCTTTCTTAAGCTAGTGGGAATGACAGGTAGATTTTACTTGATTATCGTTGTCTCCATTTTGCAATTCATCATCTAAGTCTAAATCACTGGATGTTCCCAGAATTGCAGTTGCTCGTTTTCTCAAATCACAAGTTTCTCGGTTTTCAATCTCACTGGACTTAATGTCTAAAAGTGGAGAAAGTTTTTCTGCTTCACTATCTTCATCTTGGTTTTGTCCAGGTGAATACTGTAAAAAAAATAAAAAAATATAAATTTGAATTGATTAAAAATTTTTTTAGAATTTTGTACCTCATACAAAGAAACTGACTGTTTTTCATTAACAAGTCTCAAAGAATCTTTTGTTTTTAAACTTGTCTTCTCTCGGGGATGGTTATTTGATTTATTCCTAACAGCTGGTGAACGATTGTGATGCTCTTTTTGAGAATTAGAATTTTCTCCTTTGGCAAGAAGAATTGACATTCGAAATTCCGAATTACTACAAGGTACTATACTAGTTTTAGACAAATTATCATTATTTTTACAATGTTTTGAAACAGGAGTACGCTCCAGAGACCGATTTAAAACCTCGACAGCTCTAGTAGCACTTGCTGAGTCAGTATCTGGTGTGTCAGGAGACTCTATGGGAATAATTGTAGGAACAGCTCCTCTAATAATGTAAGGTCCATTTAATGCTTCAATTAAAGAAATTGACTCATATCCTGCAGGTATATTTTCACAGCTTCCCTAAAATATTTAATAATTTAACTCAACATAAAAACAAAAGATTCATAAAATGTTAATTAGCTTATATTTTTGTAAAACATGTTAATTATTCAATTCATATAAATTTTGCATCAAAGTTAGTATAAGATTTTTTTTTTAAATAATGTAATATATTGAAAAGCTGTGAACAAAATATTTCTTATTCATTAAATAAAATACACAAAATTACGATAAACAAGATAAATATTTTAAATTACTGTAAATGCTGTGGAATGGGACCTGGAAGATTTATTTTAAAGGATCAATTTCAAGAGCAATTTAATTTTTTTTTTATCTCCACGGAGTAAAATAAGTATGTATTTAAGATTTTCTCTACTTTCAAATAATGCATGGATGCAGTTGTTTTTACTAAATTTTGTTAAGTGATTTAGAAATCATTTTATGCATTTTTAATTTCTTAACAAATTTAGATGATATTTAAATAATATTATTTTTTTATTATTTATTAATTTCGCCCGTTAAGAAATAAATTAATAAATAAATTTATTTTCTCTGGATTGAAAAACTCCACAACTTTTGCCATTGCGGCAGTAATTTTTACTTAAAATCTTACAATTCAATTCAAAATTTTGCTTTAAAACTTCAAACTGTTAATAATTTCAAATTTCACGTCAGTTCAAACATTGTCCACTAATTTCTAATATAATTTAAACTCAACTGAAATAAAAGAAAATAAAAATAATAAAAATAAAAAATTAACACTTAAGTAAAAGTTTACAATAACTAAAATAAAAAAATAAAATACATAATTAGGATTCAATTATTTCTTACTGGACTCGTTGGATTAGTAATTATAGAGCCTATTTCTTTCTGCAGAGCTTTAATTTGCAGCAAAGCTCTAAATGGAGCTCGACAAATCGGACAGTTATTTGCTTGATACCTAAGGGAATCTGCACAACCATTACAAAGACACAAATGTCTGCAGGGTAAAATTAGTGTATCTCTGATATCACACATGCATATAACACATTCTGATCCGTTATCTTGGTCATCTTCGTCATTATTTTGCTAAAAAAATGGAAATGTTATTGATTCAAAAGTCAATTACTATTATCAAGTATAAATGTACTTTTGAATTTTCCGTATTTTTATTTTCAATTCCATAAATTTCTTGTAATAAATAACATAATCCATCAACATAAATTTTTTGTTTTAAAGCTTTCAATACATAGGATCCATCAGACTGTTTTTCAACTATAGCTACAGTTGTATGCGACTGTTTAGGTTCATCAGGAGTATCATCAGCTACGCAGTGAATTGCAATAGGAATAACCTGAAGCAAAATTTGTTTTCAATAAATTTTGAGAACTAATTTTCTTGTTTTAAACTTACTTGTCGGTCAATATCGTATATTAAATCTTGTTCATTGTAGTTTGACGGATCAAACACATGAGACGGTTGATTAAATAACTGATTAGCTCCTTTCTTATAGTAATATGTTTCAGAATTCAATGATGGATCGCGAGAAGTATAACTAAATAAATAAAGATAATATGCAATATCTTCTATGTAAATAGAATAAATATAACTTACGTTATTCCTTTAGCAGTAACTTCTTCTGCACAAAAATAATATATTGTGATAGTACATTTTACATCGCAATCAAATGTGAATTCTATATTGAAACGAGTAGATTTCTTATCAACGTCTCCATCTGCGCTAGTTTTAACTTGTCCCTGAGTTTTTTCAACATTCCTTACTAAGCGAAGAGACTCTTTTCTTATGTAGACCAAACTTTTTAGCGTTCTAGTTGGGTCATTTGCTTGAGGTGGAGGATATGGAAACTAGAAAAATAAGTACACTATGAAAATAAAAAATAATTTAACGAATTTTTTATTCTTACGGGAGTTGGGCGACTACCCAAAAAATTTAAATCTCCATTTTCTCCAAAAAGGTAAGCTTCAGGTTGTGGAGTATCAAATCTTTCACCTCCCATAATAAAGTGGCTCCCGAAATAATTACCTGTTTAAAAAACACAATGATAATCTGTTAAATAATTTTTTTGGAAAAAATACCTGATCGAGGAGGATATTTGTATGCGTGATTGGAAACAATATCCACTTGTTCGACACCTGCATCTTGTCTGCTAGTTAACGAACCCATATTTATTTTAATGAAACTTTTTTTAAACGCTTTATTAGTTTATTAACATAATAGAATTATGAACTTAATTTTCTGTGTGTAAATAAATTTGCAAAATCGCTTTGTTTTGTTGTTTCTCTCTCTCTTTCTCTCTCTCCCTCTCTCTCTCTCTCTCTTCTCTCTCCCTTCCTTTTGTTAATGAATTAATGAGCATTGAGCAGATACATGAATATGATGCATTTTTGCAACCTTTTTATTAACACAAATAACGCACATAGGTAAATAAATTATTATAACCAGGTTATGGCGAATTGACGATATTCGGAGCCAGTAAAATAAAATAAGAAGAAGTAATAAATTATTAAATTATTTTAAAAACAATAAATACCTGCGTGTACCTATTGTGACGAGGAAAATATAATGTTTTTTTTTTTTAAGGTAAACATTTTTTGCTATGCTAAAAAGAAGCCTAAAAAGAAACATAATCTGCATTTGAATTAAGAATTTTGGATTTTATAAGATCTGATGCAAATTATTTGCAAGAAAGAGATGTTTTTAACAGTATAATAAAACTCATCAAATAAATTTGGCCTGATGGTCGGTAATTATAATCTAACAACGTTAACATATTGTATTATAATAACATGATTATGTAAGTTAATACTGTGGAAATAAAAATTTATTATTTATTATACATTAGGCTCTGCGAGTAATGTCAGCAATAATACCCAGTTCTCATCTTAATGATAGTAATCCTACTTTAATTGATTATACAACTATTAAAGAAAAGCTTCAGGAAGATTTGTTAGCAGCAGCCAAAATATGTCACACGAGATTTGGAGCAAAGTCTGAATTAGCAACTGAATCTGATAAATGTGTAACTCAACTTTGCTGCGCATTTGAAAAAATACTTAGTCATGGCTTACGTTATAGCAATCAAACAGAAAAATTTAATGCTGCCTTAAGGTGCCTTAAATAATTTTTGTTTTTATATAATATTTTAATAAATATAAAAATTATATAGACATGTTTCTGAACTTGTATCCGGAATTTCCAAATCTTCCGATGTACCATTTTGGCCCTTTATACGTCAGTTATTAACTTCACATGAGCAAGAGCGTTTTTGTGTATTGAGGAAAGTAAACTCAGATAATGGAAGAGGAAGAGCCTGGTTGAGGGCTGCTTTGAATGAAAGATTTTTGGAAAGGCATTTAAATTTAATAATAACTTCAGAATTGGCTAAAAATTATTATGAAGATTGGGCATTTATGTTGGACTCAGAAAAGTCATTGATTTTACCAGATGTTGCTGCAGGGCTTACAACTATATTGTTTGCAATAAGGATTGATAAAGATGAATTAAATGAGAGTTTAGAAGACAGTAAATCAGCTCTCAAAAGTTTTGCATCCGAACCTATTATTACGCTTCCAGGTAATGATTAATTAATTTATTAAATTTCTTTTTTTTTTTTAAATAAAAACTATTACAAAACAGAACCATCAACTTCAAACTTAAAAATAAAAAAAAAAGTGCCAATAAGTCATATTATAACTTTTGACGATGAAAAAGAAAACAACTTGGAAAACACAGCAATTGATAGTATGGTTTCCAGTAATTTAGTTTCACCAGCCTTTATATCTGAAAATGTATCTTTGCTGGATATTAGTGACATTGAGAGCAACAAAAAGTAATAAATATATTTTTATTAAATAAGATTAAATACCTAAATACATTATATCGATCATAACAAACAAAACCTTAATATTTTTAGTGTACATATGAAATTTTCATGTCAAATAACCAAACCAACCATTTAACTAAAAATAGATTTTCTTTCAATTTTAAAATTTATTTAAAATGAAAAATATTTGAGAAAAAAATTCGCTCTCCAGGCGGGACTTGAACGCACAACGTTCTCACTGTATTCATGACAGCGACTTTAACCAACTGAGCTACTGATAAGACCGCTAAAAAACGAATCTTCTTCTCAAATATATGCAATGTTTTAATTTTGGCACTTAATAAATATATCATTTAAAGTTTATAAAAATTTTAAATCATAAAAGTTTTTTTATTTTAGAGAGGCTTTTGAAGATAAAAGGTTAACTCCACTTACAGATTCGGAAATGGGAGAACTAGTTCCAGTATCACCTATAGATGATGATATGTTAAATAGCCTTTCAAATTATGAAGTGAATTTGATTATGATGTAAAAGTTGTAAATTATATTAAAAAATTTAAATTTTCTTGCAGGATTCTCAAGTCACAGAAGCAGCAGTAGAAGCCACTGAACCATTAATGGCATCACAAGAAAGTGCTGAAATACTAACAAGTTTAAATGAAATTTTAGAACAAACGCGAGAAGAATTAGTTACAAGCAAAATGCAACTAGTTCGGCTGCAAAGGCAGCATCAAAACTACTTTGAAAAGCATGAACTTCAAATTCAAACACTTAATAGAGAAAATGAGTTACTTCGCCAACAATTAAGAAAATATGTTACTGCCGTCCAAATGTTAAAAAAAGACGACTCTTCATCCAACGAAGAAAATTGTTTGGATTATCATAAAGAATCTCAGCAATATCAAGAAAAATTGGTGCAAGTTGCTGAGATGCATGCTGAATTAATGGAATTCAATTCAAAGTTAACTGTACAATTAAACAATAAGTAAATTTTTATATAAATTTTCTTGCTCATTTCTTTTTTCATTTTAATTAATTTTCTTTTTGTTCAAGGGATCATCTTATAAAAATGTTGCAAGATGAATTAGAATATTTACGTGGTCCAATAAATGAAGAAGATCAACCTTTAGAATCTCCTTGCCTTATCCACATATGGATTCCATCAGTATTTCTTACCGGACAATCTTCGGATTTACATCACGTATATCAAATCTACGTTCGAGTTAAAGATGTAGAATGGAATATATACAGAAGATATGCGCAATTTTATAAATTGTACAGAGATTTAAAAAAAAATGATTCAGTTATGACTACATTTGAATTTCCTCCAAAAAAAACTATCGGTAATAAAGATGCTAAATTTGTCGAAGATCGCCGGCAAAAGCTTCAACAATGGTTAAGAAGAGTATTAAGTAGATTGGCACAATGTTCTCCAGCATTTTCATCAAGACCAACAAAGCAAAGCCTAATTTCATTGTTGCCTTTTTTTGGGTAGAAAAAATTTAATATTCGCTTAAGCTGATATAAGATTAAATTATCATAAAAAATTTTTTTATTACAGAGACTTACCTAATGAAATTGTTAAAAATAATTCAACTAACACGTGTTCTTCCTCACCACAATACATGGGTTTATAAGAATAATTTTTGGTACAAAATAATGTAAATAATAATAATATAATAATTTATATAAATATTATCAAGTCTTGTAAATATAATAACATAGAATTGTAGTATTAAAAATTAATGAATTGGAAATGCATTTATTAATAAATATATTTTTATGTGGTCATAAGATTCAAAGAAGTATTCGAATAAATAAAAAAAGATTTTCTTAAAATTTCTTTTAATTTCTGTATCTAAATATTACATATTATTTTTTTTATCAATAGAACATTACACTTTTATAAATTAATATAATTTAATGTACTAGCATAAATATTTAATTATGTTATTTAAAAACCATAAACGATTGATTCTCATAATTGGTCAATTCTTAATGAAACTGGACAAAAAGGAAAGTAAAGATTTTACAATTTTTGAATATTTTCGAATTTGCAACAAAAATTTGAGCTCACACTTTCAGATTTTAATTTTTCTTTGAATTAAGTTTTTAAATGAAGCTAAAAAATATTTATTGGGGGATGTAAAATTTTACTCTGAATTTGAATCTGCCATCAGTTTTTGATGCATACCTCAAACCTGGAAAATTAAAAAAAGAATTTCTTTTTTTTTTCTTCTGATTAATCTCAAGTTTTTTATTTTCCCATGTACTTTTTCTTGTGAAACATTCCTTTATAACTTAACAAATAAAACAAGACCACCTGCGTGTTATAATGCGTTTATTTTTCTAAAAGTTTTATGAGTGCTTTGTAGGTAGTATTAAAAAAACGGCAAATTTGACTGATTACATTTCTGAAACTAGTTCAAAAATAAAAAAGTTTCAGCGCAAAATCGTAGTATTTTGATATTTAATATTTTCCCTTTTGTACAAGGGAGTGACTGGCTTCAGAAAACGTCGCCAATTATGCACACGCATTATTATATATATATATATATATATGTTTTCCTGACAGTTATTAACAAAATCGCTTTAATTTTCAATTACCTTATAAAATTAGTTGTCATTTATCAAAAAAATATGATTCCTAAAATTATAGATCAATTAGTCACTCCTAAAGCATCGGCTCTTATTGAGTTAATTTTTGATCACATAAGAAAATGATGGCAACACACAGAAATGATTGCATGAGTTAAGATTCTAGGAATCCAACTTTGTTGTCAAATGCTAAGTAATTTTACCTGGTAATAAAAGTACTATAGTACTAGTACTATAACAAAAAGGGTCAGTAGAATATACTTTAGCTATTCAGACAAATAAAAATACGAATAAATAGTAATAAAAAATAATTAAAAAAAAAAATATTAATATGAAACTATAGGTAATAAATCCAGTAATTAGAAAACAAGATTCTTTATTGTCTTGTATTAAAATAGTACATATTTTTTATCATTAAACTTAAATATCTTTATGTACATAAATAAGCAAACATATACCAGCTTATAATTTTAGTCTCACTGGGTAACTTAGTGTTCATGCTTATTCTCACCAACCGATTAATATATACTTTCTTGTCAGAGGCCACTGACCAAGAAAAATTGTTCACAACCATTAGCCATTCTTTATTTTTCTGGCCATGGCCTGCAATACTAATATTTCACTTTCCGACTATGGATTTGAAGGAGGCGGTGTTGTGCGTGATGTCGCCGGCATTGGTTGTTGGAGCGGCAAGAATGCTGACCCCAAGCTTGGCTTAAGTTGGAATGACACGCAGGGCTTTGAGCAATAATCAAGTTTACTCAAATCTGTCAATGGACGTCTAACATCCTCAATGAATTTTGTGTTGACTTTTTCACAGCCATCTGGTGGCTCTCGTGCAAGGAACCTATTAATTTGAGGAGAAGTTCCCAAACGCCCACTTTCTCTATCATGGTCAGGAGTAGAACCACGACTTCCACCTAAAAAGCACAACAATACTTGAATCTCATGCTCTTTTCATGTAAAATAATTTTTCAATAGCTAGATAACATCTACGATTAATATTTATATAATATGTATTAATATATTTACACCTGATATGAGTAATAAATAATAAATAAAAAGCAAAGGCATAAAAGGGGCTGCCCTTAAAAATGAATAAACATCTAAGCATGATATGCAATTAAATACAATTTTCGTTATGATATATTAAAAAAAAGTGGCAAACAAGGTTTTTACAATCTGTTAATACTGTTTAATTTAAACCTCTTTTTTAATTGTTAATTCATTAAATTTTTATTTTTAGGAGTTTTCAGAAGTTCTTTTTGGGATTAAGTTCTAATAGTTAACTCTTAGAAAAAATCTTGGGTTTGATGGTTTTATTAAATTATTTTGTGTTTAATTATGTAACAAAGTTCTAAAAAAATGAAAAAAAAAAACTTTATAGAGAAGTAATATTAGCTACACAAAAATCATGCGTTACTAATTGTATAAGAATGTCAATTTACTGTTTAACAAAAAAGATGCATTATTTCTAAGTTCAAAAAGGAAAGATTTTTTTTTGTTTTATTAAGAAATAGAATTGTTATCAAATCTATCTGCAACAAAGTATCAAACAACCATAGTTTATAAGCCCCAAATTGGTAAAGTTTTATAAAAACTAAAGTTATTACAGAAAATGGGGAATTCTAAATAGGATAAAGTGATTATTAATAAAGTTATTATTTTTTTTAAACATTACCAGTGGATCTACAAGAAAATAGAAACACAGTTTTCCTATCAAAATATTAATTAATTTATTATAATGATAAACAAACAAAAAAATGGAGCACTATGGAGTCTGCAGTTTGTGTAAATAATAAAATGTAAATTCTATCAAATGTGCTAAAAAAATTCATGCATAAATTAAATAAAATTCCCTGAAATAATAATAATTTAAATGCATTAAATCATATGAAAAATATAAGCATATTGCTAAAAAATAAAAAAATATTTTTAGTTCATGAGCTAGCCAACCTTGGAGCAGTTCACTAGAAGGACGGGATGCTTCCACTGACCCTGGCATAGATGGTGATTCTGAATTCCTAGACGGAGGCCCTATTTTACAAAGCATGCATTTCAAGTGACGGTAATTTACTTAGTCAATTAGTTCTTTTAAATAAAGAAAATATTTATTTCTAATTACCTGAAGAATAAGAAGAAGAAATGAGATCTGTTGCTGGTGTTTGAGTGTTAACACTGTTAACACTTCTATTGGCTCTAAATAATTCTGCTAGTGGAGCTCTATGCCCTTCAGGAGTTATCTGATCTCTTAATCTGGCATACTAAAAATTTTACTTAATTTAAAGGAAAGAAAATACTAAACTTATTTAAATTTTGTTAAATATGCTTTTTAAAAAATGAAATTTTTTCTTTTTAATTATTGAGAAAACCTTCATTCACTCAAAAGTATTTTATGCATACTTCTTTTAAGATTAAAAAAAAATAATAAGGAAAGGAAAAAAAATACTTTATTTTAAATAAATTCAAATCACGGAATTAATGAAAAAACTCACCTTATCTTCTTGGTCAGAAACAGTGTAAGATTTAAGGACTAGACCTTCAATTTCTTGATTTAAACCTTCAATGGAGGATCTCAAAGGCCTTAGTGGCTTTAAGGGTATGCTCATAGGATTTGCTTTTTGGCAAGTTTGAGATGCGATACTAGGTAAAGTAAGCGAATGATCTCCAGGAAGTGGAGCACCACCTGGCATTATTAAGCCAAAAGCAGCTGTTCTCTCTCTAATAGATGTTCCTTCTTTATTTGTTCGTTGTAATCTTTGTCTAAAATATTTCTCTAATTTCTCATCATTAGTTGTTTGCTCTGCCTGTTGATGTCGAGCTGAATGGTTTTTTTTTGTCTCATTAGGCCATTCTTCGGTCTATGAAAGTACAAACAGATTAATTAGTTTCAATGTTTTATGTAAGACTCTAAGGGCAAATAAATTACCTGAGTAGCTTTGTCTACTAATAAACTACTAAGATTGTAATAAGAATCTCTTGGCCACTGTCCTTTTAAATAAATTGTATCCAAAGAGGCAGTCCTTCTAATATTTTGATTGCTACTAGAGAGGTTCTCTGTGCTGCATCTTCCACTTAAAGTTTTTGATTTTGCAGCAAAATATCCTGAAATTATCAGAACAATTATAAACAGAGTTGCGCGAAAAATCGATCGCTATTGTGATTACTTTACAGTTAAGTAATTAAAGAATAAATTATGCGGAGAGTGAACGAGTTATCTATTATCAGCGGATTATGTAGTGGTAGTAAGCGTAGTATAGTACTTGTAGTATATATAGTCAGATCGTAGTAAAAGTAGTAGTACGCACGTCACCCCACGCGGTTCTCCATTAAACTAATCCATACATTATATACACATATAATACACATTCATGCGATATGCATTATAAATATTACACATACATACATATAAACAGAAAGAAAGATACCTTTGTAAGAAAGAGAGCCCGGGCTCCTTTGCCCTGAAGACGACGTCTCTGGTGAAATCCTTGATCTCCAAGCATTCCCATTGGTTGGCGAAACCGAAGCTGTTGGACTATTACTGTTGCTCTTCCTCAAAGCTCCAGGTTGCTTGTTTTGTCTTAAAAGAGAACTTACAGGCAGGGTGGCTCTCATAGGGCCCTGTTTGCCCGAGCAAGGTGATGATTTTCTCATCCTCTGCGAAGAGGCAGACATCTTGTTGATGTCTTAAACTGAATCAATAATATTTCTTGCCTTATTTTAACAAAACTATATGCTTAAATTCAAAACACACGCACTAGCATTATCCGCTTGGGTCTTTTTTTTCTCTTTGCATACTTGCATGTACGCACACAAACACGCGAAACACTGCTCACAGAGACACTGCGGGCAACTCAACGAGAGATGCGATTACAAACGCAAATTTGTTGATCCTATGCAGGGATTAATTTTTATTTCTACTTTATTTCTTCATTTATAATCGATTATCACAAGATAAAAATACTATATTTATACCAAAATTTCTTATAAATAGCCTCTCGCGAAAAGATCGCTATTCTCTTAACGGGTCCTATGTTCTGTCATGTATACATTTTTTTAGCAAGCATACGCGGGTGCCGCGGCTTTTGCAAGGGCACGCACACACTGACGCTATTTTTTGCTTCTTCAACAAAGGCAAGCGGAAGGGATGGGGGAGTTAAGTATACGTGGGCGTCACGTGACCCAGAATCCTCGAATCCTATTGGTACAGAACGTACTACGCCGGGGCCAAGAGCGTCCTCGTCCCCAACCCCGCCGGCGCGGCGTCCATTCAGAAAGTGTGCGCGCGGTGTCGAGGACGAAGAGAATATACGCTGTTGAATAAAAAGGGATGTTGTATTATGTTAGAATATTAAAGGAACATTTCTCTTTGGTTTCTCCGATTCATTTTTCGCGTCCTGCTTTTGTTCCACCTTGTATACTGAAAAACACAGAAATATTTTCTCTTTAAAATGAAATGATCGATCAGAGGGCCAAGAAGTGAAAAGGGAAAAACTATTCAAGACCCATGCAAGTACCACTCGCGCTGCGAGAATCGACAATATAATATAGGCAATAATTTTATTTTCGGGTATTTTAATTTCAAAAAATTTATTTATATCCATAGAGATATTGATTATATATCTTACTTTTTTTGGACTTTTTAGGAATTCGTTTATTTTTTCCATTCTCTTTGCGACAAAAAATTAGTTTTCTTATAATTTATTTTAAAACACATACTAAAGTTAAATTAAAGTTTGATTCTTAAGTCCTTTCTACATTAGATTAATTTTTTTTAAACCTGTGAGCTTTGACTATACTCTTTGCTATAGGCAAAGCACATGGGAATAAATAAAATTAATCTAATGATGTAGAAAGGGATTTAGTTAAGTATTCATTTACCATTCTTGGTTTCAAGTTTCGAAGGATAAGGTTCGCAGGAATATTATTTTGGGTAATTCTTTCAACTATAATGTTTAGTATATTGTGGGACCAAACTCTTGAGAGTAAATATAGTCATTATATTATTATACACTCGTCAAGGTCAAATAGTAACATTGAGCTTGAATGATTGCAAATGCAGCATGTATAATATTTTTTCTACCCTTTAAAATAATATATAAAGAATATTAAAAAAATAATAAAAAAATTGCGAATCATGAAAATTTATTATGCTAATATCTATTTTTTTATTTATTTTGTATAAAGATAAATCATAAATTGTACTTATATAAAAATTTGTATACGCAAAAATTTCGACCTTCAAGTGCTACTGCTCGGCTACTGCTCTAAAGGCAAATTGGAGCAGGCGTGAAACGGCTATTTTACTGGTATACCTTTAGTATATGGAATAAACTTTAGGTCCAGCTTGAATTAAAAATAAGAAACAATAATTTTGCATAATAGATAATAATTAACATTAAAAACCATTTTATAATTAAAATAATTATTTAAATTATCTATTTTAACAACTATTTTAACAAATCAAATTTCAAAACGAAGGATATTAGATTAATATTGTTTTTTCAATTCAAGTCGGACCTAAAGATCGTTTCTCATAGTTCCAAATGTCTTTTGGAGTGGGGAAAGGCCGGACTTATTTATTTTTTTTCAAATATTATTTTATAATATTATTTTTTTAAAATTAAGTTGGGGTTTTTGAATTTAAAAAAAAAATATCGTGTTCATAAATGGTGACATGGTTTAAATCCTGGTTTAAATACATGTATTTAATTGTAAAAACATGTATTTATGCATAAATACTTAAAAATGTATGCAACTTTTCAGGGTTTTTAGAATCTTATACAACTATCAGAGATTATAATATTATTCGATCATATTTTATAATATTAATTTTATTCGTGTTTTTTACAATTTAGCTACCATACTGGACCTAATTTCTCCCTTAAAAAAAATATCAATTTTAAAAGAAAACTGTAAAATATAAAGAACTAATATTTTATTTTTAAATACAAGTTAATAAATATATTTTTGGGTTTTGGGTTCATCGTTATAATCTGGAATAATTAATATTTATTTTTAAAGAATAAAATTCTATAAATTGAACTATTTTCTTTATTTAAAGTAATCCCAACCAAAAAACTTAATGTAATTTATGTCATCATATAAATATAAATAAAGAAGAGCGATTTTTTAAATTAATATTGTTTAAAATTTATTGTAATTATTTTAATAACCGATTAATAACCAATACCAATGCATACGGGACATATTAAAGAGATAAAATACTAAAAATTTTTAATTGTTCCTGAAATAATTTAAAAAAATCAAGTTTACGCTTTTGAAATACTTTCATTTACTACTTGAGTCGAAGACTCAGAAATAAATAATTCTTTAATAATAATAATTGCTATTAAAAAATAATTATGTATTTTATTTATGTTCAAACATTATTAAAACCTGTTAAACCTTAAATTTTTGCATGAAAAAATGAAATTGCAATATTTTTTTTTTATTAGACTATTTATAAAACACGCCCTTTTAAAAGCATTCATAGTACCATGATTAAACTTATACCAGGTTTTTACATTATAATACAACAGTAAAGCGAAAAAATGATGATGGGGAATGTTCAACTAAAGAGAGCTAGTGTATCAAACGACTCTGATTCAAGTATTTCTTTCTCTCTCGCTCTTCAGATAAAAAAAGTTTAAAAATAAGAGTTTTAAAAGATACTATTTTATTTACGTGTTTCTTTTAACACCCCTCGTATCTTTCATCTTTTTATATTTTTTATATTTGAAGAGCCAGAGAAAAAGAATTATTCGAATGACGCGCTAGCGTCGCTTTAATTCGACAACCTTATTTTTCGTTTCAAGTGACGTACTACCTCAACTATTCTTCATAAGCCTGGTATAAGTTTAATCATGACTAGCACTAGTACAAGTAGTGAATCGCTGATGACGTATTTATTTCATCTCTGAGTATTAACGAACTGTTTTTTTTTTTGGAGTTTTTATAAAATATATACTGTATTGTTTTCAATCGGAAGGATTTTCAATAATTTCACATACCTTAGAGGTAAATTATTTTGTACTATTTAGAGAGAGAATGAGAGATACTTCCAAAATATTTTTGTTCGTGTAAGTTAACTTAAATTACTCATTTTGTGTTATACAATCATTCATCAAAAAAAAAAAAATATGACTCATTTTACTTGAGAATATAGAGTTAACTTGAGTTTTCAATAAGAAATTATTATTATAGCTGATATTATAAAAATGTCTGACCATTTTGGCCCCATTAATTTAAAATGGGACCCAAAAAATTTGGAAATTCGAACCATGTCTGTGGAGAAGACTTTGGAACCTTTGGTATTACAAGTAACAACGCTTGTTAATACAAAAGGACCCAGTAAGAAGAAAAAAGGTAAATCGAAAAGAGCTAGTGCTCTGGTTGCAGCTGTAGAAAAAGCAACAGCTAATTTTATTGAGAAAGGAGAAATAATTGCTTATGAAAACCCTGATATTACTGCTGAAATGTTGAGTGCTGTAGAAGAAGTAAGAAAGACTGGATCAGCTATGAGCATTGCAGCTAGGTATTTAAATTTGCTAAGTAGTAGTTACTTTTTATAGTAATATTTTTACTTTTATTTCCACAGAGAGTTTGCTGAAGATCCTTGTTCATCCATAAAAAGAGGCAATATGGTTAGAGCAGCAAGAAATCTTTTATCAGCTGTAACGCGCTTATTAATTTTAGCTGATATGGTTGATGTACATTTGTTACTAAAATCGCTTCATGTTGTTGAAGATGATTTGAAAAAATTAAAAAATGCTTCATCTCAAGGAGAACTCCTTGACAATATTAAGCAGTTTGGAAGAAATGCTTCAGAGTTAATGAATCAAGCTGCTAAACGCCAACAGGAATTAAAAGATCCTCAGCTCCGAGATGATTTAGCTGCGGCTCGAGCTGTTCTTAAGAAACATTCCACAATGCTATTGACCGCTTCCAAGGTTTATGTAAGGCATCCAGAACTAGCTGCGGCAAAAGCAAATCGAGATTATGTTTTGAAACAGGTAAATTAATGAATTTATTAAGTATGTTACTTGAAATGTTACTTGAAATTTATAAATCAATTTAGGTTTGTGAAGCTGTCAACACGATTAATGATGTTGCCCAAGGTAAGACTTCTGGAGATACACAACAACCTTATGATGGACCTGGTGAATTAGCAGCTGCCTTAGACGATTTTGATGAAAGGATGGTCATGCCTCCTCTAGCTTACAATGAAGTTAGAACTCGACCAAGTCTTGAAGAAAGACTCGAGAGCATAATAAGTGGTGCAGCTCTTATGGCCGATTCATCTTGTACACGCGACGAAAGAAGAGAGAGAATCGTAGCTGAATGTAATGCTGTTCGCCAAGCTTTGCAGGATCTATTGAGTGAATACATGAATAACGTGAGTATGCATAAATTTTCTTTTTATAGTTTTCCATGTACAGTATGTATTCCTAAGAGATAAGGGTTAAAATTTTAAAAATAATTTTTTTATAATTCAAAAAATTAAATAATTTAGATTATAAAATTACTCAACCATTTCATCAAGAATTTTATCTATTTTTGTTTAATGAGGACAGTTACAACTTGCTCGGGCTGGTAAAAGGGTAAATATTGATCAGACCTTAGTATGTGTTTCCTGCATATTTTTGATTAATTATTTACTGCCCATCACATTTTTTGTTCATATATTATTTAAAAATTTATTACTTTAAGCATAATTTTTATTTTTGTATAATGCATTTTTATTGCTTACATTTGTTATTTAGATGCGAATGTATGGTACAGTAAAATCTTAACTGATATACGACATTTTTAGATGGGTGTCAAAGAACAATCTGAAGGATTAGAAAGAGCTATTGATCACATGTGCCGTAAGACAAGAGATTTACGAAGACAATTACGTAAAGCAGTCGTTGATCATGTTTCTGACAGCTTCTTGGAAACCAGTGTACCTCTTTTGGTTCTCATCGAAGCAGCGAGAAATGGCAGAGATAAGGAGGTTGAAGAATATGCACTTGTATTTACTGAGCACGCGAATAAATTAGTAGAGGTACAGTTTAAATACGAATACAATAGTTTTAATAATAAACATTATTTATAATGGATAAATAAAATTTAAAAAGTAAAAGTAATAATAACATTAATCATAATTTCTCTTTCACTCAAAAAGAATTACGAAATTTTCAGGTGGCTAATTTAGCATGCAGTATGTCTGGAAACGAGGATGGTGTTAAAATGGTTAGGTATGCAGCTGCTCAAATTGAAAATTTATGTCCTCAAGTTATTAATGCAGCCCGAGTTTTGGCTGCTAGACCTCGATCAAAAGTGGCTCTTGACAATATGGAAGTATTCCGTCAAGCTTGGGAAAATCAAGTTCGCGTTTTAACAGAAGCTGTTGATGATATAACAACGATTGATGACTTTTTAGCTGTATCAGAAAATCATATTCTAGAAGATGTTAACAAATGCGTTTTGGCGTTGCAAGAAGGTGATGCTGATACTCTTGACAGAACAGCTGGAGCAATAAGAGGTCGATCAGCTAGGGTTTGTAATGTTGTTCAAGCAGAAATGGACAATTATGAACCGTGCATTTATACAAAACGAGTGCTTGAAGCAGTCAAGGTGTTAAGAGAACAAGTAATGCCCAAATTTGCTCAAAGAGTTGAAGTTGCTGTTGACGCTTTAGGAAGTAATACTGCAAAAGATATCGATGAAAATGATTTTATTGATGCTTCAAGACTAGTTTATGATGGAGTTAGAGAAATCAGACGAGCTGTTCTTATGAATCGGGTAAATATATTTATATTTTTAATTATATTTAAGAAAAAAAATAAATTTTTTTTTAAAATTAAATATACAGAAATTGTCTGTATGTATATACTTCTAATTAAAATAAAATAAAATAAAAATATACAGGATATAAACAATCTTAAAAAATTATTACATTAAAATAATATACTTAATTTATTACAATAATATCTGTAAACAGAATAATCTATTAAGTTTATAATAGCTGATTAGAAAGATGAAAAAAAAAATAATATTATATAATATAAAATAATATATAATATAAAATTATTTGATAAAAAATTTTTTTTTTTTTTAATATCAGATTTAAATTTAATTTTATTATATTTGATTCATAGTAGTAGCAAAAAATAGTAGCAAATAGTAGCAAAAATAGTAGCAAAAAAAATAAAATAAGAATTTTAATAAATAATTTAAATTTCTAGGGCAAAAAAAGCCTAAAAAAGCCTTTTTTGACCATTATATGTAAAACTATGTTTTAAATCACGGGAAAAAATACATAATATGACTTTTGTATGCTGTCTGAACTTGTTTGCTACGCCCTCTCGTGCATACAACTTCTTGCATACTCAAAACCAAGATTTTGCTTTTGTCCCTTGTTTAAAAAATAGCTATAGGTATTTAGGCATAATTTGAAATTTCACACAAAAGTCCTATTACTGACAATGAGTAAATTGAATCACTAAAAACGACAAACAATTCTTTTCGACTATTATAAGAATTACTAATCCTTATAAAAACCGTTTAATTTAAAAACGTGTTCTAGTGATATGTAATTTGAGTGACAGTTAATTAATCTCTTAATAGATCTCAGATTACGTTGAAAGTAATTGAATAAATAATTTTACAAAATGCTTTCAAAATCTGTAAAATTATTTATGACTACTAAGATAAATGAGATCAGTTCTCATAATAGCAATAATAATTGTGGAAATATTCAAATGTGTGTCTACAGCATTATAATAATGTTTTGTAATTGACATAGGCATTCCAATCCTATAAGTAACAAACCTGAAAAACTTACAGTTCAATGCTTCTAGTTGTTTCAATTACCCTTATTTCAGCAATCCCCATATTTGTAAACCGTACATTATGCTAGCATATACATAAGAAAAATAAACTCTCTAAATTTTGTTAACATATTTTTTTTTTATTTAAGGCTGATGAAGATTTAGATCCAGAAGATGTTGAATTGGATGAACATTACACTTTGGAAACTCGTAGTAAATCCAGTGCTCAAACAGGAGAGCATGGTGTTGATGAATATCCAGAGATTAGTGGCATTACAACAGCTCGTGAGGCAATGAGAAAAATGACTGAAGAAGATAAACAAAAAATTCTTCAACAAGTTGAATTCTTCAGAAGCGAAAAATTAAAATTCGATCGAGAAGTTGCTAAATGGGATGACACTGGAAACGATATTATTGTACTTGCTAAACACATGTGTATGATTATGATGGAAATGACAGATTTCACTCGTGGAAGAGGCCCTCTTAAGACAACAATGGATGTTATTAATGCTGCTAAAAAAATTTCTGAAGCCGGAACAAAACTGGATAAATTAACCAGACAAATTGCTGATCAGTGTCCAGAAAGTTCAACTAAAAAGGATCTTATTGCTTATTTACAACGTATTGCTCTTTACTGCCACCAAATGAATATTACTAGTAAAGTTAAAGCCGACGTTCAAAACATAAGTGGAGAACTTATAGTTTCTGGGCTTGATAGTGCAACGTCTCTTATTCAAGCTGCTAAAAATTTAATGAACGCTGTAGTTCTTACAGTTAAAGCATCTTACGTTGCTTCAACTAAGTACCCAAGACAATCTGCAGTTACGGTAAGTTAAATTTAACTCACTAAATGGGCTAAATAAATCTGAAGTGTATATAGTTTGCAAGGTCGAGTCTTCCAATTGGTTAGAGCACGTTTCTAACTGCAAATAAGTGCAAAATAAGCGAGCTTTCGCTTTTTGATATATATTTATATTTTATGCTAAAATTTTTTGTCATATACAGATAAAATCATTAATTATATGTTTCAAAAACTAATTCTAAATATGAAAAATGAAGGACATATTTGCTCGAATTTTTTTTAAAGCAAACAGGGAAATTTTTTGCAAAAATTTACAGTTTTTATGAATATAATTATTGCCTGGGAGTATTTGCAGATCAAAAATATATACGTCTGTCAAATTTCAGCATCCTAGGTCCTAAACTGACCGAGTTATGCCCAATAAAATTTTTTCGATATTTTTCAACTCGCTAAGTCAACATATTTAAAAACCCCTAGAAATTATGTATATAAAATATAAAAATAAACATAAAATATAAATAAACTTATAAAATATCCAGTAGGGACTTCGTTTCTCGGATTGCGCTCGACCTTTGCTCGTACGTCTAGTTTTCTGATATTTATTTCATTTTGGTGCAATATTAAAAAAAATTAATTAAGTACTTTTAATCGACATGATTGACTAATTCTAATTACTGAGTTTCAAATTATTTGGAAATATAGTTTTTCAGAAAATTAATTTTATTCTCAACCATAGTAAGGAATTACTTTTCTGAAAAAATATATTTTTAAATTAAGATTCCTTAGTAAGATAATTTTTTTTTTTTAATTTATAATATTACCCGCCATATTTATAAATTTTTTTTAACGTATTAATTTTTTATTGCGAGTTCTCGACTCATCAAAAAAAAAAATTTATTTGATATTATTTGAAGATTATGTTTTGAAAAAGATGCTTACTCTAATTTTGAGTGTGGGAAAAAATGTGGGAAGTATTCTGTTTTTAAATATTTTGTTTTAAGTGAGTTAATATATCTCAGGTGATGGTTATTTACATGGATGGGTCGCCAAATGCGTTTAAAAATATTTTTGGTCGAAAGTATACCCAAAAAAAATAATTTTCCTAATTTTTTAGCCTTATCTCTTTATTCTAGCGGTTTCAATTTTTTCAATTTTTGATCATTTATAGTTTTCAGCTAAGATTTTTTTCTTGTTTTTTAATTTAACCACGTATTTTACGTGAAAAAACATTAGTTTTCTTTATCAAGGGTAAGGAAAACGCATATTTTCGAATCTAGCCGTGGCCGGGAAATGTGTGCTTTCTGGACGCTGATAAGAAAAAAATATTTTTGACCTTAGAATCGGGTTCTGCGAGAAGTTTCCTACGAGATCCTAAGAGGAAAAAAATTTTTTCTTCAAGATACGCGTTTTTTAGGTAAATAAGAAGAAAAAAATCATGATTAAAAGCTAAAAATTATCAAAAAACGGCAAAAATTGAAATCGCTGCAAAAAATAGAGAATCTGATCTAGAAAGCTAAAAAGTTAGAAAAATTATGTTACATATCTAAGACAAAAAAATTTTATTTTCTGCTCTAGGTAGACGCTTTTTTGCCCATTAGAAGCAAAACTATGTTTTAAATCACGAGACAAAATACGAGTTCAACTTTTGCATGCATTTTTGGTTCACTTTTGAACAAAAATATTTTGGAACCGATTTGGCAGCTTATTTATGCAACTCATATACACTTGAGAAATATTAACCTAATTATGAATAAGTTTTTCTTATTTTCCGGGTTAAAGCATTTTTATATGCACTCTAAGAATTTTTTATGAAAAATTATTTATTTGTAAGCCTTTTGTTAACCTACAAGGCAATAGTCTGGAATTTTGCCTCCTATTGAAATTCAGCTGAAAAGCACTCCTATACACTTCAGAAATGTAATTGGATAAAAATGAATAATTAAAATGAAGATTTTTAAATTTTAATTACTGTAGAATAATCGTGATAAAGGATATGTGAAAACAAGCTTGCAAGAATCGAATCTGCTCTACTTACCTGTATCTTACAATTTATCTATTACATATTCAGTTTTTTTATAGATGAATTTTGCACAAAAATTGTATAGCAAATTTATTTAAAATAAAAACTTATCTATTAAACTGTTTAATTATCTTTAAGCACTAAATGCTAAAACTTTCACTAATTGATTGCTTTTTTTTATATTATTATGAATTTTTTGGTATTAAAATTTGATTAATTATTTTTTTGCAGTCTCCAATCGTAGTTTGGAAAATGAAAGCTCCAGAAAAAAAACCTTTGGTTCGACCCGAAAGACCAGAAGAAGTAAAAGCCAAAATTCGCAAAGGTTCACAAAAGAAAGTGCAAAATCCAATTCATGCGTTATCCGAATTCCAAAGTCCCACAGAGCGCGTTTAAAATACCTTTGTGAGAAAATACGTTAATATATGTGTCAAATTGTTTTTTTAGGTGGTACCGCATTTTTGTATAAAGACTGCCAAAGTATTAATTAATAAATAAATATATTTGTACATAAATTTTACGAAAATTTTATAATAATTTTCTTTTTTCTAATTATTTTCTAGGTTTTGCATTCAAGTCAGGCCTACCTTAAATTTATTTACATTTACTTTAAAAATAAGCATTTTTTATATTAATTCTATTTTTAATAACTTATTTATATTATTTGTAACAAAAATAATCCCTAGAGTAAATAAAAATTTAAAAAAAAATAAATAAAACTGATTAATTAATGGCAATATTTCTATCAATATTATATACCTATTATACTATCCAAATTTATTGTCTTTACAGATCTTTACTCAATATCTGCGTTTTTATATTATTTTACTAATAAATTAAATATATAATATCAAAAATTGGAGTTTATTGTATTTTTTGGCGGCAAAAATTTTCAAAAAATAACTATCCAAAATTTGACTCTATAAACAAATATTTCTAAAACTAGGTACTCCCATAGAAAGAAATTAAGTACTAGGTCCAAAAAGAAAAAAAAATTGGTATTTTTTGTATTTTTTGGTGAAAAAAATGTTAAGAAAAAAATTTTCAAAAAATTAATTATAAGATTCAAGATATCGAGTAAAAACAATACTTCTAGATATTAGTACTTTTATGGGAAAAAATGAACCGCATTTTCAAGTTTTGTAATAAAATTTAATCACGTGATTAATTCCCGCTTGCTTTTTCATGTGCTTTTTAATAATTCTGTTGCTTTCCGCGCCATATTGATACTTTATGTGCAGTGTACACAGCGCAGAATGTAAATTTTAGCGTATTTATGTTATACACCTATATTTTGTCCTCTGCTCAAGCAGCTCAAGATTGTTGACGATTTTTTGCTCCTTTTTTTTTGGTGAAAATATTTTTTCTTTGCTCTAAAAAATAAGGCCTTTTAATTTTCTTGAAATTTTGAACTTGTGGGTTTAAATACGTATAAAGCATCTTGGTGAGATAAAAAATGGCTACTACAAGTTACAAAGCTAAAAAACAAAAAACGAATTCCATAGTACATCCAGAAATGGGGATCTTTTGTTTTGATGTGCTCTACAATAAACTCCATCAACTTGAACCTCCCAAACCACCAAATTTTATAAACGATCCGTTTCCTCTGTTTGTTACTTGGAAAATTGGTAAGGATATGAGACTGAGAGGTTGTATAGGTACTTTCAGTGCAATAAAACTGCATTCAGGATTGCAAGAGTACGCAACGACCAGTGCTTTTAAAGATTCTAGATTTGATCCAATAACGAGAGAAGAATTTCCACGTTTGCACGTTAGTGTATCGATACTTTTCAATTTTGAAGAAGGTCTGGATTACTTAGATTGGATAATCGGAGTTCATGGAATCAGGATTGAATTTCATACAGAAAAAGGGAGCAAAAGATCTTCAACATACCTTCCACAAGTTATCACCGAACAAGGATGGGATCAAATACAGGCTATAGATTCCTTGTTACACAAAGGAGGATACAAAGGACATATTACTCCTGAAATTCGGCGTAGTATTAAATTAACGCGTTATCAGTCTGAAGAAATTGCAGTGAGTTATCAGGAATACATGACACATTTTCAAAAAAGACAGTGCTAGCATTTGACAATTAATTTGCCTTGGAACATGTATGTGAATTGAAGTAACTTGAGAATATTTCTCATAATTAACGAAATTTAAAATTGAGCTTGATTTTAAAAGCAATATATTATAAATTAGTCTATAATTATTGTTAAAATTTAACATTATTATTATTTTATTAAGTTGATGTGATATAAAAAAACACCCTTCTAGGTATTAATTTCATTAGCTTCTGTGAAGGCAAAAGTAATATTAAAATAAGGCAAATGTAAAACATGCAAAAATTTAAATAAATATCTTGAGAGAAAAAATTAGTATCCATAATTAAATTATAATTATTATACTCTTTACTTTTTACCAAAGAAGATATTATGTAGACATACTACGTAGTATATACAAAGTACGTTTTTGGCGTGGTTGTTTTTTGTCAGTCACAAATTGAACCTACATGCGTTATGCATATAGTTCCTCTGTTCCTTCGTTTATTACTGACGAATAACGCCCACATCCAGCCAAAAACCTTGTATATCTTTTCTTTGTTTTTACTACACAAATGCAAAATATTTTATACACAACTAATCAACTCTTCTCCCCACCCCCTCTACCTAGTCAAAACTGAAGCTGTCTCCAGAGTTATAGCCAGTACTGGTTATAGCGTCACAAGTGCAGACGACAAAAAAATTGTTTTGCGTAAAATAATAATAAAGTTTCTTTGTTTGTTGGCTGGAAAGTTGCTTATTTTTTTGGATTAATGTTTCTCTTTGTAGCTGATTAAAAATTGAATGGTTGCAGTTTCAAACATGACTCGTCAAAATCTTCCTATGTTTGTTTTTCCACAAAGTCTAACTTTTTATCTTGATGATGCAATTAGTCACAAACAAATTTTAACATTGCACAATCCATACGATTTTCCCGTTAAATTTAAAGGTAAAATTTCAATTGATAAAATTTTTATCATCTGATTTGGGACTTTTATCTTGTAGTTTTGTGCACTGCTCCAAATAAATATAAAGTGGTTGATTCCGAAGGAATCATTTCTGAGAGGCATTGCGTTGACATAGTAATAAGACACGTTTCTTTATCGCTGAATAATTGTAACGTTGTTGACAAGTTTAGAATACAAATGCTGGAATATCCTACAAGACAAGTAGAAATTTTATTTCTTGTTTATTAGCAATAGCTAAGTAGTCTAACTTTTAGTTTATAGGGAAAAAAGATGTAGAATCAAGGCTAGTCAATGGAGTTCCAGAAGTCTTGGATAGGGCAACTCCTGATCCAGAGTTGTTTCAACAGCTTGCACCAAGTGGCCAAAGTCAAACTTGTTATGCAATTGCCACGCACAACAAATCATACAGTAAAAATAATTGATTTAAATGTTTTCAAGAACTAATAAATTTTTTTTTTTAGGAGATACGAATTTCATAGCAATAATGGCAGCAATCATAAGTATCATAGGACTAGTACTGCCCAGTGAATTGGAACCTAACGATAAAATACCAGAATATCTCCATTTATCCCTGAATTTAAAATTAATATTTTCCTATGTTTTAGGGATGGTAACAATAATATGCATGAGGCTATAATTTTAACCTAGATCTTGAGATCATGTAAATATTAAATTGCAACTAGTGTAAATTATAATATTATAATGCTAAGAAATTTATACATTTTATATTTACGATTTTTATACAAAAAAATTATATAAGCGATATATTAAAAAAATTTAAACTATGAGTACTTGTTATTTTTGGTACTACTCTTTTGGTACATGAGAAAGGAAGTGTTGGCTAGTTATTTAATTCCATGTTGTTTATTTCATATTATTTAGCGAGTTGTTACCTATAGTATAATTTTTTTATTTGTATTGTATTATTCTTGCATTATATTTTTTTTAAATTAATTACTTTTTTAGCAAGGTTGTCGGCAGGGTCAGTAATACTACAGAAATGGGAAAGTCACAGTGGTTAAAAAATTAAAAAAAAAAAAATTATTCTGAGATGGTATGGGGAAAAACAAATCCCTATTCAGTGTAAAAAATAAATTTTCATGTTTGAAAAAGAATTTTTTTTTTTTTTATTACTTGGAGGGAAATGGTGTAGGGAAAAATTAAGTGCAAGTGCCTATTTGGTGTGAAAAAGGTTAATATCAATATTTATGTCCATTATTTACAGCATTATTTACAAAGTGCTTCGCATTGAGAATTGCTGTACATTAGCACAAGTATCACTGAATTCTAGTGAAATTTAGAATTCACACAATTACAAACTTGAATCTTGCATAAGTTTATTCTTTTTTTTGCTAAATTTTAATAGTCTTGAAAGATAAGTTTTCAACAGAATGTTTCAATTTATACCTCAAGTTGATTTTAAGTTTCAAGGTCTGTTGACATTTTTTAAGCTGTCTGTGTGTGTTTTATATTCCATTGTAGCTGTGGGCGGCAAGTGTAGTACGCGTCTCAAAGTATCTCTTATTCTAGTTGTTGTTGAAACATCGGAAGCTGTTTTATTCCATACACATATTATATCTTCCTATCAAAATTATGCTATTAATCATACAGAAAAATTATATTGAAAAAAATCAACTAACTTGAAACCTAATGGAAACTACAGCCCCGCAGATTTCTTCTCCTACCATAAACTGTTCTCCAAGCATCGCTAGAATTAAATTTTCCCAACAACGTGAAACTAAACCTTTGCGTAAACGTACGATCCATTTGCCTCCTTTTTGATTGGCTTCATCCTTGAAAAAAAAAAAGGATCAAGTACTTTGTCAAATTTTAATAACAAATGCGACACTAACTTCCCACATAGGTTTTATACCAATTTTAAATAAATGAAAGTCTGTATGTGTAGCCAATTCTGATGGCCTTATTAAATGACTGTATATGGACCAAAACTGTTCTACACTGGCAAATCGACCGAGTAATTTTAAATTTTGGTCATAATTTTGGATATTATTTTGTTTACCAGGATTTCTTTTACTATACCATAAAGCATATGCATACTGTAGCTTGTGATCATTTGGATTAATATCTGGAGCTGTCTAAAAATATGCAAACAGGTATAATCAAATTTAAAAATTTTTTATCATAATTACCAATTCTTCTATATCTAAATTTTTACTCGTTGAATGATTATCTTCGTCTCCACTGTCATCGATTGTTTTAAGACTGCAATAATTAATTATCGTTATAAAAAAAATAGTTTGTATTAAATGTGTTTTTATAACCTAACCCAAAAATTAAACTAGTAAACAAATGGTAATTAATTGAATAAATATAACTTACGCATCAAATTTGTTAGACATAACAATTTTCTATTAATTTATTTTATTACAAGTATAAAAATGATTTTATTGCTTATAATAAATTATGATAATATGTTAAACGCGTCTTTGCTCTTTTATTTTATATTTGAACACCTTGTAATTTATCGCGGATGCGTTGTAAGAAATCACTCTTTTGCTCTTTTCTTTCCTCACTCGAGTCTTCTTTTCTTCTTTTTAACGGAGCCATAATCGCGGGTGTTTGACTTATTCAAAAAAAAAAAATTTGTTTGAAATTTGTTAGTTAAAAAAATTTTATAATTATAATATTAATTTTAATGACGAAAAATATATGAAAACAAAAAAAAAATAAAAAAAAGATATTAGCCGGAATTGAACCCACGAGTTTACGAAGCATGAGTTTAAAACGTATAAATAATTATCAAACGGGACCTAGTAGCCCCCCTTTGCCCTTGCAGTGATTTACTATTGTGTTATTTTTAATTTCTTCAAAAATTTATAAGTAAATTAAAAAATTCAAATAAATAACTGATTTTAAATATTTTTAATATAGTTCTGGAGCATGGTTTTATTTGCGATTTTTTTTTAAAGCATGTCCATGGAATTTTTCGACGGTAATTTTAGTTTTTGGGGTCGCTGATTCCAAATCCGAAGTCCGTTTTGACCTAACGTGGTCCAATTTTGCGTAATTGCCCATTTTAGTTCATTTTTAACGTTTTTTTGCCATTCTTTGTTAAAATTTTTAATACATTACCATTTTTCTCACACTGCACTAATTTTTTTTGGGACTCTATACCTAACTATCATATCTACTCATACAAAATAAATAGTAGCCCATAATAGGGATTATTAGGCTATTTTTCACGCTTTTTGGGCTAATTTTAGCTATTTTTATGAAATAATACCAATTTTTATCTACAGCTTCTGGTTTTTAAGTATTTTAAGGTAGTTATAAATACGAATATTATTTTTAATTTATCTAAAAACGGTATAGTTGCCCATAATAGGCACTTATAGGCTGTTTTTAACGTTTTTGGGATAATTTAAGCTATTTTTATAAACTATAATACCAATTTTTTTCTACAGCTTGTGGTTTTCGGGTCACTAAACGCAAATAACACATCTTTTTTTAACAAAGAATATCCAGTGGCCAAAATCTTATAACAATTTGTAAATAAAAAAATTATGTAATATATTATAAAATACCGTGAAAAGGACTAAATCGCCGAGAAATTAACCCAAAACTGCCTATTGTGGGCTAGTAGTCTGTTTTTTGTAATTATAGGTAAGTTTAAATTTATTGAACCAAAATTCATAACACTCGTTTAAAAAAAAAGTAACGTGTACTATTGGCCATTGGACATTCTTTGTTAAAAAAAGATGTGCTATTTGCGTTTAGTGACCCGAAAACCAAAAAATGACCTAAAATGGGCAATTACGCAAAATTGGACCACGTTAGGTCAAAACGAACTTCGGATTTGGAATCAGCGTCCCCAAAAACTAAAATTACCGTCGAAAAATTCCATGGACATGCTTTCAAAAAAAATCGCAATTAAAACCATGCTTCAGGCCTATATTAATAAAAAAGTATTAAAAATTAAAATTTATATTAATTCATTCATTCATTACTTGGTCTATTCAGTATGCGAAAATACGAACTCAAGAACGTATGCACTATTCCACGTCTCGGAAAATTTTTCATGGAACACGGCTCCAGGGAAACAACTTCCACGAACGTTCGTGAAACGCGAAAAATTTTCCGACCCGTGGGGGCCTTCAGTCCCCTTTTTCCCTTCATTATATTCATGAATCATGTATCGAAAGCTCGGTTAGTATTTGAGCTTTGTTTTACTCGAGGTAAAGTGCACGTTCGTGCTCCACGAACTAACAACTTAAACTAACAATTGTTAGTGCGTGTTTTCTGATACTGAATAGACCAAGTCTTAATTAACATTATTTTTCGCATTTAAAATGAAATTTACAGTTTATTATTTTACATATAAATTAAGAAATACATTAATTCTTAAAATCCATTTGTATATTTGTATTTCGTGCCATCCCGAGAGTCATCGAGAGTGTCCGACTATTCGCGTGGTGCGTGGAGTTGAATTATAATAGAATATTCAGAGTGTGTAGAGTAAACCAATATAAAGCCAAAAATTAGGCATACATCGTTTTTGTAATTTAAATTAAACATTTACTATTTTTGTGTGTAAAAAACTAAAAAAAAAAAAAAAATAATTAAAGTTTGAATGTCCCGCGGTTGAAAATGACGGAACCATTAAGCAAAAATGGGGATCCCCCAAAAATGACATTGGGACTGACATCCATTTCCCCAAAGTGTTGAATGAAATATTTTATAAGATTGCTGTTGGTCACTATTTGAATATTTTTCTACAGGCCAATGGGGGGCTAACTTATCCAAGGACAACTTATCCTTGGTGCGCGAATCGATTATTTTAAATAATTAGACTTTGATTAGTCATTATGAATTTGCTATTAAATTTTATTGAAATATATATAAGTATATTTACAGAAATTTACAAAGCTCATTTTGAACATCTTTTTACATTGTTTTTACTGATTTCAATGGTATTATTCGGACAAATCCATTTTGATAACCAATAGCAAGGTGCAAGAAACTCCAAGAATTTGGATTCCAAGAAACTCTATTGATGGACAATATTGGATATTGATCTATGGAAACTTTTGATTCGCTAGTTTTTGCGTTTTTAAAGTTCTACAAAAAAAAATTCCATTAATTTGTACTTCAGAATAAAAATTATAACTTACGATTTCATGAAAATTCAAGCCCAGTTTATCTTGACAATCATTGTACTTGACAGGAATACAAAGATCTTCTTCACGTAAATTAATAGCACTGACTGTAGATATTGTCTATTTGATTAAACAAAAAGATGCTATATTATTTGACTTTAATTTTGACTTTATTATCATATATCAAGTTACTTACACTTTTTGAACGTACTTTATTAAATACTTTAGATAGAGTTGCAAGTTTATATAAATTATCTGGAAATATTACACTTAAATTACCTGTTAATGAACCTTGAGCAATACAATTCCCATAATCGGATACTGCAATTGACTAAAAAAAAAAAAATAATAATCTTTATCCTTAAAAAAAATAAAAGTCCTTACATAACTCGGAGACTTGATAAAAAATACATTGAAGCCTTTAAAAATATGTTCCCGAATTGCAATCAAAGATGAATAAGTTCGATTTAAACTGAAAATCAAAATGTATTAATTTAAATTCATTGTGTTACTTTCTTTGCTACCTTAAAGCGTCGTCATAAGAAAGAATGGCACATCCCCAATTGTTAAACCAAGCTCCATTGGTAACAAAGCTTTTGGTTAAAACATTTTTTGGATTTATTAAGTCCTCCAAGTCCCAAAATTTGTAAGTACGGTCAAGACCAGCACTGGCTAAATATCTTGAGCCAGCATAAGGTACAATCTGCAGCACTGAGGTAAGACATTGATTTAATTATTTATGTTTACAAACAATTGAGTGTTTTTAAACTTACTATTTACACCATTACTATGAGCATAAAAATGCTTATAAGGATTTAAAAAAGTTGAATTGGATTTACTTTGTTTCAATAAAGGACTCGATGCTTTCAAATTCCACAAAGCTACGTAACCATTTGAAAATCCGGCAGCTAAGATGCTAAAAATTATTTATCCTGATTCTAGTATATTTATAGTCAATAATACATATTTAATCATTTACTTGTGTCCAGCTTCTTTCGACCAACATAGTTTTGTTACTTGCCAGTTTTGTTGATTTTTTAGGTACAATTCTGTATTTACAACTAGTTTTATAACCTCACGAGTTCTGTAAGTATAATTATTTTCATTTTCTGGAAACGGCAAAGAATATATATATACACAACCATCGGAACAAGCCGCAGCTAATAAACCCATTCTTAGGTTTTCCGATTTTTCATTTTGATAACAGCCAGATGGACACCATTCTAAACACCAAACGGTACCACCTTCATGAGCTAGTGTATATGCCAATAAAGGTTTTTTATACATGAAATCCCTGAAATTTGATTTTTTTTGCATTATTATGCATCATATTTGATTAAAGATTTACTTGTGGTTTAAAGGTCCTATGTTCCAAATTTGAATTACGTTTCTTCCTTTGTATGCCTCTCCTACTGAATATTCTATATCCATGTTTGGGTGAGTGCTGACAGCTAAATATTGTGGAATATTTGATGTATCGACTGTGCTTGGAATAGGGAGCCAAGCCAATGCCCATACAGGTCCACCCACAAAAAATGTTGAGGTACCTTCAGTTATTTCCCCGTTAAATCTCTCCCATTTTCGCCATGATTCTTTATTGCTAAACCTTGTCAACATGGAGATACTATTTTCTGGGAAAAAACTTGAAGCTTTTTGATCGGTCAATGGCTCAAAATTGTTTGGCATGTAATTATGAAATAAGTTACTAGCATAATTTTTTTTTTCACTATAATAAAAAAATAATTTGTATTTAAATTTAAAAAAACTTTGAAACGCTATTACATACAATGCTTCAGTCCACTTGAATGCTAATGAATAAACTATATTAAATATTTTAGTTTTATTATCCATGTATTTTGGTAAAAAGAAAGACTTTTTTACAACAACTGAAATAAAATATTGTCATAAATTCTAGTTATATTAATTTTAATTCTTTATACCTTCATTGCTTAGTTCATTTGTTACTTTTTTTTTGGGTTTTACCGTGATGGGTTTAATTTTACATGTTTCTTCATGGCTGCTTTCGTGACTACTTTCATGAATACTTTCTGGTTCTGAAAATGAACAGCTATCGGATTCAAAATAATCTCCACTAATATGATTCTCTTTAACATGTTCCACCATTTCTTTTTCGTTTTCTTTTTCATACTTGCAAATTTTACAAACAAAATTCTGCAGGAAAAAAATTTTTGGGTTTTAACTTTTTTTTTTTTTTTTTTTTTTTTAATAAGGTTTACCTTATTTGGAGTAAAATTGCACATTAAAAAATGCTGTTCCATTTCATTCAATGATTTGCTGGAAAAGGTACATCCTTTTTGACTACAAACTAAAGATTTTCCAGTATTTAAAGATCTTTGCCATGCTGCTTTTACACCACCACGTATAATTCTTGTTAAACGTGGTTTTTTTACTATATTTTTCTAATAAAAAAAAGTGCTAAATAAAAGAAAAAAATAGTTGATGAATTAAAAGTTGATGATACTTACAATATCATAATCAGTCAAATTCGATTTTTTCAGCGGTTGCAAAGGTTCTTCATCTTTGATGAAATCAGAAATGTTTTTACAGGCTCTAAAAAGATAATAAATAGAAAGTTTTAAATTTCTATTAAATTACAAAAATAATTGACTCAACTTTTCAGCAGCTTTACGTTTTATTCCTAAAGCCTCTGAACATGTATTTTTTACTGATGCAGCCTCTAGTCTATGAGTTCTTTCATGGTAATCAGCAGATGATGGCTTCATTGTTGCTTGGCATATAGGACAAGTATACAAGAGAGACTTTGCTTCTTCAAGATCTTTTCCACAAAAAGTTGTGTGAGATATAAATCCTAAAACACTTTTCTTTATAGTTTTACAATTTTCACAAATCAACTCCCCTTTCCTCTGCTTTATGGTTACAAATAAAAATGTTTTTAATTTCTTTTCATCGCTTTCAAAATCCTATGAAAAAAAAACTATTAGATAAATTTGATGAAATTGAAACCCAACTTACCGGTATTTCTGAACCTTCTATCCAACCCATGTTATTATGATCTTTTAAATTATGCTTTTTCCATAATCGCTTTTCCATTTCTTTTTTACATTTGCCACACATTATTATTACAACTTTTTTTTTTTCTTTTTCATTTTCAATATGTGAATTTTTGTAGTCTTCGTGACTTTTATTACCATTTATTCTTTTAGGTCTTCCAAATGATTTCTTTACCAGATTATAATTTTCATTTTTTGCAACTGTATCAAGTTTTTTAGGCCTACCCCTTGATTTAATTTTTTTTGGTCTTCCCCTTCTTCCTATTTTAATAATATCATTCTCTATTTCTGTCTCAGACTCGTCTATTTCTTCGGGAACATATTTCATGGGACTTGAGTTTTCTACTTTTTTTTGTCTTTTACTTCTTTCTATTTCCTCGTCCTCTTCAGTTACTTGCATAAAACTAATTTTATTTTCTTTTTTCTTAGGAGACTCTAGGTTTTCTAATTTTATGGGTCTATTCCTTGTTTCAATTTCATTTTCAGAGTTTGCAACCATTTGATCACCTTTATTAATTTCATTCCCCATTTCTTCTTCAGACTCGTTTATTTTTTCTGATTCTTGAATAAGATTATGATTTTCTATTTTTTTTGGCCTTCCTCTCCTTTCCACCTTTTGTTGTTTGGAGTTTGTAACTATTTTTTTGCCCATTTGATCAACTTGCTTAGAATGAATTTCATTAATTTCACTAGAAATTTCCTTTTCAAACTTGTCAACTTTTTCTGATTCAACTTTAAAATTGTAAAAGCTTTGTGCCTCAACTTTTTTTTTTAGCTTTCCCCTTTTTTCAATTTTATTTTCAGAGTTTGAAACTATTTTTTCACCTTGATTAGCTTCATTTTCTGTTTCCTTCTCAGATTCACCTAGTTTTTCTGATTCTTTATCACAATTCACAGAGCCTTGCCTTTTTATTTTTTTTGGTCTTCCTCTTGTTTTAATCTTAATTTTAGAACTTGCAACAAATTTTTTGCCTTCATACTTGTCATTAATTTGATTTTCCAATTTTTCGGGTCTTTTTCTTTTTTTTACCAAATAGGATGTGCTGTTTGACCCTTCCTGTTTTTCATTCTTAATTTCACAATAATCAAGACTCGCTTCTTCAGACTCAGAGTCACTTTCATTAGTATTGCTCTCGCTATTTGAAGGTATAGAAAACCTCACTTTTTTTAAATTTGATCTTTTTAATGAAATGTTTTGACTATCATTAAATTCGTTTACATTCTCAAAACTATCGTCAATCAATTTTTTTGGTCTACCTCTTTTTTTTTTTTTTGCTTTTGGATTTGAAAGTTTTGTATAATTGATTAGACTCGAGTTAACGTTTACTTCAGCACTAGAATTTAAATTTTTAGGTCTACCTCTTTTCTTCTTAGCTAGTGATTCATTTCCTTGTTTACTTAATTCCATTTTTGCGAAAGAATGAAAATTATCATCTTTTATTAAAATATTTTCAGGACTGCTTTCTCGTTGCTTGTTTTCTTTTTCAATAGTTCCATGAGATACTTGGGAATCTGTATCCGTATCACTATAAACAATATTTATTTTCTTGGGCCTGCCCCTTTTCATTGGAGCTTGTGGAGTCTCGATATCCATGTTGATCCTTTCTGGAATCCTGTTTTCTGATATATACAGAATCGGATCACTCGCGCGCGCCTCTGCCCACTGTATAGTATACAATATATGACGACCCCCCTTCGGCCCTCCAGCCCTTTTTAAGTTCTCCGGTTTATATTTGGGCTATGTATGTCGCAGATATTCGTTGATAATAGTTAGATATCGTGGATAATCATAGACAAAAAACATAGACCAGATTAGGTATTATATACTACACACGTTCAAAATATAAAAAACAAATATTGCTGTTTTTTTGCATCTGATTCGAGATATCGAGTAAAAACCATATATACTTTCAGATATTAGTACTTTCTTAGAAAAAAATTAGATTCTACGTCCAAAAATAAAAACCATTTTATTTATAATTAAAATAACTATTTAAATATTTACTTTTAACTAATAAAATTTTAAAACAAAAGATAATTTGTGAGAATATATATTTTGTATATTATTGTTTTTTCAGTTCCAGCGTGGTTCCAGCGGGACCTAAAGTTATAAAAATCGCCGTTGCACATAGGGCTCCAATTTATTATTTTGGAGTTCGATCGCCCTATGCGTCGAGGTAGAGGGGAGAATTGAGCTTATTGAGATTCGATTGATGCGCCCTCGGACTGTTCTATTCCGAAAAGGGGGTGTTTTTGCTATTTTCGGACTTTGAGCAACCAGGATATGTCCATATCGGTTTTTTGGGTGGCTAATTAAGAATTTTGACTTATTTTTCACAAATTTTCAATATTTCACCCTTAAATTAGCTAAAACAATCCTAAAAGGGATGTTTTTGCTATTTGGGCACTTTGAGCATCCAGGATATGTCTATATAGGTTTTTTGGGTCGCTAATCAAGAATTTCGACTTATTTCTCATAAGTATTCAATATTTCTTAAGCATGCATTATAAAAAAAAAAAATATTAAATGTCATTTATTTATTTTTACCTTCACTATAATAATTTATTTTTCAGGTAAGTATTAATTTTTTATAAAAAAATAACAAATTTTTATTGATCAGCAGCCCAGGGACCTGAATGGAGATAATCGGGATGCTCGAAGTGCGAAAATAGCAAAAACACCCTTTTAAGGGGTAGTTTTAGCTACTTTAAGGGTGAAATATTGAATATTTATGAAAAGTAACTCGAAATTCTTGATTAGCGACCCAAAAAACCTATATGGACATATCCTGGATGCTCAAAGTGCGAAATTAGCAAAAACACCCTCTTTTTGGGGGTAATTTTAGCCAATTTAGGGGTGAAATTTTAATTATTTATGAAAAATAAGTCGAAATTCTTAATCAACGACCCAAAAAACCGATATGGACATATCCTGGTTGCTCAAAGTTCGAAAATAGCAAAAACACCCCCTTTTCGGGGGTAATTTTAACCAATTTAGGGGAGAAATTTTAATTATTTATGAAAAAGAAGTCGAGATTCTTGATCAGCGACCCAAAAAACCCGTATATAGTGCAAATCTGAGCGCTCAAAGTGCAACTATGTAAAAAACACCCCATTTTGGGGTAGTTTTTTACAAATTTAGGCGTGAATCCCCAATTTCTTTACGAAATGACCCCGATTTTCGTGTTCAGCGACCCAAAAAACGTATATTAAAGCAAATCTCATGTTCGCCAGTAAAAATACAACCCCCCCCCCGTATTTTGACTGGAGTACTTTATCTAAATATAGAATTTGAAGTCATTTTAAAAATTGGTTTTTGAGAAAATTGTTTTTTTTCTTTTCGATTTTTTAAGATGTCAAGTAAATTAATTTACTCAAAAACTAATTATCAAAGCGACTTCAAATTTTACATTTAGATAAAGGAGATACTAACGATTAAAGATATGTCTTAGGATTTGCTTAAACGCTTTTTATAAAATAATAAATGAGCCAAAAGCGAAGTCACGTAATACAAAAGTAATAACTTACCCAAGACATCCAGAGTCAAGGCAGGGAGACAGTGTTTGATTGGTCAGAACTCAACCACATGCGTTTCTGTACCAGTCATTTGGAATCCTTCGGTATAATGGGAAATTTAAATTGTGTTGTCAAAAATGTATAGAATTGTTCTTACAGGGTCGATTTCATGGGGCATATTCTTACTAGATTCTAGGCGCACTAGAGTAGAAATAGCTAATTATGAGTATTATGGGTCAACATTTATTAAAATTCTGCTCGAGCAGGATCCATAAAATCGACCCGTAGCAAAATTTTAATTCATTTATAGTGATATAAATTACTACAGTTCAATCTTTTCAACTCTAGACTCCTCAGTAAAAATATGCTCCATGAAATCTACCCTTAGGATGATTATAAGAAAGTGGCAATTTTAAAAATAATGAATTATTTATTTTGTTTAAAAAACAAGAAAGTCAATGCACCAGTAATGTTAAATGCATTCAAAAGCTTTGTCAGCATGAAAATGGATCCACCTCAGTGAAACGTATGTAATTTTGGTCGCTGAAACCAATTTTGAAGGTTTCATCCATTTTCGGATGGCCATTTTGGAGTAGTAAACGCTATGTCATAAAAAATGCGCAAAAAGCTAGTAAGATAGGTAGCTTCTTGAAAGCAATTGCTAATTGAGCCAGCTTTTGGTACCTTAGCAAGATTTTCGGGGTCGCTCATGCTTTTGAAGACGCATTTTTAAAAATCAAAATGGCGTATTCATTAAAACCAGAAACGGAGATTTTTGCTGTTTTAAGCATTTTTACGTTGTCCATACTCCATAGTAAGGTTTTTTGGTAATTAAAAATATAACCTCAGAATCGTGATAACTGGTCCAAAAAACTTAAGAGTTCTGCCTGGACGCCATTTTGTTTTTCAAATTTTTTATTTCTTTTTCGTTTTTTTGTTAAATTAGAAATTTTTTTTTGCATCTTATCAGAGTTGTCCCACATTCTTTATTCAATTTAGAAAAGTTTGGCATAAACACTTTTTTAATTTAATCAAAAATAAGGACATGATTTGGTGAGAAAAATTTATTGTCGAAAAAAGTTTACTCAAAATTTTTCTCACCAAATCATGTCCTTATTTTTGATTAAATTAAAAAAGTGTTTATGCCAAACTTTTCTAAATTGAATAAAGAATGTGGGACAACTCTGATAAGATGCAAAAAAAAATTTCTAATTTAACAAAAAAACGAAAAAGAAATAAAAAATTTGAAAAATAAAATGGCGTCCAGGCAGAACTCTTAAGAGTTCTGCCTGGACGCCATTTTTGCAGCTGTAAACCAATCCCATAAACGGACGCTTTCTCACCTACTCATGGCTTCAATTTTGATTCAAATAAAAAAAGAAAAGCAGAAAAACAATCTCCGGAAAATTCTGAACATGGGTCAACTTTGCCCGGTCATGGAAAATTTTCCTAAAATAGTTTTATAAATAAAAGAAAATTTTGTATAAAAAAATCGTCTGCTCCACGCGCAATGGCAGAGCAGACGATTTTTTTATTCAGAATTTTCTTTTATTTATTAAACTGTTTTAGGAAAATTTTCCGTGGCCGGGCTTTTATTTTTTTATTTGATTTAAAATTGAAGCCATGAGTAGGTGAGAAAGCGTCCGTTTTCGGGATTGGCTTACAGTTGCAAAAATGGCGTCCAGGCAGAACTCTTATAACAGACAGCGTAAATAAGGCTTAAAACAGCATAAATCGCGGTTTCTGAGGTTAGAAATACGCCATTCTAAGTACACCATTTTGATTTTTATAAATGCGTCTTCAAAATCGTGATCAGCGATTCCGAAAATCTAATTGGGGTAAAAAATAGGCTCAGCTAGCAATTGTTTTCAAGAAGCTACCTATCTTGCTAACTTTTTACCTCGTTTTTTCCCCATTTTATATGATATAGCGTTTGCTACTCTCAAAACTGGCCATCCGAAAATGAATAAAACCTTCAAAATCGGTTTCGGTGACCAAAAATACGTACGTTTTACTGAGGTGGATCCATTCTCGTGCTGATAAAGCTTTTGGATGTATTTGACATCGCTGGCTCCTTGACTAAGATTCATTATGTGAGCTATTTTTTTCTAGAAAATAAATTGTTTTAAAAAACTAGGAAATATTTATTTACAATTACCAATACATTAGATACTTTTAAAAAAAAAGTAGAAAATACACAAATTTTCTGGACACAAAAAATAGTCATATTTTTTTTTCCATCGCAGATGAAATCAACTTTAATGATTCCTAGTGATGATCATTTCCATGGTGGTTTTTCTTTATAATTATTTTGAAAACAACTTGCTCGAATACCCATGTATTCACTTGTGTCATACATGGATGTCTGAAAAATTATCTTGTTTGGTATGTACATAATTTTTTAATAATTTTAAATCACATTATATTTTACCTCAGAAGCTGGTTGCCAAACTGAACTAGCATCGTTTGAAGTATTAATGTCCTTGTTTTGTTTTTGATTGTCTTGATTAATTGATCTGGCATTTAAAAGCCTAGTCTTGGGATTCATTGTTTGTTGCATATCAAGAATCTGATGTGAGAAAAAAATCAAATTTTAAAAATTTACTCGTATTGGATTCCAATAAAATTCAATTCGAATTTTTTAAGTAGCTACCATTTTTATGTAGTTTTTAAGCTCGCTGGACGAATCGTTTTTGCTAGTTATAGGCGTTTCTTGGTTTGAGGTCATTGTCAGCAAGCTAGTATTTTGGGATTCAAGATTGCAAATACCATGCAAATTGGTCAAACTGGGATGAGATTCTAGTTTTATTGGTTCTGAAAAACTTGCGGTTTGTTTACTGATGGCATCACACGAGTCTTGTAGTAGTATTTTTTGAGTATTTATTTTTAAAAATGGTGAAAATAGATCTGAATTTCCATCTAGTTGATAAACACAAATGTAGATTAATCATGGGGTCTATTTCGTCCCCCCCTCCCCCACTAAAATGGATTTTTTTCTTTGGGAAACCATTCCAAACGACTAAAAGCTAGTAAAAAAAGCTTGTTTTTAGATAGGAAAAACGCATTCGAATAAAAAAGAAAAGCTTTTTTTTAAATTTAAATTTTTATTTTTTGACCCTTTTTTTTTTTTTTTAATAATAATAATATGATTAATTTTTACTTAATAAAATGATTTAATATCATCTATTATTAAATAAATTTAATATCACTTACTTTAATGTTTGTTATTGTTTGTAAAAGGTTATCTATAAATTTACAGATATTCGTGGCAATTTTATTTAAATATTTTAAATAACGCGTATACTTATTTTAAATTGTGATATAAACTTTTGAAACGATAATTGCCTGCTTCCAAAATATAACCTACCCCCAAATGCTGTACTCGCACCTACCCTTAAAATAAGCTATACTCCGGGGGTCAAGGGGGCGAAGCCAAAACAAATAAAAGTGAATGCCTCATTGGTAGAAAAAAGTAGCTTTTTGGTTCCATGGGAGATGGGATGGGAAAAACGAAGTTTAAGGCCTTTTCCGGAGGGAAAAAACTAGTTAAAATTTTTTTATGATTCTTTCAATATGCCCATTATTTTTGTGTTTTTTTTTTCAGCACCCGGTCAATGAATTAATAAAGTGAAACAAGAAATAAAAAGCACAGGTGAACCCTTGGCTTAGAGGATGTTAAAAGATTAGAAAAATAAATTTTGCGTAATACAACTAATATAGAGAAAAAAAAAAAAAAAAAAAAAAAAAAAAAAAAAAAAAAAAAAAAACTGCGGTATTGCATTTAAATAAACAAAAAAAGACAATTTTTAAAATTTACCAGATATAATTTTTAAAGCTTGTTGCCACTGCTTTTGCATTACTGAATGAAGCTGCTCAACAAGGTGATTTTTATTTTTTTGATAACTATCCAAACGAGCTTCCAAAAGAGAAAATTTTTCAACTGCTTGAGCTAGCTTAATTTCATATAATCTTTTTTCTTCTTTTTGTTTTTCTTCCAATAGGTTTACTTCCAACTGATGCCTAAAATAATTATTTCTCTCAACTTGACCAATCATGTTTAAATATTAATCAGCATCATGCTGCAGCCATTACTTACTTATCAATCACAGCTTTTATTTTTCTAGCTGCACACTCAGCTATCGCTCTTTGCTTGCTCTCCATTTCATTTTGAAATGTTAATTCTGCTGAATCTAACTGTGTTTGAAATTCCTTCAACTTTGTCTTAACAACTTCGTCTACTTGTTTTTGGTAAATTTTCCTTAGCTCACTTTTTATTGATTCTTGCTGATCTAATAATGACTTTTTTTCATTCCTAGCTTGGGCCTCCAACTTTCTAGCTTCATCTAAACTTGCAAGACATGACGACTTTTCCTCTGTCAAAATAATAACCCTATTCATTTCTTCCTTTAATTTCAATTTCAAGCCTTCTTTTTCTTGTCTTAATATTGATAGTTCAGCTTCACAAGCATCCAAAGCTTTATGAATGGCTGCCATTTCATTCCTTATTTCATTCCCCTTGAGTCTTTCTTTATTCAAATCCTGTTGTGTCTGCATCAAGTAGTCTTGTGTACTCTTGATTTTTTCTGTTAGATTTTGATTCTCCTTGCTAATATTTTCGCATCTATTTTCCGCTTCTTTTATCAACGATTTATAATTTTCCAACTCATCTGCTTGATGTTTTTCGAGTTCTAATTTCTTTTTAACTAGATCATCGCTTTTTTCTTTATAGCCCGAAGCCAGATCTAAAGCTTTTGATGATTCAGATTTATATTTTTTTATTTCATCTTTCATAGCCAAAATTTCCAATTCTTGTTTCTCTCTTGTATCTTGCAAATTTTTCTGTAAATTCTTATTATCAGACTCAATATTGTGTACCTTGTCTTTTAAACTATTCCACGCTTCTTTAAAACGAGATATGGCGCTATTTTTTTCATTATCGACTCTAATGGCAACAGCTATTTGTTCTTGATACTCCAGAAGCTTTTTTTGTAAATCTTGTATTAGCTCTTCACAATGCTTAAAATTAAAAAAAAAATTAATTAAATTATATATAAATAAATATTTTTAAACTTTTTCAAGTACCTCTCTTCGAAATTTTTCTTCTTCTAGTTTTAGTCTTAATATTTCTTCTTTCGATTTATTAGAATCATTTTCTTCCCACAAATCAGAAAGTGTTAAAAAATTGCTTGATCTTTGGAAAGACATTTCATTGTATAAATTTTTTCCATCAATAATATCCTTAGTCTGAGAAACAAGTTTAGAAAATTCTGAATTTTTTTTAATCGAATCAACTGCCGTTTCAATAGCTGACTCATTTTGAGACTTTAAAATAGATGGGCAACTTTTATTACTTGATAGCAGAGACTCTTTAGATCCAATGAGCTCTTCAGGTTTTTTAAATAACAAAGATTGAGATTTTAAAGAAATATCTCCACATTTTTCACTAGCATCTAAGTTTTGATTTTGATTTACAGAGACTTTTGCTTCATACTGTTTATTGGTTGTCCAAGGCTTGAAATCTTCAAGAAATTTTTCAGTGTCAGAACAAGCAAAAGAAGTATCATTTGGTAACGAACAATCTGAATAACCTCTTTTACTTTCATTATCGGAAACCTGAGTTAATCCATTGTAATACCTCAATTTAGACTTATCCATATCCGTTGAGCCATGCGATGGGGTACTTGCATAATTCAAACAAGATTTTGAATAGCCATAATCTTCCAAGTTACTTATTCTAGGTGAATTGATGAGAGCATTTCTAGTAGGCTCTGGAAATGACAAATAATCAAGCCTCTTCCTAATATTAAAATTAGATGAACCATTTAGGTCAGTAGAATCGTACATATTATTAGTGTTTTGCAAAGATATTTTCTTATGATTAGGGGTAGATGGTAATGATGAAATTTGATGTAACTTAGATTTTGAACTTACAGAATATTTAGTTCTTGGCAAAGTTTGCCTTTGATATGAAGCTTTAATAGATTTCTTGTTATCTTTGAATTCTATAGCTTGGATGCGACTCTCTAATGACTGAACATGATCAATTAACTCTGAAACAACACCAGGCTTAGATTTATCATCAGTATCAGAAGAATCTACCATGTACAAGTCTGGAGGTAACAATACTAAGACATCTGTATCATCTGTATCACTCATTCTTTTTTGTTTTTAAAAACATTCTAAATACCTGCATGTAATAAAACGAAAAGCATATTCATTAATTTTTAATACAACAAAATTTATTAATCACCCGAAACAGGCCAACGGGAATAAAGATCCATAAAAATATTGAGGTTATATGTACATATTTCCAATTAGCAAATAATAAATTGTTAAAAAATGATTAATAAATACACTGGTTGCGAGATAATGGGTATAGTATAAATTTGACATGCATGTACCAAAATAGTTTTTATAAATATTAGAATAATATAAAAATGATTTATATAAATATAGTCCTGTGTTAGTGGCTATATATACTATAGTTTACTTGTTTTATCAATAAAATTATGGAGAAGCAAATAGTATAAACAAAGATTTTTAAAAACCAAAGGCTCTAAGCTCTTTGACCAAAGGGTGCGCAGAGTAGCTGGTGCGCACACGGGACTCAGTCACTCAGATTTTGCCGCTTATCAAAACATTTTTTTGAATTTAAAAAATAATATACAATTTTTCTATTTTTAATTTTAGGTTAAGGCTATTATAAATAGGCTACTTTTAAAAAAAGACATTTCTCTTCTGATAGAAAAAAAACATTAATTCCCATTAAAGTTATATATCCCAGTATTACAGTATTCAATTTGAAACAATGTTGTCTACTGGGTATTCCAGTCAAAATACGGGGGGGGGTTGAATTTTCACTGGCGAACACGATATTTGCTCTACTATAGGTTTTTTGGGTGAAATATTGAATTCTTATGAAATATCCTGGATGCTCAAAGTACGAAAATAGAAAAAACACTCCCTTTTCGGGGGGTAATTATAAAAAAGAAGTTGAAATTCTTAATCACCGACCAAAAAAACCCGTATGGTGCAAATCTAAGCGCTCAAAATGCGAATATGTAAAAAAAACCCCTTTTTGGGGGTAGTTTTTGCAAATTTAAGGTCGAATCCCCCGTTTTTCTACGAAATGACCCTTTCATCATGCTCTGCGACCCAAAAAACCTATAGTAGAGCAAATATCGTGCTCGCCAGTGAAAATACAACCTAGATACAACCAAACCCGTATTTTGACTATAGCACACTATAGAGTAAAGATATACAGTGTAAAATAGCCAAATTGGGCTAAAATTTTCTTTTGGAGTTCTTTATTTAGAAATTTTATTAATTTTTCTTGGTGAATCAATTTTTGTTTTTCCAAGATGGTCGTCAAAGAAAAGTAGAAAAATGCAAATAAAATTTGAAATATTTTTTACATTATATTTTAGAGGTCAATAAATTTCGGTGAAATATTTTTATTTTTCATGCTCGAAAAATTCCTCTATTTTTACAAGTTTTCCGGTTAAAATTTTATGAAAATGTGTCTAAAATTTTATTTTTAATTAACTTTACGTTAGGCAGGTAGCCCATAAGAATTAGGGTGACTTTTTTGAAACCACTTGGACGGCTTCAAATGGAGAATTTGCCACCGAGATAATGAAATTCTAGACTTTTGGCCAAGGCTCCATTGTACGAACGAAAAACCTACTGGTTTCGGAAAGTTACGTGGGTGAGCATCCTGAAACCAGGCTAAACTTTCATACTTTATTGTACGAAGCTTTCTGATAATATACCCAAAGTTTAGCCTGTGCCCCATTGTCTTGAGGAGGGATACAGTCCCCCGAAATTTAGGTCACCCAGGTGACCTAAATGAAACCAGGCCAAATTTTATTCACGTTTTCTTTTCATCATAATAAACTTATATTTCAAATATACAGCCTACGCCAATCTGTCCGAAGGGGCGATCTTGACGGTATATGGGGGAGTTTGCGGGCCAAAATATCCAAAATTTTTATATTAAATTTTAAAAAATCGTTTTTAACCGACTTCTTGGATCTGATGAGATGAGACTGAATTTTTTTAAAAATTATTGCATTAAAAATTAAAAAAAAACACTAATCCCATTTTTTTTTTTTTTACAAGATACAATTAATTTTTTTCAAATGCCATTTTTACTTTATTTTTTGGATCCGATATTTAATTTTTTCAAAATTAACATATCAGCACATTTTTTTTCTTTTTGCAGGAGCACGAAATTTGTTTATTTGTAAGTACCAATTTTAGAAATATCGTTTTAATTCAATATCTCGGATATGATATCTAATTTCTTGAGAATTTTGTTCTAAAATGTTTTGCACCGATTGAGTTATTCGGAAAATTCCGTATCAACCATTCTCAAGACCAATAAAGAAAGATTTTATTACGTTCTTTTATTGCATTGAATAAATAGTTAAATTTATTTATTTGGCAGTGTAACATTTTATTATATAACTCACTCAAATCCATTTATATCAAGTTTTTTGGGCTCTTGGACCCGGGGAACCATATTGATTTAAGTTTTTCACTGTTTCAAACCTTTTTCAGTACAAAAAAACGAAAAATTGGAAAATTCAAAAAATCGGCCGATTTTCCATATATAATTTCCATATATACCCCTTTCGGTTTTTGCAAAAATAAAAATTTTAAGAAAATCTAGTTCCCCCATCTCATCAGCACTTTTTTTATTAAAAAACTTGGTTTTTAAGGATATTTAACCATTTCGAATGGTTTTGTGTAAATAAAGCCGAAAATTCTAAAAGTGAAAAAATTTTAAAACTCACTTAAATCCATTTTTAACAGATTTTTTCGGCTCTTTGACCCGGGGAACCATATTGATTTAAGTTTTTCAATGTTTCAGACCTTTTTCGGTACTAAAAAACGAAATTTCTGAAAAATCAAAAAATCGGACAATTTTCCATGTATACCCCTTTCGATTTTGGCCAAAATAAAAATTGTCAAGAAAATCTAGTTCCCCCATCTCATCAGCAATTTTTTTACTAGAAAACTTGTTTCGTAAAGAATTTTAACCATTTCAAATGGTTTTATACGAAAAAAAAGCCTGAATTTCTAAAAATGGAAAAATTTTAAAGCTCACTCAAATCCATTTATATCAGGTTTTTTGGGCTCTTGGACCCTGAGAACCATATTTATGTAAGTTTCTAACTGTCAGTTGCAAACCTAAAAGTTTAGTAAGTTTACCTGAATAAGCTTAAAAAATTTAGAGTTTTCTAAACAGAGAAAAATGTCTATAAAATGTCTATAAATTTTCAGACTCCGTATCGATTATTCGGGAACTGAATAAAGCGAACCAAAAAACTAAATGAAACAGAAATTAATATTTTTACAACAAAAGGATCTTTTTTCTCAGTAAAAAGTTCGGCTAGAAAATTATAAAAAATAAAAATTTAAAATTATTATATTCGCGAAAAATGTAAAAAAGAGGTGCTCTGTCAATCTGTTATTTTTGAGGTCAGAAGATATTAGAGTCTTTAAAATTGAAATTACTTATTTATTAATTTCGGCTTTTAAAAAAATATCCTTCCTCTATCTGTATTTTATGATTTCTAGTTTATTATTCATTATTTATCATTACAACATTGAAACTCAAGTAAAAAGTTTTTTTTGCAATTTTGGTAATTTTTGATTAAACATATGATGCTTTCATTCATGATTCTATGTACCACAAAATTTTACTGCTCCTTTTTGCTTCTGAACTTTGCTTCTCTAAATAACTTCACTCCAATCCCTTAATTTTCAATATTTTTCAACAAAGGATTTGCAGCATTTTTACGTTAAAAAGTTTTTTTTTCAATTTATTTATCAACAATAACAATCATGATTTTACATTGAACGTATTTACAGCTTAAATTTCAAGACCTCAACATAGATAAGAAATTTTACATTTTTTTATTTACAAGTTACAGTCTTAAAATCTTAAAATCAAAGGAATAACTTGGAGTATTTACATTTGGTCCAAGATCGTCTGAATTTTTATGTACAATAGTTATCAGTGAGGAGTATGCCAGTTGGCACCTCCTCCATTATTGGTCAAAGCGTTGTTATCGATCCTGTACCGAACGGCGGTGGCGGTGGCGGTGGCGGCGGAGGCGACACAACTACATCGGGCTCACCCCTGAGATCGCAATCAAACCTCCACACTACGCCTTCGCCTTGGTCACCTTCTGCAATCGAGAATTTTTAATTTTTAAGCTAAAAAATTGTTTTTCATCGATTTTATAATACCTCGAGGCTCTTCTATCCTCTGCATTTGGACTATCATTTGATGTCGATGCTTGTGCGAATGGTGGCAGTGACGAGCATGACGGCAAAGCCTGTGCTATCTGGTGCTGAGCGGCAGATCCTCCAGGCTCAGTTTCTCGTAGCTCAATGATTTCTTCGTCTCCGTCATCCGTTCCAGGCCAATTTCTTGCTATAAGTAAACCCAAAAGAATAGGATATTAGCTGATACTAGAAAACATCGAAAGCGTCCAGCTTTTACGGAAATTGAAACTGTTCGGATATACTATTGGTCGTGTACTAAAGTGAAATATTCGATATAAGCGCAATTATAGGAGTACACGTTATTTCAATTAAATGCGATGTAAAATTTAGTTTAAAACTAGATTAAAAAATAATTAATGATAAAAAAACACAGTGCAGACTAACTACAATTAATACTTTATTATTTATTATTTTGTGCATGAATACGTGAAAGTTTAATAATGAACTGGGGCTAATTGGATAGGTTCAACTATTTCACGACTTACACCAGTCAACCAAGGTATCTCGACGTTCGGTACGTAAGTCGTTTCTTCGTTAGCTGCCAAGCTTTGACAAAATTTACTCTTTCTTATCGATGTCAATGAACTACAGCGGCTACATGATATTCCCGTATTACCTGCTGATCCTCGTGTCTTCCCTGCTGAACGCTGACGCGATCCGCAACGAATTGCGAAACGTAATTCAGATGCCATTTCGGCGCAAATCGACTAGTTTTTATTTTATTATTTTTTTTTATTCATTTTTTTTTTCAAGTAAAAAAGTGTGTATTATTAATTTAAGAACGAAGCAACTGAGCTTTCAGTCGCTTCGTCCTTCGTTTTTATCTTTTCTCTTTTTCTCGGCTCGGATTATAACTTTGAAACCGAGAAACGTTTAGGAAAGGAAAAAAGAAAATTGAAAAGAGAATTGAAAGTACATAATATATAATATATACGTTCGATCGTGACAAACATTTTATACACGAACTTTTATGCTTTTTATTTTTTCGTATTAGGTGTATGGAGAAAAATTTAATGCTCACCCTGCCAGTTTGTACATTTTTCTTCGAGTTCCAGCAGAATTCCAGGATCGCCACGAGTATAGCTAAGGCCAAACCGCACAGTAATACGACAAAAACTCCGCCTGAAAAAAATTAATTAGACATTTTTTTTTTTTAATTTTCTATGAGAAATTAAGGTTTTTGCTGAATTCCTACTTCTTTTTTAAATTAGTTAAACTATAGCTGAATTTTTTTTTTGAATATCAGTTTAAATATTTTAGATAGAACTACCCCTAATTTTATATATTCGAGTACTTCGAAGGGTCGTGAATTCTGTTTCGAGTATGTTTAACTGGGAAAAATCATAAAATTACGGCATATTTTTAGTGCTAGTGTCTAGTTTTAATCTTTCGTAATAACTTATGATCTACAGACTGAATGTAAGAAAAACCGCTTCTTTAGGACTCGTCTTGCTAAATTTTTAACCAAAAAGGACAGAAAATATGAACCACTTGTTAATTTTTATAAAATATTACTTTATGCTAATTAAAAAGGGAAATGCGAATATGGGTAAATAAATTTAAAGTCGAGAGAAACAAAAGGAAAGGCCTTTGCCTTGCACTCGTTATTATTTTCTCTGCATGCTTTATTATTTGAAAGCCTGGACGCTTTAATTTAAATGCCCCAAGATTAATTTCATTGGCTATTATTGCTTTCTCGTATCTCATAAATATATTAATTATTATATATTAAAAAACTAAATTTATACGATTCCTCGTTTCCACAAATTATGAAACTTTCAACAAAGTACAATGAATTATATTAAATTATATTTATAATTATATGCAAAACCGACATGATTTCTCTTTTTTAAATTATTAACTTTTTTAACGCCCAAAGGGACTTTTTAATAAAAGCTTTTTTCACTAAATGAAACTACTAACTACAGTTAAGAACTAGTACCCACTACTTACCGATATTTTCAACTCCAAGCGCGTTTGCCTTGCTCTCCTTATTTTTTTCATCCCTGTTACAGACGTCTCCGGTGTTTTTCCACCACTTATCGTAGTACATTTGAATTTGCCCTTTCTCTTGAAGCTCCAAGATTGCTAAGGATATTTTATCTCTCCAAGGGGAACCTGTTTATTTATGCACAATGGAATTTATGCAGCTGAGATATTCATGAGATACCCACCTTTCGGAGTGGCTATTCCGTATCCTTTGCTGTCGAGGAGTCCTCCGATTTGCGTTAGATTGCAATCTCTCTGAACCGCGTAATCCAGCATCGTCGATTCCATTAGAAAAGCGTAATTTCCTTCGAGCACGCGCTTTATTCCGTCCTGTACACTCTCGACAAAAGCTGACGGCTTTTTCGATTCCATGTACCTCCACATTTTTTGGTAAATGCCAATTTTCGAATCCTGGACGTTTAATATTAAAAACAAAGAATTACAGAAATAAAGATAAAGAAATTTGAGACTTACTCGAAAAAATGTCATCGTACTGCCGCTGAGTAAAGTACCGTACGAAATTTCCGTTTGCTCGGCTAAGTCAGCAGCGTTCTCGATAGGCGTCGTCATTCTTTCTACGGTAAGGAAGGCAGCAAGATTCGCCGTGTAGGACGATATGATGATCAATGTAAAGAACCACCAGATTCCTCCGACGATTCTCGTACTGGCTGCCTGTGCGATTAAAATAAAAATTTTTAATCCGAGAGGTCGGGTGCATAAAAGAGAAAAAGATCCCAATACGAATCTTTTACAATCGTTTATGCAGTTTTTTGCGTTTTTGACTTTTTTACTGTGTTTGCTATCTGCGGAGTCTCATTTATTAGAGAGAAAATAAAAATATCAGAGATGCTCTTTTTCTTTGAATATATTCCCAATACTTATTGGTAACATGTATAAAAAGCAGAGCCATTTCAAACACCATATGTTTAGCAAATTAGTTAATTACTTTTGGAATTTCAAGATAGTACCTTTACACCAATATCTCTACATCTGTCATAAATCCACAGAGTCTTAAAAAAAAAAAATAAATAACTACTACTACTACTACTACTACTACCAACAGTTTGACTACTTTATTTTACTATAGAGATCTGAGATAGATAAGAAAGAACATAAGGTGCTTTTTGACGACTGCTATTATATCATGCATTGAGAAAAAAAGGATCGTAAATTAAAGAGACTCCGTGGAATTACGCTCAACTTACAATATGGTGCTGATAGACTTTTTTTTTGCTTTTATACACATTTACCTTTGGATTAAGATCGCTTCCTTGCTGCATCAACGTTCCGACGGTGAACCAAAAGCTATTACCCAATGAAAATTCATTAACGGTTTCTAACAACTCGATATCCTCGCTGTCTGGATCCATTGAGCTCACGTGGCCACCCTGATTAATTTTACTTTTATTTTTTCATATTTATTACAGCTAACTTGAGTTAACTCAGTAACTTCTACCTGCAACGGACATTTGCAGCTTGGGCAAGGCGCCGGCTCTGCCCACTCGAACGGCGACAGTCTTGCCACGATCCAAATAGTTATTGACACGCAAACGTAAGCAGCTAACATGAAAAACCAGATTTCGATCGCCAATGGATTCAAAAATGAAAACAACCTCGATGGCTCACGACCTGTTACCTGCGCACAATTAATTAGACCCATAAACTCATTAGCCCCATAAATTATTAAAAGAAAAAGATCGCTATCTCTCTATCTCTAGTCTTCTCTCTAGTTGCGAGTCCACTGTAAAAGCAAGTACCTTGGGGTTGAGTCCGCTTCCTTGTCTCAAAAACGTTCCAGTTATGAACCAAAAGCTATTGCTGACGCTAAATTGATTTTCGATAACGTCGCTTTCGGCAACGCACGGGTGCGGATTGTTCCATTCGTATGGACTGAATCTTGCCATAACGAACAATGTAAAACTGACCAGAATGAACGCTGCTAAAACGTAGAGCCAGATTTCAACGGCCAGCGGATTCATGAAGGAAAATAATCTAGTCGGTTGACTCGAAGGAACCTAAATTTTTTTTTTTCACTACTTTTCACATAAGACTAGCCATGTTTAATTTTTTTTAATTTTATTTTTATTTATTTATTTTTTTTTTTTAATTAAAACTAAATTACAAAATCTAGTCAGCCATAAAAGAGTAACAATGATAATGACAAAACGTTCGAGCTTTAAAGCTTTCTGCGTTTGAAAAAGAAATTATTTATCGTTATATGGTCGTTTTATTTAAAGGACTTTTATGAGCGAACGTTTTAATCACATAAAAAAATGAGCATAATAAACTGACCTTAAATAATATACCAATACCAAGATTCATGAAGGGTTTCGTGAAGTCGATTACACTTTCTCTCGCATAATTAATGGTCATCGATGCCACTGCCAAATCAGCCCTCTTAATTAATAATAATAATTAAAAAAAATTAATTTCATTGAAAGATATTGGAAGCATACCTTTTACCTTCCTTTTTTAAAAGCTTTACTCACTTTTTCAATAAGCTCCTTGACAATGCCGTCCCATTCTTTCGTGACAGGATCCAAGGCGCCGTACTTCTTGTCGGGCACCAACTGTATCTCGTATTGAAAACCTACTAATTTGGCTATTGCTTGCAGTAAGTCGACGCAAAATCCTTCGTACCTTGCATTCCCCGTTGCGTTCTTTTCTTCCTTTACCATGATGTAAGGATTTTCCTGAAGGGGGTACATTATACATTTAAAAAAAAATAAATAAATAAATAAGCATAAAAATTTCTCTTACAGCCAAGGTCATGACGACGAGCGTTATGTTAGTTGCGGTTGTTTCATAAAAAGCCCCGATGTCCGTTACGTTGATGCCGGTGTCGATCCTCCATTCGCCAACCTTAACGAGTTCTTCTTTTCTCAGCTTCAATAAATCTAATTTGAAATTTGTTCTTCTACCTTCGTTGAACTCGATGTCTCCTGTTAACCCTATTAAGCTTGCCTGTAATTTCGTTATTATTTTTATAATATAGGGGAAAAAGCAAGTCGACAAGTCGAGTATGAATATTTTATTTTTATGAAAATGACATCATATTATTCAAAACACCTACATGCCAATCATTTATTTTATTAAATTTTTCTCGAATCAGACTTTTAGTTATTCATGTTTAGTTAAAGTTAGAGAAGGTCGTATTTGCTAACCGCCGTGCCGTGCTGCTTCGTTCGTTACCTTGAGAAAATATATTATAAACTTATAGCCATGTGAATCATAAGGAAATGCACGAACTCGCGTATACGCATCAAAGAAGGCGTGTGTGTGTGAGAAAATACTATAGAGAACTTTCTTGTTTTCCTTATAAAGGAATTTAACAAACTTTTTTTATGTCTTTTTTAATACTTCGTAAAGTTAAGAATATTATTTCTCGCTTAATTAAAACTTGATCTATCCCTGACTTACAGAATTAATGTAGTTGTAAAGGGAGAGACCGTCGTCCCATGGTTCTTCTCTTTCGCAGGACAGATTCGCAGGACGAAGAATGTGACTGCTATCCAACGCCGCTAATCCGTGTACAAAAACCTGTACGCTATCGTAGACCAGCGCTGGCTCTGCCTCTATGACTTTGGGCTTGCTGAGAATTGCATGTCCCACTGGCTGAAACCGTTCCATTTGTCGTAGAGTTTCTTCGACGATGGGCTCCTCTACGTCGACTATGCGAAAGGCAGTTATATTTACACTGTTGTACTTGAAATCTTCGAGGTCGAAAGTTTCTATGTCCTGAAAATAACGAGTCAGTTGAAGAAACAAAAATTTTTAATTGCAGTCTCTTGTTTTTAATTAACGAGTCTAAGCACTTACGAAACTTGCGAACATATAATGATATCTGTAATCATTCATCTGTAATTGTAGAATCTGGAGGAAATGAAAAAAAAAATTATTATTTTAAAACTTCGTCGTTGATATCGATTGTTTCGCGGTAAACGCACTTACGGATCTAAAAAATTGCGACATGTACTTTGGATTCGTGTCAATAATTAACTCGTAAATTTCTTTGTTCCTTATTTCTTTGAGAACTTGTCTATAAGTACCAGGTCCAGCCTGGCGAATAAACATTTCTATTTTCGGCGAGAACGGCGACTTAACCACGTCTTGGAGTTTCGAGAGTCCTAAATGCATTAGCGAGAAAAAAAAAGTTTTAAATAATAAAATTTTGTTTGCTGGTACACGTAGGTATGTAATAAAAGTTTTCGTTATAATGAAAATAATGACGCTCGAACTAAACCTGAAGTTGACAGGATTGAACGTTTTGAAACTTTTCAGCGAATTAGTTTTAACTTACCATAATCCTCTTCGTAAATTATTGCAACTTTTGTCCAATTAAGAAAGGAAATAAAGTCTTTGAAAGCTTTGTTCAGATGCTCTTGGGCTGGATAGAGATTGATGCTGAATTCTTTGAAAGACGATTCGACGTCCAGCCTTGCCTCCAAATGCGGCACGTCCAAAGCTTCGCAGATACTCTGGATGTGTGCACCGAGCAGCGGATCCGACGGCCCGAAAATACCTTGCACTGATCTTGACAACTGCTTGCAAGCTATAATTATTTTCATTTAAAATGCATAAAAGTAGGGAAAATTAAAATTACAGATTAAAACTTTTATTCGTCGCTGGCGAGCTACGAACTAAAATAATTCAATTTGGTCAGCGAGTCCAGAGGCGTTTAAAACTCAGAAATTCAATTATTTACATCTTTATGATACTTTGATCGGTGAAATAATTTAGCAGGTCAAATGAGAGGGCTTATAAGCTTTGACCTCGTTGTAATATCAGATAGGGCCGAGACGCGAGTATTCGTGGCTTATCGACGATAGCGAAGACTAATTTTTAGTTTTTAGTTTTTAGTTTTTTGTGTCACCTTTCTTCGAGGTCCGAAAGGAGTCGTCTTTAGGCACGTACTGGATGTCATAGACCACGGTGGTATTCGGCAGGAGCACCTTCTCCTTGTTGATCTTGTGAACTGCATATTTAAATGCCATTTCCGATGAGCTGTCTTTTTGGTCCTCCGTGAATATTGCACCTGGAAATAAAAAAGAAAAGAAAAAAAAAATTATCGAGAATACATCTAAACCACTCGAGAGATCTCTAGGCCTCTTTGCTCGCTCGTTAGTTACCGAGTAACGAGTTAATTAACTTTCTTTTTGATGCATAAACTCTTCTAGAACTAGATTATATTTTCATAATTATCTTTAATTAATTTTTCTTTTCATCCCTTTGAATTTTCATTGAATGAAAAATTTATCTAAAAAATTATTTTTTATGTCGTTGTTTGTATTATTAATGAACCAGGTTAAGTCTTACACCAGTCTCTCAAAATGATTTACAACTCACTTTTTAAATTTATCTTCGTCGCGTTGTTTCGAGTTTCGAGAAAGCTAGAAAGCAAGAGTAAGAGAAAAAACAAGTAAGTATAATTGGCTAAATTAAAAATTTTTTTCAAAGCCTTACACCTTTTCGAGCTTTCGGATTTAGAGATTAACGTCACTGTCGAGAAAAGATAACGCCTGTAACTGAATATTCAAGGAATGAAGACCAGTGTCTGATGCTTTGCATGCGAACGAAAAAGTTTTTGTTTTTGACAAAAAGAGTTAAATTGTATTCAGTGAAGCGACTCTTGTTCGATAAGTAGTTTGAAAGTCTTCGAGGCATTTAATATTTATTGCAAACTTGCGGTCGTTATTATCTGATTATCGAACCGCAATACAGAAGTAAAATTATTTTTATTTTTTAATTTCTCATCCGAGCTGAAAACTGTAACGCAGTATTTTTTACGATATCGAGCATGGAAGCCTTAGGAAACCTTAGAACTTTGTTAATTCGACATCCACCTATATTATTTTTCCAATAAAATTTTTAAAATTAAAAAGTCCCAAAGAGTCGTCAACAGGTAAGAAAATTGAATATGCGTTTCCGAAACCAAAGCACGAATATATTTACGTCTCTGAGCCAATCGAGCACGTGATCCGCATACCGAGAAAGAAAATACTTTTTGTTCTTGCGAAGGACCCTCGAGCAAAGCAATCTCTTTCTTCCCATATTCTCTATTGTTCTTCTTGATGAAAAGACATTTTTCTGTGACCCCAAAAAAAAATCGATAGTATCAATTAAATACCTTAATAAAACTCGATCTTTTCCTAAAGCTAAAAAGTTTGACACTGTTTGAATTTTTGTTTCGTCTCTTAAAATAACTGAAATGAAAATTAAAATTCGTGCTCGATAAACTGTAAGGGAAAAATTCGTTTCAAAAGAATGTCATTTCGCCCGGGGTACTGTGTACACATGGTAAATGTAGGCCGCTATAAAGAAGGGCCCCGAGGCTCTCGAGGTCGCAAGCTCCTCGCATAATCGAAGACGTTGTAATTACGGCGTGGAAATAAAAAATATAAAAATGTATAAATTTATTCAACGTACACGAGTGTATCAAATTACTCGAATAGCCCTAATTAAATTAAAAGAAGACATCGATGAACGATAAGTATAAATTATTTTATTATTTAATGCGTCCCCTTTTTCATTCACTGGGGAGTTTTTTTGAAAAGAAGAAATCTGGGACATTAACAAGGTCAGTGCGCTAATAAAAACTTGGTCTTTTATGACTTTAGAAGCAATTTAGCATGTAAAAAGCCGTTAAGCAAGATAATCCTTTGGGAAACTGGCCAAAAGTTTAGAAAAAAAAAAAGAAAAAAGAAACTAAAATTCTAAAAAATTCTAATGGTTATAAGGAAAAAGAGCGCCAGGATAAGAATGTAATGCTTCCGCGTTTCACTGGGGAATCGACCATACTTTAAAAACCGTTCTTTTATGTCTTCTTAATTGTATATTTTCCCAAGTTAAACAGTAAATACGTATTCGGTATTTTCTATATGGAAACGTTGGCTGCTTTTTTTCATTATTCAAAGATATGGCGCCGAGCCCGACAGGCTGATCTCATCGCCGAAATGGCCAAATATTTAACACCCCGTACGACAATATCAGCCTGCTAACTCAGCCCTGGAAGATAATGATAATTATAATAATTCTTGGAATATTTTCCTTTCTTTCCTCTCGCCCTGGTTAAGCGATTGAAATTGATTGATTATCGAAAGACATTTATGTTTCCGGAGCATAAAATCTTGAGAACTCGAGAAATGTGTCTTTTTATGGAAAATCGATAAGAAGGATAAGAGAGACACGGTCGTAGAGCTTCTAAGCGTCTTAAACTTAACAACTAATAATTTACAGCTTACCAATCCTGATGACTGGTGGTAACGACATGACGGTTGTAATTAAAATTATCATTATGGCCAACCGTAGCGCCATTGTTTACTTTATTCTTTTATTCTTTACTTTAATCATCGTGCATTCAAAATAAAGAAATTTTCATCTAAAAAGCGGCACGCATTTCTTCAATCTGAAACAAAGAAAGAGGCACATTTTTTAATTTTTTATCGATGCACGTAGAAAACCTACGCCGTCATCAATATTTTTAATTTTATGAAATTCGTGACTTTTTCTACTTTTTCTCATTATATTTCTAGCTACTCGATCAGCCTACTTGAAATAAGATGCAAAAGGGCTATTGCCCTCATTTTATTTATTCAAGAGAAAAACGAAAAAACGAAAAAACGAAAAAACGAAAATACTGATCAACAAGACCGGTTCTTCGCTCCTTTATTTTCCAAAATTTAGTTCAACAAAAGTTAAAACTCCCGTTCAAATTATAAATTGTTTTTTTTTCCCGAGCTACTTGTTTTTTTACCTTTATGCCTTGGGCTTTTCCTTATTTCACACCAAAACCTAGCTGGACAATTACACTTTGATAGCTTTGATCTAGATACGCGAATCGGTTAGGGCCAGAGGTTTACCCACGCGGTCTGACGATCGCGGTAGACGCGCGTCCACTGCCTCTATTGCTATAGTAATTTGAAAAAGAGGCCCTTGAGATAAAGCGAGAGGTTGAACCGGCAGACTGGAGTAAGCGAATGCGCATGTTGAAAGGGGTTGGTTTGATGTGTCAGGAGCCAGAAAGGGGATGATGCGCTCCAAGTGTATTTTTGTATTTTTGTATTTTTGTATTTTTGTACTTTTGTATTTTTATGCTTTCTGGGTTAACCTTTAAAGCGGATGACTAGAGTGAAAATTATGAAAAAGATCTTTTCTCGCGCCTCAACAAACTTGCTTAATTCCAGCTACTGTATTTTTATGTAGATTCGAGAGATAAGGCAAATCTTTTCCGTATCTCCGATTACCATTAAGATTTTTAAAGTAGAAAAGCTCTCGCTCTCGCAGATAGGATTTGCAAGATTTACAAATTCATTCGATTTATTCGCGTAACAATAGCTCGAATGTCATTGCCATTTCATGATGTAATCCACTACTTTTCTGAAAACAATGCATAAAAAACGTCCTAGAAGCATACGCCCAGTTGCGAATAAAATAGCGTAGGCCTGAGACTTGATCGAATACCTTAATCGTACACGAAGGAAGGCCGAATTTTATAATTCATCTATTTTGATCTTTCTGTAGCAGTAAGCTACCGAGCATAGAAAAAAATAGCTCTATTTTCGCGTGAAAATTTTTCTTTCTGCGACATCGCGATATCAAGAGTGACAATAAACGTTAGCGTTGCGTAGGCGCGAGGAACTCAATAAATTTATTATTTTTTATCGAAGGCGTGGTTTTCAATGCATATTCATATTTTCCAAAGAGAATCTATAAAATGTCAGGATTTCCCAAACAGTTTCTTAGTTCTAATGTTCTTTTCTTATAACAATCATGAGCCGAACTAATTTGAAAAATCAATGACGTTTAGGAAAAACGAATTCAAAAGCAAAATTATGTATCTCGTGGTAAGTGCGAATTTCAAGTGATTTAGTGATGACGAGTGACCTTAAACGAACTTTTTCTTTTGCTAAGTTGCTGTTATCGACGTGCATAGCTGCAGCTCACTCGAGTCATTGGGCCTATCATCAAGTCCCGGCGACAGGAATCCTTGTCAACGAATTCCATGGAGTCGAGGCTCCGATTTTAAAAACTTCTGCGGCCCAAGCCTATGCGCAAGCTGACGCACATGCATACGCTGAAAGCCATAATTTTAACGCACATCCTATTATTTTGAAGGATCACGATCACGCGGTAAAAGGTACGTTTTTCATGTTCGTTTTAAACTCCAATTGCGAGCATTTTTCCTTATATGCATAAAATTAGCTTTTTTCAACTCTTAATATTAAATTTCAATGAGGTTGGTCATTTGGAATCGAACCTCTAACATGCAAATAAACAAATTTAAGTAACTTTACTTTTTTATACATAGAGAAATAAGAAATAGAAGAAAAAAAATATTGGAAATCCAAGATGAATTAAAAAAGAAGCTAAAAGTGCAAGTCAATACTTATCGCTATTAATCTATTACATTCACTTGCGTCACTTGAGAAAATATCAATTACTTTGATTTAAAATTTACTTGATTTAAAATTTTAAGGTGCTTAGATGATTAAACCATCGACAAAGGAGTAGAATTTATTTTTCATCCTTATAAAAAATGAAAATAAATTTGTTTATTTCTATGCTAGAGGCTCGATTCGGAACGAGCAACTGTTACGGTGCTTCTTCGTGCATTATTACTAGTAAAAAATGAAAAAGTTCAGATTTTTCTAATTTAACAATTTTTGAAATGATTCCCTGATTCCCTGCTTAGAATTTGAAATTAAAAGTTGAATATAGCTTGACCCATTTTTTAAGCGCCCTGTAAAAAGTAATTTTCTTGGATAAACAAAAAAAAAAGATTATTATCGAAAAATTAGTAAATTTTCAAAAAAATTTAATTATGTATGATAAAAATCGAAAGTAAATTAGGAAAAATAATTGTAATTATTATATACAAGCGTTATTTTTTGTCAAAAAATGAACGGAGAAACGTTTTAAAAACATTAAAATTATTATAGAAATATTCTAACTATATATACCTATACACTGTAAAAAGTAACTTTCTTATATTAATAAAAAAATTTGTAAATATTCAAAAAATAGTATATTTTTACCCATGGCCACAAAAGTAAAGAATGGCCCAAATCGCACGTAAATTACCGTCCAAGGCGAAGCCGAGGATGGTAAACTGCGATTTGGGGCATCCTTTTTTGTGGCCAAGGACGAAACATAATTTTTCTTGCTCAGTGTCGAGAAAATGCGTTTTTTCGAATAGCGCAGCGGCCAGAAAACACGCACTTTCTGGACACTAACAAGAAAAATCGTATGTTTACTAAATTTAGTAAATTAACGAAAAATTCGAGTATTCTCGATTTTATTTTGTGAATTTGCAAAAAAAATTTATAATTTACAATTTTTTTTTCGAAAATTTACAAAAAATAGTTGTGAATTCACAACTTTTTTCGTAAATTCCCCAAAAAAAATCAAAAATTCTCGAATTTTTCGATAATATACTAAATTTTGTAAATTTACTATTTTTATCGAATTTTTACAAAATTTTTTGAAAATTTACTAATTTTTCGAAAAAATTCTATTTTTTTTGTTAATCTAAGGAAGTTACTTTTTACAGTGTACTACACACCTTCTTTTTTTCAAACTATGGTTTAAAATTTTTAATTTTTCACAAAGTAATTTTTTTTATTTTTATTATTATTAATGCATGAAAAATGAAAAAGAGTTCGCACTTTTTAAAAAAGAATAAATAAAGACAAGTTTATAAGCATTATTTACATGTTTTTGGATTATTTGCCTTGAAAAAGTTTTATTTCTTTGACAAAATTATTTAAATATATGACTACAAATTTTTATTTACTAATTTTTTTACTTATCTAAGAAAATTACTTTTTATGGCCCATAATACCTATATGGCTGTTACAATCTAAATTCACGCGGGACTATTTAAAATAACAACCAAATAATACATATTTTTTGCAATAATTATATTTTTACTTACTGCACAGCAATTTATGGCTCAAAAACTGGATCTGTCAGTGTACTCGGCCCCTCTGATGGCCCTGTAAGAGTAATTGGACCTGATGGAGGTTCGGCTCAAGTTATTGGTCCCTCGGCTGGTGCCGCAAAAATAATTGGACCATCTTCTGGCTCGGCTACAATCGTCGGTCCTTCTGCAGGATCTGCTGTCGTCACCGGTCCTTCTTCAGGATCTGCTGTCATCGCCGGTCCTTCTTCAGGATCTGCTATCGTCACCGGTCCTTCTGCGGGTGGATCTATCGTTGCTGGTCCATCTGGGGGCGCAGCTACGATCGTTGGTCCATCCGGAGGGACAGCTAAAATTGTAGGTCCGTCGGAAGGCTCCGCCACAATAGTTGGACCTTCCGCTGGTTCGGCAACAATTATTGGACCTAAAGCTGGAGCAGTTACTATTATTGGCTCTTCATCACAAGGGTCGGAAATCGTTTCTTCTCCAACTCATTACCATCATCACTCCATACACGTTCCAGAAATTTACGAAGAATCGCATTCTCATGCCCAAGCCCATGCTCATGCAGAAGCTCATGCACATGCACATTCATTTCACGAGCACGAGCACGAGCACCCGCGTTTGGTGCCAGTCAGTAAGTAAAAAATTTAATATAATGCATTAGAAATCCTTGATGCGAGCATAAGCGCGACATAAATTTTTTGTAAATCGAAGTATAACTATAGTAGTTTCATGCAGCTAGCGTTATAATTAAAGTTAAGAATATTCGAATTTGAATAAAAAATCATTTTTAAATCCATTTTTAAACATATAATTTTTATCTTAGCAAAAGATATAGGAAGTTTCTATTGTTAATTTTCTCACTTAATTTTTTCTTTGCAGTAAACGAAATACCAGACAGAGTCGTAGGAGGACGTCCAGTTTTCGACAGGCCAGTAGCGATAAAGGATTACGTTTACAAAAATTGCGTATCCTGTGTGAAATCTTATAAATCGCCTCCAGTGAGCCATCATTACTACGATCACGGAAGCAACTCGGTCAGCATTTCTGGAGGATCCAGTGGAAATGCATTGGTTTCTGGTCCTAGGGCACCGACCGCAATTATATCCGGTCCATCAGGAACAATCACGACAGGCGGTCATTACGGGGACGTGGTAATTTCCGACTGGCAGCCTTATTATCATCATCATCACCATCACGACAGATGTTGAATCATCCGAACAATAATTATTTGAAATTGTTTTATTTATTGATTTGTATTCGTATATTTTTAAACCGACGAATAAAAATACTAATATTTAGTAATTGTCAAAAGCTCGAAATGTTATTTTTCCTAAAAAGTTAAAAAAATCGCCCTAAGGTAAGTACGTTCCTAAATTTTTTTCACCGCACATTATAATTAAAGAGCGCTCTCGTCATTTTTAATTGTCGTATACTTGAATATTATTTTTGCTTTAAATAACATAAAAGCAGCTCATATACAGAATTTTATGTTTTGTTCTCGAGATTGTCTGACTTAACACGCTCTTCTTCTACTTGTCCACCCACCTCGAATTTCCCTTCTACTGCACTCGAGTTCTTATCTCTCAACCACCCCTTCATTTGCCATTCGTTAAACGTTAAACTTAACATTATTAGGCACGCTTGCGCGCTAGCTTCAAAATAACAACACGTGCTCGGAGAGTCTGAGTTGCCGGTTATACTGTGCTTGGGCTACATGCAGTTTGATATCAAACAAAATGGGAGGAGGGACCGCTTCGTTGCGCTTGTCCCGATCTTTCAGAAACTGGGAACTTTTTAAGCCAGTTGTTCGCTGGCTCTTGCCACGATAAGATTTCTATCGAGCTTTACTTAGGTATTTTTTATTATCGAAAAAAAGGTCCATCTCCCTTTCCCCCCCGCTACTCTCCGTTCACGAATCTAAATTTTGAAGAAGGGCCCTAAAACTTTCTTACTTTTTTAATAAATTTCGTTATAAATTTAGTCAAGAAAATCAAGATTATTCTCAAAAGAAAGCCCAAATTGGTAAGTTTGAAAAAAGCGATTGAAAATTTTAGGAAATTACAGGAAATCGATTATTAATCGATTAATATTAAAAATAATAATTTTCTTCTTTCAGCAAAGGCAGCGATTATAAATGCATATAAGAAAAGAGTGGTCAACCTGGTAAAAATAATCGAGATGAGCTATGAAGGAAAAATTCGGCTTTATGCTGGCCCTCGGTGCTCTGCTCGCTCAATTGGCTTGCATTCATGCTTTACCTCCGACTATAAAAATTGGTAAATTGATATCGAAATTGAGAAAATATTAGATTATACCGAAGCAATTTACGTTTAGCTAATACGATTAAATCCGAAAAGGTTTCTCTGGACCAACGAAATGCGACTTTGCTATTTTGCATAAAATAAATAAAATTCTAGCTCGCTCTAGAAAATTAGAACTTGGCATTATACGGTTTCGATAAAATCAGATAAAATTAAATACAACAAAACTAGTTGAAGGAAAAAACGAATCTCTTTAGAATATTAAGAATTTTTTTTTTCTATCAAAACTACCCTCGCTCGAGGCAATGGGTCAATAAAGAAAAGCATTTTTTTACCTTGGCACACAGCCCTCGGATAATAGCAGACTTTGTTTCAGGTGCTATATTCACTTATGACCAAAGGAACAGCAGTACCGAGCTGGCATTTAAATACGCCGTGCACAAAATTAACAAGGATAACATTATACTGCCGAACACAACGTTAATTTATGACATACAATACGTCAATAGAGATGATTCTTTTCATGCATCGAAAAAAGGTAGGAAGAAAGGCTTGTCTTAGATGCTTTGAACAATAGTCAAGAGTCTCTTTTTCTTTTATTTAACAGCTTGTCAGCAAGTGAGCTTCGGCGTACAAGGTATCTTTGGCCCGTCGGACACGAACCTTGGCCAGCACATTCACAGCATTTGCGATGCTTTAGACATTCCTCATCTGGAAGCCAGGCTGGACCTGGATACCGAGGCCAGAGAGTTTAGCATCAATCTGCACCCTGCACAAAATTTATTGAATTCGGCTTATCAAGACGTCATGAGCTTTCTGAATTGGACCAAAGTCGCTATTATTTACGAGGACGATTACGGTACTCTTTTTATTCTTAAAATCTTAAAATAAAATTTAAATCGGTCGTTGCTCGTTTATTTTTAAAAGGCCTTATAATGCATCCGTGTCAATTGTCAGTCGCTATAAATATACGTAGAATCGATTTTTCCAATTTTCCCCAGGATTCTCTGAAAAACATAAAAAATTTATTACTTTTTATCAAAATAGCCCTCCTGCTCGCGAAAGAAAACTTACAAGTTGAGATGATGAGACTGGTATTGATTTCATCGTGTCGTCGTTGCTATTTACGGGTTTCTTCTTATATAAAATAATCGAGAATAATATCATTGCAGGTTGGATAAAATTACGAGAAATCGTTAGTTCGCAAAAATCTAAAAATGTAGAAATTTTTTTAAAACAAGCGGGCGTCGATTCCTATCGTCACGTCCTAACGGATTTGAAGTCCAAAGAGATCCGTAACCTAATTGTGGATACGAAACCCGAAAACATGCACCATTTCCTTAGAATGGTAAGTAAATAGCTATGTATATAGAGAGAGATCTCTCTTTATCAGTCTTTTTAAAATCAACTTTCTTCTTTTCGCCGAGTTTCAGATACTCCAACTCCAGATGAACGATTACAATTATCACTACCTTTTTACTACTTTTGTAAGTACACTTTGCAGATTATTGATAACGGAAGCGATTAAATAATATAAATTCCCATCAGGATATCGAAACTTTTGACTTGGAAGACTTTAAATACAACTTTGTCAATATAACGGCGTTTCGTTTGGTTGACGCCGATGACGTTGGCGTTCGCGGTATACTCAGGGATATGGAAAAATTTGAATCCGACGAGGGTGGAAATTTGCTGAATAAATCAAGAGTCTTGCAGGCGGAGTCGGCTCTGATATACGATAGCGTTCAAGTTTTTGCCGTTGGTCTTCGCACCCTGGAGCAATCTCACGCTTTGAAGCCAATGAACATATCGTGCGAACTTGAAGAGCCTTGGGACGGTGGCTTATCTCTCATTAATTACATTAACTCGGTGAGTACAGGCAAATAATATAAAATTTATTATTACTAAAACAAATAATCCTCTCTTTTCGTTTTTGAGGTTGAAATGAAAGGAGTCTCAGGGCCAATCGAATTTAAGGAAGGTAGAAGAATACAGTTCAAATTAGATCTCTTAAAACTGAAGCAGCATTCATTGGTCAAGGTAATTCAGAATCTTGAGGTAAACAACAAGATTTTAATTTAATTAAAGTGAATTTTTGTCATTTTCTCCAAGGTTGGCGAATGGAGACCGAGAGCGGGCGTCAATGTTACCGACAAGGCAGCTTTTTTTGAACCAGGAACAGGAAACGTGACTCTTATTGTCACGACTATTTTGGTAAGGGTTCTAACTTCTTTTTTTTTTTTTTAATTATAATGCACGAGCTCAGTCCCATTCATTCATCTTCACTAAACTCCACTCTCATTCTCGTACTTGCGACTTGTCCTCCTTAACAAATAAAAAATCAAGGAAATCCCATACGTCATGATGCATCGTGGAAAGAATTACACTGGGAACACTCGTTTTTATGGCTTTTGCGTCGACTTGCTGGAGAAACTGGCCCAGGAAGTTGGATTTTCATACGTCATCGAATTAACGCCCGATAAAAAGTACGGAGCTAGGGATCCAAAAACTGGCGAATGGAATGGAATAGTGCGGCAGCTCATGAGTCATGTACGATAATTTCTTTTTCAAAACCATTTTTCTTTTTTCTTTTATCTTTTTTCTTCTTTCTTTTATCTTTTAATCATTTTTTTGAATTGTCTTGTGTTGGTGTGTAATGAGTAGAGAAAAAATTGTAAATATTTTTCAATAAATTCTTACTGCACATAATAAACGGGGGAAAACAAATCATCCATTAATACTCATCAGCCATCAGCCATCAGCTGTCTAAATCCAGTACAGTAACAGGGTAGAACCTTTTTTTGAATAAAGTGGTAAATTATCATTATCAGGAGCCGCCTTATGTTATGTTAAGGACAAAAGGAAATTTTAGCGATAATGCACGTTTTGAAGGATTTTGTATTGATTTGCTCAAGGAAATAGCCAAAATGGTTGGTTTCGAATACAGAATCGAACTGGTGCCTGATGCAAAGTATGGGGTTATCGATCCTGTCACTGGCGAATGGAACGGTATCGTTAGACAATTGATTGACAAGGTGAGTTCAGAGTCATTTTTTTTCTCTGCTCAGCTTTTTTTATCATTTTTCATTAAATCAAATTTAAAGGTTAGGTAAGTAAAGTAATTCTCCTAATTTAATTATAAATCACGACTTTTTCTGCATGCGGTAATTTGCTCTTTTCCCTTTTACTAACTAATTTTCTATTTTCTTCCGCTTAAATTTTTCTACCTTATTCTTAAGAGAAAATCTTCTTCTACAGAAAGCAGACTTAGCTGTAGGATCAATGACTATAAACTATGCCCGAGAGAGCGTTATTGATTTCACGAAGCCTTTTATGAACCTGGGAATTTCCATACTCTTTAAGGTAAATCCACTAAAAATTTGCTAATAAACTTGTATTATAAAGTTCCATTGATTTATTCAGGTTCCAACCAGTCATCCAGCTCGATTATTTTCTTTTATGAATCCGTTAGCTATAGAAATATGGCTCTACGTATTAGCGGCGTACATTCTAGTCTCCGTAACGATGTTCGTTGTTGCTCGTTTCAGCCCGTACGAATGGAATAATCCCCATCCGTGTCACAAGAGCTCGGATCTTGTGGAAAATCAGTTTTCTCTTTCGAATAGCTTTTGGTTTACCATTGGAACTCTAATGCAGCAAGGCAGCGATCTTAACCCAAAGGTAGGAATATTTTTAAAAAAATTTTTTTTAACTTTTTTGATTTTGTTTTTTTTTTTGCATTTTCTAGGCCGCGAGCACTCGAATAGTAGGTGGGATTTGGTGGTTTTTTACATTAATAATCATATCCTCGTACACGGCAAATTTGGCAGCTTTTCTCACGGTCGAAAGAATGATCACGCCCATAGAAAACGCGGAAGACTTGGCCAGCCAAACAGACATTTCCTATGGAACTTTGCTCCACGGCAGTACCATGACATTTTTCCGGGTATTTATTCCCATTTATTTACATTTACTCTGATCGCTTAGATGTTTATTAAAATTAATTTTATTCAAGGACTCGATGATCGAAACTTACAAAAAAATGTGGCGATTCATGGATAGCAAAAAACAATCGTCTTTTGTAAAAACGTATCAAGAAGGCATTCAAAAGGTTTTACAGGGTAATTATGCATTTTTGATGGAGTCGACGATGCTCGATTACATAATACAGCGAGATTGTAACTTGACGCAAATCGGCGGTCTTCTCGATACCAAAGGTTATGGAATCGCAACCCCAATGGGTACGAGGAATTTAGCCTACTACTACTATTACTTTATTGCTACTTTATTTCTGCAGGCTCTCCGTGGAGGGATAAAATCTCGCTGGCAATTTTAGAGCTTCAAGAAAAGGGTGAAATACAAATGCTTTATGACAAATGGTGGAAAAGCCCAGGCGACACGTGCATGAGAAACGAAAAAGGGAAAGAGAGTAAGGCTAGTGCTTTGGGAGTACCAAATATAGGTACGTAGATTTTAGATTAACAAGTTATCGTTAAGTTAAACTTTAACGCTCGAGTGTTCTTGAAAACTTAAACGTAGTTTAGTGACTATAGAATTACCAAATTATAGAAACAAACAATTTAATGAAGTTCAAACAACGTATCTTCTGTTTTCCAGGTGGAATTTTCGTGGTCTTGCTGTGTGGCTTAGCATTTGCGATGCTTATAGCAATTTTCGAATTCTGTTACAATTCAAAAAGAAGTGCACACGAACGCGTAAGTCACTAAGTACTAATAGAAAATTGCATGTTTAAATGTTTCTTACGTAGCATGAACTCATCGTTCGTTAAGGGTAAAAGTATGTCCGAGGGAGATAATTAGCTGAGATTACTCTATAGGTATTATATTATTACATTTTATTCATTATTTTATACTTTTTTTTTAACCCAACGAAAAGTTAGTCTTCATTTTTGTTCTCTAGGCGAGATTTTTATTTTAATATAGACGACAATGTAATAATCAAAAATTACATAAGGGGCAAATTTTTTTTAAACTCAAGTCGAAAAAATTGCATAAATCGTACGTATAGAAAACTATAAAAATGCGATTTATGCTTTAATTTTCATCAAAGTACCATACAAGCCCTCTGAATTTTTTTTAATGAAAAAGTCGAAATTTTGGGCTCAAAATTTTACCTAGTTGGTAATTGGGACTGCTCTTTTCATTTCCCAAGTCCGCTTTAACGTACAACCCCTAGAAAATGTGTTATCATCCCCTAAATTTTAATATTTTTTCCCTTATGTAATTTTCGATTATATTAAAATTTATTATAAAATAAGCTAAATTAAAATCTCGAGAACAGTTAGAACAAAAAAAAGCATAACTTATTTAAAATATTATACTTTAATTAATAATTCGCATATAAGAGACACGAGATTGTCTTTTACTGTCTTTTCATAAAAAATTACTTTTTTCTAGGAAGCTACGCAAGTACCTTCTTTGCAAGAGGCTCAAGTCGTCGAAGAGAGCTCAGGCCAAGAATCTCTGTGCTCGGAGATGGCCCGTGAACTTTGTCGCGCATTGCGGTGTCGCGCCTCTTCCAGAAGAAAAAAAGCTTGCGAAAAATGTTCGACGCACATTGTTGGTTATCCGATAGATAATTCGATTCCTACGCCGATAAATGGGGTAAGTACTCATTACTCTAGTATCGGAGCCGAGCTTTCTCCATTTATTAACATTCTATTAATTGAATTGACAGGGGAGCAAGGGAGTTGAAATGTCGCCTGGACATGATGGACACGTGCAGCAATATATTTAAGTTTAATGAAATTATTTTTACAATAAGCACATTTTTTATTGAAAAAGCAATGTTATTTTATTTCTCAATGTAAAAATCATACTCGATGTTACAACTAGAATAAAATTTTTTAAAAAAAGCATTTTGGTAATTTTTTAAGTTCGATAAGCGCGAAAATCCAGTGAGCTGAGGTCGGTAAAGTGCCGATAGCTTACCCAAGGAGTGTAAGTAATACGAGATACGAGAATCAAACAACTTGAAGAAATCTAATCTTTTGACTACGTTTGACGACCTATCAAGTTTCTTTTCTTTAAAATATTTAAACAAGACCTTTGAAATATTTAATTTCTTTCTATATAAGCTATAAAATATCGTCTTTTATTTAGTTCAGCAAATCTGCTCTACTAATCAAGTGTCCTTAAAATTAAATGGAAAAATTGAAGCCCAAAAGTAAGCAGTGCAAAATCTTTCTTGTTTTGCTTGCCCTTTTTCTTTGACACTGGTAACTCGATTATTTTTTCTTTCTATACTGTCTACAGGGAGTTTAATTCTGCATTAAAATATTTCTAGCTGATCTCATAAACCGCCATTAAATGCAGCTCATTGCTTATCAGGGTGCCAAGGATTCAACATATGGGATATCCTTTAATAAAAATTAATTTTTAACCACTGCTTTTCAGAACAGATTCAACACCACTATTGCAATAAAATTACGCTCGTATAGGAACTGCGTAAGTCCTCTGTGACTCCTTGATCCATTATGAGTAATTTTGGGTGGACCGCTTCTTTTTTCGAAATTTAAAAAAGTTAAAATTATAATAATTAAAAATTAAGATATTATTTCTTGGGAAACACCTTGCGCTAAGGCTGGATCAAAAAGCATTCCGAATCCGAGTTTCTGTGTAAAAAAAATATTTTACAATGTAAAATAAATAATATGCTGCAATTAATTTTTATCTAGTTTATATGAACTTTCTCTATCCTATACCCTAAATCAATTGTCTTATTTTTTTTTGCGCCCGCGCTCTTCTTCTGCGTGCTTAAGAAAATATTTCCGCACAGTCAGTTTATAGTGGCAAACTGTGCCAATGACAATGTTGCTCGCGCTCGCGAAGCTTCGCCCATGCTATAAACATGGATTTTTTCATCGATGCAATTAATTTTGTTCTGAATTTATATTAAATATAATTTCGATGCAATTCAAGATAAAAGTTTTGAATTAAAAAAACGAGAAGCACCTGCTACAAAGGATCGATATCGTAATAAAAGGTGCGCGCGACTGACCAAGGACAATAATGTTCGACTTTTGATTTTCAAAAATTTTTGTCAAAAAAACAAAGACACATGAGCTGCTGCCCGATTGACATGTAAGTTCTAATGTGGTTCTAATAGTTGTATAAAAAAGTGAACTTAGTGATGGACTTAGAGATAGGCCAGATATTTCGTAAAGAAATTTTGCAGAAAAATTCAATTCCTGGGTTCTGAAAACTGCCTTTCTAATGGCTAATATTTACAATATTATAATAAAATGTGTGCGCAGGTCAAAGAGATTAAAATTGTTATATGGGCTCGTATTTATAAATAAAATATTCCACTGAATTGTTTTTAGGTAATATTTATAACTAAACTGAAATGGGTTCATTAATTGAAAAGATCTTAACAAGATAAGACCAAAAAGATTTAGTTTTAATTCTGAACTGGGTTCTCCATATTTGAAATAAAGCTTTTAAAAGCCTTTGTTATGATTTAGGATAAACTATGGATTTGCAATAAAACAAACTGCAGAATCTGAAAATTTCATTCAAAAATATCCTTTGATTTAGATTTGGAAATTCAACTTACTCTCAGTTAATTTAACTTAGCTAATTTTTTCAAATTTCGTTAGTATTGCAACATTTTATTAATTATTAAAAACCAAATTAGAACGAGAAAGTGAGAATAAAAATTTCAAAAAAGAATCAAATAACTCTTAGGTTTCGACAAAACAACAATATTTCTATAAATTTAATTGACCTATTGATGCCTATCAACCTCGAAAATTTTTTTAATCAATACCATAGAATCAATGTTCAGAGGGAGAAACCATCCCTACGTTCTATTCGAGACTTTAAAAAGTTAAATGCAAAATAGCTATAAGAAATTAATTTATAATATTAATTTTTTTTAGAGCTATATGAGAAACGCTTCTCTTGAGTCAGGCTAATACACCGAGTTGTTTGAGTTGTTTTAATATGCATGTGTTATGCCACAACTAATTAATTGTGCACAAAATAATAATAAGTGATGTCTTAATCTCGGTTTTAATAAAAAAAGAAGATTCGATGATTCTCAAATATAATAAGAAAAATTTTTTATAATATAATAATGACTATGATACAGTGATTAATTAATTATAATAATCATGTTATGATTAATAAATTTTTCAAAGAATGCCCCGGATCGCAGATTACCCAGCGTCCCCCAGTTTCTAAACTTACCAGAATCTTGCGAGCGTCCAATTATTTTATCTGTACTATTTATTCTGTTTCCATGTTAACATCGAACGAACCCAAGCTTTAAGCATTATATTATGCTATAGCACGTGATCAGCTCGAAAAGCCTTATTCAGGACTCCAAAAGTTTATTCCAAATAGTAATTTATAAAACTATATCATAAAAAAGTTAAGGACCCAGAAATTGAACTGGTGGAAAAATTTTATGTTAAGATTTGTGAATATAGAAAAATCATCCCTAATAATCAATTTTTTTCCTCTTAAAGGTATTTTACTAATTTTTCACGTACGCACAGTGATCTAGAAAAAAAAAAAGAGGAAAAAAATTTGCTTTGATCGAGAATTTAGCCAATTTCAATGCGGTTTGCGGCATTTTTCTACTAAAGCCCTCTATTTTATGAAAAGAACGTCGACAAAATTATTTGGCTTCTTTTTTCACCCCTAAATCGCTAAAATCCACCCCTAAATATGAAATATGAAATATTATATTAAAATTATATATTTGTGCATATAAAAAAAATAAATTTATAAAATGAGGCAAAAATGAAAAATTTATCAAAAAATAACATATTTTTTTTAATAAAAAACTACCCTTAGGAAAACTCCTAATTCTCTTTTAACAATCCTTGATTAATTATTTAGAAAAAAATTTTATTTAAATTTAGGATTGTTAAAAGAGTATTAGGAGTTTTCCTAAGGGTAGTTTTTTATTAAAAAAAAAAGAAAATATGTTATTTTTTGATAAATTTTTCATTTTTGCCTCATTTTATAAATTCATTTTTTTTTATATGCACAAATATATAATTTTAATATAATATTTCATATTTCATATTTAGGGGTGGATTTTAGCGATTTAGGGGTGAAAAAAGAAGCCAAATAATTTTGTCGACGTTTTTTTCATAAAATAGAGGGCTTTAGTAGAAAAATGCCGCAAACCGCATTAAAATTGGCTAAATTCTCGATCAAAGCAAATTATTTTCCTCTTTTTTTTTTTCTAGATCACTGTGGTACGGGATAATTCATAAAAATGTATAAACAAGTAAACAGAATTTTAACAATTATTTTTTAAAATTTAATTGCGGTTAAAATTCCTTATAAATCAAGGTTACTAATAAAAACAGAGCTGATGAAAAGGGCAAACAGTATTTTTTTGACAATTTTTATTTTGACCAAAATCGAAAGGGGTATATATATGGAAAAATGTCAAATTTTTTTTGTCTTCAAATTTTTTGTCTTTTGGTACTAAAAAAGGTCTGGAAGATTGAAAAAATTAAATCAATATTGTTCACAGGGTCAGAGAGCTCTAAAAACCTGATATAAATTAAATTAAGTGAGTTAATATATTAATAAATATTTTCATTTTTAGAAATTTTGACTTTATTCGCATAAATCCATTTCAATTGGTTAAAAATCCTTATAAACCAAGTTTTCTAATAAAATAAATGCTGAAGAGATGGGGGAATTAGATTTTCTAGACAATTTTTATTTTGGCCAAAATCGAAAGGGGTATGGAAAAATGTAAGATTTTTTGATTTTTAAAATTTTTCGATTTGCCGCACGGAAAAAGATTTGAAACAGTCAGAAACTTACATAAATATGGTTCCCCGGGTCCAAGAGCCCAAAAAACTTGATATAAATGGATTTTAGTGAGTTTTAAAATGTTTTCATTTTTAAAAATTTTGGCTTTATTCGCATAAAACCATTTGAAATGGGTAAAATTCTTTACGAAACAATTTTTCTAGTAAAAAAAGGGCTGATGAGATGGAGGAACTAGATTTTCTTGACAATTTTTATTTTGGCCAAAATCGAAAGGGGTATACATGGAAAATTGTCCGATTTTTTGATTTTTCAGAAATTTCGTTTTTTAGTACCGAAAAAGGTCTGAAACATTGAAAAACTTAAATCAATATGGTTCACTGGGCCAGAGATCCTAAATAATCTGATATAAATGCTTTTAAGAGGGTTTTAAAATATTTTCATTTTTAGAAATTTTGGCTTTATTCGTATAAATCATCTGAATCGTTTAAAATTTCTCAGAATTCAAGTTTTCTAATGAAAAAAGTGCTGATGAAAAGGGAAAACAGGGATTTTTTGGCAATTGTTATTTTATAGCTCATTTATGTTCATTTATTACCTTAATTTTATTTTATCAATGAAATAACAGTTTCTCCCTCCCCTGATAATTTTTTTATTTTATTTTTATTTTATTTTACAGTGTGGCAGGTCTGTTAAAAAAAAAAACAAAATGAAGTTAATACAAATTATAAAAAGAATTTTTAAAAGAAATTAAAATTATTATGCATATATATATATAGTAACCACGGAACGTTTCCAATGCATTTTCCAACATAGAGAGTACCCGATCGGAAATCCCGACCGAGGAACATGTGTGAACCAATAGGGAATTTCCATACTACCATACAGGGTCCTCTAGTGGAAATGGAACGGGGGCCCTATTCGCGATCTTTATGTATACAGTACGTAAAATCTTACGTATACATATTTCTATTAAAATATAATAGTATGTACGTAATTCGCTTGGGACACTAGGCGGGGCTTACGTTATCACGTGGTATTTTTAATCTTAGGGGGGCCGCTGTTCATATGAAATGTACATGAAAATTTTGTATTTCAGTTTTTTAACCCATTTACGCCCAAGCGGACGTAAACGGAAAGTCAAAAAAAAAAAATAGGTTCCCGTATAGATAGAGGCTTTTAAATTGCATGTCTATAGTAAAATTTCATTCTTTTACCGAATCTGCAGTCAGATTTTACTTACGACCCTTTCAAATGCCCCAAAAATAGGGGTAATGGGGGTGAAAAAGGGGCTAAAATAAAAATGACGGAAAAATCAATATAAAAATAAAAAATTGATACCAAAAAACATTTAAAATTACTTATTTGTGCAAAAAACTTACATTTTTTAGGTTTATGGGATATTTAATTGGATTTCAACCCTTATATTGCAACTAGGGGTAGTTTTCCCTAAAACTTCAAATATTGTTTTTTTAGTTCCAAATCGGTTGTAATAGGTAAATTTTACTCCTAATTTCATTTTTTGAATTTGTTTTGAGCTAAAACGCTTCTATAAGCGTAAAAATAGGGGTAATCAGGGCTAAATGGAACCTATAGAATTTATTATTTTTATATAGGAAACTAAATTTTAGAATTTTACGCTTACAGAAGCGTTTTAGCTCAAAACAAATTCAAAAAATGGAATTAGGAGTAAAATTTACCTATTAGAACCGATTTGGAACTAAAAAAACAATATTTGAAGTTTTTGGGATAACTACCCCTAGTTGCAATATAAGGGTTGAAATCCAATTAAATATCCCATAAACCTAAAAAATGTAAGTTTTTTGCACAAATAAATAATTTTAAAGGTTTTTTGGTATCATTTTTTTATTTTTATATTGATTTTTCCGTCATTTTTATTTTAGCCCCTTTTTCACCTCAATTACCCCTCTTTTTGGGTCATTTGAAAGGGTTGTAAGTAAAATCTGACTTCAGATTCGGTAAGAGCATGAAATTTTACTATAGACATGTAATTTAAAAGTCTCTATCTATACGGGAACCTATTTTTTTTTTTTGACTTTCCGTTTACGTCCGCTTGGGCGTAAATGGGTTAAAGTAATTTCGGGTCGATTTTTGCAAATTTTTTTTTTCTTAATATGCAAAATTGTTTTTAGAAACTAATTTTTATAAATACTTGGTAAACTTTTAAAATCTTTTTTCAAAAATAAAATTTTGACCGAGTTTTTTCATGTTAAGAAGGTTATAAGTAACGTATATGCAACCCGCTTTACACAATATTTTTCATTACTTTCAATGGGATTCCTCATTTATATTGCTTATATTTTTTTTACAAATAAAAATTTGTCTGTAAATTGTTTTAATTATTGTAAATAATAAGATTAATTATTACCCTATAACATTATTTTTATCTTTTTATAGTTTTTTCTTTTTTATTTTTTAGATTTACCAAAAAATCCCATGCTAAAGTGTGTAAAACGGCCCCCCCGATCGCTATATTTCTCCACCGCGAGCAGCACCGTATTTTTCAATTCTCCCTTCTACCTCCGTGTCCCAAGCGAATAATAAAGATCGCGAATAGAGCCCCGGGATTCTCTAGGGGCCCATGTATGGAACTAGTGTGGAAAACCATTTACGCATGTGCAGAGATATTTTTTAATTTTTTCTGCTTTTTATTTCATGTATCATATGTACATATATTACACATGTGTAATTTATTTATACTTTAGCTTTACATATGTGATTGATTTAATAATTATTTATTACTTATTGTTTATTTTAAATAAATATAATTCATAATTATTTATAATAATATATTATACTTCACTAAATAAAACCGGCTCGGTAGCGCAGAGGTAACGTTCTTGCTTTGTAATACAGAGTTATATTATGAAGTGGGTTCGCCGCTGATGCAGAGCAATGATACTTTTATTTCTAAATAAATATTTAATAAAAATTAAGAGTTCTGCCTGGACGCCATATTGTTTTTCAAATTTTTTATTTCTTTTTCGTTTTTTTATAAAATTATAAATTTTTTTTGCATCTTATCAGAGTTGTCCCACATTCTTTATTCAATTTAGAAAAGTTTGGCATAAACACTTTTTTAATTTAATCAAAAATAATGACATGATTTGGTGAGAAAAATTTTGAGTAAACTTTTTTTGACAATAAGTTTTTCTCACCAAACCATGTCCTTATAATTTTGATTAAATTAAAAAAGTGTTTATGCCAAACTTTTCTAAATTGAATAAAGAATGTGGGACAACTCTGATAAGATGCAAAAAAAAATTCTAATTTAATAAAAAAACGAAAAAGAAATAAAAAATTTGAAAAACAATATGGCGTCCAGGCAGAACTCTTAAATATTTATTATAAGAAGGGAGAGTAGAGCTGGCTGCCGATCCGCAGGAGACAGATGAAATAGAAAGTGCTATTTACTGTCTCCGTATGTCATGCATAGAGGGCGTTTTTTCAAGGTTTTTCGCGCCTCTTTTAAAGCGTAGAGTCGTAGAAATACAACTCTGCGCTTTGAAGACGGAATTGTCAGCATGGCTCCTATAAAAAAGTCGGACCTTGGACCGCAATTGGCCTTCCCAAATCCTAAAGGAGGTTAAAGATAATTGAGATTGAGAAACGGTTGTTAAAGTTTCACCAACCCTGTATATTCCTTCTAATCCTACAGTTTCACTAACAATTTATCCACATACGTCTTCAAACCAAAAATTATTTCCATTAAAGGAAAAAGCGGTATATATCTCAATATATATATATCGACTTCCGAGGAAATAAAAGCAAAAAATGCGGTTTGGACCGCTTGTGCAAATTGTTGGTGACCTCCGATATAACGTAAGGTTCAAAGAGGTTAAACATAAGCACATACTTCACTAAATAATAAAAAGTATTTAAAGAATAAAAACAATTTATAAAAAGTAATAGTATAGAGAATCCCGTTCCACTATGGAAATCACATATAGAGGGCCACATAAACAAATGGGGAATTCCCTGTGTTTTTTCTGATCGGGTATATAGAGACGCATAATACAATTCACTTGGTATACAATAATCGAAAACAACCGAACTCTCAACTACCGGAGATATCCGAAGTATCCTCCGCAGGGCGTCAAAGACCGTTTTCTCTCCCTGGGTCTAAAGCGCGCACGAGTAGTGCTCGTAAATTCATAAAAAAATAATTCTGCTTTTGTTCGCATTTTCAGAACACAGACACAATCAGCATCGCCAATTTTAAAAATTTTCTATTTTTATAAGTTTTTAAAAACGTATGCCAAAAAAAACTGGACAAAATGTATATCTAGAGTTCTAAATAATTTTGTATAAGCAAATAGAAAAGAGAAAATAATATTGCTTTCGTTTAAGTATATAATGTATATAAGTGCAATTTTAGATTAAAACTTTTTACTGTGTGCATATTCATATATAATCATTAATTGCAACAATAGTGTGTTTTGGCGTTGTTTATCTTCAAAAAAAGATAAAGAAACTGTTTTGTTACGCATCGTTGCAAAGAATGTATAAAATTTTTTTATTCTTTGATGAGATCAAAATGAAGAAGTAACAGAAGCGTAAATTCCAATACGCATAATATTAGTAAAATCTACTGTGGTTAAATCTTATGTGTAAAACTCATTTTCCTATTTACCTATCTTGCAATAATAAATCCATATAACGGGCAAAGTGCCCAAGTTGCCGACATGGAGGCACTGCGTTTGGCCATACAGTAAGTTTAGAAAAGATATATAGTATTTATACATTACATATAGTTATATATTATCAGAGATATAATATATATAAAGGTCTTTTAAGCCTCTTGAGTTAAAAATTTTACATGTCTCGTATAATATATTATAAATAATATTAATAGGATCCTTTTTCTTTATTATTTTTTGTATGGCGAAAAATTTCAACTTTAGTTATTTTAATGGAATAAAAAAAGGAAATATTTTTAAAGCAATCAGCAAGTCTTAGCAGCTTTTTGTCTGAAGACAGCTACTCTCGCATCACAAATTCACAAACTGCCAAAAAAAAAAGCGATGTTCTAGTAACATCACATACCTATTACTACTAACTGCCTATACTACCTATATAATGTGATATAATGCATCTTTGTTTATTGTTCTGCAATTTAATTATCAGTTTTTTTTTTTACTTTTTCAAATTTTTTTTATTTAAATTGAATTTTTATTTAAAAAAATAATAATTCTTATAAATTTAAATGAAAACTTTTTAACGTCTCATAAATGAACTTGTACCCATATAAGAGTGTGTACGGCAAACAAATTATTGATTATGAATACTTTTAAATGATGATTACATTTTTATTTATAATAGACACAGTAAAATAAGAATAAATTTAATTATTATTTAAAAATATAAAAGATGAATAAAAATTTGAGAATATAAAAATAAATAAATTTATTAACTTCATTACAGAACAAGGCTTGGGGAGAGGATGGTCAGCATGAGCTCTATGCTTGTTGAGACAGTCAGTATCAACTACGAAGACTTCAATGAAAGCTTTTTGACTTGTGGTACATGTTTGTGTATTTATGACGGAGGTGAACATACTCCAAAATTACTGCCATGCTCTCACACAGTAAGTTAAAAACTTATAGCTTGAATTTTTTTTTGTACATTATTTTACTTTATTATTTTCTTATAGGTGTGCCTACATTGCTTGACAAGAATCGCAGCTTCACAAACTAGAGAAACAGGAACTTTTCGTTGTCCAATATGCAGAGAATTAATCACTATACCAAGAGGTGGTGTGCCTGCTTTACCACCAAGTTTTCTGGTTAATCAACTGTTGGACTTAATGTCCAGACAACGTAGAGAGGTAATTGTTGATTCTAGAAGTGCATAAGTAAATCTAATAATTACGTTATTTTCTTAGGTCATTCCAAAATGTTCAGTACACATTAATCAGGAGTTACTATTTTGTGAAACATGTGATACTGTCTTTTGTTCTGTTTGTACTAGTGGGAGTCACGTTGGCTCTTCCCCTGGATGTACTGAACATACTATTATTCCATTTAGTATAGCTATAAAACGAATGTCAGAAATATTATTATACAAAGCAAACGAGTGTATATCAAAGGTACATTCTTTGAAAACTTCAATATAGATAAAATATTTTATAATTTTTTTTTTTTCTTAACAGTTAACTCAAGCTCAAGAGTCAGTTGCCTCTGAACTCCAAAGATTAGAAGAAACAAAACAAAAATGTTTGCAAGTGATCGATGCTGAATTTGATGGAATAATTTCAAAAGTAGAAAAAAGAAAAAAAGAACTTTATGCAGCTGTCGCCGCTGCAGCCAAAGATAAAAAAAAAGTTCTTGAAGAACAACATTCTTTAATAGAAGCAGAAAAAAATAAAGTTGAAAAGGAATGTGAAGGTCTTCAATACCAAGTTGAAGTAAGAAACATAACTCAAAAGATTGGTAGTCTTACTGATCAATTAGATGCAGCCATAGCTCTAAATGAACCCAAGGAGAATGCATTTATAACTTCTGAATTTAATCACAATGATGCTTTAAATAATTTTGAACATGCATTAAATGAATTCGGAAGAATAAGGTCTAGTACAACTCTGCCTGGCTTGTGCAGAGCCAGATTACAAGATACTGCTATTGTAAACATACAAACAATTACATTAGTAGAAACTGTCGATTATCATGGAAATGCTAGAAGTTCAGGTGGTGATCCTATTGGAGCCGAAGTCACTCAAACAGATAAGAAACAAGAAGGAATAGTCAGTACTCAAATTAAAGATCTAGAGAATGGAACTTACCAAGTAATTTTTAGACTTACAAAACCTGGTCGTTATGCCCTCAGAATATCAGTTTTTGGTAGACCCATTAAGGATTATCCGTTGTTTTTTGATGCATCAGATCATCATCACCCTGTACAAATTTATGGTAGTAGAGGCTCCGGGAAAGAAGAATTTCATCAACCAGTTGCAGTAGCAATAGATGATAATGGAACAATATTTATAGTAGATACTGGAAACTCTAGAATAAAAGTCTTGGATGAAAATTTTGAGTTTCAAAGGCATATTGAAAATGAGGGGTTAGATGGACAAAGTTGCACTGGTATTTCCATTTCAGAAAGAGGTATAATTATTGTAAACTGGAGAACAAAGTCAGTCACAGAAATGACTAAATTAGGTGACACAATAAAAAATTTTTCTCATAATGCATTTCAAGTTAGTAATTACTTTAATTTGATATCAAATAAAAAGATCATAAATAATGTACATTTTATTTCAGGAGCCAATAGATGTTGCAGTGGACAGAAATTATGGCCATATTTTAGTTGCTGATAATGGCCAAAGCTGTGTATTTGTTTTTGATTGTGACGGAAAAATATTATTTCAAGTAAGTTGGTATTTTAAAAGGGTTAGAAATAATGACTATTTAAATTATTGTTGCTTTTTATTACAGGTTGGATTAAAAAATAAATTAAAATTAATAATATCAGTGGCCGTTGGGCCTGCTGGAGAAATTTTAGTAGCAGGCTCGCGTATTTTAGTGTTTTCAGCAAAGGGGGATTTCTCAGAAGAAATTAAAGGCGATGGAAAAGGACAAGGTAGATATGGAGGTATTGCTATTGATAATAAGGGAAGGATATTAGCTACTCGTATAGAAAAGGGTCGCTCTGTGATTCAAGTTTTAAAATTAGGAGGAGGAACTATTTTTACAGAAATAGATTCTTATAATTCGAAATTGAGACGTCCATCTGGTATCGCTCTATTACCAGATGAACATGCGATTGTGGTAGATTTAGGGAATGATTGTGTTAAAAAATTCAGATATTGGTAAATGATACATTAGACTAATAAGTTACAGATGCAAGTTTGCTAGTCTAAAATCACATTTTTTTTATATTTGCATAATAAGAGTTTAGTAACTTGAGCACATTTAATTAAGATTTTTGATCTTGTAAATAATTAAAATTTTCTTGTATATTATGTAAAAAATTTCCTAGTCTTACAGCAGATTATACTTAACAGCCATATAATTTTATTTTTATTGTGATATCGATGCATTTAATGATCGATACCAAAAAACTTTTAACATTTTGATGCAGGCATCAAATCATACTTTTCAAAAATCAAAGAAAAATGATAAAAAGCTATATTTTAATTCTAGTCATATGTATTTACGTTATAAGAAAATTTTTGTATGAATCTAAATTTCATTTTGTAAATAAAAAGACTAAATCATTAATAGAAAGTAAAGTTTCCTATAAATTATTTAGATTTTTATAATTCACTGTCTCAATACACCTTGTTTTAGAAACACATTTAAATTTATCTGAGATACTGGGTATATAAAATAACACAGAACAGAGGATATACTGAAGAGTGTATGTATGATACACTGTTGATACATGAAATAGGAGTGTTCTTTAAGAGTTATTTATATTTATTATTAAAAATATATTTTGAAATCTCATAATATGGCAGAAAAAAATTATGCACCTTTGAGTGCAGCTTGTGTAAGATCCTTAAACGATAATCAAAAGAGGAAAGCAGCTGCTTTAGAGATAGAAAAGTATGAAAAAATTATTTTTTTTTTCATTTAAGCCTTGGTTTGTTTAATGAATTTCACTTTCATATATTCCATGTAATTTAAAGAATGGTAAAAGAATTCACAACTCATAACAACAAAGTGCAAATCACAAGGTTAATAAAAGTGTTGGAAGAGTTTACAACCTCTGCAAGTCCACACACAAGAAAAGGTGGATTGATTGGTTTAGCAGCAGTTGCAATTGGGTTAGGAAAAGAAATAAAAAATTATTTAGATCTATTAATTTTACCAGTATTAAATTGCTTTGCTGAGCCTGATTCTAGAATAAGATACCATGCATGTGAAAGCTTGTATAATATTGTTAAAGTTGCTCGTGGAGACATTATTCCACATTTCACAGATATTTTTGGTGCTTTGAGTAAGTTGGCTTGTGATTCTGAACAAACGGTCAAAAATGCTACTGAAGTATTAGATAGATTAATGAAGGTAAACTGCAAAAGCTAAAACTTATTATTGTATAGTATAAGCTAAGTTTATTTTTATTTACTTAGGATATAGTGGCAGAAAGTGAAAAGTTTGATCTAGAAGTATTTATACCATACCTTAGGGAAAGGATGTACACAAAAAATCCATTTGGCAAAATGTTTATTATATCTTGGATTCAAGTATTGGAATCAGTCCCTGACATAGATTTAATTATTATTTTACCAGAAATTTTAGATGGAATGTTTAGAATTCTGGACGACCAAATACCAGAAATCAAACAGACAACATATGTTACTTTAAATGACTTTTTAAGAAATATAAAAACAAATCCATCTAGAGTTAATTTTGCAGAAATGATTAACATTTTGATTATTCATGCACAAAATGCTGATGAAATGCTACAACTAACGGCGATAACATGGATTGATGAGTTTTTAAGACTTTCGGGAACACTTCTTTTACCTTACACATCAGGTATTTTCACAGCTATTTTGCCTTGTTTGTCTTATGAAGGAGACACTCGAAAAGTCATTAAAGAAACTGCAACAAGAGTGAATGCTAATCTTTTGACACTTATTGCTTCTAAAAATAATGCAGTGGAATCTATAATAGTTGAGAAGCTAGACATTCCTAGCATCGTTGAAGCTCTGACTAAGCAGTTAGATTTGAGTCACATTCCAGTTCAAACAAAAGTAGCTGTTTTAAAATGGATATATCATTTATTTAAAAATTTTCCAGATAAAATGCTGCTTCATACAGATACATTGTTTCCAGTCTTAATGCGCGTTTTAAGCGATGGTTCAGAAGAAGTCGTTCAACAATGCGTCGTGGTAATATCACAACTGATAGGCCCAAAATCAGCAAACACATCACAAAATAAATATTTTACAAAATTTATAATTAATTTGCTAAGATTATTTTCAACAGATAGACATCTTTTAGAAGATAGAGGTGCATTTATAATAAGAGAATTATGCATCCTTTTGAATCCTGAAGATATCTTTAAAGCACTTGCAGAAATTTTAAGAGAAGAAGAAAATTTGCGCTTTGCCAGCATTATGGTTCAAACTTTAAATATCATTTTATTGACCAGCTCCGAACTTTATAATCTTAGGAATAAATTAAAAAATTTGGATAACGAGGTTTAAATTTAAAAATAAAAGTGTAAATACCTAAAAATAACAAAATTTATAAGATTTTTATTTTTATCAGGAAAGTGTACAAGTATTTCTTGGGCTATATAAGTCATGGTGTCACAATCCTGTAGCCACAGTTGCATTATGTCTACTTACTAAAAATTACAAACATGCCTATCACCTGGTAAAATCATTGTAAGTATTAATATTATATTAAATTATTTTAAATTACATTTTTCTTACTTTTTTTTTCTTTTAGCGAAAATATAGAAGTAACCGTTGAATTTTTGATTGAGATTGATAAACTAATTCAACTAATTGAATCACCAATTTTCACTTGTAAGATATTATTCACTTATCAGCATTTCAAATATGCATTAAACTTGTACAATTTTTTTTTTAAGATTTACGGTTGGAGTTGCTTGAAATAGAAAGTAATCATTTCTTATTAAGAGCATTATATGGTCTACTAATGATAATACCTCAAAGCGAGGCCTTTCAATTACTTCATAAAAGATTAACAGCCATTCCTTTGAACCAATTAAATATTTCAACTAAAAGTGATGCCAAAAAAAAAGAAATTACTTTGAGGGATAAAATAGATTTTTCTTATTTGCTTACATATTTTATAAATATTCAAGAAAAACATAAGGACCAAAAGCACCAGCAAAGAGTTTCATCCTTAACAGACAGCTGAATCAGTCTTTTATTTTAATTTTACATAAAAAAATATTTGTACATAAAATATATTTATATTTTATAAATAATAATTTAGTTATTTAATTTAACAACAGTGGATGCATTCATTATAAAAATCATTCTGTACCACTAGCCAAATTATCTTCGTTATCTTTGGCTTCACTGCTATCCATTGCAATTTTATTGATTTCATTCAATATCCATTCATTTTCTGATAAAATAACATTAATTTCTTGTTGAAGAGTATGAATTTTATTCCATTCTTTAACTACTTCTTTGCTTGATATTTCATTGCTTAGTTCTTTATCATCAATTCCTTTAGTCTTCTGAACACATTTAGAATCGATACTTGGGCAACAATTAATTCTTCGTATAATATATTCATACCTTTCTTTGCTTTCTTGAGATAATCTTAATGAAAAATTTTCTAATAACCTATCGTAATTATCCATATCTTTTTCCAGTATTTGAGTTTGTAGAAATACTGTCTGTGCCATTTTAAACCAATCTGCTAAACATTCAATTCTATGTGTAATGGCCGGTGTTACTTGCGTATCCAACAGCTCTTTCATTCTACGTCCCGTTTCTGTTACCTGCAAACAAAAAATTTTTATTAAATAAATCTATATATTCAATTATAGGAAGTTTTAGACCTTAATTCTTTCCAGAACATGAAACTGTTCATCATTGTATGTAAGAGTTCTAGTTGCTCTGTCTCTCAAAAGATGCTGCCAGCTATCTCTAAGACGATCGACAAGCGTTGACGCTCTCTGACTAGCTCTTCCATCCCATGGACACCATAAGCCTCGTGTTATTGAATCCCATTCATTTTTTAAATTATTTTCTTTGACAAACCTACAAACAATAATCCAAAGTTTACATACTTTTCTAAAACAAATACAATTTACAAACCTCGCGTGTAATTGAGTAATGGCAGGACCTAATTCTTCAAAAAGTTCATGACTTGCTTTATTCAGATCTTTTTTCCATGGAGTTGTATCTAGCGAAGTACAGGGTATAAGTGTTTCTTGGCATGACATCAAATGTGATCCTTTAAAAATTTGTTTAGCTATACTTTCGCTTCTTTCTATTGCTAAAGCATAATTTTCCATTACTTTTGTCAAATCCTTAGCACACTGACATTTACCTAAAGCTCGATTCAGTTCATTAGTTAAATATCCAATAAATGCAAAAACAGCATCTTTTGATAATTTGCTACATTTGGATATTCTATCTATTCTTCTTTTACACATGTGCCCAACAGAACATGCAGTCTTAGCCTGGCTAGCATCTGTTTCTACAGATACAAGCGAAGCAAAGACTGGAAACTTTGGTAGTTCAGGATCTTTAACAATTGTAACGTTATTATTTTCTTTTGAATACAAAAATAATGGTTCATCTAAACTTGTTTTTGGATAGCCACGACCTAGAGTTGATTCTTCAATAATTTGTGTGAGTAACACATTATTTTTTAATATAATTTGAGATCTAGATATAATATTTGTTTGATCCTGAATATGTACTTGGAATGCAGTAAATTTTTCTTCATCAGGATGCAAATATATTCTTATGGAATTTGCAGCATGTACATCAAATACATGAACTACTTTTCTACAAAGTGTATCTGTAACTTTTGAAAAAAATCTATCAAAGCTCCAAATCTTTTGATGATCTACTTCTAGCAGTCCTGCTAATAAAGGTGTAACATATCTTCTTAAACCAACGCTAATCCTACAATTTGATGGTAAATCTTTGCTCCATTCAATAGGTCCATTTTCTGAAGTTTGTGAACCAGCTATAACCCCTGAAGCTTTTTTTGTTGTTATGTAAAACATCGTTTCTCTATTTCTTCTACCACCAAATGGCCTAAAAGGCAATTGTCCTGTTGCCACGTGATATAAAGTAACTCCAATTGACCATAAGTCAACTGTTGCTCCAAAACTTTTGCCAACAGGTTTACGAAGAACAGCTCGTTCATACATATCAGGATGAAGATACTCTTCGGTACCATATAAAGAAACAAACTGTTGATCTTCTTGTAATTCTCGAGCTGCCCCAAAGTCTGTTAGCTTATAAATAGTTTTGCCATCTTCAGCTATGAATTTCATTATATTTCCTGGTTTTAAGTCACGGTGAACAAGATTATTATCTCTCAAGTGTTTCATGCCAGCCGATAAGTGCTCAAGAACAAGAAGAAATTCTTCTTCTGACAAACCATACGTATTTTCTGGATCATCTAAGATATTAAACAAACTACCACCAGTACACAATTCCATCACTATAACTTTTCCTCTACCATCTTGTTCTTCCTCTATTGCTAGTAACTTAACTATATTTTCATGTTTTACTTTACGTAAAACTTCAAATTCACGCATTTGCACATCATGAGGTCTCATGTGACTCACTTGATTAAACGTTTTAACAGCTACAGGTTCACCATTATTTTTATTTACACCCTGAAATACTGCACCAGTAGCACCTTTACCAAGAACACTAGTTGTGCACCACACATAATTAGCTGAGCCTCTTAAAAAAGACATAATGTTAATAGCAATTCAAAAATTTAAATAAACATATTGATAAATCATTTTGATTTTGTAAATTGTTCCAACCACAAGGAAGGTATTAGATTTTTAATTTTTGTTGGTTAAATAACAATATCATGTTAAAATAAAGCCTCTAAAATAAAAGTATTCTTAAGGTTTTAAATCACTACATTAGAATCAACCTTTTTGAATCTTATTATTTGATAATCGATTAGGTATATTTGATATCTATCTCAACTGTTTCAATGAATGTGAAATTTCAAAAACGCATTGTACAAGGGGTGGGGATAAAAGGTATACTATGTGTTTCAGATCAACAAGATTCTGTATAACCAATCATGTTTATAACTAGATGATCTGTCTCTCTCTTACTCGTTATTTTACTAGCTTATGATTGGCTTTTCAAAAAGGATATCTTGTTGATCTAAAACAGACTGTATACTTAAAAAAAGTAAACAGAACTCAAAAACAATTGACATGGTGGGTATTTAGTGAAGACTGCGCCAGCTCTAACATTTAAGCATAGGAGTTGGTGTGGTCTTCCATAAAGTATACTCGAGGAAAACAATTTTTACAATGTGGTCGTTGTTTTCGCTAAAAAGCTCCAATGTCACGTGACCAAACCGATTCACCTTATAATGCATAAACGTTGGTCAGCTGATTAACCTAAAAGCTTACAGTCTCACTGTGCAACGGTTAATATAATTAATAAAATTAAACCTTTGAATATTATCTATTGGAGTGATTATTTTGATAAAAAATTAATATTTTTTAATAAAATAATAGTACGTTCTTAATGTCTCAGTCCCAGTAGCGCCCTCAAATAATGTAGAAAAAACCTCAAATAAATTAAAAAATAAACAACTGTTTAAAGTACAAAACTTTCATACTTTATTATAAATTTACAAATTTTAAATTAAACCATTCGTCTAAGAAGTTCATTAATTTTGTCTTCACGGTTACCAAAATCTCCTCCTTCTACATAATGATTAGTTTTTTTTCTCCATCCTCCAGTAGGTGTGTTGAGCTGAAAAAAATATTTATAAATTTTAAAATTTAATTTTAAAATGTTTATTTTAGTCTATACTGTGCAAAAACAATTTTCTGGCAACATAAGATACATGTTTAAAGATTAAATTTATAAAATTGTTTTCATATTTATTTTTGACATAGTAGGAAGCAGTAAATAAATAATATTATCAACCACTATGCCTATGTCAATGATTGTGGCTATTGTTTACAATAATATTTACCTTGAAAGGCCACAGGAAGTTGCTGGCATATTTAAATTTTGGTCCAACAGTAAATATTTCATGGATTAGATCCTCCGTACAAATAATGTTAGAACGACCTGAAGTAAATTAATAATTTAAATGATATGAATAAAATTAAATAATAGAAATTTTTACCTAAAGCCTTTTCAATGATGGCATTGCTAGTTATTGGAATTCTTTGCTTATTTATTTTAGCAAAGCCTCGTTTGTACATTAATTCTCTAACTGATTTGAGATTTGGGTAACCCCAAGTAATATAAGGCTCAATAATACGGAGCATATTGATTGTAGCTTTATTTAATTTTATGAAAACTCCATTATTTATTTGTTTGAGTCTGAACAATTTTAAAATTTTACGAACTTTTGGAGCTACTTGATTAACACCTCTGATTCTAATAACAAAGGCAAGTTTTGCTTCTCCAGGGATGTAATAATTTCCATGCTTTTTAGCTTCTCTGATTAAACGGATTTCATCCCTTTCTTTCATTCTGTATTCTTTTACATACTGCTCTGCTCTTTTAAAAATTTCTTTCCTTTTTTTGTGGTAATTTGCACGTCGCTAAAAAAAGACATTAATTAGTCGTTAATAATTTGGTACAGATCTAATTAAATTCATATTTTACCTTGATAGATGTTTGTAACCTAGAAGCATTAGCGGTTTCTCGGCGCTTTCTTCTTTTGAGCACCGATTCAGGCACTGCTGGCAGCTTTTTAGCTGATGCAGCTTTTTTTTCTTTTGGCTGACTAAAATTGAAATAAATTTTACCTTTAGTGTTAATTCTAAGATTTTACTTTTTTTAATCTTTTGCATGTTGTTCTCAATTAGGTTACTTTATTACTTTACTTTAAGCTTAAAAAACTTTATAATTATTAGAAATAAAAAAAAAAATATTAATTAATAATTTCAAAATTTATTATTATTAGTAATATTATTGCATTAATGAAAATAATTAACGAAAATTATCATTGATGTTAATAGATTTATTTGAGTAAATAAAATCAACTTACGTGTCTGCCATTTTTTTCTAAAGAGAAAAAGAATACACAATGACAAGATCCACAACGTCTCAGTTGCCCCCGCGCAAAAAAGTTTCTCATTCGAGTCTTGCGCGAGTAATTGTTTTCTGACTACCACGTGACTTGAATGAATGGAGGTATCTCACACTGGAAAGGTTAGTTTCGTTTCACTATGGGTTAGTTTAAATCACGTATCACGTTCAAATTACCACGTGTGACATATTAGAGTAAAATATAGATTTCAGCTCGTTTTGTTTACGAAAAATGGATGAAGATTCAGATAATGAAATCCCCAGACTACATCCACAAACACTTGCTGCATTAACTGAATTTTACAAAGAACAAGAAGAAAAAGAAAAAAAAATAAATGCTAGCCTATATCCAAATGAAAATGAGCAGTCAAGTATTGAATTTCAGGAAAATTGGGTATTTTGACGTTCATTTATCATTTTGATATTAACTAAAATTAATTAATATTACTGTAGCAATTAAGTCAATTTTGGTACGACTGCAGTACAATAGAAACTCTTGTGAAAGGTTGTCTTGCATGTACCAATGAAACAGAAAAAATAGCTTTGGTATCATGTCCATCGTTGTTTAAAAGTTTGAGATCCGCGGCTAAATCAAGAGAAGGTATTTTAACAACTCAAGTATTTTATTTCCCAATCATTTATAAATAACTATATTTTTAGTAAATTTATTTGAATATGATCAGCGGTTTTCTGTGTTTGAATCTTTTATTTTATATGATTATAATACACCTCTCAATGTACCAGAGCAAATGAAAAATTACTTTGACCTAGTTATCTGCGATCCTCCATTCATTTCTGAAGAATGTTTAACTAAAATGGCCAAAACAATTAAATTTTTATGCAAAGAAAAAATTGTACTTTGTACTGGTAAGTATAAAACAAAATATCAATAAACTTTAATACTAAAGCTTAATATCCAAACAGGAGCTGTTATGAATAATCTGGCTGAAGAACTTTTAAATGTCAAAAAATGTAAATTTGTACCACAGCATAAAAATAATTTAGCAAATGAATTTGCATGTTATTCTAATTTTAACTTTGACAAATATTTATGTTAATAAACTCTTTATTATGAAAATTTTTGTTTTTACATAATTATTCATTAAAAAATTATATAAGCGTATATGCATAAAAATTTAATTATTAGTTTATTTTATTTTATATTTCATATATTAGAAGAATTTGCTCAGGAAATTTCCCGTTTTAAAAATTTAAAAAATTTATAGAAAGAATTTTTCCATATTAATACAAGTGTTTATAATAATAAAATTATTAACACTCAAAGGAGTAAAAAGATTAACTATTTATAAATCAATATTTTGCTTTTAGATAAACTTATGAATTTATTAAATGACATAGTAAAATCAATCTAATCAGTTTTATTGCTTAGAGTACTTAAAGCTTATTGCTAATTAATAATTTTGAAAATTTACAGTAGCTAAATAGCCGCTTAATTAGTTTAATTGGCCATGATTCGAGCTGCTATAGACCTATAAGGATAAAAATTTCAAGATTTTCCTATATTTGTGTAATAAAAACATGAAAATTTTTGAGGCTGATCCAAAGTCCATGACCTTTCATCTAATGCTGTTTTGGCTCAGAAAGATTCTAGAGATAAATATAAAAATTTTTTTTTCATTAAAAAATATTCATTTTGCGTGCTAAAAATTTAATAATTGGCATTATTAGTTAATTGAACAAAAATATAATTAGCTTGTATAAGCATCTAAAAATTAAGTTTCCAATATAACTAGACTGGCTTGCTGGTTATGCTATGCGGTACTCTAGATCGAGATCCATCAGGGTCAATTTCCGTAATGGTAAGCAATATTTAATTTTTTTTTCAAATTGCACTTTTTGTTTCTGCATAGTTAAATTAACTTGTATATATACATTTTAATTTATTACTAATTTTATTATAATTTTTATAATGTATTATTTAACTTTTCATGTTAATTTTTTCATATTAATTTTTACATGTTATAAATTTTAAAACATATGTTATATAGCATATGAGAATTTATATCTGGGTAACGTGTTTTGATATGAAAAACTAGGTACCCAAAGAATAAGAAAATTTTCTGGCTTCCATCAAGAGCTATTTACATATATTATTCTCAATAAAAAAAATCCCATAAGAATAATACGTAAAATTTATTTTTATATTTTTGTAGCAGTACCTATATTACCATTGAAAATTTATTAGGTATTTGAAACTTGAAATGTATAAAAAAGCTGTGCCAAATGTGTGATAGAAAATTAGGATATACCTATACACCTGAAAAGTTGTTTAAGTCCCGCGCTGTTTTGATTACCTGGTGCTGCCACTCTTTCCCCCCTTATTATTATAGGGCAAATATGGCAGTGTAAATATTTATTTTTGGATTGAATTATTAAAAATAAAAAATGGTAGATAGTAATATTTCCATGGAGGAAGATACAGAATTAAGAGACCTTGTAGTGCAGACATTGGAAAATAATGGAGTCTTGGCAAAAGTCAGGGCAAGTATTTTTTTTTCTTGAAATTAGAAAGTGTAGGTTATGTAATTAAAACATTTTAGGCTGAATTGCGGGCAAGTGTATTCCTTACTTTAGAAGAACAAGAGTCCGTCTTAGTAAGATTACTGATTACTATATTTACTCCTGCTAATTGCCAAATTAAAATTTCTTTTTTATTGTAGAATCCTGAACCATTATTAAACAAAACTGTTAAACAGTACCTTTCAAATCCAGAAGGTAAGCTACTATTTTGCCTAGTAAGAGAGTTCCTAGAATACTTTGGCTTAAATTATACAGTATCTGTATTTGATCCTGAAACTTATTTTGGGAAAGATTACAATTATAAGGATAGGCATAAATTATCAGAAGAATTGGGTATTGATTCAAAAGAACCTTTGCTAGGAGAAATATTAAAAAAAACTATTAATAGTGCCTTAAATAAAAAGGTATTAATTTATTCATAGTGTCTCTTCTAACTGTGATCAATTAAAATTCTTTTTCAGGTTGAAAATGGAGATACCACTAGTAATAATGCAAATACTACTTTTGACGTTAGTAACCCAAAAATACTGGACACAACTTCTCTTTCAGAAAATACATACAATTCAAATTTTGAAATACCAATTAATGTTACTATTACTGATAAAAAAATAAACCAGACATTTATTCAAAATGAAATTAATAATGCTATTAACGCCGAAGTAGAGAACAAAAATATTTTTCAAAATAAAATTAATCAAAATGCACACAATAAACATAATTCTGGCAATGTTTTATTTTTTGATGAAATAATAATTGATGGAAAAAAAGAAAAACTAGACGATGAAATTGAACTACCTAAACTGAATAGCGATTTTCCTGCTTTAAATGGAAAAAAAGCTAATTTAAATGATTTGAAAGAGTTGATGGAAATAAGTAATAAAATTAAACTTTATTAAAAAAAACTGATGCAAAATAAATTGACATAACTTAATTTTAGCTGACAGTTTTCAACATTATGACCAAGACTTAACACCACCAGCTTCAGCAAGTAGTAATGAACAAAGTCCTTCAAAAATTCAAAATTCATTTCAAGAAGAAATATACGAAGAAATCCCCAGCAGTTCCTCTTGTGTAAGTTGCATATTTGTTTATTACTATAACTTTCAAATAACAATTTTGTATTTTTTAGCTTGAAAAAAGTATGACCAGTTTAAATATTGGTATGCTAGATTAAGTAAAAGTGGATGAAATTGATACATGCGTGCCTATGTATAAATACATACACAAAGAATATTTTTTATAAAAAATTAAATGCATTTAAATATACATTTAATTGCTTTTAAGGAAAAACCACTGATTCCTATTATACTTGAAAGTAATTAAAATACGTTATTTTAAAATATTCATCGAGAACCGTGGTGCTTAAAGTTTGTACTTAAGCTTTGTATACATTTTAAAATAAAACTATTATTTGAACAAAATTTTCATGACTTTTTGTATATTAAATGTATTACCATATTTACAATATTAATTAATTTACATAGTTTAACAAGTTTGAATTAACAAAATATAAAAGTCTTGTCTAGACGGGTTTACAATTTGTTACGTTCTAATTGTATTCTATTGCTGTAGGCTTTTGAAACCACATTGTATGAGTCCATGTACCGATCCATACACATAGCTACACATTTCTGAAAATAATATTATCTATTAAATTAAATTATTTCTAAATTAAATAATCTTTTAGTTTTTTTTTTTACCTGCTCTGAATTATCTAATGATGTACCAGGTTTTTGAACACACTGTTTGAAACATTTTTCCGTGATTTTCTAAAATACACAAAAATTTATTGTTTTGCAAAGAACACAAAAAACGAATAAACAAATTTAATGACCAGTTATTATTACCGTAAGTAATTCTTGAAAATTCGCTATAGCTATTTCTTGTTTTACTTTATCCATTAATTCATCTTTTTGAGCCCCAGTAAGTCCAGCACTGCCCAAAGAATCCATGATTTAATATATTTTATAATTTAATCTCAATTTTAATTGATAAATAATAATTTGACCCAAAGTTATTCTTGATTATAGCTTGAGAAAAATATCTAACCTCAAATAAAAGTAACGAAATCGCACGCACGTTGCTTATCTATATATTCTTTATAGGTATGCGTCACAAATATCGGCGGAGGTTTTTAAATTTCTCGCCGTAGAAAAAGAAAAATTGTAACCCAATAAAGACAATAATAATAATTAAATCTTAATTCTAATCAAAATGCATTTTATTCGCTAAAGATATATATTATATTTTTATAAAAATATAAATATTTAACTCAAGAAATAACAAGCAGTAACAAGTAAAATTGAGTCCGGCCCTTCCCTACTCTATAAAAAAAATTGGAGCTGTAAACGGCGATTTTTATAAAAATAAGTAAAAATTTTGCATAAAATATATTATTAGCATGGGATTTTTTGATAAATCGAAAAAGTAAAAAAGAAAACAATAAAAATATAAAAATAATGTTATATATAGAGTAATAGCTGAATTTATTATTTTCAATAAAATTAAAATACTTTACAGACAAATTTTTATTTTTGGAAAAAATGTAAGCAATTTAATACAAATGAGGAATCCAATTGAGTTTTGAAATATTGTGATAAGAGCATTACATTTACAACAAAGCATTACATTACATTACAACAAAGTGACCCCACCATCAAAAAATGCGTAATGCCCAAATCTCAATGCGCATGCGTAAATGTCATTACATCCCGATCAGAATCAATTTCGGTCTAATCTCGGCAAGTATCGCGGCGTTAGCGAGGCTGCTAGGTCAACAGATCTTTGACAATTTGCTCGTTCTTTAGTAAACCATTTGGACCAAGTTAACCAATAATTGACATTCCATCAGTGATCACCGACTTATGGCAAATTTATACGAAGAATTTTGACGACAAAAAAAATGTTAAAATAACAGTACTAAGAATTTTTTGAAAAATAACTTCTTTAATAATAGATCAACAAAATTTTACAACTATATATTTATGTGTCAAAAATGTCCAGAAAATAAAAAATCATGATTTAGTATGTTTTGATAATTCATAAATGAAGACCCAGTCGACTTGTTATAAAAATCTTTGTCAGCACAATTAATTTTGTGGTTTTCATATTTTTCCAATTCAATATTTTTTTTACAACTTTTATATTTTGTTTTTGAGATAATGTGTTTTAAGTTATAGTGCCTGGCAAAGTTTTTCGTCAAAATCTCAGTACTGCAATGTGGAAACGGACAATGAACTTTATTTTTTGTAGGATGTTTTTCAATTTTATGCTGAAATAAATTTTGTTGTTCGATAAAATATTTTCCACAACCTGGTGAGTCACATTGAGGTAATACGATTGGCTTTCTCAGAGGTATCGATGGATTATTATCTAGTGGTGGACTTATGAATAGCCTAAAAAAAGCAAGTAAATTCAATTCTACAAATCTCAATATGGTTAAACATTTTGCATTGTACTTTTTTAATAATAGTAATAACTCACACTCGTTTAATATACATGTTTTGAAATGTCTATTATCAGAAGAAAACCAATCTGTTAACAAACTATTTAAATGAATTGATTACTTTTTATTAAAGTCATTATTTAGTCTGCTATAGATCGGTATAGAAGAAAATTGTTTGTTGAACACATTTTAATTAAACCGTGCACCTGCGCCATTTTAACCAAAATATTTTAAAAATGAAGAAAACTTATTGACTTTATAGCAGAAAAAAAATATTTTTTAATTACACTGAAATATACAAATTGTTGCAAAAAAGGAACTTGGTTGAAAATAAAAGAAAAAAAATTCAAATTATAGTATAAGTTTAAAATAGGGATATACTAACTGAAAACAAATCCGCTGCGTTGAAACTGCCAAAAAATCAAAAGAATTGCGAAAAAAGGGTCAGGTTATGAAAATTAAGATTTTAAAATTTTTCGTTTAATTCTTTGCAATTTTTAAAGACTTCTATATTATCGACACTGCATTTACACGTGGATTCGTACGTGTATTAGTATGAAAAGGATTTTAAAGGCCTAAATTGTAAAATTTTATTTGTCGTGATAGAACATTAATTAAACAATTTTGCTTGATTTCAATAATTATTAGAAAAATAAAATCGGTAAACTATAATTTATAAGTTTATTTAACATTTTAAAACGACGAATAATCAGACTATTAGATAATGATTTTATTTTAAAAAAAGATTACTTAAATTAAGAGTAAAAAATTTAACAGAGCAATAAAATATTTCATAACAAAAATAACGAAATTCTACAGATTAATTTGTCAATTTCTGTAAAGTTGGGGTCTTCGGGCTTGTTTTTTGCCCATGCTGCTCAAATCGATTGTCTTACCGCTGGGCAAAACTAGTTTATTTTCTTGATAATCGACAAAAGTATTAAGAATATCTTGATCTTGCTGCTTTTGCTCTTCGTTGCATTTAATGCCAGTTTCGTACGTGTACTCGCGTCTAACACCATCTGGATCAACGTAACCGTATTTACCTCTAGTTATACAATCTTTTCCAATTATTTCCTCTTTGAACGATCCATCGTCGTTTTCGAATCCCCAGACAATCGAACCGTCCGCTGTCTCCTCTCGGTAACGACGTATCACCTGAAAATGAAAATAAATAATATTAATAAAAAATAAAAAATAAGAATTATATCTTTTAAATAAATGCAGTTAGTTGCCTGAGCCACTGGTTTTTTGGATCTCGATCCATTTTCGTAAAATTCTTGTTTAGCTTTTTTCGGTGTAAGATTTGCTCTTTGCTTGGCGATTTGACGTCCCTCGTTTATGTCTTCAAATTCGCTTCTTTCGGCTGGGGTTGGAAATAACGGCTTTTGAAATGCTCTTGCAGGTTTTTGACTAACTGGTTTTGCATACTGAATTGCCGGTGGTGTCGAATTCGGTAGTGATAAAGGTGGCCTCTTTGAGGATGACTGTAAAATTGGTTGGTATTGAGGTGTGCGATATTGAATCTGCTGATAGGAGGTTGCTGGGTATGATGTTGGGCTTGGGCCTGGAGTTGACGTTATGGACAAAAGGTTGCCCGATGATAAACCGAAATTTGCAACGTTTCCAACATTGGAAATTAGCTGCACCAATGAGTCATCTCTATCTTCGTGTTCTTCGCTGACGGGTTTAATGTCGTCCAATTGGTTCGGTTGCTGAATTTGATAATTGGATTGGACCGACGCATCGTCACTTTGTTCGAGACTTAATACCGGAGCTGAGGTAGAGAATGGTTTCGGGCCACGTATTCCTGTTGTGAAGACCGGAAGTTCCGATATAGGCTCTGGATTGAATCGAACAGCTTTGCTAAGATGAAATAATCCAGTTTGGAATTAACTAATTCGAAAATTAAAAAAAAATTTTCAGCGACTTACTTTATGGGGATAGGTTTCCTAAATCTTGGAGTATTGTAGGTTGGAACTTGAGTTTGCGATTGTCCGTTGTTTCTCGTTTTGATTCTTCTTGTCGGAGCGCTTCTTATTTCATCCGAAGAGTATTGAGACGAAGCGCATTGAATTGCACATAAAAGAATCTGAAAAATATCCGTAATAATTAACGTACTAAGGAATTAGGAAGTGAAGGTTTTTTGTTTGTTATGCTGTTTATGTAGGAGAAAATTAAATTTTTTTATTTTACATAATAATATTAATTACAGGTATTTTATTATTTTTAAATTTGCCATTTTTAGATGAACAATTGGACCAGTTATTTGTCGAAAAATAGAAACGTTTTTGCATCGGGATTCAGTTACATGCCGATATTGATTGAAAATATATTTGATTACAGCAAAAAGAGCGATTTTGAATCGAAGTACGTTAAAGAAGTTCAAACTATTGGATACGTTTGCTACGAAGACGAAAGTATCTTATTATGCTCGTTGGAGAATGATGTAAAAGTGAAAATCCTGATCGATTGCTTGTCGGTCGAAGGTTCGAAAGCTTTTGATCCACGAGACGACTTGAGAAAATTCAACCCGAAAATCGTAAGTTGGCATTGAAGAATGTGAATGAAGTTTTTGATTTATAAATATTCTGTTATTGTAGGTTAGAAATAGAGTGATTCGAATCCTTGGAGAAATCAGGCGAAATGAAAATAAGGAGATCGCTATTTTACTTCATTCTATTTTCAACGTCAAAGATGTCAAGGGTTCCTTAGGAACATTGACTTTACTCTCGCAAGTTGTTAAGCAAAAGTACGAATTGTGCGTATCTTATAAGATTTCTGCATCGGTTATCAGTTATTTATCATTGAAAATGTTTATTTGCAGATACAAATCGTCGACGAAGTATTTGGAAAAATCCGAAGAATTCGCGAGGCTAAATTATCCAAAGCTTTAAAATACTTAACTTTCTAAGTTTCGAACCTTTCGTTATGCGACCGTACATGGACAGGCGGAAGTATTTTGTACCGAGAGTAAAAGTACAAAAGACTCGATGCAAAAAAATCGCTTTGTTAATAAAAGTCAAGGTCCAATTATCGCAGCTGTTTTGATTTGATTTAAGTTGCTAATGCACGACATTCCTCAAACCCTCGAAGTTGCATATATTTAGCTATAATTATTGCAAGTGTTTTCGCCAAGAGAAATGTGTGTAAAATAATAATTACTTTCATTGAATAAATAAGCAATTATCTTTGATTTTTTTTATGCTCGCCTGATGTAACGAACTGCTCCGATTCCGATTCCCTACTCGTCTTGCTCTATATTTTTCAAGATTATTAAATTTCTTAATCCATAAGTATTCGTCCTTGAATAAGAAAGGCTTTTTTATCTTCCCAATTGTCAAATCTGAATCTGGTGAAAGTGATATGAAAAGGGTTTGAAAAGCCGCCGTTTCTGAATTTCATCGAAAACCGATCGATTGCATTCAAATTTACTCAAAAACGAGATTATCTTGAAAGAAAGTGAAAATTTAAGTTATTCGCATATTTTAATAAACCAGTTTTCAGCGAAAGAATTTTATTTTCTTAATGACGTGCAATTTTTCTTTTTCAACCGGATATATTTTTTTTAATAACAATTACTTTTCCCGCCCTTTTCTCAAAACGATGCGCGCGATTCGCAGAAAAATAAATTTTTTATCTATAACAATAATACTTACGAGTACGTTGGCGACAGGTAATCGCATATCCATGTCTGTGTTTACTACCAAAAAAAATTAAAACAATACACTCTGACCGTCGTGAGAGCTCGTACAATAATATAAAAACCAAGGCTTGAAAGTTACCGAGATCTTTATACCGGTATCCCCCCGGAAAGTTGGGCCCTTGCTTGCAAATGTAATTCATAACACGCAAGTGCGATCGCGATCGGATTTTACTTTCCTTTAGCTCCTGGCGTTATACTCGACATTTTATTATTTCTTTTTAGATTTTATTTAAATTTTTTTTAATTTTCAATTAAATCACGTTAAAATCTTATTTTATCGATTTGCAAAAAAGCAGAAAAAAGATACAAGCAAACATTTGACATTAGCAGTAGGTAAAATAAATTCTAATAACGGTGAAGCAGCGGGTATGATGAGCCTTTAAAATATCTGCCTTACCAACTTAAAACGATGTGAAACCATGGAAACAGTATGGAAGCATGTGAAACAACCGCAAATGGAGCAAGAGAGACCGATCTTATGCCGCACTTTGATTGGTCATAAAACCAGTTTCATTTCTTATTTCAGGTATATGCCTTAGTTTTTCCCTTCAAGGGCTTTGCAAAAATTTATATTATACTTTTGTCCTATAACTTCGTCGATCCTCATTTCATGTTTGTTCCTCTGTCGAGGAATCGTGCAGTGCTATTATCTCCAATTTAGAAATACAACAAAATTAGGTATGTAATTAATGCTATTTTTATAAAAATTCAAAAATTTCTGAAATTCAGAAGAATTCCAAATAAAAATTAATTAAATTAATTAAAAATCCGCGAAAAATAATGAAAAAAATCTTCTTAATTTTGTTTAATATATAGAAATTTCAATGAAATATAGGTGCGTTCCCGGTGCTGCCTTTCCTTTCTTTTGCCAGTTGCCCTACTGCGTTGCGCAGAAAAGTTTTTAGTTTAGTAATTTATAGTGCGTGTGTGAATAAAAATATTTCGCGAGTTTTTTCCCGCGCGCCATCGGAGAAAAGACTGAAGCGTCGAGGTCATCGGTTGCTTTACTCCCCTTGTTTCTTCGTGTTATTGTTTTGCGTGCATATGTGTATATATTTTTGCGAAAAACGCGCGATAGTGACGGCATAATTTAATATAAAAAAAAGAAGAGAGTGACTGTATACTCATCGGCCTTGACTTGGCCGTGCCGGCGACGAGAGAAGAGAATCGAGCTGTCGAATAGTAATTCAAGTGCGAGAGCAAACAACATCTCTCCGATCTTTCCTAAAGTTACATTCGTAAATTGTCTACTTTATTTATTATAATATTTTCCTCTTTTTTAATAGGCAAATTTATTTGTGCAACATAAACTTTTTTAGCTGCCGAATTCCTTAAAGGAGATGTACCATTGATTTGAGACCGGTGAGTGTTCAACACTATTTTTATTATTTCTATTAATTTATAATTGCGAGTTTAGTAAAATGTGGAATAAATATTTCTGAAGATCAATTTCATTGTTGAACAAACATTATTGGCATTACGATTTTTATTTCAAAAAGGAATGCATTTTAGGATTTTTCGAAAGGAAACAAAAAAGAAGGAATTAGGGCTCTATTCCCCTTCCCGTATAATCGGTGAATCGAACAAGCAAAAAAATGTTTGTGTGCGAATGAAAACTCGCTCAAAAAGAGTGGAGAATAGAAGCGAACATACCTGCTGGGCCAGACGCAGACTCCGGTCAAGGTCGTACGTCGGTTTGTATTGCGATCTTGGGAAATAAGGTATGCTAAAATCTGTGGATTATTATATATTTTAATATTTTGCTTTTTTATAGAAGCTGCATTGAAATTCGAATTGCATTATTTTTTTATCTTTAAAAATTTTTATTTCAGAGAACTAAAGGTTCTCTCGGTCATCTTCGTTTCCTTTCTTCAAGGTCAACTGCATGCTATATTTATACTTCATGGGCTTCTTGATTCACTTTCTTTTTCTTCGAGAATAAAAGTTTCTTCTTTTAGCATATTTTAATTTTTTTTTTAATTTACTTTCAGGTAATTTTAAAAAAAACGTTAAAGTCTGGTAACTCCACCACCGTTGGCGGTTTTACAAAAATGCCAATGGGGTACGAGTTTCCTTCCGTTGACGTTAAACTCATCAAAATTCAGCGTCCTTACATTACATGAATAATAATTAAATAATCATCGATTCAGAAAAAAGGAAATCCTATAAACTAGATAATATTTTAAATTTCCAATCGTAACTATAACTAAAGTTCAAAAATAGTATTGTATAATAAAATACGTCGAAAATACGACACCAGTAAATTTTTATTTTAATTCGTAATTCTGTTTTGAAAATTTTCTGTTAGTTTTCTGAAGGCTATTTACATGGTCACGTGACAACCAATATGGCGACAATTTTGAGAATGGGATTGTGCCATGGCAGTGATGTCTTTCAAAGTATTTTCTTGCCATTAGCCCGAAAAATCTTTTGGTGCCAAGAAAACAATAGTATTAATTATCATTTAAAAAAATTTTTCTCTTTTACTGAATTGTATGTTTTTCGATTTGCAGCGTAAATAATAAATATTAATCGATGTAATCAAAAATTATATGAATGAAAAAAAGTTTTCCTTTATATTATGGATAATTAAGTTTTTGGTCACTATACGCTGAAAAAATCCGGGATGCTTTTTTAGGCACTCAGACTTTTTTTTTTAATTGCATAAAAACGTAAGAGAATTAACCAAATACATTTTTTTAAATCTTATTTTACAACCTTTTATACATAATAGAGTTGCTGCATGAAAAAAATTTGAAATCCTGGTTAGTTTTGCAGCTTGTAAATAGTTATATTTATGAAACAAGTGGCATGAAGGGCGAATACGCCAAATGCGAAGGTTTACAAGAAGGTGTGATCGAAGTTAAAGTTGCTCACGGAGTTTATAAAAAACGAATAATATGAACTAAAATTTACTGGAGACGAAGATAATTAAAAAACAAATCCATTGATCCCAAACAATATACAGGTAATCGATTAATTAAGAAAGAAATAAGCAACTGAAAATTTTTAAGGTTTTCTTATGTGAGTTGATAATTGTTTTACTTCGTACTAATTCAATAACGAATTATTTTAGATAAAATTGTACACACGTGTTATTTAACAAAAATAGAAACTTTTCCAAGAAAAAATTTAATAGTTGCCGATAAAATTAAAAACACATATTTTTAGTCACGGGCCCCTTTCAATAAAATGTTTTGTATTTAAAAAATTTTTTTTACAACGCACTGATTATATAAGAAAATGAAGTCTTATTAATTAATAATAACTTATAAATATTCACATATCTATAAAATAAATAATAAAATTTAATTAATTAGTTATGCCACCCTAAAATATACAGACCTAAAACTGTGAGCCACCTTAATTCATGCATAATTTTATTATTTAAAAAGTGGGTTAAACTTATCTCATGAGTGCGTATAAGTAATTTTTCACCCCTAGATGAAGCTTTACACGATTTTTTTGAATTCATATTTGAAATTAGCAACCTAGAAAACCCCCGGGTACTTATTAGCAGGAAAAAAACATAATATTTTGCGAATAGTAAAGACTTGCGTCAAAATGGCATGTTTTGGCCGCAAAACAGGGCTACAATTGCTTGTTTTTTAAGTTTCCGCCCCTTGTAGACATTTTCTGAGGGTTTTTTGGTAAAAAATGATTCAAGATTGAATTCGGCTTTGTAGCACTTTTTAAATAAAATTATTTATGAATTTCGTGATATAAATGCATATTTCACCGAATGCGGTTAAACCTTCGCATTTGTTGTAATACAGTTTTGTATCACATGTTTCAAAAAATACTGTTTGTTATTATGAATACATTACCAAAAATTTCGAAGCTGCTACGGTCTCGGTTAACACTTGATTTTTATATTTTTCACTTTAAAAATTATTTTTCTATTGAGATTTAAAAAATTAAAAAGCGTGCTTTGTTATTTTATTTTTGGTTGTCGCAGAAAATATTCAGATCTTGATTCAGATTATATGATATTCTGTAAATATTTTTATATACATGTTACCGTTAAAGTCCGCTCTCCCGATAATGTTAACATTAACCAGTTAAAGTTAACTTTAGCGAAGCGTTTTCGTTAAAGTCCACGAAGACGATTAAAATGAATAAAAATACAACATTAACGGGTGTGTATACGATAAAGTTAACTTTAACCAATCCTTGTCAGTTAAAGTCCATGAAAGCGGTTTAGCATACTAAAAAAAATTTGTATTATAATATATTATATACGACTCTAGCTATAAGGCATCCAAGGATTTAGGTTAGGCTACTTTTTTAAAAATGCATTTCTTGGGACCAGTAATCAATCTTAGTTATAACACGCCCCTAGGGTTAGGTTAGGCTATTTTTTTTTTAAAGGCATTTTCACGCAGTAAGGCATTCCCTAGAATTAGGACAAGGTGGGCTTAAGAACCCATGCGCAAATTTGTAAACAATACTGTGACAATGCCTTTAAAAAAAATAGCCTAACCTAACCCTTGGGGTGTCTTATAACTAGGATTGGTTACTGATCCTAAGAAATGCATTTTTAAAAGAGTAGCCTAACCATAGAGATGTTTTACAATATCTTTATGAGCCTAACCTAAGCCCTGAGAGTACCTTATAGCGAGAGTCGTATATAAAATATAATACAAACTCGAACTCTTATATGAAACCGCTTTCATGGACTATAATTAACAAGGATTGGTTAAAGTTAACTTTAACGAACATGATGCCGCTAATGTTATATTTTTATTCATTTTAATCGCCTTCATGGACTTTAACGAAAACGCTTCGCTAAAGTAAACTTTAACTGGTTAATGTTAACTTTATCGGGAGAGCGGACTCTAACGGTAACAACATACATATATAATACATATGTACAGGGGCGTATCGCTCCGGGACGCAAGAAACCTATAGATAAACGAGAATTTCCTCTTCAGTTTCACCAAAGAGTATATATATATTGGTTTTACAGACTCTAATATAGACCAAAAAGCTAAAAATATAAAGAAAAAAATAATATGTATTATATGGGGACTGTCCACAAGAACCCCATACTTAAAGCATTTTCACATGATAATAACAAAAAGCCCTATATACGCTTTGATTATTCGACTTTCAAGAAGATTCAATGAATCTCTTGAATAATCTTACCCGAAACCAACAGCACTAGACTCAACCTAAAAAATTGATGATGTTTTCGCGATTAAAATTATTAGACTCGCGCAGTTGAACACAATTGAAAAATCCACACTTGTTAGAACAGTTAATTTTGTCCCCAACGAACTGCCAAAACAAAACCCGAGCACTTTGATATCTACTAAGAATAAAACCTTTTTCAGAATAGAGCACTACTGTGAATACATAATCTATAAACTCAAGAGAGTAGGGGAGAAGCGGGTCGGTTGGCAGACGCGAAAAAATTGAATTTCAAATTATTTTAACTCTTAAAATAATCAAGTTTTTAAGATAATCTTTATGTTAAATTAAAGTTTGGACCCTTTTTTTTTTACTAACACAGTTATTTTTTTGAAAGGATTTTTTTATTTAATGGAAAATATTTGTTTAAAAAAAAATAAGTTTTTCGGTCGGTTGGCGCACCTATTAGGTCAGTTGGCGCACATTAAAATGTTTATGTTTTTATAAAGAAAGTAAATAAAAACAATTCAATTCATCATTAAATTAATCCTTAACACTTTTTTTACATAAAAACATACATTTTTTTTTCGTATTTTTCAAATTATCCACTTCACTTATTTTTTGTAAACAAACACACAAAACATAACCTCACACTTGGACCCTACATATTTTCACAAAAATTAATGAATGAATTAATTATTTTTATACAATTATCATAATATTATGTAATTTAATAGTTAATAGGTTCATTTTTTTCACGAATTTTTAGAAATATAAACAAAATTATTAAACTGTTTTGCAAAACAATTCCTTCTATTCTTGCGCCAACTAACCCGTCTGGGGTGCGCCAACCAACCCGATTTTACACTTTTAAAAAAATTTTATTTATTGTTTTTTTAAATTAATTATTTAAAAAAATTACGACGTATTTTTAAATTAAAGCGTATATAATTTAGTAATTAACTAAATAAAAACTTTTAAAGATATTTTTTCATTCATAAATCCTCAAGTTTTTGATCCCACATACAAACACAAAAACACATCATATTTTTAATTACTTAATTTATAAAAATTATGCAACTTAATTTAATTTTTTTGTTGTTAACTTAGATAATAATGTTATTATCTTTAATTTGCAACAAAAATTTTATGAAAAAAATAACCGTGTTTTAAGGAATAAGGGTGCGCCAAATGACCCGCTGCGCCAACCAACCCGTTTCTCCCCTAAATCGTAAGTATACTTTCGTCCTAATTTAACAAAAAAAATAAATAACTTAAGAATTTAAATGCAACACGTGGCAAGATACTGTTAAAAATTTTAAAATTAAAGATTATGACTCCAGTCAATATGCGGGGGGGGGGGGGTTCTATTCTTTCCGTCCACCACCAAATTTGGTCTACTACAAAAATAGTAAATAGGGAAACGTATGTATTTTTGGTCGCTGAAACCGATTTTGAAGATTTCATCCATTTTCGGATGGCCAGTTTTGAGTAATGGACGCTATATAATAAAAAATCGGCGAAAAATTAGCATGATTGGTAATATCTTGAAAACAATTAATATAGCCTATTTTTGGTACCCCAATATGGTTTTTGGGGTCACTGATCACGATTTTGAATACAGATTTATAAAAACCAAAATGGCGGACTCAAAATGGCGTATTTCTAACCTCAGAAACGGCGATTTATGCTGTTTTAAGCATATTTACGTTGTTTAATAAGTTTTTCGGGCCAGTTATAACGATTCTGAGGTCATATAGTAATTTTCAAAATAGCGGACTAAAAATGGCGGATTCCTAACCTCAAAATCGACAATAAATGCTATTTTAAGCATTTCAACGTTTTACGTTTTTAGTTTTTGGGGTCAGTGATCACGATTCTAAGGTCAGATTTTTAATAAATTGTTTGAATTAGTTATTCTTTATGATTTGAAGACACTTACAAGTAAATACTTTCCTATACCTTACATTGCTAATTAAATCGTGATCACCGACCCCAAAAACTTATAATAACACGTTAAAATAGCATTTATTGACGATTTTGATGTTAGCAATCCGCCACTTTTAGCCCACTATTTTGAAAATTAAAAATATGACCTCAAAATCGTTATAACTGCTCCGAAAAACTTATTAAACAACGTAAATATGCTTAAAACAGCATACATCGCCGTTTCTGAGGTTAGAAATACACCATTTTGAGTCCGCCATTTTGGTTTTTATAAATCTGTACTCAAAATCGTGATCAGTGACCCCAAAAACCAAATTGGGGTACCAAAAATAGGCTATATTAGCAATTGTTTTCAAGATATTACCAATAATGCTAATTTTTCGCTGATTTTTTTATTATATAGCGTCCATTACTCAAAACTGGCCATCCGAAAATTGATGAAACCTTCAAAATCGGTTTCAGTGATCAAAAATACATACGTTTCACTGAGGTGCATCCATTCTAGTGCTGATAAAATTTTTGGATGCATTTAACATTGCTGGCGCCTTGACTATTTCCTTTTTTAGGCGTTTTTTAGTGTATACTTGGTCCTCCGCCTTGGAAAATGAAAAATATAATGGAATATATATTGATTTTCCATTTAATATTCAATTTTATTCAACCCAAAAAATAATTTCTAATATAAAGAGCTTTTATTTTCGGATAAATTTTTAATTTACAATCGCCATTTTGAAAAATCTAATGCATTTCGCGGAGGTGAAAAATGAAAATTATTATCAAAAAATAATATTTTTGTTAAACTCGAAAACTCCTAGATACGGAAATTTAATTTAAATTGATTGATGAACACTAAAACAATTGAAATTTCTTTTTAACAGTTTTTTTTTCGTGAGGGATATATAGGGCTTATAGACTACATTCCAAAAACAATAATTATTAAAAACATTATCATTTATTTTTATTTTTAAAAAATTTCTCGCTCTTTTTTGATTGACCAACCAGATTGGACTATTAACGGTGCTCTTTTACTGAGCGATCTGGAGCGCGATGCATTGTTTGTTTATTAGTTAACCAATCGCAGCTAAGATTATACAAGCATCAACAAATAGCGATGAGCCTAATAAAATAAAATTCACGTCAAGCTCGGGATCACCGTGTAGTTAGTATATATATAAGTATACTATAATATCAAAATACATTCTATTGTACATATATAAATCACCTATATAAATCCGATATAAAGATGTAAATATTTAAACAGAATTTAATTGTAAACATACATGTTTTGGAGGTTTTGGAAAAAATGTTCGTTGTCTTGGAAGTCACGTGACAATGTAAAAAGCGTACACAATATGCAACACAATAAAATAATTGAAAAATAAGTCATCCATATGACTTGTTTTTGCAATTAGATAATGAATCAGAATGAATTTGAATGTATTAAAAATGAATGACATATTTACAAGTTAATGCAGTTTATTAAAAAGCTCAGCAATGTTTGCAGCCAAAGAATTTTTAAATTTTTTATTTTTAATTATTTTATCTTTGTTCATTAGTTCAGCTGTTTGTTTTAAAAGAACCGTAAGTTTAAAAAGTTTTTTTATGTATATATTTAACAATCTAACTGATCATCAATTTTGTCAATATAACAGTTTAAGAGTTCTGTAAATGAGAATTGCACAGAACTATGTAAAGAAAAGCGGGTTATATTATTTTATGTAAAAGCTATGGGTCCAAATGATACGATACATCATTTATTTGATTTCACTTACAAACCAACAATGCTAATGGCTGTCACTGATCCAACTGTTGTGCTCTCGATTAACTGGACTAAATATTTATCAGATGATCCAGTTAAATCTATAAAATTTTCTCAAAAGCCAATTTATACATATGGTTTTGTTGTAGAAAAGGTAGGTTAACCGTTCTATAATTTAAGGTTGCTTTATTAAGGATGAAATAAAAATAATTTCTAGATTTTTGAATTCAACGATTATTGGGATAATGCAAGGATTGATACTGTTGGTGACAGAAACATTACAGAATTGAAAATGAATTATTTCAAATGGAAATATAAAAATTTTACCCAAATTGAAAATGCTATTCAAATTGACGTACTAGCTGATTCATATGCTGATGAAAAAAATAATGATTACAGAAATGGTTCAATTAATTTCACGGTATGTATCAGTTTCAATTATTAATGCTCAAGAAAACTTATTTATTATTTTAAAAATTTTAGTTGCATGTATTTGGTTCAACAAGCTACTATTACAGTCCACCAAATATTCGCCATTCTGAAAATTCAACACAATTAGATATTGTAATAAATAATTTAGACACATGTAAAAATTATTCTAGTAGTAGGTTTGCCTATGAATTATCAATAATCTCTGAAACTGATCCTAACATTGATTTAACTTTGGATACTAAATCAACAATAGACGATGAATATTCTCCAGGAATTTTCAATGTAATAATTTTTTTTATTTTTAAGCAAAATAATAAATACAATTTTTCAATTTGTATTTTAGATAATAAAACTAGGTATTCCTAATAATACAAATGCAGCATATATTGAATGGAAGCCTGTGTCATATTTAAATAAAAAACGAGAAGCAGCTGCTTCAACAGAAGTAGTTAGTTACAATAAAGTGAAGGTAAACAATTTTACAGATTTTGACAGAGGTACTTTCTTATCGATTTATGATACAAATGAGCTATTCAGTTTTCTTGTTCAAAAAATGAATATATCAGTTGGAGAAAAGAATGACAAATTTTATAGACACACAAAATACTCAACTTTGTAAGATATACTTAGAATAAGCAAAAGAAATTAAAGATTCAATAGAAAAATTAATTTTACTTAATTTTGTAGAACTTTAATCATTGGTAATGGCTCTACGCCTGGAGATTGGTTTTCAATGGACGTTATAATGTTTTTGATTACAATTGGCATTGTTCTTCCATTAATAATCATAGTAGGAGCTGCAACTTATTTATACAGGCGAAGGGATCGAAATCAATATGAACTATTTGATGATTAATACTTACTCAAACAAGTTTTTTTTAAGGTTTTTAGGTTTTTATTTAAAATAAAATGAAAATGAATTTTTAGTGTTAAGCTTTTCGTTTATTGAAAATACTTCTGTAAAACGTGTGAATTGGCCAGGCCACAATAAATAAAGAAAAATTGATGAATTCTTATAATAAATGAAAAATAAAATTGACATAAGGTCCATTAACATATAATATATCGCTTCTCTCCTTACATTACAATAATTTCGTGTATAACAAAGCGGTAACAATATATATATATATATATTTATATATATTATATATATATATATGTATAAAAATTACATGTATACATATATATATATATATATATATATATTATATATTTATATGGGACTTTTTAAACTAATATGTAATTGTATTTATATATTTAATTAATAACAAAATCTTTTTCAAAGACTTCTCATTATTAAATTCTTCCGTAAAATAACAGTAGGATTCACAAGCTCGTTATAGAAATTTTAATGTGCACCTACCAAAAATGCATTTTCGTTGTAACGAAAGAATTTCCCTAAGCACAGTTTATCTTTTCTAATTAAGTAATGGAACAACTAATCTACAGTTATATATTAGATAAATAATATGGCAGTTGTTGATAAATTGGCCGGTTTTACAAGAAGAAGAATGCAAATTTGAACTTGATGCTATAAGTAATTAGAAACGCTCGAGAATTATTTAGTTATTTTTGTGAGGGGAAGTTTCCTCGTCGTTTCTAATCGACAGTGATTGCAGGCAAAAAAGATCGGTCGAGGAAGTCCGGTCGTTTTTTGATGCAACTTAAATGGACTGGATATCGGACGCGCTGGGACGGCAAGCATGCATCTTTATAGAAAAAATATTAATTTATTTATTTATTTACGGACGTTGTTTGTTAAGTTCAGTTTGCATTCTAATTCTAATTCTAATCGTCCTTTTGCCGTGAAAAGCGTACATTATATAGAAGAGATCGTGCAAGAACATTTTTCGTTTCACACATGACACTTGCAATCTTGCATACATATTTATTTATAATAAGCAGCGAATTTTTGAATAAGTTAATTTTTTTAGCAAAAATCTTAAAGAATCTTAATAAGATATTTACAGACTGAATCCTTCGACGACAGGGCGACGACCTCTACACTGCCTATTTACATGAGAGTTTGACGTAACAAGAGAGTACTTATGTAATAATTATTGTACGATAAAATTTTAAAGAAAAATGTTCCCATTTTTTCATTAATCTTATAATGTAGAGCTTACATCGACTAAAATTATGTTTCGCTGCAAATATATCTCTTTATCTTTTTCTCTCTATATACTAAGTACTTGCGTATAAAAAGTAGAACACAGCATATAGCAAAGCTTTTTATTAAATGCACGTTCATTGTCAGGAGGAGCAGGCAAAGGAAAGAACAAAATGACAATGGGCATGAATTTATTAGAAAAATTTTCTTGCTAACGCAATTATCAGTCGATTTCGTATTTAATAAAAATTATTATAAAAAATCCTATAAAAAACACGATAACCCCCTCGCCGCCCGCAATAAACGTGCTTCAATAAAAAGCGCTATAACGCGTTAATTTATAATAATAAAAGGCAACTCGTTGGAATATATCTTAAGGACTTATGTAACAATAACAATCATTAAAGCATATCAACGGAAAATATATATCATATAATTTATAATTTATATTTATATTTATTTATATCGCTTTTACGAAAAACTCTCATTCGAACCGCCGTCGAAAGACGATTATCAGACGTCTGCTTTCGGATCTTGTTGCTGTTCGGATTGCTGCTGCTGATCCGCGTGCTGCGACGTGATGCTGGGCGAGCGACTGTGTATAACGACACGGTGTCCATTATTATCAACGAGTACCTGCGTATCGTGCAGGTCACTTTTGTTATTTGTTTCTGTGTCAGGATCTATATCACTTTCACCACTAATACCACCACCGATTCGTTGCTGTTTATGCCTCCTCCAGGCCATTTGTATAAGTCGCGCACAGTATTCCTCTCTTTGACGCCACAAGGTCGACGACACCGGCTCGTAACCGGCTTCCTCAGGACGCGTCTGCACTTCGGCCAACTCGCCGGTTTCCTCGATTGCGTTGCCCTTACGGGCAAAGAAGTCTTTCGTCAGTGCGTCTAAGATATCCACGCAGAACATCAAGTCACCCTTGCATATAGGAATGTCCATAGATATTATTTTGAATTTGTTGGGCTTGTGTATTTGTAGCGGTGGCTCCAAGACATCCAGGAAGTCAGAAAGCTGGTCGTAGCGTATGTACTGTGTGCCATCGGGATCGAATTGCTGCCATATTTCGTAATACATGTCGTAATCGTCGTCCGTCAAGCCTTCTTGAACATCTTCGGTGGCTTGCGAATAATTTTCCAAAATAACGGCAATGTACATGTTTATTACTATCAGGAAACTTATCACCAGGTAAGATAACAAATAGGCTATCCCTACGGTCGAGGAGCCGCAATTTCCGGGGTAACCAATTTCGCTGTTAGGCTCTTGGCAGTCTTCTTCGTTTATTATACCGTCGAGTACACCGTCCCAGCCAGCTGACGTCGACATCTAGAGATAAATAATATTTTTTTAGATTTTCTATTTCTTTTAACGATTACATGATTAGGAATGACATACCTGGAACAACAATATCATAGACTGGCCGAAAGTCTTGAAATTGTAGACGTCGTCCAATCCACCTTTTTCTTTGACGTGCATGAAAAATGACATGCCAAATATGGCAAATATAAACATTACCAAGAATAAGAGCAAGCATATATTGAAAAGAGCTGGTAGCGACATGGCCAATGCGAACAGCAATGTCCTTATTCCTTTGGCCCCTTTCACCAGACGCAATACACGGCCCACTTTTGCTACTCTTACTACCCTGAGTAAGGTCGGCGAGACGAAGTATTTTTCGATCAAGTCGCTCAAAACGAGACCTGCAAAAGTCAAAGTAGTTGTTTAGTAAAGGAATAGAAAAATAATTCTTTACTGGCAGTTACAATCATGCGTCTAATCGTGAGTGCTATTTTTACGTATTTAAATATTCTAAAAATGAATAGAAGAAATTAAGATAAATGGCTTACTCACGAAAAATTTGTACTCAAATGCTTGACGTGAAAGTTAATTAGTCAGAACGATATGAGCACTTTCGGCTAAAAATACTAAGACTTCATGCGGTGCTAAGACTAGAGAAGAGAATGCTCATATCGCAAAAAAAAAATATTTCACTGATCAACCGTCACTTCAAGCACTCGTTTGACCATTAAATTTTGCTGACACTTAAACATCAAAAACACATAAAGACATTTAAACGACACCAATGCGAGAAATCAATGTAAGGACACATAACGTAATGATCACGCTCGATTGAATCTATTCCATCGAAGCTCCTTTATTCGCTGTTTGCTCTCTTTTAAGCGCATGCATTTACCAAGAGGAGCCAACAGTTACGGCAAAATCTTTCAAAGAGCGATTCGTTGGAATAGTTTTAGCAATAAAAGTAAACATTACGTCACGTTACCTAATATTGATAATATAACCACAACGAAATCGAAGAGATTCCATGGCTCCACGAAGTAATGATATCTCAAGGCAAATACTTTCATCAAGCATTCGCTCGTAAATATCACGATGAATATCATGTTCAAATAATCCAGGACGTTGCTGAAAGTTTGCGATTGCTGATAGTGGTCCATCGTCATTGTAAGCATGTTCAAGCCTATGAACAACATGATTATCATGTCGAACTTTTTGTCCGTTACGATTTCAAAGACGATGGCCTGGGGCCTCCACTGCGAATAAATTGTTCTCGCTTATTATTAATTCATCGCAACAACTAAAATAATTCAAACAATTCACTAACCTGCGGACGCGGAATGGCTTTCAACGGCTTTTTGCTGCCCATTTTTTTCATCGCGTTGTAATACTTTTTCTGGTCCTCCGTCATGAACATTTCCAGTGAACCACCGGCTTTCTTTTTCTGTTCGTTAAAATTATCGATGATGACTCCGATAAACAGGTTGAGGGTAAAAAACGATCCAAATATTATGAAAAATACAAAATAGAGGTACATGTAAATATTCGTCTCGCGAATCGGTTGTTTGTTCACCTGAAATAATTAAAAAAAAAATTCTTTTCCGTTCCATCAAATTTGCCTGCGTCTAGAAACAAGGATAATTACGTCTCTAGAGTCTATAGCGTCGTTCATTATCTGAATCCATCCCTTGAATGTCGCAACTTGAAATAGACACAAATAAGCTTTACCAACGTGATCGAAATTCATTGGGGAATTCTCCCAAGTGTAATTCTCGGCGATGCAGGCATTGCGATCGGGAATTATTTCAAAATTCAAAGTTGTTTTATTTCCATCGACGCACTTGAAAATTATACAAAGTTGCATAAAGTTTTGATCAAAGCTGCTAAGTGGCTTCAAAATTTACCTTAAAATATTTCCCAGCGAACAACTGTACACCCATTATTGCGAAAATCAGCCAAAATATAAGGCACACTAGCAAGACATTGAAGATAGAAGGAATGGCTTGTACTAGAGCATTGACCACCACCTTTATAAAAGACATTATTAATGTTTATTAAATTTGATGAGAATAAAAAAATAACGAAATTGATTAAATTACGAAATTACGTGTGCCAAATTTTCTGTAAGTGTCTTGATGAAGGAAAAAAAAACATGATAATAATAATAATAATAATAATACTATAAATAAAGGTGCCAGAAAATAAAAAGCCCAGAAATGCCATGCTGACTCGTCTACATAACTACACTAAGGCAACAATTAATAGGCTGAAATTTGAAGCATGTAAATAACCCAATGTCTCAGTGACCTGAATCACTTCAATCACAAATCGACTAGGGAAAAAATTTTGATTCAACTCTAATTAAATGCAGGATATGATAATGGCAATAAAAATAAATCTAGTTAAAAAAGTTTAGGCCTACTGAGACTAAGGGCTACGTACCCTCATTCCCTGCATTCTAGACATCGCCCTTAATGGCCTTAGGGCCCTCAAGGTCCTCATTGTTTTGAAAGCTTGGATACCTCCCGCGCCCAATAAAGACGCAATGAAATTAATCAAGGAAACCTGCGTACGTGAAAAAGCAAAAAAAAAAAATATCACGATTTTGTACATTTAAAAGAAAAAAATAAAATTTCAGGAACACAGTCTGGATAAAATGTAAATAGTAAGAAATCGTAGACAGTTTTATTCTCGTTCTTATTCCTCTAGTTAAAGTACGGAAAAGGTATTAAATATTAAAAAAAAAAAAAAAAAAAAAATCCTGAAACAAAGAAAGATTAAATAATACACTTGAGTCAAAATGATTTTGACCAGAGTAAACAAGGTTTGTGCAGGCTTTGTACATGAAGAATACACAGAAAGTCAGCCGTAAATATCGCTGACTGTTAAAATGATAAAATACATTGAATAGATGTACAGTAGTAGAAAGTCGTACAAAAATTAATAACAAGTAGTATATAATAATAACAGTAGTGCATCAACATTTAAGACTTTGATTTTGTCCATTTAATTATACATAGTACATAAGCACATTTTTTCATAAAGTCGTTGCTTATGTTAAAGATTATTTTTAGATTTCTTTTGGCTGTTTGGCACCGATTAACCATTAACCAAGCCCATCACTTACTTTCATGCCCTCCCAACGTGATACGGCTCTTAACGGTCTTAAAGCTCTCAGTGTGCGCATCGAACGGAACGCTGGTATGTCGGCTGCGCCTGCCCAAGTTGCGCCCAAATTGATCAACGACAGCTACGTTTAGAAATTTTAGTTACAAAAAAATAAACTAAGCTTTAAGATTAAATATAATAAGATTTATTAATAGCAATTATCTCTCTGCGAGTCTCTTGGCTTCCTCTCCTCATTATCGATCCTAATTGTTAATTTCGTTTTACTTAAGATTAGTCAGAGCTAAAACAGCCACTTACCATCACGATTATGAAATCGAGCCAACACCAGGCGTTCGTGAAGTATTTTTGAAAACCCAAGGCCAGCCATTTTATTAACATTTCGAAGAAAAAAATAACTGTGAAAATTCGGTCCATGTAGTACAGAATGTCTTGCAAGATGGGCCTCTGCTGAAGATGCACGTCTTCCAGTGCCTTTCAACATTTATTTTAATATTATTATAATTATAATAATTATTATTTTCCATTTTACTCACGAGAGCCATGCTGCTCAGAAGGATCATGGTTATAACGGCAGTTTCAAAGTACTTGTTCTCGATTAGACGAAAAGTCTTCAGTCTCAGATTTCCCCAACTTTGCCAAAATGGAGCGTCGTCGTCGCCAGCCAACGCGGGAAACCTTTTGTAAAAATTATCGGGACAACAGTCAGCGGGGTAGTCAGCCTCGACCATGTCGTCCGCTTGAATGTGAGGCACTCTTGGGGATTCGTCTTCTTCTTCGTCGTCCTCATCGTCTTCCTCTTCGTCGTCTCCTTCTTCGTCTGATATAATAATAACATTACTTAATTATTTGCGAATAATTACAATCTCAAGTTTAACCTACCGTCATCCAAGTCTTCTTTACTGGCGTCCTTTTTCTCTTCGCCGTCCAATGAATCGATACTACATTTGTGGCTGCCTTTGTAAGAACGATTCTTGTGACTCCCGTAAGACTTTTGGCTGGTAAAAAACAAGGTATTAAGAAACTAAGGACAACAAGTTAAGAAAAAAAAGAAAAATTATTTCACCTTATTGTTTCTTCTTCGTGATGACTCAAATACTCTTCCATAATATAGTCGTGATGATTAATCGAATTTACAAGGACCTTGGTATTGGTAATGCACAAGCTGCCTCTTAATTTATTTTTCAAATCACCTAAAACAATACATTTTACCAACCAATCCTCATTTTAAGAATTCTAAGAACTTACCATGAATCGTAAATTCCATTCCGTCGCCGATGGCAACTTCGTATTGATTGTTTAATTCCTTAACGGTTTTTTTATCCAATTCGATATCGTTTAAATCTAAATTCATATCGCGTTCGATGCCATCTGAAAATTTTTATACAATAAAAAATACCCAAGGAAGCGATTTGAGCGATTTGATTTAACTTACCCGGTGCCTGATCAGATATTTGATTTGTGAATTTTGATCTTATCTTCTTGAATATATCGCAAATTAAATTTACTATGCTTCTCTTTACCCAGGCGATAAAGCGATCTATTCTGTCGATGGCCTCGGCTATTTTGTTCGTGTCGTTGTCCGCCGTTGGTGCCGATAAACTCGAACTTCCAAAATTACTCAAAAGCAACGCCAAGAAAAGGTTGAGAACCTGAGAAGAGGCGTTAAAATATTTTTAAATTTTTCATTGATTTTTTAATGAAATGTATAAGATTTCTCAATACTTACGACCAGGTTCCCAATTACTACTGTCGCCAAAAAGAATGGTATGCAGGAAACATCGCCAACGTGCATGCAATCCCACATTGACTCGATCCATTCCCCACAGAGCACACGGAAAACAATCATAAAAGAATGCATGAAATCTGTGAAATTCCACCTGGGCAATTCTCCGGCAGGAAACAAATGCACATTATCGACGTAATTTTTACCAAACAACTGCATGCCCATTACGGCGAATATGAAGATGATGATGCACAATACAAAGGTCAGGTTACCCAAAGCCCCGACAGTTCTACCCATTATGGATATCAAAAGATTTAGCGTTGGCCATGATTTTGCCAATTTGAAAACACGCAACTGCAGCCAGTAAGTATGATGAGTAAGTAAACCAGAAAGTTTTAACAGTTTTACAGTTTTGTGCTTTTTACTTACCAATCGAAAGGATCTTAAGACTGACAAGCCTTGCACACCTTCCAATCCAAGTTCGAGCAAGGACAAAGCTACTATAATGAAGTCAAATATGTTCCAGCCTTCTTGAAAATAATATTTTGGACTCATAGCCATTAGTTTGCAGGCAGCCTCGATGCCAAAAGTCGCCGTAAAGAACTAGAGCCAAATTGTTGAAAAATGAAAATATGATTAAAATGAGAAGAGAGCCTTCTCGACTTACGTAATTTCCTGATTTGAGGATTTTTTCCATTTCTCTGTCCATATCGTGATGATCGAGTGCCATAAACAACGTGTTAACCACGATGCACAAGGTTATGAAAAGCTCGACAAATGGATCAAATACAACGAAGGCTATGTACTCTTGTATCTTTAACCATAACCAACAGCAATCCCATACGCAAAATATATCGATGCATCTGAAAAACGCAGCTAAGGATTTTTCTTTGAACGTCGGACCTTCTTCGTCGTCATCTGTTGGAAAGAAATATACGGAAACTATTTAATGCTTATGCGTTAGTAAATAGCTAGTTCTATTTTTTTTTTTTTTTTTTTTTTTTTTGAAGAGGGGTGCGGTCGAGAAAAATTTTTTTTAAATCCCGACAAAGATGGGTTGTCGGGAAAATCCGCTCCTCTCACAAAAAAAAAAAAAAAGGGGGGGGGGAAGGAATTTTAGTAACTTTTTTAATTTTTCTAAGTATCAAATTTTAGATCGAAAATAAATGAAAAATATTTATAATAATTTATAATATTCCAAGAGAAATTAAAAAATTACTCCCAATAAATAAAATCTTAAAATTCAACATTCAAAAATCTTCTAAATTTTTAACTTTTGCTTAGAACTTAATTGAATTTTACCTCCTTGATCCGATGCTCGACTTTGACGACCAGCAGCTTGTTCGATTATATCGTTTAAAACCATAACATCTAAAAGAAAAATAAGATAATATTATTATCCCGCTGAATAAAAAAATCAAATTAATTCCGACTGCAAACCTTTCATGTCAACGACAGCATGTGGTTGCGTAGCTTCGATAAATGGGTTATCTTGGTGTTTAACTTTGCCCATGGGATCATCGGAATCAGGTTCGTATTGATGTTGTTTCATAGCTTCGCTCAATTGATAGCTGTTATTTGAGGTTTGTCGGGCAGATCTGCTTCTTAATCTGCTTTCTTTAGTCATTGGCTGTTGTGCCAGTAAGTCCCCGTGCGACGTGTAAGACAACCTCGAAGCATGCGACGTGTAGGAGGAGTGTCTTGAGCCAAGACTCGCATAGTAAACTGGCACGATAATGACGCCATTTTCTTCGGACATCGGAGTCACGGCATTCGAATCGTCAGCATACGGCAAATGCTCCTGGGCATCCAAGTAGGTCGACAAAACCAATGGCTTCCTGTCGCTTCCAGGACCGCCGACGTAACGGCCGCGACTATTGCGAATCGTAAATTGGTGGCTGCCTCTACTGCTGCGCCGATGATTAAACGGGGATCCAGGCAGACTCAAACTTGCCTAAATATTTTTTTATTTCACATTAATAAAATTAAACTAATTAAAGGAGCGAGCGAAAAAGCTTTTTTATTAATCCATCCATGCCAAAAACTGTATTATTTTAAATATGTTAAGAGATGAACAGCAGGTAAATGGCGTTAGATGGAAAATATTAAATTTAATGAAATAAATGGCCCGTAATTGAAACCGTACCTTCCTTAAGCTTTCCTGGTAGTCGTAAGCGTATTGTCCGTTACCGATTCTGACCTTTAAGGGATTAATGAAAATGAATAAGACAAAGAAACGATTTAGAAAATTTTCTCACATTTATATTACACATTAATCATTATGCAATACAATACCACGATATTCAACACAGCAAAAAAATACGAATCTTGATTTCTTTCTCGCAACTGATTCAATGCGAATGATACAGGTGAAGATGATACAAGAGGAAAATAACAACATGCACGGAAAAGGTTTGCAAGGAAACAATGAAAAAAAAAAAGCTTTGTGCGTGTCCAAATGTGGCGTGCAGTAAAATACCAAATAAAATTAAGAGATTATGCTATCGATCGCTTGTTCTGAGTTCTCGTAATTTCAATATGGAAAACAATCGATTATTCTCTAAACAGTTAGACACTACAAGCTATTATTAATTTATTCATTTGAAACTTACAGTGCTGACTTTGCGAATTTTCGTTGCTGCGTTCGTATGATTACCATTTGATAATTTAACTTTGTGCGAATCCGCAACCGAATCAACGGATCTAATGCTCATACGCTCTTTGTTGTTATCGTCATTTATTTTTTCTTGACCAACAAAAAGTTCGTAACTATGGCAGGAAAAGTCTGATGGGGATTTGGTTATTCTTTCAGCAGCAGCAATAGCAGCCGCCGCCGCTGCTTCCCTTGCAGCAGCGTGCGCGGCCAAGCGATTTTCTTTAGCTATTGCAGCTTCCTCCGCTTCCTGTATTAAAAATAGGAGAATACAAGCGGTTACGGGTTGATAATTTTGAAAACTTACCCTTATCGCGGCCTCTTCGGCTTCTTCTTCTTCTTGCGCTTTTTTCTGTAATTCGTCGTAGGACATAGCTACAATAGCTAAAATCAAATTAACGAGATAAAATGAACCTAAGAATATAATGACTATAAAAAATAGCATATGCCATGGGCCAGCCGATCTAAGCACTAGCTGGTACAAATTTTCCCAATAATCTTGGGTCATCAAACGAAACGCCGACAGCAAGGCCCAGCCAAAGGTGTCGAAACTCGTGTAATCGTAATTGGGATTGTCACCATAGCCTTGCAAACAAGTGTGATCCGGCGGGCATTGACCGGCACCCGATGAATTGCCGCATAACGGATAATTTCCAGCTTCATCTTTTCCGTACCAATTACCTGAAGAAGACATTAAAGTCCGTTAAAATCCACACGCGAAAATGAAAATTCCGTCTTACTTTCATTGTTGTTCCACCTCTCCCACGTTTCATGCGTGCAATTACCAGCTGATCCATCTTCTGGAAAGTTTTTGATACATTTTTGCGTAAGTACGCCCATATAAATTTGAAGGCCCATCAATGCAAAGACCGATAAGGAAAACATAGTCAAGATTATCACATCGCGGAGATTCTTCACCGATTCTATCACAGCGCCAACGATAGTTTTAAGACCTTTGAAAAAATGCAGAAAGCTTTAAATACTCGTTCGAATGAGAATTAAAAGTAAATTTAAAAAATCGAAAGGTACAAACCTCTTTGAGTTGAATTTTTATTAATATTTATTAAACTAAACTAAAAACTAATAACTAAAAACTAAAAACTAAAAACTAAAAACTAAAAACTAAAAATCAAAAAATAAAACTAAAAACTAAAACTAAAAACTAAAAACTAAAGGTCCCTAAAGGCGAATAAACATACCTGGTACGATGGCGACAGTCTTCAGAGCTCGGAGGACTCGAAACGTCCTGAGAGCCGCAAGATTTCCTAAATCTATTCCCATCGTCACATAACTGCAATACACCCGAAATTCACAGAACTTATAATTACTCTACTTAATTACTTAATCTACTTAATTAAAATTTTATGAGATTATATAGAGATCTGAAAACTAATTTAATTGAAATTCGAATAGAATTAACGTGCAAAAATAATTTCTTTCCTAATAAATAATCCTTTGGACACCTAACTACAGATAGCTAAAAACAGAATTTTTAAAGTTAAACTGCCTAAGACTGCCTACTCTGATTTTTAATTTTAGTTTTAATTTTAATATCGATAGACAATAGACAATATTTCAATATTTCTAGCTCTAAATTTTTATAATAAAATGTCAAACGATTAAATTATGATACTCACGCTAAAGTTATAACGATGAAGTCAAGCCAATTCCAAGCGTCCCTAAGATAAGTGAACGGCTCTAAAATGAAACCTCTGGCCATTACTTTGACCGACGACTCGAACGTATAAATTCCAGTAAATATAACTTCAGTCGATTCGATCGTTGGAGTCGTAGGCATTATCATTAGTATGCAATTAACTAAAATTGTTGTTATTATGAAAACGGAAAATAACGGATGCACCAGGATGTAGATCGCCGAACGTCTAATTGGATTGAATGGATCAAGCATCCACATTGCGTCTGTTGCTGAAAATCTGTAAATGTCTTTACCCCTGCTGATGACGACGAATGTCTAAGAGAAATTAATTGAAATTAGATCAAATTTATACGGTTAGTAGTCCATACCTTCTGATTATGGTAAAAACTATCGATGTCCTCAAGTGGTACTGAGGCCAATTCCGAAGGGAAGTCGTTGTGCATTCTGACCGGCAGTGGACCTCCTTGCTCGAACATCGGATCCGGCTGTGGACCCTCATCTTCATCTTCGTCGTCATATCGGATCTAAACAACGGTTAAAAAACTTAAAATTCTAACGCGCAGTTTACAGATGAAATTCTATTTAATTAAAGTCTCATCATCGTTATCTAAAACTTTTTAGTATCTAATAGACCTGTCCTAGACTCCAGACACTTGATTTCATTTTTAGCTCGCTGAAGACGAATATCAGTTGCCCAGATTAGAAAACTTGGTTAACTTCGTGTTCAGGGAGCCAAAAGTTTAAAACTTTTTTCACGATAAATACTTACTTTATTGCCGATTCATAGAAAAAAATAATTTTCCCCATTTTTTAGCCTTCTAGAGCCTTAATTTTACTTTGGTTAAACGAACTTTCGAATGAAAATTTTACATAGAAATTAACGAATTATTAATATTAAAGTTTAATCAGCCGTTGATTAAGATATTCATTGACTACAGAAGGAGATGTTAGTGATTTCTTTAATTTTTGAGCTACTAAATTTTATAAAGTTTCTGATTTTTTATTTTCTTAATAGACAAATATTTTATATTATTGTTAGGAATTGAGATTTTTTAGCTGAATCGATACTAAATAATGTCCTGAATAGTATAATCAAAGATTTTAAAAAAAAAAAGTTTTGAAAAATTAAAGAACTTGGTCAATAGCTATAAGAATTAAATGCCAAGATTCATTTTTGAAAAATTTATTTTTGCAAAGGCTAAGAAGGCTAAAAAAATAAATATTTAAAATTTTAAAAAATGGAGTCTAGGAGAGGTCTGTAAGCAAATTAGGGAACGCAGGTTAAGTAAAAAAGGTAAAAGAGGTAAAAAAAGCAATAAAACAGTTGCAAAATTGTTAAAAAAGTTAAAGCATATATTCCATAGAAGCATAAGCCGTACGACGAATTTGAAACTGTTTTAAATTTAAAATTCGTGGTGCAGACTAAAGCAGATAAGCTAGGCATGTACGTGTTCTTGTTCTGATATTTATCTTAAAATGTAGCATTTGTTAAAAGTTTAGCACACAAGGCAAAAAATCTTACTTCTTTTTTCTTTTTCTTCCGTCCATAAACTATCTGCAATTGGAGAAATAAAGAAATTTATGGCACACATAAATAAATGTAGAAATTGATAAATTTCAATAAATTAAAAAAGACTAAAATTAAAAAAGTTGAGACATCGACATACAAGGTACAACAATTATTACAATTATTACAATAATTACAAGTATTACAACAGACATCGGCCAATAACATCGACAGAGATAGAAAGAAAAGTAGCAATACTCAAAGCATCGGGTATCAGAATGTCACCTGGTCACTTCTTAATTTATATTCAAATTATCTCAAATAATTATTTATTTTTCCCTTTTTTTTATTTCGACAATTAATATGTACACCTCACAAATCAACAAAAAACAAAAATACAAATCAAATGAAATTTATTATTTCGTTACCTCTCCTTCGGCCCTCTTTCTTTCCAGTTCCTTCTGCTTCTCGAGTTCTTCGGAAATTCGGCCCTCTATCGCTACTAACGATTCCCGCGTGAACGGACGGAATAGACTACGTTCTTCTTCTTCAATAGTACTAGAAATTTGGGACATTGTCTGCTCGACTTTTGCTAACAGTATTTATTATTATTTTTATTATTATTATTTTTAATGCTTTTTTTCCCTAGTATTTTTTTTAGTCCACCGGCTCTGAATCTCGTTCGGACGGAAGGTCGCCTGCTCCTTGTTATTTTTCTTATGAATTTTTGGCCCTTCTGCCTGCTACTGTCCTCCTTTCTTTTCAACTTCGTACCAAGAATTTTCATGTCCAATATTCGATTGTCGGGCCTTACTGACGAATTCAACTTTTCTTGTCACTAACTATGAATTTAACCTAACGCCCGGCTGAAACCCTCGCATCTGAAACAAATTTTTACTCAGAGTAAAACCTGAAATCATCCATATCTACAAATTAAAATAAAATTCTTTTGTCAATGCATGTGCATGAGATGGGCTACTAACCCAGTTCGGTAAGAGAAGGTCATTCCATTCCCTCTCCTAAAGTACGGGGCGCGCTTGCGTTGGGTGGAGCTCTTTTAGGACATCAGACTTGTTGTTATTCCAAACCGGTTTTAAGGAAATTAAACGAAAAAGTTCGTAATCATTAAATAATTTTCTTATGCCAGTCTCTGTAATTTGCGTAAACTCCTACTCTTACCCGCAGCACGTGAAATCCTACAAGTTAAAATTTCTCACTCTCTCTCTCTCTCTCTTCGAGGAATCCGCTCCACAACACAAAAGTCAAATCGAATTAAATACGAAATTTCAATGGATCGCTCAATTTAGAAACAACATTTTTACAATTACAAAGCTTACGTAACGAAGGTTTATCGAAAGGATCAATACGTCATTCAACCAAAACCCAACTAAATTTTTACGGCTGACCGACATTGACTTGTTCTACTTGCACCGGGCATTACTCCGGACTCCGGATAACTTCGAAGAAATCTACGTTTATAAGCAACCTCGTTTACAAATTGCATATTACTTACTCTGATTTTTTTATCAGCTCCTTTTCCTTTTTCTTTCATTTTCTCATTTTCTCAGTTTCTTATTTTTTCTTGCATGCTTTTGGGCAAAAACGAAAGAAAACCACGCACAAAAACTTTTTATTAGATAGGCACATGAAATTTCCAAATAACGTTTAAATTTATTTGCAGCAGAGAAAATTTATAAGTAAGTAGTGCAAGAGAAGTATATGTGTATTTATGGTTCTTGCTCGCGTTTGCGCAATTCTCTCTGTATGCAATGTAATATATCCTCGTTGCTGCAGTAAAACACCCTGGAGAACATAACGGTCGCTGCTAATTATTTATTTATCCCTATTCCTAAAATATAAACAAGGCTTTCTTGGAAAGATTTTTAAAACTGAATTAAATCCATCACTGTACTTTCTAATCATCATGACTTTGGTTTAGCTTCTTTTATCAGGGCCCAAGACATGCTGTCATTCGAAAAATTAAAACCTGCAGGGCGCGGTAGAACTTGCTCTTTCTGCAAAAGCATTCTTAGTCTGTGCAGTTGCACTTTCTCTCTCTCTCTCTCTCTCTCTCTCCCTCTCTTTTCTCTATCTCTGTCCTAATAATCACAAGTTATACTTTTTTTTAAATAATTTTTTAATAATCTCAGCTAATAAATTATAGAACAAAATTCACGACACACTGACACACTGTCACATAAAATTTGTCCCAGATAAATAATATTTTCATATGTTTATCATTGCTGGGTGTTTGTAATTGCCTTACCCGAAGGCATACTTGATATACGTGTACTAAAGTTTCAGCAAATAATAAATTATTATCTTATTATCTTGCTTTCCTCCTCCTTCCGCAACTCGGAACCAAGTGTATTTTCGTTAAAGCCAGGAACTGCCCGGAGCCCCACGATTATTATTACTTGCGCGCGCAGATCTTTTGCAAAGATATTACAATGGAAAAGTGTTGGTTTACTATAGTATATAATCGTTTTTTTTTTACGGGGGGCTGATTTTCTTAAATGCAGGTATACCGTGCATTCTAAATTAGCGCACGCAGAAAAGGAAGTGCTATGCGGCGTTGGAGAACTAAAGAAAGGGGTATCACTACGCGAGTAGTGAATGTCCGAGTTTGGTCAGACTGGGTATCTATGAGAAACATTGTTAAAGTTCCTTAGATAAAAAAAATCATTTACTTAAAGCAAAGTAGTTGGATGAAAATTTTCTTTCTTGGAAAATAAAAGTGAATTCTGAAGAGGAAGAAAATTTGGTGCGAATGCACTCAAAATGAACTCGTAGTTCTGTGTCACGGATGGATCAATGAAAATGCACCGGTGGGTCGTCGCTCGTACGCGCAATCCCTTTGAATTCCTTGGCGACTGCGCGCCTTGTCCTTTTCTTTCTTATTTGCTCACGTTTTTTGAGCTACTACATACCATAAAGCTTACAATTATGTATTTTTTTCATCTTATGTAAAAATCTTAATATCTTGCCTATTTCCATTTCTGTATATACCAATATCAAGAATTTAAAAGTTAAATTATGACAAAGCCACTTTATTTTTCGCGTTTTTCTTAAAACTTACTCAAAAGTTGCTCATACATATTTATTAGGGTATCCTTTATTTCCTAAACTGAGCGCAGAAATAAATACCGGCTCGTATATGGTACTTCGGGTCTTAAAACTATTTCCAGTTTCCCGATTTGCAATTGCAAATAATAAAAATCGGAAAAAAATAGGAACAGGATTTTAAAAACCTTTTTAACAACTTTTTGCTACTTAATTGTTCAAAAAGCTTGTAGTATAACAAAATATTTTTAAAAATCTGTAATTCAGAACACAACAAGCTATTTTTAGGCATATTTGATTCTCCGTCACTAATATAAGAAGTATGCAATTTTACAAAAAATCAATGAATAAAGCAGAAAAATTGCAATTGGCATGGACAATTTCTTTTTTAGCGTTTATAAATTATTTACAGTTTTTTTTTTTTAATATTTCGTTACTAAAAACATTTTCATTTGCTAATTGTCACCCTATTTTTTTTTAGAAAATAGATTTATTTATGACCTGAAGTTTCATATTCGAACTGGTATATTTTTATCTAAAATTGGAAAATTCTAATATTGATACAAACAAATTACACCTAAATATTAGCCGGTTTATGACAAAACATTCCAGGTACCCAACATTCGTACCAACGGGCCTAAAACTACCAGCCTTCATGCATGCATTTCTTTCATAAAGCTTGTGCAAGGCTGCTTATTTTATGATTTGAAATTTTTAGTTTCCGATTCCGAAAATTATACTCCTAGTACCGAAAAACCATATATTTCAATCGATTTTGAACGCTATTTTAATATACATATTTCATAAGAAACTTTTCTAATTGTCTTCCAAATGAGAGATAATGTGTTTTTGAGGTTGCTTATTTACGAGCCCAAAGTGGAGGAGGTCGAGTCCTAGACTCCTCTGCCTAATACCATTAATGAAACGACCCCGCACAAAAGGATAGGAAATGGAGTTTCGGTCGAATTGGCTGAATTTTTGATATGTTGTAGGTTTCATCATTCTGAACAAAAGTCTCAATGGACACAAAGCTCAAAAGTCCCAACTATATAAAAAATTATATTAAAAAATGTATCCTGTTTTTTCCTTTTTTCTTATTTTGATATGGTATAGTTTTTACCCCCTGTAATTACTACTTATATCCCAATTTTGGTACCTTATAAAAAGATCCCAAAATTTTTTTATATTAAGTGTGTTATGTTATGTTACTCATGACTTAACTCATTAACGCCAGGGCGGAGTTTTGGAAATGAGCAAAAACCAAGAACCCCTTTTGGGGGTAGTTTTAACCAATTTAGGGGTGAAACTTTAATTGTATGGTGCAAATCTGAGTGCTCAAAATGCGAATATGTAAAAAACCCTTTTTTGGGGGTACCACAGTTTTTGCAAATTTAAGGGTGAAGCCCCAATTTCTCTGCCAAATGACTCCGTTTTTCGTGTTCAGCGAGCCAAAAAACCAATAGTAGAACAAATCTGGTGTTCGTCAGTGATAATACAACCAAACCCGTATTTTGGCTGGAGTACCACCCTTATCCACTTTTTCAGGGTTGTAAATAGGGCCAAAATGTATCAGACCTCAATGTATACGAAGTTTACTTAAATTTACATAAAAAATATTATTTTCAAACATTTTTAATAAAATTGGATACTTTTTTCATTGCTTTTTCCAAAAATTTCCTAACTATTTAGCCACTTATCTATACGGGAATATACTTATTTTTGCTCATTTCCAAAACTCTCCGCCCCGGCGTTAATAAGTTAAGACCTTTTTGACCCCTGATTCGGATTCAGCCACTGGTAATTGGTATAGTTAATCTCAAAATGGTTAGCGGTTTTAGGCCCCCCTCCCCCACTCAGATTTTGACTGGAGTATATTTTGGTGTTTCTATATAGGCCCAGAAGGCATTGGACCCATGTACCTAAACGAGAGAGGGGGAGGCAAAGGTTCAAGACTATTTGCAGTTTTTATCTATTAATGTTTAACATAAAACTTTCTTTTCACGGTATAAGAAGAAATCAAACACTTACTTATGCATATTGAGTCCGGCCTTTACCCATACTTAAAAAGGAAATTGGAGATTCGAAATGGCGATTTTTATAATTTTAGGTTTGGCTTGAATTGAAAACATAATAAATCCCCCTTTTTAAAAATTTGAATTATTATAATAGTTGTTAAAAAGTATATTTTAGATAATTATTTTAATTATAAAATTATGTTTATAATGTTAGTTATTATATTTTATGCAACATTTTTACTTATTTTCAACTCAAGCAAGACCTGAAGTTTTAAAAATTGCCGTTTAACAACGACAATTTTTTTTTGGAGTTGGTAAGAGCTGTATGAAGGATTCTCCTGAAAATATAAATTTATTTTATTTAAATATTAAAAAATTTTATAACTGGTTTGTTTTCACCCAACTAACGGTCATGGAACATGTGCACTTATAACAGTTTTAAAGTATAATCCTTGGATTATAAGTTCTAAAACTGAAATTACAATAAATCCCGAAATATAAATTATCCTAACTCCATAAACCTAAAGACAGGGCCTGATCGAAAATATTTTAAGTTCATTTCATCCTCCCCACTACCCCTGCCAAGTTGGACTTTTTCAAATACCCCATCTAATGAACATGTTTCATGTTAATATAAATAAAATACGCTTTTTAGAAGGTAAATTTTTTTTAATTTTTATGAACCTCAATCAACTTAGCAGCATTGTTTAAAAATACATTCATCTTTTATTATGTATATATTTTTTTTTTAATTTAATTTTTTGGTAAGGATACTGATGGTCTTTTGACACTTTTCACTTCTAGGTATTAGCTGCATAACTACGAAAAAAATATAAAATATGTGCACAAAAAATAATTAACAAATTAATGTAAATTTTTATAAACAAAACTTGTTATTTTTCTTCAAAATTAATTAATTTATCCTTTCAAATATAAACTTTCAGTCCTCCATTAAATGAAAGCAACTAATTCAATATAAATAATACTATCGAGTTTGTGCTGCAGCTTCTTTTCTAGCAGCATCTTGCAAAAGTTGTGTATCAACTTCATCACCAGGTAACTGTACGTATCTGACAACGGAACCTCTGATGAAACAATTTTTAACAGAAAGCTGTAAAAATAAAAAATATTAATTTTTAGTTATTTCAAATCCTTTATAAAATTTACCATGTGAGGATATTTGTCTGGATCTGTTACACTAATATCTGTGAGTTTGATATTTAAATACTGATCTACCGAATGCAATGTTCCACAAATGCTAAAAAAATTTAAATATATATTTATAAATAACTGCTAAAAATTAAAAAGATTAATAATTACCTGAGATCATTTTTTAATTCAACAACCACATCTTTGCCAACCAATGATTTAAAAAACGAGTAAAATAGCTGTAAAAATACAAAATATATAGGTTATGATAAATTAAGAGTTTCTAGTTTGTATTCTGTTGATAAAAATAACGAAAATAATTAGAATTTTACCATCTTTGAATCACCAAATTAAGAAAAATACGCAATATTTATGTCTCAAATATGCAATATTTATGTTATTTCATACACAATGTTTATGAAATAACAATTTTGTACACCAATCAGCCGGTATTTAAAAAATATAAATAAAAACAATTTGATTTTGTTTCCTTAGTTGGTATTGAGTCCGACCCTTCCCTACTCCAAACAAAAAATGGAGCTGTGAAACGGCGATTTTTATAACTTTAGGTCCGGCTTGAATTGAAAACATAAACAACATTAAACTATACTTTTTTTTTAATTTTTGAATTGTTAAAATAACTGTTAAAATACATGTTTTAAATAGTTATTTGTGGTTATTTTAATTATAAAATGGTTTTTAATGTTAATTATTATATTTTATGCAAAATTTTAACTTATTTTCAATTCAAGCCGGACCTAAAGTTATAAAAATTGCCGTTTCACAGCTCCAATTTTCTTTTGAAGTGGGGAAGGGTCGGACTCAATTGGTTAATTGGATATCTAGTTAGTACGAATAGTTAAGCAACATTAAGGTACGTTTACATAATAAGGCAATATTTTTTCGGTCCACCTTCTTGTTTACTTTTTAATTTTATTTTCATAAAATAATTATTTATTGTTTATATTATTAACCCACGTGCGCCTATGAGCAATATTGTTAAAAAAATCCAACAATATCGCTGCCAACCACTTTAAAAAGCAACTTATTGATAAATGCGATGTAAATGTACCTTTATTTCAGATTCAGACAAACTTAAGCGGGAAAGTGTATTTATAAATTCTTGGCAAGTTTTTAATAAAAATGCAAGCTTTTTTAAAAACTGGAAAGTTGGGAGCTTCAGAACCTCGGAAAGTATCTAGCAGCCGTTCTAAAGAAACTGCAACCTTATTACGTTCAAAATATACACCATGGGTTGAAAAATAGTAAGATATAACCTTCAAATCCATGAGTTAATTTAAAAAGATTTTAAGCTGAAAAAAAATTAAATCAGTAGGCCCAAAACAGTGGATGATGTAGTTGAGCAGCCAGAAGTTGTACAAGTTCTTAGACAATGCATGTCTGGTACAGATTTTCCAAATCTCTTGCTTTACGGACCACCAGGAACTGGAAAAACTAGTACAATTTTGGCTGCTGCAAGACAACTATTTGGAGATATGTTTAAAGAACGCATATTAGAACTGAATGCTTCTGATGAACGAGGAATTCAAGTTGTAAGAGACAAAATTAAATCTTTTGCTCAATTAACAGCTAGCAACTCTAGACCAGAGTAAGTCACTTTAATTACTTTAGTTTTTTAAATTAACCTATTGCCAATGATGTTCAAGTAAAAGGTTTGACATTGCTTAAATACTTTTTGTTGGAGTATCAGGAGTTTTGTTAAAGTATTTCAAAATTCTTATTTACAACAGAACAGTAATTAGCTTAGGCAAAGTGCAAAGTAGTCAAAACAATACTTGCTGCAGCAAAAGCTTACAGTAACAAAGAAAAGCAAATGCATGATTTTATTCTATTCTGAGGCAAAAAAATTTTAAACAATAAAAATACATTAATTATAATTTTTTAAGATAATCTTAACATGAGTATTACTTTTCAGCGGTAAACCATGTCCACCATTTAAGATAGTTATTCTTGATGAAGCCGATAGTATGACATCTGCAGCACAATCAGCTCTACGAAGAACAATGGAAAAGGAATCTCAGTCAACAAGATTTTGCCTTATTTGTAATTACGTTTCTAGAATAATTGAGCCATTAACATCTCGTTGTACAAAATTTAGATTCAAACCACTTGGTGAAGAAAAGATAATTGAAAGATTAGAATTAATCTGTGAAAAGGAAGAATTAAAATCAGACAAAACTATTCTTAAAACAGTTGTTGATTCTTCTGGTGGTGATTTAAGAAGAGCTATAACGTGCTTACAGTCTGTAACAAGACTTAAAGGAAAAGGAGCAAAAATAACGGTTGATGATGTTCTAGAAGTAACAGGAGTGCGTAAAATTTTAAAACAATTTTATTTTCATATTATTAATATAATTTATCACTAGGTTGTTCCAAATAAATGGTTAGACGAATTATTAAAAGTTTGTGAAACAAAAAAATACAATCAAGTTGAAACATTTGTTGATAATTTTATGTTAGAAGCTTATTCAACGAGTCAGGTATGATTAAAAAAATTTCTAAAATAAACAACGTCAAAATAAATATAATACTTTTTTTTTCCTAAGGTTGTTGATCAGTTAAATGAAATAATTATTTATTCCAATACATTTTCTGATAAGCAGAAAGCTTTTATTGGAGATAAACTAGGGGTAAGTTTAATCAAGTTTAAGTCATTTAAATAATAATAATAAAAATAGTAATAATAATAATAATAATAATAATTAATAATAATAATGATAATTGTAATAATATAAAATCAATTTATGAACCAGGAATGCAGCTATAGATTACTGGAAGGTGGTAGTGAATATGTACAGTTCATGAGTCTTTGTTGCGGCGTCATGCAAGCGTACGAAATACGATGATTCATTCATACTTAATTTTGGCACAATCAATGCAACATCATGAGCTTAGAATTTTATATTTTTTTACATTTTTTTTATATTTAAAACTAATTTTAATTATCTAGTACATAAATTTTTTTTTTTATATTAAACTAAGCCCATTGACAATCATTCATACAATAATTTTCGCGAATATACATTTAATTGTCACTACAGCCGTACAGAAATAATTCATTTTGTAAAAGTAATGTACAGCATTATATAATTATATAATTAATTAAGAATAAAAACATTTACAATTTTAATTTTAATAAAAGCCCTAACCACCAAGTATCATAACTTGTTAAAAACTAATAGTCATTTCACTTATGCGTCCATTGCACATTACACTTAATAAGGCGGTGGTTGATGCTGATAAGGATGCTGCGGAGGTTGATTTAAATTTCGCTGCAAATGAGCAACCAACTGCGGAGTCGCTTGACCTGCGCTGGCTTGCACTTGCATCTGTTGAGCTTGCATAGCCAGCATTTGCCTCATTCTTTGTTGGGTTATTGTCATCTATAAAATTTTTGAATAATTTATTTTATATAAATATTAAAATTTTGTATATATTTGTATTTATTTTTTAATAAAAAATTAATGGTTTGTAAGAATAAATAAAAATAGGTTGGTGGATGAAAATTTCAATTCATTGATTTATCATTATTAATATAAGGTAATCATGTTAAATGTAAATTTGAAAGCTCTAAAATACTATATATATTAATAAATATTTACTTATAACGAGTTTTCACATATGTATACAAACAAGTTGCATGGAACATGTTTATGTTTACTGACTAATTATCTATTAAAAACATTCTAGTTTCCTAAACTATCTTGTCTTGTAAACTGAAATAAATCCCTAGCTTTAACTCAAATTAATTTAAGTCCCTGAACTCATGCAAGTCACCATAATCACGCAATTGCACCATTTTTTAGCTTTCAAATAAGCCTACTTACTACTGCTTTGGATGTATGGTTTCTTAGAAACAATGGCGCAAAAAATCGCCGTGATTCTTCCTATATTCAACACGTGACCTTTGGCCCCTTAAATATTTTTTGTGTCTTTGTCAAATATCAAACAACAAATTATAAAACAAAAATATGAATTAGGCCCCAGCTAAACCTTCAAAATTATAAGTTTAACCCTCTGCAACCCCAAGTACCTTTTTTTCCTGACCATCTGGTGTTCCTGAGGGTTAAGATCGTATTCTAAAATATTTTTATTTTTGTAAAAAATAAAAATTATGAGTAATAATTTATTGTCCACCATTATTTTAATATTATGATACTACTCTCTACAGTATATAATATATTGTAGCCAGTTTTTAATAAATTCATTGTACATTCTAACCTAGTGACAGTGATTTTATTGATCTATGATTTTTTTTTATTTTTTGAAAAATAAACTTGGGAATATTTGAGATTGCAAGTTCTAAAAATAAATATTTATAAAATGCTCATTTTTCAAAAAAGCAAACTTAAAACTCCTTATAGATTTATTTTTCAGAATAAAAAAAAAATCATTTTAGAAAAAAAACTAGTTTTACTCCCCCTTTTAGCCTAATTTCAAAGGATCTTTAATCCTGCAATTAAATTCTAAAAATATTTTATTTTTTCCCCCAAGTAGAAATTTTGAGTAAAAAATATGAATCATATATTTTTTTTTAATGTTACACGTTTTGTCCACAAATCTTAAATTGTTTAAATGGCTTAAAAAATTGCTTGTATTGGTTGCTCAACCCTTAATATACATTTGTTGAAGGGTCGTAGGTTAATAATGACTGTCAAACTGAAATACTTATAAGTTTTTAGTCCCAAAATAATTTTTAGATTCAAAGTTTTTTGAAAATCAATGAGTTAAAGTTTAAAACGTAAAAATTAATTAATAGTTTTAATAAAACAAACAGTTACTGCATTTGTGCATAGCGTGCCTTTATAATATTTAACCCAGCTGACTGAAATTTGATAATTACAATTTTTAAATTATGCAGATAATTTGCTCACCTGTTGCATATGGTTCTGTTGCATAACATTACTATTTCCAGGTTTACCACCAGGTTGTCGATAAGGTGGGGCGGGTGGATTTTGAACTCCACCCCCCATTGGACCCATTGAATTCATAGTTACATTTGGCGTCTAAAGAGAATATTTAACAAGTATATAATTTTTGAACTTTAAAAACTGATTTTAAATAGACTTTGTACCTGAATGTAAGGCGGTCGAACTGCTGGTTGCATTCTTTGTTGCATGTATTCTGCTTGATTTCTTTGCGCATTTATCATTTGTTGACTTTGAGTATTGATCATTTGTTGATTTTGAGGAGCCATCATTTGTTGCTGAGATTGGAACATATTTTGTTGTTGGCTCATTATATTAGGCTGAATTTGTTGCTGCTGCTGATTAATTCCTTGCTGCCCTCCATAGCCAGCATAATTTTGATTCATACCTACTAAATAAATACTCTATACCAATCTCTCATCTAAGCTTTACAACTTAGTGTTTAAAAAATTTCAGGAAGTAAGCCATTCATAAAATTTTTTTCAATGTTATTGTAGATAAAAAATATTTTGTAACATTGATTTATTTAAGAAAATATAATTTTTTAAAAATTGTATTTAAAAAAAAAAAGTTAATCATGCAAATTTGTTGTATTGAAGTAACAAACTACTTGACGCTTATAGTGAGATATAGATCATGTCCACAAGTTGAAATATAATTTAGATTTGTTGTTTAACAACATAGTCAATTTTATAATAAAAATATACTACTTTTTTTTTGTTCAGACTAGATAAATTTTCATTAACTTTTAATAAAGTGTTATTAAATATTAAAAAACATTTTTTGCCTCTTTTTTTTAAATCCTTCCCCTAATGTACAAAAATCTGAATAATTATCAGTTTTATGACCTGAATCCAAATCTTAAGTTACTTTTTCTCTATAATTTTATTTTTTCTCTAATAATTTTTAAAGAATGCCAGTTTTTAAGCAATACTTAAAAATTTCCAATTTTGGACATGTCTAATTTTAATTAATAATATTTTACCTTGTTGCATTCCACTGTACATTCCTGGTTGTTGTGGCTGTTGTTGCTGCTGCTGAGGGTTAAATATTCCTTGATTCATTACTGGGCCTGCATGTTGGGTCCTCAATGTTTGTCTTATATTAAACGTTGGTCTTTGCATATTTTGGAATGAACCTGGACCAGGAACTTGAGTATTTGGTTGTTGCGAACCCATGAATTGATTTGTGGGTAAACGAAGTCTCAACATATTAGTAAGAGCCTGTTTTGACTGGTTATTCATGCCAGGTGCAGGCCTATCGAACCTTGGACCAGATTGTACAGGAGCAGGAGGCATTTGTTGGCCATAAGGATACTGTTGAGGAACTGAATGAGTTTGTTGATTGGGATACCATTGCTGAGAAGTTTGCATAGGTTGGTTTGCAAACATTCCTGTTTGTTGAGGTATCTGAGCTTGCTGACTGGTATAAGGTGTTTGTTGCATCGGTAGAGTATTTTGTTGTTGCTGAAATATTAAAAATTTTAAACTTATTTTCAAAACTTTCTTTGTGATATAAAATTTTTTTTACTTGAACTTGTGGTGGTAATGGCACAGTTGGGGTAGGCAAATTTTTTATTTTTCTGTGTCTTTTATTTTTTAAGGCTTTTCCTTTGCTCATTGATCCCATTAAACTTCCATGCATACCGGAACTACTTAGTCTGCCAGGAGAATCTATACTCATTGGTGTATCAGCTTTATCCAGGTCTTCTTTTTTATCGGGTTCAATGTCTTCTGGCGGCAAAGGTGGTGGTTCATAAAAGTAACTGTTTGGCTTTTTTATTTGACTATGAGTATGATACCGTAAAAGCTTATGAGCTGTTTGATAAGTCAAAGGTTTTCTTTCCATTTTTATTGCCCTAAACCAAGCCCAAGAAAGAGGTGCTGGATTTTTATGACCTTCCAACAGTTCCCAGGGAGAGATTCTTTGTGAATTACACACTTGTAAACCCTGAAAAAAAAATTCCGTTCAATAGGACTAGAGCAGGCTAGAACTTGAATTCTTGAAAAAACTAGAAGAAACTAAAAAGCTAAAAAGTGCATAAAATGAATTATGGGAAAATTTTTACAAAAGAAGCTTTGATTAGATTTTTTTTTAAATAAACTGATTTTTAAGTACGAATTTTAGTGTTTACACTCTTGTTACAGGGTTGATTAAAAAAAAGTACGGAAATACTAACAAATAAGCTTATTATAAACAAAGAATAATATTAATAACCGAATTCAATCTAGATGACAATTTAAGTTAAGTCAATTTAAGTTTTCCATTTTATAGCCTCTAATAGAGATATTACATAAAATTAATATTCATATAGTTAAATCATAAGCAAGATAAATAAACTACTACATACATAAAAACTAAAAAGCTTTTAGCCATGGATTTGCTATAGGAAAAAGCAAGTCAAAGTTTCTCCTTGATAAAAAAGAATACTTTAAAGGAGTTAACAAAAATAATGACAGAATGTAATAAAACGTGAATAGTATTAAAATTTAAACATTTTTGAGCTAAAATTATATTATTTTACCTACGTCGCCGGTTTAATTAATTTTTTATGAATAGAATTAAGGTGGTATTTTAACATTGCAGTTACGGAAAAATTTAATTAGGCTTTATAAAAAGTAGGGTGCTAATGACACACAGTGATGAAACTTAATAAATATGATAAATAATTGCTTAAAGATTACATTCTCAATTAGTTTTACATACTTTATCGACTTTATTTTCGTAAATTTAATAAAAAACGCATAAAAACACGAAACATACAAAATACTATCAGACTTTTTTGTAATATTCTTGGATTATAAATGTTTTTTTGTAGTTTCTTTTTAATTAATAGCTTCCAAAATAAATTAAAAAAAAAAAAAATTTATTTCGGTAATTGTAATTCCTGCGAAAATGTATGAACAGATAAACCTCCTTCATTTATGGATTTGCAATTTAAAATAATACTTTTGGAGTTAATAGCTCTTAATTATAAAATGCCATTTTGCTAATAATAAAAATCTCATAAAAATGGGGATAAAATGCGGTTTTCAGGCTGAAAATAAAATTTTTTCTTTAAATGTATAATAGCCCTTTTTTGTGAAAATTCTGGTCTTTTTTTTCATCCCAATTTTTCGTAATTTTAATAATTTTAGAGATAATTAAGATAAAAAGAATTTGTTTTACTTTATTTCCCTATTATAGGCACAAATAACCCGAAATTTTTTAGTAACTTTTTACAGCTTAATCTATATTTTTAATGCATATAATGACAAAACAAAAAATAATTTTTTATCTGTGCGTTTCTCAAGGCTTTTTTTTAAACTTAATACTGATGTACTTGTAATATTTCTGTAATTGCGTACCTGTTTTTTATCTATACTGTCAAAACCAGCAATTTTGTTGCCTTTGGTATCTGTCAAGCAACCTATGGGTTCACAAGTAATAACATCTGTGGTTAATTTTTGAAGTGGAAGTAACTGTCTGATGAACTGTACACTGGTAGATTTCCTATCTCCTAATTCTTTTTTTAATTTTTTCATTAAATTTTGATAATATTTTTTATTTTCGTCTTTATCAGATTGTGAGTCTGTAACCAGCGTTGAATGTATTAATGTTGCTAACATATCAATAACTGTTGAAAAAAGCTTAAAATTGTTGTTTAAATCAATAACACCATAATTAACTAATTGTACTAAAAGCATGGCCCAATCTGTTATTACACTCATGTTTCTTTGAATGGAATCAAAAACCCCACCAACTAAGCTGAACCTGAGTTGTAATGCATCTTGAAGAGCTTCTCTTGCTTTGAAATCTTCCCAGGTGAATGTTTTTTCGTCTTTATTATTGGTACAGAATTGTGAAAGTTGCGAGTGCAATGAAGTCAATAAACCTTCTCTTTGGTCTTCCTGACCTTTGAGACAAGTTAAAACCAGGGTCAAGAACGGGTGATGATTAAAAATCGATGGCGATTTAGCCTTATTTCTTTCTTTCCCGGCTGTTTTTGACCAATTGCCAGATTCCAAAACTTGACCTGCAACTTTTAAGACGCGGCCTTGGACAGCACTTGGAAGTTTCGAGACAAGAGGAGCCACTAACCAAATAGAATCAGTTTTTTTCTGATTTCTACCTATTGTTGAATTCAGTTGAAAAACATCAATAGCAGCCTTGGCTACTGTATCTAACCATTGATTCAATTCACCTGATGTAGAACTAGGTAAGAATTGTTTGTACATGAGTTGAAGGTCTAGCCAAGACATCCTTAAGCTCCACTGTTCTAGATTTTCTAAAATATTTGTTATATGAGTTTTTTGATCCAAGAAAGCATCAGGTGCTTTATCTGGGTAACAAATCATGTGCAGTAACCTTTGAGCCTAGATTGAAAAAAATGAATAAGAGACTAATAAAATAATTAATTAAAAAATAGGAAATTGAAAATTTGTGAAAATGATAGAAAGATAAAAAATGTTTTATACATTAATTTATAATGTTTTATTAATTTATTAAAATTTTATGGACTTTCTCACCTGCCGCTGCGTAAGCATATTATCTAAAAGCATATCATCTTGACACAGTTCTTCAGGATTTTGCAAGCACCGCTCAAGGACCCATTTTTGACTGCATATTTGTTGGAGAATGTGTTGAGCAAAATCTGATAATCCTTTAACATTTTCTGAACTTAAAATACTACTGCTTGATGAGGATATAGCAGAATCCAGGCCATGTTCATCACCTTTTTCGCTTGTGCCTAAAATGTGACTTAATAACTCGCTTTGCCCGGTTCCACTCACGCCGGCGCTACCAGGACCTGCCTTTCCAGAATTAATTATTTGCACTTCAGTTTTTTTACTTGCTGGCGATTTCCCAGCAGTTGCGTCACCAACTACGAGTATTGCTTTTAAGACAGCTACCAGTGGACCCACTTTTATGTTATCATGTGCAGCTGCCAACAAATGACGATCGCAACTAAGCTTTATATTATATCCACGCTGCCCACCAGCTAGAGGGTGCGGACTAGAACTGACCGAGTAAAGAGAAGGCTGGGGGCACTCTACTGTTTTAAATAATCGCAAAAGTAAGTGACATGTTAATCTGGCCCCTGCTTCTGCATCTGTGTCAGAGTCTCCTCTGCCTTTGTCGCAAGCTGTTACCAGAGAAGGAATTGCAATATGACGTACAAAATCTTCTAAGGAAAAACAGTGCCTTGCTGTAATTGTTAATTATTTAATTAGTTTTATAATGAAATATACTATAGAAAATGAGAAAATCAGATAAAAAACATACCTATTAAAATTGAGGTAAAGACAGCTAATGAATTATGTATACTTAAATCTTGAACGTCAACTTGATTTTGAACGTCGATATAATACGTGGCACTATCCGATGAACCACAAAGAGCTTTTAAAACACTTAACCACTCTGAGCTTAATGCATTGCAACAAGCAGTTAGTTCAGCACAAGTTATAGCAATGTCATTTAACTTTTCATTGTCTGATTCGCCACATACAGCGACAATAGCATTGCACACAAAACTGTAACGATTACTAGGCGTTTCATTTAATTGTCTACCCCACTGTGCATCAATTCTACCACCACGGCGCGGGTTATTTAAAATATCAACCATAAACTGTGAATTATACAAGTGATTTGAAGGCATTGGAGTTAAAGCGGTATAATATGCAGTTCTTATTTTTGGGTAAGCATTATTGAAGGCTTCAACTCCATGAGGCTTTGATTTTAATAAAGAACAATTAGAATACAAATCGTATAAATGAGCAAGTATGCATCTCTCGGAAGAACTGCAGTCACTAGGATTAGAAACGTGGCTGACCACTTTACATAATAAACTAAAAACAAGAGTTGTTTGCTCTGGTGAAACTAAAAAAGTAATTAATTCATGAATTTAATATACAAATTTATAAATATTGCTTTAACAACACTTACGCAAAAGACAACAATGGTATCTCCTAAGTACTCCTACAATGTACAGGGCTAAATTAGTTGTGTAATTTCTTACCAGCGTACTTTTTCTAACATCTAATTGAAGTTCAACATCAGGAAGTTCTTTTAAAATTTGAATGCATATATCAATTAGTCCATAAATATTTAAGGCAAGTTCCATAAGATCAAATAAAAAGGCAACATGCTCTTGAACTGGTAAATAGGAAGATCCAGTTACAAAAGTATTAAGCATATCTACAACTTGAGTGGCACATTGCCATGTAACGACATGTTGGTCAAAATAGCATAGATTTTGAAACTTTTGAGTTATGGATTCAAAGTTAAATTCACTTCTAGAATGTTTTTTTACTTTACCACCTTCCGCAACATCTATACTAAACTTTTTACCAAAAAGTTTACACACCTCTTTGGTCATTTTTTTTACAACATGTCTGGCTTCATCTCGCACTTTTCCAACTCCATATAACAGAATGTGACGTTGATTACAGTCGTGTTGACTATTTATGTCATCCTGGGGTAAAGGAAAATGTGTTGTGTACAGTAAATGTCTATTACGGCTGGAAAAGTTTCTGGAATTTAGAGCATCATGACCACCGTATCCACCCAAAGCATCTTCTTTTGGACTATCAGGGGCATCGGTACTGTTTTGTTGATCTTGTTTAATATGTTGTAATATTTTTTCTAGATCATCGTCTATTTTACTATCATCATAGTCCATAACTTTACCATGATCAGTTTCTATTTTATTTGGCTTAATATCTATACCAGGAAACAAGCTATCTTCTTCAACAATTGGCTCTCTGTTATTAGGCGAATTTGGTTTACTTATACCTTGGCCATGAATTAAATCTCCTCTTGAAATCAAAGTACACATATATGCGTCGTGAGAAAAAACATCGAACCGAATGAGCTCTGAGAAAAGATGCACTAAATTTGTGAATTTCACCTTTGATTGAGTTGAATGATTATCTAAAACAGGAGCATCCGTATCCAAGAACTTCATTAATAAAAACTGAAAAATTGGTAGAGCTGGAGGGTTACCATTGCTACAAACGCTTTCTTTATCATCACCATCGCTTGCTTCTCCAGTAACTATCAGCTGACGTTTTTCTAAAAGTTTAGCAACAGCCATTGCCCTGTGCTCACCCCATCTTTCGGCACTAACAGCCCACTCGCACAATATTTCTACAATGGCAGCATCTTGACGCGGATTATATTCTAATTTAGTTTCTTGGTCATTTGCTTCCTTTTCTTTATTAGTATTTACAGTAAAAATCTTGGCATACAATGTATCCAAAGAGTTATTAGTATCCATCCTGTCAAAGCTATGGCGATCGAGTGCATCCAAAGCTGCTAAAATTTTTGTCGTAGTCATACCAGCACTACTTTGTTGCCATTTGTCACATGACCATCTACTTTGGGCTGCTTGAGATCGAGCCTGTATGGATTCTTGGCTTTGTCTTATTTTTTCTACTAGTTTTATATCTTTGATAGTGGCACTCGGGCTTGGTAAAGCTGAAGGAGGACAGGGTAATAGATCTAATGGTGATCCATTTAAAACTGAATTTGATTTACCATCACCAAAGCAATTCCATACTAAGGCCGTAGGACAATCAATGGTAATAACCTAAAAAAAAAAAAAAAAAATTTTTGGATTATATAAAATTTATAATATGCAAATATATAATTTTACTTACTTGAATTATCATAGAAAGATAATAAAGAATATCTCTATGGTGTGGACATTTCAAATAATCATTAAAAACTGTAGTTACTTGATTTATCGGTATTTGAGCTTGAGGTTTTTTTTCATTGATTTCAGTTTTAGAAGTCGATGGCTGGACAGTAGGTGTAGCTGGTGGGCTTTGAGTAGTAATTGATGATTCAACATTGCCGCACATATAAGCTAATTTTTTACTACACAAATATGCTAGTCTTCTTGATAAAAGTTCTGATTGAACAAATTCTTCTAAATACTGAACAGCTAAAGGTAATAATAATTTTAATATTCCATCATCGGAAGGGGTAGTTCTCATTCTATCTAATAATTCCAATATCCATTGAAGAAACTCTTGTCTGTCTAACAAACCCTCTTCATACATATACTTTGCCAATTGTTCACAATATTGCCACTGCTTCAAAGATAATTTTTGTTCTTCAGACATGAGGCTGTTTGTAGAATTGGATGTACTGCATTGTGTAATTGATGAGTGATTTAAATTATCGTTATTACTGGTACTTGCCGTAGTTGCAGTAGAACCTTGAGAACTATTGTTAACGGTTCCAACAATCGGTACATTTGCACACAAGGAAGTTCCATTTGAGGTATTTGTACCAACACTAACGGTACTTACAGTATTTGTAGATGGTTGATCTCCAAGATAATAATACTCTTGTAGCTTAACTAACTGGTCTTTCATAAATTTTATCAATGTTCCTGTCCACTCTAAAAAATTCAATAAAAATTATTTTTTAAAAAAAGAAACATGCAAGATTAATTTTACAATCTGTATTTTTACCTGTAGTTGGATCTGGTAGCTGTCTTTTTTTTATTTTAGCTTCAGATACTGCAACTGTGTATGCAGAACTAAGCTTTATGAACCATGCTGCTCTCAGCATAGGTACTTGATATTCACATAGCATCATAAAAATTTCTTCTTTTTTGTTAAAGTTTGGAGCTTTTTTAGCTAGTGCAACAAGTGGCTTACAGCCAGATAAATCCTTAAACCAGGCCTCTATACCATTTTTTGTCCTTGCGGTCACTGGCCAAAAATTATCCTTGGGATTTATTTGTTGCCTTTTCCTACCAGTATCAGGCATAGTAGCCAACTCTTCTTTTTTTGCTAGTATAGCATTAAAGTAAGCTCCAACCTTTGCGGCAGTAACGTTACAATTTCTCGCAGTACCAAATTCGTCCTGGAGTTGAGGCATCGTCGCGAAGCCATGTTTAACGTTTAACGAAGTAAGCTCGTCTTCTTTTTGCCTGGGTTCTTGAGGATAAACGTCAGGTGGCCCAAGCCTTGGCCTTTTTAAGGGCCTCTTCTCATAGAGTATTCCCATCATATCGTAAGGAGTTAAAACAATTCCTTCATCAGCTAATAACATTTGCCATTGTCTAATCGTCTTTTAATTGTAAATACGAGCGTATTGTACTTTCTAACCTCTTTCCTCCTACTCAGGAGCTAGAGAATCCCGCCGCTGGAGTCTCGGAGCTGTTTGTCCCCGACGTGTCCCGGCGGCGGGTCCTTTTGTGCATGTTCGCCGCGCCTTCCCCAGGACCAGGCTGATCTTGGGGACACCTCAATACGATAGCCTACCTTTAGGCTAATAACACAGGACCTTTAGAAAGGTCCCAGAGCTTCAAAAAACCTAGCGAGACGCTGGTAAGACGTCGCGACGTCGTAGCGCACGGGCAACGCCATTGAGGATTGCCAAAACTTTAACTTTTCTTTCTCTCTTCCTTAACGCGTCTCTCTTTTTCGCGCAACCATTACAGTTTCCAAATGGACGAGGTGTTTCAGGGGCAAAGCAAATTATCGTTTGTAATTTGTTTATATAGTGGGGAAATCACAAACCAATCAAGAAATTTCTTTAGGTTATCAGCTGACAATTCCAATGGAATTAACCAAATCAGCCTCTTTATATTGGAAGTTCTGGTTTATTGCGAAAGCATTGTTTTTATTCTGAGTTGTAAAGTTTTTATTTTTTTCATCTTATGTGAAATCTGTTAATTTAATATAGTTGTTTTGTTGAATTTTTTTGCACATAATATATAAAATCTAATAAAACACAGTTCTATCCTATAATTATATTTGAAATAAATTTTTCATGTATTTTCTTGTACACGGTGTCTATATAAAAATACAACAAAAAACTTCGTCGCTGCTCCAAATGCAACGTTGTAAGACGGTAAAATAACAAACTATACAACTTGGGTCTAGCTAAAAGGTTATAAAATTTAAAAATTTTTTTACATGCTTTATTGTACATTTTTGTAATAAAATGGCAAGTTTAAATAAGAACTGCAGACGACAAAAGTGGTCTTTAGATTTTTCACATAAGTAAGTAAAAAAATGTATTGAGTATTTGAAATATGTCACGATTTCAATGGTAAAATTTTCAATGCAGAAACAGACAAGACAAAAATTCCGACTTAGCTCCTCCACCAGGCTATGCATCAGTTGCAGCACTTACTTACAGTACAGATCATTCCAGAGACTCAAATTCAAGTCATTTAATAATTAAAAAATCATGGGATTTAGCTCTTGGTCCATTAAAACAAGTACCCATGAATCTTTTTATTATGTATATGGCTGGTAATTCTATTTCGATTTTTCCAATAATGATGGTTGGGATGTTAATTATCAGACCTGTCAAGGCATTGTTTACACTACAGCAAAGTAAGTATAAATTAAACTAATTGCAAAGTAGAAATTAATAATTATTTGAAATTATAGCTTTCAAAGTCATCGAAGGGACACATGCTATTGGTCAGAAGTTTGTTTATTTTCTAGGACAAATTGTTAACATACTCTTAGCACTTTACAAATGCCAATCTATGGGCTTATTACCAACGCATGCTTCTGACTGGCTGGCTTTTGTTGAACCTCAAATCAGTGTTGAACATTGTGGAGGTGGTTTTGTCTACAAGTAATTTAAAATAATGTAATAACAAATCTGTTGTACTAAAAAAATATAATATATTTATTTGTTATATAATAAAAAAAATTTTCACATGTAAATTTTTTGTATGCTTTATTTTTTTTTATGCTCATCTAGAAATTCTTTAAAACGCTCAAATAATTTAGCTGGTTCATCAACTCGAGGAATCTGTATTTAAAATAAGAAGTTTATATTTAGTATTAAATTATTAATGTAAAATAATAATTGTAGTAATTGAAACTTACATTATAATTTTGACTTAAATATATCCCAGTGTATATTCCAAAACCAAGAGTAAACTAAAAAGTCATATTATAAAATACATTGTTAATAAATTACAAAATTATTAAAAGGAACATACCAAAAATTTAAACATTTTTAAATTAATTTCACACAAAATTTTATTATTTAAGAATCGGGAAAAAATGTAGGTTATATAAAAGTCCCACTGTCTATATATATGTCGCAGCCTTATAGAAGAATCTGTACATGTAACCAGAGATAAATATTGTAATTCGTAAACAAAGCATTTTAGAAAAAAAAAAATCAATAATTGAAAACTCGTCTTTTGAGGCCTTTTGGGTCTTATAAATTTATAAATTTATATTTGGTCAAAATTTTGAGGTCCAATTATGTTAATGCGAGTTATATTATATTCGTAAAAATATAAAAATTCCGGATTCGTATAAAATAGAAGAATATTATATGGCTGCCACATATATATACATATACTATACAATAATAATATGAGATATTGCAGTCGAAGTCAGGTCCTGGTCGAAGTACGCCATTGGAGCAAACTTGATATAATATCAGATCAGAGGTTCTATTGTGATTTTGTAAATTTCTATTGTGTAACTAATATTAAAAAAATAAATTCTGGATCAAATTTGTGATCTAAGCTACTGTTATCTGATTTCTGAGTGGAATAACATGTATAACCTATAAACAAACCTCTGATAAGAATGGTGTAAATATAAAGTGTTTGCTTACAAGTAAGTTTATTTTTTACATCCGCAGCAAATTCTATAATAGCATGCATAGATTGTTGTCAATAACTCAGTAATTTTTCTGATATCTATATTTGTTGCATTTAAAGATAATAATTATAAAGTCAAATATAAAACATTTTTTATTGCTAATAAAACGCACGAATCATTGTAATATTTAAGGATTATGCTTAGCCTGTTTTTAATGCATCTATTACAGATTTGTTAAAGATCAAACAAATAGATTGTTCAGATGCCATACATTTTGGTTCGTGGTAACCTTGCATCTTATGGTCACAGGTATCCTTGGCGAGTACTTGTGTCTGGCTTAAAAGGTATTGTTTACCAAATTTCATTTATTTGCATTTTGTTTTTCTGACAGTACAGCTTCATATTAATGCGCTTTATTTAAGTTTATGTTAATAATAGTTTTGTATATTAAAAAATGTTTAATGATTTAAAAATTTGATAAAATAATAATTATTTTAGCTGCTGACATTGAACAATTAAGTCGCTTTGCTTCTGGAGGATATTGTGACGACTCAACTATTGTTTACTTACAACATCCTTGTGTGATTTTAACAGCCCTTGAAGTTTTAGGGTACAAAGTTGTGGCATCGTCAAGTACAAGTGTCAAGCAAGATTATAATGAATATATGTGGACTATGAGAAAAGATTTTTCAGAACCGGAGCCTGAACCTGTTATTAAAACTGGTGAGTAAGTATAGAATGACTTAAAAATTAATTTTTCTAATGAGTATATGGAAAAATTAATTAAAATTGTTCCATAAATATTAAAAGTCTCTTTTTTTTAAAACTTGTAACTTTTTATTTTGAAAACAAATATTTATTTATCATTGATCAATACTGGGCTGTTATATGCAAAAAAACTAAGAGTTTAAAACAAGTTTCAAGTCCATAGCTAATAAACTAAGTCCATGAGTAATTTTTGTCCATTTTGCCACACTAGGCGCAGAGGGATTGTAGTTACATTTGGTATAATTTATATTTCTGACATCAGTTTTAGAATGTTTTTTTCTACTATAGCGGTAAATAATGAAGGCCTCTTAAAATTGGAATTTAGTAATTATTGCCCTATAGTAGATAAATGTCTACAATGCTTCTGAGAATGATTATAATCTTCTGAGCTGAGAATAGTCTATAATTTGTCGCATTTGCCAAAATAAACATTTCTAAAACCCTTTTAATAATGTACTATTATTTTAGGACAAACATTTAATAAATTTATTTAATCCTTCTCAGGGGGTGAAAATGGGTGAAAACTATCATTAATTTTTAAAAAAATCAAAAAACGAAAAGAAATTATTTTTTGAACTTTTCCTCTTACAATTAATAGAATTATAAATTTAGAAACACTAAAATTTTTACCCCTCCCTGGGGAGATAACATTTTTTAGTTTTTATTCTTAAATCGAGTATGATATATTTGAGGACATTGAATATTAAATATCTATTTGTTCAACAAAGGGAAAAAAATAGGAATTGGCGAAAGTCAAATCCTATTTTTATCCCTTGTTGAACAAATAGATATATTTAACTCCTCTGCGCGTCCGGCAAACACGCGTTTTCTCAGCACTAAGACAGAAAAGTAGTATACGAGTCACCGTCAGAAAAAAGAACTGCTGGAATAGCTATGATAAAGCTAGCGAAGCTCATGGACAGTTTAATCATACCCAGGCTTGTCTGAGACGAAGAAATCAATTTCAAAAAGTTTCTTTAAAAAGAGGTCTGATAGAAAATTTCCTTTTAAGAATCATGAATCAGAAGAAATTTCATTAACGGACATATTTATTATTGAGAATGTTAGAACTAGTAAGTTTTTGATTTTAATATTTTAATATTCTGCCAAGTATTCTGCGCATATAGGTGAAAATGTGCTATTTATGTCAATGCATTTAGTAAAAATTTCATGAAAAGTTGTAGATTAACTAAAAAACGATTTAATTTTTTGCAGCAAAAATTATTGCTGATTCTTGATATAATGAGTTGAATGAATCAAAACACAGTTTTGTGAATAAACTAGCATTTATTACTTAAGAAACATAATAATTATGTATATATCGCTATCTGCAATGACTGCATTTGGAAGTTCGCAATTTGGTAGCAAAAATTATTAACTCCCGAAATCTTCCCCGTTAGATTTATGCAATATTTACTTATTTTTGTACCATTATATCTCAAAATTATGTCCGACTATTGACTATGAAACTGTATTACCTTTATTCGGAGTTTCACTGAGGAGAATTATATGAAAAATAAAAAAATACGTATTTAATATTTTAATGCCACCTACAAAACCAATCAAATAGAATTACAATATTTTTTTGCCCTCTTTGGCGTATAACTCATGCGTAAAATTTGTCACGGAATTTTCGGCACTCTTTGTACACCAATTGGTAGGCAACAAATATCGCAAGCACTATGTGCGAAAAACTTGAGACTCTAATTTTAACACATATCACTCGGGCCCGGCTCCGCCGAGTTCTCGTGTTAGTGCTCTCACTAGCGCTAAAATTTTACGCCCTTGATAGTTAATATTTAAATAATTCCATGCAAAAACTATCAATAAAATCCTTACATGCTCGGCATGTTCAATTACTATTCGATATAATCAATTAAAACATATATTTTCACTAATTACTACACTTATTGACGCATAACGAATAATTTGATATTAATTTGTGTTAAAATAATAAATATTTTGATACGTAGCAAAAAAATTACTAAGAATTTCTAGAATGCTCATTTCTGAAGCGAGCAAAAATTTGATATTCAAGAAAAGTTCTAATCATGAGCTAGTATTATAAATATTAAATATATTTAAGTGTGTGTTGGAAATTTCAGAAAACATTTTTATTTTTGAACTTTTTTTTTAATCATTTGGATATTTGCACTTGAACTTGTTTTTTTATGATTTATCTGCAAAATAATTAAGATTAAAAATTTAAAGATGAATACTATAACAATAATATAAAATAAAATTAACTACGTGATAATAATAATTAAATAAATCATATGAAAATTTTTGATTTCGAGTCTTAATAGTATATTTTTACCCATGGCCACAAAAGTAAAGAATGGCCTAAATCGCACGTAAATTACCGTCCGAGGCAAAGCCGAGGATGGTAAACTGCGATTTGGGGCATCCTTTTTTTGTGGACAAGGACAAAACATAATTTTTCTTGCTCAGTGTCGAGAAAATGCGTTTTTTCGAATAGCGCAGCGGCCAGAAAACACGCACTTTCTGGACACTAACAAGAAAAATTTATAACCGGTTTGTGTAAATACACAACCAACGAGCATGGAACATGTTTACTCATAACAGTAATAAATCTAAAAACCGGAATTACAATAAATCCTGAAATATATACTATCCTAAGTCCATAAACTTAAAGTATTTTAAGTTGTTATTGTTATCAGGGCCTGATCAGGCCCTGACTCCCTGTTTGAAATTATTCTAAGTCCCTAAATCCAAAATATTCCATTTCACCTCCCCCCTAAAAACGTAAATTTTTCGCCCCCCCCCCTGCCGAGCCAAACTTTTTCAAATACCCCATCCAATGAACATGTTCCATGTTAAAAAACTTATGGACCTATACTCAGTATTAAATCTCATTAAATTCTTCAAAAATTTTTTTTACTTCCTAATTGTTTTATTTTTTAATTTAAAGTCCCAAGTTGAAAATCTAAATTTTTTTTTTTGCCATTGATACCGACAGTTTATAATTTTATTTTTAAACTAGTTCAAAGTAATATTTCAACAACATGTCAGTATCATGTTGAACGACTTGGATTAAGAAGACAATCTGGAAAGCCAAGCATTAGTCAAAATTACTCAATTGAACTAGAAAGGAAAAAACTCGAGCTATAAAGAATGTGTTGGGAATTTGAATAAAAAATCGAGCGACAATTCTGGACGTTTTATGCAAATTAAAGAACATGGCGTATTCGAAAATCATTTTTAGTAACCAAATTTATGTTGGAACAAATGCTCTAGACTTTTTTTCTGGGGATAAAAGGGGGGGAGGTGAAAAAAAACTGTTCGTAAATGACAGCGAGATTTTGGATGATTTGAATAAACTAGGGGTCGCGAGCAGCATAATTGCTTCGATTTCGTTATAAAAATATTAAGAGTATAAACAATGGAGAATTATTATTAGGGGGCGTTCATAAATTACGTAAGACAAATTAGGGAGCGGGGGGGTCAATCAATTTCTTACGATTTCTTACGATGAGGGAAGGCATGGGTATTTTTGAATCTTACATAAAGAATCAGTATAAACAAATTTTTTTTATTGTTCATAAAAATATTTTTATCAAAAAATATTTCTCATGTTTCAAATTTTTTTTATAGTGATTCATTAAATAAGATGTATATTAATTATTATTATGACTATAATCTGTAAAAATTATTTTTAAATATAAAATTTATAATGTAATCTTGGAAGGGAGAAGGATATTTGAATTTCTAAATCTAAGTCTCAGGGGGGGGGAGGAACAAATCTTACGATGTCTTACAGTGGGGTACGAGGGGGTAAAAAAATCTTTAAAAATGTCTTACGTAATTTATGAACGGCCCCTTACAATCTATAGGTCTGTTCTTTTTTTCCCAAAAAAGTTAACCTGGAGCAAAACTGGGATAAAACTAAACAGAACGCGCGTTCTTTTTTATGGCGGTAATTCAAAAAGCAAAACGTTTTTTTGGGATAAAATTCTTTTACTAAAAATTAAATGTCAAAACATGTTTAATATAGCTTTTTATCGTTTAGCAGTAAATAATCTATTATTTAAAATAAAAAAAATTAATAAAAATTTAAATAAAATACAATCTAACCTAAAAAATGTTTGAAATGAGCGCGCAATTTTTTTCTCTGTTTAACTCCAGTTTTACTTTTTCGGGAAAAAAGAACAGACCTTATTATTATTTTTCTTTTGACAATGCTCTTTTTACAAAAAAATTTTTTTTTTTGACATTCGCATAAATGCACTCACAATATGGATTGAAATTCAATTGTCATTGTCAAAAGAAAAATAATAATTCTTCATCGTTTATACTCTTAATATTTTTATAACGAAATCGAAGTAATTACGCTGCTCGTGACCCCTAGTTTGATCAAATCCTCCAAAATCTCGCTGTCTTTTACGAACAGTTTTTTTTCACCTCCCCCCATTTTATCCACAGAAAAAAAATCTAGAGAATTTGTTCCAACATAAATTTGTTACTATAAAAATCATTTTCGAAATCTTGAATCTGATAATCCATTTTTGAAAATAAAACATCATTGTTTTTTTTCTTTTCGGACATAGCACTTAATTATTTTCTACACGTAAAAAAAAAGTTTTTATCGAATTCACTTTGCTGAAATACGATTATCAATTCAAATATTTGGATGAAAAGATTAAACGCTGCATTGTAAAATAAATTATTAGATGAGCCAATACTCTTTGATTCAAGAGAAATTAAAATCACGTAAAATACAAAGGTACGGGGAAGCAGATATCCCATTCTATTCGGGAAAGAATCTTCCCCTAAATTAGTATAAAATGGGCGTATTCGAAGATGATTTTTAGCAACAAATTTATGTTGGAACGAATTCTCATGGAGTCAAAATTTTTCATAAGTTTTTTTAAACAGACATTAACTTTAAAAAAAATAAATTATTGATAAAATTTATTTTAAATCAACAAATAATTTTTTGGCATATTTCAACAAAGTTATTTGTCAATACAGCATATAATTTATTTCCGTGTAGCAAGAGTCGTATAGCAAATTATTTTTTTTTTGTATCCCAAACCGCTTTCATGGACTTTAACTGCCAAGGATTGCTTCAAGTTAACTTTATCTTATATACACCCATTAATGATGTATTTTTATTCATTTTAATCGGCTTCGCTAAAGTTAACTTACACCAGTTCAAGCTAAGTTTATCAGGAGAGCGGACTTTAACGGTAACAAGAATAAAATATAATGTAATACTTTTATATATTCTTTGCTAATATGCAATGGGGTCCTTGGTTCAAATCCCAGAAAGAGTCAAAATTTTTGTCAGTTTTTATGATAGGTATTAAATATTTTTTTTACACAAAATATTTACTCTGTTTTAAGTAAACTACTGACAAATGAACAAATACTTTGTTGGCATAGTTCAATAAGTTTTATTTGACAAACAAAAAATAATTTTTTTACGTGTATGAAAGTACGGTATACTTTCCAGTTTGAGAAATTCCGTTTTTACTCGATTTTTTGGATCTGATACCTAACTTTTTGAAAATTTTTGCATTATTTTTTTTTTTTTTTTGGACTTAGTACCCTAATTATTTTATTTGGAAGTACTAATTTTAAAAATATTGTTTTGATTTCTATGATGTGATAATTAATTTTCTGAAAGTTTCTTTCTCAAAATGTTTTGCAACAAAAAATAAAAAAAAAGATTATTTTTTTTTATACCTAATTTTTCCTACGGGAGTTCTATAGTTTTAAGAAATTCATTATTTCTCTATTTCTCATAATTTTTATATTTAAATTTTTTCTGTCAAAAAATAAAAATAGTAATATTCTTTTTTTTTTTGGTGTAACTTTATTTCTCAGACATGATACATAAAATGGTAAAAATTTCAACTCGTATGAATACTTGTCATTGCTTGAGGAACCATAGTGCCAATAATTTGGTAGCGTTTTTATGACCAAGTGATTAAAAATGTTATTATAAAAATTTGGAATTTAATTTATTGGTTACCTAATCAATCTACTTGTGAATAAATCATCCTAGTTCTAATTAATCTTTAAACTATACATTTTTTTATTCTAGAACTAAAAGACAACGAGGTCTGAGCTGACATTTGCCAATAAAAAAAAAGTCATGTCTGAGAAATTAGCAAATATTATTGGAAGCGAAAGCTATTACTACATAGCTGTAAAGGGTTCTCCTTTTGCTGTTGATTGTGCTGCATTTGGTTTAACCAACGATGAAAAAGTAGCTCTATCTAAACGGTTTCCCAATTCTGGAACTGATGTTGTAAATGGCGTCATGATAAAAGGTATCCAGATTATAAGCTTATTGTTACAAAAATTTTAAATTAAAAAAATTTTTCTACACGCGTTTCAGGTTCTCCACTCGATGTAATAAATGCACTGTCAGAACTGGGTTACAGAGTTATTTGCAGTACAGGTGAAGCTGAAATACTCTGGACGCTCCAAAGAGAAATTTAACAGCAAAAAAAAGTACAAATTGGGACAAATTCATTATTTTTCACTAGCTTACTAGTTTTTAATATTAAGAAAACACATGGACCAAAATATATGCGCCAATACCTCCAGCATTGATTTTAATTTTACTAAAATTGTATAAAAAAAACTTACCAGTACATGCCATTTGGAGTATATATTTTTTTAAAAACTACTGTTTATTTATAAAAATTAATTTACTAGCATTTCTTATTAAAATTGTATTTTGAAAAAGATAATAAATATATTTATCAAGAACATCGTGGCTAAAATAATTTCACCTTTTCATCAATAATTTTTCAAATAATGCTCTTTCTTTTATTTTGTTTCTTGCTGCATTTCAGATAATCAAAATGGAAAACAGCAAACATTCGCACAATCAAGAGAAAATTTGTAATTGTGTTTCAAAAGTCTCAGTTTCCCAGACACTAGCAGAGCTTGATTTTGAACGAGGATTATGGCATGCTGGTAAGAGACAAAAATAATACATCAAGCTTAATTTTATACTAATTTTATACTTATTAATTGTATGCGCAGCTCAAACAAACGATTTGGTTAGGTTGATAATGTTGCTCAACAAGGGAATACTTCCAGACACAAGAGACTCTTCGGGATATACGGCATTGCACTATGCAGCGCGCAACGGCCATTTGGATATTTGCAAAGAGCTTTTGAATCGAGGTGCTGATGTAAATGCACTTACCCGTTGTGGAAAAACAACGGCTCTTCATAGGGCTGCTTCTCAAGGTCAAATTGCAATAGTCGAATTTTTATTAAAAGCTAATTCAGATGTGAATATCCAAGATTCAGATGGTTTTACAGCTCTGCATCGAGCAGTAATAGCAAAAAATGAAACAGTTTGCAAAATATTAATTCCAAAAAGTGACCTTACTTTGACTGATAAAAATGGATGCACTCCCAGTCAGTTGGCTGATAATAAACGCAAAAATTTGTTCATTTAATTTGTGATTTGTAGAAAAAAAAATGAACACGTTCGCTCGGTAAATCGAACATAACCCCTAAAACTAATTTGAGCAGTATATTTGCTCAAAAAATGATTTTAAAGAAATTTTATGAGAAGAGGCACCTCAATAATAAAAAAAAGAATTAATTTGCAAAATTACAAGCTACAAAATGCTATATTTTCCAAGAAAGTCACTTTTTTCGTAAATTTATGAAAAAAGCAACTTTTTCGAAAAATAAACCATTTTGCAGCTTGAGATTTTGTAAGTTAATTCATTTTTTTATTATTGAGGTGTCTCTTCTCTTAAAATTTCGTTAAAACCATTTTTTGAGCAAATATACTGCACAAATTAGTTTTAGAGGTTATGTTCGAAAATTACAAGCTACAAAATGCTATATTTTCCAAGAAAGTCACTTTTTTCGTAAATTTATGAAAAAAGCAACTTTTTCGAAAAATAAACCATTTTGTAGGTTGAGATTTTGTAAGTTAATTCATTTTTTTATTATTGAGGTGTCTCTTCTCTTAAAATTTCGTTAAAACCATTTTTTGAGCAAATATACTGCACAAATTAGTTTTAGAGGTTATGTTCGATTTAAACGAGTATACAACTATGGGAATCTAACTGGAGAAGTAAACATGAAAAATAGGGATGGGTAAGAATGTCAATAAAAAGAGAAAAATTAAAGTCTGTATTTTATTTTAAGATTTAAAATTCAGTTTTCAAAAAACATATTTTTAAAGGTGCCAAGGAAGTATCTTAAATTTTTTTCAATCCAACGTTTAAAAAATGTCTGTTTTTTTCTCCCAAATTTTCTGGTTTCTCCATATGGAATTTTTTTTTCACTATGTATGTAAAGAAGAAAAATTATTTTTCGTCGATTTTAGACAAAAAATGTAACATAAATCCCGATCAAATAGGTTCCAGAAATATGCTTTGATTGAGCCTCAACTAAAGGCTTGCCACTGTTGCTTAATTTTTTTTTCTCTCAATTTATACCCCGAATATTGGGATTTCATATCATGTCCTTACCTGTTTGTACAAGTATTTTGTCATGTACCATTTTCGTGTTCATGTTTTTTCTGTAACCTATGGTCCAGGAGGTTCACGAACCCATTTCAAAAACTATTCCAGAATATACAAAGATATATTACTTTATCTTTATTTAATATTAAGCAGTTATGGAAATAATTTCAAGAATTTAATCCATTTAGAATTTGAACTAGGTAGGTGAGTAATAATCGAAGATCAGAATATAATCAGATATAATTATGCAAATTCTTCCCATTCTTTATATTATAAAGATTTAACTGCGCTTCGCGCACAGATTTATGATATGAGTTATTATAATTTATGAAAACAAACAATTTAAGATTATTCAGAATTAGAATTTAGGGGCAGTGCAAGTTAAAATACGACTTTTTTGAAAAAACCTAATTTTCAGAAAATGTTAGCAAAAAATGGAAAATCCAAGAAGAGGGAAATATTGCCAAGACTTTGGAGGATTCAAAACTGTAGGTTTGGGTCTTTTTATAGTATGTTTGCTCGGAGAATTTTTTCTTTGAAAATTTATCTTTAAATTTTGTTAACATTTTCTAAAAATTAGGTTTTTTCAAAAAAGTCGGATTTTAACCTGCACTGCCCCTTTAGGATAAATTTCAAAAATTTTAATTAATAAACTATAACCAAGTTTAGACTTACATTTAAGGCCACTGTCTCTTTATTGGGATTTTTTTTTTCATTTTTTTTAAATTCATTATCTTATGTTAAGGTCTTACGTACATCAGGATTTTTACCTAGAGACCCTAGATAAACCAGAGACAGCCAGACAGGGGGACTGTTTTTGATTGGTCAATAAAATGCATGTATTTTAAATGGGGAAAGTGGCCATCTTACCTAGCACCTTTCTGTGATTGGTTGACAAAACGGAACCACGTGCGAGTCTGTCTGTCTCTGGTAATCTAAGAGAATTTACCTATCGGCATCTTTGTCTTACACATGTATAAAAGTACGGATTGCAACTTCAAATAAATAAAAAAGTTTTTTCAATAATACTTAATTATTAGTATTAAAAGCTTAAAAATAAATATTAACTTAATTTTGGCATTTAATAAATTATTTATTATTTAAATAATATTATTTAATTATTTATAAAGAAAATAAATAAATAAAAAAATATAATAAATGACTCTACCTCAATAGCAGAACAAACGTTGATATTTTATACATTTTTTTAAGTAAAAACATAAAAATTGACGGTCGATTGTAAATTTTAAGGTCTCTTTTTATTTATTAGGACTTTATTTATCAACTAATAAAAAAAAATATCTAAGTTTTGCATTTTAAATGCTTTTTTTTTCATTTTTTAACATTCCCCATAAGAGCCCGTGTTAATTTATTTTTTATTTATTTATTTTCTCAAAAACTGTTCGGTCAATTATAAAAAAAAAAATACGTGTAAAATTAAATTATATTTACTTTACTTTCTCCAAGTTTTAGCTTTTTTTTTGCATTTTACCTCTGACGTACGTAAGACCTTAAAACATTTCAAGAATCTAAAAAACAAATTTCAAGCAAAAAAAAAAATATGTTTTTTAGATATTTCGATTTTTATGGGTCGTAGTCATATGAAAACATACGCATTTAAAAACTTTAAACTCGTTTTTCTCAAAACTACTTTTTTGAAATCGGTTCCCACGCTAGCTCAAAAACTAATTGAGCTATCGACATGAATCTTGTTTCATTTTTTTCGCTATTGCAATACCTAGTATCTGAAACAACAATGTCAGCTTTTTATGCATCAGAAAAATTTTTATTGTCCGTTTTAGGCGCATTTTTTAACGTCAAAAACTGCATTTTTCGTTTTTGGTTCACCAAATGGTCAATTTTTTGTATTTTTTGCTAAATGTTGGTTCACATACAAGAGGAAACTATAGAGATTAATTTGACTTTTTATTTATTTGTTTTGATGCCTACAATAGTTGGCGCTATGATGGGAACCTTTTTTCAATTTTTTTTTCGAGCCTCTACTTTCACGCCATCTACAAACGGTAAAAAAAATAATAATAATATAAAATAATAAAATAATTTGCTTTCAATTTTCAAATTTTCTGGAACTAATGGACAATTTTTACCGTTTTTCCAGACGAAGCTAAGATATATCCAAGTATATCTTAGTCAATCAAACTTTTTTAGAATTTCCCGATTTCATTTGATCATTTTTACTGATTTTTCGAAGAAAACATAATGTATACTGAAGTAAATCCAAGTCGATTCTAGTAAATTTTCTTTGAATGTTCCAATTTTTCAAAGTTAACTTTTCCGCGCAAAACCATTGTACCCAAGTAAATGCAGGTTAATCATATATCAGTCGACGCTTCCATATAGAAATTATAGATTTGCGTAATGGAATCCTTTATTCATATCAGCACTGAATAATAAGGATCTGATTCACATCTTATTGTATCTTTGATTGCATGTATTCAAAGTTAGAATATGTTAAGAAACTTGTTTTTATAGTAAAATAGTATTGATTTTGTGTGTTATCTTTTTTTATATATAATTGTATCTTGATGTGATTGGCAGAGAAAACAATATGAGTTTTTTAATATTTTGAGGAGATTAGCTAGCTTCTTAGTGTAAATCGCTCTCGCAATTATTAAAATCAGTTTCTCTCTACATATTTTGTATTTTTCAGACCAACTAGTTTCTGTGTAACCAATTATGTTTATAACTAGAATACCATTACTGGTTCCATGCAACTAGATAATTTCTCTTTCTCTCTCTATAATTGAAATCTTGGAAATTTCCTTAAAGTTGGTATAGAAGATAGGTATTGCAGAAAACGATAGAGTTTTAGAGTTTCAAATGTCACTTTTACGTGTAATTTTATTATATAAAACATATAGTGTGAATCAGACTCCTGATGTTCAGTTTACTGTTTTTTTTTTAAGTTTGATCATGCAAGCATTTGAATAAAACTAAGAAGATCCTTTATCCAAAGAACCAATGATAATAGTGAGCGATTTTACACAGTCGTAGTTAAACCTGTGTAAACTGTTAAACCAAGACAAAGACCCGTCTACACCGAAAAATGTTAAAATTTTTTAGCAATTTGTTCGTTAACTAAGACGGTGTAAGATCGCTCAGTGACTTACCAGGCGAGAGATTCGGAACACAAAAACTCTGTCGTTTTCTGCAATACCGGCCTTCTACCAACTTTAAATAATTCAAGGGTGATCTTCGGAAAACAGTCAAGCTTTTGCATTTATATAAAAATACTATAGTTATAAAAATATAAAATTAACAAAAATTTACTATAATTACTTTTAGCATTTTTTATTTAAAATTTAATGTTCAATGAGTCTATAAATTTTGTTAAGGCCCTAAAAGTAGATGAATTTCTTGTGCTAATTACTTCTACAACACTGTAAGGTCCTAGAGTAGAAATTTTTTTAAAGTCTTGATTAACAATAAATTGTTAATTGTACTTATATTAATATAAGCTTTTACTAGTATATAGAAGTATAGTTGAAACAGTATATAATTCTATGACTATTTGCTTGTACGGTGATGCCCCCTTTTATTGGTCATTTGAGTGCTATACTGCGCACGCTTATGAGTGAAATTTCAGTCAGCGCGCGTCCCGACCTACAGAAGAGAAACGTATAGTCGTTTACGAAGAACGTGGACAATGTACAAAATTCCTATAACCCGTATTCTTGCAACAGTGACTTTGTTTGCAAATAAATGATTTTTGGTGTGTTTAAATGTATTGAATTTTTCATTAATCCTTGTCTTGAAAATAATAAGATAAATATTTTTTTTTAACACCGGTGGAGAAGGTTATTTGCTAGTTAATACATCCTGTCTACGACGCTTATCGAACAGTAGGTGGCACGACCTCGAAAAAAATAGTATCAGGAAAGAAGTGCGATATCGAGAGTGCGCGCTATTCTAGATCTCGACCCGCAGAGCTTATTCTCAGAACATAAATATATAAATAACAAAATACAAATAATCTTGGAATAAATATTGACGAAGTATTAAAATTTTTCGTCATTTAGGGCGAGGATCACTATATGTAACTGTGCCTATATTATGTGACGTCACGCTACTCTAATCAAGTGCACATAGTTATGTATGTGTTCAATATACATATACATATATGTATTTATATTACTCATATATGAGTAAATCCTCATGATATATTCTCATATATAACACTTAGTGCTTTTTAGCGATGCTAGTGTACATGAGGGAATAAAAAGAGCCACGTAAAAACCGCGCTTTTGTACCTTGTATATATAAGGATTTGTATACATTTAAAAAAAAGGTAAATAATATTTGAAGTTTTAAAAATATATTTTTCTATATATATAAAGAAATTTTGCGAAGCGGCAAAAAAATGCTGAAAAATTGCTGCTAAATTATGACCTCTTTTTCTTTTCTCATTTATGTTTTTTTTCCACGAATTAAAAATTTGTGTATTAAGCACAGAAAGAAGGGACGTGAAACTTGATTTTATAACCTAACCTTACACAATTCGAGGTCCAAAAAAGTTCTCTTGCGTCGCGTTTTGAAAATTAAAAGATCAGTCCTTTGCGCCGTCGCTTACTGAGCGATTCCGAAAATCTGTATGTTACTACTCGCGATTCAAGTAATCATTATTATTATTTTGGTATTATTTTTTAATCAATCTGTTTAATTATCGTGCTGCTAGCAAACGTTATATTATATTTAATTAATAGATTTCGCGAGTGAATAAAATAATAAAAGAAATACATATTTTGTGTTTTTATACTTATACAAAAGGCAACTTAATTATTTTGTGATAACAATAAAATTAAATGCATATGTGTTTGTGCTTTGTGTGTAAGTATATATTAGTAACTCGCGTCGTTTGAAAATTCACGGCCGCTGAATCGTTGGTTTGTGGAACGAGTCAATAAATAATTGAGGTTATGAAGTATAGCAAAGAAATAAATGCAGTTTTTTTTAAACAGCAAAATAAAAGGCTGGTTAACGTTGAGTCTAGCGAGGTCCAGATTTGGAGCCAATCAATTTTTCACTTTTTTTCCGAAATTGATCAAACTAAATTTACTTAATGCGTAGTTTTTTTTCTTATCTCGTTTTTCACTAAAGTAATAATATAATAGACCTATATAGCGTTTTCGCCTTATCCCTAAAAGATCAATAAAAGCAGAATTATTATTTTTTCAACCATCGTTCTTATAGCAACTAGCTTAATGTACACTATTAGAAATTAAGCTCTTGTTAAAATGATTAATGATTACTGAATTTTCTGTCCTTTCTTTTATTTAACCTTGTTACATAAAGCGTCAAAATTTAACGCATTTAGCAGCCGTGTAAAGCAACAAAACAAAAATAACGCAACTTTACAATTTTTTAATGATTATTTATTTTCAGATTAAATGAAAAATAGTTTATCTTGTAGCCACGTGGCCAGCAACAGCAAGCAATAAACAAAAAAGTCTATAATATCCAGATTAATGTAGCATTGGGCCGAGTGTTTTTATTGCAAGTGAAATTAAAAAAAAATTGTTTATTATTTTCCAAATAGTAGCAAGTAATATAATATCGAAAGAAAATATTTCAAAAGCGCAGGCGCTTTAAAAAATATAAAAAATAAATGAACAATTTTTTTTTTGACAATTATTTGACCACGTATAGTTTTTAAAAATTAAAAACAAAAATGTGATAATTTTTTGTATTTTTCAGTGTTATTGATTATTGTGACGTTTTGCGCTAAAAAAATTAGTGTTTTTTTTTTAATTGCGGTGTTAAAAACCATAATTTATTATTTTTCTTGTCTTGTTGAAAAATTGTTTTAAAAGTGAATTAGTCCATCATTTTTATTGTAATTAGTGTTGCCCCTTATGTGAGAATATTTTTTGTATTTTTGTTATTTTAAATGTATGTGATAGGCGAGGTGACAGAGTAAACGCTAACCAAAAGAAATTGCACATCACTATATTATATAGATACATGTAGAAAAGCGTCGAGTCTCAACGACGGATAATTCTCAGCAAATTCTCGCCACACCTACCCTCGATGAGAGGAGGCACATGTCCATTGCTGCTGCTGAAAATGCAGGGTGAGTACGATGAATGGAAAAATCGAATGATAGTCTTGGCTCAATAAAACAATGAAACGCCAAAAAAAAATTTTTTTTAATTTAAATTTCATAATTTATTACGTGCACAATTAGACTATATACACAAGAGATAAAGAGAAAGAAAGGTATAAAATTGAGTTGCGCGCGCCCAAAAGAGAGGGGGAAAACCTTGGCCCGGATACCAAGCCACAGCTTAACCCTGGCTCTTACCATGGTATGCATGCTAAAGGGGGCCTCTTTCTTCCGAAAAATTTGTGTTAAATTGATAAAATTGATTAATTCTTGATTATCTGGCATATTAAGTTGAAATAAATGAATTTTTCTTTTGCCAATGAATTCTCGTTGGGCACCTTAGAACACCTGTGCGGTACTTTCATTTCTACTTCCCCACCTTACTGCCAAAAACCTGATCAGTCTTTTTTCTTTTAGTATAATATGTTTCTTTCCTTTTTAATTTCTCAAATTTCGTTTTTAAGAAGGAGGATTAGAATCCTAATTTAAAAATTTTTTCTCGCTCCTCTTACGTAATGGGCAGGTTCTTCACCGACAATTAATTATGCGTAGTTTTGCTTCCTTCTTCTGTTTTTAACTATCGACATAGACTATAATATAATGTCAATGTTTTTAACAGAATTTAAATATATTTTATATGGTATTTGTTATGATTTGATACCTAATTTTATATGAACATTTTTTTCCAAAAATTTTTCAAAAATTTTTTGTATCAAAAAATAAAAAGAAAACAAGATTAATTTTTTCTTACGGAGAGAATTAAGAAATTCATTATTTCTCAATATCTTGTATTTTTTGTATTTAAGGTATTAAGAGGGTTGTAGAAAATGATGACAGAACTTAATGAAATAGGAAACATATTAAAATTTAAACATTTTAAAACTGAAATAAACTTTATTTTACCCCTCTTATAGCATTAACTTTTTTTTAATTAAGAAAATAAAATCGGAGTTTTAACATTGATCTTATGGGAGCAATACCTTGGAGCTTTGAAAAAATATGAAAATGATGACACAGGAGATTAAAATTAGCACAAAATGATAAATAAATGATCAAAGATTAAATTTTCAATTTATTTTCCCCACCTTATAGACTTTAATTTTAAATAAATAAATAAAAACTATGTAAATAACCTGAAATTATACTAATACATATATGATGTCACATATGTATGTAGCGTCGATAATTTAGAATGCGATAAAAAAAATTGTCCAACCTTCTTAAGTCCTTAATTTAAATTTTTTCGGAAAAAAATTAAAGAACTTAATTCTAATTTTTTTGTTGACGTAATGCCCGTAGTAATGCCTAATTTTTTTGGGGGGTTCTAGTTTTAATAAATTTGGTGTTACTTTTATTTCTAACTCATGTGAATATTTGTCATTGATTAAAGGCCCGTAGTAATTTGACAGTTTTTAAAAGAATTTAGCTTCCAATATAGAGCAAAAACAATTTTTTTGTCTCAGATGCAAAAAACTGCACAAGAGAATACAACATCTGGAAGTCACGCAGCAAATAGAAGAGGTTACAATTTTGTACTCCACTAAACCCGTAAAATTTAATTAAAAATATTAATTTAAAATAAATAGTTTGTAATAAAATATCGAGTAAAATATTAAAAAACTTACAACTAGTTTCTGAACTCACAACCAACGAGGATGGAACATGTTTTAATTTGTATTTTAAATCACCACTATAATTATAGTGCCACTATTATAGTACCTATAATAGGCACTAGCATTTTGTAACCATCGAGGTAACCATTAAGTGAATTGTACAGTAAAATCACGGGGGGGGGGGGTATTGTTTGTGGCCGCCACCAGATTTGGTCTATTATAGGTTTTTTGGGTCGCTGAACACGGAAACCAACGCCTTTTCCATGAGAAATTGGGGCTTGACCCTTAAATTAGCCAAAACACTCGCCAAAACTACATCTAAAAGGGGTGTTTTTGCCACTTTTTCTCTAGCCCTTCAAGATTTAGTCTAATAAGGGTTTTTGGGCTCGCTGATCATGAATATTGAAGTTATAACTATGAAAAATTACCTCTTCACCCTTAAATTGGCCAAAACTACCCATAAAAGGGGTGTTTTCGCTAATTTCGCTCTAGCCCTCCAAGATTCGATCTAATAGGGTATTTTGGGTCGCTGATCACAAAAATCGATGCATTTTCAATTAAAACTTAACTCTTCACCCTTAAATTATCCAAAACTACCCCTAAATGGGGTGTTTTCTCTACTTTCGCTCTAGCCCTCCAAGATTTGGTTTAAAAGGGTTTTTTGGATCACTGATCACAAAAATTGATGTTTTTAAAATAAAGGTAAGCAAATGTAATTTTTAAAATCGTTTTAAAATTAAAAAAAAATTTTTTTGCATTAAACAAAATTTTTATTATGCTTCAAAATAACCCTGCAAGGGCTGTTTATTGTTATCAGAGACCCAAAAAAACATATTAGGCCAAATCTTGAAGGGCTAGAGTGAAAGTAGCAAAAACACCCATTTTAGGGGTAGTTTTGGCTCTTTTAAGGGTGAAGAGTTAAGTTTTAATAGAAAAGACATCAATAGGTTTGTTCTTTTTGTCCCTTAAACCCGAAACCCGGGTTAAAAATAGAGTCTAAAAAACCTGCGCTTATTCAAAATATAAAATTAATATTTTAATTTAATAAAAAATAAATGTAATATAAATATAAAAAATTAGTAAAAAATTAATATTATATATTTAAAAATTAATTTTTTACTAATTTTTTATATTTATATTACATTTATTTTTTTTTAAATTAAAAGATTAATTTTATATTTTGAATAAGCGCGGGTTTTTTAGACTCTAGTTTTAACCCGGGTTTCGGGTTTAAGGGACAAAAAGAACAAACCTAATTTTTGTAATTAGCGACCCGAAAAATTCTATATATCAGATCGAATCTTGGAGGGCTAGAGCGAAAGTAGCGTAAACACCCATTTTAGGGGTAGTTTTGGCTAATTTAAGGGTCAAGCCACAATTTCTCATAGAAAAGGCCTCGATTTTCGTGTTCAGCGATCCAAAAAACCTATAGTAAACCAAATCTGGTAGCGGCCACAAACAATACCACAAAAACCGTGATTTGATTGTAGTATTAGTGTAAGAAATGAAACATTAGCACCCAGGAATTATTTTTATAACCATATATCAACTAATTTTATGCAGAAATAACCAAGGAAATTTAAAATAACCAATATATCTTTAAATATATATTATCTAAAAAATTTGTCCGTTCCAGTTGAGGGACGTTTGGCGCTTTTTGGCCCAGGATGGACAATAAAATAGGCAACAAAAATGTAATGCATTTTAAGGGGAATAGTTGAAATAAAATGTTTTATTAAAATGTTTTTTCCTCGAGACATAAGCATATTCATAAATATTCATTGGATGGGGTATTTGAAAAAGTCTGGTTTGGTAGGGGGGAGGGGGTGAAATGGACTTAGAATATTTTTGATTTTGGAACCTTCGGTGCAGAAGTACCTATGGACCATTGCCAAAAAATAAATTCATATTATTTAAAAAACAATAATAATTTGAAAATTTAATTAATTTTGTTTAGTTCGAAATGTAAGCAGCTTGATTTCTATAATAAAAATCTGAATATAAATATTTGCAAATAAACATTTACATTATGAACACAATAGACACTTTATTATCAGTGTTATAAGGGAACATGTTCCATGCTCGTTGATTGTGTAGTTACACAAACTAGTTATAAATTTTTTATTAATCCTTTAAAAACTAAGCATCATTACGAACATTTTCCCAGCATTTCCCTGTATTCGGCATCAAAATCCATGCTTATAAAAAAAATTCCTGGATTTCAGAGTCAATTATTTTTTTACCTTATTGTATTAATGCAAATATACATAAATAGTTAAATATTATCGAAATAATATGTAAAATTTTTAATATTACTGTTAATTACTGTAAATTTTCCCCTTTTCCACCATTGTCAGTTCAAACATTTCAAAAAAAATTTTGCTGCATAATATTATTCAAATATTATTGATTATTGCTTTAAAAATAGAAATTCTAAAAACAAAAAAATGACCAGATACATTGAATGGGTTCCTCATAGAGGGACCATTGTGATAGGTGAAATTTTGATTTTTGATTTTTTGGCAAATAAGTACGTTTTGAGACTCCAGGAAGCTAGAAAGCCGGCCTTACGTAGCTGCGCTTATACGGGTGCGTTTATACGGTACGTTACGCAGTTGTAAATTTTACATTAGTAGCTATACGGCCAATTGTAGAAAGTCTCAAAAGAATGCCCCAAATCGAAGTTTAACATCCTTGGTTTCACCTCAGAAAGTAATTTACGTGCAATTTAGGTAATTCTTTAAAGAATTATTATACTCAGTTAGGCCCCATCTACAAAAGCCGTAAAAGGGGGTCAAAAACAAAATATTCTTCTGCGCATTGCGTTGCGCCTGGGTTTTACGGCTTCTGTAGATGGGGCCTTAGGCTGCTCTCTAAATCGAAAAGTGTAAATTCACCTAGAAATTTACATCTTTACACCTTATAAGTAGTAAATTTTAAATGTACACTCTATATAAGTAGTAAATTTTTATGTTTACACCTTACCCCAAAATTTTAAAATGCACTATTGGGAATCACGATTAAATTCATGTTTACATTTTTACCCCCTCCACACGTAGGTGTGTATAAAACATGGCTACTCTTTTTCCATGAATAACATAGGAAAAGTAACAAATAGTTCATTAATACACTGAGAAAAACGTTTCTTTGATTCAATGGTATATATCATTAATTTGATAAACTGATTTCATTGAAATGTAGCAATGAAATATTTCATTAATTTAATGACATATATTATTAAAATTATTTTAATGAAATATAACTTTAGTTTAATGACTTATTATTTTTTTTTTAAAGAAAATAAAATATTAAGTTTTTTAACCATGTGAGTCAGTTATTTTTTTACTTAATATTTTAAACGCTGTTTTTATCGACTGAAGTTACGATGACCGCATATGTGTATTATTTAGTTTTTAATTTGTATCCCCCGTGTATTCGCCTATTATTGTTTCGCTATATTATATATTATTCGCACGCGCGCTTCGTATATCATGTAATAAAATTTTGATCCTTATATAGTAAAGGAAAGTCAATTTTATGACTTGCGAGAGTGATATTCTTAGAGCGACATCTGCTTATAACAATTATATCAAAATTTTAAAGTAAATAATTAAATTTAAATAATTGAATATCATTTTTTTAATTAGTTTTAATATTTTACAAATTTTGTTTAAAAAAAGAAATTAGTAAAAAAGTATAGGTGAATATAAAATTTGTGAAAAAAAAATATATAATTAAATAAAAAAATTACAAACAGTTAATTTTTTTTAATAATTAATTTATTTATTTTTTTATGTATCAAAGATTAAATTAAATGGAAAGAAAATCATATCAACATTCTAAATCTATGAATGACAAGATGCATATAATAAAAACAAAAAAATTCTTTTTTTTATTAATTAAATTCTTTACAAAAATTATAAAAAGCAACTACGTAATTTCTCTCAAAACAATATAAGGCAGTATCCAGAATTGGACTTTCTCAAAACTATTTTTTTTTTTTAGTCAATGTTTAAAATTATATCTGAAATATTTAAATTCTCTATCACTACTAGGAAAAAAAAATTAACAGTTGCATCTTTCCCAGTTAGCGGTAGCAAAGAACTGGTTTTAATATACTATCTGAGATAGTGAAAAACTGAACTAACAAAAATTAGAAAACCATTCTTGGTTCCTATTCTTCTACTCAATGATTATAACTAATTCTGATAATTTCAATATTCTATCTCTTTTGGTAGAAAAAATATTCATATCATTATGTATATAGCATTCAAGTTAACGATGCCGAAGGACTATATAGTCTTTACAGACACTATCTGTGATAGTGAAAAACTAAAATAATAAAAACCAGAAAACCATTCTTGGTTCTTCTTCTTCTACTCAATGTTTGGAACTGCTTCTGATAATTTCAATATTCTATCTCTTTTGGGAGAAAAAATATTCATCATTTTATATAGCATTTAAGTTGATATAAAATTATGAATATTTTTTCCAGCCATCAAGTTGATATTAAATTATGGATATTTTTTCTCCCAAAAGAGATAGAATATTGAAATTATCAAAAGTAGTTCTAATTATTGAGTAGAAGAAAAGGAACCAAGAATGGTTTTCTGATTCTTATTAGTTTAATTTTTTAGTATCCAATAGTTTATTAAAAAACTAGTCCTTTGGTATCGTAAACTTGAATGCTATATAAAATTATGGATATTTTTTCTCCCAAAAGAGATAGAATATTTAAATTATCAAAAGTAGTTCTAATTATTGAGTAGAAGAAAAGGAACCAAGAATGGTTTTCTGATTCTTATTAGTTTAATTTTTTAGTATCCAATAGTTTCTTAAAAAACTAGTCCTTCGGTATCGTAAACTTAAATGCTATATAAAATTATGGAGATTTTTTCTCCCAAAAGAGATAGAATATTGAAATTATCAAAAGTAGTTCTAATCATTGAGTAGAAGAAAAGGAACCAAGAATGGTTTTCTATATTTTATTAGTTTATTTTTTCACTGTCTCAGATAGTGTCTATAAAAACAGTTCTTTGCTACCGCTAACTGGGAAAGATGCAACTGTGAATTTTTTTTCCTAGCAGTAATAGAGAATTAAAATATTTCAGATATATCTAAGGATTGACTAAAAAAGAAAAAAAAGAAAAATAGTTCATAGTTTTTTACAATTTAAGATCAAGTCTTATAAAACCAGTCCTTTGGTATCGTTAACTTGCTATATGAAATGATGAATATTTTTTCTCCCAAAAGAGATTCAGAAACAGCAGCGTTTCCACCATTATATATTAACATTTTTTTTTTAAAATTAAAACTTCATTTTCTTTAATTATTGGCATACTCAAAACAGCATAAACTCTGTTATTAAAGTATACCGTGGCGCTGTCTCTCTCAGTGAATTCTGAGTTGCGCAGTACAGTCTAAAATTACTGAATTTAAAATATTATTAATTTAATGAAATATTTCATTGATTCAATAACTATACTATTAATTTAATAGAATATTTCATTGCTATATTTCAATGAAATCAAACCTATTAAACTAATGGAATATTTGTCTCAGTGTAGTTAAAATAAAGATATTAAATTGAAAAAAACACATAAATTTATTAACACAATACTATTTCTAATATACACTGTTTTATTTTTGTAAAAATTTTAAACCTTTAATTCATTTTATTAAAAATATCAATTTTTGGTCTATATGCACATTGTTAATTCATACCTTAGGGTAGCCATCTTACTTACACCGACGCGCGTTCATGTGTTTAATCATGAATCTACTGACTTCATTATTTTTAGGTGACAATAACATTTAAATATTATTTTTGAAGCCAAATTTATTTATTTAAAATTTTTATTATCGTTTATTTAAAACGACTAGGAATCTAGGATGTCTAATAATACATAAAAAAGGGTACCGCGCAAGCGTAAACATATCACATGTTATAATCTCGCGCCTTATTGCCGAAAATAAAATTGAAAAAGGAGTCGTTGCTTAATACTTTTTCTACTCCTGGATGAAAAGCTTAATAAGTTTTTAATTAGACAGTGTTAATTTTATTAGGAACATTATTGTAATGAGTTTGTTAGAGGTAAGTTAAAATTTTTATAAAAAATTATCAAAATAATATAACCTCAAACTTAACACTGTCTAATTATAATATTTAAAAACTTATTAAGCTTTTCATCCAGGAATAGAAAAAACATTAAGCATCATTTCCTTTTTCATTATTATTTTTCAATAAAATTTTGGGGTTAGATTTTAAAAAACATCGAGTAAAGTGTAAATTTTAAATTACACCATATGCGAAAGGTGTAAACATAAAAATTTACTACTTATAGAGTGTACATTTAAAATTTACTACTTATAAGGTGTAAAGGTGTAAATGCAAGTGTAAATGTCTAGGTGAATTTACACTTTTCGATTTAGAGAGTGGTTCTACAAACGCCGTAAATGGAAGACGTAACCGCAAGCGCAGCCGTAACGCAATGCGCACAACACAACACGCATGTGTCGAAACGAAAATCATGTTGTGCGCATTGCGTTGCGGCTGCGCTTGCGGTTACGACACTTATTTACGGCGTTTGTAGAATTAGCCTTAGGCTCCATCTACAGAAGCCGTAAAATGGGGTCGCAAAAGCAAGCGTGGGTGCAATGCAATGCGCAGAAACCAATTTTGGCTTCTGCGCAACTCCAAATACACAAAATCTTCTTCTGTGCATTGCGTTGCGCTCACGCTTGCGGTGCGCCAGAGAAGCAGAGAAGCCGTTTATGGCATCATGGAATTAAGTTGGCTTACATGAATCGGTTGGTACTGCTTTCTTTTTTGAAAATATTTTTCCTTTGCACGTGCAGCAGACAATGATAGCAATTCAAAGAAGATACCAGTACCAACCGATTCATGTTAGCCAACTTAATTCCATTATGCTATAAACAGCTTCTCTGCGGTGCGCCTCGAATTCACAGTTTCTGTAGACTGGGCCTTAGGCTTAGTCTACATAACCGCCTTAGTAATTACTTTTCTGGACACGAGTCGTAAATATAATATTTCGTGTAACTGTCGCTATTTTTATTTTACAAATAATATAATTGTTTATCGATGCCGAAGTATATAATAATAGCACTTTTTTAGGCACAATTAATAAATTATCTTTTTAATTTAAAATTTTGCTGTATATATGAACTTTTGTTTTTGATTACATCGAGATTACATTTTATTGTGTGAAGCATGACGAAAAAAAATTTTTCAAGCTTGGCCAATAACTGCAGTATATTATAGTACAATATAGTATAGTATTAAAAGTTTAAATTAAAATTAAACGAAACCTTGATTAACAAACCTAAACGCAAAATTAGATTCTTTTCATTATCAAGCGAATTAATTTTCTTTTTTTTTATAATTTTTATAAAAAGTTAACACAAGCTTGGTATATTTTAGTAGATTTTAGTTTAAAAAAACGTGCTACGTAACATCGAATCAAATCGGTCGAGATCTCGTTTTGAATCTGGGTCATTGATTCGCAACCCAACAACCAAATATACGCTTTTACTTTTTTCCCATGTTCTCAAATTTAGGCGCATTAATTTAGAAAAAGGAATACTCAAAGAGTACTCGTTGACCATGAAATGTTCATTTTATTTTTCAATTCTTCCTAGATAAAAAGCGGTTTTCTTGGATTTTGAGGAAAAAATTTGTAAATCTCGTGAAATCTTCCTTTTTGGTGCCTTACACTTGTTACATAAACGATATTTCGCGCATGTTTTCTCGTCATCGCAATCATTGTTTTATAATACACAACGCATTCGCGCAATCGCCCTGGCCCACTAACCTACATACGTTACCTCTACAGTTTAAAGCTAAACTAAACTTATGCATAATAAAAACTATACAAAAGTATATATACATTCGATGGAACATTTGCACATTTTTAATCTGCACAGCTACGGCCACGTGCTCGATCTTAAAAACTAAAAAACTATGAGCGAATCAAAAATGGTCGCAAACATGTTAACCAGCGTTGAGAAAATATGTTGAAAATATGACGTTCAGGGATATTTTTTCTTGTATTTTATGGAAAAAAAATTCAAATAAAAATGGATTCATGGAATTAAATATGATCATACACAGAGTGATGTCCGGTGATATCAGCCCTTCTTTTCTTTTCAAGTTATCTGAAAAATAGATCCTATATTTGATTCGGAACTTGTTCGGAATCATACTTGATTCCATATTGATTTCATAGCTATGCAAATTAATTGATTATAATTATAATTAGACTCTCTCCTTATACTTTTTAAGTTAATTAACATTTTTATACTTGCAGGCCTAGCCCATGTGAGTTACAGGACCCATTGTGGGCCAAAATGAACGCCATCACTGGCAACATCAGCAAGAAGAGAAAGAAATCAGATGCCAAGCCTCAGTCGCAAATGTAAGAGAGTTGAATTATATTTACACGTATTTACAATTAAGACAGATTGCTTTGGTATATAACTGAAAAATCCTTATCCTCAGACTTTTTATTAAAAAATTTATAATCGAGTTTTTAAGAATCTTAAGTCAGTACGGTAGGTTAAGTTGGCCAAAATGATGGAAAAAACGTATGTTATTGATCCTCTGTACTGACTTCAGATTCTGAAAAAGCAACTTGATTTACTTAGAGGACCATTGTTACGGTTTGCAAATCAATACGAGTGAGGTGTTTCGATAGCACTGATTAGGTTAAATGACCCTTGATTTCAACAACATTTGTTTATCCACATGTAAGAGGGCACTCCGATCTATCGTTACTAATTATATAATTGCCACAATGACGTCATATAATCATATTTATGCGTTTTTTTTCAATTGCAATCATATTATTATTGTGGAAGTATTATTCCACTCTAGTTGCTTAGGTTACCTAATCTTAATTTTAAAGTAGCTTAACGCCAAGATATATGGTTCATTTTTTTTTTTTTTTTGCAAACTAGGGGGCTACGCCCCCTGCGCGCTAAAGCGCACCAACCCCCTCAAATTCAATTTTAAATGAGAAACAATTTAAACTTTAAACAAATATTTAATTAATAAAACAAATTGTCTATTTTATTTATACATAATCTTCATTAAGTGTCTTTGAGTATAAGCTAAAATTTATTTTTTGAAGTTACTTTTACTTACTGGGGGATAACCTTAACGCACTTTGTAAATAAAATTGTGTATGAATTTACCCTTGATATAAATGTATATTTTACCAATGATGCAATCACAGGCTCTCGGGCCCTGTAAAATCTTCCCATTTGATATGTTATATTATAACTTTATATCGCACTTATTTCATAAATGGATCCCTCATAAATAACTAACTTTTTATTAAGGACAAATAATGTTATATTATTCACCCTTCCGCAATGAAGAAAAAAAACTCGAAAAAAAATAAAAAAAATAAAATTTTAATAAAATAAAAAATTTAAAAAAAAAAGCGCCATTAAATATAATAGACCGCAAGAGCGCGTTATAGTATAAATTTCTAAATGTTTAACAGCTGATAAGTATTGACCAATCAGAATGAGTTTTAAAATGTCTCAAAATCAGGGTTACATTTCATTCTTTTAATAGAAGAAATAGAGGCTTAAAAAAACTTCCAAAAGTCAAAATATGTGTTTCATATACTATTTGCTTTGTAATTAAATTTAAAAAAACAACTGATATACTTTCTAATTTTAATATTTATAAGTTTGGTTTCAGATTCTTTTAGATTTCTAGGATTATACCCACAGAATATTTTAATTTTTAAGGTCAAAACCTTGTTCAAAAACTTTTTGCCAAAAATCAACTTTTTTACCTAAAAACGTCTGAAAAATTAAAATATTCGCTTGAAACTTTTTTTAGGTTATGTTTCGTTACAAACGATTCCATCCTCTTTAATTGACAAATTAAATTATAATATTAAAATAGCGCGTGCACTTATAGGATCGAAGAACATGACGTACTTTACGCCAATAAGACATACTCTACAATGCGATTTCCAAAATCAGCGATCAATCAGAATGAAGTATCATCGATGAGTAATTTTTGACTCGTGCTCGGACTCGTGATTACTTTTCACGAGTCCAATTTGACCCCCCCCCCCCTTTAATTTTCAAGTTCTTTAGGTACCCCTCCCTAGAAACATGTTCCATGTTAATACTATTGACTTAAGTTATAACTTATATATGGGTGTCCACCCCCCCCCCCCCACTTATATCCGAAACGAAAGCTCTTTTCCACTTTTTTTTCTTTTCAAAAGTTAATAAATATTTTTTTTTCAAAGTCCAAATCAACTGCGCTTATACCTATTGGTGAGTTAACGAAAAAGTTTTCTTGAGCCTATGTGATCAAAATGTGAAAAACGTCCGCTGACCTTTTGCTAAACTGTAAATTTATAGAGTATTAACAGACGGCTTAAAATTTGAATTTAAATTTTTCTGTTAGGTGGGTATGACGTATTTAAGTTCCAAAAATTCATTTTTTTCAACGAAACAAATTTTTATGCAGTCCTCTTAGCATATATTATTTTGCTAATTTTTTTATTATATTTCATTCTGCTATCTCCCCAACTACCGCATTTTAATTTATTTTTTACACATATACTGTAAACAATTGTAACATGTAGCGCATTGTCCATGCTTACGCCTAATAAATTCTAATAATAATAATAATAATCAAGGGTGTATTCGCTTCTTCAAGTGCCCAAAAAACGAGCCAAAAAATGGCCCTTATAGGTTTGAATTTAATACACTGAGAAAACAAGAACAGTATTTTTTACTATATTTTATAGTAAAGCGCGACCCACCTGCCAATTCAGGGAAAAAATAATATAATATATAAGAAATATTACTGCGCGCGCCGTTGTTTTTACTATAAAATATAGTAAAAATTATGTTTATAAAAATTCCAGTACGCGTATTGAGTCTGACCCTTCCCCACTCCTTGTTTAAATTTAGGTCCGGCACCAATGACAGAAGTTAAAAATTAGCGCTGTTAACGGAAATTTCTGTAACTTTAGGTCCGGAATTTAAATCTGCCAATGAGAGAACGATAAAAATTTCTTTAGAGTGGGGAAGGGTCGGACTCAATAGGAATTTTTAATACATAGATAAAGTAATTTTTCTCTCTTCTTGTTACCCCCCCTTTTTTAATAAATTTTAGCATACGTGCAGACACATTTATCCGTACTTCGGTATTTTGGCTGAGTCTACGTAAGCGTTTGTATACGAATTCGCATGCAAATATTTGCATCGTGCCAACCTATGCTTATTTTAATAATACTTTTGCTGCTCCCTCTAGTGCGATAATTAAAGCGCGAAAAATCAAAATTTAAATAAATCTAAAAACCTAAATGGTTAAAATTATTAAATTTTTAAAAAATTTATTTAAAAATAAACTTAAAATAAAGTAAAATGATTGTATAAACAATAGTTTTTTAAAAATTAAACTATTTAACAAGTTTATTACCTTTCGTTTTATTTAAAATTTGAATTTTCGCGCCATTCATCGCGGACTATAGTTATTTTTTTTCTCTGCATAGGTTGGCACGATGCAAATATTTGCATGCGAATTCGTATACAAACGCTTACGTAGATTGCGCCTTTAAAACAAAACTAATCATACAAAATAAATAAGTATTAATAAAAATAGAACAAATAAATAAAATAAAAAAGTTTAATAAAGGTGTAGATGTGAATTAAATAAAAAAAAAAAAAAGCGAGAATAAAATATCTATTTATTAAATAGGGGGCGCAAGTGAGTAATATCCAAAACATATAGTTTTCAAACTTCGATTCTTACACGCGTAAGCAACTGTGGTCTAGTGGACGAAGTGATTAGCCGGCAACTAAAGGGACTAAAGGGAAGTTCGAATCCTCTAAGTGACTTAAAAAAAAAAAAAAAAATTAAATAAAAAAAAAATAATAGTAAATAAATATAAAATAATAAATATATACCACAAAAAAAAAAAAAAAAAAAAAAAAAAAAAATATTTTTTAATATGTTTTTAATTTTCATTAAAAAAATGCTGAAATAAAAATTATATACCTCGTATAGTAAAAATTCTAAATTAATCCAGTAATTATTAATTTATATTATAGTTATATTTCTTTAAAGTACAAGCAATTTTTACTGTATACTAAATAATAAATATTACAATAAATTTAACCAGGGTCGCCAATTACTAGAAAATACAGTAATTTTTACTTGAATATATAGGAATATTTATATGTTAGTTTTCTCAGTGTAAGAACACGGCCCGAATAGAATCTGAAGTATGGGCCGATCCGGGCCAGATCTGGGCCAGATCACGCCGTATCTGGGCCGGATCAGCCCATACTTCCGATTCTATTCGGGGGTGTTAACCTTAAAAAATTTCAATTACTTATTTCTTTCTTAATTGATCGGGAACCTGGGTATTGTTTGGGATCAATGGATTTGTTTTTTATTTAATTATCTTCATCTGCAGTAAATTTTAGTTTATATTATTTTTTTTTTTATAATCTACGTGGGCCACCTTAAAACATAATCTGGATTTTAATTTTTTAAAAATTAAATAAAAAAATTTTGAAAAATTTAACATTGGTTCTTATGTAAACGTAAACGTCTCTTTAAAACAATTTAACATTGACTAAGTTTACAGGCGCTGCAGTTTAGATAAAGTTAGTTAAGATAAATCAGTTTATTAACTTAACTGCGTTTACACGGACGGCGAAGTTAGCTAAAAATGCCTATGACGTTAAACATATCGTTAGATACAAATTTACTGAAAAAAAGATAAATACAAACAAAAAAAATAATTTAGTTGGCTCTAATACGAGGGGTTGACAACTCAGAAGTTCACCGCACTTCTAAGACTTCTATGCACTTCTACCGAAATCTTTAAAAATAAAAAAAAAAAGGTTTTAAATATATATCTGGGGGTTTTTGGGTGTGCTGAGTCCGAATCTGGCCACCAAATTCCAAAATTCAAAATGGCGGCCTCAGAATTGGCCAATTTTGAAAAAAAAAAACACCAAATTTTAAATTAAAAAAAAAATATTTTAAATGTATATCTGGGGGTTTTTGGGTGCGCTGAGTCCGAATCTGACTACTAAATTTCCAAATTCAAAATGGCGGCCTCGAAATTGGCCAATTTTGAAAAAAATGACCAAATTTTAAATTAAAAAACAAAGATTTTAAATGTATATCTGGGGGTTTTTGGGTGTGCTGAGTCCGAATCTGGCCACCAAATTCCAAAATTCAAAATGGCGGCCTCAGAATTGGCCAATTTTGAAAAAAAAAAAACACCAAATTTTAAATTAAAAAAAAAATATTTTAAATGTATATCTGGGGGTTTTTGGGTGCGCTGAGTCCGAATCTGACTACTAAATTTCCAAATTCAAAATGGCGGCCTCGAAATTGGCCAATTTTGAAAAAAATGACCAAATTTTAAATTAAAAAACAAAGATTTTAAATGTATATCTGGGGGTTTTTGCGTGCGCTGAGTCCGAATCTGACAACCAAATTTCCAAATTCAAAATGGCGGCCTCGAAATTGGCTAAATTTGAAAAAAATAACCAAATTTTAAATTAAAAAACAAAGATTTTAAATGTATATCTGGGGGTTTTTGGATGCACTGAGTCCGAATCTGGCAACCAAATTTCCAAATTCGAAATTGCAGCCTCACAATTGACCAATTTTGAAAAAAGAAACACCAAATTTTAAATTAAAAAAAAAAAATATTTTAAATGTATATCTTGCGGTTTTTGGGTGCGCTGAGTCCGAACCTGACAACATAATTTCCGAATTTGAAATGGCGGCCTCACAATTGGCCAATTTTGAAAAAAATAACCAAATTTTAAAATAAAAAACATTGATTTTAAATGTATATCTGGGGGGTTATGGGTGAGCTGAGTCCGAATCTGACAAGCAAATTTCCAAAAATTAAACAAGACATTAAAGAAAATACAAAATATAAATAAGTATTTATAGAGAAATGGCCGTCATTCCCTGGTCATAACTGTCGATTGTCCATCCGGGTTAATTCTCAGAACCTTTAAATCTCGATTTTTCAAAAACAGACCCATAAATAAATTTTGCAGAAAAACTCAATTTCGAATTTGTAAAATTAGAATACATTAAAGTATAAAATAGGATGAATCCCGAAATTTATTTTGTAAAACCTTGTATTTCATGTATATATTTTTGCTATTTTATAAATAATTATTTCTGATATTTTATTAAACTTGCACTGGTATTTAGGAATTTTTATGTTTCTGTTTTTCAGCCCCCTATTATTCTACATCAAAAAATTCTTATATACTTAATTTTCGGGATTCGGAAAACTGCCTTGGATGGACAACGACAGTAATGACCAGTGAATGGCGGTCATAGAAATATTGTCTCTAAATGAATAATGTATTTCAAAAAAATTTTAAATCTCCAAGACGAGATGGAAATATTCATGAAATTCCAAATGATGTCGAAGAACTAGAAGAAATTTCTATTATTGGATATTATTTCTTATTTCAGATACCAAAACTGTCGCATTATTTCTTACATCATGATAAGTCCCTTTTTATCAAAATGGTTCTAAATCCCTCAAGTCTTTATGATTTCTATGTCTCCAAAGCTAAATTATTCAAGTCCATTTTACTCCTTCCCTCTTATATCGGACAGTTTTTGAGCCTACCTTCTTAATTCACAGATTTTTCAAGTACACCTCCCTATAAACATGTTCCATGTTAAGACTAATTTTATTCTCTGAATTCAAATAATTATGAAATGTTAAAAACGTTTAATTCTATTATAATAATGGACCAAGTTGCAATAATAATGGTGAGATTCCCAAAAAATAGGTTTATTTGTATTTATAGTGCCTGGTTGATTAATTAACCTTTAAACTCTTGAAATAAATGTTTTGAATTTCGAAATTAGAATTGGTCTGATTCAGAACATCTCAAAACCTCGAAGAATAGGCTTAAAGCCTTTTTCTCTCTTTTTGAAATTTGGTGTTTTTTTCCAAAATTGGCCAATTTCGAGGCCGCCATTTCGAATTTTTAAATTTGGTTATCAGATTCGGACTCAGTTCACCCAAAAACCCTCAGATATACATTTAAAATCATTGTTTTTTAATTTAAAATTTGGTTATTTTTTTCAAAATTGGCCAATTTTGAGGCCGCCATTTTGAATTCGGAAATTTGGCTATCAGATTCCGACTCAGCGCTCGACTCAGCGCACCCAAAAACCCCCAGATATACATTTTAAACCCCGAAGAATAGGTTTGGAACCTTTTTCTCTCTTTTTGAAATTTGGTATTTTTTTTTCAAAATTAGCCGATTTCGAGGCCGCAATTACGAATTTTGAAATTTGGTTGCCAGATTCGGACTCAGTGCACCCAAAACACCCCAGATATACATTTAAAATCTTTGTTTTTTAATTTAAAATTTGGTTATTTTTTTCAAAATTAGCCAACTTCGAGGCCGCCATTTTGAATTTGGAAATTCGGTTGTCAGATTCGGACTCAGCGCACGCAAAAATCCCCAGATATACATTTAAAATCTTTGTTTTTTAATTTAAAATTTGGTTATTTTTTTCAAAATTGGCCAATTTCAAGGCCGCCATTTTGAATTTGGAAATTTAGTTGTCAGGTTCGGACTTAGCGCACCCAAAAACCCCCAGATATACATTTAAAATATTTTTTTTTTAATTTAAAATTTGGTGTTTTTTTTTTCAAAATTGGCCAATTCTGAGGCCGCCATTTCGAATTTTGGAATTTGGAGGCCAGATTCGGACTCAGCACACCCAAAAACCCCCAGATATATATTTAAAACCTTTTTTTTTTTATTTTTAAAGATTTCGGTAGAAGTGCATAGAAGTCTTAGAAGTGCGGTGAACTTCTGAGTTGTCAACCCCTCGCTCTAATATAAAAATACAAAATTTTGGATATTTTATATAAAAATACATAGCATAATTTCTCTTATAATAAATTTTTTACCCATCTTGTTTATTTATACACTTAATTTTGAGGTTAATTGTCAGATCATGCATAAAAAATTTATTTAAAGAGAAATGAATATAAATCATGCTTTGTATTTTTTTATAAAATATCCAAAATTTTGTATTTTTAAATTAGAGCCAACTAAAGTATTTATTTTTTTTTTGTATTCATCTTTTTTTCAGTAAATTTTTATGAGAACGATAGGTTTAACGTTATAGGCATTTTTAACTAACTTCGCCGTCCGTGTAAACGCAGTTAGTTTAAAACGAAGTTAAGTTAATAAACTGATTTATCTTAACTAACTTTACCAAAACTGCAGCGCCTGTAAACTTAGTCATTGTTTATATAAAAAAGTCTCTTTAGGACAATTTAACATAGTTTATATAAAAAAGTATAAATAATAAGATATTTTTACCTTTGCTTCTTATCTGTCTTGAGAGTGACTTCGTTCTTAAATATTTTACATTATGCGTTTCAGAATTAAAAATTCCACCATAAGGTGTATTATTTGTCAGATTTAAAATATAAATATAACAATTAAAATTCCCAACCTCCTCGAGTTGAAGAAAATGTCAACATAAAGTCGGTGGATTGGTCCAGGTTCCATAGCTTAGTTGACTAAAGCGGTTTCACTAGATATGAAAGACTCGTGGGTTCGAATTCTACTGGCTCTGACAATTTTTTAGACTCGAGAAATATTTATTGAAACAATTTTTAGATAAATAAAATTTTTGACAAGTTGATAAAAAAATTTTTCAATAAATTTCTATAAAACTTAAACTATCAAAAAACTTGTATAATTAATTTTAACTCGAATTATTATATGCATACATATATTTTTTTGCAGTAATAAGTGCCTTAATGAAAAACGACGACGGACCCAAGAAAATCTGTACATCGATGAGCTAGCCGAGCTGATTTCCGCCACGGACATGAGCTCTGGCAAGACTGACAAATGTCAAATTCTCCAGAGAACCGTTGATCAGGTAAAATTTAATAAGATGCATTAAGATTTAAAAAATACAAAATTTTTTGAAATTGCAACTTTTCGTTTTTTGCGTATCTTTTTACTTCTCATAATTTCGCTGAGTAAGCAGTTCCTCCCAGGTTAATAATATAATATTACTCAGGTGTTATATAAAAGTCTACTTTTGCCGAACGCGGAGGTTTACACGGGCCCGAGGGGCAGTAGCCGTATTCGAGCTGCTAAACTTTTTTATAACAAACTTGGTAAGATGCTTTACATGTTAAGGGCAATAAAGACCTCCCGTCCACGAGGGTAGTTCTTGTTTTCCGTTTTATAGTATTTTATAGTTTTCTTACATACCAACTTCATTTATATATCATTACGTCGGTATGACAGAAAATTAAAAATACTATAAAACGGGAAACAAGAATTACCCTCCAGCCAGCTCGGGGAGTACTTCAATCAAGGCTTTGATGCTTTTCAAGGCTTTGATGTCATGGGTATGCTGGAATTTGTTTTTATTCGGTTAGAAAATATTATTCCTACTGACAATGGGAGACCGGAACCTTTGGGTCGCCAAATTACAATCTATAGTTATTACTCCAGTCAAATCACGGTTTTGGTGGTATTGTTTGTGGCCGCTACCAGATTTGGTCTACTATCAGTTTTTTGGGTCGCTGAACACGAAAATCGGGGTTATTTCTATGAGAAATTGGGGCTTGAGCCTTAAATTAGCCAAAACTACCCCTAAAATGGGTGTTTATGCTACTTTCGCTCTAGCCCTCCAAGATTCGATCTGATATATAGGATTTTTCGGGTCGCTGATCACAAAAATTAAAGTCTTTTTAATTAAAAATTAACTCTTCACCCTTAAATTGGCCAAAACTACCCCTAAAAAGGGTGTTTTCGCTACTTTCGCTCTAGCCCTCCAAGATTCGATCTAATAGGGTTTTTTTTGGGTCGCTGATCACAAAAATTGATGTCTTTTCAATTAAAACTTAACTCTTCACCCTTAAAGTGGCCAAAACTACCCCTAAAAGGGGTGTTTTCGCTACTTTCGCTCTAGCCTTCCAAGATTCGACCTAATAGGGTTTTTTGGGTCACTGATCACAAAAATCGATGTCTTTTTAATTAAAACTTAACTCTTCACCCTTAAATTGGCCAAAACTACCCCTAAAAGGGGTGTTTTCGCTACTTTCGCTCTAACCCTCCAAGATTCGATCTGCTATGGTTTATTGGGTCGCTGATCACAAAAATTAAAGCTTTTCAATTAAAACTTAACTCTTCAACCTTAAATTAGCTAAAATTAATCCTAAAAGGTAAATGGTTTGAAGAAAATAAATTTTTATTATTTTAAAAAAAAACATTTTGTATCCATTATTGATCGTTAAATTCTTAAAATATTATAATTTACTAATAGGAACGTTAAAGTCAATTTTTGATTAATCCTAAAAGGAATATGTATTGTTTAATTAAGAATAAAAAATCATATTACTTAAAAATTTATGATTTATTTATTTATACCTTTCAAACCTTTTAGGAGTAGTTTTAGCGAATTTAAGGGTGAAGGCCTAATTTTTAATTGAAATACCCATGATTTTCGTGATCAGTGACCTAAAAAACCCTTGTAGACAAAATCTTGAAGGGCTAGAGTGAAAGTATAGAAAACACCACTTTTATGGGTAGTTTTGGCTAATTTAAGGTTGAAGAGTTAAGTTTTAATTGAAAAGACATCGATTTTTGTGATCAGCGACCCAAAAAACCCTATAATATCGAATCTTGGAGGGCTAGAGCGAAAGTAGCGAAAACACTTATTTTAGGGGTAGTTTTGGCCAATTTAAAGGTGAAGAGTTAAGTTTTAATTAAAAAGACTTCAATTTTTGTGATCAGCGACCCAAAAAATCCTATTAGATCGAATCTTTGAGGGCTAGAGTGAAAGTAGCGAAAACACCCCTTTTAGGGGTAGTTTTGGCCAATTTAAGGGTGAATAGTTAAGTTTTAATTAAAAAGACTTCAATTTTTGTGATCAGTGACCCAAAAAACCCTATTAGATCGAATCTTGGAGGGCTAGAGCAAAAGTTGCATAAACACCCCTTTTAGGGGTAGTTTTGGCCACTTTAAGGGTAAAGGGGTAATTTTTCATAGTTATAACTTCAATATTCGTGATCAGCGACCCCAAAAACCCTTATTAGACCAAATCTTGGAGAGCTAGAGCAAAAGTTTCAAAAACACCCCTTTTAGGGGTAGTTTTGGCTAATTTAATGGTTAAGCCCCAATTTCTCATAGAAATAACCCCGATTTTCGTGTTCAGCGACCCAAAAAACCTATAGTAGACCAAATCTGGTAGCGGCCACAAACAATACCACCCCCCCCCCCCCCCGTGATTTGACTGGAGTATATGGATGACTTTAATATGTGGAAAAAACACCAAAGATACCCTCCGTTTATTCCAACGCGCCTTCTGGGCTTAGAAACGCAGGGCTCAATGTTATAAAATAGGGTTTTTTCGAAATCTTCCATATAACGCTGTAACCTCTCAAATTAACCAAAATACTGGTCTCATTTTTTCCGCAAAAGTATAACATCACTTAATTTCCGTCAACCGCAATGCTCCATCATCTCCTTATCATCTTCTATTCTTTCATCGCTATAGTCAATAAACCAAATGCCCATTTTTGGTCCGAAATGGCCAATTTTTAAATTGTTACCAAAATTTTAATTTTTGATAAAAACAGGTCTTGTAAGTCTCAAAAATATATTTTATTAGCTCTAAGTTTTGAAAAATGCTTTACTCGCTTCTCTTTATTACTCATTCAGCAGATATGATAATTTAAAGACAGAGTCTCAATTTAAAGTTTTTTAAAAAAAATCATATTTTATCACTAACTTTGTGAAGTCATATCTTGGAAACATCTAAAGCTAAAAGAAAGAGTTAGCAATTTTTGGAAACATGGAGCTTATACAAAATTTTTGAGACCCGTAAAACTTACAAACTCATCAAAAATTACAATTTAGACAGCAATTTAAAAATTGGTCATTTTGGACCGAAAATGGGCCTTTGGTTTATTGACTATAGCGATGAGAAAATAGGTGATGGAGTAATGCAGCTGACGGAAATTAAAAGGTGGTACTTTTGCGGAAAAAATAAAACCAACCGGAAGTATTTTGGTTTATTTGTGAAGTAACAGCGTTATATGGAAGATTTCGAAAAAAATCCTATTTTATAACATTGAGCCCTGCGTTTCTAAGCCCAGAACGCGCGTTGGAATAAACGGAGGGTATCATGGGTGTTTTTTCAAAATATTAAAGTCATCCATAACTATAGATTGTAATTTGGCGACCCAAAGGTTCCGGTCTCCCCTTGTGAGTAATTCTTGAACAATTTTTCTCGAATTTTTATAATTAAAAACTTTGCTTTTGCCACAAACTTTAGGATCCAAAGTAAATATTAATATTATACTGTAGATTATTGCCAACAAAATCGGAAAATCAGATTGAAAAGTTAGAAAATATATAAGTACATTTGACCTAATAAAAAAATTTTTCCAACGATCTCTTTAGATTTCGCCTATATAAGCTTTCCTGTAAAACAAAATTTTTCCAACCGAATAAAAACAAATTTCTGACAATTAAAGGCATGCTTTTGGTTTTGCCTAAAAATTTTCAATAAAATAATAAATAAGCTAACGAAAGATCTCCATCCAAGCCTAATACTAAAATTTCTTGAAATTACGATAATTATATTTGTAATGATTTTTTATTTTTTTTTATGCACTGAAACTGCAAAAAAATTATATTTTTTATTAAAATAAATTTTATTTGAGGTTTTTTTTTAAAACGTGGATTGAGTCAAATTAAACCTTTTTGGATAAATCCACGCTTAAACAAAAGTGGTTGAGCGTGGATTGAGATCGATTGAGACCTAAGCAAAATTTTTTACTCTTGTAGCTTCCCTAACCGTTAGGTCAGAAAATAGTATTTTTGCCCTAGATATGTAAAACAGCATCTCTTACCGCGCTGGCAAAATTAAAAAAAAAAATAATTATCAAGAGTTCTACACAATAGATATTTGTTTTTTACTACCGTAATTACTATAACTTAACATTAAGCAACTTATAAAAAAAAGAAGGTTTGGGAACTAGCCCATATACAACACCTATATACAACCCGAATACAACCCATAATTAAACAGATGCTACTATACCGCTATCTACTGGACGCGGGAAACATAACCTCAAGGTCGTTTTATATACAATATTTTTTTTTAAATTATGTGTATATTATGTGTTTGGGTAGCTGACCGTGAACTCCTGTCGGTAATGTAGAAAATGTTTATAATCGACTTTGTGTATTTTCGTTCCTTTCACTGACTTGTTGTATATGTAGCGCTAGTTATAAGTATATGTGCCGTGTCGTGTAGCTTTGTGAGAGAGAAAAAGAGAAATAATTCTCTCGAGGTCAGGCAAATCATGACGGGGAATAATAATAATAAAAATGAGAGGGTTTCTCTCTTTCTATTTCTTATGTTGTCGTAATAACACTTATAATAACGTACGTGTATATGTATGTATGGATTCTTCATTTTTTTTTCCGTAACTCAAGCTTTTGATGATCTTGGATAAATTAAGATTTAGACTCTTTAAGATTTCTATAATTTTAACAAAAAGAGTTTGTGGAAGTTAGTAATTTTTGACAAATTAAAAATTTTTTATCAGATTCGGCACATAAATCAACATACTGGTCCCAATAGTCATGCTGTGCAACAAGGAGAAGTTTCATCATCAAATCCTAATATACTTTCCAATGATCAAGTTGGTCCTATTTTGCTGGAGGTACTATTTGAAATTTGTGGAAGTAAATATTTCCTCTAACAAAGCTTCTTCTTATTTTTTCTTTTATAGGCATTAGATGGCTTTCTTTTTGTTGTTAATTCCGAAGGGAGGATTGAATACGTTACTGATAATATATGCGAATACATAAATTATACGAAAAATGATGTTCTCGGAAAGGACATTTACAATATTATTCATCATGGAGACCACAACAACTTCATGCCAAATATTTTTCCAATGTCAATAGGTAATATTAACTTAATTTATCTGCTAATTTATGCTCACAAATTGTTCTTACTAAATTTAATAAAGCAGGTTGGTCAAACGAGCCACAGCAAACAAGGAATAGAACCTTTGAATGTCGCTTTCTTGTAAAGCCACCAGATGACAAAGAAGAGACTATGGAAGAAAAACAACAACGTGTATCAAAATATGAAACAATGCAAATTTGTTCTGCTCTTCTTTCAAATCATAATAATAGTGAGCGTGCTCTTGAAAGCGGTGATATAACATCTGAATCTTCAGATCTTGGTCCATGCGTTATGTGCGTCGCAAGAAGAATTCCTCTTGATGAAAAGCGTATTGGCCAATTTACATTTAAATTAGACACGGCTGGAAAAATTATTGCAGTCGATACAAGTTGGTTGTCACCTTCTTACTCAAAGTACCTTAGCAAGGTAAATTCAGATTTGAAGAAATTGGGTTGGATTATCATAAATTTTATGATTTTTTTTCTTTCTTTTCAATTCAGGACCTGATTGGTAATAAGATACAGGACTTGTGTCATCCACATGATCTCAATAAGCTAACTGCTCATTTGAAGGATACTCTTCAAGTTGGCGAAAGCATGAGCGCTATGTATCGGCTGCTCATTACTGCTGATAAGTTCCTTAATATTCAAACCAAGTCAAAACTTTTTAAGGTTGCAAATAGTCGAGATGCGGACTTTATTATGGCAACTAATTCTATATTTAGGTAAGATGGAAAAATATTTATTTATCCTGTGTAAATATTTTTTTTTCTATTTTATTATTGCACGATTATAGTTAATAGATTCATTTTTTTATCTCATTAAAATTCACTTGAGATTTGGTGAAGGAGCAGCTATACACCAAAACTCCCACATTAACACAGCAAGCTACCCGTCGCGTAAATTTGAAGTCTTGGTTGCATATAAAATCCTTAAATGTTTAAAACTTTAAACGTTTGGCGCGTTTGTTGCATGGGTTTAATTATTATGCCGGTGTTGGAGATTCTGGCCACTCTTGAAGAAACTAATTTTCGTTTGCTCTTCCCTTAATTGCATTAAATTTAACACAAGCAAATTTAGTTGCTGTTCTAACGCTAATTATAGCACACAGATACGCCTTTTCTTTGTTTTGGTTTTTATCATCCATCATCATGCACATTTTGCACATAATTAATGTTTATTTTTTAAACTTAATTTTTAAGTAAATTTTTTTAATTTTTCTCTTATGAAACTTATGAAAATATTATCTTTTTTTCTGTTTTTATCGAAAACTCAGGGATAATGATTTATCGCCTACCGAGGGTGGTCAGCTATCCAACAACAAATTGTGCTCTGGACATTCTAGTGCTCTAAGATTATCGAACAGTAGTAGTAACAATAACGCTAATAATAATAACATTAATAGTAACAATAATAATAATAGTAATAATAATAATGGTAATAACAATAATGTTGGTGGTCCTCTAATGTCTATTGGACAACAGTTAAATGGACAAATAAACGCTCTTCATACTCGCGGCACAGGTTCGCCAAACGTTTCAAATACCACTTGCGGTAATAGTACTAGTAACAATAGCAATAGTTCTGTTGTTGCTAATAATAAAAATAATAATAATAATAATATTAAAACTTCGGTTGCTCATGCCGAACCTCCAGCTTATAATTCTGAGGCTTGTGGTTCTTTAGCTGGAGGTTCTTCAGATTCTAATAATCCTTTCAATCATTTTGCCAGCAACATGGATCTTGAATTTGAATTATTCCCTAGCTCCACTTGGGAGTTGGATACCTCTGCCACTAGTTGGGTTGATACCACTCCAGCTGGTGTTGGCAATAGTAGACCCGAGTCAAGGTCTAGTATAAATTTAGTACAATCGCGGCCATCTTCGCAACCAAGTGCAACTTCACCTAAGCACATATATAGTCCTCAAAATGTTTTTAGTAATTCCTTCCCATTCAGTCCTCTGCAGGAGACACAGAACACACCTCCAGGAACTTCATCAAATGCTAATGGACCATCAACCTCAAATATACAAACTCAGCAACAGCAATCAAATTTGCTGGCTACTGCGAGTTGTTCAGCATTAGAGATGAATGTAGTTGAAACACAACAGCAACAACAACAGCAACAACAACAACAACAACAACAACAACAACAGCACCAGCAGCAACAACAACCCCAAACACAACCACAACAACAACATCAAGTTGGCACTGATTCAGGCCGACTAAGGAATTTATTAACTAAAGGTTCTTCATTAAATGAAGATTCAGGGCAAGATAGTCACATAGATGGTCAAGATAAGCCCAGTCAAAATAGAATTCTTAAAATTTTGCTCAATCAGCAAGACGAAGATGATTATCCTGGTGAACATGTGGCCAAGTTAAAAAATAGTACTTGTGCACAAGCCAAATCTGCACAAGAACAAGCTAAAGCAAATACTTCAGGGAATAATAATATGTTACTTCAGGTTAGTTGGTTTAATTTTTTAAAGACATAAATATTGAATTTCCAAACCTTTGAAGAACTTTAAAGAGTAACCAAACATTTAGCCTTTATTTGAGCAAAATATATTCAGTTTAAAAAAAATCCAAAAAAAAAACGTTATTTGACTGAATTCAATCTTTGCAAACTGAATTGGGTATATGTTTTATTTTTATAACTCTTTTATGAGAAAAGTGCAAAATAGTGTATGCCTTCAGCTGTTATTAGTAAGTATTTTTGTATAGTTTCACAGCTAATCTTTATTCATTTAGTCTTTAAACGATTTATCAAATATTTTTTCTTTAAATACATTAATAAATCAATTAAATTAATCAAAATATCCTTAAAAACCGAAAGAGGAGAGATTTAGTGTGGGGTCATTTTGTAAGCCCAACTCAAATATATCAGTTAGTTTACTCCAGTCAATTCGCAGTTTAAGGTTTTCACTGGCCGTCATGAGATTTGGTCTACTATGTTTTTTGGGTTGCTGAAGAGAATGAAGAGAACTAAAGGTCGCTGAAAAAAATTTGATAATATTTTGCAAAAATGATGTTTATAATTACATAAATTTGCTGAAAATTTTCGGATCCTTGGGTTGGTTATTTAAACGAGATACAAATAAAGTAATGTCTTTGGAATAAGGCCTAACTCTTTTAACCTGTTATATATCTAAGATATTGAAATGAGGCAAATCCTTATATCAGTCAGCTGTTTTAAAATAACTTTATTTTGATTATACGGCCTTGGAATAGGATCTGATTCTTTAATTTGTGGTCTCCAAGTTGTTGTGTACAAGATTTGTAAAGCAAGTTTTGCTAATTTAAGGGTGAAGTATTAATTTCAGGGGTTGTTTTTGCTAATATAAGGGTGAGATATTAACTTTTCATGAAAAAATCGCCCAAATTGTTGACCAGTGACCCAATTATTGCAATAAATCCGTATGGACCCAATCTGGTTCGTTCAAAGAGCGAAAAAACCCCCTTTTGGGGTAATTTTTGCTTATTTAATGGTGAAATATTGATTTTTTATAAAAAAATTTCCCAAATTCTTGTTGAGCGACCAAATAAACCCGTAATGTCCAATTCTTGACCAAATCTAGATACTCAGAATGCGAATACATAAAAAAGTAAGACTTACTTCAAATTCAGGTTATTTTTTTTTTTTTGTTTTTTTTTTGTTTTTTTGTGATATCTAAGCCTGCAAACTAAACTTTTATTTTACTTTGGGTTATTGGGTACCTAATTATTATTATTATTTTTTAAGTACCTAAGGCTCTTAGAACGACAAAGTGATATAAAGGTATAAGTAAAAAAAAAATTATAAATCAACAGTTTGATTTTAAATTTAAAATTTTCATACATTTTTTTTTAATTTTAAAAAATAAAAAAACAATAAATAAATTTTTTTTAAATGACATTTATTAAGTTATGTATCTATTTTTTAGTTAAATTCTGCATATAATTTTTTTTTTTTTTATAAAAAAGGCTATTTTTTTATAAAATAATATATTTTTTAACAAAATTAAATTCAAATTTTTATATTTTAACACCTATTTTTTTGGGCATCTTTCAAAGGTCATAATTGTTGTCCATCCAAGGCAGTTTTCAGAATCCCGAAAATTAAGTGTAAGAATTTTTTTGCAGAGAAAGATTAGTAAACGGGTCCGTCAAAATTCCTAATAACCAGTTTCAAATTTGATGACAGAAGTTATTATTTGTAAAAAACATAAATTTACCACAAAATACACCTTGTATTGGGAGATATATATATATATATATATATATATATCCTTCTTTAAAGAAACCTTTTCTTAAAATGAATTTCGGAAAGTATCCCATTCTAAATTTTGATGTATTCTAATTTTACGAATCTGAAATGAATTTTTCTGCAAAATTCATTTATGTGTCTGTTTTCAAAAAATTGCACTTGAATTTGTATAAAGCCTCATTTGAAAAAGAGGCCTTGCGTCCATTGGATCTAGCTTATGAAATCTTCTTTTTTGCCATCTTACAAAAAAATAATCAATTTAAAGTTAAGTATTTTTGCTCTTAGCCAATGTAATTTTGTTAGCATGTGTAATAAAATATACCAGATGAAATCTTTCACAATATCAATAATCAATAATGTTTTAGTTTTAAACATACTATAAGTCTTGGCCTTTTTGAAATATATCGCTTCAGTCTTGGCAATTAGTATATAACTATCAGCCCCCTTCTCCCCCTCCTTCTTAAAAGAAACTAGACAACTGTATAAAGGTCATTTTGGCTGCCATTTGAGGTTCAGAACCGTCATTTTACTTTCATGTCACCTAAGAAAGTTCTCCTCTACTTATACAGAATTTTTATTATCATAATTTAAAATTTCCGAAAAATCTTAATTAATAATAAATTTTTCTAAAATAATTTAAAATTAGAAAAAAAAATTATAAATAGCGTTTTAAAGATTGAATTTTATACAATTTAAAAATAATTATCTGTCAGAAAATTATTTTTCCGAAATTGTAAAAACATATTTTTCTACTTAGTAGGATTGTAAATTAGTGTTTATAATTAGTGTTTATATTTCTAAATTCTGTTAATTTTAAATTCGAGAATTCTAATAATTTTTGAATTATCCCCAAAAAACTATTCTTATATTTTTAGATTATTGAATTGGCATTTATAAGTTTTAATGATATACTTAATTAGTTGTATTTTAATTTTTTCATTCTAAACATTGAAATTACTTTTTGGATTCTTGAAATCTTGTAAGGTGCCATGAATGTACTATTACGGTTCTGAACTTCGAATGGCAGCCGTCATTTTTATATACAAAAACTACTTCAGCCATTTTATTTTAATCAGGCAGAATATCTGAGCTAAAAGCTCATAATATGAACTAAAATGCATAGCTATAGACATTATGTTACTCTTTAAAACTTCAGGCTCATTTTTTTTTTGTAGCTTTTGTTTCTATAACTTTAAAGTTATAAGCTTGTCATATTTATGAGATATTTAGCTTTGTATTTTGATTTTATTTTCAACTAATATTGCAGTTGTTAAATGAGAAAAGCGACGATGACGACGAGGAAACTAGAGCTGGTCTCAAAAAAAGAAATGAATTGCTTCAGCAACTTTTAAAGGACCCAGAACCAGAAAAGCATCCAGATTCGGTTTGTATTTTAATAAATGACATATGAAATTCAGCAGATTTATTTGCTTTTATTTTTATTTAGAAACCTCGAGATGAAGATTCCTTACTTAGAAGCCTGGGTTTTCCTAATGCATCTCCTTCCTCATCACAACATGAGCATAGCTTAACTGCTGGTCAAAAAAGGCCAGGCGAAGATGGTGATATGAATATTACTATCAAACGACCAATGGATGGATCTCAAGTAACATCAACCGCCAATAATTCTACGATAGTAGCTACTCAGAATAGTGCTTCGGGGAGTAATTCAACTAGTAAATTATGGGAACGTAATAAAATGTTAGCTTCTTTGTTAGCCAAACAACCTACACAGCCAGCTACAATACCGACGATACCTGCATCTGTGATATCCGCTACGCCGCAGGATAAACTGCCTCGGGTGCTGGAAAGGAATAAATCACAACAGTTGCAACAGCAACAACCATGGACTGGTATGCACTCAGTTAGCAACACTAATACAACTGCATCAGCTCGTACACCTATGCAAAATCAGTCTAGACAACTACCTCGACAGGCAACCAATATCTACCTCAACCAAATGGTAATTTAAAATTATCAATTGTTTTAGCTATTTCATTGAATAATGCCAATATCATATATTTATTAAAAATTGCAGCAGCAAAGAACGCATTTGCAGCAAATGGATACAGATTTTATTGGAAACAGAGAATACCGTCAAATCTCAAGCATGGATACCAACATGTGGGACTTGCAGTCGTCAGATCCAGATTTATCCGAAATTTTGGATCATGTTATCGAAATAGCACCGGAAGGTATTGCAGAAATGACAAGTTTGTTGAATAAAGTCGAGTCACAAAGCTTGAATAACGAAAAGTTAGCTATTAAATCTATACAAGAATCTTTAATGTCTATTGAATCTGACGTTAATTCAACATCTTCCAATATGGTGGCGGGTATTCATGCAACTCCTCCGGCTTATTCAACGGCTGTAAGTCTTGAAAATAAAAGAATTTGGCGTTTTTATCGAATGAGAGTTTGAATTTTTTTTCTTTGCAGTTGGCAAATACAGTCGCAACTACTAGCCACAATTATCAACCACCCCCAATGTATCAACAAGCTCAGCAACAAGTACGAGCCAGATTAAATGCCCAGCAAGTTAATCTTTGTCAAAATACAAACCAATTTTCTTCACAGCGTCAACAGCAAATTCAAATGCAACAAAGAACCAAGTTAATTCAACAACAGCAACAGCAACAGCAGCAATTGAAACAGAGATTACTGCAACAACAACAGCAACAGCAAATGTTAATACCTTCTAACGCTACTGCTACAGACCAAATGGCTCCTGGGCTCAGTATGGATATTTTAAACACTCCAGCTGCTCCGAACGTTTCGTTGCAGGTTTGTATATTCTTTTAATTTTATCGTTAAAGATTCTATTAATTTAAAAAATTTTGTCAGCGGTCAAATGTGCCAGATTCACAAGTATCCCCTAATTATGGAGGATCCGTCCAGATGCCTCCTGGGCATCGCCTTACGCATTCATATTCATCTCACCCATCCGCTCTACCTCAACAGTAAATATTTTTTTATTTACTAATTTGAAGTATCAAGCAGCCACTTAAAATAAATTGTTGATTAATAAATTTTTTAGCTCTGTTAATAACACATTCAATAACGCGCAGCAAGTCTCTGCTTCCGCAAGACTTTCCCCGCATTCATCATCAGGAGTCTTACCTTTTTCACATCCCCAGCCTCTTTCTCCGCGAGTTTCGCAACAGGTAAGTTTATCTTTCTCTTAATGTAACATTTTTCAGCAAAAGCTATTTCTTCAAAATTTACACAAAAGTTTATTTTAAATATTAGGCTAATTATGCTGGTAGTCCTCGAATATTTAATGTAAATCAAGTTCGACAAGTAGTTACGCAACAACAGCAACAGAGATCAATGTCATCTCCAGGAACACCGGTTTCAGCGAGACAATCTCCTTTTCCTGCAGAAGCTTTTCCTCCCCCGGCATCTCCTACCGCCAGTCAATTTCCTCCAGTTACGAATCCATCGGCGCAGTATCGTTTACAACGAACAGCCTCAACGCCAGCCTGCACAACGCAATTAACAGGTAAGAATTAAAATTTAGAGTTAACAATTGTGTAAAGCCTCGAAAAATAAAAGCAGGATGAATTTACGTTAAAAATTTACGGTAGATAAAGCAATATAATTTTAATTTTCAGCCACATCCAGCTTAAAGTTTTTAATAATTTTATTCTAGTATTTGTAGCATTGAAATTGTTCTGCAAGCTGCTAACAAAGTTGAATGTTGTAGAAAAATACATTAAATGTTCCAGGTGGGGTGCATTACGGAGTAAAACAGGAACAATCTCTTTTATCGCCTAGTCATCCCTTAACAACACATAATGCAAATTCCCAACAACAACAACAACACTTTTCAAATCATCAACAACACTCAACCATGTTATACCATAACAATACTAGTGGCGTCCAAAGCAATCAGTATTGTTACGACTCTCGGACGCCTGTTAGTTTATATTCATCAGGAGATGCTCAAGAGCTTAGGCCTCAAGGGAATTCCAGCAATACTGCTAGTCACCAAATGCTAGGTGGTAAGTCATGTGACCTCTTCATGTCATGTGACCATCGTTACATTTCGACCATTTTCATCATTTCTCCTCTAACGACAAATTTTTCCCTACTAAAATTGAAGAATTTTTTTATTTTAAAATAGCACACGATCATCATTGTACAAATCAGGCACGATTCAAAGCTTTTGTTGTTGTAAATTGGGGATCTTTTTGTGTATCATTCGTCCTTGTTCTAACAAATAATTAACATTGATCATAAAATCAGAATTAACACAATTTTTTTTCAGGATAATAATAATTAATTTTTTAAATATATATAGTACCGAAGCAGCTGAAGCAGAACCAAAAAGCTATATTTTCATTCATTAAACTCATATTGTCAAAATAAATGCATTTTGTGTTTTTGTATAAGCCACATCCTGCAAACATCTGTAATAAAATTAACCCAACAAGATGCACAATTTAACATTTTTTAATTAAGTTTCTTCAACTCAGCAAAAATAATTTTTCTTTATGTAGGTAATTCGTCTAGTAATGCTGGTATAAATTCTGAGTATGTTAGAAAAGAGTTAAGGACCGTTGTCGATGCTAGGAGACAGCAGCAGCAGCAACAACAAGCACAACAGCAAGCACAGCAACAAAGGCTTCCAAATCAAGTTTCTCAAAGTGAATTGGAAGCTGCTATGGGAATGACTTATGACATGCAGGCTGCTACTGCAGGTAAGGCTTATTTCCTTAATTTGAACCATTCGGTTTTGTTTAAGCTGTGAAAAAGTATTAACGTTAAAAGTTAACTTTGTATTGGTTACAAAATTGTAATAAACATGTATGACTTAGGTGAGCCTGGAAAAAATTGGGCATCTTCGTCTTCTAGGGTAAGAAAATTTTTTGCGAGAAATAGATAATTTACGTACATTTTTTTTCTATGTTTGTTTATTACTCCAATCAAATCGCGGAAGGGGGTGTTTAGTTACTGGTTACTGGCTATCATGAGATTTGGTCTACTATATTTTTTTTGGGTCGCTGTCACGAAAAACAGGGTCATTTACGGGAGATATTTGCGGAACACCTATAAATGTGCAAAAACTACCCTCAAAAACGGGTATTTTTGATGTACTTGCATTTTGAGTGTCTAGATTTAGCCCCTATTAGTTTTTTGGGTCACTGATCAATTATCTCAAGAACTTTTTTATGAAATATTAATATGGCACCCTTAAATTAATAAAATTGTCTCAAACAAAGGGATTTTTTGCTACATTCGTGCTTTTTTTACTTTTTTTAAACTTATTTTAAAAATATAATTTTTTGGATGCTTAACACATTCGCTGCGTCATGGGCGCAATGCGTCCATGTTTTGCGTGACGTATGTGCGTCATGGGCGCTATGCGCCCATGTTCAATATCTCACGAATTATCAAAATATCTACGGAATTTAATTATATATGATTTCATAGGGTAGTTTTAGGTTAATTAATGATATTTTTACAAAAGTGCAAGTCAGGGTTAGTTTTCAACCTATTTTAAAAATTTTTCTCATTTTCAAAGTATGAAAAAATATTATAATGATAAAAAATTAATATTAAACGTTAAAATGATCCTTTTTTTTAAATAAATATGTAAATAAATACAACTTTTGAATATTTTTTTTAAGAATATGGACCCTCCACACTAAAAAATTAAGTAAAAAATCATTGGCGCATGGCGCCCATGCCGCACTCTATTCACGCAAACTTAATCTGGTGCGGCATGGGCGCGATGCGCCCGTGGTGTTTTTTTCGGGAAACTGTAAAACATGACTAAAACATCATAAAAAACATGTTTTTATCGTAAAACAAAAAAAATTAATGAAAACAAGCAAAACGCACCTATTTAGAAACTGCAAAAATATAAAAACGCAGCGAATGTGTTAATTGTGACTTGAGTATGATGATTATTTTCAAAGGGTAATTTTAATTTATTATTTATATTAAGACAATTGTAAATAATGTACTTAAAAAGTTTAAAAGACCCTGATTTTCGTAACCAGCAACCCAAAATATATCTATAGTTGATCAAATCTCATGACTGCCAGTAACTAATCATCCTAAACCGCGATATGACTGGAGAAATGTAGAAAGCTTGTGCATGATCGGTTTTTAATGCTTTTTCACAGTTTAGCAAAAGGTAGTAGTGCATAAGTAGTCAAGCTAAAAGTACCTTTTTAAACTCTTGAAGCTTAAAGTTTGAAAATAACGTGTTTCAGAGTACTACGGAAGAAGCGGGCAGAGATGATGGAAGCTCGTCCCTACTAGAAAAGCTATTGTCGGAATGAGTGGTGTGGCTCTTGTTTTTGTAAATAACGAAAAATTGGCTTGTTGAAAAATACTATAAATTATATATAAGCACTGTCATAGAAGTTAGCTTAGAATCTGCAAACCAAATTGTTGTTAAGAAGCATTTTAATCATTATTACTTTTATTATTTTATTGTTATTATTATAATTGAGACACATTAAGAGATATTGATTATCTACTATTTTTAATAGCCTGTAAGAATGTTAAGCTTGTAAATAAGATAAATGACAAATTCATTCTAAAAAAGTACAATCTATGTATTTTTATTTTTTTATCGCGAGAAATGTGCATTTTTCTTTTGCTTGTAAATAAAGCTCAACAATTCATTTTCCCTACAAGTCTTTTTTACCTTTTAAAGGGAACAAACTCTAAGTATGTACAGAATGTGCAAAGCGTGTAAATAGATGAATATATTATAAAAAAGCGATTAAAGCTTTAAGAATTCGTTAAAACTGTTTATATTGTAAAGCTAGTAAATGCAGATTCTTATCTTTCTAGATTCTTAAGTCTATGTGTATAGCAAAGCTAAGCACTTGATGCATCTATTTTAATTAAAAAGCATCCCATGAATATCTAGTTTGCTTTATTTACCCTATTTTCATTTTCAGCTACTACTGGCTTTTGTGAATAGCCTTAAGAGGGAATTCACTGCTGCATCGATTTAATGAACAGATTTTGGTAGTTTTGAGCTTACTGAGAGAAAAGCTGTTTTTGCTTTAAATGAAAATTGGAAGCATCTGTAGCGAGTTTATGTTCCAATTGACATGGTTTCTATGCATTGCATATGAAATTTTGCGAGATATCAAATAAACATGGTTTATATGCTGCATTACATTGATCTTTTGATGCAGTGACTGTTGTAATAAACATTGCATTTAAAATTTTTATTTTCTTTATATCTTCTCGGTTTTTACTCGATATCTCGAATATGATAATTAATTTTTTGAAAATTTTTGCCACCTAAAAATACAAAAAACACCAAATTTTGTTTTATTTTTTGAAACAGGGCTTAATTTATTTCTATGGAAGAACTAATTTTAGAAACATCGTTTTTGATCTGATAATTTAAACGCAAAAACACAGCCCCGGATCGAATTGTGATAATTTTTGCTTGAATTGCTAAAAAGTCATAATTTTATCTTGTTTTGAATTTTATATTAATTAAAATTATAAAATTTTGGGCATAAATGATGCAGGTTTGGTTTCTTAAAAAAAATTTAACTAGAAAATGAGATTGAATTTTAACAACAACCAAAATATCAAAAAATTGGAAAATTGAACAAAACAAAATCAACAAGTCAAATATTATATTATTATCATAATTATTTTTTTAAAATATTAATCATTATTTAACCCATTACCGCCCAGGCAGCCAAAACGTGCCACTTGCTTAATACCGGCTTAGATTTTCATTAAAAATTAAAATTTAAAATTGTTTTAAGACTAGAAACTCATGAGGAATAGGGTTGTGCAAAGCTATTGAGGTTTTTTGATATTCTGAAAATATATAAAAAAATATTCGATACGTATTTTTTTATTTTTCATAAAAATTAAAAATTATTGAGTAATTAATAATTAAAGTAGTGAAAATACTGGTAGTGGGGGGGGGGGCGTGACGTCACAACTCAAAAACGCAATGTTAAAGTATAGGGAATCTGAGTTGTGACGTCACAGGTAATTTATTAAACTCTTTATTTAACCGGTTAAATTTTGTTTAAATAAAAAACAAATAATACGTATCCAATATTTTTTTACATACTACAAAACCAACCAAATAGAATTTCAAAATTTTTTTCATGATACAACCCTATTCAATTTTGGAATCATTTTTTACCAACAAACCCTCAGAAAATTTCTACAAGGGGCGGAAACTTAAAAAACAAGCGATTTTAGCCCTGTTTTGCGACAAAAACGTGCCACTTTGACGTAAGTCTTTGTTATTCGTAAAATATTATGATTTTTTTCCTGCTAATTAGTACCCGGGGGTTTTCGAGGTTGCTAATTTCAAATATGAACTCAAAAAAATCATAAAAATTCATCTAGGGGTGGAAAATTGGGGTGAAAAGCGGTGAAAAATCGATTTTTATAAAAAAACGTTATTTTTACTTGAAAAACTATATCGGGGGGTTTTCGAGGTTGCTGATTTCAAATATGACCTCCAAAAAATACTAAAATTTCACTTAGGGGTGGAAAATTGGGGTGAAAAGGGGTGAAAAACCGATTTTTATATAACACTTTATTTTTACTTGAAAAACTATACCGGGGGGTTTTCGAGGTTGCTGATTTCAAATATGAAGTCCGAAAAATGCTAAAATTTCATCCAGGGGTGAAAAACTGGGGTGAAAAGGGGTGAAAATCCGATTTTTATAAAACACTTTATTTTTACTTGAAAAAATATATCAGGGGGTTTTCGAGGTTGCTGATTTCAAATGTGACCTCCAAAAAATACTAAAATTTCATTTAGGGGTGGAAAATTAGGGTAAAAAGGGGTGAAAAATCGATTTTTATATAACACTTTATTTTTACTTGAAAAACTGTATCGGGGGGTTTTCGAGGTTGCTGATTTGAAATATTTACTCCAAAAAATGATATAACTTCATTTAGGGGTGGAAAATTGGAATGAAAAACGGTGAAAATCACATTTTACAAAACCCTTTATATCTACACCAAAATTATACCAGGGGAGTTTGAAGGCCTCTGATTTGAACAAAATTGAACTTGAAAAAAGGTTAAAAAATCACATTTGATAAATATCTTCATTCCTAGTTCAAAAACTGTATTAGGGATTTTCGGAGGTCATATTTGAAATCAGCAACCTCGAAAACCCCCCGATATAGTTTTTCAAGTAAAAATAAAGTTTTTTATAAAAATCGATTTTTCACCGCTTTTCACCCTAATTTTCCACCCCTAGATGAATTTTTATGATTTTTTTGAGTTCATATTTGAAATTAGCAACCTCGAAAACCGCCGGGTACTAATTAGCAGGAAAAAAAACATAATATTTTACGAATAACAAAGACTTACGTCAAATTGGCACGTTTTGGCCGCAAAACAGGGCTAAAATCGCTTGTTTTTTAAGTTTCCGCCCCTTGTAGAAATTTTCTGAGGGTTTGTTGGTAAAAAATGATTCTAAGGCACATTCTACAATCATCCGGTAAACTCTTGCGGTCGTCCGCTAGAGGTCCGCAAGGTAGTGACACCAACCGAAAATAAATGATAACTTAAAATAATCATGTGTATTTATTTTATGTAAAGTTGGCACCACTGACTTGCGGACTTCTAGCGGACGACCGCAAGAGTTTATCGGATGATTGTAGAATGTGCCTAAAATTGAATTCCTCATGAGTTTCTAGTCTCAAAACAATTTTAAAATTTAATTTTTAATGAAAATCTAAGCCGGTATTAATCAAGTGGCACGTTTTGGCTGCCTGGGCGGTAATGGGTTAAATAGATTTAAATTACTAAAAAAATAAATTTTAATTTTAAAAATTTTATATAGAATTTTCTATAAGATAAAGATTGATTACACTAAAATTTTTTAGTGTTAAACTCTTTACTTAATGTTTAGACTTATTATTTACTTTCTTTAAATTCTCTTTATCTTTTCTTTTGTTATTTGACATATATAGCAACGGCTATTTTTTCTGTATCCTTTTTTTCACTATACTAGAAAACCAGAAAAAAATAGTTACTTTGATAACTAAAAAAAAATTTTCTTAGGTATTATTTATCTTAGTTGCCTAGATTTCGCGAAAAAAATTTTATTGCCTGCTTATTTTAAATAATTCATATTTCTAGCGGGAAAATATAATAAAAAAGTACAGTGATATTTACCAAGAATAAAACCATTTTCAGTAGTTGCTTCGATCCCTAAAAAACAGATTTTGATATAGGTTTTATTTATCTCCGATGCCTAAGGTTGTCGAAAAAAAATTTAAAGCCCACTTATTAAATTGTAAACCTGCAAAATTCAAAAAATTCATATTTCTAGTTAGGAAAATATAATCATAAAGCACAGTGATATCTACCAAGACTAAAATCTTTTTCAGTAGTTGCTTTAATGCCTAAAAAGCAGATTTTAATAGGTTTTATTTATCTCCGTTGCCTAGATTTGGCAAAAAAATTTAAAGCCTGCTTATTTTAAATAATTCATATTTCTAGCGGGAAAATATAATAAAAAAGTACAGTGATATTTACCAAGAATAAAACCTTTTTCAGTAGTTGCTTTGATGCCTAAAAAACAGATTTTGATATGGCTCATTATCGTTTTTTTTGCAAAAGTGACGTACAGCACGTTTCTGACTACCAGATGTATTAATTAAAAAAATTTTTTTTTTTAAATTTTTAATTTCAATAAGTTTTTGATGGTACACCATGAAAATCAACATAATTTAATGTTTTAACTACTATAAAACATAAAAATATAGCAAAAAAGCCTTTACCGTTCCCTGTCACAAAGGAGATTTCTATACTTTGAGTGTCTATCACTCACACCTATCAATTAATTTTCAAAAAATTTTATTTGGGGATTAATTGATATATCATAAGGTTAAACTTTTTCCATATGGAAAAAATTTAAACTTACTTTTACTAATTATTATAAGGGTGAGAAGGTGTGTCACACGATTTTACAAAATTTTTACGTAATACGTAATTTATTTATATTAAATTAGATTTCTCTTCATAAAAACATTTTTAAAACCTCTAAATCGCATAAATGACAACTTAAATACATAAAAAATAAATTCTCACACCAAGAGCTCTTTAAGAGGTCGTTAAATAGGAAAACAAAATCAGTTTAAGTTCAGAAATCACGAAGGGACAAAAACAAAAGCCTTTACCGTACCCCCATGGATCTCCGATTCAGAAGCGTTGCAATTAAAATATTAAAAACTTAGCAAGTTTCAATCATAAAAATACTTCACTTTCCAAACGGAAAAGTTTTTTTGTTCATTTGTCTACGAATTATTTTGATTTTTCTATAAAAAAGCCTTTACCGTTCCTCTTTTTTTTAAAAATTATTAAATATTTTTAAAATTTACTTCCAAAACTCGTTTTTTTAGTAAGAATTCTTTAAAAATATATGATATTGTTCTCTAAAATACATAAAACCTTGAAAAATTCATATATTAAGGCCGCATGTAACGATTTTGGTTTTTAATGGTTTTAAGCTGTTTTTACTTTATAATTGTATGAAAAAACGTAATAAATTGATGTAAAAGGTTCGTTATGGTGATTTTTATGCAACACTAAATAACTATTGGTGAAAAAAGTCTAAAAAGCCTTGTTTGGACTTTAAAAAAGAAATTTTTTATTTTTATTTTTTGAAAGCTATTTTTTCAAAAAAAAATGAAAACGAGCCATATAGGTTTTATTTATATCCGATGCCTAGAGTTGTCGAAAAAAAATTTAAAGCCTACTTATTTTAAATAATTCATATTTCTAGCGGGAAAATGAAAAAATAAAGCACAGTAATATCTACCAAAAATAAAACCTTTTAAAATAGTTGCTATGATGCCTGAGAAGCAGTTTTTCAAAGGTTTTATTTATCTCCGTTACCTAGAGATGGCGAAAAAAATTTTTAAACGTGCAAAATTCAAGAATTTGCAGCTCTGTAAATACGAATAAAATTCATTTTTTTAGCGAGAAAATTGAATACATTGTAATTGAATATATGTCAATATATTTACTTTTGTTGCAATAATGAATTGGTGTTAAATGATCATGAATATTTTTGCAATCATGATTTTCATTAATCAGGTACCTGATTACACGTGTAATCCAAAATTAGTGTTTTTACTTTTAATTGATGTTGTTTTTGGGTTATGCTATATAAATCTTTTTAAATAACTTCTAGCAGTTTGTCCAATGTAATATTTTTTACAATAAAAACATTTATTTTTGTATAGAGATTAGCGGAATTAAAAACGCCTCTAGTTACTAGAGAATGAACTATTTAAAATGGCTGCTCTATTGTTTATGAAAGTATACGTATACAATAGACCGTCGTCTTTTTTTATATTATTTTTATTTATTTTTCATAAGAAAACGTAAAAATCTATTATTAAAATGCAATTTTCACCCAAATCTAGCATTGAAAAAAATAAAATCGTGTTTAGTGTTCCTGGTTGCAATTCAAACAATCAAATTAATTTTCGACTCCGATTTCATCGTGTATACCCAAAGTATAGGTAAATAAATAAACATCTTTAAACACACATTTTACACTTATGTATGGTTTTTTTCAAAAATTCAACTTTTTCAATAATATTGAAACTGTAATAAAAGGTCAAAAATGGTTGAGAGTTGAAAAAAAGGCACCATCATGTATGTATATATAATGCTCCTTGTATTTTAAAGCATATGATTATGTTTTCCAATGTATTACATGCCACTTATATAATTTCTTTTTATAAATAAATAAGCTTACTTAAATTTATATTAATTACATTGACTAATGAAAAATATTAAAATATGTATTTATTTATAATAAAAATCTTTTATCACATAATATGAATTACGGCAGAAAATCTCTTTCAGTTGCGAAGTAGAGCAAATAGGACAGCTAACAGAGAATTGAACAAAAAAGTAAAAAGAAAAATAAAAGTTCAAAAAATTTTAGCTTCTGATGATAATATTATTACTACCATAATGCTGAAAATAAATTAATAGAAGCTGAATCACATGCTTATGAGTGTGAGCTTTTAGATTTAACCAATTTATACTTCAGAGTCTATATAAATGTTATTACTGATGGAGATTTTTCAACAGATAATTATGATTTTTTCAAATAGATGTAACTAAGATATAATCTAAGTAACCAAAGCATTGAAGATAATTCAAGCGATTCTATACATTTCAGTCGACTTTTTTTTCTATTTTTTTATAAAAGTAAATATTATAAAACACATAAAGAACCACAATTTGAAGATATACTTTTTTATATTTTTCTTGTATATAAAATTAAACATTTTACACTCAAAATATTAATTACTTATTTTCTTCTTATATTTTGTAATTTAATTAGATTTCTGATAGTTCACAAATGTGTGTTCAAAATAATTTTTTTTTAATTTTTGACAACATAATTTTTATAAAATCTAGCAGAAACTTAAATACATAGTATACGAATGAATAATTCTTGCCCTAATTTCGCATATTTTGGCTGTTAATAGTGGCTCAAACAAACTCAAAAATCTTATCAATACCCAAAATTAACATTTTTAAAAACAATTTATTTGATTATTTTTATAATAATAAAAAATAAAGGAAAAAACTGAAATTTTAATATGCTACGCTATGTTAACAAAAACAAAGCAGCAGCCATATTGATTTGCCATACACTAGCACCAGAAATTCCGTGGATCCTGCTAGTCTCTATATACCTGTAGAGTGTAGTGAGAAAAAAAAACGTATTTCCGTCGAGACCCTGGCATCTTAAAGTTATTTTTTTGGGTAGAAGATGAACATCTGTAATTTTCACGAAATTCGGTTAAAATTTTTCGGTTTAACGACCGAAATTTACGGTGAAAATCGCGCAATTCAGTTACTTTAAAAAAATTTTTTTTCTGAAAGTGAATATTTTTTTAAAATATTAAAATTCGTAAAGCCAAATTTTCAAAATAAAGATTTATGAAGCCTACATAATCTCAAAACTAACGTTTTTGATATAAAAAATGGCGCAGTTCGGGTACTTTAGAAAATTTTTTTTTCTGAAAATTTATATTTTTTAAAAATATTAAGATTCGCTTAGCCAGAATTTCGAAATAATGATTTACGAAGCCTGCATAATCTCAAAACTGACGTTTTTGGTTAACTTACGTTTTTTTTTTACCAAGCTCTCTTTACTAAGCCGGAAGTATATAAAAGCTATTTTCAATATTATTAACACCGTGTTCCTACGTAAAAAGTTTCTAATATCATTTTCAGAAATATCTAGCGCCGTTTTTGGATTGTTTCAGTAATTAAAAGACATTCTTGGAAAGCCTTACATCAATCTACTAAGTCGGAATTATCTAAAATCTATATTGAAACTATCTAACACCATTTTCCTACACAACAAATCCTTTTGATAAATATAAAACGCCATTTTTCAAAGTTTGAAGTTGCTAGAAGAGCTTTTTGAAGCATCCTACCTCAAATTCCGATTTAAAAAGTAGCTAACAACGTTTTCCGAAGTATAAAGTTGCTTTATAAAGCTTTTTAAAGTATTCTACTTGAATTTCTGATTAAAGAGTTAAACACCGTTTTAAACACCGTTTTCCAAAATATCTAATACCATTTTCAGAAGTATGAAGTAGCTTCAAGAGCTTCTTCAAACATCCTACCTTAATTTCCGATTTAAAAAGTAGTTAACACCGTTTTACGAATTATGAAGTTGATAGAAGAACTTTTTGAAGCATTCTACCTCAAGTTCCGATTTATAAAGTAGCTAACACCGTTTTCCGAAGTTTGAAGTTGCTATAAGAGCTTTCTGAAGCATCCTACCTCCATTTCCAACTTAAAAAGTAGTTAACGCCGTTTTCCAAAGTATCTAACACCGTTTTCCGAAGTAAGAAGTAATAACAATAGCTTCTTGAAGCATCCTACCTTAATAACCAATTTAAAAAGTCGCTAATACTGTTTTCCGAAGTATAAAGTACCTTCAAAAGCTTCTTGAAGCATCCTACCTCAATTCCCGGTTTAAAAAGTAGCTAACACCGTTTTCAAAAGTATCTAAAATCGTTTTCCTAAGAATGAAGTTGTTAGAAGAGCTTTTTGTTGCATCCTACCTGAATTCCTGATTTAAAGAGTAGCTAACACACCGTTTTCTAAAGTATCTAACTCCGTTTTCCGAATTATGAAGTTGCTAGAAGAGCTTTTTGAAGCATTTTACCTGAATTTCCGATTTTAAAAGTATCGTCATTTTCCGAAGGCTGATGTTATTAGAGGAGCCTTTGGAAGCATCCTATCTCAATCCTCGACATAAAAGGTAGTACTAATGTTTTCCAAAATACCTATTTTCTTTATATCCATTTTCCATTTTCATAAATAAATAAAAGGCATTCACGGAACGCCTTACATTCATCTACTAAGCCGAAATAAGTATCTAAATCTATGATCAAACTATCTAATACGATTTTTATACGTAAAAAGTTGCTAATATCACGCCGTTTCCCGAAGTTTGAATAGGCTAGAAGAATTTTGGAAGCTTCATAAATGTATTTTAGATTTGAAAAGCAGCTAATAACATTTAGCAAAATACCTCATATCGTTTTTCTATTATGTAATTAAATGGGAGATTTCAAAAACAACATAAATCGTTCTACTAAGCTTGAAGTATCTAAAATTTATGTTCAAAGTGTCTAACACCGATTTCCTGTGTATAATGTAGAAAATATCCTTTTCCTTTTTTTTTTTTGTAGGTGTTTACGGTATACCAAAAACGTCAGTTTTGAGTTTATGTAGGCTTCGTAAATCTTTATTTTGAAAATCTGGCTTTGTGAATCTTAATATTTTAAAAAAATATTCACTTGCAGAAAAAAAAATTTTTAAAGTAACTGAATTGCGCTATTTTCACCGTAAATTTCGGTCATTAAACCGAAAAATTTTAACCGAATTTCATGAAAATTGCAGATGTTCATCTTCTACCCAAAAAAATAACTTTAAGATGCCAGGGTCTCGGAAATACGTTTTTTTTTTCACTGCACTCTAATATTTTAAGTATATTAAGTGCTGTATGTTGGTATACAGATTATTGCTGATGTCAGAAGTTAAAAGTTTATAATTTGATTGAATTCTTACGTTTTTTGTATAATAAATAAATCCTGTTTTTGTTTTTAGTGCTATAAATTGTATTTTTCTTGTTAGTGTCCAGAAAGTGCGTGTTTTCTGGCCGCTGCGCTATTCGAAAAAACGCATTTTCTCGACACTGAGCAAGAAAAATTATGTTTTGTCCTTGGCCACAAAAAAAGGCTTCGCCTCGGACGGTAATTTACGTGCGATTTGGGCCATTCTTTACTTTTGTGGCCATGGGTAAAAATATACTATTTGTCTATATTTAAACTATTTACAATTATTGTATGTAATAATGTGGCTATTTTATAACCAGAAGTAGTTGTAAAATTTATCATTGGTCTTACAGGTTTGTGTTGTTTATGTAATTTGATTAATGCTACGAACTTAGGTGTTATAACTTTAATTTGTTTATATTTAAAATTATGCTTACGGTTTAGTAAATATTTGCATGCATTTATTATATCATTTATTTCTTTAACATATTTTTTAGTAGTATCACGATTTAATTTGATAATATTGTTATTGATTATAAAGTCATAAGTTTTTTGTTCATAATCACAATTATATATTATTACGACTGTGTTAACCTTGCCTGCTTCACCTATTCTTGCATTGTTGTTTTTTTTTTATAGTTTTAAGTAAATTAATTGAATCATTTTTTATATTTTTTATATTTTTTAGAGTTTTTTATTGCTAAGCATTAATCACATTTTTTTGGATTTAGACATTCCTCTCATTTTTTCATTTTACCCAATCCTGGTCGTTAAAAAGGAAAAATACAAGATCTTTCATAATTTTTAATTTTTCTTATTTAAATAATTCAAATTATTTGACGAGTTGCTCCTTTGAGTGATGATTATAGTCGGTTGCCGTTCAGATCTTACCTGTTGCGTATTTTACGATCTAAAAATAAGGGCTGTATGCTAACCTTATAGCATTCTCTCGCAATATATGGGGTCGTTAAAAAAAAAAACGTTTTTTTTTTATTAAAAAGAAGGCATTTATTTCGTTTTACAACTTAAAATAATAATATAAATACAAATGGTGTCAGTAATTTTAGGTGTGTAATAATACTTTAATCCCTATTTATATAATGGTGATTATTTTTTTTTAATGATTAATAATTACGATTAATTGTCGTCTATGACGGCTTTGCTAATTTTACACTAAGTAAAACAGAGGATTTTTTTTTCGGCGGGTGCGATATGTCGTGGAGAACTCAAGCACGGCACTGCACCGCTGTCCCTCGCGAAGCATCGTTATTGGGACGGACTTTAAATAAATAAAATAAGATAATGAAGACTAGCCTGCGTCTGATGATAAAAAATGAATAATAATCTATTGTTATTGTTCGTGTATAAAAAAATTAATATCACAATATAATTGTATCATAAAACGATAATATTACATTTCTATATATTTATTATTTATAAACGACGTATACGGTTCATATCAATTTATCTATTGAGATTACGACTTTGATAAAAAAAATTGATCTCTCACTTACATACACACTCTCCATTCACACTATAAATTACACATTATACAATTTTTATTTATATATAAAATTTCACTTTCCATATGCAGATGAAATTGACTATTCTTCCATTATAAATGGAAATTATCTTTGTTCTTTGATGCTTTGACGCGCGATCGGACTAGGAGATACACGCGCTTTTAAAAAGTCTCAATTAATCAAGAGTTCACAACTCCAATAGAAAGACCCCAAATTTGCATACATCGGATGCAATTTTAACAAGATACATGGCTAGGCTGCTTTGCTTGATATTTCAAACTGTTATTCAAACTAACTAAAAAAAACTATAGGAAAACTTAATATTTATTCCCCTTCACTTTTTTTTAACGCTTCTTTGAATAATAGAAAATAGTGAATTCTCTTTAAATGAAATTCCGAAAAGTATATTTTGCAGACTTTCAGTAAACCTGCTTTTTTATACCTAATATCAAATTTTTACTTATATATAAATTTATAGTTTTTTGTTGCTTTTACGTTATTAAAAAGGAAGAGGTACAGAGTGAAGTAAACTCAGAAAATTAATTGTCATAAAGTTTAAAAATGAAGAATAGTATAAAAATTTAACTTTCCTGATTCGTCATCTAAAAGTAATTTTTTTTAAACAAAATTTAATACATTCTGTACTTGGGAAATTTAGTTATTATCTGAAAAATAATATTGAATTTTTATTTATTTGACTCCCCCTATTCCTTCTTGATAAGCTAACAACAACAACAACCGTAAGCTTGCATAAGTAAAAAGAAAAGAAATAAGCAACTACTTATTTTAAATTTCATTTTAATCAGATTTTATTTTTCTAAATTTCTGAAATAAAAGTTAAAAAAGGAGGGGAATAAAATTTAAGCTTTCCTAAAGTCTTTTTTAGTTGTTTTAAATAACACGCAACTTATCCGTGTATTCAACAATGATAATTTATAATTACAGCGACTGTCGTACGTATACTCTCGTTAATGAAGTTAGGTATAACCGCTCGAATAATATACATAATAATGCTTTTCTACTTTATAATTATAATATAATGCACTATGATACACTTAAATTTCATTTTCGCTTCACAGTATGCACAAACGAATAAACCGACTATTGTTCTTATTAACATCCACAAACCAGTTCTTTTTTTTCATCATTAATTTTTCAACTGGGTTCGTGCAAAATAATGCGTCAGATTATTCGTTTTCTGTAACCATTATTCTTCTTCGCTTTCGGGTGGCCCGTACATGTCTGCCAGTTTATCGAATCTGGGCCCCCATTCTCCTAAGTAACTATATTCATGCTGATCATCGTCGGTACCTGTAAATCAGTTTTTAGAAGAGCTTAAAATTTTAACCGCTTGTCTGCGTAATGGTGACAAGCACAACTTACCAGAAGCCAAGGATGACAAGGAACCAGCCGTGCTTCCGCTACCTTCGTATGCGTAATTACGGAGGTCATCGAAAGGAGGTGCATTGGGATCACTGTCGGCTCGTTTCTTGTGGTCCTCGATAAACATGCCTACATTTGGTTCTGGACCCAAGCTATCTGTGTAAATTGAATTCATATTGACTATTATTGCGAGTGTAATAAACTCTTTTTATTATTTTATACTCACAAGTTACTTTACATGGACCAAGTTTCCCACTTAAATCTGGGATTGGGCCATTAATGGGAATTTGCAAAGGAGTTATATCAAATGCAGTCATATCGTCCTCTCCACCTCCTTCATCGTCGTAGTTTATAATGTTTTCTCTTACGTCGTCATCAGGGCCCGGGTATTTTATTAGAGCCTCTCTTTTTCTGTTATAAACGACAAATACTAACACAAGAACTGAAAAAAAAAACAAACGATTAAAAGATAATTGCTCATTTTATTTTGATACTTCATTTTTTACTTATTCTTAAATTACTAACTTAAAATAACCAGAAGGCAAACTAAAATGGCAGCCAATGCGCCCATTCCTAATTGAAGCCTTTGTCCTTCTTGAACAAGTTCGCAATTTGCTCCCCAGAATCCATTGGGACATATGCATCGAAAACGAGGATCAGTATTTATGCACCTACCACCATTTAAACAAGGGAAGTCTATACATTCGTTTTTATCCATGCAACCTTTGTTATCAGGCGACGGAACCTTGCCTTCACCACAAGAGCACTCGTGCTCATTCCACAAGTCAACACATTCAAAAGGAACTGGACATATTATACTTGCACAAGGCTTATTAGAGGCACAATGTCTCTCTAAATTTCTGGCCATTGTAGCTTGACCCCATTGCGTACCATTCATAGCTGGTGGCAATGGGAGGTGTTTACCTTCTAATCTAATGTCATCTAAACACCCTTTCTGGAAGTCAGCAAAGACCTCAAAAGTGCGTACACCAGTGTACTCTGCTTTTCCACCGGCATATACGCCTTCTTGTTTGTCAACGAGTAACCATTGATGACCTTCAAATGAGAAAGTCTCGTTGTACCTCCTGCCCTCTCCACCATCCAATTCTAGTGTCGCTGCCGCGCCATAACGGGATACTCTCACAATGTGCCACTGCCCATCATCGATAGCCATCGCCGTCAACCAAATGTCGCGCTCTTCTGTCCTTAGGCTGTTCAAATTGTATCTGAATCTGAGTCGGCTGTCCTTTATTTCTAATATGGCATACTCCCTGTTGTGCTGATCGCTTACGCGGAATAATTCACCGTGAATTTCTCTGGTACGAAATCTGAGCTGTATTTGTGTTGAATATTTATCTGGTTCAAAGGACAGAGCATACTTGACATAGCTGGAAGCTTTAAAGGTAGTTGGAATTGTTGGTGTCATACACCCAGGACCTGTCCAACCTGGATTACATTGACATCTAGCCTCGGTGAAAGTACCAACGCAACTTCCGTGCTCCCAACAACGGAATGTAGATTCGTGATTTCCACAAAGATCTTCAGTTTGCGGACACCCAGCGTTACTGTTGCGTGATAATCCTGGGTGCGCTAAATCATAAAGCTTGCTATTGTGAAAAAGATTTTTAATGCAGCCGTCAAATCCTTTTCCAACTGGCATCACTTGCCATTTATATTGATCCGGTTCAAATTGTTCGACGTACAAGCCACCAATTTGTAATGGCGCGTTAACGTTTAGGTACTCATTGAACGGTGGGACCGTCCCTTCAGCTTGGCAGCTCGAACCATTGAATTTAGTTGGATTTCCATCATCTTGTTCAGTTATGTCAGCCGATTTGCAAAAATCAACAATGAGTTTTACGGTCTAAAATGAACAGTTTGTAATTGCGTTTAATTGGATTTTTCGTGATTTTTCGTGCATAAGGTTATTAATTGTAGCGTACACTGAGAAAATCAAATGACTGTCACAATAATATGATATAATAATATTCGTACGATTATTCATACAATCATCGTCACAATAATATAATATTATTAGGACAATCGCCCTAATCATAATATATAACCATTTTTTTCCTTAAAATATTATTTTCTTGGAAATACGTACTAGTTTACCTTAGTTATCTTCACTTTGCCTAATTTGTTTTGAAGTTCTTTTTTAACTAAGTAAACATAAAATTGGCTCGTAAAATAAATTTTTTGAGGTAATTTTCGCCCTGAGGATTAGTATTTATCTCTCGAGATCGAATCTCTATTCTCTATTTTTACAAAATAAATTTACATAATTAGATCAATCCAATTTAATCAAAAAATAGGTAAATGTTTTTTTTTTGGTTTGCGATTTTCAAAGTGAAGTTTAAAAAATTATAAATTTAAATTTGAATTCTAAGATTATTCTTAACTTTATTTAAAAAAATAATTATTTATTACTAAAGAGTAGAATACGAGCAAGGTGCGCACTTACCCTATTCCATTGTTACTTTTTGCAATACGGCGATAAAATTTAATGAATCACGTGATAATATTGATCCTCTTTTAAAAAACTCATGTGTAACAGAATTTTGTTCGTGTTATATGTACATTACTTAGTTTATTATTTGTTTTTTTTGTGGTCATGAATAAATTATTTATGTAACGAATAAATAACGTACTCGTTTTTAAACTAAGTAATTTAAAAAAAAAATTTAAGAATAGAGTTTTTTTTCTCAATATGAAGAATTTTATGACCATATACTTATTAGGTAAGTATATAATATGAGCTTGCAAATTTTTGATAAAAAAATGAAGAAAAAAAACAAATTCGTTATGTTTTTAATTAAGCGAACGCTGCAGACATACAGTATTTCCGATTTTGCACACATGAAGAATGCGTTATTTATTATAACCACAAAAACATAAACTAATGCTTAAAATATGTATAGGAAGATGGCGCGAGGCGCGTCTGAGAAGCCGAAAATTTGGTGCTCAAGAAACAAATATTAATGGTGCAACCACTCGCGCAACCAATTAATTCCAAGTGTACGGGTAATAGCGGATAGCCCTACGGTAAATAGTTCATTATTTAATCAACAAAAACTTTTATTATATTACTTTGTTTTTTTTATTTTTATTCAAACAATGAAATATTAAATTTACTTATTTTAATGAATAAAATAAATTAAATAAAATAGATAGGTATTTTTAATTTATTTAGACAAAACACTTATTCAAATCACTCAGTCCAATCATCATCGATAGATCTTTTTTATATTGTGACAATTATTTTATTTTCTCAGTGTAATTGTGCAAGGATCTTACCTCAGTATTCCAAAAAATATCTAATCTATGCCACTCCCCATCATCCAGTGTCTTTTTAGTCGGTACTTTCAACTCCAACGGTCCAGATCCGAAATCTATTAAGAGCCTAGGTATTCCTCTTTCCAACTCGATAGATATAAAGTCTAAAAGAATAAAATTAATTTTACGTTAAGAAAGCAAAAGAACAATTAAGCCAACAATTAAATTACCGGAAACTCTTATTTCATCTGCCTCTGGTGGTACGATTGGACCGTTATAAAGAAGTAGGCCATCGGCCTTTCTAGTTATAAATTCAAAGCTCAAGTGGCTGTTGTCACACATTTCCAAGGCCGGGTACCAAGCCCATCCATTTCCTTTGAAACTCCTAGCAGTTTGTTGACATCTGGGGCCATTGTAACCAGGCAAGCATTGGCAGCTGAGACCAAATCTACCCTCGATACACCTTCCGCCGTTGTGGCATGGATTATTTCTACAAGATTCGCTTCTTGTGAAATTCCTAGCTCCGCAAGTACATTCTGGAATAACGTCAACGCGGACACCAACCAAAGCGGTCTTATTGGCATTCACCATGTAAGGCAAATTGCTTATATCAAGAATATTGGTGCAGCTGCCTTCACAAGCTTCATTTTCGTAAAAGCATTCGTCTATACCAACCATTGTAATGTTAATACCAACGTCTCGTTCAATCTGAAAAAATAGATGGCATTAACAAAAATAAGCTTTAATGTAATCTTAATTATTTGGCTACCTCCTCTCTGTGCATTAAAACTACTCCGTTCAATCGTACAGGTTTATAATATGGAGATCCATGGGCTGCAAATCTAACGTCAGTTACTGGAGGATGACTCTTTCTCAATTGCACACTGAACACGTCAACATTATCTCTATCAATGTTGAGTAGTATAGCTAATTTATCCCTAAACAGTTCTGCTTTACTTTTTGTTATGGATTGAGTTTTATAATGCCATATTCTAATAAAATCTTCATCGGATATTCCAGCTATTCTAACTGATCCCGAATTTAAAACGGCTTCGTGCGGTATGCTTTTGACCGTTACAGTTACGTTAGCTGGCACATCAGTTTGTGTATGAGTTCTGTCATATACTTTAAACTTCAAGTGAAACTTTCCATCGGGAGTGCCAGATTTTATCGATATCATACCCGTGTCTTCGTTCAGCCTGAAATTTTCATGCTCCAAACTTTCCCAATAGAATTTCTTATCAGGTAAATCCCAATCGTCCAAATCGTAAACGTACACACGACCGATTTCCGTTTCTGGCGATTGTCCCTGATAAAAAACAAACCAATATACTCGATATAATTATTAACTATGATTGGAAAGTCTATTATTATTTTTCTAATATAATATGTTTTTTCTGCAAGAAAATACTGCAAGAAAACTAAATCACTTACGGCATAATTGTAAACGAATATATCTTTTGAACCAGGTTGCATTTTATTATCGTTAGCATCGCCGATAATAATTGTAAGGGTGCTTGTGCCCGACATAGCTGGATCACCAGAGTCCTTTATGATTATTGGTATGTGATACTCTTTTTGCTGCTCTCTATCAAATGTCCTAAGTGAAGAGACTATGGCCATTCCATCTCCGTTAGCACCCTCTGCAGAAATGTGGAAAAGATTTTGCTTGTTTTAGGATTTAAATAAGAAATGAATATGACTAAGTAGCGCGTCTGTCTGATACTTACTGTTATCGCTTTCAACCTTAAAACTAGCTTTGATTACTTCATCCGCGTTTGGATCCATCCTAAATGAGAACGAGGGCCCATTGTGCATTGATCTATCGTCGTCGTCCGTCGCTAGTATTTCGACTACCTTTCTTGCTGGCAAGAATTCAGGCAATACTGGTCTGTAGTCCTTGAGAAACGTCGGGGCATTGTCGTTTATATCTTGAACAATAACGGTCAAGGTGGCGGTAGCAGTTTTTGGTGGTATACCGTCGTCTATGGCCAGAATTTTAACTTGATGCCTTGGCGTATCTTCCCGATCGAGACTTCTTTGAATGGAAACGGTCCCGTTCTCGTAAATATGAAATTGCCTTTTCCTATCGGAGCTTCGGTCGATTTGATATCTGACTTTACTTTTACCTCCTTGGTCAGGGTCCGAGGCATTGAATGTTTCTAAAATATTACCAACAGCGGCATTCTCAGGCACCATCGTCTCAATATTAGCTTTCTCGAAATGAGGTTTATTGTCATTAATGTCACGTAACCTCACGACAATCCATGAATAAGCGACGTGGTACTTGTCGTTATCGTTGTCCTCGCCCTACCAGAGAATATGCATTTAAAAGTATAAATAAAAATAGTTATGTGCCGGGCGTTTCATGAACTTTTTTCACAATACTAATTATAACAAATTATATCCGCACTGTAAAAGCAAGCGTACACAATGCTACTACAGTTTGCTATTTGTACTGCAATCTAGTAAAATTACTATAAAAGTATTATTAGTACTAGCTTTAAACCTTTTAAGCCAGTGAGCCAAGGTACCAATTTTTCGTTCCAATACTATATGGTTGAATAGGTAATATATATTTGATACATTGTATGGAAGCTTTTATGGATTAAAACTACTACTATAAACAGAATCTTTTTAGTAATACAGTAGTAACATTGTGTATGCTTGGCAAGCATTACTATGTTGGGTAAAGAAAGTTCTCTGTGGAAAAGACTCTGTAGAAAATCGGCATAAATAAGAATGCTTATTATCCGCAAAGAATTACCTTGTCATTGACTTGAATTCTAAATCTGAACCCATTGCTTTGCATTTGGTCTTCATAATCCAACTGCTGTACAACTTTCAAGGAACCTGTACCGTCGTTGTTACGTACCATCGTAAATTTATCAGCACCGTAGCCACTGTTTTCAATGACTTTGTATTGAAACTTGTTTGTCTCATCCTCGTCGTGAACCGTCACGGTTAATATAGGCCTGTCAGGCAGATCCGGGCCATCGGTTTCGTCAACTTCTGTTATCCATTCATCCTTGGTGAATGACGGTGGCATGTCATTAATATCTTTAACTCTTATAGATGCCGTTCCCGTGCCTACAATCAATGGCTGATTAATAAGACTCCGCAAATAATATAGATTTCTGAGAATTAAAAAATAATTAAAAACCTTTTAGTCCCCCTCCGTCCATTGCTACGACTTGAATCGAATAATCCGGTGTTCGCTCTCTGTCCAAACAGCAAACAGCAGTTTTTATTACTCCAGTTTCAGGCTCGATTTCAAATATCGGGGAACCAGTTTCTTCTTCGATCACATTTTTTTCGATCGAATAAAGTAACTTGGCATTTGTTCCTTCGCTCGGGTCGTCATAATCAACGGCAGTCATTGTCATAACGACCATACCTGATTTTTTAAAAATAATCAATTAAAAACGATCCTATCAAATTTAATTTTTAAATATTGAATATTTCACAAACCTGCTGTTCCGTTTTCCGTAACGTTACCGTAATAAACGATTTGAGGAAACAGTGGAGCATTATCGTTAATATCCTTTAGGTTAACTTGCACGTCTGCGTAACCGACTAAACCATCTCCGCCTTCATCTTGTGCGAATACGGTGAACCGCCACTGTGGTCTTCCGTTTGGTTGATCTCTATCTAATGGCTGCATAATAGATTAATAAATATTTAACAATATCAGAATAATTATAAATAGTAGTACAAACAGTGCAGTTGGTTACCTTTAGCACGTAAATTTCTCCGGTAGTTCGATTAATGTCAAATTTACTGTTAGCAGGGTTGTCGGGATCGATACCCTGGCCAGTCAAGAAATAGACGATGTTATGTGGCCTATCACTGTCACCGTCAGAAGCAAGAACCTAAGGTTAGGGAGAAAAATTAAATTAGCCAAGTGATAAAAGAACCCATAAAAAAACTCGAAGCAATTACCATTAAAACGCGTTTTGGCAAATTCCTGTCATCCTCTTCGGTTATTTGCGTACGATAAGTTGGTCGCTCAAAAACTGGTGGATTATCGTTAACGTCTTTTACGTGAATGACAACGGTCGTATAATTCTCTTTTAAATTATCAGATGCCGTTAATTTTAGTTCATACTAAAATTTGAAAGATTAGGCAATTAAGTAGTAAGTAGTAAATTAATTGAGTTACGAAGAATAAAGTTAAGATTATTTTCCAAGGAACGTAAATTATAATTTTATATTTACGCATAACTAAATAAAAACACTAGCTGTCATGTGCAAGAAATATTTTTTAAAATCTTATTCCAATTTTAAATAACAATAAGTTAAAATATTAAAAAGAATCAATTAATTCAACCTTTAAGTTAGGAAAAGAGAAGATAAGAAAAAAAAAGCGGGTAGTTTTGCAGGAGAAAAAAAGTTAAATGAAAAAAAGTACCCTCTTTCTCGTCTCATAGTCAAGCGCACCAGCAACGTAAATCGCTCCCGTCATATTTTTTACAGCAAAGGCTCCTCCTATGTTACCGCTTGTGATCTCGTATCGAATACGCGATGCTGAAAAAAAAAAATGCAGAATTGAAATGTAGGAAAAAGTTAACTTACTAGCGTAAAGTAACAAGTCGTTCCTTTGAAGTTTCGCGAAGTAAAACTTCCGAATGTTTTTGCGTATAATTAGCAAGGAGTTTTCAAAGGAACGAGTCTTTTTTTGTTATATAATAATATGCTTACACTCGTCGTGATCTTTGGCCGTGACTGTGAGCACGGTGTGTTGAATGTCTTCATTTTCATCAACTTCAGCCTCGTACAGGCCCTTATCGAAATAAGGTGGGTTATCGTTCTTATCGGCAATGCCGATTCGTATGAATTTCGTAACTGAAACAGAGTTATTTTCTAGATAAGTCCAAGAGATAGAATTAATTTTTATTCTTCGCAATGAAAAAAATTTCAAATTTCTAAGCCCGCATTTCCTTTTGTCTAAAAACTCGCAAGTTTCAGCATAAGACCACGAGCTTCTTGTTGTTTTATATATATATTCTTTTTCTGTTGCCTGACGTCGCTTATATTTCTATAGAAAAATGTTCCGACTCTTTCATGCAGAAGCTTTAAAAATTCCATTCTTTTTTTTTCCTCGCTCGCTTCGACATTTTATTATTATTGTTACAAGGGTTTATTGTCGACGTTAAAAATAATTAGAAAAAGAGCAAGAGTTGGTTATAGATTTACTTGGTATGGAAGAAAAAAAGCTGGATTTTACGAGTTAACTTTTGGAGGAAAAAAAGTCAAGTAGCAGATTTTTTATAGCTGATTCTTTTAATTTTTTTTTATCTACCATCTTACTTTTGGATAATAAACTGACAATAGCTCGTTAGCAAATCAATCGTTTCTCCCTTTTTTATTTCTACCAAATACCTACCAAGGTAAGTGCTATTGGTTATAACCCAAAGTAATTTAAATGGATCGACCATTTACTATTTACTGCCGCATAATTAAAAGTACTTTACACACGACGCGTACGCTTGCAGCAAAAATTTTAACGTTACTGCGTTAGCTCATAGCTGAAGACCTCTTTGGATGTCGATGCTCCCAACTCCCGCGCCCGCGGTTAAACCTGGTTGAAACTGAGCGCCTGCGCGATTCTTACTTTGCTGATGAATAATTATAATTCTGAATAAAAATCCAAGCTTCGTGGAGAAAATAAAATAATAATATTATAATGATAAACCGAAAGTGCACAGCAAGCAAGCAAGGCATTAAAAAAATAAGTTCGAATATTGAAATTTCAGTGATTGATGTTTGGATAAAGTTTTTAAATAATACTTTACTTTACAAGCTACGATTAGTGTTCGCTTGATTAAACGTTACTTTACTCTTTTCCTTTGATACAAAATTTTTTTTGTAAACTAATTGTACATAAACTATTTAATTAATTAATGCAAAGAGAACGGCGTACGAATCGTTTAAAAGTCAAGAGATAATTTGTGTTTAATTTCTTTTCTTTCGTTGCTTAGTTAGTACGCAAGCCCTTTTTTCAAAACTTTTACCCTAAGAAAACTAAAAGAAAACTAAACTAAACTTCTGATTGTAATAAGTTTTAAAAGATTAACGGGCCCCTATTACCAATAATTTCTCTCTCGTGCATTTTACTCTGACAGACAAAAATCGAAAACTAGGAAAACGAAAAGGATTGAGCCGCTAAATCCGAATACGGAGCCAAAGTGGTTGAAAAGACCGACAAAAAAATTATTTTGGAAATTTATAGATTCAGAGTACTTAATAATGAGTAATAAGTTTCATATTAAAAATAGTCATTAAAAAATGTACGTTAGAGTTTATACAATCTTTATATTTTGTTTATATTATGTTCCTTCGTGTAAAAAAATCTAGCATTTGTAACAAATTTTTTAAAAACTCAAAGATTAGTATAAGATCGCTACTCAGTGAAGAATATTATATAATCTTTACTTAAAAATATTTAATAAGGTAAAGTTAAATTTTAAATTTGAAATTGTGTAAAAAAATTTTTATAAAATAGTAAAATATTGTAAATTTTTAGCCTTGATAATGAAGACTGAAGGTCTTCGAAACGTGGGCAACTTATTGAAAAAATAAAGCAAATAATTGTTAGCTCGGAATTCAAGTATTTTTATTTAATATTGAAAATAATTTTTAAGATATTTCCGAAGTAGAGCTAAAATTATCTAATAAACTGCTTTGTTTGAAGATAAGAAATGTTCTGTGTGTTAAAATTTTTTGACTTAGAAAAGTATTAACTTATGTCTCCCTTATTTCGGATTGTTTCGGGAGAAATGGGAAGAACATCATTATATTAGCATAAACTACCCCATTTAGAGGTAGTTTTTGTTAATTAAAGTGTGAAACGTCAATTTTAAGTAAGCAGGACACCAAAATTCGCGACACTTAAAATTCTAAAGTAGAATACCCTGAAATTCGAGACCAAAGCTTATGACGGCCAGTATCTAAACAATCTATACTGCGATTTGAATGAAGTATCCCAGAGCATCCCTCTGACCATGTCCCACGTTAATATTGGGATTAAATTATTATAAAGCACAATTGGGGTATAAGGGCTAATTACATGGACTGAAGATTGGCTTTAGACCCCCAGTATAAGAGAAAACTGCTAAAAAATCATTATTTAAGCTTATTTTTTTCAAATTATTTTTTTAAACCAAGTATTTGAAACTGTTTTCTCGTATTGTAATTATTATATTATTTATTGAACCACCACACCCACACCCCCCTCCCCACCAACAGACGGCAAAAATGCGTAAAAACTAGCGTTAAATTAAAAAAAAATAAAAAATCTTAAATCAAAATTTTTTCAATCTTGCTATTTTGCAAACGTAAAAGTAGCAACATTCGCAGTTCAAAAAACTGTTCAACTCACAGTCAGGAAGTAAAACCTAGCACTTAATTTAAAAGAATTAAAAAAATGGGATTTGTCATTTTGCAACCTGAAAAAGGCAAAAATACTTGCATTAAATATGCTGCTAACTAGCTGGCAGGTTCTAAGGTTCTTCAAATAATTAGCTAAATACAGCAATATGGCACTAATATCACCGATTACAAATATGTAATCATACATACATTTCTCTCTTAATTCCATATTAGTTGTGAAATATCACCGGTTAAAATATTTTCAGATATTAGTATTTTCATTTAATTAAATGAGATATTACACCCAAAAAAAATATTAAAGTTTTTTTAGTTTTTTTGTTTTTTTAATTTTGAGAAAAAAATTTTTGAAAAAATTCGGTGTCAGATCATAAAAATGACTATAAACGAACTTTCTAAAACTAGTACTCTCATAGAAATAAATTGGGTTTTAAGGACAAAAGAAAAAAAAATTTATTGTTTTTTGAATTTTTTTGTGAAAAAAATATTAGGAAAAAAATTTTCATAAAATTAATTATCAGATTCGAGATATCGAGGAAAAACCATATTTTCAAATATAAGTACTTTCGTGGAAATAAATGAGGTATTACATCCAAATTAAAAAAAAAAGTAGTTTGAGATTTTTTGATGAAAAAATTTTTGAAAAAAAAATTAGGTGTTAATTTGATAATGGCTGTGAAATATGACCGGTTAAATACACACACACACACACAGACTTTTTTTAAGAACCGGTTTTTTAGCTTCCTGAGGTCTCAAAACATGCTTATATGCCACAAAACCAAAAATTAAAATTTGACCCATCGCAATGGTTCCTTTATGAGAAACCGAAAAATGTTTCCTAGCCCTAAATTTGAAATACACTGAAAATAGATAAAAAAAATTGTTATAAATTGGGTTTTTGATGAAAAAATGTGAAAATTCTATTTGAATAGTTTTGTAGCTGGTTGTTAATATTTGCTACGTATTTGTAGTCATAAATCGAGTGGTTTTAAAATATCTAATAATTAGTTATAGTGTCTTATTTTCGACGAAAATTATACTGTAAAGCTGCTGTGCTTGAATTTTTCTTGAATTGCTTAAAATTTTAAGGAAATTCTTAAAAGTAGTAACTTTTTAGGAATTTTTATTATTTTGCTTGAAAATTAAAAAAAAAAAAATCAAAAAACGTTATATCAATGTCAATAAAGATATAGAAAATAAGAAAGTGTCCTCCTGGAATTGAATATTTTTTTAAATTTCTTCTTAAAAACAAAAGGAATCGCCCAAACTGATATCCAATTTTTATTTAATAAATTATAGTGTGGGTTAAAATTTTTGGAGTAAGTATTTTTTTTCTTATTCAAGGAATAAGCAAATTAAAGCAAATTCAAGAGCATCAGCTTTTCTGTGTGTGTGCATTTTTGGATTTGGATAAACTGGAGGAAGGTATCTTTAACAAATATGCAAATGTACTCAGATGGTGAAAATATACTCAATTACATTGTTAGTTCTACAATAATTGGGATGCGAATATTGCGAAGACAATAAAGCATTTTGAATCAATTGTCCTTTTTTGAAATAATTTTACAAACTAAAAGTCGTTTTTAACCATTTTACCAAGGAGCCATAACAATCAAACCCTAACAATTTCTTAAACTAAAATCTCATAATAATATAAAAACACGTAAGAATAAGATCATTAACTATTTTAGGCTAAATATTAAAAATGGAAACACGATAAAATTAATAGGAAAAAATAACGAGATTTACTACACGGAGAAAATAATTATGTTAAATTTTAATGTAGCTTTAGCAATATAGCCTCTTTATGCAAAGATAAGACACTCAAATTAATTTTTATGATAATTTATATTTAGTAGATAGCCAAAAAATCAAGTTAACACAATACAATTGCATCAACTTTTTTGTAGACTCATGCTGCGAATTACTTACCGGAATTCGGACCATTGCTGTTTGGCCTGGCAGAAGGTGCCCCGTCTCTTGCTTCAACTTCCAAGGCGTAAGCTCCTTGCTTTTCACGATCAAATACAACTTTTGTAAAGATTTCCCCGGTCGTCGAGTTAACTTCAAAATAATCCTTTCCTTCGTTTCTACTACTTTCGACTACGTAATACGTGACCTGAGAAATAATTTTTTTAAATTATTATCTTTTTAAAGAACTTGAAAAACCTCAAGCCTCGGTCACCTTACCTTATTATTAGGAGAAGTTCCATCCTTGTCTATCGCGTTGACTTGAGTAACTTTGCTACCGATTGGTTCGCCTTCAAGTACGGTCTCTTGCTCTCTCTCGGTGAATAGCGGTATTTCATCGTTGACATCCTCAAGGGCTATGTGGACTGTCGTTTCCGACGCAAGCTGCTGAGCTCCGTTATTCTGGAATATAACGTTGAAAAGTTTTTAAATTTATCGAAATTTAATTGTCTAAGAATGGCGCACCTCGACTCTTATGGTCAAATTGTATTCCTTTATGCTTTCGAAGTCCAAGGGATGATTGACCTTTATATCTGCCCAGGTGGTAGAATTTTCAGCTCGTTGCTGAAGATAAAACGTGTGCAATTTGTTTGTTTGCGCCGTGGAACCTGGCATCAAGTGATAAAATACCACTGGGTTATTCTCGATACCAGAGCTGTTTTTGAAAAAAGGAAAAAGAAAATTCGTTAAAACTTGAAGAGTAGAATCAAGAGGACGTGCAAGCTCAAAATAATATTTATGTAAAAAGAAAAAATGTTTTTAAATTTGACTGATTGATCCACATAAGAACTGCAGTATACGGGAGAGTTTAAAAAGCATGCTGCGGGTCTAGGGTACTCAAGAAAGTTTAATTATTTAATATCTGGGTTGAATATCCTTTGTTGTAATCGTAAGATTTTAAGGTGAGTTTTGAAAAAAAAATATGAAAAAAAAAGAAAAAAAAAGAAAAAAAATAAGAAAAAGCATCTAAACGTTGTTTAAGGCATGCCCAAAAAACAAATTGGCACAACAACTATGTTACTTATTTGCTGATGATATAGATACCTGATCTAGGCTTAATTAGCCCTCCGAGGTATCTATATTACCAAAAAATAACAATTTCTTTTTACACAAGAATTAAAGTATTTTATTTTCTTTTCTTTTCTTTCCCAACTTTTACTTGGAATAGAGAATAGATGTCTATTTTAGAATTTTTATGGTGAAAGAGAAAAGAAAAGCAAAATTATCGTGAATGCGGGAAATACTCGTGTATTCGTAAGACAAATGTGTGTTCTTGTGAATAAAAAGAAGTTACATTATAAAAAGAAAATTTTTTTTCAAAAATCTTGTCGACAGACCTTGCTTTAATAGAAACGACTTTGCCCCCAACGGGCATATTTTCTTTAATGTAGATCGGCCCATAAACAGTTTGATCCCAAACTGGAGGATTATTGGCACGATCCACAACGTCAATCTGTACCTCCACTGTTCTCGACAAAGCAGGGAAACCTTTGTCTTGGGCCATAGCCTCCAATTTGTATGTCTCGCGCTACGTTAGTTTTTTTTTTGGTTTGTTTGTTTGTTTGTTTGTTTGTTTGTTTGTTTGTTTGTAGACAAGACATACGAGTATCGTTGAAAAAAATCAAAAAAGAAATATATTTTTTAAAAATTGTTCTCTAGTACTGGAACTGGTATTAAAAAAAATAGTTGCTCAAAAATATGCCTCAAAAACAAAAAATTCTCTCTCGTTTTCTCTGACAATAAGATGTTTAAGATATATAAGAAAGAAAAAGAAAAAAATGTTGAGCTTGTTGCAGAAACTGTCGACAGCCTTGTATCCCGGTGTACCTATATGACAATTTTCGGACCAAGAAAAACTTACTGACTTACAGAATAGTTGTATTGATGAGTAACATAAAACGGAGATAAATAAATAAAACGGAAAAATGAGGAATCCGAGAGTCGTTGATCGTACACAGGTGTTTTTTTTTTTTTTTTTTTTTTTGCATAGAGTGAATTAATCAATTATCTTAATCAGCTGCTTTTTTTATACAAACCTGGCTTTTACCGATGTCACTACAGTACCCACTGTGACATTTTCTTTGATGTGAATGGGGCCGTATACACTCTTATCCCAAACAGGAGGTTTATTGTTTCTGTCAACGACGTCTAATTCAACGTCCACTTCTGTGAACGAGGGTGGAGTCCCTCTGTCGTGGGCGCTTACTTTCAGCTTATACTTCTCTCGCTGTATTGGCAAAATATCATGACCGTCAAGTTACAGGACATAATTAAATAATTTTTAGAGAAAATTTATTTCATAAGAAAACTAAATAGTAGCTACGTGGCCAGGGCCGTGGCGGAGTAAACGCCCAATCGCACTGATAACCAGTTGATACTTACTTATGGCCTATGGGCTGCGTATTTAATCCGCCACTGCCTCGGGAGTGAAATAATTTAATGAAATGCTTACAAGTAATTGCTAAAAAGTATAATAAAAGCAAACTGGCAAAACTCTAAAAGAACTAGCGATCATTAAATCATTTTCTTTCGATGCGTTTAGTTTTGTTAATAATTTTGTCGAATTAATGATCTCGTCCTACTTACTAAAAAGCAGGTCTTATTTTCACAATCGCCATCGCCATCGCCAATATTATCGTCATCATCGACATCATATCCGTAGAAAGAAAATGGTGCAATTAACACAAACATAAACAATGAAAAAAATAAAAATAGATCGAAATTATAGTCTTTTGTCAAAAACAAAAATTATAAAAACAGAAAAAAAAACAGGATAAAAAAAATAAAACTTAAAAATTAACAGTCAAGCGAATTAACATTAATAATAATAATAATAATAATAATAATAATGAAGAATAGTAATAATATTAATAAACGAGATAGTAATTAAATAAGAAAGAGTTAAGAATAGTAATTAAATTCAGCATGCAAGCAGAACGTCATGTGGATGAGGAAATGATTAATGAGGAGGTTAACGACACTCAAAAACCGATGGACGTTAATGCAAGTTTAAGCCCTGTAACTTAGTCGTATGCTGCCCCAATCACAGAAGAAAAAAATGTCACTATTAAAAACTTTTTAAAAATTTGTACGCTCTCGTTAAAAGGATTGAAAAATAACATGAAGGAAAAAATGTCATGTGTTAGTTGCTGCTGATTGGAAATGTTAAAGTGAAAATTGAAATTTATGAGAGCTATAGATCCGTCTCCTGTAAAAATTTCTTCAAAAACATTAAAAATCAAAAAATCATTTTTGTTACAGCGGCAGTCGTTGTAGGGCTCAAAAAATCTTGCGTTCGACCTGCTCTCCTGGAAGTTCAAAAATTGATCACTTCCCTTTTAAAAAAATAACAATATTAGTTGCTGCAAAAACAGTTAGTTTTTAAAAAAAGTTAAATTTTTCTTCGACTTGCCATGCATTTCAAAAATTCAAAAAATCAAATGCATTCGATGAAACACGAAAATCATTCTAAAAAAATTTTATTTAGCTGAGAGAAAAAGAGAGATTTCATTTTTCATTTTTTTTTTTTTTGGTTTTAAAAATTACAAGGTTGGTTTGATCAAGGTATTATACTTTTTAGTAAAGCATTAAATGAAAAAACAAAAAGAATCGATAATGACAATAAAAAAAATGAAAATGAAAAAGAAAAAGAAAAAAGAGCCAGGCAAGCTAAATAATCACAATACTTAATTGTACCAACGTTATTGTGCAATCTGATTATTTATTTTTATTGACATTGCTGCCGTTGGTCGGATTAGTTAAAAATACCTTTATTTCATTATTGAGGCTATTTTAAAATTTTTTGACGCTTTTGCTTAAAGCAAATCGTCTGATAGACTCTAAAAAAATACTCATTGCGATTAAAATAAAACTTACATCCAATGGTTTCTTCAGTACGATCCAACCAGATTCAGGTTGGATTTCAAAATATTCCAAATTTTTTTCATCCTCGGGCGAACTTAGAGAATAAACGATAGCCCCGTTATTATCGGCATCTTCGTCTGATGCCGATACACGAAGTATATTCGTACCTATGCTTGCGTCCTGTTTCACATTCTCAACGTATTTCTGCAAAGCGATTCGATATTATGCCGCGCATAACTTAACGTTGCTCTTTTCTAGAAATACTTACTTGACGGTCGAATAACGGCGGATTGTCGTTAACGTCAGTTATTTCTACTGTAAACGAACAGACTCCTTCCAAGGATGGTTCCCCCTGATCCGTTGCCTTTACTGTCACTGAAACGAACTTGCCATCGTCACCTTCTCTATCGAACACCTGTTTTAAAATTACGTGTAAAACGTTGTATCCGCTGTTAAAGTCGGTTAAAAGTACCCAGTGCAAACAATAATACCTTGTTCGTCATAACTTGTCCAGTCTCTTCGTCAACAGTGAATTTGGTACCTTTTTGATTAGGTTGTTGAACAATCGAATATTTGACTTGGCCGTTGACTCCTTTATCTTCGTCGGTTGCTTGAACTTTAATAACAGGACTGCCATTAGCTGCGCCTTCCTCGACTTTCGGAAAATAAGTCGCACAATCCTTGAAAACTGGTTTATTGTCGTTTACGTCGGTTATAAATACAACGACGACGGCAGTACTGGTATGGATGCTTAGATCTCCATTGAAACAGCAAGCTCCGTCATCCATCGCAGTGACGTTTAACTCGTACTTATCACGATCGAGGGAAATATTTTTATTGTGCAAACGTATAACACCGGTTATTTCTTCAATGACGAATTGTCCAGACGAGGTGTCGCCGCCAACAAATCCAAAGCGAACGTTGTCCCCGTCCTTGTCCGAAGCAACGACAGTTGTTACCAATGTATTGGGTCCTGCATTCTCATCGACGTTAGGGGTATAAACTTGCTGAGAAAACTTGGGCTCTTCGTCGTTTTTATTTTTCGTATAAACCCTTACGGTTGCGTTGCCAATTTTCGGTGGTTCTCCTGCAAGTATGCATTACTTTATTAATTAGTTATTAACCAATATAACTATATATACCTTTGTCTCTAGCTGTCACTACGAATTCGTAATAGGCGTTATTATTGTCGGCATCCAGCTGCTTGTTGTTGACAATGAGTCCGCTCGAATCAACGCTAAAATGATCATCGGATACCAGATATTCTATATCCTTGTTAGCACCCGAATCTTGATCAGTTGCGTTGACTCTTAATATACTCGTTCCTAAAGGAATATCCTCATCGACGTTGTGAGCTTGATAGTCTGGCAATTCAAATTTGGGAGCGTTGTCATTAACGTCTGAAACTTTGATCGTTAACTGAAAAGAAAAAAAAAAATCCGTTAGTTTGCCTGGAAAAAGCATTGAGAACATATATTTCCTTTATTATTATTATTATTACAATCAAATAATTAATTGATAATATAGCTTTAATTAAAATTGTAAATTTAATCAATCCTATTTTTATTCTAGCTCTAGATTTTTTATTTTTAGAATTTAAAATTTAAAATTACTCTATTCCAGTATTTTTTGAGACTTGCGTAAAGTTAAATCTCAAAATTTTCGTAGTCAACTATTTTTTAATTTTAACTTATCCGAAACGTGGCCAATAATCTATTTACCCAGAAATTTTTTACGTAAAATGCACTCATACATTTAGAAAAAAAAAATTAACTATTTTTTTTAGTACTTTATAAGATTTAAATGTAATTTTAAAAAAAATTTAATTATTATGTGTGAAATCTTTGAAAAAAAGTTTCTGAAATTTCAAGGTCACCTATCCAGAATTTCTGGGTAAATAGACGCAGCCTAAAGTTAATGCACTTCAAGTATTTGAAGAAAATCAGATAATCTTTACTTTAATTGCCTTCAATGGAGGTATTAGAAATGAAACTCTCAATGAATATGTCATTGTTCCTTTTTTAATTATTTTAAATGGAAAAGAATTCCTTACGTCAACAGACGTTGAAAATCCTCCAGAATCTTCAGTGGCTGTGACTACCAACTGATAAATATGTGGCTGCCTTAAATCTTCGAAATCCAATTCTTTCGCTAGTTTGACTATTCCTGAAGTTGGGCCAATATTGAAAGTCCCGGCAGCGCCTTGACCTTGTGCTTTTAATGTGTAACGAATTTCGCGATCAGCGAAGGATTTTGCCTTGACGGATATTATACTGAAATAAAAAAAAAAATCATAGCTTTTTGATGATGTTCATTTATTTCAAAATAACTAAAAATCCAAGAGTATTTTAGCAATTTTAGTAATGCAAATAGATTTAAAATTTGTAAAAAAGAAATACCCAAGTAAAACAGCAAAGATGTTATCATTATTATTCAAATATATCAAAATTTTTATTAACCAAAACTCCATTCTTTAGTAAAAAGTTTATTATTTATTATTTTATTACGTTTTTTATGGGTTTTTATCATCTTAGTCCAGTTAAAGAGTACATTTTTTATATTTTCGTTAGCATCTTAGCAATTTCTCAAAAATCCTGGAATAAAATATTTTTCAAATAATATATTGAAACGAAAGTTCCAGGAATTTTATAAGATTTTTAAAAAAACTTGTAAAATACTCAACTTTTTACTAAAATATCGAGTTTTAGATGATAAAAATTAAATTTTCAACTTTAGCTATAAAAACTTGAAAAAATGTTGATTTTTTTTTACAACATATTGACAATATATTTCAGAAACTGTTTTACTTTGGTAATCATCAATTTTCTAAGTTTTAATTAATTTTTAATAACTCACTCGGAATCTTTTTTCTTATTTTCTGGTATCTCTGCCTCGTAAGCGGTTAGGTAGAATTGCGGAGCCCTTTTTCCGCCAACGATCGATAATCTTTCCTCCGGCGTCGATTGAAATTTCCGTTCATCAATCCGTCCATTTTGATCTTCGGCTTTTACGTAAAGAACGTATTCCATATCAAGCTGAAAGGGTTCGCTTCCCTTGGTTCTGACGACTCCTGACCTTTCGTCTACTTCGAATCTTCCGCCAGCTAAAATTTTATTATAAAATGTAAATTTTGGAAAATCGAATTTCTAATCGAATTTCTGAAAAGAATTCTTACTTCGGTCTCTGACGATAAAATAGTGCAAGTTACTATCGGTGTCAGGATCTCTTGCTTGCAAAGTAAAAACGTGAGTATTTGGAACTGCATTTAATTGGACGACCGCTTGCATCGGTAACGGCCTGTTAATGAAATATGGTGGCTCGTCGTTGACATCTTTGATGTTGATGATAACGCGCTGGTTGTCAGTATCTAAAAAAATTTTTTAATCCTCAAAATGCAATTGAAAAATTAGATAAATATGTATTAGAAAACTATAACTTGGATCAAAGACAGCAATAAAAGAAAAAAAGTTACTCTTATGTAAATTATCGTATAATTAATGCGTGCCAAAATCTGTTACTTACATTTGAAATCTGCCAAAGCACCAGGTTGAAAGCGGAAAAGATAAGAATCAAAGATTAGTAATAGCAATAGTAATAGGGCAATCATATATTTTTTACGGTCTGTTAAAACCACCACCATACCGGTTGAAAAAAAATAAATATAATATTTTCTCATTTTTTTCTCATTTTTTTCTCATTTTTTCGGTGTATTCGAGTTCGGTAAATTTTAATCTCTCCCATTTCTACCAATTTGGAAAATTTGCATCGTCATACAGATTACAAGCATGTATCCAGAAAATTTTTTCGGCGTACGCTAGAATCTTGTTCGAATCTTGTAACATTAAAATTGAATTTAATTTTTTCTTATTTTAAATTCTATAAAATTATCTTATTTAAAAAAAAAAAATTTTCATTTTTGGAGGCGGGGAAATGACTGATTATCTAGAAATTTAAAATAACATAAAAGATATGTTTATGACCACCATTACCAAAAAATGTAAGTCGAAGTTCATCAAGTAGTACAAAAATTAGATCATATTAATTCTATCATTTTGGTGAATAGAGAAGTCAAGGAGTGGTTGCAGATTCCATCTGGCTCGAGCGAGTTCTAAGAAAATTCAGAAACTGGGATCCCGAAAAAACAAGACGGCTGAATTGTTTGTTTTTTTCGGGTTGTTAGAAATTTTTTAACTACTAATATTTAGTCAAAAACAATTCCGGTTGTCAAAGACATAATATGAAGCAATTCTCGATGATAAAAATAGATGTTTTAAGAAGAATAATTTAAAATTTTTATACTTTTTAAAATAACATTTGACTATTTTTATTGCATTCTGATTGTTAGGAAAATTGTATAGACAAGCATCTTACTTAAAATTTTCATGGAATTTTTAACTCAAATCATTTTTTTCTTTATAAGTTTAATATATTTTGTATTTAAATCTTGAGCCCGGAAATAAGTTAAACTATCCTATTTCCCCTAAAAGACCTATTAAATAATGCTGAAAAGAAATAAAAATTTTATTGAAAAAGAAAAGGACTATACTTTAGAATAACTCTAAAATCCTGTATTTTTAATAGGAAATTTGGGTGTTTCAGTGTAATAACCAAAGGTTCGAATAAATTTTTAATGTGGTTCAAGACTTAAATATAATAAATTCAAATTATTCAGGAAGAAAATAGTTATTTTTGGATCCTTAAAGGCTAATTTATACGATTGATAATGTTTTATGAAAGAAAAGTAGTAAAAGTTAGTGAAAAATTTTTAATAATCACAATTTGAAAAGAAATTTAAAAAACGCATGATCGAATGGAAGATCATTACAATGACAACTTTATAGATCGGCTGATTTTTCCATGAGATATATGTTGACTAATTTTAATTTATTAAAAGATTTCACTATATTTTAATTGACTATCTTTTTAATAATAATAAAAGTATATTAATTAATTAAAGTAATTTTTAAAATGTTGTACTCAAATATTGGTTGCATATTATAAACAATATAAATTTACACGTCTTTTAAAAAGTACTCAGATTATATTGCATGTTTTATCTCAGCGATATCTCAGTAAATCTTAATTCATACAAATAAAAACCAATATTATTTTTAGTTTCAAAATTAACCTCAAGAAAAAAATATTTGATATCGCATCTGAACGCACATACTCATGATTACTACCCCTAAAAATACATTTTTCTTTCGTCCTGGTAGGTCAAATCAAGAGCGAAATTTTCTAATAGGATGACGAAATACTCTAATCAGTTGTAATGATTTTTGATTTTTTATTAAAATTTATAATTACTTTTAAAGTTTATAACAATAATAAATTAAAAATTTGATATTTAAAATCGTTTTACAAATTTTTAAACAGAGCACTGATGACTTTGCATAGCATAAATGAGAATCGATTAGGCGAAATTTTTACAAGATTTAAAATGAGAAAATTATTGTATTTCTTATTTCCGTATTTTTAATATACACACTAAAACATAAAGATTCTTTTTAATACTACTTTTTATTAAATTTTTTATTAAAGAATTTAAAAATAAATCTTTTCAAACTATTTAATTTCATTTTTAATCTTTTTCTTTTTCCTTTTGTTTTTCCAGGCAAAACATTTTTTATGAGTACAGGCATCCCTCGTTATCCGCGGGGGATACGTTCCTGAAAAGTACCGCGGATAACAAAACCGCGGATAATAAGACCTTACTCTTATGGGAAAATAGGGGTTACGTTCGTAGAAGTTCAAATGATATAAAAATTAATTTTTTTTTTTATAAAAATGATTTTAAGACTAAAAAATACAAAATTTCAATGAAATTAAGTTCAGGATTAATTTTTCTGTTAAAAAAAGTCGTTCATCCGCGACTGTTTTGCTCGTCTTAAAACATCCTTATATAACTCTTCATAAATTTCTACTGCGTTTTCACAACTATGTTTATAATTCAAACTCCTTGTCATTATCGGATCATAATTCATTGCCAAATCAATGGCAGTTAATAAGGAATTTATGATTTGTAAAATGGTTTTTCGTTGAGAGAAATATTTGGTTCGGTTACTGGCACTTTTTTCACCATTATCAATCAAATCTAAAATTTTGAGTTTATCCGCGATATTCATGACGCTCCTTGCGCGAGATAGCGTTTTCCTTGATTGAGGAGCCATTATAATTACGAAATACAATTTTATTTTATAAAATTGAAAATAAAAATGAAAAAAAAATATATGTAGGTTAGGAAAAAATGATAAATATTCTCGAAAATCTGAACATTGTCACACTGAAACAAAATACTTCTTGACGTTTTTTTTTAAATTAAAACCGCGGATAACAAGAATTTTCCCGCGGAAAACAAGGGATTGGATATTTTGGTCCTACCGCGGATACGGTAAATCGCGGATAATAAAACCGCGGATAACGAGGGATCCCTGTATATACTTGTTTATTGGCAGCATACACTCTAAGAACGATTCTCTTATAAGTGTATACTTTGAGAATGGGTCGGTGTATACATTGAGATATGTATTTTGAGAAGGTGAACTTGTACACTTTGAGTATAAAGTAATTTATTAAATAAATGGATGTATATTTAGTCTGATTTCCTCTGTGCTTCTCTCCTTCTATAATTTTATTTACCCCTTTTAATAGATAATATTTTTGAATCTGTTTCTATTTGGAAAAATAGTAAAACCTCAATAACTTTAAATTTGCAACCGAAAATTGAGCAAGCCGAAATGTGGGCTGCGATTTCAAAATCAGCTACGAAGCTTTTTATAAAAGATTTTTTTGAATCAAATGAATACATAAATCTATCAAATCTAGCCACATATTAGTATAGGTAACATTATTAACTTTGTAAACACTCTGTCTCATTTGCTTTAACTGCTCGTAATCAAAATTCATGCCAGTATTCTGTACGGCCTTTTTTTAATTAAATTTGTTGGACCCGTTCGATTATCATCAGCTGTCATATCTTTAACTTCATTCTTAAAAATTTCTAAGTCTATATCTTCTTTTGAATATTCATTATGATTCCTGTGAGCATTACATGCATTCAAAATTTTTTCACAATTTATGTCGTATTTTTCGTACGCGTAAATTTGATTGTATTATTTTTTAAAATACTTTTCCCACTTAACTTAACGAGTTTTCGTGGTGGAATTATTTGTATTATTTCGATTGTAATAGTAGATATCAAAATAATAATAATAGAATTGAAAATAAATAAATATAAACAAAAGAATTAAGCATCGATCTCAAAATACATCTAAAAATTACCTTCTCAAAGTATAATATAAATCGGATTGATGATCTCAAAGTGCTTGCTACGTGTTTATTTTTAACCAGGGGTGGGCAATTTTTTATCGTTTCGATAATCGCTAAAGATATTTTTTTTATTTTCTATCGCTATTTTAGGACGATAGTGATTACGATACTTTTTTTATCGAAAAATTTTTCGATAAACGATAGATTTTTATCGTTATCGAAAAATTTTCGATACGTTAATTATCGCTTATCGTTTATCAAATTATTGCGGACTAAAAACGTGAAATTTGCACGTTTCTGAAAACTTTGAACTTTATTCCTTCCTCACCCGGCAATGCAATGCTGAATTGAATTCTTCAATTTAATTAGCGGAATTTTTTTTTTATTTAAATGATTTAATTCAAAGCCTAAATTTAATACAGAGATGTTTACTATTTAAAAGTGATTATAGTTTAAAAAGAAAAGAAATATTAAATGTTTATAAGATTATTTACTGAATATATTTATCCGAGGCGTTTTGGATTTCTTTTTCTCAAAAAAAAGTTAAGGAAAGTAGAAATTAATATTTGCAAGGGTTATTCATCTAGAACTCGGAATTTTCCTAGAAATAAACTTCTACTAAAAATTCTGAATCATGATTTTAAATTAATTATAATACAGATCTGATGATAGGAATTCATTCCTGAAACTAGTCGTCTAATTATTATATATAAAAGACAAAAAACACATATTAAAGTCAAAAATCTCAAAAAATAGGCTAATGTTGCCTATAGCGGGCACCTAAATCAGGTTTAATATTAGTGATCAACGACCCAAAAAACATTAAGCAAAACCTTCGAATATAGAAAAACCCCCGAAAATCAACCTAAAGTTTCTTATTGCGAACAACTGAACCATATCTGGTAAAAACCGATATCATGTTTTAGTACAGCGTCTCAAAAAACATAAGTAACACTTGCGAATATAGAAAAAACATATTCGCGTTGAACGACCCACAAAATATAGGTAATACTAGCGAGCATCGGCAAGCGGTATTTTTTTTCAGTCTAGAAAAGACCCCAAAAATTAACCTAAAGTTGCCTACTCTGGGCAACTGGACCATCTCTGTTTTTATATTAACGATTCTGAATAATAGCAACTTTTTTAATAAATTGATGGACTAATGTTCTATTTTAATTTTTTCTTTCTTCTTGAAAAAAAATTATTGCGAAACAATAATATAATTGAAGAATATAATTTAGGAAGGAATAAGGTTCAAAGTTTTCAGAAACGTGCAAATTACACGATTTTAGTCCGCAATAATTTGATAAACGATAAGCGATAATTAACGTATCGAAAACTTTTCGATAAAAAAAGTATCGTAATCACTATCACCCTAAAATAACGATAGAAAATAAAAAAATTATCGATATCTTTTACTTATCGGATAGTGAAACTATCGCGACATGCCCATCCCTCTTTTTAACTCAAGTTTGTTTATCGCGTGGTTATTAAAATATATTTTAATTTTTTATAAATTAACGTTATTAATTATTATAAATAATTTAATTTCTTTTACTTAAAATAAACAGTCGTAATTATTTTTAAGAAGAAGAAGTTATTTTGTAGTTTGTTATTCCAGATCTAGTAAAATATATAATATTAGGCATATTTAATTAAAAATTATAAATTTCAGGAAGTCAAAAAGAAAATAGGACGCAAATGCATTCCCAAAAATCAGCATGAAATATCCAAACTTTATTTAACATTAGTTTTGCACAGGCAATATTTTTATTAAAAAAAATTAATTGTTTAAGCTTGAAGAACTGCAAGATGAAATATATTTATCAGAAAAAGAAAAAGGTACTCCAGTAATTGTTACAGAAAAAAACAGTTAAATTTACTACTTGTTTATAAAAAATTCATTTATGTTAGTAAATGGAGGTTTCCCAGAAGCTTTTAAAGTATTTGTTAAGCTACAAATGATTTTAAACACAAGTATTCCAAAGGATTTGTATTTGTTTATGAACTTTCTTCATACTTATGTAAAGAAGAACAGTACACCAAAAGATATTTTATTGTCAGCTGCGAGACCGAAAAAGACGCGTTTTCTCGCCACTAACGAAGAAAAATCGTATGATCCTTGTCCATAAATAAAGAATGACCTAAATCGCAGTTTACCAACCTCGGCTTCGCCTTGGATGGTAATTTACTTGCGATTTGGGCCATTCCTTACATTTCTGGACACGAGCTCGTAATATACTATTGCAAAAAGTTGCTCAAGTATCTGAAAACAATTCAACAATAATGAAAACTTATACGAAAAGTTTAGCTTTAAAATTAAAAATGTTGCATACTTTATTCCAAATATTAAGGGGCAGTGCATGTTAAAATCCGACTTTTTTGAAAAAACCTAATTTTCAGAAAATTTAAGCAAAAAATTGAAAATCTAAGAAAAAGGTCACATGGCCATGGCTTTGGCGGATTCAAAAAACTGTGGGTTTGGGACTTTTTATATGTATATGTTTGCTTGGAGAATTTTTTGGTTGAAAATTTATTATAAATTTTTTAGATTTAGGTTTTTTTAAATTAGGGTTTTTTCAAAAAAGTCGGATTTTAACCCGCACTGCCCGTTAATTACAAGTATGTAATATGCTTAGTCAGAAATAAATTCAATTCAACTTCCTTAATTATCGAATATTTTATAATTATATATATTCAATATTTTAAAAATTTAACTTTTATTTTGCCTTTATAATTTTTGGTATTAGTTTTTTTAAATAAATACATTAATATTTAATAATTAAAATTAAAAATGAAATTAAATAGTTCGATAAGATAAGATTTATTTTTATATTTAATATTTTTAAAATATTTAATACAAAATTTATAAAAAGTAGTATTAAAAACATAATATTAATTAATTATAATTATAAATATACCTAAAATTTTATTAAAAATTAAATGTTTTATAAGAGAATAAAAATTTTCTAACGCGCGAGCTTGTGTGACGAAGAACTTCTTATGTATATTACATCGCTGGTATCCAATCAAAAATGCGTATCACGCGCAAGAAAAAATCAGTGCGACCAATCAGAGCACAAATAAATTAGACGAAAAATTATTCCACATGAGTTTTTAGAGCTATAGATACAAAATTTAAATTATTCTTCTTAAAACATCTATTTTTATCATCGAGAATCGTTTTATATTAAGACTTTAACGTAAACCGGAATTTTTTTTCAATTTTACTGTAAAAATATAAAATGTGAGGAAAAATGTTTTTCAAAAAATTATACTCACATCAGGATAATCCCAATTATAATTTTACCAAACTCATACAAATGAGTGAGATTAAAATTTGTCGAAAAATAAGAAAGATTTATCTCTATTTATTTAAGGGCATTTGCCGAATTCAGATTTAGCCTTTTTTTTCGAACTTTACGTTTTATTCAAGCCACCTTTAGTACTCACCGTTATTACTAATAGTCACCCAAAAATCTATGGTCTTGTCAGAACCGAGTTCTTCGTAGTCCCATTTTTGTTTTACGATAACTGAACCATTAAAACCAACTCTCACCCATTTATTATCATCTCGGATTTTATAAGTTTCCTTGTCGGTCTCTTTCTCTAAATAAAAGACTATTTTCCCTTCTGTATCGCCTTCGGTTTCTGGAAATTCTATTTTCTTCGTTGGCCTGACGGCTCTGGTAACTCTTCTTTTCTCAATCCTATGGACTGTTGGCCCTTCGGGCTCATATGGTGCTAAGAACCGCACGATAACCCGGGCAGGGGATACCGCCAAGTTCTTTGGATTCTTTTGTTCATGAGCATCAATCACTAACTCAACTTGCTCGTCCTCTGGCTCGCCCGTCAATAGCAATTCTCCAGTTTGAGGAACTAATACGAGCAAATTGCTTGGGCTCTTAAGTTTGTAAGTTATTTTATCTCCGTCTGCATCACTGGCAGTGACTTTGCCGATGCTAGTGAATCTTTTCCATTCCGACGAATAGCCACCATTTATTAAGTCTGGAACTAATTCTGGTGATACCTCGAATTCATAAACAGCATTCTCGAAAATCGGCCTATTGTCATTTTCATCTAATACAGTAACGTGTCCTTTTGTCTCCACTTTGCTTATGCGACCAGCGTCAGTAGCTCGAATGGTCAAATCATAGCATCCTTTTTCTTCTCTGTCCAGAACCTTGGAGGTAACTACTCTGACGGTCTGGCCTGGGTGATGTATGGCTATCCGCGACCTCGGTGGACCAGTGCCATCGGTCAAGGCAAATGGCAGATCAGAGCCATCGTCAGCCTGAAGTAAATGTAATTCTATCGGAAATCTACCATGAGGCTTTAATTCAGTGAAGCCATCTAGTGAAGTACCCAGCGGCGAATTTTCCATTATTTCCGAATCTGGCAATTTTTCAGGCGTCAATTTCAAAAGATCTGTCCGGGCTAATACATGGAGATGCAGCTCATGAGTTTCTGTATCGTTCCCACTTTCTTCCAAGACCAAAAGCTGTACCGGATGATTAACTAAAGAAGTTACGTCTGACGTCGTCATTAATAAGCCAGTTTCAAGCATGGCAAAATATTTTGAGAAGCCTGTTTCTAGTAGTCGGTAGCGGGATGGAGCCGGTAATGTTTTTTCCTTTTTCGATTCATTATTAAGATGAATTACTTGAAAACCCGGGTGAACGTCATGGGGCAATATGGTTTGTTTAATGTGACTCGAACCAATCGTGAATGTAACGAGAACTAAAACCAGGTATAATAAAATACGCCAGATTTTTACTGTCATTTTGTATTAATTGAAGATCAATGGTACATGAGTTCTGGACAGTGATTAAGATGATGATGATGATGATGATGATAATGATAAGCCTGGAAAGAAGAAAAAAAAGTCAAGTTAACGATAAAGCTTAGAACGCAAAGTGCTCTCGGAACGCGTAGATAAATAATTATTATAATCGAACAATTCTTATAATTTACACCTCTACTATAGGATTCGAAAAAATTCAAGAAAAAATTTTAAAACGCACCACTGCCACGGTCGTGTAATGCATACATTTTATGATTTTATATTATAATATACGCAATAGAAATACGAGAGCTAATCCTTTTCTTGATGCGTTCGTATTAAGTGACTGCGAGTATTCTATAAAATCATCAAGACGGAAAGAAAACGATACTTTTTATTGGGCGTGCAGAAAAAAGAAACAGAAGAAGAATTAAGACGTTAATTATTCAACATCTACTAACTGGTTGTGAGTTTGGGTTTTAAATTTAAATCGATAACGTATCTAGTATTTAATTATGGAGAAAATTTTTTTTCCCCCTAAACCATTTTTAGAATTTTAAAGAAAAAAGTAAATTAAAATCCACTGTAAAAAGTAACTTCCTTAGATTAACAAAAAAAATAGTATGTTTTCGAAAAATTAGTAAATTTTCAAAAAAATTTGTATATTCTCGATAAGAATCGTAAATTTATATCGAAAAATTCGAGAATTCTCGATTTTTTTTTGTGATTTTTGTGAAAGAAAAATTGATAATTAACAATTTTTTTTCGAAAATATACAAAAAATAATTGTGAATCTACAAATTTTTTCGAAAATTCACAAAAAAAAATCGAGAATTCTCGAATTTTTCGATAATATATACCAAATTTAGTAAATTTACGATCTTTTTTGAATATTTACAAATTTTTTCGAAAATTTGCTAATTTTTCGAAAATGTTATAATTTTTTTGTTAATATAAGGAAGTTACTTTTTACCGTGTGAATAAAAGTTTTGTTTATAAAATACTATCGCAGTTAGTATCGCAGTTAATTCAATATTAAATGGTTTTTCATTTTCTTACTTTCATTCTACCTAAAATTTTTCCAACTCATTGTCTTCGAAAGCATGCTTAAACATTTCTTAGGTTAAATTTTCAAGACGCAGCTTGAGTACCTCAAATGAATTTTAATAAATTTACATTAAGATTCACGATTGAATTAATGGAAAACAATGTCAATTTATTGATTTAGCAGGAAAATTTTGTTAACAGCCAGGCTAATATTTTTTTAATACGCATGTAAGCGAGCATACAAGTATGTATTATTTATAACGTTCCTGTGCGGTTTGAAACGGGCCCCCTCCCTTCTCCCAGATGTACAAGCAAGCCCGCTTCTTTTTTGCTTTTATTAGTTATTATTGTCATTTTTCTGCCTCTTATTCATTATCTCAAGATCTTAATAATTACAAGTCTCATTTCAAATTTTATTAGTTTTATAACCATATTTTAATAGGAATTGTTTTTAACCAGCACGTGTTTGTGAATTTTGTTCAAACTGCCGGATGCTTGTCTCTTCTATAAATGGCAGATAAATGGACATATGCGAAACAACATTTGGCATATGCATAAAATGCGTGCGAGTAAAAAAAGAATCTTCATGGCTTGGCTTTAAGAATTTAAAAAATGACGCTTGATTTTCACAATTTTTAATCAATATTCCAAAATATACCTTTAGATATCACCATCTACATTTTAACTCTCTAAAATTTAAAATTTGCCCAGATCTGGATCAGTGCAGTCAAGTCGAGCCAACCCCTATTGCAGCGTACAAAGCCGCACCGTGCCGGGAACGAGGGTGTGGATGGACGCGCGCGCAACCTCACCGAGACGAATATAATATCCATAGCAAATCTATATAGAGGAGGCGATGCTGCAGATGAAATGACAAAATATATAGATATATGCACGAAGGGTCTTTCATTCAAGGCAATCGATAGTATGCGCCGAAAATCCATATTTTCTGTAAAAGAAAATATGATTAATTCTTATTGAATATTTACCGAAGGGTAGGTGACAGTCTGGGATTTCAAAAAAACTGAGGCCCGGTATCAAAGCTTTACAAAATGACAACTATGTTTTCCAAATTTTGAGCTAACTTTTGATTTTAATTTTTTCGGATTTTGGCTACCCAATAAGATTTTTAGAAAGGTTCTGAGTAACTTCGGAAAAACTTGAATTTTCTTTTCTGAATCAATTTTCGGGTTTCTCGAGAATCGAACATCTTTGAAAGGAAATATTGTAGATTTACAAAGAAAAAGATAAAATGAAAAAGTCCTGATTTAATTAATTTTTTTATTCTTATACCACGTAAGTTTATTTCCTTACATCAGGAAATTGAAGGAAATTCGTTTTCTTGCGTATTTAAAGGGAAACATTTAACAAAAAAAAAAAAATAAATAAAGTTTACAGGAAAATAAAAATATTAAAGCCAATTGGCAGAAAAAGTAAAAGATCCACTTTTTCAGATATTCCATTTTCCGGGTTTCCTTGAGATTTTGAAAACTCATGGCTGGATTATATTTGGCATTAATTATCATATTTTTACATATAAGTCTAAGACTTTAGTTTCATTAAGAATTACTCATGTAGCGATTCGGTTTGCATAAAACTTTTTATTATTTTAATTTTTGGAGCCGTTGTTAAGCTTTGTTAACTGTATAAAGAAGAGATTGTCAGTGAATATTTTTTTTTTGGAAAAGTGCTAAGAAATAAATTTGGCCTTTTGATAATAATTTTTATATTTTTTTCATAAAAATATTAATTCATACAAGTGTGAATTCAAAAAAAGATGTTAAATTCGCAGCTATTTCTCGCGAATTTACGAAAATCTAGTAATTTTTTTTCGCTAATAAAATCTGCAAAAAGTTTACAATAAATTTTTATAGAAACAACCTATTGTCCCACGCTCCCCTCGATTTCATTTTATTCTATTTATCTGCCGTATTATTTCAGCTGGCTCGCATTTTACCTTCTACGCGTGCCAGAAGTAATGTTATTTTGTTTCTTTCGTACATTTGTAAAAAACGCTTGTAAAAATTTGGTCAAATCGATTTTCAAAATAAACGAAAGTACGAATAAAAATTGAACTTCCGCCGATGGAATTTGCCGGAAGGAAAGCGCCAGCAACCGTAACAGTAAACAAAAGACAAAAAGCTCGTACAATTATTAAAATAATACATACGTAATCTCGTAAATCGTAACATAAAAAGTGACGTTAACAAGTTAGTAAAATTTATAAAAAAAGGTTAAAAATTACATCTCTTAGTTGATATTAATATCCGAATAAGAAAATTTTTCTCAAAGCGCTATTACAATATAAATATTAGATAAATCGCGTCAATTAGTTGATCTTGATCCGGCGAGAGAGCCCAAGTTATTTCAAGGGCTCGGATAGACCGATCTCATTAAAAATCCAAAAATAAGTTTTTAGTCCTTTGGGCGTCGGAAAGAAAGAGAGAGACAGAAGAGTTACATTACCCCTTGTACGTTATACTTGGAAAAAATCAATAACCTACTCTTATAGTGCTTTTCTATGCTTTTGATTTTCTGTGCCTTTGGAAATACCTCTATACTCTCTATTATCCAAGACACGCGAGCATCATTAGAAATTTTTCTATTCTAACTATTTTTCCCAGATTTATGAATATCCAGCGCGCTATTTTACAATTAGCTGCAAATTTTCATGACATTACGGTTCTCGTTTCCGCAAAAACTTAAAATTACACGATACTTATTTAACTTCCGGGTTATGGGTTATGCACCTGCACCTGCACTTTTCAAAGCTATTAACTATTACTATAATCTATAATGCCCGAGAGCACTGCAGATATTTCATATTTTTAATAAATTACCTCCAATTTAGCCGACTCCCATTAAATTTGCAGATATTGTTTCTGCAAAAGTAAGAAAAGTTTTAATGCTTTAACAAAGTATTGTCCATTGAGAAAAGATTCCTCGAGTTTCATCGTTTCTCTTGTAAAGTCAGCGCCCTTTCTTGGTGGCAAAGACCCTTATTCATGTCGACGATCTCGGTGGTTGTTATCATTCTTTTTTCTCGATTATATATCTACTACTATCACTCTCAAATAGAACTAGAGAAAATATAACTCTGATATATGTATTTGCTTTTAGTTTACATCTCTTTTTAAGAAATCGCACTTTATTTTAATACTTGACACTGATAAAAAACGAGTTTGCAGATAGAAGCTTTAAAGCTTCATCTGCACCTCCGCCTCGGTCGATAGATTTTCCCCTAAAAAATCTACCTATCTCTTTCTTTACTGTTCACTGCTATCACTATCTCACCATAATATAAATATCACTAGACGCGCATTCGAGCTTTGGCTTTTGGCGCATGTCACTGCTTTAAGCTTTTTTCTGTATTATCGCGCGTGCGTTTACAGAGAACGAAAAAGCTATTAGCGATGTTGTTGCCGCGTCTATGGGGTACGGACCACTGCCTAAACTGAGACAAGCCAACTCCCGGAACGCTTTGGCTTTGGTATCTCCAGTCCAGTACTCCCACTCCTATGGCATTAAACTGAAATAAAGTAAAGCAAGTAATAATGCAATAATACTACAAGTCACTATAATTATAGCAACCCTATGCGCAAAAGAACGACTCCCACTTTTTTTTAAAACTAAATTCAACCCAGTGTCTGCGTGTGTGTGTATAAACTTTATAGGACTTTACCCCTTGGTTTTTTTCAACATATAAGCGAACCCCTTACACGTGTGGTGCTTCGTGGCGCGGCGCCTGTAAAACTATATAAAAGAGGGGCCGAAAAATTAGCCCATATTGGCACACGCGTACCACGCGAGCATATTTTTTTTTAAAAAGGTATTACTTCAGAAATTCTCCCAGGATATGTAATTGAAATATCAAGAGCTCAAAATCCCGAAAAAGCAAATTCATCCTAAAAAATGCAAAAATAAACTTTCTCAGAGAGTTTCTTTTTCAAAATCAACCCCAAATCTATTATCAAAAGTCTTTAGATGAAAATCACCTTTGAGAAGAAAATTGGACAAAATGCATTAAAAAGTTGTATTTTTTCGTATACAACACCTTTCTTCACCCTCTGACGGTCGCTACTTTTGAAATTTTATTAATGCAACTGCTGATAAAGTAGAAAGCGCTTGAATGTCTGTGGAAATTAAGGTGGAAATGAATTTTTCTTCAAAATAATTATAATTTTGCTAGTTTATAGAAATTTCATTGTTATTAGATTTATAATTAAAAGAAAAAAAAACACATTTTAATTATTTAAAAATTTAAGAATTGGCATTTGCAATACAACTTTGTGAAAAAATGGAAATTAAACTATAGAGAATGAAAAAAAAATATTAAAAAAGTGATCGGAACTGATTCAATTTTTTCTTTTGAAGAATTAGCTCAATTTTTTCACAAATGTTAGATATTATTATTTTAAAAGCATAATATGAAAAAATTATTTTAATAAAATCGGGCTAAACTTGATTGTTAATTTTCACAGAAAAATTTCTGATATGAGTAATGGGATTTCAATAAAAACTAAATTCAGTATACAAAAATATCTCTTTTTTAGTTGAAAATGGCAGCTCTTTTCAATTGGGTAAATTATTTTAATATTTTAGTATTATCCTGCATTAAGAGAAAAAAGTTTAAAAGAGTATGAAGAACAATAATTTTATAAACTACTTTATTTTACCTTATTTTAATAAAAAAAATTTTTTGCAATAATTGCAATGTTTAATGTTTACAAGTTCCTCAAAGAGGAACCATTGTGACAGATGAAATTTTTATTTTTGATATTTTTGAGACCCCAGGAAGCTAAAAAACCGGTTTTTTTTTCAAACATTTTAACATAAAAAAGTGTTAAACTACTATCTTTTGTTTTTAATTTGGATGCAATATCTAATTTGCTTCTATGAAAGCACTTATATTTAAAACAATGAATCAATTTTTTGAAAATTTTTTTCTCTAAATTATTCAAGTACAATATTGCAATAATCATAATTTATTAAATAGCGTTATTTATTTTTCTTACGATTGGGTTGGGTTAGCAAATTATTCGTCATGTATCAGAAAAACTATAAAATTTTTATTACGAATTAACGGTTAAGAAAACAATGAAATTTAATTAATATCTAGATAATATCAATCGATTTTCTTAAAGCTTTGCTTGTCCTATGATGTCTTGAACAAAATTCTTGGATCCTCGAGCAAGCTTCTTCTAGCAGGTTCTTTGGCAGAGTTATGACCAATCTCATGTAAGAAGGGTAATCGAAACACTGAAAGAAAGAGATTTTTTAAAATAATCTAAGCATACTTAACTTTTAAAAGTTACCTGTCCAGGTAAGCAGAAAACAGATTCCTCGGCTAACAGACACTGTACAAACTCGAGTTCGTTGTTGAATTCCGGATACGAAGGCAAGTCGATGTAAACCTTGTGATTCGATTGCTAAGTCTTAGAGAAGAAGAAAAAAAGAAAAAAAAAAAGTACTCGAGATTTCTTACCATTATGTACATTGCACCTTGAGGTTTTATGGGTTTCAAGCCAGGGATCTGCGAGATGTAATGATATGTGAGTTTAGCGTGTGCCTGTGACAAAAGAAACGAATGATCAATTGCCTGCTGCTAAAACTAGATATAATTAAAATAGCTTACGTATAAAGTGTGCAAAATTTCGTCAAAAAAGCTTTGAGGCGTATTCTTTAAAATTTTTGGAAGAGCCCCTTGAATCAAAGTATTGCTGCCGATAATTCTTTGGCTTAGAGATTGCAAGCCTTTTCTAATCTAAAACGATTTTTAGTTTAAAATTTTTTATTTTATTTAATTATATAATAAGTAACCGTAGAATACAAATTGGTCCCGACAAACTAAAGCTAATCAGTAAATTCCCACGAGTAAATTGAAAGCGGTTCAGTTTGCCAAAAAATTTAAATTAAAATTTTTTTTTTCTTGTCAGTGGCCAGAAAACACGTATTTCCTGGCCGCAGCGCGATTCGAAAATACGTGTTTTCTAGCCACTGACGAAGAAAAATTATGTTTTGGCCTAGGATAAAAATATACTATTTCTTCTATTAGAAATTAAAAATAAAAATTTGTAGTTAAAAAATTTTTTTAGCTTTTCTACGTATACGGACACTAGTCGTTGTTGAAATAAGCTACAGTTAATAAAAAAATGTTGAGCTAGCTTTTAATAAATTGGGTGAATTTTAAGCTTTGGGCTTTAATTTATTCCTCTTTAGTAAAACTTAAATTTATAGTTTTATCTAAATGAAAAATCTAAAATCAAAAACTGCTTTATAAGCTAATTAAAAATGAAAAAATCAAAAAATTATAAGAAAGACGATTTTTAAATAACAATTTAAGGTCAATACGACAATATAAGTAATTAGTTTAGGATAGTTACCTCTTTATCCAAAACATCGTTGCGATCGTGAATAATTATCCAGCCCATGCGCCAGCCAGGTACCAAAAATCTAAAAAAGTACCTATATTAATATTTGCCTATTTCTGTCTATTTCGCTTCAGCTAAAAGAACTCAATTTGATCAGCTGATTTTCAATTAGGTATTAAATGTGAATAGATGAAAACGCATGTAAACCGATGGTGTGATATAGTATAATACCCTTTTCTTCTACTACTCTTTGATTTTTGGGTATACCTGATTTTTTTTTCTATAGCAAAATACCTAATGATAGGAAAAATCGGGTATGCCTTTTTTAAAAAAATCAAAAGGGTAGTGTATCAGACCATTGGTATCATTAGTTTATAAGCTAATATTTGCAATAATTGCACTTTTTTAAGTGGATTAATGATTTTAAAATGGTAATGCGAAATTGAGATTATAAGAGAATTATTGCAAAATCTTTAAAATAACGATAACTCGTATATTAAAAAAATAAAAGTTTTATCATTTTTTCGAGTAGTTTTTATTAAAGATAATTTTAAATATTTAATAATAATTTGGGCTCAAATGGCCTACTGATGTGAAATCTATGGACGAAACAAATAAAAATAGAAAAAAAAGTTTTTATGGCTAAGGAAAAGCCCGGATAAAGAAACTAGTAGTTTCATCGAATTCCTGAAGAAAAAATATATAAGTAACTCCTGCAAATATTGTACAGAAAATTTTTTTTTTATCACCACTGCGAAACTTTTAAAAATTCATTCCCTAAAAAACTAAGAAAATGAATTTTTCTGCTGTAAAGCGTGATTAAATGTTAAAATAAATAGCGAGTTTGTACGGGAAAAACTACTAGAGAGTCAAGTTTATAACATTATTTCAATCTACTAGAGAAATTCCGAGGCTATCTTTTGTTAAAAAACCCAATATTTAACATTTAACGTTGAAAATTAAAAAAAAAAATATTTTCAACAGAAAGATAAAATAAAATTTTTTTTTTTAATCATTAAAAACGTGACTGCTTTTCATATTTTAAAAATGATCCAAAATTGGTTAATTTAGCTTTGGAGTTGTTTTCAGCTGTTTTAGCTAACTTCTAAAGCTCGTAATTACTTAATAAACTTTTAAAAGCTAAATAAGTAATCATTAATTTTTAAAACGTTGTTTTAACTTTTGAGCTGCTTTAAGACGCAAATAGAAACGCAAATTAAAAACTTGTGTCCTTTTTTTTATAAAAATGCTTTTTTTAATAAATTATGAGTTCAATACAAGTAAAAAAAAAATAAATCGATCCTTTATAATAATTTTAATTAGTTTTTTTAAATATCGCAAAAACGTGATTTTGTGCCTTCCTATTGTACACGCAAAATTTTTTCTGCATTCAACTAAATTATTTAGAAAAAAAGAAAAACACAGGATATTTATTATTAAAAAAGTCCTTTGAACGAATATACCTTTTTGTTAGTCCACTGCACGAAAGAATAGGAACGTCTTCTGACAAAGAAGCCATAGAGTAAAACTTTCTCCCCGGAAAAACCATATGTTCGTAAATTTCATCAGCAATAATCGGAAGGCAATATTTACTAGCAATATCCAAAATGTCGAGCAAGTGATTTTTCTTGAAGACCGAGCCGCACGGGTTCGATGGATTGTTTATCAGAATCGCAGCTGTGTACTCGTCGATTTGCGACTCAAGATCATCGAGATCTATTTCCCAAGAAAGTTCCGGCTAAAAAAAGGAGAAGTTGTTTATTATATAACTCTATTATTCTGAATGAGCTTACACGAAGATTGTAAAACTTGACCGTTATCCCAAGACCCTCGGCCAAAGTTCGGTAAATCGAAAAACCTGGTCGAGGGATAAGAATGTTTTGTCCCTCCCTGGCTAAGGCCGTTATGCAAAGGTCCAAGGCGCAAGAGCAACCACTGCACAATATTACGTCCTGTGAAAAATAAAAAGCAAGCATAATAAAATCTGCGGGGATTATCGTAGGAATTACCATAAGGTATACTTGCTCTAGGATCTATTCGTACGTTATCCGTAGAACTGTAATCGGCCACTGCTTTTCTCGATTCTAAATATCCTGAAAAAGTTAATGATAAAAATTATGGGAAACTTGATGTCCTATTCGTATTATTCGTATTGTTCGTACCGTTGCAAGGTGCGTATCCATTGTAGAATTCCGACGCCAGGCTTTCCTGGACAGCTTCGATCGCTTCCTTTGGTGGTTTCAAATTCCCGAATGTCGTTGGATCTCCTGCGTAATAATATAACGACGACGCAAGCAATTATAATACATTAATATTCAAAAAAGTTATGTCATTAAGTCTATGACTAACATCCTCTAAAAAATAAGAGAAAAATTTATTTTTCACTCACCAATAGACAATGCTATCATGGACTTTTCTGGATTCGGCTCGATAACGATGTTTTCGACGATCGACCTTATGGGATTGTGCGTTCTTTTTGCTATCGGAGATGCCGAGACATTCCAATCGCGGCTTCTCGTTGCCATTGCGATTTCTGTAATTGTTTAGTACGGTAGTTTTTCGTTAACTGATCGAGCTTGTGGACTGGCTAAGATACGAAGGCCGGATCGCTAATGAACCGGTCTGATTGGTTGATTTTAACATATAATTATCATAAAATAAAGATATTCAAGCATTCGAGTTTTAATCTATTTAATTTAATATCATCATTAAGACTATTGACATTTCTTTTTTTCGCCATCTCCTTTCTTTTTCCTTTCAAGATTTTAAGAAGAAGCAACGACTTAAGCAAAGAGGAATGTCGCCTCTCGATAAGCGAAGAAGACCGAACTCGAATCTCGTTTGACAAGTTTATTACAACAAAACAGAAAAACAGAAAAACAGAAAAACAGAAAAACAGATTTACATTGATAATAAAATAATTTTATTTAGAATTAAAAATAAGTTTGACAGGAAGAAATCACAATATTACAATATAATGTATAAAATTAATTATTTATTCATTATTAAATTTACTAACAATAAAAATAAATATTGGCTTTGGTCAATATAAAATTATTATACTTTTCCCACTTACAAAATTCCTTATTACATAAATTAACCTAAGGCACTTTGAGTCACGGTACAAAAGTAATAAAACTAGGTAAGGAAGCACAAAATGCGTTTTATAAAAATGAAAAAAAAGACTAGCAGGAGGAAAAGGTTGTTAAAGGATTATATTTATTTATTTATTTATTTATTCGTTTGGCGAGATTTGGCTGGCAAGTATTAATGGGTATTATTATTTATAACCTATGTGATTGTGCATTCTGATCTCTTCATTCATAAACTTCTACTTAGAACTAGCTAACTACGTATTTCTTATGCAAACTTGACAACGGCTTATTTTAGTTCTCGAATTGCCGGCCTTCAGCGTCTGTTTTTCAGGCCTGTGAAACTGCTCCTCGTCCTCGATTGTCGCCAACCAAAAGCTGAACTCGTTTGAAAAGTAATGGCAGGTTCCTTTTGCCCCGTTGCATTCGATAAACGGAGTCGCTCGGAAGTCCTCTAGGCAAGATCCAGGACTAGATAAGGCCTGGCCACCACCTTCTGAACCAGCCCCAGTGTGCTGTTAACACCCAATTAATATTTTATTATTTTCCTATTCTTCTTAATTAATTAAATAATAATTCGTACTGAAATCTTACCATGATAAAACTGTAACCGATCCAAAGACCAGACCAACCATTTGGGCATTCTGGAACGACCAATGTTTGACTGTGGACGGCTATAACACTTGCTGGCACCTCACAAACGACGCACCTATGCAAATTTTTAAATTAAACTCGTTTACATTTTATAATGATTTCATAATAATTTTATTTTTATACCTGGAAATATGCTCTTCGATTTGCGCTTCCTCAACTGGCATCATCGGTATCGGCCTATTTGTCGAGAGCCAATAAGAGCGATCGTTGCGATTGGCATAGTGACACACGTTGTTTACGTCACAGAATAAAAAGGGCATAGTCGAGAACTTTCTTACACATGATCCAGCGTAACCTGTTTATCATTAATCGAACGAGTTTTCTATTAATATTTCCTATGTCTTATAAATAGATTCTAGAGTGTGTGGCTTTTAACTTTATTGAATTAATTAAAAATTCTACTAAACTATAAATTATTATTATATAAACTTAATAATAGTAAGTTTACCTAAATCTTGTGAATGCGATCTCTCGTCGCCGTCGGTCGACAGAAGACTGTATCCTTCCCAAAGAGTTGCATGGCCTGCCTCACAAGTTGGTACTGTTTCGCTTTGACTGTGCCTAACCAGAAGAATACCAGTCAAGTAATCCGGTGTCGATTCACACGGCAATCCAGGCTCTCCAGTATTTCCTGGCGGTCCTGTTATTCCTATTGGGCCTTTGATTCCAGGAGGTCCTTGCAATCCTGGTAACCCTCTTAATCCAGGAGCACCTGGAGCACCGATATATCCTGGCTCTCCTTTAGGACCATCAACACCAGGGAATCCTGGGATTCCTGACATGCCTTTCTCACCAGGAGGACCTGATTGTCCCTTTTCACCTGAGCATAATTTTTAATCTTATTCATTTATCCACTAAATGTTGTTAAAAATATTTTTAAGTTTGCATTGAAAATGTTATCAATTAAAAAAGCGTTTAATTTTAGTCGCTACATTTTAAAATACAACAATTACTCAACGGTAAAGATGAAATTGCTGGGATTAGAATTTACTCGGAAATAAAATAAAATTTTAATATGTTTTTTTGCATTTATAAATTTAGGGGTTGTTTTAAAACCACTCGGGGGACGAATACTTTTTATGATGGTTAAAATAGCATAAAATATTTTTAAATACTTGACTTTTTTAAATTTCCGGGGTAGTTTTTACCCCCTAAAATTAGCCCATATATATCCTAATTTTGGTCAATTATAAAAAATTTGCAATATTTTCTGAATCCATCATCAAAAAACAAAATATATTTGACCTAATAGTTTTTGCTGATTTAAGGGTGTGCCCATATTTTCGAGTCCTATTGGAAACCGGATTCGGATTCAGCAATCCAAAAAACATATAGTAGAGCTCCGGTAGAGCAAATCTTAGCCTGTCAACAGATTTCGAACCCCTCCCCGCATTTTGTCTGCAGTATGTAACCTCTTCGAATGTTTTAATGTTAAAACTAAAATTTGATTCAATTATTTTGCCTTACGCAACTTTGATGATGTAAAATTATCCACAGAGAAATTTCTATAAGCGAGGTTTCTAAAACTAGTACTCTCATAGAAGTAAATTAGGTACTACGTCCAAAGAGAAAAAAAATTTGTGTTTTTTGTATTTTTTGTATTTTTTATTTTGGGGGGGGGGGGCATTATTTCAAATATAAGTGCTTTCATATAAATAAATGAGGTATTGCATCCAAACTAAAAAATAAAACGCTGCCAAGTAATTGGCACTATGGTTCCTCATTAACAATAACAAAATGTTCTGAATGGTCTATTTTATCTAGTAAAAACGATGATTCTCGATATGAGTACTTTCATGGAAAAAAATTAAATACTACGTTCCAAAAGAAAAAAGATATTGCTATTTTTTATATTTTTTTATGTAAACAGTTTTTAGAAAAAAATTTTCAAAAAATTAAGTATCAATTGGAGATATCAAATACAAACGATAATTCTACATATAAGTACTTTCATAGGAAAAAATTAGGTACTACATCCAAAGAGAAAAAAAATACTGCTGTTTTTTTTATTTTTTTATGCAAAAAATTTTGAGAGAAAAATTTTCAAAAAATTAAGTTTCAGTACCAAAGTATTGACTAAAAAGTACACTTCTAAAACTAGAACTCCCACAGAAAAAAATGAGGTACTACTTTCAAAAGGCAAAAAAATATTACTGTTTTTTTTATTTATTTTTTTTTTTTTTTGAGAAATATAATAATAATAGAAAATAACCATATTTTCAGATATTGGTCCTTTCATAAGAAAAAATTAGGTATTATATCGAAATAGAAAAAAAATATTGCAGTTTTTTTTATTTTTATTTTTCTTAAATATTGAGAACAAAAATTTTGAAAAAATGAAGTATCAGGTACAAAAAATTACTATAAACGATATTTCTAAAACTAGTACTTCCACAGAAATAAATTAAGTACTGCGTCCTTAAAGAAAAAAAAAATTGGTATTTTTTGTATATTTTGGTGAAAAAAATTTTGAGAAAAAAATTTTCAACAAATAAATTATAAGATTCGAGATATCGAGTAAAAACGATACTTCTAGATATCAGTACTTTCATGGAGAAAAATGACACATACATACATACGTACATACACACACACACTCACATACAGACTTTCCTTAAAAAACGGTTTTTTAGCTTCCTGAGGTCGCAAAACGTGCTTATATGCCAAAAAATCAGAAAAAAATTTTGACCGATCACAATAAAAAACTTAATAACTAAGAACCCAAAACCATCAAGGTTGTAAAATATCGCTGATTATATACGTACATTCACACAAACTCACACATACAAGCTTTTTTTAATAACCGGTTTTTTAGCTTCCTGGGGTCTCAAAGCGTGCTTATATGCCAAAAAATCACCTATCACAATGGTTACTGTACATTACGAGGAACCAATAAAAAAAATTTACTTATAAAAGTTAATATACATTGAACTCGATAATTAAAATAATATTAACCTTATACAAAATTTAGTTAGTAAAATATTAATGAAAGTTTCAGGAGTGCGCAGAGTTACGAGACCCTCCCATATTGTATAAACATTATAAATTCATTGGGAAAAAGACTATTTATAGCGACAAAAATCAAAACCTTTTTAACGTTTTTAACCTAACGTTTTTAGTGTGACTCTAAATTACCTGGAAATCCTCGATCTCCCTTTTCACCTTGAAGAGTCGGTGGTGGTATGCATTTTTCACCCTTATCTCCTTTTTCCCCTGCATATCCAGGTTCACCAGTGATTCCATCCAATCCGGGATATCCTTTGTCACCTTTTGGACCCTGAGGACCTTGCATTCCTTGGACCCCATCAAATCCTCTGTCTCCCTTTTCTCCTGGATTACCGTCTAATCCATCTCTACCAGGGTATCCTACTTCTCCTTTTTGCCCTGGTGTCCCGTATAGTCCTGGAGGTCCTACGTCTCCTTTTTCTCCTCTTTCTCCTTGGAAACCAGGCATACCATCGATACCTGGGCTACCGTCTTTTCCAGGTAATCCAGTTAATCCTATTGGTCCTGGCTCTCCTTTTGGGCCTTGAGGTCCTAAAGGTCCAGGTAAACCTGGCTCACCAATTGTACCTGATAAATTTAAAATTTTTAGTAATAAAATAAAATTTATAATTTACCGAGCTTCTATGTATTTAAATATATTTACAATTTAAATCATTTATAAAAACGATGCGTTTCGAAAATTAATCTCAATTAATGAGAATCATTATAAAATTAGTTAAAAACTTTTTAAAGAATAGCAATAATTAATGGTTACATGTTTATTTTTAGGCAACTGATTTGAACTAAAGTTATTTACAAATATAGAATTAAATAATCTAAATAATAATAATGCGTACTAATTATTTTATAAAATAAAAAGAGTTTTTAAATTTAAAAAATTATGGCTGAATTTTAAATTTATAATAACTTGTTAAATAATTTTTTATTGAAAACTAGCTTATCATTCAGCCTGTTATCCTTGTCTATTAAAAAAAGAACGAAACTCCCCGGGAATCATTTTAAATATTAGATATAAGAATAGAAATAATTTAATTAATGAAATTAAGACTTCGGGGCACTTGATTTAAATCAACCCTTATATTAATTTAGTAAATAAATTTAGTGGGAATAAGTTGCTCTAAGCGTAAATTAAAAAAAAAATGCAAAGAAGCGTCGTTTTTATAAATAATTTAAATTGTAAATAGAAGGTCAATAATTTTATAATATTAATTGTACCTGGTAACCCAGGAAGGCCAGGTTCTCCTTTCTCTCCGGGGGTTCCGGGGTATCCATCTCTGCCAGGCGTACCCATCTGCCCTGGAAAACCTATCTCCCCTTTGATGCTAATACCTGGTAATCCTACAGGCCCCATCGGTCCGACGTCACCTAGAAATAAAAAAAATATTTTTCTTACTTCATTAATAAAAACAAGAAATAAACTGATTTATTACAGCAAATTATAAAATTTTTCTTTATTTACAATACTTATCAACACTGTAAAAAGCAACTTTCTTAGATTTACAAAAAAAAAAAGGATTTTTTAGAAAAATTAGTAAATTTTAAAAAAATTTTTGAAATATTATCGATAAAAATCGTAAATTTACTAAATTTAGTACATTATCGAAAATTTCGAGAATTCTCGATTTTTTTTGTGATTTTACGAAAAAAGTTGTAAATTCAAAACTATTTTGCGGAAATTTACAACTATTTTTTGTAAATTATCGAAAAAAAATTGTAAATTATCAATTTTTCTTGCAAATTCACAAAAAAAATTGATAATACTCGAATTTTTTGTTAATATACTAAATTTAGTAAATATACGATTTTTTTCGAATATTTACAAATTTTTTCGAAAATTTACTAATTTTTCGAAAATGTTCTAGTTTTATTGTTAATATAAGAAAGTTACTTATTACAGTGAAGTTTTTTAAAGCTATAACCAGGAAGATATGTTTTAATTTATTTCTAAAACATTAACCTAAATATTCTCTTCATAATTTACAAAACCTAAATTACTTGTCAAAAGCTAAAAGACATAGAGATTCAAAATGATCACATTTACATATATGTAAATAAAGAAAAAAATTTTATTTGCTGGAATAAATTGACTTGGTTCTAATATTTATTAAATAAATATACTTAGACAAAACTAAAAATTAAAGTATTCAAAAATTTAAAAATTTTTTCATTTTACCTTTTTCTCCTGCTAAACCAGGCACTCCTGGATATCCATGGTTACCTACTTCACCCTTATCACCCTTATTTCCAATTAATCCTGGACTACCTGGGTACCCTGTATCACCCTTATCTCCATCTCTTCCGGGAAAACCTGGTAAACCAGGTTCACCTTTGTCTCCCTTGACGTTTATCACTAAACCTGGAGGTCCTTGATCTCCCTTCTGTCCAGATACTCCTGGTAACCCAGGAGGACCCTCGACTCCTATTAAAAATAAATTCAGATGAGTGCCCTGAAGGGGTTCTATGGTTTCAATACCATAAGATATTGTCAATGACTTGATTAAAAAAAAGGTCATAAAAATAAACTTGCATCACGTTTTTAAAAATTTTTTAACTTTTTCCTTGTTTTAGGTTTAGTTTTGCAAGCCTTAATTAGCCTTAACATGCTAATTTAATCACGCTACCAATAAAAACTAATAGAAATCTATCTTAATTAACAATCGCCATTGACAAAATGGCATTTATTTCATAATTTTAGCTTGAGTTTCAAAATATTGAACATTTTTTTTTCAGATTTAAGGATGACCTTCTATTTTTCAGTCTTTTTATAGCCGACCCCGGTTGCAGATTCAGAGCAGTTACATTACCGCATTTGTGTTAAATTGATATAAAAGGCTTTTTAATTGTTTATTAATTTTTTTTAAGTCTAGATAGAGACCTTTATGTGTAAAAATATTTTAAATGCTATAAACCACGGGCACGGGTTAAAAAATTAATATTTAGTCCCTTGTTTAACATTTTCCTGAGGAGTTGCTTTCACCAAAAGTCACGTAAATCACGCTTTACGGAGTTTTTTTTACTTTCTTTATTTAATATATTAATTTTTTTTTAATAATTAAATAATATTTTTATAAGTATTTTATGAGGAAAAAAAATCATTTTTAATGTTATTACGTATAGCTGTAGGACTTTCGCCACACACATACTAACGCTTTGCAAACGTGTAAGTGAATTTTACATAAAAAATTTTTGAATAAAAAGATTTTACGTAAAAAAAGAATCTCTTAGGAATTATTTTTAATGATTAAAAAAGTAATTACTAAGCTTATCATTCGATAACTCTCGTCAACAAAACTCTACAAGAATGTCTGCCCAAAAAATTTGTTTTATATATAACAATATAATAATAAATAATATAATAATATTATTTAATTACTGACATTAACGAAAATATTCTATTTATAGTTTGGTTGATATGATCAATACCTAATAACTTGAATCTTACTACGCCTTTCTCTGCTTAGAAGTTTCTTGGATATTAATTTGGTTACCTTTATGTTAAATTACCTTCAGGTCCAGTTTCTCCTTTTGGTCCATCGATACCTGATCTACCGGGTTCTCCTATTTCTCCATCAAGTCCGGGAAGTCCTCGAAGACCCATTGGACCAGCATCACCCTTCTCTCCTGGCAATCCATCGACACCTGGAAAACCTGGCTCGCCATACTGACCCATTGGACCCTAATTTTTAATTCAAGCATCAATAGTATTTCACGCGAAGAAATAAACTATTTGGTAAAATATTTTACATTTCGATATGATATTATTTTTCTCAAAATGGATCACAAATGTTTATATATGCAATATAATTATTGCTTAATTGATAGAATTTTTTATTTTAAGGGTACTTTGCGTAGAGATTTTAAAAATTTTGATGTATATTTCAATTTTTTTTACAAAAAAAAAAAAAAATATATAGGTACTTAAAAATTATAAAAACAAAAGAGAAAAATAGGTAATCTTTCTCTTTTTATCTTACATCTTATTCCTACACGGTAGAATTGCTTTGGTTGAAAATTCAAACAAAATGGTTGAAAATTCATCCAAAAGCTAAAATACAAAATAAAAATGATGTAATTATAAAGAAAATCGGGAATTCTCAAATTTTTCGATAATATAATAAATTTAGTAAATTTACGATTTTTATTGTGCTTTTACGAAAAAAGTTGTAAATTCACAACTATTTTCGGAAATTTACGATTTTTTTCGAATATTTACAATTTTTTCGAAAATTTGCTAATTTTTCGAAAATGCTCTAATTTTTTTATTAATATAAGAAAATTACTTTTTACAGTGTACATTTCTGTTAGCAAATAGGTAAATAATTATTATTAATATTTTAAGAATATAATTAATTAATATTTCATCTATGTATTCATCTTTTCTCATGGTGTAAAATAAAAAAACATTATTTTATGACTCTAAATGGTTTGCTATGCGTTTTTAGGCACAAAAAATATGGCTTGTAATTTCACAGCTGTTTGTCGAAAATTTTCGATTAAAATTTGCAATTTTTCTACAAAAATCGTAAAATTACGACATAGTTGTAAATTTACGATTTTGTCGAAAATTTACGAAAAAATAAATCCTTAATTTACTATTTTTTCGCAAATTTACAAATATTAGTAAATTTCCGATTTTTGTCGAAAAATTGCAAATTTGTTGTTGTTTTTTATAGTGTATATGTATATCGAAGAGTTTTTAGCTTAGCCAACTTGTTCAATCAATGCTCCATCTGGAAATTCGCTTTTATGAAAAACTCTGACAATCAATAAAAAAAAAGTACCTAATTACCTCTTAGCAATATTACAGGCGTATTCACTTTACTAATAAAATTCTATGTATTTTAATTTCTATTTGCAAATATAATGGATTATTATTAAAATAACGTTTTTACTTAAATTTAAAACTGTAATTAGTCATTCAATAGCTTCAGAGCCAAACGAAGTAATAAATAAAAAACCACTAATTACAATATGTTATAAAATTAATTCACTTTTAATGAAAGCACAGAGCATTTTTTTACCCTGTATTATAATTACATCATTTTTATTTTGAATTTTCAACCAATTGGTTGAATTTTTAACCAAAGTAATTCTACCGCGTAATGCCTTCTTCTTTAACAAACGGGGAACCTTTTCGTGCTTTTTATATCATCGATGCTTCAAAAACATCGAAATTTTAAATAATTTAATAGTAAAATATTTTTCTTTACTGACACCAGTGTTCATCTACTTACCGGTAGCTGTCTTATTTTAAACAAAGGCATCGGAGATCTGTTAAGGTAATCTGTAATTTTAAATATTATAAAATATTGTAGGTCATTAAGAAGACTGATAAAAAATTCCATCAATTAAGCAATCTTGCATACATTTGTTTTCCATATTGACCCAAGTAATATCGCAATAAAATTTTAAATTATGAAACAAACAAAAAAAATTGGTTTTATATTGAAAATATTTTACAGTATCTCCTTTCGTTCCTTTTATTCCTGGTAATCCAGTATCTCCCTTTTCTCCTCGCTCTCCAGGTATTCCGTCTCGGCCAGGTAATCCAATTTCACCTTTAATTCCTGGTGTACCGTCTTGACCAAATCCAGGTAACCCAGGATCTCCTTTTTCTCCGTCAATTCCGTCACGTCCTGTTAAACCAGGTGGTCCGCGAATGCCTGGCATTCCTGGATCACCCTTTTGTCCTTTTTCGGACACATCTCCCGGTTCACCTTTTGGCCCCTGATTATTATTTCATTTTTAGATTCATCGTAAAAGAAATTTAATAATAAAATATCGCTCATGTTTCATTCAGACCTCAATTCATTAGTCCAGATAGAACAATCGAAAATAATTTAAAAAAATATAAAAACGCTGCCAAGTGATTGGCACTATGGTTCCTCATTAACAATAGCAAAATATTTATAATGGTCTATTTTATCTAATAAAAATTATAATTTGAGATATCAGTATTTCATAAAAAAAAAGTTAAATACCGTATTTTATAAGAAAAAAAATGTTGCTGTGATTTAATGTTTTTTATTTAACAAATTTTTAGAAAAAAATTTTCAATAAACTAGGTATTACACTTAAAAAAAAAACAATATTACAGATTTTTTAATTTTTATGTTTTATTAATATTGAGAAAAAAATTTTGAAAAAATTCGGTATCAGATCCAAAAAATTACTATGAATAAGTTTTCTAAAACTATTACTCTCATAGAAATTAATTAGGTACTACGTCCGAACAAAAAAAAAATTTGGTATTCTTTGTATTTTTTTGTGAAAAAAATTTTGAGAAAAAAATTTTCAAAAAATTAATTATCAGATTTGAGATATCGAGTAAAAACCATACTTTCAAATATAAGTACTTTTATGGAAATAAATGAGATATTACACCTAAATTAAAAAAAAAAAAAAGTATTTTGAAATCTCTTGATGAAAAAATTTTTGAAAAAAAAATTAGATCTTAATTCCATAATGGTTGTTAAATACCACCGATGGCAAAATTTTCAAATATTAGTACTTTCATGGAATTAAAGGAAGTATTACACTAAAAAAAAAAAAAATATTACAGATTTTTTAATTTTTTTGATTTTTTAATTTTGAGAAAAAAATTTTGGAAAAAATTAAGTTTCAGGTCCAAAAAATTACTATAAACGATATTTCTAAAACTAGTACTCTCATAGAAATCAATTAGGTACTACATCCAAAAATAAAAAAAAATTAAGTTTTTTTTGTATTTTTTTGTGAAAAAAATTTTGAGAAAAAAATTTTCAAAAAATTAGTTATCAGATTCGAGATATCGAGTAAAAATCGTACTTTCAAATATAAGTACTTTCATGGAAATAAATTAGGTATTACATCCAAATTAAAAAAAAAAAAAAAATAGTTTGAGATTTTTTGATGAAAAAATTTTGGAAAAAAAAATTAGGTCTTAATTCCATAATGGTTGTGAAATATCACCGGTTACAATATTTTCAGATATTCGTACTTTCATAGAAAAAAATTAAGTATTACGTCCTAAAAAAAAAAAAATTTTGGCATTTTTTGTATTTTTTGGCAACAAAAATTTTGAGAAAAAAATTTAAACAAAATTAAGTATCAGATCCAAAAAAATGCTATAAACGATATTTCTAAAACTAGTAATTCCACAGAAATAAATTAAGTACTGCGTCCGTAAAGAAAAAAAAAATTGGTATTTTTTGTATTTTTTTATGAAAAAAATTTTGGGAAAAAAATTTTCAAAAAATTAGTTATCAGATTCGAGATATCGAGTAAAAATCGTACTTTCAAATATAGGTACTTTCGTGGAAATAAATGAGGTATTACATCCAAATTAAAAAAAAAAAAAAGTAGTTTGAGATTTTTTGATGAAAAAATTTTTGAAAAAAAAATTAGGTCTTAATTCCATAATGGTTGTGAAATTTCACCGGTTACATACATACACACACACACACACACACACACACACACACACACACACACACATACATACTTTTTTTAAAAACCGGTTTTTTAGCTTCCTGAGGTCCCAAAACGTGCTTATATGCCAAAAAATCAAAAATCAAAATTTCATCTATCACAAAGGTTCCTCTATGAGGAACCAAAAACAAACTCACTCGTTTGAAAATTTTTCTAATTTAACAGTTTTATTAATAAATATGGAAAGGTCTCAATCCACGCTCAACCTCTTTTATTTAAGCGTGGATTTAGCCAAAAAGGTTTAATTCGACACAATCCACGCTTAAAAAAAAAATATTTAACGTCAAATAAAATTTATTTTAATAAAAAATATAATTTTTTTGCAAAAAATAAAAAAGCATTACAAATAAATATTTGTTGTGCATAATAACAGATTTTTTTTTTTAATTTTTCATCGTTTCGTACTGAAAAAGATCTAAAACAGTGAAAAATTAAGATCAAAATGTTTCACCGTGCCAAAGAGTCCTAAAAACCCGATATAAATGGATTTAAGTGATTTTAAAATTTTTTGCATTTTTAGAAATTTAGGCTTTATTTGCATAAAACCATTTGAATTGGTCAAAATTCCTTACAAACCAAGTTTTCTAATAAAAAAAGTGTTGATGAAATGGGGTAAGTGGATTTTTTTGACAATTTTTATTTTGGCCAAAATCGAAATGGGTATATATGGAAAATTGGCCGATTTTTTGATTTTTAAAATTTTTCATTTTCTTGTACCGAAAAAGGTCTGAAACATTGAGAAACTTAAATCAATATGGTGCACCGGGTCAGAGAACTCAAAAAACCTGATGTATATGAATTTAAGTAAGTTTGAAAATTTTTTCATTTTTTGAAATTTAGGATTTATTTGCATAAAAAACCATTTGAATTGGTCAAAATTCCTTACAAACCAAGTTTTCTAATAAAAAAAGTGTTGATGAAATGGGGTAAGTGGATTTTTTTGACAATTTTTATTTTGGCCAAAATCAAAATGGGTATATATGGAAAATTGGCCGATTTTTTGATTTTTAAAATTTTTCATTTTCTTGTACCGAAAAAGGTCTGAAACATTGAGAAACTTAAATCAATATGGTTCACCGGGTCAGAGAACTCAAAAAACCAGATATATATGGATTTCTGTGAGTTTGAAAATTTTTTATTTTTTAGAAAATTTGGCTTTATTTGAATAAAACCATATTGCTTATTTGAGTTAGGAAATTATATGGCATTCGTATGAAGCGATATAGAATATAATATAATATATTTATTACCAAGTATCCAGGCTCTCCACGATCGCCTTTATCACCCTGAGGCCCAATGGGGCCCATTGGTCCTGTTTCTCCAGGGTATCCAACGTCTCCTTTTAATCCTGGCTCACCAATAGGTCCAGGTTTTCCATCTATACCAGGCATTCCTGGGAACCCTTGCATACCCTTTTCACCCTTTTCTCCTTGAGTTCCTGGTAAACCATTCTTACCAGGGAAACCTATAATGGAAATTTTAATATTTACAATAAGACGTTGATTAAATTATTAATATTATTATTATTTATAGACCACTAAAAAATTGCAAATACTTCATTTACATAATTTTATGAAAATATTACAAAGAATATCAGACACAAAATATAAAATAATTCTGTACACTTTTTTTAAAAAATCTGGGCAAGGATAAGCAATATAATGAAATTATAATTTTTTATAAAAGATTTAAAAATAAAACTTAAATAAATGCAAAACGATATGTAAAAAAGTCTATTGAAATTTGTTTCATAAAGCTACAATAGCCACATACACAAATATAGAAGTACCTATGGATAGACAAATTTGTATGTGTATGGCCAAACTAATTTTAAAATCTGCCTATAGGGCGCAGTTATCTGAAGGTTGGCCATACACAAATTTGTCTATCCATATGCACTTCTATATTTGTAAATGTGGCTATTAAATGGATGCGCAGAAACGAGTTTATGTATTTAAAAATGTACTGCACATCATGTGCATACATACATGCACCGCATATTTGCTGATTTGCAGCTATTGTAGAATGGGCCTAACTATCTACATCTATGTTAGTTTAGTTTGTCACTAGTTACTTTGAATAGTTACCTTGTATACCGGGTGGACCTCTGTTCCCAGGATATCCTTTTTGCCCTTCGACACCTGGTTCGCCAATATCTCCTTTTTCTCCTGGAAGGCCAGTTAGTCCAATTCTGCCAGGCTCTCCCGGAAATCCAGGCTCTCCTAATTTAAGTAAAATCAATTTTTAAATCCTATTTTCATACTATTTATAACATTATTTCATATTAAGCATTGGCTTGAATCACAAATTATAAGACACCTTTAGCGAAAAAATTTGTATAAAAAATAAAAAACATTCTAAAGCTGATTTTGGCATTATATGAGAAAGCACCAAGTATAAATTATTTTTTATATTTGAACTCGATATAATATAGTATATTAAAGTTTAGACACTAGCGTGAGCACTAGCATGAGTGCTCGGCGAAGCACTTTTAACAAATCGTATATGTTTTTACATTCATCGCTAGCAAGTGGTATTTATGGAGTAAGTATATTACTCGTTCGTTACCTTTGCTTCCATCGGTACCGGTAGTTCCTGTAATTCCTGGAGGTCCTGGTGGACCAATAGGACCAGTGTCACCTTTTTCTCCAGGTGCTCCAGGTAAACCATCATATCCTGGTTCACCAACGTCTCCCTTTTCTCCAGCAAACCCAATCACTCCAGGATAGCCAACTGCACCTTCTTTACCTACCGGTCCAGTTTTTCCTTTATCCCCTTTAGGCCCTACCGGACCTGGAAAACCTCTGCTCCCTTTCATAGAAATACCTGCTTCACCCTTAGCTCCTTTAGGGCCATGCAAGCCTGGTAATCCTCTCTGTCCATCTTTACCCTGATCTCCTGGGAAACCCATTGGCCCAGTGTCACCTTTTTCTCCTCTAGGTCCTGGTAATCCTCTTGGACCAACAGGTCCAGGAGCCCCAATAGGACCGATTGATCCAGGAGATCCTGGCAAACCTATCAACCCTTTCTCTCCTGCTTCTCCGGTATAACCAGGAAGTCCAGGTTCTCCTTTTTCACCTCTATCACCTTTCTGTCCCATAGCAGCTTCCGTGAAATTTAAAGGTGGACAGTAGCCTTAAATTATACATAAATAAAATAAAATATTAGTGATATTGTCCAATCGAGACATTACAATTTCATTATTGTGAATTACTTGGAAAAATTAAGAATTGAAAAATTTTCAAAATAACATGTGCTCAGGGATTCTTTGAAGCTTTTGAGGCATTAAATATTATCGGTTGCGATAAGTAATTTGAATTTTTAGCTGATAAAAATATAATAAGATTCATTAGATCATTACTGTAATTATATCATTCATTAATGAGGAGTATCTTTAATAGAATGAAAAATTTTTTATTAAAACAAAAATATCTGTGCTGTTTGTCATTAAAATACGTCCTAGAAATTGATGAATATTTTTTTGAAAGTTTGTTATCAAATTTTGGACCTTCAGAATAATAAAATCATGAATAAAGATAGTTGCATATAGTTAATAACGTCATACTTAATTTTATCAACAAAAATATTTCAGCCTTTCAGTACAGATCAAATCATAGTGTATTTAAAAATTTATTATTAAAAAAATTAAACTATCATAAAACCTATTATAATTACTAATTTTTACCTGGGTCTCCTTTTGAACCTATTGAACCCGGATCACCTTTTTGACCTGGATATCCATCACGACCTCTATCTCCAGGTTCACCTTTTATACTCAAACCCATTTCTCCCTTTCGGCCTGGTGTTCCAGCAACCCCAGGAACACCATCTAATCCATCAAAACCTTGGTCACCCTGAAATATCGTATGCAATTATACGCGATTCAATATGCGCCCAAAAGTTAACTTTTCTTAACGTCAATTTTAACGTTAATTTAGGGTAAATTTAACATTCATTTAGGGTAGATTTAAGGTTAATTTAATGTTAAATTTTAACGTTACACTGTAAAAAGTAACTTTCTTATATTAACAAAAAAGCTAGAACATTTTCGAAAAGCTAGTAAATTCTCGAAAAAGCTTGTAAATATTCGAAATAAATCGTATATTTACTAAATTTAGTATATTATCAAAAAATTCGAGTATTCGAGTATTTTTTTTCGATAATTTACAAAAAATAGTTGTAAATTTCCGCAAAATAGTTGTGAATTTATAACTTTTTTCGTAAAATCACAAAAAAAAAATCGAGAATTCGAGAATTTTTCGATAATATACTAAATTTAGTAAATTTACGATTTTTATCAAATATTTACAAAATTTTTTGAAAATTCACTAATTTTTCGAAAAAATTCACTTTTTTTTGTTAATCTAAGAAAGTTACTTTTTAAAGTGTAAATTTAATAATAATTTAATATTAAATTGAACGTTATAATTATTATTTATTATTGAAAAAACTTATTCATGGAATAAAGAAGCGACTTTTTATAAAAGAAAATATATAACTATCTGAATTGAATGAAAATTTATTGAAAAATTGCAATGATGCTTAAGTTTAAAAGCCTCAGGAATTTTCAAAATTATTAAAATTTAATTAACAAAATAAAAAAATGCAGATTATTAAGTTTTTTTTAGCATTAATTAAACATGTACCCTAAATAAACGTTATAAAACTTAACGCTAACTTTTGCACCAGGGCGATTGATTGTTCGATTGTAAAAATATTATTTTGCAATTTATCTAACCACTTTCATACCTGATCGCCTTTGGTTCCTGGGAATCCTGGACTTCCAGCTATTCCTTTCTCTCCTGGTGGTCCTAATAGACCTTGCGGACCGGTTCTTCCGATGTCTCCGCGTTCACCTTTTTGACCTTTTTCAAGTTTAAATTGGCTTTCTTGAATTAAGCAATCTTTTCCAGGTTCTCCCTGGGATCCTGGAGAACCAGGTGTACCATCTTTTCCCTAAAATAAGTTGCTTGTTATTTTACTTATTTACTTTATTAAAAATAACTTTTTTGATTATACTATAAGAATAGCTGAAAAATTAGTAAATATTAGTAAAAATCCGTGATATAATAAAAAGTCGTAAAATTTTTTCCCCCCAACATTTACTATTTATTGTAAATCAAATATTCTTATCGTATAATCACATCAGTAATTCTTAGCAGTGTAGAATTATGTATTTACGTACTGGAGATCCAGGTTCTCCGATATTTCCAGGCAATCCATCTAAGCCGACTTCACCGGGATATCCTCGTTCACCAGGAGGACCACGAAGTCCAGGATCACCTGGTATTCCATCTAGTCCACGATCTCCTTTGGCGCCCTTTATACCAGGTAAGCATTGCGAACATCTTCCTCCAATTTCACCTTTTTCACCTTGTGGTCCTGGATAACCTGGTAATCCATCTCTTCCAGGAACACCTGTAATGCGATATTTTCGAAAACAAAATAAATATATTTTTATTTCAATTTTATTTTTGATTTTCCCGCTAAAAATTTTTAACAAAAGTTGAAAAATCTCAAGACTATCGAAAAAGTTTACTGTCACACTTTGTAATATTCGATTCAGCACCAATTTTTGCGCATTCTCTTAAATTTGTATTCAAAACGGAGATGTCTTTAAAATTTTATAAAATATTTCTGCTTAAAAAATTATTTTTTTATTTTTTATGGTTTTTATCCTATCCTATTGCATATTGTCATCGTGTATATGATTCATACTCATATTCTAATACAGGTAACCTCCTCGCTATAATATTTTAACTTTTTTATGTGACAAACTATTTATTCATTTATTCATTTATTCATTTATTACTATAATTTGCTATTTTATAATAAATAATTCTTTACACACCAGACTCTCCTGGTTTTCCAGGAAGGCCAGGAGAACCAGGTATACCCTCTAAAGAATCGCCAGGTTTTCCTCTTGGACCAGCGTATCCTTTTTCTCCTTTTAATCCTTTGGTACCGTCCATGCCTGGAGTACCGTCTAAACCAGGTGGACCCTAAAAAATAAAAAGAAACATAAAAAATATCATAAATTATTTAATTTATAACAAATAGTTTGATTTTCGTCAAAAAAATGAAAATCGCTGCGATAAGAATTTAAGAACGACGACAACGCAATTTTTACGTTACTATATTTGTGAAATTTTCGTACTTTTATTTTACTTTTTTATCAATAATTGTTTTATCAGGATCTACTCAGAAATCCAAACGTCTAAAAGATTGAAGGAATATCAAATTTCCAAGAAAATCACAGATGTCACAATTTACTGGGGTCAATAATCTTCAATTGATTCAAATTTAGCGATAAATAGCGATACTCATTTTAATTTTTTTCGCTTGTATTATTAAGTACAATATTATTTGGAGGAAAAATTTTATCAGATTTAGTTTTGTACATTGGGTCAATGTAATACTTATTTATTACTTAATATTACAGCTAATTCGTTTAAAAATTACTATTTACTCGCTAGTATTAATACTTATAATTTATTCATATATTTTATGAATTTACTTTTTTTAATTTATTTTTTTAATCGTTTAAAATAATATAAAGAAGAGCTTACACTTATAGAGAGTCCTTTTTCACCTTGTGGACCTCTTGGTCCTTGTGGACCAATTGTTCCTGGAAATCCTCGAGGCCCCGGCTCTCCAGGAAATCCCGTAAGACCAGGTTCTCCTTTTGTTCCTTTATCCCCTGGTGCTCCTTCCAATCCTGGGATTCCCGGGGATCCAGGACCACCAACTGGTCCCATTGGACCACGAGGTCCTGGATTTCCCGGTAAACCGTCAGAACCTCTGATTCCTTGTGGTCCTGGATAACCACGAGGTCCTTTTTCTCCAGGAGGTCCAGGTTGACCTTTACCACCCTGCAAAATTTATTTTGTTAAGTTATCATAGTTATCAAAGTTGTTTAAACTAAATTAGTAATGTTAATACGATTAGCTATTTTTTATAACATGAAAATAAACACATTATCCATTGTCCACTGTTGATTATGTAGTTAATGACATGATCAATTAATTAATAATCAAAGGACGTTATCATATAAATTAAATGATTTAAATGTAAAGGTTTTTGTTAAAAAATTTTTTTCATTTGATGTCATTCCAAGTTGGCAATGCAAAGTACCGCGGTTCGAATCCTCCCAAAATAACTTAAAAAAAAAAAATTTTAAGTGCATTAAAAAAATACTAAATTAAAAATTACATTCCTCGTATAGTAAAAATTCTACATTAATCCAGTAATTATTAATTTAAATTATAGTTTTAATTCTATGAATTACAAGCAATTTTTACTGTATTTAAATAATAAATATTACAATAAAGTTAACCATGGTACCCAATTACTAGTAAAATAGAGTAGCTTTTTTATTAAATAAATTTTAGATTAATTTTAACCAGTGATTTTGTAAATTTTCCATCGGTAAATAAAAATATAAGATTAACTCACTCCTGGAGGTCCAGCAGGTCCTCGCAATCCTGGTATTCCAATTGGGCCATCTAACCCTCTATCTCCTTTTATACCGGGTGGACCAGGGGGTCCATCAAATCCATCCATTCCTTGATCTCCTTTTCGACCTGGTGGACCAGGAGGTCCTGCGTATCCATCTCTACCCTATAAGCATTTTATTCTTTAATATTTTAATATAATTTTTTCCTTTTTTCTACAAGATTGTACAAAATTTAAAGGTACATTAGATTTAATAAGTAACAATTTAAAGTAATAAAAAATATAAAAATTAATAATTTTAAGATACAAAAACTATTAACGTAAATAGGAGAGTAAGAAAAATTTTAATCTTAAATTTTTAACCATTTTAAAATGTATTCGACCCCTGGGCCTCGATTTTCGAAATCGAGGGAATGAGGGAGTAAGGGAACTCCCCTCTTAAAAATTGCTCCCCAAAAAATAAAAAGACGTATTTTTCAAAAACAGGGAGTGATATTTTTTCCCTTTTCCCCGTTTCTACTAGGAGAGAATACTCGCGCAATGTTGCCGCAACATATGTGTACTCTTAACCAATAAAATCGTAGATCAGCAAAGCGCGTCATTCTTCATAATTCAAAAGTATTTATATTTTTAAAATTTTATGTATTATATATTGCATATATATGGAAATAAATATAAGTATATATATAATAAGTATAATAATAAGTAATATTTTGATATTTTAGTAAAAAGTAAAGTAAACATATATATTTAAATAAAAATAGACAATAATTAAAAAATTTTTTTATTATAAATTGATAAAAAATTTTTTATTTAATAAATATAACTAGAAAATAAAATAAAATCTTCAAGTTGAGAAAATTTCAAAAATTTGAAAACTGCTTACCATTAGTCTACTATATACGAAAAATGTGTAATACATATTCTACAAAAAGTAATTATGCGCGTCGATTAATTTATTATTATAAATTATTCTTTTCAATATTAACAATAGAAAATTTTTGAATTTAATGCATGCCTAAATTTATCTCCTCATGCTGAGATACACATTTTTTTTTAAATGACATGCATACATTGTCTTTTATATAAAAATAATCGTTGTTTTAATATAAATAAAATTTAAGAACAAATTATATTTTTTTTGTTTTTTAAATATTTTTTTTTGCATTATTATAATATTTTGTGCTAAAAAAAATTCATTGCTTCTTTTATTATGTTCAATAGCTTCATTTCCCAAATCTAATATGATATTAAATTATTAAAATTATTCCGTATAGATATTTTTATTGCTATACCACTATACACGCATATTATTTTCTGCGCTTGAATTTTGTTTGAATTGGTTGAAAGTATAAGCATTTTCTGTAATTTTCAAGCAAATCCAGCGAATTGGCTTCCAGATTTAGCCATATTTTTTTATAAATTTATTATTTTATATTAAATCATTAATGAATTTATCTAAAAATTGAATTATTTTTTTTATTTTTAAAAAAATTTAATTTAATTTTTCATATACACAAAATCGCAATATGTATTAGAATGTATTATATTATTTAATATATTAACTTGAACTATAATATGAATATATTTGCATAAAAATTATAAAAAATAAATGTCTTTTAAGCGCGAGAGTCTATTATTATAATACAAAACGTATGCTTAAAACGAGGGAGTTCCCTGATTCCCTTGCTATAGTACGTGGGGAGTACATTTTGGGGAGGGGTTTAAACATTCCCTAAATTCGTACATACATAAAAAGCATAATAAAATTTTATTTTTTTTACATCTTTTGAGGAATCAAATATTCAAAATGTTTTATGCTAATTTAACCATCTTAAAAAAAAAAAATTTTATCATGGTTTTTATGTATTAATAAATTTAGGGATTGTTTCAACCCCCATGGGGAGCAACTACATTTTATGATATTTAAAATAGCATAAAATATTTTTAAATACTTGAATCCACAAAAAAAAATAAAAAAATAAACATTTATCATGTTTTTTTTATTTGTTTAAATTTTGGGGCTAGTTTTTAGCCCCAAACTCACTAATTAGCCCAAATATCCTAATTTTGGTCAATTATAAAATAGTATATTAAGTATCAAGGGCGTAAAAGTTTCGGCACTAGCGATTTGTGTTCATGCTCGTGTCTAAAGTATTTCGCCCATGGTGCTTACACTATTTTTTGCCCACCTAGGCGTAGAACGAGTTCAGAAAATTCTTTACGCACGAGTTTTACGCCCGGGAGGGCAAAAAAACTTATAACCGGTTTGGGTAAACACAACCTAAATGCATGGAACATGTTTACTTCCAGCTGTGGACTAGGTATAATACAAATGTTACTCAACATTACGATACAATTTTCTAATTTTATAATTTGTACTTATCAGCTTACTATTTGTTAAGATTCCAAACCCATAAACTATTTTGTTTCCCTAAACCTGAATTATTCCGAATCCCTGAATCTGAATTATTCCAAGTCCCTAAATCGATATTATTCTAAGTCCATAAACCTGTATTATCCTAAGTCCTTAAGCCCAGATTTTTCAAAGTCTCCTAATTATTCTAAGTCTTATATATTTAAAAATTACAAATTGCAAAGTATTTTTACGAATTGTTTCGGCAAATTGCAGAATTTTTATTTTGTAAAATCAAAAAATTTTTCTGACTCCAAAAAAATTTAACATTTTTTTAAAGAAACGTCCGTTGTTGATACAAATTCAACTGAGTACGTATAAATTAGTGTTGAATCCGAGTTGAATCGATAATACCAATTGCGACAGTAAAATTTTATCATATTTATTAGAAATTATTAGAAATTTTCAAAAAATTTTATTTTTCCCAAAAATAGTAAGAATTGACTATTTCCTAAAATACGATAGCTGAGTCGCAAAATTAGCAATTAATTTTCAAGTTCTGAAGTATCTCCCCCTCCCTATAAACATGTTCCATGGTAAAATTGCAATATCTTCTGAATCCATCATTAAAAAATAAAATATATTTGACCATATTAGCTTTACTATCGAAATTTTGCAAAAAAAACCCTAAAAAGGGGCAGTTTTTGCTGATTTAAGGGTTTTCCTATGTTTTCCAGCTCTATTGGACACCGGATTCGGATTCAAAGACCAAATAGTAGAGCAAATTTCACCTTGCCAACAAATTTCGACGAGGTTGGCCTTGATTTATTTGTCATAGTGCAACAAATATTTAATCTTATAGATACTTACTCTGACTCCTGGAGCTCCGGGCATACCCTTATCACCTTTTGCACCACTAGAACCTGGCAATCCATAATCTCCCATATATCCTGGCTCGCCTTTCTCTCCGTATTGTCCCATATCACCCTAAAAAGCAAAAAAAATTTACCACTTATTAATTACAATATTTTTATTTTTAATGATAACTTAAAAAAAAATTGAATTTTTTTTGGATGACCTTAATTTTTATCTTTCTTATTTTTCTTGTAGATATTATGCATTCCAATCTATTGTACATCAAAATACAAATATTGGAATGCTGGAAGTTAAAAATAAAATCATTAAAAAGAATTGAACATATAACTTTGAAATTGTTATTGTTATTTCTTATGGAAATTCTTTCGTTAACTTTACTAAAAAGCTTTTCTTTGAAAATCAAAAGAACCGCGTTTCCTAAAATATTCATTCAAGTTAGGCTCAGCTGGGACCAACATGACCCTAGTTTTAAAAAAAACTTATGTCTTTAATTATAAATTTTATTGCATTATATTAATCGATCTTTTTAAAAACTAAATAATTTTCTGATCAAAATTATTCGTATTTATTTAAAAATTTAAACTTAAAAAAATATATATAATCAAAAAATTAAAATTATAAATAAGGTTCAAATATTTTTTTTTATTTTTCAATATACAGTAAAGAATGCTAACTATAGGCTAAAGGTCTAGACTATCGGAACCATGCAAGCACAACTTAAACATACTTTTGTATCGTTTAATTTTATTTCTTTTTCGTAAATACAAATAACTTCAGTTTTAATTTTTCTTTTGTAAATATTTTTTTTTTTAATTTTTTTGAAGAACAAGGAAAGCCTAGAAAACTTGTTTCTCAGGTTAATAATTGTTCAGTTTTTAATGATTATTTAATAATTAATCAATTAATTAAAAAGAGCAAATTTATCGTAACAGTGGTCTGATGCCAACAAGGTAAATAAAAAGGTCATAATTGGAAAAAAAAATGTTTTCGAAAAAATTCTTTTGTTTAAATAAAAAAAAAAATGAAAAGTTTTAAATTAAGATAAGCTCTTCTTAAAGAAATCAATTGTAAAAAGAATCTTTTCATAGTTAAAAAAGATACTTTAAGATTTAGTGGGTACTAATTTTTAAATAAAATTTTTTTAATTTATTTTTAGGGGCGTTATCGAGGGCGTAAATATTAATTCCTGCTAACCTTATCTCCTTTTTGCCCCGGTAATCCTGGAGGACCAATGATTTCATCTAATGATTGCGTGAATGGATTTATTGGCTGACTTTCTCCGGGCAAACCAATTTCACCCTTTATACCCTTTTCGCCTTTTTGTCCTTCAAAATGTAAGCCCATTTGACCTTTTTGTCCTTTAATACCAGGCAACCCAGGGTATCCCTGCATTAAAGAACCATTAATATTTTAATATTTTAATATTTAATATAAAAAAGATAAATAAAATTTACCTGCGGCCCTATATCACCTTTCGTACCTGGTTGACCAGGAAATCCCTGCGGTCCTGGATTTCCGGGAGGTCCTCGTACACCATCGAGTCCTGGTTCACCTTTTTGCCCAGTGATAAGACGGCCACAGTGGCCACTTTCACCTTTAAAACCTTTATCTCCTGGAATACCAGGCCATCCCCGTGGTCCAGGCATCCCGTCTTGTCCAGGAATACCAGGAGCACCCTTTATAAGTAAAAGTTTATTATTTTTCTCTCAATTAAATGGGTCAATATTTGTCAAGTGCATATAGTTTGGTTTTTTGAGTCCAAAATATTTTTTTTTGAAAACAAACACACATAAAATAATTTTCAAAAAATAAATTTGACCAAATTTAAAATCGCTGTAAAAAATAGAGGAATGGCTTTAGAAGGCTAAAAATTGGAAAAAATTATTTTTTTCGTGTTTACCTTTGACGAAACATACTTTGGAGTACATTTCGAGACCCACCATGCAAAGCTATATGCGGTTCACAAATATTTACCCAAATATTTTATTATATTTGAACCTTACATCAGTACCATTGCAGCCATCGCGTCCTGGTAAACCGGGAGGTCCTGAAAGCCCAGGTATACCCGGTATCCCATTAGTACCAGGATAACCCGGTAATCCAGTCATACCCTTTGGAATAATTATTAGTTAGTCAGATTTAGATTAGACATAGATCTGGAAGTCTTAATCAGAAGATTTCAGATTTGCTTTTTATTCTTGATTTGAGTTAGGATTTGCATATATTTATCAAATTGTCATTTAAAATCAAATACATACTAGATTTGATTTTGTTCCTAAGAACTGAAATAATTGTTTCTACAGGAATTATATTTTAAATAAATTAAAATGTATAAAAAAATTTTTTTCCTTGCCAATATGATTTTTCGTTAATTTATACCCTATAGAAAGCTTCGGAAACGTAACACGAAATTGGCGTCAATGCTAAAAGGTGTTATAAACGCTTGAACCAACAGCTTGAGCATTCAAATTTTCAAAATATGTTTTTTTTTGTATAAGTAAATCAGGGTTGGGAATACGGGGCGCGCATCATATCCGTACATACGGAAATGAGAATTTTGGATTTTGATTTTTTGCTCTATATACGGTTTATTTAATATGGGATCCGTATGAAAAATACCGTACATGCCGGTTCTAAAAAATGTACGGACCAGTATTTTCAAAACCGTACACACGGATAAATTTTTACGGGACCCGTATTTATATTTATATTTATTTATACAAACGAATGAGTCTTACACGGGACCATAATATTATATCATTTACTCGTATAATAATACATAAATTAAGTCACTACTAATTTAGCACCACGCCCTATCTTTACATATCAAATACATGATACGGATCAATGGTATACGGAACCGTATATATTATTCACTCGTATGTCGGTAGTTCTTAGCTATTTTTACCCAAGTCTGAGGTCGATGTCTTGGATTTAAAAAATACCAACTGTACTGTGTTTGGCATGTAAAAATATGGTTACTGGCCAATCGTTAAGGCTCTAGGTGGCTTGGTTGCGATTTGGCAGCTGTTTTTCCAATTTTGATTTTTTTCGAATTCTCAGCCACCCATTTTCTTTTTATTTTCTGGACGCCCTAAATAAGCCTAAAAAATATTTTCTATATTTAGGTAGGTAGTGAAAATTCCCGCCCATTCCGAATCTGACCATATTTTTTCGGAAAAACCTCAGAAAAAGCCGGAAAACCGGAAAAACTAAAGGAAACTGGAAAGTTTTTTTAAAGTTTATTTTTTTGATTTTAGCAGGTTACTTTGTTTTTCTTTTTTTTACAGCGTCAAATAGGCCTCTAAAATTTTACCCAGGAAGGTTTTCAATGTAAAATTTCCCGAGGAATCCGAAAATCAAGTCAGATTTTTCATTTTCTATCAGGAAAAGCGAGAAAATTGGAAAATTCAGAAAATGAACAATTTTCAAAATCATTTTTTTTAGCCTAAAATTGATTTTTAAGTGCTTAAAAGGCAAATGTGTCAAAAAAAGAGTTTACCAGCATGAAAAATATGGGAAGACATATGTAAAAAAAATAAAAATAAAAAAAAAAGTGACGCTTTTTGAGAAATTTGTATTTTTCAGTTTCCTTTAGTTTTTCCGAAAAAATATGGTCAGATTCGGATTGGGCGGGAATTTTTACTACCTATCTTTATGTAGAAAATATTTTTTAGGCTTATTTATGACGTCCAGAAAATAAAAATCAAACTGGTGGCTGAGAATTCGAAAAATATCAAAATTGAAAAAACAGCTGCCAAATCGCAACCAAGCCACCTAGAGCCTTAAAAATTGGCCAGTAATCATATTTTTACATACCAAACACAGTACAATTGGTATTTTTTAAATCCAAGACATCGACCTCAGATTTGGGTAAAAATAGCTAAGAACTACCGATGTACGGATCAGAGTTGTGCGGGTCCAGTATGTTACCCGATATATGAAAAAATTTGAACCTTATTCACTTTATTAAGATAAAAACTTAAAAATTCCTATTTATAGATTTTATTAGTCAGTTTTTAAAAATGCGTAACGAGATTTCATGGTAGACTAATTTTTGCTTTATGAGAAGTTAAAAACTACAAAAAATAAAAAAATAAACTAATAAAAAATTATGTAGTCTAAGACAGAAAGATAAAAAATTAGACTAGTCATTTAGATTTTTAGGAAAAAAGGATTTCAAAGACGTTCTTTCTGCTTGCACTGGGTAGTGTATGGTTAAAATATTTAAGTTTTAAAATGTGCTACATGACGTTATCCCGTAGTGAAAAGGACGTCCTTAAATTAAATTTTGCAAAAATTTTAAAACCTGAAATCATCTGATTAAGTCTGATTGCATTTAGCCATTATTCAGGATTGGACAGATCTGATTTTGTTTTTGCCAGGCTACCATTAAATTTATAAATAATTAATTACACGGAGAAAAATAACTGTTAATCATAATCAAAATTAATAGTTATGTTTGTTTACTTTTTATTTTGTCTCCAATTGTAATATTTTTTATTTTTCCTTCTTTTTACAATTAAGTCATTTTATAACAAAACGACGCGTTCCGAAAAGTTAACTTTTCATTATTTACAAAATTTAGTATTAATAAGTTGCTCGACTACGCAACATAAATATTGTTTAAAGTGTTTTAAAGATAATTTCATTTTAACTTTCTCATTAATTGAGATAAACCTGAAGATGAAAAGTTAACTTTTCGAAACGCGTCGTTTTGTTATAAAATGACTTAATTGTAAAAAGAAGGAAAAATAAAAAATATTTATAAAAAATATTAGTGTTTTAATTTAGTTATATTTGCATTATAAATATTTGTTGCTTACTGTTAAAAATTCTTTGAAAATAAAACCATGGTTATGGTTAGAATTGCAATTCTAACTTCATATTTGTAAACTGTACACAATTTTTTTGTTCTTAAAACTGTTCGAGCAAAATTACAAAATATTTTTCTCCGTGTATCAATCGACATTTCCAACCATTAATTACGTATTAAACTTATATAAAACAACTGGACAGAAATGGTAGCAAACAAAATTTTTGTAAATTTCATGGTTTCTTCATTAATTTACGTACACGTTCTCCCCTGAATCCTCTTATGCCCTGTGGTCCAGGATCCCCTTTGTCCCCTTTGGGACCTAAAAGACCTTCGGCTCCAGGAAATCCGCGTTCACCTTTTGGCCCAAGGGGTCCTAACAACCCTGGTGGACCCTGAAAATTAAGTTTCATTAATAAATAATGGACCTAATGCATTATATAAAATCATAATAGAAATGTAAAATTTTTTCCACAAACCCGTGCACCTTTTTCTGCAAAGCACTTAGGATAACAGCAGGCAGAACCCTTACAACCTTTGGTATCAACTCCGGGCGCTGGTACTACTTTGTAACTACTTGGGTATCCATTTATTCCTAGCCTATCGGTATCGTTGAACGTTGTTTTGATATTTTGATAGCCATCTCTTGATGCTTCGTGTCCTTGATTTCTATCTCCGTTATAATGGGGATTACTATTTTTGGCTTGATCGTAACCATACCACTCGTCGTACCTGTGATCTTCCTCGTAAGTTCCGTGGCTTGATATTCTATCTTGACTATCGTCGTTTCTATCCGGTGAATAAGAACTCGTGCGATTTTGGGAGATTTCATTGTAATTTTGACGATCTGGTCCATAGTCATCGTAATCATCATCGTATGAGTCAACGTTGTCATCGGATCGACCAGGTAAGTCCCCGCGATACGGTTGGTCTTCGTCGTCGTGGTGAGTATAATTTGCATGGCGCTGAAAATATTTGCAAATTATTGCTTACCACGGCTAATCAAATTTCGAGTATAATATTCAGGTAGAAATTATAGCGGAAATGCATTGAATAATTTTCAACTTAAATTACATCCAGCCTGCATGTACGATATAAAGCTAAAATATTTTTGTTGAATCATTGAAATATTTAGCAAGTTCGAGTATCACCTTACCATACATTGGCATTTATAAATCGTGCAAATTACTCGCAGTTTAAGTGCTAATAACCGGTGCTTGAATTTTTACCTTTCGACTTCTGTATTTATTCTATAACATTATGTAACATCATAATTTAAGAAAAAAATTTAAAGATTTCAGCCAAGCTGGGTAATAAGACAAACAAGATAAATTGAATTTTTTATTAATTAAACTTACTGTTCTTTCAAGTATTCTAAGATCTACGCATATGTATTGGTTTTATTATGATCTTCCTCCGCATTTACTTTTAAAGTATACATCGAGTTGTCTTACTACGAAGATCTGGGACGATAATATTATAAATCAGCGAGAGAAAGAGAGAGAGAGAGAGAGAGAGAGATCATTTATTGGGTCAATATCGATATTTACATTTTGTAGAGGTTCTCGATTAAAGATGACGAAAATTTTTTCTATTGTTCGACTTTGAATATTTGTTTTTGCTGACATCAATGATAAGAAATCACGTGGCTTGCACTGCGCTAAGTTTTTGATAGATTAAAAGTAGTTTCTCGATTTTCCTAATAAAAAATAGCGTAGGTGAACCGGGGCCGGGGAACGCACTCTCCGCGCTTTCACATTTTGAAATAAAAAATAAATGAATGCATTGATGGAAAGTATTTTTGGAACGAGAATTTTTATTTTTGAATTACTGAAATCCATCCGTAATGTTACATCAGGAAGGGATCGCTTTATTACCAGTCTTAAAACTGCTTTAAATAAATCTTGACCTAAATTATCGATGTGAAATCGAAATAAAAATAAAAAACTGAATTATTCTTTCGACAACAAAAATTTTATTAATAGGCAACAACGATTAAATGCCTAAGCCCCTGTACAACATCAGGCGATCGTGCAAAAGAGTTTGAATGTTTATCGAGAATCAAGGGGCGTGGATAAAATGAAACCTGATCTTTTCTTCAACCCTACTCTTGAACTCTCTTTTCGCGGGGAGTCCGAGCTTTTTGAATCAGAGAACCGATATTCATTCGTTGCGCGACTCTCTTTACGCGAATATCGTTTTCATAATTTTATTTATTATTTTATTATTTTTCAACTCACCCCTTCAACAATAATAACTACCAGTGATATTAACGTTAAAACTGAGAGGAACCTGCGGAGAAAACAAATATGTAAAAATTAAAGCTCTTAAATCTGATGATCTTATAATAAATCTTATTTTAGAAAAGTCAATGATAACAGCAATGATAATGCCAAATTGATAATTAAAATAGTAAACAAAAAAAAATTAGAAAACCTAGTTAATAATAAATTTGATGAATCACTCACCAGGGCCTAAAGTCAGTCATTGTATTAAGATTTTGGTAAAAAAAAAATAAAAATCTAAACGAAAATTTCTTAAACAAACAAAAAAACAAATTTCCGGTGATTATCACTTTTCACCTAACTTTTCACAAAACTTATAAAAAATCGGTAAGACTTAGCCTCGGGGTATTTCACGACTAGACCCATCGGCGGTCACCGTGTGTGGAGGACGAGCCCTCCTCGACAAAACTGCCGGCGCGCAAAGGAAGCTCGTTCTTCTATTGTAACGAGTCTTTCCCTGCCCCTTTTTCAAAGTTTCGCGTTCTTTTAGTATGCACAGAAAACGAAAGAGAGGAAGGAGGTTGGAGGAAGCTTAATCTTCATAGTGGCATACTCTCTCTTACTCGTTATCTTTCTCTGTCTTAGGCTAAGGGGAGTGTCGGAACTTTTAAGCGATAGCTATGGGTGGAATGATTTTAAATCGAAAAACGGTGGCACAGTCGTGCCGAGGGTTCCTTGGTGAACCAAGCACAAGAAAACGTTAAGGTAGTGCTTTATTATTATTATTATTGTTATTGCTATTAACATTATTGTTTGAAGAAAAATCAATTTTTCACCAAGGATGAAACCCCGAGGGGTCTTCTTCTGGTTAATTGGAATCCTGGCTACGACAAATAATATTGAACCAACGCAAGCTTTGGTAAGGCATTCTTTCTTTTTAAAAATTTCACTCTTTGAATTTAGTTTATGAAAAATTTTCAAATAACAAAGCTTTGAAAAGTACTGAGAGAGCGCGCCAGCGACGATATTTACTCGAGAGGGGATGGTAATGGTGGGACTAAGGGTGGCGGTTTGACCAAGGGTGGGGAGATTTTATTAATAAAAAGAAAAAGAAAAAGAAAAAAACAGGGTATTTGTTACGCCTTCAATTAATTAGCGAGTCTCAAATGATTTTTTATTAAAAAGAATGCAATTCTTAAATTAAGGCAATTGTTTTATCATGTCGGCTAGATGCTTCGTGATTAATAAATTTATACGCTGGCTCTATTAGGATAGAAAAAAAAGTTTTTCAAATGAAAATGATTAAATAATTGAAATCACTCGTAGGCGATTTCGACGCCCGATCAGTAGTTAAACTTTTGGTCATTTCTTAATTTCTTAATTTCTTAATTTCTTAATTTCTATTTGCAGCGCAATAGAGTTTCGGAAAAGCTGACCTAAAATTGATAAAAAGAACGAGTTCAAGGCGATAAAGATAATGATATCGAAAAGTTAGCGTTATAATTTATAAAGTTTTTTTTTAGTTAAACGAGAATATTTTAAAAGCTGAAGAGTAGGCGAGGAACTATTTTTGTCAATAAAAAGAATCTTTTTTCGAGGCCGACTATAGAGCTCTTTGTATATATTTATATCTCTTATTCATATAACTATAAACTATAACTATATTTAACGGATGCTGCATAAAACACTTATGTAAAATGTAAATATTTATAAAATTAGAAAAGAACTTGACACGTTTTTGGGCTAAAGGGTACCTACGATTGCGCGACTCAGCTCTAACAACTTGTTTTTTGCAATTGTTTACTTTATCTCGATGATCTTTTGAACCGACGCAAAGCGATCTTTCAATTTTTCTATAAATGTATATTAAAATAGAAATATCGATGACAAAGCGTTTCCTGGAAATCATAATTTAATCCGACGATAAGTCTCGAATCAAAGAATCAGTTCAGAAATAAAATAAAATTCTCTTTTTAACTTTTTAAATTTTATATACTTTATGGTGTCGTAAACAAAGAGCTATTTCAGAAGGATTATATCAGAAATGAAAATGCATTATGCAGTCATCGCTCTGGGTCGCGCTAATTTCGATTACGTCAGTAGGCAAAAAACGCTCTGCTCGCTTACTTATTATGAAAAAATAATGTTTCCCTTTATTCGATGCTGAATAAGAAAGATATCTCTTTGAATCTTCTCCGAACGCGATAATGATCCTCAACTGTAAGAATTGTAATAATTCTTTACTTTACAGGAGTGCAAGGATTACAAATGCGATTGCAGGGGTATCAAGGGAGACCAAGGAGCAATCGGGATACCAGGAGCGCAAAGGCCAGAAGGAGAGCCAGGTGACATAGGCCCTGATGGACCGCAAGGTCCAAAAGGCGAGAAAGGAGAATCTGGTGAGCCCGGTGCTATGGGCGAAAAAGGTCTCCGAGTACGTATGGAATAATAAAATAAATTTTATTTCTTTCCTATAAAAAGCAGTCAATGTTCGAAATTAGATTTCGCGTGGGAAACGTCATCGACTTATTTCAGTAAACAAGCAAAAGCTCGCAGAATTTACATTTTTATATTAAGATCGGGCAATGAACCCGCGAAACGAAGTCTTGCCTAAAAAATTCGATAAATACGTTGAGAAAAGATTGTACTTCCTGCTTTTCTTCGGAGCTTAGATCACTGACTGTTAGCACTGTTGCGTGAGCTTGCGAAATTAAATAAATGGATTATTTTATAAAACGGATACGATGTTATTGCGAGTTTTAAAATTATTTTTGATGAGAAAAATGTCATTTTCTTATTTAAAAGATAGTTAGGTTGAATGAAGGTAAGGATTATCTTGTTCATTTGAAAGCAATTATGACGTTTAAGCAATTGGGTCATTGTTTTTAGTAAGACTGCAACCGCTCTTGCTCTAGATCAACGCACGATGTTAATCATAGTATTTTTTTTTATCATCATCATGGAATATTTTCGATAAACAACTTCCGATTAAAAAAGTCAGACCGGAAGTTACTGAAATGATATCATCGCTTATAAAGACAAAATTATTCTTCTGTTTTTATTTCATTGCCTTAACGAAATTGTTGCATAATACAAAACGCTAAAAAAAGATTTTTTTGCTTTTTTTTTGCTTTATCTTCCGATAACCCGATAACCCTAGAATTTTTTTTAACAGGGCTACAATGGTACTCGAGGACACACTGGAGCAACGGGAATATCCGTAAGAATTTCTTAGTACTGAAATTACTAGGATTTTTAGTAAAATTTAAATTTATCGATACGACTAAAATAGCTTATGAAAATATTTTCCCTTTTTTTTTATTAGCGTAATAATCAGCAATAATAATGAAATACTTGATTTATATTTTATTTTAAAAATAAGGAATACGTTTTTAAAGATGTTGAAAAAAATCTTTTTATCTTGCATTCATGATCGACATGGTTTTGCAGATAAACAAAGTATATTAGGGGGCGCAAGATTTTAATTATTTTTTATGCGGGAGAATGAAAGAAAACCTTTGAGATTTCAGACTTTTTTTATAGTGACGAGACTATTGAATTAAATATTCAGTGTAAAAAAAAACTTCCTTAGATCAACTAAAAAAATATAATCTTTTCGATGAAAATCGTAAATTTATTAAATTTAGTAAATTATCGAAAAACTCCAGCACACTTAATTTTTGTTTTGTTAATTTACGAAAAAGATTGTAAATTCACAACTACTTTTCTTGCGAATACAAGAAAAACAATTGATATTACTCGAAAATTTTGTTAATATACTAAATTTAGTAATTTTTTTGTTAATACAAGGAACTTTTACAATTTTAAGCTTTCCTGATTTTATTCATCTTTTTAATTATGTAAAAATAATTTTTAAATTTAAGAAAAAAAAATTAATTTATGGGTAATTTTCAATCAAGTGAGAGCGAAACTGATAGTCGGGTCTTTCAAACTGCTTCAAGCTATTTTTCACTTAAAGTTCAACCAAAAATAGGTGATTAGCACAATTTTTAGCCTCCTCCATTGGAGCAGTTTTAAAGACCCGACCATCAGTTTTACTCTCAGTTTATTTAAATTTGCCTAAATTTCTTTAAATTATTCATTATTCCGAAAACTTTAACTCGTTTAATACTGGGCCAACTGAAAAAGTATTAAAATAATTAATTATATCTGAACATAAAATGTACAAGCTTTTCACTTATTTATGATGTAGTTGGAGATGCAGGAAAACATTATTTATTTTAATTAAAATAATTCTTAATTACTTAATAAATTGAAAAGAAATTATACAGTACTTTTTGTATTGAAAACTTTTTAACCTATTAAAATTGAAAATTAACTTGAAAAAATAATTAATAAAAATTATTTTATTTATATCCAATAATGTTAATTTAATTTTAATATTTGTTTCGTCCAATTTTTTAAAAAATTTTTAATTACTTTTTTTCGACCTTGTTGGACAACAATAAATCTTTTCGATATAAATAACTATAAACTCTTTGAATTAACGTACCCAGTAGTTTTTTATTCATCAAAACGATTTTTTTATTGAAGATTTTAAATTTAGAAAAAATGAAAATTAAAAAATCAATAAAAATTGAAATTATGAAAATCACATTGAAATTATGCGTAAATATACTAAAAAATAAAAAAATTTTACGTAAATTTGACCTACATTTACATTCCTTATTTTTTAAATTAAATGTAAATGATAGAAAATTTTGTATTTCATTACTACAAAGCAGGAAAATAGGAAAATGATATTAACTTTGAAAGCTATTTTAGTCGCACTGGGTGTCAAATAAAAGCTGCAGTTGTATTATGTTATCCATTTGACTGCCAATAGGGAAGAGCTGGATTTCCTGGTTTGCCGGGTCCAGAAGGTTTGGATGGCTGTAACGGAACCGACGGTCGTCCTGGTATTCATGGAATATCAGGAAGACACGGAGTACGAGGACAAATAGGACCAGAAGGACTGAGAGGCCCTCCTGGTGATGCCGGTGAAGAAGGAGTCAACACCAAAGGAATCAAAGGAGAGTGGGGTGTTCCTGGAATTGACGGGCTAAAGGTTTTTAAAAAAGAATTGCAGCTTGAGAATTTTATTATATTACGATTCGTTACAGGGTCTTCCTGGTATTACTGGACTTCCTGGAGAGACAGGATATCCTGGACAAACTGGAGATATCGTAAGTCTATTATTACAGTAATCGAATAAAAGAAAAATTATCAAAACTATATCAACAGTTATAACGTAGCATACACCTACACGTAAACAAAATTTACACAATATTTTTACACTATTTGTCACTAATAAAAAGTTAAACCCAGGTAAAACTGCTACCATTTAAGCAATGTCTTCGAACTAATTGATATAATGGCGAGATTGAAATTATTTCAATTATTTAAAAAAAATTTATCTTTTTCTTTTTCTATATTTTTATTTACATTTGCTATTTGATTTCTATGTTTACTTGCCTTGTTATTTTTTCAATTATTTTTCCATTTTTGTTGAATTTTGAGTAGGCTAAATAGTGAGAAATCTAGGGAATATGGACTTTTCTCCTCTCAAATTAATACTTCTTTTGCGCTGTGTCTTCTAATTTTTTTGAAAATTTATTTATTTTGAATCAGTACCTGTACAAGTGTACAACACTATTCAATTTTACTCAGGAAAAAGGCAACTGGTGAATATAAACAGGAATAGAAAAAGAAAGAATAAATATTTTATTGTTTATTAAACTAAAATCAATTTTCTATTGATTGAATATTAAAAATCATTAATTTCATTCTATGCCCTCTATTAATTCAATCTATTATTTATTTTGACGAAAATTTACATCAAAACAATGACTGTCGTCTTCAATGACGGCGTCATTGAATTAATGTTAATGGAATTAAACTTGGACATAAGCAGATTCTTTTTCAAAAAATCTTTAAATTTATCTAATTTATGTGATTTCTAATATAAACTTAGTATTTAAAATAAATATCAATTTTTTTAATACTAAAAAAGTCTAATAAAAAATTTTTAACATTCGGATAATTACAATGACTTATGATATAAATTTAAACCTTTGCATTTACCGTTTTATAACTTTATATCACTTGTTTCATAAATAATTATTAATTTACAAAGAGAACAGCATTAGCTTTCTTTTTTTTCAGTACTCGTCTTGAATAACATTTTTTTTTTATTTTATAATCTTTATTGTTAAAATTCAAAAAGAATTTTTTTAAAAAATTTAAAAAGTTTATTATTTAGTTACAGCTTGTATAAAAAAATTAAATCGTGAAAAATCTTTTTCTCAGTAAAAAATTGTTGCATAAATTCTATTCATTTTATTTATAGATCTTGATAAGGAAGGCACAGTACCTCCGAAACCTCGATGTAAAAACATTAAAGAAACATCTTGTTCCAAAAAGAACGTTTTTATTATTAATTATAATAAATGACAACTAAATTCTTTTTAGTAATTGAAACTATAAAAGTATTTATACTACTCTAGTAATATTCTATACATTTTTTTACACTGTATTTTTATAGAAATATTATCTGCTTTAAGTTTTTAGTTTTTTTTTTTTTTTTAACTTTTCATCATCAGCAATTTATCATTATTATTTATTTCTGCTTTACGTCAGCACGTGACACGAGGCGAGCCAGAAATCAACAACTACAGAAATAATATGAGCTACATTCTTGAAATAAAAAACTTTGCTTATTAATGATTTTTTATTTTTTATCTTATTGGCTTGCTTATTTTTACGAATACTTTTAGGGCCCGTCTGGTCTTCCTGGATTGCAAGGGGAAATGGGCGATCGAGGTGACGAAGTTTATGGCCCTAAAGGGGAATTAGGTGAGCAAGGTGACCGTGGTGAAAGGGGACCACCTGCAACACCAGTAGAGTCAAAACGAAAGAATACGATTGCCAAGCCTGGCCAACAGGGAGCCAAAGGAAAAAAAGGAGAAAGGGGAGATCGAGGTTTAAAGGGAGAATTAGGCGACAAAGGGATTCACGTTAGTATTCTATTATTGTTAAAAATACCCTACACTAAATATAAGAAACAACCGTGAAATTACGATTTTCGCCGTAAATCTACGAAAAAATCGTATTTCTTTTGATATATTACACATATACTTATTAATATGGAACATGTTTATAGGCAGGGGTGGGCTACTTCAAGCATTTCTATTAGGGGAGGGGGGGTTAAATGGACTTAGAATAATTTCGATTTAATGACTATAAGAATAGTTCAAGTTTGGCGACTTAAAATAGTTTCGATTTAGGGACTTTGAATAAATTAGGTTCGGAGACTCAAATTTATACTGGGTGGAACGCAATTGTCGTGGTTATTTACATTGCTTTGATATATACTAGCAATGTAAAAATCCTCGGTAATTGCGTTCCACCCGATATATGAATTCCAATTCAAAAATGCCAAATTTTACGCACGTTTTCATTTCACCATAATAAACGTATATTTCAAATATGATCCATGCCAACCAGTCCAAAAGGGTGAAATTTATGGTATTTTGCCCGAAAACTCCCCTACATACCGTCAAGATCACCCCATCGGACAGGTTGGGTTAGGCCATATTCGGAATATACGTTTATTATGGTGAAAAGAAAACGTGTGTAAAATTTGGCCTGGTTTTATTTGAATTACCTGGGTGACTTAGATTTCGGGGAGCTGTATGTTGTATGTGCCCCCCTCAGGACAACGGGGCACAGGCTAAGCTTTGGGTATATTATCAGAAAGCTTCGTATAGAATAAAGTGTGAAAGTTTAGCCTGGTTTTAAGAGGGTCACCCAGGTGACTTGCCGAAACCAGCAGGTTTTACGTTCCTACAGTGGAAACTTGGTCAATAGTCTTGAATTTCGTTATCTCGTTTGCAAATAGTGCATTTGAAGCCGTCCAAGTGGTTTCAAAAAGGTCACCCTATTTCTCATGGGTTGCCACAATCAGTGTATAATATAAAAAAAATTTTAATATGTAATATGAAAAAAATTACAAAATGTGATAAAAAATAAAGCATTGTGCCGTAAGTGATAAAATAAAATTAAAAAAAAAAAAAAATAAAAAAGAAAATTTATTGTTTGTTAAAAATATTTTATTAATAAAGTTATCAGGTAAAAATTAGTTTTTCTTTTATTTTAAATTCCTAAACGATATTTTTACGGCCCTAAAATAATTTTTGAGATGAAAATATCTTTTTTGATACTATTTGAATGTCTTAGTGTCAATAAAAAAAATTGAATGCTAAAATTAGTTTTTAGTCGTATGTAAGTTATATAGTACGAAAAAAAAAATTTAACTTGTACTTACCTCTTGGTGTAGAAATATTTTTTTAAGGCTTTTAAATACTCAAATCTACCAGTTGTAAATTTACCATAAAAACCCTATATTTACGTTTCGATGGTAATAATACGATTTTGTCCTATTAATTTACAGTTTCAAAATCACAAAATTACGAAAAAATTGTTAATTTACGATTGATTGTAGAATTTAAATTGTAAATTTCGATCTATCGTAGATTTACGACAAAATCGTAATTTTACGATTATATCCAATATTTACCGAAGGGTTTTTTTAACAGTGAACAAAAATGAGATCGACTTGTGATATTTTTAATGCCATGTACCTTACAGGGTTTCCAAGGCAATGATGGGGCGAAGGGTGTTAAAGGAGATCAGGGTGATGACGGAATCAGAGGAGAACAAGGTTTAGATGGACCCCCAGGAGCACCAGGTACAAAGGGTCAAAAAGGAACGGATGCTCTAGATGGTATCGAGGGCCCCGAAGGTGACAAGGTATTATACTAGGCTCCCTTATATTGTTATTATTATTTTTACCAAACTGAATTATTTGCTCTCTAAATCCTATAATTTGATAATATTATATTTATCAGGCTGTAAATAACTAAACTCATTAATTATAGGCATAACCAAATATTATTTGATTTTTTAAATGACAAACTAACTAACTTTATCAGAGAGAGAGTTGTCATTACTTGCAGCCAATTTAAATTAGAAAAGAATTAATTAAATATATGACTCGATTTTAATAGAATTTTAGGGTCTTTTTTAGTCCAATCGTCAGAACAATTTTTTTACCGACTCGATTCATTAATTGTAAGAAAAACATTGAAATTAATAATTTAAACTTAGTAAACTAATTATAACGATATATATACAATCACAATTAATTCTAATGTAAAAAATTAAATATTAAGATATCCCGGGAAAAAATTTTGCAGATCTGAATTACGGACAGATAAAATCAGACTTAATCACATAAATTCAGATTCCATTAGCGATTTGAGTCAAAATTAACATATATTTATCAAACTTAATTAAAATTCAACGTAAAATATCCATTTTTATTAAAATATCTTAGTTCAACTTTTTTTTTTTTGAGCTGCAAGTGACTTACAAGCCCAAATCCATCCTCCGAGACGCTTTGTATTTGCTATTTTCGTAATTTTTCGTACAAAATTTACAATTAGTTCCAGTAAGTAGCATTTATTATAATGAAATTTAAAAGGGAGAGCGTGGAGACGTGGGTTACCCTGGATTACCAGGAAGGCAAGGTGCTCCTGGAGAAAAAGGAGCTTACATACCAGAACTAGATGAAATAATTCCAGGAAGCACTGGTATCCAGGGAGATATAGGATTACCCGGAGAGGATGGGATCCCAGGAATGCCAGGAAAATCTGGAAACATAGGCTATATTGGACCACCAGGACCCCCAGGCCCTCATGGAATACCTGGTATACCTGGACCTAAAGGCTCCTCCATAAAAGGAGAGCGTGGAGATGATGGTATTATTGAACTTTTGCAGTAAAAAAAATTTCTACAATATTCCTACAGTTAGTAATATGATTACAAGTGTAGTAAGATTAAAATCTATTAATTTTTCAGCAAGATACGACTAAAATAGTTTTAAGAGTTAATATACGTTTTTGATTTATTAAATGAACATAATTTCCGTTTTTTAAATGCGTTTCCAAATGTTATAAGCATACTAATCTTCAGTAATAATGAAATACAAAATTTTCTATTACTTTTATTTAATTTAAAAAAAAAAATGGAATACGTTTATATCCACTTTAGCCCTGGAAAGTATGCATTAAATGCAACTATACAACGCTGAAAGAAGTAAAATTCTTAAAGTAATTTTATGCTTCTGTATTAGGGTTTCGATTTATACAAAATCTGTGTGTATAACTATTGGTTACCGCAACTGCAAAGTAACCTAAATTATTTTATCTCTCCCATCATCAATACACTGAGAAAATTAAATAACTGTGACAATGATATCATATTATTAAATTTTTATGATTATACAAATGATCACCCTAATGATATTATGTCTTCAGGACATTAATATTCTGTAATCGTGACAATTGGGTCAATTCTCTCGTCGATCTCCGCCGATTTTTTGATTTTACAAATTTTTCATTTTTTTGTACCGAAAAAGGTTGAAACATTGAAAAACTCAAATCAATATGGTTCACCGGGTCAGAGAACTCAAAAAACCTGATGTATATGGATTTAAGTGAGTTTGAAAATTTTTTCATTTTTAGAAATTTAGGCTTTATTTGCATAAAACCATTTGAATTGGTCAAAATTCCTTATAAACCAAGTTTTCTAATAAAAAAAAGTGCTGATGAGATGGGGGGGGGGCTAGATTTCCTTGACAATTTTAATTTTTACCAAAATCGAAAGGAAAAAAAACTTTTTTTGAATTCGAATTTTGCGCGGTTTATTGTTTTAATTTCCTACCGCTAGATACTAAGGTCTTTTATCTCGCAAGTGTCAAAAATTCGTTCTACTTAGTACATAAGGACCGAGGATAGAATACACAATAAGAATGATGATCGGCGAGCGCTCGTTATTAACATGGAACATGTTTATAGAGATGGGGTACTTCAGAACTTGAAAATTAAGGGGGGGGGTCAAATAAGACTTAGAATAATTAAGTAAGTATATATAAATAAATAAAATACTTTTAAAAGACTTTGAAAAATCTGGACTTAAGGACTTAGGATAATACAGGTTTATGGACTTAGAATAATATCGATTTAGGGACTTGGAATAATTCAGGTTCAGGGATTCGGAATAATTCAGGTTTAGGGACTTGGAATAATTCAGGTTTACGGAATCAAAATAGTTTGGGTTTAGAATCTTAACAGCTAGTGAGGTGATAATGACAAATTCTTAAAATGGAAAATTGTATTATAATGTTGAGTAACATTTGTATTATAACCTAGTCCACAGCTGGAAGTAAACATGTTCCATGCATTTAGGTTGTGTTTACCCAAACCGGTTATAAGTTTTTTCTCTATAATAAATATGCGATTAGACTAGATTAGGGTTACGGTATCGATAATTGATAACGAGCGAAAAAAATATAACAATAATACCTGCAAAGATAAGAATAATGAAAATTCAAATCTTTAAAAATCTTTAAAAGAACTTTTAATAAATTAGGTAAAAATACACAATTAAATATGTGTGAATTTTTTCATATATACCCAAAAAATAAATATTTTGAAGAAAAAAAACATTAAAATTAAATATAATTGTCCCAATGATGTGCATATAATTGTCACGATTTACAGAAATACTATTGTACAGATGATATAATACCATCAGGGTGATTACATGAATAATCATACGATTATGATTATATGGTATGGTATAATTGCCACAATTATATAATTTTCTCAGTGTAGTTACATTCAAATTTGACGTATACTAGTTTTACCAATCACGATGGAAGCGTTTGATTTTTGAAATATAACCACCAGAAAGCAGATACTTATTCACTCTCATAAAGACCCTAAATTACCAGAGACAGCCAGATAGCTGGACTCTTTTTGATTAATTCCGCCATTTGGCCTAACAAAAATGTATTTTAAATAGGGCAGTTTTTTCTTGGCTGCCATTTTACTTAGCAATATTTTTGTGATTGTTTGGCAAAAAGGGACCACGTATGCTTCTTTCTGTCTCTATTAATCTAAGATCTCTAAACTCTCAGTCAGCTGATGCATTCTAACTTCATTAAAAATTTTAATTCTTACTGCTTATGTAGATGCATTTAATATATTTTATACATATATGATATTGAATTCTATCATTATTTATAGACAACTACGCGACACGTATAACAGGTCAAATCCCCTTTGTACTTTAAAAATCCAAAATTCGAAATGGCGGCCTCACAATTGGCCAATTTTCGAAAAAAAAACATCGAAATTTAAAATAAAAAAAAAAAGATTTTCAATGCATATCTGGGGGTTTTTGGGTGCGCTGAGTCCGAATTTGACAACCAAATTTCCAAATTCGAAATAGCGGCCTAACAATTGGCCAATTTTGAAAAAAAATACCAAATTTTAAAATAAAAATAAAAAGATTTTAAATGTATATCTGAGGGTTTTTGAGTGCGCTGAGTCCGAATCTGACAATCAAATTTCAAAATTCGAAATGGTGCCCTCGAAATTGGCCAATTTTGAAAAAAAATACCAAATTTTAAAATAAAAATAAAAAGATTTTAAATGTATATCTGGGGGTTTTTGAGTGCGCTGAGTCCGAATCTGACAACCAAATTTCAAAATTCGAAATGGTGCCCTCGAAATTGGCCAATTTTGAAAAAAAATACCAAATTTTAAAATAAAAAAAAAAAGATTTTAAATGTATACCTGGGAGTTTTTGAGTACGCTGAGTCTGAATCTGACAACCAAATTTCCAAATTCGAAATAGCGGCCTAACCATTGGCCAATTTTCGAAAAAAAAACATCGAAATTTAAAATAAAAAAAAAAAGATTTTAAATGTATGTCTGGGGGTTTTTGGGTGCGCTGAGTCCGAATTTGACAAACAAATTTCCAAATTCGAAATAGCGGCCTAAAAATTGGCCAATTTTGAAAAAAAATACCAAATTTTAAAATTAAAAAAAAAGATTTTAAATGTATATCTGGGGGTTTTTGAGTGCGCTGAGTCCGAATCTGACAACCAAATTTCAAAATTCGAAATGGTGCCCTCGAAATTGGCCAATTTTGAAAAAAAATACCAAATTTTAAAATAAAAAAAAAAAGATTTCAAATGTATACCTGGGAGTTTTTGAGTACGCTGAGTCTGAATCTGACAACCAAATTTCCAAATTCGAAATAGCGGCCTAACAATTGGCCAATTTTCGAAAAAAAACATCGAAATTTAAAATAAAAAAAAAAAGATTTTAAATGTATGTCTGGGGGTTTTTGGGTGCGCTGAGTCCGAATTTGACAACCAAATTTCCAAATTCAAAATAGCGGCCTAAAAATTGGCCAATTTTGAAAAAAAATACCAAATTTTAAAATTAAAAAAAAAAGATTTTAAATGTATATCTAGGGCTTTTTGGGTGCGCTGAGTCCGAATCTGACAACCAAATTTCAAAATTTGAAATGGCGGCCTCACAATTTGCCAATTTTGAAAAAATAAATACAAAATTTAAATAGAAAAAAAAGGTTTTAAACATATAATTGGGGATTTTTAGTTGTTCTGAGTCAGAATATTGCAACCTAATTTTTAAATTCAAAATAACAGCCTCAAAATTAAACAATATTTCAAAACAAATAAACCAAATAAAATTAAGAAAAAAGGCTATAAATGTAGTTCTGTATATTTTCTGGTATGTTGACTCAAAATCTGGCCAATTTACGAAATTCAAAATGGAAAGCTTAAATAAGCATATTTTTTGAAAAAATAACGCCAAATTTATAAAATGAATCACATTTTCTCATATTTTCTATTAGGGTTCTAGTAGTTTTAGAAGGTTTTTTTCCATGCTTCCTGGTTGTGCTTAGACAAACTCTTTATAAGATTTTGCGAGAGACTTTGATTAGCTATTTAACAAAAAATGTGAGATTAAAATAAAAAAAATGTTTTTATATATGTTATTTTATGTATAGGTACATATTATAATTATCTATGAATACAAAATTTTTTATATAATTTTTACCTTATTTTTAATAAAATCATACACAGAGTCAGGAATTACATCTCTTTTACCACTTATATTTTAAGGATTATAAACTTTTAATTTTTTTTCAAAAGATGTAACTGCAAACCACGTTGCTGCCACACCTACTTTCTCTTTATTAGCTTCTGTAAATTTAATGCATTGTTTTTTATACGCTGTTTTTTTCCAATTATTTTCGTTCTAATTAGCAAAGCCTTTGATCAATCAAATTAGTAAATGCGACTGAAATAGACAATAATCCCCAATAGAAATTTCTTCTAGTTCTTCGACAGCATTTGGAATTTCAGAAATATGTAATTTTCTTATGACTAAAAGCTCGACCAAAAGGGTTTAATCGGTTTGATCGAATTAAATTAAAAAACAGAATAGCAAATAAATTTGGGTCTTCTACAGCTGAAAATATAGACTCTTTTACCTAAAAAAGCCTAAAACTACTACAACCCTAATAGAAAATATGATTTATTTTATAAAATTGGGGTTATCTTTTCAAAAAATAGGTTTATTTAAACATGCCATTTTGAATTTCGAAAACTGGTAGCCAGATTTGGACTCAATATTCCAGAAAATATCTAGACCTATAAAATGTTTAAATTTACATTTACAACCTTTTTTTCTTAATTTTATTTTGTTTATATGTTTTGAAAAATTGTTTAATTTTGAGGCTATTATTTTGAATTTCAAAATTCGGATACAAGATCCTGACTCAGTACACCTGAAAATCCCCAATTATATGTTTAAAACCTTTTTTTTTTTATTTTAAAATTTGATTTTTTTTTCAAAATTGGCCAATTTCGAGGCCACCAATTCGAATTTTTAAATTTGGTTGTTAGATTCGGACTCAACGCACCCGAAAACCCCCAGATATACATTTAAAATCTTCTTTTTTTTAAATTAAAATTGGATGTTTTTTTTTTCAAAATTGGCCAAATTGGTCAAAGGGGTCAATTGAACCCCCCCTCAGCGGTCAGTTTTACCTTTTTTTTAGCTAATTTTACGTTACATAATTAACGTGATGCAATAGTTTGATCCCCCTTAAATAATTTTAAGGACCTTTTTCTAGCGAATTTTTTGTAATATCATTCCAAATGACCCCCCCCCCAAAAAAAAAATTGTCTAGATCCGCCACTGATTTAGTCAAATTAATTAATACATTTAATTCTCCTAAAGCTATATTTAGTCACTGGGTAGAAAATCAATAAATTTTAATTTTACTACACTTGCAGTAATTTTACTACACTTGTAGTAATATTACTTCAGAATCGTAAAATTACTACAATTTGTAATAATATTACTATTTTCGTAGTAATATTACTTAATTTTAATAAAATTACGAAACTGTAGTAATATTGTAGACATTTTTTTTACTTTGTAACTAGCTTTGTCGAAATTCTATAAAATTAACTGTTTCTTAATCTAAATTTATCTCCACAGGTCTAACGGGACCAATGGGTTCTCAAGGTGCTATGGGCGAACCAGGACCATTAGGAATAATTGGTCAAAAAGGGTTCCCAGGTGTTACTATTATTGGTCCAGCTGGATTAGATGGAAGGCCTGGTTTTGATGGATTTGAAGGACCAATCGGAGATCGCGGAGATCATGGTGAACCTGGTAAGCTCATATCACCAGCTATCTAAAGCGAATCATTGGAAATTTAAACTTTAAATAAAATTTATCGAGCTTATACTGTGATACAGGCTAACTAAACCCCCAAGTAAAAAAGTGAATATATTATCAATATATTGTCAATATATTGATTTTGAAATATATTATCAATGTATTGCAAACATTTATATTGGAGAAAAAAAAATCAAAATGTTAGGTTAAAAAAATATAATTTTAAAATGTAAAATATAATTAAGTCATAAAATGTAGATTTAGAGCTATTAATCGCCTTGTTGCTTAAAATTTAACCAGAAAAGATTAGAAAGAAAGAGTTATAAATTTTTATTTATCAGTACCTGTACAAATTATTGATTATGAAAAAACATAATTTTTTTGTTTAAATCGAATGATTTTTCTTTTTTGAGCATTTTTCATATTATAATTAAAATAATAAATAATACTTTCTAGCCGTTGAAAATAAAAAGCTGAGACATTAGAAGTTAGATTGACATAAATTTAATTAATAAAGTAAGCTTTTATTTTATTTCATTGCAGGTCCTAAAGGATTTCCTGGAAAAGGGACGCCTATCGTTGGCCCATATGGTGAATCTGGTCTTCCTGGTATTCCTGGAATGCCTGGGATTGACGGTATACCAGGAATCGATGGTCCCCCAGGACCAAAAGGCATAAGAGGAGATGATTGTGGAATTTGCTCTTCAGGTTTTTTAAACAGAAAAGATTTTTCGAAAGACTCTGGTAGACGATTTTATTATCATAAGCTAACTCGCGATTTGGCTTGGCTTGGCTCTGCCCATAATCAAGGCCACTGCAATATTAAATGCATCCAAAAGCTTTAAATGGATTAATATGGATCTAAAAAAGTAAATCATACTTATTTTTGTTCGCTAAATACAATTTTCTAAGTTTCATCCATTTACCGATGTCCATTTTTCATATTAATGCTAGTTTTTTGCCTAAAATAACCAAAAAATACAATTTTTTGGAAAGCATTTCTGTTTGAATCTTCTTAGGTTTTTGTAATCGATGATCTTTCACAACCCTCTTCCATAAAATTAAAGTTTATTTACATTTTTCTACAAATAACAAGCAATCAAGAATCGGGTAGCCAGGAAATTGAATTTGCAAGTTTAGGATGAGAAATAGCTTCAGCTACAAGTATGTGCTGGTTTAGAGACCCTAATTCGAAAGTAATTGCAGATTCACAGTCCAAACAAATAAGGAAATCATTAGCTTGTTTTATTTTGAAACAATGATTCGTTTTTATAATGTAAAAATAAGTGATAAAAATATCTACCAGAGAAACTATAAAAATCGAACCTTTTAAATATTAAAGTGATAAATTAATTTAGGCCCAAATGGTGAAAAAGGAAATCATGGTGATCCAGGATTCGATGGTTTTCCGGGCGTGCCCGGCGCAATAGGGCTTGTTGGACCTCGGGGATTTAAGGGTCTAGTTGGTAGAAAAGGAATGCAAGGACCAAAAGGCTTACAAGGCGAGGATGGAAGGCATGGACTGTTTGGGCCACAAGGTAATACAGGGTTGAAATTAAAATCATGGATAACTAATTCTAAGCAAATAAAATCAATTTGAAACCTTTTGTGATTTAAAAAGAAAAGAGTCTACTACGTCTACTAAGTTTTTTGTATACATTTTCATGTTATTTATGTTTTTGCGCTCGTTGAACACGAATATGATATAAATTTTTACCGAAAATTGTCACATTGCCCACAATAGCCATTTGAAGAATTATTTCATAACCTGGAGGCATTGTCCTGAAAAATTAATAATTTGAAAAAAAATTTTGATTCTTTCTACTAAATCCAGAAATTTATTTCGTACTTTAACAAATTTTTGGAAGAATTTTAGACATGCATTATTCTTAAGAAATTATATTTATACTTCAAAATCTTAGCCTTACTTCCAAAATATTGCAAAAACCTCTAAAAAGGGGTAGTTTTTGTTTTTTTTTTGTGGGTGTTCCAGAAAATATCATACAATTTTGATGAAAATTTATTAAATATTTCCCGGAATGTTTTATTTTTGGACAAACAATTATATTGGCCAGATTTGCACAAACGACTAGTACCAGAAATTGTTTAAACCAGTAGTAGACTCCTATTATAGACAGGTGGTAATATTAAGATAAATATTAAGATAAAATATAGTAAGAAAAATTTTATTTAAATTATACACTAACAATTTTGTTTATTCAATTTAAATTAATTATCTTTTAAAATTAACTTCAAATTACGATATAATTTCTCACTCGAAATCACACTCTTATCAGACATCCACTTACTCGATTCAACGTCACACAACTTTGACCACCAGAGACACATACAAAAATTATTTTTGTTTTTTATTTAGAATTTGTTATTTATTTTCAAATTATAATTTACTTCCTCTGGCTTATAAAGGTGCTAAAGGAGAACCAGGAAGAGTAATTATGCCAGACAGGCAAACTATTGAATCACCTAGGGGTGATAAGGGCGATAAAGGATCACCAGGATTTGAAGGTTCAAGAGGAATGCGCGGTCCAATGGGGAAAGTAGGAGACTTCGGTTTCGATGGTCCAAAAGGAGAGAAGGTTAAATTTTAAAGATTTGCTACTTTTTCCTAAATATATTACAATTTTTCGTATGCATCTGTTGTATTTTAAAAATAACCCAAAAACTAATTTCGAATTTTATATTTCTGCAATGAAAAACAGTTTTTTTTTGTAATTTTAACGTTAATCAGTTCTCCACTAATAGTGCAAAATAAAAATTTCTTTTTTTTACCCCAATAGAAATCATCGATATGTGTATCAGGTTTTATAACACGTATTACACTGTTTATAGACCGAAAATAGAGCTTAAATATTATTTTAACTCCAATAATTTTTTTTGAATTATTTTTAAATTTTTTATCATACATTTTTTTAAGATCTTACTTATTATTATGTGTGTACGGCTTTGAGTCCAGGGTTCTCAAAAATTTTTTGGTGAAATAGTATTCTTTATTCGCAATTTTTTTTGTTATTTTAGTATATAACGAGCTTAATTATCTTGTAGCTTAAATTGCCAATGCAAGTTTTTGCGGAATCCTTGTTTAAAAAAAATAATTTCAGCCAATTTTGCATAACAGTATATTTAACACATATGTATACACTTTTACAAACTGTTTAACACGGTTTTACACTGTTATATAGTGTAACACATGTTATAAAACCTGATAAACATACGGATTATTTCTATTGGGGTTAATTATAATTTAAAACTACTTTAGGGAGAACAAGGAAGACCTGGAATAACGGGACGCAACGGAGAACCAGGATGGGATGGTGTAGATGGCCTACCCGGCGAACCGTCTCCAATTCCTAAAGAATATTTGAAAGGAAACAGGGGTACTGATGGAATGCCTGGTCTCAAGGGACAAAAAGGAATCCCTGGTTTAAAAGGATCTCAAGGAGATTCTTCCCAGCACGATTTTCAACTGTTTAAGGGTGAACGTGGATCTAAAGGATTACCAGGAGATGATGGTATTGTTATATGTTTAATGGCTATGATTATTATTAATTAATGCTTCTATATTCAAAAAAATCTTATTTTTATTTTTTTTTATTATCCATTGAAATGGTGAATAAAAATAATGATAGGAATAAAAATGATTTTAAACTTTATAAAAATTAAAATTAAACTTATTAATTTAAATTATTTTACTTTCCTTCTACGATTGTCATAAGTTTAATGCCTATTAAATAAATAAACTTACTTATGATGCCTAGAGTTGAGAACGAATTTTATAGATAAAACTGAACTTTATTAAGACGAGTATGAGTAAATTAATATACATAATACATAAATAAAATACATAACTTTATGTTAGAATTTTCATACATATATATCATAATTTCATAATTGAATTTTATATTAGTTTCTTAACTTAAAACATTTATTATTTGATTAATTAGCTTAAATATTTATTATTTATTTCCTTAGTTATTTTATAACAATATGAATTAAAATAAAACGCTTATAATTGCTATGGAAAATCTTAAATCGATCCGTTTATAGGCTACGATGGCTTCAAAGGAGAACCAGGAATTCCTGGTGATGTAGGCTTTCCTGGACTGCCTGGAGAGCAAGGACCGCCAGGCATTTCAGCGCAGGGACCTTTAGGGTTAAAAGGATATCCTGGAATACCAGGAGAACAAGGTCCACGAGGAATCCCAGGAAGTCCCGGTCTTGATGGAATCGATGGTTCTCCTGTAAGTACGCATTTTATATGCATATATTCCACCTTAATAAGCAACACTGTGAAAAAGTCCAAAATAAATATTAGCAATATTAGTAAATATTGCTAATATGTTTATCCTATTTCATGCTAGTTTCAAAAGTTATTCCCAAATATGTATTTTCGTTAACTCTACTTACAAGAAAATCGCCAACTCTCTGGAAATCCAATTTTCTATGAATTTGTGGGAAGGTTGTGGTAGTTGACAAAATATTCCCTATATCCACAGTTTACCTAAATGGGGCTCCTGGGCCTAGAAATTAAACCCACTAGAAAGGTTCTGTGCTCTACGATAAGGTTTTTAGGCTATATTCTGAATGACGGTGCTACCTTTTATGTCAACTAAATAACTTCCAGTTGGTTCCATTTTTTTCGTCTTAATATCACCCTTTAATCTCCAAGAAAAATGTTCAAATACTCTTAAAATTTTGTATTTTTTTCCAAAAATGTATTTTCTTGATATGAATTTACATTAAAAACGTACATTGTTTCTTATATTTTTCAAGTAAGACATAATATAATTATTTTCAACATAATTGTGATAGTTGTTCGTAATGTTAAATTAACGTTCTTCTTTCTGTTTTCTTATGTGATCCTTATTTTTTCTATTTTTTTTGGCCTAATTGCAGTTGACGATACATAATTTCAGCGTCCACTTGTTCCTTTTTCAGCTCTGTCAGAAACATATACAAGCTACAGTTCTAGTATGCGTTGAGCCTAAACTCCCAGAATGCTTGTTGTATAGAAAACCATCCAAATGAAGAAGAACTGAAGAACGCGATTTTATTATCTCAGCCATTACAAAAATTTTTACTTCTTTTTTACAAAAATTTCAATTCAACTAAACAATTTTTTAATTAATTTAACTACAAATTTCAATTAAACAATTTTTATTTATTTTGAACCTCAAATTTCAATTTAACTAAACATTTTTTTTATTAATTTATTTCTTTTTCACAAAAATTTTAATTTTATTCTAAATGTAACCTAATTTTATATTTTATTCTAATTTTTTAATTTTATTCAAATTCAACCTAATGTTTGTTTACTAATAACGTGAAATTAAGTTAAAATATTTATTCACATCTATTTTTTTATTTGAATTTTTAAAAAATTTGAAAATAATAAATAAAAAAAAACTTATTTTGGGAAAAAAGGACTTTGGGAAAAAAACTACCCTGTTTACGTTGTCATAAGACTGTTATCTATAAGGAATGCTTTTGTAGGTAGAAGCTTTTAGTAAACCCATGCTTGTCTAGGAAGGTATTTTAGTCCGTAACTTTATTAGTAAATAGCTGCTTCTGCAATACAGCCTCTTAATAGGAAAGCCTTATTTAGCGTTATACCATCAAGCTAGAAACCTTAAGCTAGAATGGTAAGCTTGATCATAAAGCTGCATTGAAACATCTACATAAGTGAATTACCCATTTACGTACAGAAAGCCTCATTTAAATTACTTTTTGAGGTTTTTTAGCCTCTGATTTATTTTTAATGTTCTTTTTTAAAAGGGAGCAGCAGGCTTGAAAGGTGATCGAGGTGACATCGGCACTAGCCTTTTTTATGGAGATATAGGTGATATTGGACCAGTCGGTTTACCTGGAGACATTGGTGATCCTGGTCCTGATGGATTAAGAGGGCCTCCAGGGATTGATGGAAGAAAAGGAGTTAAGGGAGAAAAAGGATCTACAGCACCTGAAGGTTACCCTGGAATTAAAGGATCTAAAGGAATAAGAGGTGGTGTTATTCAAGGTCCAAGAGGAATGCCTGGGCTTTCAGGACGACCAGGCTATCCTGGTGTCGTAGGGGATACAGGACCCAAAGGTAAGCCTTGACATTAAGCAAGTCTTATAACTAAAGTTTTATATCTACAAACATTATTGCTTGTATATGACGCATTATTTTTTTTTATTACCACTTTAATTAGCCCAGAAATTAAAAAAAAAAAAAAAATTTGAAGGAATATCGATTAAACCCATATTTTCAGGTAGTTTGAAACTTTAGAAACTGGAAAAAAATCATGAACAAGAAATCAGTGTCAAAAAGATTTTTCCAATCTTATGTCAAAAACTACTTTTTATTTTAACTGAGCTATATAATTTTTGAAAATTTTTGTTTTTTAGGCTGCTAGTGGTATTTTACAGGGTATTTGCTTTTGACAAGCTAAAATATGTTCAAAAATAAGAAAGTAAATAAGTATTTAGCATCGGTTTTTAACAATATTTTGACATTCATAAGTTAAAAAATGTTTCATTTGTTGCTTTTTTTTCAAATTTCATTATAGTTAACTAGAAAATTTTTTTTAATTTTTTAATAATACATAAATTTTTGAAAAAGCGTTTCTTTACAGGATTGGTATACAGCTGAAAAAATGGCGTTTTGAGGCAGTATAATTCAAATAATGCTTTTTGTATATTGGTTTCCATGCAAATTATGAGGATTTATAATTAGTACGAGAAAGACGCAAAAAAAAAGATTTGTGCTAAAAAAAAGTTTAAAAAAAAAACAGAAAAAAATATCTATTTAAAAAAAAAAGCAGTTTTGAAATAAAAGTAAAAAAATCTTTTTGGTACCTATCACCGATTTCTTCACAATTTTTTTTTGAGTTTTGAAAATGAAAAATACCTCAAAACATGGGTCTTATCGATGTATCATCAAATATTTTTGTTTTGATATCATAACAAAATAACGGGTTATATAATAATATAAAAAATGGTCAGCTTTTAATGAAAAATATAATTAAAGGAATTGATGGACCTACTGGTTATGCTGGAATGAAAGGCCTCAGAGGAGATACAGGACTTGCAGGATTACGAGGACTCGAAGGAGAACCTGGTATTATTGGATACCCAGGTATGCAAGGACCGCATGGCCTTAACGGAATACCAGGATTAGAAGGAGACATGGGTCTTGTAGGCGATGATGGTCCTGTTGGTTTTGAAGGATCTCCGGGTGAAATTGGAGCACCTGGACCTAAAGGAGTAAGGGGAAATACAGGTTTTCCTGGATTAATGGGATCTCCTGGTATGTAAAACTGTATTTTAGCAATAATTTATAAATTATCATAATAATAATTAATTTAATTTCGTATCATTAACTGTTAAAATACAATATCACAATATAAGAAAAGATGGGGTTTATCTAATTTATGATGAATTATGGTATAGAAAGAGACAGACACATAGAACTGGCAGAATTCATTGGTTAAAGGGTTAATAAATTAATTTTATTTTAATTTAATAAAGAATTAAATTTTCAAATATTATAAAATTATATACATAATTTTTGGTGGCCTCACTCATATATACTATTATGTCATGCATACATACAAATATATAAACACTGGTTTACGCAAATTTATAATAAGAAAATTCGCAGGAGTAAAATTTCGTACAAATTTCATTAATATCTACTTACGACAGCTTCTTTTATATTTACTCAAAAGTAACTTCCGTGATGTAATCGGAATCCAATTGGCTTTGAAGATAAACTCTTCTTAAAGGAATGAACCTCGTCTTCGTGGCAGCGTCTTTGATTTCACTTGCATATCTTTCATTCTAACTCATTAGAAATATTGATTAATTTCGGCCAAACAATGAAAACAATCTTCAACAATGTTGCAGCATACGCTTTTACTTAAAAATCACCTGGAGAGCATAGATCATCTACAGGGGCAAAAAAGGAGATTACATAATTCGTACGATTTCCAGAAAGTCCACGCGACGAGAGATTTTTTCGTTGAAATCCACATTACCCCCACTTATCAATTAGAAATATCGATTTAAGCGCCTTAATTCTTATCTAAATTACATAATATATAAGCGTAATAATTAACTTGAAATTATATAAAATGTGTATAAAAACACTGCATTACAGGTATACCTGGAAGGATTGGTTTAAAAGGAGACCGCGGATTTCCAGGACCTAAGGGTTTTAAAGGTGAAAATTCTTTCAGTGGACCACAAGGAGAAATTGGAGAACCAGGGTTACCAGGTGAGTTTGGTACATTGGGATTACCTGGTATTAACGGAAGACCAGGACCTCCCGGTGAACCAGGACGTGGCTACAACGGATTCCCAGGTGAACCAGGATTGCAAGGAGATCCTGGTTACGCAGGTCTTAATGGGATAAAAGGATTAAAAGTTAGTGCTGAAAAAATAAAAAAATAAAGCAGCTCATGCTTCTTAAATTATATTTAGTCCATGGAAATAATGAAAATTTCCTGAAAATCCAGAAATTTTTTGTTTATCAGATTTTTTTGCACGAAGTTTAAAAGTAAGGTATACATAAATAGAAAATCACTACGCGATCGCATAATAGTGTATGTATTTTTTATTTTAATAATATTTTTAATCGATAATTATACCGTTTATAAACAGACTGTGGTTTACTATTATATTTATCATTTCTCCAAATCATGCAATTTCTTTATTGTATTACATGACTTTATTAATCCCATAGTAACCCATAATAAAATTTACGCTTTTTATCTTATTCTTAATTCTATACTCCTATTTAATGACGGTTTTTTATTTTGTTGATTTATGTATCCACTGCAAAAATTTCTAGATTTTAAAAATTTTTTCATTTTATCCAATGAACTAATTAAAGCAAAGTATAATATGCCTTAACTTTAGGGTGAATTGGGAGAAAAAGGAAACGAAGGGTCAAAAGGCGACATTGGTGAAATGGGCCCTAAAGGATATGAAGGTTTTCCGGGCCTTGATGGAGTAAAGGGAATAAAAGGATTAATGGGAGACTTTGGTTCAGAAGGACCAGAAGGATTCAAAGGAAAAAAAGGAATCCATGGTGATCCCGGATTGATGGGAAGGCCAGGTACTTTTAAGCATTAAATAGTCAAAGCCAATGCATCCAAAAATTATAAGTGGAATAATACGGATCCAACCCAGTGGTTAATTCGTATTTTAAAGAATTAATCCATTTTATAATGACTATTATTATTTAAGGAAAAATTTAAGCCTAGTTTGAAGATTTTTGACTGATACGCATTTGAGAAATTAACTTTTGAAATAAAACAGCCTATCTTAGCGATTTCTCGCGCATGCAATGCTCAAAAAAAATTTTTTGACCCTGTAATCGGATAGCCTAGGAAAAGAGGAAAAAGCTTTTTCCTTGTTAATGAGAGTTTTTTACAGAAAAAGCAAGAAATGCTATCCCTCGCATTTCTTACTTTTTTTATAAAAGTCCAAAACAGAAAAATGATGACAAAAATCGAGATTTCGCTCTAGGAGGCTGGTGGCTTGCTTTTGGTAGTACTTTCAGAACAAAAAAAACTTTGGGGCAGTTTTGAAGAAATCTCATATACACTTCATTGAAAGCTACCTAAATGCTAATAAGCTGTATTTGATCAAGTCATAAAATAATCAAATCATAATCGTACTTAACGACTAAATCGTCTTTAATATACTTGAAATATTTTAAATTACCAATTTTGAGGTTAAAAATTAGAAAATGTGGGATTTGCCACCATTTAAATTTTTTTCAAAAAAATAGTATTGCTGTAGTTATTTTGGAAAAATTAACTACTTAAAACTGACCGTCTGAAAATGGATGAGATTTTCAAGACTGTTCTAAAAGAAAAAAAATATATACGAAAGGCTGGATTGGATCCATGTATTACAACGTTTAAATTATTTGGATGCATTTAATATTGCAGGCGCACTGACTAAAATTAACTAACTTGATTTTATTGAATTTAATAAGCTCTTTAACCAGTAATAAATAAATATTAATATGGAAAAAAATGTTCATATTTGGATTTCATATTAATATGATATGCATTCCATATATAAAAAATATAGAATATGGATATGGAAAAAATCCATATCTGTCGCATTTGTCCTACTCTGGTTTTAATTGCATGTTTCTTTCTACTGAAATAACAATAAACGCTTTTCTAAATCATCATTTAATTTTTAGGAATGCCCGGAGATTCAGGTAGACCTGGATTAAGAGGTAAAATTGGAAGGCCAGGTGCAAAAGGCATTCAAGGAGATGCTGGATATATGGGTTTGGCTAATCGAACCTTTGGAGAATCTGGAGTTCCTGGACTTGTTGGTCAACCTGGTAGGAAAGGTGAACATGGAGAATCAGGGTTACCTGGTTTCCAAGGTTTAAAGGTATTTATTTACTATGTAGGTATTTAAAATCACAAGAGTCTATAAAATCAACTTTAGCACTTAAACTTCGGAGATGCTTTTCTTTTATATCCGATTGTTTTCGAGTAATTTTGCATAGTTTGTAAGAAAATTGAAAAAAGGTCTGATATTTCTCTCTCTCTCTCTCTCTCTCTCTCTCTCGCTCTCTCTCTCTCTTATAACCCCGCTGCGCGACCTGACGAAGAAAAATTGTATAGAACCCTTGTCAAAAAATAAATAATGATCCAAACAGCAGCTTATGTAGGAAGTTCCTTTCTCTTATGTTTTTTCGTCTGCCATCTTGAAAAATCGGAACATATTCCGGGGTGAAAAAATGAAAATTTGTTTAATTGTTTTTTAGTCCACCATGTTGGAAAATTGGAAAATAGTTTAAAATTATAATTTGGTGATATATAGGTTATAAGATAAAACAAAATATTTTCACTAGTTTTAAATATTTTTGTGCAATGATAGTATTGAAATGTTAGAATTAAATTTAGCAGAATATACCCCATTCAAATTTTTCTTTGAAGTGTCTTATTTTTTTAGAAAAAATGAAATATTGGTATTGAATTTAGCAAAATATAATCCTATATAATTTTTCTTCAAATAGCGTCCTTTTTTATTGAAAAGATGTAATTTCAATTTTTTTTATGCAATGATAGCATTGAAATACTGGTATTTAACTTACAAGAATATACTGCCGTCATCATCTAAAGCGACGTTATGTGAAAGAGCATCCCGGAATATTAGGGAAAAATCTGCACCAGAATGATATCTAAAAAACCTTTCACAGATTCTGTATGCATAAAAAAATAATAAGTTCCCCGTTGGAATTTTGCCCTCAGCTGCACTTCATTCAAAAAAACCCCATAAAAAATTTTTGTTTTTTTTGAAATTTTGACGGTTTCTGCAACTCAAATTTGCTCTAACCAGGCTCATTTTGAAGGGCTTTGATAGATAAAAAACATATAAATTTTCCAGAGAGGTAATTTTTGATGTAGCAAAATGATTGAATTTTAAATTAAAATTTTTAAAGTTAGTCTTTAGTATTTTTAAATTTAAGGGTTCCTAAAGTGAGCAAAATTATTTTTTGACTATTGTATGTGAAAAAAGTATCAAAGACAAATCTTTTAAGACCATGTTGACCTATTTTGGTACTAAAGAACCAGTGATATGAATTTCAGACAGATTTTTGAAAAAAAAAGAGAAAAAAAACACGTTTTTGCCCACCCCCTGCCCCATGAAGTGCAGCTGGGGGCAAAATTCCAACGGGGAACTTATTATTTTTTTATGTTTAAACAATCTGTAAAAGGTTTTTTAGATATCATTCCGGTGCAGATTTTCCCTTAATATTCCGGGAAGTTCTTTGTACGTAATGCTTTTTCATTAGTTTTTGCAATGGAAAATACACTAAATTATGCGAGAAATTATAACCTATGTAAAATGTTTTGAAAGATTCAATGTTATAAATTTTATTTTCAATTAATTAATTTATAACAAATTATGAAAAATTTCATTATTATAAAAATTCTAGAATTTTACTTTAGAAATTAATTTTTGTCAAAATCTATCGTCTCTCTTTATACTTTATTTTTAGATGCATTTTTATGCAATAAACAGCTTATCCAAAGTTTTTATTAAATTCTATCGTTGACAGTGTTACCAATCAAAAACCTTAAATCAATTTGGCTGATTCTACACAGTTAACGTCGAGTAGAGAAGTTAATTAAACAAATTAATTAATTAAATTAATTAAATTAACTCTTAAAGCACTATGTATAGAATAAATCTTAAAGATAGATAGTTTGATGCGAATACACTTTTTTAACAATATTTAATAATTAATATCAATTGATTAAATTTAAAAAGTTTATTTTTGGTATAGGGAATATTAGGAGATTACGGTAGTACAGGACCTGATGGTTTTCCTGGAATCCAAGGTCCCAAGGGAATTCTTGGGGATGTCGGACAAAGAGGACCTCCAGGCCTTCCTGGTGTAGGTGAGCCTGGAGAATCAGGTGCCCCTGGAATGGATGGTTTCCCAGGATCTCGTGGCCGTCCTGGGCCAAAAGGTCTACCTGGAGAGTGGGGACCAGATGGAGAAGATGGTATTCAAGGTTATCCGGGTATATCTATTATGGGCCCAAAAGGATTCATTGGAAATCAAGGTAAGATCATGGCTCAAATACTAAATAACATTATATTTTACAAACTATTACAAAATTTAGCGTCCAAAATATTTTAAATTAAAAGAGATTATTTTAACGTGCAGTTCCACACAAAAAGTGCAGTTTTAAATTCAAAATTTGTAAACTTTATGTTTTATTTTTATGCACAAGTTATCTTATCATTAGATTTTTGTCTAAAAATACCAGAAAAAATAAATAATATTCTAAATTTTTAAAAATTTGACAGAGATAAATTATAGGGTAAAGGGGGGGGGGGTGATTACGTCATTTTGTACAGTTGTAAAAAATCCTTTAAATAATCTCTAAGAATGATTTTATAAACTGGTTTCTTATAAGATTAAAAATGCACAAAAAATACTTTTTTGGGATTTTTGATTGCTTCTTTATATGCTTCTGAAACGTCTCGGACGACATAGGTGTAACGTTTGTTCGGAATCAGTAATAATATTAATAACTCATCTATTGAGGGAGAAATATATGTCAAAAGACAACTGCTAGTTTCTTTTTTAAATATGATTTAAACTTTAATTTAAAAAAAAAAATAAAAAATTAAAGCGATTCCTCCCTTAAAGAAATTAATTATTTTAAAGCTAAGAGTTTTTATTACTTAAATTATTTAAATAATACTAGGCTTACGAGGCTATATTGGTTTTCCTGGAGTCCCTGGATTAGAAGGTAAACCTGGTGTAATGGGTTCCAAAGGTCCTAAGGGTTTTCCTGGTTTGCCTGGAATGGCAGCAATAAGTTTAAAAGGTGAAATGGGCGACTTTGGATTACCTGGTACTGATGGAAGACCTGGTCCAAAAGGAATCAGAGGTGATGAAGGATTTGCTGGTTTGCCAGGACTTCCCGGATTAAAAGGGGAAAGAGGAGATTATGGATCCTCTGGTAGACCTGGGCTAAGTGGAGTAACTGGAGCAAAGGTGAATAATGAATAGTGCACATTAATTTTTATTTATATAATTATCAATTAATTCCCTCTAAGTAAAAATTGAAAAACTAAAAATTAACGCCAGGGGGCAACTACGTAGAAGTACTAAAGTTTTTTCCTATTTAATTATTTTATTATTTTTCATAATTCATAATAAATTAAATTTTGAGAATATTTATTAAAAATTTTCATTTTTAAAGTTAAGTCTTTTTGTGAAATAAATTGTCTTTTAAATTGAAACCTGTCTTACTAAAAGCTTTTAAAATTCTGAGCTTGATCTCAATAATTATAATTATTAACATAATGTTGTATATAATATTTATATTTACTAAATTTTTAACCTGGAACCTTTTATAGAGGCGTATATTAAAAAGGGTATGGTTTTTGAAAAAGAAGGGGTAAACATTTTACAAATAAGAGGTGGGGGGAGGTGGAATAGGAATTAAATTAATTTGAATTAAGAGGCTTTAAATAATTTTTTAATTAATGATTACAGGGGATAAAAGGCAATCGAGGAGATTTTCACGGTTTCCCGCAGCGTGTAATAAAAGGTTATATTGGGGATCTGGGATTCATTGGATTACCAGGTGAGTAATTATAAATAAAATATCAAAAAACGAAGATTAGCTTATCAATGTTAACGAAAAAAAAACTTTAGGAGAACGCGGTCTTCCTGGTTTGATGGGCGAACCTGGAGAAGATGGATTCCCTGGGAGGCAAGGAGAGAGAGGTGATAATGGACTTCCTGGTGTTCCAGGAAACAATGGCCCCAATGGTTACGATGGTCCAGAGGGATCACCAGGAGAAAGGGGTAACCAAGGACTAGCTGGTACGTTTCATCAAAATAAATAAATAGCTAACATATTTTTAAATATTAACCTTTCCATTTTCAAACTTATTTCAGGTTTTCCAGGGCAACCTGGTAGGCCAGCACCTCCACATCCAGGACCAAAAAGTCGCGGATTTTACTTTGCTAAGCATTCACAAACAACATTGATTCCAAATTGTCCGAAAGAAACTGTAAAACTATGGGATGGTTATTCGTTTTTACACATGATGGGAAATGGGTATGCACATGCCCAAGATTTAGGTATAATCACAATATATTTGAACAGTAAAATAAATAAATCTGAGATGAAATTCATTTAACTAGGTAATCCTGGAAGCTGCATGCGTAAATTCTCAGCAATGCCATTCTTGTTTTGCAATCTGAATAACGTCTGTGATTATGCTAGCAGAAATGATTACAGTTATTGGCTTAGCTCTAACGAACCAATGCCAATGTCTATGACCCCAATACCATCTAGAGAAGTAAGTCCATTTATATCAAGATGCTCAGTTTGCGAGGCCCCGACCAGAACGCTTGTAGTTCATAGTCAAACAATGGCTATTCCAGAATGCCCTGGAGGTTGGGAGGAACTATGGGTTGGCTACAGTTTCTTAATGGTATCAATATTATTATTACATTCTGAGATTAATATTAACAAGTAATATTTTAAATGCTTTTTTTTAGCATCGTGATTCTGGTGCAGCTGGCGGCGGTCAGCCCCTTTCTTCGCCGGGCTCCTGCTTAGAAGAATTTCGTATCAGACCGTTCATCGAATGTCGAGGTCTAGGTACTTGCAATTTTTATTCAACCGCTGTTTCCTATTGGTTAACGATTATCAAAGATAAAGACATGTTTAAAAAACCAATTGGTCTTACATTAAAAAATGATCACACATCTAGAGTTTCTCGGTGCGCTGTATGTTTAAGGCAGAGAATCATAGATAATACGATACCTGGAAGAACGCCAACTTATTATCAACAGCGCGTTCCTCCTATTTCTTATAACCGAGACGATTATCAAAGAAAAGATCTAAATCAAAGATACTTACAAAAAACAAGAAAACCAACATTGGATTGGAATCCAAACTTTAATAATGAGCCTAATAGATATAGAGAGAATTTCAGAAGAAAAGGAAGAATCCGCAGCAGCGAAACTGCGTAGATAGGAAACTTTAAATTGTAAACTTATACTATATTTTTTTATTTGCTATCGGTTAATAAAATTAAAAAAGCAAAAAACTTGTTTGATTTTTTTAATTCATTTAATTTCTAATTAAAAGTTTACATAAACTTTTTTTTTTCATTCTCGAAAGACAGATTATTTTTATTTTTTAACAAAATTTTGGCAAGAAAATGCATATTTGATCATTATTTTGCACTCAAAGTCTAAATCTTCGTCCATTTTTTTTTTTTAAATGTAATACCTCATTTATTTGATGCAATACTTCATTTATTTCTATGAAAGGACTAATACTTGAATTAATGGTTTTTACTCGATATTTCAAATTTGGTAACGAATTTTTTGAAAATTTTTTTTCTCTTTGGATGTATTACCTAATTTATTTCTATGGGAGTGCTAGTTTTAGCAACCTCGTTTATAGTAATTTTTTGGATCTGATACTGAATTTTTTCAAAATTTTTTTCTCAAAATTAAAAAATAAACAAAAATAAAAAAAACAGCAATATTTTTTTTCTTTTTGGATTTAGTACCTAATTTTTCCTATGAAGGCACCAGTATCTAAAAATATAGTTATTACTCGAAATCTCCAATCTTACACTTAATTTTTTGAAATCTTTTTTCTCAAAACTTTTTGCATAAAAAAATAAAAAAAACAGAAATATTTTTTCCTTTTTAAAAGTAGCCGCTCATTTTTTTTCTGTGGGAGTACTTAGTCTAAAGAAAGGCATATATAATTTTTTGAATATGCAAATAATGTTACGTCTAAAAGATCTAAAAGTAACAAGTTAACAATTGTATATGAACTAAACTTTACTAGACATCACACTAAACCATTCGAAAAATAAATGAATATATCAAAAAATTTTAAATTAAAAATTAAATAATAGATCAGTTCAAAATTGTAAAAATTTTTGTTCAATAACATTTTTTATTTACGTTAATTTATAATTATTTATATTTATTTATAATAATTTTTAAGAAAGCATTAGAAATTTTGATGTTTATAGATATAATATTATTTCGATTTTATTTATGTTCATTTGAAATTTATGTTAATATAATAATATTTAATAATATTATTATACTCTTTACTTGTCATTATAAAAATTACAATAAAAAATACTCAACTGTTTGAAAAAAATTATATAATGAGAGAATATTTTTATGAATAAAGGCTTTTTATAATTTACTAGATTCAACTGCGCTTCGCGCAGAGAAGTTATTGTATGATGTATAATATTTATTGAAGATAAGTAACACAAAATTTATGCCAAATTTAAATAATTGATTTGTAGTTCTTGAGAGGTTAGCGAATTGCTATGGTAATAATTTTTACAGAACTGTACCATCTGGTTGCCCTGCTTAATATAATTTGTTTGAAAATTGAGATCACTATTATAGTAGTGCCTAAAAGCCCAAGAAAGGGCTTAAATTTTGAAATAGTTCAAGCAATATTTAAACACAGCAACCTGTGAGTGTTAGGAGAGTGACTGTTAGAAAACCTTTCCTATTTTATATTATTTCCGATTTTGCTGATTTTTTCTGTTTTCAACACAGGTTCATATTAAAAAAAGGGAAAAAAATTATCACTATTATTCGGAAATTCGTTTTATTATAAATCTTTTGATCTTTGTCTCTTAATTTATGTTCCTCTAAACCAAAAATTGAACCTTAATTTATATTGTTCTTTATTGTATATGAAATTTGAAATGAATAAATCATATGAGTAATCTTCTTTTAAATTGAAACAGCTAAAAATCTCTCTTGCAAATTTTATTTGCTTCTGTATTTACCACGAACATGTTTTACAATATACTCCGTATGTAACTGTCGAAATATTTTGTCTTGCTGAATGCTGTTGTAAAATTACCTTCAGAGAAATTTGTTCACAAATTTTACCCCTATGCTTTGTCATGTGATATCTCCATTATTAATGTTAGCTTCTTAAAAGAGAATTTCAAAATTTCATTTGACACTTTCAATTTTGATTTTTGACCGTAAAAAATATGATTGTCCCTATCTACCAGTAATTATCTTTAAAATAAACTTTATTAACGTGGAGTATGTTTATAGGCAGGGGTTTCAAGCATCTCATATGGGAAGGAGACACAAATGTGCCATATTTGTGGGGGAGGGGTGCCACATGAAATTAGTATAATTTCGATGTAGGGACTTAAAATAAATTTAAAATATAATAAGGATTTTAAGAGTTTAAAACTAATTTTTTTTGCCTTGTTTTTGGCTTCAAAAGATAGATTCAAAATATAAATTTATACATATTCCATGTTCGTTAGTTGTGAGTTCACAAACCGGTTATAAGTATTTTTATTTTAGTCCACAACACTACAAATGTTTATTAAATTGAGGTACCATATTCTCAGAAAAGATTTTCCATCAAATTATTTCTCGAAAAATGTCCCTTCCGCAGGTATCCCTTTCATCTTTTATAAAACTTTACCATTTAAAATACATGGAAAATATGAAGTAATTTTTTTCTTTTATTAGCAAAAATGGGTTGTTTTTTATTTATAAATAAAAACTTATAACTGGACTGTGTAAAAACAACCAAAAGAATGGATTATTTTTACTACGATCCAATTGATCCAACTTAGTGTTGATTTTCTTTACTTTTATATGCTATAATCCAATATTTAGATATTCGCATTCTTAAAACTATTTAAAATTAATTCTTAAAACTGAATTTACTTTATAAATTGATACCCCAAATTTCCAATTTGTTTTACTTGTTTCATTACATAATTATTAAATAATTAAATAAAAAGTATTTAAATAACCTATTACATATACGATTTTACATATGTATATGGGTGTATCCATTACTTTTCATACAAAAGTGGGCGCTCGCATGTCACTGATTGGGCTCAAATTTTTAGATTATGTTTGGGGTTATAAAAAACTCACCTAGCCAAATTTTTAGCCCTCTAGAACAATATGGGGCCAAGTTATGACCTCCAAAAGGTCCAAAAAATGACCTATTTTAGTCTATTTTCAAAAATTTGCCATTCCCTTATTTTTCAGTCAAATTAATTGCGGTTGGTCGCATTTTTTTGGTATAAGCTTCAGAATTTACCAAAAAAATTTATAGATACTTTTATCAAGTAGATTTTATTAGGCGATAAAAAATGTTAGATGACTGAAACGAAAAAAAAACAGGAATTTCAAATTGGTGCCAAATCTGGAAATCTTTGTATAACTACTTCCGGTTAGTTGCAAAATTTTGTACTACTCAAGACCTTTCGAATGCAACCTACAAAATTAAAAACGGCTTATTTTATCCGGAGTTATGCGTATTTTAGTTTGGTCGTTTTTCGGAAATTTTGATTTTTTTGCGTTTTCAAATTACTATAACTTTTTTCTATCATAACCAAAATGGCCAAAAATTTCAGAGAATATTCTTCAAACATTAATAAATAATCTCTGAAATTTTGGTGGATGATATTGGCTTCTATCCGTTTTTATACCTTCCCAAAAAAGACTTATTCTTCACGTATTTTGTGTATTAAAGTGGACCTATTTTTAGACTTTGTGCTTGTAAGCACCTCAATTTTCCCATTTAAATAACATAGGAATTTTGACTTTTCAGCTTTCTAACTTTTTACAAAGCTTGCAGAATGTTTTGAAAAGCTACTAATCGATGGAAAGTACTATTTAAATATATAAAAAATCGCAAAGAATTATAAAAAAGCTAAGGCTTTTTTATTTCAGGCACGATCAAATTTGTTGAGTATTTTCTCTTTAATAACATTGAGGGATCCACATTTTCATAAATTGAAAACTATTATTTATTATTTACAGTATTCATAAATAATTATTTAAATAAAAGTTTTTATCTGCATTAATAAAAATAATAGGGTTTAGATTATTTTAATTTCCTTTTCACCATAGCAAGATCGTTTGCTAAAGATTCTTATATAATAATTTACTAAAGTATGCTGAGAAAATATAAAATTTAAGTTTCTAAATTTGATTAGAATATCTGAATCTTCAAATAAATATTAATCTTTCTTAATTCTGAAAAAAATCAAAGTATAATTTTAATTTCCCAGATTCTTTAAAAAGAATATATTAACATTTTTTTAATTACCTAAATCAAATTCTACCTGCGTGCCTTAATATATTAATTTTTATCTGAGAAAAGATAATAACAAATTTGTTAACAGCAATGTATTATTATTGTAAGGTAATTAAAAGTCAATACTTTGTACTTAATTTAATAGAACTTACTGTATCATCTTTTTAAAAATTTTGCATAAAAATAATAATTAAAAATAATATAAATTTACAAATTTATATAAGATTATTTATTATTTTTATCCACGTTTTTAAAAAAATAGTAAAAAAATTTTAAAAAGTTATTTTAAATTACGCGCTTAAATTTAAACTAGAAGACTTTAAGTAGTATAGTTAGGTTAGTCCAGGGTTAGTCTGCTAGTCGACTGCGCTAGGTTAATGGCTATGTGTTTATAAATTTGTTATTATTTTTTTCAGATATGTTTTTAATTCTTTGGGTTGATATAGTTAAATAAACAAAAGTTTGATTCAGATAAGTATAAAAAGTTTTAATATTTTTTTTTAATTTATGTAAAGAACGTAATTTCTTTGTTTTTATTTTTCAGCATTAGAATTGTGTTTATGTCAATACATATTATACAAGTGATGATTAAAATGATGTTTCCAAATACATTTTATAAGTTATCCTTTCAAGTAATATTTTAAGTGTGTATATGTACTAAATTTTATTTTTATTTCTCTAGTTATTACTGATATTTGCTTTTTTTTTAGGGTTTTTAAGTTCATTTTTTGGCACCAGGAATCAGTATTTTTGTGATTAGCTGACAACAACAGAATGAATTTTAGTTGAATTGAAGAAAGCACAACTAGATGCTGTAAACAAGCTTTGAACCAAGCTTCTTTTTTATTCAACGAGTTGTTCTAGAAAATTACTAAGTTTAGTTAATTTTTAGGTATTATCGGAAATCAGTTTTTTGGATATTTATCTGCAAGGACTTGATGAAATCACTTAAAATTGAAATCCATGAAACTAGATCTGATTTAAAAAAATTTGGTCTAAGGGATTTTTTATTCATCGAGTTGTTCCAGAAGTTTACTATTTTTAGGTCATTTTTAGGTAACGGAAATCAGTTTTTTGGACATTTCTCTGCAAAGACTCGATGAAATCACTTGAAATTGGAAACCATGAAACTAGATCTGATTTAAAAAAATTTGGTCTAAGGGATTTTATATTCATCGAGTTTTTCCAAAAATCTACTATTTTTAATTCATTTTTAGGTATTTTAAACCAGTTTTTTGAACATTTCTCTGCAAGGACTTGATGAAATCACTGGAAATTGAAAACCCTGCAACTAGATCTGGTTTCAAAAAATGTGGTCTAAGGGATTTTTGATTCATCGAGTAGGTTCTGAGATCTTGAGGATACACTTTCTCGAACATACATCCCTACACACACCAAGGCAATATAAGCATTTAAAGGCATCGGAATGACCTGGGGACCAAATTTCTCCACGAATTAGACAATTTAGAAACTTTTCCGTTTTTTGACCTGACAAACTTATAAGGCACGATTTCATCTATGTATTGCATACATAGGGTGATCGTGCCTAAAAATGATACCCAACCTCAAGTAGCCAAAAAAAATATTTTTAAAACGATTTTATCGGTAATAAACGAAAAAAAAGTACTCCATTTACATTACATGAAGCCATGGAGTACTTTTTTTTCATTTATTACCGGTAAAATCGTTTTAAAAATATTTTTTTTGGCTACTTGAGGTTGGGTATCATTTTTTATATATTTAAATAGTACTTTCCATCGATTAGTAGCTTTTCAAAACATTCTGCAAGCTTTGTAAAAAATTAGAAAGCTGAAAAGTCAAAATTCCTATGTTATTTAAATGGGAAAATTGAGGTGCTTACAAGCACAAAGTCTAAACATAGGTCCTCTTTAATACACAAAATACGTGAAGAATAAGTCTTTTTTGGGAATGTATAAAAACGGATAGAAGCCAATATCATCCACCAAAATTTCAGAGATTATTTATTAATGTTTGGAGAATATTCTCTGAAATTTTTGGCCATTTTGGTTATGATAGAAAAAACTTATAGTAATTTGAAAACGCAAAAAAATCAAAATTTCCGAAAAACGACCAAACTAAAATACGCATAACTCCGGATAAAATAAGCCGTTTTTAATTTTGTAGGTTGCATTCGAAAGGTCTTGAGTAGTACAAAATTTTGCAACTAACCGGAAGTAGTTATACAAAGATTTCCAGATTTGGCACCAATTTGAAATTCTTGTTTTTTTTCGTTTCAGTCATCTAACATTTTTTTCGCCAATTAAAATCTACGTGATAAAAGTATCTATAAATTTTTTTGGTAAATTCTGAAGCTTATACCAAAAAAATGCGACCAACCGCAAGTAATTTGACTGAAAAATAAGGGAATGGCGAATTTTTGAAAATAGACTAAAATAGGTCATTTTTTGGACCTTTTGGAGGTCATAACTTGGCCCCATATTGTTCTAGAGGGCTAAAAATTTGGCTTTGGCTAGGTGAGTTTTTTATAACCCCAAACATAATCTAAAAATTTGAGCCCAATCAGTGACATGCGAGCGCCCACTTTTGTATGAAAAGTAATGGATACACCCATATACATATGTAGCATCGATAATTTAGAAATCTTAAAAAATACAAACAAAATGGCGGATTTAGTAATGTACAACCTTAATACTCAGATCTGCTGAGTTTATACAAAGTTTATAATTCATAATTATTGCCATAAATTTAAATAATATTTTGAGTTCCTAAACCAAAATTATTTTAAGTGTTTAAATTGAAATTATTCTAAACCCCTAATCGATTTTCATTCTTAATGTATTTTACTTTAAATTTCTAAATTGAAATTATTATTGTAAGTCCTTCAGCCCAAATTAATTTAAGTTCCTAAACCGAAATTAGTTCAAGTCCAATTCGCCCCTGGATTTCTAGCTTTACCAATAAACATGTTTGATGTTAAAATAAGGCAGAATTAGCCACATTAAGTATGCACAAAAATTAGTCAAGGAACTCAAAATTTTTAAATTATCTGTTGTAAATATGTTAACATTTATGCAGTTTATATTTATCGAATATTTATATTATGGCTTGTACCTTATATTTTCTAATTTTTAAATCAACTACAATAAAATATTTTATTCCAAAAACCTATTTAATTTTTTGAGTTTTGTCTTATATTACAGAGTATTTTATCCTGGATAGGTTAAATTTTTTGTGTTTATTTGGACAGAAAAATGAATAAAGTAAAGCTTTTTCAAAATATTTTTGTGAAAAAAGTATTTTATTAGCGTGAAAATTTATTCAATTTGTCGTAAGTTCATTCTTTATTTTTACCGTATTATAAATTTATATAATTCAGCATAATAAGAATTATTTTTTATATATACTTAAATAAATACCGAAAATTAATATTTCAAGATAGCGAAGTAAATAAATAAATTAACAACATTTTTTCTGCTATTGTAGGTTCCCGATGTCAGTAATAGTATATAAAGTATCAAGGGCGTAAGTTTTAGCACTAGCGTGAGCACGAGTGATATTTGTTCACGTTAGTGTCTAAAATATTTCACCCATGGTGCTTACGATATTTTTTGCCCTCGTAGGCGTAGAACAAGTGTAGAAAATTCTTTACGCACGAGTTTTACGCCCAGGAGGGCAAAAAATTTATTTTGTAATTTGAAATTTACGTTTTCTGAGAATATAAGATAACATTAATAAGAAAAGATATAAGATAATGCATTCATAAAATAAAAATTATAAGGATTTAGTTGTGTTACTTTATCGAAAATTAAAAAAAAATTGGTATTTACTGATAGGATATTATTGAGATTGATTATATATTAAAATTAAGGTTTTCTACTCCAGTCAAAATACGGGTTTGGGTATACTTATGTTTGGGATTATGACATTTGCCCTAAAATAGATTTTTTCAGTCACTGAACACGAAATTGGGGTCATTTGCTAATAAAAATTGCGCTTCACCCTTTAATTAGCAAAAGCTACGCCCGAAAGGGGGTATATTTGATGTCATCGGATTCTGAGTTAATAGATTTATCCAAGACTTAGTTTCCAAGATTTTTTGGCTCGCTAATTAAGAATATTTTTGATTTTTTTAGATAACATTAATATTTAATTCCTAAATTAGCTAAAACTACCCCCAAAAGGGGCGTTTATGCTGTTTCTACAGTTTTTACGTCAAGTTTAAGCCCAGAAGGATTGTTTTCATCGCTGAAAATGAATTTCATAGATTTTTAAATGAAAAATTAATAGTAGTAGTAGTAATTTTATTCTTGTCAAATTATATACATAATTGTTACAAGATTGAAATAAGTTAATACAAAATTTAAAGTATAAACATAAAAATTATTTAAAGAACATGTTTTGATTTTAAAGTAAAATTATATATGAACTTAAAATTAGAAAAAATTCTTCAGATCTATTTCTTGTATTTTCTTCAATTTTCTATTATTTTGAATTTCTTTGCTTTTTAAATTTTTCTATTTTCAATATCTGTTGACAAAGATCACTAACAATTACACATGCTGGCACATCACTGCACTATCTATTTTAATTTTTTCTCAAGGAATTCCTATTAAACCGAAATTCCTTTTTCTATTTTGATGGATTGAGGATGTGACAGCCTTTTTGCAATTGCTAGTGCTATTTTCATTATATATTTGTTTATATTGCTGTTATTTACTGTTTTAAATTGCTGTTCGCTTACAAATTCACTTATTTTCATTGTAAATGATGTGATGAGAAATTTATAAGTTACTTACTCTGTTTTCATTTCTTCTTAATGTAAATTGCCATTTTCCCCTTTACTATTCAAAATAAATTTTTGGGATTTCTCCCTATTTTTTTTTTCTTCACTATTCAATATATTTTAAGCAAAAAACGGCATTTTCATCAAGACTATTTTTATTACTGTTTTCAATATCTATTATTATATCAATTTTTTGTATATTTTAAACTCTTGTGTTATAAATGCTATATTTGATATATACAAGCCACATTTCTAACCTAACTTTTTCTCAACTTTTTTCTTTCTTTTAATCTTGATTTAATTTTTATGCTGGAGTTTTTCTTTTATTTTCATTTATTTAATAAGTTTTATTTTGACACTTATGCCCGTTTTTTCTCAGATTTTTCTGGTATTTTTAAAGCTTTTTCTGTAAATAATAACTATTTTTCACGGTGCTATTTTATAACGTGACTATGCGCTTTCGCGCCCATACCCTCTCTCTGAAAAATTAATATATCACCCATAAATTAACTAAAATTAACCCAGGAGGGGCGTTTTTGCTACATTCAAACTTTCTGCGTTCAGACTATGCCCATGGGTTTTTTGGGTCATTAATCAATAAACTAATGGAAAAATATAAATTTTTCTTTAAAAATAATTATTGATTAACGACCCAAAAAACCCTTTGGACCTAGTCTGAACACAGATAGTTTGAACATAACAAAAATTCCCTTCTAGCTAATTTAAGGGTGAAATATTAATATTTCATTAAAAAATTTATAAAATTCATTTTCAGTGATCCAAAAAACCCTTGTGGACCTAATCTGGTTGCGAAAAATGCGAAAATAGCGAAAACGCCCCTTTTTGGGGGGTAGCTTAAGGTAATGAAGGAGTTAAATATTTATATAACCTTAAAAAATCATAAAAATTCTTCATTATCAACCCAAAAAACTCTTAGAAAACAATTCTTGACTAAATATATTGACTCAAAATGTGATGACATCGAAAGTATCCCCTTTTAGGGGTAGATTGTGAAAATTAAAGGAGGTTTATCTGTTGATTACTACATTTTTGCAGGAATTGCAATTAATGACATAAATTTTTTTTATTAAAGTTTATTTTGGAAGCTATAAATTGAAAAGAAACTATAAAAAGCCATTAATAATCCAAGAATATTACAAAAAAAGTCTCATTTTATTATAAAATTTAAAAAAACCCAACTAAAATAATGAGCATTTTGGTTATGTTACTTGTTTTTTATTAATCTTATAAAAAAAAAGTCGATAAAGAATGTAAAACTAATTGGGAATGTAACTTTAAGCATTAATTATCAGATTTATTAAGTTTCATAGATCTGTGACATTAGCACCCTACCTCTTACAAAGCCGAAAAAATTTTCCCATAAGCGCAATGTTAAAATACCACTTTTGTTCTATTCATAAAAAATTAATTAAGTAGGCAACATTGGTAAAAATAAGTCGATTTTAGCTCATAAATGTTTAAATTTTAATACTATTCACGTTTTATTACATTGTGTAATTATTTTTTTTAACGGATAAACCTCCTTAAGTGTGAATCGAAAATTTTTTACAAAATGAACACCATTTTTGTGTTCAGTGACTCAAAAAGCCAATCTTCTTATCAAATTTCACAACCGTAAGTACAACCCTCCCCCGCATTTTGACTGGAAAATTTTTCCTCATTATTGTTTTTCATGATGCTTACAATATTTTTTGCGTACCTAGGCATAGAACGAGTTCAGAACATTTTTTACGCACGAGTTTTACGTCCAGGAGGGCAGAAAGGTAATATAGTTTTACTGCTTCAAGAAATAAATACGCTTAGGTTATACCGGTCCCAGAAATGTTGAAAGCTAAAATATTAACTAAATTAAATTTATTGGGATTAACCCTTAATACATAGTAACGCTTAGACTTACTAATTTTTTTAAATCTGCTAAATGTAACTGAAAAGTAATATTTTAAGATACAGACAAAATAAGAAATATATAATTATAATTAAATAAGGGTTTAGTAGTGTTACTTTAACGAAAATCATTAAAATAATTTGCTCTTGTGATAGGATACTCCTGACATTGACTATTTATTAAATTTAAGGTATTTTTGTTAAAATTTTTCCCAGAAAAAAATACGGTTAGGTTATACCGGTCCTAGGAATGTTTATTAAATAAAATTTTAAAATTTAATTATATTTGTCGGAGTTGATCCCTGATATACCAGGTGGAACACATGATAAATTTATTGATTTTTTTTTGAATTTGCTAAATTAAATTGTAAAATTATTTTTGAAAATACGGTTGGGTTATACCGGTTCCAGAGGTATTTAAAGCAAAAATTTAAATATTAAATAAAATTTATCGGGAATGATCTCTTAAAATAGCACATGCTACACTTATTAATATTCTTTTAACTAACTAAATTAAAAAATAAAAAAAAAAAATTTACTAAAAAATAACATTTTAAGTAGCGGCAAAAAAATTAATTAATATTATTCATGTAATAATTGGTTCCCGATGTCATGAAAATAACATTTAATTCTAAACTTCCATTTTTTTAAAATTTACGATGAATTTATAATATAAAAAAATAAGGATTGAGCAGTGTTACTTTATTAGAAATCTATAAAAATATTTGCCCCTAGTGATAGAATTTCATTGACATTGACTATTTATTAAAATTGAAGTATTTTAATAAAATATACCCCAGAAAAAAATACGATTAGGTTATGCCGGTCCTAGATATGTGTATTGCAAAAATTTTAAAACTTAATTAAATCTATCGGGATTGATCTCTGATATATTTATTTATTTTATTTTAGAAAAAATTTTGTCGCAGGCGAGGCCGATGCGCAATGTGTTACAATTGTTTAAAATATAATACAATTAATTTGAGTACATGTACGTATGAGTACTTAGAATATAGGTATAATAGTATAATTTTAATATAATTACAATTAAAAATTTTTAGAAAATAATAACATGATATAATAACATTAAAAGAAAAAAATTAATTACATAGATTTTGAAAATTAAAATAAATTAGTGTTGATTTAAACACCAAAAATTTACTTGTAAACATAAATTAAAATATTTATAATTATTTGATTATTTATTTTTAATTGAATAATTAAATTTAAAGAAAAATATCATACAAAGAAACACAGATATTTAAAATATAAAATAATAAATTGAAAATTAGCTTATAGATACATGAATTGAAAAATGAATTTATAGAAATTATCAAAATTTAATAATTGATACACAAATTTTGAAATAAAAATAAAAATAAAAATAAGTGTTGATTTACACACCAAAAATTCACTTGTAAACTTACAGAGATATAATTTAGAATATTTATTGTAATTTGATTATTTGTTTTTAATATAATAATTAAATTTAAAGAAAAATATAAAGTGAATAAACTAGATTTAAAATGTATATAGAAATAAATTGAAAATTCAAATGTAAATTTAAGGATAATAATATAAGATACTTAAATTAAAATATGAATGATCATAAACTGAAAATTCGCTTGTAAACTTACAGATACAAGAATTGAAATATTGTTTTATAGAAATTATCATAATTTAATTATTGATTTTTAATTAAATTCTTAGTGAGTAAAATTTCTAGAAAAATTTATAATTAATGAACGTAAAAATAAAAATGACATTAAAATAAATTAAATAAATTTTCAAGATCAGTAGTTGGGATGATAGGTTCAGAGGATTGACCCTTTAGCTTCGCAAAAATGGCACCTTCATAAGAATATACGTAGACATCTTTATTATTCTGGAAATGCTTTTTGACGCGCTGATATTCAGTATATAATTCATTGCTTAAAAAATCATTTACATATATTTTCTTATTTGCTTGTGAATGACATATAAAAGCCGAATTCAAAATATCTTGAAATGTTATTTTACCATGACGACGCTTGAGATCCATGACAAACTTACGAACTTGTGACGATGAAAATTTAATAACTAAATTTATTGAATTATAGTTCTGATCTGATTTCTGATTGTTAACTTTGAATTGTCGGATATTTAAAATGTGAGAAGTCAAATAGCCTGCACCAATTTTATTTAAAAAATTGAATACAATAGTCTGATTATCTAAGGAGCAATCTTCTGGTAAACCAGTTAAAAGGACTTCAGTGCAATTGTAAGAAAAATCCAAATTTGTGCATATTTGATCAATACTTATTTCTGCAGCAATGATTGCTTGGCGAAGAGTTTTTATTTCATTATTTGATGAAGAAATTTGTTCTATATTTTTCAATACTTGAGAATTCACATTTTTTAATTCTTGTGCAATTTCTTGAAGGGATATCCCAAAACCTTCCAATGCTTTATAAAATCCCTGAATGAGTTGTTTAATATCATTATTTAATACAAGTTCTTGAATCTCAGGCATTGCAATTAATAAATGAGAATTTGATAGATATTTCAAATATATAAACAATGAATTAAAATAAATAAATACTAGGAACTAAGGTATAAGTATTTATCATATGATTGTCGATAAGTTAGAAAAGATAAAAATTTAACACTATTTGAAGTTGATAACCACTGTCATGAATTCCATGAGGCTTAGAAACTTTTTAACTAATTTTTACAAAACACTAACACTTTTTATGCCCAATTATCTGATTAAATTATTTAATTATTTTAAGAATAAATTTATAAATACTTGAAAAACTTATATAACGCTTTGAGAAGTAAGAAAAAGTAAAAATTTGAAGAGCGATTTATCAGACAACTTTGTACTCATACGCACATGCGCACATATATATCACAGGCTAGACTTATTATTTTTTTTGAATTTGCTAAGTTATAGCATAAGCTGCATTTATTAATTTTTTGAACTAAATACTAAAAAAATTATATTTTAATATAGCGACCAAGAAAAGAAATTAACATTTTCACTGCTTCCATGGGTAATATCATAAATCATAAATAAAAATATACAATTTATCGGGATGGATCCCTGATATATAAGCAATTATTTTAAAAGTGCTACTTAATTTGAGCCTGGAACCGTAATTTTTTTTTTGAGGGCACATCGATATGACCTGTGTTTTCAAGTAGTTTAAACCTTCAGAAAACCGAAAAAAATCGTAAACAAGAAATCGGCGATAGGTGCCAAAAAGATTTTTTTGCCCTCCCGGGCGTAAAACTCGTACATAATAGTATATTAAGTATCAAGGGCGTAAAAGCCCCGGCTTCGCCGAGCACTCGTGCTGGTGCTCACGCTCGTGTCTAAAGTATTTCGCCCATGGTGCTTACACTATTTTTTGCCCACCTAGGCGTAGAACGAGTTCAGAAAATTCTTTACACACGAGTTTTACGCCCAGGAGGGCAAAAAGAATTTTCTGAACTCGTTTTACGCCTAGGTGGGCAAAAAATAGTGTAAGCACCATGGGCGAAACACTTATGCTAGTGCTCACGATAGTGCCGAAACTTTTACGCCCTTGATACTTAATATACTATTTCATTTTTATGTCAAAAACCGTGTTCTTCGTATCTGAGCTACCCCAAATTTTCAGAATAACTTTTTAGGTAAATAAAATTTCAAAAAACAGATAAGAAAATCTGATTGCCAGGGAAAAACCACTCCAGAAGAAAAAAAACTTATCTTTTTACGATGAAATTTAGCCAAGTTATTGTCAATTTAAGATTTTGTTCAAATTCTTCTTAAAAAGGTTGAAATTTTATTGAAAAAAGCCTGTTACTGAACTTCAAATTTGCATTACACGCTAGGTTTTCATCGTAAAATAATAAATTTTTTTTTTAATCGATTAATTTTTCTATAGCAATTCATTTCTTTATAAAAAAATCATTTTTATTGACCAAATTTCAATTTTTAGGTCAAAAACTGTGTTAAGTAAATTTTGCTACTTACAGTTTTCAAAGGCTTTTAATAGAAAGTTTCTAAAAGGTCTTTAAATTATTTAGATGTCCATTGAATTAAATAGAAAAAATAAAAAACCCACAAAAAACTCTAGGTTAATTAGGTAACCTTGAAGTGGTTAGAAGTACCTAAACGCAATCCTAGGAGACCTATGATGTCGCTAAATGTTTTTAGAAATCCTTAAAAAACCCAAGTCTTGAGAAAGAGACGTCCCTTGAAATCTTAAAAACTCCCTAGAAATTGCTGAAAGTTTTTAACAGTTTTTTTAAATTCCTTCAAATCCCTAAAATCTTAAATAATATCTAGAAGTCTCTAGCAGTTTTTAGAAGATATTAGAAGTCCCTAAAATTCTCTGTACGACACTAGAAATTCCTAACCTCCACTTAACATAACTCAACCTAAACTAATCTAAACCTAACCTAAAGTAATCCTTATAAATCCCTAGATGTTGCTAGAAGTTCCAAAATAACTCCAGAATTCGTTGTAGTATAATCCCTTTAAGTTTTCAGACGTTTTTATGAATTCTTTAATATTTTTAGCAGTCTGCAGAGGTCTTTACAAGTCCCTGGAAGTTTCAAGTATGTTAGGTTAGGTTAAATTAGCTTAGAATGGTAGCTTTAAATAAACAGGAGTTGGATATATTAAGATTTTCCGAAATCCTGGTAATATTTGGCTTTAGGTCTATTTTCCTTGCTACCTGTAATTGTTTTTGCGATTTCTTTGGTCAGCTTATCAAAAAATTCGATTAGGTTAAGTTTAAGGATAGCCTCTTCAGTGTACCTAGTTTTTTATTATAGTATCCGAAAATATATTAATATATACATGTTTAGAAACAAACTAATCGTTCTAAAAGTTAGGGCTACACTATTTAAACATAGGTTAAATATTAATTTATATTTTATCAAATAAGAAAAAATACATTTAAATATATTTAGACCTATGAAAGTCCAAAAATAAGAAAGTAAAGTAAGGCCCAGAAGTTGGAAAGATATAAGACCCAAATCCATATGTTAAGTTGATTTTAGCAACCCAATTGAGTGTTTACGTAAGTTTGCGTTAAGTAATGTTAGATAAGGTTTGGTTGCGTTAGGTTAAGTTAGATAAGGTTAGTTGAAGTTCTTAGAAGCTTTTAGCAGTCCCTCGCACTCTTAAGAAGTATTTATAATTTTCTAGAAATCCTTAGAAGTCTATGGAAGTCAATAAGGATTCTCAGATGGCTCAAGGTTAGGTTAGGTTAGGTTAAAGCCCTCGGTAGAAAAGTTCAATGTTATGGACAGCCTATACCCTCCAGAGGCTTGTCCATAACTTAGTCAAGTCAGGTTACAATTTTGGGTGACTTTAGGTGACTTGAATATTGTAAGGTTAGTCAAGAACATTGTTTTTCAAGTCACCTGAGGTCACTTTGAATGCTGACCTAACTTTAAGTTAGTTTAGAGTTAGAAAAATATGAACTTAAGAAGTCAGGTCACTTTTAAATAAAATGGATAGGAATTTATCAAGTCAGGTTAGTTTTTGCATATTATGGATAGGAATTTATAAAGTCAGGTTACTTTTGCATATAATGGATAGGAATTTATAAAGTCAGATACAATTTGAAATATTATGGATAGGATATGGACACATTTTGCCATTGTTTTTTTTAAAAATTTGATAAAAATTTTTTTCTTGAAAATTCAGTTTTTTCAGTTAGGTTAGGTTAGGTGGTATAAACTCTGACGTCATAAGTTCCCACTTAAAAGGGGGATGACGTCATAAGTTCCCACTTAAAAGGGGGATGAAGTCAT